>CM057449.1:52617500-55430000 GCA_016271365.2 Neoceratodus forsteri | reverse complement strand
AACCGATAGTGCTCAGACTTGGCCTTTCTGATGGCCCGAGTGCACTTGTTTCAGGCAGCAGCATATAACTGCCTGTCACTGGGCTGGCCCAGTCTCAATGGCATGGTGCCATAGGTTGTCCCTATGTTTGAGTTGGTGGATCAAAGCTGGGGTTACCCAGGGGGCATTCTGCCTTTTAGAACGGCGGGTCAACATTGGGGCAAAGATATCACAGGCATTATTAAAAGTTCGGGTAAAGAAGGAGGGAGCTGTGTCGATGTCAGGAGTTGCCTGTATAGGAGACCAGTCAATTTGGGACAGAAGTTCATTAAGTTTTCTCAGTCCACCAGGTATTAGATGCCACCGGCATGTGGACTGTGCTATGGGTTTGGGGACTGAGGATGACCAGTGGAATAGAATGGGGGGAGTGATCACTAAGAGAGTCTGGGAGGACTTGTACATTGGGGATCTGATTAGGGCGGTTGGTGAGTACCACATCAAGCAGGGTACTGGAGCCTCTCTTGGGGTTAGTCCTGGTAGGGTGGGTAACTAGTTGTGTTAGGTCTATTGCAGAAAAGGAGTCTCGGGTAGAGGATAAGGAGGGGCTGAGCCAGTTGACATTTAAGTCACCCACCAGAATTTGATCAGCGGAAGGAGGTAGTGAGGAAAGGTATTCTGTAAGAGAGGCAATGGCCTGCGTTTGGTCCCTGGGGGGCACGTATGCAGTAGTCAGATAAAGAGTCCCTTTAAAGGGTCAGGGGTTAGTTTCAGCGTAAGCGCCTGGGCCCTGGAGTCAAGGATGTCCTGCACTGAAAATATTAACAATTGTAACAAAAGTAAAGCAAGGTCCACCTCCCTCTGTTGATTGAAAGACTGTCTTTCCTGATAATTCTAAGTTCCTTATTTCACCTTTCAGTTAGAAGTAGCCTCAGTCAGAAGAATATTAGCTTTACTGATGAATCTGCTACAAACCAAAGACAATTGTAAATTGTAAGGTTCACCTCCCTCTGTTGTGAGCACAACTTGCTTTCTTGCAGATCTTAAATTCAATATTGCAGCTCGCAGCCAGAGGTAGCTTCACCTGAAGAATATGTGATAACTATGATCAAATTGGTCTATTTGATTTATGCAATCACCTAGTAACACTGGAGAGAAAAATAGATGCACTTAAAAAATACTGTGCCAAGGAACCTGATGATACAATAAAAAGGGATGCTCCTAATTTGGAGACCCCAATGGATGTTATAAGTGGTAAATTGACAAATGTAAATGCTGGAGCAGACCCATTTGTTAAGGATGGACAAACACAATCCACTCGTGTGGAAGGAAAACTTCCTATGTTTAGGTGTACTGCAGCTTGTGATTGGCATACTTTAACTGAAGATGATTTGAAAGATTTGGTATTAAACAACTATCTCTATGACCTAGCTAAAGATACAAATGATACGGTATGTGTAAAAAATACAAGAGATGGTCATATAAGAATGATAGATATTTTTCTAACATCTCCAAAAGTAGCAAATTATATTTGGTACAGTACTGATCAGATTGAACAAAGAAGGCTTTCTCATTTCATTAAACAGCACCTGCATTTTAACATAAAGGTGAATGTGTTATGGCATCAGTACATCCACAATACCACAATAAATTAATGGGATTAGTGAAACTCCTCCAACTACCAAATGTATATAAATGATTGCTGGTGCCAGTGAAACCTTGAAACTTGCTGAAGGAGATCTTAGGGGTTGTGGTGGACATTATACATTAGGAGCTGCAAAACAACCACAGGGGTATAAACCACAACCTCTGGTTACCCCTAAATGGAACCTCAGATACAGCATTCCCTTTTTATGAGATCAAGTCTAGAAAAGGATTAAGATAAAAGTAGGATCTGCACTTGAGCTCAGAGTTGTGTAACAAACTATAAACAAGGAATATTCATAGTTACAATTATGCATGTAACTATTGCACCTGGATAATGTATACTGTTTCTGTGTTTTTTTTTGGGGGGGGGGGTTGTGTACAGTAACTGATTGGTTGTACAGTTATCCTGACATGCAGCTTTTACTGTCCCATGTTGCTTTCCAACTTATTTTTTTTCTACATTAACTAGTCATAATGAATGGGCATAGTTAATGTTGGAATTAAGAGGCGGGGAATGATAACGGGTATATGAAATACAGGACAATGATAGTCATCCTATCATCCATTTTCCACTAGCTGAACTAATAGTTAGTTTATTGATCAGTCAGTAACCTTTACAGTTTCAAATATATAAATATGCAGCACCACACAAATATAATACAAATATTGTAGAGTACAAAATAAAGCTTCCTTAAAACAAGTGCAGCAGTTAATAAACTAGCAGCAATAGCAAACTCGGTTATTTATGAATTGTACCATTTACATGTGTTAGCACATCATGCATCATGTACTGTACCTGGAGTAGCTGTTCAGTCAGTGCCCATCTGTTTGAGGGGAGCTGGTGAGAGGTAAAAGCAGCAAGTATTCTACATGTAGACTTATTAAACACAGGGGTGACTCAGTGCATTTTTAAAGCTAACTCATTTAAACTTAAAACTCAGGTTCTGCATTAAGGTGTGAATTCTAATACATTGCCTTTCATGGATTGTGGACATTCAATAAAGGTAATAAAAGCTTAGTATGTTCATAGTGAGATTTAAATGTGCGCTGATGTATTTGATTTAAAATGAATGTAGTTCTGAAATTGCCAGCTCTAACAGCAACAGTGCTTTTAGCCCTTACTGAGTGAGATAGCCCATACGGAGGTTCAAATAAGCTGAAGTGTTAGTTTTACAACAGTAGTTGGACTCCAGGGTTGTCTTTAGATTACAGCAAGAGTGTATGTGGGTGAGGGGAGAAAGACTAAACTGGCAAGTGCACAAGAACAAAGACAACACACAAAGAAGCACTACAGTGTTAAACCATTCATGTGTATTGTATGTTGGGCACTTGGTTTGTCCATAGATTAAAAGGAGAGTGTATGTGGGAGAGGGGATAAAGACTAGACAGGTGATCACACAGGAGTAACAAAGAAATGAATCAACAAGCAAAAGTGGAGGTTTAGAGACTGGGTCTGGGGTGGGGGTTAAGGAGCTGCTGGTTTGCGGATTAGTCCAAACCAAAAAAAAACTCAAATGATTTAGAGTACAGCCTGTGCTGTTCATTAAATCCAGCAATGATGAACAATATACTGATCAGTATATGCTGTAGATCATAGATGGATATGTCAGAACTAGAGTCAAACATCTCAACCTTTTGGCCCCAAAATGTGGAAAATTTTCTCTCAAAATGTGGAACAAATAGGAAAAATGTGGGACACGTCATCAACCATTAACATAGAAATTCAGAACACTGGAGAAATGTATGCCTTCATATGAACATACAAACATATGAAACTGCCAGCAGATGCAGGCCATAAGGTCTCTCAAGTCTACTGGAGTGTGCAGCTAGCAATCCCTTATACTGCAGCTGCCCATCCCTCCTCTCCCCCTGCCATGGTGACACTTCCCTCACTTTGTCCCATCCCCTTTTAAAACTGCTCACTGACTTACAGGGCACCACCTCTTTGAGCAGCACATTCCACATAGATGCCACCATCTCCATGAAAAAGTACCTCCTCATTTCTCTCCTGAATCTTCCTCCAATCTCAATCCATGCCCCTCGTGTCTCTCCCCCAACTTAAGAAATCCCCTCTGTACCAGTCTTGTTGATACCCTTCATGTATTTAAAGGGCTCAGTCATATCTCCCTTATCCCTCCTCTTCTACAGGGAATGCATGTTTAGCTCCCTCAGTCTCCCCTTGTAGTGTTTGCCTTCCAATCCCATGATCATCTTGTTGCTCTGTACTCTACCCCCTTCAATAGTCTAACATCTTTCTTCAAGTATGGCCGCAAATGCTGCACACAGTACTCCAGGTGCGGTCCCCTCCCACCACTACCCTCTGTTGCCTCCCTTGCTTTCAGTTCTTGATCCAAATCACCATCTTTGTCCCTGCTATCAGGTATCCCAACTTGCTAATCAGCCTCCCATGTGACACTGAATCAAATGCCTTCATGTTCTCTAAGTTTCCAGATAAGTAAATTGTTCATTTTTCACATTCATTGTGATGTATTTTTGCTTCAAAATCTCAACACTGAATGAGGTACAGATCATGTCTATGTGTAATAGGGGCCATTTGTGAGATAAAATGAGGAAATGTTCCTCCTAATGTGGGACAGTTGAGAGGTATGACTACATTATGTTTTTGTCTAAAGGTATCTAAAGGTATCAACTTCCATTCAATAATCACAATATCTGTTTGCTATATTTACTGATTGGCACAGTCCACAACCCTTGAAAAGCAAGAAATTACATGGGACTGCTTTAATTGTTTTTTTTAGCCCTGAGTGTGACAGCCCACACTAACCTTCAAATATGTATCAGTTTTCCAAGGGCGGTTGACTCCTGGTATGTTGTAAGATTAGAAGGAGGGTATGTGTGGGGGAGAGGAGAAAGATTAAACTGTCATTCACACAGGAGGCACTAAGAAACAAAGCAACAAGCAAAAGTCTGTGACAGGCAGCTTGGAAAAGGGACAAACTCTTTCAGGTCTATGCTCCTGATCCCACTGGAGGTTTAGAGACTGGAGTGTGGGGTTGGGGGTTAAGGAGCTGCTGGTTTGCAGATTAGTCCAAATGAAAAAAAAAATAACTCAAATGCTTCAGAGTCTGCCACAGAATGTGATATAAAGTATGTGATGTAATTCAGGAACTACATAATTTGCTAATATGTTTGTTGATGAAATGTACCCCTATGCTGTATCTTCAGTAAAGAAATATGTTATCAAAGTGATTATGTTCTTTCTTTATTTTTTTGTTTTGAGATTAATTTCTAGAATCAATGTGCTACTAAATAAAGCAGTCAGAAAACTAGAAAATGAGTAAGGCACACTTTGCACATGGGTGTCTTGTGTGGTGGATGGGCTGGGCTGGGATACACTAATAACTTCTGTGGACTTAAATATCTGTGCTGAGTGCTTATCATACTGCATTTTAGACAGGTATCCTAAAACAGCTTTTCTGGGTTCAAGCCGTGCAGTTTAGACATCCTAACATCCATATCCAAACTGCCAAATCACTAATACATGGAACTAATTACAATGTGTACTAACTTTATACTTGTTCTGTGCCAACCTTTCAAATTCTTCTGATTAATTTTGATTTTAAACTGGCATTACCACAGCTTTCAGTTCCTTAAGTTATTTTACACAGTTCTGTCTTGCATCTGGAAAAGTATAACATACTTTGCCATACTGGACTGTAGGTATGTTTCTCTCTCTGTCTCTCTCTCTCTCTTTCATTCTCATGCCAGATCTTTAACCAGGTGCAATGAAAAGCAATAAAATGAATTCTTAACTTGTATTACATTATATGTGTCACATCTGGCTCTGGGATATACACTGTAATGAACAGACAGCACAGACCATTACGTGGAACTAGCCCACTAGGACCCTAAAATGCACCAAAGCTTTATTAAAAAAAAGGCATGGGGTTTCTGGACCATAAATTAAACTTTTTTTTTAATCAGATGCCAGATGTATTAAGAAAGCCTTAGACTGATTGCTAGTCACTCCATTAACATTAGTCTGTTTTTACTGTATTTCACAGTTACATTCTATTGATGCTGTTATCCTTTTTTTGTTTTGTTTCACAAAGGAGATTACATCAACTTGATTACAATCAAACCCATGACTGCTGGTAATTCACAGCTCATTAGGCTAAACTCCAATAAATAATGCCACACAGTTGATAGCCAAACAGTTAAATGAGGCAGGACAAATATCTTGGCAGTGAAACAGTTTATTTATTTATTGAAAAGTTTCACCAGAAGCAGTTCACAAGGTATATATATTTAAAATGCACTTTATTCAACTGCTGTTAACAAGAAATCTATATATGAGTTATGTGGATGCCTGGACCTATACGTTGATGCCTGGACCTATACCATGGATTGCTTTGTAACCACTATTAGAGAGGTTCGGCCGTGCCCCTACTGTGCTGTTTGAATGTATAGGGCCCACTCCACAAGATAATATCCCCCCCATAGTTAATTTTTACAACAGAATGCATAGAAATTTACCATACCAGACAAAGTAGAGAAAATCAGTACAAAAATAAGTCACATGTAATACGGAGGGAAGTCAGTGGAGGAATGAAAGATGTAAAATAAAACTAAGAGCAAATACAAAAGAAAGGTAGTAAAATAAATATTAAAAATCACCCAAAAATACAGTGAGCCAGCATTTCCTGAGCCAGATCAATTTAAGTAAGATAAGTTCTGATACCATATGAGTATCCAACAACTGGAGTAGTAAAACTGATTGGATCTCTGGCTAGAAAATGCTAATAGATAGGAAAATCAAAATAAACCCAGGTACTGTAGGTGATTAAGTAAATATGATGGTAAATAGAGAAACATTGGAATTTTTTTATCCTGGTATCATGTACCTTCCTCCCCTCCACATTACAGGTGACTTTTGTTAACTTATTGTGTCTCCTTTTTGTAGTATTGCAATGTTTTTATGCATTCTGATGTTACAACTAACGATGAGGAAAAACCCTATCCTGTTCTGGGTGGACACACCTACAGCCACTACATTCACCCACTGAGAAAGACAGTATAGAGTTAAAGCACAGGGGCTCTGTATCCCAGTCACAGCTTTGCCACATTTGCCAATCTCCCAGAAGCAAACCAGTGAACAGGAAACAGCCAACAGCATGTTGTATGCACAGTTTGATATATGCAATGGCATTCTGTCCATGACATAGACAGAAACTGTCACAATTGTGCATGGCAAATGGAGTTCAACCAGTGATAACTCTTTATTTTTGGTACAAAGTTGTAACGTTTTATATAGAGTTCATTTTGGCAGGAATTTCTCTAATGAATTCTGTATCAAACATTACAGCACCGACTGAGCTCCCGGTGTCCCTCTTCAGTCTTGCATCATTTTGACCATGGGCTCAGCATCTTTACCTTTATGCTTGAGTGAGCTGTTACCTACAGTATCTATCCTCACTCAGGCTTCTTCCTTTATATTGGGCAGAGTTTCCTCTGCTCAAGAATTTGTTGCTGTTGTAAGGAAACAGAGCAAAATAGACAGACACACACACTCACACACACACACACACACACACACACACACTAAAGAAAACATGGCTAGGGAACAATGTTTTTCCCCCCATCACTTGAAATGCCCTTTTCATAATTTTCCATTTCCAGTTTACCAGGTCACTTGGTTTCTGTGCATGCCTCATTTCTTAAAAAGCTACATTTGTGGGCATTTTTTTTTCATTTTTGAAGTTTCAGTGTTGTCCAAAAGTGTTTAAAATAAGTCTGATCACTGATTCCTTAAGGGCGCTATGTTGTCAATGTGACCATCCTTTCACTGTCACTCTTAAGGAAAGTGTTCTATCTGTATCTACTCACTACTACTCCTAGCATATCTGTATCTATTCTTTTTATATCAACCTAGTTTTCTGGTAGTTAGTCACTGACCTCTTTTCTACTACATTCTTTATTCACCCCCTGCAGTCTCCATTCCTGCATTTGTCACCTGTTTTTTTTTTATGTAGCACCTGCTTTTATGTAGCAAACTAATTCTCAGCTGGTGACTGTACCCAAATGTCACAACAGACGTGGCTAGCAAAAAAAAAAAAAAATACATTCATGCATGACTTCACCTTAGTCTACCTCACATGCAGGAATTGCACCAAATACAATAATTTCACTGTTGTCTCACTGATTACAGGAACTTCCTTGTAAAGTAATTATATGATCCTTTTAATTTATTATTATGGAGCATTTATAGGAGGACAGATGACAGTAAAACACTGCAGTGATGAACATTCTGTTTCATTCATGGAGACACAGAGCTACTGCTTGTAATGAGGGCTTTGTAGAATTAATCATTTTTCTTGATCCAGAAGCAAATGATTTGATACCTTTTACTGGACCAACATAGATGTAACAACAAGAACAAAGTGCTCTAGCTTTCGGACCAACCAGTCCTTCTTCAGAAGCTCATGGCAGTTGTTTAGAAAATACAATACTTATAACAGCTAGATAATGCAGAGAAAAACAGAAAAAATTCCCCATTGGTTTAAAATACTCATTTAAAAAAAAAAAAACAGAAGATGATGTCAGAGAAGTTAAACAGTACAGTACAGGGTCCTTTGGACCCTGTGCAAACACACTGTAAAATATGCATACTGTTATACTATCTCGATGGAGGGAGGGGAACACAGGGTCTGAAGGATCCTGCACTCCCACTGTAACATAAGGATACTAATAAAGTACATCGATGGAGGGTTGGGAGCTCAGGGTCCTTAGACTACATCAATGGAGGGATGGGAGCTCAGGGTCCTTAGACTACATCAATGGAGGGATGGGAGTGCAGGGTCCAATAATGATACTCTTATACTATATCAAAATGTAAGGAAATAAATTGTGAAAATCTTCATTAATGCATCAGTTATGGTAAAAGAGACAAAAGTAGGGAAATGTGGCATTAGGGTTTCCAAACCTAGCACCCCACCCTGAACAGATAAAGAGGCATCAGGGTGGCATTGGGGTCATCAGCCTCAGCACTCACCCCATTCTCCTATGCTGCACCCACCCAGCTTATTTTCTAATGGAACGGGGTGAGCATTAGTGCTGATGACCCCAATGCTGCCCCGATGCCTCTTTGACTGTGCAGGGTGGGGCGGCATTAGGGTTGAACCCTTAATGCCACATTTGTCAGTATCAGTGGCTCAGTAGGTAGCACTCTCACCTCTGAGGCCGGGAGATCAGAGGGCTGTGGGTTCAGTTCCCACATCTGGCACTTGGGTAATGTCCCAATACTGACACTGTAGTGCAGCAAGAGAGGGGTGCTGCACTTCTGAGGTGCCGTCTTTCAGATGAGACGTTAAACCAAGGTCCCAACTACCTGGATTGGTTGTAGTTCAGGTGGATGTTAAAGATCCCATGGCACTTATCGAAAAGAGTAGGGGAATTTCCCCAGTGTCCTGGCCAAATTTATCTCATTCACTAAAAATATCACCAACAGCTTTATCTGGTTCAAATTCAGTTGCGTACCATCTGTATTTCCCCCAAGTCGCCCCTGAAAAATGGACTTCTAGGCCCAGTGGGCTTACCTGGTCAACAAAATTCAACAAATAAATAAACAAACATTTCCCTACTTTTGTCATTTTAACCCTAACTTATGCATTAACAATGTTTTTTTGCTATGTGTCCATGTGTGTGTGTGTGTGTGTATATATATATATATATATATATATGTATATATAAATATATATATTTATACAATGTATGTGTTGGAATAAATAGAAGTGTAAAACATGATATCTGAGCTAGGCAGTGAAGATAACATTGATATCTCCATGTTCCTATATGTCATGGAGATATCTTCACACTCCTATACGTCATTCTGAAAGTGAAATCGTTTCACTTTCGATCTTCACTACACCTACAAACAACAAGCTGCTGTGCTGCTGTCCCTATACGACCTGCACCCACCACCACCACATACCTCACTCATCTCTTCATTCCTAACATACTTTAAAAAAAATTAAGTAAAAAAAAATTAAATAACTTATCTGGTTGATCCTGCCACTCTCAGCACTTTCACTTTCCCTATAATTGTAGCGTGACCGAGCGCTATCCACACTGACGACTGGCACATTGCCAAATGTTTTCTACGAGGAGCCCTAGGTTCAGTAACTGAGAAACCCTCTGCTTTATGCTTATTTGTAAGTATCTTGTTGAAAAAAGCTTCTGACTGCACAGAGTGTAGCAGTGACTGAGCCGGTGGCTTTTCAACAGTAAAAGGAGGGGGGGGTTCCTCTTTTTCCAGTTTCTCTATAATTCTCCTTCCTTTACCTTTCCCCATGGGTATTCCTTCTTCATGTATATCCTGCTTCTGTTTATTGTCTATAACTTCCTCTTTATTCATAAAGTTACCTACCTCCACCAAATTCTGTCCTCTATTTGTTTTCCCCCTACTTCTCTTCCCCCTTTTGTTTATAATCCTTAGATGTAAATTTCCTTCCTCTATAGTCCATACTTTTCTCTGCTTTCCATGTTTGTTGTTTCTTTGAAGCTCTAGAAATGATTTACTTGGTTGTATCAATCACTTCAAACTCCAATATTTCTTTCTCCTTTGGTTCCCTTGTCTGCTCTCCTTGCTTTATTCTTTTTACTTTCTCCTACCCTTTTTCCCATAATTGGGGGTTTCTCATTCTTAACTCCTTAATTATACTATTGTTGTTGTCATATCTTTCTGGTAGCATTATTATCTCTACTTCAGATCTGGTAGATTCATCAAATACAAAACTTATTGTAGTTGGCTCTTTCATCAGGGGAGTGGAGGCAGTCCTGGAGGTTGCGATCTCCAGGATATTCTGTGATCTCCTCCCCCTACTTCATCAGATTTATTTTCCCTGTAAATATTTATTTCATCTTCATCATCTTTCTCATCTCCATACTCTTTATTTGTATTTTTTCCAATAACGTATACACTTGTTTTTTTTTATTCTCGATACATATTCCCTTGATAAAGGAGAGATCTTGTTTTATCAACATTAATTGTTCATAAAATATTGTGTTACCCATCAAACAATCTCTTAATGCAATAATACAGTCTCTGTTTACATTTTCCAATAGTGGTAAACTGTACTCAATTGGGTTCATTAACTGAGTTTCAGATTGTGTTCCCCCTCCTACTGATTCACTCCTTAATGACTAATTCTCTTCTATCTGTTCATTTACTATCCGTTGTTCCATAGATTCATCTTTTAACATCGGTGAGGGGCATAAGTCCCTCATTTCTCTTTTAATCTTTTCTATTTCTTTAAATCTTTGTTCAATTCTACTGTTTACCATAATTGTTACCTTTATACTCTCTACCATTTTAGATACTTCCGTGTTAACTTGTTCTATCAGGCTGTTTCATTTCCCATTTTGGGTCTTTCTTTGCCATCCTTAGTTGTTCTTATAATTTCCTCCTTGCATCCTTTTTTCTTAAAAAACTCCCAAATAAGTGTTTGGGTTGTTGAGATTTGTTTATTAGCCAAATTATTATGACTCTGATATTGTGAGCCTTTAGAGCAATCCAGTTCTTGTTCATATTCTGCCCTTTTAATTGGTGTTTGAATTAACCAAACAGTCTCACTATTCCCTTTCTCATTAATAGTCTCATCCCCCTCCATCTCTGTAACCTCTGAAACAACTTTCTCTTTTTCTATATCCACCTTTAAAGATTCTTCCAACATTGTAGTTGAGTTGTACATAATATTGATTCTCTAAGTCCCTTTTAGCTTTTATGGTTTTCTTGTGTTTTTATCTGTTTCAAATCTTTTTCAGATGTATTATTATTATACATTACTTTTCCCCCTATATTGACTTTTCTCCCTCTTGCTTCCACTGGCATTGTCTCCAAATTATTTCACCAATTACTTACTGTCCCCTTTTTAACAGGGCAAACTTATTTTGGGGGAAAAGATCAGTAAGGGGAAATTTGTAAATAAAAAATATCATCAAAGCTCAGAATCAATATAATATACTATAATTTATACAGTATGGAAAAGAATATAATACCCTCCCAAAAAAAAAATCAATATAGTGATTCAAACACTGCTGGTTCTCTTAAAAAAGTCCCAACTAGTTTCTCAAAACTCAAGATTCTAAAATATTCAATTTCCAATATTGCACAGTGTTACATAATCACTCTTCCATGCTCAATATTCACTGAGCTGATTCCTGTTCTCCACCAATGCCCTCTCATTTCAAAATAGATCCCTTCTCTTTTTAATTTGTTGCAGCTGAAATGGTTTCACAAATCACAAGTCCCAGGATCACAAGAGCCTTCTGACGGTATTTAAGTTCCCAAAATTTAAATATGAAACAGGGTCTTATCAATATTCCAATAATCTATGTTGAATCTTCTCTTGGGTTCTCAAAGTCAATAAACCACCTTAAAGTCTACCTTTCATAAACCACAGTGAGGAAATAATATGGAAAGAGTTGTGGTAAAAGTTGAAAATACGAGAAAGGCAGCTCATAATTCTCTTTATGGCTACAAATGGCAAGATGTACCTTCGCTGGTTTCTCTATAAGATTTTTTACTAAAACAAATACAAGAAACACTTATTCCAGTCTCTCTATCAGAGTGTGCAAATCTACCAATATGTTAAAATAACTTTTAACTTAACACAACACCTAAAGGCTATTATGGCTATAATGGCTTTCTTACAAATTAGAAAAAAACAGTTACAAAAGTAAAAAAGACTTTTAAAAACACATGATATTGCATTATAAACCTATAGAAGATGGAGTTCTATAGTAATTGAGGAGCTTTCTACTTACTTGTTTCTAAAGGAAATGTGAGTTTACGGCCCATGCCAACTTGTTTAGACAACAACTCCGTGTATACTGTGAGTCAGCTACGTGTCAGCTAAAATTGTAGCAGGCTATTGCAGCATGTTAGAATACTAACTTAGTTGTTTGCTGAAGACAAACCATTAAGATGTGGGTCATGAGAGCCATTGCAAGCCAGCCCTCCCCCTAGCAGGAACACTGCTGCTACTCCTCGGTGTGAGCCCAGCCAGGCAGCTGTGGGTCACGAGGGCCATCACAAGCCAGCCCTCCCCCTAGCCAGAGCACTGTTGCTACCCCTTCGTGGGAGCCCAGCCAGGTACGGTGTGCAGATCGTGATTCAGAGCATCAGCACTAGCCATTTCAAACTGCGTGTGTGTCATCAGTGCCACCCATTTCAAACTGCATGTGTGTTTGTCTTGCAAAGGGCCTTGCTGCTTTGGCGTCAATTTCAGGTAAAAAAAAAAATGGACTTCACATTACTTGTCGGCATAGCCATGCAGATAGTTTTTGCCATTTCCTTTTTCCTGTAAAGCCTACAGTGTTTGAACTAGATCCAACTGTAGCTTTAAAAGAATTGTGGTGTGTAAAGTTCATTTTCTTTCTTTTTAGCAAGCCTAGTGGTTACCTTAACACTCAGGGATTTTAAGTAGCCTGGTACAAAACAGCCCAATTTATTCTCAGTACTAATTAATTCTAACTGTGGGATTGTTAGCACTTCAAGAAGCCAGCTCAGTATGACTTTATTTCTCTTATTATAAAGCGGCACCAGCTGTGGAAATCAAATTGATTTAAGGAACCACACCAGCCTGCCTTCATTTTAAAAGTGCATCTATGCACAGGAGCCAATCCAGCTTTTCTGCTGCGATATTAATTCCAAACTCCCAGAGCAGCTCTCGAGCTGCACTGTAGTGCCTACTGGCCCCTGGAGTTAAAAAACAAAGCAAAAAAAAAACAATTTAATACTGAGCTGAGCAATTCTCGATGGGCTGTACTCCTACACAAAATGTAGATTGTACCTTAACATCCAAAAATGGAAAGGGACCTGGGGGTAGTCATATCAGATGACCTAAAGGTGGGCAAGCAATGTGAGAGGGCAGCAAGGAGGGCTGGAGGGATACTGGGATGCATAGGGAGAGGCATCACCAGTAGAAAACAAGAAGTTATTATCCCTCTGTACAGACAGCTGGTGAGACCACATCTGGGTACTACGTGCAGCTCTGGAGACCCAATCTCCTACAAAGACATAGACAGGATGGAAGCTGTCAGAGGAGGGCAATAAAATGGTGCAGGGTCTGCACGGAAGACATATGAAGAGAGACTTAAGGAGCTTAATATGTATAGCCTTGAGGAAAGGAGGGAGAGGGGGGACATGATAGAAACTTTCAAGTATCTCAAGGGAATCAACAAAGTCCAAGAGGGTAGCATCTTTCAAAAAAAGAGGTGTGCAAGAACAAGGGGGCACAATTTGAAGATAGAAGGGGGGGCAGCTCAGAGGTAATTTAAGGAAGTATTTTTTCACAGAGAGGGTTGTGGATGTATGGAACAGCCTTCCAGAGGAGGTTGTGGAGTCAAAAACAGTGGTGGAATTCAAGTATGCATGGGACAGTCATAAGGCAATTCTAGGGGGTGGGGGTAGGAAGAAGTAGGCTGCTGGTTAACTAGGATCTGGAGCTTATCCATCAGGTAGGGAAATGGGCAGACTGGGTGGGCCAAGCGGTCCTTATCTGCTGTCAAATTCTATGTTTCTATGTTTTCTATGTATCTGCTCCTCCTTCTCCCACTGTTGCCTTATAAATTCCCCTCCATTTCTTTTCTCAGGCAGCTGTGGGTCACGAGGCCATTGCAAGACAGCCCTCCCATTAGCCGAAGCACCGCTGCTACCCCTTTGTGCGAGCCCAGCCAGGTAGGGTGTGCAGATCGTGATTCAGAGCATCGGTGCCAGCCATTTCAAACTACATATGTGTTTGGCCCCGCTGGTGCTGTATGCTAGTTGCCCCAACATCCCCTCCACCACCCTTGGTCCACAAAGTGTTTTATATGGCTTTCCACGTGACTCGCCACAGCATATCAGCCCACTCACCCATTATCAGATTATCTGCTGTCACCTCTGCAGGCCACTACACCCAGCTCCTGACAGCATTAGACAACAAGCAAAATGTTACCCTTATATCTCTCATTAATTTGCCTGTCTATTCACGTAGCCTCCCTCCTTCTAGCTATCTATCCACAATTGCAACCAAACCCCCTTCCAGCCTACTTCTGCACAGCACCTCCCACCCCTTCATTCACCTTCCACCCTGGAACAGATTCTCCATGGTCCCATGAACAAATGGGTTCTCTGTACTACCATTCTGCCTCCCTTTTTTCACTCGGGGCAAACAGTACTTTCCATCACTGCTTTCTGTGGTACTCCGCATACCCCCCAGGAACTCCATTCCATCCACAAGCCCAAATGGTCCTGGCCCAAAACTAAACAGCTTATAGTGCTGCTACTCCTATTGGCAGGGACATTGAAGCAAACCCTGGACTCACCCCTCCCAACCCCTCCGTACCAATTACTCTCCCCAGAGGTCTCAAAGTACTGCAGCATTCTAAACAAATTAACTGTGTTGCAACCCATCGTCCTATCAATACACCCAGATGTCCTGGTCATATCTGAGACTTGACTGAAGCCCCACCACTCAGATGCTGAATTAACTATCCCCGGCTATTCGCTCATTAGGCATAACCGCCAGAGCAAGAAAAGAGGCAGAGACATTACCATGTACATCTCTGCCAGGCTTCAATTCACCCCAATACAGCTACCCTCACTTCTGCCAGCAAAAGACTCATTACTAATCAAACTATCACTCCCATACTCCTCCCTGGAGTATGTTGCCAGTTCCTACTGTGCCCCTGGCATCCCCCTGCCCAGCATCCTTGACCATCTGGATATACTAAAGTCATCAGCAACAGTAGGAGCGCTCACACATCCTCAGGAACTTCAACTTCAATTGGCTTGCCAAAGACAGTTCCAAGCTGCATTCTAAAATAAATGTTCTAAACCTCACCCAGCAGATCTCTCAACCCATTCATCTAAACCATAAAATGCAGAACCACTCCCTCCTGGACTGGGCCCTTACCTCACACCACCACAGGATTATTGCAGCTGGTCTGCTCCCAGACTCCCTAAGTGACCACCATATGACCTACATGGTCAGGAAAGTACACAGGCCCACTGCACCCCCCAAGGACACTGCTCACTAGATCCTACAAATCTCTACATCTAGCATCTCTGCTGTATGACCTGGTACATGTTGACTGGTCCTTCATCCCCAAGGCCTCTTCCATTAACTACGCACTTGAAAACTTTAAGGCCAGATTCCTCACAGTGTGGGACACCCATGCACCCCTCAGAAAAAAAAGGGTCAGAGGCACCCACCTACCCTGGGTCTCTGCCTCTATCATTAACCAATTCCATGTCAGGGACCAGGCATGGAAAACACACAAGACAATGGGCACCCAATCGTCTCTCCAAAGTTACTGTGCCCTCCACAACTCCTGCACTAAATTTATACATTAGGCCAAATTGAATTACTTCAAGACAGCTTTCAACTCAAACCTCAATCACCCAACAAAATTCTGGAAAACTATCAAACCTCTACTCTCCCCCTCTGCCCAGCCACCGACCCTGACACTAACTATTCAAGGCTCTACCATCTCCAAACCTGGTGAAGTGGCCTCTGTCTTCCGTACCTTCTTCACCAGCTGCATGGACTCTCTCCTATCAACTCTCCAGCACCCCTCATGCTGCATACTTCCCTGCAAATGCCGCCCACCTCCCAGCCCTCCAGTTTCTCTTTTTGCCAAGTCTCCCCAGCTGAAGTGCTAAAAGTGCTGCGGGAACTCAAACCCAACAGAGGCAAATGCTGTACAGGACTGGACACCAAAATGCTACACCTGTCAGCTCCCACCTTAGCTGCCCTACTGGCCGACCTTTTCAATCGCTGAAATCCCAGCCAAATGGAAGCAGGCAATAGTTATCCCTCTCCCCAAAGGTGGTGATCCCTCCTCACTGGGCAATTTCCACCCCATCTCCCTCGTCCCCATTCTGGCTAAACTTCAGGAACATCTTGTACTCGCCCAACTCTCCTCCTATCTAGATGCAGCCTCCTTCTTCACCCCCTATCAGTCTGGTTTTCGTAAATTGCACTCAACCATCACCTCCCTACTAAGGATCACCGATGCCATCCTCATGGGCATGAATAAAGGGCACATCACCTCAGCCATTTTCATTGACCTGTCTAAGGCCTTTGATACCATCTCACACTCTCTGCTACTATCCAAATTAAAGAATGCCAGACTCTCTGGTCCTGCCACCAGCTGGTTTCATTCATAACTGGCAGGCAGACACCTATCTGTAAAAATTGACCCATACATCTCTAACCCCCTGCCAGTCACTAATGGTGTCCCCCAAGGTTTAGTCATGGGCCCGGTACTCTTCTCTATTTTCTTAAATGATCTTCCATTGGCCTGCCCATGCACATCCTTCCACATGTACGCTGACGACACTGTACTGTATGCCACAGGCCCCTCCACTACTGAAGTGGCCTCTGTATTACAACAGGATTTCAGTTCAACACTGGTTCTGTTCCAACCAGCTGTTCCTGATAGCTGGTGTTCCTTAACATCAGAAAATTAGTCTAAGCTAACCTTGAGTTCGCAGGCAAGACCTTCATCCAGCCACCCCCCATCACCAACCCATTGACGGGACCCCCCTACTGGCATGCACCTCCTTCAGATACCTAGGGGTCTGGCTCAGCCAGCACGTTGATTTCTCCATGCACATCGAATCGATTCACAAGAAACTCCATCCTAAACTTGGCGTCTTATATCACAACAAGGGATGTATCCCTCCATCGTCCAGGAAGGAAATTGTTCAAAAGATGATTCTACCATTACTTGACTATGGCAACATAGTCTAATGCACTGCTCCCCCCTCCTCCCTAGCCAGTCTGGACACACTCTTCCATTCCTTCTGTCACTTCATCCTGGAACATCCTCAAATGACTCACCACTGTGACCTCTACAGTTCCCTAGCCCTGCCCTCACTCCAGGCCTGCAGGCAGGTTCTCTGTGCTAGGTCCATAGCTAAATACTGGGATCAGTCCCTTCCCCCCATCTTGAATCTTCCCTCTCAATCCAACCACCACCAGCCTACTCCCTCAGGAGTGCTGACTCCAGGCTTTTTCATGTCCCATTCATGGGTTCATCCAAAGGTCAAGCTGCTTTCAAATACTGTGTGCCCAAACTTTGGAATGTTTTGCCTGTCGACATTAGACATACCACAAACTCTCAGTATCTCAACCTCCTCCTAAACACTCATTTCTCCACCAGATGTACATGTACCTAGCATAAGCAAGGGACCGGTACACTTGCAACATGCAATATCTGCCTGCCTAGCCTTGCAAATGGGGCCCTGGTTGTTAACTTACACATGGGGTCCCACTGCAGACTCTATCTCAGCTCCTCCATTCTTGTGTAGGGAAATTGGTCAAATGAGGAATATGCTTAGGTTAATGCTGCTTACTCTGTAACTATTACTTTATGGTTCCATGGCACTAGTACTCCTCTAAATTGCATACTATTACTGTCTTCTAAGACTGCTCCTCCTCGTAGCCTTGTTGTGAATTGTATCTCTCTAAACACTGGTTCAATGTCAATTGTATGATCTGTAAATGTTTATATTTTTTATGTCTGTATTATTGCTCCAATCTCTCTTCCCCCAGGACACATCTGTAAACGAGTGGTCCCCCACTTATCATGCATTTTCTGGTAAAACTCTTAAATAAATAAATAAATAAATACATTTTTGGAAGCGATGCTGAAATACTCGCCAGTTTACACGGAAAAAGACAAGGAATAGCTGTAATGCTCCCCAACGGCTTCCCAATTGACTCTGGCACCTGAGTGGAGTTTGCGTGCTATAAGTGCCTGGGCCATGTGACAGAAAGAGCAAAAGGTGTGAAAAATAAATTAAAAACTTTAGTCCAAAAATTAAGTTTCTCCAAAAAATAAATATACTTCTATATCCCATTTTCCTTATTCAACTCCCCCAGTACACAAATACAGATTATAAGCACAAAAAAGTGACTCCTACATCCCCTTAAATACTTTTCACATGAACACAAAAGACAAGGCTAACACAGATTAAACACAGAGTAAACACAAAAAAGGAAAATAACTCTGAAAAGAGTCTATAAGGTCTAAAAAAGGGACTAAAAAGTCTCAGAGTAACTCTTTGGGTCTTCAGTTCATAGGCCCACTTCTCTCAGCTGTTACACGAGGTCCCTGCACCCTAATTGATGCCCTCAGGGGTACACCGTAGACAGCTAATGTTTAGGCATAGGCTATACTAATACAGGGGACTAAAGGCATATGCCGTACAAAGTAGATGTTAGTATATGAATACATATTATTGTAACTCACTTTGCTTGCTAATGCACACACATTATACCATGTATTTTCTGTCTATTTCTTACTTGTCAGATGCTAAGACACCTGTCCTTGAAGTAATTGTAATATGTAAGGCAACATTGCCATCTTTTGGTGATGTGCACCACTTCACCTTGTTATGTAAGACTCTGTATAAGAACGTCTTTGTTCTAAAACTGATGACTTTACAGAATTGTATAATGTTATCTTGGACCATGGAGCCACCTCTAATTTAGCCAATAGGGCTCATCTCTGTAACTAGAAATGTTTCTATCTTTTAGTAACCATAGTAATTATCACAGGTATATAATGTTATGCACAGGCTCTACACCTCGGAGACCCGAGAGATCCCAAGAGACTACAGAGAAACCTCGAGGTGTAGGGAACGCTTGGTAAGAACTGCTTAGGGCAACTGTGATTTATCCCTTTTCATAGTAATAAACTTGTTTATTACTCGAATGCAACTTGTTTGTGATTATTTTCATCCCCAATATTGCCAAGAACCTGAAGGTGAGGTTCAGACCTCTTACAAATTGACGACCGTGTGCAGGCGATATTGGGTGTTTGTAAGTTTTCACTTGTTGCTATACATTTCCCTTTTCCCATGGGGACTGCAGGTGTACACTCCCGTAACACCTCTCCCATCTTTTCTACCAGTTTGTAGATACTTGCAAAGTCTAGCTGACTTTTTGGGTGTGGTCGATGCCGTCTCGACCCCACTCCGTAGCAGCTTTGAATTGCAAGCCTACAACTTATACAGTAGCCCGGCTGTGTTTAAAGTACTCGTGTAGTGGATCGATATGCAACATGCGGTCTTTTTCACAGTTTGAATTTTCGTTCCCTCCCACACAATGGCCACCGTATCAGATATCTGTGCAGAACTGAGACTCGATGTCTCTAACTTTCTTACCTCCCATGGAGGATGGGCTGACTTCACGTGGGACGCGAGTCACTCCAAAAAACCCTGTACTGGGGATTTCAACCCAGTATGCAGAGACGTGACAGTCAACCAATAAGTGTTGCACTAAAGGGTTGATGGTCGCTGCTCTTTACGCTGCTTTGGAAGCCTCCGAAGCGAGGTTTCGAACCCTTGACCTGCAGATCGCATCTCTTAAGCAAGAGATGGGTTTGCAGGAAACAGAATGTATTCGAATACAGCAGAACCTGGAGTCAGAACTCCAATCTCTGCGTAATGAAAAGGATTCACTATTGCATCATTCCGCACAGGCTGGTGAACAAGAAATGTGTACTCTGAAACAGGAGTGTGAAAGTTTGAGACAGGATAAGAATCAGGTTGTGCAAATGAATGATTTGTTGAGTGCTGCGAATGCACAGTTGAGTGATGAAATGGGTGAACTTCAGGACGAGATCAACCAGGTACGTAACGATTTAGAAATAGCCTATAGGGACAATCGCGAATTGAGCACCGCGTAACGTGTTTTGCAGAAGCAGAAACAGGATCAGGTTGATATGGATGTTGCAAGTGTGAATCATGATGAATGTAAAGCTAAGTTGGATAAACTTCACCATCAGTGAGAGGTTTTGACTGGCCATGTTAAGGTAATGGGAGGCGTAGCCCCTGCCTTTCTGATGATGACGTCTCACAGTACAATGCCCAGTCACGCCCCTACTATGGCCCAGACTCCCCACCGAGCCATCCACAGTATGGCGGGTCCCCGCCCACGACTCCTCAGGTCACACATAAACGACGTTGTGATGCTCATCATGGGAAATGCCATCATGGCGGCACCCATGATGGGGGGGAGCAGGCCCAAGCCTGGTTCCGACAGCGCCTCCGGTAGCCATTATTAGTGTGGAAGACAGGCAAGAGATTTAAACCGTGATTGATAGAGCATTAGGAAATGTTCCTCTTCCTGAAAGAAGTATGAAAGCCATTAAAAGTCAGATTTGACAAATTTTTCAAGAAGCTGGCACTCAGGAAGGTGTTGTTAGTACTGGCTGAAGCTGCAGCCGGCGCCAACGTGGACCGGTGTCGCGGGACGCATTACCTCTGCCTGATCGACCACTGACTAATCCCCTACAAATGGCCTACTCTGTTCAGCAAATTGCTGACAGCATTGGTCGGATGAACCGGTCCGACAATCTCAGCTGCATTTGGAAAAGGTGCCCTCCAAGTGTGAGATGCTTAGCCTCGCCGCAGAATATCAGGTCCAAATACTACGCCAGACCATCGATCCTGGTTTATGGGTCAAACTCCCAGAAGTAGTTTGCCAGGATGGGAACGCCACCTTTGACGAAGTCGCAGCTGAGCTCATCTCCGCTCACAACCCCTGGTGTGGTTGGAGTAATGCTGGCATACCCCGTGAATCAAAATGCTAAAGAAAGTCCAGCGACCTACCACCAGAGACTCTGGATGGCCCACCGAGCAGGGAAACATCTGGCACAAGAAGCTGCGGATGTAGATCTTATTGAATATAAGACCTTGTTCCTTAGGAACATGATCCCAGCCGTAAGAGAGAAAGTAGAGCCAACCACATACCCAAATACGGATAGGTTTGCCGATATTCTTCGGAAAACCAAGAGAATGTATCAACTGTACATCCGTGATTTGGGTTCCAGTTCCAAAAAGGTTGCCGCCGTGGAGCCCACTTCCGGGACCAAGACACATTAAACCGTGGAAGGGCAGGCCCAGAAACAACAGCCCAAACATCCATTGGCCCCTCCAGCTAGCACCCATAAAAACCCCCAACAGGGCCAACAACAACAACAACAGTGGGGTGGGAACCAGAATTGGCCTAAAAATAGAAGGCACAAGGGCAAAGGGAAGCCATTACAAAGATCGGGTCCCTCATACAAGGAGATAGCTGAAGAAAATTGAAAATTTCGGGAGCTCCTGGGGCAAGTGCGCTCCGTAGCGGATGCTGTTCCCGCACAAACACTTGCAGCAGTACAACCGGCGACCCATGACACTACTGGCCATGGAGACACTGGAAGCATGGGCTCTCAGGCCCATACAAGCCTGAACCCGGAAGCTCCAGCACGGTGAAGTCATTCATGCATGTCAGACCCAACCTCTGCATGCCTCCAGCAAGACGGATTGACAATTACAGGCCCCAGTCCATATTGTAAACAAGCTGGTCTTGGAATCAAATGGAAGGCCCTGCACCGAGGCCGAGGTCAGGGGCCACCAACTAATTGTCTTGTTAGATACAGGAGCAGCTGCATCTGTGTTACACAACGACCACCCTGAAACGTCTAAATTGTCTACCGGATGGAAGACCAAAATGTCAGGAGTTGATAGTACTAGGCTACCTGCATACCGTTCTCTGCCTTTACCTGTAGAACTAGGCCATTTAAAGGCCTCACATGCTTTCCAACTGATGGTGCTGCATGATCATCCTAGTATCATTGGGATTGACTTCCTTGCACCGCACGGCTGTGTGGTGGATCTAGCAAACATGCTACTGATACAGATCCAGGGTTAATACCATACTGTCTTAATTCCTGACTCACATGCTGTGGCAACAATATCCATCAACAACAAAGAGTATGACGTCATAGATTTGTTCAAGAATCATGAACTTTTCCCGAAACTCCTACCTATTCTGCAACGACATTTGGAAGCGTTTGCAGTTAACAAACATGATTGTGGCAGAATGCATACCATTATCAAGGTGCCAGGCCCGGCACTTGAGAGACAAAGGCAATATCCGTTTCCCACTGAAGCCTTACCCTCTCTCTGAGAAACAATCAAGTCACTCCTTAAACAAGGAGTAATCAGAACCTGTGTCTCCACTGCCAACTCTCCTGTTTGGCCTGTGAAGAAACCCACAGGCACCTGGAGACTTACTATTGACTACAGGAAACTGAATCAGGTTACTCCCAGTTGTTCCCCAACTGTGGAGTCTGCACCAGATGTGCTTCAACTTTTAAAACCAGATCAGAAATGGTTCAGTGCCCTGGATATCTCCAATGGTTTTTGGTCATTACCATTGGCCCTCAAGAGTCAATATAAGTTTGCCTTCACCTTTGAAGGGCGACAATACACGTGCACTTGCTTGCCACAAGGATTCCATAATAGCCCATCCCTCTTCCATCTCCATATGATGGATGCCCTACAAAGTTTCTCAGCCCCCCAATGTCTTTTACAGTACATAGATGACTTGTTGTTGGCCACTGCCACACAGGAACAACATCTGGATCTCTTGGTTGAACTATTGACTCTTATTCAGAGAGCAGGCCTGAAGTGCAACCCTGCAAAAAGCACAATTATGTCAGAAAGAAGTACTCTTTCTGGGTTTGAAAATAACTGACCAAGGCCGGAGCCCTACTTGGAAAAAGATTCAAGGATTACAAGACTTGCCATTACCTACCAGTGTGACAACTCTTCGAAGGTTTCTAGGTATGGTAAACTATTCCAGAGATTTTATTTGTGATTTTGCTCAGAAAGCTGCTCCTCTGTATGATTTACTCAAAAAGGACATTCCATGGAATTGGGGACCTGTCCATACCCAGGCTGTGACATCACTGAAGCAGGCCTTGGCCTCTGCCCCAGCACTGGTAAACCCCAATCCAGCATTACCATTCCATCTAGAGTGTGCCACCTCCGACATTGCCATGTCAGCAGTGCTGGCCCAGAAGGTGCATGGCACCTTGAGACCTATTGCATATGCATCGCAGCTCTTGACCCCAGTGGAACAGAAGTATGGCCTTTGTGAAAGGAACCTCTTCTGGCCACCTATTGGGTGGTCAAGCACTTCCTGTATACCATTGGGTACTCTCCGCTGATTCTTAACACTAATCATATGCCTACTACTTTTCTGCTCTCAGATAGAGTGAAGGATGGGTCAGTCTCCAACACCAGACTGACACATTGGTCACTCCTCCTCCAGGATAGGGATATTCAGGTCCACCAGACCAAAGTTCCATCTCTATTAGCTCATGGCCTCCTTTTTCAGGGGGGAACCCCATGACTGTACTTTGCAGTCACCTGACCTCCCAGATCCGGGTCCATTCTTCCCTGCCACCCCTGAGATACTGGAAAATATCTCTTTGTGCCACGTTTTCACTGATGGTTCAGCATCATACTATCAGGGAGAACAGATTGCAGGGATGGGTATTTTGGTGGTGTATCCTTATGGGAACACTGTCAGGATATCTAAACGCTGTAGTGTAGCTTCATCACAGCACGCAGAGATGGCAGCAGTGGCCTGTGCACTAGAGTTTATCCAACATGGAACTCAGGATACCATCATTTTCACAGACTCTAATTGGGTTTGCTGTTCTCTTACAGAATTTCTCCCTTTCTGGCAGAAGAACTCCTTCCTCTCCTCTGATGGAAGCCCAGTGAAATACAAAGAATTGGTGATCTACATACACGCATTAGCACAGAAATACCCACACAAACTTTATTTGCACAAGGTTAAAGCTCACTCCCTACATGATCCCTATAATGCATTCAATGACACAGCAGATACCCTTGCTAAGGAAGGGGCCCGAGGGGGGGATGTCTGGATAATGGATCATCCAGAGGCCAATGCAGCTGTACATGTTGCAGCTCTCAAAAAGAAATCTGAATCTTTTCCCCCTTGGACCTCTCAGCAGCCCAGCATTTGTCACTGAACTCAAAGAAGTGTTCAGATTCCTGGACAAGGGTACTGAAGAAAGACTCCCTACACATAACCCATATCGCAGGCATGAAGGTAAGTTACACTTATCCCCGATGATAAACTTATTTGATTCCAGCCAGAGGATACTACCACCAAATTGTGGGTAGTCCCCAGACATTTGAGATCTGAATTTTTGCACTAGGTACATGACACTCCTACTGGTGGACACCAGGGGATGGAAAATACCCTCCAGCATCTCAAAACCACCACTTGGTGGCCTGGGATTACCAAAGAGGTTAAACAATACATTGATAATTGCCTTGTTTGTGCACAAAACAATCCCATACCTACAAAATGAAATGCCAAACTTTTACCACAGAGACACACTGGCCCTTGGCATGTCATTCAAATTGATTTTATCAGTCCCTTGACCAATACCAGCAGAAACAACAAGTATGCCCTTGTGGTAACCGATTTATTCTCTAAGTGGGTTGAGGCTTTCCCCACCAAGACATGCACCGCAAAGACAACTGCCAAAATCCTGGTAGAACAGATTTTCTCCAGGTGGGGCCTGCCTCTCAAGGTAGACTCCGATAAAGGAAGCACTTTTACAGGTGAGTTGATGAAAGAGTCCCTTGAACTCCTTGGGGTTCAGCAAAAGTTCCACATACCTTATCACCCTCAATCCTCAGGTCAAGTAGAAAGAGCCAACAGACGGATTAAGCAAATGCTTTCCAAATTTATTGAGGACAATCCCAAGACCTGGGATTCCCTATTGCCTTTACTCCTTATGGCAATCAGGGGTACACTCAGCCACCACCCAGCTTACACCTTTCGAGGTAATGACTGGAAGACAAATGAGATTGCCTGAACACTTGCTCTTTGACCTGCATACCCCCACTGAAGACCGTGTGTCTGTAGATCAGTATGTGGAAAAGCTCAGAAAAGACCTCATAAACACACACTTGTATGCTGCAAACTGCATGGGTAAAGCCCAGCAAAAGTCCAAAATACAATTTGACAAACACGCACAAGAAGTGGATTGGCAGGTTGGAGATCAGGTAATGGTACTTCGATTTGCACATCCCACCCACTCCTTCTCCAATAAGTGGGAAGGCCCTTACCCCATTGTCAACAAGCTCAGTCCAGCAGTCTATCAAGTTAGACTCCTCCACAACAATGAATTGACTGACAAATGGTTACATGCAAACCAGTTGAAACTGTACGAAGGAACTTAAACTTACTTTTCCTAACCCCACTGGGCGGAATTTTACTAATGTACTAATCTTTCATCTTCCTTTTCAGATACATTGACAAGATGGCTATCTTGTTCTTATCTCTCCTCCTTGCAGGAGTAATCCCTTTCGCCCAAGGAACGGTAACGGACCTCCTTTGACACCTGGATCCTCCAGCACCTCCTACAGAGGGAGTTTCCATCAAAATACCAGATACTATGATTACTGTCCAGGAAGGTTCCGATGCATACCTCACTGCATCGGTCGTTGCTCCTGACAAATCTACCCTTCAAATTGAGTGGCAAACCACATCACAAGGACAAATTCTCCCTGTGGCCAAACTCTCCAAGGGAACTTTTCAGGGTTGGCCCAACCCTAAATTATCCCCAAATGGTTCACTGTCCTTGTTACAAACTGCATTAAGACACTCTGGTTTGTATAATATAACTGCTCTGATTGATCCTTCCTATTGTAATTCTCTCTCTCAAGATTCTGCCCGCAGATTCTGTGCTGTACACCACATGGCCTCTGCAGCCATGTATCTCTCTGTGCTGCCTCCTACCGAAAAACAGCTTTTGGATTGTCCAAAACATACCCCTGGTCCCCATAGTGGTCTCACAGACACTGCCCTCCCAGGTTCTTTAATTAATAATTTACAGTTTATGCATATACCTGTTTTATTTAACCTTACTTACTGGAATATGAAAGAATTTGGTATGTGTCACAATACCAATACACCTGCATTCTATAGTACATTATTGCTAGACAGTTTGGCTGCATTTCAGATTCACACTAAGGATCCCTTTACTGGGGTTTATTCTACTGAACATAGGGGTAATTTTAGGAGGAAAACTCCTCCTAGTAGTCTTAATCATAAATGTAGTAAACGTGAAGTTGACAGTTCTGATGTTACAGGTGCTACAGGTACTGTCACAGGTCTTTTTGGTACTGCTATGTCCATTTGGAACAAAGCAGACATTGCTGCTATTAAGAGTCATTCTGCAAAGTTCTCCACTGATTTGGTTAATAATGTTTTACCACCCTTATTGCATGGTGTGGATGGCCTTAGTCAGGAAGAAAGATAAACTGTATACAACATGCACGACATCGCAAAAGCCTTCACCGATTCCAAAGATAAGATTAACGCACTCATACAACAGAACAATAGAGAAGCTGATAAACAATACATTGGTAGAGAAATACTTTGTTCTGCATATGGTTCATATATCCTCACTACCATCAACAACCTCTTCCGAGACTTAGAAACTGGAAGAATCCCTGACATAATACATGACAGACGCATCTCTAAATGGTATTGTCCTAAATGTAAACTTCCAACTTGTATTTCCCTATGTATGCAACAGACATTGTCTATTCCTCTCTCCACAGCACGAAATTTGGGGTTTGTGACCAGACACCCTAATACTGGTCCTTGTTTTTCTACTAAGAAATGTTCTATAACAGATACCATGTTTGTCTCCTTTACTGTCTCCTTACCACGTTTTGATCCCACCACAGCCTTGTTCGACAAGCTGGCACTGGCGAATTCCATTGGGCATTTGGATGACGACATCTACAGAGAACGCCTGGATCTACCACCTCTACTGGTCTACCACTCCTTCCTGGATGCATGGGTGGCACCGCACATGGACTGTTGTGCGAAAAAGCAATATATCTACCTGTGCCGATGTGATGTGTTTGATGTTATACGCCCTGTTTGTGGCTACTCTCCAGACAGCATTGATTGGACTTTCACTATGGATGATGACATCACTGAAAATGGCACCAACTCTTTTGAATCAACGCCGTTACCAGATCAGCTCTACCTGTCCTATCGTGAGGAAGCTCATCGCCTGTCAACACGGATCTCCAAGATGACCTACACATGCCCTGTCCAGTTGCAAAAATGGAGACTGCCTACTGTACGTTCACAGTATAACTCTGACGGAGAGTACTGTATAGTGACTAATGTGAAATCTTATACATATGGTTCTGTTACTTGTTTTATTGATTACCCCAACTTCTGTTTTGTTCCCCACCAAAAAACTGTTATTGGACATACTGTCATAACCCCCGTTCCCCTTATGGAAGCAGATATCATTGATGGTAATCCAGATTATTTACTCACACTCTCAGAATACCTACCATACTTTAATGTACACATAGATCCACTTACACTTACATTGAAATCACTTTTTGATAGAAAGAACACACACTTCATCCACATCAGCAATAATATAACCAAAGCCAATGAAGCTATTCTTGACCTGATCAATGATGGAGATATGAATAACGCATTGACTAACACCTGGTTAGAAATCACTTTTAAAGGTTTTGTTATAATACAAGCATTTTTAATATTTACTTTGATTAGTATGCTTTGCTGCCTATGACGTACACTGCGCCAACACCATGAGCAGCTTGAGTTCCTTTACAAGGCTCGTGCCTCGGGATTGTAAAGGGCCACTGCTCCTGTCCACTCCTTGGATTTGCCTGTGTTGCCTTTAGAGGCAACAAGGGGGGGAATTGTTACACGAGGTCCCTGCACTCTAATTGATGCCCTCAGGGGTACACCGTAGACAGCTAATGTTTAGGCATAGGCTATACTAGTACAGGGGACTAAAGGCATATACCGTACAAAGTAGATGTTAGTATATGAATACATATTATTGTAACTCACTTTGCTTGCTAATGCACTTACATCATACCATGTATTTTCTGTCTATTTCTTACTTGTCAGATGCCAAGACACCTGTCCTTGAAGTAATTGTAATATGTAAGGCAACATTGCCATCTTTTGGTGATGTGCACCACTTCACCTTGTTATGTAAGACTCTGTATAAGAACGTCTTTGTTCTAAAACTTATGACTTTACAGAATTGTATAATGTTATCTTGGACCGTGGAGCCACCTCTAATTTAGCCAATAGGGCTCATCTCTGTAACTAGAAATGTTTCTATCTTTTAGTAACTATAGTAATTATCACAGGTATATAATGTTATGCACAGGCTCTACACCTCGGAGACCCGAGAGATCCCAAGAGACTACAGAGAAACCTCGAGGTGTAGGGAACGCTTAGCACTGGCTCCCGATTCGTATTGGTTAGAACTGCTTAGGGCAACTGTGATTTATCCCTTTTTGTAGTAATAAACTTGTTTATTACTCGAATGCAACTTGTTTGTGATTATTTGTATCCCCAATATTGCCAAGAACCTGAAGGTGAGGTTCAGACCTCTTACACAGCCTTCTTTTCAGCCTTTTATTCCTCTGGTGTCTTTCTCTCACTGGTGTCTGGTTAGCTTTACTTCCTCTTGAGTTTCTCCTCTGTGCCACCATGCTGAGAACCAAGTTTCTCCCTCCCAGCCATCTGACTGGCTTCTCTCCCACTCTGTGCCACCCAGGCCTGGTCTGTCAGCTCCTAAAACAGAAGGGAGAAGGGGACAGCAAAGAAAGAACTAAACCAGCAGAACGGGAAGACAGTAAGTTAGTCTGGAAAGGCTGCACTTCCCAGGCAACCAGGTAGCATACCTTCTGTAAATTAAAACAAGCTGAGCAGCCCTGCTACTAGCATTTATTCCACAAATGTTAGCTCGTTGACAGAGATATTGGCAAAAACGTGTTTGAAGGGTTCCAAGGGTGCCTTTTCAGCTCTTTTCAGTGCCCGTAGCTCATAAACGATGTGAGATACTGATTTCATCTATCATCTATCTATCTCACGAGGAAGTTTTACTGTCATGATTACAACGTCACTTGAAGTTTTTTCCTAGCTGCTACGGTTCCTGAGATATTGGCAAATTAGTGTTACAATGGTTACTTGCTCTATGGGGCTGCTGTATGGCTTTGTAGTTATGTGTAAGTGGGAGCGCAGGGTGTGCAGGGCTCTATGCTCCCTCAGATGCATATAGTTATGCAGAAATGGGTAGCTTGGTGGGCCCTGCACTCGCACCAACACATGCTATTTACTAGTTATATTACACTTTTTCAAAAAGTAAGAAAATTCATTTGCAAAAATCTTTGTTTAATGCATCAGTTAGGGTTAATGTGGCAAAAATTGGGAAATAAGACTTTAGGATTGAGCCCCTAACCCCCCACCACAACCCCACCCCACATCCTCTACAGACCGACAGACGCCGGAGTGTGCCTTGGGGTTGTGAGGCCTAACTGCACTAAAACTGGATGGGATAGCTACTGCAACCGAGTGCCGTTGTTGGATGATCCTCTGTTTGAAATTATCTACTGCCTAAAAGTGGTGTGCACATTGTTTTTTTTATTCACAGCTCACTCCAGGACTGTTTTGCCTGACCTCGATATAACACTGGCAATTTGGGCAGTGTTCTTATTTTTTCCTTTTACTTTGTCAATGAGGTGCTGTCTGATGCCATTTCTTTACAGATAAGATTCAGCCTTTGAGAACATTTTGCTTATGGACAGTAAGGAGTGCCATCTGCTGATGGTACTGGACTGTAGCCCCTATCTTATGGTTGGGACTATTCTCATGCCTGCATACTTGTTTGAAAGGATTTCTTCACGGGCTGTGTGGAGCCCTCCTTATACTCTGCTTTACTTATTTTATTTGCTTGAACATTCATCTCCAACTGCTGTGACAAGTGCTCAAATAGGTCTCTCAGCTCCTAGAATTTTGGTTACCTCGAGGGCACCATGCTGAGTTTATTTTTTAGTGATTGTTGGGCAAGTAATCAGAAATTTGCTTGACACCTGTTTATGCCTTGTCGAACTGCTTCTCCCTTGAACTCATTCTGAAATATTACAGCACTGGGGCATGTAGTTTGGTTATTTGTGTGTTCAGGAGGGACTTTGTCTCTTTGTATTTTAGTCATATATTTTCGAGATTTTTTTTTAATCTTTTGCCACTATTGGCCATAGGAAGTGATGGGAGAATTGTTCTTAAATATCTTGCCCCGTGAACTGAGGGATCCAGAATTTTTCTTTACTACTGTGTGAGATCCAAGTTTAGATATGCTGAGCTTTAATTATTTTTTTTTCATCAGTTCAGTGCACTAAATGTATCCCCATACCATATGGCCCTCTAATGTTATGGGGCAGGCTGCTATATTGGGCAAAGTTGGGGGTTTATATATTATATTATCTTTAGCTAAAGGTGATGTTTGGGTGCTGGCTCTGCCCTGTCCCATAACTTTACATTATACTGTAGAAGTAGGTACTAGGCATGAGATAATAAGGATTTTTGAGTATGTAGTTACTTGTTCAAATTGGTATTCTATTTTTCAGATACCATAGTTTTTTGTTAAATGATGGGTGTTGTTCTTGTACTTTTATTTGGGTTTGTTGGGGGGGAGGGGGGCTCTGGCGCTTCTGCCTCAGCAACATTTTTTAGTTGTTTCACTGCTAATTTGCCAGACAATGACTTATGCGTATGTCTTTGTTACATGGAATATAAAGGGTGGAAGGGACAATACAACAAAAGTATTTGGTATTACAACATTTAAATCATTTCACCCCCCCCATGTAGTATTTCTGCAGGAAATCCATTTGCTGGACAGTCAAATGACCTTTCTGACCAAATCCTCAGTAGGCAGGGCATTTGGTGCCGGCAATAGCCCCAGTCAAAGTGACATGGCCATAGTTACATCTAAATCTCTCCCATTTAAACTCCTAGCAGAAATTAAGGCCCCTGAGGGCCATTTCTTCCTTTTGCATGGCCTCCTGGGGAACATGGAAATTCTAATGGGCTCTGTTTATGGCCCCAATCTGAACATCACTAGTTTCTTCCCTGCCCTAGCTAAAGCATTGGCTCCATTTGGTCGTCTGCCAATCATTATAGGCAAGGATTGGAACCTTGCCCAAAACAATGATTTAGATCAGATCTATAGAAATAAATCCTGGATGTCACCTGGACAGAGTGCATTAACCACATTTTTCTACCTTCTGGGCCTGGTAGACCCGTGAGAACCCTCCACCCTTGTACCCTAGAGTATACCTTCTTTTCAGTGCCTCATAATGTCTTTTCAAGAATTGACTTCTTTCTGATTAGCAAACACTTGATACCAGGTACTGTATACAGCTTTATACAGGCCAGCGTTATCGCTGATCATTCCCCCTGTTATTTTGGCCCTAGAGCTTCTCTCTGACCCCCAACGTCCCTGTACCTGGTCTCTAAATAACCAATTGTTGTGGGACTCAGAGATTGCCTAGCATGTTAAACAATATATGGAGACTATTATACTAAGCAACCAAGAAACCTCCTTCTCCTTGGTTTATGTGATAATTGTGAATGCCGAAAGGCGATCAGCATTATCACCAAGCCAGAGTGCTGAAAATCAATTTCAGCACTCTGACTCCCTGGTGCACAGCAAAATGGCACCAGGAACTTGCATTTAAATGTTTTATGTGGGGGCTGTGCCCCCTTTGCCCCCCACACCCCACTACTTAAGGATTGTAAACTCCAGGGGGTTGCATGTCGGGAGGGTGCAAAAATGTTTAAAAAGAAATTCGGGCCAGGTATAACAAAAACGCGCCAGCGCCAGGAGCTGAACCCAACACCCTGCCCACCAAAGCCACCAATCCACTCATCACACCACGGAGCTAGCTTGACAGTCCACCATGGCACCATCCCTCAAAATCCCTCCTCCCCCTCACTGTGCATACTCACTACCACCCCCCCACTTGTATGTATAACGACATCCCATCGCTATAGGTGCCGACCCTCCCATCTGGTCACCCAACCTCATCAGTAGCCCCAATGATATGTATTGGGATTGAGTTGCCGTTATTGCAGGTGCTCAATCTCTGATGCCCATGTCACGGGCTACCCCTTGCCCCATGATGTTCCTTGGGGAGGGCTTAAAGTAACCTGGAGGGGGGAACTTATTAGGCTGACATTCCTTAGGAAGTGGAAGAAATAAGCACAAGTGACTGATTGGTTACATTAAATCAGAGCTGTAGAATGAGATCATAGTCCCTCATCCCCTGATCACATCCGTGAAAAAACTGGCCTAACTCAGAGCTTAATATGAGGAGCATCTTTTAGACAAGGTAGATAGAATGGCTGCATGGATTAAAGTTACATATATAGGGCAGGGGAATAAAGTGGGTAAGCTTCTTTTCCTTAAAATTAAACATCAATCTGGCTGCAGGTGGGCCTCCTCCCTAACAGATCCTACTTCTGGGCTACCAACAATGGACCCTAAACAGATGGCCTCAATCTTCTCTTGATTTTACCAATCCCTTTACACTGCTTCTCCATCTGATTTGACCATTATTGCAGCCCGAGAGGCATTTTTGACCTCAGCCAAACTTCCTCACCTTAATGAAGCTCAGGTCCATTCCATGTTAGGCCCTGTAATGGCCTCAGAGGTATCCTCTGCTATTGATTCTCTTCCCCTAGAAAAAGCCCCAGGCCCGAATGGTCTTCTGCTTTATTATATAAAACCTATAAGGATGTCCTAACCCCTCTCCTCACTGCCCTCTACAATTTTTGGAGTGAACATGCCCCCTTTGACAAATCACTTTTTGAGGCCTGAATATACTGTTGCCCAAATCAGGAAAAGACCCTACCAAACCAGAAAGATACCATCCTATATCACTAATAAATAATTATGTTAATTTGTGTGCAAAAATACTAGCAACCAGGCTTTCCATGGTTTGGGTTTCACTCTTGGGACCTGAACAGGCAGGTTTTGTTGCAGGAAGGAACTTGAGTGAATACTTTGGAAAAAATTTCCATCTGATCTCTGCATCCCAGGAGACCTCTGCAGATTCTGTTCTGGTCTCCCTGGTTGCAGAGAAAGCATTTAACTGAGTTTCCTGGTCCTATGTGTTTAGATCCCTAGAAGAATACTGCTTCCCCACAGAATTTATTAATAGAATTAAAGTTTTCTATACCCTACACACTGGGCTCATTCTGTGCAATAATAATTTATCTGACATTTTACCCTTAACTAGGGGTACTCATCAGGGTTGTCCCCTTTCCCCTTACCTGTTCAATTTGCACCTTGAACTCCTGACCAGAATGATAAACTCTTCCCCCTCAGTTAGAGGTACAGGGGTGGGGAGGCACGCTTATAAGCTTTCCTCATTTACTGGCAATATCTTGCTTCATCTTTTGGACTGATCCACATCCCTATTTGAGGTGTTCGCCATTATATCAACTATTAGCACTTTCTCAGGGTACAAGTTAAACCTTGCCAAAATAGTGGTCTACCCCATCTCTGCCCTCAGTCCCAAATCCCTTTCCTTGCAACTGGGTTTGCAGTGTGAGATTCAGACTCTAAAATATTTGGGCTTTCAGTTTTCCAAAAACATCTCCAAGCTCAAGGACCTGAACCTGGATCCATTTGTTCAGCAAATTGAAAAAGACTTGGCCAGATGGAAGCAATTGCCTCTCTCACTTTGGGGACAGGTAAGCCTTATCAAGATGTGTGTCCTTCCTAAACTCCTTTATCCCCTAGGTATGTTGAACATCTACCTACCAAGAAATGGTTCCAGAAACTGTTCTCTATATGTTCTGTCTTTTTGTGGTTGGACAAACATACTCAGAGAGTATATGGGAAATTGTGCAGACCATATAAGTATGGTGGATTACAATTACCAGACTTTTATAAATACTATCTGGCATAAGATGGTGCTAAATATTTCAATTGAGGAGTTAACTTTATTTCGTTCTCTTCTCCAGCCAGTTGGCGAGAAATTGAACACTCACTGGCCAAACAACACACAGTCTCCTTGGATTCCTTGCTTTATACCCCCTTACAAGACTAGGTTGGCTGGCAATAGCACCTAGCTTCACCTGAGCTCATTTCTTCTAGGTTGCTTCTAAAGACAGAGCAAGCAACCTTACAGAGCAAGGAAAAAGATTAAGGCTTCTTTTGGCTAAGCAGATTTACTGTGTTATTATTTTCTTTTGTAATCACAGGGGTTGTCACTGTTTATTGCTAACATTGTACTGCTTTATTTTTTTCTGATTCAAATTATTGTTGCTGGGTATACTTTCTACTGCTTTATTACAGGGTGTGCCTACAGGTTTGTGCTCACAGATTCCTGCTGTAATCTTCTGATTCAAATTGCCTTTTGCAAGGTATATCTTCTGTTACTGCTTTATTTTTCTCTGTAGCAAAGTGTTTTTTACAGGGTATATCATCTGTGAAATTATTACTGGTGGTGCTTTACAGGTTTTACAGTTTTATCTACCATTAGGCTAAGCTTTCAGGGCTTCTGCATTTCTTGTTGGTTGATTGTTTTGGCTCTTACCTTGTTGTTTATTTCATCTGTGGGTCTTCTTTTTCAGCAGGAGATGGACCCAGCCACCCACCCCCATCCCCAACCACCCCACGCTACACTCCTTTTATAGGGTAGCACAGTCGTGACATTTCCTGAAGCAAAGCAGGAAGAGGAGGATCAGAGGGGTATCCATACGGTGACCTTATTTACAGGGGCACAAATAATTTATACAAAAACAAACAAACAAAACACAAAATCAAACTTTTGCTTTCATTTTCATCCTTCTAATTAATCTGACCAGGTTATAAACCCAGCAGCTCATCTCGAATGGATATTATTAACTGCAGATACTGTGGGACACTTTTCAAAAGGGTAGTTATACAGGATTTAGGACACTGTAATACATGCTGGACCATTGGAGATCAAAGGGCTCAGCTCCAGGTAGCATGGGCAGAGATTGCGAGCCTCAAATTGTATATTCAGGGGGAAATATATTATAATAACTGCCTGCCATTTCCCCAACATCCAACAGAAGCACCTCGACCACAGAGGGTAGTTGGTCTGGGAGGTTGGCAGGTGGTTAGTGGGGGCAAATTGGGTGCCCCATCACTCAGTGCTCTCCAATGTATCACCTCCACAAACCATTTAAAAACTACACACCAGTATCTGCTCTATCTCTGAAATCAAACAAAGGGGCAGAAAACACTGCAGAGCAGGACACTGCTGTACAGGAACTAGCACAACAAAATTATCCCAAAACAGGAACCAAAACAAAAAAAACAAAAAGGAAATCCAAAACACTTCTGATCATAGCAGACTCCATGATTCGGGGAGTTGATACCTGCCTCTAGCTGGGAGTAATGGTCAGATGTCTCCCAGGTACATCAACATGAGGAGACACTGACCACATTGCTAAAATCGTGCAGGAAGCAGGAGAAAACATTGATGTCCTGGTACACATAGGGACTAACGATCTCGCCAACTAGTCAGTTGTGGAGACCAAGAAACACCTGGCCAGGCTGGTGACAAACTCATCCATTTCATCCAGCATCTTCTTCTCTGAGATCCTGCCAATCTTCGAGAGAGGTGCAGATGGAAGGAAGGTCAGAGAAGGGGAGAAAGGGGAGCTAAACATGTGGATCAAGGACAGGTGCAAGGAAAAAGGACACAAATTTGTAGGTAACTGGCAACAGTTTTGGGAGCAAAAGTTCTTTAAATCTGATGGACTGCATCTGACTAAGGAGGGAGTCAGTGCATTGGGACAGAAGTTTGACATCTTTGCAGAATATTTAAACTAGCCAATGGGGAGAGGGGTGCAGCACCCGATATGTTGAATGGGAAGCACGCCCTTCCCCTCTCAGCTAGTGATCAAACAGGAATTCAGCAGGTTTGAAGTTCATTTGCATCACCAGGTAAGGAAAAAGGTCTGGCTCCCCGTATGAAACACAGGGGAAATGCCGGATCTCACCCAACAACTAACACACTGAAATCTGGCCAATGGAAAATCATGTACATAAATGTTTGCAGTCTGGGAAACAAGATCCCAGACCTGCAGGCAAAAATGACACAGGCTAAACTGGACATAGTATCCATTAGCAAGACATGGTTCACCAGTAATCACACTTGGGATACTTCAGTACCAGGCTATGTACTGTTCAGAAGAGACCGAGGTGCAAAAAGTGGGGGTGGAGTGGCCCTTAATGTCAATAAAAATATCAAAGCTACAGAAATTCAGAATACACATAAGGAGCCAGAAGAACTGTGGGTCACCCTGGAAACAGGAAATGGGACAGCCACAACAACTGGAGTTGTCTACGGGCTCCCAGACTAGGGGGAGGACATAGACACATTACTAGTAGAAGATATATAAAACATGACACCTAAAGGGGAGGTTGTGATAATGGGAGACTTCAACATGCCAGATACAGATTGGTAAATACCAGCAGGAACATCTGCCAGAGCTAGACACATAGTGGATTCCCTGCAGGGGGAGTGCCTCAAATAAGGTAGAACAACCCACAACAGACTGGGCTATCCCTAATCTAGTACTGACTAATGAGGAAAGGATCACAGATATCCAGGTATAAGGTCACCTGGGGGGCAGTAACCATCAGATGGTATTGTTCAGTTTGGCCACTAGAACTAAATCATCCCATTCCAAGGCACAAATATGGGACTTTAGAGGACCTGACTTTGATAAAGATGGCAAACAAAGTTAAGCTAGCCCTGGCAAGAGGAAATACAGGTGAGGGGGTACAGGCAAATTGGGCAAGCATTAAGGATGCAATACTTGAAGCAACATTCCATTGTGTTAGAGAGAAAAGCGGGAGCAAGAGGAGAAGGAAACCACTTTGGTTCTCAAAAACAGTAGCAGAAAAGGTCACAGCCGAAAGGCTGGCCTTCAGGAAATATAAGGCAACGCAGAAGAACAAAGATAGGGAGGCATACCAAACTTCCCTAAGAGAAGCATGGAAGGTAGTAAGGCAGGCAAAGGCCAAAACCAAGGAAACACTAGCACAAACAGTAAACAAAGGTGACAAGACTTTCTATAGATATATTAGTGAAAGGAGAAAGTCCAGAGGGGGTATTGCTAAAATCAAATGGGATAAGGGGGAGTGTGAGAAAGGAGGGCCAAGGAAAAGCATCTATCCTAAATAGAGTCTTCTGCTCAGTATTTAGTGAGGAAAAGGTATGGCAGGGCCCACAGCTCAGCATCATGGACACAGGGGGGGAAGGAGGTGTGCACTACTCCCTTCACAAAAGAAAGGATCCTACAAAAGGTCACTAAGCTCAATGGGGACAAGGCAATGGGACCTGATGGCATACATCCCAGGGTACTAAAGGAGCTAAGGGTGGAACTAGCAGAGCCATTATCAGAACTGTTTAGTGAGTCTCTGAGCACAGGAGAGGTCCTAGAAGACTGGAGAAGGGGTCATGTGATCCCACTGAACAAGAGTGGTAGCAGGAAGGAGGCAGGGAACTATAGACCAGTCAGTCTTACCTCAGTAGTGGGCAAGATTATGGAGGCATTCCTTAAGGAAAGGATAGTGCAACACCTGGAATCCATAGGAGCACAGGATCCAAGACAGCATGTGTTTACAACAGGAAAGTCTTGTCAAACTAATCTCATAGATTTCTTTGACTGGGCAACCAGAGTGTTGGACCAAGGGGGGGGGCAGCTGATGTTGCCTACTTTGACTTCAGCAAAGCTTTTAATACTGCGCCAGATAGAAGATTGATTACTAAGCTGGGTAAGCTTGTGGTGGGTCAGAAGTTGGTCAACTGGGTGGCAAACTGGTTGACAGGCAGAAAACAGAGAGTGGTAGAAAACGGTATACAGTCAGAAGAGATGCAATATTGTCCGTGTTATTGACAATGTCTGAATCTCGACTGCTTGCACCTTGACAATTATAAGCTCCTTAGATGGACTTGTATTGCTGCCTAACTGTATAGGCCTCATTCTCCTCATTGACTGTACTACTCATGCACTGTGTTTGTTTTATTGTTTACTGACTGCTGCCTATTGTTCTGTATTTTTTTCAGATGTGGAGCCTTTGTAAATGAGTCTATGACTCAAAGGTTGTAAATCCGATATCATCAATAAATAAATAAAATCAAATTAAATAAATAAGTCACAAGTTAGGTACCTGAGGGATCAGTCCTGGGGGCAGTCCTCTTCAATATCTTCATCAGTGACATTGCAGATGGAATGGAGGGTAAGGTTTGTCTGTTTGCAGCTAACACTAAAATCTGCGACAGAGTAAATGATCCAGGTCGGGTGTGCAGAATGAGAAGAGTTCTGTATAAACTGGCAAAATGGTCAGAAGAGTGGCAAATGGGGTTTAACGCAAAGAAGTACAAGATCAGGCGCATAGGGAAGAGAAACCCTGAAGCCACCTATAAGCTGGGGGGGGGAGGCGGAGCTGCTGGCAATCACAAGGGAAGAAAGTGACTTGGGCATCATCAACACAGATGACCTGAAATCATCCAAGAAGACCACTAAAGCAGTAGGTAAGCCTAGAAGGGTATTGGGGTGTATTAGTAGGAGTATCACAAGTCATAAGAGGGAGGTAATAATCCCTCTTTACAAGACACTATTTAGGCCCCATCTGGAGTACTGTGAGTAGTACTGGAGGCCACACCTGCACAAGGACATTAACAAAATAGAGGCAGTCAGGAAAAGGCAACCAAAATGATGTAGGGACTGCATAAGAAAACATATGAGGACTGATTAACAGATCTCAATATATAAATAAATATATATATATATATATATATATATATATATATACCCTAGAGCAAAGGAGGGAGAGGTGATATGATCAAAATATTCAAACATCTTAAGGGCATTAACAAGGTGAAAGAGTCTAACATGTTTCAAAATAAGAAAAATAGCAGGACAGGAGGATACAGCATGAGATTAGAGGGAGGCTGATTAAGGGGGAATGTGAGGAAGTTCTTTTTCATAGAAAGGGTGGTGGATACATGGAATGTCCTACCTCAGGAAGTGGTGGAAATGAATACAGTGCAGGGTTTCAAACACGCATGGGATAGGCATAAGGGAGCAATAAAGATGAGTGTGAATAGATAGGCCATTAACAGAGTACAGGCCTATGACGTATTCATAAAGTAGAAAAAAATGGGCAGACTGGATGGGCCTTGTGGTCCTTATCTGCCATCAACTTCTATGCTGCTGTGTTTCTTACTCAGCTCACTGGAGCTCTGCATTTCTCTCCCATAGGTTGGAGTGTAAGGGCACATTCCCAATTGTGTCAATTTTTATAGGTGACCCATACTAAAGTATTAACACAGTCACTATTTAATAATCTAAACTTAAGTATAGCTGGCAAACCTAATCCGCCATCTTTTTGGCCTGCCTTGTCTTCCATTACACTGGTAGATATGGTTTTAGATAATAAGGTTATATCTTTCCTGCACTTGATGACAGTCTTTCATGCTAATCCCAACTCTTTTTATAATTATATGCAGCTTAGTTGCAGTATTAAACAGTTCTTGGGACCGTCTCCTTGGCTGCATGATTTTAACCCTCCTATCCAGAAGTATATTCAAGTACCTGGTAAGAGGAAAACAATTTCTAGTCTATATAAAGCTCTGGTAGTAGGACAAAACAACACAAGCCCATGTGGCCCCCCCTCCCTGATCTATGTTAGCTTTGTGTCTCCTGAATTTTGATTCATTCCTCGCAAGTTCTTTTTTCTGATAAACGCACCATTTGGGGGGTTCCCAGGAAAGAGTGGGGTGGTTTGGCTAATGGTAGTAACATGCGGGCTTGTGTGAGATCATGGTTCAGAGCAGGATTGAGATCAAGGCTATTTAAGTATCCTGCTTTGATCTAGTATGCCTCCTGCTCTGATCTGGGGTGCATCCAGCTCCAAAGTAGGGTGGCCTGAGGGGTATGTTGGTGTTTTCTTCTTCGGATGTATTGGTCACTGGCAGGGACTGGGGGATCACATCTTGCTCTCTGGTTGTCTTCTTCAATTTTGAAAATCTGGTATGAAGCAAGATGTTAAAGCATATTGTATGCTCTCACCCTATATCCTGCTCCAATCCAAGCTAGCCCCCATATTTGGAGACTAGAGTCATAGAGATTTATTTTTGGTTCATGAGCATTTTTTGGATTTTGGGGGTGTGCAGGTGGCATGATCTACGAGGGGGAGGGAAGTTGTGTGGTTGCCTGGATTTTGGCTCGAGGCAGGATGGAGAATCCAATACAACCACTTTTTCACTACCTGTGCTCTCCCCCCTGGTCTCCCTCCCCCGACCCTGTCTCTAACCCTCCACTTCTCTATCTCTAACCCTTCAATTTGTTTCTCTTTCCCCCCCATAACAATAACTGAAGTACTCTGGGCCCTAAAATCACTAAACCCATCAAAGCAGAGCCCTGATGGCCAGTACCCTAAATTACTCAAGATCTCAGCCCCGGCTGTCACCGCCCCCATCGTCCATCTCTTCACCCTATCCATCACACAATGCACAGTCCCCAAGGCATGGAAGCTGGCCAGGGCCATTCCCCTACACAATGGGGGAGATCCCACTATACTGGGGAACTATTGACCCATCTTGCGCCTCCCTGCTCTCTCAAATATATAGGAGGCACTCACCTCTAGCAGGTAAACTCCTTCCTAGACACCTCCAGCACCCTAAGCCACTGCCAATCTGGCTTCAGACACATTCACTCCACATTTCTTCCTCCCTGCTCTGTCTCACATATCACATCCATACCACTACAGACAAGGGTCACCTTACATGGGTGATTTTTGTTGACCTCACTAAAGCTTTTGATTCTGTCTCCCTTAGTCTCCTTCTAAACAAACTTACATTAATATGTCTCTGCCCCTCGTCCACTGACTGATTCAGAGCATATCTCTCTGGTGGTAGGAACCAATTCATGCAACTAGGTCACTCCAGGTCCTCCACTAGCATCAACAATTAAATACTATAATTAAAACATCAACATCTTAAAAATAAAAACAAACAGCAGAATCATAACACAAGATGGGAGTCCCTCCTACTTAATATTAGTCTCCCTCTAAAAATGCCAGGCTAAAGAGGTCAGTTTTCAGTTCTGCTTTAAAACTTTGGATGGTCAGACACTCCCTTATCTGATGAGGTAGAGAATTCCACAGGGTAGCAGATTCTATTCTGGGCCCCACTCTTTGCTCTGTTTTTGTAAATGATCTCCCCTCCTCATGCACACTAACATAAGTACACATGTATGTTAATGACATCAACATATTTGCCTCTGGCCCCTCCCCCACCACAGTCCAGTCATCCCTACAAGCTGCTTTTCTTGAGTGCACTGAACTGGTTTGAGGCAAACTTTCTAAAATGTAACACAAAAAAGACAGTTGCCGTGGCTTTTGGCTCTGCCAAAAGGCTTGCCAAGATCTCATCACCTTCTACGTTCTCTTCCCTGGATGGTGAAAAGACAGAAACTGTGCAGTATTTTAAATACCTGGGAGTCTGGCTGGACCCTAAACTAGACTTCTCCCTGCACTTTGACTACATCCACTCCAAACTTCATGCCAAACTCAGAGCCTTGCACCAAATCAAGGATTATCTCTCCCACCCGATCCACAAGGAGCTCATACCCACACTAATCCTACCTGCGACAGACTAAGCCAACGTTGTCTACAGGTCAGTTCCGCAATTATATCTTGCTAAATTACATTCCCTGTTCAATGCTTTCTGTCAGTTTACTTCAAACCTCCATTACCAAACCCATCATTGCTCCCTGTACTCTAACCTTACCCTCCCCTCCCTTGCTACACATCGCCTCACTCACTGTGCCTCCTTAGTCAGCAAGTACTGGTTCTCTGCCCTCCCCCATCTCTCTTTCCTCCTGTTCCCCTCATGTATATCAGGCTACTCTCTCAGAACCTGTGACTCCCACAGTTCCAATCTCCCACATCCTCACTCACAAGCAGGCAAGTCTGCTTTCTCCTTTAGACTCCCTGATCTCTGGAATTGTCTCTTCCACTCTCTCCTACTGGTTCCATGTCAATTCAGTGATATAACATCGGTGAATACAGTTCCAATGACTATTTAATAGCGATGGTAAATACAGCAAACAGCAATAGCAGCGCATGCAATTTCAGCAACAAAACTACATACCAAGCTGGAAATTGTAAGCCAAACCACACAGATAGTCATAACAGGAATGCACCCCATACTTGTGAATGATCTGGCATAGCCACCCTGTGAGATCACGGTACCATCGTCTACTACCCCCTGCTGCAGCACCAGACACCACCTGCTCCATCTTCACTTGGGAAATGCGTGATTCCTCCTGCATACAATGAATGAATCTCCACATATTTGGATGACTATCACTGAGACGTGGATTAAATGCATGATGCCAGCCCTCTACAGCATTATTCGTATGGGCAAAACCAGTCACCCCAGCCTGATAGCAATTCCAGAAAGTAATGGGGAACATTGGTCGACGTTGTCCAGATCTACTCATGGGATGATCAACCCATGTATCCACATAATAGGTGATCAACAGCTCCAGAACCTCATCATTTGATATATAGAATGTAAAGTCCTGCAACTCCTCAAATACCTGAACAACATCCTGTTCAGGTACCGATGCCAGGGACAACAACATCCTAATGTTCAAAGCGAATTCAGCATCATGCACATACCTCGAGAGAATATCCAGCCACTGTTGAATATTTTGCCAGATAGCTTGGCCAAAATGATAAAAAACTGCCATGTAGATCAGCAGATGGGAAGGCAGCAGTTATGGATCTGTAAGCCGCATTCTTGAAATCCAGCATCACATTACTTTGATTCAGTCCTACACCCCATGCCTTCAGGTGCCCAAATTGCATGTCATACAGCGCCACCTTGTGACTGTTCATCAAAACATACACACAGGGCACAACAACTCCACCTCTCAAGCCATGGATAGTATACAACTGGCTGAATAATGCAGGACAACACCTGAATGTGCCATCCATAAACCAGGACTCACACCTTGATAAAAAGGTAAGAGACCTATCAGCAGCATATATCAACATGCACTCCTTTCCCGTGCCCGAATCAGGGAGAAAGAATCGATCTCCTACAAGGGTGTGAGTATAAGCTGTGGGTAGTATTAGCTCCTCCATGCTACCAGGGTCATGGGTGCAGCAATCTCCGACTGCTGAATCCTCTGGACAGTCCGTCTTAGGGCATGTATGTCTGGCAATGCCCGTGCTACAGCATCAGGTGCTCCGGTGGTGCTATCGAGCACCACCTGTGCAGTGGTATCTCCCGTGCTCTGTGTTCTTTCCCTAATGCCACACATAACCCACCTAACACCCACCTCTGTAGTGTTGGGTACATGGTTATGGTCCCTCATCGTAGCCACTACCTGATCAGCAAGGGTGTGTATCCTGGCTCTACATCCATAACGACGGGCATCCACACAACGCCAGTACACCTTCTGGGTGACAGCCTTATCCCACTGATGAACATAGCCCCCACATAGCCCATACAAAAGCAGGGGCATCCCACGCTGGCTTCGTAGGAATTCCACTGACATCCTTGATCACACCTCACCAGGGACTGCACCTTTAAATATCCACCCCTCACACCATCCCCGGGGGGCTGTGCCCCCCAAACCCCCCGCTATTTCTAAATTAACATCCTCCAAGGTGCACCTCGACCTCAGAGGTAGGTTATCTGACACATTGTCTCGCTATACTCATTTGTCGGTCACATTTCCTCACTTGCTATCATTGCAAGTGCTGTAATCGTGTCACCGAATATGACTCGCTGAAATTAACACGCTGAATTGACATGCTACTGACCAACTAACACCCAGTCTTACCATGCCAAAACAAAAACCATAGCTCCTTCCCCTGCCCCCCCCCCCTGCAACTGCTCCCTCCTGGCTCTCCCTTGATTCTATTCACTCTATTCTTCCATCAATTTCTCTCCCTTTGTCTCCATCCTGGCATTCTGTGAGCTTCTGCTTTTCACTCCCCTGCATCTTCTCTGAAGCCCCCCCACTCAGTTTCCCAACATTCCTTATTTCTCAACTTTCCTTCACTTGTACCAGTATTTACCCCATTGCAAATTTTACTCCTGGCTTGTTATACAAGTGTACATTGCCAATGTGTAATTGTCTCTTATCTTGAAATTGCAACATGTACTATACACCATGAAAACATTGTTTACAATTACCCACATGCACTTTGAAAATGCTACCTCAACTATGTAATTTAAAGGCATGTTTGCCAATATTGTATATTGTTTTACTATATCCATGAGTGCTTTAAGTGTTAATTCTATTCTGACCATTGTAAACTCCTTTACCCTCTCCCCCAGGTTGCACCTGGAAATCAGACTTGGCACAGTGTACCTTTCCCTGTCACCAAATTTTACATGAATGAATAAATAAATTAATTAATTGTGGGACACCATCGATCCAGAAGCAAATGATTTGATACCTTTTAATCGACCAACATAGATGTAACAACAAGAACAAAGTGCTCTAGCCTTCGGACCAACCAGTCCTTCTTCAGAAGCTCAATGTGGGACACCAGTGTTGATAGGGAGGGGTGGAGAAAATGAGTCCCCAATTCTGACTGTTTGTGACCTACCCTCGAAGTAAGATCTGAACCAGTTGATGGCAGTGACTGACAGTCCTGTGGCTCTGAGTTTGTCCAGGAGGAGGGGGTTGGAGACAATGTCAAAGGTCTTGACCATGTCCACAAAGATGCAACTGTTATAAGGTCCTGATCTATTCCAGGGAACACAACCTCCAACTTGGCTTAACTGATGCTGAAAATTGGTTCCAATCACACAAACATTTGCTCAATTATAAAAAAACTACACTCCTACTGTTCTCAACCTCACGTCATAAGCACAAGGTGTTTACCCACACAGTTAAAAATAACTATGGAATCCCACAGGAACAAGTACTACAGTTCAAATACCTTGGGGTCACCCTGGACAATCATTTATCCTATGTTCCTCATACTGAGATCTTTGCCAAATCAGCTAATACAAAATTAGGTCTGCTATTTAGACAACGAAGAAGCCTGACCCTTGAAGCACTTAAAGTCGCTATAAATAGCTCATTTCTATCTATCATCAACTAAGGTCTGGTTGTTTATGGTGCTGCCTCTGCCTCTGCCACTTCTCTAAATAGACTAGAAACCACACTGAACAAAGCTCATCGGCTCCTCACTAATGCTGAGCCCTGTACCCACACTTGTGATCTCTATGCTCAAAGAGACTGGCTCAATCTACTGGGGAGAATCAAGTACCAGTCCTGTATACTAGCAAATAAGGTGCTATATGAGACCCTGCCAACGGACCTTTCTAGTCTTCTCCCTAGATCCCTAAAGGCTCACCTGACTAAGACCTTGGAATCATACCTCCTACTTGCACCAAGGTTGAGAACTACCCAGTGTCAGTGATCCTTGCTTTACAGAGCCTCTATGTGGCTGAATTGCCTTGGCTGTAAGCTTACTGAAACTCCTCTTCTTACCCAGTTCAGACGCCTCCTCCATCAATATATTATGAATGAAAATGCCTGTGACTGCCTGCCATAAATGCCAAAACATCCTCTCTTGTGAAGTCTGAAAAAGAATCTGTCTCTCTGACAAGATCTCTGGCTGCCTCATTTCCTTCCTTCCTCCTCCTTATAATACTTGCCTCTTCCCTGCCACCACTTATACTGCTCTGGGTGGAATCTGACTTCCTGGCCACCATCTATACTGCTCTGGATGGCTACTGACCTCCCCTCCAGTCCCCCTCCTCCCTCCACCTGGCTCCCCCACCCTTCCCCTCCATTCCTCTACCTCCTCATACCCTCCCTACTACTTTCTTCCTGTTTTTTTTTACACGACAATACCACCTGGCTGCAACTTTCACCTTACGCTCTACTATCTGTCCTCCTTACTGCACTCTTTACTATCTCAATAATTTCAGTACTAATGACTCACTAATGTGCTTTGTAATGACTTTGTTGTAAATTTTAAATAACTTGCACTGTAAATGAATCAATATTGTTCATTGAATATAATTTGTTTCATTTCCCTTGTCTTTGTTCTACCCCTCCAAATATGATGTGGAACCTTTGTAAATGAACTGTTCTTGCTCAGTGATATTGTAATCTGAGAATGAATACATAAAAAAGAGAGGATGGAATTAGTGAGCCTGAGGAGGCAGGTGGGTGTTAAGTGGTTCTTCCAGAAGACAGATTGGTAAGGTGTGAAAAAGGAGGTGGAGTCAAGGTAAGAAGAGAGCTGATAAACTGCAATGTACTCTTGCAGTTTGGCAAAGATGGAAAGGAGTGAAATGGAGTGGTAATTTCCAGCAGCAGAGGGGTTGCCACCTTTAGGGAGATGGAAGATGGTAGCATGTTTCCAAGCAGATGAGACAGAGGCTAGAGTGAAGGAGAGGTTTAGGAGAGCAGCTCTGGATTGAGAGATGGCTGGAGCAGACAGATACAGTAATTTAGCATCAGGATAATCTGGGTTCTTGCTTTTGGATGGGATTAGGGCAAGAGCACTCAAAATACAGAAGATGGGGATACTGGGAAAGGGAGGAGCAGGATGCTCGGGATGCAGTGAGGACAGAGGGTGAGGGGTAGGGGAGGGAGGGGTGGAGGGAGGAGCTGCAGGAATTAAAGAAGGCATTAAACTCTGTTTATTTTATTTATTTATTTGTAAAATATCAGAATTACAATCCTTTGAGTCATAGACTCATCTCCAAAGGCTCCACATCATTGTACATAATACATAATAGGATACGTAACTACAGATGCATACAGTAAGATACAACAACTAATTTGGAATGGAGGCCTGGATGAGGCGACACAATTCATGAGTTGTAACAATCACACTGCCACTGAGTGAGCAGAAGGCAAGGAATACAGGGGAGGCAGTGTGTCTGTGTAGCAGCCTACACAAGAAATTAGCTAAGCATTTAGTTACATTGCAGCAGCCATATTACTGTGCAGATAATATCTGAAGCAGTCTAGTAGTAATACTTTGTCACTGGGCCTAGCCTGCTTATACATAGAAATTTGTCTGACCCCTGGAAGCCAGGATGCTATCATCTCATTGCTTGGGACATGTACAGGAGTTGGTAGTGAGTAAGTTGTTCCTGAGGGAAGCTTTGAATACATTGAGTTTAGGTAGACTGGTGACAGACACAGGGAGGGAGTTGAACCAGATGGGAGCCATGTGGGGGAAAGACCTCTGGGCTAGGGTGGTCTTCACTCTTGGGATGGCTAGAGAGGATTTATCAGCAATTGCAAGTGGAGACAGGTAGGGTACTATAGATAGGTAGAGAGAGAGCGCAACTCCAGGTGGTGTTTGCCCGAGGAAGATCTTTTAAGCCATGAGGCAGGACTGGTATTGGAGCCTTTCCTCAAAGTTGAGTATTTGTGTGAGGGAGTAAAGGGTGCAGGTGTGTGTTAGTCGGTCAGCACCAGACAGGAGTCTGCATGCTTTATTGCTGGCCACTTTTATTTTGTTGAGGGTGGTGGCATCTGCAGCGGCATAGATTAACAGGCCATTGTCGATGAGGGACAAGACTGATGAGGTGATGGCTAGCCATAGAGCTTCAGGTGGCAGGCAGTTTTTGTGGTGGTATAGGAGGCCAATACGTGTGTTAGTCGAGGATGTGAGTGCATTTATGTGTGTGTGGAAGGTGAGAGTTGGATCAAAGGTTATACCCAGGTATTTATAGGATGTGACCTGTTCAAGGGGATGGAGGGAGCTGGAGAAGATCTGCAGGGAGGGGGTTAAATTTACTTTGGTGGTGGACGCATATCATGGTCTTGGTTTTTTAAGGTTCATGAGCAGTCTAAACATAGAAACATAGAATTTGACCTCAGATAAGGACCGCTTGGCCCACCCAGTCTGCCCATTTCCCTGCCTACTGGATAAGCTGCAGATCCTAGTTAACCAGCAGCCTACTTCTTCCTACCCCCACCCCCTAGAATTGCCTTATGACTGTCCCATGCATGCTTGAATTCCACCACTGTTTTTGACTCCACGACCTCCTCCGAAAGGCCATTCCATGCATCTACAACCCTCTCTGTGAAAAAATACTTCCTTAAATTACCTCTGAGCCTCTGCCCCCATCTTCAAATTGTGCCCCCGTTCTTGCACACCTCTTTTTGAAAGATGCTACCCTCTTGGACTTTGTTGATTCCCTTGAGGTACTTGAAAGTTTCTATCATGTCCCCCCCCCTCCTTTCCTCGAGGCTATACATATTAAGCTCCTTTCGTCTCTCTTCATATGTCTTCCGGTGCAGACCCTGCACCATTTTAGTTGCCCTCCTCTGGACAGCTTCCATCCTGTCTATGTCTTTGTGAAGACTGGGTCTCCAGAACTGCATACAGTACTCCAGATGGGGTCTGACCAGTTGTCTGTACAGAGGGATAATAACTTCCTATTTTCTACTGGTGATGCCTCTCCCTATGCATCCCCTTATCCCCCCAGCCCTCCTTGCTGCCCTCTCACATTACTTGCCCACCTTTAGGTCATCTGATATGACTACCCCCAGGTCCCTTTCCATTTTTGTTGTTGTTAGTATCTCACCCCCCATTGTGTACTCTTCCCTTGGGTTTTTGTTTCCCAGGTGCATTACCTTGCACTTCTTAGCATTGAATCTAAGCTGCCATACATTTGACCATTCCTCTAACCTTGCCAAGTCCCTTCTCATCCTTTCCACCCCACCTTGTGCATCAACTCTGTTGCAGATCTTTGTGTCATCTGCAAAGAGACATACTTTTCCTTCCAGTCCCTCTGCAATGTCGCTTATAAAGACATTGAAGAGGACCGGTCCTAATACTGAACCCTGTGGTACCCCACTAGTAACCCCCCTTTCTTCAGAGTGGACTCCACTTACTATTGCTCTCTGTGTCCTATTCTCCAGCCAATTTTTTACCCAGGCTGTCATCTTGGGACCCACTCCCAGGCTAGCTAACTTGTATATTAATCTTTTGTGTGGGACTGTGTCAAATGCCTTGCTAAAGTCTAGGTAGGCCATGTCCACAGCCCCTCCCTGATCTACTACTTTGGTCACCCAGTTAAAGAAATCTATCAGATTTGTCTGGCATGACCTTCCCACTGTGAATCCATGCTGCCTTGGGTCCTGTGCCCCTCTGGCCTCTAGATACTCGACAATTCTTTCCTTCAGAAGTGATTCCATCATTTTCCCTACCACTGAGGTTAAACTAACAGGTCTGTAGTTTCTTGCTTCTGCCTTGCTCCCACTTTTGTGAAGGGGAATCACATCTGCCCTCCTCCAGTCCTCAGGTACCACCCCATCCTCCCATGATTTGCTAAACAGGGTAGTCAGTGGTGTCACTAATTCCACCCTTAGTTCTTTTAGAATTCTGAGATGAATCCCATCAGGCCCCATTGCTTTGTCTACCTTCAGTTTTAAGAGTTCTTTCAGAACCCTTTCTTCTGTAAATGGGCTGGTATCAACTTCTGTATCCAGAGTGTTTCTACTGTTTGTTTTAGGTACCTCCCCCTCTTCCTTTGTAAATACTGAGCAAAAATATTTGTTTAGTATCTTTGCCTTTTCACAGTCACCTCTGCCCACCCTCCTCCCCTTTATTAAGCCTCACTATCCCTCCCTTGGTCTTCCTTCGCTCCCTGATGTACCTATAAAAGGTTTTATCCCCCTTCTTAACTGAGTTGGCTATCTTTTCCTCAGTTTGGGCCTTTGCTGTTCTGACTGCCTTCCCAGCTTCCTTTTTGCTTTAACTGATACAGTTCTCTGTCCTGCTCCTTCTGTGATTCCTTGTACTTCCTGAAAGCTTTCTTTTTCTCTTGAACCTTCACTGCCACTTCCTTTGAGAACCATAGTGGTTTCTTACATCGTTTAGTTTTGTTTATTTGCTTCACACAAAGGCTTGTTACCTCTGTGATGGCAGTTTTTATTATTCCCCATTGTTCTTCCACCCCTCCTTCCTGCCCATTTGCTAGTGCATTCCTTAGGCACTCACCAATTTTGGCAAAGTCAGCCCTCTTAAAGTCCAGTACCTTTGCCTTTGTATGGCTTGACTCTATTGCTGTGTTTATTGTGAACCATACTGTTCGATGGTCGCTAGTTCCCAGATGGCTACCCACTTCTACATCTGTGATCCTCTCTTCATCTCCATTTGAGAGAACCAGGTCTAAGATTGCTCCCTCTTGAGTGGGCTCCAATACTAGTTGTCTAAGGCATGCCCCCTGTAGGGCATCTAGAATAACCCCACTCTGAAGTGGCTGCTGCAACTGCACTCCAGTTAACATCTGGCATATTCAGATCACCCATCAGCAATATCTCCTTTTTTCTGCCATACTAAGTATACTTTCTATCATTTCCTTGTCCATTTCCTCCCCCTGAGAAGGGGGTCTGTATACAACCCCTGTGCGGATTGTGGTGCCATTGCCAGTCTTCAAATTTACCCACAGTGCTTCTTCTCCTCCCTGTTTTCCTTTTGTTCTGCCACTTGATTCCTTCCTTATGTAAGAGCTACTCCTCCTCTCTATTACCTCTCTGTCCCTCCTGTAGATAGTGTATCCTGGTATGTTTACGTCCCAGTCATGGTTTTGTGTGAACCATGTTTCTGTGACTGCCATGATATCCAGATGTTCCTCCTCCATCAAGGCCACTTATTCAGGAAGCTTGTTACTCAGACTACGGGCATTGATACTCATTGCTTTCCATTTTTTGATGGCTTTACCTTCAGTTGCAGCATCCCCCACTGACCTTTCTACCTTGGTCTTTTTCTCATTTAGTCTATGTTCTGAGAACCAGTGCTTGGTCTGACTGAAAGAGTGCTGGAGTGTGGTTTGATGACTGGTGGGGCTGGCATGGGAGGCACAGAGGATAGTGTTATCTGCATAGAGTAGGACCTTTCTTGCACATGAGTTGGGTAGTGCATTGAGGAACAGACTGAATAGTAATGGTCCCAGTATGGAACCCTGAGCGACTCCTGAGCAGATGGAGTGCGTACTGTAGAGTGTCATGTTTATCATCACACATTGTGTCCTTGTGGATGATACCCAACTATACCTGTCCTTTGCCCCAGGAACATCCAGCCTGGTGGATGTGCTAAATAGCTGTCTTGCCGAGATTAATGACTGGATGGTGTCCAGCTGGTTGCGACTGAATCCCGATCAAAGACGGAGGTATTGGTAGTGGAGTGGAACAGAGTGTGTGATAGGTTGACCGTTGATTCAGGGACTGGATTAGTTCTGGGTTTTGTCTCATTAAAGGCCTCCTCAAGGGTGCGAAATCATGGCGTTATTTTTGATAGGAGTTTGTCTATGGAGGTGCAGATTTCCTTTGTAGTCCGCTCCTGTTTTTTCCATCTTAGAAATATCGCCAGAATAAAGCCCTTTGTTCCACCTCTGGACCTCCCTACCTTGATGCATGCCTTGGTTACCTTGAGACTTGACTACTGTAATGCTCTCTATTTTGGGGTCATGGGAGGATCTCTCCACAGACTGCAGCTAGTGCAGAACGCAGCTGCCTGGTTACTTACTGGGCAGCCTAAATCTTGCCATGTCACTCCGGTGCTGTGTGATCTACATTGGCTGCCAGTCAGGTGGAGGATCCTCTTTAAGGTGGGGCTTCTCACCTATAAGACCCTACACAGTCAGGGCCCTGGTTACCTGATGGATCTGCTGGTTCCCGCTGTCTTGGTTCGTCCCCTCCATTCCTCCAGTGGATGCCTCCTAATGGTACCCAGGTCGAGGTTGAAGTCAGCTGGCTATAGGGCATTTAGTGTCACTGCCCCGGTCCTGTGGAACTCGCTCCTTTCTGGGATTAGGGAGGCACCAATGCTGGAGATTTTTAAAGCCCACCTGTTTATTAAGGAATTTTTGAATTAAATTGAGAATTACCTAAACTCAGGTTTTAATTAGTGTTTAGTGGATCATTTATTGAGTTTAATTATTTTATAATTGTATGTGTAATTATACTCTGTTATTTGTTAATGCTTTGAATATGTATTAATATATTGTACTGCACCCAGAGCCTCTGGAAATGGGCCTATTTAAATAAAATTTTACTTTCTTACTTACTAGATTTTGAACCAGGCCAGATGACCTTGGGAGAAACCCACTTGCAGGAGGGAGTCAAGCAGGAGGAGGTGATTGAACATATCAAAGGCCTTGGAGAGGTCGATGAACATGGCTCCTGCCAGCTGGCTCTTGTCAAGTGCAGTGTGGATGAAACTGGAAAATTCTAGGAGAGCTGTGGTGGTGCTATGGCCTGAGCGGAAACCAAGCTGATCCTAGCAGAGGAGGTCATGGGTTTTGAGATAGTTGGCCATTTGGTCTGCCACTACCTTTTCCAGGGCTTTGTGGGGGGAGAATGGAAATTGGCCAGTAGTTCCCAGGGGATAAATTGTTCCCTCCTTTGTGAATGGGTGTTATTACTGCAGTTTTCCAGGCACTGGGGAACTACCTGAGGCAGAGTGAGCAGTTTAGCAGGCCAGTAAGTGGGAGGAGCAGTATGTCCAGGGCCAGCTGGAGGAGCCTTATATCCAGAAGTCATTTAGGGGGCTGGACTCATTTAGGGCTTTGGCAAGATATGGCTCAGCTTCCCGGGGAGTGATAGTCCGGAGGTAGAAAGGGGACAAGAGAGGGTGGGTGGATCAGAGACAGTTATTGGGTTGAAGATGGTGTTATGGAGCACTGAGCTTAGGTCTCTAATGTTAGTCTTACAGTTTGTGTTGCCACAAGGGGACCGGCACCTGCTAAAGGCTGCTTGAGCTACTTTGGCTGTTTAAGCTCTTTGTAAGGAAGTGTTAAGGACTCACCCAGATGCTGCTTTCTCAAAGGAAAGTTTCTTTATTAATCCACAACAAAATAAAATCCAAAAGTGCAAGGTAATATAAGTCCATAGATACAATGAAAACACTTCCTACTTCCTTCACCCACTCCTCATGTACAACGTAATCAACTGACGTGCTTCACCAAACAGGGCTTTCTCTATCTCTACCTCTAAAGTTAATGGTGAGAATATCTACTATGTCCTTTGGGTCAGTGGGGACAGAGTCATTAAAAGTGGTCTGGGAGGGGGCGGGGCCCATGATTTGCCTTTTAGTATTTTTATATTATCTGAAAATTTAGGTGATGACCCCCCATGAGGCAAATACAGTAGACCTGTAGTACTCGGCTTTCACCTTGTGAATGGCCCAGGTGCATTTATTTAATTCGGCTTGGTATGCTTGCATATCTGCCAGTTTGCCTGAGTCAGAGGCTCTGTGTCACAGGTTATCTCTATTTCTAAGTTGCTGGTGGGGGGTGGCATAATCCAGGGCACATTTAGTTGTTTGATATGGGTCTTTTTGAGGGTGGCAAAGGTGTCACAGGCAAAGGTGAAGGAGCTGGAGAAGTAGTCCAGCTCAATATCAATGCTGGTGGCACGGTATATTGGGGACCAGTCCCAGAGGGCAAGATGTTGCTTGAATCTTGAGATGTTACCCAGGTTGAGGCGTCATTGGAGAGTGACATTAGGTGTTTGTTTAGGTAGCCTATCGGACCACAAGGAGATTAATGGAGAGTGGTCACTGAAGGAGTCTGGCAGGACCTAGACATCCACAATTTTATGGATCCGGTTGGAGAGTATGATGTCCAGCAAGGTACATGAGCCAGTAGAGGGGATGCATCTAGTTGGTTGGGTTACCATCTGGGAAAGGTCTATGGCTGCAAGTGCAACCTTGGCTGAGGTAGCAGAGTTGGCAAGCCAGTTTATGTTGAGATCACCCAGTAGGATGTTTTCAACCTTGTGGGGAAGGCTGGCAATGTATTTTGTGAGGGAGTGGAGTGCATGGGTTTGTTTATGTGGTGGGATATAGGCCACCGTGATGATAAGGGGGAAGGGGGGCCTTCGAGGATCAGGGGAGACTTTGAGAGACATAACTTGTGCACCGTGATCCTGTGTTGGTGGGGGTATGGCTTTAGCTAGCAAGGTGTTGCACAGATACATTGTGCAGCCACTGCCCTGCTTGCCCACCTTGTCCACTCTGAAGAGAGAGAGTATCCAGGCAAGGAAATGAAAGTGTCAGGGGTGGACTTGGAGAACCAGGTCTCAACCAGTGCAAGGACATCTGTGGCTACAGAGAGAGGGTCTGACAGGGAGGTTTCTCCTACTGTGAGGAATGGGGCAAGGGGTTTGTTCAGAGGGGGAAAAAAGGGCATTTACCACCTTCCAGAAATTGATGGGTGGTTTATGTTTTCCTGGAAAATGCGATAAAAGTAATCAGCCTTATCATGTCTAACTGTCCTTGTACTCTTGTTATAGAGGTAATGGTATCTTTGAAAGGCTGCAGCAGAGGGGGTGCATTTTTGTTCTTTCCAGGCCTGGTCCCAAGCAAATAGAAATGACAGAAGATTGGATGTGATCAAGGAGGGGTGAGACTCATTGACCATGGTGCATCTGAGGGGGACTTGGTGATTTCAGATGCTGAGGAATATTGATCTGAAGTAATCAAGGGCTGCATCAGTTGAGGTAGCAGTTTTGATGGGAGTCCAGTCAGTGCTGGGCATGTCACCAAGGAAGGGATCAAGGTCTAGGGATTTAAATGAATGGATTAGCGGCACTTTTGGGGGAACTCTGGATCGACAGATTTTACAGATGCAATAGGTGATGTGATGGTCACTTAGACCATCACGCAGGATTCCTGTGTTAGTGATGTGGTGTGGAAGTAAGGCTAAGACCCAGTCTCTGAGGGAATGGTGGTGGGCTTTGAAGTTGAGATTTGTGTGTTCACTAATGAGCTAAGATAGATTTAGGGTGGTGACTTCACAGCGAGTTGTGGCATAGGAGGTGGCAAACCAGTTCTGGTCGAAGTCACCCAGAATAAGAAGTTCACTTGAAGAGGCATGTGTCAGGAAGGATGTCAGTAGGTCAATGATGGAGGTGGGGGAGAGACCAGGAAAACAGCAAATGCCAGCTATGAAGATGAGCAGGGGGGAGGAGGGAGAGAGCTTTATCAGGATCAGTTCATATGCGGAAGGAACCAAGGAATCCAGGATAGTAGTGTAATGAATGGTGGATGTGAGGTACATTGCCATGCAACCTCTCCTACTGGCTTGGTCCTGACAAATGAGGGTAAAACTGGAAATAAATACACTGTCATTTGGGATTTTATGCCTGAGCTAGGATTCTGACAAGGTAAGAATATCAGGTTTGAGAGTTAGAGCACGGGGTTGGAGTTGGTCAGTTTTGGGCAGGAGGTTCCTGATATTTAGGTGGGCAATTCTCAGTCCTTGAGGGTGCTGGTGGGGGGAATGTTGTAGGGTCAGGGTCAGTTTCAATGTTAGCAGGGAGCAGTAGCAATAGGGCTGCTAGGTATGTGGTAATGGTGAAAGCTCACTTCCTAGGCAGACAGTGGTGTTGGTGGGAAGAGCTAGTGGGTTGGTGGAGAGTAGTAGCTGAGGGCCTGAGCAGAGCCATAAGAAGACAGGGTGAGGGCAGGATGGATGTGCCAGGTGGCCATGGGTAGTGGGACAGTATGAAACAGAAAACAGGAGATGTTGAGAAGGAGGAGGAAGGGGCCGAGCATGGAATTTGGGTCAGGAGGGGGGAGTTGAATGAGAGGAGAGGAAGGGGTGTAAGGAGGGAGAAATCAAGTAATGGTTTTGAGGAAGGGAAGGAGACAGAGAGTGCATTGTAACATGGCAGAGCGGGAGGAGTAAAACAGCAGGTTAGTGAAAAGGATTTTTTTTTGTTAGTGGTGGGTAAGGACTTATTGGGATTTACCACTCAGGACAATCAGAGGAGGATGAAAGTGAGTTGATTGGTTCTGATTGGAATAAGAATGCTATAAAAATGGCAACTTCCTGGGTGGGCAAGAGGAGGGGTTGGTGTGTGGGAGTTTCGGTAATACCACCAACTCTTGCCAAGGTATCTTGATTAGTGGTACTCCAGGTGCAGCTTGCTGTGTTGGGTGGGTGAGCAGGAAGGGAAAGTTACTGAGCCGTCATGACCCAGCTGCTAGCAGGAGCCAGACTGTGGGGAGCACTGTGGAGGAAAAGAATAAAACAGCAGGTTAGTGAAATTTGACAGGGAAAGTTGAGTGATTGGACTGGGGGGGGCGGGCAGTAGCTAGATTCTGCAGATACCTGTTTGGTAAATGGCTTGAAATGTTTTTTGTTTTATTTTTATGTTTAAAATATTTTTTTGTCCCTTGCTTAACATGAAAAGAGATAATTCTATTTATGTGATGCTTCCTCATCCTCTTACTGCTTTTATGTCAACTGACCTAGCTGATAAACTGTTTGGAATTTCAACATGAAATTTTCAGTTATAAGGACACGGGGAATAGATGTGCCTTTTTCTGGTTTGAAGAAAAAAATATTACTCCTTTCTCTAGTTATTGTTTGTTTTAACTTTTACATCTTTTCTCGTGAATTGTGATATTAAAAAAGATTTTTTTTCATATGCTGACTCTCAGAAATATATATTTTTTTGGTCTATGCTGACAATCTCATTCCTGTTTTAATGCAAATGGAAGTGCAGGGCCAGGGCCTGGCATTCCCTGTACTTCCATGGCAAGATACACTGTATGCACACATCTAGGGAGGAATGAGAGAGCAGGGACCTGAGGGCCCTGTATTCCCACAGACAAATAAGGATACAATTATACTATCTCAAAAAATAAGGACATTTAGCCAGCATGGAGGTGCAGAGGGTTGGAGTGCTGGATGCCTTACTTCATACTATGCCAGTGACCCGGGTTAGGGAACAACCTTGGGTCATTGGGGTGCCAGCGTGGGGGGGCAGAGAAGGATTGAGCATGCCAGTGTGCAGTTCTCCTGTCCTGAGGGTGGTGAGGGTGGGTTGCTGCCCTCCCATAGTACTACTCCCACAGGGTGGAGGTCCAGTGGGTAGCGTAGGTGTAGAGGGGGCGGACTAAGTATTGGAAGGTAGAAGGGGCTGGGCTAGCACCATGGGGTGCAAAGCATGCCTTGACATACTTGCACAGCCATGTGCCAGGGCCTTGGGGGATTAGGGGAGAAAATCCATAAAAATACATATATGTCCCCTTCACCAGTTGGTGGGAGGAGGCAACGGAGACCAAACACCTAAAACAAAAAAAAAAAGTAAGGACATTCTTCACAAAATGTTTGTTAATGCACTAGTTAGGGTTGAAGCGACAAAAGTAGGGAAATGTGGCATTAGGGTTTCCAACCCTAATACCCCACCCTGCAGGCAGCAGCAGGTGTGGGCTGTGCATTGGGGTTGTAATTTCCTGGTGGTCTAGTGTCCCTCTCTCCCAGTAGAGGGCCATCAGCCCTATTGCTCACTGCATTCTCCTATACTGTACCCATCTCAGCTTAATTACTTATGGAATGAGGTGTGCATAAGGGCCAATGACCCAAAGGCAGAACCCAACACCTGTTGGTATGTGTAGAGTGGGGGTGGGCTGTTAGGGTTGGTAACCCTAACACCACATTTCCCAACATTTGATGGTGGGAACCCTAAATGATGCATTAATAAAGATTTTTGCCAAGTGTATATATATATATATATATATATATAATACTAATAATAATATTTATTTGTACCGTGCCTTTCCAAAACCAAGGTGCTTAAACACACAATTCCATGTAAAAACAGTATATTAAAACACACATACAGTAAATACTAATTCATAAAATGTAATATAATATCAACTCAAATATGCTTGATGCCACAAATGGGTCTTCAGGGCCTATTTAAATTCTCCACGGATGCGCACTCCCAAAGCGGACAGGGTAGAGAATTCCAAAGGGCTGGGGCCATGAACATAAAAGCACAGGTCCCAAAAGATTTTAAAGAAACTCTTATAATCTCTAGCAACCCCTCGTCCACCGAGCAGAGCAATTTTCTAGGGCAGTAAGGTACAAGAAGCTCTTTCAGTTAGTCTGGGCCAAGTCCATGTAGGGCTTTATAAGTCAGAAGTCCGAATTAAAGGTGATCCACCACTGTACTGGCAGCCAGTGCAGTTCACGCAGCACATGAGAAATATGACAGGCACTAGGAGTACCCATCAATAACCGAGCCGCAGCATTCTGCACTAGCTGCAGGTGGTGGATATCAACCCCTGGTAGCCCTAGATAAAGGGAGTTGCAATAATCAAGGTGTGAGGTCACAAAGGCATGGACCAATGTAGGTAGATCACCGGATGGAAAAAAGTGCTTAATCCTGGAGATGTTCCTCAGATGGTATAAGGAAGATTTGATGACAGCTGACACCTGCGATTGCAGTGTCAGCCTGTCATCAAAAATCACCCCCAGATTTTGCACCTGTTCAGAGGTGGAGAGCTGGGAGCCACCAAGAAAAAGTCCTGAAGGCAAACCAGCTCTCCCCCCCTCTATCCGGTGACCCAGGTCCACAACCAACACTTCCGTCTTCTCCAAGTTCAACCTCAGTGAACCCGAATTCATCCAGTTCTGGATTTCAATGAGGCAATTGTTAAATGCAAAGAGAGCTCTATCCTGATCGAGTGCAAAAGATGGGTAGAGCTCGGTATCATCAGCATAGCAGTGAAACCTCAGCCCATACCTTCTTATAATGTCTTCAAGGGGCAGCATATACACTGTGAACAAAACGGGGGACAACACCAAGCCCTGAGGTACCCCACATGACAGGGATACTGGGCAGAGGAATTAATCCCCAACACCACCCTCTGAGTTCTGCCAGTGAGGAAAGATCTAAACCACCCAAGGACTGTACTAGACAGGCCACAGATGAACCTCAGGCATTTGAGAAGAACCCCAAGGTCCACAGTGTCAAACGCTGAAGAGATAGATCAAGAAGAATCAAGATGGAACAGCTTTTCCAATCTCTCACCATCAGGAGATGATTGAGCACCTGAACCAGTGCAGTCTTGGTACAATGCCTCTTTCATAAACCAGACTGGAATGGTTCATAGATGTCATGGATGGTCAAATGATTCTCCAACTGCATGGCCACTACTTTCTCAATCACCTTCCCCACAAAGGGAAGGTTAAAGACAGATCTGTAGTTTGCATGGCAGTCTGGGTCCAAAGAAGCTTTCTTCAGGAGGGGCGTTACCACCACCTTTAAGGGAGCTAGGAAACTCTTCCATCTCCAAGGAGCACCAGACTATCCATGCTGGGACTGGGTCAATGGTATCCCAACAACCCTTAATCAGGGACGTTGGGCCTGGATCCAAACTACAGCATGTAGGGAGCATACTCTGGACAATCTACATGACATCAATGAGCTCCGGTTGGTCAAAGGAACTTCAGGAGAACTCAGGGTTAGTGACCAGGTGCCGATCCATAGCTTCTCCCATAGAAGGTGCTGGTTGGAGCACTGCCCTGATGTCAGCCACCTTAGCCACAAAGAAGCAAGCAGGCTCTTCACTCTACTTGTGAAAAGGCTCTTCAAACCTGCAGGCAGGCAGACTGGCTTGCACAGTCTGTCAACAGTTTGAAAGAGCTGAGCTGGTTGGTTCTGAGCAGATGTAATCTCCCCGAACAAGAACTCTGCCTTCTTACTGGAGACTGCAGTGATAGGTTTGATAATGTTCCATCAATTTAAGATGGTCGGCATCAAGGATGGATCTCCGCCATCAAAATTCTAATCTTCATCCTTGTCAACACTTCTCCCTCAAGGTCCCATCAAACCAAGAGGACAGAGGGCAAAGGGGGAGAGGACAAACATGGGCAGGAGCAATAATATCCAGAGCAGAGGAGATGGCCTTATTATAAGCCAGCACCAAGGTCTCTGGGTCATTGCTCACTCCAGAAAACTCTGATAGGTCAAGCACCGCCACCAGGCCTTCAGAGCTTACATCTCGTAAAGTGCGGTACCTGACCATATCCACAGGGGTAGGCCTATGAAGGGGAGTGCAAAAACTGAATCCCACAGTATAGTGATCAGACTATCCGACTGGTTCCACCCCCAAATCAAAGGCATTGGTCCCCAGGAGAAAGACTAAGTCAAGGGAGTGACTGCCTTTATGAGTGGCAGAAGTAACAACTTTGTGTAAGGCCCAAAGATGTCATCAATTGGAGGAAGTGTTGACCAGATTGTGAGAGTTCATCATCGACCGAGTTATGTAGTATGTATATATATATATATATATATATATATGCAAAAACTTTCACATGTATCGTTAGGGTCTTTCACCAGTGAGGCCTTTACTTTGTTCCCACCCCTGCACATCACCCCAGCCCACCCCTCACCAACAGGCATCGGGTGTGCATTGGGGTTGCTGACCTAACTCTCACCCCATTCTCCTACACTGCACCACTTCAGCTTGTTTACACATGGAATGGGGTGAGAGTTAGGGCTGATGACCCCAAAGCACACCCCGATGCCTGTTGGTGGGGGTAGGCTGGGGGTGGGATGCAAGGGGAGGGAACCCTAAAATCGAATTTCCTCACTTTTTTGGCTGTAGAAGAACCTTAAATGATGTATTAATTAAGTTTGTTTGCATAGAATTTCATATAAACATAGAAACATAGAATTTGACAGCAGATAAGGACCGCTTGGCCCACCTAGTCTGCCCATTTTTCTACCTAACAGATAAGCTGCAGATCCTAGTTAACCAACAGCTTACTTCCTCCTACCCCCCACTAGGACTGGCTTATGTCTGTCCCATGCATTCTTGAATTCCCCCACTGCTCTTGACTCCACGACCTCCTGAAGGAGGCTGTTCCATACATCCACAACCCTCTCTGTGAAAAAATACTTCCTCTCATTACCTCTGAGCCGTCCCGCCTCTATCTTCAAATTGTGCCCCCTTGTTCTTGCACATCTCTTTTTCTGAAAGGTGCTACCCTCTTGGACTTTGTTGATTCCCTTGAGGTACTTGAAAGTTTCTATAATGTCCCCTCTCTCCTTCTTTCCTCAAGGGTATACATATTAAGCTCCTTTAGTCTTTCTTCAAATGTCTTCTGGTGCAGACCCTGCACCATTTTAGTTGCCCTCCTCTGGACAGCCTCCATTCTGTCTATGTCTTTGTGGAGATGGGGTTTCCAGAACTGCACACAGTACTCCAGATGGGGTCTCACCAACTGTCCGTACAGAGGGATAACAACTTCCTGTCTTCTACTGTTGATACCTCTTCCTATGCATCCCAGTATCCCCCCAGCCTTCCTTACTGCCTTCTCACATTGCTTGCCCACCTTTAGGTCATCTGATATAATTACCCCCAGGTCCCTTTCCATTTTTACTGTCGTCAGTATCTCACCCCCCATTGTGTACACCTCCTCTGGGATTTTGTTTCCCATGTGTATTACATATTAACATACTAAAATACTATTTGCCAGCAGATTAGGCCTTACGTTCTATCGAGTCTGCTCGAACCTAGATCCTTAGTTGGGTGCCGAGACCATCCCATCCCTTGTGCTCCAGAAACTCCTATCATCCATCCACACCCCCCCAGGACAGGCCATCATCTGATACATCCACTTTCTGTGTCTGTCCCACCCTCTCTTGAAGCCCTCCACTGTGGATCTCTGAACCAGCTCACCAGGCAGTGCATTCCAAGGGTCCACCACCCTCTCAGTGAAAAACCTCCTCCTCTTTTCCCCCCTCACCCTTCCACCTTCCAACTTCAAACCATGCCCTCTGGTGATACCTCCCTGCTTTAGTCTAAAGATCCCTCCATGTTTACCCTATTTATTCCCTTGAGGTACTGAAGACCTCAATCATGTCCCTGTCTCTCTCCCTACAATGAAAACAGGCAGAGCTCCTCAAGTCTGTCCTCATAAGTCAAACTCCTAACCCTCATATCATCTTTGTTGCCCTCCCTGTACCCTCTCCAGGAGCTGTATGTCCCTCTTCAAGTGTGGTCTCCAGTACTGTACACAGTACTCAAGGTGTGGTCTAACCAGTCCATTGTACAGCGGCAGAATCACTTCCTTGCTCCTAGAGGTGATCCCCTCACGATGCATCCCAACATCCTGTTTGCCTTGCTAGCTGCTCTTTTGCACTTCTCAGAGTTATTCATACATGTATCCACCATGACCCCTAGGTCTTTTTCCCTATTGAGGCCTCCAGCGCCTCCTCCAAGGGTGTACCTGTGTTTAGGGTGTCTCCGACCAAGATGCAACACCTTGCACTTGGTGATATTGAAATTAATTTCCATGTGTGAGCCCAGCTTTCCAGGGTGTCCAGGTCCCTTGCAGGGCCAACCTCCCCTCTTCTCCCTCAACTACTGCTCCCATCTTGGAGTCATCTGCGAAGAGACTCATTTCACACCCTATACCCTCCCTGATGTCCGATATGTATGCATTAAACAGGATCGGACCCAGGACCGAGCCCTGTGGTACCCCACTACCTACCTCTCTAGGGTTCGAGAGCTCCCCACAGATCACTACTGTCTGAGTGCGTCCAGCTAGCCAGTTTTCAATCCATCTGACCATCAAAGGGCCTACTCCTAACCCCATCAGTTTCTCCACCAGACCATTGTGGGGGACAGAGTCAAACATCTTGCTGAAGTCCAAGAATAATACATCCACAGGCTTAGCCCTGTCCAGTTCTGATGTTACCCAGTCATAGAACTCCACAAGGTTGGTTTGACATGATCTACCTTGCACAAACCCATGTTGCCGACTATCCAGACCTCCCACCTCCTCCAAGTACACCCCCAATCGTTCCTTTAGTATACTCTCCATTAATTTTCCCACCACCGAGGTCAAACTGATGGGTCTATAGTTACCTGGTACTTCCCTCGACCCCCCTTTATGGATTGGTACCACATGTGCCTCTCGCCAATTCCTAGGTACCCTCCCTGTCTCAAGTGACCTGCTGAAAAGCTCCGCCAGAGGTGCAGCCAGTATGTCCGCCAATTCCCATAGTACTCTCGGATGAATGCCATCTGGCCCAGGAGATTTGTCTTTCTTTAGGGCCTTGAGGGATAACCACACCATTTTGGCAGAGATAACATCATCTGTCCCCTCCACCTTACTGGTCTTTTTATCCTTATCCAGATGTGACACCCCTGGGGTACCTTTCCCTCCCTCTTGCTCCATTTCTGTTGCTCCCCTGATCCCACTCCCTGCCACTTCTATCCCCTTCGTGCCTTGCTTTGTAGATATCCCATCCCCCTCCCTAGTGAACACAGAGGCAAGTACTCGTAAATACCTCTGCCTGGTCCCTCGCCTCTTCCACCCACCCTCCTTCTGATCTCAATCTGCTGAGATGGCCTTAGTTTTTCTCCATTCCCAATGTACCGGAAGAACCCCTTTTCCTCCATGTATCCCCTGTGCCAGCCGCTGCTCTTTACTGGACTTTGCTCCCCTCACCATATGGGTGACTTTTCTAGATGCAAGCTGGTACATTTCCTTATCCCTATCCCCTCTTGTTGTTTTATATTTTTTGTAGGCTGCCTTCTTTTCTCTGACTGCTACCTGTACCTCACTGGACCACCAGCATGGTTTATGTGACCTTGCTCCCTTACGTTTCAACTTAGCGCAGATCCTGACTGCCTCATGAAGTCCCCGTTTTATGACCTCCCATCTCCTTTCCACATTTGTCGTTGAGGTAATCCCCTTCAAGTGATCCTTGAGAATATTTCCCATGCCCATAAAGTCTGACCCCCTGAAGTCCACTGCCAGTGTCCTAGATCTCATCCCCACTCACCCCATGCTTATTTGAAACCAGACAGTATTGTGGTCACTCCCAGTCAGGGGGTCCTGTACAACCATGTCCCTTACCAGATCCCCATCTGCCAGAACCACATCCAGGACATGCCCCTCCCTTGTGGGCTCCATCACATGCTGTGTTAAGAACACATCCTGGAAGCCATCCAGCAGCCTCTGCTCCTTGGCCACCTTAGAGGACATGGTTCTCCAGTTTGTACCTGGCATATTAAGGTCCCCATCAACACCACTCCTTCCCTTTGGACCACACTGACAATGATGTTGTCCAGCAAACCATCCTCTAGAACATCACTCATCCCAGGGGGCTCTATGCTACTCCCAGCTTGACCTTATCTCCTGCTGGGGATCGCAAGGTGACCCATAAGGCCTCCACGTTTCCCTCTGCCTCTTCTACCATAGCAATTTCTATGTCATCTCTAATGAACATAGCCACTCCACCCCCTCTGCCCTCCTTTCTATCCTTCCTAAGCATAGTGTACCCCCGTACATTTAGGTCCCAGTCATGGTTTTGTTGTCCATGCTCCGACTGCCGCCATATTTATTTATTTATTTATTTATTTATTTATTTTGCTTTTTGTGACCGGTAAGTGCACTAGGCAAACAATGCTATATCCACCCCCAAAAGCATGGCCTGGAACTCTGGCAACTTGTTTCCCAAGCTCCTGGCATTTACTAACACCAACCCCACCCTTATCCCTGATCCTCTTTGTCGAACCCCACCCAGATTCCTTATACTTCCATCCTCCCTGCTCCTCCTGAAACCTCCACCTCAGTCTGTTTCCCTCCCCTTGGACTTGAAGGCTACTCCCTCATCTGGAGGAGAGGGCTTCTGATGAGCCCTCCTTATCCTTTCCCCGTTACAAGTTTAAACCCCACCTTTCTTGTATGTAGTCAGCCATCCCCTGTTTAAGGACTTCCTTCCCTAATGGGGTAAGATGAAACCTGTCCTTGGCATATAGTCCCTTATCCTCCCAAACTCCATTCCAGTTCCCTAACACCCCCAACCCATTCTCTTCACCCCACTTCCTGAGCCAGTCATTAACCTCTGTGAGCTTCATTTTTCTCCACTGAGGCCTTTGGTACCGCAATATCTCCAAAAGGAAATGTTGCATCCATTATCCCGACAGATTCTGGCAAGTTCTTGGAACCTTGCTTGGATTTCCAAACGCTATTTCCTCTAGATCATTAGTTCCCAAATGCACCAGGAATCCGGTTTCTCCACAATCCCTAACCATTTCATACACTCATGAACTTTGCTCTGTGCACTGTCAGCCCAGAGATACTCACTACCTTCACCTGGCTATTGCATCCACCCCTGTCCTCCCAATGGATACCCCTAATCATCGAGTCTTCCAGTAACAGAACCTTAACACCGCCATCATCCTTATGGTTACTCCACTATGCCCTCTCAGCCCCCTTCCCCTTATTCATGATCTCAATTTCATGGGAGTCTTCCTGCCTTATTAGAGACCCCTGTCACCCTCCCTTTCTGCCTCCCTTGCTATTTTGCCCACTTAACTCAAACCCCTCTGAATAGGTGTGTCTTTAACCCTCTCTTATCCGAACCATTTATCCTGGCCCTGATGGTTTCCCTTCCCCCACCACCATTCTCCCCTTGTAATAGTACCCCTACCTCCAGAGGCTCTCTGTGGGTCCCTTTAGCTAGGCCCCATCCTTGGTACTGACCTCCCTGCTGAAGGGGGGCTCCTCTCCCACCTCCTTGTCTCCCAGTTTCTCTCCAATCATGCTCTCCTCCCTCATGTCTGGAATATGTTGCATCTCCCCCATTTGCTTAACATATATGTTTCCCCTTCTCCCTCTGGGACTATGTCTATCCTTTCCACAGCTGGTCTATGATGCCCTATGGGTATCCGACTCCCTCCCCCCGGCCTCTCTCTTTCAGCCTCCATCAAGTAACCTGAGTTTCCCCTGACTGCATCTCTAAACTGACCCTCTTCTTCCTCTCTTGCACTGTTCACCTTAGGAGCTCCCTTCCCACAGTCTGCTGTTTTAGGCTTCCGCACAACAGCCCCTCCTGACTCTTCCCCCTCTAGTCTCTTTGTATTCAGAATGTTCACCCAGTACGCTTTCCCCTTAGCATCAACTTCCCTATCTAAGGGTCCTCTGTCCCTAATACCCCCCCTCCTGCTTGCTGTAACATAATGTCCTGTAATTTCAGAGTGTTGCCCCAGCTTCCCTCAGCCCCACCCTTCTGCTGCCCATATCCACACCCTTATCCTTGGACACCCCCCAGCTCCCACAGCTTACTCCTTAACCAATATACCTCACTCCTGATACAAGATAGCTTCTCACAGAGTGGGCAGCCTCCTCTCTCCAGGCCCAATTTAGAATTATTGCATCCCACAGCCTGAGCAGCCTACAACCCTTCCGAAGATGCCTGCCATGGTGGAATATGGCCACCCTGATTATCCCCCTCTGTTTATAATAGCACACCCCCTTTTCTCAGTCCCTTTCCCCTGGAGTACAGTTTCTCTCTATACTGACTGTAGTTATTTACAAACCCAATTTCAACCCCACCAATAAAGTTCCCAAGTCTCACAAGCACATACAGTCCAGTGTGTGTTCGGTCCCACTAACAGTGTGTGTAAGCAGACATCAGGTACCGTATGATGTCACAGGCCCACCAGCTCCTGTTGCTTCGAATTTCAGTCCCAAACAGAAATACTCAGCCCTTCAATCCCAACCCCCAGTGGCTTTTCAGTATGTAAGAAAGCATACAAAACAGGGTGGGTGGGAGGGCTCTTACCAAACACCAGGCAAACAACACATTTAAATTTCCCTCTAATTATCCCTGCCAAACAACTATCCCCAAGCCTCCAAAGTTACAATATCACAGCCCAAGTAACAGTTCTAATTCAAGGTAATAATTTTTAACACATAGAACTAATTTCACTTACAAACTATTCAAATATTTCAGTTAAAACAGAATATAACTGCAGACCTCTTTCCTACCAGCCTGCTGTTTAAGCTCCCAAGTGAACAATGAAAGTCAAGGTAATTCCTGTTTAAAGGTAAGGTAATTGCAGCTAATGTCTCCTCCCCCTAACACCAGGCAAACAACACATTTAAATTTCCCTCTAATTATCCCTGCCAAACAACTATCCCCAAGCCTCCAAAGTTACAATATGACAGCCCAAGTAACAGTTCTAATTCAAGGTAATAATTTTTAACACATAGAACTAATTTCACTTACAAACTATTAAAATATTTCAGTTAAAACAGAATATAACTGCAGACCTCTTTCCTACCAGCCTGCTGTTTAAGCTCCCAAGTGCACTTCTTTGCATTGAATCTGAGCTGCCATACATTTGACCATTCCTCCAACCTTGCCAGGTCCCTTCTCATCCTTTTCACTCCATTGTGTGTATCAACCCTGTTGCAGATCTTTGTGTCGTCTGCAAAGAGACATACTTTTCCTTCCAGTTCCTCTGCAATGTCACTTACAAAGACATTAAAAAGGACCGGTCCCAGTACTGAACCCTGTGGTACCCCACTAGTAACCCTCCTTTCTTCATTGTGTACTCCATTTATTACTACCCTTTGCGTCCTGTTGTCTAGCCAATTTTTTATCAAGGCTACCACCTTGGGACCCACTCCAAGGCTGTCTAACTTGTGTATTAATCTTTTGTGTGGGACTGTATCAAATGCCTTGCTAAAATCTAAGTAGGCCATGTCCACAGCCCCTCCCTGGTCTACTACTTTGGTCACCCAGTCAAAGAAATCTATTAGATTCATCTGACACGACCTTCCCCTCATGAATCCATGCTGCCCTGGGTCCTGTGCCCCACTGGCCTCTAGGTAATCAACAATTCTTTCCTTCAGAAGTGATTCCATCATTTTTCCTACCACTGAGGTCAAACTAACTGATCTGTAGTTTTCTGTCTCTGTCCTGCTCCCACTTTTGTGAAGAGGAATCACATCTGCCCTCCTCCAGTCCTCGGGTACCACCCCATCCTCCCATGATTTGTTAAAGAGAGTAGTCAGCGGTGTCACTAGTTCTACCCTTAGTTCTTTTAGAATTCTTGGGTGAATCCCATCAGGCCCCATTGCTTTGTCCACCTTCAATTTTACTAGTTCTTTCAGAACCCTTTCTTCTGTAAATGGACTGGTATTGACCCCTTCTTCAGAGTGTTTCTCTTGTTTGGTTTAGGTACCTCCCCCTCCTCTTCCTTTGTGAATACTGAACAGAAATATTCGTTCAGTATCCCTGCTTTTTCACTGTCACCCTCTTCCAACATTCTCTCCCCTTTATTAAGCCTCAGTATCCCTCCTTTGGTCTTTCTTCGCTCCCTAATGTACCTATAAAAGGTCTTACCCCCTTCTTAACAGAATTGGCTATCCTTTCCTCAGTTTGGGCCTTTGCTATTCTGACTGCCTTCCCAGCCTCTTTCTGCTTTAACTGATACAGTTCTCTGTCCTGCTCCTTCTGTGTTTCCTTATATTTCCTGAATGCTATCCTTTTCTCCTTAACCTTCCCTGCCACCTCTTTTGAGAACCATAGCATTTTTTTCCTTCGTTGTGTTTTATTGATTTGCTTTACACAAAGGCTTGTTGCTTCTGTGATGGCTGTTTTGATTACTCCCCATTGTTCCTCCACCCCCTCCTTCTTGCCTGTTTGCTAGTGTTTTTCTGAAGCACTCTCTCATTTTCCCAAAGTCAGCCCTCCTAAAGTCCAATACTCTTGCTTTTGTATGGCTTGATTGTATGGCTGTGTTTATCGTGAACCACACTGTTTGGTGGTTGCTTGTCCCCAGATGGCTACCCACTTCTAAATCTGAGATTCTTTCTCCGTCCCCATTTCAGAGTACCAGGTCTAAGATTTCTCCCTCCCAAGTGGGTTCCAATACTAGCTGTCTGAGGCATACACCCTGTAACGCATCAAGAATGACCCTGCTCTTGGATGTGCCTGCAGCAAAGATGCTCCAGTTAACATCTGGCATATTCAGGTCCTCCATCAACAATATCTCCCCTTTTTCTGCCATTCTAAGGAAGCCTTCTATCATTTTCTTGTCCATTCCCTCCCCCTGAGATGGGAGTCTGTATACAACTGCCATGTGGATTGTGGTGCCATTTCCTGTCTCCAGGGTGACCCAGAGTGCCTCATCTGCTCCCTGTTTACTCTTTAGTTCTGTTGCTTTGATCACTTCCTTTACATAGAGAGCTCCTCCTCCTCTTTTACCCTCCCTGTCCCTCCTGTAGATTGTGTATCCCAGTATGTTGACATTCCAGTCATGGTTCTCTGTGTACCATGTTTCTGTGACTGCCACAATATCCAGGCAACCCTCTTCCATCAAGGCCACTAGTTCAGGGAATTTGTTACACAGACTATGGGCATTGGTACTCATCACCCTCCATTTTTTGATAGCCTTACCCCTTTTAGCTCCATTCCTGTCCTTACTGCCTTTGCCTTTTTTTACATTTACCTCTGTTCTGCTCCCTAATAACTTCTCTACCTTGGTGTTTACCTCACTAATTACCATGTTTTGTGGGGGGAGGCTGTTATTTCCCTGCTCCTTTTCAGTGCCTCCCCCCTTGGCTAGTTTAAATGCTTGCCAATGAAGCATTTAAACCTCTCACCTAAGATCCTGGTTCCCCCCTGGACAGATGCAAATCATCACACCAGTATAGGTCTACATCCCTCCAGGTGGCTCCCCAGTCCCCAATGAAGCCAAAACCCTGAGCTCCACACCAGTTTTTCAACCACTCATCGAATTCTCTGGTGAGGAGTGCCCTAGCATCACCCTTGCCATAGACAGGCAGCACCTCTGAAAAGGTTACCATATGTGTTACTTGTCTAAGGCCCCTCCCCAACTCTACAAACTCCTCTTGCACTGCTCTGATCCCATTCCTAGCCAGGTCATGTGTCCCTAGGTGGACAATGACATCCAGCTCCCTCCCTCATGCAGCTCCTCCCACGATCCTGAGGATTCGCTTCCTGTCCCTCCAAGCCATGGCACCAGGAAGGCACCTTACCTCCATCTCCCCTTCCTCCCCCATTTCTACCCCTAATGATTGAGTCCCCCACCAGGAGTTGTTTCCTTCCCCTGTGAGGTCCCATGCCACCCTCCTGTGGGTCTCCTTTGTGAAGGTTCCCAGCATCCTCCTTGGTCTCCACTGCAGGTGCCTCCATAGAGGAACCACTATTCACCAGAAGAGCGATTAATTGTGAGAGGTACAGCTGGAGGGATGCAACTCTGTTCCACCACCCTCTCCTCCTGAGCCCACCCTGGTCCAGTCTCTCCTCTTTCTTGGCAAGCTCTGAGGTAGTGGCATTGGCCCTAGTGGTCCCTGGGTGGGGGAGGAGGTTTCATGAATCCTAACCAGGTCAGCCTGGAGACAGGCAACCTCCTCTCTCAAACCAGAGAGGTGCCTGCAAATAGGGCAGCATCACAGCCTCCAGAATGTCTCCCAGAACACTGCCGCCCCACAGCCATTGCACTGCACCACTCCTATCATGTCTTATTTTGTGTCCCCTCTACTGTTTCTCTGTATGCTTACTCTCTCCACTCCTTACAACTCTCACCCTTCCTGTTCTGGGACAGCAACTTCCTATCTTCTTCAGTAGCCTCCTTCTTCCTTGTTCAATGTCAGACCACCAGCAGCTGAGGGGAGAGTGAGCTACTTTTTTTCCTTTAGGGTTGACAAAACCAATGTTTCTCTATGATCTTTCCCTTCCTACTGCCAAACAGGAAGTTCCTGTTGATAGTCAAATCCAGTGGCTATTAAAGTAGAACTGGTTTAGGGTGGGTGGGATGGAGGGCAATTAGCAAGAAAAAAGGCTAGCAACAGGAAGTTGTAATTTGAGTCACCTGCTTTTAGTGTCTAAGCCACACCCCCAATTAAGCTCTCTTTCCTCCTACTGGTTTAGCAAAGTCAGCTGATACAGTACCCTTCCCAGCACAGAACACGCACTGACTTTCTTTCTTTTCTTTCTTTTTTTAATCTTAAATAAGACCCCTTCTACTTCTAACAAAGTACCTGTCTACTTAATTTCAACAGACAGTGACTCCTACTGAGATATAAGTTTTAAATTAATAAGAAAATGTAGCTTCTTTTAGTTAGCTGCTTTCTGCTCTACAAGCAAGGCTAGCAACAGGAGCAACAGGATTTCCTGTCTTTCTAAGAAAGAATAGAAAAGCAGAATGTTGCACACATTGGTGGGAACGTGGGGACCAAAGGGCCCCATGCTCCCACCAACTTGTAAGTGTTGGGTCACATTACACACCCAATGACTAAAAAGTACATTGACAACAGCAAGGCCACCCACCAAAAAAATGTTAATCTAATAAAGCAATTGAAAACGCTGTCCTCAAAACATAAACTGCGCCACATATTATCTCCACAAAAAATACATTGTCCAACACAGAAACACCGCTGTTGACATCTACAGGACATGCTGTCAACACCCTCCAGATTTCAAGTAAAAAGACCAAGCCGTGTCCGAGATATAACATGTCAAAATTTGACATTTTCATTCATCAGAGTGGCACAGTTCTGCACCTGTTGATATTTAACACATACAAGAACTGAAAATTACATCCATGACACTAAGGCTAGGCTCAGAACTCTATTTTTTGACCAATTTGTATAAAACCAAATGCATGGCGTGATAGATAGGAGTCCCCTTAGTAAAACCCATTCAAGTTTTCCATCTGTAGTGACCCCTGAGCCAAGATATTTGTGTTTTTCCGATCTATCAATTTCAAGCCACCAGCAGAATCCAAAACACTGTCCGCAACACGGAAAGTGCGTCACACAATATCACCACAAAAACAATGTTCTCCAACACGTAAACACCAAAATTTAAATCTACACGACATGCCGTAAATACCCTCCACATTTCAAGTAAAAAGACCAAACCGTTTCCAAGATATTCAATCTTAAAGATTGGTAAAATTTCCCTATCTATTGCATTATAAAAAATCTGGCGATCTTCCCCCCCCCTCGCAATCAAAGATGGCAATCAAAGAATCTCACGATCAAAGAATATGCAGGCTCGTGATCAAAGAATTTGCAGGCTCACAAACAAAGAATAAAAACTGTTCTAATTTAAAAAATTCAAACAATTGCAGAAAACCTCTGCCATGGTTCATCAAAACGAAGCCCCCTGAGTAAAACTCACCCTCATTTGTCTTCCAAGGACACCCCTGGGCTGAGAAAATAGATTTTTTAAATCTGGCCATCTCATCCCTTGTTCGCGATGCACGATCACGATCAAGGAATCTCGTGATCAAAGAATTTGCAGGGTCACGACCAAGAATAAAAACTGTTCTCATTTAAAAAATTAAAAGAATTGCAGTAAACCACCACCATGGTTTGTCAGAACAAATCCCCCTGAGTAAAACCCATCCTGATTTGTCTTCCTAGGACACCCGTAGGCTGAGAAAATAGATTTTTTAATCTGGCCATCTCATCTCGCTTACGATGCACGATCGTGATCAAAGAATCTTGCGATCAAAGAAATTGCTTGCTTGCCAACAAAGAGCGAGGGAGGAGATGGCCAGATTTTAAAATCTATTTTGACAGCCCAGTGCTCTAGAAAAGTTAAATAAGGGTGGAGTTTTGATCGAGGCTTAATTCCACCAATCTGAATAAAAAAAGTTTTTCAATATCCCTGGTAGTCTAGTGGCCTCCCCCCGATCATGATAACATAGATAATCTCTTTATCCCTGGTAGTCTAGTGGCCCCCCCAATGTGTATTTTATTAATATTGATTTTTTTTATCCCTGGTATTCTAGTGCCCCCTAATGTGTATGTCACTGATATTTCTTGTATATATTCTTTGTAGTCTAGTGCCCCCTAATCAGTATTTAATTATTATTATTATTCATATCCCTGGTAGTCTAGCGGCCCCCACCCATCATAATAAAATAGATAAGCATTTACCATTTCCTGGTAGTCTAGTGGCCCCCACTCCCCACCCAGCAGTGCCAGCCCACCCAGCACCACCCACCCTTCCCCAGCTGGTGACTGGCACAGCCCACCTCTCACCTCCATGGCCAGCCATCGATGGTGTGTATTACAAGCACTAATGCAAAGAGGCGCTCTGAAATTATTTCTGAGCTCCTCTTTGCATTAGCGCTCATAATACACACAGTCAGCAGCTGGCCATGGAGGTGAGAGATGAGCTGTGTCAGTCGTCGGCTGAGGAAGGGTGGAGGGGTGCTGGGTGGGCTGGTATGGCTGGGTGGGGGTGTAGGGCCACTAGACTACCAGGAAATGGCAAATGCTTATCTATTTTATTATGATGGGGGGGCCACAAGACTACCTGGGATATGAAGAATAATAGTAATTAAATACAGATCGGGGAAGCCACTAGGCTACTAGTTATATAAACAAGAAATATCAGTGAAATACACATTGGGGAGTGCACTAGTCTACCAGGGATAAAAAAGCGATATTAATAAAATACACATGGGGGGCCACTAGTCTACTAGGGATGCAGAGATCGTTATCTATGTTATCATGATTGGGGGGGTGCTAGACTACCATGGATATTGAAAACTTTTTTTTTATTCAGATGGGGCAGAACGAAGCCCCCTGAGCAAAACCCACCGTCATTTAACTTTATAGGACACCCCATGGCTGAAAAAATCTATTTTAAAATCTGGTCATCTCGTCCCTCGCTCGCGATGCACGATCTCAATCAAAGAATCTGGCATTCAAAGAATTTGCAGGCTAGCGACCAAAGATCATTAGTGAGCAGCGAATAAAGATTTTAAAAGCTCAGAACTCTATTTTTTGACCAATTTGTATAAAACCAAATGCATGGCGTGATAGATAGGAGTCCCCTTAGTAAAACCCATTCAAGTTTTCCATCTGTAGTGACCCCTGAGCCAAGATATTTGTGTTTTTCCGATCAGAAAATTGAAAACAAGATGGCAGACCTCACAATCAAAGAATTTTTACAATTCTCGGGGACAAAGATTCTTGAACCGTGAGGCTGCAAATTCTTTGATTGCCAGGTGGGACGAGATGGCCAGAACCCCATTCTTTGTTTGCAAAACATACATATAAATTTTCCTGTTGACTTATAATGGGAACTTAAAAGTGGCATAACTTTTGAATGCCTTAATATTTTTTCACCAAACGAAAAGCAGCATGTTTGGCAACCATCTTGGCTTGTCTGACTGTCCTGTAGTTTGGGTGAGGGGTGTTAATTGTCGGGCCTCTGACCTCAGCTACGTGATAACTGGAGGTGGGGCTTAGTCAGAGCTGAGGTAGCAAGTGAGTTTTATTTTCTCAGAAGAAGCCAGAAGGGGAAGGAAACATATTCAGTTCAGTGCTTTAGAGTAACTGGTAATTGCTATTTTTCTTTTAAACTTAGATTGTGGGCTTTTAGTGACACTGTACTTTCTTTATTGTCTTTACTTATAATTGTTTTTGGGCTGCTGAAAATTTAAAACGTAGTGGTGGTGTATTTCTATGCTGTCTTTAATTGCTGCAAATTTTCACCCCCCTTCCCCCAACTCTTAATTATATGCCCTGTTAAATCTGATTGACAGGAGCTAAACACAGGGTATAGTAAGGGGTGTGAAGTAGGAGGGGCATAAGGGGGAAGAAGCCCACCCTCAGCAAGACAAGTGTTTTGACTCATTTATTTATTTATTGGTTTCTTTTCTTTTTCTAAAAAAGAAAATTATCTGAGGATCAGTGGCAGGATTATTAGGACAGTAAATTAATAAAAAGGGAACTAGGAGAGCTTCAGTAGCAGACAAGTAGTGGAATAGCAGTATAATTGCAGTATAATGTGGGAGTGGTGCAATGCAGTGGCTGTGGGGCAGCCATATTCAGGCAGACCTTCTGGACAGTGAGGTGCTGCCCTATCTGTATGCATCTCTCTGGACTGCAGGATGAGGTAGCCAGACTCAGAGTGGAAGTAAACTGGGTCAGGAGTACCATCACCCCTATCCAGAGACCACCCAATCCAATGCAACTGCCTCAAAGGATGTCGAGAACGAGTAGCACTTGGATGACAGTGGGCTCAGGGAGGGTTAGAGCAGTCAGGCAGAGGCATATCCCAGATCCTATTCCACTCAAGAACTCATATGCCACACTGGCAAATGGGGACAACCAAATAGAGGTACCCAGAGAAGTGGAAGGAAAGGATGTGGAGGCTAGCCAAGGAGGTGACCTCAGCAGGGAAAGCAGTGGACTCCAGAGGAGGAGGAGGAGGAAGTGAATCCTGGTGGGGAACTGCATCATAAGAGGAATCCAGCTAGGAACACAGGAGGGGGAGGACAGAGAGGTGAGGTGCCTACCAGGTGCCACAGCATAGAGGGATGTAAGGAAGATCCTGGGGATCACTGGGAAAGCAAGATGGGAGGGTGAACTGGATGTCATTATCCACCTAGGTACTAATGACCTGGCAAATGGGGAGCCAAAGGAAGTTCAGGAAGAGTTTAGGAAATTGGGAAGGGGTCTCAAACAAGTAGCTACTTCTGTTACTTTCTCAGAAGTACTAACTGTGAGAGGCAAGGGAGAGCATAGGAGTGCATGCATCAGGAACTTTAACTCATGGTTGAAGAACTGGTGCTGTGAGGAAGGGTTTGGATTCATTGGTGACTGGGGACCCACCTGGAGGGATGGAGGTTTGTTCAAACCTGACGGCCTGCATCCATCCTGGAGGGGGATCCAAGCACTCAAGGATAGGTTTAAATGCTACATTGATGAGCATTTAAACTTGCAAAGGGGGGGTAGCAGGCCAGCAAGGAGGGCACCTACTTGCTCACCCCCACAGCTAGCAGTGGAACCAGTGAACCAGAGGAGTGGCTATCTCTACAAAGCAGTGTGCAAAAGATGGAGATTAGCTCCAAAGGTGGATAGGCAGAAAGGGGCAAAATTCAGCAGAAGGGCAGACGGCAAGGAGAACCAGGGATAAAGGACAACCAAGGAAGGGGCTGGAGTAGAACAGCGAAACAGTCTAGGGAGGTCAAATCATGGATAGCCATGTGTGCAAATGCCAGGAGCCTTAGCAACAAGATGGAAGATCTGTAGGCTGTCATGGTGCAGTCAGACCTGGACACTGTGGCCATCACTGAAACCTGGTGTAATGATAACCACGACTGGGAGATGGCCATACCTGGCTACAACATATTCAGAAGAGACAGAGCAGGCAGGAAGGAGGAGGTGGCACTGTATGTGAAAAATGACATAAGGACCACAGAGATCCAGGAGGAACAAAATGGGGAGAGATACTGTGGGTTAAGCTGGAAAGGAAAATGGAGACAGCCATCTGCACAGGTGTGGTCTATAGACCACCAGCCCAGGAGGAAGAAACAGATAGAGTTGATGCTAGCCATCCAAAGGATGGCAGACAAGAGTGAGGTAGTACTGGTTGGAGACTTCAATATTCCAGATGTGGACTGGAGCATCCCAGCAGCAGCATCAACTAGGAGCAGATTTATCCTGGACTCCCTTCAGGGTGCCTTCCTCAAGCAACTGGTCATGGAACCAACTCGGCAGAAGGCAATACTGAACCTTGTGCTCACAAACAGGGACAGTGTGATGGGGGTAACAGTGAGGGAGCACCTGGGGAACAGTGACCACCAGTCATTGTGGTTTGAAATCACAGAAAGAGCATAACCAAACCACACAAAAACACATATCCTGGATTTTAGGGGGGCAGATTTTGGGAAAATGGGAAGATACTTGAAAGAGGCATTAAGGGGAATGGGGAAGGTATCAGGGGTTGAGGAACAGTGGGCAGTATTTAAAATGGGGATTACAAGAACAACAGAATTATGCATTAAGCAGGTAAGCAAGAGGAAAAGGAAGAGGAGACCATTATGGTTTTCCAAAGAGGTAGCAAAGAAAGTGAAAGCCAAAAGATTGCATTCAGGCAATACAAAAGACACAGGCAGAAGGGATAGGAGAAGTACCAAGAGAAGCAAAGGGAGGCAGGGAGGTCAGTAAGGAAGCCAAAGCTCAGACAGAAGAACACATTGCAAAATCAGTGGGTAGAGGACAAAACCTTTTACAGGTACATAAGTGAAAAAGAAAGGCAAAGGAGGATAGTGAGACTGAAGGGGAGGATGGGGCCACATGGAGGAAGACAACAGTAAAGCTGACATATTGAACAGGTATTTCTGCTCAGTCTTTACTGAGGAAGAGGAGGGTAATGGGTCTGAAGAGAGTACAAGGGGTGAGAATGGTGCAGAAATGGACACAAGTCCCTTTACGAGAAAAGGGTCCTGAAGGAACTGGAAGTAATAAGGTTGATAAAGCAATGGAGCCAGATGGGGTGCACCCTAGGGTCCTTAAAGAACTAAGAGAGGTGGTGGCTGAACCTCTGGCTATCCTGTTTAGCCGATCACTGGAAACAGGGAGGTACCCAAAGACTGGAGGACAGCAGATGTAGTCCTCTTATACAAAAGTGGGAACAAAGAGGAAGCAGGGAACTACAGACCAGTCAGCCCTCACCTCAGTAGTGGGGAAGATCATGGAAGCACCACTGAAGGAGAGATTGGTGCAACATCTGGTTGTCAATGGACTACAGGACCCAAGGCAGCATGGTTTCACCGGGGAGTCATGTCAGACCAACCTCATTGAATTTTTGACTGGGTGACTAGGGAGGTGGATCAGGGGAGGGCAGTGGACATGGCCTATCTGGACTTCAGCAAGGCCTTTGACACTGTGCCACATAGAGGACTATTACACAAACTGGGGAATATGGGTGTGGGCAGGACAGTAGTGTGGTGGGTAGGTAACAGGCTGGGTGGCAGGACACAGAGGGTAGTGGTAAATTGCTGTCTCTCCACTGAGGGAAGAGTGACCAGTGGGGTACCACAGGGATCAGTGCTGGGACTGGTCCTATTAAACATCTTCATCAGTGACATGGCTCAGGACCTAGAAGGCAGAATTTCACTGTTCGCTGATGACACAAAGCTATGTAACAGAGTAGACACACCAGAGGGTGTAGACAGAATGAGAAGGGACCTGCAGAAACTTGAAGAGTGGTCAGGAGTTTGGCAGTTGAAATTAAATGCAAAGAAGTGCAAGATAATGCATATGGGGCACAAAAACCCTGGCACAATATATCAGTTGGGGGGTGAGGATATAGCATGCACCAAGCAGGAAAGGGATCTTGGTGTTATCATCTCTGATGACCTCAAGGTAGGGAAACAGTGTGACAAGACAGCAGGTAAAGCAAACAGGATGCTGGGATGCATAGGCAGGGGCATCACCAGCAGGAAAAGGGAGGTCATAATTCCACTATACAAGACACTAGTGAGGCCCCACCTGGAGTACAGTGTACAGTTCTGGAGACCATACCTACGTAAGGACATAGACAGGGTAGAGAAGGATCAGAGGAGGGTAACAAAGATGGTGCATGGATTGCATCACAAGTCCTATGAAGACAGGTTGAAGGAACTGAACATGTACTCCCTGGAGGAGAGGAGGGAGAGAGGAGATATGATAGAGACATACAAGTATCTTACAGGGAGGAACAGGGTGCAGGAATACACTATTTTAAGCGAAAAAAATGTTCCAGGATTAAAAGGCATGGGATGAAGTTGGAGGGAGGACGATTCAGAGGAAGCGTGAGGAAGAATTTCTTCACAGAACGGGTGGTGGACAAGTGGAACACCTTGCCAGAGGAAGTGGTGGGGGCTGAAACAATCACGGGATTTAAAAATGCATGGGATAAACATAAAGGAATTCTGGAGGTCAGGCAACAGACTTCTAGGAAAACATAAACTGAACTTAAAAGCTCAAATGGGCAGACTGGGTGGGCCATAGGCCCTTATCTGCCAACACTGTCTATGTATCTATGTATCTATGTATCAAAGCTCTTTCAAACGAGCACACCACACAACAGCCGTGCAGGGCCATGTCCAAAATCCTCAAAGCTGCCACCAAAAAATGGATAATTTTGCATTTTTCAGTGTTTTTGTATGCAAAGACCGTATGGCCGACTGAAACTTAATTTGGCAAATCAAGAGACCTATCATGCCCCACTGCACATGCCAAATGTCAGGAAAATCCGTTGAACAGGTCCAAAGTTATTAAGACCCAAACTTTTGACTTTAGTTTGTTAGTGACCGCTGAACCCTAACTATAGTGGAGCGACAGCACCACTATAATACAGTATATAGCCATGTCTTTATTTTGGGGTAAAACACCCCAGAAATATGTTTTCCAAATTTTTGAAAAAAGTAGTGTCTCAAAGTAGTGTTGCACTTGCGACACTTTCGCAAATTTTTGCGAAAGCTTTCGCGAATCACCACACTACTTTTCCAGACTATGGCCAAAATGACAGCTATTCTTTGCCACCCTGCTGCAAAAGAACGATTTGGTCTTTTGGGCTGAAATTTGGAGGAAAGGCAGCCAACATCTCACAGATGTGTCTTTTGGTTGTTTGGTGACAAAATATTGCACAGATGCAAAGTTACAGCACTCCGAATTTGACATTTTTTCCCATAGACTAACATGGTGGTTTCCGCCGTGCCTTTCGGGGCTCGTATCTCGAAAACAGTGCGAGATACGGAATTTTCATTGATGACATAGCAAGAAAGTAGCCAAGCAGTAATGAATAATCAGAAATTTAAATTTTTTTGTACTTCGTTTGGTTCCTAAGATATAAGCAATTTAGTACTCCGAGAGGTCATTTCCTGCTCCGAGACCCATTATTATGCATACATTCTTTGTACTCACTATGTTTTTCTATGCAGCTGTTGGGCAAAAAAAGGGTATGCGCTTCCGTTACTGTTACAGTTAGTGTTCCAACTTGCTTTTCTCTACTCGTTTGCATTACCATTCCCGTGAACGCCATCATGTGCATTACCCTTTGCATTCTTGTTTGCGCTTCCATTTGCATTACTGTTACCATTTGCATCTCCACTGCTGTTTGTGTTTGCGTTTCACTTTGCGTTACAGTGCACATTGCCATTTGAGTTTCCGGCAGATCTTTCATTTGCATTTTCATTTGCGTTTCTCTTTCGTTTTGTGTCTTCCTTGCTGTTACCGTTACCATTTGCATTTCCAATTGTGTTACCGTCAACGTGCATCTTACGGTTTGCGTTTCCATTTGCGCTTGCATTTGCATTTCCGTTTCTGTTTTCTTTGGTATTATTGTTGCTCTTACCATTACCATTTGTGTTTACAATTGTGGTACAGTGACTGTGCACATGACGGTTTGCATTTCTGTATGCGCTTGTGGTTGTGTTTCCGTTTCTCTTTCTGTTGGTGTTATTTTTGCTGTTACCATCACCATTTGCATTTCCAATTGTGGTACCATGAATGTACGCATTATGATTTGCATTTTTGTATGCACTTGTTTTTGCATTTCTGTTTTCTTTGGCATTACTGTTGCTGTTACCATTACCACTTGCGTTTACAGTTACTGTACCATCAGCGTCCGCCTTACGGTTTGCATTTCCGTATGCACTTGCATTCGCGTTTCCATTTCTGTTTCCTTTGGCATTATTTTTGCTGTTACCATCACTACCCATTTGCTTTAGCATTCCTGTGGACCCTGCCATGTGCATCACAATTCTTGTTTCCATTTGCACTTGTGTTTGCATTACTCACATTCCATTCACTAATTATATTCCTCATTCTCAAAAAGAAGGGAAACTAGAGGCAAAAAACTTCATTTAATGCATCAGTTAGGGTTGTTCCACAGTGACTAAAGTGAGGAAATTCGATGTTAAGGTTGAACCCTCCCCTTGGAACCCCCCATCTCACCCCCCTCCAGCCGGCATCAGGGTGTGCTTTGGGGGTGGTCGGGTCCCAACTCTCACCCATTCTCCTATTCTTCACCACCTCAGCTTGTCTTTACACGTGATGGTGTGAGAGTTAGGTCTCACCACCCCAACACACACCCCAATGCCGGCTGGGGTGGGGTGGGGTCCAAGGGGGTTTCAACCCTAACATCGAATTTTCGCTTTGTCACTGTGGATAAACTCCCTAATTGATGCATTAAACAAAGTTTTTGCCTCTAATATATATATATATATATATATATATATATATATATATATATATATATATATATATATATATTTATTGCCGTGCACTATAGTTAGGGTTGAGTACCCCATTTAAAGTTAAAGTATGAAATTTTTCATCTTAATAACGTTGCCACCATATGAATGATTTGCCTGAAATTTGGAAGGCATGGAGCAGTACCATAGATCTCTGGATCTGCCAAGTTTCATAATGGTCAGATATATGATTGCAGAGTTATAAAGAAATATTCTGTAGCACATTTACGATTTTTTGCCCATTCTTTGCTCGTCTCTACAGGTCACACAGTTTGCAAGACCAGTCCAAAAACTTCAGGAAGCATGTGACTGGGGTCTCTGGTGTGTCTTTCAAAGATTTTGTGAAAAAATATTAAATGGTTCAAAAGTTATTCAAAAACAAGTTTCCCATTATAGTCAATGGGAAAAGTTAACAAAAAGTTCAACAGTGTTGCAAATGCAGTTTTTAGTGTTGCAAATGACCCCTGTAGTGTCATGAGTCAGCCATTTTTTTTCAGTTAGTGGTCACAGAAATGATTGGCATTTAAATTTAGGACCCTCTAGGGACACAATTATTTTTGTCTTCACCTAGTCGGACCCTGAGGATGCTAGCCATGTCTTTTTTGGGGGTTAAACACCCCAGAAATATGGTTTTGAAATTTTTGTAAAAAGTAGTGTCACAAGTAGTGTCACACTGACAACACTTTCATGATTTCATTTGCGAAAGTGTCATGATTTGCAACACTATTTTACGACACTATGCCCAAAATAACAGGAATTCTTTGCCACCCTACTGCAAAACAACAGTTTGGTCCTTTGGGCAGACATTTGGAGGGAAGAACGTCAACATCTCACAGATGTGCCTTCTTGTGGTTTGGTGACAAAATATTGCATGGATGGAAAGTTACAGTGCTCCAAAGTTTATGCTTTTTCCATAGACTAAAATTGCGGAGCCCGCAGGGCCCGTATCTCGGAAATGCTTCGCGATACGGACTTTTCGTTGGAAAAATGCTTCGCCCACTCAATAGGTGGCTAAGTATAAAACTAGCCAGGAAAGTCATAATTTATATGAAATTTTATTTTACGTTCTACATCATATGGTTCCTGCGATATAACCAATTTAGTATTCCAAGTGCTCCTTTTCTGCTCCGAGGCCTATTATTATGCATACATTCTTTGCATTCACTGTGTTTCTCTATGGAGCTGTTGGTGAAAAAAAGGGTGTGCACTTTCGTTACTGCCACAGTTAACGTTCCCACTTGTGTTTCCGTAACTGTTTGCATTAGCTTTCTTGTCTATGCCACCGTGTGTGTTACCCTTTGCTTTTTTGTTTGCGCTTGCATTTGCATTACTGTTACCATTTGCATTTTCATTACTGTTTCTGTTTGCGTTTCATTTTGCATTACCATGTGCATTACCATTTGCATTTGCATATGCACTTCCATTTGCATTTCCTTTGGCGTCATCGTTGCTGTTACCATTAGCATTTGCATTTTCTATTGTGGTTCCGTGACCATGCATGTTACCATTTGCGTTTCCATATGTGCTTGCATTTCAGTTTGCATTACCATTCCCATGTATGCCATCGTGTGCGTTATTCATTGCATTTTCATTCGCGCTTGCATTGCTGTTAACATTTGCATTCCCATTACTGTTTTTGTTTGTGTTTTGTTTTGCATCACCGTGTGCATTACCATTTGCGTTTGCATACGCGCTTCCATTTGCGTTTCCTTTGGTATCATCGTTGCTGTTACCGTTAGCATTTGCATTTCCTATTGTGGTACCATGAACTTGCGCATTACCATTTGCATTTCTGTATGCACTTGTGTTTGCATTACCATTCCCTTGTATGCCACCATGTGCGTTACCCTTTGCATTTTCATTTGTGCTTGTGTTTGTGTTACTGTTAACATTTGCGTTCCCATTACTGGTTTTGTTTGCATTTTGTTTTACATCACTGGGTGCATTACCATTTGCTTTTGCATACTCGCTTCTGTTTGCATTTCCTTTGGCATCATCATTGCTGTTACTGTTAGCATTTGCATTTCCTATTGTACTGTGACCGTGCACATTACCAGTTGCATTTCCGTACATGCTTGCATTTCTGTTTGCATTACCATTCCTGTCTATTCCACCATGTGCATTACCCTTTGAGTTTTTGTTTGCACTTGCCTTGCGTAACTGTGAATATTTGTGTTTCCATTACTGTTTTTGTTTGTGTTTCCTTTTGCATCACCGTGTGCATTTCCATTTTCAATTGCATATGCACTTCCATTTGCATTTGCATTTCTGTTTGTGTTTCCTTCAGTGTCATCGTTGCTGTTACTGTAACTATCTGCAATTCCAATTACATTACCGTTCCCACGTGCATTATGGTTTGTGTTTCCATACGCGCTTGCATTTGCATTGCTGTTTTCATTAATGTTTGCGCTTGTGTTTGTATTACCATTTACATTATCATTTATGTTTGCATCACCATGTGTGTTAGTGTTTGTGCTCGAGTTTGCATTGCCATTATTTCACTATTTATAGTGCATATTCTCAAAAAGAAGAGAAATTCATGGCAAAAAATCCATGTAATGCATCCATTAGGGTTGTTATACAGCAACAAAAATGAGGAAATTCGATGTTGGTTCCCACCCCTTGCACCCACCCCTTCTTCCCCACCAACAGGCAATGGGTGTGCGCTGGGTCGTCGGTCCTAACTCTCACCCATTCTCCTATACTGCACCACCTCAGCTTGTTTGCACATGGGATGGGATGAGAGTTGAGACTGATGACCAATGCACACCCCAATGCCTGTTGGTGGGAGCGGGGTGGGTGCAAGGGGTTGGGAACCCTAACATAAAATTTCCTCCGTTTTGTCACTGTAGAAGAACCCTAACTGATGCATTAACAAAGTTTTTTGCATAGAATTTCCTTACTTTTTTAGAAAGAATAGAAAAGTAGAAAGTTTGGGCCCCACGCTCACACCAACTTGTAAATGTCGGGCCACATTACACACCCAATAACTAAAAAGTACACTGACAACAGCAAGGCCAGCCACCAAACAAATGTTAATCTAGTAGAACAATAGAAAACACTGTCCACAAAATGTAAACTTTGCCACACAATATCTCCGCAAAAAATATATTGTCTGACATGTAAACACAGCTATTAACATCTACAGGACATGTTGTCAACTCCCTCCAAATTTCAAGTAAAAAGACCAAACCGTGTCCAAGATATAACATGTCAAAGTTTGAAATTTTCATTCGTCAGAGTGGCACAGTTCCACACCTGTTGACATTTAACACACACAATGACTGAAAACTACATCCATGACACTAAGGCTAGGGACCCTATCAATTTCAAATCACCAGCACAATCCAAAACACTGTCCACAACACGTAAAGTGTGTCATGCAATATCTCCACAAAAAATGTTTCTCTGACACATAAGCACCATAATTCACATAAACAGGACATGCTGTGAATACCCTCTAAATTTCAAATAAAAAGACCAAACCATTTCTGAAATATTCAATGTTCAAAATTGGTAAAATTTCCCTGTCTATTTCATTATAAAAAATCTGGCCATCTTGTCCCCCCTCGTGATCAAAGATGGTGATCAAAGAATCTCATGATAAAAGAATTTGCAGGCTCATGATCAAAGAATTTGCAGGCTCACAAGCAAAGAATAGAAAATGCTATAAAGCAAAAAATTGAAGTAATAGCGGTAAACCACTGCCATGGTTCAACAGAATGAAGCCCCCTGAGCAAAGCCCACCCTCATTTGATTTTCTAGGGCACCTCTGGGCTGAGAAAATTGAATCTCACTATCAAAGAATTTGCAGGGTCATGACCAAAGAATAAAAACTGTTGTAAGAATTGTGGTAAACCACCACCATGGTTCATCAGAATGAAGCCCCCTGAGTAAAACCTACCCTCATTTGTCTTCATAGGACAGTCCTGGGCTGAGAAAATAGATTTTATTAATCTGGCCATCTCATCCCTCACTCACGATACACAATCGCGATCAAAGAATCTTGTAATCAAAGAATTTGCAGGCTCACGATCAAAGAATTTGCATGCTCATGAACAAAGAACAAAAATAATGTTTTCTATAAAAAAATAATGTTCTGCATATCCCTGGTAGTCTAGCAGCCCCCAATGTGCATTTAGCAAATGATGTTGTCCGTATCACTGGTAGTCTAGCTGCCCCCCATGTGTATTTAATAAATAACGTTTTCTATATCTCTGGTATTCTAGCGGTCCCCCAATCTGTAAAAATAATAATTGTGTTCTCCTTATCCCTGGTAGTCTAACGCCTCCTGATCTGTATAAAATTTATAGTGTTCTGTATATCCCTGGTAGTCTAGCGACTCCACTGATCTGTATAGAATTTATATTGTTGTCCATATCCCTTGTAGTTTAGTGGCCTCCCTGATTATCATAAAATACATTATGATCACCAATTCCCTGGTAGTCTAGTGGGCCCCCACCCAACGGTGCCAGTCCACCCAGTGCCCCCCCGTCCCCAGCCTGTGACTGGCACAGCCCACCTCTCACCTCCATGGCCAGCCGCTGACTTTGTGCATTAGCAGCACTACAGCAAAGAGGTGCTCAGAAATTAATTTCTGAGCGCCTCTTTGCATTATACCTGCTAATGCACACAATCGAGGCTGGCTGTGGAGTGAGAGGTGGGCTGTACTAGTCACTGGCTGGGGATGGGTGGGGGTGCTGGGTGGACTGGCATGACTGGGTGGTGGGGTGGGAGGCCACTAGACTACCAGGGAATTGGTGATCATAATGTATTTTATGATGATCGGGGGGTCGCTAGACTACCAGGGATACAAAGAGCATTATTAATTTAATCCACATTGGGTGGACTGCTAGACTACCAGGGACATACAGAACAATATAAATTTTATACAGATCTCGGGGGCAGCTAGACTACCAGGGATAAGGAGAATTTCTTTTTTTTTTTTACAGATTGGGGGTACCGTTAGACTACCAGGGATATAGAAAACATAATTTATTAAATACACATTTGGGGTGCCTGCTAGACTACCAGGGAAACGGACAACATTATTTGTTAAATGTACATTGGGGGGGCTGCTAGACTACCAGGGATATGCAGAACATTACTTTTTTATACAATCGGGTGGAGCCGCTAGACTACCAGAGATATTGAAAACATTATTTATTTTATTCAAATCAGGTAGAACAAAGCACCCTGAGCAAAACTCACCCTCATTTGACTTCCTAGGGCACCCCAGGCTGAGAAAATGTATTTTTTAATCTGGCCATCTCATCCCTCACTCGCGATGCACGATCACGATCAAAGAATCTCACGATCAAAGAGTTTCTAGGCTCGCGATCAAAGAAATTGCATGCTAATGATCAAAGAATAAGAAATGGTGAAACATGACTATTTCACTGTTTTGAACTGAACCAAGTTTTACTTCAGAAGTGACCCCTGAGCCGAGATATTTGTGTTTTTCTGATCAGAAATTTAAAAACAAGATGGTGGACCTCACAATCAAATAATTTTTAAAATTCTCAGCGATGAAAATTCTTGAATCATGAGGCTGCAAATTCTTTGACCACCAGGCAGGATGAGATGGCCACATCCCCATTCTATGTTCACAAAACATACATATAAATTTTCCCATTGACTTATAATGGGAACTTAAAAGTGGCATAACTTTTGAATGCCTCAATATTTATTCACCAAATGAAAAGCGGCATGTTTAGCCACCAAACCTCTTTGAAATGAGCCATTTCACAGAGTGGCACACCACACAACAGCTGTGCAGGGTCACATCCAAAATCCCTAAAGCTGCCTGGAAAAATGGATAATTTTGGATTTTTCAGCATTTTCGTACATGAAGACCGTAGGTTCGACCGAAACACAATTTGGCAAATCAAGAGATCTACCATGCCCCACCATGACATACCAAATTTCAGGTAATTCCGTTGAATGGGTCTAAAGTTATTAATGCATAAAATTTTGAGTTGAACATAGAAGTGACAACTGAACCCTAACTATAGTGTGGCGACCACGCCATTATAATATATTATATATATTATATATATATATATATATATATATATATACACATATTGAGACATTAGAGTTTCCAACCCTAACCCCCACCACACCCAACCATACCACTCCATCCCACCTCACCATCCACAGACCAACAGGTGTCAGGGTGAGCCATGGGGTCTTAAGCCCTAACTCTCATCCCATTCCTTGTGTGAGGAAGCTGAGATGGTACAGTATAGGAGAATGGGGTGAGAGTTAGGTCCAATTACCCCAAGGCAAACCCCAACACCCCACATCTTTTGGTCTGTGGAGGGTGGGGGGGTGAAGTGGTATGGTCAGGTGTGGGTGTGCACTCCCACATTAAAATAATACACTGTTATATTACATCAAAAATTAAGGAAATTCATTGCAAAAAGCTCAGTTAATGCGTCAGTTAAGGTTCCTATTACAGAGACAAAAGTCAGGAAATTCAATGTTAGGGTTTCTAACCATACCACCCCACCACATACCCCCACCCTCCTCATACCAACAGGCATCAGGGTGTCTTGGGGTCATCAGGCCAATCTCCCACCCCATTTAACTATACTGTACCATTTAGGCTTCTGTACACATGGAATGGGTTGAGAATTAGGCAGATGGCCTCAAGGCACAACATGACACCTGTTGGTATGTGGGATGTAGGGGGTGTGGTGGGGTGGTAGGGTTGAGAGCCCTAAAACTGAATTTTCTGATGGTTGTCTCTTTAATAGGAATGCTAACTGATGCATTAATGGAGTTTTTTTTAAATGAATGAATATATATATATATATATATATATATATATATATAGCAAAAAACTCTGTTTAATGCATCAGTTAGGGTTGTTCCACAGTGACAAAAGTAAGGAAATTCAATGTTAGGGTTGAAAACCCCCCCTTTCCCCCCCAACTGGCATTGGGTTGTGCGTTGGGGTAGTTAGCCCTAACTCTCACTCCATTCCATGTGTAAGCAAGCTGAGATGGTGAAGTATAGGAGAATGGGATGAGAGTTAGGACCGATGACCCCAGCACACACCCCGATGCTGGTCGGGGGGAAGGGTGGGAGGCAAGAGGTGTTTTCAACCCTAACATCGAATTTCCTTACTTTTGTCACTGTGGGACAACCCTAACTGATGCATTAAATGGAGATTTTGCCTCTAATTTCCCTTCTTTTTGAGAATGAGGACTATAAATAGTGAATGGAATGTGAGTAATGCAAATGCAAGCCAAACATAAACGCGAACGGTGATGCACATGGTGGGGTATACAGGAACAGTAACGTAAATGGATAGTGATAGTAACAGGAAAAATAACGCCAAAGGAAACAGAAACTGAAACGTGAACGCAAGCGGGTACAGAAATGCAAACCGTAAGGTGGACACTGAGGGTACCACAATTGTAAAAGCAAATGGTAATGGTAACAGCAACAGTAAACAGAAACAGAAACAGAAACATGAATGCAAGTGCATATGGAAACACAAATTGTAACATGCACGGTCAAGGTACCACAATTGGAAACGCAAATGATTGCGGTAACATCAAAAATAATACCAAAGGAAGCAGAATCGGAAATACGAACACATGCGTGTATGGAAATGCAAACTGTAACACGCACGCTGACAGAAACGCAATTGTAAATGCAAATGTAATGGTAACAGCAACATTAACACCAAAGTAAACAAACACAAATGCGAATGCAAGCAAGTACGGAAGCGCAAACCATAATGCGCACGGGCACAGTAACGCAACCGGAAATGCAAATGGTAACCTTAACAGCAACAAAGGCACAAAATGAAAGAGAAATGCAAATGAAAATGCAAATGAAAGGGCTGCCAGAAACACAAATGGCAATGCACACTGTCACGAAAACCGAAACGCAAACACAAACAGTAGTGGAGCTGCAAATAGTAACAGTAATGCAAAGGCAAGCGCATACGAAAATGCAAAGGGTAACGCACATGGTGGCATACACGGGAACGGTAACACAAACGGGTATGGAAATGCAAGTAGGAACACTAACTGAAACAGTAACGGAAGAGCACACCCTGATTTTACCCAACAGCTGGATAGAAAAACAAAGTGAACACAAAGAATGTATGCATAATAATGGGCCTCGGAGCTGAAAATTACCTCTCAGAAATACTAAATTGCTTATATCTGAGGAACTGAATGACGTGGAAAAAAAAAAATTCGGATGAATCATGTCTTTCTTGGCTACGTTGTCGTCAACAAAAATTCCATATCTCGCTCCATTTTTGAGATACGAGCCCCGAAAGGCGCAGCGGATGCCACCGTGTTAGTCTATGGGAAAAAATGTCAAATTTGGAGTACTGTAACTTTGCATCCATGCAATATTTTGTCACTAAACCATCAAAAGTCACATCTGTGACATGTTGGCTGCCTTCTCTCCAAATTTTAGCCCAAAGCACCAAACCGTTCTTTTGCAGCTGGGTGGCAAAGAATTGCTGTCATTTTGGCCATAGCCTAGAAAAGTGGTGTCGTGATTTGCGAAAGCTTTCGCAAATATTTGCAAAAGTGTCGCAAGGGCGACACTACTTTTCAACACTACTTTTTCCCAAAATTTGGAAAACATATTTCTAGGGTGTTTAACCCCAAAATAAAGACATGGTTAGCATCCTGAGGGTCTGACTAGGTCAGCACAAAAATAATTGTGTTCCTAGAGGGTCCCAATTTTAGACGTCAAGCATTTTTCTGATCAGTAACTGAACAAAATGGCAGATTTGCAACACTACTAGGGGCATTTGCGACACTAAAAAGTGTGTTTGTGAAAGTGTCAAACTTTTTGTTAACTTTTCCCATTGACTTATAATGGGAACTTGTTTTTTGAATAACTTTTGAACCGTTTTTCATGAAATCTTCAAAAATGCATATCAGGGACACAGGACACACATTTCCTGAAGTTTTTGGACTGGTCACACAAACTGTGACCTGTAGACATCAGCAAAGAATGCGTAAAAAAGTGTAATTGTGCACATGGATGTCGCTTAATAACTCTGCAGCTGTACATCTGACCAGTACAAAAGTTAGCAGATCCCAAGATCTATGGCTTTCCCCCATGCCTGCCAAATTTCAGGACAATCCTCTGAACAGTGGCAAAGTTATTAAGGTGCAAAATTTCACCCTTTAACCTTAAAAGTGCTACTCAACCCTAACTATGGTAGCACTACCATGCTACCATAATATATATATATATATATATATATATATATATATATATACACATATATGTATGTATATTAGAGGCATAAAACTCCATTTAATGCATCAGTTAGAGTTGTTCCACAGCAACAAAAGTGATGAAATTCGGTGTTAGGGTTGAAAGACCCCCTTCCACCCCCCCATTCTGCCCCCGCAACTGGCATTGGGGTGTGCTTTGGGGTCATTGGCCTTAACTCTCACCCATCACATGTGTAAAGAAGGTGAAGTATAGGACAATGGAGTGATAGTTAGGACTGACAACCCCATTGCACACCCCAATGCCGGTTGGGGGGGCAGGATAGGGGTGGAAAGGGGTCTTTCAACCCTAACACCGAATTTTCTCACTTTTGTCACTGTGGAACAACCCTAACTGATGCATTAAATGGAGTTTTTTGCCTCTAACTTCCCTTCTTTTTGAGAATGAGGACTATAACTATAAATAGTGAAAATAATCTGGTGGTGGGAGAGGCCCCGCGCTTCCACCACGTCATTTTTTGTGACATAGTAATGGTAACAGCAATGGAAATGCAAGCAGTAATGGTTACGCAGATGGTGATGGAAACGTAAATTGTAAAGCAAGAATTAATAGAAATGCAATTGCAAAGTGACGCCGCAGCAAAAAGTGATGCAAATGGAGACGCAAGCATATATGGAAACTCAGCTGGTAACACAAACGGTAATGGTACTGCTGTTGTAAATGCAAATGATAAGTGTGACAGCAACAATAACGCAAAAGGAAAGAAAAATGCAAATGCAAGCGCATACGGAAACGCAAACCGTAATGCGCAAGGTTGCGGTACCACATTACTAAATGCAAATGGTAATGGTAACAGCAACAATAATGGCAAAGGAAACAGAAACGCAAATGGAAATGCAAGAGCATATGGAAATGCAAACTGTAATGCACACGGGCACAGGAATGCAATTGGAAATGCAAATGGTAACAGTAAGAACAACAATGACGCAAAACAAAAGACAAATGCAAACAGAAACAGAAGGACGTCCTCTGGCATGCACACCCTATTTGACTTATAAAAGAACTTGTTTTTTGAATAAATTTTGAACCATTCAATATTTTATAATGAAATCTTCAAAAGGCACATCAGGGACCTCGGCTGCACGTTCCCTGAAGTCTTTGGACCAGCTGCGCAAAGTGAGCAATCTGTAGGCGCCAGCAAAGAATTTGCAAAAAAGCGTAATTGCGCACACGAATGTTGCTTAATAACTCCACAGCCATATATTTGACCAGTATGAATGTTGGCAGATCCCAAGATCTATGGTGCCCTTCCCCCGTGCCTTCCAATTTTCAGGCAAATCCATTGAATGGTGGCAAAGTTATTAAGGTGCAAAGTTTCACCCTTTAACCTTAAAAATGCTGTTCAACCCTAACTATGGTAGCACGGTAGTGCTACCATAATATATATATAGATATATAACTTTGCCAGTGTATGATAGATTTGCCTGAAATTTGGCATGCATAGTCTAGTACCATAGATCTCTGGATCTGCCAAGATTCATAACAGTCGGATTAGTGGTTGTGGAGCTACAGGTTGCCTAAAAATGCACAAATTACACATTTTTGCACAATTTTTGCTCACGCCTACAGGTTGCATGGTTTGCTTGACTAGTCCAAAACCTTCAGGCGGGGTCCCCAATATGCCTTTCGAAAATTTCATAAAAAAATATTAAACAGTTCAAAAGTTATTCAAAAAACAATTTTCCCATAATAGTCAAAGGGAAAAATTAACAAAAGTTTGAAAGTGTCGCAAATGCAGTTTTTAGAGTCACAAATGACCCTTGTAGTGTCACAAATCCACCATCTTGTTTTCAGCTGGTGGTCATAGAAATGCTTGGCATTTAAATCTGGGACCCTCTAGGGAAACAATTCTTGCTGCGTTTACCTAGTCAAGTCCTGAGGATGCTAGCTATGACTTTTTTGGGTGGGTTAAACACCCCAGAAATACGTTTTTTAAATTTTTGTAAGCAGTAGTGTCGCAAACTAGTGTCGCACATTCTACACTTTCATGATTTTTTTGCAAAAGTGTTGCAAATCATGACACTACTTTTCGACACTATGCCCAAAACATTAGGAAATCTTTGCCACCCTTGTTGCAAAAGAACCGGTTGGACTTTTGGGCTGAAATTTGGGGGGGGGGAGAAAGCCAAGATCCCACAGATGTGCCTTTTGGTGGTTTGGTATAAAAATATTAGAGGGCTGCAAAGTTACAGCACTCTGAAATTGACAATTTTTCCCATAGAATAACATTATGGCATTCGCCATGCCTTTCGGGGCCCGTATCTCGAAAATGTTTCGAGATACAGACTTTTCGTCAGAAGAATATTTACTCCCCCACTAGAGGGCTAAGTGCAAAACTAGCCTGGAAAGTCATAAATAATATGACGTTTTAAATTTTTTCTATATCGTACAGTTCCTCAGATAAAAGGAATTTAGTATTCCAAGTGCTCATTTTCTACTCCGAGGTCCATTATTATGCATACATTCTTTGTATTCACTGCGCTTCTGAATGCACCTTTTTGGGGAAAAAAGGTTTTTTTTTTGCGTTACTGTTACTGTTTGCATTTCTGCTTGCATTTCCTTTACCGTTTGCATTAGCATTTCTGTTTCCGTCACCCTGTGCATTACCCTTTGCATTTGCATTTGCGCTTGTGTTTGCGTTACTGTTACCATTTGCATTTCTGTTACCATTTTTTTGCATTTACTTTTGCATCACTATCTGCATTACCATTTGCGATTGTGTACGCGTTTGCATTTGCGTTAGTGTTTCCTTTGGTATCATCATTGGTGTTACCATAACCATTTGCATTTCAAATTGCATTACGATTTGCATGTTCGTTACCATTTGCATTTCCGTTGGCCTTAGCATTTGCATTTTCGGTAGTGTTTCCATTGTTGAGTGTGTTACTGTTTCCTTCTGCGACGCTGTTCCCGTTACTGTTCGCTTTTCAGTTTGTGTTTGTGTTACCATTTGCATATTCATTACCATTTTTGTTTCCATTTGCATTTCTCTTGCTGTTCGCGTTTGCATTACCTTTTTCATTATTGTTTCCGTTTCTGTTGCCATTAGCATTTGCATTACCATTTCTGTTTTCATTTATATTTGCACTTGCATTTCTCTTACCGTTTGCATTATCGGTTCCATTTGCATCACTGTATGTGTTACCGTTTGCGCTTGCGTTTGCGTTACTGTTTGTGTTTTTGCATTTGTGTTGTGCAAAACATTGTTTTTGCTATTTTTCCGCACTGTCTTCTGTGATGCATAGCGCAGCCAGTGTGTGGTTGATTGGTCTGAAACTTGGCAAGTAGAAAGACCGTTGTTCAAGGAACATGCCAGTTTTTGTTTGGTGAAAAAATGTTTTTCCCTTCCAGAGTTATTGCTATTTGAATTTGGCCAGCTTCACAGTTACAGATTTTTTGGCTGCCAGATCTGCCATTTTAATGCATTTTTGGTCGCGATTTCCGTCATTTTGTGGTGGAAGACTTCTTAAAGGTGTAGAAATATAAAAATGTAATATCTCTGGAACAGTTTGGTCTTTTCACATGTAATTTGGAGGGTGTTGAGTGGATGTACAGGAGATGTGAACTATGCTGTTTACATGTTTGAAAAGTAATTCACTGCAGAGATACTGCATGACACAGGTAACATTTTGCGCATAGCATTATGCATGGTGCTACTGTCTTGAAATTTCTAGCGTAGGTATCCTTAGTGGTATGGAGGTGCCTTGCAGTAGTTTGATATGTAAAACATTAACAGGTACAGAATTATGCCACTCCAGTGAATGAAAAATTGGTTCATTCTGCTTCAATAACCTTTGAACCGTGTGTCCAATTTGCCTGGCATTTGGAATGCACAAAGATTTATGATACATCTTTGACTCTGACAATTTTTAGTTCACTGTTACTTACGGTTGCTGAATTGTGCATGTTACGTTATTTGCTCGTGGCTCTATGCGACCGTTGAATGGATGTACACACAATTCTGGACACATGGTGTGCTATGGTACATGTCTTCATTTACCAATTTTCATCTCACTCAGTCATACAGTTTTTGCACAGTGAAGTGACAAAAAAATCACTACCACATTCCATTCACTATTTGTAGTGCACATTCTCAAAAACAAGGGAAATTCATGGCAAAAACTCCATTTAATGTATCAGTTAAGGTTGTTCCACAGTGACAAAAGTGAGGAAATTTGGTGTTAGGGTTACCACCCCTTGCATCCCACGCCCACCCTGCCCCCACCAACGGGCATTAGGGTGTGCGTTGATGTTGTCGGTCCTAGCTCTCACCCCATTCTCCTATACTGCACCACCTCAGCTTCTTTACACATGGAATGGGTGAGAGTTAGGGCCGATGACTCCAAAGCACACCCCGATGCCTGTTGTTGGGGGCAGGGTGGTCATGGGGTGCAAGGGTTGGCAACCCTAATACCAAATTTCCTAGCTTTTGTTGCTGTGGAACAACCCTAACTGATGCATTAAATGGAGTTTTTTGCCATAAAAAATAAATATATATATATATGTGTGTGTGTATATATAGATATATATATATATATATATATATTGGTTAATGCATCAGTTAGGGTGAATACCACAGTGACAAAAGCAGAGAAATGACATGTTAGGGTTTCTAACCCTCAGTCCTCACCCACAGGGTTCCCACCCCGACCACCACAACCCCATCGCCCCACCTTCCACACACCAACACACGTCGGGATGTGCCATTGGTTCATCAAGCCCAACTCTCACCCCTTTCCACATGTAAACAAGCTTACACACTACAGTATAGGAAAATGGGGTGAGAATTAAGTCTGATGACCCAATAGCACACCCTGACACTTGGTGTGTGGAGGGTGGAGGAATGGGTGTGGGATGGTAGGGCTGGGAAACCCTGGTGGTTGGGCATTAGGGTTGGAATACCTAATGCTTCATTTCCATGCTTTTGTTGCTGTGGTATTCACCCTAATTGATGCATAAATGAAGTTTTTTGCAAAGAATTTCCCTTCTTTTTCAGATAGTATAATTGTATTCTCATTTCACTGTTGGAGCACAGGGTCCTTCAAAACCTGTGCTCCCATCCCTCTATCAGGGGAGCATGTCAATTCTCTCCCAGCAATTTGCACCACAAAATCTGATCCCAGCAATTCACTCTCACAACATTACACTCCTCTGACAATCTGCTCCCCATCAACCCACCCTCATGAATGTGTCCCTTAGACTCACCACTTACACCACTAATTAATTAAATAAACATTTTCTGCTGCAAGTAGTGAGATATTTGAAGCTCATTTTATAAGGTGAAAGGCTAGACAGTGGGGTCTGTCACAAAGGAGGGAGTTTTGCATCACATTTGGAACCAGATCGGAAGTAAAGGAATAACACCAAAAAGCCAGAATTAAAGCTATTCCAAGTGGTTCACCAGTGAACCAAGAGGGATTAAAACCAGCATTGTTTTAAACAAAAGGTGCGGTTCATCAGACAGGTGATTATAAATATTTACAGTGCATATAACATTTAGAACATTTAAAACAACATTCAAGTACACAACTACATAAGTCTGAGTCATGCTGGATCAACATACTGCAGCTGCGATCACTACTAAATGCAGGGACAAATTTATACAGGCACTTTCCAAGCAGCAGTTTTAAAGTTTCAATCAGTCTTTGATCACTACTAAATGCAGGAGCAGTCTTCAGTTTGCAAAACTGCCACTGGCTGAGCGAGAACTTCAGCTGCAGCACCCGAGAAAATGCTCATTTTTGGAAGGTGTTTTATTATTCAAATGAAATAAACTTTAGTTATTAGCACCACTGGTTGCTTATAGTCAAAAATTTATGTGTCTTGTGCAGGAGCTAGGCAGCACAGACAATAAGAGCTGACTCATCAAACATGTCAGATTGGTTGTGACACAGGAGTGAATTTAACGGGAGTGAAATAGACGGGAGTGTATTGTCACCAGCTCGAATTGAAATCAGTGAATTGTTTTGGAGTAAAATGTCAGAAGTGAATTGATATTGACCCCTCCATTGAGACAGTGCAACAGTATCCATATGTCACAGTGGGAGTGCAGGATCCAAGGACTGAAGCCTTCTTTGGACCCTGCACTCCCATCCCTCCATCGAGATAATACAACAGTATCCATGCATCATGGTGGGAGTGCAGGGTACATCCCTCCATCAAGATAGTATAACAGTATCCATATGTCATGGTGGGAGCACAGGGTCCTTTGGACATTGCAGTCCCATCCCTCCATCGAGATATTACAACAGTGTCCATATGTCATGGTGGGAGAGCAGGGACCTTTGGCGCCTCTGCTCCCATCCCTCCACTGATGCACATTTGTATCTAGCTGTGGAAACACAGGGGTCTCAGGCCCCTATGCTTCCACACATTAAGTTATGAGCAGGAGTAGTGGAATTGCAACAAATAGTCATAACTGTGCCATCTCAAATAATTTTCACCCTAAATATTCAACATAACCTTCTTAGGACCTCACCACATGAGCCCAATGCAATAAGCTTTCAAATCCTCATCAAAATGTAATTCTGCTCAACTGTAACATCATTACTGTGCCACAATTGAGGAAAAACATTTTCAGTAGGATCTGAAAAATGACTGCTGTACTATTCATGAGGTGGTGTGGAAAAATAGCAATGTTAAAAATCCAGAATGAAACAGGAAAAATTGGTGACATTACAAGCATGCATAGAAACCGTGCAATGCACACTCATAATGTGGTCATTTTTTGAATTTTTTTCTCCACATTTTCAACATTGGTATTATGGGAGCTCACCTCATGAACAGTGCTACTGTGATTTTGTTCATTCATTCCAAAAAGCTGATTTCACACAGTGAAAGTTCCATTCTGCACCACAGGTGCTAAAACATGTTCCAGGAAGTATGTGCAAAATGACAGCTGTACTGTTCATAAGGAGGTGTGAAAATAAGGCACTGCTAAAAATCTGAAATGAAAATACTAAAAATTGGCATGGGATGAGCTTCCAGTGTGCCTGATGAGTCTGGGGGTGCATACATGATGCAGACAGGTGGATTGGGCACCCTTGTCAGCACTGAAAGTAGGCAGAGGGAGGGTGGGTCATCCGACACCGGAAGTGGGCATCCTGATGTCTGAAAGGGTTAAAAATATTTTTTTCTATATCACCACACTGGTGTGGGCTGCCACTGTGCCACAATACTGGATAAGGGCAAGGGGGGGAGGCAAATCAACATAAGAATTGGGCTCCCCAATATCAGTGGAGGGGGCACCAGTGATTCCATGTAGGATTCTGCTTTTAAATGATTGCAAATTTTGATGCAGGATTCTACATCAAAGAAAAGACATTGAGGGACAGTTTATTTGCTGAAAGGATTTTAAATAATGTCAGGCACTCTGGCGAGGGCTCACAGTGTGCCAAATATGTGTGTGTGGCAGATACATACCGACATAGGGATGGGCACCCTGTGTCAGTGGGAAAATGTGCGTGTCTTCCTTGACTCTGTAGCTAGCAGCACGAGTTCCAGCTGTGACTGCAGAAGTCAAGAAAATCCCACTTTTCTCATACAGTGAACAACTTACAAGCCATTCTCTGTATAAGCTGGCACCTGACAGAAAAAATTGTTTGGGTCCAGCTTAAAACCCCCCAAAAAATCAGAATACACCTAAAGTGGTCCACTTTAGCTGTTTTCTGATTTTGTTTTGTGTGCGTGTTAAAAAGGTTCGGGACTTCAACCTCTGAACTATACCTGTTATTTGTTTTGTCTGCCAGTTTTGTATTGTTGCATCCCTGTTGCCAGCTATATATATATATTTTTTTTTCATGGTAAAAAACTCTGTTTAATGCATCAGTTAGGGTTGTTCCACAGAGACAAAAGTGAGGAAATTTGGTGTTAGGGTTGAAAGTCCCCTCTTGCACCCCAAGCCAGCACCCCCAAATAGCATTGGGGTGTGCATTAGGTCATTGGCCCTAACTCTCACCCTATTACATGTGTAAACAAGCTAGGGTATAGGAGAATGGGGTGAGAGTTAGGACTGATGACCCGAACGCACACCCCAGTGCCATTTGTGGGGGGCAGGCTGGGGGTGCAAGGGGGGGGTTTTCAACCCTAACACCAAATTTCCTCACTTTTGTTGCTGTGGAACAACCCTAACTGATGCATTAATCTGATTTTTTTGCCATTAATTTCCCTTCTTTTTGAGAATGAGGACTATAAATAGTGGATAAAATGTGGTGGTGGGAGTGCGGGCCTTTTGGACCCCGCACTCCCACCACGTGATATCTTGTGACATAGTAATGGTAACTGCAATGCAAACACAAGCGCTAACAGTTATGCACATGGTGACGCAAATGTAAATGGTAATGTAAATGTTAATAGAAATGCAAGCGCAAAGTGACGCCAAAGTGAACAGTGACGCAAACGGAGAAGCAAGCGCATATGGAAATGCAACTAGTAATGCGCACGGTCATGGCACCGCTATTGTAAACACAGATGTTAACTGTTACAGCTACAATAACACCAAAAGGAACAGAAACAGAAAGGCAAAAGCAAGCATGTACGGAAACACAAAACATAATGAGCACGGTCACGGTACCGCAATTGCAAACACAAATGGTAACAATAACAGCAAAAATAACACCAAATGAAACAGAAACGGAAACACAAATGGAAGCACATACAGAAACGCAAACCGTTATGTGAACAGTTACAGTACCACAATTGTAAATGCAAATGGTAACGGTAACAGCAACAATAATGCCAAAGGAAACAGAAACAGAAACGCAAACGCAAGCGCATACGGAAGTGCAAACCATAATGTATACGGTCACGGTATCGCAACTGGAAATGCAAATGGTAATGGTAACATCAGCAATAATGCCAAAGGAAACAGAAATGCAAATGCAAGCATGTATGGAAATGCAAACCGTAAAGTGCATGGGCATGGGAACGCAATTGGAAACACAAATGGTAACAGTAACAACAACGATGATGCAAAATGAAATACAAATGTAAACGGAAAGGCAGCCGAAAATGCAAATGGTAATGCGTACAACGACACAAAGTGAAACACAAACAGAAATAGTACTGAAGACACAAATGGTAAGAGTAACACAAATACAAGCGCAAACAGAAATGCAAAGGATAACGCACACAGTGGAGTACACGGGAACGCTAACACAAACAGGTACAGAAATGCAAGTGGAAATGCTACATGTAACAGTAACTGAAGCTCACACCCTGGTTTTCTACAACAGCTGCATAGAGAAACACAGTGAGTACAAAGAATGTATGCATAATAATGGGGCTCGGAGCAGAAAATGAGGAGCTGGAATACTAAATTGCTTATATCTCAGGAACCGTACGAAGTAAAAAAAAAAATTCATATGAATTATGACTTTCCTGGCTAGTTTCATACTTAGCCCCCCAGCAGGAAGCTAAGTATTTTTCTGATGAAAAGTTTGTATCTCGCACCGTTTCCGAGATATGGGCCCCGAAAGGTGCGGAGGACGCCACAGTGTTAGTCTATGGGAAAAACCATTAACTTTGGAGTATCATACCTTTGTATCCCTGCAATATTTTTTCACCAACCCACCAAAAGGCACATCTGTGAGATGTCGGCTTTCTTCCCTCCAAATTTCAGCCCAAAAGACCAAACTGTACTTTTGCAGCAGGGTAGCAAACAATTCCTGTAATTTTGGCCATAGTGTTGCAAAGTAGTGTCGTGATTTGTGACACTTTCACAAAAAAAAGCACAAAAGTGTCTCAGGTGTGACACTACTTTGCGACACTACTTTTTCCAAAAATTTCAAAAACATATTTCTGGGGTGCTTAACCACAAAATAAAGACATGCCTAGCATCTTTAGGGCTCGACTAGGTAAACACAAAAAGAATTGTGCCCCTAGATGGTCCCAATCTTAAATGCCAAGCATTTCTGTGATCAGTAACTGAAAAAAAAAATGGTTGACTCATGACACTACTGGGGTCATTTGTGACACTAAAAACTGCATTTGCGACACTGTCGAACATTTTGTTAACTTTTCCCATTGACTATAATGGGAAACTTGTTTTTTAAGTAACTTTTGAACTGTTCAATATTTTTTCACAAAATCTTCAAAAGGCACATCCGGGACCCTGGCCGCACGTTCCCTGAAGTTATCGGACTGGTCGTGCAAACTGTGCGACCTGTAGGTGCGAACAAAGAATGCACAAAAAAACGTAATTGCACCCCGGAATGCCGCTTAATAACTCTGCAGCCGTATATCTGACCAGTACGAAAGTTTGCAGATCCCAAGACCTTTGGCTACTCCCCACGTCTCCCAAATTTCAGGGAAATCTGTTGAACAATATCAAAGTTATTAAGGTGCAAAATTTCACCATTTCACCTTAAATGGGGTACTCAACCCTAACTACCATATTATATATATATATATATATATAGAGATATATATATATATATATAGAGAGATATATATATACACACACACACACACACATATGTATAAATAGATAGATTGATAGGTAGATAGGTTGACAGAGAGAGAAAGAGAGAGACAGAGACAGAGACAGATACATAGATACATAGAGACAGACGATGATAACAGATGGTGGGGAGTACAGAATGTCACTATTGGAGGTTCAAGAAAAATGGCTGTTGCCATAAACATGGAAAGTGAAACTTGAGAGGGTTACAGTACTTTGGCAATCATTTCATGAGACCCTGTAACCAGTAGCATCCTGTACTCTCCATCTGTTTTATGTATTATATATGAAGAAATGATTATAGTTGCAAATGTTCTTTTCCCTCAAAGTGTTCTGTTTTTTTTTCTAAAACATAGAAACATGGAAACATAGAAACATAGACATTGATGGCAGATAAGGACCGCTTGGCCAAACTAGTCTGTCCATTTTCCTACCTACAGGATAAGCCTGCAGATCCTAGTTAACCAACAGCTTATTTCTTCCTACCCCCCTCAAGAATTGCCTTATGTCTGTCCCATGCATTCTTTAGTCCTCCCACAGTTTTAGACCCCAAAATCTCCTCAGGAAGGCTGTTCTATGCATCCACCACCCTCTCTGTGAAAAAATACTTCCTCACACTGCCCCAGAATCGTCCTCCATCTATCTTCAAATTGTGTCCCTTTATTCTTGCACATCTCTTTTTCTGAAAGATGCTACCCTCTTGGACATTGTTGATTCTACTAAGGTACTTAAAAGTTTCTATCACTCCACCCTCCCTCCTTTCCTCATGGGTATACATATTAAGCTCGTTTACTCTCTCCTCGTATGGCTTCTCTTGCAGACCCTGCACCATTTTAGTTGCCCTCCTCTGGACTGCCTCCATCCTGTCTATGTCCTTGAATAGATGGGGTCTCCAGAACTGGATGCAGCACTCCATATAGGGTCTCACCAACTGTCTATACAGAGGGATGACAACTTCCTGTTTTCTGCTGGTGATGCCTCTCCCTAATACATCCCAGTATCCCCCCAGCCCTCACTACTGCCATCTATCATTGCTTGCTAACCTGAAGGTCCTCTGATATGATTACCCCCAGGTCCCTTTCCATTTTTGTTGTTGTTACTTCCTCCCCCCATTGTGTAATCTTCCTATGGGTTGTTGTTTCCCAGGTTCATTGTTTTGCACTTTGCATTGAATCCAAGCTGCCATATTTCTGACCATTCCTCCAACCTTGCCAAGTCCCTTCTCATCCTTTCCATGCCTTCTTGTGTATCAACCCTGTTTCAGATCTTTGTATCATCTGCAAAGAGGCATACATTTCCTTCTACTCCCTCTGCAATCTCACTTACAAAGACATTAAAAAGGATTGTATCCAGTACTGAACCCTGCAGTACCCCACTAGTAACATATGAGGATTTCCAGGTTGAGTCCCTATGACTCTAGTGGGACCTTGCAACATAATTTTGACATGAGCACAACAGTGCAACAGCATGAAAACACCAACAAGTGAGATGATAATGAATGGTATACAAATGTATGACTGTATTGTTAATCTCCATACATTACAAATATAGTGTTCACATAAATCTTTATTCAGGAAAAGTTCAAAATGGATTATTTGAGGCACGGTTATAATTTCTGAATAGGTGAACCTAGCAGGCAGTTGCAAATAAGTAAACATTTCCTGTCCTCTTTATGCCCAGTGGTCTTCAGTGTCTTGGTTATGATGAGAAAATGCTTTATTTTAACCTTGAGAGCATGAGAGAGTAAGACTCTCTCCAATTGTCAGACACACTCGCAGCCTAAATGGCTTATCCCATATAATTACAAAAGTGTTACTAACTCATAAGTCAATTTTATTAGGATTCATGGATGAAACCCATCTGGTCCTGGTCCTTGTTAATATTAATAACCTTGAGTAGCTGTTCTACCTCATGCTTGTTATGAATAAGTTAGGTAACTTTCAATATAATCTCCTTTGAATGGAATTCTTTCATCACTAATTTGACCAGCTCTTTGTTTTATAAATTGTTACCTAAAAGTCATTAGACATTCTGCTATTTCCATACTCCTCCATTGTCAGATATACTCTAGCTGATGTCTTTATTGCTTAAACAAATGTTGTTTTCCTTTTATGCAACTAGAGCATTCTTTACTATTAGTTTTTGCCCATGTGAACTTGTTCCTCAATATCTGTTTGTGCTCCCCTAATATTACAGTTGTATTCCTTATGGTTTGTTTTCATAGCTCTCAGTTCTTATTCATAGTCTGCAGTTTATGTATTCTGTATGGTGTCATCTTATCCATTTTTTGTAAGGTTTTCTTTGAATTGAGAATATGTTTACTTTGTTTTTCTATTTCCTAATCAGTGAGATGTATTTGATTTTACCTTATTTATAAAATCCTTATTCCATTAGTCATCCAAGGTACTTGTGCTGTCCAGGCTTTTATTTTATTAAAGAACTTTTGTGGTTTCCCTAAAATAAAAATTATATATATATAGATATATATTATAGGGGCACAGTCATGCCCCTATGTTTAGGGTTATGAAGGCACTTTTATGTTAAACATGAAAGTTTGTGCATTAATAACTTTGGACCCATTCAAACAGATTTGCATGAAATGTGGAATGCGTGGTGGGGCATGGTAGATCTCTTGATTTTCCAAATTTCATTTTACATGACATTTCACATTCCATTTTACATGGCATGTCTTCTTCTGCTTTCAATTATCTTACATAGTCTAGCTATGTTTTCCAAATATAAAACATTATTAGATTTCATCAAATAATTGTATTGATATTTGGGTTCTGTGTCTACATCCTGCAAGATATTATCTATGACAGTTTTCCTTTCTTTTAAATATAATGGGATGAACAACAGTAAATGCATAGGGGTATCTTCATCCAATCCACAAGAGCAAATACTATAATTAATCAAGCCATATATTTTTTCAATTTCTGACTTTCCACATAGCCAAATCTAAATGCTGTGTATACTTTCCTTAATTTTGGGTTTCTTAGTTTTAAGAGATATTCTTGAATGTGAAATATTCTATTAGTATTATAGGCCAACCAACTGCTGAGTTTACAATTTTATGCAAGTTCTCTTTCTTGTTGGTTATGTAAATCTTCAATTTTTTCTTTAACAATAAATTTAATTACATCATGAGGAGTATTACTACTCAAAGTGAGACAATATAATTGACCATTTGAGTTGATAATTTTCTAAATAGTGTTTGCATCCAGGTACACAAAACCTTTACATCTATTCGTCAGCATATCCTCAAGGCAGTATGGCTATGTTGTAAATTTGGAGTACAATCTTGAAACTTACCACAAATATGAGCATGCATTTGAAAAAATCAACATAGGCTCATAACTTGTTTTTTTATATTTTTACAACAAATTTTCAACACAGCCTTCTTAAGATGCCACCTCATAAACAAGGCCAGAGAAAATTGTCAACTCCCACCTGAAAGGGGATTTCACACATGGACCATAAAAGCAGCTTTTGGAATGTAATGAAAACACATTTTGGCCAGGATTTGAAAAATGATAGCTGTCACACTCATGAAGTGCTGTAAAGATATGGCCATATTGTGAATTTGGGGGAAAAATATTGAAAATTTCCAAAGGTATGAGCCTGCATTTGCAAAATGTAATGAAGACTCATAATTTTGTTGTTTTTTCAATATTTTTACAATACATTTTCAACATAGCCTTCTTATGACCCCACCTCATGAACAAGGGCAGAATAAATTTTGAACTTCTGCCTAAAATGTGATTTCATGCAGGGACCATGAAATCACCTTTTGGGACAGATCTGCCTAATGACAGTGTAATTGTTCATGTGGCAGAGTCCCAGAGAAGGCTTGTTGAAAATTTGGGGCAAAATATGCAAAAATGGCCAAGTCATGGCATTAAGTTCAAAACACCATTGAAATACACTGAACAGTATATATGTTTCCTCAGTTCTCACTCCAGTTTTGAATAGTGAAGACATGTCTGTGGTTCACATACGATTATGGTGCTTGACCCCCAGAGGGTAAGTAAGAGCTTGGGGGTTGGGGTGGTGAGTTCTTAGTGGGAGAGTTGGGTGGGGATCATTATGGCAGCAAAAGACATCAATGGGCGGTTTGTCTTATTTAGGTTTAATGAAAGAATGGACAGAGAATTCCCAGTTGCACACTGAGGGAATTGGGCACTCCCAGTGTCAGTGTAATGTTTTGGTGGGGTGAGGGATTGCTGAGAGGAGGGTTGGGTGGGCAGGAAGGGAAAAATATAAAAAAACACAGAAATAACCACACAAGTGCAGTTGTGAATGGGGGGGTCTGAAAAAAAGAACTTAGGATTTATGATGGCAACACTGGGGGATTGGGTTCCCCTGGTGTCACTGACATGTTTCTCTGGGGGGTGCTGAGAGGGAGGGTCGTATGGGAGTGGGATATTAAAAACAAGTAGAGTCCTGATCACAACACTGGGGAATTGTCACTCTTATGTTTCTGTGGTGGGTGAAGGATGTTGAGAGGGAGGATTGTGTGGAGGTGATATCTTTAACTAAAAAAAACAAATATTTGCAACAGTGATAGCACACTCAACTGTGCCCAAGATGACTGCCATACTATACTGCACATGCGCTAGTAGTCACACATGCATTGTACAGTGTAGCAGCCATTTTGGACATGGCAGAGTGTGCCTTGTTCTGCCATGACTGCTGACACAGTAAAATAGTGCAGTGCTACTTCCAGCTGAGAAAATTAACAGAGTGCTTCACGGACGGAGATGCGACTGTCTTGCAGCTCCAAATTGTTCAGTCAAAAGGAATGCACCGAGTCCTTTTTTCACAGCAATAGGTCAGCAGGGCTATGCCCACTGCAGCCCTAAAAAAGGGAGGCAACAAGCAGAGTGGAATCAAAATCTGGAAGGCCACATGTGCAAATGATGGAAGTCTAGGAAATCATACTCTGGATCTAAAGGCCATCATGGCAGAGGCCAGCCTGGATATTGTGGACATTACTGAGTCATGGTGCACTGAAAACAATGACTGGGATTTGGCCATACTGGGCTATACTCTGTTCAGGAAGGACTGGGTGGGAAGGAAGGGAGGAGGTGTGGTGCTTTATCTGAGGGGAAGCATAAAAGCCACAGAGATACAGGGAATACAGGGGGATGCATAAGTACTGTGGTTCTCCCTGGAGATGGGAAATGGAGCCACTATTCACACTGGAGTGATCTACTGACCTCCAGCAGACAGAGACAGGAATTTGAGAAGGTACTGGTGGAAGCCATTGATAGGATGACAGAAAAGGGGGAGGTGCTGCTGACGGGGGACTTTAATCCGCCAGATGAAACATAGAAACATAGAAGTTGATGGCAGATAAGGACCGCAAGGCCCATCCAGTCTGCCCATTTCTTTTTCTACCTTATAAATGTGCCATCGGCCTTTGCTCTGTCAGTGGCCTATCTATTCATAGTCATTTCTATTGCTACCTTATGCCTATCCCATGCCTGTTTGAAGCCCTGCACTGTATTCATAGCCACCACTTCTTGTGGTAAGCCATTCCATGCATCCACCACCCTTTCTGTAAAAAATAATTTCCTCACATTCCCCCTTAATCAGCCCCCCCCTCTAATCTCATGCTGTGTCCTCTTGTCCTGCTATTTTTCTTATATTTAAACATGTTAGACTCTTTCACCTTGTCAATGCCCTTAAGGTGTTTGAATGCCTCGATCATATCGCTTCTCTCCCTCCTTTGCTCAAGGGTATACATATTGAGCTCTGTTAATCTGTCCTCATATGTCTTCTGATGCAGTCCCTGCACCATTTTGGTTGCCCTTCTCTGGACTGCCTCAATTTGGTTAATGTCCTTGTGAAGGTGTGGCCTCCAATACTGTACACAGTACTCCAGATGGGGCCTAACCAGTGTCTTGTAAAGAGGGGATTATTACCTCCCTCTTACGACTTGTGATACCCCTACAAATACACCCTAATGCCCCCCTAGCCTTACCTACTGCTTTAGAGGTCTGCTTGGATGATTTCAGGTCATCAGTGATGATGATGCCCAAGTCTCTTTCTTCCTTTGTGACTGCTAGCAACTTCCCCCCCCCAGCCTATAGGTGGCTTCAGGGTTTCTCTTCCCTATGTGCATGATTTTGCATTTCTTTGCATTAAATCCCAGTTGCCACTCTTCTGACCATTTTGCTAGTTTATCCAGATCTCTTCTCATCTTCTCATTCTGCCCATCCCATCTGGATCATCTACTCTGTTGCAGATCTTGGTGTCATCTGCAAACAGACAAGCCTTACCCTCTAGTCCATCTGCAAGGTCACTAATGAAGATGTTGAAGAGGACTGGCCCCAGGACTGATCCCTGAGGTACCCCACTTGTGACTTGCATCTCTTCTGACTGTATACCATTTACCACCACTCTCTGTTTTCTACTCATCAACCAGTTTGCCACCCAGTTGACCAACTTCTGACCCACCCCGAGCCTACCCAGCTTATTTATCAATCTTCTATGTGGAACAGTGTCAAAAGCTTTGCTGAAGTCAAGGTAGCGACATCAACTGCTCCCCCTTGGTCCACCACTCTGGTTACCCAGTCAAAGAAATCTATGAGATTAGTTTGACAGGACCTTCCTTTTGTAAACCCATGCTGTCTTGGATCCTGTGCCCCTATGGATTCCAGGTGTTGCACTATCCTTTCCTTAAGGAGTGCCTCCATAATCTTGCCCACTACTGAGGTAAGACTGACTGGTCTGTAGTTCCCCGCCTCCTCCCTGCTACAACTCTTGTGGAACAGGATCACATGAGCCCTTCTCCAGTCTTCTGGGACCTCTCCTGTGCTCAGAGACTCACTAAACAGTTCTGCTAATGGCTCTGCTAGTTCCACCTTTAGTTCCTTAAGTACCCTGGGATGTATGCCATCAGGTCACATTGCCTTATCCACCCTGAGCTTAGCAAGCTCTTGTAGGACCCTTTCTTTTGTGAAGGGAGTAGTGCTCACCTCCCTCCCCCTGTGTCCATGATGCTGAGCTGTGGGCCCTGCCCTACCTTCTCTTCAGTAAATACTGAGCAAAAGTATCTATTTAGGATAGATGCCTTTACAGGGTCCTCCTCCTCACATGCTCCCTTTTCTCCATTAAGCTTAGCAATACCCCCTCTGGACTTTCTCCTTTCACTAATGTATCTATAGAAAGTCTTGTCACCTTCTTTTACTGTTCGTGCTAGTGTTTCCTCAGTTTGGGACTTTGCCTGCCTTACTGCCTTCCCTGCTTCCCTTAGGGCAGTTTGATATGCCTCCTATCTTCATCCCGCTATTTTCCCTTGTATTTCCTGAAGGCCAGCCTTTTGGCTCTGACCTTTTCTGCTACTGTATTTGAGAACCAAAGTGGTTTCCTTCTTCTTTTGCACTTCCTTTTCTGTCTAACACAATAGGATGTTGCTTCAAGTATTGCATCCTTAATGCTTGCCCACTTTACCTGTACCCCTCACCTGTGTTTCTTTTGCCAGGGCTAGCTTAACTCTGTTGGCCATCTTATCAAAGTCAGCTCCTCTGAAGTCCCATATTTTGCCTTTGGAATGGGATGATTTAGATGTAATAGCCAAATTGAACCATACCATGTGATGGTCACTGGCCCCCAGGTGACCTTCTACCTGGAGATCTGTGATCCCTTCCTTGTTAGTCAGTACTAGATCTAGGATAGCCCTGTCTCTTGTGGGTTGCTGTACCAGTTGCTTGAGGCCCTCCTCCTGCAGGGAATCCACTATGTGTCTAGTTCTGGCAGATGTTCCTGCTGGTATTGACCAGTCTGTATCCGGCATGTTGAAGTCTCCCATTATCAGAACCTCCCCTTTAACTGTCATGAGAACTGGAGCCTCCCATCAGTGGCTTCAGCTAGAAGCAGGGACATCCTGGACTCTTTGTAGTGGGCACTCCTCAGGCAACTAGTCAGTGAACCCACTTGTGATGGAGCAGTATTGGACCTGGTACTCAGTAAGAGGGACAGTGCTGTAGACATCAAGGTGGGAGGCCACTTGGGGACCTGTGATCACAATATGATGTGGTTCAGTGTAAGTACAACTGTAGAATAGAACCACACATGTGTGAGGGTCCTGGACTTCAGGAGAGCAGATTTTAAAAAGATGGGTGAATGCTTCAGTGATGACATAGCAGGGGTGGGTGACCTGGGTTGGGTGGAGAAACACTGGGTGAAGATAAAAAGGAGCATTGTGAAGGCAACACACCTCTGTGTCAAACTAGTGAGCAAAAGCAGGAGGAAAAAGAGATCACTGGTTCCTGAATGAGGTGCCTGAAAAGGTAAACATTAAAAATGTAGCATTCAAAAGGTATAAGGAGATTCAGAGGGAGAAGGATAGGAAGGTGTATCAGGGGAAACAAAGGGAAGCAGGGAAAGCAGTAAGGAGCGCAAAGGCACAAACTGAAGAGAGAATAGCTCAGGCAGTAACAGAGGGGACAAGACAATTTTTAGTAAGTGAAAAGAGAAGGCCAGTGTGGAACTGTAAGGTCAAAATGTATTTTTTTTTTTGCAATTGTTTAACCAGAAGTGGCACACTAAGCTGACCTGGGAGCACAGGGAAGTCAAATAACTTCCTTAGGGTCACACAGCACACAAGTGGGGGCTGCAGGACTCAAACCCAGGTATCCAGATTTGCAGCTTAGAGCCCCAGACCACTGCACTACACTGCCTCCCTACACAGGGAGGAGGATAAATATGATATGAATTAAATGGAAGTTGAATTATGCCAGCATATTACATTTATTTACCTACCTCATTCCCTACCACTGAGGACATCTGCATGAAATTCAGGGCCTGATTTTCATAGGGCCTGGCATGGCCAGGGACCAAGTCCCCATGTACAACTGGCTAATGTGGGGAAAATCTTACACATGCGAAAATGCTATTTGCAGCATTTCTTGCATGCAGATGGGATTTTCCTTTTTTGTGCAGGTGTTCAAAACGTGTTACACCTGGTAATATCAGGCTTTTGCACAGCTACACAAAACAAATTACTTAAGCTATTGTAAGATTTGGAAAAGGTCACAAAAAGACTAACTTTTCTGAAAACTGTGCACATATGGAAAAACTGTGATTGTGCAATTGTAGCCTCTCTTGCATAACTTATTTTGACACATGTGTGCAACTTTTGTACTTGAGAAAATCTGTCCCAAGGTCTTATCTCCCACAGTTTCATCTCATCCTCTTGTTTTCTCCTCATCATCCTCGGTATGGCATTATAATAAATTCCACAGCAGTGACATCACAAACAGAATCATGAAGAGAAAGCAGTAGATTGACATTATTGTAAGTCTAGAGGGACAAAGATGCTGTTTTCATGTTACTTTCCTCAGCAGTAAAATGTGAAGGGGGGGACTGTGCAGAGTGGGGCCAGGTAACAACAGCTCTTCTGAACAAATATTTTTGTTCACTGCTCACAGAGGAAGAAGATGGGGAGAGGCTGCAAAAAAGTAACAAAAGTTTTGGACTGAAAACTCTCCCAAGAGCTGAAGATGACCTGCAGAACAGCTCTCTATTTTCGAGGCCCTTACACGAGGGAGGTGCTGTTCAAGCTGGGCAATTTCCAGGTCACTGCACAGCAGTGAGTGAGAGTGAAACCCAGCAGGGTGGAAGTACAGCAAATGGTAGCATCCCTGAAAAAGACACCTTCACTGAAAGAGCTGTAACCTATTTTTATTTATTTTATTTATTTAGATTGGGATTAACACCTTTGAGTCGAAGACTCATTTTCAAAGGTTCCAAGTCAGGGACAAAACAGAGCCAAATACAAGTACAATACAATATAGATAAGAACAACTTAAGATGACAGTGAGAAACATTACAAAGGCACATGCGGTACAGGACTTGCTAGTTTCAGAATACAACCTAAAAATAAAATAAATTGCATTTCATTCAGTTGTAGCAGGGTAGGGATACACTGGAAAATAGTGAGACTTGTCAAAAACATAGGTCCATGTATAGCTGTGGGGATGAAGAGGGACAGAGGGAAGCAGCCAGGCTGGCATTGTATAAGTAGCTGGATATGGTGTGAGACAGAAGTAAAGGTGGTGTAGTAGGGTTTTAAGTCGAAAATGGAGGAAGAAAGGTGATAAGGTGGTGGATAGGGCAGGAGGAAAATATGAAAAGTCAAATTATTTACTAACAGAGTTACAGGTGTTTATATTCTTAAGGTGAGACCGTAGCCCCCTTTTGAACAGACTCAACTTTGTGTTTACTGTTAGCATGTCAGGTAGCTCATTAAACCATTTGGGGCCCTTAAAAGTAATGGATATTTGAGCCAGTGATGTGCGCTTGAAAGGGACTTGTAGACCACCTTTTGTCACATTTCTTGTTTGTTTAGTGTGCACAGCCTTCTTGAAAAGACTGCAAATGGATTCTAGCATGAGGCCTAGTTGCACATTTTTTTAATCAGGCATGTTTGGTATTGGTCTCTTAGTTACAGTGGGAACCTACAAACACTAGTCAACGGTACTGGTGGAAGGAACTACATTAAGCAATTTTCAAATACTGCTGTTTTACCAGTATGGCTATCACAGCTGATGGAGTTGGTGGGCAGCTGCCTCAGTGCTACAGCCCCAACACTGGAAACTTGGCTGGATGAACTATTAGGATACATAACCTGCATGCTGGAAACACTGGTAGTGGACATGACAGATGTCAAAACTGTGCTTGCTGGCACCATGGAGGACATTAGGGTGCTTAAAGACAGAGTAAACGTGGTGAAACAGATATCAGATGTACTAGAAATGCACCAGCATAAAATACTGGCCAAGCTGGAGGAACCTGAGGCTTGATTGCAGAAACTATGGGGAAAGGGCCAAGGATCAAGAAAACTGGGGACGCTGCAATAATGTGAAGATCCTGGGAGTCCCTGAGGCCCTAAAGGGAGGTGCATGGAAGACTTTCTAAATGAATTCCTACCCAGGCTGCTGGGTAAGCCATGGAGGGGCCCAATGGACATCAAAAGAGCCCACAGGACCTGTGGGAAAATGGCCACTCCAGGCAGCACTATGAGGCCAATTATAGCTTATTTTCTGAGATACTCCACTAAGGAGTGAGTCCTGAGAACTGCCAGAAACTTAGGGGGAGCTAACTTTCAGAGGTACAAGAATCTTGATCTTTAGGGACTTCTCCCATGAGGTGGCTATGAGGCTTAAAGTCTTTGGGCAGCTAAAGGAGGACTTGAGGGCTGTTGACTTTAAATATGGCTTCAGAGAATTGTGTGGACTTTGGGTCACCAGGGAGGGCAAAGAAATGGTAGGGAACACCCCACAGGACATTACACTCTGGATCCCTAAATGGTGGCCAAACATTCGTTTAGGGACTACAAGCCCCAGGCAGCTCTGGTATCTACATGACCAGAGCACACCGCAGTGGAACCAAGATGTGGAAAGTAAGTCGGGGCAGAGAATAGTAAATACATGAAGACCAGAAGAAACAAAATGGCAGTGCCCAGGACTGAATATAAAATGGTGAACAATAGCTCTGTGAAGAAAGCGACGCGCTACTACACTAGCATAGCCCCTCCTTAGAACACCCAAAAATGGCAAGAACAACTCTCAGCCACAGCTGCAATTATCCAGACCAAGGTCCTGCAGCAGATTAGGGAAAGGAAGGGCTTCTCTCGGCTCCAAGGCATTGCCCATGGCCAAATATTTATGTGACGACTCCAACAGTGAGGTAGACACCAGAAATGGCCAGAATGAGGGACCCAAAATACAGTTGCAAGATGGGACAAAGGGCAACTGGGATGATGTTGGAGGAGAAGAACTTGTGGATCTAATGGATAATTCTGACACCCCACATAAACTGATAAAACCATGGAGCCAATCTTTTGCAGAAGTGACAGCTACCGGACAAGGCTGAAAGCCAGAAGGACTGCTGATCAGGATATCTCTCACTAAGAGGGCACCACAGAGGTGTTAGTGAGCTGCTCTGCCAAAAATCATTAGATGGCAGGACGGTATGTGCTTTATGTACACTTGATTCTTTTCAGCTGGAGGGGGGGACATGTTTACTTTTGGGTTCAGCTTTATACTTAATTAGTATGTTTAAATGGCTTAATCATTAATGTTTAATGTTTTCTGCATTGTTAAAAGATTGATGCTGAGTTTGGTGGTCACCTTCCCCCCAGCAGGAGAGGGGATACAAGGGATGGAAGCAGAACATAGAGGGATGGTGCTGGGGGAAACAAACATGAGGGTTATTTGTCCAGAACTGTGGGGTGGATCCTGGGATGGGTGGCATGGGGAAGAGAAGAGCATCAAGTCTTAACATAGAGGTTCAAGTGCAGAGCAAAACAAAGCCCTCCCCACCCCACCCCCACTACCCCGCTAGGCAAACCTTCTATCCCCCCCAATAGAAACTGAGAACCACACTGACCCACAGGGTTGGAACTTCAACAGCCTGGGGCTGCTAGGAACATACCCAAGAGATAGTATAACCATCTAGAACAGAAGGGACAGGCACAGCCCTGTGAGGACAAAGGGAGGTTAGAATAGAAGGGGAAATAGGCAGAGGATAGGGGTAAAGATAGAGACAGAGCAGCATCACCTTAAGATCAACAGTGTAGTAAGAGAATGCCTCCAATGGCACATAGGTAAGATTCTGCCTACCAAAGGGTGAGGGTGAGGAAGGTTATGCATAAAGTCCTATCCCCCAATCAATGAAACATGGCAGGCATGTACCACAAGACTAGAATCGGTGCCAAGCACTGATCTTGCTTCAGATTTACATCCTCATTACTGAATATCGAACCAGTCCTCTCACCTATCACCCCACAACCACAGCACACCCCAGCTGCAGGCTGGGAGGAGCCCAAGGCACCCACAGGAAGAACTGCCCTGGGATTACTTGAGGCAGAGGCAGAAAGAGAGGCATAATTACACTACAGAGAATGTAAGTATGGCAATAGAAATATCAAGCAGTAGTGGAAAAAACTTCATAGCAAACACACTACTTGTTTGTAACTGGGTGACATCGCTACGGTACAGTGGTCATACATGCCTCTTATGTGCACACCCACTGTGCTTTAGTGGATACACAACACAACTTATCAGATAACAGGGCAAATCAGTGCTACCCCGACATCCCTACTTCAGGGAGTCATCGTAAATACCCTTGTGGCCAGGGCCGCAACAGGGACAAGGGTAACACAAGCAGGAATGTAATTGCAGGTTATAGGAGGAACAGAGAGAGAGAGAGAGAGAGACACACACAAACTACCCAGGGAAATACTGTGATTTCTAAACATATAAAGCTGGTTAGAATACTCTGTTGTGGATCTTTGCTGTTGGGCTTTGTTTTTATATCTTTCCAGGTTGCCCCATCACAGAGAAACACTAGTCACAACTCAGATCACCTGGTTCAGAGAATGCTTCACTTCCATTAAGAGGGAAGAAGGACTACCCCAGGACCTGAGCACAGGAAGGAACATCTACAGAGGTAAGAGGTACAGGGTCTATAGTGCAGTAACATGGCATCCATGGACAGGGAGAGGGTGTTGAGGTGTGTTATACCTGGAACGTTAAGGGGCTGAATCACCCTGTTAAATGAACAAAAGCCTTGCAGCACCTCAACTTTGTTAAAGCTGATGAGGCACTCATACAGGAGATGCACCTCACAGCCAGGACAATTCTGTGGATATGAAAATCATGGGTACTGAAAGTGCTACATAGCTCTGCCTCATCCAAATCAAGGGGGGTGGCAATGTTGGTGCTCAAATCATGCCCGTGGATGGCAGACTGGGTCAAGTCAGATATACAGGGGCACTGAATAGTTGTCTGCTTTATATTCACCGGGGGGAAAGTGGTCATAGCCAATGTATATGGCCCCAACCAAGACGACCCAGATTTTTTCTTGCCAGTTAGCCAGGCTATAGCAGAAGCCAAGGGAGAAGAATAGGATAGGCCAGTTGTGGCAGGAGGCAATTACAACTTGGTCCAAGACATAATCTTGGATAAGTCGCAGAGCTCCCCTGATTACCATACAAAATTCAAAGAAGCTGTGAACCTCCTTCAGGAAGAATGGGGCATGTGGGACCCATAGCAGGGAGATGATCCCACTGGGAGGTACTACACCTACTATTCAGTGGCCCATGGGACACATAGCAGGATCAACTACAGACTAACAAACAAAGAGGCATCACAGGATATGCAGAAAGTAGTAATAGAACCAATGGTACTCTCTGACCACGTGCCAGTTAACCTGTTCTTCACCCCACCAGGGACACAGCTTAACTCCTCGAGATGGCTCTGTAATCCCCTACTACTACAGGAACCAGAGTTTGGCAAACAGCTGAAAACACACATGATGGATTACTTGAGATACAGTAAATGCTAATGGGAAAGTAGGAGCAGGCATGGCATTGGAAGACTTTCAGGCCTTCTTGAGGGGCTGTATTATATTATATTATATTCTGCCTCTCAGAAAATGAAATGCAGGGAGGAACTGGAACACCTACAAATCAAGTTTGCAGAGCTGAAGACTCAGTTCAGAACTAGCCCGTCTCCTCCTGGAGAGCTGGTGGCCAGACTACAGGGGTAAAATATGGCATTACTGTAACACTATTGTGCAGTGAAAAGTAGAATGGCAACTCTTTAGATCCAATCACAGATTCTGGTAGGCTGGGGACAAGGGGGGCAGGCTAATGCCTTTCCAGTTATGTATGCAAAAAACAACTCCCAAATGCATAGAAACATAGAGACATAGACTTTGACAACAGGTAAGGACCACTTGGCCCATTTAGTCTGCCCATTTCCCTACCTACTGTGTAAGCTGCAGATCCTAGTTAACCAACAGCCTATTTCTTCCTACCCCCCACAAGAATTGCCTTATGTATGTCCCATGCATTCTTGAATTCTCCCACAGTATTAGACCCCACAACCTCCTCAGGAAGGTGGCTACATAAGTCCACCACCCTCTCTGTGAAAATATACTTCCTCACATTGCCCCTGAGCCATCCCCCCCCTCTGTCTTCAAATTGTGTCCCCTTTTACTTGAACATCTCTTTTTCTGAAATATACTACCCTCTTGGACTTTGTTGATTCCACTGAGGTACTTAAAAGATTCAATCATGCCCACCCTCTTTCCTCAAGGGTATGCATATTAAGCTCCTTTAGAATCCATCCATTAAGGGCCCAGAATGGGGACACCATGACTAAGCCAAATGACACAAATGTGGTAATGCAAAAGTATTATCAGGATCTATACTCATCCACTAAATCCCTGATGAATGGAGAATCTGGGGCAGGGACAGTGGCCTTCTGGACTCCATTCAACTCCCTCAGCTATCACACAAAGTAATCGGGGAACTGTATAAGCCCCTCTTTGAACAGGAGGTAAGTTCAGCTCTAGCCAAACTGGTAAAGGGAAAATCCCCAGGTCAGGATGGTATATCAGCAGACCTATATTAGCTAATAGCAGCTGAAATAACCCCAGCATTGTGGGCAGCTCTTGAAGCAGTGAGTGACAAGCAAGTACTACTTCCCACTGTGAGAGAGGCCATCATAACACTGCTTCCCAGAAAACTGGCAGACCCACTGGACTGCATGAATTTCTGACCCATCTCTCTCATTTCAGTTGATACAAAAGTCATAGCCAAGCCCTGTCAACTAGACTGGGGAGAGTCCTACCAACCATTATACATCCCTCACAGGTAGGCTTCAGTAAGGGTAAGATGGGGGGTTGGACAACATCTGCACAGTTTTAAACCTCCAGTGGTGGGCTCTTAACTCTACCACGTCCATCGCAGCACTAGCAGTGGATTTCTGCAAGGCAATTGATTCAGTAGAGTGGTGGTATTTGCGAAGCACTCTGCAAGCCTATGGTTTTGGCAAATGCTTCACAAACTGTATCATGGCCCTATACACCACACCAACAGCTGCAGTGCTGACAAGTCGAAACATATCCCAACAATTCCCTGGGCAAGGACACATACATTCTTAATGTTTGAGAATTTCAATTTCTTATGTTGTGAGCTGGTATTCTTTGTTCACACTTTCTCATGACATAAAAATTCCTGGCTCACATCAAAAGAATCGGCAACCCTTGCAAAATCATTGACCTAATATTTCTTGTGTGACTAGAAAATACATTTCTGTGTCATTGTTCATCAAACAAACTCCAGTATCTAGTTCAACGGGTCTGTTTAGCTAGATTCAGGTGACTGATTTTTCAGAAAAGCATAGTTTATATGGTTTTCTAGAGTTTCGTTTTGCTGAAATGAAAAAAATCAGGATAACAAGTCTCACAACCTAAAAAATGTTCTAGTGAACAAAGCATACATTTTTCACAAAATACTGTCTTGTGGCCCAACATTCTTTTGTCACACCTGCCAACTAGCCTGAAAATTTGGTTCAGCATTCTCAAAAGATAAATTTTAAAATACTGTATCAAAATCCAATTACTATTTTGTCATTAAACCTTCAAAAGGTATACTCTTGGGTGGAGCTACTTTTTCCCTAAAAATCTGAAATAAAATTTCAAATCATTGTTGCTCTACAGGTGAGCAAAAAAATGACAAAAACGTGCATTTTTGCAAGTTTTGTTTCTCACTTTTTCGATCTTGGAATACAAACAAGTGGCCATGACAAAACAGGCCAAGTCATAAGAGCTTGCCACACTGACCATGCATGCAAAATGTTATGCAAGTTTGATAAATACCACTATACTTTTTTTTTTTAATTTGTAGCTTATCCTATGGGGCTGGCAGGCAACTCCAACTCCTCCCTCAGGGGGGCTCACTTCTCCAGTCCTGGCATCCTGCACCAGTCCCTCTGGTAGATCCCACATGGGTTTCCCCCCTCATGACAGGGCCAGGGGAGAGGACCATTGATTTCCACACCCCGGAAGGCCAGCATCCAGATTCTAGGGGTTCGGTGCAGGTGCAGCCAGGCCATCATGGAGTCTGCCAGCTCCATTTGTCACTGTTTTTTCCCTGAGGCCAATGAATATGCAGTGGGTGAATGGCTTGACTCCACCTGTGCAGAAACAGCCTCACACCCTAGTCATGGGTCCCACCCCCTTCTAGCAGTGTGCCTGTGCTGACACCCAGCTGCCACTGGGTGTCAGTCTATAGTGTGCAGCATTGTTCCCCCTCCCCAGGGAATGACAGCTGCCTATGGACACTCGATACTTCCTCACCCCTTCCGACCCCTAATCACCCTGAGTCTGTTCCTGAATCTAGTTTGTCAGCATGGCGTGAGGTGTGGCGTCCAGTACCAACATAGTTTTTATGGTACAAAATTTGGGTTTTAGCATTAAACAGCCTGCTCAGTGCTAACTATACCAGGGCTATCACACTTGTATGATTAGAAATAAGCTATTCTGGCAACCCCACTGAGCATGCTTAGAAGCAACACTTTTAAAATTGTATAACCCAATAACCAATTAATGTTTTTTTCATGAAATTATCAAAATGCACCTCCTCGAGCCAAGCCAGTTCTACCCTGTCAATTTTGAAACAAAATCCCAAACAATTTTTGTTTCTAGATGTGAGCAGAAAATGGCCAGGAAGCACATTTTATAAAATGTGTACATGCTCTAACTCTCAGTATTTGAAAGTGTCCATTACAAAACTTGCCCAGTTAATAAGAATATGGCATTCTGACCTCACATGTGAAATGTGATGCTATTTTTTTCCAAAAGTGCTAGAGATATTAAGGTGCAAAAAATGTGATTTAACATCAAAGTGCCTACTGAACTCATGCTCAGGACTTAAAGTTTTAAAATCTTAAAACTTGAGAACAGATACATATATTTTCACAAAACCTTTGAGAGGCCTCTCCTTGGGCTGAGTCACTTCTACCCTTAAGATTTCTCAACAAAATTCCAAATACAAGGGAAATACTATGACGTTGAAAGAGAATAGATTCATGAGAGATGTGACACAGTACTTCTTCAAAGAAAAAGTGGCGGAAGCCTGGACTAGAATTCCAGTGGAGGTGATTGGGGGCAAAAACAGTGGTAGGGTTGAAAACTGCATGGCATAAACATTAGGGGAATCATAGTGGAATGGAAGAGGGAGGGACAATGAGCTGTGGACCAAGTAGAATCTGCGGTGAGAATATATAGTAAATAGGGAACATTAACAAACTGGGTATGCCAAGATGACCTTATCTGCTGCCAGACTATGTTTTTATGTTACTATTTCAAACTTTTTCTCTAGACACAAGCAAACAGATGGCCAAAAAAGAGTGTGTTTTCTTATTTTTCCATCCCTTGTATCTCAGACTCTAGATGAGTGTCCATCATAAAACTTAATTTACATTTTCTTTTGCATTTGTTAGCTGATGAGCAATAATACCTTTTTTTCACAAGCAGGAAGTACTAAAATATAAAACTTCATCAATACAATGGCCAAAAAATATATATATATAGACATAGTTATAAAAACAAACAAAAAAATAAACAAATCAAAATGAAAGAAAAAGCCACTGTGGTTCTCAAAAGAGGTAGTGGTGAAGGTTAGGGAGAAAAATATAGCATTTAGGAAGTATAAGGAAATAAAGAAGGAGCAGGACAGAGAACTGTACCAGATAAGGCAGAAGGAAGAAGAGAGAGTAGTCAGAATAGCAAAGGCCCAAATTGAGGAAAAGATAGCCAACTCTGTTAAGAAGTGGGATAAAACCTTTTATAGGTATATCAGAGAGCGTAGAAAAACAAAGGGAGGGACAGTGAGGCTGAATAGAATAGACGGTGGGTGGGCAGAGAGGGACAGTGAAAAAGCAGGGATACTGGATGAATACTTCTGCTCAGTATTCACAAAAAATGAGGAGGGGGAGGTGCCTAATCCAATTAACAGAAGCACTCTGGATAGAGGGTCGATCCCAGTCCTTTCACAGAAGAAAGGGTTCTGAAAGAACTCCTAAAACTGAAGGTGGACAGAGCAATGGGACCTGATGCAATTCACCCCAGAATTCTAAAAGAATTAAGGAGAGAACTAGTTACATCACTGACTACCCTTTTTAACAAATCATGGGAGGATGGTGTGGTACCCGAGGACTGGAGGAAGGCAGATGTGATTCCCCTTCACAAAAGTGGGAGCAAGACAGAGGCTGAAAACTACAGACCTGTCAGTTTGACCTCTGTGGTAGGGAAAGTAATGGAATCACTTCTGAAGGAAAGGATTGTTGAGTACCTAGAGGCCAGAGGGGCACAGGACCCAAGGCAGAATGGGTTCACAGCGGGAAGGGCATGTCAGACAAATCTAATTGATTTCTTTGATTGGGTGACCAAAGTAGTAGACCAGGGAGGGGCTGTGGACATGGCCTACCTAGACTTGAGCAAGGCATTTGACACAGTCCCACACAAAAGATTAATAGTCAAATTAACCAGCCTGAAAGTGGGCTCTAGGGTGGTAGTCTGGGTAAAACACTGGCTGGACAACAGGACACAGAAGTTAATTGTAAATGGAGTCCACTCTGAAGAAAGAGAGGTTACTAGTGGGGTATCGCAGGGTTCAGTACTGGGTCCAGTTCTTTTTAATATCTTTATAAGTGACATTTTATGTATTTATTTATTTATTGAGATATTCAGAAAGACCTTTGAGTCAAAGATTCATTTACAAAGTTCCATGTCATACATAAAGTACAGAGAACAAAATATGTTTTACAGTTTGTTAGCACATAACAAAGATCTTACACAGTAATGATAATTTTTTACACATGGTGACACATTTGTTTCAGAGGGTGAGCTACCCTTCTAGGGGAGGTATGATTTAACATGAGAATCGCACGGCCATAGAGGAGCAAAGAGGTTCCGAAGTGGCTGCTTGTCAAAAGTAAGTTGTCTCGAGGGGGCCATTATGCAATCGGGAGTCAGAGAAGTTAGGGGTCTATGGGGGGGGGCAGTCAATTGCAGTCACACAGGTTTGAGGCTTGTAGGTGATTCCTTAGTCTGGTTTTGAAAGGTCCAAGCCTAGTTTCTTCTGTGATTAGGCTGGGGAGGGCATTTGTCCAGGATGGGGCTTTGTAGCAGAATGTTTGTTGGAATTGGGAGGTCCGGCCACGTGGTACCCATAGCAACAGTTTGCTTGAGATGAGGGTTGTTCTGCCCGGTGGTGTTGTGAGGATAAATTGGTTTAGGGCGGGGGGGGTGAGGCCTAGGATAATTTTTTGGGTCATTGCATAGGGACTGGAAGGAAAAGTATGCCTCTTTGCAGATGACACAAAGATCTACAACAGGGTTGATACACAAGGAGGCTTGGAAAGGATGAAAAGGGATTTGGCAAGGTTGGAGGAATGGTCAGAAGTATGACAGCTTGGATTAAATGCAAAGAAGTGCACAATAATGCACCTGGAAAACAAAAACCTAGAGGAAGATTACACAATGGGGGAAGGGGGTAGTAACAACAACAAAAATGGAAAGGGACCTGGGGTAATCATATCTGATGACCTTAAGGTTAGCAAGCAATGTGAGAAGGTAGTTAGGAGGGCTGGGGCAATACTGGGATGTATAGGGAGAGGCCTCACTAGCAGAAAACAGGAAGTTGTTATCTCTCAGTACAGACAGTTGGTGAGACCCCATCTGGACTACTGCATCCAGTTCTGGAGACTCCATCTCCTCAAGGACATAGACAGAATGAAGGCAGTCCAGAGAAGGGCAACTAAAATGGTGCAGGGTCTGCAAGAGAAGCCATACAAGCAGAGACTAAAGGAGCTTAATATGTATACCCTTGAGGAAAGGAGGGAGAGGGGCAACATAATAGAAAATTTTAAGTACCTCAGTGGAATCAATAAAATCCAAGAGGGTAGCATCTTTCAGAAAAAGAGCTGTGCAACAACAAGGGGACATAATTTGAAGACAGAGGGGCGGACGGCTCAGGGGCAATGTGAGGAACTATTTTTTTCACAGAGAATGTGGTGGACGCATGGAACAGCCTTCCTGAGGAGGTTGTGGGGTTTAAAACTGTAAGAGAATTCAAGAATGCATGGGACAGACATAAGGCAATTTTTGTGGGGGGGGGGTAGGAAGAAATCAGCTGTTGGTTAAATAGGATCTGCAGCTTATCCTATCGGTAGGGAAATGGGCAGACTAGGTGGACTAAGCAGTCCTTATCTGCCGTCAAAGTCTATGTTTCTATGTTGCTATGTAATAATAGCCAGATCTTACCAAATTGGCACAGTGACTACATAAATGATTTCATGAAATTACATCAAGGATCATCACGTTCAAGTTTATTCACAGAAAAGCGGCATTGTGCATACTGTTTATAAGCATTAAAGTTATTAGATCTCAAAACTCTTGACTTAAGTTTTCTTTCGAACATACAAATTGTCTTGGCACCAAAATTCCTTGGTCTCACCAGACAGATATCCAAAACACCTAATTCAGCATGTTCAGAAACCAGTTTTTAAAACTTAATAACTCAAGAACAATTGATATAATTTCACAAAATCTTTGAAAAGCAAATCTTTGGGCTGAGATGTTCTACCCTGAAAATGTCTAAATAAACTGGAGCAGACAGTATAGCCTACACGTTAAAGTAATGCACTGCGAATGAACTTGGTACATCCAGCAGGCAGACCTGGGCTTGATTCCTAGAACCTCAAATTGCATACTGTGTGACTCTGAGCAAGTCACTTAACCTTCCCAGTGCTCCCGGGTCACCCCTGAAAACAGGCACCTGTGCCTAGTGGGCCTTACCCGGTTACCAAAAAATAATATCTTTTGCTCTACAGATGAAAACAACAAATAGCCAAACAGTGCATTTTTACAGACTTTTTAACTTTCTGAATCTGAGAATCTAGATAAGCAGGCATCACAAAATGTTTGAAGAACACTCTGACCGTGCATGCAAAATTTCATTCAGTGTTGTCGAATTATGTATTTATATGTATGTTCACAGTATGTATATACATAGGATATGCAATGTCCTATGTTTATATATGCCATTTTTTTTCATGAGTTAAGAAAGTCCAGCCCCCTCACAAATGGAAAGTAAATGGTATATCTGAACACAGTACACTGTAGCCAAGATATTCAGACTGCGCCGGTAAAAGGTGCAAGTGGTTGCTCCAAGCAATTGAGTTGTGCCAGAGAGCAAAAGTGCTACATTCAAACAAGATGCACTACTGTGCATCCTATCTGAATAGGGTACAAAATGCCCACTGTGCAAATAGGGGTGGCCAGCGATGCTCCGGCACATCCTCCTGCCTGGTCTAAATACCTGGAATGGGGATACGTGGCGCATCTTCGGATGCACCGAGTGCAAAATCCAGCTTTTCAGATGGAAACATGCAAATAGAGCAATGCAGGGCACAAATGGGGCCATTTGCATGTCTGTAGCAGGGCTGTGCCAGGTGGCAAATGCTGTGTAGCACAAAGAACATGCGTGTCTCCCTGGTAGTCTAGTGGCCCCCTTCCCATCCCCAATATCACTGTACTGTACATAAGCATCCCTGGTATTCCCTGGTAGTCTACTGGCCCACCTCCCACCTCCATATGTAAATAAAAATGAATTTCATCCCTTGTATCCCTGGTAGTCTTGTGTAACCTCCCTCCAATCCCTGTACCTGAACAACAATGCATTTCATCCTTCATATCCCTGGTAGTCTAGTGAAACATCCCCCTCCCATTCCCGATCCAAATTGTATACGTATAACACCCAATCCAGTATCCATGGTGGTCTAGTGTACCCCAATCCCCCACTCACTGAGGAATCCACAACCCACCCTGCTCCCCCCAAACAGCAAGGCTAGTAACCCATGGAGCTTGCAGGCTGCACATCCCTCCACACACACCACCATGGCTGCCCACCGACTGAGCTTTCAGTAAATGACAGTTTACTGTGCGCATTGGAAGCCCATGGATATTGGACTGGGTGTTATATGACCAGCTTGGGGGATAGAAGGGTGGTTACATTAGATTTCAAGGGAAATGAGGGATGAAATGCATTTTTAGTCATGAATGGGGATGGGAGGTGGGGTTACACTACACTGCCGGCGGAAAAAAAGTGGATTAGTTTATATTCAGGGATTCAGGGATGTCTGGGGGGACACTAGACTACCAGGGAGATTCATTTGGATGTCTGATGGGCACAAATGGACCTTGGGGTGGGAAAGGGGCCACTGTACTACCAGGGACATCTGGGGATGATGATTTCTTCTACGATTGGGGCTGGGGTGGTAACCACCCAAAGGCTGGCAGCTGCTGTGTTGCGGTGTACAGTACAGCAGCCTGTCTGTGGGTGGTTATGACTTATGCCTGGTTTTCCAGCTGTAACTTTGTGTGGCACATCTCCCAGATATGCGGGCAGCTGTACTGCACATCTCGGATGAATACTGCGATGTGCCGCATATGCAGGGGAAAGCACCCCCTCCGGATGCGCTGCATACATTTTCTTTGCACTGCAGTGCATCCGGAATTTCACAGTGTATTCCCATCTTTTGAATATGCCCCAGGGGCACATCCCTTTTGAATATCTAGGCCCTTGTGTTCTGTGTATAATTGTACTTCTTTTTTTAAAAGGTATTTGTTTTTTTATAAGCTGGATTGTTGCTACACACTCTTGATTTCATTCACCCCCCACACAGATACTAAAATGCTGTGCATGTTAACATCTCCTCAAGTTGAACAGCTCCAAGTACTGCCCCATCCTCACACACAAACAAACACACCTAATGAAAGTGCAGTGCTGTTCTGGTTTTCATGGATGGTACACTACCTTGTGAGGTTTTATTTTGTTCAGTGAGACAGCGATGTTCCAGCAACGGAGCCATTTAGATTCGGTATACCCATCCAACGTTGAAACTTCGACAGTGACTGATACTACAGCGACTACAGCACCAGGTTGCTGTAGTGTCGGCGCTGGACCCCGGCACTGTATTTGGGGGGTTTGCACCCTCTCCCCTAATCAGATCCAACTCGGAGTTGATTATATATAATGAGGGGTTGGGGGGCAAAGCTCCCTGAAGAAAACTTGAAGCAAGAGATCATGTATAACTTTATTTGCTCAGGGAAGGGGGTCAACATTAGGATTGTCAGCACCAAGGAACATTACACCACACAATTAAGTCTTCTGAGACTCCCAACCCTAATGTTTTCATTTCCCTACTCTGTGTGCTTTAACTTTTTGGGAACCCTAATCTCTGCATTAGTGCCATTTGTTTGCAAAACAATTTCTCTTCTTTTTGTGATAGTGGAATCATATACTGAAGCTTTGGAAGCACAAGACCCTCTGGGCCCTACACTTTTATGCAGCTACAGATGAAGATGAGCAGGGCCCTATGTCAAGGAAAGAGTCCATCTGGCTGTGAAAGCACTGAGCCCCAAGGACATTTGCATCCTTGCAGTTACAGATGAATACATGCAGTGCCTGGAGGGCATTGTGGCAAGTCAAGAGTACATCTAGCATTGGAAACACTGGGTCTTCTAGGCCCTGCTCATCCATGCGGCTAGAGAATAAAAATTCATAGGACCCTCCAAATCCTGTGGCTAGAGAAGAGTTCATTCAAACCACACCACTGATTCTTCAAGACTTTTGATACCATAAACCACATTTTTTGGGGGTCCACTGCTCTGTGTGTTTTCCATTCTTCAACTCCAATGACTATATTAGCTTTTCTTTCATAAATGAATTTGTATTCTTTTTGTGACAGTGGAATTGTATTGGAACCTGCACAAACAGGGGGGTCCTGCATCAAGCGGAGAGTCTATTTGGCTGTGGAAGTGAAAGACCCTCTAGGAGCTGCAGTTGCATACAACTACAGAGACAAAGAGTTTATGGGGCTATCTGGGGTGCTGCAGAAGCACAGGTACCTTCACTAACTACTGATGCATAAGCACAGGGCCAATAGTCCTTCTGGCTGGAGAAACATTGTGTCTTCAGGTCCTTGAAAATCTGTATAGCTACAGATGCAGAGGTGCAATGCCCTCTGGTCCTATGCTAAGAGAAGACTTCTCTTCACTATATGGTTACTATTTGCCTTTGCAGCCAATACTGTGCCATTCCTCCCTAGGTAAGGGATGGTGCTGCATGGCAGTTACACTCCCCAGCACAGCCCATCTAGCTGGCTGATTGAACTTTCCCCTGAATTCAGCTCACCAGCATGGGAATCTCAATGTACTATCCACTTGGCCAAAGGCGGGCCTTGCACAAAACATTTAAAGTAACTTTTTAACAAGTTCGCTCCATGTCATGAACTTGGTCACTAGAATGTATTAAATCTTTCCTAAAAGGTGGTTTCATGAAGTTACTGCAAAAGCACCTTTCATCCTGTGTTTTAAAATACCCACAATCTTTGTTCATGAGGTAAGGTTATGTAAACAGTATATATATAATTTGGGATTACAATATTATAAAATAGCCAAACTATGAGTAAAAGTATGTGAGAAGTAAACAGTTTTTCCTGAACATCAAAATGGAATTCTTGCATTACACATTTAGGTGTGAGCAAAGAATGTTTCATGCGCACCAGAAATAGAGTTCTTGGGTCAATATCACCACTGTAAGTGGGGCCAAGCAGACTTGAACTGCATTGTGACTGAATAGAAGATGTATTCTAACTGAGTTGCAAAATCATTTTATGAAATCTGTTCGTTGACCTATGCATTATTAGTGTACCTGAATGCCTTTTGCACTTTATGTATCATATCTGAGACTTATGTTTGGTCTCTGTGTTTTGTGACTTGTATTTCAGCCTGCTGCCTGGCCTGTGATGATGTATTGTTGACCTGTATTCTGGCCTTCTTTGACACCTTGTATTCTTATGTAATTGCACTTTATGTAATGACCCCTTGTTCTGTAATTTCCTGCACCTCATTTTGAGGCCTGTGTTTACTGTTGTTCTCCACACCTGTATTGCTTAATGTACCATGCTGGCTTGGGTCAGGCCTGAAAATGGTCCTTTGGATCAGTGCACCCACCTGGTTATCAAAGACAAAAATAAATTGAGCCCAAAGTATGAATTGAAAAACAGCAGGATGTGTGCTGCCAGTTCATTACTAACTTAAAAAATGCATGTTGATCTCACTGAGGTAACAGTTTAATGTGATTTCTATGACAGGTATGTATTGTAAGCCAATCAGAATAACAGGACAGCCATCATTCAATACCTCTACACAGTACTATATCACTGCATTAGTTGATTGTCCATATTTTAGACATGCCCATGATAGTTTATACATATTCATAACATGGTAAGAGAAAACGTGGAATCCCATTGGTGGAATCATTGTTTTTGCCCATGGATTTAATTAAACAATAAGGCACGACAGGGTGTGGTATATCATGGGATATCATCACACCTCGGGTGGTTGGGCACGAGGCCACAGTCAGAGTGTGTCCAACCATCTGAGAAGTGATGATATGGCAATTCTTGTGGGGGGTAGGAAGAAATAGGCTGTTGGTTAACTAGGATCTATGGCCTATCCTGTAGGTAGGGAAATGGGAAGACTAGATGGGCCAAGCGGTCCTTATCTGCCATCAAAGTCTATGTTTCTATGTTTCTATGTATATACCACACCTTGGAGTGACTTATTGTTATTATGAACTGTTGTCATATCTTTTAGGTAAAAAAAATAGAAAAACAAATGTTAAAACATTTTTAAAATGTGTTTTTGGTGTGTTGGAGGAAAATCTTAAAAAAAATAGTCCCTGGAGGGCTGTGGGCAGCAGGTGGCACTGTTATTGCCCTTGAAGGAGGAAGTGGCACTCCAGTGACTGGGTGACCTCTTGTCCTCATTGTAGTTTTTTACATTAGTCTCTGTGGACACTACGCTTTATTCGGGTTTTTTTTTGGTACTGTGAGAAACTGTTCTGAATTGGATGCTGAGAATGGCAGTGGGGAGGACTGGTAAATAAAGCTGAGAGAGAAGTTGGGGAGCCGATGATCTGTGCACCACCACATGCCTTTTGTGAAGAAGACAGTCGGTACAGCTTTTTGTTTAAAACTGTCAAAAAAAAAGAAAAAGTTGGATCTTGGCATGATTTTTTGTTTGTTTATTTATTTATTTATTTCATAATTCAGATTTACAACCTTTGAGTCAAAGACTCATTTACAAAGGCAGCTCATTGCAGGGAGGGTAGGCAACAATTGGTGGTTGAGTACAACAATGGATAACATTACAGGTGAGATACAATAAAAGAATACACAAAGCAATTCCAGTAATACAAAGGTGTACAAAGGCTTCAATGAGTTACAGTTAGTCTAGTATATAAATAATAAGGTACCGATAGGGGTTCTAGGGAGCAATACCTGGGGGGGGGGTGGTTGCTGGGGAAGAAGGCAGTCCAGAAGGACGTTGTCTGTAAATTGGGCCAGGTGGAGCTCTAAGTATGGGCCAGTCAGGGGTATTTACAGCTCCAAGTGTCAGTGAGGTGGTTTCAGAGGGTGATTTTGAAGGGGTCAATTTTGGGGATGTTTGTGATATGAGTGGGGAGGGAGTTGTACCAAGAGGGGGCTCTGTGGTGGAATGATCTTTGGGTGACAGAGGTCCTGGCTCTCAGGACCTGGAAGGTGGCTTTGGTTGCACTTCGGGTGGTGACCGATTGGGAGGCCAATTTTTGGGATGCAGCAACCCCCGGGGGGGGGAGAGCCCAAGTAATGATTTTTTTGCTAGTATACAGGTATGATAGCGCAGGTGCTCATCAAAAGTGAGTAAGTTCAAGGAGGAGTAGAGCTGGCATGTGTGCCTTTTGCTGGGGGCACCGTTCAGGAGCCTGCAAGCCTTGTTGATCGAGGTCTGGACTTTGGTGAGGGTGGTGGAGTCAGCAGCCGCTTAGATAGGGAGCCCATAGTTGATCAATGACAAGATGGAGGAGGTGATAGCCAGCCAGAGGGCATTCTGAGGGAGGCAGTCTTTGTGGCGGTAGAGGAGTCCAATCCGGGTGTTTACAGCAGTGGACAGGGAATTAAGACGAGAGTGGAAAGAGAGAGTTGAGTAAAAGTTGATGCCCAGATATTTGTATGCAGACACCTGTTCAAGGGAGTATAGGGTGCTGGGAAGGATAAGAAGGAGGGAATTTTTGGAGTTACTCTGGCAGTGGTCAAAAAGTATAGATTTTGTCTTGTTGAGATTCAGAAATAGACGATGGTCGAGGAACCATTTTTCAGCTTGGCTGAAGATGAGTTGCAGAATTGAGGGTGTTACTGTTAGGGTTAGTAGTAGAGCTCTGACCAAGCTCTGAGAGAAGACTGGCAGTTTTTGTACATGGTCGGCTTGTGGTTTTTTTTTGGTGGGGCAAGAGTTTGTAGTTTAAGCAGTGGTTTGCGTGCGAATGAGGGTCTCTAGTTTTTCTTATTTTATAAGAAAAAAAATAAATCACTCATTCGTTGCTGCCTCTCACATGCTGTTGTCGAAGGCATGTGCTTTTGAATTTTCGAGTGACATCCAGTGAGAAGCTGGTCTTACCGAGTGCAACTTCAGTGTGGATGTATTTGTTGTTGTTGTCAGTGAGGAGTCTGGTGGCCAGAGGCTGTTTGAAGCCGTGATGATGTAGCCCGACATCATCACGGCTTCAAAGAGCTCTTGGCCAATCAGCTTTCTCAATTTATGATCTCCAGTTCATAATAGCATTAATCCACAGTTCCACAAAGTGACTTTGGAGATCCACCACTGGGTCCTCTTGTTTGAAGTCTGCAGCAAACTGTAGTGGCAGCCATTAACAATCCCGAGTCAGCAATCAGGACTGTGGTATCTGTCCTGTACCTTCGGTGTATGTCAATGTAATGTTCAGTCCCACCACTTTGTTTACCTTGTGCCCACGTATGGAGAAGCAGAATATACAGGGGGAAAATCATGACATAGCCATACACAAAGATGCTGAACAGAAACATAGTTGTAACAGCAGGTATCTTTCTGCGGGTGTGCACTCCGTGTCTGGTTTCACAGAGCACAAAACAGCAATTGACCAATCATGCAGGGACAGAGGAAGCTTGGGGGGGGAGAGAGAGAGAGAGAGAGACTTGTTCTGCGGAAAGTAAACTAAGAAAGGCAACTGTGATTGCAGCGACCCACCGTCAGCACACTTCACGGCAGAGCTGCTTCACCCTTGATCTGTCATAGTGTTGATTGCTCCCTGAATCCTGGCTGAGCCCCTGGTAGAGTGATCATTAATTGCCTGTCCAGCTCCCAATGAGTTGTGGGTGTGGGTGTGTTCTGTCTACAGAGAATTCCACAGGTATCCTGGCAATTGTTAGGTCCCGATGTGTTGTGCAGCAGTGCAGTGTGCACCTGACATTTTTGGCAAAATTACTGCCACCCGTGTTCCACAACACAGTCCCCAGAATGTGTGGCACTGTGGCATAGGGAGATGTCAGTGCATGATGGAAGAACAGATTGACATGCCTAGATTTGGCACCCTCCTCTCTCAATAATCCATTGTCAAAAGATTTATTTGTGTCTTAGTGACTGTTCCCCGAGTGTCAATGCAGCAGATGTTATTGTCTAGATAAAGCCCAGGTGATCAGCAGAAGACACTATTTAGTGGTAACCATTTTCTACATCCTATTTGGTAATGAATATATAACAGACAGAATGTTCCAATCTAAACAGTGTGCTTCTCAGGGTATTGTACAGTTTCCCTGATAGACATTTCCTCCCCCCCACAGAAATTATTTTCTTCACTTTATGAGGGTAGGAGAGAGCGAGGGGTACTGCAGTGAGGAAGTGAAAGGCTGGAAAGTGGGAGCTGTATGCAGCATATATACATTAAAGAAGAACAGTTTAGAGGTATGAAAGCAGTATATCATCATTATGCTTCTTGTATGAATTATGGCACAGGGAGCGATGCAGAGCAAGTGAATGTCAAAGCAGGCAAATGTACCATGCAGAGGTGGGGGAAGCGAGCAGTTACCGTAGTGGCAATCCTGAGGAAGAGAGAGAAAGTGAGACAGAGAGAGGGAATTTGCTTTGTTTCAGATGGTGGGACAGTGAGGGCGAGAAAGAGAGAGAGAGAGAGAATGCATATCAGTTGTGAAAATGCTTATCCCATGACTTTGTCTCACATCTATCTCTTCAAAAGCAAACCCATGCAGCTCTGTATCATGGCATGTCTCCCCTGGCTGTAGCAGACAGTAGTAAAGGTTTGTTGTGTACCGTAGTGCCCTCCCCATGCCCACCACTGAGAAAGACAGCTGAGAGAGTAAGGGAGCAGATGCTGTCGAGCCTCTCTGAGGGAGAAAGACAGCTAGACAGACAGACAGATGGGATTTAATGTGTGACAGCATCTGTCCAGTGGCTCTGTGTTCTCCCCTGCCTTTCACCCTCCTTATTTTTGATGTGAGAGTTTCCATGGGTCAGAGGGAGCAGGGCATAGCATGGAAATACAAAACTCCAGCAGTGCACTGTTAATCTGTGTGCATGTGTGTCTGTGGGGTCAGGGGCTAAAATAAATGCCCTACCCAAGATAGAAGAGCATATTATACACAAGAAATGTCACAAATCATGTAATCCAATTGTAGAAATGAAAGGAAAAGTGTAACTCTCACTGGGATTTGCACTCAGGACCTCAGCAATCCATGCTTCAGCTCTTAACCAACTGAGCTACTAGACTTCAGCCAACTAAGGTCCCTGAGTTTTCCCATGTGAATCACACATACATTCCTTTCTGGTGTTGCAATGCACAACCAGGAAGTCTTTTCACAGACTCAAATAACTCCTCCTCAATCTCTCCCAAGAGCAGTATATACCACTACAAGGCAAATTAAGAAATCCAATTGTAGAAATGAAAGGAAAAGAGTGACTCGCACTGGGATTTGAACCCAGAACCTCAGCAATCTGTGCTTTAGCTCTTAACCAACTGAGCTATGAAAATTCAGCCAATTAAGGCCCCTGAGTTTTCTCATGGGAATCACACATGCATTCCTTTCTGGTTTTGCAATGAGCAACCAGGAAGTCTTTTTACAGACTAAAATAACTCCTCCTCAATCTCTCAAGAGCAGTGTATGCCACTTTTATTTAGTTGTTTAACCAGGTATAGCACACTAAGCTGAAAGCTTTTTTACAGGAGCGACCTGGGAGCACAAGGAGGTTAAATGACTTGCTCAGGGTCACACAGTATGCAAGTGGAAGCTGTGGGATTCAAACCCAGGTCTAGGCTGCTGGATGTCACCAGATTTGCAGCTCAGAGCCTTAGACCACTGCGCTATACTGCCTGCCACTGTGAGTCAAGTTTAGAAATCCAATTGTAGAAATGAAAGGAAAAGTGTGACTCTCACTGGGATTTGAAGCCAGGACTTTAGCAATCCATGCTTTAGCTCTTAACCAACTGAGTTATGAGAGTTCAGCCAATTAAGGTCCCTGAGTTTTCTCATGTGAATCACACATACATTCCTTTCTGGTGTTGCAATGACAACTAGGAAGTCTTTTTACAGGCTCAAATAAATTCTACTCAGCCTCTCCCAAGTGCAGTATATGCCACTGTGAGGCAAATTTAGAAATCCTATTGGAGAAATGAAAATCATGTAAGTAATGTATGTGTGCCATTTCTATGTGCATATCATCAGTGAAGTGTGCATTACTTATTAGGGACTACTTTCCAATGTGGAAGGGTACAGTGAATTTGTTAGCCTTAAAACATAGGAAAAAATCTTTTCTGTGGATGTTTCTGTATTTTTGGACATGACCCTAGTTATAAGTGCAAGAATCTACACCAGGGTATTGGGCTTTTGGGGTATCAATCAACACCCCGGGTGCTGTGAGGACACTCAGCATGTGGTATCATGCCTCACAATGCACCAGGGGTGTTGATTAATCCCAGATAACCCCATACCCTGTTGTGGGTTGTTGCTTACTTCAGAGACACCCACAATAGCTCAACTGCATTTAAGATAGACCCATGGTGGATTATCCACATCTAGTCTATAGAAGAAGGCGCTTTCCTCTTAAACTACCACAGAGCTTTTAAACTCCAGGATTCAAAACTCTTAGTTGAACAATAGTATAACATTCAGTTTGCTGGTGTATATGTTGAACAACCAGCTTCTGTGTTTGTTAAAACACTTCAGCATTCAGTGAAAGGCATTAAATCACTGAAGTAATTTGGTAATTGTGTTGTATACTCCTGCTAACTGAATGTTACTGTGATGCTTGGCCAGCTGGTTATGATTATTGTATGATATTTGTAATATAAAAATATAGTATGTGATTGTCTCACATAAGACAGCCCCCCCCCCCAGGTTTCAGTGAAGCAGCAGGATATGCAACTGACCAGGAGATCTCTGTAATGTAATTAACTTCCTTAAGAAATTGCATTTTATTACCTTTATGACATGCCTAGGCTTTTTGAAGTGCAAACTAAATGTGACTTTATGACTTCAGAAACAGGACATCATTAAGCTGATTCCTGTCAGCTATCTCACACCTGGGTGATGGATTGCAGGATTGTAAATCCTCAAAGGAACTGGCGGATCAAAAACTCATAATTTGGGAAATGAGATTTGCTGATGTTACATTATTTAATATACCTCCTGATAGGACATCATGTTTATATGTTTTATAATTCTAAAAAGGTGGAGCTAGATGACTCAGAAAGGGGGTGGGGAGATAGAGTTGAAATGTATCCTTGCAACTGAGGAATATGACATATTATTTTGGGACTCCGAGAGAAACTAACTTAAGCACTTACAGAGGTAATACATCAGATAGAAAAAAATCTAACTGTATTGTGGTAGCAGTTTTGTTTAGTAATTTTCCCTTGTTCTTTTATGTGATTTTGAGCTCTTTGATATATGGTTCTGTCTTTACATTTTTCATATTTTTATCATCTTTTAGTAAAATACTTTTTCTGTGAAAGACTGCCTGGGTGTCTGCCAGTTCTTTATTTTGCATGTGACATATAGAATGTTAAGTCTGATGAAACTGTTCAACAGCTTGGTGGTGTTATTGAGCTTGAGTAAAAAGGTAAGAATATACCTAAGGTCTCTTATAGAGTTTTAAGGGTTCATTTTGGAAGCCTGGCTTGGTGCTCATGGTGAAAGATTGCACCGCAATCCCCGAAGAGGGTACGTATCTGAGCCTGTACATTGGGTACGCTAGCATAAGGTTCACAGCTTGAATCCCCCCAGAATATGAGATTAAAGGTGATTTGGACTCAGAAGCAGACAGGAGGGTTACCCTGTCTGTTTTCTGTTCACACTATTGTGCTCTGAGGTTGGCACTGTGGGAGCAGAGGGCCTGACCTGAGGAGTATGTTTGTGATAGTTACCACTTAATTATACAGTACTCTAGGTAGTGTCTGACTAGGCATTGTATAGTGGCTTGATTACTTTCCCTGTTCTGCTGGTAACCCCTACTTAATGCCCTCCAGCATTCCACTAACATAGAAACATAGAAACATAGAAGTTGATGGCAGATAAGGACTGCAAGACCCATCCAGTCTGCCCATTTGTTCTGCCTTATGAATGTGCCATACGTGTTTACTCTGTCAATGGTCTATCTATTAATACTCATCTGAATTGCTCCCTTATGCCTATTCCATGCCTGTTTGAAGCCCTGCACTGTATTCACGTCCACCACTTCCTGAGGTAGGCCATTACATGCATCCTCCACCCTTTCTGTGAAGAAGAACTTCCTCACATTATCCCTTAATTGACCTCCCTCTAATCTCATACTGTGTCCTCTTGTCCTGCTATTTTTCTTATATTGAAACATGTTAGACTCTTTCACCTTGTTAATGCCCTTAAGATGTTTGAATGTTTTGATCATATTGCCTCTCTCCCTCCTTTGCTCTGGGGTATACATATTGAGCTTCATTAATCTGTTCTCATATGGTTTCTGATGCAGTCACTGCACCATTTTGGTTGCCCTTCTATGGACTGCTTCCATTTTGTTAATGTCTTTGTGCAGGTGTGGCCTCCAGTACTGCACACAGTACTCCAGATGGGGCCTAACCAATGTCTTGTAAAGAGGGATTAAGGAGGACTTTGATAAGATGGCCAACAGAGTTAAGTTAGCATGGCAAAAAGAAATACAGGTGAAGGGATGCAGGCAACGTGGGCAAGCATTAAGGCTGCAATACTTGAAGCAATATCCCATTGTGTTAGAAAGAAACGGAAGTGCAAAAGAAGAAGGAAAAAACTTTGGTTCTCTAAAACGGTAGCAGAAAGGGTCAGAGCCAAAAGGCTGGCCTTCAGGAAATATAAGGGAATGCACAGGATGAAGATAGGGAGGCATGCAAAACGTCCCTAAGAGAAGCAGAGAAGGCAGTAAGGCAGGCAAAGGCCCAAACCAAGGAAACACAAGCACAAACAATAAAGGAAGGTGACAAGACTTTCTATAGATACATTAGAGAAAGAAGAAAGTCCAGAGGGGGTATTGCTAAGACCAAAGGGGATAAGGGGGCATGTGAGGAGGAGGACCATGTAAAAGCATCTATCCAAAATAGATACTTCTGCTCAGTATTTTCTGAAGAGAAGGTAGGGCAGGGCCCAAAGCTCAGCACCATGGACACAGGTGGGAGGAAGGGAGGTGTGCACTAGTCTCTTCACAAAAGAAAGGGTCCTACAAGAGCTCGATAATCTGAGGATGGACAAGGCAATGGGACCTGATGGCATACATCCTAGGGTATTAAAGGAGCTAAGGGTTGAACTAGTAGAGCGATTATCAGAACTGTTGAGTGAGTCTCTGAGTAGAAGAGAGGTCCAAGAAGACTGGAGAAGGGCTCATGTTATCCCGCTCCACAAGAGTGGTAGCAGGGAGGAGGCAGGGAATTTACAGACCAGTCAGTCTTACCTCAGTAGTGGGCAAGATTATGGATGCACTCCTTAAGGAAAGGATAGTGCAGCATCAGAAATCCATAGGAGCACAGGATCCAAGACAGCATGGGTTTACTAAAGGAAAGTCCTGTCAAACTAATCTCATGGATATCTTTGATTGGGTAACCAGAGTGGTGGACCATGGGGGAGCAGTTGATGTCCTTGACTTCAGCAAAGCTTTCGATACTGTTACACATAGAAGATTGATTAATAAGCTGGGTAGGCTCGGGCTGACTCAGAAGTTGGTCAACTGGGTGGCAAACTGGTTGACAGGCAGAAAACAGAGAGTGGTGGTAAATGGTATACAGGCAGAAGAAATTCAAGTCACAAGTGGCGTACCTCAGGGATCAGTCTTAGGGCCAGTCCTCTTCAATATCTTCATCATTGACATTGCAGATGGACTGGAGGGTAAGGTTTGCCTGTTTACAGATGACAACAAGGTTTGCAACAGAGTAGATGATCCAGATGGGGTGGGCAGAATGAGAAGAGATCTGGATAAACTAGCAAAATGGTCAGAAGAGTGGCAGCTGGGGTTAACACAAAGAAGTGCAAGATCGTGCTCATAAGAAAGAGAAACCCTGAAGCCACCTATACGCTGGGAGGGGAGTTGCTGGCAGTCACAAGGTAAGAAAGAGACTTGGGCATCGTCATCACCGATGACCTGAAATCATCCAAACAGACCACTAAAGCAGTAGGTAAGGCTAGGGGGTTGTTGGGGTGTATTAGTAGGGGTATCACAAGTCGGAAGAGGGAGGTAATAATCCCTCTTTACAAATCACTGGTTAGGCCCCATCTGGAGTACTGCATGCAGTACTGGAGGCCACACCTTCACAAGGACATTATCCATATTGAGGCAGTCCAGAGAAGGGCAACCAAAATGGTGCAGGGACTGCATCAGAAGACATATGAGGACAGATTAACAGAGCTCAATATGTATACCCTAGAGTAAAGGAGGGAGAGAGGTAATATTATCGAAACATTCAAACACCTTAAGGGCATTAACAAGGTGAAAGAGTCTAACATGTTTCAATATAAGAAAAATAGCAGGACAAGAGGACACAGCATGAGATTAGAGGGAGGCCACTTAAGGGGTAATATGAGGAAGTTCTTTTTCACAGAAAGGGTGGTGGATGCATGGAACGGCCTACCTCTGGAAGTGGTGGATATGAATACAGTGCAGGGCTTCAAACAGGCATGGGATAGGCATAAGGGAGCAATACAGATGAGTATGACTCGATAGGCCATTGACAGAGCAAAGGCCGATGGCACATTCATAAGGTAGAAAAAGAAATGGGCAGACTGGATGGGCCCTGTGGTCCTTATCTGCTGTCAACTTCTATGTTTCTAAGTTTCTATATTATCTCCCTCTTACGACGTGTGATACCCCTACTAATACACCCCCAACTTCCTTCTAGCCTTACCTACTGCTTTAGTGGTCTGCTTGGATGAGTTCAGGTCATCTGTGATGATGATGCCCAAGTCTCTTTCTTCCCTTGTGATTGCCAGCAAATCGCCACCCAACTTATAGGTGGCTTAAGGGTTTCTCTTCCCTATGTGCATGATTTACATTTCTTGGTTGAACCCTAGTTGCCACTCTTCTGACCATTTTGCCAGTTTATCCAGATCTCTTTTCATTCTGCCCACGCCATCTGGATCATCTACTCTGTTGCAGATCTTGGTGTCATCTGCATACAGACAAGTCTCACACTGCAGTTCTTCTGCAATGTCACTGAAGATATTGAAGAGGACTTGTCCCATTACTGATCCCTGAGGTACCCCACCTGTGACTTGCATCTCTTCTGACTGTATATAGTTTACCACCGCTCTATGTTTTCTGCCCGCCATCCAGTTTGTCACCCAGTTAGCCAACTTCTGAGCCACCCCGAGTCTATTCAGCTTACTAATCAATCTTCTATGAGGAACAGTATCAAAAGCTTTGCTGAAGTCAAGGTAGGTGACATCAACTGCACCCCCTTGGTCCAACCCTCTGGTTGCGCAGCCAAAGAAATCTGAGAATAGTTTGATAGGGACCTTCCTGTTGTAAACCCATGCTGTCTTGGATCCTGTGCTCCTATGGATTCTAGGTGTTGCACTATTCTTTCCTTAAGGAGTGCCTCCACAATCTTGCCCACTACTGAGGTAAGACTGACTGGCCTGTAGTTCCCTGCCTCCTCCTTGCTATCACACTTGTGGAGCAGGATCACATGAGCCCTTTTCTAGTCTTCTGGGACCTCTCCTGTGCTCAGAGGCTCACTAAACAGTTCTGGTAATGGATCTGCTAGTTCCATCCTTAGCTCCTTTAGTACCCTTGGATACATGCCATCTGGTCCTAATGCCCTGTCCACCCTGAGCTTAGTGAGCTCTTGTAGGACCCTTTCTTTTGTGAAGGAACTAGTGCACACCTCCCTGCCCCTGTGTCCATGGAGCTGAGCCGAGAGCCCTGCCCTACTGTCTCCTCAGAAAATACTGAGTAGAAGTATCTATTTAAGATAAATGCTTTTCCTTGGTCCTCCTCCACTCACTTCCCCTTATCGCCATTGATCTTCTCAATACCTCCTCTGGACTCTCTCCTTTCACTAATGTATCTATAGAAAGTCTTCTTCCCTGCTAGTGTTTCCCTGGTTTGGGACTTTGCCTGTCTTACTGCCTTCCCTGCTTACCTTAGGGAAGTTTGGTATGCCTCCCTATCTTCATCTGGCTGCATTCCCTTATATTTCCTGAAGGCTAGCTTTTTGGTTCTGATCTTTTCTGCTACTGTTTTTGAGAAGCAAAGTGGTTTCCTCCTTCTTTTCCTCTTGTTTTTCTCCCTAACACAATGGGATGTTGCTTCAAGTATTACATCCTAAATGCCTTCCCACTTTGCCTGTACCCCCTCACCTGCATTTCATCTTGCCAGGGCTAGCTTAACTCTGTTGGCCATCTTATCAGAGTCAGCTCCTTTGAAGTCCCATATTTCTGCCTTGGAATGGGATGATTTAGTTTTAGTGGCCAAACTGAACCATACCATATGATGACCACTAGCCTCCATGTGATGTTCTACCTGAAGATCTGTGATCCTTTCCCCATTAGTCAGTACTAGAGCTAGGATAGCCCTGTCACTTGTGGGTTGTTGTACTAGTTGTTTGAGGCTCTTCCCCTCAGGGAAGCCACTATGTGTCTGGTTCTGGTGGATGTTCCTGCTAGTATTGTCCGATCTGTATCTGGCATGTTGAAGTCTCCCATTATCAGAACCTCCCCATTTGCTGTCATATTGTGCATATATTCTAACAGTAATGTGTCTATGTCCTCCCCCTGGTCTGGAGGCTTATAGACAAACCCAGTTTGTATGGCTGTCTCATTTCCTGTTTCCAGGGTGACCCACATTCCTTCTGGCTCCTGATGTGCATTCTGAAGTTCTGTAGCTTTGATATTTTCATTGACATAAAGGGCCACCCCCCCATGCCTTTTTGCACCTCAATCTCTTCTGAACAGTGAATAGCGGGGTACTGAAGTCTCCCAAGTGTGGTTACTTGAGAACCATGTCTTGTTAATGGCTACTATGTCCAGTTTAGCCTCTATCATTGTTGCCTGCAGGTCTGGGATCTTGTTTCCCAGACTGCGGGCATTAGTATATATGATTTTTCATTGGCCAGATTTTGGTGCAATAGTTGTTGTGTGAGGTCCGGTGTTTCCCCTGCGTGTCATATGGGGAGCTGGACCTTTTTCCTTATCTGGTAATGCAAATGAACTATAAACATGCTGAACTCCTGTTTGATCACTTGCTGAGAAGGGAGGCGTGTTCCTCCCGTTCAATGTATCGGGTGCTGCACCCCTCTCCCCATTTGCTAGTTTAAATATTCTGCAAAGACATCAAACTTCTGCCCCAATGCACTGACTCCCTCCTTAGTCAGATAAAGTCCATGGAATTTAAAGATCTTTTGCAACCAAAAGTGTTCCTGTACAGAATAGCAGTGCACTGCGTGTAATATTACAGCCTCTTGTGTGTTATTACTCTTAGGTCAGTTTCCTCATCCATTGCAAAACAGAGAACCCCACATCCAATGCTTTTTTCCTTCCCTAAGTACCTCACCTTGCTTGTAACTACACTTAGGAACTATGCACACCCCTATGTCCCCAGACATTTGAGAAAATGCCCATTTGAAATAATGGCTGAAATGGTTAAGTGGCAAAAAGAAAATAGAAGTTAGCTAATGAAATTGGGAGTTTGACCAAATAGCTTACCTATTTTTAGTATTTATAGCCAACATTCATTCATGGAGGCAACACTGACTTTAGTGGTAAATGTAAAACCTTGACTTAGCTATTAATGGAAGCACAATGTGGTTTCGATTTGTATGACTGATATTGTAAAGGTGCCCTGAGCTTTGGAAGGGCGCCTTAAAGAAATAAAAACTTACTTACTTACTTACATACAATTGGCTGGAGGTACTCTGTTATGCAGTCATTGATATGCTACTTCTGAGCACTGATAGCTTAATTAGTATCTACCTTAATATGGGAAACAATGCTAATAACATACCTTCCAGAATCTTTTACACTTTCAAGATTATGGCATGGAATCAATTACTTCTACTTTGCAGTGTGTCATCCTTCATTCTTCAGGGCAATTGAAATATGCCTTCTGAATTATGCAAAGACTTAATAATGGCTAATACTTACATTTCACAAGTTATCTGCTTAAGAGGTGTTTTGAACAAGAGTAATGGATAAACAGTTTCACTGTGAATAGGAAGGATTACCCCAAAGGTAATGTTTCCATCCTTGGAGAAACCTGTCACTGCTGGGCTTGGTAAACTACAGCCTTGCTTCAGTATCTGATAAGTAATATCAGTCAGTATCAGGATCCAGATAGCACTATTCAGTATCATTGTTGAAGTATTATATGATATCTCATCAACTTTGTCTGCCAGAGAGAAAGAGAGGAAGAGGGAGAGAGAGAGTGGAGAGAGAGGAGAGAGGACAGATCAATGTAGAAAGAGAGAGAACAGTGATATAAGACTTTCTGATTTTAGGTAATCAATAGCCAAATAAAAGAAAAGATGAAAACTAGAAAATTATTATATTTGTACTTTATTGGAACAGTCATTAATATGTTGCAACTACAAATGTTAAATATCTATGATCTGATTATACTATTATCAGTATATAATTGTTTATATTTTCTGAACATTCAGTGTTAATATTGATATGATATGTTGATAAAAACAACAGGATTAAAAAAACATCTTTAAACTTTCTTACATTTTTGGCATTTAGAGAATCCCAAGATGGCTAACAAATTGGCTGTGTGAAAGGAAGCTCTCCATGCTGAGGGGGATTATGCAGGAAATAATGCATGCCTAGATGTTGGTAATCACTAATCAGCCTCAGAACCTTTGTCTTATATCCATCTTTGCATCTAGAAATGTTAACAATTATCTAGTATGTCAAAGCATTTTCACAGAACACAGAATGCTAAAGATTTACTGATGGCAGACAAAGATAATGGCAGAGGCTGCTCTCAGGATCTCTTTCATTTCTCTAATATCTGTTTGTTTTTTCTCTTTGTCTGTCTCACAATGTCCTGAAAACAAAGTAGACAGGGTGCATAGATGTATGAACAATTGTAACTATCAGAGCCAAGACACTAGATTTGTGTATATTAAAACCCAACACTTTCAAGATAACTAATAACTTTTATGAAAAGCGAGAGTGGAAAAAGGTCTTCACATTGATGGAATAATAAAACAAGTATTTCTAGTTTCCCTGCCTGATATCCTATGGAAAGATGAAAGCTTTCTCTGTGGTGAAAAGTTTATTAAATAAATATATGATTCACTTTGGTTTTCTCTCCCCAGCAAGGCTTGAAGTGTTTCTTCTGGGACACCTATACACATTTACATTCCAATTTCAGGTGTAAGGGGTTATCAAAAATGCATTGTTTAAGGACTCTCAAGGCTTTACAAAACAGAAATCAAGATCTTCAGATAATTACAGCATGGAAAAGATGTCGACATTGTCAGCGGCTCCTACTGGCTCTTCATCTAGACCATTGGCATAAGCAGAGGAAGAGGAAATATCTAAGACAGGATTAGGGAAGACACCACAGTGAACAGAGAAAGATTGTACAGCACAAGATGGAACTTAGCATCATTAGCAATAAATGGATGCTAATATAATCCACTGAAGTCAAGGATGATTGGAATTCTGAACTTTCTTGGAAAACAAAAGCTCCCCCTCATAGTTACCTGCCCAAAATAAATCCTTTTCCTAAAAATGTTCATTGAGCAGAAGCATGGAGGGCAGACCTTTGTCTAGTGCTGGGTCCTCAATTGATCTTGTCAGCCATGATATTGCAAAGTAGGGGCTGGAAGAAATGCTGATTTAATAAAGTCCTCTTCTTTTCTTCTTGTCCATTTCTACTCACAGAAGGGATAGTGTCACTCCAGGCAGCCCAACGAGCCTACTCCACTGTCTTAATCTGTTTCAACTTTCACAGGATTTGGGGGCTGCCACAGTTCCAGATTATCTCTGGACTTCCTCCCTAAGCCGTCACTGTTGGACTTCTGGTGTCCTGGCACCTATGGCCGTGTTAACTATTTATAACTGTTTATGTATTCTGGTGTTATAGGGCAGTGATGTCTGCTACCATTATTTAGTGTTTAAGAGTTTATTAACAGAGCAATTAAAATGAGTAAGATGCTCCAATTGTGATGCACTTACTCAGGTGAGTTCTGCTCTGCTCTTTAATTCAATGCCAGTTGGTACATTGGTTGAGGAAAGGTCTGTCTGACAGGTTATTACATTTTAGTTTCCAAACTGTGAATACACTAATGTAGATAGCCATGTTTTACCATCCTTCTCTTTAGCCAGCTGTCAAAAGTGATAGTTTCTTTTAACCTTTTTTTATAAATGGAAGTTATGGGTGCACCTACAGATGAAAGGGTTGTTCAGTGGTTGCTGGCACAGTCAGCCTGCATCTACAGGTGAAAGGGTTGTTCAGTGGTTGCTGGCACAATCAGCCTGCATCTACAGATGAAAGGGTTGTTCAGTGGTTGCTGGCACAATCAGTCAATATGGGCATAGCTCATGGAACTGATTTGGAACCTTTTTAACTTCCCCCTTTCTCCCTTCTGCTACCCACCTTTTTTCTATACAAAATACATATTCCCTAGTCAATTGTTTATTTACTCTGGTCTGCAATATGGCTTAACTGTCTAATGGGAGGATGGCTTTCATGCGGTCCTATTTGTGGCAGATCTGATCTCATTAATCTGATGGACGTGCTAATCCAGAGCCCTGAAGGCACGGCATATGACCAGAACACAAGGAACAGGTAAGTTATTTGTTCTTCACCTCATTCACTCAGCAAAGAGTAGTCCACACTATTCCCAGCTTGCTGAAAAAGATGGATAGTTGAGGATCCACCTCGGAGCTAAGCAGCTCGGTTCACATCTCCCACTGAGATGAGAATTGTAGGCACTCCTGGTTGGCATGAACACAATTCTTACATTTTAATAGTATACATGGGGATCAAGGTAGTCTGATGAAGAGACTCCACTCATTAAACTGTAGGGTATATTTTTGGGGATTTCCTTGCATCCTACACACACCCTTTTTTCCCTCTTTGTGTGTTGGCTATAAAGTGGTTCTTAATTCTTATCTGTTGCAGATACACAATATTGGTGGTGACTGTCTCAGGTTCTACTGCTGTTAACTTCTTAGTTTGCGCTGGTGCATTGGTGTCTACTGGCACAGCAGCACTCCAGTCAAATGCAGTTATTCATGTGACTGTTTTATCCCCCTTCCCTTGGTATTCACTTTTAGATTGTGTTTCGCTTAAGTTACATTGTTAATAGTTGTGCTCTGTATGTTCTCATTGGTTACTGAGTTAATAATACAGCATTACAGTTACTTTACATTTCTTTTTACTTTAGGTGCAATACTTCTGACTTCACTGTGTTCTATTTTGAAGTTTAAGCAGTAGGACATCACTACCTATATCTTCTCCTTCACATTATTTCTGGTATAACCCTTTGCATCATGCCTCCTACTACTCTATGCATCATCTCATGGAAAGTAAAAGGCCTAGGGTCCTCCATCAAAAGAAAGAAAATTCTTAATTACCTTCAAAAAGAGAGAGAGGATATAGCTCTTCTCCAAGAAATGCACCTGTTACCAGAAGAGGCTACAAAACTTGCTAGGGAATTGGGTTCAGCAAACTGAATATAGTTGTTTTTTTTCTCTAGAACAAGGGGGACTTTGATATTAATACAGAAAAGGGGTTTCTTTTTGAAGAGTAACTATATTGCAGACAAAGAGAGATTCTTCCAGTTCTTACTCACTTAATGAGAAACAAATTGTTATTTGTAATGGCTATGCTCCTAATAGGGATCAGAGTACATTTTTTGATGAGATTGCTATTCAGTTGAGAACCTATACTAACTCTGAAGTCATATGTGGTGGTGATTTTAATGAGGTTCTCAACCAATTTCTTGACAAGAGTAATGGGTGCTGTGCACCAGTGGGTGGGTAATATGTGCTGGAGGCGTGTTACCAGCCTGCAGAGTTCTGCACCTGCTGAGCGGTACACACCAGTGGCATTCACGACTGCTGGCCACCTGTCCATGGCCCTGTCCCCCCCCGGGTTGCAGGACTCAGCAGTGCTAGCTGGGGGCATGGTTGTGGGTCCAGCTGGGCATCCAATCAGATGCCCAGACCAGGTGGCTCAGTGGATCCCTTCTGTGGTGAGAAGCACATTGGCAACATGCCCCATGGATGAGCAATGGCCGCTGCTGTGGTGGTGAGAGGATGGCAAAGCCACCGGCCTTCCAATGCAGCACTGGAGTGGTGTGCAGGGATGGGGAGGGGGTCTGTATGTGGTGTGGGGGGCCTACCCCATGTCCAGCTACCACCCAAAGCAACAGGGGCTGTTGATGGGAGTGGCCCTGTGCTGCCCTTGGGGTGAGGGGGGGCAGCATCCTTAGTCATGTGCCCCTGTGTGGGTGTGTGTAGGGTGCCTGTTATGGGCCCTGCAACAATGTGTACAGGGCCAGGTGGAAGCAGTCCAGGTGAGTGGGCTGTCTGCCCTGTCCCAGCAGAGTCCTGATGGTTGCACAGGGTGCATAGGGGGAATATTCAAGGGTTCTCCACGGTGTAACCTGCGCCACCTGTACACTCCCGTGGCAAGTACTATGCACCTTGGTGCATGGCGTGTAGTTCTGACATGCCCCTTCCCCACCTCAGCTGCATTGCTCTTCGTACAGCCAGGGGATCAGGCGCATAGGTGCTGTGCTCCCTCTTGGAGCATCCTGCATGGGGGCATGTAGGGTGCGGAGTGGCTGTGCGCCCCAGATACGCGCCTTTAGCCACTCTGCTCCAACAGTGCATAGGGCCCTATATGCATAGTCAGTGTCTGATGCTGAGTCCCAGAAGAGTCTTTGTTAATTTAAAGGTGGACCTGGGTCTGGTGGACACATGGCGAAAACCTCACCCAGATGGGAGGGATTATTCCTTCTATTCTAACAACACCATTCCTACAGCAGACTAGATTACCTATTGGTCTCAAAGGGTTTGAGCTTTGCATTGACTTCTGCTATTATTAAAAGCAGTGTGATTATTGATCATGGTATGGTCACAGTACAGTTTACCACTGACAGAGATTTCAGCGCTGACAGGAGCTGAAAGCTTAATTCATCTCTGTTGCAAGATAACAACTTTAAGGAGTTTCTAGAGGGAGCTGTTCTGAGTATTTTGATGTAAATGATAATGGACAAATGTTATATGCTATTTTATGGGACACCTTTAAGGCTTTTCTTAGGGGGGGAAATAATATCATTCACAAAGAATGAAAAAAGGCTACCCTTAAAGAGCTATATAAAAAAAAGATTAAAGTGTTAGAAATTGAGTTTAGAAAAGGGAAAACAGGAATCAGGCTAGGCTTCAGGAGATTATGGTACTGAAGTTTGACATTAATAGGGTATGCTCTGCAAAGGCTGAATTTGGGCACCTGTCCTGATGAATTTGCTTTCAAAAACCTTGCTGTTGGAGCCAAAACTAAGCCACTTCAAATTCTGTCTTTGAGATTAAATCCATCAGGAAGCAGCCTGCAGCTGTACCTTATCATCCCAGCTACTCAGTTATGACCCACTGACAAAGGTCTCCTGCACCTATGCTTGACCGGCACTGTTAAAAAAATTGTATAAACAGTTTTTTCTTTACAATGGCATATGCCTTACTAGTGGCCTACTTTAACCTAGGCTCTACTGCACTGATCTTGTAAATAATGTTGTGTTGTAATGAAAATCCCTTGTATGCCTGCTAATTCCAGCTCCACTCCCAGCTGTTGGACCCCTGAGGTCATGAGGGCCCCCCAACAGTGCTCTCTCTGACAGAGAAAAGCAAGCAAGCTCTCCTCTTAGCTGTGGGACCCTGAGGTCATGAGGGCCCCCCAACAGTGCTCTCCCTGATGGGGTAAAGCAAGCGAGCTCCCCTCCCAGCTGTGGGAACCCTGAGGTCACGAGGGCCCCCCAACAGTGCTCTCCCTGACAGAGAAAAGCAAGCAAGCTCTCCTCTTAGCTGTGGGACCCTGAGGTCATGAGGGCCCCCCGATAGTGCTCTCCCTGATGGAGTAAAGCAAGCAAGGTATGACATTCATTTGTAGCATGGACAACTTGGAAAAGAATTTTGAATTTTGTCACCAAACAGACTTTTACATTTTAAACTGCTGCTGCTGCTACTTAAATCTTAGACTGCTGCCAGTTAATGGAATTATATTATGTCGGCACGCAGATGGACATAGTTTTTTGTGTTTAAGTTTCCTTACAATATGTACAATTATCCCCTTTAAAATAGGACTGCTGCTGCTGCTACTTTAATTAAGACTGCCACTAAGTTTTAAAATTCTTTACAATATCCCCTTTAAAATGAGAGTGCTGCTGCTACTTTAATTAGATTGCTGTGTTTAAGTTTTTCTTTACAATATCCTCTGAATTGACCAGGTTGCTTTAAGGAGCCGATGGGGGAATCTTTGAGAAGCAGATAGGCAGTTAAAATATTATAGTGCAGCACTATAAATGTTAATACCAGGCACCCACTGTCTATTATTGCTACTTGACACTGTATATTATTTGCTACTTGCATAGATGCTGTCTCTCTGTCTTAATCAGTTAAAATTTAAAGTAGGCACCCAGGTTCTAAACTGCACAGTAATTCTAAACTTGAGATACCAATCCTGCCTTTGTGCTTCACCTGTACTAGCCCACCCAAAGTAAATGTAAACGCAGTTTCCTATCATTGGCTTGCTTATACGGAGAATCGGGTTTCAAGAGTCTACTTATAAACATCTTACCTAAACTTCGTCTTCTTCATTCCAGCTCCCTCCCAGCTGTGGGCCCCCCGAGGTCGTGATGACCCCCCAAAAGAGGTCTTTCTGATGGAGTAAAGCAAGCAAGGTATGGCATCTGTTTGTATCTTGGATGACTCAGGAAAGAATTTTAGCCTCACTGCCACCGTACGGCAGCTACCCCACCCCCCACCACCACCCTTGGTGAGCAATTCACTTTACAGTGAATGATCACGTGACTGCAGGAACCTGTCAGCCCTTTTTCTCATCTGCAGCCTATCACTTTCCCCCACTAGTGGCCACTAAGCCTAAAACTATGCTACACACACTGACTGCTAGCCCCCTATCTACTCTACCTGCCTCTACCAGTCCCTGGGTCCATCTAACTCTTCTCCTTAATTCAAATCCCCTTTGAGTGGTGCCGCTATTTTTTGAAATTTTTTCCATACCTCAGCTATGGCTCGAGGGACACTGCCACTGCTTATAATCGGGCTGGTGCTTTCTCTTCCTGCCTTTCTCATTACAGTTCACAGTGCCAAGCATGATACCCATATAAATTATGTACTGGATGACTTTACTTTCTCCAATCTACTAGTCACACAGTATAAACACTGTGATGCATCTCCTCTACTACTTCAGACATTTTATCTCCTCATAGCTGCTGACTATGCTACAACATGCCACAGGATAACTACGCTGCTGATACCACCTTTCCTCCCCCCAAAAATATGGTACCTGGTCCTACTGGTCCTTCTCCAATCTGGGGACGTTGAGGCAGATCCAGGTCCCCATCCTCCTCATATTGACCAGAACATGGACTGGCTAAATGCAAAAAGCCTCCGTATTGCTCAGCTAAATATCAGAAACCTTCTCTGTAATCTGGTGGCGCTAGAGGCGTGGATCAGTACTTACAATCCTGATATCCTGTGTCTGACAGAAACCTGGCTCAAGCCCTCAACCCCTGACTCATCATGCCACATTCCCAACTATATGTTTCTGAGAGTTTACAGGTCATCAGGGAGGTGAGGTTGAGGAGTTGCACTGTACTTTGAAAGCAACCTAAACATATCTCTTGTGCCGCACACAGTACACTCCACCTGTGAATTCCTTCATGCACTTATCCTCCATGGCACTAAGAAATTGCACATTATATGTGTGTGCAACCACCCCAAAGGAGGTCTGTCAGGCTGTAGAGATGTGCTTGAACATGCCACATTGGCGGCTATGCAAAATGAAATGATGATTCTTGGTGACCTAAATCTAAATTGGCTGGGGAAAGATAAAACTCTATAATATCACTAGTGGATAGCTACAATATGCACCAGATGATAAATGATCCTACCGGGGGGCTCAGAACATGGCTAATGGTACACTGATTGATTGGATACTAACAAACCAACCTGGTAAGATTACAGCCTGGGCATTCTACCTGATTCAATTACTGATCACTCCCCGGTCTTCTGCATCTGGGGGGCCTCAGTCATCCTGTCCCCCTCACCACACTACATTACTTTCTGGGATTTTGCAAATTTTGATCATATGAACTTCCAAACAGACTTGTCTGCCACAAACTGGGACCCTGTCTTCCTTGCTCCTGATCTTGAGACTGCCCTTTATTACTTTATCTCCACTTTCCTGTCATTCCAGGACATGCATATGCCTAAACGTACCGGGCGAGTTCAGGCTAAACGAACCAGGTGGCTACACAAGGACCTCCTCTCATCCCTATGACTGTGTGACAAGTGCTAGAGACTCTTTAAAAACTCAGGGCATCAAGCAGACTATGATATCTACAGAGCACAGCAAAACTTGTGTAAGAAACAAATACGTCAGGCAAAGAGTTCATGTTGCAAAGACCTACTAAATGAAGCTGCTGGTGACCCCAAGAAATTCTGGGCACATGTAAAATCCTTTCTGGGAACAAGCCAACCTCACTGTAAAAACGACATGATCCTTGATGGAGTCCACTGAATGAATCTCAAACAATTGCAAACCACTTTAATAAGCTATTTACAAACCTGTCAAAATACACAGCATTGTTTCCACCTAACCGAAGCTCGCCACCTTTCTCTGAAACAACTGCACCACAACACCCTTCTTTCTATTTTAAGGGCATATCAAAGGCTATAGTCCTAAAACAGCTTGTCTCAATCTCAGACACCACCAGTGTTGACTCCGATTGCCTTGAGCCAAAACTTCTGAAGTTAGCTGCTCTCTTATTGCTGCACCACTAGCCAAAATCTTTACCATGTCTCTCTGTTATGGACATGTCCCAGATATCTGGAAAATTGCAAAAGTCACCCCTATTTTCAAGAAGGGAGACAAAAAGGACCCTGCAAATTACAGGCCTATAGCTATTCTGTCAATGCTAAATAAAATCCTAGATAAAATAGTGGCCACCCAGGTCACGGAGTATCTCTCTAAACATGAACTGTTATCCCCCTCCTCTCAGCATGACTTCCGCAAGGGTCATGGCACTTCCCACGCACTACTCAAACTCACAAATGACATCCTTACTTCTGTGGACCTAGGACTCATGACTGGGGCAGTATTTATTGACCTCTCCAAGGCATTTGACCTAGTGGATTACCATCTCCTGCTTACCTGCGTATCCTCTCTAGGTTTCTCTCATCAGTCTGTAAGTTGGTTCCATAGCTACCTAGCAAACAGATGCCAACAGGTAAACTTCAGTTCTGCTGTACCTGACCAAAATGTTGGTGTTCCGCAGGGCTCCATTTTGGGACCGCTTCTCTTTTCAGTCTTTATAAACAGTATATCTGAAAACTTGCTGTTATGCCATTCAATCCTGTATGCTGATGATCTTGTCCTATATACCTCATCAGCAGAAATACAAGCTATGAACAGAGGTCTTACCTCTTCATTTATCTGCATCCAAGACTGGTTAAACAAACACTTGCTTGTCCTAAACATAGACAAAACACAAGGTATGCTCTTTGAGTCCCCAGCCAAACTCAACTTAAACTGCAACTTACATGATGTCACATGCACTGATGGCTCGTCCCTTATGATTGCTACCTCTTTCAGGTACCTCGGTGTTCTCCTTTATGAAGCTCTCATCTGTGGTTTGAAATCACAGAAAGAGCAGAACCAAACCACACAAAAACACGTATCCTGGATTTAAGGGGGGCAAACTTTGGGAAAATGGGGAGATACTTGAAAGAGGCATTAAGGGGAATGGGGCAGGAATCAGGGGTTGAGGAACAGTGGGAAGTATTTAAATGGGATTACAAGAGCAACAGAATTATGTATTAAGCAGGTTAGCAAGAGGAAAGGAAGAGGAGACCATTATGGTTTTCAAAAGAGGTAGCAAAGAAAGTGAAAGCCAAAAAGATTGCATTCAGGCAGTACAAAAAGACACAGGCAGAAGGGGATAGGGAGAAGTACCAGGAGAAGCAAAGGGAGGCAGGGAGGTCAGTAAGGGAAGCCAAAGCTCAGACAGAAGAACACATTTCAAAATCAGTGGGTAGACTGGACAAAACCTTTTACAGGTACATAAGTGAAAAAAGAAAGGCAAAGGGAGGGATAGTGAGACTGAAGGGGGAGGATGGGGGCCACGTGGATGATGACAACAGTAAAGCTGACATATTGAACAGGTATTTCTGCTCAGTCTTTACTGAGGAAGAGGAGGGTAATGGGTCTGAACGGAGTACAAGGGGTGAGAATAGTGCAGAAATGGACACAAGTCCTTTACACGAAAAGGGTCCTGAAGGAACTGGAAGTAATAAGAGTTGATAAAGCAATGGGGCCAGATGGGGTGCACCCAGGGCCCTTAAAGAACTAAGAGGTGGTGGCTGAACCTCTTGCTATCCTGTTTAGCCGATCACTAGAAACAGGGAGGTACCCAAAGACTGGAGAATAGCAGATGTAGTCCCCTTATACAAAGGTGGGAACAAAGAAGAAGCGGGGAACTACAGACCAGTCAGCCTCACCTCAGTAGTGGGGAAGATCATGGAAGCACTACTGAAGGAGAGATTGGAGGAACATCTGGTTGTCAATGGACTACAGGACCCAAGGCAGCATGGTTTCACCAGGGGGAGGTCATGTCAGACCAACCTCATTGAATTTTTTGACTGGGTGACTAGGAAGGTGGATAAGGGTAGGGCAGTGGACATGGCCTATCTGGACTTCAGCAAGGCCTTTGACACTGTGCCACATAGAAGACTATTGCACAAACTGGGGAATATGGGTGTGGGCTGGACAGTAGTGTGGTGGGTAGTTAACTGGCTGGGCAGCAGGACACAGAGGGTGGTGGTAAATTGCTGTCACTCCACAGAAGGAAGAGTGACCAGTGGGGTACCACAGGGATCAGTGCTGGGACTGGTACTATTCAATATCTTCATCAGTGACATTGTGCAGGACCTAGAAGGCAGAATTTCACTGTTCGCTGATGATGCAAAGCTCTGTAACAGAGTAGACACACCAGAGGGTGTAGACAGAATGAGAGGGACCTGCAGAAACTTGAAGAATGGTCAGGGGTTTGGCAGTTGAAATTCAATGCAAGGAAGTGCAAGATAATGCATATGGGGCACAAAAACCCTGGCACAATATATCAGTTGGGGGGTGAGGATATAGCATGCACCAAGCAGGAAAGGGATCTTGGGGTAATCATCTCTGATGACCTCAAGGCAGGGAAACAGTGTGACAAGGCAGCAGGTAAAGCAACTAGGATGCTGGGATGCATAGGCAGAGGCATCACCAGTAGGAAAAGGGAGGTCATAATTCCGCTATACAAGACACTAGTGAGGCCGCACCTGGAGTACACTGTGCAGTTCTGGAGACCTTACCTACGTAAGGACATAGACAGGGTAGAGAAGGTTCAGAGGAGGGCAACAAAGATGGTGCATGGATTGCATCACAAGTCCTATGAGGACAGGTTGAAGGCACTGAACATGTACTCCTGGAGGAGAGCAAGGAGAGGGATATGTTAGAGACATACAAGTATCTTACAGGGAGGAACAGGGTGCAGGAATGCACTATTTTTAAGTGAAAAGATGTTCCAGGACTAGAGGGCATGGGATGAAGTTGGAGGGAGGACAATTCAGAGGAAACGTGAGGAAGAATTTCTTCACAGAACGGGTGGTGGACAAGTGGAACACCCTGCCAGAGGAAGTGGTGGGGGCTGAAACAATCACAGGATTTAAGAATGCATGGGATAGACATAAAGGAATTCTGGAGGTCAGGGGTAAGGGGCAACAGACTTCTAAGAAAACATAAACTGAATTTACAAACTTAAATGGGCAGACTGGGTGGGCCATAGGCCCTTATCTGCTGACACTGTCTATGTATCTATGTATCTTGGAAAACATGGCCACATGTAAGGCAGTAAATATGAAACTTGACACCACTTACAGGACCAGTCATATGCTCACTCCCTCGGCCAGGCTGGCCATTGCTAGGGGCATCCTCCTTCCCTCTCTGGCATATGGTGCAGTCACTTATATAACTGCCTCGAAAAGCACCCTAAGAAAATGGGACACTACATACAATAACATTTGCCGATATGCCTCGGCCTCCCCTTGACTAAAGCACCACTGTTCACTATATGTTGACCTAAACTGGCCCTCCCCATCAACCTACAGGCATATTGCCATTGAGTCTTTGCTTGGCAATATTATTAGATCCAACCTTCCCTCCTTCCTGGCATCCATGATGGTGCCACAGTCCTTCTACTATGGCCGCCACTCAAATGAGCTGTTACTTCTTTATACTCTGAGATGCAGAACACAGAAAGGAACCCTTGCTTTCTCTAGTTTTGCTCCAAGATACTGGAACTCTTTTCCAGTTGAAGTTCACTCTGCACCCACTTGTGCTGCCTTCAAAAGACTGCATCACACCTATATCATCAATCGTAACCAATGCACTTGCTTTAACCCTCCTTAGATCTTCAAAATCACCCCTTGCTGCCCTCATTAAGCCAAAGCCTTTTTCACCATGGCACTTCCATTAGGCTGTATATGATAACCCCTATACAACCTTTTGCAGCATGACTATGGTATCTGGAAATGATGGTACTCATTACTGACTGAATGTTTTTCTCATCTTTACTACTTACTTGTATTTTTGTGATTGCTCTCTCATCACCGACATGATGTGTCCTTACCTGATGTAATCCTGCCAGATTGTATTTTACTGTATGAAGATTCCTTTATTGTTTGTAAACTCCCGGGTCGCACCTGAAAATAGGCGCTTTGAGGCTATGGCACCCACTCAATAAACAAAAACGAAATAAATAAATAATTGCTCAAATCTCTTGTACCATGTTATGCATTGAGTTGTTGTTACCTCTGTCTCGTATCACTGCTCTTCCCTGATCTGGAGCCTTTGTAAAGGAGTCTCTGACACAAAGGTTTTTTCCGATATGTTCAATAAATAAATAAATAAATTAATTAATCTGCTCTGGCAGTTACAAAACAGAAATTCTAGGATGGAGGTGAAAAATCAGGAAAGATTTTAGCCTTTACACTTCAAAAAAGATATAACCAAAACTTCATTGTGTGGATCAGAGATGAGCAGGGTGACGTTCAGGCAGCAAATCAAAATATTAACATGGTGTTCATGAAGTTTTATGAAGAACTTTATGCTAGCACGGCTCCTGCAGAGAATGACCTATTTCTTGATTTCTTGGGGTCCTCTAGTCTACCACCTTTAAAAGATGTGGATAGTGATGCCCTGGACAGACTCCAATCAGTTGAAGAAATAACTCAGATTATTAGGGACTCCCCCAATAATAAGGCTCCAGGCCCTGATGGCATCCCGGGAGAGCTGTACAGGGCAATGGGTCCCTTAATTCTGAATTAACTTTGTAAAGTGTTTGCAGAAGTTTTTAAGCAAGAGAAACTACCTGCATCATTCAATATGGCCTACATCACTCTGATTCTTAAGAAAGAGTAAGACCCTTTAACCTGTGAGAGTTACAGACCAATATCATTGTTGAATGACATAGACAGGGTGGAGGCTGTCCAAAGGAGGCAACCAAATGGTGCAGGGTCTGCACCATAAAATATATGAAGAAAGACTAAAGGAGCTTAAGATGTATAGCCTCAAGGAAAGGAGGGAGAGGGGGGACATGATAGAAACTTTCAAATACCTTAAGGGAATCCACAAAGTCCAAGAGGGTAGTATCTTTCAGAAAAAGAGATGTATAAGTACAAAGCGGCTCAATTTGAAGATAGAGGGGGGTCAGCTCAGAGGTAATGTGAGGAAGTATTTCTTCATAGAGAGGGTTGTAGATGGAACAGCCTTCCTGAGGAGGCTGTAGCGTCAAAAACAGTGGGGGAATTCAAGAATGCATGGGACAGACATAAGGCAATTCTAGTGGGAGGTAGGAGGAAGTAGGCTGTCAGTTAACTAGGGTCTGCAGCTTATTCATTAGGTAAGGAAATGGGCAGACTAGGTGGGCCAAGCAGTCCTTATCTGCCATCACGATTCTATGTTTCCATAACAAGATTCTGGCCAAGGACCTATCCTTCTGAATTCTGAACTTTTTTTTTTTCAACTATTTTTCCCTCCTGGTCACGATCCACAGGGCCTATCTCAGGCATCCTGCTTGTTCCTGTCCCACCTGAAGTCCTCCTACCTGAGCCTCCTCTCTCCTCCCTCTCATCCCACAGACAGCACCCCCAGTTTAACCCCTCTGGGGTGGGGCCGCCCTCCTCTTTGGGTGCACTTTACAGACAGACATGTGGATAAGAGCCCGGGTGGAGGAATCAGGAAGGCCAGGCAGGGTGGACCTGGTTGTGGACATGGGGGCAGGTGCCAGTGCGTACTCTGTGGACAGGGTTTTTTCCTATTCTGGTGCTCACCCCCCCATGTGTGGCACACACCCTGATGCAATGGCGCATTGCAAACCTGCTTTGTGTCAGCCATGCAGATTTCGTGCTGCCCTATGTGCTGTAGTGCCCCCCGGTCTCCACCAGGAGCCGCTGGTATGTCGGGCAATCCCCAACCCTTCCCCAGGGGAGGAAAGCACCCTACCAGGCACTCTATCCTCTACCCACTCCTGCCGACTCCCAGCACCCGAGCTCACTTCTGAACTCGGGTCACTGGTGTCATGCGAGGTGTGGCGTCAAGTGCCTCAACCCTCAGTGCCACTGGGCTGGCCAGAGAATTTGGGACTTGATAGCTAAAATGGTAGAAGGAGAACAGATATTAGGCATCTTCTCAATTGTATGTACTCTGCCCAGATGGCCAAAAAAATCCTTAACTGTCCTTTTCATAGATTTTTGAAATGTTTTCAACACTCTTGAGTGAGACTGCCTATTTAAGGTGCAAGGGAAGCATAATGTGGGGAAGAGATTTATTAGGTGAATTAGGATTTTATACAGTTGTCCTTCTGAGGATGTAATTACAAATGGGAAGATCTCCCCTAGTTCAGGATATACAGAGGGACAAGACAAGGGTGTCCACGTTCATCTTATTTCTTCATTCTGACCTTGGAGCTACTTATTAGAGATTCCAGACAATGATGGACATTCATGGTTTTAAGACAGGAACAGTAATGAACAAGATGTTTGCACATGCAAATGATCTTTTGTTCACCTTATCCCACTTTAGTGATTCCCTCTGTGTGCTCAAAACTGTGTTGCAACAGTTTTCTAGTATCTCAGGCCTATCAGCTAATTGAGGGGAAAACTCAGAAGTTACAAATATATGATGGAGGAGGTGTACATGTTGGGGACAGTCTCTTGGAGATGGAGTGCTGGCAGAAAGACTCAGTTCTCTACCTGGGGCTCAAGATTCTGATTAATATTCATGCCATGGTGGATACTAATCTAGACCCCCTTTTGAAAGAGATCAGTTCTGATTTAGGGAAATGGACAAACCTGTCCATGTCCCTGTGGGGAAAATAAATTCTGTTAAGATGATGGTGGCCCCTAGACATTTTTAACTTTTTCAGAATATTCCCTTGCCATTGGCACTTCTAAGTTCATGAAAATCACATTGATGGTGAGAGGTTTATTTTATGGGGCTCCAATGCACCTAGAGTAGCACTATGCAAACTGCAGACTCATTTGACCCAGGCTGGTTCTGGACTCCCTTTGTGGGAAATATACCAACTGACTTTCCTTTTTAAGCAATCTATTACCTTTTGCCACCCTCCTGAAACTTACCCTTATGGTTTGAGGTGGAACAGCAGTTATGCAGGCCTGACAGGCTTTCTGATCTCCTATTCAAGATGAGGTCAGTCACAAATACATCAAACCCTTATATTTCCAGTTCTCTGAAATCCATTAAGTTGCTTCAAGCCAAATTCGCCTTTGCCAATCTCCTGCTGCATTTGCAAGGCCTTTGGCATAACAGAAATATAGGGGTGGGAGGCAAACCTCTTATAAATCCTGAGTGACTTAGCCAAGGAATTTCTAATGTTGAGGAGTTGATTGATTCAGATACTAATATCCTAGGAAGAACTTGTACATAGGGTTTAATGTGCATAAATGCAGTGTTCTGCATCTGGGCAATAAAAACCCTGGGTATAGCTACCAGATGGGGGGAGTTCAGTTGGCAGTCTCCATGATGGAGAAGTATCTGGGGGTGATGACTGACTCCAAAGGGAACAATTCTGAGCAGTGTAGGAAAGCAGCAGCTAAGGTGAATAGAATGCATGACTGTATATGTAGGGGTATAATGTCCAGGAGCAGAGAGGTTATTCTTCTTCTATATAATTCATTGCTCAGACCACACATGGATGGCTGCATACAGTTCTGGCATCCTCGCCTAAAGAGGGACATTGCAGTGTTGGAGGGAGTACAGATAAGGGCTACAAAGATGATTAATGGGTTGGGAATATGGCATATGGTGATAGACTGAGCTGAACATGTACTCCCTAGAGGACAGGAGGGACAGGGGGACAGGACAGAGACCTTCAAATATATGAAGGGAGTCAACAGAGTAAGAATGGATGGTCTGATAAAACTGAAGGGGGACGGGACTACAAGAGGACACAATCTAAATCTGGTAGGTGGATGGTATAGAGGGGAGGTGAGGGGCATTACTTCATGGAGAGGGTGGTGGTACCCTGGAATGCACACCCTGATGAGCTGGTAAAGCTAGATACCATGGATGAGTTCAAAAGAGGAGGGGACAGAAACAAGGGCTTGGTGAAGGTGGAAGTTAAGACGGGCAGGGATGGGTGGAGGGGTGAGTGGGGGGTGATAGGTTAAATATGGGAGGTAGAGCAGCTACTGTACTTTATCAGTGAGCTGTGTTCAGGCAGATGTGATAAGACTATTAGGCCTAATCTCCTGGCAACTCTGTATGTATGTATGTATGCATGTATGTATAAATTTAAACTTCAAAACTTTCATTTTGTTTCTTTTCTCCAAATCAGGAAGGCCTTAATAGACACAATACTAGGTCCAAATCGGGAATTACCTCTTACTGGTTTGGATTGGAATCTGATCTTTAGAGTTGTTAGTTCCAAAGGGGGAGTATCAAAACTATGTAAGTTGTTGTGCAATTGTACTGACAATCCCTTGTCGCTGGTGAAAAAGGGCAGTTTTGCTCATCCAGCTTACAAGTATAAACAAAAATGAAATGAAATGAATGAAAATCCCTCAGAAAGTGAGGCCTCCAAGGCTAAGTGGCAATCTTCTTTGGGCAGAGTATTTCTACAGATAGTTGGACATCTACATGGGAGAATGCTTATCACGCATGCAAGGAGGTTCAAGGCAGGATAGTTCAGTTCAAATGTTGTATCAATATTACTATTCCCCCTCAAGACTAGAAAAGAAGTGATTCTGTCCTGGAGGTGTATGTTGGAAGTGTGGTGAGCCCCACGCTGACTTATTGCACATGTTATGGAGTTGTCCTCAGGTTTTAAAACTGTAGGAGCAAATCCATGGCATTTGTGAGAGAGTCGCTGGGTTGAGTATATTGCTCTCCCCTCTGACCTTTGTATTGGGTTTCAATTATCAGCTAGGGTCCTTCTCTAAGCATCAGACAATTTGGATTCTTTCTGCTTCATTAGTCCTTAAGAGGTTATTATTACCAAAATAGAAAGAGGTCCTTGCCTGCTTTAGCCGAATGGTATACTATTATGACTGTTTTAGCTCAGAATGAGAGAATGTGTTATTTGTTACTCAATCTGACTTCAATGTTCATTTCTATATGGTCCCCTTTCCTGGATCTAGCATCTTGAGGGGTACACAGAATTATATACTTTTGCATATAGGTTAGCAGCCTTCTGCCATTCCATACCATTATTTAACATTGTTTCTTAGTCTTAGTCACTCAAACTGTGCTTGCACTTTTAGCTCATTCAGTATTATAGCTTTGTTTTCTGAATTTTCTTGCTTCTGAATGTCTATAATTTCATGTTGTATCTGAAATGATATTCCTGTATTGCTCCAAAAAATCCAATAACATTTTAATTGGAAAAAAATGCAGTAAATGGATGGTTGATTAAATGATCACCAACCAGAATATTGCCTGAGTAAGGCATTAAGATGAAAAATTAACCCATGGGATTGGATAAGAAAATGAATAAAAAGGGGGAAAATATAAAAGACTTCTATGAGATGTACCAGAATTAGAAAATAGTTCCCAAGACAATTATAGGGGTCCTTAGGTTTAACATTAAGGATACATATACAGTATCTCTCCCAAGTAGACAGTATCGATGTTCTACTGCAAACACCTGAGGCATACAGTGATTTTACCATGACTTACACACCAGCTTTTGTGCTAAGTATAGGGCACTAGGCAGCTACGAACTGTCTCACTGTAAAAGGGGAGGAATGGCATTAGGGATACTGGAGTTAGGTGCTAAAGTAGGGGTCATATGTATTTTCTCTTCTACACACTGTTTTTTCTGCCTTCTAAAGTTTACAGTTTTAGGCATAGAGGCAGGGGAATGGGGGTAGACAAGATAGGATGGAAGGGGTTTAGCTGAGGGGGGAGATAGGGAGCACTCATATATAAAATAAAAACTACTGTCAATGCCCTTTGGGGTAACCCTTGCCTAGGAGCTTCTGCACTGCGTTTATTTGTCTTTTAACTTGTTTTTTTTGGGGGGGGGCTCACTACGACCCAAACCCATTAGACCAACTTAGAGCTCTGGTTCATTTCCCATGGGGTGTCATACAGACGAGGCACAATGATGAGTCCGGGGTTGGACAAAATACGTGTCTGTGTCTTCTGTTTGCACCCTTTACAGATTGTGTGAGAGGCCCTTTGGCACCATGCATTCTTACTTAAATCTGAACCAGCCTAAAATTTCATGGTGATTTGCATATATATCCCATGACACTTTGCAATATGAGGCTATGGGTGATTTTTGGATAACTCATCTATGCTGCAAACAAAAAAACAACAACACAAACAAGGCAACGTGCAAAAATTATTTTCTTGTTGTTCAGATTAGTGAGGGATACAAAGAATGGTCACAATAGTTGGAAGCCCATGGAACAGCACCTGACCAAACTGCCTAATACTTTTAATATTCACTCTACTGTTGTACACTTGTATGAGCTTCTGCTGTAACATTGGGCCCTATACTCTAAAACAAACGTTGCCTATACACTGCATATCTGAGGTGCGTAGGCAACCCTAAGTTCAAATGCCACATGGCAGGGGTCCCGCAGACCCCTAAGCAGCATTCACAAATGGCATGCAAGTCAGTTACACACTGGATTCCCCCAACCACATGGTCAGCAATGTGCCAGGAGCAGGTGAGAGGTATGCCAGGGGCTGACTTCACTACGCCACTATTTACAAAGGCACATAGTGCTGCTTGCAGGGCGGTGTATTAGTGAGCAGGTTTTAGCAGGGGGGACCCTGCCATAATGGTTGTATGCATCAGAGTGCTCACTGACACCTGCCTAATTCAGGCTTCATGGCACAGAGCCTGTGCCCCAAGCAGCATCCCCATTCCATCCCATATGCCATGGACCCCCCACACACAGACACACAGCAGTGCCCCAATTCTGTCCGACTGCAGATGCATACCCCCACACACTTTGGTGCCCCATCCGTGTAGGCATGAATTCAAAACCCCCCAGCACATGACTGCCCCTACCCCATTGTAGCAAAGCATACCTCCCAACACATGTTGGCCCCATCCCTGATTCAGCAAGGCATCCAACAAACACATGACTGTTCCATCCCCGATTCAGGAAAGCATCCCCACGAACAAATGACTGCCCCATCCCCAGTTCAGCAAGGCATCCCCCCAATGCATGACTGCCCCATCCCAGATTCAGCAACACAACTGCTCCAACACATGTGCACCCCATCCCCGGCATAGACCATGACATCCCACCACACACACTGAGCTGCCCCAGTCCACACACCCCTGACACCCTAACCCAGTACCCCAGCAGCATGATTGGTGGTCAGTGGATCTACAACCCACCCACATCACCCATAACCCCCTCCCACAGGCCCATACCTGACAGATGGTGCCACGAGCATAGACAGCCAGTGGCACATCCCTCTTCTCACATCCTCTGCCACTGGCTGTCCAACTGATGCAGGGAGTGTGTCACCTATATATAGTGGCATGATCCGAGCATTAGTTGGATGACCATCAGCTGAGGAAGTGAGCAGATGGATACGCTGCTGGCCATCTTTGCCCGTGGCACCATCCCTCAGGTATGGACCAGGAGGACGGGGGGTTGTCAGTCTCATGAGTGGGGGGAGGGCACTGAGCACCAATAATGCTACTGGGGAACAAGGTTTGGGGTTGAGGTGTGTAGCTCAGGGCAGCTCAGTGTGTGCAGGGGCGGATGTCATTGTCTATCCTGGGGACAGGGGACAGATGTGTTGGGGTGATGCCTTACTGAATCGAGGATAGGGCAATCATGATTTTGTGGGATGCCTTGCTGAATTCACTCTCTCACCCACTCTGATCCAAATTCTCTGACAAAGTCCATTATGGATTGCAACCTCCGTCAGTAATAACAACCCCATGAATAGGACTGACTACTCTGTTTAGATGCTTTCTCAAGCTAATAATGTCTTTCTGCTGTGTGATGTAAATATCGTCATCCAAATATTGTAAATAATGTCTGAAAATATCCACATCCAAATATTGTAAATAATGTCTGTGACAAATGTCTGTAACACACTCTTAATGTAATTGTTGTTAAACCCTGTTCTGTATTAGCTTCTGTCTTACATGTGACGAGGTACCTTTGTAAATGAGCCTCTGGCTCAAAGATTGTAAACCCGATATAGCAAATAATAAAATATATAAATAAATAAATAAAATTGAAGACAGGGCACTCATGTATTAGGGGGTATGCTTTGCTACAAGGGGGATGGAGCAGATGTGTGTTGGGGTGGTTCGGCAGTGCGGTGGGTGGCAGTGGTGCACCAGGGACTTCAGCAGGGAGTCCACCAGCCAATGGGGCATGGGGGTGTAGGTCTGGGTGCCTGTGTTGGATATTCTCTCACCTGGACCTGAACCTTAATGCGTAGGTGATCTAATTTGGGACCTAGAATGAGCATCTGATTGGATGCCCACCTGGGTCCGTTACTCCGCCCCAGCCACCCTGTACAGTCCTGCATGCTGGCGGAGTGGTGTCTCAAACAGGTGCCCCATGGTGCATGCTGTTGTGAATACTGTGCACCCTGCGCCTGTCCAGGGCCATGAAGCTACACATGTGGGGTGTGCATCTTTGGCACATACTTTCCACCCCAGTAGTGCATAGGCACCTTTGTTATTAAGCTCCTTATACTGCATATACTCTGTTTGATTATTGGGCCCTGCATTGATATAGGTCATTGGTCATTTACAGCTTTTTATAACACTAGATCTTTATGTTAACACTGTGTATAGAACATGGCAGTGAGCCATCTCTTCCCCTGTCAAAGACTCAGTAAGAAAAAACATTGTGGAGTTTTTTCAGCAGTGGCTCCATGGTCCTTCAACCATTGTGACTGTTTTTATATCTGTCTGTCACTAGTTTTCTCAACAATGAAATACGTTTTGTACTTTGCCTGTTTGCACTGCTCTTTCTGTTTGCACCACTCAGAAGCTGTGGTTTCAGGGCAGCAGCACTGCAGACTAGGTTAAATTATGTGCCCCCTCAGTCTGTGATCACCCACATAAGCATTTAGCTGTTTTGAGAATCAGGAACGGCAAACGTTTGTATGTAATATTGGTGACTCTTCATAATTAAAATTTGGACCATGATTTTGCTATATATGGGTGGAGGAATTCTCTGGTTGAAATCATTAAACAGTGTAATCCATCATAATGTTTAAGACTAGAATCATGAATAGAATGTGAAGGCAACAAAACATTGTTTCAAAATCAGAAAAATTATAAACATCTGTAAATGTAAGGAAACTGAAGTCTTACTCTACCAGAAAACCCATTTTCTGGACAAGGATTTCAGATACATTTTGAATTTATTTAGAGCAAGAAACTTCCATTCCCCTCTCACATCCAACTTGCAAGGTACTGTCATCTTTATAAAGAATGCATGCAAGCTTATGGTTGAAGATCATTATACTGACACATGGAGTAGCTATATTATTATTAAAATAAATCAAGGTACACAGATTTTATTTTAAAAAGATCATATGTCTCAGATGACTATGACCCTACCTTTTCCTCATAATTCTTCATTAATGTAGCTTAAATTCCATCTCCCTATATTATATCCAGGGACCTTAACCTAACCCTGAGCCATATGGCTAGGAGTACTGGGTCGGTGGAAAAAAACAAATGGCTGTCTTTGCAGTACAGAAAATGCAGGTATATATAAATCAAACAGATTCATTAAGACATTCATCTCCAAACTTGAAAGTCGTCATTTTATTTGAATACATATAAGTTCCATTCCAGAACTGACTTCTGCCTTATTACCAAAACTCAAAGTTATGGAGGTCAGATATATCAGTTCATGTCCCACTTTATTGCTTTATGGAGTCAGAATGTACAACAGTGTGATATATGCTTTGGAGATTTGAAACAAGAATTCAAGCAATTCAGAATTTACAGCATTCATTTAACTAAACTAATAAACACATGCATGTGTGCGTGGTCCCCTACTGTGGCCAGTATACCCTGTGGCTAGAGGTGTCAGCATGTTGCTCCAGGCACATTGTTGGCCTGGCTACAGAGGTTGCTGCATGCAGCATTTAACCCTCACCTGGAATGGAATATGCTGCCTCAGGCAGAACTGCTATCTCTTGCTAATCTCAGCTTTAGAAGTTAACCCGAGTAATACACATGATAAAATGATATTCATCTTGATTACTTGGTTACTTGGTATCATGGAAACAGAAGTAGACGGCTGCCCATTGTGACTGTTTCCTACACAGTGTGGTACATATACAACATAATACCCCATGAATTTGCCTAGTTCCCTTTTAAATGTAGTAAACTGCTAAACTTTCTCTTACCCTTCTGTCCTATAATGACATTACGTTTAGTTCCTCCTGTCTTTTGTCATATGTTAGATTCTTCAATCTAGGTATTAGTTTGGTAGCCCTTCTCTGTACACTTTTCAGTAATCTGATATCCTGTTTTTGAAACAATGCCCAGAAAGGTGACCCATAGTTGACATGGGGTCGAACATAGTTACTGTACAAGCTCATGGCACAATACTCGTCTCTTGTTATGAAGGCCTTTTTAATTATGTTAATACATTTGTTTGCAGTTTGTGTTGTTTTTCTTATCTGCATATTCTGTAATTGCCCAAATGTACAGTAAGGCCACTGGACCAGCTATTGGCCTCATTATTCATTTAAGCATTTAGGGTAAATTTTAGACTTCAACATTCTGCAGCACTCCACACTGTCAATGAGTAATCATAAAAAACTGGGTATTGTGCACCCTTACCAGTGGAAATGGCACAGTCCAAGCTTTAGAATGTTGGGCACATGAGGATTCCAAGCAGCAGCAACTTCCCATTTAAGGTGTGCCATTTGAAGGGGACAGAGCTACTTTTATCATCACTCAAGATTTTTCAAAATTCAAGATTTCAAGACTTCTTTGGGGCTGCAATTCTGCACAGCAGGTTGGAGCTGCCTGTTTTCAGGTGGTTACCCCTCCCAATAGTGAAATTTCACCAGCGAGGTCCCCCACAGTGACTACAGCGCCATGCCACTGTGGGAAACCCACTGGCACCAAGCGATGTCTGTCGGGGGTCCTGCACCCCCAATCCACTCGGACTTCTTGTTGCTAATCCTTAAGCAGGGGTGCAGGGGGGTGTCCCCATCTGGGGGTTCAGGGTGAAGCCCTCCGTAAAAACATAGTCAGCCTGTGGAACCGGCAGCCTACTACAGAATGCGGTTGACCTGCCGGTGTCGCTGATGGGGCGTTCGACAAATATTTTGTCGAGCACCCATTGTGGATCTGTTTTCAGTGAGCATCCCTAAATTAAAATCATTCCTATTAAGCTGCAGCTTACAAACTGACTAATCTGCCTTTTTTCTCATTTCCTTGTGAGGCCTGGGAGCCATTTATGCCATAATAGGGTGTTTTTTAATTTTTGCCATATAAAAAAAGTGCCACAGGTTTAGTACAATTTAATTTATTTCTGGGAGTGTATGGGTCTCTGAAGGGGTTCTTCAGCTTTGTCAGTCCCCCAGCTTCAGGTTTGTATTTCTTGTTTGAGACCTCAGTTAATTTGACTTTTTGGTGGTCCTCAAAGGTTTTGTGGGGTTTTTTTCTGTACAGCCCTCTATTCCACAGTTTGCACGGTTGCCATTAACTGCTGGGCAAGTGCTCCTCCTTCAGGCAATTTTCCCACCTTTGTTTTCAAGCTTGCCCATTGTGTGCATGTTTGCAGAGTGCATGGCATGTTAGCACAGCACAATAGCCTTTAATTACATTGCACTATTGCACTTACACCTCTGTTAGTGCATGGAATCCCACGCAAGCATGAAAACATCATGCATGCAAGCGTGCTAGTGTCCTGCTGGCACCTGCTAGTGAGTGCAGATGTCTATTTAGTATGGTTTGGTGTGTTAAATACTGCATAAAGCTCTGTGGAGGGTTTTTTTTAGACCAACAAGCTATAGCCATACAGCAGAGCTAATAATTATATTTTGCCTCACAACTGTTGCTTGGCACACTATTATGTCTCCCTCTGGCCCCATGGCTTTTTTGAGACCATTAATCATGAAAAGATGTAAGACTTGCAAACGGGTGATGATGCCCTCCTCCATGGATTCCTTTTGCCCTCATTGTGTTACTCCACACCTCCCTGCCAGTCCTCTGGCTTGGTGAGGGAGATCATCTGATTCTTCAGTTGGCAGTGGCAAGCAGAATTGCAAAATAATCTTGTGGCTCCTGAGTGAGTTTGGGCCCTGATGTCCTGCAGGACATCCCAGCAGACATGCCTAATCCCAATTGTGACCCTCAGGTCAGGGGAGAACCACACAGGCATGTCCAGGTGTGGCACAGTGAGCTTAGTTTGTGATAACAGATGTGCAGGCAGACCCTGACCCTGCCATCTTAGAAGGCCAGGATGTTGATTATGAGGATCTTGGAGAAGTTCCAGACCTTAAATTACAACAACAACAAAAAAAAAAACAAGAACTCAGATGAGGAGGATGTTCCTTTCCCTCTGTGAAGGAGGAAGAGGAAAGGGAGTTGTCTGAGTATAAGTTAGGGATTCTGTTTCTGTCCCTGTTTGCTAATAAGTCCTTGTCTTTTTGGGATAGCTGAGGCATGTAGTTCCTTACAGCTCAAGAAGTACAGCCCATGTAGATGGTGGATGTCAATCCAACTCTGTCTTCATCCTTTTTCGACTGCTATGTGACCAAATTATTGAGCAATAAGGGGCAGATGTGTATCAAAGAAAGTATTTTCCAAACCAAATCATGGATCTTCCATTTTTTAAGGAAAATATCTGGCAGGTGGGAAGCTTCTCCACTGAAAGACAAGGCCATTTGTATTTCTGTCAGAAACACCACCCTGCCTATCAAAGGCTTTCTGACCTTAGAAGATTCTCATGTGAAGTGGGTGGACACCACATGAAGGATGGGTTTTGCCTCTGCAAGCACAAACAGTTGTACATCTTATGCTTCTTTTATTGTTTCCAGAGTCTTAAACATGTGAGGCAATGCTCTGGCCAGTTTTATTCCCCGACTCTGAAGGTGTAAGCATTTTGCAATTGATGGCCATGGCCTCCACCTTTCTAGGTGTTTCAAAAGGTCTTCTTTGGCAGAATTTATTAACTAAAGGTATAGATCCAAATTTAGTTGCTATAATTGCACTTATATGCCAATACTTGAGCCAAAATTAGGCTTAGTGCTAAGGGACAGCTTTCTAGTATATTTGAATGTAACCGAGGGATAAGGAAGGGATGTGTGCTCACTCCCCTGTTGTTTACATTGTACGTAGATGGCATGCTGAAGTGTAGTGTTAGTGCTGATAGTGATTCAAAAATAATTAAGTATTGTTCCTGCCCTCTATTGGCGTGTGCTGATGACATTATTGTTATGTCATTGACAAAAGCTGGGTTACAAAAAAAACTGAATTGCATAAATGAGGAATCTAAAAACTTAAAATGAAAAATTAATTTGAACAAAACAAAAGCTATGATATTATGGAATAAAAAGAGTAAAGGAACATGGTTTATAGGATCAGATGAAGTGGAGGTTGTAGCTAGCTATGTATACTTAGGAGTAACGATTCATCAACATAGTAAATGGACCTGCCATATAGATATGACGAGGGAAAAGTTAAAGAAAACCATAGCTGGAATAAACAGATTTAACTGTAAATATGGGAGTATGACCATTTGGCCCTTAATACAGGTGATAAAGGCTAAATTTGAAGCCCAACTTTTATATAGCTGTGAAATATGGAAAACTCATCAACACTAATAAACTACTGAGTCCCTTATATAAAACATTGAGGTACATATTAATGCTGGGTCAGTCTTGCCCAACACCCTATATTAGGTCAGAACTGGGGTTAACAAAAATTAATGCAGCCCTAGAGACAAGGAAAGTCATTTACTGTATTAAGATTAACAAATACAATGACGATGTGATAGTAAAGAAATGTTTGTCAGAGAAAAAGTTTTGGCGTGATTTAGACTATAAAACTGGTTATTGGTTGAATTCTAGTTATCTTAGTCTGAAAACAAGCACACATTAATTCATCTAAACAAATCAGTAGATCTTGGCATTTTGATAAGTGCAAAGTATAAAAAATAGATCTGCAAGAAAATAAACAACTATCGGAATGCAAGTGATCTGGATGAAATAATGGAGTCACGTTACTCTAAATGATTTGCTGCAAATAATCACAAGCATGGATATAAAACACATCTGGACATTTTAACTAATCCTAAACTGTGAACCAACTTCATATTATATAAATTTGAGCAGTTTCCTAGTATGATTTTTGGATTAAAGATATAAAAAAAACAGGTATTATGACAGAGGAATGTGATTGCGGGAGTTGTGATAAGGAAGATTTATTGCATGTACTGTGGGTTTGCAAGCGGTATGATAGGCAACGAGCACTCTGGATGAACCCTTTAGAAATGATATTTATGGAATTAATAAATTGGAACTTACAGATATTTTGCTTCATACAAAAGATAGTTGGGCAGTGGAGAGACTGGCAAACTATTTTACTGCCATTATAAAAATCAAAAATAAAATCAAAATTGTTTAAACTGTTGCTGATTTCCTAACTATATTCTGCACTTTATGTATAATATTTATTTATGATGGCTTTGTATTTTGGTGTCATTGAAACATAGAATTTGATGGCAAATAAGGACCGCTTGGCCCACCTAGTCTGCCCATTTCCCTACCTAATGGATAAGCAGCAGATCTTAGTTAACCAACAGCCTACTTCCTGCTACCCCCCACAAGAATTGCCTTATGTCTGTCCCATGCATTCTTGAATCCCCTCACTGTTTTTGCTTTACAACCTCCTTAGTAAGGCGGTTCAATCCATCTACAACCCTCTCTGTGAAGAAATACTTCCTCACATTACCTCTGAGCTGTCCCCTCTCTATCTTCAAATTGTACCCCCTTGTTCTTGCACATCTCTTTTTCCGAAGGATGCTACCCTCTTGGACTTTGTTGTTTCCCTTGAGGTATTTGAAAGTTTCTATCATGTTCCCCCTCTCCCTCCTTTCCTCGAGGCTATACATCTTGAGCTCTTATAGTCTTTCTTCATATGTCTTCTGGTGCAGACCCTGCACCATTTTGGTTGCCCTCCTCTGGACAGCCTCTACCCTGTCTATGTCTTTGCAGAAATGGGGTCTCCAGAACTGTACACAGTACTCTGGATGTGGTCTTACCAACTGTCTGTACAGAGGGCCAAAAACTTCCTGTTTTCTACTGGTGATGCTTCTCCCTGTGCATCCCAGTATCCCCCAGCCCTCCTTACTGCCTTCTTACATTGCTGGCCCACATTTAGGCCATCTGATATGACTACCCCAATGTCCTTTTCCATATTTGTTGTTGCCAGTATCTCACCCCCATTGTGTACTCTTCCCCTGGATTTTTGTTTCCCAGGTACATTACTTTGCACTTCTTTGCATTGAATCTAAGCTGCCATACATTTGACCATTCATCCAACCTTGCCAAGTCCCTTTTCATCCTTTCCACCCCACCTTGCATATCTATCCTGTTGCAGATCTTTGTGTCATCTGCAAAGAGGCATACTTTTCATTCCAGTCCCACTGCAATGTCACTTATAAAGACATTAAAAAGGACTGGCCACAGTACTGAACCCTGCAGTACCCCACTAGTAACCCCCCTTTCTTCACTGTGGACTCCATTACCCTCTGTGTCCTGTTGTACAGCCAGTGTTTTACCCATGTTACCACCCTAGAACCCACTCCCAGGCTGGCTAATTTGTTTATATGGCCTTGCTAAAATCTAGGTAGGCCATGTCCACAGCCCCTCCTTGGTCTACTACTTTGGTCACCCAGTCAAAGAAATCGATTAGATTTGTCTGACATGACCTTCCTGCTGTGAATCCATGCTGCCTTGGGTCCTGTGCCCCACTGGCCTCTAGGTACTCAACAGTTCTTTGCTTCAAAAGTGATTCCATCATTTTCCCTACCACTGAGGTCAAACTGTCAGGTCTGTAGTTTCCTGCCTCAGTCTTGCTCCCACTTTCGTGAAGGGGAATCACATCTACCCTTTTCCAGTCCTCAGGTACCACACCATCCTCCCATGATTTATTAAAAAGGGTAGTCAGTGGTGTTACTAGTTCTTCCCTTAGTTCTTTTAGAATTCCAGGGTGAATCTCTGCAGGCCCCATTGCTTTATCCACCTTCAGTTTTAAGGGTTCTTTCAGAACCCTTTCTTCTGTGAAAGGACTAATATCAACCTCCCTATCCAGAGTGCATCTATTGACTGGATTAGGTATCTCCCCCTGCTTTTCCATTGTGAATACTGAGCAGAAGTATTCATGCAGTATCCCTGCTTTTTCACTGTTACTCTCTGCCCAACCACCTTCCTCTTTATTCAGCATCAGTATCCCTTTCTCTGCTACTTAATGTATCTATAAAAGGTTTTATCCCCTTCTTAACCGAGTTGGCAATCTTTTCCTCAGTTTGGGCCTTCGCTATTCTGACTACCTTCCCCGCTTCATTCTGCTTTAACTAGTACAGTTCTCTGTTCTGCTCCTTCTGTGTTTCCTTATACTTCCTGAATGTTATCTTTTTCTCCCTAATCTTCCCCACCACTTCTTTTGAGAACCATAATGTTTTTTTTTCTTTCATTTTGATTTATTTGCTTCACACAAAGGCTTGTTTCCTCTGTGATGGTGGAATTGATGTTTCCCCATTGTTGCTCCACCTTCTTGCCTGTTTGCTAGTACTTTTCTGAGACACTCTCCCATTTTGACAAAATCAGCCCTCCTGAAGTCCAGTACCTTCACTTTTGTATGGCTTGACTCTACAGCAAAGTTTATCATGAATCACACTGTTTGGTGGTCACTTGTTCCCAGATGGCTACCCAGTTCTAGATCTGATATCCTCTCTCTGTCCCCATTTGATAAAATTAGGTCTAAGATTGCTCCCTCCCGAGTGGGTTCCAAAACTAACTGTCTGAGGTATGCCCCCAGTAGGGCATCATGAATGGCCCTGCTCTTGGATGTGGCTGCAGCAAAGGTGCTCCAGCTAAGATCTGGCATATTCAGGTCCCCCATCAGCAATATCTCCCCTTTCTCTGCCATCCTAAGGATGCCTTCTATAATTTCCTTATCCATTACCTCCCCATGAGATGGGAGTCTGTATACAACCCCTGTGCGGATTGTGGTGCCATTTCCAGTCTCCAGGGTGACCCACAGTACCTCCTCTCCTCCCTGTTTACCCTTTAGTTCTGTTGCTTTGATCCTTTCCCTTGCATAGAGAGCTACTCCTCCTTCTCTTCTTCCCTCCCTGTCTCTCCTGTAGATTGTGTACCCTGGTATGTTGACATCCCAGTCATGGTTCTCTGTGTACCATGTTTCTGTTACTGCCATGATATCCAGGTATCCCTCTTCCATCAAGGCCACCATTTCGAGGAGCTTTTTACCTAGACTATGGGCATTGGTACTCATTACCCTCCATTTTTTATGGCTTTATGTCTTTTTGTGCCATCCCTGTCCTTACTGCCTTTGTGTTTTTCTCCATTTACCCCTGCCCTTCTTCCTGTTGACTGCTGTATCATGGTGTTAACCTCACTAACTACCCTGATTTTTTTGGGGGGGAGGCTTTGATTTCCCTTCTCCTTTTCAGTGTCTCCCCTCTGGCTAGTTTAAATGATTGCCAATGAAGCACTTGTTTTATTATAGGTGATGTCCTTTTAATTACTATTTGTGTATTTAGTTGTCTATGATTGTGAAAGTTTTTGTAACCATATGATACAAATTGTTTGATTGAGGTGTTTATACACTGGAGAATTGTGCATATCATCCAGCTCAGACTGCTTAATTGTTTTCAGCCATTAGGGCCTTGTGGCTTACTTATTGGGTCACTGATCAATCTTCATAAACTAAGCTACTTAACTTCCCCTTGAATGACCCTTATGGGTTGATTCTGACCTGGATAGTAATTTAAAGGATATGCAGTAAGGCGGGATATCTCTAGTGACAAAACAACAGTGCTAACCTACCATAACCTAAAGGGGTCAAAGTAGTGGTCAGCACAGACAGTTTGGAGGGGTTCATTCCTTCAGAACTTTGTCTCCAGAGAATAGAGGAGTCCACTCAGGTAACAAAAGCTACAATATCAGAAGAGACCTGGCCAGGCACAATGTAGAAGGTCCAGCACCAAAAGCCTGGTGCCTCACAAGAAGGCACGCTGGCTCATACTTGACTCCTTTTCTTTAGTGGAAGACTATTGGAGTTTTTCTTAAAATGCGCCCAAACCAATGTCAGATACCTTATTAGGGGATGCTTTCTTCCACCCAGGTTTCCAAGGACATTGCAATGGCCAGGCATTGTCAGAGACCCTGACCCCTCATTCATTCAGGCCATCATACAAGTCCCTCTAATTGAACAAGGTCAGGGGTCCTATTGGATCTATTTCATAGTTACCAAGAAGTTGGTGGGGTTTCAGGCCCATTCTAGATTCAAAACACCCAAACAAGTTTGCACACCACAAACCTTTCAAGATGGAGTCCCTGACATCAGTCACCTGGGTTAATCTGCCAGGGTATTTACTAAAGCCTCAATACATCTGACAGATGCCTACCTCCACATTTCAATCCGTCAGTCTGACCTAGAGTATCTCTGGATCTTGGTATTGGACCAGCTTTCCAGTACAGGGTGCTTCTATTTGCCTGTGCATCACTCCCCCCCCCCAAGTTTCTTGAAGGTGTTGACAGTCCTGGTGGCTGAATTCAACAGGAAAGGAATCATGTCTGTCCTTATTGAATGATCTGCTTATTCATGCACTGACATTGGCTCTGGCAGGAGGTCAGTATTCAGGACTCTGGGGATGCTAGAGTTGCACGGCTATGTGGTGATCCAGGAGAAAAGCTCTCTGAGCCATCTCAGACCTTGGAATACCTGGTGGCAAATCTTCAATTCAAAACCACGGAACCTTTTCTCTCATGTTTCTGGAAGGAGACCGTATAGAGAAAAGTTCAGTGGCTCAGGATGAAGTCATCATCATCTGCCCTCAGACTGTGGTGGTTTCTTGGCCTCATGGCAGGAAGGGATACATTTATTCTTGTGGCTCTCTTCCATGTGTAGCCTATTCTAATGGATTGGCTGTAAACCTGGGATCACTCATTTGAGGATTATCAAGTTTTCCAGTTTTCCATACAGCCCTCAGCTTCATCACTTCCTGAGTCGGTGAGTGGATGTGCAGGATCTGAGCAAGGGTTCCACTAGAACTTCTCCAGAATTAATTCTCACAACAGATGTCAGTTTGCATGAATGTAGGGCAGGCTGGAACCAACTGTCCACTCAGGGAACTTGGTCAGTCTAGGAACAGCATCTCCAAATCAATGTTCTGGAGTTAAAGGCAGTACCCCTAGTTCCTTTGGTTTCAAACCATGCTTCTAAGCATGGCCTACATAACCATTAGGGTGGCATAAGCAGAGAGATATTTCGAGAGGCTGCCATCCTGTTGGCAGTACACTTGGCATTGGAGTTGAACCTTCATGGCGGACTGATTAAGTCACAAAAATGTTCACTTCATGAAGTTGAGTTTCAACCCAGAGGTTATTGAACTCCTGTGCAACTGGTTTGGTCAACCTCAAATGGATCTGTTCACATCTAGCCATGATACTTACATCCAAACAGGTTCTTCAGTAGTTTCTGCATCCACAAATGGAGGCAGTGGCCACTTTGCCTCAAGAGTGGACCTTCAGCAGAACGTATGCTTCCTCCACTAACTTTTCTTCCTAAATCATTTAAAAAAATAAAGAAGAAGGAATAAATTTAAAAGACACTCTTCTGGAAGCTGCCTCTTATTAGATGGAGTGTGGCTGAGAAGACTGTAGTTCTCTGTCTTAGTAGATATACAGTCACTCAGCAAAGCACCTTTACACCTTCTGTTGCAAGAGACCTGATGTCAGGGTCCCATTCTCCATGAAAATCCAGGAAAGATGCAGCTCACGGCCTGGCTCCTGAGAGGAGAAGGAGGCCTCTGTATATAAACAAAATAAAAATAAATAAATTACTGTAGGTTTCTCAAAAAAACTAGTTGACTCCTTTTTGACTGCCAGAAAAATCTCTCTGTCTGCAGCCTATGCTACAGTAGGGGTCATCTCTTTTTATCTTGGGTCATACGGGAAGGATTTAAAGCATTCAAAAGCCTATATTCCAGAGATTTTGGATTTCTAGACAAAGACATGTCAAAGAGGTTGGCAGTGAGTATGCTGAGAGGTCAGCTTTCTACTCTTGGAGCACCCTGTTTTTTTTTCACCTAGGAGCTAATAAGTGCATTTTAGTAGGAGTCGTCCAGTGTCCTGATCTCCAGTTGTTCTGTGGGATCTGAACTGGATTCTGATAGCTCACTGCAAATTTTTTATCTGCTATAAACCATATCGCTAGATGTGTTATTTTATAGGTTTTTCCTCATAAGGAGACATATCTTATTAGGCATAAGGATAGATGATTCTCAGAATGGTTACCCTTTTTTCATCCCTAAAATAGTCTCAGCCTTCCTGGTGTTCCAAACAATGAGCTTCATCCTCCTGTCTGCAACCTTCTCACTCCAAAGAGAAGGAATTGGCTTTAGTTGGATTTATCATGCATTGTTTGGATTTATCTTAAATGGATGGCTTCATTCTGAAAATCAAATAGTCTGTCTGTTGACTTGAAACAGACAAGCATGGTCAGAAGGGCTCTAAGGCTACCCTAGCTAAGAGGTTGCAGGCCTGCAGCGCTCAGGTCAGTGACATGGAAAAGAAGAGGCCTACAGCTCTCAACAAGGCTCACTCTGCCATGGCTAGGCTGATGCCCTGCACAAAGACAGCTGAAGCATGTTTTTAGGGTTACGTAAGGTAACTACATGGTCTTCCACCCACAAGTTCAAAATGTCCAGTTTGGATGTTTCAGAATTCTGTTGATGCAGTTTCAGCCACAGAGTGCTACAGACGGCAATTCACAAGTGATTTTCAGTGCTTGACTCTGGCATATGGGATAATATTCTCCCCCCCTTCCCATTGTTTCTGGGTACTGTTCTTAGAACCTTGTTATGATTACCTATTGACAATGTGGAGCACTATAGAAAGAAAAACATTTTTCATACTCAGAGTAATTTCCTTTTCTGTTAGCTCCAACATTGTCAATGGGGCCAACCCAGGAGCCTGGCTCCAGTGGGAGAATCTTATCCAGTATGCTAGGAGTGATGTCCTATTTGATAAAATCCCCTACTGTGTTTTCAGACATCCTTCTTTTTGTTTTTCCTGTGCTGTACTCATAAATAAACTATATATAAAAAATATATATACATATTTTTCAATCAGCCTGCGACTGCAAGTTAACAGCTTTAGTGATAACTCTTAAGGTGTTTTCCTATTTGCAGGTCGTCTCTCCACATTCATTTGTTTCCTGAAAGTTATGCCGTATTGTGTGGTCAGCCTCACTTTTCCAGATGAGCGAGTGGTGTGGAGTCTTCCTTGTTGCCTGCTTTTTTTTTTCTGCGGGGAGGACTAAATTATCCAGACCTTGAGTCTGAACAGCTAGTGACTGCTCTCCATAGAAGCTACTCTTCTCCTAACTTTGGTAATCTCCCCACCATTAACTTACACCTTGCCCGTGAACTGACATTAGGCATCCCATCTATTTCCCCCACTCCTAGAATCCCCCCATACCCCATGCTTGGTCCCTCCTGCCACCCCCACCTCCTCAGATATCCTAGGGCCAACCCCCCCCATGTCGCTTTCAGCATGCCACCTCTGCTGTTCCCTCCGAGTACCTCTTCTTCATCATACACCATCCCACATCACTTCCCTCCCCATTTCCATGTCTGACCATTCAGTCACACATTTTCTCTCTTGTGCTCTCCTCCCTCCTCCCCACAGGCACTCCCCCCAGACGCTACTTCACCCTCCTATTTTGCCAAAGCCCCAACTCAAGGCTGCTTACCCTTCCTAAGTCTCTCTTCAACTCGAGAGGGGGTCCTCCACTGCTCTCTCCACATAGTTCACCACTGCTTTCCTAAATCCATTGCTGACACTGTACTAATTACCTAGTACTAGAGATAACATTGTAATATTGTTACCTAATGTATGTTCTATGCCAGCTCAATATAATATGTCTATTGTCTGTCAACCTGACATGGAACCTTTGTAAAAGAGCTTGTGCTCAAAGGTTTTATCCAAATCCTTAAATAAAAAAAAAAATAAAGGAGAGCATTTTCTTCCTCAGATATCTGCCAGGGAGGTAAGGCAGCATGTATTTACACTATTAAGGATTGCTGCATAAGATTAATTGGTTGCAGTACCTAAAAAATATGTAGCAATTATTTATTTATTTAGTTAATTTTATTTATTTGTATATTTGGAAACAACCCTTGAGTATGCACTCTTTTACAAAGGTTCCATGTCAGGATGCAAAACAGCAGAGACATAACAAAAACTTGATAGTTAACATAAAACATAAGATTGTTATGTAATACAGAAAACAAATAAATAATACATCTGAGTAATCTAGACAACTGATATTAAACAGCAGGAGGAGATTCTTAATTAGCAACGTACGGCATAGCTGCCCCAAGGGGGCCTGTCAAGGCAGAGTATCAGAAAGGGTAGGAGGAAGAAAAGGGGGAAATTGCGGATGAAGGGTACATTAGAGAGAGAGACAGAGAGAAAGAGAGGGAGAGAGAGAGAGAGAGAGAGAGATAGAGATAGAGAGAACTGGATTGGGAGAAAGAGAATAATTAGTGGGAGAGTGGGTGGAAAGGGGAGGTGTTGGGGGAGTATGGTGGGGAGGGAGTTGGAGGGAGCTGGGGGGGGGAGGGATGGCAGGAGGGGGTCCAGGATAGGTAAAACAGGAGGAAAGCTCAGACAGATGAGGGGAGTTTCCAGGTTGAGGATATGGACTCAGATAAGGGAGTCAGAGGTGTTTAAGAGGGGGTATCCAGATTGAAGATATGGATTCTGCTAAGGCAGTATGGTATGGCACTGTGAGGTCAGTAGTGACTGGGAAGTTGCTGCTGCTTTGAATCCTCATGGGTCCAACATTCTAAAGCTTGGTCTGTGCTATTTACCCTGGTAGAGGTGCACAATACCCAGTTGTTATGATTAGCTAACAACAAGGACACTGATTTACGGTGATTAAAATAATGAAATTCCATTTATAAGACTTGAAATTCTGGGAATTGCACTGGTGATTGTTAGTCTAACTTTCAGATTTTACAGGCATTCTAATGTCATTCTTTTAGTATGTGTATAAATGATCAGAATAAAATAAAACATACAGTAGTAGCCACAGACATTGCAAGCTATTTCCAGATATTTTGTGAAATTTCTAAAGAGTTTCTCTCTGCTGCCCCTACTGTGGAAATGCAGAAAGCAGGAGATTTCTCTAGAAATATCACAGAAATTTTGGGAAATAGCTGGCAATGTCTATGGCTACTACTGTAATATACACAGCTCTAAATGAAGAAAACTGTAACTGGTACAGGACGTAATCATAAGAAAAACACAAGGGCCTGGATATTCAGACTGCACAGGGCAGTGGCGCAAGCCTGGGCACAGTGCAACAGGGCTGCACCAGGGCATGGACTAGGCGATATTCAATGGTGCTGTGCCATGGTGCACCGTTGAATATGGCATGGAGGGTGCACACACTGAGCATGGCACAGTGGCACTGCGCCAGCGCAAGACACAGAAATGGAGCAGGGGGATGCGCAAGTGCAGTTGTGCTAGGTGCATCACCCATGATATTCAGCCTGGGGCGTGCAAATGAGGCCATAATGCATGCAAGGTGCAAATGGGGCTGTTTGCATGTCATTATGGCCCCATTTGCATATGATGCGCCGATCCCTGATGAATTGCACCTGGTACCCTGCCAAGCTGCAGCCATCAGGAATCGACAACCTGTTGTGCTAATGCAGCCCCCCACTCCCGTACACCCAGTTGCAGGCATCTGTAACTGACATACCACTCCCTGGTGGTCTAGCAGCAACCCCCCATTCACCCAATCGCGGGCTGCTGTGGATATAGTAAAGTCCCTGGTGGTCTAGTGGTAACCCCCCCTTCACCCGCTCACTGGCTGTTGTAACAAATAGAGAATCCATGGTGGTCTAGCAGTAACCCCCCCCCTTCGCCTGATCATGGGCTGCTGTGAAAAGAAAGACTTACCTGGTGGTCCAGTGGTACCCCCCTGCACACCCACCCACAGAGGTCTCCCACCACCCAGCACCCCCCCATCATCAGCAGGCGGCGGCACCCTGCCTGCATGCCGCCCGTCTGCCTGCTGAATGACAGTGTATAGTATGATCTGTATGCCTAATGGTCCACTGAGTGGACCATTGGGTGTGCAGACCATACTGTACTGCTCAGGCTCAATATGTGAATGAACATGTCCATTCACATATTGGGCCTGTGTAGTACAGTATGTTCAGCATGCCCATTGGTCCACGCAGTGGACCAGCAGGTGTACAAATTGTACTGTACACTGTAATTCAGCAGGCAGCCGGGCAGCATGTGGGTGGGGTGCTGCCACCCACCGATGACGGGGGGGTGCTGGGTGGTGGGGGACCTCTGTTGGTGGGTGAGGAGGGGATACCACTGGACCACCAGGTAATTCTTTCTTTCCACAGCAGCCCGTGATTGGGCTAAGGGGGGGGTTACTGCTAGTCCACCAGGGATATCTCTGATTTTACAACAGCCCACGATCAGGCGAATGGAGTGGGGGGTCCACTGGACCACCGGGGAGTATGTGTGCACAGGCAACAGTGTTCTGTGTGGCCGGGTGGCCACCCATGGCTGGTGGCTGCTGTGTTGCACCATGCAGTTCAGCAGCCCACGTGTGGGTGGCTGGGACTTGCTCCAGCTTTTCCAGGGCTCAACTTTAAGCCCTCCCCTGTGCGGTGCAGTGCAGGGTTGCGCCAGCATATGTGCCGCACATCCCGGGCAGAATATCGGGATGTACCGCATATGCATGGGCACGCCCCCTGCATCTGCGCCACTTAGAATTACATTGAGCCCCGGCACATTGGGACTTGTGTTGCACCTTGCGGCAGTTTGAATATCTCACTGGGGCAAATGCGAAGCTATGCAACCCTTTCAATATCCGGCCATGTTCTGCAGATTTACTGATCTGGTCTAACATTTCAAATTCCATGAAATTCTTTGATTTTTATAGTGTTCAGGCTGTCCAAATTCTGGAATTTTTCCAGATTTTTCCAGTAAAAACCAAAAACCGGTGGCCCTGCCCATCAACAATGTTGGAGCTAACAGAAAAAGAAATTACAGTAAGTATGAAGACATTTCTTTGGTATTTCCCCATATTTGTATGCAACCTATTACTGAGGTGCACCTGTTCAAAAACTGTTCTTGCCTTTCAGTCACCAGTGGAGCACAGATGATACAAACCAGTTCTTTAGAAGTTAAATTTATCTTTATTAATAACAAAATTTATTGCACTTACAGTTCTGATAGCTGTTAACATCTCTGCATGTCGTACTTCACAAGAAACAGGAACATAAAAAAATTCTGACACAAAATGTTCAGCTTTAATATATAAACAAATGCCAGCGTGCTTTGGTGCTGAGACAGTGCAAAACCACAGCCCAGTGTTTTGCTCTAGGTCATAGGTATATTCAGAGCATAGCAGACTGATGTCCATATTGCTCACCATGTTTAGTTTTCTATACCCAGTTTTAATGTTTGTACCCCATTATACCATGTGAAATACAGTATGTGTCTAACTTTTCCTTAAATTCATTGAGGCGCATACTACCCACCAATTCCTCAGGGAAGGAGTTCCATATTGCTGCCACTCTGATTATACCTGTGTGCTCTCCTATTGGTTTTACATGTTTCACAATCTAATTGTAGGGTGTGAAATCTTGTGCTATATGCTTCATGTTTCCTTTTAAGCCCTAAACATTCCCATAAGTCATTGCTGGAAAGTGCCTTGAAGAGAAGGCACATGTCTCCCTTTAACCTGTTGTACTCCAATGGTTACCTACTCAACCTATTCATTATTGTCTCATAATCCAAACCTTATAAATCCCCATCATTCTGATGGCTCTCCTTTGCACCTTTTCCAAGACTTGATTTCAGTTCTTCTTCCTGGTGTCCAAAACTGTGCGCAATACTCAAGGTGTGGCCTCACTAGTGAAGTGTACAGTGGGACCAACACCTCTCTCCTGCTACTCCTAATGTGTCTGCCAATGCTACCCAAGACTCCAGTTGCTTTTTTATGACTTGTTTGCAATGTCCTTTAAAGCTCAGATCCCCATCTACTAAAATGCCCAGACCCTATTCTTCAGAGACAACTCTAAGAGTTGTCAGACTGCTCTGTAAAGCTTCATCAGGAATGATGAGGATATAACCTGAAAAAGTGTTCTGCTTGAGTTTTCTGTACCAACTGATAGTTGCAAAGTTGAACAGAGTCATTCCCAGAACTGAGTTCTTATAGGTCCCCACCCCTACCCTCATCACTGATCAGGGATTTATTTTAAATACCAGCTGTCTTTCTCCACTTTTCTGTTGGAATTAAGTCACTCCCTAAACTGATATCCTTTAGGCTCCCACCTCCACTTCCAGCACTATTTGGGGGGGGGGGTACATTTTAAACAGCATCTGTCTTTCCCCATTTTGCTGTGGGAATAGAGTCGTTCCATAGACTGAGTTCCTCTTGGCTCACCCCCATGGCCACCACTGTTTAATTGTAAATTTTTAACATCAGCAGCCTTTTCCCATTCTGATATGGCGTTACAGTCAGTCCATGAAATGTGTTCCTGTAGGCCTTCACCTCAACTCCCAATCTCACCACTATACACTTTAAACAGCAGTAGTCATTCCCCAATTTCCAAATGAACTACAGTCACTATATTTAGTGAGTACCTTTAGGCCCCTGCCTCCACTCCTACTCTCACCACTGTATCATAAACAAACAGAAAGAAATGGCAGCAAAGGACTGCTTCACCCACCCAGTCTGCCCATTTTTCCCTACCTACATTCTCACCACACACCCTACTTAATCTGCATCTCTTTCTCCCTCCGCCCTTCCTTTCCACTATGATTCTATTGTGCCTTTCCCATTCATTCTTGAATCCAACCACCATTATCACTCCCATCACCTATACTGGAAGGCTATTCCTCCCAAAAGTGGGAGCAAAGCAGAGACAAGAAAATACAGACCTGTTAGCTTGACCTCAGTCACTTCTGAAAGAAAGAATTGTTGAGTACCTAGAGGCTAGCAGGGCACAGGACCCAAGGCTGCATGGATTCACAGCAGCAAGGTCATGTCAGGTGAGTCTAATAGATTTCTTTGACTGGGTGACCAAAGTAGTAGACCAGGGAGGGGCTGTGGACATGGCCTACCTAGACTTTAGCAAGGCATTTGACACAGTCCCACACAAAAGATTAATAAATAAAGTTAGCTAGCCTGGGAGTGGGTCCCAGGGTGGCAGCCTGGTTAAAAATATTGGCTGAACAACAGGACACAGAGGGTAACAGTAAATGGTGCCCACTCTAAAGAAAGGGGGGTTACTAGTGGGGTACCGCAGTGTTCAATACTGGGTCTGGTCCTTTTTAATGTTTTTATAAGTGACATTGCAGAGGGACTGGAAGGAAAAGTATGCCTCTTTGCAGACGACACAAAGATCTGCAACAGGGATGATATGCAAAGGGGCGGAAAGGGTGAGAAGGGACTTGGCAAGGTTGGTGGAATGGTCAAATGTATAGCAGCTTAGATGCAATACAAAGAAGTGCAAAGTAGTGCACCTGGGAAACAAAAACCCAGGGGAAGAGTACACAATGGGAGGGGTAGTAACAACAACACAAATGGAAAGGGACCTGGGGGTAGTCATATCAGATAACCTAAAGGTAAGCAAGCAATGTGAGAAGGCAGTAACGATGGTTGGGGGGATACTGGGATGTATAGGGAGATGCATCACCAGTAGAAAACAGGAAGTGGATATCCCCCTGTACAGACAGTTGGTGAGACCCCATCTGGAGTACTGTATGCAGTTCTGGAGACCCCATCTCTGCAAGAACATATATAGGATGGAGGCAGTCCAGAGGAGAGCAGTTAATATGGTGCAGGGTATGCAATAGAAGCTATACAAAGAGAGAGACTGAAGGAGTTTAATATATATACCATTCAGGATAGGTGGGAGAGGGGGGACATGACAGAACTTTCAAGTACCTCAAGGGAATCATCAAAGTCCAAGAAGGTAGCATATTTCAGAAAAAAGAGATGTGCAAGAAAAAGGGGATACAATTTAATGATAGAGGGGGGTGGCTCAAGGGTAATGTGTGGAGGTATTTTTTCACAGAGAGGGTGCGGGATGCATGGAATGGCATTCCTGAGGAGATCATGGGTCAAAAAGAGTGGGGAATTCAAGAATGCATGGCACATACATAAGGTAATTCTGGTGGGGGGTAGAAAGAAGTAGGCTGTTGGTTAACAAGGATCTGCAATAGGTAGGGAAATGAGCAGACAAGGTGGGCTAAACAGTCCTTATCTGCCATCAAAGTCTATGTTTCTGTGTTTCTATTTCAGGAATCCACCACACTTTCTGTGAAGAAGTACTTCCTAACATCTATCCTGCATCTGCTCCATTTCAGCTTCATATCATTTTCCCTCATTCTTGGGCACCTTTTTTTCTGAAAAATACTTCCCCTTCCTTGAACCTTATTTATTCTTGTGAGGTATTTAAAGGTCTCTTTCATATCCCCTATCTCCCTCTTCTCTTCCAGAGTGTGCATGTTCAGGTCCTTTAGTCTGTCCTTGAAGGGCTTTTGATGCAGCCCTAGAAACATTTTAGTTTTTCTTTCTTTCTTTCTTTCTTTCTTTCTTTCTTTCTTTCTTTCTTTCTTTCTTTCTTTCTTTCTTTCTTTCTTCAAAGCTTGCTAGAAAGTCAAGCTCCAATTATGTGACAGAAACCTCTATTTTCTGGGACTTAAGACATATCAGGTTAAAAAATACAGTAAAGAAACAAACAAGGATAGAGAATCCAGTTAGTAATGTGTTCTCAGTACTAGCATATAAGGCAAGTGCACTACTATATACTGATTTCCTTTTTAAATTGCACTGTAATATAATAGCACTCAGACCATCCAATACTGTGACATTTCAGTACTTAGACCATCCAAAACGTCCTAACCAAAGAATCTTCCTGGGCCAGACAGAAATGGTATCACTTCTAATCTATCATTCTGACCAAGAGGCACAGTGGGCCACAGTGGAAAAGTCCAGTACCATTCACATTTTATTAGAAGCCTGTCATAATCTTCCCTTCTTCTATTTCTAACCCCTCTATCTATGTAAATGTAAAATGATGTCCCATGTTGCCCCAATTCCTGTTCAAATGATTAGCCAGGGCATTTATAAGATCACTGCTTTCTATGGCCCTCATGTGCTCCCCAAATGTTAGTTTTTATTGGTTTATTTATTTAAAATGTTGGTAACTGGGAGAGGCACACTGAGCTGAAACTCATTTCCAGATGCAATCTGGGAGGAAGGGAATGGTGGGGGTCAAGAAAACATTCAGGATACTATATACATATGGCATACAATTAATAATAATAATAATAATAAAGGTACTGAAATAACAATGATATATCTGCAGATATTGTTAGACATTTGTAACCCACTGTTAGCACTGAAAACCAGCTATAAAAGGAGAAACTAAAAGAGGCATGGAGGGAGGGAGGGATCATAGGGGGATGAGGTGATGATTGCTGCTTTTGTTAGTAGTCAGATGGGTTAGGTAAAGTGGAGTACAGAAGGAGGAAGTTAAGAGTAAGCAGAGAACAATACCCTCACCCTTTTTGCTGGGATGAGTAAGGACCGGGGGCAAGAGGAAGGGAAAGATTTCGAAAGTGTACATTTTATAAAGTTAGTTTGAATTCTTTTTGTGTTTTTCAAGTATAGTAACTCCTACAGTTACATTTTGCCAAATACACCACACCTTCTGGTGCACATGTAATGAAGCTTCTTACCTGCACATCCATTCCCTGCCTGTTTTGGGATTAAAAAAAAAGAACAGTGTTGTTAATTACTTGTCAGTATTTGCAGTTGCCATGTTGATGGCAACCATCTATTTTGTTGGGCAACCACATGCTGAGTTTTCCAGGGACAGGCTGAAACAAGTGTACCACCATGTCCCTCACTTTCTCCCCCTCCTACGTTAATGTTTGAGAGCTCTCAGTCTTAGATGAGTGCTCACCAGATGCCAATATCTCCTCTCAATGTTACAGATTTCTTTTGATCAAGCATTATAGGTGGTTACAAATGTTTTTTTTTTGTGTACATTCTTATTTTTTCCCTTTCTTTTTCCTTAAGTAGATCTTCTCTGGGGATATTAACTACTGCTTCCCTGGCTTGATTAATCAGACCCTCCCCATATTCCCTTTTCCTCAAGTCTGCATAGCACCTCTTCAGCCCTTTGTTCATAAAATGATTCCGCTCCACTATTACATTTGGCCATAATAAACTGACCTTTTGAAATGCATGTTATTGTGTGGCGTGGATGACAACTGCTGGCTAATAGTATAGTATTCATAACTGTGGGTTTTCTAAAGATATCCATAGTGATCCCCCTTTGCCAATTTTTTTTTTGTTAATAATAAGATCCAGGAAGCTGATCTGATAGTGACTTACAGAAATACTAATCCTTAAATTTGTATTACTTGCTTCTAGAAGTCTCACAAATGAAAACAGATCCTCCTCAGATACTGCACCACGCAATGATCAACACTGTGTACTTGTGTTGAGCCAATAAAATCTGTATGAATGAGCTGTATTCCCTGTGTTTGCACCAAGGGTATCCATTAAAGATTTCTACGCAAGACAATTTGCTCCTGCTTTTTTCATTTGTTGGGATCTTTTAAGTTTGTAGATCCAGTCAATTTAATGCAGATGTTGGTCAATGTATATGCTGCACTCTTATTACAGTAGTTCTACTGTCCATGGCACTGCAGCTCCCTGGTTGGGCTCAGATCCCCTTTAACAGTGGTTGACTTTACAAGTTAAACCAGCTCAAGTTCCAGAAGAGAGATACTGGTTAGGATATAGATCGAGTATTTATCTTCCATTGTGTTAATCTTTTACCTAATGATAAATGTCAGAAGGACAACTGAGGGTATCGCAATATTGTAATTATGGAGAGAAATTTGTGTATGAGCAAAGGGCAGAAGAGATCATTCAGACTGGAGGAAAGGGAATATGGGCAGGTTCTGATTAATCATGCCAGGGAAGCAGTTGTTAATATCCCCAGACAAGATCTGCTTAAGGAAAAAGGAAGGAAACCCATAAGAATATACACAAAAAAAAACCTTTGCAACCACCTATAATGCTCAATCAAAAGAAATCAGTAACATTGTGAAGAGACATTGGTGCCTACTGAGCACTGATCTAGGACTCACAGATCTCCCAAACATTAACATACAAGAAGGAAAATGATAGAGACATAGTGGTACACTCTGTTCAGCCTATCCCTGGAAAACTCAGCATGTGGTCGTCCAACAGAACAGATGGTTGCCATTGATGTGGAAACTGCTAATATTACCAGGTGGTTAATACCACTAAAACCTTTTGGAATCCAAAAACAAATAAGGATGTAAAAGTAAGAGGATTCATTACATGTGCAAGAAAAAGTGTGGTATATTTGGTAAAATGTAACTGTGGAAGTTATTACAGTATATGAAAAAAAAGGCATTCAGACTAAGAGTGGGGGAACACATGAGGGCCATAGAGAAGAGAGATCATATGAATGACTTCGCTGATCATATGAAATCTAGATTTAATATTTGCCGTATTGGTCCTTGTAAGATCAGATCCCGAAGCAAATGATTTGATACCTTTTAATGGACCAACATTGATGTAACAAAAATAACAAAGTGCTTTAGCTTTCGGACCAACAAGTCATTTGTCAGAAGCGTAATGACAGTTATTTAGAAAAAACAATACTTTTAACACCCATATCATGCAGAAAAAAACCCAGAAAAAATCCCCATTGGTTTAAAATACTCATTTAAAACAAAACAGAGGATGATGTCAGAGAAGATTAACAGTACCATGTCACCTTTAGCTGGTAGAGTCTCAGGGTCAGAGGTACTTAGTGCAGAAGACATACAAAGAACTCTACTGCATATAAATTAAATTGACATATACGATAACAACTACTTGAGCAGATGTCTCTTAAATCAAATTATGAGTGTCAGAATGAGTATAAGAATGCAGTTACTGACAAACAACCCTCACCTGGATTAAAGACATACTAAAATTGTCTTAGGACTACAAGAAGCATCTATGTATGCAGTGCATAACATACAAAGAGTGACCAGTAAAAATTTCTAAAAAAGATCAGTAGTTGCACGCTGTATGATATGTAAAACTTAGCTGGACTCATTACCCAGTTATACTCTCCAGCTAGATATTATGCCCCATGAACTTCAAAAGCCTATAGTGTAGTAAAACTTCTTAGGACTTCTTAAGGTACTGTCCCCACAAACCACTACCTTATTTCTGTTACGTTGATGATCTGTTTATCATTTAGATGGAGGGCACAGATACACGTAATGATTTTCATCAGGAACTTAATAACCTTCACCCTACCATAAAACTTACTCAGGAGTATTCTGCCACCAATGTTAATTTTCTGGACACCACAGTCACCATTAAGGATGGAACCTTACATACGTGTATTTATAGGAAGCCAACAGACAGACAGAAATACTTACACAAGAAAAGTAATCACACAAACTATTGAAAAAACATCTGTCACGTACAGTCAAGCACTCCTATTTTGCCGAATTTGTTCAAATGAGGAGGACAGAGATACACATTTGGCTATGTTAAAAAACACCTTTATTGAGCAGGGACACTCTTCCAGAGTAATTGACAGGACAACAGAATGTGCAGCACAAGTACCAAGAGAACAACTACTTCAGTAACAAGAAAAGATAGCTATAGACACAATACCCTTAGTAGTCACACATCATCCAGACTTTGAACTTCTGCCTACTATTATTAAAGACCTCCACCCAATATTTAGTGAGGATGAGATGCTTAATTGTATTTTTAAGGAATTACCACTGCTAACTTTTAAACAACCACCAAACTTAGCCAGCCTAGTTATTAGGAGTGAGCTTTCACTAGAACAGAACACAATGATATTAAATAGTACATGACCCTGCAAACAACGCACCTGTAAGACTTGTGAGCACATTTCCACTTTGGACTGTGTGGTTACATCACAAAACAGACAATTCAAGGTACATGGGAGTTATACATGTACATCACAACATGTTATTTAATTCATTCAGTGCAAGAGATGTCCACAAAGAAGTTTATGTTGGAGAGACAAGCCAACTGCTCCACACTAGCTTTGCAGTTGAGATCTTAAACAGAGAAGATTATATTAATGAAGCTAACAGACAGCTAACTGATCATACCTACTACAGAGAACTGGAGAGTGACCCCACTACAAGATATAAAAAAGAACCAAGTGACTTAATTGGAACTTTTCCAAACCATGTCCAAAAAAACCCTAACTGACCTCATCCCTGCTGAACTCATGCCAGGAACATTCCACATGCTGCCTAAAATACATAAACCTGGCAATCTGTGAAGACCCATAGTCTATGGTAATGGTACCCTAACTGAGAGGATCTCAGGGTTTGTAGAAACCACTTTGAAACCACTGGTTATGGAAAGAGACAGTTATACCTGGGACACTACACACTTCCTGCATGTAGTTTCTGGTTATAAGGACTTACCACCTGATACCATTTTAGTGAGAATGGATGTACTATCCCTCTACTCTAATATTCCACACATGGATGGCATTTCAGCCTTCCTTGAATACATACAGGAGAAAGGACTGAACTAAATCAACCGTGAAGTGATGGTGAAACTTATGGAATTCATTTTGACACATAACAACTTCAACTTCAATGGTAAACATTATGTTCAAACTATGGGAACAGCAATGGGTACAAGGATGGCTCCACAGTATGCAAGCCTCTTTATTGCAGACTTGGAGGAGGACTTCTTAAGGCACTGTCCCCACAAACCACTAACTAATTTCCATTACATTGATGATTTGTTTATCATTTGGATGGAGGGCACAGATGCACTTAAAGATTTTTATCAGGAGCTTAATAACCTTCACCCTTCCATAAAGCTTACCCTGGAGTATTCTACCACCAATGTTAATTTTCTGGACACCACAGTCACCACTAAGGATGGAACCTTACATACATGTATTTGCAGGAAGCCAACAGACAGACAGACAGAAATACTTACACAAGAAAAGTAATCACCCAAACCACACAAAAAAAATCTGTCATGTACAGTCAAGCACCCCGATGTCACCATATTTGTTCAAATGAGGAGGACAGAGATACACATTTGGCTATGTTGAAAAACATCTTTATTGAGCAGGGATACTTTTCCAGAGAAACTGACAGGATAACAGAATGTGCAACACAAGTACCAAGACAACTACTACTTCAGTATAAAGAAAAGACAGCCACAGACAAAATACCCTTAGAAGTCACATATCATCCAGACCTTGAACTTCTGCGTAAGATTATTAAAGATCTCCACCCTATATTTAGTGAGGATGAGACCCTTAATTGTATTTTTAAGGAACTACCACTACTATCTTTTAAACAACCATCAAACTTTGCTAGCCTAATTATTAGGAGTAAGCTTTCACCAAAACAGAATACCATAACACTAAATGGTACACGACCCTGCAATCAATGCACCTGTAAGACTTGTGAGCTCATTTCCACTTCGGACTGTCTGGTTACATCAAAAACCACACAATTCAAGGTACACAGGAGTTATACATGTACATCACAACATTTTGTTTACTTCATTCAGTGCAAGAGATATCCACAAACAGGTTATGTTGGAGAGACAAGTCAACTGCTTCACATTAGGATGAACTCACACAGGCATACTATAAAAAGGAAGATGACTGAAAAACCAGTGGGGCAACACTTCTCTCAGCCTAACCACTCAGTTTCAGATATGTCAGTAATGGTTTTAAAAGGAAATATCAAAAACACACAACAGAGATGAGTTTTTGAGATTAAACTTATTTTACATCTCAATATGGTAGCAGACAGGATGAACATACATTTGGGTTTCATGAACATTACAGGATTTAACATCCACAGATCTCTTCTTCTTCAGACTGATATATTATAGGACTTCAACAAATGTGGTGTATGTGTGAGTTTGTGTGCGCATGCATGTGTGTGTGTGTGTGTGTGTGTGTGTGTGTGTGTGTTTGCGTGTGTGTGTTTGGGGGTATGCGAATATAGCAGGTGTGGAGCTTGCTGTCACATTGAGGTAGGCTTCTGTTTAGATACATGAAGTCACAGTGTACTATTAATCTTACTTTACACACAGAATGAATATTAATTCCTTCTTACTATTTAGAATCCCCCAGGAGTGGGGTTGATTCCATTCAGTCATATTCATATTCCCTAGCCTGTTACTGTACATACAGTAGTGTTATTATAGACTGTCACATTTTTGAACCCTGAACATATTGGGGTACATGATCTCATTTACGTGGGGGTCCTGGACAAATCTATTTACATTAGGCTAATATTGTAGTGATTTGTGTAAATGTAGGTATGTTAGGACTTATGTCTTCCAAATGTACTGCATATCTACTTCTAGTTACCTTACCCTGGGGAGGGTTGAAGTTTTATTTCATTGTGGTTCTATCCAGAATCCTTGGATTGTTACTTCACAGATAGGAGTATGGTTAAATAGTGTCACATTTTTACTCTATAGATATTATGTTACACGATCCCTTTTACTTGGAATTTCATGACAAGTTGATTTCCTTTTAGTAACAATTGCAGTGACTGATGTGAATGATGGTGCATTAGGGGTGTGTGTGTGTGTGTGTGTGTGTGTGTGTGTGTGTCCTTAAAACTAGTTATCCCCCCCCCCATTATATGGGGGTGTGGGGTGGGGTGTGTTGTATGTGTTGGGGGTGAGAATTTAATTTGTATTTCTTTTTCAGATGCCTTAGACATTTTTGGTACATCAAGTTGTTATATCATGCACTGAGAATTTATTGACATCTTTACATATCAGGGTGCATTGTCTTAATTTCTTGGTGGTCCTTGACAAGTAGTTTTTTGTTTAACACGTATACTGTCAATTTATATTTATATTATCATCTATAAAGTCCTGTTACTACCCAATAGGTTGTTGAAGTTTATGGGGCATAATAACTAGCTGGAGAATATAGCTGGGTAATGGGTCCAGCTAAGTTTTACATATCATACAGTGTGTAACTACTGATTGTTTTAAAAAAGCTTTACTGGTTACTCTTTGTATGTTATGTATACATAGATGCTTCTTGTAGTCCTAAAACAATTTTAGTATGGCTTTAATCCAGGTGGGGGTTGTTTTTCTGTAATCACATTCTTATACAGATTGTGACACTCATAATTTGATTTAAGAGCCATCTGCTCAAGTAGTTGTTATCCTATATGTCAATTTAATTTATATGCAGTAGGGTTCTTTGCATGTCTTCTGCACTAAACACCTCTGACCCTGAGACTCTCCCAGCTAAAGGTGACATGGTACTGTTAATCTTCTCTGACATAATCTTCTGTTTTTTTTTAATGAGTATTTTAAACCAATGGGGATTTTTCGGGGGGGGGGTCTGTATGATCTGGGTGTTAAAAGCATTGTTTTTTTCTAAATAACTGTCATTATGCTTCTGACAAAGGACTTGTTGGTCTGAAAGGTACAGCACTTTGTTTTTGTTACATCTATGTTGGTCCATTAAAAGGTATCAGATCATTTGCTTCTGGATCTGGCTAATTATACAAACAGGAACCAGGGGGACATGGAACATCATTTTACATTTACAGGGATAGAGAAACTAGTTAAAATGGAAGAGGGGGAGATTACGATAGGCTTCTATTAAAACATGAACAGTACTACATTTTTTCTTTGTGGTTTACTACTAAATTTCTGGGTCAGAATGATAGATTAGAAGTGGCACCTTTTCTTCGAGTCCCAGGCTGATTCTTAGGTTAAGACTTTTTGGATGGTTTGATTACTGAAATGTCACAGTATTGGATGATCTGACTGCTACTATGTTACAGTACAATTTAAAAAGGAAATTAATATATATTAATATACTTGTTTTATATAAACTGAGTGCTGAGAACACATTACTAATTGGATTCTCTGCCCTTTTCTCATTCCTTTTTAGATTTCATTTATAAGTGACCCAGCACTATGAAGGCAGTTTATTGAACCTAATATGGCTAACTGCCAGAAAACGGAGCTTGCTGTCACATAATTGGAGCTAATATTTCTAGCAAAGCATTGTGTAACACTATACATCCAGGGCATGTTGGTAACTAAAAAAGAATATAACATGTTACTATTTAAGCAATAATGAATGATGGATGTTACGTTAATGTTCTAGTTAATCAACCCCTGGGGATGTAATATGGCACGAGGTGCAGCCAAGTGCCATATGGCCCCTAGGGGGTGATTAACTTGAACATTAATGTAATCCCTGGAGTTCATGATTGCTATTATTACAATTGAGTTACCTGTTACTGTAGTTTGAATTATTTTTTTTTAATATTTTTTGTTAATTTTGTGTGAAAGTGACATAGAATAGTCCCTCTGCCATAGTTAATTAATATGGAAACTACTTGTAAGGAGGACTAAAAATCACAGACACATGTCCAAGATTTTTTATTTACTAAACGTGTCAGCATTCTTCTTGACAAAATTTAAAATATGTCCCAGGCACATAAACAACCCAAGAGAGATAACCCTAGAAGTCACTCACTGTAGAGAGGGGGAGGGACCATGTCAACAGCTTCAGTATCCTACTTGTGTAGTGTATTGTGACCAAGTGGTGTCAACTGCAGTATAGGTTATGCTGCTATTTGTGTAAAATAAGTGATATTTTGATAGAAAAGAAAGTTAACTCTTGTTTTTAAGTTCAGATAAATTAAATGACTGGGCCAAATGCCGCTGACTGCAGAGTCAGGTGAGCGAGCAAGTCAGCGGCTTCAGAAGGCAAGACATGAGCGTGAGTGAGTGCTGCTATATTAACAGTCATGTTGGATTGCGTCTTGCCTTCTGAAGCTGCTGAATCGTTCACTCACTTCTCTCTACATTCAGCGGCATTTGGCACAGTTATTTACCTATCTGAACTTAAAAACAAGAGTTAACTTACTTTTCTAACAAAGGGTCACTTATTTTACACAACTAGCAGCACGTCCTTTACTGCAATTGACACCACTCAGTCACTCGGAGAGGGAGAGGTCAGTGTCACTGATCTTCCTAGAGGGTCAGTCACAGTACATAGATGCTTCATGTGCTGGGGGGTTCTGTTGCTATGCCCAGTGCTCAGATCTCTACTACTGATTACCACATGGTCCCTGGGCATCTTTAGGCAGCAGCACATTTCTTGCCATGGGCCGGTTCCGAGTGGTGGTGGTGGGGGGTATCATTGTGTTTTGATGGGTGGAAGCTCGAGGGAAACATACTGTGGCTTCATAACTGTGCACAACCATGGAGTGGAAACACAGGACAGGATAATTTGTCGACTGTGCTTCTATTGGAACAGGACGTCAGCAGTGATTTGTACAGCTCTGCATGTTTCACGAGCACCCTCATGGCCGGCATGTTGCTGCAAGTTGATTTGGAAGTTTATCTAGTTTAAAAAAAAATGTCTTCATTCACAGGAGGGACTCGGCCGATTCAGTGGCACAGGGAGACACTGGCACTGGCAGCAGGATGATGTGCTTGTTTAAAACGGCATTTATGGTACTCGTGTCTACAGACAGCAGGTACTTCTCTCCTCTAGCTTCTACTTATTGATTTACAAGTTAAGATGCAGACAACTAAAACTAAAGAAAATACTTGCTTCTGGGGTTGCTGACAGTATTGCCAGGGAGAAGACATGACCGCATTGATAACTTTACTTGCTGGGACTCGGACGGTGGACAGGGAGAGGTGGTTATGTTGCAGATTTTTTTTTATTTATTCCACGTGATTTTAAGATGCGCTGTGGCTAGTAGTCCTTTGGAAAATACAACATGATAACAGAGATGAAATTGATCATTACCCAGTTGTTTATTCAACGGATTACCGTAATAATTACTTCAGTTTAGGTTTTTCAATGTCCAGCACATCTCTCGCTTAACATGATGGTGGCTCTACATTCTAACTATAGAATTTGTAAAAGAAAAAAAATAGTCCTAGGCAACTTAATGCACTTGTCATTCCGCTAGATAAGTACATTAATAAGGAGATTAACATAAGGCTCTCGGAATGCTGACAACCAATCAGAATGCAGCATTCCTAAGACCCTTATAATAATTAGCTGGTAAAGGTGGTTCAGTCTTCTGGTGCCTTTTGGAAGTACAGAACTTGGACATGTATCATTTAGTTTTTTATTGCATTAGAATGTATAATAAATGGGAGGTACAGTACATTGTTTTTAATTTGTTCATAGTATTTATGTATGTTTGTATTAATTATTGTATGGTTTTAATATACCTGAGCACTGATGCACTAACTTCACTTTGCTTCTTATGGGGACTGTGCCTTGAAATGGCCTCTTTATAAGTGGTGTGATTTCCAGTGCTATCCAACTTTTGAAAAAGCACTGTAACAGCATGAAATGCATCAGGTAGCTTATGTTAGACTAGGCATGAAAGTCCAAAATGTCAGCATGGTGTTCTTGTTTTGAGCCAGCAAAGTCTGTATGAATTTAATATATTCACTGTGTTTGCACCTAGGACACCTACAGTGTTATAGACTTCTACACAGTCTAACTTCCACATGTTTTCATTTATATGGATCTTTTAAGTTTGTACACCCAGTGTGTTTAACATATGTGCCGGCTACCTCTTGTGCTATGATTTAAGGATCACTATATTTTTTCTACATTCCTCCACACTGCCAATAGAGCTAACAATTATATATATATATATATATATATATATATATATTGTTTATTTATCACAAAGACATCATAGACAGTAGGATTCAAACTTACTGTATGCAAAGAAACTAAAAATATTTCAAGTCCACTGCCTTAACCTCTACTACTACTTCCTAGCTAATCAATAGAATAGTAAAATAATTAACAGGACAGGGAAATATAATATTCCAATTATGTTAACTCAGATATTTCATTACCACAATCACTTAAGGTTTAATTTTCTTACCTTCTTTTCTCCTCAAGATGAAAACATGTGTCGAATACAATGGTGAAGTTCTGAAAGTATGACTGATTAAACAGAATATGAATCTCTTTTATAGGTTTTTCTTCCCAGAGCAAACATCTGATCTCCATTTGTTAAGCACTGGGCACGTACCAGTCTGAATCACCTAAGGCATTCTGACCATGACGAACAGTAATCAAAAGTGGATTGTACATACAGTAATTACTGTTAAATAAAATATACAGTTATTTAAAACTTTTTCCCTTTCAAAGATAAGTGTTTTTCAAATGTTTCATTCTGATATAGTGCTTCTCCTTTTTCTGTTTTTTTTTCATCTTCTGACAATTATGTTTATCATAACATAGTATCATGTAGTAATAACATTAATTGTGATGATGATGAACTAGGGTCTTTGTTGTTCACTCCTTCTGCCACACGGAACTAACTGTACTTTGAGTAAACACACACACAAGCGCAGACACACACACACACACCCATATTTACCCTCACACATACATACACACACCCTCACTCACACTCAGATATATCTAAACTTATCAAGCAGAATTTTACACCTTCTCATGTTAAGTAAACTCATGTTTTCTTGAAGAATCTGTCTCTTCTTTCTATGAATGAATAATGTTTGTTTTGACAAACTTTCTAACTAGATTATTTCACACTTAAAGAGCTAGTGACATGTTCAGGAGAACTTTCAAAAAATATAATATTTTGACACACTCCAGCTTGCATTTCCCATTAGTTCTATATTCTTCCTCCCCATTATCTATTACTGAGGTCATTTGCATGAAAACAGGATTTTTGCTCCTGCAGAGTTCTTCTATTCCTGCTTCTTTCTCCCTACCTGAAGTCATAATGCACTGCTTGTGGCATAACAGTTACTCCCATAGCAACAGATTGTGATGTCACAACAGTGGATTATGACTTGAAGCATGGAGCAAGCTGTAGAGGCAAATGGACTGTACGTGCACTCTAAAGGATAAAGATTTTATATTCATGCACATATCCTAATAATAAATAATTTGGAGGGAAAAAAATGCATAAAATATAAATAGTATGCAAGCAGAATTGTGCCCAATTTTTATGTTTTTTAAAGTTTTCTTTGATGTGTCAGTAGCTCTTTAAACAAAGTATAATGCTTGGCAAGCAAAAGAAGGCCTTACAGTGTATCCAGTCTGCTTGACTTTCAGTGCCCCTGATCTAGGGAGTACGGTAGGCCCCATCCCCTCCCCTCCCCCAACCCTGACCTTCCACTTCAACCTATCCCACCCCCTCTTTAACCCTCCCACTGTTTTTTAGGTGATGACCTCAGATGGGAGTTCATTCCATCCCGACTCTATCCACTCTGTATTTTTTTTTAACATATAATATTTTATTGAGTTTTATCTTTTCCAATACAGCAGAAACAGAAATCTACATTGTGTTTAGAACACAGGAGTATTCACATACAGGAATATTCACATATCTAGATACTTAGTTCTTCAGGATTGTTACATTGAAAATATTGCATCTGTTACCCATCGAGCACATGTTCTATATTCTGTTGTACATCCTATCTTTAAACATCAGGTACAAACTGGTGATAACTATTTCTATTAACAATGCAGCTGAGAAGTACAGGTTCTAAGCTGCCCCAATATAAATAAAAAAGGGGCAAGGTATGGTAGCTTATTATCAATCTTTATTCTCCTTGCATAGCTTATGGAGAGGGTGCCCGCCTAAAAGATAAGGATAGGAAGAAGAGTCATTGACTAAGATCAGGTGAGTTATGGAAAGCTTTCTGACAGTAAGGTGAGGGACCCTTTTCTCTAAGTGGGCACAAGCCTGACACATATGGGTGGGTTATATATCATTGCATTGGGGGATTGTTTGGTGGGGGGACTGCACAGATGTGTGAGTGCAGGTAGGAATCCCATTTTTTATGGAATCTAGGGATGTCGCCTTTCCCTACTGTGAATAGCCTCTCAAAAATTGTCAATCTATGTGTATATTTAGACAGTACTATGTCCTTTACTATGCATATCAAACAGATTATAAAGAAAATCAATATAAGGCTGGGTTTGCTATATAGAAATTAAAAAGGATTTTCACTCAAAAGTTAAGGGCTCAAAGTCTACTATTTCCTTTAGTAGATTATGGTCTGCCCATTTATGTGTTGGCATAAAATAGTGCACTTGAAAGGTTGAAAACTGAATGCAATAGGATACGTCACTTTGTGTTGGATGTAGAGGAGGATTGTCACCATTGTGATTCATACTGTATCAGAGACTGGACTGGTTTTCTGTGAAAACTTGAATTACCTATTTTGATAGTATTGGGACCTGGAAAAAATTGTTCTTGGCCAGAGTACAAGTGCTTTCAGTGAATTGCTACCTAAGTGTTCTTATTTGTATAATACAAAAAGCACCAAAAACTTGCAATCGTTGATGCCGGATTTAAAAACTTCCTTGAAACAAAGCTCTCTTAAATCTAGATTTGTTCATACTTGGAACACACTGCCATTGAATTTACTGCACACTGAATGCTTAGGGAAATTTAAAAATGGTTTGATATTGTATTTGAAGGATCTGGAGACATAATTTTAGCTAGTTATTGCTTATGATGTGATTATATGAAGTGTCAAGGTATTTGTATATTGTTTTTGTTATTGTCTTAATTGTATTGTATTGTATTGTATTGCATTGTAATTTTGAATGGGTCACCTTTGGAAATGGGCACTTGTGTCTAAAAGTGTTTTCCCTATTTAAATTCAGATTCAGATTCTTTCCTTCATAATGGTATTCATGAGATTACACATAATGGAGGTCAGACTGAGCATCTCATAATTCCCTTGGGCATCCCTGGGTCCACTTCTTGTGAAGCAGCACCATAAGCATGGTTCTCCATTCCTGTAGTACCACCACCAAATCCAAAGAGCTGTAGAATATGTCCAGCACTGGATCTTGCCAGTTCAGGTGCCAGTTCCCTCAAAACTCTTTGGTGCATTTCATCCAGGCCCGGGAACATAGAAACAGAAACATAGAAGCATAGACTTTGACAGCAGATAAGGATCACTTGGTCCACCTAGTCTGCCCATCCTTTAGGGATATGAGTCCCTTTCTATCCCTGTCCTCCATTATCCTATCCTCAGCCATGTTCCCCCATCCTCCCACCATGATCCCTCGTGGCACTGGTCCATCCATTTCTTTAGTAAAGACAGAGCAGAAGTATTCATTCAACACCTTTAGTTTCTATTTACTACATTCCACCCAGCCACCCTCCTTTTTTAGCTTAACTATACCTGTCTTTATGTCTCTCATCTACATCACTAGTGGTTGTCTGTGATTCAAATACACTATAAGCCCCATTAAAATCACATACTTAGATCTTCACATTTATAGGAACCCTAATGGCAGTACTTGTACCACTCACTTTCAAGAACCCACTGATAGGACTAGCCTTCTCATGTTTAATAGCTGTCACTCTTCACACATAGCACATAGCACACAATATACCCACTGGTCAGATGATTCATACTCTGTGAAACTGCAGAGAAAAAAAATGAGTTTATTGATAAAACAGCAATGCAGATTCACAGATTCCAGGAGAGAGGGTATAGTGCAAATAGTATTTCAACTGCTATACAAATATGGATGTCATCAGTAGGGAGCACACTTTGGTTCCTAGATCTCAGAATAATACCAAAGGAGGTGTCCATTTGTCACAACCTATTCATATACTGTAGGTTGCATTTGGTGAAATACATTACAAATAGCAACTGGGACCTTCTGAATTTGGAGCCAAAACTGAGTGGTATTGTGGAGCTGGGCCCTGATGTGGTGTTTAGAACAGCAAAAACAAAACAAGAACGGGTAGCACCTAATGTAGTGACAGTAACAACACAAAGAAAGAACTGGTTACCACCCCCACCTAAAGGGACATTTAAATGTGGGAAGTGTATGTACTGTCCCTTCATTAATACATGTAAAGAATTTTTAAATCTCACATCAGGGAGAACAGTGACACTAACAGATTTTATCACTCGTGATAGGATGGGAGTAGTGCAGCAGGATGAGACATTTCAACATCAAACTGTATTAAATTCCAAGTATCTTTTCACTGTATCCTATCCCCTTAGTCTCTTCCATCTATCCTAATTTCTTGTCAGGGTGGCCATCCTGACAATTCTTCTCTCTTTCCTGTACTGTCCTTTTCTTTAGCTGTCATTTTATTAAATAGCTGCCACATGATGTTTAAAGTATAGACCCATATTTATTTGAGTCTTCTTGCTGTATGACACTAGTTGCTGCAATACAGGAAAGGCATTGGAATGAGGTACATACCTAAAGAGAGATACCAAGCAGACCCCTGTTAATAATGACAAGCTGATGTGTGCACGACTTGCACTCCTGTCATCGCATCGCACTGTGCGTGCTGGAAAGTGCACAAGTTCGTGTGGGCAGTGTCACACCTTCATGCAGTAAATTTTAGAAAAGCTGTAGAGCTCTTAAAAAGCAGGAACACTTGCTCTTGGGGGCTTAGTAAAGCAAGCGAGTCACTGCAACACTGAAAGCGAGCACTCTGGCTGTTGCTAAGGGAGTAGTAAAGACTCCCTGCAGCCGCTCGCTGACTCCACAATACCCACAGTACCCACAAAGCACAAGAAAAGGAGAATAACGTGCTGCAGAAATCATGGAAGCTGTACCATAGTATTACAGCAGGAGATGGCATGTTTGCCTGATATCTTCTACTGTATAACCCATAAGGAAGTAAAAGATAGTTTGGGGAGTGTAAAAACAGACAAGTTTGCTGACTGCTCAAATGGCAAGCCATCGAGGGAATGTAAAACCTGAATGAATATGGAAACTAGGCTGTTTCTGGAATATGATGCAAATTAAATAAAATGTATGAATATGATTTAAAGGTAGAACAGAGAATTGAGCCTGGAATGAAATTTAAAGTAATACACAAGTAATTCAGTGAGGTTACAGAGCCACTCTGACTTTGCAGAATAAATGAGAGGCGCATCTCTCTGTTTATCTCTGGGAAGGCTGGAGTTCTCAAATTATAGAACATTATGATTTTTGTTTCTTTTATCTGAATGAAGGGCAGGTATTGAGAGATGCCATCTATAGGGCTGGCAGCCCAGAAAATGACTGCTTATATAGAAGGATCTCTGGTGAGGTCACAAAAAGGGGGAGGAGCTAAAAGCCCTGATGATGCTGAAACTATTACTTAAGGTTCTAGGCATTAGAAGATCTTACTGTCATTGTTCTAGGAGTTTCTTTTGTGTATATGAACTTTACCAGTATGACGACATACAGTTGTGTGTTTAATTGACAGGATCACATGCTTATGAGGTCATTTGGCTGTGTTATAAAAACCTGCCACTAGGGGACCAGTTTAGAGAGGTTGGTCAGTACCGTCTGGCCAAGTGAGGTGAGAAGAGGTGTGAGAGTTTACACAGTATTGTGAAGAATATTGTATATACGGAAAAGAGCAGGGAGCCTGAAGAAAGACTTGCCTGAGTTTTGTTTTGCCTTTATTTTGGTGTGGAAGTTTTAACACCCATTTATTTCTTTTCTGTAAATATTGTGAACATTTAATTTTTTATCATTTTTGAATAAAATGATAAACGTAATACCAACATTTTTTATGCACTATATTTGATGACTGGAGTCTGTTATTGAACCCACATGCTGACATTGGTGTCAACAGTGGGATCTCAACATGGTGTGTCAAGGCTGCCTGGGAGGTGTACCAGGGGGTGTTGCATCACAAACACCCTAGCAGATGGAAGAGCATGAACAGTCAGAGCCAAGTGCATTGCATCTCACAGGGTCTGTGAGATAGAAGACTGGAGAGCCCTTGTTGCCAGGATTGGGCTCTGGGACAAGACCAATGACACAGAAAGCAGAGGAAGAAGAATAATTGGTAGCTGCTGCACCTAAGCCACAAGTGAGACAGGAACCTCCAGCATCTGATGACCCTAATGAACCATTGAAGTGGCTATGCATGCGCCAGATTGATATGGAGAACCAGATAGAGGAAGACCAAAGACAGAGGGAGGAAGACTGACAATTGAGGGATGAAGACCGAAGACTCCAGGCAGAGGAGAGGAGAAGACAGAACCAGAAATGGAACATCACCTTGAGAGCCATCCAGGAGATGTCACAAGGACAGGCAGAGTGAACATTGCCTAGAGACATTAAGCTGGCCAAACTGAAGGAAAGCAATGATATCAAAGTGTGTCTCACTACCTTTAGGAGGGTGGCCCAGACTTGCAACTGGCTCCAAGATCATTGGGTAATAAGACTGGTACCCTACTTGTCTGGGAAGGCACAGTTGGTATACAGCCCACTAAGTGTGATGGATGCTGCCACACATGTTAAAGTCAAAGAAGAGATATTGCGGAGGTACAATATCAGCACAGAAACTTACCATCAGCAGTTCCGTTCACAGAAAATGTTCAACTATGACACTCCCAGGGATACATATGCAAGATTAAAGGATTATTGTGCAAAATAGCTGCAACCAACAACCAAAACCATTAACCAGATTGTGGAACTCATTACAACTGAACAGTTCATCCAGGTGTTGGCTTTCGATGTTCAAGTATGGGTAAAAGAGCACAAGCCTGAAACTGTGGAGGAAACCATAAAGCTGGCTGAGGATTATCTGGCAGCCAGAACTTCCTGATCCAGAGGACAGCCAGGTAACCAAGGAACTCCTGCCACTCTGGTAAGACCTTTTTTCTCCCCAAATATGCAGAGTCAGAGTCAGAGACAATCGCAATATGCTAGAAAGGAAAGGGGGTAGAATTCCATACTCTGAAATGATTTGCCATTGCTGCCTTGGGAAGGGACACATTGTGAGGAACTGCCCCAGTAAATGACAGGAGCTAACACATCTGGCTCTAACAAATGTTGGCTATGTGGAGACAGTGGGTATAGGTGATCAGTAGACTTTGTGATTACTAGACTCCGGGAGCAGACAAACCCTGGTAAGAGCTGACCTGGCTCTTGACTGTACAGTAACCCAGCAGGACACTACTGTTAGATGTGTCCACAGTGATTCCCACCAGTATCACACAGCCCATGTTGATTTGAAAGTAAACGATGCTTGTTGCAAAGTACTAGTTGGTCTAGTACCCCGATTACCAGTCCCTGTCATCAATGGGCAAGATTTTCCCACCTTTACAACCTTGATGAGTAATCATCAGACTTTTGTGGAACCAGTCAATGTGGTAACAAGATCTCAAGCAAAGGCCCAACTAGACTCTGTTTTTCCTTTTGAAGATTATTTCAAGACTGTGGGCAAAGATAGAAAGTCTTGGAAAGAAAGAAGAAGGGAGAAAAGATTTGGAGAGAACAGCACTCTGATGAGATGTTAAATATGATACCAGAACTGTCTAGTAATAACTTTTATGAAGAAGAAATAGCAGATGAGTCTTTGCAACTCTTATTTTTACAGGTGTTTATAGAAAAACAACCAGGACAATTGTATATCATGCAAAGAAATAAAATGTTGTATAGAGTTTCTGTAGATTTACAAAATGGTTCTGAGACTGAACAATTGATGATGCCCCAAAAGTACAGAGAGCAAGTGATGTTCTTAGCCCATGACATTCCCATGACTGGCCAAGAGGGAAGGGATAAGACTGTTCAAAGAATCCTGTCTGGGTTTTGTTGGCCAGGGATTCACCAAGATGTAGCTGCTTACTGTAGCGCTTGTGCCAAATGTCAGCTGGTAGCACAAGGGGGGAAGAAAGACCAGGTGCCCTTGCAGCCCATTCCATATGTCATGACCCCTTTTGATTGAGTAGCAATGGATGTGGTAGGGCCTTTGCTTAAAAGTTCAAAGGGCAATCAGTACATCCTGGTCATATGTGATTACGCCACCCGGTACACCGAGGCTATCCCTATGAGGACGGTAACAGCTCCTTGAGTGGCCAAAGAACTGGCCAAGGTATTTAGTAGGGTGGGGATTCCCAGGGAGATATTAACAGATCATGGCAGTAATTTTTACCTCGGTCATGTTAAAAGAATTGTACAGATTGTTGGAGGTAACAGCACTTAGAACCTCATCATACCATACCATCCACAAACAGATGGATTAGTGGAGCGATTTAATAAGCCTCTGAAGAAAATGCTTCAGAAGTATGTTCAAGAGGAGGGTAGAGACTGGGACAAATTTTTCCTCTACCTCTTGTTTGCATATAGGGAGGTGCCCCAAGCCACCATGGGATTTTCACCATTCACTTTGTTATTTAGCAGCAATCCAAGAGGACCATTTGACGTGGTCAGGGAACACTGGGAAGTTGGGAAAACTGTTGGGTGCACAAATGTTATTGATTACATGTTGTCACTGAGAGAAAGGTTGGTGAAATATTTAACACTGGCCCATGAGAATGTGGAACATAAACAGCAGACCCAAAAGGTCAGGTATGATGTGGGGCTTAAAAACAAGCAGTTTGAACCTGGGGAAAAAGTACTGTTGTTGTTGCCCACCGCTGTGAATAAGTTATTGATGTGGTGGCAAGGTCCCTATGACATTGTCTAACAGACAAGTGTGGTAAATTATGAAATAGAGATGCCAAGGCATAGACCTCTAAAATGCATTTATCATGCAAACTTGTTGAGGAAATGGGAAGAAAAAATTGAAATCTGATGTAATTTGCTATATACAATCTGAACAGGGAACAACAGAGCTAGATATAGCATATGAGCGTCTAGAGAAACTGCATGAAGACACACCCATTCATATTATCCCAGACCTAACGCCAGCACAGTGCCAAGAGATCGATAGTTTCTTAACATACTATAAAGCTACTTTTACAAAAGCCCCTGGAAGAGCAAGGGGGGTGGTCCATGAAATCAAACTTTCCCAGACCAGGCCCATACACCAGAAACCATATAGGCTTCCTGAAAAGGTTAGGCAGGAGGTGGGGGAGGAAGTAAAGAGAATGGAGCAAGCTAATGTTATTGTGCCATCACGCAGCCCATGGTCTTCACCTTCGTTGGTGGTTAATAAAAAAGAAGGTGGAATAAGGTTATGCCTGGATTTTAGATGCATAAATGTTGTTTCTGAATTCGATGTGTACTCCATGCCCCGGATCGATGATTTATTGGAAGAAATAGGATCTGCTCAGTACATCAGTACACTTGATTTAACAAAAGGGTACTGGCAGATCCCATTGGCATCCCAGGCCCAGGAATTAACAGCTTTCTGTACACCACTTGGGTTGTACCATTTCACAACAATGCCATTTGGTTTACACTGGGCCCCTGCTACCTTTCAAAGGTACATGGATCATGTGTTGAGGCCCCATAAACCTTATAGTGCAGCCTTTCTGAATGATGTGGTGATCTATAGACCAGATTGGGATACCCATTTGGTACATTTGAGTGCAGTTATCCAGAGCCTCAAAGATGCTGGTTTGGCTATTAATCCAGCTAAATGTGCCATTGCAAAAACTGAAACCCATTATCTTGGTTTCATTATTGGAAACGGAGACATAAAATCTGAAGTTAGCAAGGTGGAAGCTGCAGTCAATAGTCCAGTGCCCAATACCAAAGAAACATGTACGTTCATTCTTAGGCCTGGCCAGTTATTACCACTGATTTATTCTGGAATTTTCTACCATTGCCACATCCCTAACAAACCTCACTAAGAATTGTTTTCCCACAAAAGTTACATGGACATCCGACTGTGACATTGCTTTTAGAACCATAAAAACTATTCTATGCTCTGCACCAGTTCTGCACAGTCCAAATTTTTTTGAACCATTCAAGGTACAAACAGGTGCCTCTTATACAGGCATTGGAGCAGTTCTTACCCAACATGACAAATAAGGGGAACATCCTATCCTTTTTCTAAGCAGGAAGTTTCATGAAAGGGAAAGAAGGTACTCAACAGTAGAAAAGGAGTGCCTGGCCATGAAATGGGCCCTTGAAGCTTTAAAATACTATCTTTGGGGGAATGAGTTCACAGTAGTGACAGACCACGGTCCCCTGTGTTGGCTGAACCTCATGAAAGATAAAAATATCAGGATCATGAGGTGGTTTCTGTCTCTACAGCCCTATAAATTCACAGTGAAACATAGGGCAGGAACCCAGCATAAAAATGCAGACTTCTTGTCCAGGTTTGGGGTGGACAACACTGCTTCAGAAAATGATTAATGTTCTATATGCAATGTTAGAATAATAATTACAAACTGTTATGTGTATGCCTCAGTTTGTATATGTACACACCTCGGAGAATTCTAGTTTATTGGAACAATGTTGTTTTGTTGTATCTTTAGCTAACTTGTTCCAATTGGTTTAAGGATACCCGAGGGGAACTTCTGGAGTGGGTGGGCAGAAGTCCCAACCTTTTCTAGGGTTATAGGGCTAGGCAACATTGTAATGTTGCCCTGTTGAATGGGGAGGAATGTGGCAGGATGAGACATTTCAGCACCAAACTGTATTAAATTCCAAGTTTCTTTTCACTTTATACTATCCCCTTAGTCTCTTCTATCTATCCTAATGTCTTGTCACGGTGGCCAACCTGACAGTTCTCTCTTTCCTGTACTGTCCTTTTCTTTAGCTGTCATTTTATTAAATAGCTGCCACATGATGTTTAAAGTATAGCCTCATATTTATTTGAGCCTTCTTGCTGTATGACACTAGTTGCTGCAACACAGGAAAGGCATTGGAATGAGGTACATACCTAAAGAGAGATACCAAGGTGACCTCTGATAAGAATTATGAGCTGATGTGCACATTATCACACTCCCGCATGATCGCACTGTCGCGCTGGAAAGTGCGCACGATCATGTGTGCAGAGTGCGCATCTTCGTGCAGTAAATTTTAGAAAAGCTGTAGAGCTCTTAAAAAAAGCAGGACTACTTGCTCTTAGGGGCTTAGTAAAGCAAGCAAGTCGCTCAAACACTGAAAGCGAGCATTCTGGCTGTTGCTAAGGGAGTAGTAAACAGTCTCTGCAACTGCTCGCAGACTCCACGGTACCTGCTCCCTGCAAAGCACAAAAAAAGGAGAATAAAGTGCTGCAGAAATTGTGGAAGCTGTACCATACTGTTACAGCAGGACATGGAATTTTAGCCTGATATCTTCTACTGTATAACCCATAAGGAAGTAAAAGATAGTTTGTGGAGTGAAAAAACGAACAGGTTTGCCAACGGCTGAAATGGCAAGCCATCGGGGAATATAAAACCTGAATGAATATGGAAATACAGTCCTAGCCAGTGAAATAATAATGCATAAGTAAACTAGGCTGTTTCTGGAATATGATGCAAATGAAATAAAATGTATGAATACGATTTAAAGAGTAGAAACAGAGACTTCAGCCTGGAATGAAATTTAAAGTAATACACAAGTAAGCCTATGAGGTTACAGAGCCACTCTGACTTTACAGAATAAATAGAGGGGGAGTGCGCCCCTACTCTGTTTATCTCTGGGAAGGCTGAAGTTCTCAAATTATAGAACATTATGATTTTTGTTTCTTTTACCTGAATGAAGGGCAGGTATTGAGAGATGCCATCTATAGGGCTGGCAGCCCAGAAAATGACTGCTTATATAGAAGGATCTCTGGTGAGGTCACAAAAAGGGGGAGGAGCTAAAAGCCCTGATGATGCTGTAACTATTAATTAAGGTTCTTTTAGGCATTAGAAGACCTTTCTATATGCAGAGGTATCCTAGAAACAGAAGGGATCTTACTGTTATTGTTCAAGGAGTTTATGTTGTGTATGTGAACTTCACCAGTATGACAAAATAAGGTTTTGCGTTTAATTGACAGGATCACATGCTTATGAGGTCATTTTGCTGTGTTATAAAAATCTGCCACTAGGGGACCAGTTTTGAGAGGTTGGTCACTACCTTCTGGCCAAGTGAGGTGAGAGGAGGTGTGAGTTTTTACCCACAGTATTGCGAAGAATATTGTATATACAGAAAAGAGCAGGGGGCCTGAAGAAACAGTTGGTTGACACACTTGGTTAGTGTACCCACTAGGCTAAAGAACACTTTAGATCTGGTGTTGTCGAATGGGGAGGCAGTAAGGGAAATAAAGGTGGAAGACCCACTAGCTGGCGGTGATCACCAAACGGTGTGGTTTAATAACACAATGTGCGGGGAGTCAGAGAAATCAGTTACTTAGGTGCTAAACTTCAGTGGGGGGCCGACTTTGGGAGGATGCAGGAAGTACTGAAAGGGAAACTAGAGGGCATAAGGCAGGAAATGAATGCAGAGCAGAAATGGGATATTATTAAACAGGGGATTACAGAGGCAACAGAAGCCTACACCAAGAGACAGAGTAAGAGGAGCAGAGCAAGAAAACCATGCTGGTTGAACAGCGAGGTAGTGGAGGTGGTGAGAGCAAAATGAGAGGTTCACCAGAGATATAGGAGGATGGGGAAGGAAGTGGACAGGGAAGAGTATGCAAGATGGTCCAGGGAAGTGACCAGAAAAGTGAGAGAAGCCAAGGCCCAGAGGGAGCTGAGATTAGCACAGGGAATTAACAGGGGGGAGAAAGACTTTTTCAGATACACCAGGGAGAAAAGGAAGTGCAAGGAGACAATTGTGAGGATAAAAGGGTGGGGACTGGACAGAAAAGGGGGAGGGGGAGGAGCAGGAAGAAGCACTGAATGAATACATTTGCTCAGTGTTCATGGAAGAAAAGGGGAAACCGCTACCACCATGTGCTGGGAGGGTGGGGACGGGAGGAGAAGAGGCAATAGATGGAAGAACTGAGGCAAGTAGAGTCCTAGAGGGACTGAGGGCACTGATGGTAGACAAGGCACCAGGGCCAGATGGTATCCACACCAGGGTGCTGACGGAGATGGCAGAGGTGTTGGCGGAGCCGCTGGCGGATCTGTACAACACCTCACTGGAGTCGGGATGTGTGCCACTGGACTGGAGGATGGCACATGTAGTACCATTACACAAGAGCGGAGCAAGGGATGAACTGGGTAATTAATGCCTGGTAAGTCTCACCTCCATAGTGTGCAAACTCATGGAAACAATACTAAAGGAAAGACTGGTGTCATACCTGGAGGACAATGGCCTCCAGGATGTGAGGCAGCATGGGTTCATTTCAGGGAAGTCTTGTCAAACCAACCTGATGCAATATTATGACTGGGTGACAGGTGAGCTGGATAAGGGTCATGCGGTGGATGTTCTTTACTTGGACTTCAGCAAGGCTTTTGATTCTGTGCCTCATGGGTGGATTGGGGGGAAGCAAACTGGTGTAGGGGTAGGGGAAAAAATTATGAACTGGATTACAAGCTGTCTGAGTAGGAGGCTGCAATGGGTGGTGGTGAGAGGCAAGCTTTCAACTCCAAGGCCAGTGACGAGTGGGGTGCCACAGGGCTCTGTGTTGGGGCCAGTATTGTTTGGGCTCTTCATATCAGATACTGCACATGGGGTGGTGAGCAAGATAAGTCTGTTCACTGGTGACACCAAAATCGGAGCAGTGGCGGATAGAGTATAGGGATGGAAGCAGCTGCAGGGAGACCTAAGCACGCTAGAGGAGTGGTCAGAGAGGTGGCAGCAGAGGTACAATGCAAAGAAGTGTAAGGTTATGCACTTTGGGGTGAAGAACCCAAGGAGAGAATCTTGGCTGTTGGGGGGTTAAGCTGGGAATCACTGACGAGGAGAAGGATCTAGGGGTAATGATAACAGGGACCATGAACAACACTGCCCAGTGCAGGAGAGCGGTTGCAAAAGCGAACAAAATGCTGGGGTGCATAGCAAGTGGATTTTTGTCCAGGCGAAGAGAGGTAATCTTGCTCCTCTACAGGTTGCTGGTAAAGCCGCACTTAGAGTATTTTGTGCAGTTTTGGAGGCCATACCTAAAGCATGATATCAGACTACTGGAGGAGGTGCAGAGGAGGGCATCAGAGATGATATGTGGAATGGAGGGGAGAGACTATGACAGCAGGCTGGCAACCTGAATATGTACACCCTGGAGGATAGAAGGGACAGGGGGAACATGATAGAGACATTCAAGTATCTGTGGGGAATCAATAAGGATGGGGCAGATGGGGTCTTTACCTTAAGGAGGGGGGGAGGGTCACCAGGGGACGTGGGCTAAGAATAGAGGGTGGAAGATTTAGGAAGTAAATGAGGAGACACTATTTCACAGAGAGGGTGTAGCAAAATGAAATGCCCTACCAGAATGGGTGGTGGTATGTAAAACTGAACAGCTTCAGAAGGGGCATGGGACAGGAAACAGGGGAGAGTGAGAGTGGGGGAGGTGGGGGTGGCAGTGGGATGACAAAGGGAAGGGGGTGGGGCAGCTGCAAACTAGGGGTGCTAGATGCACACTCGAGCAGACTTAGATAGACTGGGTGGTCTGTTTCTGCTGGCACATTCGTATGTTTGTATGTTCGTAAGAAAGACTTGCCTGACTTTTGTTTTGCCTTTATTTTGACGTGGAAATTTTAACACCCATTTACTTCTTTTCTGTAAATATTTTGAACATTTAATTTTTTATCATTTTTGAATAAAATGATAAATGCAACACCAGCATTTTTTATGCACTATATTTGATGACTGGAGTCTGTTATTGAACCAACACGCTTACAAGTAGTCTAACTTCATCAGAGCAGCTGCAGAGCCTCTTACGTAAGCCAAACTACTCGGAGTATTAAACTCCGAGTAGGGGAACATGTTCATGCTATGCAGATAGGCAATGACAGGTATGCTATAGGGAGACGTGTTAATAGACACCCAGACCAGATATACCACATTTGGTTTGTAAGAATAGACAAAAATTCAGTTAGGACCCAGGGGGAGAGATCTACAGCAATTGACTGATAATAGTGAGAGTTATTGGATTTATGACCTGGGTGTGATGTTTGGGTTAGGTTTGAATGATTCTTTGAACTGGCTGTATTTTACCTAAAATATTAAATATAATAATATAGATTTGTGCTTCTCTGTCCACTTAATTCAGACAGTTTTTGTAATACACACCTTTTTTGTCTTTGAAATGAACTGTAGTAGTATTTATAGTTTATACAGTGGTGTATCTTGTGTGTTCTCATTTCTCCCTGTGATGATGATAGAATGAATTTATAGCTGCCTTTGTGGTGGTGGAGGAGCCTTGTCTTTATGCGGGTAAGTCAGAATGTAAAAGCATGCACCTACTGCAGTAGCCTATTGCATATTCTCTATAGAAGTGGTTCTAACAGTAATCTCTGGTCTGGTTACTTTATACTGGGGCATGACTCACTATTAGATACATTTTTTATCAGTAACAGCCCCTGTCTGTATCCAGCACCTTCGGTTAAAATTGGGAATAAAAATAAAAGATAAAAAGTAAAGTTTTCTTTTTTGTTTTTTCCCCACATGGTTTAAGTTTATTATATATATTTTTCCACTTGTCCTTTAGCATGTATGAAATGATCTGCATGGGCATTCGGCTAGTAAGCCACCAGGTGTTTTTAATTCACTAATACATGACGCGTACTGTTTGTCCAGCTTGATTGTGAGCACGCTGTTTTAACTTGTCGTTATCACTCAATGGATCACTCTAAGAAAGCCCATAGCTAACAGGTGAAAATGTTAGTGTTTTGTTTTACTTTTTTCTTTGTCCATTATAGGCGCCAGTTTTTAACATCTCTAGTATGTACTGGTACATAATTGCCTTAATAAAAGTCTGAACTGATACCGTTTGTGTGGACAGTCCATTACGGGTGCCTCTTCTTTTTATTTATTTATGTCTCTCTTCTCACTGACATACTTAAAGAAGGCTTTCTCTCCCACATTAATTTTCTTAGCAGTTTCTTGATCCTTCCTACCCTTGGTCTGTCTGACTATCCTACCTGCATCCCTTGCTTTTTCTAGGTAGATCCCCTCATCCTCAACTTTTCTGTACTTCCTGTACTTCCTGTCCATGGCCCTCTTTTTCTTTTTTTTTTTTTTTCCTCCCTCCTCCTCGCAGCCTCCTTCTCTCCGGGAGTCACCTACAGCCTTTTCAGCCCTCGCTCAACCACCTGGTGTCCAGAGCAGTCCATCCCCCATTGAGCCGTGGTTATACCCCCCAGGCGGGGTACGGGGTGGGGGCCCATGCACCCCGAGACGTCTGTATTTCGTCGGGGTGCTGTCTCTGGGTAGGTAGGGGCATTGAGGGTTGGGGCCTGGTGCTCCGTCTACCAGGAAGCTGCGAGGCATTTTTCCGGTGTTCTCGCAATGTGCCATGTCCCCTGATGTCAAGGCGCTTTGGGTGCCGACGTCTGGCACATCGCCTCCCTGTTAGGCATCGGACTAGTTATACCTTGGGTCTCCACCCTGGGTCAGACAAGAGCCAAGCTCTGGTTCCCCCTTCCCCCCGGAGAGGATGAGCAGTCCCTGGGATGCTCAAGTCCTCTCCCCCCGGCCGGCCCTCCAGCTTCCTGGGCTCGTTCCCGAACCCGGGCCGCTGGCGTCACAAGCGGAAATCCAACTGCTGCGCCGGTGGGCCGGCCCGCCCTTTTATTCTTGACTCCAGACATACCTCCTCATGGAACCAACTAGGGTTCCTGACCTTGAATTTCTTTCCCTTCAGTTATAGGGATATGTTTGTGGCTGCCACAATCCCTACCATGATCACCATCCACCTTTGTTCCAGGAGAGCTCATTGAAGGAGATACACTTGGGGACTGCCTTTTTAAAACCAAAAAAGCACCAAATCAGCTAGACAGCCCTACAAAAAGGGCAAGCCTGAAATAGAACCGGGAGTTGACATGATCAAGAGAGCTCATCAGAGCTCAAGGAAGGAGAGACACTCGGGGAATAAAAACTTTGCCCAATCTCCCATCCAGAGACATCGTGGGTTTTGATATAGTGGGATCTCTGGAGGTGGACCAATCGAGGACTTGGGCAAATACTTTAATACCTGTGTTGCCCTTGGTCTAGTAAGGGAATTACTGTGAAGGCAAGAAGGCGGTGACACACAAGCACAGGGGGGTGTAACTGAGCTATGATATACTATATGATTGCTACAGAACAAAAATTATGATAGCTGAAGGGTGAAAAAGTGTTATGTTATACTTTATGATTGCTACAATACTACAGTATCTAACTGATGGGATTTGAACTTGCAGTACCCCTTTTGGCAGGGTGGCAGTAGTGTGGCAAGTGTAGAGGGATCAGGAATTGAGTAGGTAGAGGGCATAGCAGTTGAAGTAGGGTACATAGCCATGAGTAAGGGCCTGAAACATAGTATGGGGTCCAAAATGGGGCAGGTGCCGCATGTTACTAGGGCTGGCATCTTTGGAAGGGTGTTGGGGTGCAAGGGGTGTGGGTCTGCCATGATCTTGTACTGGACTGCAGGATAGGAGGTGTATGGTCTGTAGCCAGCTGGCTAGTTTGAAGAAGGAGCTGTGGAACTTAAGGAGGACCCTAGGGGGCAGGGCAGGCAAGAATGGTAGGCATCCTGGCGGGGGGGTGAACAGGGATGGCAGGGAGGGATGGGGCAGAGCAACTAGGGCCTGAAACTGACCCCAGTATCAGAGTAGCAGGCAGAATAGGGAGGGGAAGGGAGGAAGTGCACGAGATGAGGGGGCCCCCAGTGGGGGAGTAACCATGAGGAGTATCAGAGGAGCTGGCAGATGGCTGCGGGTAGATGGTGATGGGGAGAGGCTCAGAGAGGAACAAGTAGGGGGGGGGAACTGATAGGGGGATGAGGAGTAGGAGAGGTATTGACTAGGAACAGATTTGAGCCACTACTATTGGGGAAGGAAGGGGAGGATGAAAATACTGATGGAGGGGAGGACAAGCTGCAGAGGAGCGGGTTGGCAACAGGTAGGAGTAGGAAAAGCATGGTTGGAAGCATTGAAGGGAGCTAGTAAGGAAGGAGGGGAGGTTACCAGAGGGGAGAAGACTCAGGGCAAGGGGAAGGATGGGAAGGGCACCACTATGGGGGTCGAAGGCAATGGGTGCTCAAAATTGGTAATGGAGGGATTAGGCGAGGGGTTGGAGATCAGCAGGTGTGGAGGGGAAATCAATATGGGAAGCCCAGTAGGCAGAAGTCAGGCTGGGAAGGTGATTGGGGGGGATGGGAGGAGCAGGGCAGAGACAGAGTATGAGGCTCAAATGGGGGGGCAGTTGCAGGAGACACAGAGGGTGCAGCTGGAGTGTGTAAGGGGCAGGGCAGTATGAACTCTGGAATAATGGAAAGGGTAAAAGAGAGGAAAGGGGTAAGGGACAGAAACAGGGGGGTACTTGCGCTGGGGGATTCTATACTGAAAGGGGTCAGATAGGATGGAAGGAGGGAAAGGCACAGCCATATTTGGGTTGAATCTATCCCCTGTCTAACCTCAGGAGGAGCAAGACAGCGCTGTTCAAGTGCACAGCAAAGGGGAAGAAGAAACCTCATTTAGTGTTGTACGTGGGTACAAACAACTTGGCAGGGGATACTGTGGAAGTGGTGAAGGTGAGGTTCGAGGAGTTGGGCAGGCAGTGTGAGGGGGCTAGGGAGTCGGTGGCATTCTTGGAGGTACTCCCAGTACCATGTGCAAGCATGGGGAGAAAGGGAAGGATAGAGGCATTCGAGTGGCTGAGGAAATGGTGCCACACCAAGAATTACAGTTCAGTGACAAACTGGGTTAGGATCTGGGGGGAATAGTGACTTGTATGCAGGAGACAGGCTACACTTGAGCGGGGAGGGCAGGGGAGTACTAAAGGGTGGATTAGAGGAATATATATCAAGTAAGGTGGATTTAAACTGGGGGGGTGGCAAAAGGACTGAGGTTAGTAAAAGGGTCCGGACAGGGGAGCCTAATGAGCTCACCCCCCCAGACATAGGTAAAGGCAGAGGAAAGCGACTCAGGGAAGGGGCATGCAGGGTAGTCAGAGTGAAGTGCAGAAGGCACCACTACCCTGTAAGAACATGGTGGAAAAAGGGTGTGGACTACTGAGAAAATGGGAGCAGACCAAGGAGAAGAGGGGAGGGAAGAAGGAGGGGAACAGATGGAAGGTGGTCTCTCTAAAAGCAATAAGTCTCGGAAACAAAGTTGCAGAACTCCAGGCACTCCTTTCAGAGGGAAATGTGGACATTGCTGCAGTAACAGAGACTTGGGCCAGAAAGTACCATTATTGGGACCAGGCAATCCCTGGGTACAGAATATACAGGAGGAACCAGGGAGTTGGAAGGGGGGATAGCACTCTATGTGAGAGAAAGAATCAAATGCAAGAGGGACGAGGGAGAGAAGGGGAGGATGGAGGAGCTTTGGGTGCAGCTTCTGGACTCCAATTGAAAGCTGAGGCTGGAAGTGGTGTACAGACCACCAGCCCAATCCGGGGAACTGGATGAGGAGTTGGCAGAGCAGATAAGGAGAGTGTATAGGAGGGGGAGTGTGGTGATAGTGGGGGATTTTAACCTACCAGGGGCTGATTGGAGCACCCTGCCACCAACAGTACCAGGGAGCAGGTGCTCCTGGATGCAATCCAGGATGGCCTCTTGATGCAAATGGTAAGTGGGCCTACAAGGCTTGGTAACACACTGGACCTGGTACTGGCAAATGAGGAGGCAGTGCGGGAGGTAAGGGCTGAGGACCCACTAGCTGGTAGTGACCACCAAACAGTGTGGCTCATTCTCACATTGGGCAGGGATCTAGGATGCAAGGGCACTAAAGTGGTGGACTTTAGGAGGGTGGACTTTGGGAGGATGGGTGAAATACTACAAAGGAGACTCCAGTATATAAGGCCTGGGATGGATGCAGGACAAAAGTGGGATGTCATTAAAACTGGGCTAACAGAGGCCACAGAAGAATGCATCAGGGCTAAGAGTAAGAATGGCAGAGCCAAAAAAACCATGCTGGCTGAACAGTGAAGTGCTGCAGGGGGTGAAGGCAAAGAGAGCTGCATATCGGAAGTACAGGAGCACTAGGAAGGAAGAGGATAAGGAGACTTATGGGAGTTGGTCCGAAAGGTGGCCAGGTGGGTGAAAAAAGCCAAGGCCTCCAGGGAGTTAAGGTTAGCACAGGGCATAAAGGGAGGGGAGAATGACTTTTTTAGGTATGTCAGGGAAAAGAGGAACTGCAAGGAACATATAGTGAGGATAAAATGGGGCGGGGAATGGGTAGAAAAGGGAGAGGATCAAGTGGAAATACTGAATGAGTACTTCTGTTCTGTTTTCACCAAGGATAAGGATGGACCACTACCAGTATGGGCTGGGGGAATGGGGAAAGGGGGGACGGGGTGACAGGCAATATAATCATAGGGAGCAGAGTGCTAGAGGGGCTGAGGGTGCTAAGGGTGGACAAGGCACCGGGTCCTGATGGCATCCACCCCAGGGTGTTGAGGGGAGATGACAGAGGTGTTGACTGAGCCACTGGCAAATCTGTTCAGCACCTCCCTGGAAATGGGGTGTGTGCCTCAGGACTAGAGGGTGGCCCACATGGGACCCTTACACAAGAGTGGGCCTAGGGAACAGCCAGGAAATTATCAGCCGGTCAGTCTCACATCCATAGTGAGGGAGCTTATGGAGACGATACTGATGGAGAGGCTGGTGGCATTCCTTCAGAGTAATGACCTCCAGGATGGGCGGCAACACAGGTTTGTCTTGGGGAGGTCTTGTCAAATAAACCTAATAGAGTTTTATGACTGGGTAACAAGGGAGCTAGATAGGGGTCATGCGCTAGATGTCCTGTACTTGGACTTCAGTAAGGGCTTTGATACAGTGCCTCATGGGAGACTGGGGGGAAGCTGATTGCAGTGGGGGTGGGGAAAAAGCTGACAAAATAGACAGAGAACTGGTTACAGGGGAGGGTGCAGAAGGTGGTGGTGGTGGTGGTGATGGGGGAGCTCTCGGCTCCCAAAGCAGTGACAAGCGGGGTACCACAGGGTTCAGTGCTGGGGCCGGTGCTATTTGGGCTTTTAATCTCTGATATAGCACATGGAGATGGGAGCAGGGTTAGTCTGTTCGCAAAGTATACCAGAATGGCGTCGGTGGTGGATGAAGAGGACAGATGGAAACAATTGCAGGGGGACTTAACCAAACTAGAGACATGGTCAGAGAAGTGGCAGCTAGGATTCAATGCGAAGTAGTGTATGGTGATGCACTTCTGGCTAAAAACCATAGTAGGGACTACTGGTTCAGTGGGTGAGACTGGGGATCACAGAGGAGGAGAAGGGTCCTTGGGGTATTGGTAACAGGGAGCATGAACAACTCGTCCCAATGCAGGAAAGCAAAGGCTAAAGCAAACAAGATGCTGGGTTGTATCACAAGGGGTTTATCACCCAGACATAGGGATGTGATTCTGCTGCCCTACAGATCCTTGGTCAGACCACATTTGACATACTGTGTACAATACTGGAGCCTGGAGGCCATACCCGTGGAGGGATATAAAATTACTGGAGGGGGTACAAAGGAGAGCAAAAAAAAATGTTAAAGGGGATGGAAGGAAAGGACTATGAAGTCAGGCTGCTGGAGCTGAACATGTACACACTGGAGGAGAGGAGGGATGGGGGATATGATTGAAGCATTCAAATACTTGAGGGGGTAAATAAACATAGCACCGAGGGGTGTTTAAACTGATGAGTGGTAGGAAGACAAGGAGACATGGACTAAAGTTGGAGGGGGGGACATTTTAAGAGGGAGATGAGGAGGCACTACTTCACTGAGAGGGTGGCGTCTAGCTGGAATGTGCTACCAGTGGGAGTAGTAACATGTAGGACAGTTGGAAGCTTTAAGAAGGAGTGGGACAAAGCAAGGGGAAGGGTCTGGGGGGTAGGGGCTGTGAAAGGGGTGGGAAGAACAGTGGGGGAGGAGGCTGGGGCAGCTGCAATCTAGGGTGCTAGCTGCACACTTGGGAAGACTCTGAATGACCGATTGGTCTGTTCTGCTGGCTAATTCATATGTTCATATGTTCGTATATCTTCCTCAAGGCTAGCTAGCTATATCATTCCTTCTAAAGAAGAACCATGTAGGTTTAAAAGCTTAAGGATTTTCTATAAATCTCTGCTGGTCCAATAAAAGATATTAAATCACCTACTTTGTGCATCTTTGTTGTAAAGGGCCAATATGACAACGAACAATTTCTTGACATCAAGGTTAGCTAGGTGAGCCTTCAGTATCTCTCCCATCCTACCATAGTTGCATTTCTGAAATCTAGTACTTTAGTGTTTGTGCTTGGTGTTTCCATCCCCATGTTGACTTGGAAACAAAGTGTTTGAAGGTTGCTATTCCCCCAGGTGTCCTCCACCATAATGTCCTGGACACGATCACCATTTGTAAGTATCAGGTTGAGGATGACCTCCTCCCACATTGGTTCAGCCACCCTTGAAACAGAAACCTGTCCTGGGCTGCCTTGATTAACAGTTGGCTCCTGGCACAGGTGGTCGACGGGAATCTCCAATCCAGCTTGGGTAAATTTAAATCTCCGGTTACCACCACTTCACCCCCTCCAGCTGCTATCCTGATCATGTCACCTAACACTCTGTTCCTTTCCTCATCCTGATTTTTTGGCCTTTAAACTACACCTAACCTTAATTTCCTTCCCGCTGTCATATAGATTTGAACCCACAGTGCCTCCAATTTCTCATCCCCAACTTTCTCCATAATGGCAATAATGTCCTCCCTGATGTACAGTGTCACCCCTCTGCCCTTCCCTTTCTGTTTGTCCCTTCTATAGACAGCATACCTAGGAATGGAGAGACCCAGTCATGATTTGGGGTAGCCCAGGTCTTGGTGGCCCCCACCAGATCTGTCTTTCCCTCCACCATTATGGCCTGCAGGTCATCCATCTAGCTTCTGAGACTTCTAGCATTAAAAGGACACTACCCTTCACCATTCCCCTGCTTCTCTCCCCTCCATGTTTCTTTTTGAAGTCATGCTTTGTCATGTTTCCTCATATTCTGTGCCCTCTCAGTTTGAGGGCATGTCTTCTAGTTCTACATGAACATAACAACTAAATAATTTGTGTACATGTCACCTTGCTATCTCTTTTAGTATTCAGAAAATCATGATTGTGACCTTTCTCAGATTTTTCTTTTCCAGGCTGAATAATTCAAGTATAGTACATCTATTGTAGGCTGAATAATTAAAGAATGGCCCATATATTCTAGGCTAAATACCTAAAGTCTACCCCATCTGATCTAGAATGACTAATTTAAGTATGGCCCATCTATTCTAGGAAGAATAATTATGTATGGCCCATCTATTCTTGATTTATTAATTAAAGCAGTGATTGTCAACCTGCAACCTGAGGGCCACATGCAGCCCCCCCCAGTGTTCAACCTGTGGCCTGTTCATCCATCCAAAAACATACCAGGAGGCTCTTTGCAAATCTAGACATGGGAGATAGGGCGAAGACTGTGATAGATATGTTATATATAGCTCATTTTTAATTCACTATTTCTAGCCTACAGGTTCCTCACCTCCCTCTATTACCATTTAGTTGCACTGGACTATGAATGCATTGTATTATGTATAAGACAAGGCCTCCCTGAGGCGGCTTACTACCAACTCATATCATGCATTGCTTTAGCTACCAGTTGTATAGGTCTTAACCGCTCATTAGGTAAACATGTTGATAGCTCTGCCCTGTTTTAGCTACCAAATGTATAGGCATTAACCCGTGCTCATTGTATGTATACTCTGTATGATTGCTCACCAACATTTATTCTATGTATGTACTGTATGAATGTCTATGTTTTAGTCTGATGTGGAGCCTTTGGAAACAAGTCTATGACTCAAAGGGTTGTAATTCTGATTTTGTAAATAAATAAATAAATTCAAATGTATAAATTTGGCCTGTGACTGTGGCAAACAGGGTCTTGCGGTCCTTGGGGGTGTTTGTGGGCCACACCTGCAGTCTTCTTGTTATCTTAGGTTGTCCACCCCTGACACAAAGTATGGTCCAGTTATCTCATTTTCCTCAAACTTTTTCTCCCAGTTTTCAGTTGGGCACCTCAGGCCCTGCCCACCTTCCTTTCTACCTACCACCTCACTTGATACTTAATGACTGCTGCATCCCACACAAATTGCTCCTCCCCCAGGAGTAGCCAAGGAAGGAGGGAGGAGGGTTTCTTCTCTACTCCATAGGCACATATTTAGAAATACGGTGGGGGTACAGAGCGGTGAAGTAGTCAGAAGAGGGTGAGTGGGGCTTCATTTGCCTGCCCCCTATTTTCTGATCCCTCCTTGATGGTTCCACTCTCACTTAGTGTCAGCGTTATGGCACTGTGTCACTAGATCACCAATCAACCATGTCACTAGCTTTTCTTTTTTTGGGGGGGGACTATACAGCCCACATACCCCAACTATATATTCTAACTCTGGGTGGGGCAGACCTCGGGCAAGAGGCGGTGAACTTGGATTTTGGTACTGTAGTGACTCTGCATCCTAGTGCTGGCACCCTGATGCACTGCAGTGCTCTCTGACTGATTGGAGTGTGTGTGTGTGTGTGGAGGTGCTACAACACTATGGTGTCTACTGAGTTGCTACCACTTATCTGCCACCGCAGCTCCAGTGGGTGGCCAACTCTGCTCATGTTTTGGCTTGTAGAATCAAGCTAGACCCCTGACTTTGCCCTGCTTGGCTGTAGGCAAAAACTCCTGGCTTGCCCATCTCTAAATCTAAGCTCTCCTTCCCTCCTTCTCTGCCCATGCCACAATTGTGTGCAGGTACCCCTGTAATGTGTCTCTTTCCTCTGCTTTGTCCACTCTCCATGCCAGTTTAGAATACAGAGAATGAATACTGGATGGGTAACCATGCAGAACCAGTGTGTTATGCCACAGAGGGATCTGATTCCCTGTGATCTCGAGAGTGAAACTCGAGAGGCCTTGGGGAAACAGACCGCAAGATGGCAGAACACACTGGTTCTGCATTGAGTTACCCATCCTGTATTTTTTATAGTGTATGGCACCCTTCTAATTATTTTAAAAGTATTTCATGAGTGATTTTCACCTTGCTAAATGTAATTTTTTCCATGCATGTTTTCCAGAGATAAGGCTTGCTGTTATGGTGAGTTGTGTGGTTGCTAGAGACTGGGCATCCCTACGTTAGCAGCACACACTCCCATTGGTTGCCGCTCTGCTGTGGGTGGGATGTACAAAAATAAAAACATGGCAGATGGACGACACGCTTAGCGAGTAGAAAGGAGTGCATGGAAGCAAAAACTGGTGAGTTAATACATTTATACGGGCTATGAATATAATCCTGCATTTTAACTTGAAGTGAATTTTTGGCTCCTCTTATGCCTTGGCATCATGCTATCTTGTGCCAAACACCATCCTGCCCCAGATCTCCCTCCCCTCACCCTCTCCAACACCTTACCCAGACACTGCACTTCTCCCTCTAACCTCTTCAGCCTATGACAAATTGGACCCCCACCTAGTTTCCTTAATATGCTCATCCAGTCACCCCACAGCCATTGCAGCCAACTATTCTTCCCATGCCGACTCCCCTGGCATCCTGATGTTCCCTCCCATATGGAAAATAAATATATTTTGAATATATGTTGTAAAAAATATATTTGAAATAGTTTTTGAATTTCATCCATACATATATTTTCATAGTAGTTTCCAAATATGTGCATTGTATCTCAGATTGGCTGGTTCTGTAATATTTCTGATATATCTAATGTATATATTTCAGATATACCTTAGATACTGTTTTGTATATTTCATATAAATATATTGTTAAATTATGTGAATTTTTATTCTCCCATATAGAAAAGAAATATATTTTAGATATATGTTTGATCATATGTCTGAAGTATATGTATATATCTCAAATTGGTTGGTTTTGAAATATTTTTTGCAGAGTACATGTGACAGATATATGTAATATATATCATAAATATATTTCAATGATAAATGTATTACAGGTGCATAATATATATTTTATATATCTGCTTATAAATTTTAAATATTTAATAGATATACTTTTTATGTAGTCGACATATATCTAAAATAGTTTTTTTAAAAAAACATGCATTGTAAAAATATTTTAAAATGTTCCAACAATAGATTAATCTTGATGCCACCTATTCTGAACAGTATATTACTATAGTGTGCTTATCACTTAGTGATGGACCATTACTACAGATTTACAGAGTACACATTTATACTTACACATAGAACTTACCTCTTGTTCTCGTTATTTTGTGAGACTCAAATTGGTATTTATACCACCCCTGTTTGGTTCCTTTTTATGTCATGTACTTGTTTTTTAACTCTTTACCTTTCCCTCTGGTCTGCAAACTAATGCTGTCAATTCAAATCTATTTTAAAACTAGAAATTACCATGCTTTTGGTTGAAAAACTCTGCTTTTGAAATATACAAATCTGTACACAATACCATAGTAAGCATTTGCAAAAATATATTTGACATATGTACAAACTATATTCTGCATATATTCTACACATACTGTATCTTGCAAACAAACCAGACTCATATTTGATTGACAGCAGAAGTTAGGCACACATGCACACTGCACCAGAGCTCCAGAAGCACTTCTTGGATTTTCCATCACAACACTTATTTGTACAGTAACGGAAAAAAATGTGATACTAAAGCCAAAATTAGCAATGGTAAAAAACAGGCATTATACAATGGCAAGAAAGAATCTTGGACTGTGATTGGTCATCTTGGGCTGGACCCATGGCGTTATCCCAGTACGATGCCATGGGTCTAGTTTCAGCCTCACTGTGAATCTGCAGATCATCTTGAGCACATTGATCATCTTGAGCTTGATTGTTTCATCTGCTCTTAAAAACCAAAAATATTGGCTGAAAGAATGGCTTGAGTGTTTTTAAAAGAAAAGAATGGAGGCTGAGTTTATCAAGCGGGAAGAATACAGGAAAATGTCAGGTGAGTTTAGTGAGCGCTCGCCGACAGAATAGTACTTGCTGTTATGAAGTGCTTTTTGGTTTTTGCAAGTTATTTCTGTATGAGAGCTGTAAATTCAGAGTACAGCAATTGGTATCAGGAAGAAGAGGTGACCGAGTTGACAGACCCATAGTGGCAATGTGAGCAAGACAGCGGGGCAGAAAGAAAAAAAACAACTGCAGTTTTGGAGAGAAACAATTTTAATTTCAGGTCAGCAGTTCTGTTGTTTGTGGGTGACGGAAGCAGGGAAGAGATTTAAAAAGAGCTGCAGTTTGGTGATTCAGCAGTTGTTTACAAATCAATAAGGGGCTGAGGCAGTATAAGATGCAGTAAGGAGTGAGATAGTGGCGACAAGAGTGCGAGTGACAAATGCCGGTTCTTGGTCTGTGATTACACCATGTTTTTTGCATGTGAGGAACAAATTTACATGGATGATGCTGAGGAAAGGTTTCAAAAAAATAGAAAGTAGATTTTTAAACTGGATGCATTACTGTGGATGGGGCAAGATCTGTACACAGCAGTACTGACTGTGTATGACTGTGAGAAAGTGAAAGTGTGTCAAACAAGGAAGTAGTCCGGCACTGTATGTATAAATGGTCACTGTATGTATAAATTTATTTATACATACAGTGACTCGAATAAACACATTTATCACACTCAATATATATCCACCCCATTGCATATATATATATATATATATATATATATATATATATATATATATATATATATCAACGCTGCACTAATGCATCATTTAGGACTAAAACACAAAAAGTCAGGAAATGAGACCTTTAGGGTTGCGCCCTCCCCTAGTGGACCTGCCCATCATCCTGAGATTGACAGCTGACGGGGTGTGTCATTGGGGTTGTGAGGCCTAAATGACATCTCATTCCATGTGTAATCATATTGACAAGTCACAGAATTGGAGCATCTCAGCAATCAATTGTGCCAGGGAGCAGATCTTCCTGGAAGAATTCCAGAATGGCTTCCTTACCCAGAGGGTAATGGAGCCAATAAGGAAGGGGAATATACTAGACCTGGTACTGGAAGATGGGGAACAGGTCAGCAATGTAAGGGTGGAGGAATCTCTGGCAAGCAGTGACCACCACACAGTGTGGTTTTCAATAACCCCAGGTAGGGAAGTAGCCAGTACAAAAACTAGAGTCTTGGACTTCAAAAGGGCAGACTTTGGTGGGATGGTAAACATAGTTAGATGTGAAAGTTATATAGCAAGCATCTGCCCATAAATGGACACAGAACAAAAATGAGCAGTCATCAAGACAGAACTGGCTGAAGCCACCAAAACTTGGGTCAAGAGCCAGAGAAAGAAAGCCAGGACCAAGAAACCTAGTTGAATGAGTAGAGATATAGTGGAGAAGGTGAGGGAAAAGACAAATGCATTTTGGACCTACAAGCGATCCAACAGGGCAGAAGACAAAGAAGAATATGTGAAGAAATGCAGAGAAATGAGCCGAGTGGTAAGGGAAGCAAAGGCAGCTAGGTTATAGGTTAGCTCAGGGGATCAAAGGAGGAGGAGAAAAGGATTTATTCAGATATATCGGAGAGAAGAGGAAGAACAAGGATCAAATTGTTAGGATCAGGAGGAGAAGTGGGTGGGTAGAAAAGGGGGCTGAGCAGGCAGAAGTACTTAATGAATACTTCAGTTCAGTCTTCACCAAGGAGAGGGATGGGCCCATACCTGAGAGGAAGAGCAAGGTGGGAGAAGGTGGAGAGAGGCAACCACAGATGGGGAAATCACAGTGGAAAGGGTGAGGGGGGGGCTTTAAGTCCCTGAAGGTGGACGGGGCACCTGGCCCAGACGGAGTCCACCCCAGGGTGATGAGAGAGTTGGCAGAGGTACTGGCAAGGCCATTGGTGGCACTGTTCAATACCTTTCTGAACTCAGGGTGCATGCCCAGGGACTGGAGGGAAACACATTTGGTACTCCTCCATAAGAGTGGACCAAAAGATGAACCAGGGAACTACAGACCCTTACTGAAATTGTGGGAAAACTGATGGAAATTATCCTTAAGGAAAGCTGGTGCAATTTCTTGAGGATAACAAACTCCAGGACAGCAGGCAGCATGGGTTTGTCTCAGGCAGAACCTGGTAGATGAACTTGGTTGGTTTTTATGACTGGGTTACAAGGGCACTGGACAGGGGACATGCAGTGGATGTCCTCTACCTGGATTTCAACAAGGCCTTTGACTCGGTGTCACATGGTAGGCTGACATGCAAGTTGAAGAGTCTGGGAGCCAGGAGGACACTGGTCAGATGGGCTGAGAACTGGCTGCAGGGTAAACAGCAGAAGGTAGTGGGGAGAGGAGACATCTGAACCCAGGGCAGTAACAAGTGGTGTACCACAGAGCTCGGTGCTGGGACTGGTTCTGTTTAACATTTTCATACCTGACATTGCAGTAGGGATTAAGAGCAAGATTAGTCTTTTCTCAGATGACACACAGATTTGTACTGGGGGGGGGGTCAAAAGTACTTCAGGAGTATTTGGCAAAACTGGAGGAATGATCTCACACTTGGTAGCTTGGTTTCAATGCCAAGAAGTGCAAAGTGATGCATTTAGGAGGCAAGAACCCAGGACACAATTACTGGCTGGAGGGTGTCTTGTTAACAAAATCCAAGGAGGAGAAGGATCTAGGAGTGCTGGTAACCAGGGAGATGAACCACTCTGCACAGTGCAGGAAGGCAGCAGTGAAGGCAAATAGGATGCTAGGGTGCATAGCAAGGGGGATTACTTCTAGGAGTAGGGAGGACATCTTGACCCTGTACTGGTCCCTGGTGAGACCATATCTAGAGTACTGTGTGCAATTCTGGTGCCCATACTTGAAAAGGGACATCAAACTACTGGAGGTGGTACAGCGCAGGGAAACAAAAATGATCCTGGGGTTGGGGGATGGATCATATGAGAAGAGACTGAGGGAGCTCAATATTTATACCCTGGAGGGAAAAAAGGGAGAGATGGGATATGATTGAGACCTTCAAGTACCTGAAGGGCTTAAACAGAGTAGACACCAGGAGTACATTCTATCTGAAGGGCAGTAGGGAAACCAGGGGACACTCTATGAAGTTGGAAGGGGCAGTTTCAAGAGGGGACAGAGAAGGCACTATTTCACAGAGAGGGTGGTGGCAGGGTGGAATGCTCTGCCAGAGGAAGTCGTATCACTGCAGAGTGTTAGGGGCTTCAAGAGGGGGTGGAACAGATTCAAGGGGAGGGTGCAAACTGGGAGGAGGCACAAGATGAGGGGGAGGGCATATGAGAGAGGGGGGTAGCTGCAGTCTAATGAACTGAAGTGCTGCACACTCGAGCAGACTAGATAGACCGAATGGCCTGTATCATCTGCTGGCAATTTTGTATGTTCGTATGCCCAAATCTGAGATGAACTCACCCAGCCAGAACTCCAAACATTCTACAGCACATATTAAATATCACAGCGCAAGATGACCCTCAGCAACAGTTCTAAATCCCAATGTGAAAAGACATGAGGAGGGCTGGGGGGGATACTGGTATGAATAGGGAGAGATCACCATCTGAAAACAAGAAGTTGTTATCCCTCTGTACAGACAGTTGGTGAGAATCCATCTGGAGTACTGTGTCCAGTTCTGGAGACCCCATCTCCACAAGGACATAGACAGGATTGAGGCAGTCCAGAGGAGGGCAACTAAAATGGTGCAGGGTCTACAACAGAAGCCATATGAGGAGAGACTAAAGGAGCTTAATGTGTATACCCATGAGGAAAAGAGGGAGTGAGGGGACATGATAGAAACATTTAAGTACCTCAGTGGAATCAACAAAGTCCAAGAGGGTAGCATCTTTCAGAAAAAGAGATGCAAGAACAAGGAGACACAGTTTGAATATAGAGGGGGGATGGCTCAGGGGCAATGTGAAGAAGTATTTTTTCACAGAGAGGGTAGAGGATGCATGGAACCACCTTCCTGAGAAGGTCGTGGGGTCTAAAATTGTGAGAGAATTCAAGAATGCAAGGGACAGGCATAAGGCAATTCTTGTGGGGGATAGGAAGAAATAGGCTGTTGGTTAACTATGATCTGCAGCTTATCCAGTAGGTAAGGAAATGGGCAGACTAGGTGGGCCAAGCGGTCCTTATCTGCCATCAAAATCTATGTTTCTATGTTAATACTGATTTCAAATTCCCACCATCATCTTCCCTCCCAGCTCAAACAATTCCAGGATCAAAATTAAAATAGAAAAAGAAAAAGCCTGAAACATCTCCTTCCCTGCTGCTGGATCCCAAGTTTCTTAAAGATGCTACCCTCAGGGACTTTGTTGATTCCCTTGAGATACTTAAATGTTTCCAGAATATCTCCCCTTTCCCTCCTTTCCTCATGGTATACATATTAAGCTCCTTTAGTCTCTCTTTGTATGGCTTCTGGTGCAGACCCTGCACCATTTTAGTTGCCCTCCTCTGGACTGCCTCTATCCTGTCTATGTCCTTGCAGAGATGGGGTCTCCAGAACTGCATGCAGCATAGGCTCCACAATGAGCACTAAACAGCGAATAACGATGATGGGGGGCACCAGTACTCACTCGGGTCAGCCAGGAGGGGCGGCTGCTCCCCCAACCCCATTTTAGCTCTGCCATGGCTCCCAGCTCACTGAAAGGTCCTATGCCCCTTATGCACCACTGGCTTCAGTGTTTCTAAACCTCACACACATGCATACACTGCCATTCTGTATCCTTTACCATCCTCCCCTTAATACACAGGACCACCTCCAAGCTAACACATGCATGCACTGTGACCCTCAGGGCCCCAAGACCTGCCATGCAGTGATGATCATCAGTTTCTCTGCTGGGGTGGGCTTCACTATTACTACTCCCCAACCCACTCACTCATGATTCCCAGTCCTCCTATGCACAATGGACCTCAGGGTTTTCTGGGTCTTCAGCTCACACACACACACACACACACACACACACACACACTATGCCACTCTGGTCTCTTCACCATCCACCCAACCCCCAAATATACAAGACCCTCCCAAAGCCCAAACACACAAGCATACACTATGCAACTCCACTTCCCCCAAATACACAAAGCAGGCCTATCAGGTTTCCCAGACCTCACACACAGTCAGCAGTACAGGCATTAAAAATTAAAGGACCTGCTGTCCGCATTACCACTGTGGACCTTGGACTACTGTATGTAGTATAGAGCAGGCCTACAGTAAAACAACATAGCTAAAATGGAAGGAAGAATGCGTACCATCCACAAGTCAATAATCACCAACAATTAGCATCAGGGGCTGCTACACAATTCCCAGGCTGGTCAGTACACTTCTGAACCTGAAGAGAGCAGCAGCAGCATGCCCATGTCCATTCCAAAAAAAATTAAAAAATGCTCTGACAACATGAAGTCCTACTTCAGCACTGAAACTGCTCAACCAGAAGGTGCAGCTCTCTAGTTTGTTCAGTTAGACTGTGGCTGAACTCTGAAAGGGGCCATGAAAAACTTTGGATGCAATTGCAAGCCAATCAATGGAGATTTGTTACTGACAAGAGACACTAGTGGCATAGGCAACCCTTGTTTTAGACACAGGGCCAGATATTCTGAAATGCGCCAAAGGCCGGCGCAAGTCTGGCACAGAGCAAACCTGATGTGCCATGGCGCAATGAGTGCCATATTCAGAGTTTGCGCATGTCTAACTGTGCCAGTGCAATATGGCTGAATATGGTACAGTTGCCACATGGTGCAGCCGTGGATGTGCCATGGTGCAACTGTGGATGCACCATGGTGCAACCGTGGATGTGCCATGGCACAACCACAAGTGCACCATGGAGCAACCACAGGTCTGCCATGGCACGTCATTGGGCAATCACAGGTATGCCATGGGCAGACACAGAAGCCCCAGGGCAACCATGGGAGCAGAACACCAGACCAATCGAGGGGGGGCATGGCACAGAGTGGAGACCCAGGGACATAGTCAGGGCAGTGGAGCGACAGGCCACAAGAAGCCACCACCAGCAGGGCATAGTAGGGTGCACACGGGCACCCAGACCCCAACCCCAGAACACACTAGTGGTACAGACAGGAAGCAACAGGCGGTGCCAATGGGGGATGAAGGGCCACCAAGGGGGCCCCTGCAGGCAGCAGGCCATGCTCCCCCTGCACATTCAGACCAGGCCAGACCACACCACACCCAGGACCACACAGCCAAGCAGACACACCCGCCACACAACCCTGACAGCCACCCCAAGGGCACTCCAAGGCACAGCCAGCAACCGAAGGGAGGGACACCACCACCACGGGACACACAGCAGCACACAGCAATGATCCATAGAAGCACAACACACGCCCCAACACATGCACACCACACTGACTGGCACTGGGCCACTGCAGCATGGCTCCTCACACCACCTGCAAAGGAGACACAGACACACACAGGTAAGTCAAAATAGAACTGTATTCAAAATAACTATATACAGTAACAAGGGGGTGGGAAAGGGTAGGCTAGTGAGGGAAGGGGACATGAAACAGGGACTGTACAGTGGGACAAGGGACTGGAGGGGGAGGTATGGCTGTGGAAACAGGGGAACACAATGTAGGGCTAGCAGCGGCCATGTCCTGCCACTCCCTCCTGCTGTTGGTGCCTCCTGACCACCAGGAGCAGCCTCCAGAATTGGAAGACATCCTTCATTGCTGTCGAGGTAACCAGGATTAGCTGCCTCAGTGCCTGCAGTACAGGGGCCTCCTTCAATGTCAGTGGACACCTAGGACAAGGGACAGAACAGGTGATCAGTGCAATGTCTCAAGGAACACGGCCCAACCACAGTGCATACCAGGCAAGGAGAACACACACCCTCAGAGGGCCCATACAGGCCACCCACAGGAGTGTGTGCCAATGCCTGCCGGCAAGGTGGCACACCACATTAATGCACAGTGGTGGGCCTCCGCTGCACAGCGGCTATCCAACTGCGCCATGGCAGTCACATGATATAGTGCCCCGACTGCCCCATAGCAACATCAGTGGCAGCCGTGCGGACATCCACCCCATTAGCAGCAGGCACACGTGACCGATGGATGCGCTACAGTTGCGGGCACCATGCACAGTGTGACCCATACAGCTGCCATGGCACATGGCACAGGTGGCCATGCCTGCACCCATGCTTCTGCCCCCCCCCCCACTGATGGTGTGCAAAGGAATGTCATTTCCTACCTGCCCTCTGTGGCCCCACTGGCGCTGGAGCTGCTCCTCCTCCCTGGGCTGCTGTGGACTGGTGACCCACTAGCACAACTGGACATCTGTCCTCAGGCCCTGGGAATGGAACAGAAATGGGTACACATCAGTAACCAAACACAGCAGCTGCCCACCATCCCCACCCCTGAGCACAGGGTGAGCCACTGCCCAACACGTCCCACAGAGTGGCAGCACAATGCGAGTGGTGGAGGGCGATGCCACACCGCACTGCACATGATGGAAGTACACAACCCTGCAGGACATGCCAGGCAGCCTAGCCAACACCACAGTACAGCACCAGGGCACACATGCATGATGGGCCTACTCACCTTGCTGTGGCACAGCCACACGCCGGACATGCACCTCCAGCCTCTGGAGGCTCTCAGGATCCCTCCACAACAGGTCCCCATACCGGAGGTGACACTGCTCATCACTTCTTGCCACCTCTGTGCACTGCATGAGGGTGTCAGCAATCATCTGCCACACAGACACCCGGGGCTGCTCCAGTGGTACCTGCCCAAACAGCTGGGATGTGTGTGGCTGGACACAGGCCATGAAATTCGCCAGCTCCACCTACATCCAGTTGGCCACCCATCCACATTGCTGCTGTTGCCGCGCCATCACTGTGGTATGAGCCACTGAGCAAAATGGAGGCATGAGGCACACATGGTCAGTGCATGCATCAGATGCGCAGGCCGAGGGGATATGCCCTGTGTCAGCCCATCACGCAGTCATGGAGATGCACTGCAAGGGAGTGACCAGGCATTGTCATGGGTCCGGGTACACCCAGGGGCAGAGGTCACAGCAGGGGGCAGGGGTTGGCTGCCACACAGTGCGCACGTGTGCAATAGCAGCCATGGTTTCTATTGCACAGTGGGAGAGCACTGCGCAATAGGTGGGATCACACCACCCAGCCCATGCACACTGCGGTCCTGCACAGTGCGCATGCCTGGGCATTGCGCAGTGACTAGTTCAAGAGCAATCTCATTGCGCATGGAGCAAATTCATGACATTCAGCTACCACATGCTAATGAGCTCATCAGCCAATGCATGGCACACTGGGGAAATTAGCATGTCATTACCGTTGCGCCAATGCTCATTTGCATGTGCTGCACTATAAAAGCACCACAGACCGGCACAGGCCATGGACTGGTATTGCAACCATCTGAGATAAGTTGTGTATACTGCTGAGCCCAGCCAGCACAGCAGGGGGGACAGAGCAGGGTGCTGCTGACACTGACACACTGTGCTGTCCATGTCCACAGGTAGCAACATGTCGGAACATGAGGAGTGCGAGGAACGTGGGCCTGCTCGCAAGCATAGGCTCAATTTCACAAAGGCAGAGGCAGAGGCCCTGTTTAAGGCCTACCTCGACAGGGAGCCACTGCTGAGTGGTGCCACAGGCACACCACAGGCCAGGGTTGGGGCCTGGGAGGAGGTGGCGGCATGCATCAACCAGCAGGGAAGCCAACAGTGGTCAGTGCAGGAGTGCCACAAGAAGGTGGGCACCAATAAGCGATGCATCAAAGAGAAGGTGGCAGCCATCTGTGCAGCCCAGAAGGCCACCAGAGGGGGGGGCCTGCTGATGCACCACAGCTCACAGTCAGGAGGAGTTGGTGGCAGCCACCATGCCCCACAGCACTGTGGAGGGTATGCCAGGTGAAGGACTCCAGCAGGTGGCAGCCCATCACTGCATGGTACATATGTTGGGCATGCACAGCATGCAGTGGCTGTGTTGGGGGGGGTAGGAAGCCATGGGGGGGATGGGGGCCTTGCATCACTGACACATCTGTTTTCTCTTTCAGCACCAGCTCACCTCCATGCAGGGGATGGGGTGCCAGCAGCAACTGTGGAGGCAGGACCTGCCCTGGAGGAACAGCCGTCCACCGGCATCCGGGGGGTCCTGATCAGCTGCAGCACACCACCACTGTCCAGCCAGATGTCCTGGGCATGGGGTTGGACGAGGCCCTGGATGGGTTTCTAAAGGATGCTAGTCTCGGCATCCTCTGCATGGAGTTACAGATCGGGGCAAGGTCCAACACCGATGATGACCTGACCATAATCCTGGACAGCATGGGTGGTGGTGTGGGGGAGACACCCATACCAGATACCATCAAAGACAGAGTGCCCAGTGGTCTGACAGTGGTTGGGCAGCTGTCCACCACCACTGCAGGTGCTGCTGTGTGCACTGCCACAGCAGTGCCATGTGATGTTGGTGGTGTGGCTGCGCAGGCGCTGGGCAGTGTTCAGTGGCCAAATGAGCAGCAGCAGCAGGCAACAGGGGCCACAGGGTAACCAGATGTGGAGTCTGCTGTTGAGGCACCTGATAGGGACTTACCCCATGGGGACCCTACGGTGCAGCATCCGCCTGAGCAGGGGGCTGTGCAGCATGGTCATTCACTGCAGAAGGGTCGGCATAATGCCCAGGTTCCCTTGGGTGCCGACCCATTGGCAGAACACACCCGTTTGCTGTGGGCCTCCATGGATTAACAGTGCGGCTTGCTGCTGGGGTGAGTGCGCTGTGCACGGAGGGGCACCAGGTGGATGAGCAACACAAAAGGGGCACTGCCCAGCTCCTGGCAGCTATACAGCACTTGCGGGAGGACACGACCGCATCTCAGAATAACATAGCCAATGCGATCATGGATGGCCTTGCACTGCTGGCTGCCACAGAGCATGGCTGGCCACCATGGACACCACATAGTGCACTGTCCACCCCATGATCCCAGCATCGGGGACGCCCTCCCTGTCAACGCCAGACTCTGCTGTTGGCATCCCAGGCACACCTGGGCAAGCCTGTTTGAGTGCCTACACACCCCTGCACAGACCCAGTCATAGAAACATAGAAACATAGAAACATAGAATTTGACGGCAGATAAGGACCGCTTGGCCCACCCAGTCTGCCCATTTCCCTAACTACTGGATAAGCTGCCGATCCTAGTTAACCAGCAGCCTACTTCTTCCTACCCCAACCCCCCAGAATTGCCTTATGACTATCCCATGCATGCTTGAATTTCACCACTGATTTTGACTCCACAACCTTCCTCCGAAGCCATTCCATGCATCCACAACCCTCTCTGTGAAAAATACTTCTTAAATTACCTCTGAGCCGCCCCCTCTTTCTTCAAATTGTGCCTCTTGTTCTTGCACACCTCTTTTTGAAAGATGCTACCTCTTGGACTTTGTTGATTCCCTTGAGGTACTTGAAAGTTTCTATCATGTCCCCTCTCCTCCTTTCCTCGAGGCTATACATATTAAGCTCCTTAAGTCTCTCTTCATATGTCCTCTGGTGCAGACCCTGCACCATTTTAGTTGCCCTCCTCTGGACAGCTTCCATCCTGTCTATGTCTTTGCGGAGATTGGGTCTCCAGAAATGCACACAGTACTTCAGATGGGGTCTCACCAGCTGTCTGTACACAGGGACAATAACTTCCTGTTTTCTACTGGTGATGCCTCTGCCTCTGCATCCCAGTATCCCCCCAGCCCTCCTTGCTGCCTTCTCACATTGCTTGCCCACCTTTAGGTCATCTGATATGACTACCCCCAGGTCCCTTTCCATTTTTGTTGTTGTTAGTATCTCACCCCCCATTGTGTACTCTTCCCCTAGGTTTTTGTTTCCCAGGTGCATTACCTTGCACTTCTTAGCATTGAATCTAAGCTGCCATACATTTGACCATTCCTCTAACCTTGCCAAGTCCCTTCTCATCCTTTCCACCCCACCCTGTGCATCAACTCTGTTGCAGATCTTAGTGTCATCTGCAAAGAGACATACTTTTCCTTTCAGTCCTTCTGCAATGTCGCTTATAAAGACATTGAAGAGGACTAGTCTATACTGAACCCTCGGTACCCGCTAGTAACCCTCCTTTCTTCTGAGTGGACTCCATTTACTATTACTCTCTGTGTCCTATTCTCCAGCCAATTCTTACCCAGGCTGTCATCTTGGGACCCACTCCCAGGCTGGCTAACATATATTAATCTTTGTGTGGGACTGTCAAATGCCTTGCTAAAGTCTAGGTAGGCCATGTCCACAGCCCCTCCCTGATCTACTACTTTGGTCACCCAGTCAAAGAAATCTATCAGATTTGTCTGGCATGACCTTCCCACTGTGAATCCACGCTGCCTAGGGTCCTGTGCCCCTCTGGCCTCTAGATACTCGACAATTCTTTCCTTCAGAAGTGATTCCATCATTTTCCCTATCACTGAGGTTAAACTAACAGGTCTGTAGTTTCCTGCTTCTGCCTTGCTCCACTTTTGAAGGGAATCAATCTGCCCTCCAGTCCTCGGTACCACCCCATCCTCCCATGATTTGTTAAAGAGGGTAGTCAGTGGTGTCACTAGTTCTACCCTTAGTTCTTTTTGAATTCTGGGATGAATCCCATCAGGCCCCATTGCTTTGTCCACCTTCAGTTTTAAGAGTTCTTTCAGAACCCTTTCTTCTGTAAATGGGCTGGTATCAACTTCTGTATCAGAGTGTTACTACTGTTTGTTTTATGTACCTCCCTCTTCCTTTGTAAATATTGAGCAAAAATATTTGTTTAGTATCTCTGCCTTTTCACAGTCTCCTCTGCCCACCCTCCTCCCTCCCCTTTATTAAGCCTCACTATCCCTCCCTTGGTCTTCCTTTGCTCCTGATGTACCTATAAAGGTTTATCCCCTTCTTAACTGAGTTGACTATCTTTTCCTCGGTTTGGGCCTTTGCTGTTCTGACTGCCTTCCCAGCCTCCTTTTGCTTTAACTGATACAGTTCTGTCCTGCTCCTGCTGCGATTCCTTGTACTTCCTGAATGCTTTCTTTTTTCTTGAACCTTCACTGCCACTTCCTTTGAGAACCATAGTGGTTTCTTACATACATCTTGTTTGTTTATTTGCTTCACACAAAGGCTCGTTACCTCTGTGATGGCAGTTTTATTATTCCCATTGTTCTTCCACCCCTCCTTCCCGCTCATTTGCTAGTGCATTCCTTAGGCACTCACCCATTTGGCAAAGTCAGCCTCCTAATGTCCAGTACTTTTGTCTTTGTATGGCTTGACTCTATTGCTGTGTTTATTGTGAACCATACTGTTCGATGGTCGCTAGTTCCCAGATGGCTACCCACTTCCATCTGTGATCCTCTCCATCTCCATTTGAGAGTATCAAGTCTAATATTGCTCCCTCTTGAGTGGGCTCCAGTACTAGTTGTCAAGGCATGCCCCTGTAGGGCATCTAGAATAACTGCACTCTTCAGAGCAGCTGCAACTGCACTCCAGTTAACATCTGGCATATTCAGATCACCCATCAGCAATATCTCCTTTTTCTGCCATTCTAAGTATACTTTCTATCATTTTCTTGTCCATTTCCTCCCCTGAGAGAGGGTCTGTGATACAACCCTATGCGGATTGTGGTGCCATTGCCTGTCTCAAATTTACCACAGTGCTTCTTCTCCTCCCTGTTTACCCTTTTGTTCTGTTGCTTTTATTCCTTCCCTTATGTAAAGAACTTCTCCTCCCCTCTTTACCCTCCTGTCCCTCCTGTAGATAGTGTATCCTGGTATGTTTACGTCCCAGTCATGGTTTTGTGTGTACCATGTTTCTGTGACTGCAACAATATCCAGATGTTCCTCCTCCATCAAGGCCACTAATTCAGGAAGCTTGTTACCTAGACTACGGGCATTGTACTCATTGCTTTCCATTTTTTGATGGCCCTACCTTCTGTTGCAGCATCCCCCACTGACCGTTCTACCTTGGTCTTTTTCTCATTTAGTACCCTGTTTTGTAGGGAGAGGCTGGGATTTTTCTGCTGCTTGTCAGTGCCTCCCCCATTGACTAGTTTAAAAGCTTGCCAATGAAGCATTTAAACCGATTGCTCAAAAGACTTGTTCCCTTCCTGGACAGATGCAGACCATCCTGCCAGTATAGGCTGGTGTCCTTCCAGGTGGAACCCCAGTCCCCAATGAAGCCAAACCCCTGTGCTCCGCACCATTTTTTCAACCATTCATTAAACTGCATGGTGCCAATTACCCTCGCCTCCCCCATGCCTTTGACAGGCAGCACCTCTGAGAAGGATACTGTGTGTGCTACTTGTCTTAGGCCCCTCCCCAACACTGCAATGTCCCAAATAAAGCCCCGGGGGGCTATGGCAAACACCCCCTGTTGCCAATGAGAAGCCTGTGACTGCCAATCAGCCCCGGCGTGGCTGCCCCCATGGCCGCGGTGGCCATGGTTCTGCATGGCAGCCCTGATGTGCATGCTGCCCTGACTGCAGTCTGCTGCCACAGCCCTGTGCCTGCATGGACGGGGTGTGTGTGTGTGTGTGTGCATACCACCGGTGTGGCACCTGTGTGTCATGCTGCACGCTGCCTGTGTGCGCGCCTGCCTGGCCACTGGCCCATGTGGTGTGGGTGTGAAAATTGCAGTTCTGCACTGGTTGCACCTGTGCACCGGTGCAATGCATCTGATCCCTGCCATTAGCCAGTGCCTGGGCGCATGTGTGCATGTGTGTGTTGCTGTTTGCTGCTGTGTGCAGTTGTGTGTGGATGTGTGCCACTGACTCCCCCATCCCTGCATTACGCCTCTGTGTGTGCATGCCCATTGCCATGCATGCCCCTGCCTGTGTGCTGTACCTGTGTGTGTGGCCAGTGAGTGGTGTGGCACCACCTACCTGCGTGGACCATAGTGCTCCTGTGCAATGGTGTCCAGATGCTGCCATGCCATCCTCTGCAGCCAGGGATCCCTCTGCCCAGGGAGAGGCTGTCTGCCATCCTCTGGCCCATTGCCCTTGTCGTCCACACTACTGTCACCCTCATCAGCCTCCACAGCTATCCCACAGTCAATGGCCATGTTGTGCAGTATGCTGCAGGCCAGAAATAGGCCATAGACTTTAGAGGGGCTGTACTGTAGAGCACTGCCAGACCTGTCTAGGCAACAGAACTGTGCCTTCAACATCCCAAATACACGCTCAATGATGTTTTGCGTGCTGGCATGTGCCTCATTTTAGTGTTCCTCTGCTGAGGATAACAGGCGCCGATAGAGGGTGAACAGCCAGGGCCTCAGTAGATAGGCGCTGTCTCCTGTGTGGATAATGACATGGCTAGCCCTGTGTCCTCCTTTGCTGTGCCTCTTGCCTGTCCCTGTCCCTTCGCCACACACCCACCCTGGTCTCCCCCATCCCATGGCCTGCTCTGCCCAGCACCCCTTGCCCATCCCATACTCACCCACTAGGTGGCCTGTGGGGATGTTCCCACATTAGAACCTGTGGCAAAGCACAGAGCTGTGCCAGATGAATGCATCATGTGCACTCCCATGGTGTGTGGCACAGACATTGGTGAAGGGCCCCTTGGCATCGCACACCACTTGGCAGTTCACACTTGGGAACCCCTTCGTGTTCATATAGGCCACACCCTCAGGGCCAAGTAGCCTGCAGATGCTCACGTGGGTGCAGTCAATGCCCCCAAGCATGCCAGGCATACATGCTACCCTGTGGAAGTCCTGCATGGTTGCTGTACGCTCTGCCTGTGTGCTAGGGAAATGGATGTATTCTGAAGCATGTGGCAGCAGAGCGCTGAGGAACTGTGTGAGGAGGCATGACGTGGGCGACTGGGTTATGCCTGTGGTGTCCCCTGTTGGTCTCTGGAAGGTGCCCGTGGTGAGCAGGCATATGACAGCTGTCACCTTTGTCGCCACAGACATTGCGTGGCTCCATCTTGTGGGTGCCTGCATCTCCTCACTGCACAGCTCACAGAGCTGCCTCAGAATGGCCCTGTTCAGGTGGTACTGTCCCACAATCTCAATATCTGTATGGTTCTCAAAGGTGGTGCATGCACGGTACCACCTGTTCCGGGTGCACCACTGATGGGCCCTTCCACGGCCACGTCGCTGTTCCTCCTGCCCCCTCACACCCCTCATTATGGCCTCCATTAGAAAGGGAGCACTATCCATAGCATCTGATGTCCTTTCTCCCCCTGGGCAGTCAGCTGCTGCAGGCTGTATGCCACCCTGGTGCACTGTGTGGCACTATGCCTGCCTGTCCCTCTCACTCTCTCAGCCCCTGGTTTACTCTCCACTGCCACCTCTGTCCCTCTACCCCTGGGCTGCCTGTGCCAGTCACTCTGTCCCTCACTGGCTCTGTCTCTTTGTCTGTTCACCGTTTCTTGCCACTCTCTCTCTCTCTCTCTCCCTCCCTCTCGTCTGGTGCAAGCACTGTCTGTGTGCTTGCACCCTGTATTTATAGGCTCAAATCTGCTTGGTGCATCCAGGTTTTGCTCCGCACTTGCGCCATGGTTCCACGGTTGGATATCGCACTGCACTGAATATTCATGGCCATGCCCCCTGCTCTTGTGCATGCATTGATTATAGTTACACATTGGCGCAATGACATTTGCACTGCACAATGGATCCCACTGAATATCGATCCTTGGCGCAAGTCCGCACTTGCGCCGGCTCATCTCAGTTGCACCATGCACAACTGCTTTGAATATCCTGGCCCAAGTCTAACCTCATGTACAGTATATCCCAAACACAAAGCAAAGGACAGAGAAGTTAATCTGTAGTCAAGCAGGCATCCACAGTGTATGTGTCTATGACTGACCAAATCATTGCTGTATGGGACAAATGTAAATGTTTCACATAAAAGAAGAAAAAACTAAAAAAAACATTAGGAACAGATCAGTCTATGACTTTTATGCTCATCTGGTTTCCTTCTTACCTCAGCACTGCTACAGAGCCCACCTGCCGAATCTCTTGACGGAACTGGCAGAAATTATTTGCCTGGCAGACAGCAAGCTCAACTGTTAAGATAGGTTTCCATATTCCTAATTAATAGAATTATTGCAGCAGGGTTTTTGGTGTAAAAAGCACAATTTACAATTCTTTATTTATGAAGCAAGACAACTGTAGAGACTGATGAGAATTGCTCAGTTCAACCGTGATGACTACCTCAGCCGAACAACTTGCTGCACTCCCACTCAAAGTGGCCACGCTCACCTTTTTCATTGGCTTGAGTAGAAAATTGTTTTATTGGTTCTCCACCAGTATTACTATGACAATAACTGCATTCTGCCCTAGTCACCATAGAAATACTACCTAACTGAGAGAACTGATAAAATTCTGTTTCCATTACCAGTTGCATGGCAGGCAGCCAGATTACTAAAGTGCTGTCGTCAGTATCCGTCTGTAATCACTTTTCTTACTATGGCTCTGACTGCACATTTAATACAAATATTAATTTCTCCTGTTTTACATTTACTAAATAAGAACGGACACTGCTGCACAGCCCATGAATGTATTTAAAAAAAAGAAAAATAAATTGGAATCCGAATGAAATGAATGGGCCAAAATACATGTGTGGCCCCCCCTTGAAGAAAGTGGGAGGGCCATGACCTGGTTGTCCCCCCCATATTAGCTGCCACACCATGGGGTACTCACTGTGTTGCTTTGTTGCATTGCAGCTAATGCTCCACAGGTGTGGACAGTCCCATGGTGGTAGACTCAATTTCCTTTGATTGCTCCAAGGGAGGACTGCACTTCCAACAGGCTTTTTTGTACTGAAAATGAAATTACATTGATACCTGGGGAGAAAATAACTAGTGTATTCTCAAAAACTCCTCTATTGTGCTCTTACACCTTCTCTCTCCTCCACGTTCCTCAGTAAGTTGCAGGCCCACCAGTGCTCACCACACCCCCAGCAATGATGTCTCACCAATTACATCACCCCATCCTTAGGCAATTTGCAAATTCATGAGTTTCTCACATGCTTGAGCCAAGAATCTTCCAGCTTAGGTCTTCTAACAGCAGTCCACCTTGTGCTTCCAGCTGCCACCAACATTCCTATTTGGGTATCACTCCAGTGTCACCTTTTTTCCACTAACTGCCATTTTTAAATATTTCTTCAAACAACTGCAGCTTCCAAACAATGCCCTCCGTGATGTCAGGGACATGAGAGGTACTTCAAATCCAAGACAATCTCCCAAGTTTAGGGTCACTCTCCCTGGTCTAGGAGTATACAGGACAGCGTAGTACTTCAGGGAGGAGGTCACAAAAACAGACAAAAAACATTTACTTGATCTCCCAAGCCTGCAATGATCTCTGAGGCTCCCTTGACATCTGGTAGTGCTTGGCAGAGCTGCAAATGAAGGTGTTAGAAGAACTTGAGTGTAGAACAAATGCAATGTCCAAATGAGGTTTTATAAAACACAGCAGCATCCTTTTTCCTTCTACTGAGAGCTCACATAACCTTTTAGCAACCTTGTCGATTCCACATTACACTTCCCAGGTGGCACGTTCTACTTTCATTCAACCTTTTCAACACAGGGTGAAACAGACTGTTATTCCTGGGTTGGATTCAACCCGATACAGTACTTTTACAGGCATATCACTGGCCCTGATGAAGGCACTGGATAATCTCAGAGTCCACCACCCCAGGTAGCAGAGATGGGGATTCCCCGAGTATTTTCTAGCCCATTTTTTCCATTTTGCATAACCTTGGCAGTCATCACAATTCCCATACTGACAGCTGAGCAACACTAATGGATCCTGTTTACACATAAATATAGCCTTCCAACAGATTCTACCCCATGCATGTTTCCACACAAAGTTTCCTTTTAGATCTCTGACACATTGCCCACCTGGGCATTATGTCAGGTGCTTACTAGCACGACACACAACTTATGGGGCAGTCCAGATCACACTTTAAGCACTGAAGCAATGCCTTGTTTTCCAACAGGAAAGTGGCAACTTAAAAGTCACTGTTCCTCACTTGGGATGGAGGGCAACACTAGATGCAAAACCAGTCAGTTTAAATATAAAATACTGTAGAATGAACATCACCCAGATCCTTCTCCCACAGAACTCCCTGGCATCAACTTCCTCTTAGACAGACCTCCACTTCTTTCTTCAAATGTCTTTTTGTCTTGTGCTTGAGTGGGGCACCCCCCTTTCAAGGATCTATTCAAATGCAGTCAGTATGAACACCAGATTTTCTAAAAAGGAGCGGTTTTATGGCTGGTTCTATGATTTACAGCAGATTGCTGCCATTTTTACGTCTGCAGGGGTGGAGCCTGCTGACTTTTTGCTTCAGGAGAAAAGCAGTCACTCGATCTGGAACCGAGCAAACAATAGCAATAAACTTTTCAGCATGTTACCTCCGACAACTGAAGCCCTCTGCCATATCCCCACTATGTCATCTTCTCCGCCGCACCACTGCACTTTTTTTAGGACAGCACTTGGGTGGAGCCTGTATCAATGCCCCTTCCTGGAAGTATACCCAGCTTCTCCCTTTCCCACTCCTCCCACCCCACCTCTGCTCTGCCCAGCTCTCCCTTCGCTCCTCCCACCCCTGCTCCACCCTGCCCCGTAGATGCCTGTACTGCTTCTTTGTTCCTAAACATACACATAGAAAGGATGGAGGGAGTGCTCTCTCTCACTCAATGCTCCAGCCGTTGTTGCAGTCACTGCAGCATTTGCAGAGGATGGCAGCAGAGGTCCAACTGAGAGGGCTCCATTCCTCTCATTGAGCCCTGTACAGCACTTAGGAGTGGAACATAGGGAGCGATGGTGAGCAGCCCAGTAGCTGCATTGTGAGTCGACTGCACTGTATGGGGATATTGGAGATGTATTGGCATTGGCACATAGAAAGCGTACCCTGAAGTATGGTGAGGACAAGATTTCCATCTTCCCCAAACTGCGCTACAACACCAGCATGAGGAGAAAGACTTATGCCCAGGTTTGTAGTTCCCTGTGAGGGTCAAGATTCAGTACCAACTACTCCTGCCTGCCCATCTCCCTGTTCAATGGAATGTGCATCTGCACCTCTTGGATGATCCTAGGGAAGCAGATAAAATGGTGCAGACATTAGAACCCAAATGCAACCCTTTACATGACATGGATTCAGACACGGAGACCTGAGCTCTGAGATAGCCTGATTGCACACACAACATTTTTCTTTTTTAACGCAGCTGTGTGCTATGAGGGGCTAATGGTTGGACTGGGGCATCATGAGTTTTCCTATTTTCTGTTTCTGAATGTTTAAGGCACTTATGCACAAAACTAGCAACATGGTGTTGAGTTGCTAACTCACTTCTACCCCATTTAGCAAAACTATAATTTCAGTTCACAGGCTGCAGAGAAGTCCCATCGGGTGATGTGACCGAGGGGCAGTAGCTGGCAGCTGGAAACAGCCATGGAGAGACTCCACGGTGCATGGACCATAGTGACCAGTTTATAGTCCGTGAGGAAGCAGTGTGGCGGGAAAACTGATATTTTAGTTCTGCACAATGAACAGTGAACAGTACATACTGTCTCTTGGCTCATCACAGTAAAAGGGTTATAGTCTAGATCTTTAAAAAAACTTGACCCCCTCATCCCATTTTGCTTCTACATTGCAAAGGTTTAGTGAGACTGATTCTAAATAGTCTGACTATTTCTGCATCAAACCATTGCAACAATAAACAAACAATGCACTGTACTGTATATAACATAATGGATTTTTTTTTTATTTTGTACTGTAAAAAAAATTGTTGTTCTGTGACTGCAATAAAAACCATTAATTGAAAAGCAAAAAAAGGACACTTGTTTAGCCCACTTGTAAAGACTCCTTTGAAACAATCTGTGGAAATAGCTAGACTCTTCAGTTCATTTGCAGTATGAAGAAGGATTTCAGTACAGCGGACATTCATTGTTTCTTAGGCACAGGTGATGATAAGGTATTTTTTAAATGGTATTTATTTTAAATTGTCATCAAACACTGTCCTATTCTTCCCTTTGCCATTGTCTTTGTTTGGCCGATAGAAAAGACATTACAGGAAAAAAACAATCAGTGAACATCAATTTCCAATAGTGGATATTTAGCATATTCAGGATGGGAACAGCAGTGCTTTTTCAGATGATCATGTGTGAAAGCAGCATGCTGATTTACTTTTTTCCCTGAATATGCTGAAATATTCGCTATTGGAATGTGCACTGATTTTTCATGTTATTTGATCCTCTTTCTCTTGATAGTGATCCTGAGGGCCCTGACTACAGACTGACTCCATCCTTTGCACTGGTTAAGGGGTGCCATAAGAGATTTTGGGGACAGAAAAGCAATACATTATTATGTATTATTATATTGAGGTGGCAGCATCGGAGGATTGGGTATACTCATGCAGCACTACCTCCCACCCACACGTCAGCCCCACCAGTCATGAGGAAGACAATTCCTTTCAATAAGCTAGAGTAACCTCCCACTCCCCCTACACACACATACACAGCCACAAGGGACAGAAGAAACCGATTGATTTACTTTGCATGACTTCACATCTACCTGCAGAATGTTCTGTCTTCCCCTGGCCGAGCAGCACAAGAAAATGAGACAGAGACCTATAGATGACATACATGGTGTAGCAGATGGGCCAAATCTTTGTTAGACAAAAGGCCATATCATAAAATGGAATGAGTGCTGGACTTTAGCTGCTCAGCTGTAATAGGCTGAAAAAGTAAACTAGTAAAGGCAAAAGACTGGCTGCTTGGCAATCAGTGACCACCAGCCAGAACCAGTAACAGTCTTTGTCACCCAGTGCCTCAAACAGCACTAAAGTGCATGTCAATTTAAAATAAGATATTTTTTGTCTGTCCCTAAAGTCTCATATGCCCTGCACTCCTGCCACACACAGTACCAGAGTTTAAGTGTCGAGTTGGGGCAGGCAGGTTCAATACCAAGAGGTAGTTGTACATAAAAAAGAAACACCAGCCCTAATGCTGCACAGCTGCATTTTGTTTGGGAAATGACCGTCCGCAGGGCACAACAGGGCAGTATGGTTTTCTGTTTCTGCCCTGCTGCGCTTTTTATTCACAGAGGCATGGTTCCTACTTTCCTTATTCTGCATGGTATATAGGCACCCTTATAATTGCTTAAGCCTAATGATAAAATACACAGCAGGACAAGATCCTCTTTTTTCGTTCCCATAGCCCACTCTAACTCCCCTTGCTATGTGGTACTTGAAATGCAAACTAGACTCTGTTTTTTGAAGTGGTAAAAAAGTCGAATAAGAAATCTAATTTTTTCTTATCACTATTAAAAATAGTATTCTAGCCATTTTGTGTCACTTCTAAAAATATTACTCAGCCTACCTTCCTATAGTTAACAAATACTGTAATTATTTGCATACCTTGCAATGGACAAGATATTAAAATTTATCGGGGGCTCAGTTTAGGGCTGCACTATACAACAAGATGTAAAAGCCCTCAGGGCCTTGGGCTATCACCATACCGTGTGACTAGGTGTAAAAGACCTCAAGTACTCTGCTACTGTCACATCATACAGCAAAGTATAAATGCTGTCTAGGGTTCTGACTAGGGTCGCACCTTGCAGAACTGTAAACGTCCTCTGGGGCCTGGGCTAGGGCACATCATGTGGCAAGGTGTGTAAAAGTCTCCCAACTCCAGAATCACCGCTCCCCTTTTCCATTCCTCTTTTTCCTTTTTTTGTGGAATAGAGAAAAAAAAATCAGATTCTGAATTGTTTAATGGCAGTTTAATTCTATAATTAAACATAAAACATGTACATGCAATACTCATTTTATTTAATATCTGTCTATTTTTCTTTCCTTGTTAATGTTTTTTAATGGCTAGTCCCTTCTGGTTTCTTCACTCCAGTTATTCTTCATTAAACCTCTTTTTTTAGAATATGTGATTTGTTACGGAGTACTCAGCCAAAGTGGATAAAAAGAAACCAATTTTACTTATATTGCATGTCCATTTCTCATTGCCATCCTATTTTTCACCATGGTTGGTCACAATAAGGACTTTTCATTCTCCCAAAATATTTACTGCAACAAAGTTCTGGAATTCACTATTTTACTCATAACATTTTTAAATGAAACTCATCATAAATAACTAGGCTGTTTCCCAGTAAACTATGGGATTGCTCTAAAAAGTGCTCTGAGTAAAACAATCAGTTCCAGAACAAAGTTAGTTATAGTAAGAGCATTGTGAGAAACAGCATAAATCTAAAATAGAAAAATAATTATTATATGATACACACAGTAAACAAAAGACAGGATTAGTAGTACTCTGTGGCTTAGCTGTTTCCAAACAGTTGAAAAGTTAATTACAGTAACTGCATACTGAGAAACAGCATGAATCTAACAAATAAGAATGACTTTCATATAATAAGAAAAGTAGACTGAGGCAGAAATAGTGGTGCTTTACGTTTTAGCTACAGCATGCCGCATATTATAGATAACTAAGCTGTTTCTCAATTAAATACTCTATGGCTTTAAAAAGTACTCACAGGAAAATAATACATTTCTAAAGTTAATTACAGCAACTACATGGTAGGAAACAGTCTAGATCAAAAATGGAAGAAATGTTTTATATGATAACCAATCACTGGCAGAAAAAAAGTCATTCAGATACAATGAAGTAAAAATAAGTAAACAAAATACACACACACTATCTAACTGTGCAACATACAGTCCTATGTGAAAACGTACTGTGTATCATCCATAGTCACTTACAGCCCACGGAGCTCACCTGATTAAAATATTTTAGTTCTGCCACAATAGGTAGCCCATGATCTCTGCTATCCTTAAAGAAGGAATTGAACACTAGAGCCTGAAAATAAAGGCATCCCTGCAGGAGAAATGGGTGTACAAAAGTGGACTCCGGTTCAATTTTGTATGTAACATACATAGTTTGCATTAATATGAAGGGCTGTAATTCAGTGCCTTTACAGCATAAACGATGCTCAGTAATACAGAATTTGTGCAACCAGAATAATCAGTTATTTCTATAGCTATAGTGGACTCTGTTTAAAAGTTGAATGTAACATATGCAGTCTGCAAAAAAAAAGAGCTGTGACATTAAGACCTTAGAATAAATAAGATTCTTATAGATATTGAGTATGCTTATTAACTACACAATGGATAATTTTTTACATCCTTCAAACTTGAAATGGAGTCCATTACAGGCATATAAATCATCCACAATGCTGTTTGTACAGTTTCATTATAACCAAGCATTTTATTTGCTCTTAGGTCCTTGAATTATGGGCCATCATATTACTGCAAACTGCTTATGTTACATATAAAATTTAGCTTGAGTACAGGCATAGTGTTTTTTTGCTGTCTTAGGAGTGATTTTCATTTAATTAGGAATTGGTAATTTATGCCCCTTCAGCTATCATGTCACATTCCATCCTGGCAGAAAGTTATCTACATTTAGCTACACTCTCAGAAATTGTGTTATCTGTGCTTTTGGTGTCTGGTTTATTTTATTTAGTTTTTGTTTACCGGGTAAGGTGTCATAGCCACAAAATATGACTATTTTCAGACATGACTTGGGAGGTTACAGTACAGAATTGGCAGACACAACAAATAACAGGCATAGTTTAGAGGTAATCAACCATACAAGAAAAAATCTACACAATATTCTGTGACGTAAACAGTATTGCCAATATGACAGAGACAATGGCAGGAAAATACACAATAGTACAAACATAATAAGCATACAATCATAGTGCAGTAGAGTTTTAACACATAATCCATGATAAGTGCTACATATGACAATAACAAGGGGTCAGAGCCAAATTGAACATTTTGAGAGCTGAGGGAGGGGATGTCAAGCACCTAGCAGTCTTTCTTTTTCTTTACAGTGTTTTTTTTGGGGGTTATATAGCGCCGGAAACGAAGCGGGTATGTGGCCCCACCACTTTTTTGTGCACCAGGAGATTGCCCCTACAAACATGCTGCACACTCAAATTGAATTTATACTTTTAATTGTAATGTATTGCAGTGTTTGCTTCATCACTCTTTGTCTTTGAATCTGATTCTGCTATGCTGCCCCCTGCCCCACCACTAAAACAATCAGAAACTGACAGCTGCTGCCTGTGTTAAGTTCTCCTCGGCCAGCAGAGATGAGTTGTAAAGGTAGAACTTAACACTTCTTTTTGTTTCTATTCATTTACGGGGCAGCAGCAACACCTCCATAGTCGTCTCTCCACTCCTCTTTGTTTTAGTGCCTTGGAGTCAGGAGGGATGACAAATGCACCACTTAGCACCCATTTAGCCATTAGACAGCCCTAGCCCACCAGCTGCCAGCATTCCATTTAAGGTAACTACTTACTGGCGCCTCTCGGCAACAATGCATGATCCACACACATTTAGATAATTAAAGAAGTGGCTTCAGCAGCTTTTTTTTTTTAATGTCCTGGGACACAGTCAGTCAATCACAGTCTCGCGGGTCGAGTCACAGAAGTTCCAAGAGCCGAGCCCTGTCCCACCCCCGAGAACTTGGAGGCGAGTTAAATAAAAAACAGGGCACTAGAGCCATATGGGGTATAAAAGTAACACATACATCCCCAAATTCCATTTTATTTCGGCTGACTCCTCATCATCTGGGCCTGGCTTTTCCATTGGGATTGAGACCTGAGTGTTGTGGACTGGAGTCAGATCAGACTTCACTTACACCGTCGCTGACTGACTGACTTGCTGCTGATTTCATTGGCTGGCTTGACTCGAGCTTCACTGACTGTGTTTGCTTTTCGCAGGCTCCGCGCCACCACTTTCAGTAGATTTGCTTTACTTTAATTAAGTTTTCATTTTCTTCAAGTGAATTGAAGCGACTCGACTCCTGGCTGGCTGTCAGAATACTTTTCTGAGTCTTGACTGGACCTGGACACGATCATCACGGAATCGAAGGAACTCGTAAGTAATCTGCAATTGCAGTGCAAATTGCAATTATGAAGGAAAAAAAAACAAAACTAACTAAATATTGGATATTGTAAAAATTACAATGAATTATTGCTCATGTTAAAGGAGAATATGATGTTTTGGTGAGATTTACTTATTTTATTTAAAACATTCAGCAGCATCCTTCAGTGGCACTCCAATCTACCACCATACGCCACCACCACCAATCCAAACCACCTTATACTCCATTGCCACCACTCTTGTATCCATGAGCGATGCTCTGTGAAGCCGTATCGGCTCTGACTGCAGTTTGTTTTCTCTGGACACTGCTACAGACACCTCTGTTTTTAAATCTATGCATTTCTGTGCCACAAAATGTTTTGAATTGTGTCCCTTTGACTGTTAACTTGCTGCTAGTGTCATTTTTATATCATTTAAATCAAAATGTATGTGTATTTTGTCAAATTAATTCTACTTGTGTTATTTAGTAACTGAGCAGCTCTCTTGTCACTCTAAAATGACTTCTAACTTGCACTTCGTGTGTGTGTGCTTTCCCATTTTGTTTTGTGCCCCCTTTTATTTATTTTAATAAAGTAATGGTAGCCAGTCCCTAAAGGATATTCCCTGGCACTTGCTGCCTGCCAACTACTTTGATTTTAAGAAGAAAAATATCTGGCCTGATTACAGCTCCCAACTGCCTTAGACTTCCCTGCTGATTTAGAGCTTGTTATAAGATAGAGATAGAGGTAGTAGATTTATTTATTTTTTCAATAAAATATAGAGTCCCCATTGCATATTCCTTTTGTGCAATAGTTAATGACCTTGTGGGTTGTTTAATGTTTTTGTTTTTAAGCATGCAGTTAATGTGGTAGCAGTAGGTCTGATTATAAGACTAGGCTTTGGTTTGGGCCAGTTAGAATTGTGACTGGTGGTTAAAGTGGAAAGATACAGACTTAAGCTATAAGAGAATACCTAACAGTCTTACGAACATACGAAATTTGCCAGCAGATAAAGGCCTAGAGGTCTATCAAGTCTGCTCGAATGTGCAGCTAGCACCCCTTATTCTGCAGCTGCCCTTCCCTTCCACCCTTCCCCTTCATTAACCCTCCCCCTTGTCCTGTCCCATCCTCGTTTGAAGCAGTCCACTGTTCTACTGCATACCACTTCAGCAGGTAATGCATTCCACCCAGCCACCACCCTCTCTGTAAAAAGTGTCTCCTCATCTCCCTCCTGAACCTTCCTCCTCCAGTCTCATATCATGGCCCTGGTGTCCCTCCTCCCTTACTTTGAACAGCCCTCTGTACCTGTCTTGTTTATTCCTTTCATGTATTTAAAGGTTTCTATCATGTCACCCTGTCTCTCCTCTCCTCCAGTGAGTACATGTTCAACTCCTTCAACCTCCTCTATCGTATGGTAAATCCCCCAGCCCTTGATCATTGTCAACTCTGCGCTGCACCCCTCCAGTAACGTAATGTCCCTCTTCAGACTAGAACGCCAGTACTGCATGCAGTACTCCAGGTGTGGTCTAACTAATGACCTATACAGTGGCAGAATCACTTCCTCCTCCTCGAGGATATACCCTTGCAATACAACCCAGCATTTTGTTGGCCTTTGCAGCTGTCTTCCTACATTGTGCCAAGTTGTTCATTGACCTGTAATGAGCACCCCAGATCCTTCTCCTCCTCTGTCTGGACTAGCTGCACTCCCCCTAGCTGGTAACTCCTCCTTGGGTTCTTCATCCCAAAATGCAGCACCTTGCACTTTTTGGCATTAAAGCCCAGTTGCCAGGTGTCTGACCAGGTTTCAAGCTTTGCCAGATCATCCTGCCACCCCTGCCATCCCCCTATGTCATCCACCACCGTGCCTACCATGGTATCATCAGCAAACAAACTGATCTTGCTTTTGATGTCCCATGATATGTCTGCAATGAATATCCCAGACAACACTGGTCCCAACACCGAGCCCTGTGGAACACCGCTCGTCACTGCCCTTGGGTGTGAGAGCTCCCCACCCACCACCACCCTCTGTTGCCTTCCCTGCAGCCAGTTTCCTACCTATCTCACCAGCTTTGCACCCGCCCCTGTGCCTACTAACTTCCTTCCCAGCCTTCCATGTGGCACTGAGTCGAATGCCTTACTGAACTCCAGATACAGGACATCCACTGCATGGCCCCTGTCCAGTTGCCTAGTTAGTCTTGATAGCCTTAATTATCCTAAGAAAGTTTAAAGATCACCAGCAGCACAAGGCATGTTTAACATTATGCACATTAGCGCCATATGGCATCAGAACCATCCACTGCTTTAACCTGACACAAAATGGCAACATCAGAAAGAATGAGTTAAGACATGCATTTTGTACAGACTGTGCATTACATTAAAATGTATGTTAGGTACAGGGAGTTGGCTTCATTGCTTGGTTCTTCACCCACTGCCCAGTGTTGTCTAATCAAAAGCAGGGGTATTTCTGACTGTATGTGGCTGTTTCCTGTTTTAAAAGGTGGTGCTGACCACCACCTGGCAGCATTGCCTTGCTCATTTTTGGGGGGGGGGGGTGCAATTTGGTGTTATTTCTGTGAGTTCTGTCCCTAAACCAAGACACTGTTTAAGTACCGACAGCTATTGGATTTTGGTTTGGGAAATTAGTCCTAGAATGAGAATTTGCAGAGTACTTGAAATTGTTGTGCTGAGAGTATTAGTTACTGTATAATACAGTGTAGTACAATTAAAACTTCAGTATCATTTCTGCAAAAAAAAAAGACATTGAAGCCTGGAGTTATTTGTATAGATAGAATATAATATTCTATCTATACAAATAACTCCAGACTTCATTTTTTTCGCAGAAATATCACTGAAGTTTTAATTGTACTACACTGTATAATAACTTATTCTCTTAGCTGAATATGATTAAATGATATCACATTGCAAGACATGAATTTTCAGAATAGAGGCACTATCAGCAATGCACTCAGCATCACAGGTGCAAGGACTCCGGCATGAGAGGATTAGTTTCTTGATCTTTAGTTATGGCTACATATTGCAATTCTTTTTCTTTACTTTTTGTTTTATAGTAATTGTACTTATATATTCTGCTCATTGGCAGTATTTTTATGTGTTATGTTCTTTTAAAACAACAAATATTTTATTGACAAAAAAAAAAGTTGAGTAAACCAGACTTCAACAAGGACAGGCTTCAAACTGAGAGTAATGGTGAGAATGCTTTTTTTGCCATCTCTTTTTTAACAGGAGTGAACCAGCCATCTGCTTGGTTCATTGATAAAGAAAAGTAAATGTAGAACTATTGCCACATCTAACTTACAAAAGGATTGAGATGTTGAAATTGTATCATATGTTGACTGCTGTAGCTGCCTTGAGCAACAAATACAGGTTTTTAAGTTTGATGCAGCACCTGGAAGCTCAGAGTACTGGGGAATAACTATATTAACCACAAGGTAGTAACTGTATAATGACATTGATTTTTAGCAGAACAGGCCAGGGCATTATTTTGAAGAAAAGGGACCCGAGATGCTTCTGTAATTTCTGTCTGCTGTTTGAGATTGGGGGGCGGGGGGTGGGGGCGACAGTCAGAAAGACATCCTCCTTTGTTCAACAAATATTGGTGCTTACTGTAACTACTATGATTTAGTTTTGCACATAGGCATTCAGAATCCAGTAGCCAATCATTACCTTTTATTTCTGAGGTACATTTTCTTTTCACTTTGTTTAATTAGAAGATTGTTTACCTGATGTTGTTAGGTGTGATGTGTGTATCAGCCCTTAGCCTGGCAACTGACATGTCTTGCTCTACTGCCCCACACTACATCTTCAGCATTGTGATCTCACTGACTGTGACATCACTGCTTCTTAGGAACAGCATGTAAGTGACTGCCAGGTCTTTCACCTGTGATATCACAGTCAGTGAGATCATAATTAAGCAATATGGCATGACCAAGGGTTATGTTAATGGTCTGTTAATCACCTTCTAGGGGTGTACTGTGGTACGAGGTGTAGCTGAGTGCCACATGCCCCTAGAAGGTGATTAACTGATAATTAACATAATACCTGGGAGTGCCTTATTGCTATTATAATAAAAAAAAATGTTTTCAAGCAGTGTTAAACCTTGTTCAGCATATGGCTAAGCTCTACATGTATGTTAATAAAAGATTAACATAAGGCTGTTAGAATGTTTGCAGCCAATCAGAAAGCTCCATTTCTCAGACCCTTCTTATAATGCTGATCATACCTCTCAACTGTACCACATTATGAGAAACGTTCCTCATTTTACTTCACAAAAGCTCCCTGTTCCACATTGTGAGAACTTGTTCCACATTCAAAGTCAACATTTTAAAGCAAAAATCCATAGTAAATGATGCAAAAAAATATATTATTTAATTAATTACAGACTTTTTGTACATAAATGCAACATTTTAACAGTGTTTTGAGCTTCTTAGGTAAAGATTTGATTAAGTGTTCCACATTTTGTCAGGCAATGATCCACATTTGGGGGACAAAAGATTGAAAGGTATGATGCTGATGATGTAGTGTGGGGCAGTAGACTTAGATACAGTATGTCAGCTGCCAGGCTAAGAGCTGGTCCACACACCCAGCACAATATAATCACATAAATAACTTTCTGATGAGCAGTAGGAAAAAGAAAAATACTTCAGAAATAAAAAGTTACATCTGACTTCTACTTAAAATGTGTATTATTTTCTTGTCTACCCGTTTTGGCTCCACTAGCTCTTTAAATTCAGTTGTTTTTGTGTGCTTTCATTAATTGCTTTTTTAGAAATAGGCTGCTATAGTAGAGCTTAAATTAGTCCGGTGTGCTTTTATTGTTTTTTTTTATTTTTTGTTCTACTCTTAGAAATAGGCTGCTTCAGTATATAGTGGATGTAGTTTAAACAGTCTGGTGTGCTTTCATTAACACAGGAACATAGGAATGCAACAGCAGAAAAGGACTGCCAGGCCCACCAAGTCTGACCAGTTTGCCTAGCTCTCCAGTAGGCCTGAAAAGTGGTTTTCAAACCATCTGTTACAATCAGTTCAATACAGCCCATACCTTTCAAGCTCTCAGTATTTAAAATCATAGCACTGGCCTTCAAAAATCATAGCACATGGCCAGAATGTATAGCGTTTTCTTATTTTAAACAATAATTTGTCTACAAATAGTGGGCCCCATATACAGCAGTTAGTGATGAGGAATGTTTCTATCAACTTTGTCCAATGATTTAATAGACTTCCGAGCTATTGGAAGAATTGGGTTGACAGCTGAGCTCTCAATACACTATATTAAATATTCCTATATGGTATTACTGCATTGTTAATATTATGATCGTCATCATTAATGTGTATTTATTCTATTTCGGTATGGCAAAAACTGGTTTAGAAAAAGTGCCCTTTATGCCCCAATAAGTGCCCTTCCGATCCTCAGCCCCCTCAGTTTTTACTGTCTTCCGGCACCTATGGGGGGTTATTAATGCATACTGTATATATAAATCAAGGCGCTAACTGGGTGTGGTACAGCAATGTTGTCAGAAGTGACAGAGTTTCATTATAATAACACATGACATTCCTTCTTGAAGCAAGTTGATTTACTGGAAAGTAAACTTTGAGACAATAGTTCTTATCTTTGTTTTGTGTGTGGTTTGTTAATATGTGTTCTATCTCCCCCTAACAGTAGCTGGTGCTTGATTTTCATTTCAGATGAATATCCATCCTTTCTTTTGAGAAAAGATGTATGTTCATCCAAAACACATCAGGTTTACATTGCCTCCTTTTACTATACAGTATGCCTTAATAAAATATATTTTTTAAGAGATTGAGGCCCTTAACTTTTGGAGGTTAATGTGTGCTCTGCTTTATGGCTTTTTTCTCTATGTGAACAGTTTTCATTTTGGTGTGTATACAATATATCACTTTATTTATGCATATTTATAATTCAAGTGCTTGCCTTTCAATAAGCAGACAGATGTATCGACAATACATAGTGTGCTTCAGGTCACATGGTATTTGTTCCTGAGAGAACTTGATTTACAACGCAGAAAATTTTGAAGTACAATTTGTTATGTCTGGTTTTGTCTATTTAAACCTCAACTGCTCTTTATGTTCTTCTTATCGAAACACTAAGCAGCTAGCATCATAAATACTTCTAGCCAGCTGTCACAGTTTAAAGAGACAGTCAAATTTCAAAATGAAACAAAATATGTAACCCTTATAAGTGTAAATAAATTAGATGTTAGACCTGAACACTTCAGTACAGTCCTGTAATTGGAATTTCTTTTAAGTATTTCTATTTTTTTATGTAGGAAGAAAAACATGGAAAATAGTATAAAACCAGCAGTAGTAGTAGTAAAACATCACCTTTAGCTTTTTGGATAGAAAATCCAAGAAAATCGTAAAGGATGTTTGCTTGTCTTTGAGGTCTATTCACAACCATTTTGGAGAACAAAGGGGCAATACTAACAAAGGATTTTTACATCCTGCATATGCCCCAGGTCAATGTTCATCACCTTCAGGAATTTAACACCTTCTGGGTCTTTAATCTACAGTAACAACAGTTTTCTGGTTCCCAGTAGTTCACCATTGCCTGTGGATTTGATTACTTTTCACTATCTGACTCCTGGTACCTTGGACAAGTTTACTATACAACAGATCCCTGAACATAACTATCTGCATGGTTTAATATTACTACTTCAAGAATGCAACCTAACCTGTTCCTGCTGCACCTGCTCCTTCTGACCCTACTGGCATCCCACACTACCAATATATTTAAATGCCCACTGCAACCAACCTCTAATTGCCTGGTTGATAGCTCCTTTCACAGAAGTGGAATGGTTACCAGTAGTCTCAGCTGCAACAACACCCATCTCCTCTCCCAAATACTAGGATACATGAACATGCTACTGTGCCCACGGTCGACCCTACCATCAAACTATTTCTCCCTGTTCATACTATCGGGAGTCAGGTCACTACAGACAACAACTAAGAATAAGTAAAGGGAAAAAGTGCACGTAGCAGTCACTGCCGATATCTTAAGGAACTCCTAAAAAGACTAATACTGCTACTTCTGCTAATATCGGGCAACATTAACCCCAACCCTGGACCACCCCTAACTACCCCGAGGGAGCAACGTAGAACAGGAACTCTCTCACTAGCTAGCATCAACATCTGCAGCCATACCAAAAAATTAGATGCCCTCACTGCCTGGACAGTACAACATAGCCAAGATGTATTATCTGTAGTTGAAACTTGGTTGTCTCCAATTTTTTTTTTTTTTTTTAGTTGTTTAACCAGGAGTAGCACACTAAGCTGAAAGTGTTTTTTACAGGTGCAACTTGGGAGCACAGGGAAGTTAAGTGACTTGCTCAGGGTCAGACAGTATGCAAGTGGAAGCTGTGGGATTCAAACCCAGGTGAGGTCTGGTCTGCTGGGTGTCACCAGATTTGCAGCTCAGAGCCTTAAACCACTGTGCTATACTGACTCCGACAATTATCCTTGACACTGCTGTGGCAATACCTGGGTATACTATCTTTCAGCAGGATCGACTATCCAAAAAAGGGGGCGGCTGTGCCCTTTATCTTAAAGTTTCTATGACAGGGCATTCCCTGACCCTACCCATTAATGGAGATAGCTTAGGTCCTTGCTATTAAAGTCATTCCTGGGGCCCATAACAAAGCTCTGACAATAGCCTCTGTATATATTCCACCCAAACTTACAACAACAATCCTAAACCCATTCCTTACCTGCATCAGTAGTCTAAAAGCTTAATTCAGAAGTCATATTACTAGGGGATTTTAATGTCAACTTGCTTTCCCCCAGTGCAAGCAATTACAAGGATGCCTTGGCAGCTGCACATTTTACACAGCTAGTTACCTCAGCCACTAGGATCAGCTATAGAACAGGGACCAGTACCTTGCTGGACTGCGTTCTCTCAAATCGCCTTGACCATATTAGCCACACCTCAGTTCTCCTTGATGCCATTAGTGACCATTCCCCAGTCCAGTGCATATGGTCAAATAAATTCAATAAACCCCCCGTGAAAACTATCAACAGCCGGATGTTAATCAAGGGACACCTTGCACCACTTAAGGCACTCCTGCGACGAGAATACTGGTCCCCGATTAACACCGCTCTGTATGTTGGTGCTGCAATTCAATACTTCATCTCAAAGTTCAATGCAGCGTGTGATATCCATGCCACCTTTAAGAAATGCAAAATTAAAGGCCTTGACAACTCTTGGCTCACAGGCAAACTCCTAGACCAACTAAAAGCTCAGGACCTGCTATGGGCTTGTGCTACAGCCTCTGGCAACCAAGCAGACTTTCAGGCATACAGGACAGCCAAGAATGCCTGTACCAGAGCTATCTGCACTGCAAAAGCAAGCTACTACAGGAGCACCCTATCAAACTCATGGTCGGATGCAAGGAAATTCTGGCAAAGTCTCTCTGAAGTGATAAGGAAAAAGTCCAAAGCAACTCCTAATATGCTAAAGGTTGATGGAAGCAACACCCTGGACCCCACCACAATTGCCAGTACTTTCAGTCTGGCATTCACTGACCTCAGCCATGTACTTCCCTCTTACTTCTTTGACACCAACCAAACCACAGCCTCCCAATATCAACAGACTGATGATACAAATCATACACATTTATATTTAAAGGCAGTTACTGAAAGGGATACCAAAAACTACCTCTTCAAGGTGCTTGGAAAATCCAGATCAAGTGGGGACATACTTGACTTGAAACTCATCTCCCTCACCATCGATGATGTCCTGCATCCTCTTACCAAGATTATTAACTGGTCCCTCATGCTCTACCAGTTCCCGCTCAAGTGGAAGTCCACCCTGGTGACCTCAATGCACAAGTCTGGGGATAGGACATTACACTGTAACTACAGGCCCATCTCCATCCTACCCCCTTTATCCAAAGCTCTTGAAAAAAATTGTCACAGACCAATTGGTGGAGTACTTGGGAGAAATACAACTTGCCATGACCACAGCAACACGGCTTTCACAAAAGACATAGCACCACCTCTGCCCTCCTTGAATTTATAGGCCACATTCATCTAGCACTAGACCAAGGACAACTTGCTGGTGCCACCTTTATAGACCTCTCAAAGGCCTTCGATACTGTCAACCATTTATTACTACTGGAACAACTTGGCAACTTAGGGCTTTCTCATGATACTTTACAATGGTTCCACAGTTATCTCTCCAACCGGTCACAGCAAGATTGGTGACTCCCTCTCCTCCAAACTACCTGTCCTTGCTGGTGTTCCCCAAGGCTCAATATTGGGACCCATTCTTTTCAGCATCTTCCTGAGCAATCTCCTTTCTGCCTGTGATGAAAACATTATTCTGTATGCTGATGACGCACTGATTTTCTCTTAAGAATTCTGACCCCTCCCTCTTGGAGAAACAACTGCAGGAAAGTTTCAAGCAAGTTGAGGCCTGGTTTGTCTCACAGAAACTAGTGCTAAATTACAAGAAAACAAAGACTATGCTGTTCCATGGCACACTTAACAAACATAAACACCAACAGTTGGTGGTCAAAAACAGCTCATGTGTGACCCTGGACCAGACGCAGACTTTCAAATACTTTGGTATAACTCTGAACCCTACTCTGTCCTTCTCCAACCATATCGATTCAGTTGCAAAATCTGTAAATATCTGTATAGGCCTTCTCTATAAACATAGATGCTGCCTGACACCTGACACCCTTAAGCTAGCAATACACAGCTCTATTGTCTCCATCTTTCATTATGGGCTTGTTATCTATGGAGCAGCCATAGCTATAGCACTACAGCTAATTCTTACAGCACTGAAAAGGGCCTGCAGACTGCTTACTGGTGCTGCCCACCGCACGCATACCAGCGACCTCTATGAACAGTCAAACTGGTTACAACTTCAGGGAAGGATTACTTTCCAAACCTGCCTACTAGCAAAAAAGTCATTGATGGGACACATGCCCCCTGGGGTTCAGTCTCTCTTAAGCCCAGCCAACCACCCCTGTTACACAAGAAGCTCTAACAACTATTCTCTGACTGTTCCCCGCTGTCACACTGCCCAAGGCCAGCAGTCTTTTGCAGGTAGAGCCCCTAAGATGTTTAACTCCCTGGGCAGCGAACTCACCAACTTAGGCACCCTCTGCTCGTTCAAACACAAGCTACATCAGACACTTGTGTCCAGAGCCACCTGTGACTGTTTCTCCTAACTTCTCAGGTAGTCACTTCTGTTCTATGCACCTCTCTACTATCACCACCTCTGCCTGCCACCACCCTCCACCCTCCCCATATCTACCCCTGCCTCTCTCCCTAGCCGAGGTCCACCACCTTCTTCTCTTACCATCCTTCAACTCCCTTCCTCTCTCCCTTTTCTAATCTGCTCACTCCACCCAAAGTTGACGTCGTTCCCCGATCCTTGCCTCCCACCCACCTGTCCTTCTACCTCCCTCCCAGTTACCCCTCTACACCCACTCTCTTTTCCACTTTCCTACGCTACCTGGCACAATTGTCAGCAGCTCAGTTTTTTCCACTCTACCTTTCCCTTTCACAATGCCCTTCTGGCAGTTTTAATTCATGTAAATATTATTTGTTGCGACTCATCATTCTTAAATATATGCCTGATTATGTTGTTCGAACTGTTATTTATATCACCTGTAGCTTTAGGCCATGTATACCCTATACTGAATTTTGTATTCAAAATGCTTGCCTGCTAATCTCACACAAACCGTACTTCTGTTCTTTGTACACTGACGTGGCATCTTTGTAAAAGAGCCATTGGCTCAAAGGTATTTATCCAACATTCTAATAATTAAAAAAAGGTGCTGCAGCTGATCATAGATATATTACATGATTTTCCTGCAAGTGCAATGCCTCCATTTCAAAACATTGCTATTTATTGTTAATTTTTGTTGACCAGGAAAGGAAGACTAGACAATTCTGCCTCCTCCCTCCAGGGGAAGGGGGATACAGATAGATGCCAACTAACAAACATTGAACCAGATTAAGCTGTTGGTGGTATTTTTAACGAATGAGTGGACATTTCCCATCTCTTTTCAAGATGTGCCATTGGATCTTTAACATCCACCTGGAACTACCCTCAGAACAGGAAGATGGGATCTTGGTTTAATGTCTACTCTGAAAGACAGCACCGCAAGTGCAGCACAGTGACAGTATTGGGATTTAATCCAAGTACCTGGTGTGTAGATAGAACCCACAGCTTTCTGATCTTCCAGCTTCAGAGGCAAGTGTGCAACCTGCTACACCATTGACACTGTTTACTTACTGTTCATTTGTTTTCACTGGAAGGTATGTTTTGTCCTGGGGAACAAGTAGTGAGAGTAAATGGACAGACTTGATGGGCGAAGAAGGTCCTTTTCTGTCAACACGTCTATGAATCTATGAATCTTTATGATTATGGCATATTAATATTGTGAAGAAATGAAAGGAGACGAATAGGTCTAACAATGTTATAGGTCTGGATTTAGATATCATAAATGTAAAAGAGTGAGTAGTACAGCTTTATCAGATGTCAGGAACAAAGCCACAGTCACCTGCAATCTGTATCTGTCGATCTATGTAATACTAATGGGGCAATTAGCATATTTTTTCCCAAACAGCCATTGTATGGCTTCCTATTAGTCATATATTGTGTATGCATGAACCCATATTGTTTGATGATATGGTAGTATTACTGTAAAGAAAGAACATTTTTAGTAGATGTTTTGTATAGCAGCTGATTGTCAGAAACATTCTCCATCATTAAGCATACAGTACCTGGAAGTACATCTAACTATACCACCCTTAGTTACCGTGCCCCACATAATTTTTCAACCTGAATACCTGCATAAAGTTGTCTAATATGTATAGTAAAGTTATTTACTTTTGTATTAGTATGTACTGTGCACTTTTAGACTGAACCTGCACTTCAGTGTTTGTACAATACAGAAACAAGTAATAATTTCTAATCTTAAAAGAAAAAGAAACGTCAGTCTGCATGAATTGATTTGCTAATGACATGCATGCTCTACATTTTTAAAATGTTTGCTACTGACTTGCAAGTTGAATGGGAAAAAAATCACTCATTGGTACATGGTATTTCAGCAAAAAGTCAATCTTCTGGTTTCCCGCAATGTTAGTCTGTATAGGCTCAAGATTAAAAATATCTTGAAATCATTAAATCAAGGGATGCAGTGTTATCTACACATATATAGTACTGACAGAACCATGCCATGTGTTCTACAATGATCATCATGTTTATAAAAATAGAAACGCCATATTCAGTACTCTGAACTGAGTGATTATTGCATTACCCTACCTATTGTGGGTTTTGATTGAAGTACTTTATATTAAAAAAGTCAGAATATGAGAAAGCAATATAACACTTTATCATTCTGGATATCTGTAATATGTTTGTCTCATACACAATTTTGATATTTTAAATTAATTATTCCATCTTTCAGTCTGCATTTAACTGCACAACTGTTTTCTGTGACTGCAGTCTGAATGGAGAAATGTAAAATATGAAGTTTATTGTTTGTGTAAAAACAGTAAGATACACAGATACACAGAAATATGATGGCAGAGAAAAAGGCCCCACAGCCCATCTAGTCTGCCCAGCACCCTACCTCCCACCTTCTGTTATGCTTTCACCCTCTTTTCCCAGCCACTTAAATCTATCCCAAGCCCTCTTGAACCCCTCCACTGTTTCAGCTGCCACTACCTCCTCTGGCAGCTTGTTCCAGGCCTCCATCACTCTCTCCATGAAAAACTGCCCCCGACATCACCTCTGTATTGCCCGCCTTCCAGTTTGAGGCTATGTCCCCCTCATGTTTGCTCCCTTCTTCAATTTGAACAAGCTGTCACCCTCCACCTTATTTATTCCCTTCAGATACTTAAAGGTCCTATCATCCATCCCCAGTCCGAGGGGTGGGGATGGATGATAGGGGTTTCTGGAGCACAAGGGATGGGAGGGTCTCGGCACCCAACTAAGGATCTAGGTTCGAGCAGACTCGATAGACCATAAGGTCTAATCTGCTGGCAAATAGTATGTTAGTATGTTAGTATGTCCCCCCTCTTCCTCCTAGTCTCCAGAGGGTACAAATTTGGCCCTCTCAATCTTCTCTTATAGGGTACATCCTGCATCCCTCGTACCATTTTGGTTGCCCTTCTCTGTACCCTCTCCATCAATTCAACATCTTTTCATAGGTGAGGCCTCCAGAACTGCACCCCATATTCCAGATGCGGCCTGATCATGGTTCTGTATAATGGCATTAGCACCTCCCTCTTCCTGCTATTAAAGCCCCTCGCAATGCAGGCCAACATTCCATTTGCCTTTCCCACTGCCCTCCTACACTGGCTGCCCACCTTGAGGTCATGCGATACCATAATCCCAAGGTCCCTTTCTGTTTCCTTCTCCTTAATCATCACCCCTCCAAGGGAGTAAATTTCCTTCCTATTCCTACTCCCCAGGTCCATCAGTGAGCACTTTTTTGCATTAAACTTCAATTTCCAGGTGTCAGACCACCTCTCCAGCCTCTCCAGGTCCCACCTCATGGCTTGCACCTCACTAGGTGAATCCACCCTATTGCAGAACTTTGTATCATCTGCGAACAGGCACACCCGCCCCTCCAGACCTTCTGCTAGGTCACTAACATATATATTAAAGAGTACTGGTACTAGCACTGACCCCTGTGGCACCCCTAGATAAATTAGGCTTGCTGAAATTACACTCCATATTGAAGAAAAAAACAACAACAAGAAAAGTACTCTGGAAACTGAGCCCACATTGCTTAAGACAAATGTTAATTCACACAGAGCAACTGATTCTGACTGCCTCTCATATAGTATAATATAATGCAGTACCTGTCCCTGTAAGCCAGGCTTTGCATGTCAACAAAATGACGTTCATGGGACCAACAGGAAAAGTTCACAAAATGATGTCCAAAAAGAATTTACATCTCTGACTGTATTTAGGAAATTGTCACATTCGGTACTTAAATGCCAACACATCTATCATTGCCAACCTGTGTAACTTTTACTAGCAGCCCAATGAAGATAATGTTGTGAATGTGCAAGGCATGGCTGTCAGGGACAGGTGCTACTTGACAAGCTGTTAGAGTTGGCTGCTCTATATGAAGGATTACAATTTCTGTAGCACAATCTGGACTACTTTCCCACCATTGCTTTTTGCAGTATGAAATGTTATGAACACTGTTCCATTTGTTGAATGTGTACAGCACGTTTGGATGGCAGAATCCACATCTGTAAGGCAAATCAGTGGCTGTATTTCTTAGAGTGGCATGGATACAGAATGTGTACTGCATAATTGTGCCTTCATAGCCACCATATACTAAGTGCATAAACCTCAGTCAGTGTGAACTGGTTTTAAATGACTAGCTGCAGTGCTTTTAAAATAGTAATAACAAATAATATAATCGAGAAGAAGGTCAAGAATTTTCATGGGTGGGAATCAAACCTAGTACCACTGTTGTCATAGACAAATAACCAACTCACTGAACAAACAGCTTTGTCTGGTAGAAGAGCTGCTGATTTATTTTTTTATTTTCATGCATTTATTTTATTGTAAACAGTTAAGTTTCTCACTTGAAAGTGACATGAAATATAATCATCGACTACTGCATGATATTTGAGTAAAAAGACAGCCTTCCAGTTCTATCTGCTGTCAATCTCTATAGGGTTCTGAATCACAATATATTTTCAATGAAGATGTTCGGTTTGTACTTACTGTATGCGTGATCCACAATAATGTGCCATTTCATGCCAACAAGGAAAATCCTGCTTTCCCAACCCTTTGCTATGCCCATTTGTGTGAAACAACATGTCTACAAACTTTTCATCAGTCTGATATTTCTATCTTTTATGTGAGTTTTTTCATAATTATTTTTTAGCTTTGAAATATAGACAGTGACATTATTGATCAAATAAAAAACATGATGTGTGTTGCACTAATGTTTTTAAATTGAATAGCTCGACAAGTGATACTGCTACAGAAAAAAAACCTTAGAAAATATTTTGAAATTTTCACCTTAAGTTCTGATTTTTTTTGTGATTTGTTTTACAAAGGTACAGACATCCCTGCGTGTTTCCTGAACAGACACCTTGCCTGATCTAGTCTGAGTCTGCCAGAAAAGAGAATATGATTTTATTTGTTGCCTGTGGTGCCAGTTCTGAAGTGTATTTTCTTTGACTGTGGTGCTAGCTATTGCTTTTGCTAAGAATGCAATAATGGCAAGGAAATGTAATTCCATATGGAGGAATTGCAGCAGCCACCGCCGATCATTGTTGGTGCAGTCGGGGATTGTTAGGGCTCAGTGTGTTCCAACCCTCTCTCAAGGGACCATGGCTGACCCCTTAGCTTCTCCGAGGAGCACAGAACAGTGCAGGTTGGTGGGGCATTCTATCAAGTTATGGTAACATTCTGTAATGGTAGAAAACATAATTCCATGTGGGGGCATTGCAACAGTCACCACCAAACACTGCTGCTGCAGTCTGGGATTGTGAGGGCTCAGTGTGTCCCAGCCTTCCCCCAAATGAGGCTGATTAGTCTCCAGTGATTTAAACACTGGCTTCTGTTTGTGAGACTTTTGGTGACATTCAAGAGCGAATAAATCTGAACTGTCACTACATATGGTAGAGGTTATGACAGCACCTATTTTTAATCGTAAACACTATTATTAGACTCCCTCCATGGTTGAAAATAGTGGTGCCTGAAGTGCAAAAATTAATTTCAGGAATTAATTCATGAAGTGCCACTACTTATTGAAGATAATCTCAGAATCCCCTCCTTCTTTGTGCTCTGTTCCACCCCAATCCTCCATTATGTGATACATAACAAAAAAAACCTGCTCCATCACTCTGTCTGCCATCCCACCCCCAGGCTCCATTTCCTGCCCCTGTATAAACAAAAGAAACAACTTCCCACCCCCACCCTCTATGTGCTGTCTGACCCCCACACTCCCCTCCCTGTCCCCCCTATAAACAAGATAAGCTTGCATAAAATATGCTGGATGGGGGGAACAAGTGAAAAAAATAGCAGCAAATGCAAACATAGCAAAAAGTCTCCAGTGGAAGCAGTACAACAACAAAAAGGGAATAGCAAACCAAGCAAAAGTGTAGCCCCTGCTGATGGAAAAGAGGAAAGGTGGATACGGGTTGGGGGATTCTGCTTGTTTGAGATACTGGCAGGTTCACAACACATTGTCAGAAAGTGTTGTCAGCTCCTGCTGAAATGAATACAGTTGAACTCAAACTTACAGTACTTTTTTAATTAGCAAAGTAATGACTTGTTCTCTGTAAAAAAAAAAAAATCCCTAGTGTTATGAGTAGAACAGAAAGTGAGTAGCAAACAGAGCAATAGTGTAACCCCTACTGATTAGTCTGCACAAATTTAAAGTGACACTGTCAGCTTTGCCCCTTCATTTTTTGGCAATAGCATGCAGTGTTCCTATTGCTCACACAACACTCATTATTGTACTCAGAACACCCCAATATATTTAAAAGATTAGCATTTTACCTGCTTTCCCCACTTTTTACATGTACAGTATATACTTTCAGTGGTCCCGATGCCAAGTCCCCACAAACCGGAAGCACATCTAGGTCGGGAACGCGCGTCTGCCTCAAGCGCGGTCCCAAAATATGATTTTTTCAGAAACAGCCCTTGCAGTCATATTGCCCCTGTTCCTCATGTTATTTTAATAGGTTGCAGCTATCTGCCATCACAAAGCGAGCAGTAGAAGTTGTATTATTCATATTTTCACGCCGCGGCTGAAATCCCGTGCAAGTTTAAAAGATCCATGAACAAAATATCTCACGCATGCGTAAAGGCATGCCATTGATGTGCATGCATGGGATTTTGGCCACAGCTTACAAATATAAATAATGCCACTTCTAGTGCTCACTTTGTGATGGCAGATAGCTGCAACCTATTAACATAACATAAGGAACAGGGGCGATATGACTCCAAGGGCTGTTTCTGAAAAAAATCATACTTTGGGACCGCGCTTGTGGCAGATACGTGGTCCCGACCTGGATGTGCTTCCGGTTTGTGGGGACTTAGCATTGGGACCACTGAAACTATATATACGTACAAAAACAGGGAAAGCAGGTAAAATACTAATCTTTTAAATACATTGGGTTGTTCTGAGTACAGTAATGAGTGTTATGTGAGCAACAGGAAAACTGCATACTATTGCCAAAAAATGAAGGGGCAAAGCTGACAGTATCCCTTTAAAAAGCTGGCTTCTGTTTGTGAGAGCACAGAGCAGTGCAGGTTTGCTAGACATCCCACTATGTCATGTTAAATTTTTATGAGAGGAAAAATAAAAAAAAAACAAAAAAAACTATTGTCTGTACATATACATGACAATCTTTTAAAGTTAATGAGATTTTAGAAACACATTTATCTTTTAAAAGTTAATGAGATTTTACAAAAGAACTGTTACACATTATAGACAGTGCCATGTCTCCAGGAATATGTTAACAAACCGGAGTACTGTATTTTCTATTCTAAGTCTATTAGTCAGGAAATAGGATTGTGCCTGACACCTGGCAAAATCTAAAGCTTCCATGACAAATTAAAAACACTTACTGCTTTTCAGCACATCATCTTTTATATATATTTTTATGGCACTGTCTCTAGATATAGTTAAGTTGTCTTTGCCTTTTTTAGCCTATTGAGGAATTGCAGTAAATTTTCAGTCAACGGGCTTCCAGCTCCTGTCAACTTTTCAAATGGAATTACAGTATTTGCAAACATCATCTACTATAATTTTATGAAGGAATGCTGCATTTTGTTTTCTAAAAAAAAGGGTGGGGAGCAGGGCAAGTTGTAGAGGAGGCCTTATTTTCTGTTTGGGTTTACTGTGTGGAAGTGAACGTGATTTGTGTACTCACTTTCTTTGTATTTAATTCTGTGCTATATTATCAAAATAAGTGAATTAATAAATGAAAGTATCAGTGTTCAGTAAAGAGATGTCAGAATGTGCCCCTTCGTATTGTATTGACAGCTGTGAAATCCAAGTACAGTACATGTCTACACTGTAATCCCTTCCTGGTTTTATAGAATTAAAAAAGGAGAGCGTAACTACATGTATCTCAATGAAATCACGTGAACCATCCACTCAGCTAGATTTCCAGCTCCACTAACCGCAGTTTCAGTTACTTTGTGTCACCTCAGTATTACAGGAGGCACAGCCATGAGAAAAGGGGAAAATTAATAAAAGAAAAGGTATACCAATTCTGACATTCCTCACTGAACATTAATACTTTAATTCATGAATTCACTTGTACTGACAATACAGCACAAAATTAAATACAAAGAAAGTGAACACACAATTGCAGACCCTGCTCACTTCCACATGGCAAGCCCATGAAAGACAATGCATCCTATGTGACCTGTTAAAGAGCGCATCCCCAGCTTCAGACGGGGACAAGAGCAGGTCTTATAGCCATCAGTAACAGTGCATAGGAATCAGTGCTGCTCAGGCTTCACTGTCCATACATGGTCTTTTATTTGAAAATGGAGACAGACTTCTGCATTACAGGAGCAGTCAGGGCTCTCAACAAAGCTGATAAAAATGTTTTCATTCTCCTTCTGAGACTGCTAATTGCTGATCCTCAACTGCATGACCAGCTGAGAAACAGGAAAAACAAAGATGTGCACACACACACACACACACACACGCACACACACACACACTCAAGCACACACACACACACACACACACACTCTTACCTTAAGAGGATATCTGCTCATTGACAGTGTCCCTAGTCACTCAGGGAGAGTCTTCTTACCAGCATAGGATGGTAATACAATAGAGTTTTATTCTTTGGGTTAATTTGTGACATATGGTGTGATTCTATCACAATGGAGGTGTTTTGTACTGCCAAACAATTGATTTTTTGTAGTCAGCACATCAACATTTTGCTTGATAATTTTTTTTAGTTAAGATTGCCATTCATTCTTGTGCTATAACTGATTTTAATGTTTCACACTTTTACAGTGAGATTCTAAAGTAGTGTTCATCCCTTATTTTTAACCTGCCATCTCCCATCATCTGTCTGAAGGTTTGCATAAATAAATGTTTGAAAAATGTGTATACATGTTTAACAGCTAATTACACTTATTTAATTAGATGGTTAAAATGCATATATCACTTACGAATTAGAAAAATATTTCTGCTTAAAGAAGACATGTTTAATAGGAAAGGGAAAGTCCTAGTTTCACCTTTTATTTAATCTGCTCACTAAATTTATATGTATATATCTTACTTACATTGCCATGAAATGTGTCTCTTCCATTTTGTAAAATTAAGTATATGTCAAAAATATTTTTGGTTCTTTTTTTTTACTATAAGCAGAAAAAAATTCAATCTACTTGTGGATATTTGTTCAAATATTATTTATGGGGCATCAGAAGTTGTGTGCTGTCCTGGCCCCACCTTCATAGGACATACGCAAATGCAATTGTGAACCTGCTGTCTTTGCAGCACCAGTTTAAACAATCAAATACATGCTCATCTGAGGCCAGCGCAATAGCTCTCTTCCCCCAACTGTCAGTGCTGCACTGAGTGGAGTTCTCCAGACACACAAGATGCATTTTGCTTTAACAAAGTTGCCTCAAGCTGTTTGAAGTTAGCTGGCTGGGTGGAGAGTTAACCCTTGATGTGTCACTGTCTGATATATGTATGTACAGAATTACAATGTCCAAATTCTGACTGCAGCCTATGGCTTAAATGCCAGTTATTTAATGTGTTCTTGTCACAGCCCAGGGTCACACAATGTGAAGACCGAGGGGGAGGTAGTGAGAGAACTACTGGGCAGTGTCACAAATTCGCTCAGTCGGTCAGCCCTCTACTCCCAAAGTGCCAATCTCTGAGCATAGGATCTGTGGACAGTGAACAGTACAAGGTAGCACTCTTGTCTGTTTTGTGGGTTCGAGTCACCTTGGTCTCAAGTTCTGGAGGGATTCAAACTGATAACCTCTTGTTAGCATACCCAATTATCAGGCTCAGATAATTCTGTCTTTGGTGGGCCAGATATCTTTGCCTACGAGCACCTAACCAGGTCTGCAAAATGAATCCTTAGAACTCTATGCAAGACCTTAGAGAATTCTATCCATTTCCCAGTTTGGTATAACAATAAGCTCATTCACAATGTCAACTATAACCTTCAAAAGCTTCACTTATATAAAAAAAGAAATAACAAGGCACACCTGGCAGTTTCCATTTTAATATATATATTTATATTTACTTTAAAATAGGTAAAATATGAAAACAGTAAAATACAGAACAAAATATCCCAACACATACAGCCTTAAAACAAACAGGATAAAACGTGCAGATTCCTACCAATAATAACACTCAGACTGGTCTTGTCTAAGGTCCTTACTTCTTAATCTTTCAATGCTTCATGGTCTCTCTTCTCTCAGTCAGAAATATGAATGTGTGTGTAAGGTCTGCTCAGTAGACTTAAAAGCAGTCTTGAGACGGCCTTCCCTCTGGGGTCACCAAACTCCACCTTGGTGTAACAAAATCTATATTTTATGACACATGATGTGCAAACAGGATATTGTAAAACAAAAATAATAGCTGACATCACTGAATTTCCTCTCCTAATGTTAACTGGTCAAAACCAGTCTGTGCTCTGCTCCACACACACATCAAAAGTCTCTTTGATGTAATTCACTGTCTATTCAAAGCAAAAGTATATTGGCTTCCTTATTTTCATCTGGGCCCTGGTATCTACAGACATCAAAGGTCTCTTTGATGAAATGAGTTGGCTTCCTGGGAGCATATCCATAATGCTGGCTGGTGCCCCTTTTCTCAGGACATCTAGTGCTGATCAAAGATTTCCCTGAAGACATCATGAATGTCTAATTTTATTTCCTGGGATCAAAGAAATTGACAAGGTAATTGCATTTCAGAAATCTGCAGTTAAAACTAAACTACCTCCTGTCCTTTGAACTTAACCGGGGAGTTGATGTGTGTCAGTTCCAGCAAGCTAGCCTGTTCTCTGACAGACAGTCCCTCACACATTTTTTTATTATTTTTACAAAAAATTATACAGGGATCAGAACCAGCTGTCCACGTGTGACAGGCAGCACCATGGATTGTGCTGACAGTTTAAAAACATAATGTGGACTACTAAATTCTTGCAAAAGATGTAGAGCTGCAGTTACAGTAAAGGGCAATACTCTGTTAGAGAGCAGAGTTCTAATGAACTGCTTCTGAAACCTTATACAAGGTCATACTGTTTAGTAATTGCATTACACTACCTAGGTGCATCGCCTATATTAATTTGAAGAAGAAAAAAAAATGCTGATAAGTCGGAATCCATTCTTTACTGGCTACTATTAACATATTCACATGACAATGCAGTATACTGCAGAGAAATGTCACAGCACTGTGAGAGAAAGATCTATGTTGAACACCTCTCTCCCTTTCTCTCTCTCTCTCTCTAACTCTTTCAAAGATCCAGAAGCAAATGATTTGATACCTTTTAATGGACCAACATAGATGTAACAACAAGAACAAAGTGCTCTAGCTTTCGGACCAACCAGTCCTTCTTCAGAAGCTCATGGCAGTTGTTTAGAAAATACAATACTTATAACAGCTAGATAATGCAGAGAAAAAAAAAAAATCCCCATTGGTTTAAAATACTCATTTAAAAAAAAAAAACAAAAAAACGAAGATGATGTCAGAGAAGTTAAACAGTACAATACTGCCCTCAGTCCGAATGAACCTTGGGTTCAGATGTGCTTGTGCAACAAACATACAAAGAATCCTACTGCATAAATTTAATTGACATAAGATAACACTGCTGAAGCAGATAACTCCCAAATCAAGCCATGAGTGTCACAGTCAGTATAAGGATGTGATTACTGAAAGGCAACCCCACCCAGCTTAAAGACAAACTAAGATAGTTATAGGCCTCATGAAATTACAATGTATGCGAAAGACAAGAATACCAGTAAAGTTGTCTAAAAACATCAGTGTACACTGTGTGATGTGTAAAACCTAGCTAGACATGCCACCCAGCTGTATTCTCAAGCTAAATAAAAGGCCCAAGAAATTACAAAAACCTCAGGACTATATAAATGATAATTTAAATATAAATTGATAATATTAGTGTTAAACAAAAAACTCTAGTAGAGGAACCTCAAGGAATTCAGACCATGCATCCTGATATGTACTGATGTCAATATATACTGAGAATGTAGCAACTTCATGTACCACAAGTGTCTAGGGAATCTGAAAAAGAGATAAAAAAGTAATTTATCTCCTCCTGCTCATACAAACAGTACAACCTAACCCACCCCACATCACAATAATGTGGGTGGGGGAGATACATAGCTTAAACGAGATGTTGTCTCTCTCTCTCCCCCCTCCTTTTCTCTCTCTCTCTCTCTCTCTCTCTGTCCCCACAGACACACACACACACACACACACACACACATCTCAATCTCTCTCCTAGTGAACAAATGTTTATTCGGACTGAGGGCAGTATTGTACTGTTTAACTTCTCTGACATCATCTTCGTTTTTTTTTTTTTTTTTTAAATGAGTATTTTAAACCAATGGGAATTTTTTTCTGTTTTTCTCTGCATTATCTAGCTGTTATAAGTATTGTATTTTCTAAACAACTGCCATGAGCTTCTGAAGAAGGACTGGTTGGTCCGAAAGCTAGAGCACTTTGTTCTTGTTGTTACATCTATGTTGGTCCATTAAAAGGTATCAAATCATTTGCTTCTGGATCTATTCTTGCAAGGACCAATACGGCAACTACTAAATCAAGATTTCAACATGGAAGATAACTCTTTCAAAGGAAGGAGTGTTATGCTGTTGTGAAAAGAGCAAGCTCATTGTTTTGAGAGAGAAAGAATATCATGGAGTGACAATACAGATTTAAAACAGTGCTCAGAGGGCTTTCTCAGATGGGGTCTACATTTCAGAATTTATTTATTTTTTCTGCAAATGAATGTGAGCGATAGAAACAGGCAGTTCAAAATAAACTTAAAAAAAGTATGCCTCTTTGCAGATGTTACAAAGATCTGCAACAAGGTTGGTACACAAGGAGGCATGAAAAGGATGAGAAGGGACTTGACAAGGTTGGAAGAGTGGTCAGAAGTACGGCAGCTTGGATTCAATGCAAATAAGTGCAAAATAATGCACCTGGGAAACAAAAATGCAGGGGAAGATTACACAATGGGGGGGGTGGTAGTAACCACAAAAATGGAAAGGGACCTGGGGGCAATCATATCAGATGACCGTAAGGTTAACAAGCAATGTGAGAAGGCAGTAGGGAGGGCTGGGGGAATACTAGGATGTATTGGGAGAGGCATCACCAGCAGAAAACAGGAAGTTGTTATCTGTATAGACAATTGGTGAGACCCTATCTGGAGTACTGCATCCAGTTCTGGAAACACCGGGCCCAGTTCTCAAACACTGCACCAAGACACAAGGTGCCTATGCCAAGCAGCAGGAAGCAAGCAGCACACTGCGCCAAGATGCAAGTAAGATGGGATTCACAAATGCACCATGCATGAATGCAAAGACCCACTACATCAAACATCCCATGCACCAGCACAGTGCCAGATGGCAGTTAGCACCATGACACATGGTGCATTGCAACAGGGTTAAGACATGCAGGACGCAGGAGTGCAATTCACAAAGATGCACCAAATAGCATATTTCAAACACCTGCTACACCACACAGAGCTGATCCAAGGGGACTTAGAAGAAGGAAGAGCAGAGGCAAGGCAGTATTACAGGACTGAGACACATGACTTCAGCAGGACAGATACAGATGACTTCCAGGAGGATGTTTGCACCACAGGCCCTACTGGGCATACAGCTGGCCATGCAACGCCATAGGTGATGTGCCTGCCAGGATGCACAACAGGGTGGCACTGTACAGCGGGTGCACAGACAGCAGCAACCCAGATGCCGGAGGCATGCCATGCATGTGTATCATCCAGGCAATGCCCACATGGACCCGACTGAGGAGAAGTGCATCGCATGATATTGGCTTGGCAAGGCAGCCATAGCACAGCTATACCAGTAACTTGATGCCGACCTGAGAAGCAGGACCCGGAGAAGCCATGCCATACCAATAGAGGTAAAGGTATGTGCAGCCCTATGGGTAATGGCCACTGGCAGATTCCAGACACCGAGTGGTGACATCGTGGGCACCTCACAGCCCTCTGTATCATGGTGCCTGAGGACAGTCGTGGATGCCCTTGTTCACAGGTAGCACCAATACATCCACCTACCCACAGATGTCGAGGAGCAACTGGAACTCAAACAGGGATTCTACAGTACAGCAGGATTCCCATGTATGCTTGGTACAGTAGACTGCACACACATCACCATAAGGACACCACTGGATGAACCAGAGACCTATGTCAACCGGAAGGGCTCTCATTCCATGAATGTATAGGTCATCTGTGAGAGCAGGTGCAAGATCCTCAACATCGTGGCACAGTATCCAGGGTCCCCACATGATGTGTACATCTACAGGAACTGTGGAGTGTGTAAGGCCATCCTGAGTGGGGCACTCACAGATGGCTGGCTGATTGCTAAGGCACACACAGACACATGCAGCAGGGGTGGGCATGGGATGCATGTGGGCACAACACTAACCTATACCCCCCTTCCCACAGGTGACAGCGGATACCCACAACAACCCCGGCTGATGGCATCAGTGAGGTGTCCACAGAGTGTGGCAGAGCAACAGTACAACGATGCCCACACAACAACACACAGTGTGATAGAGTGCACATTTGGCATCCACAAGATGAGGTTCCGGTGCCTTGACAGATCAGGGGGTGCACTGCAGTATACACCAGTATTGGCATGCAAACTGTTCATAGCATGCTGTGTGCTGCATAACATAGCACTGGAACATGGCACACCACTGGCTGAGGATGAGGATGCACCCAGCGAGGATGGTGACAATGCGGGGGAGGAGGAAGAGGAGGCAGCAGGGCCTGCCTCTGACTGGCAACAGCAAGGCCAGGCACAACACACTAGCTGGACAATGAATGAAAGCACAGCTCATTGTGTCACACTTTGGATGAACACACAATAGCATGTGCAATATGCATGGACACAGGAACACCAACTCCACCATGCTTTGTGCTGGCTATGGACCACAGCCTCGAGACCATGGGAAGACCACATGCATGCAGCAATGGCACACACAACAGACACACTGGGCAGCAGTGCCATGACATTGTGGGGAACAAAAAAGCAGTGCCAGAAACCCAGGGACCACCGTGGAGAGCACACACTGCAGGTGGACAGGAATAGCTGTGGCAATACGGAGTACAGAGGTATCGCTGCCTGGGCCACCACACAGGCAGTGGCAGCACAGTTGATACAGATCTGCCCATTGCCTGTGTGCCGACCAAGACTGTGCAATGCACAGTGACACTGACAGCAGCATGAGCAGCCGGGTGTCCATCGCTAGTGGGGTGACATGTGGATGAGCAGTGTAATGTAGGGATGGTGAGATGTGTGGGGCCTCATGCACAGCAGCCGCAGAGCTAGGCAGCATAGACTGCATAAGGTGGAAACAGCACTACGGTCATGTGGCATGCAGCACACTGGTGCTGATGCCAACATGCAATGTCAGTGCACAGTGGGCACCTGAGATAGGCACAACAGGGATATGGAGGACTGTGTTGGTGGGAGGCTGCACACACCATGCAGCACAGCTACAGATGTTGCACATGGGTGGGTGCAGTGCACCCGAGGTGGCAGGACATAGTTGTTTTGTGGCACACCCATAGGGCAAGCCATGAGGACTGGCACAGTGTCACTGGAGACATGCCCCCTCCTCAAGCATAGCCATGGTACCCTGCACAAGCACAGTGTGTGGAGATGGGGAAGCCACAGCAATGCTACTTGCATACAAAGTTATCCCATACACAATGCACAATGCATTGTGTGCTGCATGCTGATGCATGCTGTGTCATGTGTGTGTCACAGCATGTGACTGGTGGGGGAAAGCAGGGAATATGTGGAGTTGAGCCACCAGCACATGCAGGGCTTCAGTAGCACATGCTAGGCTGCACAGGCTGTGTAGCACAGGACACAGCTCCATATACACTGCAGAGGAAGGCAAGGGACTAAAGCAGTCACAAGGGCAAACAGCAGGTGTCAGTCCTAGTTGTAATGGCACACTGGATCAGGGCACAGAACTTCAGTGATGATGAGACAGTGCTTCTCATCAGCCTGGCAGAGCAGTGGAGCAGGGTGCTATTCTCACAGGGAGCACAGCAGTCCAGCCCAGTGGACAGGGAGAGGGTGTGGTCCACTGTAGGCAGAAAGCTCCAGGCAGTGTCTGGAAACAGGAGGACCATGCGGCAGGTCAGACACTGATGGAATGACCTGGCCTGGAGGAAGGGGTGGCTCCTTGCCCACCTGAGGAGGCTGGCATGACAGTCAGATGTCCAGATGCATGGAGGTCGGCCACGCCGGTCAAATATGTGACACCAGCATCATATGACACACAGCACACTACACTGACCATAACTGCACAGATGGGTACTGATGATGTCACATACCATTATGTCTCTGCAGGAGAGGGCAGTGACACCGAAGGCCAAGGCAGACCCAGGGAGCCCAGACTGGACAGGCACAGCAAAAGAACCCCACAGAGAGCAACATTGTCAAGGTAGGTGTACAGCAGTCATGACATGAATGCAGCATTGTAGGTTACTGTGTAAGGAACAACAGGCGGGGGGGTTGCACACACACACACACACACACACACACACACACACACTGGCAGGACCAACACAGGTGGCCATGGCTGGTGGTTGCTGGTAGGGCAGTTGCACCGTGGACACATGTGTGGGTGTGTGCCCCACACCTGGTCGGCACATGTCACGGCCCATGCAACACATGCCATGGTATGGTGATGGCCTGCTGGGCTAGTGTTGGCGGTCTGGGCAACATGCAGTGAGGCAGTGCATGGGCTCATGGTGCACTCACTCACAGACTGTCACATTGTTTTCCAGATATCAATGGTAGTGCAAGGAGTGGGCAGCAGGGTTGGGATGCACGGTGGCATTCCCTGGAGTGGGTGATGTGACGCATGAAGCAGAGTGATGCACGGACGTACACAGCCAGGACCCAGATGATGGCCAAGGGGAGGCAACAGGTGGCACCACAGCAGGGTGCAGAGGACACAAAAGATGAGGAGGATGTGGAGCAGGTGGAGGAGGATGTCCCTGGTGACCAACAGGAGCATCACCAGCATGCAGGGCCAGGAGACAGTGCTGTGGGACTGCCTGTGGCAGGTGCCATGGTCGACATGGCAACAGGCGGGGGCACCCGTAGTACAGCTAAATGGGTGGGTGCTGACCAGACTGGGGATGGTGATGCCCCCATGCATGGTGGTGGTGATGCAACCCTTGAACATGGTCCAGAGCAGCCCATGATTAAAAGGGACACATTGCCAGACAAGGACACGAGGAGTGATGCCGACGTGCAGTCCTCAGCCGCACACCCTTCATGACTTTGCTTAGGGACTCAGCCTGCACATCAGGCCCATGGCAAGGCTGCTGACCAACCTACATGATGCAGTGCAAGACCTGCTGGACTACCTGGACCAGATTGGTGGACATTGAGTGGTGGGCATGTGAGTGCAACTGGCCTCACTCATGCAATCACGGACATGCTATGGACAGGACTCATAGAGTAGTATGGACACAGGCTACTGGGACTTCAGGGATTTAGTAACTGAGCATGCAATGCAGTTAATTGCATCACCGTTGTAACACTATTGCTATGTGTGGAGCTGTGGCCATTGCATTGTGTACTTCATGTTCACCTTAACTGTTGATGTTATGTTTTGCTTCTGTGTTCCTAATACATTGTTGTTCCATGTGCAAGCTGTCTGTGTGTCATTCTGTACTGTGCATGCTCAACACCTGCCTATGCTGTGTACTGGTCAGTGCTAGTCAATGTGTGGGTACCAGCCCACAGGACCTACACAGGGCACCATGTGGACAACAGGGACAGCAGTCCAACAACATGTGGAATGCACTGCATTGTGCCACAGGCATTGTTAATGCGACATGCTGGGCACAGTGTCAGGACACTATATCCTTGTGGGCCTGTGCCACCCAGTGTTGGGATCCTCTTAGTTCCACAGTGGCATGCCACAGTGGTTAAGCCAAACCACCAGTCGACAAGGTGGGACCCCGTGGTTTGGGCCTGCATGTGTCTTGCATGTGTCGGTACAAGACATGTGAGAACAAGTGGTGTGTCATGGTATGTGGCATACCACAGGGCCCACCCAGTGGACTGCAGTGCACAGCTCTGTATGGCTGCCATGGTGGAATGCCCCACGGTGGGTACTGTGTGTGAGTGTTGGTGTTGGGTGGTATGTGGAGCCCCTTGTGTGGTGTGGAGGTAACAGTCCTGCAGAGGCCATGCACCTGGGTGGGGGGCATGCAGGGCACCATTGGGAAGGTATGGTGCCGTGTATGCCAGGGGCCATGCCTGTGCTGGTGCACCATGTCATGGTGTGTGCACCCACTGCTCCCTGTGGTGACATGGGGGGCTTATCTGGTTGGCAGTGGTCAGTGGTGCATGGGTGTGGGTGTGCAGTGTGATCGATCTTTGGCATGCCATGGTGTACACACCCGGGTGCATGCGACGGATCCCAGGACTGGCATTGGGGGCTCTGCAGGTATCCAGTATGTGCCATCTGGGATGGCGGTGTGCATATCACTGGTGTGTGGGGTGTGTCACTGTATGGGGATGCAGGCTTGTGTGCATGTCCCATGCTGCGGTGACATGGCAGGGTGTGCCATGGCCATGGGCACCGTACAGGGGATATGGCGTACATGTGCATGCTGCACAGGTATGCATGGCACATGCACGTTGTTTTGGGGTCCCTGCCCATGGTCAGATGTGCACACTGGACCATTGCATTGTGGTGGCCAGCAATGTTGGTCAGCCCCCCTCTGACGTGCATGCCTGGCATGATGTGCCGATCCTACCAGTGTATTTGTGCTGGCTTCCCCTTCTGGCCTACGGTGGCCGGTGGCTCACTCTATGCAGTGCATGGTGGCTGTACCACTGTGACGTTGCTCTGTGTAGCATCCTGCAGTGTGGCATACCCTGTCTGCACCTCTGACACAGGTGGCACTGTGTGCACCCTGTGCCTCTGTGAACAACGTTGTGTCACCGGGGGTATGTGTTGTGCTGCAGCGGTCCCTGACATACTGCAGCTGTTTTCCCCCTCCCTCCAGTCCGGCTGCCAGCTGCTGCCATCTGTGCAACAGGTTCCACTGCTGGTGCTCCTTGCCCGGCCAGCTGCCCTTCACAGGCCTTTCTACCTGCCTCAGGGTGGGCCCTCTGGTGGCCTTGGGATTGGGCTGTCATGTGCTGTCCCAGCCTCCATGCTGCACTGGGTGTTGGCATGGCCATAATGTTGTCTATCTTGTGTACTGCTCTGTGCCTGTCTGGACTGCTCTACATCAGTGACAGGTGGCTGGATGTCCATCCCCCTGTGCCCATCATGTTCCAGTACCCCATGTGCCTGTGTACACCCTCAGCAGTGTTACAGGGTGTGTTGCTATGGATGTCTTCTGTTCCCTGTGTGGCTGTGGCCCCCTGCAGTGTGTGTGACACTGTGCCATGGCCATCTTCCACACCAGCATCACTGCGTGGCTCCAGCCCATCCCTGAGGTCTGTTGGGCCCACTTGTCTGTCTTCAGAGGCAATTGCATCCAACTGCTGTTCCTCATTGTCTGTGTGTTTGCTTGCCTACTATGTTGTTCACAGCCCTGTCCTCAGGCACAGCTGTGCATGTCATGTGCTGTGTCAGCACTGTGTCTGCCTATTGTTCCGTAGGCTTCAACAGCTGCCCTATGCATTGTGCACCATCATGGCTCTGTTCAACATTGTGTATGCTGGCTGTGTTCCCCATGCTGTGGTGGTCATCTACAGCCCCTCTGTTGTGCTGCCACACATTGCAGTCCGGACATACCTGTGGGGCCGGTGCCACACTGGCTGCTTGTTGTTGCATGCATCTTGCAATCTCCTGCAGTGCTGTTGCCATTGCTGTTGTTGCCTCTGTCTGGGTGATATGCAGCACCACACTGCGTTCCATGATCATGGTCTGCCATTCTATGGTGTCCGTTTGGCATGTGGCACACAGCCGTATGTCCTGAAGTAGCTTTGTTGTCTGTGTTGTTTGGCATGCCCCTTTCTGGATTCCATGTATGATGGCTGCATGGATATCTGCCACTGTCTGCTTCAGCTGTCCCATGTTTGCAACCATGGCAGTGGTGTGTTCCTGTTTGCTGTCTTGTGTCCCTGCCAGCTCATGCTGTGCTGCCTCCTGGGTGAGCAGGACATCCTGGCAGTATCGTGACAGGTCTTCCCCAAGGTCATCCTTCAGTGGCAGTGGTGTTGCACCATGTTCGCCTGTCCCACCAGCAGCTCCATGGTCGGGTGTGGTGGTGCTGTGTGCCTGGCTGTCATGTCTTACAGAGGTGAGTGCAATGTTCTCCTGTACTGCCACAGAGCCATCCTCTCTGTCGCTCTGCTGCTGAGTGTCCACCATGATCAGGAACTGGTCTGCAGTTCTGGCCACATGCATGCTATGCCCAACAATGCTGCTGCTGTTCAATGGCATGGCATTGCTGTTGGTGTCACTTCCCTGTTGGTCATCTGCCTCACTATCTGTCACCCTCCTGTGGGCTTGGCTCACTGTGCTATCACTGGTGGATGTCTGCTGTTGTTTCTCATCACTGCTGCTGTGTCTGCTGTGCTCCGATGCTTCACTGTCACTGTGGGTCACAGCATGGTGCTGTGGTGGTGGTGTTGCCTTCCTAACAGTGACATGTTGTCTGGTTGCTGTGGTCCAGGCATCTGCTGGGAGTACAGACAGTTGTGCCCAGTGCATTACCTCAGATACCCACATGCCGGTATGTGTCTAGTGCCATGGTACATGTCGAGCCTGTGGCACCTAGTGGAGGGATGCCTCCTGCATCTCACGCTTCTGCATGGTGGCCCAGGCCACTCTGTGTCTCTCTGTGCCTGACCCCTGGGTCCCTGTCCATTGCAGGTCCTTGGTGCCCATGCAGTGCGTCGACCTCCACATGATGTGGTGCCACATCGGCTGTCTGCACGGTGGTGTCACCTGCCACATGCTTGCCCAGTGCTTACCTTGTGCATGTTGTTGCTGATACAGGTCCAGCTCAGTGTCACCCGGTATGCTGTGTGTGCTAATCTGTGCCACTACACACTCCTTATGTTTGCTGAGGGGCCGTGGTTGGGTGGGTCCTCCTCCCGTTGCCATTGTGCAGTGCCTGTTGTGGGCTGCATTCTCCTTGGCATGGCACTTGATGTCACAATGCCACTTCTGCAGCTCCCTCACACTGCACCTGCTGGGTGCCACTGCATTCACCAGTCTGGGTGCCTCATCCCATGCCTCCTGCTGCTGTGTCCATACCTTCTGGTCCCCTCCCCGGAACAGTAGCAGGTCTGCCTGTTGAATGTCACACACAGGTCAGGGCCTTGCACCATTGACCATCATGCTCATGTGCTCTTGTCACCCTTTGTCACACCTACCTCGGCCTCTATTGCATCCAGGAGGATGTCTGTCTCCTGGTCCATGAAGTTTTTCTTCCTGGAGTGCCCAGTCTTCTTCCTCCATGTCCCTGGGGTTGGCTGCCCCCTCTTTTCTTGCTGTGTCCTCCGTGGTTTGGCCATTCCTCCACCCCTTGCATTTTGATGCTGCCTGCACCTTGTGTTTCACCTATGCTATTTATTTGATGCACTGTGTGTTCTTATGCCATGTGTGCTGCATCTAGCGCATGGTGTGTTCCTTACTGAATAGGGTGCATTGCTGATGATGCAGGGGGCTTTGGTGCACAGTGCATCCGATGCACCTTGCGCTGTACTAAGGTCATCTTTGTGAATCAGGCCTACCACCTCCGCAAGATCATAGACAGGATGAAGGCAGTCCAGAGGAGGGCAACTAAAATGGTGCAGGGTCAGCAAGAGAAGTCATACGTGAAGAGACTAAAGGAGCTTAATATGTATACCCTTGAGGAAAGGAGGGAGGAGGGGGGAAACATGATAGAAACTTTTAAGTTCCTCAGTGGAATCAACAAAGTCCAAGAGGGTAGCAACTTTCAGAAAAAGAGATGTGCAAGAACAAGTGGGCACAATTTGAAGATAGAGGGGGGACGGCTCAGGGGCAATAGGAGGAAGTATTCTTTCACAGAAAGGGTGGTGTATGAATGGAACTGCCTTCCTGAGGAGGTTGTGGGGTCTAAAACTGTGGGAGAACTCAAGAATGCAAGGGACAGACATAAGGCAATTCTTGTGGGGGGTAGGAAGAAATCAGCTGTTGGTTAACTAGGATCTGCAGCTTATCTTGTAGGTAGGGAAATGGTCCAACTAGGAGGGCCAAATGGTCCTTATCTGCATTCAAAGTCTATGTTTCTATGTTTCTAGGGGCCAGATATTCAAAACTTTGCGCCGAGCAAAAAAACATTTGCACAGGTTTAGCGCAGGTTGGCTATATTCAAAAGGCCAAATAGCACATGCAAACTGCATTAGCACCAGGCAAAATCATAATGTATGCAAGGGGCAAACTGAGGGTGTGTGTACATGAATACAGGCACAATGCTATATTCAGCGACTAGCACCACACAAAGTGGTTTTGCGCATCTTAGCATGACACTTAGTGTGGTGCACATTGCTACCCAGGAAAAGGTAGTCTTAACCCTGGGCAGTCAGCTTTGTGTGACATTTTGGCTTTGCGCAATGTTTGCCTGTTTTTTGCGCTGCTTTGCATGACCCTAACAAATACATATGACACATAAACAAAGCCAGACATAGAGGAAACATGCTGCTCATTGATGGCATCACAATGATGCCATCATCTGCCACCAGTCCCAGCTATGCCAGGCAGTAAGTGGTAACCCTGCCGCCAGCGGACAGCATGGCAGTGTGGCCATACAGCACACACCTGTGGACCACTCTTCTGTGGACACCAACAGATGCCAGCACACACATGCAGCACTGTGGGCATGCAGGACTTTGAGGGGAGAGTGTACGGGTGGCCAGGCTGTGCCACAGACCAGGTGTGGCCACAAGGCTGGGTCACATCATGCAGTTCACATGGGCCAGTACTGGGAATACCCCAACACTAGTGTGCCTTTCTGATAATATATGCCCCCCAGCCACATAACACACAGCTGTACAACTGCCACAGCACATAAAGCCAGACATGTATATGTCGCTGTGAGCATCCCATGCCAGAGGTGCAGCATCTGTGGGTCACACAACAGCGTAACAGTAATGTCCACTGTCACTAAACACCTGCAAAGTTGGGCCTGTCACTGTGTATAGTGTAGTCCTCAGCACTGCCCTATACACCATGGATAGTGCTGTGTCCACACACTACTTGCTCCCTTGCTACTGTAGTGTCTGCTGTATACTGTAGCATGCTCTACAGTGTGACAGTTGCATGCAGCACCACCACCATCTGTGCCTATGCTGTCTTGTCCCCTGGGGTACAATATTCTATGCTATGCTGTACTGTTTACATGTAGCCTACAGCTATCATCACGCACTGCCAGACTGACCTACAGGTGGAGCTGCGGTTGGACTTGGCCAGCCCCTGTACTTCCAGACTGACCTACAGATGGTGCTGTGGGACCCTGCTGTAATGCTGGGCAAACTGCATGCAAATCAGGGTATAATGAGATGCTAATCTGGATGTTTGCCAAGAGACTACCTTAATAGGCTCATTTGCATGTCACTTTTGAATGTGGCAAAATTTAGTGCCGGCCAAACGTGTTTGCACCGGGCTAATAGTTTAGCCCTGCACTAAACCTGTGCAAATGTGTTAGCACTGCTCAAACAGTTCTGGGAATATTATACAGTTCTGAACACTGTACTTTCACATGTGCTGCTGCCTGCAGCTGTACTGGGTCCACACATTTGCTGGCATACACAGTGGCCACATAGTTCACCTCTCCCTACATTCACGTCGCTGTGCACTGTGTTGCTGCTCTGGTTTGCACTTCCTGGTTGCTATATTCAGAGCTGTCTTATTCCAGGGCTAAGTTTGCCCTGCTCTCCCAGCCCAGTTTGCCCAGCCTCATTCCCATGCTACATTCAGAAGCTGTTTGACTCTGGCTATTCCTTTTGAATATAGCTTGCTTTGTGCTCCGGGCTAAGTTTGTCCACCAGACAGTGTTAACTTAGCCCCAGGGCAAAGTTTTGAATATCTGGCACTATGTTTCTTCTGCACAGGAAGGGCTAGTCTGCACAGTACTTAACTTGAAATACCATTCATGTACAAATTATACAATGAAATTGATATTTTATAGATAACAGAAACACTGTCATAGTGATATAAAAGGAAAATCTATACCATACAGAAACTCAATATCACTGTGAGCATACTGATAAAATGACAAAATGTCCTAACCCCTGACACAGCCATACAGCAGAGCAGTAAAATGGAGATTGCCCCTGTAAATAGATATCTGCTCAGAATAAAGGATGTGAACAAATCAGTTTAACTGTTAGAGAAATTCTATTGCAATGTTTTCTTTTCTTGGATTAAGAATCTTTTTTGTGACTCCTGATAGGGAAAACAATAATCTTTTTTTGTATCACAGAATCAAACAAAATATTTGTAATCTTTAAAAAAATCTCATGGCCTTTCTCCAACAGCAAAGTACGGAAAAAATTAACAGGTAAAATAATCTAAAATAGTTTATTAATAATGTCATGAACTGTAGTAAAATGTTTAGGCATTTATAGTATTTGAGTTAGCTGTATAACGGGGTTGACAGTGTCCCTTTAAATGAAAGCCTGGTGTCTGGAAACAGTGGCTGTGACAGTAACCAGGTTGTAAATCACATTTTTTAGAAACTCTGCATAAAAGAATGTGTTGCCTTTCTGAAGTTGTTATTTAGCTTATAAAGCCTGAAAAGTGATTGCTACAGGAATTAGACTGTGAAGCACTTACAAGTTATTTGTCTGATACTCCCAAACTCTGAGCCTCTCTCAAATCAGTGGAGAAAACGAAGCAGCTGCTCCGTTTTGGGAGCTAGAAATACAATTTCATGTTGGCGTGTTTTGCTTTTCTCCTGTGACACAAATGCCCCTTCAAACTGTTACTTTTAGCATAAATTACTTACTAGGCTGCTGTGAAGATGGATGGGGGGGAGGGAGTGAGAGAACTACAGGAGAGCAGGAGTGTTTTTCTCTCTCTCGCTCTCACTTTCTGATCTGTTTCTCTCTGTCTGTCTGTCTATCTGTCTCTCTCCCTCAATGTGGTGTCACAGCAGATAATAACTGCAGCAGAGCCAGGAAAGAAAAAGAAAAATTCCCCTATGTAAAACTGAAAAACACACATTGCTCGCTATAGATTAAACTAAAATGAATGAGGAGAAATAAACATGTATAAAAAGCAGCTCTGGCTGCCAAAGAACATGGCATGAGTAGGACAACACTTGTTGAAGCAGAAACCAAAACTTTGGGGAAACCCCTGCTAAGCATCAGCAGAATGCAACCTCACAGACATATAATATAAGCATTGCAAATAAAAAGGCATATCTGGTTCAAATCCTACCAGAGCCACTTACACATAATTTTGTTTTCAATTGTTTAACTAGAAGTGGCACACTAAGCTGAAAGCTTGTTTACAGGTGTCACCTGAGAGCACAAGGAAGTTAAGTGACTTGCTTAAGGTCACACAGTATGCAAGTGGGGGCTGTGGGATTCAAACCCAGATCTCCAGATTTGCAGCTCAGAGTCTTAAACCACTGCACTATACTGCCTCCCTAATAATGGTTTATGAACACTTGTATTAGATCAGGGTGCTTTTATTCATGGCTGCTGTTGCAGCTTTGGAATTATGCTATAACCACACATATGTGTGAGTATATATATATATATATATATATATATATATATATATATATATATACACAGTAGATATATGCACATTTTTCTCTAATGCATACATCAATCACCCTGTAGCAGTTAGGTTAAACTGATTACAAGTTTAAAAAGTACATTCTATAAATGGACTGTGAGTGTTCTGCTTTTTTCTGGGATCCATTTTAATTGGCATTTTAGACACAAAAATGTTGTGTTCTGTAATTTGCTCTGCTTAATTTTACTTTCCATTTACATAATGTAACTCCTTAAAATGTACTCAGTTCAACCTCACATGTACAGTTACATGGAGTGGGACACACATTCTGCAGTGAAAAGTATTCAGATATTAAAAAATATATATATGTGTGCATTAATGCCATCTTACAGGAGATATACCTTGCAAAAAAAAATTTGAATCAGAAGAGTACAGCAGTAATCTGTAAGCACAAACCTGTAGGCATGCCCTGCAATAATGCAGCTGAATGAGTACCCTGCAACAACAACTTGAATCAGAGAAAAATAAAGTAGTAAAATGTTAGCAGCAAATGGTAACAACCCATATGAGTACAAAAGAAAATAACACACAATAAATCTGCCTAGACAAAAAAGCCGTACTCTTTTTCCTTGATCTGATAAGGTTCCTTGCTCTGTCCTTACAAGCAACCTAGAAGGAAAGAGCTTAAGTGAAGCTAGGTGCCTTTGCCAGCAATCCTACTTTTCCACCTTGTTGATTAAAGAGATGATGGTACACTGGGATGAGGAAAGTTGCAGATTGTGCAACAGTACTGGGGGTGGAGGGAGTAGGACAGTGGCCTCACAAGGAAAATGGGAAGGGTGGAAATCTCAATGTGTAGCTATCCATCGAAAATGTTGGTCAACTGCTATGTTTGTAATCATTTCATTTTATCGATGGCACACTTCTATAACAATATTGTTTCACTTGAGACACAGACATACTGTACATGTACATATATGGACAGCTTTTCTTTATTTAGCATGCAGACATGCTGCACTGCTACCAGCACAGTACCATGTGCTTTCTGCTTGAGGCAACAGGTTCATGAAGCACATATGATTTATACTTTTACCAAAAAGGTACAGCAGATTACTAAAGTAGGTACTAATATTGAATGTTGTGTACACATTGCAAGGTGAGATAAATTATAAAACATTGCACTTAGCATGATTGAACAATAACAAGAACTGCTAATTTTCTGGTTTTTTGTTTCTTTTCAGGTCCCACAACAGTCAAAGGACAACCCAAGCCTCACACTAAATGTATTCCTTATCAGGTCAAATCCAGCAGACATTTTGGCTCTGGCCAGAGGTTGTTTAATGCAGCTGCAGCAAAATGTTATGCCTTGTTGGTCCAGTCATAACATCCTTCGTAGCTTTGCCAGCCACCCACTTGTCACATTGGTTGAAAATAGGACTGTCTGCAGGTGTAGAGATTCTTCCCACACCAGCTGGATGCTGCATGGGACTTAGTTCCATGGCCATTTTTAGCTGTTTGAAAATATGGACCAGATTTAGAAATCAGATATGATATGGGTGAGAGTGAAATAATAACAATACTTTCACTAACTATACTTGACCTCTTCTTAGCTCACTCATATCTTCACCACTCTTGAGGTCAGGAGGTCATGTATACAGTAGCTCTTGATATTTCTACTATCTCATTCTCTCACGTCATATACCATATACATGCTCTGTAACATACATTCTTTGGTCTCTGAGGAATTTGAATATTACCAGAAAGACCAGGCAGTCTTGAATGACTTTTTGCGTGCATTGACTATCTGTAATACTTCACAGAAGAATGTAAAAGAGAGGGAGACTGTGATTCAAGTAGCACAGCTTCTGCAGAAAATAGCCTTATATATATATGGAACCCTAAGAGAGCATTCTTTATATAAATGAGGCACTGCAATAAATATGATATGCAGAATAACAGGAAATACTGGATACAATTAGTTTACTTTTATTATTTTAATTTCAGATGTCAATTACAATCTGCTAGCTTTTTGTAATGGGATTGGAACCACAAATGGAATTTAAATGCATTAACTGACAGAAATATAGAGAGACAGACAAGCAGCTATGTTACTTTGTGTTGGCTATAGTGTGTGGATGGACAGAGTCCACATGAGTTATTACTTAGAGGACTGACATTGCTTACAATATAGATTAGCTATTTGTTTCTACTACAGTATGTAGAGGGTATACGGTATATGAAAAAGAACATGATTTGCTGATACACAATGACTCACCTAGTCAGGTATGGATCTAATAGGTTACTTCTTTATTTTGAGAGAATATTACATACTGCATGTTGTTAAAAATGTAGGGAGTAAGTATACTAAACTTTGTATATTGAACATGCAAATAAGTCTATAATTTTTTTTTAAGTTTAATATATAACAAATCTGGTGGCTAAGCAGGCTATGATAATAATTGAGAATTTATAATATTGTTTTTGATGTTTAAGTGTACAAATATTTAATGTATAAACATACATACATACTTTTAAGTTTTATCTTTTATCTGACACCCTAGTAACTATTTGCCATGATGAAATGGTATTTGTCATTCAATCCTTTGGCTATTAAGGTAGTACTAATATCATGTGATCACTATAAAAAGAAAATTTTAATATACAGTATATTAGGTAACGAAGATGTTTTTAGGGGTGCTGAAAGATTATAAAAGGTGGGGGTGCTGAAGATCAGAAGGGCACTTGTTATGGTATCAAAGGCACTTTTTCCAAGCCACTTTTTGATATACAGGTCTAGTTACCATACATAAGAAACTGATTTGACAACATTGTTTACAGTTTATTCCTTATTACTGGCACATATTTCAGTTGCAGACTGTGTAAACATATGTTAGCCTTGTACCAGGAAATGACCACTAATATAAACAAGTGTCATTACAATGCCATTTAAAGGTAAATTAAGTCTATTTCATTTATTTAATAACCTCCAAATGTACCTTTATTTAACAAGAACATTAGGTCAACATCCGACATTACTATTATGGTTTTCTAGTCATGTTTTCAACTTTTCTGAACATATTAATGCTCATGCAATTCTTTAATATGATTTGTAAAATATTAATGAGGAACCCAAGGAAACAATTAATTGATTGATGGAGCATAACTGGTTATATATTATGAAAAGGTTTGCTTATAGGAGACACTTTAGCAAGCTCAAAGACTTATTCACTATATATCTGTCTTGTCCAATAAGAATGAGACACATGCTGAAAAATATATCTCAGATCACATTATTGAGATTAAATCACCACAAACACACACACACACATATGCATGGATGCATGCAAGCACGCACGCATGCACGCACACACACACACACACAAAATCATTTTTAAACAAAATACTTCTTAAACCTGTGGGAATTTTATGCAAATAAATTATCATTAGATTTGAATAGCTTCATAAAAATTAAGCATCTGTTTAGTTATACCCTGTGCTTTATTTATTTATTTTTTTATTTATTTAAATATTGGAATTACAAATACCTTTGAGCTTGAGGCAGCTCATTTACAAAGGTTCCATGTCAAAGGGAAAGGTTACAATTACGTAGGGAGGTATAGACAAAATTCATGGTATCAACAGAGGTACAGATAACATTCATACAAGTAAATTGATAAATAAGTGGGAAAAGTGCTACACGCTCAAAATTACAAGCAAGCATAGAAAACCATAAGGTACATTTGAAGCAACATTGCTAATCAGAGGTGGGGGGAAGGGGAAGAGTAAGGAAGGGGTGTAGGGGTAGGGGAAATGAGAAGGCAGAGTCCAAATAGACTCTGTGTGATTACTACATAAGCAGCAACCCCACTAAGTCTAAAAAATAAATAAGGGATACACAACCCCCTACTGGAAATATTGAGAAATTTTTTGTTCGAGTGCCAATTGATCCAATAACATAATGAGTGGCAAAGCCACAAGTGATGTCATCTGATCAATTGACATGAGAACAGAAAATATTGACCATGTTTCCAGCAGAGGGGTACGTGTTCCATTTATGCCATACCTCCAAAAACTGAAAAAATGTAATTTCTTGCCATTTTTTGCCAATTATAAAAAATCTAAAAGACATCTATAAATAAAACACCACTCATTTTGTAGATAGTTTTGTCCTGATCAACTTTTGTGTTCAAACAACAATGATATTTTTTTATTTTAAAGTTACATTATATGCTTTTGTTTGTTGAAAAAAAGTGAAAAAAATGAATTTTCTGCTGTTATTTTAATAATTATATATATAAAAAAACTACATTGCATCTATAAATGAAACACCCCTTATTTTGTAGAAATTTTTGTGCAGAACCAATTTTGTGCTCACAGTACCATGTTATCATTTTTTGTTTTAAAGTTATTCACATTTATGTGTTGCAAAATGTGAAATTGAGTTTTCTGCTGATTTTTGTGCTAATTATAAAAAAAAACTAAACAGTATCTATAAATGAAATGCAAAAAAGGAAAGAATGGCCAGCCATGCCTTCAAAAGTTTCAAAAGTCATTGTTTTTCTTTTTCTTTTTTAAAGCCTTATTGTCCTGCGTTTTGCCAATTAATTCTTTTTCAGTGAAAGGATCTATTTATAAACATAGGTATAGATTTGTTTTAGTATATTTTTAAATCAAATATTTTTTTAATTCCATTTTTCTCAAAAAAAGTTTCTTACAGTAATTATACTGTATGCCATTGGGGGCGACAGCCACACATCACCGCTAAGTATTTTTAACTTCTACCAGGTTCTAATATTCATGTTAAAACATTATTTGTATATATTACAGTTAATTCACAGTCTGCGATGCTTGTAACAACCATATAGTGGCCAGAGGTTAGTGTTCAGACCTGTTATAGCTCCACAGTGACAACTTTGAACATTCTCCATTATTATATCACTTATTTAAACACAAGATATATCTTATCAGTTCTTTAGTGTTATGGAAAATATGTAATTTCATATGTCATTTTTAAAGTATCATGCTATAAAACAGCTCATTCTTACACATACCTTGGTCTCTGTATTAGTTAGAATTAGCTTCCAGCTTTTTATTCTTTTGTATTCCTCTTTTCTATGTAGAAGCCCTTAATAGTACACTGTATTCACAAGTTAAAACATAGTCAGGCTTTCATTTCTGTTAAATTCGTGTATAGTGACTAGATACTATAATAGTGGTGCATATTGTTAACCTTTATTTTTTGAGATTTGTATTCATACATTTAGCATTGCTGTCTCACATCTAAAATGGTTTCTAAAGGAAATTCACATGAAGTTATTCAATATAAATATAATAAATTGTATTTAAAAAGAAAGGCTGTGCTGCAACTGTATATACAGTGCTGACCTTGTAAGGGTACCTCTCGTATTATGACTCAACATTTGATTAAATATTTGATAGAAGCAGAATTCAATGCTAGTTTAAAAAGAATTACATGCAGGGTAATTACACGTTTGTACATAAGTGTTACATTCCAAGGATTTAACAGCTTTATCACAGTTAACTTATAAAGTACAAACAGTTCTAACCTCTTAACTGTGCTTCTTCTATTTTAATTCAAAGTTAGGGTGAAAGTTCATTAAGGCAGGCTTCTGTGCAAATGAGAGAAAAGGTTTTACATTCTGTACAGTAAAAACACAAAGTTCCTGGCCCTGATAGGATTCCAATAGATCTAATATTAGTTAATATAGATTGGTGGGTCAACTGTTTAGAAGGCTATTTTAATAAACTTGTTATGTATGCTGATATTCCTGATTCTTGGCTAGGAAGCCATGTTATTCCAATACATAAAAAGGGATCTTTAAAAAATCCTGAAAATTATAGACCTAACAGTTTACTTGATACTATCTCCAAAATGTTTGCTAAAGTCTTACTCAATAGACTTTTGGCTTGGTTGGAGACTACAAAAGTATTATTCAATTTGCAGGCAGGGTTTAAAAAGGGTACGGGTACTTTACACAAATTTATTTACTTAATCATATAATTGAAAAGTATATTAGAATCAAGAAGCAGCCTGTTTTTGTTGCATATGTGGACTTTTCATCTGCTTTTGACACTGTTTTACGCTCATTGTTATGGGAAAAAATGTATAAGTTAGGAATTGATCAGGATCTCATTTTACTTATTAAAAGATTACATATAAATGCATGGGCACAGATTAAATATACTCAGTCAGGAGCACTGACTGAAAAAATCAGGACAAACCAATGTGTTAGACAAGGATTTGTCCTTGGTCCAACTCTACTTAATATTTGTATAAATTACATAATTGTTGCTTTAGATAATCCATCATTTCATTTAGTGAGCATAGAAAAAAGACACATTCCTGTGTTGGCATATGCAGACAATGTGGCCATAATATCTACTAGTAGGATTGGTTTGCAGAGATTCTTGAATAAGCTAGCGGGATTATGTAAATCGCATAACTTTAGACCAAATCCAAATCAAACAAAAATTATGGTTTTTGGAAATAGATCAAAGTATAGGTCACTTAGGTTAGAGGGAAATAAATTGGATTTTGCTACTGAATTTACATATTTAGGGACTGTTTTTGCAAGTAAAACCAAATGGAACAAGTACATTGCTATAACAGTTAAAAAGATATATTTCTTAGGCACTAGCTAGACATAAGTGCTTGAGAGTATTAATGCTTTCTATATAACTAGCTTTAAATTAAACTTTGCTGTTCTAATTTTTAAACAACTGTCTCTCGCTATCGTGAGTCCTCTGAGCCCTGTTTACGTATAGCATTCAGGAAGAGCAGCTGTAGTTTTATTCATATTCACGAGGAAATACAGCTCACTGTTTTGTTTTATTTTCCAGCATTTCAGCTAGGAAGGGAACAGATAGTAACAGACACAGCCTAATAGTGGACTTTTAATTTAATTTTACTTTGATTTGGGACATTTTGGTCATGGAACAGTCTGTGACCCCTTTGGAACATTTCTGGGGTCACTGAGTGCTATAAAGGCTGCCCTGCAGTGAGCAGGGCAAGTGCGCAGTGTCTCGCACAAAAATCTGCATCAAGACACGAGCATCTGTGCGTGTTAGGCATGTTAGGAGTTCAGGAGAAAATAGAGTGCTGATTCAAACACTAAACAGGATGTGGAACTAGTAATATACTAAGGTACATTTTACAAGTTAACTACAGTCTGTGCTAAACATATATTTGATTGTTCTCTCTCATATTGCAGAGACTATTGGAGTCTTAAAACCTTACATTAGGGTTTTCCTACTGCTTGCAAAATACTTCTCCAATGAAGTCCACTATATGTTAAATCTGCAGTATTCATAGTAATTTCGTTACTGGTGTCAGAGTTCATATATAACTCAATCTATCTGTTTCACAAACAATCAACAACCAATTCAATTGATATATCTTAATAAACTTAGTCCTTTGACTTTTTGTTGTTTGTGGTGTCTTGAATAAATTTAAAAAAAAACTTAAGCTCCATATTTCATTGTATACTAAGCTAAACAATGACAGAGAATTTGATAATGGCACCAGGTGAAGTGTGCATTAGGTGCACCACCTGTCTCAAGTAGCTAATAACCAAGAAAATTAAAATAAATCGCTTTCAATGTAAGAAATGTATACATAATCAGGAGTTGATTCAAGAACTTAATGCTTTTACTGATCGCCTATTGCAATTGAAGGCAAGCCAACAAGAAATGGCCATTAGACTTGGTACCAGAACTCCTCTGGGAATAAACGATTCAGCAATATCCTCTAATAATCTAAGATACACAAATGAAGATCCCAGCAACCCACTTATTTTCAATAAAGGTTTGAAAATTACATCCAGGTACCCAGAACAACATAAGGAAACTAACAAAAAAAGAAACAGAGAAGAGGACGTAGCAATTGATACAGACGACTTATGGTACAATGTACAATATAGTAAACCTCCTAAAAAGGGAAGACATGCAACCAATTTCAGTATTCCCTTTAAAATAGATTTAGCAGTCTAATAGTATATGATAATGACACTGATACTGTTTCAGAACAAGAACTAATATCCTTCAATATAGTTAATACGCCAATGGTTCCCATAACTTCCAATGCCAGCCTCATACCAACCCCCTTAACTGATTCTGACAATGTTATATTGGAGAATAACTTAAACATAGACAGTACCCCATCACCTCATAGAAATATGTTGGTTATGGGAGATTCCATAATAAAAAATTTAGACAGTGATGTCTGTAACCAGGATAAAGCTCATAGGATGCTGTCATCTTATAGGGGGGTCAAAATAGCGGATCTCACACATATGTCTAAATCCATTGTTAAAGACCTTGGAAAAAATCCTCTGGTATTAATTCATGCAGGCACTAATAATATGTTTAGGGACCCAGTGAATGAGATTTAACAAGACCTGGTGGCACTCTCTAGCAAACTGATAGACTATCGATGTGAGGTTGCCATATTTGAAGTTTTGCCCATACCAACAGCCTCACAGCAAATAAATCATAAAGTTAGAGCTTTTAATGATTGGCTAAGGAAATGGACAATGAGGCAAGGAATCTGTTGCTTAACACATTGGGAAGATTTTTTTCTTCAGGAAGGCTTGTATTGCTTGGATGGATTGCACCTAAGCAAAAAAGGGAATATACTACTGGGTAAACATTTTACAAATTTTATAAACAAACAAACTAAATGTGGGTGAAAAGTTATGCATAAGCAAAGATTACTGGGACATTCAGAAAACTATAGTACCAACGAAAGATATTCCCAAAGGTGATAATAACACAATAAATACACTCTTATTAAATGCTTGTAGTTTAACAAATAAACTGGATGAATTGAGATACATTATGAAAAAAGAAAATATTACAATTTGTGGTGTTACAGAAACCTGGTTCCATGATCATAGCTGGAACATAAACATACAGGGTTACAATAACATTTTTAAAAATAGAAAGGAAAAAACTGGGGGGGAGGACTAGCCCTTTACATATAGGAGAAATATTTTTTTCATTCTAGTACCCCAAAGCAAACCTCCAACTATGACAATGAGATTGTATGGGCAGAAATATAATTACTTACTACAAAAATATGTGTTGGTTTGGCTTACAGGGACCCTAATCTTAATAATGACCAGAATATGGACTTTATAAAACCACTTGAAGAATTCCAACCAACAAATAATTACATACTTATGGGAGATTTTAACTTCCTTAAAATAAACTGGGATACATCTATATGCAGTGGTAATATTGAGAGGGAGTTCTTAGAAATTACTATAAATCAAAATTTAGATCAAATCATGAAAACTGGAACTAGAAATAATACTATTCTAGATGTTGTTCTTACTAATATGGGCAGTAAAATCTTAAACCAAGTACATTAGCACCACTGGGCAACAGTGATCATAATATAATCAAATTTCAAATTAAAACTAAAATGGTTACTACTAAAGGGAACACTCTCGTCAGGGATTTTGCTAGGGCTAATTATATAAAAATAAATAACTACCTTAACTTGTGGGACTGGGAGTCAGATTTCTCTGAATTAAATGCCCACAAGGTCTGGTCCTTTATTCAGGACAAAATAAACCTATGTCTCAATACTTGGGCCGCTAAGAAAAACAAATAGACCAAGGGGTATAGAATGCCAATCTGGTGGAACAATACATTCAAGAGGTTAATTAATAAAAAATATAAAATCTATAGGAAGTATAAACAAAAAACATCATTAAAAAACTGAAATAACTACAAAAAGCTTACTAACAGAGTAAAACAACTTGTAAGAAAAGCTAAGATAGAAACAGAAAATAGACTAGTAATTGATACAGTAGACAATAAAAAGAAATTCTATAGTTATACAGGATCTCTTAGAAGTAAGAATCAACTTTGGGACCAATCCAAACCAAGTCCGACATTATTACCGATGAAACTCAGATGGCAATATAACTCAATAATTATGTCTGTTCTATATTAACACCAAAAGAAAATACTCCCCTAAAGGATACAATAAGTACTTCTAATAATACTGAAATAAACCAAATGACAATAGTGGAAACCATGAAGGCAATAAATAACCTCAATTCTAACTCCTCTCTGGGACCGGATGAAATTCACCCAAGGTTCCTTAAGGAAACACACAAACAAATTTCAGGACCACTAACCAGATTATTGAATTTATTATTAGTGGAAGGTGCATGCATTTCAGCATGGAAAAAAGCTATAGTGATCCCGATATATAAATCAGGTAATAAAATGGAGGTCTCAGACTATAGACCTATAAGTCTAACCTCTGTTGTAGGAAAATTTTTGAAAGGCTCATTCTGCACAGAATTGAAGAATATACAAAATGTTATAATCTACAAGACATTACACAGTATGGCTTTACAAGAGGGAAATCATGTCTAACTAATCATTTACAGTTTTTTGAAAATATTATTGCATCTTTGGATGTGAGATTATCTGTGGACATAATCTTCCTTGATTTTGCCAAGGCGTTCGATAAAGTCTCCCATGACATTCTTATACAACATATGAATAACATTGAATTTCTAAAATTCTTAATAACCTGGGTTGAATCTTGGTTAAAAGATCGCAGACAGTATACCTCAATTAAGGGATTTACATCTCCATGGGTTGGGGTCACTAGTGGGGTACCTCAGGGCTCGGTACAAGGCCCTATTTTGTTTAACATCTTGATTTCATCCATGCAGTCATCAAATAACACCTGGATGTCTAAGTACGCAGATGACTGCAAAATTGGTTGTATAGTTAACTCTCCAGAGGCAGCTGCAAATCTCCAGAGGGAGATATTTTCTTTGAAACTAAGGGCTGAAAAGAATAAAATGAATTTTAATGTACTAAAATGCAAAGTTATGCATTTGGATCATAATAATCAGAAACATAAATATTTTCTAAATAAAGTAGTATTGCAACAAACAGACAATAAAATGGATTTGGGAGTAGTTATAGATATAAAATGAATTTTGATAATAATACTATAACCAAAGTCAAAAGTGTCAAAGAATTCTTCGATGCATTTTTAAACATATAAACTGCAGGCAACCAAGCGTTATTATACCTTTATACAAGAGTCTGGTTAGATAACATTTGGACTACTGTGCACCTTTTTCTGTTCCGCATTCAATTAGAGGAAAAAAATTAGTTGAAAGAGTACAGAGAAAAATGAAAAAAAAATCTCTGGAATGGAAAATAAGACTTACGAGCAAAGACTGCAAGAATTATGTATTCTATGAATTACCATCAGACACGAGGGGATCTCTGTTTAACATACAAAGCTATAAAAAATCCTGTTCTTATAGAGATTATTGGATTGGAAACACACTTTATCAAAATTCAGACCAGATCCCATAATTGTAAACTAAGAGGTGCCCACTGCATAACCCAAAAGAGATGCCAATGGTACACACAACGTGTGGTTAATCTATGGAATACACTTCCTTGCTCAATCACTGAGATTAATACTCTGGAGTCTTTTAAACTACAGCTTGATCAGCACATGGGTAGTAAAAAAATTGAATATATATAAAGTTAATCGACCTTTGGGTGGCGAGCTCATTTAAAGGCATAGTCCTCTTGAGCTTGTAAACTACTATGATACTATGCTAGAGAACTCAGCCAAACTCTTAAAGAGATTTAATATATTGTATGGTGATAAAACTGTGGCTTCTATGATTAAGGTCATTAATGCAAAACTTATCTCACAAGCATCATATGCTGCAGAGGTTTGGGGTTTGCAAAATTCAAATAAAATAGATTCTGTATTAAATAAAATATACAAACAATTGCTAAGAATTCCGGCTAGAACCTCAAATGTTCTAGTCAGGTCACAGCTGGGCCAGATTAGTTTTTTCCTTTTGGTGCAGGAACAAATACTTTCATACTGGATTAAACTACAGTCTCAATCTAAAGACTCCCTACTTTTTTATGCTCTAAGGGGAAAAGATTATTTACTTTCATATAAGCAAACTGGTTGGATTGCCTCAGTATACTCTATATTAACTAAATTCAATAGGTAGAAGACTTGGTTTGCTGGCCAAGGCACCTAGCTTCACCTGAGCTCTTTCCTTCTAAGATTTCTTGAAAGAACAGTGCAGAGAACCTTACCAGAGCAAGGGAGAAAGATTAAGACTTCTTTTGGCTAAGCAGATTTACTGTGTGTTGTTATTTTTATTTTGTACTAACAGGGATTGCTACTGTTTGTTGCTAACATTTCATTGCTTTATTTTTCTCTGATTCAAATTGTTGATGCTGGTATACCTTCTTCTGCATTATTACAAGGTGTGCCTACAGGTGTGTGCTAACAGATTACTGCTGTAATCTTCTGATTCAAATTGTCTTTTGCAAGGTATATCTTCTGTTACTGCTTTATTTTTCTCTGTAACAAAGTGTTTCTTACAGGGTATATCTTCTCTGAAATTATTACAGGTGGTGTTTACATTTTTGTGACTTTTTTATCATTGGGCTAAGCAAATTTACTGTTTGACACTGTTTTATTTTATTCTTTTTTTTGGTTGAAAAGGTTTGTTGTCTCAGGGGTGTTTCAGTCTCCTTCGCACATTGAAGGAGCTAATTGCTTTCTTCCCACAGCTGTTCCAGAGGATTAGGTGTGTATCTGGGAGGTGGAGCTGGCAAACTGTCAGTAATTTTCAACAGAAAGAAGGATTAAAAGGTCAGGTTAGTTGATATCTTGAAGGTAGAAGACTTGATTTGCTGGCCAAGGCACCTAGCTTCACCTGAGCTCTTTCCTTCTAAGATTGCTTCAAAGGACAGAGCAGAGAACCTTACCAGAGCAAGGGAAAAGGATTAAGACTTCTTTTAGCTAAGTAGATTTACTGTGTGTTGTTATTTTTATTTTGTACTCACAGGGATTGCTACTGTTTGTTGCTAACATTTCATTGCTTTATTTTTCTCTAATTCAAATTGTTGTTGCTGGTATACCTTCTTCTGCATTATTACAAGGTGTGCCTACAGGTGTGTGCTAATAGATTACTGCTGTAATCTTCTGATTCAAATTGTCTTTTGCAAGGTATATTTTCTGTTACTGCTTTACGCTTCTCTGTAGCAAAGTGTTTCTTACAGGGTATATCTTCTCTGAAATTATTACAGGCAGAGCTTTACAGGTTTTACAGTTTTATCTAACATTAGGATAAGCTTTCAGGGTTACTGCATTTGTTGTTGACTAATTTCTGCTCTTACCTCCTTGTTCTTTCATCTGTGGTTCTTCTTTTTCAGCAGGGGAAGGGCCCAGCCACCCACCCCCATCCCCAACCACCCCACACTACACTCCTTTTATAGGGTACCACAGTTGTGACATTTCCTGTGGCAAAGCAGGAAGGGGCAGATCAGTTGGGCATCCACAAGGTGAGCTCATTTACAGGAGCACTTGTAATTTAACCTGTTATAACAAGTTATATGAAAACAAAACACAAAATCAAACCATTACTTGCATTTTCTTCCTTCTAATTACTCTGACCAGGTTATAAACTCAGCAACATATCTGGAATGGATATCATTAACTGCAGGTACTGTGGAACACTTTTCAGAAGGACAGTCTGAGAGGATTTAGGATACTTTCCCACATGCTGGGCCATTGGAGATCTTAGGGCTAAGCTCTGGGAAGCATGGTTAGAGATTCCGCACCTCAAATTTCATATTCAGGAGGAAATACATTATAAGAACCACCCACCATTTCCCCAACATCCAAAAGAAGAACCTCGACGGCAGAGGGTAGTTGGTCCAGGAGGTTGGCAGGTGGTTAGGGAGGGGCAAATCAGGTGCCACATCACTCTGTGCTCTTCAACATATTACCTCCAAAAACCATATAAACACTACAAACAGGTATCTACCTCTATCTCTGAAATCAAAAAAAGAAGCAGAGGACACTGCAGAGCAGGACACTGCAGCACAGAAGCTAGCACAAAAAAACTCGCCCAAATCAGGAATCAAAACAAAAAAAACAAAAAGGAAATCCAAAAAACTTCTTGTCATAGGAGACTCCATGATTCAGGGAGTTGATACCCATCTCCAGCCAGGGGGTAATGGTCAGATGTCTCCCAGGTACATCAGCATGGAGAGTCACTGACTGCATTGCTAAAATTGTTCAGAAAGCAGGAGAAAACATTGATGTCCTGGTACACATAGGGACTAATGATCTCACCAGCCGGTCAGTTGTGGAGACCAAGGAATACCTGACCAGGCTGGGTGACAAACTATTATCCATTTAGTCCGACATCTCCTTCTCTGAAATCCTGCCAGTCTGGGAGAGGGGGGCAGATGGACAGAAGGTCAGAGAAGGAGAGATAGGGGAGCTAAACATGTGGCTCAAGGGCTGGTGCCAGGAAAAAGGACACAGATTTGTAGGGAAGTGGCAACATTTCTGGGAGCGAAAGTTCTTTGAATTTGATGGACTGCATCTGACTAAGGAGAGAGTCAGTGCATTGAGTCAGAAGTTTGATGTCTTTGAAGAATATTTAAACTAGCAAATGGGGAGAGGGTTGCAGCACCCCATACGTCGAATGGGAGGAACACCTCTCCCCTCTCAGCTAGTGGTCAAACAGGAATTCAGCATGTTTGCAGTTCATTTGCATCACCAAGTAAGAAAAAAGATCTGTCTCCCCATGTGACACACAGGGAAATGCCAAACCTCACCCAACAACTAACACACTGAAATCTGGCCAATGGAAAATCATGTACACAAATGCACACAGCCTGGGAAGTAAGACCCCAGACCTGCAGGCAATAATGTCAGAGGCTAAACTGGACATAGTAGCAATTAGTGAGATGTGGTTTACCAGTAACCACACTTTGGAGACTTCAGTACCTAGCTATGTATTGTTCAGAAGAGACTGAGGTGCAAAAAGGGGGGTGGAGTGGCCCTGTATGTCAACAAAAATATCAAAGCTACAGAAATTCAGAATACAAATAAGGAGCCAGAAGAACTGTGGGTCACCCTGGAAACAGGAAATGGGACAGCCATAAGAACTGGGGTTGTCTACAGGCCCCCAGACCAGGGAAGGACATAGACACATTACTGTTAGAAGATATACAAAACATGACAGCTAAAGGGGAGGTTCTGATAATGGGAGACTTCAACATGCCGGATACAGATTGGTCAATACCAGCAGGAACATCTTCCAGAACTAGACTCATGGTGGATTCCCTGTAGGGGGAAGGGCTCAAACAACTGGTACAACAACCCACAAGAGACAGGGATATCCTAGATCTAGTACTGACTAACAGGGAAAGGATCACTGATCTCCAGGCAGCAGGTCACCTGGGGCCCAGTGACCATCACATGGTATGGTTCATAGAAACATAGAAGTTGACGGCAGATAAGGACAGCAAGGTCCATCCAGTTTGCCCATTTCTTTTTCTACCTTATAAATGTGCCATCGGCCTTTGCTCTGTCAATGGCCTATATATTCATACCTGTCTGTATTTCTCCCTTATGCCAATCCCATGCCTGTTTGAAGCCCTGCACTGTACTCATATTCACCACTTCCTGAGGTAGGCCATTCCATGAATCCACCACCTTTTCTATGAAAAAGAACTTCCTCACATTACCCCTTAATCAGCCTCCCTCTAATATCATGCTGTGTCCTCTTGTCCTGCTATTTTTCTTATATTGAAACATGTTAGATTCGTTCACTTTGTTAATGACCTTAAGGTGTTTGAATGTTTCGATTACATCACCTCTCTCCCTCGTTTGCTCTAGGGTATACATATTGAGCTCTGTTAATCTGTCCTCATAAGTTTTCTGATGCAGTCCCTGCACCATTTTGGTTGCCGTTCTCTGGACTGCCTCAATTTGGTTAATGTCCTTGTGAAGGTGTGGCCTCCTGTACTCCAGATGGGGTCTAACCAGTGTCTTGTAAAGAGGGATTATTACCTCCCTCTTCTGACTTGTGATATCCCTACTAATACATCCTAACATCCCCCTAGCCTTACCTACTGCTTTAGTGGTCTGCATGGATGATCTCAGGTCATCGGTGATGATGATGCCCAAGTCTCTTTCTTCCATATACTCTAGATAGATAGTTAGATAGTTACATGATGCATGAACATAGCTTAATTTTATCTTGTGTAGGTACTGATGTGAGATTTATGTTATTTATATTGAGATATGTTCTGTATACTGTTTGTCATATGTTTGTTATATATCTTTTGTAATGTCTTTTTTGCTGAACAAAATAAAATTGAAATTGAAAAATTGAAAAATAATGTATAGTTTAATGTATGTGCTTATTCAGTGATGTTTTTAAATAGATACAAGATTTTGTGTACACTCACAACAAGTTTAGTCAACTACATCACCAATGAACTGGTTTTAAAACATCAGTCAGTATTTATGTTTTTTGCTACATGTAAACAAAGATGCAAAAGTTAGCACTACATATAAAACATTTTTAAGGCTTTGTGTGGAGAAAAGTCTAAGAGTTCTTACCCAGAGTTGCCAACTCATGCTTGTAGTACTCAGGAATATTGTCCATGCTGCACAGTGTTTGCTGTGGCAATGGTTTATATAATCCATGGACCAAGGGGTGGAGCAGAAACTGCTGATCCAGGAGGTCACATTTGTTATTGTGGCCAATAGTGGGTCAGACAGGGGTTGCTGGATGGCAACCACACCTCATCTGTATTGAATCAGGGAGGTTGTTTCCACCCCTTGGATCTGGATTTTAATTAAGAGAGGTAGGACAATAGTGTCTGACAATGAACCTTGAATTATTTAAAGGGAACTGTTTTGTGAGGTTCATAATCTTTTGTTATCGTGGTTTAAAACATTTGCAAGCATTTCAAACATGTTGTCTTCTTTACAAAGGACTACTCCTCAAGCCATGTTGACCCATTTCCTTATTTCTTTTTTCAAGATTTCTTACTTTCTTTTTGCAGTGTTAATACTTGCATATAAACTGGTTTCCAAAATGGATCCATTGCAATACTTTTTGTCATATGCCCAAACTGCAGATCTAAGTCTGCCTGCAATGTAGAAAACATCTATTGATGATAGAAATCTTGTCATGCATGTTTTAGTCTGTTAATACAACTGAATTAGATTAACATAATAAACTACAGAAATAATGATAATCGGCTAGTCGGAGGTCACCTAGAAGCTACGAAGGTCAGAAAGGAGAGAAGGCTTATGACCAATAGCTAACACATATTTTTTGAATTCAACTGTTAAAGAAATCATTACAAAGTGTCAGAGAACTAGGATAAGTGTGCACTATCATGTAGAGGGGCTGGGGAGTTGACAGTGGGGGGGTTGTTTGTTTTATGTATTACATTTTTATCAACAAGCACCCCAGTTTTCTTCCTCATTTAGACCAACTCTATCACAGGTAGTGTTAAGGGTATAGCTCCTATACATTTCCCTGTTTTCTACTGCCTTCTTCCAATCACCTCCTCTGTAGGGTGGGTTAACATTTTCAATGCCCCATAATTTTATTGAGGATGGATTGTGTCCAGCTTCTAATAAGTGGACAGCTTCAGGTGAAGCATTATTTTGTAACCTAATGTTGCTCTTGTATTCAGATATTCATAGTGTCAGGGATCTGGTGGTCATGCCTACATAGTATTTCAAGCATGGGCAGATTAGAAGATATATGACATGGTTGGTGTCACATGTAATATTGCTCTTGATCTTATATTTTTTCAATCAATCAATCAATCATTTCTGTTTTACCAGGCAAAACACCATTGAGACAGACTCATTTGCAAGGTGGACCTCTGTAGGTCATAACAAAAACTCATAATCTAAATGTTGCTATATTGCAATGAGACAATAGTCTGTGTAGAGCAAATACGAGTTAGGCATAAATAACAGTGCATACAATATGGCTAACAGTACAGTAGACCTCTAAAACTCAAATACAACATTGATAGGGCAATAACAAAAACATTTACAGAATAATACAAATCAGTATTTATAATATAAACAATACCTGCTCAGTTGCAACAAGGCTTATGGGATAGAGAGTGGGGCTGGGTGTCAGGTAAGGGGAAGTCAAGGGGGGAGGTGTGAAAGTTATGACAAGGTGAGGGCTAAGATGTCAGAGATGAGGGGAAGTCAAGGGGGGAGGTAGTAAAGGGAGCACAATAGGGTGTTTAAGAAAAGGAGGGTACTGGGTTGGCAATGGGGTGGACAAGGAAGACTAGCAAGGTATGAAGTACCGAGGACGTACAAGGGGAGGATAATGTACACGTAGTATACAGGGTTCAAGATACATGGCTCAGCTAGTTAAAGCAGTCACAGGATTCACTGAATTTGTGAAGGAACAGTGATTTAAAGATGGTCCAGTTTACTGGTATTGCAAGCTTTAGAATCTTTTGCATGTAGTTCCATATCGCTGGAAGGGCATGGCCTATAGTTGCTTCTCCAAAATGTGTCCTGATCCTAGGTACAACCAGAAAAATCAGGGAAAGACTTCTCAGTGTGTAGCAGCCAGTGGAAGAGATGGGCAGACAGTCAGAAATGTATTGTGGAAGTTTGCTGATTAAAGCTCTATAGATCGAAAAGACTACATTCCTATGGCATCTGAAACTAAGTGAATACCTACCAACCATGGTGTAAAGAGTGCAGTGATGGGCATGACTTGGTGCATCTGTGATAAATCTGATCACCTGATGATATAGCGTGTCTAATTTAGACAAGGCAGAACTGGTAAAGTACCATGCTGCTTGAAGAAGGCAGGAACGGCAGTGAAGTCTATGTATAAATGAAGGGCATAATGATAAGGAAAAGGGCAGAGAGAGTACCAATTATCACGGAAGTAATGGGCTATGATATGTGATGAGGCATTTGGTTCGAGAAGGCAGGGGAGAAAACCTCCTGCACACACTATAACGGGAGTGTAAGACTGCATGTTGGAAGGGAGAGTTCTATTCTACAGGACCAGAAAAACTAGTCCTTGTCAGTAGCAGATGGAGCTGGACTACTTGTTAATCTCTAGTATGATACTAAACTGAGTTGCTTGTGATGACATGTAAGAGCTATAATAGTGAGCTGTGGAAATTTAAACTCTTAATTGGCACTGTTAGTTGGCAGAGTTGTAAATAGAAAGGCATGTGAGCAGGTCTTAGCTCCTTTAAGAGCTACACCCAAGGCTGTAGGAATGAAGGACCCAGAACTAGAAGTGTTAGGGGAGAGCAGTGGGAAAAGGATTGCAACCTCCTTGAGTTATTGCCCTCTACTTGCATTGCAGTATAATTTGAGTTGTTGCCCTCTAGGGAAAGTAGAGCTCAGAGAGAAGAAAATAGTATTGGGAACAGGAACTAGACCAGTAAAGATCAGGGCTATTAGTTAAAGCAGGGGAGTTCTAAGGGTGCGTCACAGCCCACTTTAGACACAGAGAGGGTTTTAGAGTAGGATGGGGAAAAAGTATGCGTAAGCAATAATACCCGGCAGTGTGGCCAGTATTGTGCTATACCGGACCGCCCAGGGGTGTAATGAGGCCCAATGCCGCAGGTGGAGGGTCTTATAGCCCCTGAAGGTCGGGTATAGAACAATACCACCCACCCTGGAGGGTATTATTGCGCTTAGAAAATGGGCACTGTAAAAAAAAAATAGTTTTATATAAAACAGTTAATAAAAAAATTAGTTTAAAATAACTTTTAGATTAAAATAGTTTCTCTGCCTGTATGAGCTGATTGTGATCTAGCTGTCATGGTTGCCTTCTCCTACACAGTCACACAGACAGGCAAAGATCGTGTGGCACACTTTCTTAGTTTTAAACTGATGACTGCCCCTCGCAAAACAAATCTACAGGCTGTGATCCCTTTTATTTTTGTTACTAGTATCAGTCCGTTCCGCTCCATCCCCCCGCCACCCCACCACGGAGCTTCTGTGCATTGCCAAACAGGAAATGAGGAGGCCAGGACAGAGCCAGGTTAGCTTTCAATTTTTTTTAATAAAATAAGGTGAAGCAGTATGTATTTTCCCCTTTTGGGTTTGTTTGGGAGCAGGGAAAGCAGCAAAAGAAAGACAGTAGTAGCGCAAGACAAGGGCATGAGAAACAGATGAGAATACAGATCGGGCAGACAGATGGAGATGACAAGTATTGGGATAATCAGTAGGCTTTTTTTTCAGCACCCCTCTATATTCGTCTGTCCTCTTCTTTGTTCTATTTCTGCACCCTATTGTTCCAGTTTCTTTTTTTAATGTGCTTGTAAAAACAAGAGTGAGAGACATCGCTATCTCTGCTACTGCTGCCTTATTTGGGAGAAGCGTTCATGAAGTAACAGGCAACACGGTCTGAAATTCAGTGTAATTTGAGGTTGTTGTGTGAAGCATTTGGGAATTGGGAACAACAAAGTTTTTTTTTTATTATTTGATATGAAAGGCACCAGTGGTACTGATCACAATTTAAATTTTCTAGGGAGAACATGTTGTGGACTGGCGTGGGGTGTCAGCTCTCGGTAAGCAAGAGAAAAAATGGAGGATATTTTGAATAGCTAATGAGGGGTTGTAGCCAACTGGAGAGCTGGCTGGGCCCAACCATTCTGGTGATGAGGCTGGCTGGTCTAGTATTTTTAATAGGTGGGCATCTGCTGTCTGATAGATGCCCACCTAGAGAAGTGCCTCAGCCAATCACAAGGCTGAATTACTTTTATCCATTTTCTAATATTTTTTAGAGTTGATTAGAGGAAGAAGAATGCAGACAGTCTAACACTCTGTGCAGGTAAAATCTACAAGCTGCAGCTTTAACAATTCTATGAAGTAAAATTCGACAAGGTATAACTTTAACAGTCCTGTTCTACTAAACAGTTAGTACTGGAAAACTCAGCATTAGCAGTTTTTGTATTAAAACTTGACAACTTAGAAAGGGTAAAGGCAAGAGGCAGTAAAATAAGGGGGATTAGCATTGCACCCAATCAGAGCTCAGGAGCAGTAGTAGTGCAGTCAATCGGCCAGAAAGTTAAAAAGCACCAAGTTCAATCCCGTCAGCTGCTCTGAGCTGCTCTTCAGAATCCTTATCTGGTTGTAGACTGTGAGGAGGGTGGGTCAGCACAGAACAGCCACCAGGGTCAGAGTGGCTGCCACGGGTTGAAGGAGGATGCAGTCACCCATTCTGGGAAGGATGCCTGTGGAAGAAAGAAGGGTCTGTTAATTTAAGGCTAACAGGGACAATAAGCGCTAAAAACCTAGGCCCCAAGCAGACAAAGAGACAATAGCAGGAGGAGGTTTTCAGGGTAGTGCATACAGATTTGCAAATGCAGCTGACCAACACCTTCACAAAAGAGCTGTTACACTTTGGAAAGGCTAACTGGAGTGAGCTGCAAAAAGGCAGGACATGGAGGGGAGAAAGGAAAAACACAAGAATTGTGATCTGAGAGTTCAGAAAGAGTAAAAATAGTATTGGGAACAGGGACTAGAGCAGTAAAGGTCAGGGCTATTAATTAGAGCAGGGGAGTTCTTAGGGTGCTTCACAGCCCACTTTAGACACAGAAATGTTTTTAGAGTAGGATAGGGGAATATAATTCAGATTTTTAGAATTGGTTAGAGGAAGAAGAATGCAGACAGTCTAATACTCTATGCAGCTAAAATCTACAAGCTTCAGTTTTAACAATTCTATGCTGTAAAAATCAGCAAGTTATAACTTTAACAATCCTGTTCTACTAAACAAGCGGTACTGGAAAACTCAGCATTAGCAGTTTTTGTATTAAAAAAACAACAACTTAGAAAGGGTAGAGGCAAGAGGCAGTAAAATAAGAGGGAATAGCTTTGTGCCCAATTGTAGCTCAGGAGCTGTAGTAGTGCAGCCAATTGGCCAGAAAGTTAAAACGCATCAAGTTAAATTGCCTTGGTGGCTCTGGGCTACTCTTCAGAATCCATAACTGGTTGTAGGCTATGACCGCCGGGGTCAGGGCAGCTCTCACAGCTTGCAGGAAGAGGCAGACTCCCATTCTGGGAAGGATGCCTGTGGAGAGGAGAAGGGTCTGTTAATTTAAGGCTAACAGGGACAACTGGCATTAGAACCCTAGGCCCCAAGCAGGCAAAGAGACAACTGTTTCCATTAGATTGCTGAAATTCTGTTTATTTATGTAGTATTACAGCAGCAGAATGGCCCACATGGTTGCATTCCTTGTAGTAACGTTCCCAGTTACTAATCTGCCTAAAACTAATCTGTTGTTCAGTATGTTAACCTGTTTTGAAGCTATAGTAGGTTTGTGTGTGAAATCTATAATGCTGGTGGGTCTGAGCATGTCCCAATGTTTGTTGATAATGTTCTCGATTGGTTGTGTAAATCCTGAGTATACAAGTGGTAATACCACTCTTTTATCTGTTGCTACTCTGTGGGAGGTATTGGGCTGTGGTGTGATGTTTTTTGAACAGCCTCATTGACAGTTCTCCTGCCATATCCCCTATTCCTGAACCTTTCCACCATCTTTTCATACCCGTTGTTTTTTTTTCTGCATTTTCACTACCATTACCCTCGACTCTTATCATTTGTGAATATGGAATGTTCCTAATGAGGTAGGGTAGGTCATAACTGTCTGCATGCAGAAGAGTGTTATGATCAGTCTCCTTTCTGTACTGGTGGTGTTCTATTGCATCAGATCTCTTATATAGAAGAAGGTCTAAAAACTGTATTTCTAACATACTAGTTGTCAAGGTGAATTTTAAGTTATCTCCAACCTCATTGATGTGGTGGTGAAAGGCCTCCAATTCCCCTAGTGTTACATTTCAAAAAAAAAGCAAATCAACAATGTATCGTTTGTACATTATAATGTGTTTGAAAAATGGATTATACATGAGATTGCTGATAATAGTTTTTCAGAACGCTCCATAAAGAGATTTGCATATGTCTGAGCCATGGTGCTGCTCATGGCAGTCCCTTGTGTTTGTCTGTAGTAGGTTCCATTAAATCTAAACTCATTTTCATGCAGTAGCAGTCTGGCCAGCTCCAGCAGTGTGCTTGTGGGTGGGGTGTATATGTTCCTGATCTTGTCAATGCCAATTTCTAGGGTCTGTAAATCTGCTTCATGCAGCATGCAGGTATATAGATCTTTTACATCCATAGTACAAAGTACTAGATGTTCAATTTTGTTTTTGTTCACTTTCATTAAGACAACTAATACATGTTATAACATCATTTGTGTCTTTTAGGTAGCTTTACATTATGGGCACTGCCTCACTTGCATAATGGTTGACAAAATATGTGGGTCCTTCTAAAATAAAGTCATTTCCTGAAACAATCAGTCAGGCTGGTGGGTTGTTTGAGTTTTTGTGAATTTTAGGTAAACTGTAAAACACTGGCATTTTGGAAAGATTGTTCCTAAGTAGTTTTACTTGCAATTCTTGTAGATGTCCTAATTCTTGTTCTATACTAAGAATTTCATTGAGGCTATCTACTATTCTCTAGGTCAGATCCCCTGCTAGTTTTTTATAGTTCTTGGGAACATTTATTTTTATCCATTAGGACAATTCCACCCTCTTATCAGCTAGTTTGATCGCTATGCTGTTGTCTTTTTCTAGATCTTGTAAAGCTTAATTTTCTGATCTGCTAAGATTGTATTTTGGTTTTGGATTAGGTGTGTCTCTTAATATTTATTCTACATCCAGGGTGACCTGATTAATGTATGCTTCTATGTTGGAGTTTCTACCTGGGGGGTGTATGTAGAGTTGTGTTACATATCGTTAAGGCTGCTTATGCTAGGTCTGGAGGGGGGAGTGAATAGAATTGTTCCTTCAGACATATCTGTCTAAAGAACTTCTATAAATCACTCATGATTTGGAATCTATTGGGTAGAGAGAATGGGGAGCAGGAGAGACCCCTATTTTACACCTTAACTCCTGTTTCAGATAATGTTTTGTGACTTACATGAATATAACTATATCCACCTGCCTTTGTTTTCTCCTCCTTTCCCTCTGCCTGCACCTCCTCTTTCTCACCCTGGTGCTGTTTTTTGTCATTGATCTAATTCTTCCACATAGCTTTGGGACCTGGTGTGATATCTTTGCTGTGGTTCTTCCTAATAACTGCCATGTCTGACTTCCTGTGTTTGTCTGCTGTCTAAAAAAAACTGTCTAGCTGGTGGTTGTTGTGGGTGGGGTACTTTCAGTACTCTGGATGTAGCTGTCTGAGTTGTCAGAGTCTGTTTCTGTTTTTGTGTTTCCATGTACTATTTGTATCTTCCAATTGTACACTCTGTCTAGTCTATAATTGTTAGAGTCTCATTTTAATTTTTTTCAATTTAGTTTTTTTGAGATGTTCTTCAAAGTAATACAGTTTTTTTTAATTTCTTCTAGTTTTTTCCAGAAGGTTTATTCTTCAGTTGCAAGTCAAAGTTGATCTTGGATTTGTTCAATCTCATCAGCTAGTGCACTCCTACCCACTAGGACTGCCTCTAGAACAGCATACATGAAGTCATTGCCACATCTGTTACATATTCCTTCCCATCTGTAAGACAATGTTCTGGATTCTACACTGATATTCAGTTCAATCAGGATTCTAAATCCTCTGGATATCCTTTTGTAGTTAAGGTACTCTCCCAGGGTTAACCATGCCACTCCATTTAGTATCTTTTTTTTGTAATTGTTACAGTCAATTTTTAAATTCTTGTTCATTGGTAGTGACTTCTAGATTTTTGTTAGCCCTAATTGAAGTAAATAGTTTAAATTGTTCAGCTTTGCTGAAACTGAAAGTCAGCTGCCTCTCATTGGCACTGCCCCCCACCTCTGCAAAGTTATTCATGACCACAAATACCATGCAATAGTTTTTATAAATTTAACACTCGCAGTTCTTGTAAATATTCCAATTAGTCCATGTGATACATAAAGTTCAGTGGCTTTCTAAGCCCGGTATATGAGATAGTCCAGTAGGTTCAAGAAATCATTAATATCATTTTGTAGATATTTTTGTGCTGAACAAATGTTGTGCTCAAAGTACCATGCTGTCATTTTTTGTTTTAAAGTTATTTACTTTTGTTTGACAAATAGGTGAACAAATTGCATTTTTTGCTGCTTTTCTGTTAACTATAAAAAAATTAAAACTTAGCCAAAAATGAAACAACACTCATTTTGTAGATATGTTTGTGCTGAACAAGTTTTGTTCACAGTACCATGTTATGATTTTTCATTTTAAAGTTATTCACATTTGAATATGGTTAGTACTGTTACTGAGGTTCAATATGCAAATGAGTTCCAAATGAGCCAATGCTGACCTACTCTAGATATTTTTGGACCTACCCTGAAAATATTTTTGATATTTTTACTGTAGGTCCCTGGCAAGCAAAAATACTGCTGATATTTGGCTAGAAAAATACTAACAGGTATGGTATAAATATAATTTATTCTACTTCACAATTTCCTAAACTTTGGTAGATAAAGCTGTTAAATAGAACCACACATTACACACACATCTTCCTCAATATGCACCCGCAAGATATATACAGTATACTGTACATCTATATCTGTATCTATATCTGTATCTATATCTATATCTATATTCTATATCTATATCTATATCTATATCTATATCTATATCTATATCTATCTGTCTGTCTGTCTGTCTTCATTGCTAAAAACATTGTTAGTGCACCAGTTAGGGTTGTTACTAAAGTGACAAAAAGCAGGGAAATGTGGTGTTAGGCTTTCCAACCCTAAAACCCCACCCAGACCCAGCAGACACTGACAGGTGTTGGGAAGTGTTTTGGGGTCATCAACCCCAATGCTCACCCCATTCCATAAGTAAATAAGCTGAGATGGGTACACTATATGAGAATGCGGTAAGTGTTAGGGCTGATAACCCCAAAGCACACTCCCAGTGCCTGTCAATGTCTGTAGGGTGGGGTGGGATGTTAGCATTAGGAACCCTAACACCACATTTCCCTGCTTTTGTGGCTTTAGTGACAAACCTAACTGATGCATTAATGAATTTTTTTGCAATTAATTTCCTTACTTTTTCAGATGGTATAAGAATATCCTTATTTGTCTCCATTGATGCATATATGTATGTAGCTGTGGAAGCACATGTCCCTCCATGCCATGTGCTTCCTTTAATTGGACAAAAGTGACAAAATTGTCAGCATAACCAGTTTATTTCCACACCTCTTGTACCCCAGTACAGAAAATTTGCAAATGCATGCCAAAATGTAATTCTTTGCAACTGCTATTCCATTACATGCCACAGGTGTAAAATCACATTTTGGGTAGGATTTAAAAAATGACAGCTGTTGAATACATCAGGTCAGATAATAAGAAGGATATGTTGAAAATCTGGGGTCACAAATTCTTTACATTTCTGAAGTCACAAGTGGGCATATCGAAATTACAATGAATGGTCATAACTTCATCATTTTTTCATCTTTTACCCCAAATTTTGAACATAGACCTCTTATGACCCCACCTCATAAATCCCATAAATGAAAACATTTTAATCTGTGCCAAAATGCCATTCCATGCCACAGGTGTGAAAACACATTTTGGGCAGGATGTGAAAAATGACAGCTGTACTGTTCATGAGGTAGTGTGAAAAAATGGCTGTTGAAACTTTGGACTCAAAACATTGAAAAATACCAAAGTTATGCACCTGCATAGAAAAATTTCAACAAACGTTCATCACTCTGCCATTTTTTAAGAAGGTTTTCACCAGATTGTCAAGATTGCCTTTTTGGGACACCACCTTGGTGGTGAAATTTCATTGGGCCTACCTCTCACCCCATTCTCTGATACTACAACACCTCAGCTTGTTTACAAATGGAATAGAATGAGAGTTAGGCCCAATGACCCCAATGCACACCCCAACACCTGTTGGTGTGCGGAGGATGGGGTGGGTTGGGGTGGTAGGAATTGGTAACCTCAACACCAAATTTCCAGACTTTTGTCAATGTGCTATCAACCCTAACTGATGCATTAACAGAATTTTTTTGCAATATGTGTGTGTGCATATATATATATGTATATACACATACATATATATATATATATATATATATATAGATATATACATCTATCTCTCTATCTAGTCATATACGTCCTCATAGACTTTCTTTATATACTGTTAAGATTATAATAATAAAGGACTGGGACAGAAAAATTTATAGAACGTAGTCTGTGAAAGCCAGCCTTCCTTCTAATATCTGTTTTCCTTCTCTGGTTGCCTTTTTTTAATATACAGTACATTTTTTTTTTTTTTTTAGCTTTTGTTGACCGGGTAAGTGCACTAGACAAATCCTGCCTATTTTCAGGCACGACCCGGGGGGAGGGGGATACAGATGAATGCCAACTGACCTTGAACCAGATTAAGCTATTGGTGGTATTTTTAGTGAATGAGGGAAATCTGGCCAGGACACCGGGGAAATTCCCCTCTTTTCGATAAGTGCCATGGGATCTTTAACATCCACCTGAACTACCACCAATCCAGGCAGATGGGACCTCGGTTTAACGTCTCCTCCGAAAGACGGCACCTCAGAAGTGCAGCATCCTCTCTTGCTACACTACAGTGTCAGTACTGGGATATTAACCCAAGTGCCAGATGTGGGAACTGAACCCACAGCCCTCTGATCTCCCGGCCTCAGAGGTGAGTGTGCTACCTACTGAGCCACTGACACTGCATAATATAATATTTTAGTTACAGATATTAACAGAAGTCTTGGAGTAGCAAATCTTTACTAAGTAAACTAGGTGAGTTGTATCAAAATGAAAGTCAGTTAACATTTAAGAAATACGGAAAGAGTCAGACACTTGGGACAAGACCATAAGTAATTAATCATTCAAATAAAATTAAAGTCATCTGTACCTCCCAACAGGAATGCAATTAGCACTATGTAAACCACACCTCCAATCATGTGAATGGTATTCCATAATTTACATGACCATGAAATTCATGATTTCTGTGAATTAAATATGTATAAACATGAAATATTGCGTCTCCCACAGGGGATGTAGTATAGTAACATAAAAGGGTTTAAACAGCTCAGGACCTCTCAGGGAAAACTTACAAAACAATAGTTAAACAGAATTGTGCTTACATTTCACATATATCTGTATCTTCCCCTGTCTGTGTTACCAAATTGCATCTGCTTGAAAATAGGATTATGGATCCTATGACATATGTACTCCTTCCAAGTTTTAATAAACAAGGGTTGATTAGGTCAGTGTAAAGAATGCAAACCCTGCAATAACCCAAAGTTGGGGGCACCCTGTGCTGTAGCATGCACACACTTACCCAAGTATTGCAGGTTAAGGATGTTAATATACAGAAATGTGGGATCTTAACAACAAAAACTACACATAACAAAATCTGAACTGCAGATTGTGAACCTGCACAACCTTCCATTTTGGGAAATCAAATACTGTACATTGATTTAGCTTGTGTTTTACACAAGACAGGGAAACAGCAGAGAAAGGAGAAGGGCACAGACTAAGGCACCTGTTCTGTCTCTCTCTTAGAGACACTGCTGCCAATCCTCCGAAATCTGCTGGAAGCTTGGCAGCAACTTTGGTGCTCGTTCCAGGTGCAGTTGAAAATCTCGGGGGAGAGGCCCAGAATCTCAGCATCAGCAGTGCTTATGTGCAGCATCGCAGGCTGAACTGATTGGTCTTTTTTTACTCCCATAGGTATGGAAGCACAGAATCTCCAGTCTCGGTGAGGGTTACAAGGGCTGTAGTCATGTGGTGATGTCCAACAGCTCGCCCGATCAGGAAATTCCATAGAAAGAGCGCCAAGCACATCAAAGAGCAAGGGGATTTAAACTGAGATTCCCTGCCCACTGTGCTTGAGAAAGGCTCAGACTAGGAGGCACTGCTGCCGATGCTCTGAATTCTGCTGGAAGAAACACACTCCTACCATCTCAATGGTGACTTCACCACTCATTCAGGGCACAGTTGAAAATCTCAGTGGAGTGGCCCAGAACCTCTGCATTGGCAGCACTTGTGAGGAGCATCACAACCTGAACTAATTTTTTTTTTTTTTTTTTTTTTACTCCTGTAGGTGGGGAATCACAAAATTGCCACACTCCCTCCCCCTATTCATACCCTCCCCAGAGCCATCAACTGATATACACTTCCAGGACCACCCATCTCCACAACAGGAAGGGGAACTTGTAGCGTCACTATTTCTGTCTAATAAAACGCCATCATTTCCTTCTATACTTCTCCCTGTCACATACAAATTTAGTTCCACTCATCCACAGTTCCATCCTAAAACAACAAAAACATCTTTACAAAACAAATAAGAAACAAAATAAAAGGGTGCTAGTCTCTCAGGCACAGCACCTTCCTGCGGCACTCAAAATTGTACAGTACCACACTGCTCCATCACCAACACTTCCTGCCCCAGGGCAGATAGAGTTTCTATTTAAAAAAATTCCTTTCCTTTTACCCACACCCCTTTCAAAGGCGTGACCATCAGTTCACTCCTCCAGCAAAATACAAAAACACACCTCAGCCTTCAAGGAAAATGAGTATCATAAATTGCCGGTGGTGTGGCTCTTCCTTCCAGAAGGCATGTATACTGGCAATAGGACACTGTTCAACATGTTAGACTATAGAGAAACTAAAAAAACAGCTCACAGAGGCCTGGAACCACATAACACATCTCCATCACCTCTTAAGGAACAGCCTACCCACTGGCCCTCATTCAGCACATCACCTCCACCAGGGAAGTAGCCCACACCATCCTCTGGCATCTGGCATGGGAGAATGTCAGGTGGTAAGAAGAAGCAAGGGTAGGTTCCATAGGTCTCAGCAGCAGACCCCAAAGCAGGATATATGCATCCCAACAAACAGATTTGCACCCTTGGCCAGTGCAATTAACAAGGGTGCAGAGCAAACCTAGGCCAGCTAACCAACTTTCAAGTTCAAAACAAAAAGTAAGCACTGGAGGCACCCCAAAGGAGCAAAACATTAGGGAAAATAGGAAAATTGTTATCATCGGGGATTTCATGATGTGAGAAGTGGAATCCCACATAACTCAGCACCTTGATACTCAAGTAACTACAAGGTGCCTACCCAGGGCATCTGCAAAGAGAAATACCAACCATATTGACCATCTTATACACAAAGAAAGAACGTGAGCTTGCGTTTTCCTCCACCTAGGCACAAATGACCCAGCAAATCAATCAGTTGAGGAGACCAAAAAACATTTATGTCATCTAGGGGAAGTTATCATCACAATCACTGATCATAGCCTTCTCAGAGGTCCTACCAGTATGGGACAGAGGAGGCATCATGCAGGAAATCCGCAAAGAGAAAATCAGGGAGCTGAATGTTTGGCTCCAAAACTTGTACCTGGAAAAAGGGACTTCTAGGACAGGAGTCTCTACCGTTACGATGGCTTGCACCTGACCAAGGAAGGTGTTAGAGCTGTAGGGTAGAAATTTGATGTCTTTATGGACCATTTAAACTAGGCACTGGGAAGAGGGTAGAAATACAAACACAATTCACTACCCCTCCCCATAAATTCACTTTATCAGAGGAGACAAACAAAGATCGAAGCAGAAAACAGAATAGGTTGAGTTCATGGAACAGTACTGAAAAAGACTCAGTATTGCAACAGGACCCCAAAAGGGGGGAACCAGGCCTGGAAAGCCATGTACACAAATGCACATAGCCTAGCAAACAAAATGGCTGATTTTACAGCTATTCTTGCACAGGTTGATCCAAACTTGGTCGCCGTAATGGAGACATGGTTTAAGGACAACCATGACTGGGAGGTAACTATTCCAGGATACTGCCTTTTGTGAAGGGACAGAACTGGAAGAAAAGGGGGTGGGGTGGCAATGTATGTTAGGGAGGAAATAAAAGCTACCATGGTGCAGGACACTCACACTGAACCCTAGGCTCTTAGGGTTGCTCTTTAATCTGAAACAGGTGCAGTTACTAGAGTAGAACTATTGTACAGACCCCCAGCAATCAGCTTGCAGGTGGACAAGGAGATACTAGAATCCATTTAGAATATGAGTATTAAGTGGGATTAAGTATTGGCAGGAGACTTCAATTTACCAGACATAAATTGGGGAAACCATTCCACTGCTACATCAAGAAGCGAAGACTTCCTTGACACTCTGCATTTATCAGGCTTAAGTCAGCTTGTCAAGGAACCCATAAGGGGGGAATCATCCTTGACCTGTTACTCATCAACAGTGACATCATATCAAGGGTAGAAGTCGAGAGCAACCTAGGATCTAGTGAACACCAGATGGTGTGGTTCCAGGTTAAAATGGAAAAAGAAATCAAGCACACTAAAACTAAAATCTTGGACTTCAGACGTGCAGATTTTGATAAAATTAGGGAAAAGCTCAGACTTAATCTGGCTATATTAACATGGACAGAGGGAGTTGATAAGTATTGGGCATCTCTAAAGGAAGCTTTCATGGGAGTATCAAAACAATGTAGAAATGTGTGAGTAAAGACTAGAAGAGAAGAGAAGAAAACCCCTATGGTTCTCCAAGGAAGTAGCCACCAAGGCCAGAGAGAAATGGATGGCCTTCAAAAGATATAAGCAAACAGGATGTGAAAAAGACAAAGACACATACAAGGAGAACCTGAAGAAAGCAGGAAAGCAAATCAGGGTGGCTAAGGTGCAAACAGAAGAAAGGATTGTTTCAGAGTTCCGAAAGGGAGACAAGACCTTCTTTAGATATATCAAGGAGAAAAGGAAAACCAGTGGAGGTATAGTCAGACTTAAAGGGGAAGATGGGGAATGCACAGAGGATGACAAGAACAAAGCAGCAATCTTTAACAGATACATTTGCTCAGTATTTACTAAGGAAAAAGGAAGTTGTGGTCCCAAACTAATAGAAAAAATTGCAGGCAGCAGCAATATGAATTTGTCAACTTTCACAAGGGATAGTGTCCTGAGAGAGCTAGAAAAAACATAGGGTTGACTACGCCATGGATCCTGATGAAATACCCACCAGGATACTGAAGAAACTTAGAGAAGACCTGGAGACACTGCTGACTGAACTGTAAAACCTCTCACTTGAGGTCAGAGAAGTTCCTATGGACTGGAGGAAGGCCACAGTTGTCCCTCTTCATAGAAATGGCAGTAGGGAAAGTGCTGAAAATTACCACCCAGTAAGCCTGACCTCAATTGTCAGCAAAATGATAGAAACCCTAATTAAGAAAATAATTATATCCTTTCTCAAAGAAAATGATATAATTGGTCCAAGACAGCATGGCTTCGCCACAGGAAGATCATGCCAGACAAACCTAATAGATTTCTTCAACTGGGTAACAAAGACAGTAGATCAGGGCAGCACTGTGGATGTAATAATAATAATATAATAATATTATTTATTTCTATGGCACTTTTCAAAAACCAAGGCACCTAACAAATATAAAATGACATATCAGACAATCCAAACATTAAAAAAAATTAAAACGGCTAATACAGTTAAAAAAGAAATCAGTCACCAAATGCCTGGTTCCACAAATATGTCTTTAGTGCCTGTTTAAATCCCTCCATGGTTGTGCACTCCCATAACTGATGGGGTAGAGAATTCCAAAGGGTTGGGACCGCATGCATGAATGCCTGGGCCCTGGAAGATTTCAGGCACACCGTAGGAATCTCTAGCAACCCCTCATCAGCTGAGTGGAGCAATCACTCAGGGCATTAAGAAGCCAGGAGCTCTTTCAGGTAGTCAAGACCCACTCCATATAGGGCTTTAAAAGTCAATAAACCAACTTTAAAGATGATCCACCATTTTACTGGCACCCAGTGCAGTCCGCGCAGCACCGGCGAACTATGACAGGACTGGGAAGGCCCCATCAAGAGCCAGGCCACAGCATTCTGCACTAGCTGCAGGTGGTGGATTTCCACCCCAGATAGCCCCAGGTAAAGGGAGTTGCAATAGTCCAAGTGCAAGGTCACAGAGGCATGGACCAGCATAGGAAAATTGCCAGACGGAACAAGGTGCTTAATACAGAAGATATTCCTCAGATGGTAAAAAGAGGACTTGATGATGGCTAACACCTGCAAATGCAGAGTCAGCCCTTTGTCAAAAATTACCCCCAGGTTTCACACCCGTTCAGAGATCGGGAGTGGTAAGCCCTCAAGAAAAATCCAGTAGGGTGAACCAACCCCTATCCGGCACGCTGGATCCACAACCAGCACCTTAGTCTTTTCCAAGTTCAACTTCAGCCAGCTTGAGTCCATCCAGTCCTAGATTTCTGTGAGGCAGTTGTTAAAGACCGAGAGAGCTCCATCCTGGTCAGGTGAAAAAGAAAGGTAGAGCTGGGTATCATCAGCATAGCAGTGAAACCTCAGCCCATACCTTCTTACAATGTCTCCGAGGGGCAGCATTTACACTGTGAACAACATGAGGGACAACACTGAACCCTGAGGAACCCCACATGACAGAGAAACTGGGTGTGAGGAATGAACTTCGGGAACCACTATCTGTGTTCTTCCAGTGAAAAAGATGTAAACCATCTGAGGACTGCACCCGACAGTAAGCAGATGAACCTCAGGTGATCAAGTAGGACCCCATGGTCCACAGTATCAAATGCTGATGAGAGATCTAGAAGAACCAAGATGGAACAGTTTTTCTGATCTCTGGTCATCAGGAGATCATTGAGCACCAGAACCAGTGATGTCTCAGTACTATGCCTCTTTCAAAAACTGGACTGGAGGGGTTCATAGATGTCATGGATGGTCAAATGGTTCTCCAGCTGTATTGCCAATACTTTCTCAATCACCTTCCCAAAAGAAGGGGAGGTTAGAGATTGGTCTGTAGTTCGCATGGCAGTCAGGTTCCAAAGAAGCTTTCTTCAAGAGAAGTGTTACCACCACCTCCTTCAGGGAGCTAGGAAAATCTCCTATGTCCAGGAGCACCAGACTATCCATGCTAGGACCAGACCAATGAATCAATACAATCCAAAATGAGGGAAGTTGGTCCTGGGTCCAAACTGCAGCATGTAGGGCATGCACCCTAGATAATCTGCATGACATCCATGAACTGCCCAATCAGATACCATAAAAATAAATTCTAAGAAAACTCAAGAAAAAATAAGTACTTTATTGGATGGATGGGAGAAAATGTCGTAGTCATTATGGAGTAGAGTGGAGGCAATAACAATGATGGCACTTTCTCACTTGATTTATGCCATACCGAATATAATTGGGTTTTCCTCTGAAAAGTGGTTTCAAAAAGTCCACAGAAGATTTATAACATTTCTCTGGAGAGGTGGGAAGCCAAGGAATCCTTGGAGATGTATGATTTTTCCCAAAAGGCAAGGAGGCTATAGCTGCCCACACCCAATATCTTATGCTGCAGCTTATCAAGTAAAAATTCTGTGGGATTGGGCCTTTTCACCTGATAAGAACTACTTTTTTGAACCTGTTTTTTGGGGGAAATAGAACCTAATCGGGCATATGATAATATTATATGGGAATTATCAACTAAATCTAAAATTCAAAACACTTTCAAAGTATAAAAGGAGTTGTACTTGCTTGAATAAATAAAATGGAAGAGAAAAATATATTTCCCTGAACATACTTAAATATGTGGGGAAATTTGGTAGTTTTGAAACTAAAATAATAAAAGAGAATGAAAAAAGGAAATCATTTAGACAGATTGACATAGGCACAGTTAATGGAAGGGGAGAACTTCATTACATATGAGGTTTTTAACCTTTGTGTTCCCCAAACAAAGACAGTAAACCTGTTCTATTATCATTCTTTACATAATCATTACAAAAAAATAAATGTCCCAGCAAAAACAGAATATAAGAAGCAATACAGAAGATTATGAGAAAATAGTTCAAAATAGTCAGGTGATACTGCCACAACACATTTATCTGTTACTGGTCACTAGTCAGGACAATTTATGGACTAAGATAAATAATAAATGGGAATTAGAGAACAATATAGCTTATTCTACCCAACAATGGAACAATTTATTTATCAAAATAAATAAGGATTATGTCTATGTAAAAAACAAAGTGATCCAAAAGAAAATTATAGATAGGTCCTATCTGATCCCTCAAATTTTGGGAAACATTAAAGCTAATCAGAAAAGGATTGTTGGCATGGTTGCAGGAAAGTAGGTGATTTGAGTCATTGTTTATGGGAATGTGAACATATTTATAAGTGGTGGTTGAGGAAAAATGAATTATTACAGCTGTGGTTTAATATAAAAATACCTATGACCTTTAACAATTTAATTCTGAATGAGGTACATAATTAGGATTTGTCCTGCACACACACACACACAAATTTCTATTCAGCAACTATGTCTACAAAACATTTAATATTGGCCAACTGGAATAACGAAAAATTAGAAGAATTTGATCAATATAAATGGGCTTAATGGCTTCAGGAAGCAGTCCAGCTGGAACACCTGTGGGACATTTTTGAATCAGAGAGCATCAAAACTTGTATATCATGCAATGAACTAAAATGTGTATTACGTCCATTGTAAATAATACACTACAACCCTCTGTAAATATGATAAAGGGAAGGGAGAGGAGAAATACAAAAAGGCAAGAAACATTATTTATATATGAGAAATAGGGAAAGCGGAAATTGTTTAACCAGGAAAGGTACACTAAGCAGAAGCTTGTTTCCAGGTGCGACCTGGGAGCACAAGGAAGTTAAATGACTTGCTTAGGGTCACACAGTATGCAGGTGGGGGCTGTGGGATTCAAACCCAGGTCTCCAGCTCAGAGCCTTAAACCACTACGCTATACTGCCTGCACCTTTTTTTGTTTCTCTTCCTGTTTTTTTGAATTATGCATTGATGTGGTGATATGCATAGGTTCATTTTGTCTGTATTTATTACTGGTTTTTTTTGTCTTGAATAGAATCTTTAAAAAAAAGTATTACTAGCAGCAGCAAAGAAAGGCAAGCAAGCAGCAAAGTAGACTAGGCACCGTACTAATACTAACCACTACTCTGAGGGTACATAATGCAAATTAATGGGGCCAGACTCCATAGGCTACTAATCTTTATAGCCATAATTACTTTGAAATGCAGACAGTGCTCACCACTGAGGTGCCACTGCTATGGTGAGACAATATCAGCATTACCACCACTCTGGAAAGAAAGTGGTGCGCATTGCTAACAATCAGCTCTCCTCCAACCGGCCAACTTCAAAGTTAAAATGCAACCTAACTTTCTTTCTGGACTCAATGAAGCACTCCAATGTGGGGGAGGAGAAATGATTGTCTGCTAAATGGTGTTGTCAAGGCAGCAGCTTCAAAAGAGCTGCATAAACTGGTGCTGCAAAGATAGCAGCTTCAAAAGGGCACTTGTTACATTCTGGAAAGGTGAGGGTGCTTTAGCACCATGCGTACTTACCTTCTGACACCCTTGCGGTTACTCCAGGAAGGTGTGAACTTTAGCTTGATTAGTCTGGAGAAGATTTCTCCCTGCTTATTTTCTCATTCAGCAGGTGGGTCACACTGGAGTCCTCGATGTTTATTCATAATATTGCAGTATTACTTCTTTTTGAACCCACATTTTCAACATACTCATGCTTTTTACCCCCATCAAAAGAATGTGACTGTTGTCATTAACAAATTCCTCTCCAAAACCTGTTTTCATGGTCATTCTATAAAACAGTGTTTCAGGTCACATTTTTAAAATCACATCTGTCACTCACCTTCATATGCTGGGGTAATAAAAATTACTATTTTGAAAATTCAGCTGGCTCCATGGAGCTGAGTGATGGGGTGTCACTCTGGCACACTGGTGACCAAGAAGGATTGCGCCCCATCCCAGAAGTCAGGAGTGGAGGCCAGCAGGGAGGGAGCTAAGAGCATCCCTTGGATGCTTCCCTCCAATGGGTGGGTGGCTGCATGCCACTGCAGCAGTGATTACTGGTGGTGGCTAACCAGAGGCATTCTTGATGGTGTGGGTGACCAAACACTGCTGAATTCCCTCACCCCCAGAATGCCATGGTGTCCGCACACAAGATGGAGGGCTGTGAAGTCCCAGGAATTAAGCAAAATGGCTGTCCCAGAGCTCTGGATGACAGCCTTGGGTAGGATTCTCCATGCCAACCACCACACATTACACCTTTCCTTCCTCTCCACAACCAGCACCACCCAGGTTAGCTGGGTCAGAAACATGTTTGACAAGTCAGTAAGTTCGGAGAGCTCCAATGGAGGATAACAGCAGCAGGAGTTGCCCAGCAATTGGAGGAAGACTTGCATGAAAGCCCGAAGGAGTGGAGCTTCAGAGACCTGGGTAGGAGCAAAAATTAAAAAAATAAAAATTCAAGGTCACAATCTAAAATAAAAATGACAATGTTAAGTATTAACTTCTTCATTTCTCAATCATGAAAATATCATTATTATAATATGGGTTATTAATATATTAATTTGTGCCTTTGTACTTTCAATGCCCAACAACTACAAAGCAAATACAAGCAAGCAAACATTCAGTATTGACAAATGCTTGTTTATTTTGGGTGTAATCCTACACTGCTCTTTAGTATTCATTTGTTGCTGTTATATTAATTTAATTGGTTTTACCTGAGATCACAAATAGGTTAGGTGATTTGTGTATTGTTACACAGTATAAAAGTGGCCTATGAGGGGTTTAACCCAGGTTTGCTGGTTCCCCTGGTTCTCAAATTGATGATCTCACCTCTAGGCTATACTTCCTCCCTAAATACCTCCGTTAGTACTGAACTGCAGACATATCAATTGGATTATAGATTAATAGGGCCTCTGAGTGATGTCTCTTATTGTATGATACTCTGAGCGTGAGGCTTGGGCAAGAAAACCATGAAGTAAAGCTTAGCAGTTCTCCCTGCCCAAACCACACAAAAGTATTCACTTATACCATAAGCGATATCCCTTGGATGCCATATTATCTTATTATAAAACACTTGACTTTAGCTTGAGTGATTTGTAGTCATTTTAGAGTATTTTTTTTTTATTTCATTGTGACCCTTCCCTCGAGTGCCAAAGTGGAACACTCCCTCCTAACGCTCCTGCATGAAAGCACACTGCACTCAGAATAAGAGGTACAGTGGTTCTGCACACTGATTGGCTGAAATTGTTATAATCTGTAATAATAACTGCTCTTAAATACAATGGAAAGAGGGAGGGGTAACATGGCTGAAACCAAGTACAGCAATTCCACAATGAAATAAACAAATCATGATTATGAAATATTCTAATGGTATATTTAAATAGTGTTATTTGCATTTTGCAGTCACATGTATGTGATTAAAAACTGATACTGTAATTAAATCAAATAGCAAAGGCAAGGATTTGGGTTGACCTTGTTTTAATCTGACAGTCCAATTCCAGCTGATTTAGGAGACTAGAGTACAAATTCATATTGTACATTTTTTGCATTTGTATTGGAAATCCCTTTACAAAGCAAGGACTTGCAATAGATAGCGATAGTGAGCAACAGTGGGCTGATAAATATAACATCACTTAGTTGATCAGTTATAGCTGATAAGATAACAATGGACAATTGCATAAGCAAGAATTTGTTTTAGAGAGATGAGACATTGGTCAGTGCATGAAGGTAACTCAGTTTAGAACATAAGATCACAGACGTCTACTCCAATAGTATCATAACTGTGAAAAGGATCACAGTATAGTGTCTGATCCAAGAGATACAGTTGTATATATTTATGTACATCTTTTACATTAACGGATTAGCTTTGTCATGTTGGTAAAGTCATATGATCACACAGTTTTCAATGAATTATCATCAGAGGGACCTATACCTCCAGCATAACAGCACCTCTTGTATATCATTAAATGCTCAACATTAGACATGGGACTTGAAGAGCTGGCAACATGTTCAGGAGAACTTTAACAAAATATAATTTTTAGACACTGTCCAACTTGTATTTCCCATTAGTTGTCTTCCTCCTCCCCATTATTTAGTAGTGAGGTAATTTACATGAAAACAGGATCTTTGCTCCTGAAGAGTTCATATGTTCCTGCTGCTTTCTCCATTCCTGAAGTCATAGAGCACTGCTTGTGACCTCACAGTTAATCCCATGGCAAAAGATTGTGATATCACAACAGAGGATTATGAGTTGAAGTAAAGAGTAAGCTACAGAGGCAGATGAACTCAAAATGAATTGTAAGAGACATCAAGCATATATTCGTACACATTTCTTTAGTAATAAATTATGGGAAGGAAAAAAATATAAAATATAAAAGGAATGCAAGTAGAATTGTACCTAATTGTGTTTTTTAAAGTTTTCTACAAGGTGTCAGTAGCTCTTTAAAGACCACAGTGATGGAAAAGAGCCAAATATCCTATGGCCCAGAATTAAACTGTGAATTAAGCTAGATATATGATGTACTCAAAAGAACAGTTTGACTTTTAATCACTGGCCATAACATACCCTCATACAACTGTTGGATATTTACTTGAAGCCATTTTTTTATTTTCCTGTTAACTTTTCTCTGATGTTTATGTCTGGCCTCAGTAATATATAACACTTGGGTATAAATATACAGCCAAGCAATCCAGCACTAGAAGCCAGCATAGCAAAGATTTCCACAACAACCACATATTTCCCTTTATTGCTCATGTATGCTGGGATAAACGACACCCAGACACTAATAAAAACAAGCATGCTAAAAGTTATATGTTTAGCCTCATTAAATCTATCAGGCAAATTTCTTGCCAAGAAAGCAACTATAAAGCAAATTGTAGCCAACAGGCCCATGTATCCCAGCATGCAGTACATCATGATGGCAGAACCTTCATTACATTCCAGTATTATTTTCCCAGTTTCAGATTTCATATTCTTCTGACAGCCAAACAGTACATATAATAACTTGTAGCAAGGAACTGAAGACAACAATGGAATATGGTATCCACCTCGAGCCTACCCACTTCCGTAGCTTACTGGAAGGCTTTATAGCATTAAAGGCAATGACCACAATGATGGTTTTGGCTAGGATAGAGGAAACGCAAATGGAAAATATTACACTAAAGGCAGTCTGATGGAGAAGGCAGTTAATTTTCAGAGGCTGTCCAATGAATATCAGAGAACAGATAAAGCACAGTGTAAGGCCAATTAGCAGAAGGTAACTGAGCTCACGATTGTTGGCTTTGACTATTGGAGTGTCCCTGAACTTAATGAAGATGCAAAGTACAGATACAGAAACCAATGAAGCAAAAATTGATAGACCACTTAATGCTGAGCCCAGGGGGTCATCAAAGGAGAGGAACTCTATGATTTTGGGAAAGCACTTTTCTCTTTTGTCATCTGACCAAAGGTCATCAGGGCACTTTATGTAGTCACTGGCATCTGAAAGAGAAAGAATATTACATAGTTAGTGAAAATAAAATAATTTGTTTAAACATTCTTTCAGTTTAAGTCCCACTGGACACATAGTCCATTTTCAGTGGTGACCTGCTGGGAGCTCTGGGCGATACGTGACTTACTTATGGATGCACAGTATACAAGTGGAGGTTGTGGGCATCAAACCTAGGTATGCTGGATGTGCCAATCTCATTCACAGTGTGTTACTTTAACCTTTATGCTATACTGGCATCCCAGCTCACAATGTAGTATAAAAATGCATGTACATTATGTTAGACAAGCTATGCATTCTTTCCTCAGTATTGTATGAACCACTTATCATTACATGGTTCTGCACTCAAGTCCATGTTTCAATAGGTAATATATCCACATACTATATCTACAGTTTATATATATATATATATACATGTCAGTATAGCCTAGAGGTTAGAGTAATGAGCTGTGAATGAGTGTGGTACATCCAACAGACCAGACCTGGGTTTGAGTCTCACAACCTCTACTTGCAAATTGTGTGACTCTAAGCAAGTCACTTAACCACCCATTGCTCCCAGGTCACCCCTGAGAACAGGCATGTCTGCCTAGTGGGCTTTACCTGGTTACCAAAGACTAAAACAATGTCAAAAAGCTATGTTAATGCATCAGTTAGGGATTTTAAACCATTTACTTATCAGCTCTGAGATGCCATTTTAAATAAAGGCTAAGCAATGGAATCTTCAGACTTCAGAAAGTGCTGTTGGAGCCAGTGAGTTAAGTAGTAAAACCCAATGCTAGGGATTTTTTGAAGACTAACTCCCTCCATTCCCATGAAACAGTCCTATAAACACCACCAAACTGAAAGCGTTAAGGCAGTGGATGAAGCTGGATTGGAGCTCTAAGTTGCTTCATGCAGAAGGCTTCAGGCTGTGCACAAAACAGGACCTGAGTCTTAACTTGCTTCATGTAGGTTAGGAAAGAAGGAAGAACAGAGGTCTTCAGGCCCTGTCCTAAAGAAATCCAGACTTATAACTTGCTTTGCTTAGGGTCCTTTGGGACTGGAATTCAGTTTGGTGGAGTTCACAGAGGTGGTGCATGAGGTGTGGGGGAGTAAGGGTTCAAAAACTTCCTAACATTAGATTTCCCTACTTTTGAGGTTTCAAAAACCCTTGCCTGATGCATTAATGTAGTTGTTTGCCATGAATTTCCTGCTGTATTTTTAGAAAGGCATAGTATCTTATTGGATGCATTATGCAGGGCCCTTTTGGTCTGCTTGATGCAACACTGCATGCATTTTCAAAACAGGAGAAAAGTCAGAAGTTTCCTCATGCAGGGCCCTTTGGGAAGTAAGCTCTGACTTGCTTTGTGCTGGACCCTAAAAGCCTTCTTCAAAGCATGATCTGTAAAAATCATGAGGTAAGATCTAGCTTGTTTTGCACAGGGCACAAAAGGCCTACACCAATGCACAACTGAGCAAATTAGGAGGTAAGTCCTAGCTTCCTTTGTGCATTATTTGTAGATCCTATCTTGCCTAGTGCAAGGCCCTTCTGGCCCTGCACAAAGTAAGAAACACAGGGCCTGAAGCAGCTATGACCTTACTTCATGTGCCTTAACTTCATTTTTTTTTTATTTTGATCACAAATTTTCAGCATGGTCCATTTCACCCCACCCCGCTTAATAAACCTCACAACTGGCATTTTTAAATTCCTGCTCAAAACATTTTGTGGTAGTTCTAGCAAAAAACATGTCAGGCCAGATTTAAAACCATAAAAACATAACAATTTGCTGGCAGAAGAAGACTGTGCTGTCCATCTAGTCTTCCCGAGATGTCTACCCCCAGCTACTGCTCATGTTGAGGTGACTACATTGACTGTCCCATGTCCGTTTGTATTCTCTGACAGTCTTAGTACCATCACCTCAGGTGGCAGGCTGTTCCAAGGGTCTACATCCCTCTCTATGAAAACGTACTTCCTAACATTGGTTCTGATTTTACTGCCAACCAGGCGTAAGTTGTGCCCTCTTGTAAGCACAGTTGTATTTTCCTGAAAGAGGTTACCGGTATGTACTGCGTTTATTCATTTAACAAATTTAAATGTTTCTACCATGCTTCCTCTGTTTCTTCTCTGGTCTAGTGAGAATAGATTTAACTGGCTGAGCCTATTTTCGTAAGGTTTGTGGTGTAGTACCTGCACCTTCTTGGTGGCTCTCCTCTGCATGGATTCCAGATGGTCTATGTCCTTTTTTAGCTGTGGCCTCAAGAACTGCACACATTACTCCAAGTGAGAACTCATCAAGGACCTATAGAGTGGGATGATTACCTCATGCTTTCTGCTAGTAATACCCCTACCTATACATCCAAGGATGCCGCTTGCCCTTAGTGTTGCTGTTTGCCTTGCTTTCCTACCTTTAAATTGTCCAATATCTTAACTCATAGATCCCATTCCATCTTTGTCTTTTCCAATTTCTGCCCTTCCAGGATATAGTTATTTCCTGGGTTACTCTTACCCATTTGCATTACCTTACACTTTTTGACATTGAATCTCATCTGCCAGTTCTTGGACCATTCCTCCAACTTTCTTAGCTATGCCTCCATTCATTGGACCCCTACCTGTGTGTCAACCATGTTGGAGAGCTTTGTATCATATGCAAACAGGCTGACGTTCCCTTTCAGTCCCTCAGCAATGTCGCAGATGAATATGTTGAAAAGGATTGGGCCAGGTACCACTGGTAACACTCCCTTCCTGTGACAAGGTGTCATTTACCACAACTCTCTGAGTCCTGTCTTGTAGCCATCTTTTTATCCAGTTGACCACTTTCTGACCTATGCCTGTTTGCTCCAATTTATTTGCTAGCCTTCTGTGTGGAACCATATCAAAGGCTTTGCTAAAATCCAGACGTACTATGTCCACAGCTGCACCTTGGTCCACTGCTCTTGTAACTCAGTCAAAGAATTCTATCATATTTGTTTGGCATGAGTGCCATGCCATGAAGCCATGCTGCTTCGGGTCAAGTTTTCCACTTTCTTTCAGGTACTCCACTACCCTTTCTTTAAGGAATGTCTCCATTACTTTACCCATCACTGAGGTCAGACTGTCTTAGCAATAATTTCCTGCCACCTCCCTGCTACCACCCTTGTGCAATGGCACAACTGTGGCCTTTCTCCAGTCCTGTGGCACTACACCATTTTCCTGTGACTTGTTAAATAGATCAGCAAGTGGGGCTGCAAGTTTCTCTCACAGTTACTTCAGAAATCTTTGGTGTATTCTGTCCGGCCCTATTGCCTTGTCCACCTTTAATTTACACAGCTCCTGAAGAACCCTTTCTTCTATAAAGGGGCTGGTGTCTACTCCCCTGTTGTGGAGATGTGCCTTGGCTGGTGCTGGACCATCGCCTTTGTCTTCTTGGGTGAAAACAGAGCAGAAGAATTTGTTGAGTACTTCCAATCAATCAATCAATCAAAAATGTATTTATAAAAGCACCTTTCAACTTGTCTTTGTCATTTTCCACCAGCTGTCACTCTTTAGTTGTTAACCTGGTTATTTCTCCCTTATCTCTGTTTTCTTTACCTTCTTCTGCATTATTACAAGGTGTGCCTACAAGTGTGTGCTAACAGAGTACTGCTGTAATCTTCTGATTCAAATTGTCTTTTGCAAGGTATATCTTCTGTTACTGCTTTATTTTTCTCTGGAGCAAAGTGTTTCTTACAGGGTATATCTTCTCTGAAATTATTACAGGTGGTGCTTTACAGGTTTTACAGTTTTATCTAACATTAGGATAAGCTTTCAGGGTTACTGCATTTGTTGTTGACTGATTGTTTCTGCTCTTACCTCCTTGTTCTTTCATCTGTGGTTCTTCTTTTTGGCAGGAAGGACCCAGCCACCCACCCCATCCCCAACCACCCCACGCTACACTCCTTTTATAGGGTACCACAGTTGTGACATTTCCTGTGGCAGAGCAGGAAGGGCGGATCAGTGGGCCTCCACAAGGTGATCTCATTTACAGGAGCACTAGTAATTTAACTTGTTATAACAAGTTAAACAAAGCACAATTAAACCATTACTTGCATTTTTATTTTTTTTTTTCCTTCTAATTACTCTGACTAGGTTACAAACCCAGCAACTTATTTGGAATGGATTTCATTAACTGCAGGTACTGTGGAACAATTTTCAGAAGGACAGTCTTACAGGATTTAGGACACTGTCCTACATGCTGGGCCTTTGGAGATCTTAGGTCTCAGCTCCGGGCAGCATGGGCAGAGATTGCATGCCTCAAATTTCATATTGAAGAGGAAATACATTATAAGAACCACCCGCCATTTCCCCAGCATCCAACAGAAAACCTCGACCACAGAGGGTAGTTGGTCCAGGAGGTTGGCAGGTGGTTAGGAGGAGCAAATCAGGTGCCCCATCACTCTCTGCTCTCCAACACATTACCTCCAAAAACCATATAAACACTACAAACAGGTATCTGCCTCTATCTCTGAAAACAAATAAAGAGGCAGAAGACACTGCAGAGCAGGACACTGCGGCACAGGAGCTAGCACAACAATACTCACCCAAATCAGGAACCAAAACTAAACAAGCACAAAGGAAATCCAAAAAACTTCTGATCATAGGAGACTCCATGATTCGGGAGTTGATACCCATCTCCAGCCAGGGGTGATGGTCAGATGTCTCCCAGGTACATCAGCATGGAGAGACACTGACCGCATTGCTAAAATTGTTCACAAAGCAGGAGAAAACATTGATGTCCTAGTACACATAGGGACTAATGATCTCGCCAGCCGGTCAGTTGTGGAGACCAAGGAACACCTGACTAAGCTGGGTGACAAACTATCATCTATTTCATCCGGCATCTCCTTCTGAGATCCTGACAGTCTGGGAGAAGGAGCAGATGGACTGAAGGTCAGAAAAGGGGAGATAGGGGAGCTAAACACGTGGCTCAAGGACTGGTGCCAGGAAAAGGACACAGATTTGTAGGAACTGGCAACAGTTCTGGGAGCTAAGTTCTTTAAATTTGATGGACTGCATCTGACTAAAGAGGGAGTCAGTGCATTGGGGCAGAAGTTTGATGTCTTTCAGAATATTTAAACTAGCAAATGGGAGAGGGGGCAGCACCCCATACGTCGAATGGGAAGAACACCCTCCCCTCAGCTAGTGGTCAAACAGGAATTCAGCATGTTGCCATTCATTTGCATCACCAGGTAAGAAAAAGGTTTGTCTCCCATACGATGCACAGGGGTAATGCCAAACTTCACCCAACAACTAACACACCAAAATCTGGCCAATGGAAAATCATGTACACAATGCTCACAGCCTGGGAAATAAGATCCCAGACCTACAGGCAATAATGTCAGAGGCTAAACTGGACATAGTAGCAATTAGTGAGACGTGGTTTACCAGTAACCACACTTTGGAGACTTCAGTACCTGGCTATGTATTGTTCAGAAGAGACTGAGGTGCAAAAGGGGGAGGAGGGCCTGTATGTTAATGAAAATATCAAAGCTACAGAAATTCAGAATACACATAAGGAGCCAGAAGAACTGTGGGTCACCCTGGAAACAGGAAATGGGACAGCCATAAGAACTGGGGTTGTCTACAGGCCCCAGACCAGAGGGAGGACATAGACACATTACTGTTAGAAGATATACAAACATGACAGCTAAAGGGGAGGTTCTGATAATGGGAGACTTCAACATGCCAGATACAGATTGGTCAATACCAGCAGGAACATCTGCCAGAACTAGACTCATAGTGGATTCCCTGTAGGGGGAGGGCCTCAAACAACTGGTACAGCAACCCACAAGAGACAGGGCTATCCTAGATCTAGTACTGACTAACAAAGAAGGGATCACAGATCTCATAGAAACATAGAAACATAGAAGTTGACGGCAGATAAGGACCGCAAGGCCCATCCAGTCTGCCCATTTCTTTTTCTACCTTATAAATGTGCCATCGGCCTTTTCTCTGTCAGTGGCCTATCTATTCATAGTCATTTGTATTGCTCCCTTATGCCTATCCCATGCCTGTTTGAAGCCCTGCACTGTATTCATAGCCACCACTTCTTGTGGTGCCTATTCCATGCATCCACCATCTTTTCTGTGAAAAAGAATTTCCTCACATTCCCCCTTAATCGGCCTCCCTCTAATCTCATGCTGTGTCCTCTTGTCCTGCTATTTTTCTTATATTTAAACATGTTAGACTCTTTCACCTTGTTTCTGCCCTTAAGGTGTTTGAATGCCTTGATCATATCACCTCTCTCCCTCCTTTGCTCATGGGTATACATATTGAGCTCCGTTAATATGTCCTCATATGTCTTCTGATGCAGTCCCTGCACCATTTTGGTTGCCCTTCTCTGGACTGCCTCAATTTGGTTAATGTCCTTGTGAAGGTGTGGCTCCAATACTGCACGCAGTACTCCAGATGGGGCCTAACCAGTGTCTTGTACAGAGGGATTATTACCTCCCTCTTACGACTTGTGATACCCCTACTAATACACCCTAACACCCCCCTAGCCTTACCTACTGCTTTAGAGGTCTGCTTGGATGATTTTAGGTCATCAGTGATGATGATGCCCAAGTCTCTTTCTTCCTTTGTGACTGCTAGCAACTCCCCTCCCAGCCTATAAGTGGCTTCAAGGTTTCTCTTCCCTATCTCCAGGTAGAAGGTCACCTGGGGGCCAGTGACCATCACATGGTATGGTTCAATTTGGCTACTACATCTAAATCATCCCATTCCAAGGCAAAAATATGGGAATTCAGAGGAGCTGACTTTGATAAGATGGCCAACAGAGTTAAGCTAGCCCTGGCAAAAAGAAACACAGGTGAGGAGGTACATAAAGTGGGCAAGCATCAAGGATGCAATACTTGAAGCAACATCCCATTGTGTTAGACAGAAAAGGAAGTGCAAAAGAAGAAGGAAACCACTTTGGTTCTCAAATACAGTAGCAGAAAAGGTCAGAGCCAAAAGGCTGGCCTTCAGGAAATATAAGGGAACACAGCGGGATGAAGATAGGGAGGCATACAAAACTGCCCTAAGGGAAGCAGGGAAGGCAGTAAGGCAGGCAAAGTCCCAAACTGAGGAAACACTAGCACGAACAGTAAAAGAAGGTGACAAGACTTTCTATAGATACATTAGTGAAAGGAGAAAGTCCAGAGGGGGTATTGCTAAGCTTAATGGAGAAAGGGAGCATGTGAGGAGGAGGATCCTGTAAAGGCATCTATCCTAAATAGATACTTTTGCTCAGTATTTACTGAAGAGAAGGTAGGGCAGGGCCCACAGCTCAGCATCATGGACACAGGGGGGAGGGAGGTGAGCACTACTCCCTCCACAAACGAAAGGGTCCTACAAGAGCTTGCTAAGCTCAGGGTGGATAAGGCAATGGGACCTGATGGCATACATCCCAGGGTACTTAAGGAGCTAAAGGAGGAACTAGCAGAGCCATTAGCAGAATTGTTTAGTGAGTCTCTGAGCACAGGAGAGGTCCCAGAAGACTGGAGAAGGGCTCATGTGATCCCGCTCCACAAGAGTGGTAGCAGGGAGGAGGAGGGAACTACAGACCAGTCAGTCTTACCTCAGTAGTGGGCAAGATTATGGAGGCACTCCTTAAGGAAAGGATAGTGCAACACCTGGAATCCATAGGGGCACAGGATCCAAGACAGCATGGGTTTACAAAGGAAGGTCCTGTCAAACTAATCTCATAGATTTCTTTGACTGGGTAACCAGAGTGGTGGACCAAGGGGAGCAGTTGATGTTGCCTACCTTGACTTCAGCAAAGCTTTGACACTGTTCCACATAGAAGATTGATAAATAAGCTAGGATAGGGCTCAGGGTGGGTCAGAAGTTGGTCAACTGGGTGGCAAACTGGTTGACTGGCAGAAAACAGAGAGTGGTGGTAAATGGTATACAGTCAGAAGAGATGCAAGTCACAGTAGGGTACTTCAGGATCAGTCCTGGGGCCAGTCCTATTCAACATCTTCATTAGTGACCTCATAGATGGACTAGAGGGTAAGGCTTGTCTGTTTGCAGATGACACCAAGATCTGCAACAGAGTAGATGATCCAGATGGGGTGGGCAGAATGAGAAGAGATCTGGATAAACTAGCAAAATGGTCAGAAGAGTGGCAACTGGATTTAATGCAAAGAAGTGCAAAATCATGCACATAGGGAAGAGAAACCCTGAAGCCACTTATAGGCTGGGAGGAGTTAGCAGTCACAAAGGAAGAAAGAGACTTGGGCATCATCATCACTGATGACCTAAAATCATCCAAGCAGACCTCTAAAGCAGTAGGTAAGGCTAGGGGGTGTTAGGGTGTGTAGTAGGGTATCACTAGTCTGTAAGAGGGAGGTAATAATCCCTCTGTACAAGACATTGGTTAGGCCCCATCTGGAGTACTGCATGCAGTATTGGAGGCCACATCTTCACAAGGACATTAACCAAATTGAGGCAGTCCAGAGAAGGGCAACCAAAATGGTGCAGGGACTGCATCAGAAGACATATGAGGACATATTAACGGAGCTCAATATGTATACCCATGAGCAAAGGAGGGAGAGAGGTGATATGATCGAGACATTTAAACACCTTAAGGGCATAAACAAAGTGAAAGAGTCTTACATGTTTAAATATAAGAAAAATAGCAGGACAAGAGGACACAGCATGAGATTAGAGGGAGGCCGATTAAGGGGGAATGTGAGGAAATTCTTTTTCACAGAAAGGGTGGTAGATGGATGGAATGGCTTACCACAAGAAGTGGTGGCTATCAATACAGTGCAGGGCTTCAAACAGGCATGGGATAGGCACAAGGGAGCAATACAAATGACTATGAATAGATAGGTCACTGACAGAGCAAAGGCCGATGGCACATTTATAAGGTAGAAAAAGAAATGGGCAGACTGGATGGGCCTTGCGGTCCTTATCTGCTGTCAACTTCTATGTTTCTATGTTTCCTGTATATAATGAAAGAATGTTTTGTCCACCCCCCCTTCACTCCCTGTGCTATTCTTTCCTGCATCTGCGCCCTGGCTACCCTAATTGCTTTTCCTGCATCCTTGAGTTTAATCATGCATTCTTCTCTATCCTTCTCAGATTTGGTCTCCTTGTACTTTTTTAAGCTTTTTTCTTATCTCTAATTATAGTCAATACCTCTTTGGAAAAACAGAGTGGGTTCTTTGATTTTCTGGGTTTATTTTTTTTGCACAATGTGCCATGACTGTAGTTATAAAATTGTTCAGTTTTATCCAGGTATCTTCCACATTCCCTGTGGCATCAGTTACCAGCAGTTCTTTAATACTTTCCCTCATATGAGCACCCTGAATTTGGTGAGACAAGGGTTCTCTGTGTTGTTAACTGACAGCCAGACTGACCTATGGTTGCTGGTGCCCAGGTTGATCCCCACTTGCATGTCTGACACTCAGACACTGTTTGTGAGTAGAGATGGGTGAAGTGGTCCCAATTCATTCCATGAAGTAAATCGCGGAGTGAAGGTGAATTCGTGGAGTGCTCCACGACGCGAAGCGGAGTACTTCACGTTATAATGGGTAATGTGAAGTCCATTGAAAACAATGACTTTGCATTACTCCGCCTTTCCAAACCATTACTCCACCAATTTTTAAGGCGAAGTACATTGAAAACAATGTACTTCACCTTACTTCGCCTTGTTTTTAATCTCCAAAGGTGAATTTTGCAGTGATTGATGGGATTTCAGGTCACATGGGCTCTAGATTGTTCTGCACAGCCTCAGTTTGGGGTAGTGTGTGTTGGAAGCTGTAGGAGACAATCTGCTCTGAGAGCTGTCTGCGATTCAAACCTTCTAAAAGCTGTTGAAAAAGCCTTTTTGAGTCTTTTTTTTTTGCTGAAACTTTAGTTTGTCGATTATAGTTAACCCTCCTGTGCTCATATCATCAAGTGTTTATTGTTTGTGTATGGATTTTGAATGTTAATGCACAACATTCAGTCTGTGTACTGAGAGACAGTGGAAGTGTGCTTTGAGGGAGGGGTGTGTCTGTGGTGTAGTTAGAGTAACTTGAAGAAAAAGACAGTGCTTTCTGTTTTGCTGATATTTTTCTTGCATAACTGTGTTAATGTACACACAGTAATATTTTCAATAATTCTTGCCCTTTTTTGCTGATTGCTGTGGTGCAGCAGTGCATAATTTCAGTTTATTTAAAATATGTGGTTATATCACTGAATTTTTTAATTTGTTATGCATTACTTAGTGTGTGCATGAGTACGTGTGTGACACGTGTCATCAAACCAGACACCTTTTATTGTGCCACATAATTTCAGCAATGTGAACCTGCTATATACTGCAGCTGTGTGATTTATGTACTTCTTTGTCGTATCTTTACTGGTACTAATACTAGTGACTGTTACTGATGCAGTACACTGCCACCCCCCAAGGCCTGCCCCAACTGGCAAGGTATTCTTTTCCAGATTTGAATTTCTGATGGTGAGCACTGGTTAGGTGTTGTACCTTTGTGTCTGCATCTCTTCAGTTCACAGCGCAATCTTAATCTGTCTATGCATTTGCATCTCTTTAGGGCCCAATCTCCATCTGTAACTTAAGTCACAGTTGTTTCTTTGGCTTCCCTTCAGAGTACTGGACAGGTGTGGTGCATAATTCTGCATGAACATTGTACTCATTAATATGCGTTTTTAAGCCCCTATCATCACGAGTCACTCGTGATACAAATCACGTTCTTCATTATCACGGTCACAAATGCAGCCACAAATCATGATTCAAGATCACGTCACTAATCACAACATTAATTTTTTTTCTAGTTACTTGGATGTATTGTAAGCCTGTTTTGTAGTATCTCTCCAGGCTTCACCACCCCACCTTTGTACTTATTATTATGTGTTTTTAAGTCTGGGAGTTTTAAGTTACAGTTCATCAGGGAAGTACAGCCGTAGGCATTTGTGTTCCCAATACAGTTTCATAAGGGTTATCTCACACCATCGACACCGAATCATGTTCTTCATTATCACAGTCATAAATGCTGTCACAAATCATGGTTCACGATCATGTCACGAATCACAACATTAATTTTTTTTCTAGTTACTTGGATGTATTGTAAGCCTGTTTTGTAGGCTCTCTCCAGGCTTCACCACCCCACCTTTGTACTTATTGATATGTGTTTTTAAGTCTGGGAGTTTTAAGTTACAGCTCATTAGGGAAGTACAGCCATAGGCATTCATGCTCCTTCATGTACAGCATGTGAGTTATAGTACTATAAGTAGTGGGGGGGGGCAAAGTGGCCCCAATTCACTCCACAAAGTGATTCATGGAGTAACGCGGAACCCGCGGAGTACTCCACAATGTGAAGCGGAGTACTTTGCTTCATAATGAGGAATGTGAAGTCCATTCAAACTAATGATTTTGTGTTATTCCACCTTCCCCAAACCACTTCTCCACCAATTTTAAGATGAAGTACATTGAAATCAATGTAATTCACCTTACTTCGCCTTGTAATTGAGCTCTAAATGAAATTCTGCAGTGATTCATGGGATTGCAGGCCACATGGGAGCTAGATTGTTCTGCACAGCCTCAGTTCTGTCCTGGGTAGTGTGTGTGTAGTGGTAGCTGGAGACAGGTTGATCTCAGAACTCTATGATTCAAAACCTCTAAAAGCTGTTTAAAATGCCTTTTTGAGTCTTTTGTTTTGCTCAAAATTTACTACATTGATTGTAGGAAACCCTTCAGTGCTCATATCATCGAGTGATTATTGTTGTGTGTGGATTTTGAATGTTAATTTACAGTAGAACAGATAGTGTGTACTGTGAAGTGTGCTTTGGGAAGGGGCATATTTGTGGTGTACTGGGAGAAAATGGCAGTCTTTCTATTTTGGTCCTATTTTTCTTGTATAACTGTGATAATGTACACACAGTAATATTTTCAGTAATTCTTGACTTTGTTTGCTGATTATTGTGGTGCGGCAGTGTATAATTTGTCTGTTTAATACATTTGGTTATATTACTAAAGGTTTTCAATTTGCTACGCATTACTTGTAGTGTGTTTCTGATGCATGCCATTATATCAGGCACCTTTTATTGTGCTACAGAGTAATTGTAGCAGTGTGAACCTGCTATCCACTGCACCTGCATGAATTTTTTATAATGCTCTGTGGTATCTTTAGTGGTAGTGGATTGTTACTGACATGCACTAATCCCCCAACTGGCAAAATGTATTCCTTTCCAGATTTGGATTTGTGACTTGTTTGCACTAGTTAACTGTTGTTGTGCCTTTTCGTATGCATCTCTTGAGAGTGCAGCACAATCTTAATCAGTCTTTGCATTTGCAGTGCATCATTGATTCTGGGAGACTGCATTTCTGGTTATGCTGTCATTTCACTTAGTCAGCAATGGGGAATTTTCTGGACACAGGACAGTAGCATTTCATCAGCATTGGGGAAATTTCTGTACACAAGACAGTAGCATTTTGGGGATGCACATTAATTCTGGTGACTCTGTGTGTGACCACTACGTGCATGACTGAGTGTGCCATTAATTCTGGGAGACTTTGCATTTCTTATGCTCTCATTTGACTTCATCAGCACTAGGGAGTATTCTGGACGCAAGACAGTAGCACTTTGGGGATGCGCATTCTGGTGACTGTGTGGGTGGGGCACTGCCAATATTGTTGTCACTCCACCTTACTTTGCGTTTAAAGTGGAATGATATCACAAAGTAATAATAACAAGGCAAAATGAGCCTTTCCTATGGGGCACTCAGTGTAGCGAAGTGCCAACATGAAGTGGCCACTTCACATTCACTTTGCAGGTGGATTTTAAATTCACTGCATCTCTATTTGTGAGTACCAGGTCCAGAATAGCAGATTCCTAATTGGTGACTCTACCAGTTGTTTAAGTGCCTCCCATAGTGAGATGGGGAATTCTCCACTTCTCTCTGAGGAGGCAGTCAAGGTGGACCAGTCTATAGCTGGTAGACTGAAGTCCCCAACCAGTTGCAACTCAGCTTTGTCAGCCATCCTCAGTATGTTTTCCAGGAGGTCTTTATCCTTCTCAATCTTCTGGGTGGGGGGTCTGTAGATAACTCCTACCCTGATAGGGTCCCTGTAACTAGCTACCAGAGTGATCCATAGGGCCTCTGCAAGGCTGTGCAGTCCCAGGATTTCAGTTGCATTGATCCCATCTCTGATATATACAGTACATAACCTCCCTCCACCTTTCTTTCCCTTTCAGTCTCTCCTGAACAGAGTGTATCTAGGGATAGCAACATCCCAGGTGTGGTTTTCTGTGAATCAAGCCTCTGTGATAGCAACTCTATCAAGGTTGACCTCAGCCATCATGGCAGTGAAGTCTGGGATTTTGTTTGGAAGGCTATGAGCATTAATGCACATTGTCTTCCATCCCTGGTTAGTCCCGCTTGCTGTACGATTACTCTATTTACATTTTGTGTCCTTAGCACACTTTCCATTTCTAGTGCATTTGAATCATCTTTGTGGAATTCCCCAACCTTTGTCACATGTGATGGTTGTGATGTAGCATCCTGATGCCATTGACATGTTTGATGATGGGGATGGTCCATAAGACATGACAGGTTGCTGGTGCACCTTCTTCTCTTACTAGTTTAAACAACTGACAAAGACATCAAATATTTGACCAAGTCCACGTGTCCCCTACTTTATAAGGTGCAGGCCATCGAACTTAAAGATCTCCCTCTCCCAGAAGTTCTGCCAGTTTCCAATGTAGCCATGCCTCTTATCCTGACACCAGTTTATAAGTCATGTATTACGCTTGCAGCTATTTCCTTCTCTGATCTTCTGCCTCCTGGTGCCCCTTTCCCACACAGGCATAATCTCTTAGAAGTAGAGGCTGGATGAAAGGGAAGTTAGTTTTTCACTGTGGTTTGTTAGATTTTGCTTAGCCTCCTCCACAGACTGACTAGCTAGGTCATTTGTGCCAGTATGGATCAGAATGTGTTTGTCCTGCTTGGTGTTGCACACAATGTCCTCAATATGGTCTGTGTCACTCCATGCCAATGTTCCTGGAAGGCACCTTACTGCAGTCTCTGATTGGCCACACTGGTGGATGTGACACTCTACTCCACGTATCATAGAGTCTCCTATTATTAGTACATGCTTTTTTTTGTCTTTGGTGACCTTTAATTTGATTAGCTTCTCTGTTCAATGTTTGTGGTCCTCTTCCACTGGATTGCCTTCCTTGGCAGTAGGTATGGATGCCAGTGGAGAGAACCTACAGTATTTGGCCTGTGAATTAGTTCTGACATCACCATGGCACTGCTCTTTGGCTTCACTTTGCAATTTCTAACCAACTGCCATCCCCCTCGTCTGCTAGTTCTCTGGGGGAGTGGTACTGGTGGTAAGTGCGCAAAGTTCAATGATGGTGAAGTGTTGTGATGTGTAGAGTGCTGCATGGATCTGAAATCAAACCTACTTGAGGGCATGGCATGTAAGATAATGCCCCACACATATTGTAAATGATCTGGTGACTAGGGTCCCGCAAAATAATGCAGTTCACAATGTCCATTTGTCTGCAGGTGTGGAGCCAGATGGAAAGGATCTGATCTGTTCTTTGGATGGAAAGAAATTCACAAGAGTGGAGTCAGAAGAAAAAGATCTGACCTGTACTTTGCACAGAAACAGAAAGTAAACCTTTTCTGAAGTAAATAGAAAGTCCTGTGACAAAGGACTTGGCAAAGGACTTTCTATTTACCTCAGGAAAGGTTCACTTTCTGTTTCCATTACTTCAGAAAAACAATAGCTTTGTGGTTCATAAGGTAGGATTAAAAAAAAATATTGAAAATGTGGGGTTGAAATCTGAAAATAATAATGAAGTTATGCATCAAAGTGTATTGGTGTAGACATATACACATACTGTGTGTGTGTATATGTATATACTGTGTGTATATATATATATATATATATATATATATATATATATATATATATATATATGTATATATATATATATATATATATATATATATATATATATATATATATATATACACACACATATACACAATATGTTTATGCCATAGGAGTGGACAAAAAAGCGAGCTGGTAAATCCATTTTTTTACAGCAACTATATTTATAAATCAAAACCCACTGATTTTTACGTATAGTAACAACATCATCACCAAATTTATACATATAGTTAGTATGCCATAGGCCACCCCCCCCAGCCTGGCTGACTGACGCTACTTCTTTTACTTTAATTTTATCCATAAACCCCACACAGCTTCCACTATACAGTTCACCTCCATTATACATCTTACAAACACTTAAGATACAAACAATACATCATCTGTACTGCTTTCCAAACACGGCTCACACAATTCATTGGTCTTTCTTTTTTTTGTTTTAAACAACTCCATCCCAAAAGTGCTGATAGTCACACTCTAATTTTAGGTAGCAGAGCAATTCATGTTGTAGCCCCCCCACCCACTTGCCCACCCATGTGCCATCCATCAGCCTTCACTGAAGAAAATGTACTACTGCTCCCTTTGTGCTGGAGTGCTTTAAAATAAAGACGAAAACACTAAATTCTGGTTTACCTTATGTATGACATCTGCTGCATACATCATCATAAAAGTCAGCACTGATACAGTTCCAGACGTGCCAAAAACACCTCACAGCACATGGAAAAGTAATGAGTCCCCCACAAAATAAGGCTTTTTCTTCTGTACTGCAGGTACAGAGCAACCATGATCAGTTCTATAAATGACTCATACTCTTCACCTGTGTTTGCACACTCAGTATAATACACTGCAATTTTTTACAATAAATTTTACAGAGATGCTCAATCCACCAATGAAAAGTTGTGTTGATACCTTCACTAATGTCAGAACATCAATACTTCCTTAGCAACCCCAACAAATGAATCTATCCAGCATACTAATGCTCACTGCATTTTCTTCTTTTTTTTAATGGCAATTAAACAACAGTCTACTGCCACTAGCTAACCTCTCCCTATTTCATAAATGAAATATGCAATGGATAGGTAGGTAGTTTTTATTGTAAGACAAGTTATGTTATATACAAAACATGTACAGTTTACAATTAACATTTAGACAAGTCTGATATTGCAATATAAAAATTCATATTCACAATTATTAAAACTGGTTCTGTCCTTAGTAATCATATCAATAATATTGCACTTTGCCCAAAAAGTAATTGTACCAATGTTAAAGATCTCTTTTGCTATCACATTTTCTTGCTCTTTGAATCCTGTCAAGCTTATACAATCATCGATGACATTGTCAGAAGTTACATTTTGTTATTATTTTTTAAATGTAACTTATGCTTCTCTATTATCTTTAAGAATGATGTAACACTTTCCAAATTTTTTAAAGCATTTGCATTTAGTAGGTAACTTGTTACTGAGTATTCATTTTTGTCTGCCCTTTTATTTCTCCTATTATTCTCTTCCTGAATCCTTCATATAATGGGCAAATTAAAAGTAAGTGAATGATATTATCTTTATCTGTTCCACATCTACACTTACCATTGGAGCCATCTCTTCTTATAATTGCTTCCATGTGTTCACTTGTATAGTATTCAAATCTATATTTTGTGAAACGTTGTCTAAATCTTGGGTTTTTATCCATGTTAAATATTGTTCAAACACCAAACACTGATTGTTCTGTGCCAACCAGCAACTTATTTTATATGTTTCACATTTCTCCATATATTTTTGTCTAAAATTATCTCTTATTCTTGTTTTTGTATTTATTTTTACTTCTTCAAATGGTCTAATTAATGATTCCATTATGCTATGCAGTAGTCCAAAAGGTTTTATTTTTTATGCAGTTCCTACTATGGGAGAAATTATTCTATTATTTTGGTATTTTAATGCTTCATAGATTAGATGCATGAGAGAAAGGAGGAAGACTAGTCAAGAGATCAAAGGCTCTAGGGGGGAGGGAGGGGAGCCACTGGAGGAAGACTATGAGAAAGTGGAAGGGCAGAACAGGTACATCTGCTCAAATTTTATGAAGGGGGGTCTGGTGATGAGAAAGTGGGGGTGGGGTAGAAATGAGTCCCTTTAGTATAGAGAAAGTCAGGGAGGAACTTGGCAGGGTGAAAGGGGACAAAGCCATGGGACCAGATGGACTGCATCTGAGGATGTTCTGGGAGATAAGGGAGGAGTTAGCTGCACACTGGCAAGGCTATTCAACCTATCCTTGGACTCTGGTAGCATGCCGGAGGACTGGAGGAGAGCCACAGTTGTGCCAATAAACAAGGGGAGATTAGAGAGGTGAAGGAGATCTATCATCCAGTCAGCCTTACCACAGTGATGGGGAGGGTAATGGAGGCACTCTTCAGGGAAAGGGTAGCTCAGTACCTAGAGGGGAATGGATTGCTGAAAAACAACCAGTACGGTTTCACAAGGGGGAAGTCATGTCAGTCCAATCTTATTGAATTCTTTGACTGGGTGATGAAGGTAATAGACCAAGGGGGGCAGTGGATGTGGCCTACCTGGACTTCACTAAGGCCTTCAGCACCGTACCCCATAGATGGTTGGTCAACAAACTGGGAAGTATGGGGTTGGGGGATAAAATAACTAGATGTGGGCAAAACTGGTTAGCAGACAGGACCCAGAGGGTGGCAGTGAAAGGGGAACACTCTAGAGAGGGGAAATGATGAGCAAGGGTCAATGTTGGGGCCACTCCTCCTCAGTATCTATATATGTGACCTGACAGACTGAAATGACATGTTGCACTCTTTGTAGATGACATGAAAATCTACAATGGTATGGACACTGAGGGCAGGGTGGAGGACATGAGGCAGGGCCTAAGGGCAGTAGAAGAGTGGGGCAGAGACCTGGCAACTACAATTTAACATCAAGAAGTGTGTGGTTATGTACCTGGAACACAGAAACAGAAGGACAGGGTGCAAAATGTGAGGGGAGGAAATCAGGTCAAGAGAGCAGAAGGATCTGGTTATAGTAGTCTCCAGTGACCTTAAGGTGGGGAAACCGTGTACTAGGATGGTGGGGAAGGCCTATGGGATGCTGGCTAGTATGGGCAGGGAATTCACCAGCAGGCGCAGAGATGTTCTAGTGCCCTGTACCAAGCTGTGGTGAGACTGCACCCAGAGTACATAGTCCAGTTGTGGAGGCCTCACTTGCACAAGGACATTGACCTGATTGAAAGGGTTCAGTGAAGAGTGGCCAAGATGGTGCTAGTGAAGAAGGGCAAACCATATGAACAGAGATGCAGCTAGTTGGGGCTATACACTCTGGAGAACAGAAGAGAGAGATGGGACATAATAGAGACCTTTAAAAATGTCAAGGGGTTAAACAAAGGGGGCCCAGGGTGCTTATTCCAAATGAAGAAGGACACAGCTACTATGTGGAATGGCCTGAGACTGTAGGGCGGACACTACAGTGGGGACATGAGGGGGAGATTCTTTATGCAGAGGGTGGTGGATGCCTGGAACAGGCTTCCAGAGAAGATTGTGGTGGTGAAGACAGTGTTGAGATTCAAGAGGGCTTGGAACAGGCATAAAGGGCTAAGGGGGTTGGGGTGGGTTCTCAAAGAGGGAGGTGATAGTCTGGAGGGGTGAGGGCAGACTGGATGGACCATGGGGTCTTTTTCTGCCATCAAGTTCTATGATTCTATGCTCTAAGCACATTCTTGGTATTCCGTTTGAGTGCATACCACATATCTTAATACAATATAAGACTAATCTTTCCTTTATAAGGCATTCCAATGATAATTGCCCTAGTTCTACCTATATTAAAGCTGATGGTGCACCTTCTGGCAGACCCATAATTCTTTTATGATAATTGTTAATCAATGTGTCTATATTCTAGTTGCAATCATATTCCCAAATTAATTATGCAATAGGGGACATTATGATTTATCTATATTCATGCAGTTTGACTTCAGACACTTCACTCATAGCTTATGTCACTCGTGAGGTTACTCGAGGTCAAGTTACACTCATGGAGATTAATCATTTATCAAACAGTCCCCCATGGTATATTCCTTATACTGTATATGTGTCTGCAAAGGTACTCAGTAGCTGCTACTACTCAATGTAGATAATCTCTCAGGGTTCTCTAGGTCTGCATCCCACCAGAGCCACTACTCACATTGTATAGTGCTCCTTGCTCAAAGGCAACCAACCCATCCCTTTTGTCACAGCTGAGAACTCCTTACTTGAGAAACAGAATGTGACAATGGTAACCTTCTCTTAAGAGGCAGAAACACAGTTTTTGTCAGTTATAAACAGTTGTTGTCAGTTATAAAATCAGTTAGGACTACCTCAAAGAACTCAGTCACAGAAACATGAATTATATATAAAATAAAGTTTTAATACATCAGGCTAGTTACACAAATAATACAGGATACTACAGAAAGATTACAAGGAACAATAATTCTATTGAAATAGAAAGAAAATGTTTTGCACACAGCAGAAACACACAGAAATAAAATCTTAATAAACTTTGTAATTTTCCCAACGTACAGAGACTCATCCACATAGGATACTTAGGTGAATAATGGCAGAAGTTCCCCCTTCCTCCACCTTTCAGTACCTTTCCCCTTCCCAATGTCATGCCTAATGTTCATATTCATTTTTAAGGTGGAATGATTTAGCAGTGCAAAAAATAAATTGTAAAAAATAGAGATGCAAATAATAGAAAACCATACCAAAATATATGTTATGGTATATATAATAATATTTATTTCGTAGGTAGTCAGAGAACAAACTACTGAAGTTTAAATTTACATAATCATTGATGAAGGTTAGACAGTAAAACTGTCTCTCACTGAGAGTCGACTCAGTGTAGGTTTTGGTGGTTGGAGAGAGGCTGAGGTCAGAGTTTTTGCTACTCACTCCTGCGTCTGTGGAGGAGGCGCTGGAAGCAGAACCGCTAAGCTCATTTTATCTTAGTACAGGTATGCCATCTACTGCCTGAGTGCTACGTGGCCTTTTCAGGACAGCTTATTGCATTCTCCAGCTGGGTTGGCCAGTATTTTTCCCAATTGCTTTTTCTTACCACACACAGTGGCTGTAGCTGAGGTGTGAGTGGGAAGGCCGGTGAAGCGGCTGCATCAGGAAGGGAAGAGGGAAGGAAATTTTCTGACCACCCCTCGAGAAGAAACTTATTGCTCTCAAAAACTACCGTGTACCCTATATTTTTACCAAGGGAGTGCTGCTATTACAGTAGCATCCTTGCCTATTTCTCGTGCTCATTTTCTGGGTTTTTATTTTATTTTATCCCTTGATCCCCATGCCCTTCTGTGCAAGAGGTGAGCTTGCAGGTGTTTGAGCCTAGCAGTTTTTTGTTTGTTAGATTTATTTTAGTCTTTGGTAACCAGGTAAGGCCCACTAGGCACAAGTGCCTGTTTTCAGGGGTGACCTGGGAGCACTGGGCGGTTAAGTGACTTGCTCAGAGTCACACAGTATGCAAGTGGAGGTTGTGAGAAAGAAATTCAGGTCTGGTCTGCTGGATGTACCAAGCTCGTTCACACCTCGTTCCTTTAACCTCTAGCTTATACTGCTGGCCCAGTAGATGATGTCCAGAGGGTTTATTTAGCAAGTGTACATGTTACATATGTTTTTATATTTTTATACTAATATAGTGTTTAAGTGAATTTTATTTTTAACTTTCGCACTGTTTTTTGCAATTCCTGATCATGTGCTCTTCTCTTTTTAAGAGTGCATGCTCAGCTTTGGCTCTTAGAGCAAGCTGTTCTACCTGGAGTTCCACCTGGCAGCTTTGGCAGTATTGGCTTGTTTTTTTTATTAGCTCTCTTAAGAAAAATAGAGTGCTTTATTTAGTTTTGAAAGCTGTTTTTTGAATTACTCCCTACTCGAGATTTAGGTCTCCACTTCTCCTATCTTTTGAGCTTTTTGGCAGCAGTTCAGTTCGCTGTGAAGCATTGCACTGCTTGGCTGTTTTTTTTGGGTGCTGTACTGTGTGTAATCTGCACAGGAAGGGAGGACTACAGATGACTTTTTGTCTAGTCTGAGACCAGGGATTTTGTTACCTAAGAGCACAAGTAAGCAACTAGGAGCACAAATAAGAAAAGTATAGTAAAAGTAAAGAGAAGTAAAAAAAAAAGGACCTCTCTAATGGGGTCTGGTGTGTTGGTGGACTGTATGTTAATTGTCCTTCTCTTTCGCATCTTTTACTTTTCTTTGTCTCCTTGGGACAATTAAGGCTGTGAGTCCTTTTTAGCTTGTGAGTTTGATTTTGGTTTTCTCTTCTATTTTTTATGAGTCCCTTTTGCTAATAGGATAATAGGGTAACAGGTAGACTAGCTAAAAGGTTATGTTTTAAATTGAATATCGTTGGTATCTGAAAGACAGTTGACTGACTCCCCTTTTTTCTTTTTCCCCTTTTGTCCTGTTTTTTTCCTGCTTAATTAGTGTCTATCAGGATATTGACAAGGAGAATTCCAACAATAGTTCAGATCTTGGATTCCAACCTTGCTTCTGATAAGAAACTGGATTTGCATAGCCTTCTTACTAAGAAGTGCAAGTACAAGCAGACTGGGTTGCAGAATCAAATTCTGGCAATCACATGCATTTTTCCTGTACTGACTGTGAGCTGGAAAGCTGGCTGAAGCTATTGTGAGCTGCCTGACCATGTGGCTTTCGCAGACATCTTTTGGTTACCTGCTCATAAGACTTTTCTTAAAAACTCCCAAATACATAAAGGGGGAGCAAACTTGAAATCCTCTTAAAGAGACTTGTGTTTTAATCTGATCCAAAGCTCATTTCTATAAAGTATATATAGAGATGAATGTTGGGTAAAGGTGAATGCCTGATACATATTAATTTTCAATAACTGAGCCTATGCCATTTTTAGACAATTACATCAGAAAACTATTAGGTTTTAAATAATTTTGACTGTTACTCTGCTGTCTTATAACTCCCTCTGGATCTAAATACTTATCTATTAATTTTTTGCATTCCTGCGCTCTTTATTAGATTTCTATAATAGGCCACCTGATTTTTGAGTTTGTGTGAAAATGGTACTCACCAGAAGTGGGAAAGGTAACCCCGCTCAGGTGCTGTAGCAGAGGAGATTTCACCTCAAGTGACTGTTATATCAGAGACCGAGGAAGACTCACTGGGAGCCCCCACCCTGAAGTTCACTCAAAAATCTGGTAAGGCAAAGCAAAAGAAAAACAATTCTAAGAAAAAGAATATGGCCCAGGAGAAAAGAAATGACTTGGTCAGGGATAAATGTATTTCCCCTTGGACATCACAGGAGGGAAAAAAAAGCTCAAAATCACAGACCTATTGGCTGAATAGGAAAAAGGCCCCAAATACCTTTCTACCCAGTCCAGGCCTCAAACAGAAGGCTCGATCAACCAGTAGCCTATAGGGTTTCTTTTGAAAACTCTGGATATAATGAATCCAGACAGACTGCTGAAATAATCTCCTATGACCAATATGAGTGGAAAACATTTACTCAGGGACTGAGTAATGAGGGGAACTCTGATTGTTTTGAGCTAGAATTTTCCCCTTCCCTCTCCTCTGACCACTTCTGCATGGACAGGCCCACCTCACCTGGGGCTATCCCCAGGGGCTAACCCCAGGCAGATAAAACAGGTCCCAGGATATAAGCTGGCTGGAACTAACTTTCAGCTGCAAACTCCTGCCATTGAACATTTTGAGAATACAGGGGATAATCTAAAACTAAGAGCTATAATACAGGAGTTGAGTGTAACCACTGAAGGTTTAAAAAGGCTGGAGCTAACTCATAAAGAAGTAAAAAAATGAGTGGGTAACTCTGGGGCAGATGATACCACATGGAGAAACCCTGTGAAGGCTCCTCGTTAGGAGAACATGAGCAGCCATACTTAGAATAGGTGAACCTGGTAGCAAGCTCATCCATCTCAAACAGACAGTAGAGATTAAAAAAAAAACAGATATTCTGCTGCTATTGTAATTCTGGAAAATATTATAGAACTAAAAGATGAGATCTGCAATTTAAGAGCAGATATCTTTTACAACAGATCACTACTGGAAAGGGTTTCGGATAGTGGTAAACATCAACATTCAAGTCTGATTTGAGATGAGTCTTTGACCTTGGGCAAAGCTACCAAAGGAATGCAGTTTCAGCTTCCTTCCCCCTTTGATAAAGATAAGATATGTTCATGTGGAATCCAGACATGGTCCATCCCAGTATCAGGGAGTCCACTGGACAAATTGCCAATAAGCAATCTAAACCAAAGAGAATCAAAACTAAAAACCTAAAGAGGGCCTCCAGAAAGCCTGTCCTCAATGAAAATTCTAAAAAAAACAACTTGCACTGCCCTAGTGGCCCCTGTGACCCATGTGATACAGGATGTTACCAGTCAAGGGTCATATGGGATTTCACAGGAGGAAAAGTCCTGTTTAGATATCAAAAACCGAATTGAAATTTCTTACGAGGACATTCTGAATGAAGAATCTCAGGCAGCATATTGGAGGTAGGCTGAGAACACTGGCAATCCACCCACCAATAAGGACCTCTGGGATGGGAAAAAGGAATCCACGAACAGGAAGAGCCTTAAAAATGCTGAATTTATGATTGAGGTACAGAGCATCCCAATGTTAGAAAATGAAACAGATGAGTTACTTCTTTCTAGGATGGTGGATTTTTTTCGGGGTGCAACAGAATAATATTAATGGAAAGATAGCAGTTGTAAGGTCTTTAAACCCAGAATATAAGAATACTGTATTATTTTATTGCTCGTCTACAAATATAGCAAATTTCATTCTAGAAAAATTCCCGTCCCTGGTCAAGAAGGGATATGACATCTGATTCCCCGTGCTCATCCCAAAGTGTGCAATCATGGATCCCCCAAGCAAGGAAACAACAGAACAGTTTAATTCACTTTCTAAAGTGATTTCCTATGAGGATGAGGAGAAAGGGGCAGACATGGAAGGACAGAGGAAAATTATAGGGGTTACCAATGAGCATGTTTAAAATCAGAGTAAAGCATGGCTGTGTAGGACTATAACCACGTTTGGGTGGAAAGTTTCAGAAAACGATTCACATAGGAGTGTTAGAGAAGATCTGCTCTTCTTCTTTGAAAGACCCTTAGGTGTCCACATTACATGAAACATGGTAGACTCTATAAAATTATGTGGATGCCATGGCTTATCGTTGCAAGTGGACATCACATTTAAAAACCCTAATACAGCCAGCAAACTGATTTCTTTAGCTGGCAAGCTGGACATAGAAACATAGAAACACAGAATCTGACAGCAGATAAGGACCGCTTGGCCCACCCAGCCTGCCCATTTCCCTACCTAATGGATAAGCTGCAGATCCTAGTTAACCAGCAGCCTACTTCTTCCTTCCCCCACCCCCTAGAATTGCCTTATGACTGTCCCATGCATGCTTGAATTCCACCACTGTTTTTGACTACACAACCTCTTCCAGAAGGCCGTTCCATGCATCCACAACCCTCTCTGTGAAAAAATACTTCCTTAAATTACCTCTAAGCCGCCCCCCCTCTATCTTCAAATTGTGCCCCCTTGTTCTTGCACATCTCTTTTTTTGAAAGATGCTACCCTCTTGGACTTTGTTGATTCCCTTGAGGTACTTGAAAGTTTCTATCATGTCCCTCCTCTCCCTCCTTTCCTCGAGGCTATACATATTAAGCTCCTTAAGTCTCTCTTTATATGTCTTCCGGTGCAGACCCTGCACCATTTTAGTTGCCCTCCTCTGGACAGCTTCCATCCTGTCTATGTCTTTGTGGAGATTGGGTCTCCAGAACTGCACACATTACTCCAGATGAGGTCTCACCAGCTGTCTGTACAGAGGGATAATAACTTCCTGTTTTCTACTGGTGATGCCTCTCGCTATGCATCCTAGTATCCCCCCAGCCCTCCTTGCTGCCCTCTCACATTGTTTGCCCACCTTTAGGTCATCTGATTTGACTACCCCCAGGTCCCTTTCCATTTTGTTGTTGTTAGTATCTCACCCCCATTGTGTACTCTTCCCCTGGGTTTTTGTTTCCCAGGTGCATTACCTTGCACTTCTTAGCATTGAATCTAAGCTGCCATACATTTGACCATTCCTCTAACTTTGCCAAGTCCATTCTCATCCTTTCCACCCCACCTTGTGCATCAACTCTGTTGCAGATCTTTGTGTCATCTGCAAAGAGACATACTTTTCCTCCCAGTCCCTCTGCAATGTCGCTTATAAAGACATTGAAGAGGACCGGTCCTAATACTGAACCCTGCAGTACCCCACTAGTAACCCTCTTTCTTCAGAGTGGACTCCATTTACTATTAATCTCTGTGTCCTATTCTCCAGCCAATTCTTTACCCAGGCTGTCATCTTGGGACCCACTCCCAGGCTGGCTAACTTGTATATTAATATTTTGTGTGGGACTGTGTCAAATGCCTTGCTAAAGTCTAGGTAGGCCATGTCCACAGCCCCTCCCTGATCTACTACTTTGGTCACCCAGTCAAAGAAATCTATCAGATTTGTCTGGCATGACCTTCCCACTTTGAATCCATGCTGCCTTGGGTCCTGTGCCCCTCTGGCCTCTAGATACTTGACAATTATTTCCTTCTGAAGTGATTCTGTCATTTTCCCTACCACTGAGGTTAAACTAACAGGTCTGTAGTTTCCTGCTTCTGCCTTGCTCCCACTTTTGTGAAGGGGAATCACATCTGCCCTCCTCCAGTCCTCGGCTACCACCCCATCCTCCCATGATTTGTTAAAGAGGGTAGTCAGTGGAGTCACTAGCTCTACCCTTAGTTCTTTTAGAATTCTGGGATGAATCCCATCAGGCCCCATTGCTTTGTCTACCTTCAGTTTTAAGAGTTCTTTCAGAACTCTTTCTTCTGTAAATGGGCTGGTATCAACTTCTGTATCCAGAGTGTTTCTACTGTTTGGTTTAGGTACCTCCCCCTCTTTCTTTGTAAATACTGAGCAAAAATATTTGTTTAGTATCTCTGCCTTTTCACAGTCTCCCTCTGCCCACCCTCCCTCCCCTTTATTAAGCCTCATTATCCCTCCCTTGGTCTTCCTTCGCTCCCTGATGTACCTATAAAAGGTTTTATCCCCTTTTAACTGAGTTGTCTATCTTTTCCTCGGTTTGGGCCTTTGCTGTTCTGACTGCCTTCCCAGCTTCCTTTTGCTTTAACTGATACAGTTCTCTGTCCTGCTCCTTCTGTGATTCCTTGTACTTCCTGAATGCTTTCTTTTTCTCTTGAACCTTCACTGCCACTTCCTTTGAGAACCATAGTGGTTTCTTACATCATTTCATTTTGATTATTTGCTTCACACAAAGGCTTGTTACCTCTGTGATGGCAGTTTTTATTATTCTCTATTGTTCTTCCACCCCTCCTTCCTGCCCATTTGCTAGTGCATTCCTTAGGCACTCACCCATTTTGGCAAAGTCAGCCCTCCTAAAGTCCAGTACTTGTGCCTTTGTATGGCTTGACTCTATTGCTGTGTTTATTGTGAACCATACTGTTCAATGGTCGCTAGTTCCCAGATGGCTACCCACTTCTACATCTGTGGACTGTTTGGGAATACATATAGTTGACCCATTAGAAATGGGGGAAGCTTCCTCCAGGTTGAATCAATTAAAAAATAGCATAGAGTCATCACCAAAGGAAGACAGCCCACTAATAGATCTTGAGAAATTAATAGATCCCAATATATTCATGCCGCTGCTAATAATTGACTCTGATTGACAATTGCAGTCTTCAAATGAGTTAAGGGAAATAATGCCTGAATTGCAGTCTCCAGTTGAGTTAGGGGAAACAATGCCTGAACTAGATACAATCTCTATTCTTTCATGGAATATCAAGGGCAACCACCTTAAAATAATAGATCTCGAAATTTCAAGATTTTTGGAGACTTTTGATAATATTGGTGTACAAGAAACATGGTACACAGAAAACACAATGCCTAAACTGGCGGGGTACTCTGCTTTTATCCTGCAGGCAACTAGAGACAAAAAATTTGGTAGATTTAAAGGGGGTCTCTCATTTTTCATTAAAACCGAACTGAATCTTGCGATTTCTAAAATCTCCACTAATTCAGATAGCATTTTAGCCCAGCTGATTAACAAAGGGTCTGAGAAAATTATTCTCTGAAATATCTACTTCCCCCCCAAGAAACAAAGCTTGTGAGGCAGCTGGTTTCTATACCCAAGATCTGAAAACAATGCTAGACGAACTGTCCAAAAGGAATTAAATCTGTCCTGTAGTTATTATGGGTGATTTTAATTCTAGAATACCTTCCTGACTCTTGGAAGATTCCCATACAGCCTTGATCCTCTCCCTACCCTCAATCAATCCAAATATCTTATGTAAAAGGACTTCTTAGGACTTAAAAACTAACTACAGAGGCAGGGAAACTTTTGGCGGATCTCACCAGTAGAAACTATTGCCTCTTAAATGGAAGAACACAGGGAGATTTATCAGGGGCCCTAACTTTTAAAGGCACCTTGGATGCCTCTTCTCCTGATCTAATTTGGACCAACTTGGAAGCTACTAAGCTGGTTCAAAAGTTAGAGGTCAAGGACAGGCTGGAATCTGCCCATTTTCCCATTGTACTTCACATAAAGAGTTCATTTAGATCCCTCAGGCTCAATGAGGCACACTTGGAAGAAAATTTGGAAATTATTAATGAAAGGAGAATCAGATGGGGGTGAATTCACCAAGCAAATTCTGAGGAAATCCTAAGCACAGAAGAATTATGCATTATACATGATTCTATCTTTGATAAAAGTAAGATATTCAATACACAGGAGAATTGAAAAGTAGTTCACACATTATTAAGACCGCAGGGTGAAAAAAAAATATCCTGTACCAAGTCCACATTTAAAAAATCTTGGTTTACTATAGAATGTATGCGGGCCAAGAAAATATTTGGAAAAATATTAAGACAACATAAGAATAAAAGAAACAAAACTGCAATAGATTATATCATGTTAAAGAAAGAAACAGAAAAATATAGGAAAACTCTTGAAAAGGAAAGAAATAAATACACTCAGGGTCTTTGGGAAAAATTAAGATGGGCAGTTTTGGACAGGGATGGCAGTCTATTTTGGAAAATTGTTGCTCGAGGATGTAACAGATACTGTAATAAGATTGAAGCATTTATTACACCTGAAGCATGGACCTCATATTTTTCAGACTTATATTACTCACAGTAAGAGCTGGAAATGCCTAGTGACTATGAACATATGGGAGAAATAATTTACCTAAGGCCAATCCTCATCACTAAAGATGAAATTTGATTGGCATGGAACTCACTTAAGACAAATAAAGCCCCAGGTCCAGATGATATTTTGGGTGATGTGTACAAAGCTTTCCCCGGTTGGTGGATTCCCTTTCTCTTTCTTTTATTTAAAGGGCTGGTACAGGGACTACAATGCCCCCTAGTTGGGCAGGCAGTATCATATTTCCAATTTTCAAAAAGGAGGACTCCAACAATCCTAAGATGTATCGGCCTATTAGCCTTATAAACGTGTCCCAGAAAGTTTTCTCCAGAATAATTTTGGGCAGATTGATTGTTTGGGCTGAGGAGAACTCAGTGCTGAATGAGGCACAGAACGGTTTTCAGAAGAACGGTTCTACAGTTCAACACTGCTATGTGGTTTGGAAGTACACCAAAGTGAGGAAATCCAGGTTATATTGCTGTTTCATGGATTTCTCATCAGCCTTCAATAGCATCAGTAGGAAGATCCTCTGGGGCATGCTCAATGAACTGAAGTTGGAGAGTTCACTGCTTGACATTATTATCAGACTCTATGAAAATACCTGGGCTGGAGTCCAATACAATAAATATGGACATCTGATCGAAACATTTGGCACAAATGTGGGGGTCAGACAGGGGTGTATTCTGGCACCCACCTTGTTTAATATCTACATTAACACAATTCTGGATCAGATCTGTAATCCTGATTTTCATGCCCCAAAAATCAATGAATGCAGGATCATTAGTCTCACCTATGCAGATGATTTAGTGTTGCTCTTAACTTCAGTCCTTGGCCTCAAAAGTAAATTGGCTCTTTTTGAATCTCTTTGCAGGCAAAAGAAACTGAAAGTTAATCTTAGTAAGACCAATATTGTGGTGTTTGGAAATCAAACCAAGAATCAGGCAAGTTTCAAGATTAACAATAACCACATAGATACAGTCAAGAGCTATGATTACCTAGGGGTACAATTTGTCCACAGCTTATCCTGGACCAAACATCTGGAGACTATTCGAAATAACATGGGATCCTCAGTAAATGCTTTAAACATCTTCAGTAATAAAATGAGGAAATCATCAGTTAAAGGCATATTTAGAATTGTTAATGCCAAAATAAGAACAAGCATGTTGTATGTTTCTGAACTATGGGGACATACTGAGTCTAGAGGTCTAGAAATAATCCTAAATAAACTTTATAGACACATTCTAATGTTACCACAGGGGACCCCTAATTGTATTCTCACACTGGAGTTAGGACAACGTTCTTTGCCCTCTCTCATCCAAGAATGACAAATCCTTTTCCTGCTCAAACTTTTTCTCCTGCCTGAACACAGATACCCCAGAATGTATCTAGAGGAAAGTATTTAACTGGTGTGTATGGGATATGTACACCCTTTTGTCCAGCTCACCAAGGAAGTAATATTGTCTGCTGGCCTGGGACACCTTCTGTACAAAATTTATATTAGACTTTTTGAGGAAATCAGGCTGGATGTCAAATTGAGAATTGGTGATTTGGATAAAAACTGTCTTTTTCCAAACTTTCTATGCTCAAACTCCATGACTTCTATAAAATATTTAAAACCTCATGGGGTCTGGAGACTTATCTTTCTCTCTTAACTTGTCCCAAACTCAGGAGAATCTATACAAGATTCAGAACTGAAAGCTACAATGCTCAATTCATCCATTTCAGACAAAAGAGAAAGGGGGGTGTCTTCTCCCTTTTGTAAATGTGGACTTGGCACCATAGATGATCTAAAACATGTGATTCTGTTATGTCCCCCACATGAACCTTCCTAAAAGAAATGGCTGGGTGAACTGCTAGGGGGTCTCGGTCTCCCCCATGCTGACCTCTTGGAATTCATGTTTAAAGCCAAAGATAAGACCATGATAGAGGCTCTTGCAAAATTTTTATTGCCAGTTCATTTATGACTTGTAGTTTCCTGTATTGCACTTTAAGTCAGAAAATTATATTTTCTACAGAGGCTGCATTTTAGTATACTTACAAATGGATACTGTTAGGATTGGTGTACAATTGCAACTTGTAGCTAAAATGTACCTATGGTCTTCTGCTGAAATGTTATTTAGCTGTTTTTATGTGTTTTTTATGCATTTGTAGGTGATTTTAGTATATTGTAACTGTTGTGTGCTGAACAATAAATTTGTACCTGACTTGACACTGACAGTCATATAGGAAATCACTGCAAAATAAAACTGCAGTGCTGAATAGAAGCACCTCCCCTATCTCTCACAGTAGTAGCTCAGCAGCACTAAGAATGACAGAAAATGTCTAATAAATTTATCTGTAGTCACTGATCTAATGAAAATAAACACTTTTTGTTAATACACAACACTGGGAAGATGATCTCTGCTGAAAAGGATTCAATAAAAAGGAGTTCAAAAAAGTACATATCTGAAGATATGTACAGAAAATCTCAGACCAGACCTAATTGCTTCACTCCCTTTCTAGCACTGCACTGAGTGCAGGCACCACGTGGTTTACATCCTGTTTCACTGAACCATGAGGTCTGCTTAGACAGCTGACTAGTGTTATTTGAAAATAAAAGTGCCCGTGGAATAACTGAGAAAGTTGGAATTTTGTTTCCTTGAAAGCTTGGAACACACATAGAAACATAGAAACATAGACTTTGACAGCAGATAAGGACCGCTTGGGCCACCTAGTCTGCCCATTTCCTTACCAACAGGATAAGCCACAGATCCTAGTTAACCAACAGCCTATTTCTTCCTACCCCCCACAAGAATTGCCTTATATCTGTCCCATGTATTCTTGAATTCTCCCACAGTTTTAGACCCACAACCTCCTCAGGAAGGCTGTTCCCTGCATCCAACACCTTCTCTGTGAAAAAATACTTCCTCACGTTTCCCCTGAACCCACCCCCGCCCCATCTTTAGATTGAGTCCCCTTGTTCTTGCACATCTCTTTTTCTGAAAGATGCTACCCTCTTGGACTTTGTTGATTCCACTGAGGTACTTAAAAGTTTCTATCATGTCCCCTCTCTCCCTCCTTTCCTCAAGGGTATACATATTAAGCTCCTTTAGTCTCTCCTCATATGGCTTCTCTAGCAGACCCTGCACCATTTTAGTTGCCCTCCTCTGGTCTGCCTCTGTCCTGTCTATGTCCTTGCAGAGATGGGGTTTCCAGAACTGGATGCAGTACTCCAGATGGGGTCTCACCAACTGTCTGTACAGAGGACTAACAACTTCCTGTTTTCTGCTGGTGATACCTCTCCCTGTGCATCCCAGTATACCCCCAGCCCTCCCTATTGCAGTCTCACATTGCTTGCTAACCTTAAGGTCATTTGATATGATTACCCCCAGGTCCCTTTCCATTTTTGTTGTTGTTACTACCCCCCCCCCATTTTGTAATCTTCCCCTGGGTTTTGTTTCCCAAGTGGATTATTTTGTACTTCTTTGCATTGAATCCAAGCTGCCATACTTCTGACCATTTCTCCAACCTTGCCAAGTCCCTTCTCATTCTTTCCATGCCTCCTTGTGTATTAACCCTGTTGCAGATCTTTGTTTCATCTGCAAAGAGGCATGCTTTTCCTTCCAGTCCCTCTGCAATATCACTTATAAAGACATTAAAAAGGACTGGACCCACTACTGAACCCTGTGGTGCCCCACTAGTAGCCCCTCTTTCTTCAGAGTGGACTCCATTTACAATTACCTTCTGTGTCTTGTTGTCCAGCCAATGTTATTCCAGGCTACCACCCTGGGACCCACTCAGGCTGGTTTAATTTGACAATTAATCTTTGTGTGGGACTGTGTCAAATGCCTTGCTAAAGTCTAGGTAGGCCATGTCCACAGCCCCTCCCTGGTTTACTGCTTTGGTCACCCAGTCAAAGAAATCAATTAGATTCATCTGATATGACCTTTCTGCTGTGAACCCATGCTGCCTTGGGTCCTGTGCTCCACTGGCCTCCAGGTACTCAACAATTCTTTCCTTCAGAAGTGATTCCATCACTTTCCCTACCACAGTGGTCAAACTGACAGGTCTGTAGTTTTTTGCCTCTGTCTTGGTCCCACTTTTGTGAAGGGGAATCACATCCACCTTCCTCCAGTCCTCGGGTACCACACCATCCTCTCATGATTGGTTAAAAAGGGTAGTCAGTGGTTTCACTAGTTCTCCCCTTAATTCTTTTAGAATTCTGGGGTGAATTTCATCAGGCCCCATTGCTTTGTCCACCTTAAGTTTTAGGAGTTCTTTCAGAACCCTTTCTTCTGTGAAAGGATTGGGATCGACCCCCCTATCAAGAGTGCTTCTTTTAATTGGATTAGACACCTCCCCCTCCTCTTCTGTGAATATTGAGCAGAAATATTCGTTCAGTATCCCTGCTTTTTCACTGTCCCTCTCTGCCCACCCACCGTCCATTCTATTCAGCCTCTCTATCCCTCCCTTTGTCTTTTTATGCTCCCTTATCTACCTATACAAAATTTTATCCCCTTTTTAACTGAGTTGGCTATCTTTTCCTCAGTTAGGGCCTTTGCTATTCTGACTTCCCTCCTTCCCTCGCTGCTTCCTTCTGCCTTAACTGGTACAGCTCTCTGTCCTGTTCCTTCTGTGTTTCCTTATACTTCCTGAATGCTATCTTTTTCTCCCTAACTTTCCCCGCCACCTCTTTTGAGAACCATAGTGGCTTTTTCTTTCATTATGATTTGTTTATTTGCTTCACAAAAAGGCTTGTTGCCTCTGTGATGGCAGTTTTGGTGTTTCCCCATTGTTGCTCCACCCCTCCTTCTAGCCTGTTTGCTAGTGCTTTTCTAAGGCACTCTCCCATCTTGCCAAAGTCAGCCCTCCTGAAGTCCAGTACCCTCAGTTTTGTATGGCTTGACTCTATAGCTGAGTTTAACGTGAACCACACTGTTTGATGGTCATTTGTTCCCAGATGGCAACCCACTTCTAGATCTGAGATCCTCTCACTGTCCCCAATTGAGAGTACAAGGACTAAGATTGCTCCCTCATGAGTGGGTTCCAAAACTAACTGTCTGAGGCATGCCATCTCTGGGGCATCGAGAATGACTCTGCTCTTGGATGCGGCTGCAGCAAATGTGCTCCAGTTAACATCTGGCATATTCACTTCTCCCATCAAAAGTATCTCCCTTCTCTGCCATCCTAAGAATGCCTTCTATCATATTCTTGTCCATTCCTTCCCCCTGACATGGGAGTCTGTACACAACCCCTGTGCAGTTTGTGGTGCCATTTCCACTCTCTAAGGTGACCCACAGTGCCTCCACTCCTCCATGTCTACTCTTTTGTTCAGTTGCTTTTATCCCTTCTTTTACATAGAGAGCTACTCCTCCCCCTCTTCTCCCCTCTCTCTCTCTCCTGTAGGTTATGTACCCCGGCATGTTAACATCCCAGTCATGGTTCTCTGTGTACCATGTTTCTGTGATTACTATGACATCCAGGCATCCCTCTTCCATCAAGGCAACCAGTTCAGGGAGCTTGTTGCCCAGACTACGGGCATTGGTAGGCATTACCCTCCATTTCTTGATGGCCTTACTCCTTTTTGCCCCATCCCTGTCCTTCTTGCCTTTGTCACTTTCTCCATTTACCCCTGCCATTCTCCCTATTGACATCTCTATCTTGGTGTTTACTTCACTTACTAACGTGACTTTTTGGGGGGGGCTAGAATTTCCCTGCTCCTTTCCATTGCCTCCCCCTTGGCTAGTTTAAATATTTGCCAATGATTCATTTAAACCTATCACCTAGTATCCTGGTTTCCCTCCTGGACAGATGCAGCCCATCATGCCAGTATAGGCTTGCATCACTCCAGGTGGAACCCCAGTCCCCAATGAAGCCAAATCCCTGAGCTCTGCACCAGTTTTTCAACCACTGATTGAATCCCATGGTATGGAGTACCCTAGCCTCTCCTGCGCCATAGACAGGCAGCACCTCAAAGAAGATTACCATGCGTGCTACTTGTCTAAGGCCCCTCCCCAATTCCACAAACTCTTCCTGCACTGCTCTGATCCCTTTCTTAGACAAGTCATTTGTCCCTAGATGAACAATGACATCCAGCTCCTTCCCCTGTGCAGCTGCTCCTGCGATCCAGAGGATTCACTCCCTGTCCCCCCAAGCCATGGCACCAGGCAGGCACCTTACCTCCCTCTCCCCTTCCGCCCCCTGTTCTACCCTCCTAACAATGGAGTCCCCCACCAGGAGTTGTTTCCTTCCCCTGTGGGGTCACATGCCACCCTCCTGTGGATCTCCTTTGTGGAGGTTCCCAGCATCCTCCTTGGTCTCCACTGTGGGTGCCTCCATAGAGGAACCACACTTTGCCAGAATGTGGAGAGGTACAACTGGAGGGATGCACCTCTATTCCACCACCCCACCCTCCCTGAGCCCACTGCAGTCCAACTGCTCCTCTTTCTTGGCAACCTCTGAGGCAATGGCAGTGGCCCTGGTGGTCCCTGGATGGAAGAGGAGGTCCCACAACTCCTGGCCAACTCAGCCTGGAGATGAGCAATGTCCTCCCTCAGCCCAGAGAGGTGCCTGCAGATGGGACAACACCGCATCCTTCAGAATGTCTCCCGGAAGACTGCTGCTCCACAGCCACTGCACTGCACCACTCCCATCATGTCTTATTTCTGGCTCCTTCACTGTTGTTTAGAATCCTTACTCTTTCCTCTTTTTTTTTCTTCTCTCTCTACTTACTTACTGCTTCTGTGCCCTTTAAGCTCCTGATCATCCTGTATTTCTCAGTAGACCCCTTACTTGCTCAGAGGCAGACTCCCAACAGCTAGAGGGGGCCAGAGAGCTACTCATGCCCTTCTAGGATGGTGAGTCTTCGGTGGTTCTGTGATCACTCACTTCCCACTCCCAAACAGGAAGTTCCTGTTGTCAGTCAAATCCTGTGCCTGTAAAAGTAGAACTAGCTTTGGGTGGGAGGGAAGGAGGGCAATATAGTCCCAGTTGAGAAGTCCAGTCACACAGCACTCTTTCCTCCTGGTGTTCTCTGCCAAGCCTCTGGCAGAATCTTTCTAAGGCAGTGCTTAAATCTAGCTTCCTTCTAGCTAAGCTACTCCCCCTACTTACTAGATCTTTCTACATGTAATTAAATTGCACAGCTTCAGCCACCTGAGATTTACACCTAGATAACTGCTCAGATAACCTTTCACTTCAGCTAACTTAGACAAACACACTAACTTTTTTTTTTTGTTTGTTTGTTTTTACCCTAAATTGAAGGTCCCAGTAGAAGAGTTCTACTTCTTTAGTCCCAGTAGAGAAGTCCAGTCACACAGCACTCCTTCCTCCTGGTGTTCTTTGCCAAGCCACACTTTGTGAACATACCAACATGCAAATGTCATCAGCAGAAGAAGGCCTTATAGTCTATCCTGGTGGCTTGTATTGCAGAGCCCCAAGCAGCAGATGAGGACTCAACCCCCTTTCATCAACTGATCCCCCTCCTTCCCAGCCATTCCCTTGCTGACCCAGAATTTCCCTTTTACTCTGTCCCTTCTCCTTTATATGGGTCCATTCCACATGCATACATTTATCATGTTTTAAGATTACAAGTTTTTATGTGGTCTGAGTTACAAGTGACCAAACATTTCTTACAAATGTATTCAGTTATGAAATGGGCTTCACATTTCCAGCCCTCCAATTGGCTGTCAGCCCTGTGCTAACTATGTCTAGTGCATGGGTGATTTGAGTGAAATCAAGTAAAGGCAGGCAGGACACAGTAAAAACTAAAGGAAATTAATGTGCATTTGGAACATTTAAAAAAAAAAAGAATGTTAGCGTCCACCATTGTTTTTTTATCAAATGCCAGCTTAAACTCAGCCTAAAAGAAAACACAAATTCCTCCACAGTGTAATTCACTATTTCTCTCAAATGAAATAAAAACATCTGGGATCAGTGGTTTCTAGATATCTTCATGTACTGTCATTCCAGTTTTTACAAGATTTGTCCCCTAACATCCCTCCCGCCAGCTCACCTGATGGCTGACCTGCTGCCAACTCACTCTTCTCCTCAGTAGATCCTGGACTATTGAGCCTTTACTGACCTTAATTCATTTTTTTTAAATCGGGCCTCTTCTCAGCTTCTCCTGTATTCCGTTGATGTGTCTCCCAGCTACTCTTTTGCTGAACAGTCTATCGATAAAGATGGTGGTGAATTATATGAGTCACCAGTGCTAGCGGTAACCATCAAGCTTGTAGATCAGGACATAGTTGGGTCTCCAGGACACCATTAGCCATGGGAACACATCCATAGCCCCAATTGTTTGAGGAGTACTGCACACATCGGTGGCATCTCCTTACCCAGGCTGCTGAATGTGAAATTGCAGCACAAAAAAGGGTATAGTTACTGCCACTGGATTTTCAAAATTAAAAAGTATGTGTGTGTTGGGGGGGCAAGGTAGTGCCTTGTCAACCAGTTGAGGAAACCTGTAGCTATGGGTGGCATGTTAGGACAAAAGTCCTTAGCTCAAAAAGAAATGCAGTACAGTGATGCATGTGGAGGAACTATTTTATCTCAAATTAAGACAAAGAACTAACTTTTATTCTACTTAATCCTCTAAATTCAAATTTTTTCAAATACATGAACAGGTAAGGTGCCCATTTCATAAGCACAATAAGACACTCTAGGGGTGTGTGCTAAACATTTCTAGCTCACGGTCAGGGGCTAAAGGCACTCAACCTGTGGTCTTGTGCCTAAGTACACCCCGGCTGTGCACAGAAGTGTCTAGTGCACACCCCATCGTATCGTATTGCTTACTTATTTTCACCTAATTTTAAAAGTTCTTCTCCAAATTTCTCTGTTGTTTCCAGATGCAAAGAAGCATGCAGAATGGATATGTGAACTGAATTTTACATCCCAGGCATTAAAAGGGACTATGATACTAGAAGCTAAACATTTTACCAAATTTAAAATTTCACCTTTTTAAAATACTGTAATTTTAAATGCACCCTTGTAAATATTATACAATTTCACAGGTACATAGGAGTTCTGTATACGCAAAGCATATACAGTATGTGTTCAAAGTTTCCAATTACTAGCTGTAAAGGGAAGCAGAGTTATAGACAGCTAGACATTTTGCCAAAATTAACATTTTGGTTATTTCCATATGATTTTAAAACAACTTATCCAAATCTTATCAAACGGAAAACATTTAAAGTACAATACTACATGGTTAGGTGTGCTTTATTTCACATTTTTAGCTTTAATGAAGCACCTGATTTTTAAAAGTGGATTCAAGGCTTGCGTCAAGCCCTGCATCAACTCCAAAATTTGATGTAACTGCGCCAATGAGTTTGCCGCAACTTGTGCCTAATGTTATAACCTTTGGCACAGTTGTGACAATTTCCATGATTTATGGCAGTTTGTGCCAAAGCAATTTTGCCACCTGGACAACCACCAAGCACAATGCAACATTTTTCATTGCCTTTGTGAGTTTTGTGAATCAGGGCCCTGAAGTGTAATTTAGGAGGCTAGTGAAAGTAGTAATAAGTTTAGATTCATTGGGGATTAAATTGTAGAAGTAGCAGGATGATTGGAGGGCACTGCAAGCCTGCATGCTAATGCGGATATGGCAATTTGCCTATCTGCAGTGCAGATCTCAAATAAGTATGATCCACAGCAAAGCACTGCACATTGACGGAGTAACTGACTTATGTGTATATTGTGACAGGGAGTAAATTCCTATGAATATGAGAGGGCCACTTATTGACTGAGGTATGTTCCAAAAGGAAAAGGAGCCATTGTGATCTTCTCCAAGACCCTCATGGTACTGAGGCCTATGAGAAATGATAGTGACATCAGTTGGCGGGTGAGGATATAGCATGCACCAAACAGGAAAGGGATCTTGGTGTTATCATCTCTGATGACCTCAAGGTAGGGAAACAGTGTGACAAGGCAGCAGGTAAAGCAAATAGGATGCTGGGATGCATAGGCAGGGGCATCACCAGCAGGAAAAGGGAGGTCATAATTCCACTATACAAGACGCTAGTGAGGCCCCACCTGGAGTACAGTGTACAGTTCTGGAGACCATACCTCACGTAAGGACATAGACAGGGTAGAGAAGGTTCAGAGGATGGCAACAAAGATGGTGCATGGATTGCATCACAAGTCCTATGAAGACAGGTTGAAGGAACTGAACATGTACTCCCTGGAGGAGAGGAGGGAGGGTGAGAGGGGATATGATAGAGACATACATGTATCTCACAGGGAGGAACAGGGTGCAGGAATACACTATTTTTAAGTGAAAAAGATGTACCAGGACTAGAGGGCATGGGATGAAGTTGGAGGGAGGATGATTCAGAGGAAACATGAGGAAGAATTTCTTCACAGAATGGGTGGTAGACAAATAGAACACCCTGCCAGAGGAAATGGTGGGGACTGAAACAATCACGGGATTTAAGAATGCATGGGATAGACATAAAGGAATTCTGGAGGTCAGGGGTAACGGGCAACAGACTTCTAGGAAAACATAATCTGAACTTACAAGCTCAAATGGGCAGACTGGGTGGGCCATGGGCCCTTGTCTGCCGACACTGTCTATGTATCTATGTGTTGGATAAGTAAACATTTTCTAACAGTCTGTTGAAAGAGGAATGGGCTTTTCTTCTGGGCAAATTAGAGGGCGTGTCTGAACTGTCAGGATGTGCTGAAATTGAGCCAAGAGGGATAGGGTATTGGTCTTGTCAAGGGACATGAAGTATGTGAGATTCAAATTAAAGGATGTGGGGAGGAAACGGTTAGTATGGAGAGTCATCAGTTGTAGGAATTACATGCATGATTTCACCAAGAAAGAGACAGATCAACCAGGTAGCAAAAGGATAGTAGACTCCCAGCAAGTAATCTTACTGTCAGCCATTTCAGCTTGAATGCAGGTTATACTGTACATCCTTCACTCTCAGTAAACTGACTATCCACAGATCCTGATTTATTTGAAAGTCTAAGCAACAAAGGCACTCAGAAAGATGTAATGGTGGAAGAAAATGTATGTGGCACCAGGAAGGAGGACTTCTGGCTATTTCAATTGGATTGGTCAGATCAGAAAAGGAGTAGGTGACTCTTTTTAAGGAAGAAGGTCACTGCAAAGACCCAAGGATGATATCACAGAGACCAACAGCTCTACTGAGTCCTTTTGATTATGCTTACGAGAACAGGAAGGGAAAAACAGTCATCCAGGGCGAAGCTATGGGACTGCAAACATCTCAGCTTTTTAGATTAAGTTGGAACATGTGCTTTGTGAATGTCAATTTTCACTAGAGGAACTCTGGAGGCATTTGCGTATCATGCATTGTCTTGTACTGCTTGGTACTAATTGGATGTGTGCTATGTTAATAGTTCCTGCTCAAGTCATGTACTGTTTTATCTTCTATATTGTATTATACTGTTTTATAATGTATTGCTTGTCCTGTGACCTTGTATTGTATTGTACTGCTTGTTTTGTAACCTCCAGGGTCATACCTGACAATAGATGCACTCTGTATCCGGTGTACATAACATTGTCAATAAAAGATAATAAATGAATAAATTATGGTACCAGAAATATTTCATAACATTTTGCCCATAGTAATTTTTGGTATTTCCACTGTAAATTTAAAACTGCTAAATCCATTTTTTTAATTTTGTTAGATACCAGGGGACAGATATTCAAAACTTTGCCCTGGCACAAAACCCAGTTTCCCCACACAAACTGAGTTTTGTGCAGAAGTGCCACATTCAAATGCCCAGATAGTGCAGGTGCACTGGGCTTGCGCTGGGGCAAAGAGTGGAGGGGAATGCAAGGCAAAACTATACAAACTGTGGGGCGGGGACCTGAATATCAGTGCAATCTGATATTCAAAGTATGTACCCCACATGGGGGTCCTAGTATGATCCTCTTGTACGGAGCAATTATTGCTGAACAAAACCAAGTCTTAACCCAGCACAACTCTAATGGCCACCTGAGGTAGTGCATTGGTGCCCCCCTACACAGTAGGGCCCACTGTCTAGTTGTGCCTCTCCCTCTAATCCCAGTCCCTGTGTCTAGCAGTCCCCCTCCCATTCACCAATTGACATCTCTGTATAAATTAAAATAATCCCTGGTAGTCAAATGGTCCCTCATCCCCATTCTCCAATTAACATCCGCATATATAATACTAGTTTCCCTGGTAGTCCGGTGCTCTTACCCTCTCCCCTGTTATCCAATTGCCATCTCCTTATAAATGAAAATATTCCCCGGTAGTTCAGTGGTCCCTCCCCCTCCCCCATTCATTGATTGCTGTCCCCATATAACACAATAGATGCCCTGGTATTCTAGTGGACCACTCTCTGATCACTGATCGCTGTCCCATTAACTAAGTTCTTAACTTTAACCCAGTAGTCTAATTGTCCCTCCCATCCCCAATCGCCATCCTGTTGAATGCTAAATAACATATTCCTGGTGGTCTAGTGCACCCCCCACCCTGGCAGGTAGTGACCACCACCCTGCTGTCCCTGATCCTGACTCCCTGTCAGTGTCTGGCACATCCCTCCTCTCTTCACCATGGCTGCCACTGAACACCTACTGTATGCTTTGGAGAGCATACTTTACACAGCAGACACTCAGTGACAGCTCAGTCAGTGGCTGGCAACATTAGAGAGGGGAGCTGTGCCAGTTGCCAGCTGGGGGTCAGGACTGTGGGAGTGGGTGGTGGGTCACTACCTGTCAGGTTGGGGGGTGCACTACACCACCAGGGATATGTTAGTATTTAATGATATGGTGATCAGGGACAGGGAGGGACCACTGGACTACCAAGGTAATGTTAAGAACCTAGATAAAAGGATGGGAATCAGCGATCAGGAAGGGGATGTGCTAGACCACCAGGGCATCTATTGTGTTATATGGGGATGGTGATCAGTGAATGGGGGAAGGAGTACTCAATTACCAGGGAATATTTCCATTTATAGGATGATGACAATCAGAGAATGGGGGAAGGAGAGGGACAACTAGACTACCAGGGAATAGTTTATTTTATTCGGGACAGTGATCGGTGAATGGGGGAGAGGGACCACTGAACTACAGGGACCTATATATATATATATATTTTTTTTTTTTTTGGGGGGGTGTCTGACCCAACCTCTATTGGTCGGTTGCCTGACCCATGCTGCCTCACAGAGCACACCACCAGGCTCCTGTCCCAAGCACCCTAGGATTCCCCCAGGAGCCGTTGGCTTCCTGGTGAATTCGAGCAGTACTGGGGAGGGGGGTCTCCCATACTCCAGATTACTCCCCCGGGGCAGATCCGCCAGCTTCCCAACAGTTCTTCAACAGATCCGGGCAGGGAGAGGATCCATTCCACAATTCGGGACCGGCACCGACATCATTTGTAGGTAGACATATTTTTAAAGTATTAAACCACTTGGGGCAAGGGCGTGCAATGATGTCAAGCATCTGCCCCATTCCCCTAAGTTTATGGTACCAGCTGCAGTGGTACCCCCAGCCTCTGCCAGGGTTCCATGAAGTGCCGGACACTTTTCCCCCCCGAGAAGGAAAGCAGTCCCCAGGATGCTCGAACCTTCTCACCCGGCCTGCCCTCCAACTCCCATGTCCATTCCCGAACCTGGGTCATCGGCATTGCAAGCAGAAATCCAACTACTGCACCGGTGGCCCGGCAAAAGGGATCTATATTTACTCTACCTGGATTAGGATCAGAGGGGATGTGGCATAGCTAAACACCAGGGACATATTTGTACTATAGGAACTGGGATAAGAACATAACATATGAAAGCGCTGGAAGAAGGGGACCGTGCAATCCATCTAGTCTGCCCCCATAGGCTACTCCCCCAGTCTCATAACTTTTCTAGTTTACAGCAGTGTCTATCACATCCTACCTTGAACTCCTTACTGTTTTTGATCCAACCTCTGGGGCAGACTGTTCCAGGGTTACACCATCCTTTCAGTGAAGAATAATTTCCTGCTATTTGTTTTGAAACTTTCTCCTTCTGGTGCATGCTATGCCCCTTGTGGGTGTAGACATGTTTTCTCTAAAGAGATCTTGTGTTTGTACTGAGCTGATTCCTCTAAGGTATTTAAATGTCTCTATCATATCCCTCTGTCCTTTCTACTTTCTGTTGAGTACATGTTAAGATGGCTGATTCTTGATTCATAAGGTCCTTTGTGCAGTTCATGTATCATCTTTGTAGCTCTTCATTGCACTGTCTCCAGGCAACCCCCATTCTTCTTGAGGTGTGGTCTTCTGAACTGGACACAATACTCCAGATGAGGCCTCACCAAGGACCTGTAAAGTGGCATCATCACTTCACTTTTCCTACTCATACCCCTATCTATGCATCCAAGGATGCTGCTAGCCTTCTGAGCCACCTTTTTGCATTGCCTGGTTGACTTTAAATCATCAGATACGAGTACCCCTAGATACCTTTCTACTGTTGCTTCTGTCAGCTGTTCCCCTCCAAGGGTACATTTCCTGGCTAGAATTTTTTCTCCTCAGATGCATAATTTTACATTTCTTGGCACTGAATTTCAACTGCAATTGTTTTGACCAGTCTTCCAGCTTTTGTAGATCACTGACCATTCCTGAGACCCCCTCTGGCATTTCTACTGTGTTGCAGATCTTGGTGTTATTTGCAAACAGGCACACTTTTCCCTGCAATCTATCTGCTATGTCACTGATAAATATGTTAAACAAGTTTGGCCCTAGCACTGATCCCTGGGGGACTCTGCTGGTCACCTCACCCTCCCTTGACTGAATGCCATTTACCAACACCTCTGGGTTCTTCCTTGGAGCCAGTTCCTAATCCAGTTGACAATTTTCTTTTTTCAAATTGAATAAACTTTATTGAAAAGTGAAGCAACAAATTTAATATGGTTTACCAATCAGGGAATATAATTCTGATAAGAGAAACAACAACAAACTTCAGCATACAGAACATTTTATATAAACCCTCTTATCAGCCCTCCAACTCCTCCACAACCCTTGCCACCTGAAGTAAACAGACCAAACACTCAAAATACCCATGGAGGAGAACCCAAGCAGGTCAACATGCCTAGTGGTGTGTGGGACCCTACCAAAAAGGCAGGATCCATAAACATTCAGTTAGTCAGATATAAGGGTTCCCAAATGTGTTTGTATTTGTGAGTTTTGCGATCATATTGACTATAGGTGTTCTGCTTGTAGGCAAACAGCACCTCCCTATACCATTGAAGGACATGAATGGAGCTCTGATCCAGCCAGTGCCAGAGGATGACCTTTTAGCACAGGCCAAAATCAAGGTAGTATGTGGTCTTTTGTTACCAATCAAGGCACCAGCGTATTCCCCAAAGGCACATTTCAGGACAAAAAGCCTCAGATAACACAAACAATGGGTCTAGATGTGTTGAATTGACCTCAAAAGGGAGCACTATCTCACAAGACCAGAGGATATGGAGCAAAGAACCAGTTCCTTACCACATCTGGAACAGGTGACAGTGAGTAGCCTACCATCCTATGCAGTTTGACTGGAGTATAATACAAGTTATGCAGAATCCAAAGCTGCATAAACTTGTATCTATCCTATTCATGTAATTGTATAAATGCTTCCATGTCTCAGGCCAGTTCCAGGTGGAATTATTGATCGGGAGGGCTTGATCCCAATAATAGAACCTGGCACATTTTTCATTGGCCAGATAGTCCCTCAGAGATTGATAATAATATGAAATATAGTAGGAAGTGGGGCAGACTTAACCAGGGGAAAGCAAAGTTCCCAAAGGGCTATACCAAGGCCAGTACCAAAACATTTGAGAAGCATAGGTGAAACCTGGAAATATTTAAAACAAACAGGATGGTAGCCAATGGCATAGTTCCTCACCTCCTGAAAGGAAAGATGTTTTTAAGTGGAACCATACCCATATTAGACCCAAACTGTTCAGAAAGCATCTACCCAGCTACTTGAAAGTTAGGGTTCCCAAACAAAGGATAGGGAGATGTCTTTATACCTACATATTTTTATTAAATAGTATAGCTGTAAATAACCTTAGAGGGATGTTTCCAACGGAGTGCCCCACAATGTTTGAGGGAGTTTCTTCCTGGGAAGGTATAACATTGTTTGAATATCTAGGGCAGTACTAGAGTACAAAGAATACTCTATATTCACCCAGAATGGGACATAGGACCCTATGTGGTCCTCATCAGATGATCAAGCCAATAAGGAAGTCTGGTACAATGCACTGCCAGACAGTACAAAAAGAGTTGGAACCTGTAAGCCCCCATCCTGTTTAGTGAGCATTAGTCTTGACAGGGCTCGACAAGTGCCTTACCTGCCACAGAAAAGAGGTGAAAAGTCTGTGAACTTGATTGAACCACGACTGAGGTGCTGTGAAATTACACATCTGCAAGGGATATAGTAACCAAGGTAGTATATTCATTTTTAGGATGTTTAAATGGCCCCACAAAGAAATAGGTAACAGGGACCAATGGTCCAAGTCCTTTTTAACGCAAGTCAAAATGGAGTTGAGGTTGAACTTTTTCATTTTATTGAATGACGTACTAAGGAAAATCCCTAAATATTTCAAATGATCCCAGACCCAGACTAGACCAAGATGTTCAACATCAGCTTTTAGAGTAAAACCGTTGAGTGGCATAACTTAGGTTTTGGTTAACTTCAGCTTATAACTGGAGATAATCCCAAACCAAGAAATAATATGCAAGGCAGCTGACAAGAATGTAACAGGTGAGAAGACATGCAACAAGATGTCAGCGGTGTACACCAATAATTTATACTTGTGGGGCCTATTGCGATACCACAAACCTGAGGGAAACTGTTAAGCTTATGGATCAGAGGTTCCAGGAAAAGATTGATGAGATAGGGTGAAAGTGGGCACCTTGCCTGGTGCCTTGCTGGGCGAACGGGTGGAGAATACACTATTATAAAGTATGTGAGTTGACAGGAAAGAGTAAAGTATCCTGATCCATTTTGTAAACTCCTGGGGATATGGTATTTAGGCAACAGGAAAAACAAATAATCCCATGAGACCCTATTGAAAGCCTTTTCTGCTTCAGAGACACCAAAGACACAGGGTATAAAGTCCCTGGATATAGAAATAAGGTAGGATAACTTTGGAAATGGTCTGCTGAAAGTCTACCTTTCACAAATCCTACTTGTTCCCTGCTCAAAAGAGTCCCACACATGCTCCAATTTACAGACCAGTACCGTAGCAAGGATTATAAAATCCACATTAATTAGGGTTATAACATGGTCAGTGATGTTTCTGTGAACTGACTGGCAGAGATTGATCAGCTGACCGATGATTAATCTCTGTTAATCAGTCACTCATTTAGTTGAGGTGATCAGTCACCTGTGTAGAAATCCACAGCATACTAAATCTAGTTATTGTGAGAAGAAAATGTTTTAAAGGCAACCATCCTGTGATCCCTGTTTAGTGAGACTGGATCAGTGTTCAGACTCCCCACCCACCCACCTGGTGGTCACAGTAATATTGGGTGATTAATATTAAGTAGTCAATGAGGATCCTGGGTGATCATCATAACTGCCTGATTTACTGTCTCACCACACAACAGTGTAATAGTCAGTGGCAGCAGAATTAGATAAGTACCGTAATGCAGCGCACATATGTCTGTTGTCATGCAAACTTACCCACCCTGCTGACACCATGTTTGAGAGAGAGAGAGAGAGAGAGAGAGAGAGAGAGAGAGGCCAAGAAACAGAGAGACAGTCCATTTGCAGGTCATTGGTTGTTTGATACTGGGACCACAGAGAAATGGTCCTCCTTCCCAGTCAGGAAGTGAAAGTGCTGCAATGCCATCTCACTCTGTCTCCATTGTGTCTGTCTGTCACTATAATGAAAGCTCTGCTTCCGTGAGTCACCTGCCATGCCTCACTCGAGAACCGCAGCCAACCCCTGAAACAGAGATGAGAAGAGTGATCACCGTGATAGCGGAAGAGGCAGAGCCAATTAGCGCCAGTGTTTCTCTGTCTCAGGGGAGAGAGGTGATAGAGATCAGTAGGCTTGTATCTGACTGAAACATGTAGTAGAATGTGTGACTAAAGGGATTACTGTGGATGTTGGGGAGCTCATCAGTGCAAGGCGAGAACCTGGGGGGTGACCAGCTAGACATAGTGGCAGACAGCTGTGTGAGCACACAGAATGATGGAGCACCCTGTTCCAATGATGTTCCAGTTACTCCTTGATTGAAGTGTATGTGGCCTGTTCACCACAGACTTGTCTGGTTTGAACTATTTTTTTCTGTGACATAACACAGAAAAGTGTGCTACTGCACACATAAATGGTGGAAGAATACTAAGTAGTTCTAACATGTTCTTCCTCTTATTTTAAAATTGTTTGCCCATTTCTCTCCAATTTTGTCCCATGTTATAAGCACAATAACCCACTCCAGGGTATGCAGTTATTGGAGATTAATCAACACCCTGTGTACTATAAGGACATTCGGCCTGCAGCCTCATGCCTCTAGCGCACCTGGGGTATTGATTAATCCCCAATAACCACCACACCCTGTCATGGGTTCACATCGGCCTGTAATTGGTGACCAAGAAAGAGTCATGGCCAGGTTTTGAGATTACAACTATAGTAGCCACAGTTAGCGAAACATCTGACCAGCCTGCTATAAATATATAGTTGTAAATGTGTAAAAGTATAGGAGCCAATTGACTTTTAAAAATCTTGTAAAAATTAGTAGTATACCTATCTGGGCCAGGAGATTTATCTGAGGCTAAGGAGTCTATAGCTTGTGAAAATTCAGCAAGGGTTAGAGGAGCTTGCAAAATAGCAACCGAAGAATAAGTCAATTGGGGAAGGGGTATGTCTTGAAGGAAGTAAGTCAGGAGAAAAAGGAGAGGAAGGTAGGGCATATAACTGTTGATTAAAGGCCTTAAATGTGGTGACTGTATCCCACAGTGAGGTAGGAGCTGGCCAGAAGCAGAGTGGATTGAAGAAACAATACTATCCACAATCTGAGAGCAAACCGGAGAACCAATAGCTTCCCAGCTCTCTGCCTGATCAAAATATTTCACCTTGGAATGTGACAATAAATGCTCTGCCTTCTCACCCAGTAGGGTGTTATACTGATATCTGAGGTCCTCAAACTTTGTCACCCTGACTAGGGTGAGATCTGTAAGATGCACTCTTCTAATGCCCAAAATATTGCCCAACAAAGAGGAAGTCTTAGCCATAAGCTACTTTTTATCCCTAGTGGCCAAGCAAATCAATTCCCCTCAAAAGGTGCACTTCAAAGCCCCCCAAGAACAAATTGAGTTTAGTCAAAGAGGGGGAATTAGTCACCATAAAAGTTTTGACAAAAAGATTGGATGCATTTCCTAAAATCTTTGGATTTGAGAAATTGGTTATTCACTGTGTGGGAATAATGTTTATGAATTGTGCTTGGTGCCACTTGTTTGTACATTTATTTGTTTTGGCCATACCCGTTCCCATCTTGAGTATGAGCTGATAGTTTGAAGGCCCAAAGAATAAAATAGAATCCACCTCCTCCAACTCACAGAGAGTATACCTGGCAGCACTCAGAGAGGAAAAACCTTTTAACGAAGGAAACCTCTGAGGAACCATGGCTACCAAGTTGCCTTCCTTCTAGGCATACTATGAGGAGATGGAAATAAAGGCTGAATGTATTTCTGCTTCTGGATTAGGAATGTAGGTCTCAAAGCAAGATGATGTCCATCTTCCTAGATGTTTAATGATGTAGGCTGGAACTTTCTTTCGAGATGCGGAGGTAGCAGCACCGATTCTAAATGAACGTCCAGAGTAAGCAAAAGGATCAAGTCCCAGGCATTGCAATAGTGATAGAAATGGAATCCACAAATTCTTTGGTGGTTAGAGGAGCATTATTATGAGAAGTAAGTAGGGAGAATCAGGACTGGATTGAATATGAAGGTTGCATAGCTGGTTCAAAAGTAGATGGGGCACTGAGTCGTATTAGTAGGAAAATATCAAATGTCTCGCCTTCTTGAAGTCTGTCCGTCTTTGATGCAGGTAGATGAAGAACATAGTAGTCAGCTCGCTTGGTAAGATGTTTAACTTTGAGAAAGGATGTTGCAGAACTTACTGAGACTGTAAATTCTCCGGGGCGTAGAAATCCATAAAATGCCAATGATATAGCTGCAAGTAGAATGGTGGATTGTGAAGTAGGAGGTTCAGACTTCAGTAAAGTAATTAACTGTTTGAATATGATATTGTCGATGGGCAAGCGAGTAGGCATCTTTTTGAATGAAAGTTTTTGGATTGCTGAAAGGAGGAGCTTAACTGCAGGATAAGATGTCAAGGAGCCGGATGATGGATCTTGTAAGCAGAAATGCAATTGAATGTCAGCTAAGTATTGATGAATGGTAGAATAGGATAATTTCCTGGTTGAATGGCAATAGGTCGTGAAAGCTAATATGGTGGGTAAGGAAATCGGGAATGCAGAGGAGGCTGACATGGCACAGAATGAATTGTATTTTCTCCAGGCTGTGCGGTAAGCTGATTGTGTGCTGACAGATAATGCTGACCACATGAGGTTTTGTGCTGAAGTCAGGTAAATGCTCATGGCATGACTAGATCCTTGAAATGAGGAACTGGAGTTGGTAGAGGATCTGCTGTAGGAAGGAGAATATGGAATTTCTGAAATTGAAAATGGGAAAGGTAGTCAGCTGCTGGGTTGAGATGACCAGGAATATGAAGACACTGAATACAAAAATTATGAATTAGAGAAAGCCATGTTACTCTCCGCAAGAATAGCATGATTGTAGGAGAGGATGATCTGCCTTTGTTAATAATATCTACTGTTATTTGATTGTCTGTATAAATTAATACTGTGGACAAAGACCAGCAATGACCCCAAGTGGCAGCTGCTGCAACTACTGGATATATCTCAAATAACGAAGAAGAAGTCGTGGCCATGGGTAAGTGTAGAAATTCGTGAGGCCATGTTGAAGAAATTCAGGATTGATGGAAAATAGCAGTAAATCTGTGAGTAGGCGAAGCATCCGTGAAGGCTTTAGGAGAAAGCTCTTGAGAAATGTCTTTGTAGAACATAGAATGACTATTCCATTGGTTTAGGAAGAGGAACCACATGGCAAGGTCGGATTTTGCAGTGACTGTAATAGAAATATGATGGTGGAGGGCTGAAGCTGAAGGGAGCAATTCGAGTAAATATGCTATGAATGAACGTCCTTGAGGAATTATACGTGTAGTGAAGGAGAGATAACCTAGCAAAGACAGAAGTTCATGTTTTGTACAAGATGAGCGATTGGAGAATGAAAGGACCAGAGTCTTGATTCTGCGTAACTTGTCCATAGGGAGTTTGGCTTCCATGCGAACAGAGTCAAGAATGATGCCCAAAAATTCAAGGGAAGTAGCAGGACCAGAAGTCTTTTCCTCTGAAACAGACACAGCCAATTGATGAAATAAATGACGTAAGGCAGAAAGGGCTGCCACCGGGAGGCGCAGAAGGAGGCTCGATAAGAAGAAAATCATCAAGCAAATGAATCACTGAGGTCACCCGACAACGATTCAACAACAACCAACAAAGTGTCGAAGAAAATACGTCAAACAGTTTTGGACAGCTTTTGCAACTGAAGACTACTTGCACAGCAAAGTAGTAGGAATCAGCTCATTTGATGCCATAGAGATGCCAAATGGATGGATGAATAGGAAGGAGTTTAAATGCATTGGCAATGTCAGCTTTGGAAAGCCATGCGCCTCTGCCCATCTGTTTGATAGTCAATATGGCATCATCAATCTTGGCAAAAGCCAGAGAAAAATCCCGAGAAGGGATAAGAGAGTTGATACTAGGGATGCAAGTGGCAGGTGGAGCGGATAAATCAAATATAAGGCACTGCTTTCCAGAGAATTTGTAAGTAGCAGTGCCAATAGGGCTGACACAAATGAGAGGAAATGGAGGATGGAGGAATGGTCCGATGATATAGCCTTTATCCAGTTCCTTCTGTAAAAGGGAGGAGACCAAGTCCAGTTGAGAGAGAGCTGTGTGTAAATTAGGAGATTTGTAGGAGTCCTGAGGAAGAGAACATATGCCAGTATGGAATCCAAAAGTAAATCCGGAGATGAGAAATTACACCAAGGAGCGAGATGGATGATCGTCGAGGAAATGAGCCAGTGTGGTGACATTAATAGGAGTAGGGATGACTGAGTAGTTAGGTCCTGCTTCAAGGGTTGGGGCAGATTGATTTCACATGAGTTTCACCACAATGACTGCAAACGTGCAGCATACGGCAGGGATGAAGAGAGCAACCCATATCATTGAAATTGTTACAGACAGATCTACCAGCCATCAAAGTAATTGGATGACCATGTTTGTCATAGGACAAGTGAGGCATAGCAATATGATTATGTATAGTCCTGGTAATAGTGGAGCCTGAAGAGGAAGTACGAGAAGATGAATCAGGAACCGATAAAGGGCAGAAAGAAGCAGCATGGGAAAAGGAGCCGCAAATCTGGCAAGTGAGCGCCTGCTGGTCAGAGAAATGGCAGCAAAACAATTCATTGTTGAGAGAACCCCAGTGAAGGCAGACATTCAGGTGAGATAAAGCAGCAGCTGCCTTAGCTGAAAAAGATTTATGGTAGTCGTAAAAGTGAGTACCACCATAGTGGAAGCCGAGGTCGACTACGAGATATAAATAGGTATCCAGCTCCTCCCTTCGAGATGGAAAGGCAGAACACAGAATGTCTCTGAATAGACTAAATGCCAGGACGAATTCAGGAATAGTCAATTTCTTGGAAAGCCTAGGGTCCTTAGAATGCAGAACAATGGAGAAGTCACCACAAGAGATGACTCTGTTCTCAATAGTATCATGGGAAGAAATAAGCAAGGAGATAAGGTTGACATCCTTCCCTTCGATGATATCCTTGCGGAGATGAGCGGGAACCAAATGAACAGGGGAGACAGCAGGCATAGAGGAGTTGGAAGCCAAATTACCTGAGGTGGAAGCAATGGCAGGCACTGAAGGAGAGGGCTGAGGCATCGGGGCTGGAGCAGGCAGAGGGGCAGGCGGAGTCTGAAGAAGCGGAGAGGAGGACTGACATCATTCTATAACATCCAGGCGAATGGAAATATCAGTCACAGAGGAAGCCAGTTGAGAAATCAAATCTTTTATTTCAGCAAAGACATCAGGAGCAGGGACAGCGGGGCAGGCTGGCCCCTGCCAAGGATTGCTATCTCGATGTTCAAGCCATAAATCATAAAGCTCCTGTTTTTTTGCACCAGCAGGAACAGGGACCCCAAGAACCTTTAGTTCAGCAGGAGATGTGGAACAGTCCAGTCCTTTAAGGAATGGTGAGACTTCGAAGACTTCTTCCGAGGAGCGGGGGGGGTGGTCCTTCAGGTGGAGCAGGAGAATCCATGAATGTAATCAATGAGTCAAATACAAGGAAGGAACAGAAACAGAAACAGCAAATATGGCCAATGTAGTAGTCCAGATATCCAGGAATCAGTGACCAAGGAATCCAGGACAAGGCAGTGAGGTCACAAAAATCCAATCCGAAGTCCAAACTGACTGTCAGGAAAGCGGAATGAAAAAGAAGAAGCTGGGGGCTGGCGGGACCGAAAAATGGCCGAACCTGCAGCAGGAAGCACTCCGGAGGAATCTCAGGAAGGGCCGTGCATGTAGAGCAAGAGAGGGAGAGAGTGAGAGTTGGGCTATCCAACACCCAAAACCATGGAGGCAAAAGAAGAGGGGGGGAAGCAAGGAGGAAAGAGTAGCAGGAGGCATTGACAGAATGCCGCAAACTGCGCAGGAAGCTGGTAAGAACACGGCAACAGGTAAGCCCAGCAAGGGACAGGACCACACGCCCGGCCCGGCATTCAAACTGAGAACGCTAAGCAGAGAGGGCTGGGCGTGTCAGTATTTTATAGGAATCCCCGCCCCTTGAATTACGGGCTGGCCCTATAATTGAATGCCACACCTTATCCCTTTCTAATGAAGGGGAAAGGTTAAGCCGCATAAGAATAGGGTGGTGGTCTGATATTACTTTGGTGGAATAGTGAGAAAAGATAACCCCAGGGAGGTGTTCAACAAGAAATTAAAAAATAGTCAAGTCTGGAAAAAGAATTATGAGGTAAGGAGTAAAATGAACATTCATGGCAGTCAGGAAACAAAACTCTCCATGGGTCCACAAGACCCAAGGAATCCATGAATTTGTGGAGAGCCAACTGCCCAGCTGAGAGAACTTGTCAAGTCCAACCAGACCTATCTGGTACCTTGCAGTGTGCCAGATTCCAATTGCCCCACAAAATAATCGTAAAAAACTCCAGGGGGCTAATAGGGATGCCAAAGAGGTTAAAAAAATGAGGATCATCCATATTAGGACCATAAATAGATCCCAGTATCACTTCCAAGTGGCTGACCAAGGCTTAAAGGAAAATATAACAATTCAAAAGGATCTGCTACTTCCTGCAAGAGGCGAAAGGGAATTCTCCTGGCTATCAGAATAGACACACTCTTCTTACAGGAATCAGAGCCTGCCCCAAAGGCCTGCCCCACCCAGGATCGCCTAAAGAGGAGAGCCTGGTATAGGAGCAGGTGGGTCTCCTGCAAAAAGGCCACATCTACCTGTAACTTATGTAGATGGAGCAGGATTTTAGCCCTTTTGATAGGGGATTGTGCGCCTTTGATATTCTATGAGCAAAAAGTTATAAACACGCTATCGTGTGGCAACAATAGGTAGCAGTTGTCTGGAGAAGCATGAAAGAACTGAAACAAATCTTCCTGAGAAAAACATCTTCAGGTGATGCCCACCCTCTCACCCCCAACGGCCCCTTCCTCCAACCCCCACAGAATAGATAGAACAGGTAAAAAACCAATGAAGCCCAACATCGGTGCAACTCACCCCTCCCAGAAACACAAATGTAATTAACAGTCCAAAACTGCAACAGAATGCCCCCACCCAACTATCCAAGTCCCTCTTGAAACACATAGACTTTAACCTCCCATAGAACCCCCCTCCAAAAAGAATCCCTGATATACAGTAGTGACAGTCTTCCACCAAAACCAACACCGAGTACTATCAGGAGAAAAAACATCTCAACATTCCAGCTCGTGTTATCCCTTCTTCAGCAGTATCTGCTGCTTACCCACCGCCCCCACCCACTGTCCAGAAAGCCTAATAAGGAATGAAAATTAAAAGGCTCTCACTCAGTTTAGTGCACAATGGGTCTATGTGATAACGGTGAACACCTGAAGGCGATCACTCATATCGGCCCAGTCAGAATGCAGAACACATTTTTGGCACTCTGACAACCCCAGCGCATCAAAACAATGGTGCCAGGACAGATTTTACTGCTTTCTGTGGGGACTGCACTCCCCCACACACCCCCAGTGGGGTGCTTCACCCCCTCGCACCCCCCTACTTACGGATTCTCAACTCCAGGGGGGTGCATGTCAGGGGGGGTGAAAGCAGTAAAAATAAAAGGTCTCAGCCAGGTGCAATAAAAAATTGCACCAGCGCCCGGACCTGAACCCAGTACCTCAGCCACACCAGCCACTAGCCAATCCCCAATGCCATGACTTAGCTTGACCAGCAACTGCAGCACCACCCCCTACAGCCTCTCCACCCCCTCACAGCACATGCTCGCCATGCTCGCTCCCACCCCCCCACACGCATATGTATAGCAACATTCTGTCGCCTAGTTCACCCACGCCCTCATCCGGTCGCCCTACCTTTCTGTCGCAGTGAGTGGATTGCGCCGGGAAGGAGTCACCATAATGGACAGCACACTTCCTCATGCACCCACTTCATGGGTTACCATGCAGAACCACCTCAGAATGCAAGTGAACCCAGCTATATTTGAATCTGGGAGGAAGGGAATATAGAGGTAGGGTAAAAAGCTACCATCACACTCCCACCGTCAACCCAATCAGTAAGGCTGAAGTGGGTGATGCAGGAGAAAATAGAGGACAGGGAGTCAAACAAAGGACAGCCAGCATCCACTCTAAATAGAAGCCTCAAGCATAAAGTATGCAAAGGTCCGAGTCTATACCCTTCCCCCATGAACCCCCAAAAAAAGCAACTTGATAAAACCAGGTGGAGTAACCCACCTCAGGAAGGGTTTTATTAGCAGACTAAGTGCTAAAAAATATTTTTGTGCCAGGATGCGGACAAGACCGCCACCCCCAACATACATATCCAACCAAAGCCAGCTTGTCACACTCGGACCCAGTACATGTAAAGGAAACCTGCAGCCCAATCAGCATTAATACCTCTCAAATGGTACAGTAGTGAAAAAGGAAAACAAATTAGTGCCCAATGTCCAAATGGAACAGACCCATCGGGAAGAGGGTCCAAGTCATTGATCGCAGCACACTAAAGTTTGTTCAAACCCAAATGTAAATCCATCACCAAAGGTGAATACCTGGGCAAAAAGCCATACAATTCATGCTTCAATGGATGAGGGTACTGTGCATTGGGATCCAGGCTGAAATGATGTAGCAAATGGATCACAGGTAAAACAGAGGAGCGACTTCACAGGAAGGTAATCCAGCACCACATAAGGGAGTAAACAAAAGCACAGGGATGGGGAGAATAACCAAATAAATCAATGCCGCTTGTAGTACAGTCCTCCAATTGCAGACTGAATCCTCCTAGAATTTGATTAAAGATAGAGAAAGGCCTGTTCAAAGCAGGAAACAGGAGCAAAGAACCATACAGATCCTGCTTGGACTGAAGAGAGTAGTTCGAACTGTGACCACTGGGCAGAGGTATTGTGGCAGGCAAAGTTCCTGAGAAGGCCAAGGAATTGGTTCCCAAGGAGCCAGGCAGGCAGGACTAAGGGAGTAGAGACTTGGAGAGAGGGCAGGAAAGCAAGCATGTGACCCAAGGGAAAAAAAAAGTCTGTATACCAGATGCCTGATGTTTGCAGCAAACCTCATAGGAGCCTTGTCATCACAGGTGCAAGGTAAATGTGCCATCAACTCTTACTGAACTGTAGAATACCAAGTCCTATACAAAAAATAGTAGGAGCCAGATCAGAACTCAACAGCTATAACACAGGTCCAGCTGGTTAGAGAGGTTCCCCTGAGGAGCCATACGGTATCAGGTATTAGCAAACAAGTTGGGCAGCAGCCACCTCAGTTCTTTATTCACCTGGTGCACAGAATCGAACGAGTGCCAGGTATCATTATAGTATACCTGGAGCTTGGCTGGGTACAGAACCTTAAATCACATAGTCACCGCAAACGCTTAATCACAACCAGATGAAAGGCAGCTCTCTTCTGATGGGTACCAGCTGGCAGGTCTTGGAAATTCTGACCCGATGTCCTTCTCAAGTGATTTCTTTAAGCTCCCTAGTTTTTTGGAGGAAGTATTGTTTGCCCAAGAAGTTAAGTAACTTCTGAATGAATGGCCTGGGGGGAGAGCCTGGAGGTGGCCTGGGGGTGCAGAGACTGGTGAGCCCATTCAACAATGTAATACGGGTTGCTGGGTAAGGGACCAGCAATGCACTCAGGTAGCTTCTGGGCAAACTTAATTGGAGCTGCAGCCTCTGCTTCCTCAGGTAAACCAAAGATCACTGTGTTATTTCTCCTGCTCTGTCCTTCCAAGTCATCCAAATTTGTTTCCATCTTGCCTAATTTCTGATGGAGCAGGATTACTTCAGGGTCAGTGTGGTCTTTCTGTCCATCCAAAGAGGTGGCCCAAGATTCCAGGTCCCCACTCTCCGTGTAGTAGCAGTCAAGTCTACTCTTAGAAATTTGAGCTCCTTGGACAAGTTTTGATGTAATCTTTCAAGGCTGAATTTCAGAGAGGAACTTTTCCTCAGTGAGCAAAGGGTGGGGGCAGTGTAGCAGAAGAAGGGCAACGGAGGCAGTGCCCTGGGCCTTGGCCTTTTAGAACTCTTGTCTGGCATTGAGGGTGGTGTGGTGTGATGGAGCCTGTCACATTCGGCATCTATCCTGAGAGTAGCAAGTAAACAAATCCAACAAAATTAGTGGTCCTGTAAGTCCTCAGTGGTGTTGCCAAAAAATTTCAGGTAATAGGACAAAGTAATATCAGAGAAATGGACCAAATAAAAGCAAAGTAGGCAGGAGCAGTGGAGCAGTGCAGTCGCTAGCTCAGAGGCATCACGTGACTTCCCAGTTGACAACTTTCTGTCCCACTCCTATGTGTTCCAATGTATTTATTAGCCTTCCATGTGGAACGGAGTAGAATGCCTTACTAAAGTCCAGATACTCTACATCTACTGCTACCGCAGGTCCACTGTTCTGGTGACCCAATTGAAGAAATCAATCATGTTTGTCTGGCATGACCTCCCTGCTGTGAAGCCATGCTACTTTTGGTCCAGTTTGGCCAGTTTTTTCTAGATATTGTACTATCCTTTCTTTCAGTAATGGCTCCATGATTTTCCCCACCACTGAGGTGAGGCAGACTGGACAGTAGTTTCCAGGGACTTCCTTGCTCCCGCTTTTGTGCAGCAGTACCACCATGGCTTTTTTCCAGTCGTCTGGTACTATACCACTACCAATGGACTTGTTGAAGAGGCCTGCTAATGGGGTGGCAAGTTTCTCTCTGAGTTCCTTTAGTATTCTTGGGTGTATACTGTCATGTCTCATTGCTTTGCACGTTTTTAATTTTTGTAGTTCTTGTAGGACCCTTTCTGTTGTAAAGGGATTTGTGTCAGCTTCACTGGTGTGTTGTCCTTTATTCTTGTGTACTGGCCCTCTGCCCTATTCCTCTTTTGTGAAGACTGAGCAGAAGTATTCATTTAGAACCTCTGCCTTCTGTCTGTCAGATTCAACATTCTGCCCCTCTTTAGTCTTTAAATGAACAATACCTCCCTTAGTTTTCCTTTTCTCTCTTATATATCTGTCCCCTTTTTTGTTTCCTTTGCTATTTTCTCCTCTGCTTTATCCTTGGCTACCCTAACAGCTTTCCCTACTTCTTTAAGCTTATCCCAGTATTGTTCCCTGTAGCTGTCCTTCTCTGTTTCCTTGTACTTCTTGAAAGTTCTTTTTCCCCCTATCCTGAAAGCTTCTTCTTTAGAAAACCAGAGAGCTTCCCCTCCTTTTAGTTTTACTTATCTGTTTGGTTCATTCTGTTGTGGCCAGATTGACTTCACCCTTATGGCCTCCCATCTTTCCTCCACACTTCCCCTGCTCCAACTTTGAGATTATTTTTAATCCAAGTTTTCATTTTGCCAAGTCTGCCTTTCTGAAAACTAGGATCTTTAGTTTTGTGTGACTTGTTTCTTCTGTTCTTTTGACTGTGAGCTAGACTGACCTGTGGTCCTTTACTCCTACATTGACATCGGTGATCCTGGTACTGTTAGAAAGTACAAGGTCCAGGATTGTGTTTTCTCTGGTGCGTGACTGCACCAGCTGTTTTATTTCTGCTTCTTTTAGAGCCCTGAGAAATTCCATCTTCCTGTCTGATGAGGCCGTTGAGAAGGACCGATCTATGTCAGGTAGACTGAAGTCTCCGATGAGCAACAAGTCACTTTTATTGGCCATCATCAATATGGCTTCCAGCAATTGTTTATTTATTTATTTATTGAAATGTTTCACCAGGAAGGCACACTGAGCAACAAGTAGCTCATCTTCCGGTGCGACCTGGGAGGAAGGGGTATAGCTGGAATTAGACATTTAAGCAATAATGCACGACAGGGTGTGTGTTGTGCTGGGATAAAGTCACACCTGGGGTGATTAGGCATGAGGTCGCGGGCTGAGTGTGACTAATCACCCCAGAAGTGATGTTATCCCAACACAACACACACCCTGGAATGCATTATTGCTATTATACAATGGCTCATGAATCAAACAAAAAAAAAGATGAAGACATATGTTTAAAACTAGTTTGCTGTTTTTTTTAATGAGGGGGTGTACTATTTAAAAAAATAGTGCTGATTTCTTGCCAGTAGGTGGAGCTGCCCTGTTTATCTGTGACTCTGCAGTCCCGAGTCTACACATCAGTCTGTATGTGTTGTTTGTTTCTTTTGTGTCATTGCTTTGCTCAAGTGCACTATTAACCCCAGTGTTTTTTTTTTCCAGCTTTCATTTTTTTATTTTACATCTTTCCCCATCTGTCGGTCCTGTGGTGTTAAAAACAGTGAGTGTCAATGATCAGGTAAGACACACTGAGGTTTGCTCTCACACTTGCCGTTAGTGTGTGTGTGTGGGGTTGTCAGCGAAGAATGCCGTGAGTGGTGCGGTTAGACTGGGAGCGGGAGGGTAGCAGATTGAACTGAGGGCTTCTGTAAATGTTTTAATCTGTGTACAGGAGCCAGAGTTTCCGGGGGAAAAAATGTTTGCTGTGAAGCTCAGGTCTCGCAGTTACTGTGTGAGGCTGTGTGCGCTGTGATCGGGAGAGCGCTGATGTGAAGGCAGAATTTGAACGGCACTTAAAGCCGCTCGGGAAACAGCTGTACCAATATAAAATGGTACATTTTGGGATTGGAAACCTTTTTCTGTTTTGGAGATTTTTAGTTTTATAATGAAGGAGCCGGGAGTAAGGAAGGCGGGTTGCGAGCGGGGGAAGTGGGCTGCCTACAGAAAGAGGGATCACTGATTGTGGGCAGTGTGTAGAGATTTAAAATAGGTTCATCCGGTCATCTGTGTGCTGGGACTAGAGCCGTAATGTTGTGCTGGGATAACATCACGGGTCCAGTCCCAGAAAGACCAATGGGAGCCCAGGATTTTTCTTTGCCATTGTATAATAAACATTCAAATTACAAGATCAACATTAACATACAGTTGTAAGGCAGGTGCTACAAACTGTCTTACAACAGAGTTGCACATAACATGTAGAATGAGTGGACAGTAATAAGTGCTGGGTTAATAAGTAAACCAGTGCTTACATGAAAGAAAAGGGAAAAGGAGAGGGAGGGGTGAGGTGGGGGGGGGAAGAGTCATGCCCCTGGACACCCCTTCAGGATGTGAGGAACCCTGCAAGAGAACTGGGGGACCAGAGAGAAGAGGATAAGGTAATATCCCAGAGAGACCCCTTTAAGATGGTGGGGGAAGGGAGTAGAAGAGAGATAAAAGCCCCTTGGGGGTTGGAGATGGACCCATGGAGAGCATTCGGGACCCTTTAAATTCTGTGAGAGATCAAGGGAGGCCAGTAAGGGGGAGCAATTAGGGGGAAGGGGAGAGGGACTAGAGATTTGGGTGGTGGGTGTACACAGGGTAAAATGAAGGTGAGGGTAGAGAGGTAAGGTTTGTCCAGGGCTTAGAGAAGGGAATTAGGGAGAGACATGGCAGGATCAGCTAGGTGCAAGGTAATTATTGAGGGAAGAGCTGATGGAGTAGGTGGAGAATGAGTGCCATTTTTGGGGGGGATTCCAAATTTTAGGAAGTGATGAGAGTAACTGGATTGGCCAATTTGGGTGGATCTGCGGCACCAAGGGTGGCAGTTGCCCCTCCCATCACCTACTGGCATTCCAATAGGCACCAATGAGGGCAAAACTAGTGCAACACAAACCAAACCAAACAAACAGCAGAATAAAAGAAAATACATCATGAGCAGGCAAAACCAAAACTGGTGGGCATGCTGTCTCAATGCCCGTAGCTCCTGTTTGGTTGCTGAGACAGGGGTCTGTAGATCATCCCCTCTCAGATGGGGGACTTTTCCCCAGGTCCAAGGGTGAACCATAGGGCTTCAGTCTCAGTGTGTGCCATCTTTACCTCTGTGGCCTTCATTCCTTCCTTCACATAGATTGCCACACCCCCTCCTTTCTTCCCTTTGTGGTCTTTACTGAACAGAGTGTACTCTGGGATAGCAATATCCCAGGAATTGTTCTTGTTGAACCAAGTCTCTGTTATAGTGACCCAATCCAGGTTAGCCTCTGTCATTAAGGCAGTGAGGTCTGGGATCTTATTTACCAGGCTACAGTTATTGAGACAGAGTGCCCATTAGTTTTGGTTTTGCCCGCTCGTGATGTTTTTTTTCTTTTATTCTGCTATTTGTTTTGTTTGGTTTGTGCACTAGTTTTGCCATGGTTATGCCTATTGGAATGCCAGTAGGTGATGGGGAGGGGCAAATGCCACCTTTGTGTCACAGTGAGTGCTGCTGCGTTTCTCCTTTATCTAGTTTAAATACTCCAGAAATACTTCAAACTTTTGGTTGAGTACACAGGTCCTCTCCTTTGTGAGGTACAGTATAAGTCATAGCACTTAAAAAGTCCTGCTTCAGAAATTCTTCCATTCTCCAATGAAGTGATGGTCCTTTTCACTGCACCAGTCCTTAAGCCATGTGTTTAATTTAGTGAGCTCCTTTTCTCTGATTTTCTGCCTGCTACCTCCTGTCCCCATACAGGCAGAATTTCAATGAAGAGACAGCGGATGAAACAGAAATTAATTTCTCTCTGAGGATGGTTAGCTGTGCTTTTGTTTCAATTACTGTTTGATTAGCTAAGTCATTTGTTCCTATGTGTATCAATACATATGTGTCCTTAGCCGTGTTACACGTAATCCTTTCAATGTGGCTAGTGTCCCTCCAAGCTGATGTCCCAGGGATGCATCTGTCTGTGACCTCAGGGTGTCCATTTTGTTTTAATTGAGACTCTACTCCCCTTATCAAAGAGTATCCAATGATCACTAAAGGTCTTTTGTTTGTTTTTCTTTGTGGAGTGGTCTTTAAGGTATTTTAAGTTGCTTTTTGTGTCCAATTTTGAGTTGGTTCATCCTGTGCCTCTGCCTCTGCTGAAGGCTCAGATGCAAGTGATGAATATCTGTTTGATGCATGTAGCGGTGATTTCATGTGTGCTTGCTTGCCCTGGCTATGTAATGTTGGATGTGCCTTATGGTTGTTAACTGTTTGCCAGCTCCTTGGTTTGGTTGTTCTTTGGGGTAGTGGTGGTGCTGTATGTGGTTGGTATTGTGCTACCGATGGATTTCTTTAATGTTCCCTGCAGAGATTGTCCCGAGGTATGATATTTCAGTCCATGCAGTGTAGAGCTGAGAATGTAGATCCCCAAGTGTCCAACATGTGGGACAGTGTCCTTATTTCTTTGAAATTTCTTTATTGAATAGGGTGCCAAAGTGTCTACAGTCAACTATGTCCATAGCTTAGTTGATTGGTATTGGATGAAAAAGGCAAGAGATGTTCAAGTGGACCAGTGTGAAGAAACAATTTTTTTTATGTAAATAATCCTGCTCTTTCTATACGTAGGAGGACATGGGAGGTAGTGAATGAAAAAAAAACATGTTGTGTGGACAACTTGTGTTGTATTCAGTACAGATAGGAAGTGGGCAGCAGAGTCAGAGAGACCCTATTAGAGATGAGCACCTGAGGGTGGGTGGGATTAGGGATGGGGGAATCTCCTCTGTTTTCTTGTCTGGCAGAAAATAATCAGGTCAGTTAATCTGAAATGAAAGAAACAATAAAGCCCCTTGTGTACAACAGAAATGGAACAGCAACAGCCTCCCCAGACATATCCCCTATACCATTACCTGCTTGGAAGTTTGAGGGTAAGAGGGTGGGAGAGGCCACTAGCACCACAGTAGTTCCCTGGACTGGGCTATTTGCTGCACTAAAGGGTCTCCCTTCCCATTCAAATGAGCCCATAATCGGCATGCAAATGGCCCCTTAGCATCTTGCATGCACAATTTATTTATTTAGTTTTTGTTGACCGGGTAAGTACTCTAGACAAATCCTGCCTATTTTCAGGCACAACCCTGGGAAGGGGGATACAGATGAATGCCAACTGACCTTGAACCAGATTAAGCTGTTGGTGGTATTTTTAATGAATGAGGGAAATTTGGCCAGGACACCAGAGAAATTCCCCTACTCTGCTGTTGCTCTGTGGCCAGTAGAGGGCTGTGCTGGGTCTGTAGGATGGCAGAAGAAGTGCATCCGTGTATGGAGCAGGACATTTGTATGGAGGCTCCTGTTATTGGAGATGCAGCTTTACCGCTACCAGAAATGATCGTTGTCCCTATGAGTGGGAAGTCTGATTGCACTTTTTCCGGTTGTAACGAAGAAGATACTGGCAGGACGCCAGTTCGGAGATCATACCTAAAGGTGAGCGATTCTACAGCTTGCCCTATTATCCCTATGCCTGCAATTTGCAGCCTGAGTACCTCTTCTGAATCAGGTCCGGTTGTCATACGAATCCGTTTCGACAATGGAACTTCCGGGTATGGAGTCTGTTCGCATCGAAGGACCAGTGGGACTTTCATCAGTAGAGGCAGCTCCTTCTACCTCCCAAGTCGTTCGTGGCAATTTGGACTAAATACAGCTACCACTGACATTTTGGGGACTGGTCGGCTGAGGCCTCACTTTCACAATCAGGATGGCTTTGTACATCTTCAGGGACATGGATACCTGACCCTGAATGGGTAGACAGTGGGCCTACATTGTCTGCTACTATGCATGCCAACCAGTTGAGCTCAGTACACATTCTGGACATACTTCTGTTTCTATGCAAGATATAAATGAGTGCGCACTTTATTCAAGAGGATTCTGAGGGCCATTTCTGGCCCAAGTACATCCTAGGAGGGAAGAGTTATGGTCAAAGTCTGGGCAAAAGTCTACAAAATCAGGAGCTTCAGACAGCAACAAACACATTCCTATGGCTGATTTATTTAAAAATAAGTTAGAACAAGCTCCTAGGAGAAATGTTGTGAGATTGCATTATAAGGGTGGGCTTTCTACTCATCCTGACAGGTATTATATTGCCAATCATTTGCTTAGAGGCTCTATGCATTTTCTTCCCTCTGACTTATATGCCTTAATCCATGTATCTGGGGAAGATTCTTTTGATGTCAGTTTCCGACTTAACAGTAGTTTAGAAAAATTCTGGGAAAAATATTCTACCCTCAAGAGTACTCCATTATGGACCCCCTTTTTGCCATTCCCCTTACTAGACCTCAAATTTGATATATCACTGTCATGTTGAGAAATGAAGGGGTGAATGTCAGTGATATTCATCACTGGTTACAGAACTGATGTGATGTTCTCGGCCCTCCTGAGGCTCTTTTGGATTTAGAAGGTATCTGGACTGGGGGTTGGAAATTTAAAGTAGTTATTTCAGGTTAACTCTGATATTATCCATCTACCCAATAGTTTTTTTTTTTTGGGTAAAGACAGAGGTGTTTGTTTTTATAGTGCGCAACCTAGGGCCTGCTATAAATGTGGCTCATGGACACATATCAGTAGCTCTTGTGATATGTTAAAATGCTCTCTGTGTGGGGGATATGGCCATTCCACGGATTTATGTGAGAACATTTTTCAGTGTAACTTATGCGATGAGAAGGGGCATGCTTTTCATCAGTGCCCTTGGGCCAAACAAAATAGGACTGAAGGTTGGGATCACAACGATTTAGTTTTTAAGGCTCAAGAAAAACATCAGGATTTTCCACTTTCGGATCGTTCTAATCCACACTCTGACTCTACCCCTTCTAGAGGCCCTCCTTTGGTACCCACTTCTGTCTCTCTCCCCACTAGAGCTCAGCCTTCTCTGTCACCCGAGCAAGACCTTGCTCCTACTTCACACCTAAGCCATGATTCTGTTGTCACTGTACCTGTTTTACCTAGTGAGACTGTCATGCCCCCATTTGAAACTGTTAAGGGTCATAGATTTACAAGGTCCTCTCTTAAAATTCCCACTCCTTGTCTATTTCTCGACAAACATTTTTCCCCTTCAGGAGGATCTGGGGACTCTGATTTGGAGTCAGACACCTCGCACAGATCTGAACTGGCTACTGAAGATGAAGAAAGCAGATCCACTGAACTTTCTAAAGAAAAAAAGGGAAAAAAGGAAAAAAAGAAAAGCTAGCAGCAGTTTAAAGGGAAGGCCTTGAAAAATTCTATGTAATAGATGGCTACTTTGAAGCTGGTGTCTCTCAATGTATGCAGCTTAAAAACCTATAAGAAACAGATATCCCTGTTTTCTTTTTTTGATTCCCTTAATGTTGATGTTATCTTTGTTCAAGAAACACATCTCTCCTCCCTCACTGAGGTAGAACAAATAAAGAAACAATGACATTGGAGGCCTTCCTTTTGGACTTTTGGTTTAGAAGCTGCAGACGGGATTGGCATTCTCTTTAAATCTACTAAATTCCAGGTTACCAGGCTTATCGATGTTAAGCCAGGGAGGGCTTTGGTGCTTGACTGCTCCATTGGGGACTTCTCCTTTTGCTTTATTAATCTTTACGCCCCCCAGCTTAAAACTGCCAGAATTGAGCTATTTGATGAGATTAAGCCTTTCTTATATACCAAAAAACATATTATTTGGGGAGGAGACTTTAATTGCACCTTGGACACTAAGCTTACAGGGGTCACGCAGAAAAAGATACATTGTGATTCCAATGCCCTACTACATATTATTTCTGGAGCCAGTATACGGGATGCTTTTCGAAGTTTACATGCCACAGGTACTGGAGCTACTTACCATAGGCACATATACGACACCCGTATTGATATGTTTTTTATTTCTAAGTATTTGATTCCTATTTGGTGTATATCTCAGCCCTCAGAATTTTCAGACCATAATATTTTATTTTGCACTTTAAGTTTAACTGCTATTCCTCCTAAAATGTTTTCTCCACATAATCGTTGGCAGTTTAATACTGTATGTCCCATTTGGACTTTCCTCCCCTTTTTTCTCGTATTGAAGTTTTTTTGCAAGTCGGGACTCTGTTATGTGCCCCTATGACTCTTTGCTGAATTGGTGGCTGGATACCAAAATGGAGCTTAAAAAGCTTATGCTCTCCTTTAGTAGACATCGGGCTAACTCTAATTATTTAAATTATCTCCTTTTAAGAAATTAATTATGTAAATTAATGTCTTTTACCACGCGTGATAAGAAAGGATTTACTTTTCAAATTTTTGAACTCAAGAAACAGATGAAGAACAATCAATATGATAGGGCTAAATCCTTGGAGATAGAATTTAGATTCAGCACACAGAAGACACCTGCATCAGATCCATATGCGGCATGCAAACAGAGGTTAGATAATACTCTAAAAACTCATCTTACCACTAGTAATGGTACTGTGGTAACCACAGATTTAGAAATGCTAGCAGTAGTGCAGCAGTTTGTTAGTACCATGTTTCATCCCATTCCTGGTGGTTCTTCTCCCATACTGTCTGGGTTTACTACACCATTGCCCCAGGTTCCTATAGCCATGGTACAATCATTAGTACAACCTATATCACCCAAGGAGGTTGAGGCCGCTATATCTCAATTAAGTATGAGTACCTCTCCCAGATTGGATGGTATCCCCAATGACTTTTACAAAAAGTTTTTGCCCCATATGACCTATTTTTTGGCTTTGGTTTTCAACTCTATGTTGACTTCCTCTTCTTCTTTTTTGGGGTTTAATACCTCTCTGTTATATTTTTTATATAAATCAGGAGATAAGAACCTGTTAGTTAATTGGAGACCATTAAGTCTACTAAATAGTGATGACAAGATTTTAGCTAAAATTCTTAATAATAGGTTATTGATGGTTGCTGATCTCCTTATACACCCTGCTCAGACTTGTGCTATCCCCAATTATAAAAAGGGTCTGAGAATGGAGCTTTCTGATTGGCTTCAAACATTCTAACAGCCTTATGTTAATCTTTTATTAACATACATGTAGAGTTTAGCCATATGCTGATCAAGGCTTAACATTGTTTACATTTTTTTTTTATTATAATAGCAATAAGGCACTCCCAGGGATTATGTTAATGGTCAGTTAATCACCCTCTAGGGGCATGTGGCACTCTGCTACACCTCGTGCCACAGTACACCCCTAGAAGGTGATTAACACACTATTAACATAACCCTTGGTCATGCCTTATTGCTTAATAGATGTATACAACACAATTTATATATTTTACCGGATTTATTTGAAGCTAGTCATAGACATCATCTCTCTGGGTTCATAGTAGCCTTAGACCAGGCTAAAGCCTTTGATACGGTACGACATGATTATCTTTTCCCCCTTTTGCTTAATTATGGTGTTCCTAAACCCTTTGTGTTTTGGATCTCTTCCCTCTATGCTGCGGCAACTATTATCCCTATGGTTAATGGACTATTTGACACTGATATTCCTCTCACTATTGGGGTGAGACAAGGTTGCCCCTTAAGCCCTCTCTTATACTCTTTTGTTTTGGACCGTGTGATATGACAAATAATTTGGGATACTAATATTTTAGGTGTGGCTCCTTCTCCTTTTTTGCCTCATGAAAAAATCACTGCTTATGCAGATGATATTACATTATTGGTTCAGGATGTTCCTTTTTTAACAAAGGTTTTGCAGATTTTTTCTCATTTTGGATCTTTGTCTGGAGCCAGGCTCAATATGGATAAGAGTTTTATTTTTTTCTTTGAACTCTATATGCCCAGTTTCTTTAGATATTTTAGGGATTCCGGTGGTCTCTTCCCCTCACAAGATTTTGGGTGTTTGGTTTGGTCCAGGTGATTTGGCTCCTTACAATTGGGAAAAGCAGCTACATATAGGAGAAAATAAGATTCACAGATGGAAAGGGTGGAAATTTTGGAAAAAGAAACAAATTATGATTATTAAACAATTTTTACTCCCTGTATTTTTATTTTTATGCTATGTTTTCCCCCCTCCATTGCATCTGGAAACTAGAATTCTCAAGTCTCTTTTTTCAGATGCTTTGGGGCAATAGACTAAATCCTGTGAGAAGAGATATTACCTATTTGCCCATTAATAAGGGAGGTTTGGCTATGGTCAACCCTATTGTTTTTTATCATCTCGTTTTTTTTTGGTTCATTTACTTATTTATGGGCTCCTGCTACCCTTTCTTGGCAGTTATGGTTGCCGTTTCTTTGGTCACAATATTTTGATAAATGGACGTTATTACCCCCTAAAATTCTATTCTCAGATTTTTTACCAATTTATGGTTTGTCCACTCTCAAAAAAATGCAACACTGGAAGGTTTCTTGTCCTACTTTACTGACTTTCAATAGAAAATCATTTTATAACTTTATAGTGTATGATGTACAGAAAATTGTTTTATTATTTCCTGAATGTGTACCCACTAAAATGATGTTTTCTCTACACAAATTGACGGATTTTAGGATTCCTCCTCATATTTGGGATGTTGTATGGATCTATATTCAGGGGAGACTGGGAGTTCAGGGTAATTTAAAATATAAACCCCTGACCAAAAGATTCTGTCTGAGACCTACATGTATTAACAGTGAGGAAACTATGATGCATTTTTTTATTAACTGCCCCCATAGTCAATCTTTTTGGCAGGACGCTGCTACATATTGGCATTTACCTTTTCTAAATCACATTTCTTATCAAACCATTGTTTTAGGGGATTATACAGGGATATGGAGGTCTTATCATAAAAGTACTCTGAATTTTTTTTTTCTGTTCAATATTTTTATGGCAGGCTCGTTGTCACTTTGTGTTACAACAACAGTTAGTTTTAAACAGTACAATTTTTTCACAGATTAAAGATGGTTTATTATCTGTTAAAGACAAAGATATTCATAAATTCTCTAAAACTAAAGTAGATACTTTATGGAACCATTTTTTCTTTTGAAATATGTTATATTGACCATTTTATTCCCTTCTGGATTTATTTTCTTTTGTATAACTGAATAATCCTGATGCTTTATTGTTTCTTTTGTGATGTTATGATTTATTTTCAATAAACTTCCCCTACTCTTTTCAATAAGTGCCATGGTATCTTTAACATCCACCTGAACTACCACCAATCCAGGCAGATGGGACCTCAGTTTTTAATGTCTCATCCTAAAGACGGCACCTCAGAAGTTCAGCACCCCTCTCATGCTGCACTACAGTGTCAGTACTAGGATATTAACCCAAGTGCCAGATGTGGGAACTGAACCCACAGCCCTCTGATCTCTCAGTCTCAGAGGTGAGTGTGCTACCTACTGAGCCACTGACACTGACAATGGGCTCATTTGCATGGGGACTTTTGAGTATTGCCAATTTGGCCCGGTGCTTGCCATTGCCAGTGCCCTATTTCAGGGGTGCTATTAGGTGGGGCTAAGTGGCTTAACCCTAGGCAATTCAGGACCTAGATTCAGATGACTAGCACCTTTGCCCACCAACACTTTTGCAAGACAGAGTGCAAATGGCTGCACTCTGTTTTGTACTTTCTTGAATATCTGACCCCAGGGTCCCAATATTCAAAACGGTCAAACAGACTGTGTGTGCGTTTTGTGCACTGTTTTCATGCTTATACAATATTAAAAAGCCTGATTAGCATGGTTTAACTGGAATAGTGTCATGCAAATGGATAATGCATGCTCCAGACAGACAGGTTTGGACATGAATACACGGACTATGCTATATTCAGCACATTAGCACTATGCAAAGTGAGTTTGTGCAGCATGTTTGTGCAGCACAAATACTGTCTATATAAAGGCTGATGTACTCGGGGCAAACCCTAGATCCAGGCAGTGACACTGCAGCCAGAGCAGAAATGGTTATATTCAACACTCACATGCTGTTTCTAATGTAACAGACCATGGGGGAGTAGGAGAGGGCAGAAGGCCAACCTGGGCCACTCCATAGGCAGTGGAGGTAATATGATGCACACAGATGGTACCAGCCATGAGTTACTTTGAGACCCTCACTGAGGACTGTCTGTTGGGCCAGTACCATCTTGATAGGGCCATGCTATGGCAGCTGTGTGAGCTCCTGCATGAACAGCTGTGCAGTGACACCCAGCACAGTCATGCCATGAAAGTCAATCAGAAGATGATGACTACAATATGCTTCCTAGTCACGGGCTCATTTCAGACACCAGTGGGTGATACCATTGGTGTGTCACAGTCCACCACATTGCAGCTACTGGCCTAAGTTCTGGATGCCCTGCTGCCACATACTGGTGAGTTCATCATGTTCCCCAGCAAAGTAGCAGAGTGCACAGAAATCATGCTGCAGTTCTATCAGGTTAAGCACCTACCTGCAGTACTCAGTGCCATTCACTACACCCATGTTGCCATCTGGGCACCCACTGGTGATGGGGTGGATGCCTATCTCAACAGGAAGGGATACCACTCCATTAATTGCCTGATGGCATGCAATGCAACTCAGTGCATCACCAATGTCCTGACACAGTACCCCTGCAGTGCCCACAACACCCTCATATGGCACAATTCAAGACTATGTCAGGAATGTGAATGTAGCCAAATACCCAGTGGACACCTTGTTGATGAGTACCTGGCACATGCCCCTCCAACCACGCATTGGGGTACTCTGCCTTTGCCCAGCATAGTCATGCCTTACTGAGGGAAGGGTGGATGGGTAGAGGAGTGTGGACAGGTTCACAGGATGCTCCACAGACCATGGGCTGTATTGTGGATGCAGGCAGCTACACTGTATGAACAGGTGCTAACATTTGTTTTCTACCTTACAGGGGACAGTGTCTATCCCTGAACCCTTGGATCCTCACACCAGTCCTCTGGTCCTCAAATGTGGCCATGAACAGGTACAATGCAGCACACACCGCCACATACAACATCATTGCGTGCATCTTTGGCATGCTGAAAATGCTATGCCAGTGCCTGGACTGTTCTGGTGGTGATCTACAATATATCACTCACAAGACATGTGGTGTATTGCTAGCCTGGTACATGTTATACAACATGGCACACACCCAGGGAATAGGCATGCTGGTACTTGAGGAACACAGTGATAGTGGCACAAGGCAGAATGCAGGCAATACTGGAGCAGCTCAACAGGTGTGACCCTGCATGGCCAGGGAGCCAGTGAACATGGAGACTACATCATAAGAAGACTCACAGAGAGGAACAGGTGGGTACCAAAATAAAAGGACACTATTGTAGATTTCAAAATTGTAATGTAAACACAAAATGCCAGAACAGTTCTTACCAGATCCTACAACTCCCTGGACCTTCCATTATTATTAAGGGACCTGGCTGGCACAGACTGGTCTCCTATCCACCAGGCTACCTCTGTGAACTCCGCTCTTGGATATTTCAAGTCCAAGTTGCTTGGAGTCTGGGATCACTATGCACCCCTACGGCAGTCTCGTGTGTGAGGGACACGCACCTGCCCTGGATCAAAGTCCACATTTTGGCACACACCTGAGCCAGAGACCAGGCATGGAAGTCACTCAAAACCTCCAGCTTCCCCGCTGCACATGCCAAATACCACTCCCTCCATAACGCCCGTACCAGGCTAAAGCAAACTACTTCAAAGCCTCCTTCTACTCAAATTTAAACCACCCAGATCCTTTTGCAGTGGCAATGGAATTTAACTCCTTTTTCACAAATTGCACCTCAGCACTTCTGTCCACACTCCCGCCTTACCAGCAAAAATCCTGCCCCCCCCCCAACACAGGCCGATGCTCCTGACTCCTCCTTCTTCTTCCGTCAGGTCATCCCTTTGGAAGTTTTCAACTCCTTAAAGGCTCTAAATCCTTCCAAGGGCAAATGCCCCTCTGGTCTGGACTCCAAAATGCTCTGCCTGTCTGCTCCTGCCATTGCCATCCACATGGCCTCTCTATACAACCTCTCTTTCTCCCTAGCTTCTCTCCCATTAAAATGGAAGCACGCAACAGTTATCCCACTTCCAAAGGGTGCCGACCTTTCTGCCCCCAGTAACTTCCTCCCAATTTCCCCCTTCCCCTTACTGGCAAAACTCTAGGAGCACCTTGCCCTCTCCCAGCTGTCTTCCTTTCTTAACTCCTCCCCCTTCTTCTCACCCTACCAGTCTGGTTTCAGGAAGTCCCACTCCACTGCTACTTCCTATTTAGGTTCACAGATTCCATTCTGGCTGGTATGGATAAAGGCCATATCACCGCTGCTATTTTTGTCGACCTGGCTAAGGCATTTGATACAGTCTCCCATGCTCTTCTCCTGGACAAACTCACACTTGCAGAGCTCTCTACCATGGCCTCCAGCTGGTCCCATTCTTACCTGACAGGTAGGTGTCAATTTGTTGGAATTGGTAACTCCACCTCTACCTCTCTTCCAGTTGCAACAGGAGTCCCCCAAGGCTCGGTCCTCAGACCATTCCTATTTTCCATCTTCCTCAATGACCTGCCCACTGCCTTCCCCCACACATCCATCCACATGTATGCTGATGATAGAGTGCTGTATACATCAGGACCTTTGACCCTTGAGGTGGCAACCAGGCATCAGCAAGACTTCACTAAAGTCCAGCTCTGGTTTCAAGCAAATCAGCTTTCTCACAACACCAAGAAAACAGTCTCAATGACCTTTGGCATGAGACAGAGACTCTCCTGGCTACCCCTCACCCCCACCCCATCACCACCCTGGATGGTGCTACTCTGGAAGCTTGCACTTCCTTTAAATACATTGGGGTCTGGTTCGACCAGCACCTCGACTTTTCTGCACATGTCAATGCCATCCACAAAAAGCTCCACCCCAAATTGGGTGCCCTATATTGCAACCGTGGATGCATCCTGCTGCCAGCCTATTGTGAACTTGTGCAGAAAGTGATCCTCCCAGTTTTTGACTATGGTGATGTAATCTATAGTGTTGTTCCTAAGTCCAATCTGGCCAGACTGGACCCCCTCTTCCACTCCTTCTGCCGTTTTGCTTTCGACTGCCCACCTTCAACACACCATTGTGCTCTCTACCAGACTCTTGACCTCACCTCACTCCAGGATCACAGACAGTCCCACTGTGCTAGACTCATGGCGAAGTTCTGGTCCCAGTTCCTACCACATTTCTCACCTCTGCCATCTCAACTCATACCCCTTCGGCATAACCTCTCAGGAATTTCAACATTTGGCTCCTGGCTGTTCCACGCATGACCTCCTCTGCTGGCCAGACAGACTTCAGGCATCGCATGCCTAAACTATGGAACTCCTTCCCTGTAGACATCCGGCACATGCTTGCAACTCTGAAACTTAACTCCCTCATCAAAAGCACATTTCTCCTCCATCTGTGTCTGTGACTATGTATAAGCTCACGCCAAGTTTCTGTATGTGAATCCTAGATTTTGTCTATGCTAGTGGGCCTAGTTTTTTTCTCCAACCTCACTGTTGTGTGTTTTTGAGGACTTTTGTCATACGATGCTACTGCACAAATTGTGTATAGTGAATTTTTGCTTCTGCAGCCTTGTTTTACTACCTTTTTCAGTTATATCACTGACTGGTCATATTCTATATTCTGTATATGTATATATACAGTACCTATATACGTATATAATATCTTCATTCTGTTTGTATATTTTGTTATATTATATTATTATGTGTATTTTTTTCTCCTCTGCTCCCCCTCCCCCAGAATGCACCTGAAATCGAGTAGTACTCTGCTCATTGTACCTTACTGGTAAAACTCTTTAATAAATAAATAAATAAATGCAAAGTGACAGTACATAAAAAGAGCAAAACAGAGCAGGGAAATATCTGTGTGTGCAACAGGCGGAACAGGGCAGTGGTGGTGAGGATGCCTTTGAAAACAAAACTGGGACACAGAAATGGGGCAGGGGATGAATGGAAAAGGTAGGGGTGGACTCCAAACTCAAGCTCTCCATCCACCGTGGGTGCCCAGGGACTGGCCTCTGGACCCCTGTAGGTAGGCGTCGCAGGCCATGAGGAGGGTAAGGGTGATGTCTGTTGGATGGGGTCACCATGGCCTATGCACACCCACACCTCTGGCTGGATGATGGAATGTCCAAGTCACACCCAGGGGTTCAGTGATTGCCCAAGGATGACAGTGCTGCTGGTGTGTTTCCTGACCCCAATCTGCCACTTCACTGGGTCAGTGAATGCTGTGGGGTTACCCCCACTCACATTGTGTGGCTGATTGCAACTCTATGGCAAACTGCCAAGAGTCAGAAGGAGCCTGCCTCTGGGTACACTGTCCTGTGTGACATTATGTGATGTTTGGCATGGGTGCTGAGTGGAAAGTGTGAACACCACATCCAGCATGGATGGCAAAGGTGGCAGGGCCCCAGTGGACATGTTGGCACAGACAGTGTGGGGGATGCTGATGGCTACCCATGTCCACCCATTCTTCATGGTGGGTGGTGTAGGAGGTAGAGGATATGGAGGCCACCCCAGTGGTGGTGGTGGTGGTGGTGGAGGTGGTGGTTGTTCCCTGGGACATTGCTGTCCCTGGCAACACAGTACCACTCCCAAGGGTGTGACTATCAGCAGGTGCATCTGTATTGTAGGGCACTATCAGCTGTACAGGGAGGTAATGCTCTTAGGGTTTGTGAGAACCCCTCCAGGCCAGCTACAGCCTCTAGGTATTGATGTGTTGGCACATATGTGTCCTCATCATTATCCTCCTTTTCCTTCACAAACAAGTCCAGTTGGTCCTCCTCCTCTGGCATCATCTCTGGGTGGTGCACCTTGGTGAATGGCCCAGCCTCCTTCTCCTCCTCCCTGAATAATGTATCCTGCACTGTAGAGATAGGAGTGCACTGTCAGTTTGCTACCTCGCTACCCCACTGCCAAATACTCCCTTGTGCCACGATCACGTCCACCAGTCAATGCATGCACAGGCACAAATCCACTCTCTCTACCAAATGGACTTAAAATCATCCACCTAAATATAGGAAGTCTTGCCCTAAAATCTCCATCTACACAGCTTAGTCCAGGACTGTGCCCCTGATATCATTATGATCACTGAATTCTGGCTATCTAAATCCATTCCTGATCAGGCAATAGCTATCCCTGGCTTTACTTTATCTCGACAAGACAGGTCCGGTCGAGGTGGTTGGGTGGCTATTTATATCTCCTCCACACTCCAAATCACTCCCTCCTTCACCACATCTGTCCAGTCATCTCATGAGGCTCTCCTTTTAAAAATCTCCTATCCCCACTCAGCCCCCATTTTTAATGCAGGAGTTTACTGTCGCCCTGGGCAGCCACACTGCAACGTCACTGACTTGCTTTCTAAGCTATCATCGCTAGCCTGCGGTGGTGAACCTTTCACCTTGGGTGACCTAAATCTAAACTGGCTGGCCCCATCACTGGCTAACTCCCACTCCACTATCGAAGCCTTAATCCCACATCAGCTGATCCAGGAGCCTACTCGTCTCAACCTTAAAACACTAAACCACTCCCTGCTGGACCTGGTTCTCACCTCTCATCCACACTGTGTAGTGGCCTCAGGGCTTCTTCCTGACTCTATTAGTGACCATCACATGACATTCGCAGTGTGGAAAATACACAGGCCTAAATTCCCTGCTAAAATTATTCTCACTCGTCCCTTCACATCTCTCGACCTGCAATCCTTGCTTCATGACATTACACAAACTGACTGGTCCCCCCAACCACAGCAGATTCTGTGGACAATGCCCTTGCTTACTTCACCTCTAAGTTTCTGCAGGTTTGGAACTCCCATGCCCTGCCCCTCAAAACCAGGGTTCATGGCGGTCACCTCCCCTGGGTCACCCCAGAGCTCCTAGCCTGCCAACGTCCTCGTGACCTGGCTTGGCGAAAAGCCAAAGCCTCCAACTGCCCCAGAGATCACCAATGCTACCAGGAATTGCGGAATGGTTGCACCAAAGCAATCCACCTTGCTAAAGCAGAGCACTTCAAATCCAACTACCAAACCAATACAAACAGCCCATCTAAATTCTGGAACGTTGTTCACTCCCTCTTCTCATCTTCCTCCACCCCTCACCCCTTTCCCTCAGGTCCAATCATTCTGTTCTCTCTGAACCTATCGATATTGCTGATTGCTTCAACTCCCATTTCGCCACCTGTGCCTCTTCTCTACTATGTACCCTCCCTAGTACTTCCCCTGACCCACTGGCCCCCTCTTGCACCCCTTCCACTGGCCCCTTCCCTACTCCTACTCCCCTTGCACCCATGCCTCCCCCTCACCATCCCCTCCCCCTTCTGCTCCTCTGCCCCATCCCCTCTGCTCGAATCCCATACACCTCGTCCCTCATTCTCCTTCTCCCCTGTCACCCCTGCTTTAACACTTCAGACCCTCCTGGCCCTCAACCCTACTAAAGGCTCCTCACCTGATGGCCTTGACCCCAGGCTCCTTCACATCTCTGATCCTGCTATATCCTTCTCACTCTCCCTGTTATTAAACCTCTCCTTTATGACTGTCACTGTGCCCTCTGTCTGGAAACATGCTGTTGTCCTCCCACTCCTGAAAGGTGACGAGCCCTCATCCCATGGTAATTATCATCCTATCTCCCTTCTGCCAACCTTAGCTAAACTACAGGAACACCTAGTACTCAAACAAATCTCTGTTTCTCTCTGACTCCTCTTTTTTCACCCCCTTCCAGTCTGGCTTCAGGAGATCCCACTCTACCACCACCTCACTCTCAAGAGTAACAGATACAATCTCCTCAGGCTTTGACAAAGGGCATATTACCTCAGCTATCTTTGTAGACCTGGCCAAGCCTTTGACACTGTTTTCACCCCTCCTCCTTCACAGCCTTACAGCTGGTCTGTCCCCATCTGCTACAGGATGGTTCACTGCCTACCTGTCCGTAGGTCGCAATCAATAATTATTGCTGATGCTATCTCTTCCACCTGCCTATAACCACTGGAGTCCTACAAGGATCTGTGCTAGGCCCCATTCTATTCTCCATATTATTAAATGACCCCCCCCGAGTTTGCACCTCATCTAGCATCCACATGTATGCAGATGATACAGTTTTGTTTACCTCTGGCAATACTGTTGCTGATGTTACTACCAGGCTCTAGTCCGACTTCACCAAAGTCCATCTCTGGTTTAGTTCTCATCAGCTATTTCTAAATGCCAAGAAGACAGTCTCCATGTCCTTTGGCACAAGGCAGAGACACGTTAGGCTAACTCACCTCCCTTCCTTCCACGCCCTTGATGGGAATGCTTTAGAGAACCCCTCCCCTTTCAGGTATCTCGGCATTTGGCTGGACAGACACCTTGACTTCTCTGTACATATTGATGCCATTCTGAAAAAACTAAAGCCTAAGCTTGGGGCACTACAGAAACCGTGCCTGCATCCTGCTCGCCACCAGGCGTGAGCTGGTACAGAAGATGATCATGCCCATTTTCGACTACTGCAACATAGTCTATGTTGCTGCCCCACATTCCCACCTATCCAGATTGGACTCTTTCTTTAACGTCTTCTGTCATTTTGATCTTGATGCCCCTTCCCGTACCCATCACTGTGATCTCTACCGCGCTCTTAACCTTCTTCCCTTACACTCCCATCGCACGATTCATGGTGCCAAATTCATCTCTAAATTCTGGCTAGAATCTCTGCCCTCTTATATATCCTCCTCTCTTGGCTCCCCTACCCTCTCCCTCTATTCCCTGAGTCCCATGCTGACACTCGCACCCTATCACTCCCCTACAGAACCACTACCTCTGGTCAAAAAGTCTTCTCCTACCACCTGCCTAAAATGTGGAATGCTCTCCTTCCCCATATCCATCACTCCTCCTCCCTCTATTCGCTTACCACTGCATTGCAAAACTACCTCACACCCTCTTGCACCTGCTCCTGACCCCCCTTCCTTATCTCTCTCCCTCGCTGCTCTTTCACTCCATCTCCCTCTCCCCCTCCTTCCCCCCACTATTTTGCACTTATTCTTATTGACCAGCTCTTAAATTGGGGTGACTGGTTCCAACTTGCTCACCATGCTGTATATTGTGTTATTGCACTGTCTGTATTTATGCATTGTCAACCTTGTATACTATGTACTGATTCTACTGTGTATGCACTCCTAAGACCTGTTTGCACTGAAACTCTACAACTAAAACCCCCTTTAGTATCTCAAGTGCCATGTTCCTGTTTTATAATCTGTATGTATAATTATCCATATGTATGTATTTACCTGAAATTGTACTCTGTATATCTGTATTCTGTTTATCCCTTCCCCCTTCTCCCAGGACATACCATGAGATGAGCATTAAGTTGCTCAGTGTATCTTTCCTGGTGAAACAATTCAATAATTAAATAAAAAAAAGTCACTTATTACACATTAGTCAAGTCCCAGTGATGTCATATGCATGCCCCAGTGGTCCAGTCTCTGTCTCCCATGGTCATCATACAACTGGTGACTAAAGCACAAACCATACCACACCTATACTGGCCACACAGCTACACATCAATGTCAGCTCTTGCATGCATAACAAAACCCACTAACAATGTATCCCACAAATGCCACACACGTGCACACCACCACCCACAATGAATGCCAAAACCCCACAAACAGCAGGTCATGTGCTGAGCACTCTACAATAATGGACACCTAGTTACCAGATGGATGGCCGCCACTCATTATTTTTCTTGATATATTATTTTAAAGTTGTTGACAAGTAATTTTATCATTACCAGTTGATCGGCACTGAAACAAACTTCAGAAGAGTACCAGAATTGCTACCCTTGTGATTCTTTTTCTGTCAATTTTGTTGCTGTTTTCTATCTTGTTGCTTGCAGTGCCTCTATGAGTTTTGAAAGTGTTCTGCGATTAACAGAATGACAGGCAAAAAAGCACCAGTGGGGAGGAGCTTGTACTTATGCTCTGGAGTGGCAAGATTGTGACTTATTGTATATAAAGAATATTTTAACTAATATACAAGCTGACATTAATGATCTAAAGCAAACAATGGCAAAAATACAGCTGGCTAATAGACAGTATCAAGAAAGACTTGAAGTAAATGAATCAAGGCTGTGTGATGCGATGTGGATGATTAAGGTGCAGGATGTTCAGAATATGAAAGCCAAACAAATTAACTATTTGTTAAATAATGTGGACAATCTTGAGAAGAGAGGCAGGAGGAATAATTTAAGAATTGTGGGGGTGCCCAAAGGAGCAGAAAGGCAGAGTATGGTTCAGTTCTTACAGCAGTTTTTCATGGATTTACTTTGACACCAGTGGCAATGGTCATTGGAAATTGATCGTTCGCACTGTTCTTTAACCCCAAAACCTCAATGTGGTGTCCAATCCTGTCCAATAATTGTTAATTTTCTCAGATTCAGTGTTAACGATGACATTCTAAGAATGGCTAGAGAGAGAGAGGGAGACAACTTCTGGACCCCCAATGCAGTGTTTTTCATCTAGTGATGCATGAGATTTAATGCATGTCAGCTGGTCAGATAATGGTAGAGGTACTACAAGTTTAATTAAATAGAACAGGCATGACACTGATGGAAATTCAAATGTCCCAATAGAATGTTTGATTCAAGAGCTGCATGAGCCTACTGGCAGCACAAAGCCTTGCGGATATGCTGATAGTGAGCTTGAGATGGATGGGGTCTGCCACAGGAATGTAAACAGACATGTACCTATGCTGCTGATGCAAAGGAATCATCTACCCCTATATTAATTCATGGGAATTTGCATATGCTTCCATGATGCTTTGCATTATTGGGGTATGTGCAATTTGTGTTTTCTTTAAAATTTGGCTGTAAGACCAATATCCTCTGGGATAACCCACACTGCAGTGATTTGCTCTGGGGTTCTTTTGTAGATCTATCCCTGTAGCTGTTCCCAGGAATATGGAAGTGAGGTACAAAGCATCTGGGAGACCCTCTTGGTCTAATTCCCAGAGCAAATACAAATCCAATCAAAGAAATGCTATAGAGGTTGCAGCAGAGACAAGCAAAGCTCTTCTACTGTAGTTACTACCCTACAAGGTCTCCTGTGCCAACATCCAACAAACCATCTGTCATGATACAGGAAATGGATCCTTGACATCCTTATCAAATTAGCTGTCTCTCATATGTTTCCACACCTTGTCGGATATATGCCTTTTCCAGGTTTTCTCAAAGCAAAACAAGAGGCAGAGGATTCTGCATGGTGTTTGGATTAATTTCTCCTGTATGTTCATTCTTTGTCTCTAAATGCCCCAAGTCTAATGGTTGCTACAAAGATTGCCATGATTTGCCTTAGGTGGGAGTTACAGTTTTCATTCTTGAATGGTAAAGTTGACCCTCCCGGAATATTTATTTATTTAGAAGAGATTTACCAGAAAAGACATTTTGAGACATAAAGTTAATTTCCAGATGTGTCCTGGGGAAGGGAGGATGAATACATAATCAGATCAGAGTGAAAGGGGACCACTAGACAACTGGGATATCTACACAGCTCTGGGACAGGGCAATTGAGGGTGGACCTGCAGTAAACTACGTGCTACTCTTGCAAATGTGCCCATAGTGGGCATGCTGGCCCCTTAGTGCTTGAACTTTTCTGTGCAGCTTTATTGTTTTCTCCACTAAGAAAACTCTTTGCAGATAATCCTATTTGTTCTTAACAAGTGAAATTTTAAATTTAAAGATTAACTTGTTTTGTACTAAAACTGGTTCATGCTTTTAACCCTGACATATTGGATATCTAAGTGTTCTGCCATTCTGACAATAAAAATATAAGGGTGTCAGGTAAGTATATTCCCCTTGTTATTGATTGTGTTTTTGTTAGTCTGTTGTCTGTAGTAAGTTTTCATGATACAAAATGATGTATAAATTAAAGTATAACTAGGATGTCAGGCAACTCCAATGAAGGGAAAATCTGAAGCTTAATCAACTTGCACATGTGCATGACGATGGTAAAGCATCTCTTCTTGCCCCTGCTGACAAGGCAGAACAAGATAACTGTTTGGAACTAAGTTTTGGGAGCTAATACCAACTGACTTTGTGAAAAGTGGTATACTCACTGATGGACTTCATGCAATAAAACAGACCTATAGAAAGCAGTAGGTGAAGAAAATGTGCTGTGCTTCTTTGATGAATGTATGCAGTGCAAGTGAACCACTGCCTTGAGGCTGTGAGTTTGAAATAGATTATTAAAATGTCAAGTTACACCATATCTGAATAAGATCGCTCAGGAATAAGGCACTTAGCTTTTCTCTCGAACAGTTCTCTTCCTTTCTGCATAGTCTGCTTATTTTTTCACTCCACCATAGGTTTTGTAAGAAGATTTCTTATTTTTTTTAACTTTGTTTATCTTCAACCCTGGAGAACTCCTTCCAGTGACCTCGGGGGCTCCCAGCCTCTACCTCCCGCCGTGACCACTCTCTCCCCCCTCGTGCCACCAAGCACCACCTCCAGGTCTGAACCCTCCAGAGGTAGGGCCACCCTATCCACCCAGGGCGCTCTATCTTATAGGGAAAAGTGCCCAGCACACATGAGCCTGGCAGGAGAGAGAAGATAGCCCAGAGTTGGGAGTGTGGGCTGTGAAGGTCGAGGTGCCATCACTATCCCCAGGATTGGGGTATTTCTTTCTTTCCCATTCCTCACCAGAGCTCAGCCAGCAAGGCAATGCAGTGCAGTAGCTCTGCCCACCCCTTCCATATGCTCGCTGCTCGGTCAGTGAATCTCCAGCCACCGCCAGAGGTGGCTCCATGGCGGCGTCTCCACCCCTCCCTGGGAAGAGGCAGTCCTCCAGATGTTTGATCTCTCCCCCGCTGACCCCAGTGACTCCCGGCTCATTCCCGAACCTGGGTCACCGGCATGGGCAGTGTGGCATCCAGTACCTCAACCCTCAGTGCCACTGGGCGGCAAGAAGATTTCTTCTTAGTCTGGTTGTTTTGTAACTTTGCCCACAGGGTAGCAGCACACTTCTATGGTTTAATTATTGTTAAACTCTTCATCATTCTTGCCCTTCACTGCCATTTTTTACTCCAATAATACAATGGCAAAACAATTCTATTTATCTGATTGATCGTTGGCTACCTAGGACAGCATGTTATCCCAACACAACATCACTGTAGCAGGGACTGAAACACATATGACCACATAACTTTGAAACAAAAAAATAGTATCACTCCCTCCCAAATCATGTCTCAGCTCCACCACTATTTCAACTGCCCCACCACACACACAAACACCCCTCACTCACAACTGCACATGCTACTGCCAATCCAAAAATAACAGAGAAACACTATTTCACTTCAGATAAAGCCAACATCCTGATCGGCTTCAGTGTCAGTGCTAAACTGCTCTGCCTGTCAGCACTAACCCGCTGTGCTCACTCTTCACTCTGAACACTATCAGCAGCTCATGTGCTTGTCAAAAGCACATCCTGTTCATGTTATTGACTGCCACCTTTTTCTTTCTGTCACAGCATCTGGACAAATTTCTTCTCTTGGATCGCAGCTAACTTTAGCGGTAGAATTACACTGTTGAGCGAACATGAAAGAACAGTCCACACTAGTGAACTGTAACAAGCACAGGTGATATGTAACGGGCAGGCAGATGGAGAATAATCCTGACAAACTGTGGGTGAGACAGAATTGGTGGGCATACACCGAGGAAGGAAAACATTAAGAAAACTGGGAGGGGAGAATGGTGGGGAGGGCAGAAAAACATTATCAAATAGTTACACAGATGTGGGAAGAGATGAGGCAGACATTATGCAGTAGCAGCACCATGCAGTAGGCAGTATATTGCAGCAGCACCACCTACTGTAAAATCAGATACAGTACATTCTTTTTAAAAAATATACATGCACATTTCAAAATTACTGTAAGTAAAACTCTTATCTAAGTAAAACTCTTATCTAATTTTTTTATTTTCATATGTAGAAATAAGGCATTGTATAATAGCAGTAATGCACTCCAGGGTCCATTGTGCTGGGATCATGTAATTTCTTGGGTTTTGAACACATGCAGAATATTAACCACCTGAGGCATGATGCAAGCCAGCATGACACACACCACTGTCATGCAATATTGCATAAGAGCTCCTGACACAGTTGAGACAATTTCAGAAAAATGTAACATTCAGGTATAAATGTAGTTTATATTTTATTTATATTTCATATGTCATTCTGTAATTCTCACCCTTATGTCTTTATTATTAAGGGTATGGACATGCATACAGTATCTCTGTCCTTTTAGCTATGGCTGCCTGCCTACATCTGAAATTATAATTCTATTTATGGCATCAAAATATGTTGCTGTGTCCAGTCTGGTGGTGCTGAGGGTTGAGGTGCTGGATGCCACACCTTGCTCCATTTCAGTGACCTGGGTTTGGGAATGAGCCCAGGCCATTGTGGGTCAGCAGGGAGGGAGAGGATTGAGCATCCGGAGGATAGCTCTCCTCTCCTGGGTGGTGGGGAGGTTCAGGCTCAGTGCTTGACTGGCCTCTGGCGGAGGCCTGAGGCACAGCAAGTACCCTGCCATACAAAGAGGGGGAAAGGCATGGCAGATGTTGGCAGTTATGCCTTGACATTGGGGGGCACATGCCATGCACAGAACAGTTGAAAAATTGCTCCCTAGGCTCCTGGAAGATGGAGCACCTCAGTGCAGACTCAACAAGCCCACTTGCCTGACCACGTCCAGTGTCCCGACATTGGAAGTTGCTCAAGGGTGTACAGGCCCCCAACTCTGCCCACCTGGTGGGCAATCCAAGGCTGCATGGAGGGACTACCATGGGCTCCAGGTAAGGTGAGACAGGGCAGGCACAATTGGTGACTCCCAAGGTGGTGGAACTTAGGGGTTGGAGGAGTACAAACAGAGATAAAAAAAACTATGTTGCTGTGGAGATAAATATGATGCCATAAACAGGGATTGTGATACCATGTGTAGAGAAGCAGCCAAAGTAGATATAGTCTGAGGGACAGGGACCTTGTTTTCATGCAACTGTTTTCAGTATTATTTAATTACTGAAAATATATGAAGTAATAAAGAAAATTGGATGGAGTTGAATATAAATCTTACTTTTTTCAGTGTTTTCATAATGCTATTGGGGGCTTCTTAATAGCATCATATTTAGTTGTATTTGCTGAAAGCATTTCTTGCATTAGTTGTACAAGAAATGCTCCAGAGATGGAACACATTGCATCAATTGTGCAATTTGAAGTCAACTGCACAAAAATTTCTGCAATTGAAAAAAACAATAGAAGCAACTGTGCAATTTGGCAAAACTTGTACAAGAATCACCATAAATGTGGAACAAATTGATGTAAAGAGCACAGGAATCAAAATGTGTAACAAAAAGTGGAGCATATGTAAAACCATTTTATAGCAGGCTCCTAAAACTGATGGACACCTCAAAGGCAGTAATCTGGCAAAAGCAGCAGAGGTAATTTTTGCCACAAATATTATTTTGACCTACTTGTATTCTAAGAATCTAGTACAATGATATTCCACGTTGATTTTCTTTTCGTGAAGAAATGCAGTGTGCCAGGAAATTGTGAAATAAATCTATTGTGTTTTACAGGGGAGATTCACCTACTGTTTTTGTTGTTTGTAAAATTTATTTTTTATACAGGAATACATTTGTTGGGACATTAGTCCGTTTTCAACAAAGTCCTGTTAATAAATAACATACAATTATACAAAACATCACATCACAATACACATCAATTTTTACTTAAAACAGGTACATATTAATTGCAAATATGCCCTTAGTTTTATTGAATATGTATGAATTTGTAATTACCTTCCAATCTCTGGGGCAATTTGTTCCAATAATAAGCAACTGTATTCTGGAGCATTTCATTTCCATACCTATTCTGAGATCTAATCATTGGGATTTCTTTACCAAAGGATCTTGTATGCATAGTTAATATCCTATCATCTTTAAATATAATATGGTCAAACAAGCAATGTCTAGGTTCATCTTTCAAAATTTGATAACACTGTTTATACCAGATATAGACCCTTCTCTGTTTTGGGTCTAACCAATTTAATTTTTCATATAAATCACAATGATGCACACCATGCCTACTTCTTGTTATACATTTACTCATTTATAATAAACTTGATTTACTTTATTTAATACTGTAGTGCCAGAATGCATATATAATATGGACCCATATTCTAAAACTGGGATTAATAGCTGCCCAACCACTTTCTCCCTTACCTTCTTAGTCAGGCTCCTGCACTCTTCTTAATACCCTAATTTTTGAGTTACCTTTCTCACTTGTATACTAACATGTTCTGAATACTTGAAACCACAATCAATCTGTACCCTCAGATATCTGTAAGTATCAACTACTGTAATCTGTTTATTCCCTGCTAAATTAATATGGAGTTCAAATTTACCTCTATTTTTCAGACCTCCAAATACCATACTTTGAGGTTTTTTTTAATTCAATAACAGACCACGGTTATTAAACCAGGTCTGTAATAAGTTTATATCTTGTTGAAGTTTATGAGTTAATTGTTCCACATTATCAGCAGATGCAACTATTACAGTATCATCTGCATACATTCTGACATCACAGTTTTCCATTTGCCTTGGAAGGTTATTCACATAAACATTAAATAGGAGGGGGCCCAAAATAGAACCTTGTGGGACCCCTCGAAAAACTTCACCTTGAACTGAAGCAGTTTCTCCCAAGACAACACTTTGTCTGCAATCAGATAAATATGATTTAATCCACGCTAGTGTTTCATCTTGAATACCCAGTTCAAACATACCAATCAACAAGAGTTCATGTTGAACTAAATAGAACATACTTAAGTCAACAAACACGGCCCTGTACATTTATCCTGATTCAATGATGTTGTTACCAAATCATTAAAATCAAGCAAGGCTGTGCTTGTTGACTTCCTTTTCAAAATCCATGTTGGTAACTAGTCAATAATTGATTATCTTCCAAATACTGAGTCAATTGCATGTGAACTAATTTTTCCAAAATTTTAGACAATATAGGCAATATGGCAATTGGTCTATAATTCGATACCAATGTACTTTCCCCTCCTTTAAAGATAGGTATTATTTTACTTATTTTCCATACCTTTGGGACCACAGAACATTGCATGCTCAATTAAATAAATATGTAACAACTGGAGCAATAATGTCAATCCATATCTTAAAAATTTTGCATCAATTTCATCTAGACCTCCAGATTTTGAGACATTCAAGTTTCTCAATTCCTTCTCTACTTCATTTACCATTACATCTCTAAATTTGAATTTAAATCAAGATCAATCTTATTTATTGATTCTTTATTTCTTTTAATGTATCAAGGAAATTTCAGATGTCTTTTAATTAACTTAGGGATGTTTAAATCAGGCAAATCAATAAAGTATTCATTACAATAATTTGCAACTCCTTCTTGATCTTTTATCAAACTTTCTCCTGACTTAGACTGATCTTTTGTCTTTGTTTTATGGGATCTTTTATTGAGATTTGCCTTAAAAGTTTTTTGGATCCTTGCCTTATTTAACTTAGTCAAATAATATTGTACTTTAGCTCTCTTTATGTCTTTCTAACATTTGTCCCTCCAATATTTAAATTTTCCCAAGTCTCAATTTCCTTATTCTTTCTGGCTTTTTCCATACTCTATCTCTTATTCTTAGTTGTTTTATCAATTTATTTGTTATCCAGGTAATTGGTTATCTTTAATTATCTTTTTGCTTTAGGTGCATGTTGCTGTATACCGTCAACATTATTTCATTAAACTCTTGAAGGGCTAATTCAATGTCTGGAATAAGAAAGATCCTTTCCCAATTTTGTTTTATTAGAGAATTCCTATATTTTAACTCGTTAAGCCTAGTATAATCTCTTACCAATATGTAGTTATATTTATATCCATTGTTTTATTTATATTAACTACACATGCTATTGGATTATGGTCACTCAAATTCAAAGGTAGTATTTTCTGTCTCAAAACCTGTAACCCTTGTGATACAAATATCAGATCTAATAAAAGAGCCAGAGATTGATTATTAGTAGATCTAGTTGGATTTTGTATTATTTGATCCAATCCCAATGATGCAAAACTATCTCTTAATTTTGCACCCCTGGATTGTAACCACTTTGAATTGAAATCACCTTTTATCAAAACCTGCAGATTTCCTATCTTGTCAAAAATAATCTCTGCTAAAGAATCAAATGTTTTTACTTTTTCTTTGGAGGGGCATAAAACACTCCTACAACTAACCTCAGTGAACCAATTTTTATCATTAAACCATCTACCCCCTCATGATTAGTTGCTAATAATGTTTGAAATGGGCCTAAACTGTTTTTAATATACAACAGAACCCCACTGGAACTCAGAAAGGCATCCCAGCATAAACCCTCAATTGACAAGTGACTTCTCCATCTAGAGTGGTAGGAACCAGCATTTCCAGATGTGGCAAGACATTTATCATACTGTATGTCATGGGTGTGAAGGATGCCCATCCTAACTTGGCATCTTTCCCAGAACTATTTGGGTAGGTAGCACCCCTCTTGATTTTCTGAAAAGCTACCAAGGCAATAATGATGCTACATGCTCAGATACCAGTGACTGTGCAGATTCAGAAGGTGAAGCAATGCATTGAAATGGATAGAGGACTCATACACTTTCCTTAACCCCATTTGTTGATGGTTCATATAATTTTATATGGGTAGATGAAAGCTACAGTTAATACGAGGTCTGATGACTTTCCATGCACCTTCTTGTGTCCTTAGCTCACAATACTGTTTCATTCTTGGGGATTACCTTGTGGATTTGCTAGAACTCAAGGCTAGTGGCTTTGTGGCCACCTTGGCAGCCATGCAATTCTGCATGGCTTAGATTATGATCTGTGGTTCAAATTTACAAGGGCTACAGTATCTTCTGAGTGATCTCATCATGGGTGATACGATTTTGGACTGCTGTTAAATGAAATCCTATAAGCTGTTAGGAATAAGTGAAGTTCTCGCCAAGTTATAGGGGAGAGCAAACTCAGCTTAATGGTTACAAGAACAGAGTTGTATGTCATAGCCATTCAAACCCCCAAAACATTTAGTCCTCTTCAAGGTTGTAAACACCAATTAAACAAAAGTAAATTCTTGGACCATAAAGCACAGCATGGATGTGGTTCTTGTCTCCATAAAGGTTTTGAAGGAGCTGACTTCAGAGGCAGTATGTTTGTATGCACATGAATGTACCCATCATTGTTCACAACTCTTGAGCAGACAGCTTTACTGGTTTTGTGACAGTCTAGACCTAGACCACTACAGATGCCAGTGTCTTGAAGATTTTTCCACAGAAGTATGCAATAGAGAACTTTTCTACATCTTCAGTTGTGCATTTTTTCATATACAATTGCAACAGCAAAACCCCAACATCGAGACTGTTCATCAAAGGGATTTTGCATCACCAGTGATTTCTCATTGATGGGGGCATGCACCTAACTCTACTGTTTCTAAGAGGTGGAGTTAGATATTTAGAAGGGGTGTGGGGGCCATGCTTCCCACATGAAGTGCACCCCACAATGTTCACACTAGTCGACATCAGCATGTAGGGAGGTCAATGCCAGGATGCGTCGGTGTTGGGGAAGTCAGCAGGTCTGTATTGCTGTAGGAGATGTTGGCAGGATTGTCATTGCTGCTGCTTAGTAGAACCCATTAACCCATTTTTTTCCAACAGACAGTATCAGCAGACCCTATGAAATGTTAAGCAGTAGGTCTCCTGCTCACCACTGAAGCAATAGCATCAGATCCACCACAGGAAAAAGAAGTGAAGTTCTGCTCCATTTGTGTCTCAGTCCATAAGATGTTTGGGTCATTCATGTTGAGCTAGTTAGCACCCAGTTTACTCAGGCTTCCCTGTAGGTCTTGCAAGGTCTGCAAAGGGTTAACCTGTAGAGCTCTGAGATAGCTAGGTCTGATGAACTGCCCTAGTGCTCTACAGGTGAGGCTCCAACTAGCTGACACTGGAGAGCTGCAGCAGTTGCATCAGTTTGGAGGGAGCCACCTGGTTGGCATGTTGTGCCTGAGATTTATCTAAGATTTTCTTCCTCCAGAAGGTTAAATGACTACAAATGCCTCAGGAATCACCAGACCAGTGGTGTAGAAGGATGAGGTGCTGCTACATGCCTTAGCTTCCACATGCACAGTTCCACCAAGTTGTATCAACAACAATGTTGTCAAACATCTTTACAACAATAGCATTTTGCCAACGGTGATCACATTGCCCAGCAAATGCATTGATGAACTGCAGTGCAATGATTTTGTGACTGTTTGCAGGTGGTATAAACCAGCGCACCCCATGGGGCCTCTGCCCCGCACCCCAAAATTAATGATTACTAACTTTGAGAGGGGCAGAATATGGGAAAGCAGCTTACAGTGAAGTCACTGTATCCATTCACCACTGCAACAACATGTTTGACACTGTAGATGTTGAATGGGTTGTTGTCGATATAATGGACTTACTGTGGGGGTTCATTGTTGTGATGTTTTGCACATGCCAGTGACCTGAGTTTGAGAACAAGCTTGGGTCACTGAGGTCTACTGCAGGGGAGAGGAGAAGGCATGCGCGCACCTGACAGCTGTCCTCCCCTGGATCAGGGATGCAGGCCGAACAAGCTCATTTTTTTTAACCAGGAAAGACACACTAAGCTGAAGCTTGTTTACAGGTGCAATCTGGGAGAACAAGGAAGTTAACTGACTTGTTCAGGGTCACACAGTATGCAAGTGGGGGCTGGAGGATTCAAACCCAGGTCTCCAGGTTTGCAGCTCAGAGCCTTAAACCACTGCACTATACTGCCTCCTTGACTACCACCAGGTGCTCAGGAGACTGGCATTACATAGGGTGGATTGAACAAGGCTGGCTGTTCTAGCACAGATGCACAACCATTTGCCTGATCCCAGAAGAGCAAAAATAGGTGGAAAATGGACTGTCGACTGGGAGTCAATGAAGTCCTTCCAAGGTTCCATGGCTTGGCCTTGACAATCAGAAAATAAAGACTCTCAAATGATATACACTTATCTTGTTATATATAATTATTCATATGACATTTAACAGCATTGAATTTACTGTATTTTGGTTACAAAATAATCACGACTTAAATTCAAGTATTTTCTGAACAGGCATCTTAAACAATCATTTTATATATGCAGTTTACTGGGTAAACATTTTCAAGAGCATCTTGTCCCTTCTTCAGACCCTGTTAGTAGTTTTATGTGCTCTGTTTTAGAAGAAAATAAATAAAATTTAAGTAACTCAAAAATTTGTAATTATTGTAATAATAGAGTAGTTCTAAAATTCTAAATTCAGAGGGAACACACCTGTTATTTATTCTCTTTTTATAATTCCAAACTATTCATGATTTTCTGGCTCCAGGTAACCTTCTAAACAGAACATTTTTTTTATTTCATCATCTGCTTCCTTATTTTAACTTTCAACAAATAACAGCTTTAAAAAATAAATAAATGAATAAGTTTTTTACTTGCAATAGATCACTTTCTTTTAAGATTCATCCTAGCTCTAATACACTGGGGATAACCCTATAGACAAAAAATGTTTAAATTAAAAAAACAGGTAGCACCAAATAGTTCTCACAAGTTCTTTTTTTTCAGAACACTGCACTTAGTTTGATTCATTAAACTGAATCCAATTAATTTTTTAACAAGGATTCTTACCTTATTGCAAAGTAATATTTTTATGCAGTCTTTAGTTTCTGCATATAGCTGCAATGCTCATGGCTGTTATTTCTGTTTCCTATATTTTTACATCAGGAAATCCTATAAATAAAAATGTTAATATTAAGGAAACAGGCTGCACCGAAATATCCTTTCAAACTCAATAATGTTTAATGTTTTTAAATGCTGCACCTAGTTTGAGTTCATTTTACTTACCAAAATAAATTATTTTAGAGAAACTCTCTCCCTATGGCACAAAATATGCTATTATGTAGTTACAAACCACAGTGAATTTCCAAAATACACTGAGCAGATGTTACTAGTACTTTAACTTAATATACTGCCACTTTTTAAAGAGCTTTTTACTTTAACAGTCGTCATTATCCAGGATGCAGAACTTGCAACTGCTCTCTTCTGGGTCAGCATTAAAGAAAGAGGCTGAGCCACCTGAAATCATGCTCCCGAGGGGCATGCTGACATCTGAGTAGTGATGTCCTGGGTGCTCTGTCACTAAAGAAACCAACGCTATAGCATCGCGGTGATCCTCCCTAATTTCTCAATTTTGCTTTTAAATTCTTTTACTATCATCGTGGGATAAACCTTTAAGTAAAAGGCTTAAATCAGCTAATTCAAGGACACTGTTTGAACTGATTCTAGGGTCTATTGTAAATCGTGAGGTTCTACACTCATATACTATGATGGGAGCAGAACCTGAGATTTTCATGATTGTTACCAGATCCATTTTATGCCTGTAACTGTAGTCTTGTTTTGTAATATGTTACTACTTTTAAAATTAAAGGAAAGGATGTTCCAGTTGTTGTACAATATTAAAATTAAAATTTCAAGAAGCAAGTTTTGTATAATAAATCTGCAACTATAAAGAGACAGTTGGGAGCATTTAAAACCTAATACAAAGGGAAAATCCAGGGATCAGTGGTAGAAGGAAATAGAGGAATGGGAAAGCTGTGGGGGAGAAAAGCATCAGAAAAGAAAACTATGTATAGTGAAAGGCAATAATGTGGATGAAAAGGGTGATTGTGTTAAAAGGGGGGAAGGGGGAAATGAAGAATGAAGGGGATAATTTGGGGGGAATGTGTGTAGTGAAAGGCAAGAGTGTGAATGGGAGTGGTGACTGTGTTAAAAGAGGGGGGAAGGGGAAGACATAAGAATGAAGAGGAAAAAAACTAGGATGAGAAAAATGAAGTGGAAAGGCTGTGGCAGTACAGAAAATTTAAACTGACTGACAAGGGGGGAGATCACCACATGGTCATAGTATTAAATCCTGTATTATAAGAATCTCCTTTTCAGCAACAACTTCTATATTACAACTAAGTAACATTATAAGTATCTTCACTGACCATCTAAACTTATGTCCTTGAATAAAAACTTGTACAAATTAAGTTCTCATTCAGTCCATAACATCTGTGATGTGTTCTTAGAGTATAAATGCACCAGGCTTCACATTTAAGGAGCTGTGGTTCCCAATTTCCTACTCTTTTGGACTTGATGACTTTTCTGTTCCCATAAATTTCAAAATTGAGACCGGATGTTTAAATTCAAGAAAATGTCAAACCAATGGTGATCTTTCATTGCCAGTTCTAATCTTACTTTTGTGCTCAATGATCCTTGTTTTCAATGGCTGAGTAGTCTCTTCTATATAATACAGTGTGCAGGGGCAAATAATATGATAAATAACATTATCAGTACTACATGTAATAAAATATCTGATAGAAAAAATCTTATCTTAATATATTCTTTTAATATTGTTTGCCTTTATAGCACTATTACAATGTGTACAGTTACTACAGTGAAAGAAACCAATAACATTTTTATTAACCAAGTACTCCCTATAGGTTCTCTGGAGTAATGTTGCATTCTAACTAGTTCATTTTTTGTAGATTTAGTTTTTCCTGGCTGTTATCCATGGTTTTTCCCTGAAAATCACCTGACCTGTTTCTGTACTTGGTAAAATATTCCAATTCTTTGTTATAATCTTTTTAATTTTCCAATATTGTTCAGAATATCGTGTTGAGAAGGAAATGCTATCTTGTTTTTGTGTATCTTTAGGTTTGTTTTTTTAAAAGATCCATTCTACTCTGCTGTTGTACTCTATGTTCTGCTTTATGAATATTTATACTCAGAAATATAAATATTTGTTAGTACTGCTGAAAAACATAAACTTATCTTGGAGTGGGAAGCTGAAGCTTTAATCAAATAAATACCTGAAAGTTCCATTGTTTTATTGTTTGCCTAAAATTCATAAAGACTTACAAAGGACTTACAAAGACCTCCAGGTAGACCAATAATTTGAGGAATAGATTCCATTACCGAACCATTGTCTATTTTAGTAGAGTTTCATTGTAAAAAAACTTCTAACTACTTTTCCAGCATCTTTTTTCCAGCATATTTGCAAGATTCTAAACACTGTATTCAAATATTAGAACAACTAAATTGGCAAGGGGTGGATGCAGATAGATGTATTCTAGCAACATTTGACGTAAAAAGTCTGTACACAAGCATCCCTCACTCTGAAGGTTTAACAGCCTTGGAGTAGTTTCTGGGTTTAAGACAAGAACATATATCTGATAAGGAATTCTTGATGGATCTAGCAAGGTTTGTTCTACAGAACAACTATTTCAGATCTGAAAATAGGAATTTCCATCAAAAAACTGGAACAGCAATGGAAGCCACGATGGCCCCCACATAAGCCAATTTTTATATGGCATATTTTGAACACTTGCATATTTTAAATCCAGGAAATATTTATGAGGGTTCAATAATGCTATATAAGCATTTTATTGATGACATAATATTAATATGGCAAGATACAGAAGAAAAATTGTTACAATTTGGTAGTTGTATTAATTTGCTGTACCCCCACTTACAGTTTACTCAAAATTATCATAAAACAGAGGTTCCTTTTCTGGATTTAAAAATAGTGATTGAAAATAAGAAATTTATCACTAATTTATATAGAAAACCGATTGATAAAAATACCACACTACATGTTAAGCGCTTCCATCCACCCACTCTGAAGGCTAGTATTCCGTATAGTCAAATGCTACACATTAAGAGGAACACCGGCAATGATAAGAGACTGCAAAATAATTTGAAAGACTTAAAATATAGATTTATACGACAGGATTATGATAAACAGATTTTGGACAAAACAGAACAAAGAGTACACAACAGAGTACAATGGATCTTTTAAAAAACAAACCTAAAGATACACAAAAACAAGATAGAATTTCCTTCTCAACATGATATTCTGAACAATATTGGAACATTAAAAATATTATAACAAAGAACTGGAATATTTTACAAAGTACAGACGCAGGTCAGGTGATTTTCAGGGAAAAACCATGGATAACAGCCAGGAAAACTAAATCTATAAAAAATGAACTAGTTAGAATGCAACATTACTCCAGAGAACCTATAGGGACTACTTGGTTAAATAAAAAAGTTATTGGTTTCTTTCGATGTGGTAACTATACATAGAAACATAGAAACACAGACTTTGATGGCAGATAAGGACCGCTTGGCCCACCTAGTCTGCCCATTTCCCTACATACAGGATAAGCAGCAGATCCTAGTTAACCAACAGCCTATTTCTTCCTACCCCCCACAAGAATTGCCTTATGACTGTCCCATGTATTCTTGAATTCTACCACAGTTTTAGACCTCACAACCTCCTCAGAAAGGCTGTTCCATGAGTCCACAACCCTCGCTGTAAAAAAATACTTCCTCACATTTCCCCTGAACTACACCCTCTCTCTTTAAAATGTGTCCCCTTGTTCTTGCATGTCTCTTTTTCTGAAAGATGCTACCCTCTTGGACTTTGTTGATTCCACTGAGATACTTAAAAGTTTCTATCATATACCCCCTCTCCCTCCTTTCCTCAAGGGTATACATATTAAGCTCCTTTAGTCTCTCCTCGTATGGCTTCTCTTGCAGACTCTGCACCATTTTAGTTGCCCTCCTCTGGACTGCCTCTATCCTGTCTGTGTCCTTGCAGAGATGGGGTCTCCAGAACTGGACACAGTACTCCAGATGGGGTATACACATTGTAATACTGCTATAAAGACAATAAATATTAAAAGCACATAACAAGATAAGATTGTTTTCTATCAGGAATTTTATTACATGTACTGTAGTACTGATCATGTTATTTATTGTAATATTTGTCCTGTGCACCATACTATATAAGAGACCACTAAACAATTGAAAACAAGGATCATTGAGCACATAAGTAACATTAGAACTGGCAATGAAAGATCATCATTGGCTCGACATTTTCTTGAATTTAAACATCCGATCTCAAGTTTGAAATTTATGGGAATAGAAAAAGTCATCAAGCCCAAAAGAGGAGGAAATTGGGAAACACAGCTCCTTCAACATGAAGCCTGGTGCATTTATACATTAAGAATACATCACAGACATTATGGACTGAATGAGAACTTAATTTGGACCAGTTTTTGTTAAAGGACATAAGTTAAGATGGCCAGTGAAGATACTCATAATGTTATTTAGCTGTGATATAGAAGTTGTTGTTAAAAAGGAGATTGTTATAATACAGGATTTAATGCTATGACCATGTGGTGATCCCCACTTGTCAGTCACTTTTAATTTTCTGTACTGCCACAGCCTTTCCATTTCATTTTTCTCATCCTATTTTTTCCTCTTCATTCCTAATTTCTTCCCCTTCCCACCTCTTTTAACACAGTCACCCCTCCCATTCACACTCTTGCCTTTCATTACAAAAATTCCCCCCAAAATTATCACCTTCATTCCTCATTTTCCCCTCCTCCCTTTTAACACAATCACCCCTCCCATTCACACTCTTGCCTTTCACTATACATACTTTTCTTTTCTGTTGCCCCCCCCACTTCCTACAGCTTTCCCATTCCTCTATTTCCTTCTACCACTGATCCCCTGGATTTTTTCCTTTTGTATTATGTTTTTAAATACTCCCAACTGTTGCTTTACAGTTGCAGATTTATTATACAAAACTTGGTTCTTCAAGTTTAAATTTTAATATTGTATTTCAACTGGAACATCCATTCCTTTTAATTTTAAAAGTAGTAACATATTACAAACAAGACTACTGTTACAGGCATAATATGGATCTGGTAACAATCATGAAAATCTTAGGTTCTACCCATCATAGTATATAAGTGTAGAACCTCACTATTTACAATAGACCCCAGAATCAGTTCAAACAGTGTCCTTGAATTAGCTGATTTAAACATTTTACTTACAGGTTTATCCCATGATGATAATAAAAGAATTTAAAGTAAAATTAGAGAATTGAGGGGACCAGCGAGATGCTACAGCATTGGTTTCCTTAGTGACTGAGCTGCCCAGGATGTCACTACTCATGACGTCAGCACACCATCTCTGGAGTATGATTTCAGGTGGCTAAGCCCCTCCTTCTCTAACGCTCACCCAGAAGAGAGTGGTTGCAAGTTCTGATGTCCTGGATGATGACGACTGGTAAAGTAAAACGCCTCTTTAAAAAGTGGCAGTATATTAAGTTAAAGTATTAGTAATGGCTGCTTGTTGTATTTTGGAAATTCTCAAAGTTTCTTTTGTGCCACAGGAGAGGTTTCTCTAAAGGAATTGTTTAGGTGAGTAAAATGAACTCAAACTAGGTGCAGCATTTAAAACATTAAAAATTATTCAGTTTGAAATGATATTTCAGTGCAACCTGGTTCCTTAATATAAACATTTTTATTTATAGGATTTCCCTGATGTAAAAATGTAGGAAACAGAAATAACAGCCATGGGCATTTCAGCTATATGCCGAAACTGAAGACCAAATAAAAATATTACTTGGCAACAAGGTAAGAATTCTTGTTAAAAAATGAATTGGATTCAGTTTAGTGAATCAAACTAAGTGCAGTGTTCTGAAAAAAATAGAACTTGAGATAACTATTTTTTATTTTTTAAAGCTGATATTTGTTGAAAGTTAACATAAGGAACCAGATGATAAAATAAAAACTTTTTTCTGTTTAGAAGGTTACCAGGAGCCAGAAAATCATGAATAGTTTGGAATTATAAAAGAGAATAAATAACAGGTGTGTTCCCTAATTTAGAATTTTAGAACTACTCTATATTTACAATAATTACAAATGTTTGGGTTACTTAAATTTTATTTATTTTCTTCTATAATAGGGCATATAAAACTACTAACAGGGTCTGAAGAAGGGACAGGATGCTCCTGAAAATGTTTACCAGTAAACTGCATATTTTAAATAGACTGTTTAAAGTGCCTGTTCAGAAAATACTTGGATTCTAAGTGCTGTGATTATTTTGTAACTAAAATACAGTAAATTCAATGCTGTTAAATGTCATATGAATAATTATATATAACAAGACAAGTGTACATGGGTTGAGAGTCTTTATTTTCTGATTGTCTTGATTTTCATTTCCACAAGTTAGAGGCACTCCCCAAATATTCACATTTTAGAGGGTTCTAGTTTATTGGTTTTCACAATATTTATACATGAGAAAGGGAACATAAGTGAGAACTAGGTACTCCAAGAATATGCATGACTTGGCCTGCCAGAACACCAGAAAGAGGAAGGGAAAGCAGGTTGGTGACCAGAAATCACCACCCAGGGACTGGAATGATAGCCCACCTGGTCCCAGTCAAGGAGGAAAAAAAAAACTTTGGTAAAAGAAAAAGCCTCAGGAATCATGGAAGCAGCCAATGATCAAATGCAACACAAGGGGTTAATCCCCATCTTATCTGAAGAGTTCTAAGGGAACAGTGAGTTTGGCAAGACAAAGTATTATATACCATGTGACCAAAAATATGTGGTGAAATGTATTTTTGCTGAACTGTGAACTGTTTATGGTGCCTCTGCATGCTCTTAATCCCTGTATCCATGCAGGAAGGTAAAGCTTATGGCCATCTAAGGGCTAATTTGTCCTGGGACCCTTGACTCCATGAGGACCAGCACTAGAAATAGTGAGGAATCAGAATCTGCAGAAGCCATGGTCCCCAGGTTTCTGCTGCTCCTAGCCTATTCTGAAATATAAATGTTTCAGCCTTGAAAGTACCTCTAAGGATGGAATAAGTAAAGAGAACTGGATGGGCAGGCTGTGCAGATCTGGGGCAAATGCCACCTGTCATAATACTGTGTGAAGGTGAATAATAGCTGACATCCCCAAGGGCTCAAGGGTTCCTTGGTTCCTTGGGACATTTCCTGATGGGCTGCTCAGGCCACTGTGTACCTGGTGTGTAGGACCCTTGTGAATGTTTCAACTTATGATAGGCATTTGCTGCATTGGCCATGCCAGCTGCCTGTGTCCTTTGTCTATTAGGAGACATAAAATACCTGTTACCCCATTGCAGGCTACATCAAAGTTAAAGTCCTACAAAGTTATTGACTTGGTGAGCCAAACATGATTTGATGCTTTTTTGCTCTGTACCTATCAGGTTGCTTGCTGCCCCAAATAAATTCTGAAAATTCAAATTGTTTGAGCAATCTATCTTCCTGTCCTTGCCTTCTGAATCCCTCATGGGGAACTATGGAATCAACAGAATGAATTTTTCTGTGCAAACACCAATATGCTTAACTTTAGTTTATCTCAACTAATATACACACAACCTTTGTTAAATGAAATTGAAATATACAGGGCAAAAATTGGCCCTATGCACCAATGGGTGGATAATACACACTGGAGATGTGTATCCTGCCTGTGTAGCCCCACACCTGTGGATAGGTGTGCACTGGCTGGGCTTCACTACCAGCCACCACCTGTCCATATCCCCACCCCTCCAGTGTGCAGGACCACACAGGGTGGCAGGGAGAAGCATAGTAGACCCAGCCAGGCATCCAATTGGATGCTCACCCCAGGACCCCAGTGGATCATTTGCACAGCTGGGCATGGGTCTGGGTGCATGAATTGCACCTGCGGACACTCAGACCCATACGGCAATGCCCGATCATACTCTGGAACCCTGGAAAACCCCCAGAGCACGGGGACCACCCCTACCACCCTTCCCAGCTCAAGGCAACCCTGGTGCCAGTGTAGTAAGGTGTCCCACATGCTCAGACTGCACACAGGTGCACCTGCTGCCCCACACAGATGACCCCCAAACCCCATATCCCTGACCCTATGGAGATGTTCAGTGGTGCCCCCAACAACCCCAAACCTGTACCTGCAGTAGTGGTTGCATGCACTGGACAGCCAGTGGAGCAGCCCTCTGCACACCTCCATGGCTGTCTGCCATCTGCCATATGCAGGCGCACATCCATTGCATGTCTCTGCATAGGTAAGACAGCTGGTAGCTGTGGAGGTTTGTGGAGGGCTGTGCCACTGCCCATGTGGCACACGGAACCACTATTGTAGGTATGGGTTGGGAGTTGTTGGTGCCGGGGGGGTTGGCTGTTCCTCACTGGGTGCCATGCCTGCACGTTCAAGTGATGGGCCTCTTTGGCACACCAGTGCAGCTGTGATATGGGGGGCCAGCACTGGGGACTGGGGGATAGGCAACTCTCCATTGTGTGTGCAATGTTTCTGCGGGGGTACATGGTTGGGGATGGTCCAAACTGTGTCTGGGGTACTGCCTGCACCTCATGGGATCATTCTGCTCTTCAGTGTGCATGGGGCTGGGTGCATGGGCGCTAGGAAGGGCTTTCCATGGCATTCCAAGCAACCCCCTACATGCTCCAGTGTGCCTTTTCTCACCATGGTGCATGGTGCATACTGCTGGCATGCCCCGGCTCACCCTGCACATCCCGGTGTGTTGCTGTTTGCATGGCCAGGGATTGGGTGCATGGGTAGTCAGATCAAATGACTTAAAGATAGGCAAGCAATGTGAGAAGGCAGTAAGGAGGACTGGGGTATATTGTGATGCATAGGGAGGCATCACCAGTAGAAAACAAGAGCTGTTATCCTCTGTGCAGATAGTGGGTGAGACCCCATCTGGAATACTGCATGCAGTTCTGGAGACCCCATCTCTGCAAGGGCATTGATAGAATAGAGGCAGTCCAGAGCAGGGCAACTAAAATGGTGCAGGTTCTGCACCAGAAGCCATACGAAGAGAGACTAAAGGAGCTTAATATGTATACCGTCGAGGAAAGGAGGGAGGGAAGGACATGATAGAAACATTTAAGTACCTCAATGGAATCAACAAAGTCCAAGAGGGTAGCATCTTTCAGAAAAAGAGATGTGCAAGAACAAGGGGACACAATTTGAAGATAGAGGGGGGACGGCTCAGGGGCAATGTGAGGAAGTAGGATGTTGGTTAAATAGGATCTGCTGCTTATCCAATAGGTAAGGAAATGGAAAGACTGGGTGGGCCAAGCAGTTCTTATCTGCCATCAGTCTATGTTTCTGTGCTAGCTGCATGCCCCAGTTGTGAATGCCGTGTGATCACAAGTACATGGCATTCCAACTTAGCTATGCCAACACACCTGGTTTACATGGCACATTGGCATAGTGCCTAGGGACAAATGACAGCAGAAAAAGACCAATGTTTAATCCAGTCTGCTCATGAACCCTAACAAACCTGGGACCTACTGTCTACACAGGGTTCTGACTCACACTATCCACCTCCATTCTCCCTGCCCTACTGCTATCACCTTGACCAATCAGTAAGCCCTTCACTCTGTCCAAGCTAGGCTTGAAACCATTGATAGTTTTGCTGCCTGCCATATCAGCTGGCAGACAGACAATCCTTTCTGTAAAGTAAAGCTTTCTCACTTCTCTCTTCAATCTCGCTCATCAGTTTCCTCTTATACCTCCATGTTAGTGAGCCTAATTTTCAAAATAGTCCCTTTAGTTTACCTTGTTTATTCATTTCAGGAACTTAAAGTCCTTAACATGTTTCCCCTTCTCATGTCTGGCCTCCAGTGAGTACATGTTCAGTGCCTTGAACTGATCTTCATAATATCTGCTCTATTGCCCATCAATCATTTTAGTCAGCCTATGTTGCACTGTAGCCTGTCGTCATCATTCCTTAGGTGAGGACTCCAGAACTGGGCACAGTAATCTAGGTGGGGACTAACGAGTGATCTATACAGAGGTAGTAATAACTCATTCTTCCTGCTGTCAGTACCCCAATACATCACAACATTTTGTTTACTTTACTGTAAGCCTTGTTACACTGGTTTGATTACTCCTTCTCAAAATGCACAACCCAATGGCAACGCAAAAAAGTTGTTGCCATTGGATTGTGCATTTGAGAAAGAGAAGTGTGCTCTGGGACAGCCCAGGTTCCAATTGTCTTCAGTGGCACAGCTGGTTAGCACAACTGGAATGGTATTCTGGCGGCCTGAGTTCAAGTCCAGCTGAAGCATTTATTTATTTCTCACCTCTGTTTGTATGTGTTCTATATGCACACCACACTCCTGTGTGACTGTTACAAGTAAATATTTGTGTTGCCATTGGGTTGTGCATTTGAGAAAGAGTAATGTGCTCGGGGACAGCCCAGGTTCCAGTTGTCTCAGTGGTGCAGCTAGTTAGTGCAATCGAACGGTATTCAGAGTGGCCTGGGTTCAAGTTCCAGCCAAGGTACTTACTTCTTTCTCACTCTGTTTGTATGTGTTCTATAAATATGCACTACACTCCTGTGAGACTGTTGTAAAGTAAATATTTTCTGTTGCCATTGGGTTGTGTATTTGAGAAAGAGTAATGTGCTCAGGGACAGCCCAGGTTCCAGTTGTCTCAGTGGTGCAGCTGGTTAGCACAATCAGAATAGTATCCCAGGTGGCCTGGGTTCAAGTCCAAGCCGAGGCACTTACTTCTTTCATCTCTGTTTGTATGTGTTCCATAAATATGCACACACTATGTGACTATTACAATGACAATTTTGCTTGCAGACTTGGGTTTGTCAAAACAGTGGAGTGCATGGTGGGGAAGGGTTTATGTGACACTGCTTTCTTTTGAAACCTTGTCTGGTTTGGTTTCAAAATCCACTAGTCAACATAAGTACACTTAAACACTTCACATTTGATTTGTGTTGAAGGGTATCCAGTGATGTTGGTGACTGCAAATGAATGACTGTTATGAGTGACTCATTAGCAGCACCTGACATGTGGCGATCCTGTAAGGGTAGTGACGGAAAGGTACACAGCAAGGGTAGGGATGAGCGAGGAAGGGTTGTGCTTGTAGCTGAGTGACCAGAAAGGAAGCAATAGGAAAGAGGGTTTGTATGGTGCAGTGTGGCATGCTGCTGATCAGCTAATCTTGTGGTGTGGTGGTGAGATTGACTAGCTTTGGCATAGCAGGTACAGGATTCAGGGCTGGGGATGGGTAACATTTTGTGTTTTGGTTGGTATTTTTTGGAGGGAACTGTGTCCCCCTCATTGACATGCATCTCCCCCAGAGTTGGTAACATATAATCAGGTGTGTGTGTGGGAGGGGCACAGCCCCTCACATATAGGTTGTTTTTAGATGTCGGCTGTGGTGTCACCGATAAGTGTACATCGCCATTTCACTTTTCAGTGATGTACACTCGCTGTGATGGTGATTGCTGTTTTGCGATCACCATCATGACATGTAACCATGTTGAAGTAGTATGAAAAAATTTTGTTGCCTGAGAAAATGAAACAGTAGGTGTGAGAAAATGTGCAAAATATCCCATTTAACTAAATGGGGTGCAAACTCGGAGCTTTTTGTCAGTGGTAGGGCAGATGTTTCCTTGTCAACATAATTTCATTCAGACTAGTTTTGATTCAAACATCTGATAATTTCAGAGAGCCCTGCTGATTATAAACATCTATAAGGTAATTAGTAACAGTGATCTTGTGCTACGCAATCTACAGCCTAGATACTCACATGCAAAGACTACAATAAAAACCTGACTAAAATATGAAAACAAACTTATACACATATATGATGTATTTTCAAACAGAAACCCTCAAAGAACTGAATTTTGTGAGTTTATGCAGTACATGTTCCTGAAATAGGAGAGAGTGGCAGACACCTGTGTGTCAATCTGACATAAAACAAAATTATCACTGGAACCTTTTTATGGAGACTACATCAAAGACATACTTATTCTATTAATTAAATATGTTTTGATTTATTTTATATCCATTAAACAACCCTGTGTTATAGAGCAAGAAAACAATGCAGAGTTTTCATGAGGAAGATCTGACAGCTGTGATAAAGACAAGGTTATTTCTGACAAACAGTCATACCACTTCAGTTCAGCACTAAAACTCAAATGATCAACTTTTTATGAGAACAGTATGATAGATCTTAAACTAGTCTATCCAAACACAAACCAGATAGGTTAGTAACAAACTTGGAGTGAAAACAATTAGCTCTAAAGACTGCTCTGACTGGGAAGTGCAACGGCTTCTTCAGTCAATCAGGGACTTAACTGCTGAAGCAGCAGGCTAGACAAAAGTGATGTCACCACTCTGCAGGCCTCACTGATAGGGACAGAAACATGTTCACTGTTTTCAGTTACTGTAGAGCATATTAACAATGCTGATTTAAAGAAAACTGCAAAACCAAACAGCATGACATTTTCAGGAAACACTAATCTATGACACAGGGACTTGAGTCCATGCAAATTCAAGCTTTTGTTAAGTCAAGTCAAGTTTATTAGCAGAAAATAGCTCCATTAAGCATGCTCATTTACAGTGAGGTCCTGACAAACAAATAGTACAAGATATACCTCTGATAAAAAAAAACATAGGATACAGTTAAAGAAATTGACTCTGTACACGGAAGACAAAAGTAACTCCAGGCAAACACAAAATCATAAGATTACATTGGTAAAATAATAACATGGTAGCACAAATCAAGTATAGGGTGTACAGTGGGAGGTCCTTTCGATATTTAACCAAATCCAGGCAGTTGCATTAGATACAATGAATTATGACATCATGCAGTTTGAGACAAGTGCAGACTTACAGTGAATATTGATGCAAAAATCATAGACTGTTGAAGGATGCATTATAGCAAGAAGGAAGGAGAATGTGACAGTAGGTGGGTGAGTGAAGAGGCAAATTGGAGTGAAGGACATACATGGAGAGGTGAGGAGAGTGAAGGAATAGACATCTGGGAAGGAGGTTTGAGAAGGAGGTGAGTAAGCTCTGTTTTGTTCCACCTGACTTACCTGTTGCATACTCCTTGCCAAAAGAGCCCCTCAAACCTAACAGATGAGTCAATGGTTCAATAAAATATGGAACAATAGATTCATTTGATCTTTAAGCACTGCAAGGTTTATTTTAGACATGATAATATGTCATTGTACTATTATCATCTGACTGCAATGAACCATTGACACATCTCCTAGTTTTGAAGGGCTCTTTGGCAAGGTGTATGCAACACATAAATCAGATGGAAACAAGCCAGACTTTAAGCACTAAGTTTAAGTTGTTGTAACTTTTAAATAAACTAGAAGATGATCATTAGGCCATGTGGTTGCATCTTCAATGGCTTCTTCAAAAAATTTAGTCTTTCCAGAACACATCTGGCAGGCGGTGTACTGACCTGCAGCTTATCTCTTGGGATTTTGAATAATAACATATAATTTGTATTTAAGTTTTGGTCTCACTTTTTACCCTACTACTTTTTACCCATTTTACCCTTTTTACCTGGGGCTGGCAGTATAGCCTAGAGGTTAGAGTAACAAGCAGAATGAACTTGGTAGATCCAGCAGACAGACCTGGGTTTGATTACACAACCTCCACTTGCGTACTGTGTAACTCTAAGCAAGTCCTTAACCACCCAGTGCTCCTGGGTCATCTCTGAAAACAGGCACTTGTGCCTATTGATCCTACCCAGTTAGCAAAAAGAATAAAATAAAACATATTTTCCACAGTGGGCCTATGTACAAAAGCATGGAAAATGCACCTGAAGCTTTGTAACCCTGGCATGAAGCTGCACACCTCGACTGTTTACACTATACTCAAATCCACATGGATTGTGCTGGGCAAAGTAGAGATGTGGCCAATAGACTCATGCAGTTCAATGTGCAGGGACTACTGGATGTTCCAGACATATTGGGCCCACACCTTGACGTGACCATATATGGGGATGTGCACCGCCCCACATGGAAATAGCAAAGTGAATACTGTGATGGAGGAGGCTATAAGAGCAGGAGAAGGAGACAGCAGAACTGTGCTTGAGAAACCTGGCCCTCTGCAAGAGTCCAAAGCACAGGGCGTGGGCACCCTGAGAGCCGTGGAGGTCACCTGGTGCGTGGTGGCACCCGATCACAGTGTACAAATTTCACAGGCCACCATGTGACAGCCACGGTGTCAGGTATATGGGCATAGTATGCCATGCTGAATTGGATTGAGTCACTGAAGGCTGCCATGTAGGGTAATGCCTACATGTGACTGCACATCCAGACCATCACCAAGGCAGCCATTCCAGAGCCACAAACATTGGTGGACATAAAACACAATTGGTGTGACCTCTGAACAGCTGTGAAGTGCAAGCTGGCAGCCGTACAATGGATAGTGTGATAACCTGCTCACATCGGTGCCTGTCTTAACTCCATCAAAGTAATGGTGGCCAACACCCTAGATGATATCAGCCTGTAGTGGGAGGAGGAGGGCATGGACACATTGCCAGGTATGGAGTATAGGACAGGGACATGAGGTATGATATACAGGACACAACAGCACTACTAATAGCCCTTTGTTGCATCCTGCAGAGTCTGAGACAGTGCCCAACCAACTGGTGCTGCCAGCACCTACTGCTGAGGATGACACACAGGGTGAGGCAAACACAGACAGTGCAGGTATGTGTATCACACTGTGCCCAGAAGAACACAGACAACACAAGGTGATGCACCAGCATGTAACACCAACATGTACTCTCACCAACAGATACCACACAGGGGACTGTGGACACAGCAGTGGAGATGGCCTCACACAAGGACACAGACACAGAAACCATGGTGGAGACACTTGAGGACATGCAGGACACAACTACAGGGAGCCATCACACAGCCATTCCCAACCCTGCACCACCCCCACAAGCACAGCACATCTGGCCATCCAGTGGTGGCAGACAGGGCACTAAGGTCCAAGTGACATTATCCCACATGTCTGGCCAGGAAGTATGCCTGTCAGCACATGCTCACTTCCTGGGGATACATGGGGGCCCCATGCCACCCCACAAGAACCATGCAATAGTGGGGATAAGGGTCACTGACAATGGCTGTCTTGTTTGACACAGAAGCCATCCACACATGCCATACAACATACATACTATCTTGAGGAACACTACCTGGAACATGACTGCCTGCAGGCCCAGTGAGAGAACACTGAGTCCCTGAAAGACCTAACTGTGGAGGTGCAAGGGCTGCGGTGTAGCATTGACTGAATTGGTGGACATTCTGGAGTGGCAGGTTGAATACCTGCTAGCTGTGCACATCACACAATCCCAGTCCATCCCTGTGCCATGTACAGATGCATCCATTCCACGGTGGCCACCAGTCCACCCCCAGAACCATGGCACAGACAGATGCCCAAGTCCAGTCCACTGCCACCTGTCACACTGACACTGTAGCCTACATGGACACCCAACCAGCCAGCTCCACTGCCCCCAAACACATGCCACACACGGAAGGTGATGGACACCCAGGGTTCCATGGCTTAACAGTGACACCTTTATGGCACAGAGTAAAAACAGTGCCAGATTATGGTGACTGACACAACCAGCAAACTCTCTATTTGCCAGGGCTGTGCCCCATGCACCCCGCCCCCTTTTGGGGGGCTGTGTCCTCATACCCCCTTACTAAATATACCAACAGCAGGAGGGTCAGACCTCAGAGAGAGGGGTACAGGGAGTTCACTGATTGTGTCAGTCACCATAGTCTGGCACTGTTTTGACTCTGCACCATAAAGGGGTCACCATTGTGATGGTATATGGACACCCACCACCCACCACCACAAGTGTCCCACAGGTGCCCATGGAGGGACATCCACAGCAAGTGATGGACGGACAGCCTGAGACATGGTCACACGAGGAAGTAAGGTGACTGCCAAGACAAGGCATTTGTGCACACAGTCTTGTACATGCCTCAGTAAATTGAAGTCTAGTAGGAGGTGAGCCATGGCTGCAGCAGCATGGAACATACTAAGGGAATCGAGAAGCAAGGGGGCTAAAAGCTCACAGGTGCTCCTATACTAACCAATTACTAAATTAGTAGTATGTAAGCTGCCCATGTGTCAGCAAAAAAGAATCAAGTCATTTTTAAACCCATGTTTTGACTTACTAATAATAACATTTAATGGCAATGTATTCCTAGGATGTATAACCTGTAATGTAAAAAAATGTCCTATTATTACAGTGAAAATGTTTACCAGCCAACTGTAATGGATGCCCTCTAATGTCATATGTATTTGATTTAAATTCTAAACCTAATTCAGTGATCAGATAGGGTCATTTATAATATCGAATAGAAACAATAGAGCACCTCTTAATCAGCATGACTCTAATGACATTAAATTCAGAGAATTTAATCTACTACTGTATGAACTAGTATGCAACCCCTGCAATTGTTTCATGAATTTTCTCTGCACTTTTTCAAGTTGAGTATGATTATACTTCTTGTAAGGACCCCATAACTGAGAAGCGTATTCTAAATGGGGTCTACTGTGAGGCACACAGCACAAACAGTCCCTGACTGACCCACCAAGTTACCTAGAATGGTCTATGTGGTCTCCCATGTGAGTTATTTGACTGATGTTTAAGCACTGGGACACCAGTGGTGTACATACAGTTACTATGTAAATTTTCTCTGTCCATCAGCATTGGATGGAAACTGACAGGTAGTGTAGCAGAATGACATGAACTGTTAATATGAGTGTGTCATCCTGAGCCTCCATTAGTGTCAACACAGCTGGTGGGCTCGTGTACCACAGTCTGCCCATAGGTAGAACACACCTGTACACAGCCTCAGCTGCTCACAGAAAGCCTCATTTCCCAAAGCCACTATTCTTCCCAAACATGGACATGGATAGTAATGCAGAACAGCCATAGGAATAAACACACAGCCCCCCAGTGGGAACTCAGGATGTACTAGACTCATCAATGTGCCACTGTGGTGAACTCTCTGTCTATGGAATGCACCCCACACAAGGGCAGGGTGTGCCAGACAGCTGGACAGTGCCTCAGGACCATGGCACTGCAGGTTGTCCCCCTCCTCATTGCCTGTGGAACAACACACTGTTGGTGTGGCAGGAGTAGTCATTTGTGTATGGCCATGTTATGCAGCATTCCGCATGTAGTAATCACTCTGCCGGCCTTCCCAAGGGCCAGCATCATCACACCACTGTTGTGATCCAGGCACCAGAACCTCATCTTGAGCACACCAGTAGTCTTCTTAATCACATGATGGATCTTCCTGTGAGCCTTGGTGTATGCCTACTCATCTTCACAGGAATGGCATCTTCAGGTATGGCCATAGTGGATATCTGCTGTCACCTGGGAAATGGGAAAAGAACAGACGTGTTCGCATGCTGCAGCACTGTGCCCATCTATGTCATATTTGGTGCAAATCCATACTCATTTAGCAGCCATCCATTGACAGAACCATGTGCCACAAGGTGGGTACACAGCCTGTACCTGTAGACTATGTAGGAGTCATGACAGAATCCAAGGTACTTGGCACACATATTTTTAATGATTTTACCCACATCACAAATAATCTGGCAGTTGATGCTGTGGAATCCCTTTCTGTTCCTGTATGCTTCCTCATCCATGGTCAGTGCTAGGATTGCCACATGGGCAGAGTCCATCACCCCTACTACATTGGACATGCTATGCATAGCATGAAATGCCTCCTTTGTGATACAGATATTGGCTGTAGCAATGAGGAATGCTATGCTCATGCATATGCATGAGTAGGATATCCATGATCTACTAAAGGGCCCTGGACCAGGACAACTGGCTGAAGCCAGTGACGTCCCCAGTTACCTCTGGAAGGACCCTATGGCATAGTATGATGGAGTACATGGCAACTTCATTTCCAAAGACATTGTCCCTGCCCTATGTGTCTTTGGTGCCATCTGCAGCTTGAGCATGTCGCACAGCCCTGTGATCATAGTGTAGTACAGGTGGAACTGTTCCATGCAATGTGTATCACATAGTTACCCAACACTCAGCCATGGCCTGAATATGTGGATCTCAGGGCATCATCTTATAGTAATTTCTCTCTCCAATTCAACCTCCATCAGGATAACATTCACCAGTAGTCTGGGGCACATCCTGGTGGACCCCCATGGAGCCATAGTAATATGTGTACAGACTGAAACCCCTCAATCAACACACAGCTCTGTCCTGCGTGCTGCTCAGGCAGCCACTGCTGCAAATCTCCCTTTAAATGGGGTTGACATGGCACATTGGCAGGGTGATGCCACATAAGAGAGCATTAAAAGGCATCATACACTATGGGTGTCAGAATTGGCAGATGCGGCTGCACAGAGATGCAGGACAGTGACTGCTCAGGAGGTGTGGTACCATGCGGTGTACTCATAGAAACATAGAAACATAGATTTTGATGGCAGATAAGGACCGCTTGGCCCACCCAGTCTTCCCATCTCCCTACCTAATGGATAAGCTGCAGATCCTAGTTAACCAGCAGCCTACTTCTTCCTACCCCACCCCTAGAATTGCCTTATGACTGTCCCATGCATGCTTGAATTTCACCACTGTTTTTGACTCCACAACCTCCTCCGGAAGGCCGTTCCATGCATCCACAACCCTCTCTGTGAAAAATACTTCCTTAAATTACCTCTGAGCTGCCCCTTCTTTCTTCAAATTGTGCCCCTTGTTCTTGCACACCTTTTTGAAAGATGCTACCCTCTTGGACTTTGTTGATTCCCTTGAGATACTTGAAAGTTTCTATCATGTCCCCCTCCTCCTTTCCTCGAGGCTATACATATTCAGCTCCTTAAGTCTCTCTTCATATGTCTTCGGTGCAGACCCTGCACCATTTTAGTTGCCCTCCTCTGGACAGCCTCCATCCTGTCTATGTCCATGGGAGACTGGGTCTCCAGAACTGCACGCAGTACTCCAGATGGGGTCTCACCAACTGTCTGTACAGAGGGATAACAACTTCCTGTTTTCTACTGGTGATGCCTCTCCTATGCATCCCAGTATCCCCCAACCCTCCTTGCTGCCCTCTCGCATTGCTTGCCCACCTTTAGGTCATCTGATATGACTACCCCAGGTCCCTTTCCATTTTTGTTGTTGTTAGTATCTCACCCCCATTGTGTACTCTTCTCCTGGGTTTTTGTTTCCCAGGTGCATTACCTTGCACTTCTTAGCATTGAATCTAAGCTGCCATACATTTGACCATTCCTCTAACCTTGCCAAGTCCCTACTCTTGCAAGATTTGCAGGGTGTCCTCCACTATGTATCAAGATCATCCAGATGAGGGGGGTGGACTGTGGCAGGTGATGGAGCCAGCTGATATAACTGGCAATACATAATGTATACCTTTCTGCTATGGGCCTGTCCATGTCTCCAAGGTCCTGTCCTACTGTAGTAACCATGCCGTGTATACCATACCATGGTGCACAAACTACAATTGCAGAATTGTGAACATGTTAACCCAGGGCAACCCTGTGTACTGGAACATCTGTGGTGTACTATCTGGTGTTCTTTTCGTATGTCTCTGTGTTATGCTGCTATATCAGTAATTTGGTCTTCACAGGACTACCCTGGGCTTCCAGAGTGATTTGTGTTGCAGCACATCAAGCAGCCAGATGGGTGGTGTTGGTGATGATAGCCAGGTGGAGGAGTATGTCCCTGTACATCCTTTATTTGCTCTCTTGGTGCATGGGGTCCCAGGAAATGTATTTCAAGGATGACATGGGTGCGCCCATACAAGGTTCTGCTTGGTAAGTTCCTTCTCAAGCTACAACAGTAGACAATCTTGGAAAATGTCCAGTAATGTCTGACTCCTTGCACTCTTGGCCACGGGACCTCCCAATCGATGTCATACAAGTTCAGGTCACCCACCACCACTACTTGCTCCTTTGCTGCTCCTCTTTAAGTTCCTGAGCATGTTTTCTGTCCATTTCCTGCCCTTACACTGTAGGCCTATATCTCACCCATGATTGCACTTTCCTGCCTGAGGCTTCCTTGAGTTGCATCCATACTGAATCAGCCTCCAACTGCTACCCCCTAATATTTCCATCCTCTTCACTTCAATGCTGTCCTTGACAAAATGGGCTGCACCATCCTTGGCAAAATGTACTAGTAATTTGAGTCACCAGCAATTAACCTTTTCACTGTTAGTGACATTAAATGCTATACCATTATCTTTCATGCAATTACCATTGGTCAGTTTATAGTCACAGGTTTCAGGACCACCAGACACAAGTTCCACAATGTGTTCACCAGAAGGTATTTCATTGATCGGATCATTAATGTTGGTAGCATTAGCTTACTGGTTTTCAGCATGTTTTCATCTTACCGATGTTGTATCATCAATGATGAAATACAAACCAGATAGATGGTACTTGTCTATGAAAAGATACTGGATGAGTTCTTCCACATCTTTGACAATGGTTGTGTTCATCAACTTTGGTCACTGCTCAGCTTTACCCCACAAAGAATTTAAAAACAGCTTAAATATTAGTATATGTGCAGAGTTGGGTGCAATATTTTGAGCTTTTAAAACCTCCATCTTTACCATAATACTGTGTGGTTTATGCTCTACATTCCACATCATTAGTGTACCAAAGTAGTATACTTGTATACTAACTGACAAAATGTGATTGATGGATGATTGATAGTTAATTGCCCAGTCCCTTTTTAATCAATGATGTAATGCCCCACCCCTTTTTGATTGATGGCCAGACATGATGTAATGCCCTGCCTCTTCCACGTGTTCCAGAAATTACACAATGGCCCCGTCCCTTCTGTATCCCATATGCACTGCAAATTAGGCAATGTCCCACCCCTTCCGTATCCCATGTGCACCAGAAATTACACAATGTCCCACTCTCTCCATGTTGGCACCTGATATGATGTAGCCCCCCCTTTTTCATGTCCATGTCCACCAGAAATGACAGAGCACCCCAACCCCACTCCTCTAAATGCTGTGATACAGCTATGGGTGGAGCAAGGTTAGCTTTTCCGGACTAGCCAGGGACATGTTAGAAAGGTTATGCTGATAGAAACATTTAGCGCTGTTCCACCATAGTTGGTTTATGTTTTGCTCCTGTGTGCGGATTGCCTGAGGAAAACAGTGAAATGGATGAACTACCCTATCAACATCTGCTAGTGCCACAGCAGCAGATTCTGTTATGACTGAATTGATTGAATCATTCATGAGACATGGTTTGCATGATAACAATGAGTGTGTTAATATGGATGAACAGTGGGAAGTGCCAGATGTACCAAATGCTGAGAAATACCCTGATGAAAAGGCTGACGTGGGCATGACAGCAATTGAAGTGCCACCTGAAAAAATTACCATGTTGGACCTGATAAAGGGTATTCTAATACAGCTACTGCAAGACTTGATGGCTCAGGACTTGAAGATAAACTGTGAGGGATGCACCACAGACCACCCCTCGCAGATAAGACATAGCTGTTTTTATGAACCAGAGGAGGGGTACTGGGAGTGTGCTTTTCCAGAAGTCTGTAAGAGGTTACACCCATGACAGTTCAAGCTACTAGTCAAATCAACATCCTGGAAACTTGGGTACACAGCATCCTATTTTGATACAATACAAGCAATAAATGACACTTTGTCAGAATTGAAAGAGCTGCCATGCATTACTAAGGGACTTAACACACTTTATGAACAATTGAGTGTAACACTATGGAGTGCTGTTGAAGAAGCAGTTTCATCAGGAAGTGGTAAAAAATATTTTAAAAGTCCACTGCAAAAAAGGAAGCCCTGTGCCATATTATATGTACTTGTATGATATTCGTAGTTTTGACAAGGAATGCAGCACTGCATGGTGAGAGTTGATATGATGGGTAACCTGTGGAGAAATCACCAAAGAATGTTTGAAAAGCAGAAAATAGAAAATGTTCTACAGACTTTGATAACCATACAAATTTCAAGCCCTGCTGATCAAACTCCAGGTAACCTGATAAACTGTAAAAAACTTCAATTTATACAGACTTTAATGAGTGACATTAAAAAAGATGAACGCTGGTGTGAAATAATGAACATGACCACGTGCCTAAACAATGATGTGTTAGAAACTGTTCAAAATGTGTTACCACTAATATTTGAAAAATTGGCTGTGGTTTCTCATGGCCGAGTATTGGTAGCTGTGGTCTACATTGTTGATATTTGTTGTGACAGTTTAAAATGTCAGAGACAGGAAGATGTTAGCAATGTGATACAAGACTATCATTTTTATATACAATCTAAGTTGGTTTTAGCAAAAAGATGCCCTCTGAGTAACTTCTACTTGTCTTTTCAATGCTGACTCAGCAAAGGCCCAGTCTGTTTAGCTGTAGGGGTGGTGGGCCATAAAATGTAGGTTCAGTTGAAGATATCTTAAACCAATCTCAACAGAACAAAGGAGAGCAGATCGTCTAAGATTCCTTCAAAGACAATGTGCAAAATTAGTTTCCTTTAATTATCATCCAAAAAACAGCTATTTACAGAGTTTAAGCTGTCATAAACATGCAGTTTATGGATGCAAGCATATCAGACCTGTTTTTTTCAGCCCTGGTGTTTTTTTCACAGTAAGAGAACTCCAAAGGTCAGATACAGTTCACTTAACTTGGACATAGTACAAATCTTTTTAATTTTACTAAAATATATAAAAAACATGTCAGCAAACCCTTTATTGGTTTAAAATATAACCTTATTTTGTATATTTATGGAAAGTGTGGTATTATGCATATTCAAGACTATTTTGTATCTGAAAGAAATAAGTTTCAGAACAAAACCTCCTTATTTTTTTACACATTTAAAACAATGACCCCATTCATTTTAATGGAAAGATTTTTGAATAGTTGTTTCTGTTTCACATAATACATGTTAAAGCAGAAACTATCTGTTAAAGGTTTTTTTCATCTCATAGCTTTATTTCACATTCTGTTGTGATGTACTTTTATTTTTTTTTATATTAGTCTTTAGTAACCGGGTAAGGTTTATACTAGTCTTTGGTAACTGTGTAAGGTTTACCTAAACTATATTTCAGCTACCACTGGCCAAGACACTATTTTCAGTTAAAACTGTGTATAACAATACTTTTTTTCTGAAAAGCCTGAATATATGCATATTGAAGTCTATTTTGTATCTCAAATAAAAATGTTTCAGAACTCCTTATGTTTTAACTCATACATAAACTACAGTATATTTAAGCTACTGCTGGCCAAGCTCCCCCCCCCCCAAATAAAAAGAAGTATTTAAAAAATGCAATGATTACTAAACAGTGAGTTTTCTAGCCCCTCATTGGTCTATGTTACACTGGTTCTCGATTTCCGCCTCTGTTTGGGGCATGTTTAGACCATCACTTGTACCTCATAAAAGTCTGCACATTAGCTCAAAATTTCCTGTTTACAGCCAGCGAACCAGTGTCGGTAAGACTTTGAATAGTTTTAACTTTTTTAAAAACTCTTGTGGCATTGATTTTAAAATGGCTACTTTGTTTGCAAAACAGTTTTCTCGGATTGGCTTTCATGATCTTGTTTTAGAATCAAAAGCATCACAAGGAGATGGTGGTGGGTGCACTTTAATCTATTCTTTTCTAATATTTTAAGTGGATAAAATTAAACTTATTAAACTATAACATAGGTTTTTATAATGTAGGTTTGCCAGCCTTGTCTATATCAAGCAATTGTCCTGCAGTATCACATATAGCTTTACATGGTGTGTCAAATTAAGTTTATCAAGCATGTTATTAGCATTTAAATGTTATAATTGTGTGTATATGGGGGTAATTCCACAATCCTATTTTTTTGCCAGTGTTGCATACACTAGGGTGGTGTATAGTAATGTATTTAGTTTAAAATGTTTTGCTGGTAATGTACAGAGAACCCTTTTTAGATGTGATTAGGACTAGCGAAGATGTTATGCATTACCTTTGTGCATTTAAAACTATCACTATATACTGTATGCTAGGGATTTAAACCTCTAGCAAAGAGGTTTAGTTAAGGTCTGCACTTTGTAGAAAGATGTGGCAGCTAAAACATAAACTGCTAAAGTCAGGTCTTTAATATGTAACACTGTAAAAACAAAATTAACAGCAGTATATGATTAGTGGTGACTTATAAATTGTTTCTATTTTTTGTAATAGGAACAGAGCAACCAGGACCGTCATGTACAGCTATACTGTTAATGAATGAAGACAAAAAGGTAAGCAGCAATTAGCCAAACATTTTCTACTATAGTAACAGAAGTGTTTGCATTTTTTTCAGTGCAGGTTAATAATGGGCTAATGTGTTGAAGACTGTTAATTAGCTACAGTGTTGTTCTTGTTTTTGAATTTAGCATGCTTTCTTTTAAGAACAATTACAGTATATAGCCATATGTTTTCACAACATAGACTAAGAAGTTTTGCCATGCACCCCTTTATGTTTTTATAGTTTTAAATTCAGAGTGGTTTAATGTAGCAACTTATTTAATATGCTGACATTATGCATGTTTTATTGAGAGTACCAATTAACTAAAACAGATCAAAATACAATAAAGGAATGATTATCTGACACAAATGTACCTAATATATAATCAACCTGCAGAAAGATAGTACTATTATAATGCAATATACATTACAAGGGTTGTATAGTTATGTATTATATTTAAAAGACAAAGAACCTCTGTGCGCAAACACTGAGGCAAGGGTTACCCCAAAGGGCATTTGGCTGGGAAGCCAAGTTTCAAGAAAATACAAAATCACACATACCCCCACAATGCAACGCATCATGGGCTGCATATGCAAATCACCACAGAATGTTATGCTGGTTCAACTTTAAGCAGAATTACATGGTGCGGAAAGGCCTCTCACACAGTTTGCAAAGGGTGCTAACAGATGACATAGACACGTGTTTCATTCTACCAGGACTCATCAGTATGCCTCATCTGTTTGACACCCCAGTGGAATGAACCAGCTACCCTAAGACAGTGTGTCTTGGTTATGTTGTGGTGAATCCATTAAAATAAAAAACTAAAAGACAAAGAACCTCTGTGTGCAAACACTGAGGCAAGGGTTACCCCAAAGGGCATTTGGCTGGGAAGCCAAGTTTCAAGAAAATGCAAAATCACACATGCCCCCACAATGCAAAGCATCATAGACTGCATATGCAAATCACCACAGAATGTTATGCTGGTTCAACTTTAAGCAGAATTACATGGTGCCGAAAGGCCTCTCACACAGTTTGCAAAGGGTGCTAACAGATGACATAGACACGTGTTTCATCCTACCAGGACTCATCAGTATGCCTCATCTGTTTGACACCCCAGTGGAATGACCAGCTACCCTAAGACAGTGTGTCTTGGTTATGTTGTGGTGAACCCATTAAAATAAAACACTATTTAAAGACAAAAGAACCTCTGTGTGCAAACACTGAGGCAAGGTTACCCAAAGGGCATTTGGCTGGAAGCCAAGTTTCAAGAAAATGCAAAATCACACATGCATACAATGCAAAGCATCATGGGCTGCATATGCAGATCACCACAGAATGTTATGCTGGTTCAACTTTAAAGCAGAATTGCATGGTGCCGAAGGCCTCTCACACAGTTTGCAAGGTACTAACAGATGGATAGGGTGTCAAACAGATGAGGCACACCCGGTAGGTCTGGTAGGATGAAACACTCTATGTCATCTGTGCCCGCACAATCAGAGGGATGTGGCATAGCTAAACACCAGGGACATATTTGTACTATAGGAACTGGGATAAGAACATAACATATGAAAGCGCTGGAAGAAGGGGACCGTGCAATCCATCTAGTCTGCCCCCATAGGCTACTCCCCCAGTCTCATAACTTTTCTAGTTTACAGCAGTGTCTATCACATCCTACCTTGAACTCCCTTACTGTTTTTGATGCCACAACCTCTGGGGGCAGACTGTTCCAGGGTTACACCATCCTTTCAGTGAAGAATAATTTCCTGCTATTTGTTTTGAAACTTTCTCCCTTCTGGTGCATGCTATGCCCCCTTGTGGGTGTAGACATGTTTTCTCTAAAGAGATCTTGTGTTTGTACCGAGCTGATTCCTCTAAGGTATTTAAATGTCTCTATCATATCCCCTCTGTCCTTTCTACTTTCTGTTGAGTACATGTTAAGATGGCTGATTCTTGATTCATAAGGTCCTTTGTGCAGTTCATGTATCATCTTTGTAGCTCTTCATTGCACTGTCTCCAGGCAACCCCCATTCTTCTTGAGGTGTGGTCTTCTGAACTGGACACAATACTCCAGATGAGGCCTCACCAAGGACCTGTAGAGTGGCATCATCACTTCACTTTTCCCTACTCGATTCTCTATCCATGCATCCAAGGATGCTGCTAGCCTCTGAGCCACCTTTGCATTGCCTGGTTGACTTTAAATCATCAGATATGAGTACCCCTAGATACCTCTCTACTGTTGCTTCTGTCAGCTGTTCCTCCAAGGGTACATTTCCTGGCTAGAATTTTTCCCTCAGATGCATAATTTTACATTTCTTGGCACTGAATTTCAACTGAATTGTTTTGACCAGTCTTCCAGCTTTTGTAGATCACTGACCATTCTGAGACCCCTCTGGCATTATCTACTGTGTTGCAGATCTTGGTGTTATTTGCAAACAGGCACACTTTTCCCTGCAATCTATCTGCTATGTCACTGATAAATATGTTAAACAAGTTTGGCCCTAGCACTGATCCCTGGGGGACTCTGCTGGTCACCTCACCCTCCCTTGACTGAATGCCATTTACCAACACCCTCTGGGTTCTTCCTTGGAGCCAGTTCCTAATCCAGTTGACAATTTTCTTTTTTTTTCAAATTGAATAAACTTTATTGAAAAATGAAGCAACAAATTTTATATGGCTTACCAATCCGGGAATATAATTCTGAAAAGAGAAACAACAACAAACTCCAGCATACAGAACATTTTATATAAACCCTCTTATCCAGCCCCTCCAACTCCTCCACAACCCTTGCCACCTGAAGTAAACAAGACCAAAACACTCAAAATACCCATGGAGGAGAACCCAAGCAGGTCAACATGCCTAGTCGTGTGTGGGGACCCTACCAAAAAAGGCAGGATCCCATAAACATTCAGTTAGTCAGATATATAAGGGTTCCCAAATGTGTTTGTATTTGTGAGTTTTGCCGATCATATTGACTATAAGGTGTTCTGCTTGTAGGGCAAACAGCACCTCCCTATACCATTGAAGGACATGAATGGAGCTCTGATCCAGCCAGTGCCAGAGGATGACCTTTTTAGCACAGGCCAAAATCAAGGTCGTATGTGGTCTTTTGTTACCAATCAAGGCACCAGCGTATTCCCCCAAAGGCACATTTCAGGACAAAAAGCCTCAGATAACACAAACAATGGGTCTAGATGTGCTTGAATTGACCTCCAAAAAGGGAGCACTATCTCACAAGACCAGAGGATATGGAGCAAGGAACCCAGTTCCTTACCACATCTGGAACAGGTGACAGTGAGTAGCCTACCCATCCTATGCAGTTTGACTGGAGTATAATACAAGTTATGCAGAATCCAAAGCTGCATAAACTGGTGTCTATCCCATTCAATGTACTTGTATAAATGCTTCCATGTCTCAGGCCAGTTCCAGGTGGAATTATTGATCGGGAGGGCTTGATCCCAATAATAGAACCTGGCACATTCTTTATTGGCCAGATAGTCCCTCAGAGATTGATAATAATATGAAATATAGTAGGAAGTGGGGGCAGACTTAACCAGGGGAAAGCAAAGTTCCCAAAGGGGCTATACCAAGGGCCAGTACCAAAACATTTGAGAAGCATAGGTGAAACCTGGAAATATTTAAAACAAACAGGATGGTAGCCAATGGCATAGTTCACTCACCTCCTGAAAGGAAAGATGTTTTTGGGTGCGAACCATACCCATATTAGACCCAAACTGTTCAGAAAGCATCTACCCAGCTACTTGAAAGTTAGGGTTCCCAAACAAAGGATAGGGAGATGTCTTTATACCTACATATTTTTATTAAATAGTATAGCTGTAAATAACCTTAGAGGGATGTTTCCAACGGAGTGCCCCACAATGTTTGAGGGAGTTTCTTCCTGGGAAGGTATAACATTGTTTGAATATCTAGGGCAGTACTAGACTACAAAGAACACTCTATATTCACCCAGAATGGGACATAGGACCCTACGTGGTCCTCATCAGATGATCCAAACCAATAAGGAAGTCTGGTACAATGCACTGCCAGACAGTACAAAAAGAGGTTGGGAACCTGTAAGCCCCCATCCTGTTTAGTGAGCATTAGTCTTGACAGGGCTCGACAAGCTGCCTTACCCTGCCACAGAAAAGAGGTGAAAAGTCTGTGAACTTGATTGAACCACGACTGAGGTGCTGTGAAATTACACATCTGCAAGGGATATAGTAACCAAGGTAGTATATTCATTTTTAGGATGTTTAAATGGCCCCACAAAGAAATAGGTAACAGGGACCAATGGTCCAAGTCCTTTTTAACGCAAGTCAAAATGGAGTTGAGGTTGAACTTTTTCATTTTATTGAATGACGTACTAAGGAAAATCCCTAAATATTTCAAATGATCCCAGACCCAGACTAGACCAAGATGTTCAACATCAGCTTTTAGAGTAAAACCGTTGAGTGGCATAACTTAGGTTTTGGTTAACTTCAGCTTATAACTGGAGATAATCCCAAACCAAGAAATAATATGCAAGGCAGCTGACAAGAATGTAACAGGTGAGAAGACATGCAACAAGATGTCAGCGGTGTACACCAATAATTTATACTTGTGGGGGCCTATTGCGATACCACAAACCTGAGGGAAACTGTTAAGCTTATGGATCAGAGGTTCCAGGAAAAGATTGATGAGATAGGGTGAAAGTGGGCACCCTTGCCTGGTGCCTTGCTGGAGGGCGAACGGGGTGGAGAATACACTATTATAAAGTATGTGAGTTGACAGGAAAGAGTAAAGTATCCTGATCCATTTTGTAAACTCCTGGGGGATATGGTATTTAGGCAACAGGAAAAACAAATAATCCCATGAGACCCTATTGAAAGCCTTTTCTGCTTCCAGAGACACCAAAGACACAGGGGTATAAAAGTCCCTGGATATAGAAATAAGGTAGGATAACTTTCGGAAATGGTCTGCTGAAAGTCTACCTTTCACAAATCCTACTTGTTCCCTGCTCAAAAGAGAGTCCCACACATGCTCCAATTTACAGACCAGTACCGTAGCAAGGATTATAAAATCCACATTAATTAGGGTTATAACATGGTCAGTGATGTTTCTGTGAACTGACTGGCAGAGATTGATCAGCTGACCGATGATTAATCTCTGTTAATCAGTCACCTCATTTAGTTGAGGTGATCAGTCACCTGTGTAGAAATCATACAGCATACTAAATCTAGTTATTGTGAGAAGAAAATGTTTTTAAAGGCAACCATCCTGTGATCCCTGTTTCGTGAGACTGGATCAGTGTTCAGACTACCACCCACCCACCGGTGGTCACAGTAATATTGGGTGATTAATATTAAGTAGGCGGTGAGGATCCTGGGTGATCATCATAACTGTCTGATTTACTGTCTCACCACACAATAGTGTAATAGTCAGTGGCAGCAGAATTAGATAAGTACCGTAATGCAGCGCACATATGTCTGTTATCATGCCAACTTACCCACCCTGCTGACACCATGTTTGAGAGGGGGGGGAGAGAGAGAGAGAGAGAGAGAGAGAGGCCAAGAAACAGAGAGAGACAGTCCATTTGCAGGTCATTGGTTGTTTGATACTGGGACCACAGAGAAATGGTCCTCCTTCCCAGTCAGGAAGTGAAAGTGCTGCAATGCCATCTCACTCTGTCTCCATTGTGTCTGTCTGTCACTATAATGAAAGCTCTGCTTCCGTGAGTCACCTGCCATGCCTCACTCCGAGAACCGCAGCCAACCCCTGAAACAGAGAGATAGAGAAGAGTGATCACCGTGATAGCGGGAAGAGGCAGAGCCAATTAGCGCCAGTGTTTCTCTGTCTCAGGGGAGAGAGGTGATAGAGATCAGTAGGCTTGTATCTGACTGAAACATGTAGTAGAATGTGTGACTAAAGGGGATTACTGTGGATGTTGGGGGAGCTCATCAGTGCAAGGCGAGAACCTTGGGGGGGTGACCAGCTAGACATAGTGGCAGACAGCTGTGTGAGCACACAGAATGATGGAGCACCCTGTTCCAATGATGTTCCAGTTACTCCTTGATTGAAGTGTATGTGGCCTGTTCACCACAGACTTGTCTGGTTTGAACTATTTTTTTCTGTGACATAACACAGAAAAGTGTGCTACTGCACACATAAATGGTGGAAGAATACTAAGTAGTTCTACATGTTCTTCCTCTTATTTTAAAATTGTTTGCCCATTTCTCTCAATTTTGTCCCATGTTATAAGCACAATAACCCACTCCAGGGTATGCAGTTATTGGAGATTAATCAACACCCTGTGTACTATAAGGACATTCGGCCTGCAGCCTCATGCCTCATAACGCACCTGGGGTATTGATTAATCCCCAATAACCACACACCCTGTCATGGGTTATTGCTTATCATCTGGTGGTGACCAAGGAGAAGAGTCATGGCCAGGTTTGAGATTACAACTATAGTAGCCACAGTTAGCGAAACATCTGACCAGCCTGCTATAAATATATAGTTGTAAATGTGTAAAAGTATAGGAGCCAATTGACTTTTAAAAATCTTGTAAAATTAGTAGTATACCTATCTGGGCCAGGAGATTTATCTGAGGCTAAGGAGTCTATAGCTTGTGAAAATTCAGCAGGTTAGAGGAGCTTGCAAAATAGCAACCGAAGAATAAGTCAATTGGGGAAGGGGTATGTCTTGAAGGAAGTAAGTCAGGAGAAAAAGGAGAGGAAGGTAGGGCATATAACTGTTGATTAAAGGCCTTAAATGTGGTGACTGTATCCCACAGTGAGGTAAGGAGCTGGCCAGAAGCAGAGTGGATTGAAGAAACAATACTATCCACAATCTGAGAACGCAACCGGAGAACCAATAGCTTCCCAGCTCTCTCTGCCTGATCAAAATATTTCACCTTGGAATGTGACAATAAATGCTCTGCCTTCTCACCCAGTAGGGTGTTATACTGATATCTGAGGTCCTCCAAACTTTGTCACCCTGACTAGGGTGAGATCTGTAAGATGCACTCTTCTAATGCCCAAAATATTGCCCAACAAAGAGGAAGTCTTAGCCATAAGCTACTTTTTATCCCTAGTGGCCAAGCAAATCAATTCCCCTCAAAAGGTGCACTTCAAAGCCCCCCAAGAACAAATTGAGTTTAGTCAAAGAGGGGGAATTAGTCACCATAAAAGTTTTGACAAAAAGATTGGATGCATTTCCTAAAATCTTTGGATTTGAGAAATTGGTTATTCACTGTGTGGGAATAATGTTTATGAATTGTGCTTGGTGCCACTTGTTTGTACATTTATTTGTTTTGGCCATACCCGTTCCCATCTTGAGTATGAGCTGATAGTTTGAAGGCCCAAAGAATAAAATAGAATCCACCTCCTCCAACTCACAGAGAGTATACCTGGCAGCACTCAGGAGAGGAAAAAAACCCTTTAACGAAGGAAACCTCTGAGGAACCATGGCTACCAAGTTGCCTTCCTTCTAGGCATACTATGAGGAGATGGAAATAAAGGCTGAATGTATTTCTGCTTCTGGATTAGGAATGTAGGTCTCAAAGCAAGATGATGTCCATCTTCCTAGATGTTTAATGATGTAGGCTGGAACTTTCTTTCGAGATGCGGAGGTAGCAGCACCGATTCTAAATGAACGTCCAGAGTAAGCAAAAGGATCAAGTCCCAGGCATTGCAATAGTGATAGAAATGGAATCCACAAATTCTTTGGTGGTTAGAGGAGCATTATTATGAGAAGTAAGTAGGGGGAGAATCAGGACTGGATTGAATATGAAGGTTGCATAGCTGGTTCAAGAAGTAGATGGGGCACTGAGTCGTATTAGTAGGAAAATATCAAATGTCTACGCCTTCTTGAAGTCTGTCCGTCTTTGATGCAGGTAGATGAAGAACATAGTAGTCAGCTCGCTTGGTAAGATGTTTAACTTTGAGAAAGGATGTTGCAGAACTTACTGAGACTGTAAATTCTCCGGGGCGTAAGAAATCCATAAAATGCCAATGATATAGCTGCAAGTAGAATGGTGGATTGTGAAGTAGGAGGTTCAGACTTCAGTAAAGTAATTAACTGTTTGAATATGATATTGTCGATGGGCAAGCGAGTAGGCATCTTTTTGAATGAAAGTTTTTGGATTGCTGAAAGGAGGAGCTTAACTGCAGGATAAGATGTCAAGGAGCCGGATGATGGATCTTGTAAGCAGAAATGCAATTGAATGTCAGCTAAGTATTGATGAATGGTAGAATAGGATAATTTCCTGGTTGAATGGCAATAGGTGCGGAAAGCTAATATGGTGGGTAAGGAAATCGGAATGCAGAGGAGGCTGACATGGCACAGAATGAATTGTATTATCTCCAGGCTGCGCGGTAAGCTGATTGTGTGCTGACAGATAATGCTGACCATGAGGTTTTGTGCTGAAGTCAGGTAAATGCTCATGGCATGACTAGATCCTTGAAATGAGGAACTGAGTTGGTAGAGGATCTGCTGTAGGAAGGAGAATATGGAATTTCTGAAATTGAAAATGGGAAAGGTAGTCAGCTGCTGGGTTGAGATGACCAGGAATATGAAGACACTGAATACAAAAATTATGAATTAGAGAAAGCCATGTTACTCCGCAAGAATAGCATGATTGTAGGAGAGGATGATCTGCCTTGTTAAATAATATCTACTGTTATTTGATTGTCTGTATAAATTAATACTGTGGACAAAGACCAGCAATGACCCCAAGTGGCAGCTGCTGCAACTACTGGATATATCTCAAATAACGAAGAAGAAGTCGTGGCCATGGGTAAGTGTAGAAATTCGTGAGGCCATGTTGAAGAAATTCAGGATTGATGGAAAATAGCAGTAAATCTGTGAGTAGGCGAAGCATCCGTGAAGGCTTTAGGAGAAAGCTCTTGAGAAATGTCTTTGTAGAACATAGAATGACTATTCCATTGGTTTAGGAAGAGGAACCACATGGCAAGGTCGGATTTTGCAGTGACTGTATAGAAATATGATGGTGGAGGGCTGAAGCTGAAGGAGCAATTCGAGTAAATATGCTATGAATGAACGCCCTTGAGGAATTATACGTGTAGTGAAGGAGAGATAACCTAGCAAAGACAGAAGTTCATGTTTTGTACAAGATGAGCGATTGGAGAATGAAAGGACCAGAGTCTTGATTCTGCGTAACTTGTCCATAGGGAGTCTGGCTTCCATGCGAACAGAGTCGAGAATGATGCCCAAAAATTCAAGGGAAGTAGCAGGACCAGAAGTCTTTTCCTCTGAAACAGACACAGCCAATTGATGAAATAAATGACGTAAGGCAGAAAGGGCTGCCACCGAGGCGCAGAAGGAGGCTCGATAAGAAGAAAATCATCAAGCAAATGAATCACTGAGGCCCCGACAACGATTCAACAACAACCAACAAAGTGTCGAAGAAAATACGTCAAACAGTTTTGGACAGCTTTTGCAACTGAAGACTACTTGCACAGCAAAGTAGTAGGAATCAGCTCATTTGATGCCATAGAGATGCCAAATGGATGGATGAATAGGAAGGAGTTTAAATGCATTGGCAATGTCAGCTTTGGAAAGCCATGCGCCTCTGCCCATCTGTTTGATAGTCAATATGGCATCATCAATCTTGGCAAAAGCCAGAGAAAAATCCCGAGAAGGGATAAGAGAGTTGATACTAGGGATGCAAGTGGCAGGTGGAGCGGATAAATCAAATATAAGGCACTGCTTTCCAGAGAATTTGTAAGTAGCAGTGCCAATAGGGCTGACACAAATGAGAGGAAATGGAGGATGGAGGAATGGTCCCATGATATAGCCTTATCCAGTTCCTTCTGAAAAGGGAGGAGACCAAGTCCAGTTGAGAGAGAGCTGTGTGTAAATTAGGAGATTTGTAGGAGTCCTGAGGAAGAGAACATATGCCAGTATGGAATCCAAAAGTAAATCCGGAGATGAGAAATTACACCAAGGAGCGAGATGGATGATCGGCGAGGAAATGAGCCAGTGTGGTGACATTAATAGGAGTAGGGGGATGACTGAGTAGTCAGGTCCTGCTTCTAAGGTTGGGGCAGATTGATTTCACATGAGCTTCACCACAATGACTGCAAACGTGCAGCATACGGCAGGGATGAAGAGAGCAACCCATATCATTGAAATTGTTACAGACAGATCTACCAGCCATCAAAGTAATTGGATGACCATGTTTGTCATAGGACAAGTGAGGCATAGCAATATGATTATGTATAGTCCTGGTAATAGTGGAGCCTGAAAATGAAGAGAAGATGAATCAGGAACCGATAAAGGGCAGAAAGAAGCAGCATGGGAAAGGAGCCGCAAATCTGGCAAGTGGCGCCTGCTGGTCAGAGAAATGGCAGCAAAACAATTCATTGTTGAGAGAACCCCAGTGAAGGCAGACATTCAGGTGAGATAAAGCAGCAGCTGCCTTAGCTGAAAAAGATTTATGGTAGTCGTAAAAGTGAGTACCACCATAGTGGAAGCCGAGGTCGACTACGAGATATAAATAGGTATCCAGCTCCTCCCTTCGAGATGGAAAGGCAGAACACAGAATGTCTCTGAATAGACTAAATGCCAGGACGAATTCAGGAATAGTCAATTTCTTGGAAAGCCTAGGGTCCTTAGAATGCAGAACAATGGAGAAGTCACCACAAGAGATGACTCTGTTCTCAATAGTATCATGGGAAGAAATAAGCAAGGAGATAAGGTTGACATCCTTCCCTTCGATGATATCCTTGCGGAGATGAGCCGAGAACCAAATGAACAGGGAGACAGCAGGCAAGAGGAGTTGAAGCCAAATTACCTGAGGTGGAAGCAATGGCAGGCACTGAAGGAGAGGGCTGAGGGCTGGAGCAGGCAGAGGGCAGGCGGAGTCTGAAGAAGCGGAGAGGAGGACTGACATCATTCTATAACATCCAGGCGAATGGAAATATCAGTCACAGAGGAAGCCAGTTGAGAAATCAAATCTTTTATTTCAGCAAAGACATCAGGAGCAGGGACAGCGGGGCAGGCTGGCCCCTGGCAAGGATTGCTATCTCGATGTTCAAGCCATAAATCATAAAGCTCCTGTTTTTTTGCACCAGCAGGAACAGGGACCCCAAGAACCTTTAGTTCAGCGAGGAGATGTGGAACAGTCCAGTCCTTTAAGGAATGGTGAGACTTCGAAGACTTCTTCCGAGGAGCGGGGGGGGTGGTCCTTCAGGTGGAGCAGGAGAATCCATGAATGTAATCAATGAGTCAAATACAAGGAAGGAACAGAAACAGAAACAGCAAATATGGCCAATGTAGTAGTCCAGATATCCAGGAATCAGTGACCAAGGAATCCAGGACAAGGCAGTGAGGTCACAAAAATCCAATGCGAAGTCCAAACTGACTGTCAGGAAAGCGGAATGAAAGAAGAAGCTGGGGCCAAGGGACCGAAATGGTCAACCTGCAGCAGGAAGCACTCCGGAGGAATCTCAGGAAGGGCCGTGCATGTAGAGCAAGAGAGGGAGAGAGTGAGAGTTGGGCTATCCAACACCCAAAACCATGGAGGCAAAAGAAGAGGGGGGGAAGCAAGGAGGAAAGAGTAGCAGGAGGCATTGACAGAATGCCGCAAACTGCGAACGAAGCTGGTAAGAACACGGCAACAGGTAAGCCCAGCAAGGGACAGGACCACACGCCCGGCCCGGCATTCAAACTGAGAACGCTAAGCAGAGAGGGCTGGGCGTGTCAGTATTTTATAGGAATCCCCGCCCCTTGAATTACGGGCTGGCCCTATAATTGAATGCCACACCTTATCCCTTTCTAATGAAGGGAAAGGTTAAGCCGCATAAGAATAGGGTGGTGGTCTGATATTACTTTGGTGGAATAGTGAGAAAAGATAACCCCAGGGAGGTGTTCAACAAGAAATTAAAAAATAGTCAAGTCTGGAAAAAGAATTATGAGGTAAGGAGTAAAATGAACATTCATGGCAGTCAGGAAACAAAACTCTCCATGGGTCCACAAGACCCAAGGAATCCATGAATTTGTGGAGAGCCAACTGCCCAGCTGAGAGAACTTGTCAAGTCCAACCAGACCTATCTGGTACCTTGCAGTGTGCCAGATTCCAATTGCCCCACAAAATAATCGAAAAACTCCAGGGGCTAATAGGGATGCCAAAGAGGTTAAAAAATGAGGATCATCCATATTAGGACCATAAATAGATCCCAGTATCACTAGTATCACTTCCAAGTGGCTGACCAAGGCTTAAAGGAAAATATAACAATTCAAAAGGATCTGCTACTTCCTGCAAGAGGCTAAAGGGAATTCTCCTGGCTATCAGAATAGACACACTCTTCTTACAGGAATCAGAGCCTGCCCCAAAGGCCTGCCCCACCCAGGATCGCCTAAAGAGGAGAGCCTGGTATAGGAGCAGGTGGGTCTCCTGCAAAAAGGCCACATCTACCTGTAACTTATGTAGATGGAGCAGGATTTTAGCCCTTTTGATAGGGGATTGTGCGCCTTTGATATTCTATGAGCAAAAGTTATAAACCGCTATCGTGTGGCAACAATAGGTAGCAGTTGTCTGGAGAAACGCAGAAAGAACTGAAACAAATCTTCCTGAGAAAAAACATCTTCAGGTGATGCCCACCCTCTCACCCCCAACGGCCCCTTCCTCCAACCCCCACAGAATAGATAGAACAGGTAAAAACCAATGAAGCCCAACATCGGTGCAACTCACCTCCCCAGAAACACAAATGTAATTAACAGTCCAAAACTGCAACAGAATGCCCCCACCCAACTATCCAAGTCCCTCTTGAAACACATAGACTTTAACCTCCCATAGAACCCCCTCCAAAAAGAATCCCTGATATACAGTAGTGACAGTCTTCCACCAAAACCAACACCGAGTACTATCAGGAGAAAAACATCTCAACATTCCAGCTCGTGTTATCCCTTCTTAGCAGTATCTGCTGCTTCACCCACTGCCCCCACCCACTGTCCAGAAAGCCTAATAAGGAATGAAAAATTAAAAGGCTCTCACCAGTGTAGTGCACAATGGTCTATGTGATAACGGCGCAACGCCAAAGGCTATCATCATATCGGCCCAGTCAGAATGCAGAACACATTTTTGGCACTCTGACAACCCCAGCGCACCAAAACAATGGTGCCAGGACAGATTTTTTACTGCTTTCTGTGGGGGACTGCACTCTCCCCACACACCCCCAGTGGGGTGCTTCACCTCTTGCACCCCCCTACTTAAGGATTCTCAACTCCAGGGGGGTGCATGTCGAGGGGTGAAAGCAGCAAAAATAAAAGGTCTCAGCCAGGTGCAATTAAAAATTGCACCAGCGCCCGGACCTGAACCCAGTACCTCAGCCACACCAGCCACTAGCCAATCCCCAATGCCATGACTTAGCTTGACCAGCAACTGCAGCACCACCCCCTACAGCCTCTCCACCCCCTCACAGCACATGCTCGCCATGCTCGCTCCCACCCCCCCACACGCATATGTATAGCAACATTCTGTCGCCTAGTTCACCCACGCCCTCATCCGGTCGCCCTACCTTTCTGTCGCAGTGAGTGGATTGCGCCGGGAAGGAGTCACCATAATGGACAGCACACTTCCTCATGCACCCACTTCATGGGTTACCATGCAGAACCACCTCAGAATGCAAGTGAACCCAGCTATATTTGAATCTGGGAGGAAGGGAATATAGAGGTAGGGTAAAAGCTACCATCACACTCCCACCGTCAACCCAATCAGTAAGGCTGAAGTGGGTGATGCAGGAGAAAATAGAGGACAGGGAGTCAAACAAAGGACAGCCAGCATCCACTCTAAATAGAAGCCTCAAGCATAAAGTATGCAAAGGTCCGAGTCTATACCCCTTCCCCATGAACCCCCAAAAAAAGCAACTTGATAAAACCAGGTGGAGTAACCCACCTCAGGAAGGGTTTTATTAGCAGACTAAGTGCTAAAAAATATTTTGTGCCAGGATGCGGACAAGACCGCCACCCCAACATACATATCCAACCAAAGCCAGCTTGTCACACTCGGACCCAGTACATGTAAAGGAAACCTGCAGCCCAATCAGCATTAATACCTCTCAAATGGTACAGTAGTGAAAAAGGAAAACAAATTAGTGCCCAATGTCCAAATGGAACAGACCCATCGGGAAGAGGGTCCAAGTCATTGATCGCAGCACACTAAAGTTTGTTCAAACCCAAATGTAAATCCATCACCAAAGGTGAATACCTGGGCAAAAAGCCATACAATTCATGCTTCAATGGATGAGGGTACTGTGCATTGGGATCCAGGCTGAAATGATGTAGCAAATGGATCACAGGTAAAACAGAGGAGCGACTTCACAGGAAGGTAATCCAGCACCACATAAGGAGTAAACAAAGCACAGGGATGGGGAGAATAACCAAATAAATCAATGCAGCATAGTACAGTCCTCCAATTGCAGACTGAATCCTCCTAGAATTTGATTAAAGATAGAGAAAGGCCTGTTCAAAGCAGGAAACAGGAGCAAAGAACCATACAGATCCTGCTTGGACTGAAGAGAGTAGTTCTGAACTGTGACCACTGGGCAGAGGTATTGTGGCAGGCAAAGTTCCTGAGAAGGCCAAGGAATTGGTTCCCAAGGAGCCAGGCAGGCAGGACTAAGGGAGTAGAGACTTGGAGAGGGCAGGAAAGCAAGCATGTGACCCAAGGAAAAAAAAGTCTGTATACCAGATGCCTGATGTTTGCAGCAAACCTCATAGGAGCCTTGTCATCACAGGTGCAAGGTAAATGTGCCATCAACTCTTACTGAACTGTAGAATACCAAGTCCTATACAAAAAATAGTAGGAGCCAGATCAGAACTCAACAGCTATAACACAGGTCCAGCTGGTTAGAGAGGTTCCCTGAGAGCCATACGGTATCAGGTATTAGCAAACAAGTTGGGCAGCAGCCACCTCAGTTCTTTATTCACCTGGTGCACAGAATCGAACGAGTGCCAGGTATCATTATAGTATACCTGGAGCTTGGCTGGGTACAGAACCTTAAATCACATAGTCACCGCCAAACGTTTAATCACAACCAGATGAAAGGCAGCTCTCTTCTGATGGGTACCAGCTGGCAGGTCTTGGGAAATTCTGACCCGATGTCCTTCTCAAGTGATTTCTTTAAGCTCCCTAGTTTTTTGGAGGAAGTATTGTTTGCCCAAGAAGTTAAGTAACTTCTGAATGAATGGCCTGGGGGGAGAGCCTGGAGGTGGCCTGGGGGTGCAGAGACTGGTGAGCCCATTCAACAATGTAATACGGGTTGCTGGGTAAGGGACCAGCAATGCGCTCATGTAGCTTCTGGCAAACTTAATTGAGCTGCAGCCTCTGCTTCCTCAGGTAAACCAAAGATCACTGTGTTATTTCTCCTGCTCTGTCCTTCCAAGTCATCCAAATTTGTTTCCATCTTGCCTAATTTCTGATGGAGCAGGATTACTTCAGGGTCAGTGTGGTCTTTCTGTCCATCCAAAGAGGTGGCCCAAGATTCCAGGTCCCCCACTCTCCGTGTAGTAGCAGTCAAGTCTACTCTTAGAAATTTTAGCTCCTCGGACAAGTTTTTGATGTAATCTTTCAAGGGCTGAATTTCAGAGAGGAACTTCTCCTCGGTGAGCAAAGGGGGGGGGTTGCAGCAGAAGGGCAACCGGAGGCAGCGCCCTGGGCCTTGGCCTTTTTAGAACTCTTGTCTGGCATTGAGGGGTGGTGTGTGGTGCGATGGAGCCTGTCACATTTCGGCATCTATCCTGAGAGTAGCAAGTAAACAAATCCAACAAAATTAGTGGTCCTGTAAGTCCTCAGTGGTGTTGCCAAAAAATTTCAGGTAATAGGACAAAGTAATATCAGAGAAATGGACCAAATAAAAGCAAAGTAGGCAGGAGCAGTGGAGCAGTGCAGTCGCTAGCTCAGAGGCATCACGTGACTTCCCAGTTGACAACTTTCTGTCCCACTCCTATGTGTTCCAATGTATTTATTAGCCTTCCATGTGGAACAGAGAATGCCTTACTAAAGTCCAGATACTCTACATCTATTGCCACCGAGGTCCACTGTTCTGGTGACCCAATTGAAGAAATCAATCATGTTTGTCTGGCATGACCTCCCTGCTGTGAAGCCATGCTACTTTTGGTCCAGTTTGGCCAGTTTTTTCTAGATATTGTACTATCCTTTCTTTCAGTAATGGCTCCATGATTTTCCCCACCACTGAGGTGAGGCAGACTGGACAGTAGTTTCCAGGGACTTCCTTGCTCCCGCTTTTGTGCAGCAGTACCACCATGGCTTTTTTCCAGTCGTCTGGTACTATACCACTACCAATGGACTTGTTGAAGAGGCCTGCTAATGGGGTGGCAAGTTTCCCTCTGAGTTCCTTTAGTATTCTTGGGTGTATACTGTCATGTCTCATTGCTTTGCACGTTTTTAATTTTTGTAGTTCTTGTAGGACCCTTTCTGTTGTAAAGGGATTTGTGTCAGCTTCACTGGTGTGTTGTCCTTTATTCTTGTGTACTGGCCCTCTGCCCTATTCCTCTTTGTGAAGACTGAGCAGAAGTATTCATTTAGAACCTCTGCCTTCTGTCTGTCAGATTCAACATTCTGCCCTCTTTAGTCTTTAAATGAACAATACCCCTTAGTTTTCCTTTTTCTCTTATATATCTGTCCCTTTTTTGTTTCCTTTGTTATTTTCTCCTCTGCTTTATCCTTGGCTACCCTAATAGCTTTCCCTACTTCTTTAAGCTTATCCCAGTATTGTTCCCTGTAGCTGTCCTTCTCTGTTTCCTTGTACTTCTTGAAAGTTCTTTTTCCCCCTATCCTGAAAGCTTCTTCTTTAGAAAACCAGAGAGCTTCCCCTCCTTTTAGTTTTACTTATCTGTTTGGTTCATTCTGTTGTGGCCAGATTGACTTCACCCTTTATGGCCTCCCATCTTTCCTCCACACTTCCCCCTGCTCCAACTTTGAGATTATTTTTAATCCAAGTTTTCATTTTGCCAAGTCTGCCTTTCTGAAAACTAGGATCTTTAGTTTTGTGTGACTTGTTTCTTCTGTTCTTTTGACTGTGAGCTAGACTGACCTGTGGTCCTTTACTCCTACATTGACATCGGTGATCCTGGTACTGTTAGAAAGTACAAGGTCCAGGATTGTGTTTTCTGGTGCGTGACTGCACCAGCTGTTTTATTTCTGCTTCTTTAGAGCCCTGAGAAATTCCATCTTCCTGTCTGATGAGGCCGTTGAGAAGGACCGATCTATGTCAGGTAGACTGAAGTCTCCGATGAGCAACAAGTCACTTTTATTGGCCATCATCAATATGGCTTCCAGCAATTGTTTATTTATTTATTTATTGAAATGTTTCACCAGGAAGGCACACTGAGCAACAAGTAGCTCATCTTCCGTGCGACCTGGGAGGAAGGGTATAGCTGGAATTAGACATTTAAGCAATAATGATACGACAGGGTGTGTGTTGTGCTGGGATAAAGTCACACCTGGGGTGATTTAGGCATGAGGTCGCGGGCTGAGTGTGACTAATCACCCCAGAAGTGATGTTATCCCAACACAACACACACCCTGGAATGCATTATTGCTATTATACAATGGCTCATGAATCAAACAAAAAAAAAGATGAAGACATATGTTTAAAACTAGTTTGCTGTTTTTTTTAATGAGGGGGTGTACTATTTAAAAAAATAGTGCTGATTTCTTGCCAGTAGGTGGAGCTGCCCTGTTTATCTGTGACTCTGCAGTCCCGAGTCTACACATCAGTCTGTATGTGTTGTTTGTTTCTTTTGTGTCATTGCTTTGCTCAAGTGCACTATTAACCCCAGTGTTTTTTTTTTCCAGCTTTCATTTTTTTATTTTACATCTTTCCCCATCTGTCGGTCCTGTGGTGTTAAAAACAGTGAGTGTCAATGATCAGGTAAGACACACTGAGGTTTGCTCACACTTGCCGTTAGTGTGTGTGTGTGGGTTGTCAGCTAAGAATGCCGTGAGTGTAAGTTAGACTGGGAGCGGAGGGTAGCAGATTGAACTGAGGGCTTCTGTAAATGTTTTAATCTGTGTACAGGAGCCAGAGTTTCGGGGAAAAATGTTTGCTGTGAAGCTCAGGTCTCTCAGTTACTGTGTGAGGCTGTAAGGCTGTGAGGACAGCTGATGTAAAGGCAGAATTTGAACAGCACTTAAACCATTTGGGAAACAGATGCACCAATATAAAATGGTACATTTTGGGATTGGAAACTTTTTTCTGTTTTGGAGATTTTTAGTTTTATAATGAAGGAGCCGGGAGTAAGGAAGGCGGGTTGCGAGCGGGGGAAGTGGGCTGCCTACAGAAAGAGGGATCACTGATTGTGGGCAGTGTGTAGAGATTTAAAATAGGTTCATCCGGTCATCTGTGTGCTGGGACTAGAGCCGTAATGTTGTGCTGGGATAACATCACGGGTCCAGTCCCAGAAAGACCAATGGGAGCCCAGGATTTTTCTTTGCCATTGTATAATAAACATTCAAATTACAAGATCAACATTAACATACAGTTGTGTAAGGCAGGTGCTACAAACTGTCTTACAACAGAGTTGCACATAACATGTAGAATGAGTGGACAGTAATAAGTGCTGGGTTAATAAGTAAACCAGTGCTTACATGAAAGAAAAGGGAAAAGGAGAGGGAGGGGTGAGGTGGGGGAAGGGGAAGAGTCATGCCCCTGGACACCCCTTCAGGATGTGAGGAACCCTGCAAGAGAACTGGGGGACCAGAGAGAAGAGGATAAGGTAATATCCCAGAGAGACCCCTTTAAGATGGTGGGGGAAGGGAGTAGAAGAGAGATAAAAGCCCCTTGGGGGTTGGAGATGGACCCATGGAGAGCATTCGGGACCCTTTAAATTCTGTGAGAGATCAAGGGAGGCCAGTAAGGGGGAGCAATTAGGGGGAAGGGGAGAGGGACTAGAGATTTGGGTGGTGGGTGTATACAGGGTAAAATGAAGGTGAGGGTAGAGAGGTAAGGTTTGTCCAGGGCTTAGAGAAGGGAATTAGGGAGAGACATGGCAGGATCAGCTAGGTGCAAGGTAATTATTGAGGGAAGAGCTGATGGAGTAGGTGGAGAATGAGTGCCATTTTTGGGGGGGATTCCAAATTTTAGGAAGTGATGAGAGTAACTGGATTGGCCAATTTGGTGGATCTGCGGCACCAAGGTGGCAGCGTTCTCTCCCATCACCTACTGGCATTCCAATAGGCACCAATGAGGGCAAAACTAGTGCAACACAAACCAAACCAAACAAACAGCAGAATAAAAGAAAATACATCATGAGCAGGCAAAACCAAAACTGGTGGGCATGCTGTCTCAATGCCCGTAGCTCCTGTTTGGTTGCTGAGACAGGGGTCTGTAGATCATCCCCTCTCAGATGGGGGACTTTTCCCCAGGTCCAAGGGTGAACCATAGGGCTTCAGTCTCAGTGTGTGCCATCTTTACCTCTGTGGCCTTCATTCCTTCCTTCACATAGATTGCCACACCCCCTCCTTTCTTCCCTTTGTGGTCTTTACTGAACAGAGTGTACTCTGGGATAGCAATATCCCAGGAATTGTTCTTGTTGAACCAAGTCTCTGTTATAGTGACCTAATCCAGGTTAGCCTCTGTCATTAAGGCAGTGAGGTCTGGGATCTTATTTACCAGGCTACAGTTATTGAGACAGAGTGCCCATTAGTTTTGGTTTTGCCCGCTCGTGATGTTTTTTTTCTTTTATTCTGCTATTTGTTTTGTTTGGTTTGTGCTGCACTAGTTTTGCCATGGTTATGCCTATTGGAATGCCAGTAGGTGATGGGGGAAGGGCAAATGCCACCCTTTGTGTCACAGTGAGTGCTGCTGCCGTTTCTCCTTTATCTAGTTTAAATACTCCAGAAATACTTCAAACTTTTGGTTGAGTACACAGGTCCTCTCCTTTGTGAGGTACAGTATAAGTCATAGCACTTAAAAAAGTCCTGCTTCCAGAAATTCTTCCATTCTCCAATGAAGTGATGGTCCTTTTCACTGCACCAGTCCTTAAGCCATGTGTTTAATTTAGTGAGCTCCTTTTCTCTGATTTTCTGCCTGCTACCTCCTGTCCCCATACAGGCAGAATTTCAATGAAGGAGACAGCGGATGAAACAGAAATTAATTTCTCTCTGAGGATGGTTAGCTGTGCTTTTGTTTCAATTACTGTTTGATTAGCTAAGTCATTTGTTCCTATGTGTATCAATACATATGTGTCCTTAGCCGTGTTACACGTAATCCTTTCAATGTGGCTAGTGTCCCTCCAAGCTGATGTCCCAGGGATGCATCTGTCTGTGACCTCAGGGTGTCCATTTTGTTTTAATTGAGACTCTACTCCCCTTATCAAAGAGTATCCAATGATCACTAAAGGTCTTTTGTTTGTTTTTCTTTGTGGAGTGGTCTTTAAGGTATTTTAAGTTGCTTTTTGTGTCCAATTTGAGTTGGTTCATCCTGTGCCTCTGCCTCTGCTGAAGGCTCAGATGCAAGTGATGAATATCTGTTTGATGCATGTAGCGGTGATTTCATGTGTGCTTGCTTGCCCTGGCTATGTAATGTTGGATGTGCCTTATGGTTGTTAACTGTTTGCCAGCTCCTTGGTTTGGTTGTTCTTTGGGGTAGTGGTGGTGCTGTATGTGGTTGGTATTGTGCTACCGATGGATTTCTTTAATGTTCCCCTGCACAGAGATTGTCCCCGAGGTATGATATTTCAGTCCATGCAGTGTAGAGCTGAGAATGTAGATCCCCAAGTGTCCAACATGTGGGACAGTGTCCTTATTTCTTTGAAATTTCTTTATTGAATAGGGTGCCAAAGTGTCTACAGTCAACTATGTCCATAGCTTAGTTGATTGGTATTGGATGAAAAAGGCAAGAGATGTTCAAGTGGACCAGTGTGAAGAAACAATTTTTTTTATGTAAATAATCCTGCTCTTTCTATACGTAGGAGGACATGGGAGGTAGTGAATGAAAAGAAAAACATGTTGTGTGGACAACTTGTGTTGTATTCAGTACAGATAGGAAGTGGGCAGCAGAGTCAGAGAGACCTATTAGAGATGAGCACCTGAGGGTGGGTGGGATTAGGGATGGGGGAATCTCCTCTGTTTTCTTGTCTGGCAGAAAATAATCAGGTCAGTTAATCTGAAATGAAAGAAACAATAAAGCCCCTTGTGTACAACAGAAATGGAACAGCAACAGCCTCCCCAGACATATCCCCTATACCATTACCTGCTTGGAAGTTTGAGGTAAGAGGTGGGAGAGGCCACTAGCACCACAGTAGTTCCCTGACTGGGCTATTTGCTGCACTAAAGGGTCTCCTTCCCATTCAAATGAGCTTCATAATCGGCATGCAAATGGCCCCTTAGCATCTTGCATGCACAATTTATTTATTTAGTTTTTGTTGACCGGTAAGTACTCTAGACAAATCCTGCCTATTTTCAGGCACAACCCTGGGAGGGGATACAGATGAATGCCAACTGACCTTGAACCAGATTAAGCTGTTGGTGGTATTTTAATGAATGAGGGAATTTGGCCAGGACACCAGAGAAATTCCCCTACTCTGCTGTTGCTCTGTGGCCAGTAGAGGGCTGTGCTGGGTCTGTAGGATGGCAGAAGAAGTGCATCCGTGTATGGAGCAGGACATTTGTATGGAGGCTCCTGTTATTGGAGATGCAGCTTTACCGCTACCAGAAATGATCGTTGTCCCTATGAGTGGGAAGTCTGATTGCACTTTTTCCGGTTGTAACGAAGAAGATACTGGCAGGACGCCAGTTCGGGAGATCATACCTAAAGGTGACGATTCTACAGCTTGCCCTATTATCCCTATGCCTGCAATTTGCAGCCTGAGTACCTCTTCTGAATCAGGTCCGGTTGTCAGCACGAATCCGTTTTCGGCAATGGAACTTCCGGGTATGGAGTCTGTTCGCATCGAAGGACCAGTGGGACTTTCATCAGTAGAGGCAGCTCCTTCTACCTCCCAAGTCGTTCGGCGGCAATTTGGACTAAATACAGCTACCACTGACATTTTTGGGGACTGGTCGGCTGAGGCCTCACTTTCACAATCAGGATGGCTTTGTACATCTTCAGGGACATGGATACCTGACCCTGAATGGGTAGACAGTGGGCCTACATTGTCTGCTACTATGCATGCCAACCAGTTGAGCTCAGGTACACATTCTGGACATACTTCTGTTTCTATGCAAGATATAAATGGTGCGCACTTTATTCAAGAGGATTCTGAGGCCATTTCTGGCCCAAGTACATCCTCGGGGAGGGGGGAAAGTTATGGTCAAAAGTCTGGGCAAAAGTCTACAAAATCAGGAGCTTCAGACAGCAACAAACACATTCCTATGGCTGATTTATTTAAAAATAAGTTAGAACAAGCTCCTAGGAGAAATGTTGTGAGATTGCATTATAAGGGTGGGCTTTCTACTCATCCTGACAGGTATTATATTGCCAATCATTTGCTTAGAGGCTCTATGCATTTTCTTCCCTCTGACTTATATGCCTTAATCCATGTATCTGGGGAAGATTCTTTTGATGTCAGTTTCCGACTTAACAGTAGTTTAGAAAAATTCTGGGAAAATATTCTACCCTCAAGAGTACTCCATTATGGACCCCTTTTGCCATTCCCTTACTAGACCTCAAATTTGATATATCACTGTCATGTTGAGAAATGAAGGGTGAATGTCAGTGATATTCATCACTGGTTACAGAACTGATGTGATGTTCTCTGCCCTCCTGAGGCTCTTTTTGATTTAAAGGGTATCTGGACTGGGGTTGGAAATTTAAAGTAGTTATTTCAGGTTAACTCTGATATTATCCATCTACCCAATAGTTTTTTTTTTTGGGTAAAGACAGAGGTGTTTGTTTTTATAGTGCAACCTAGGGCCTGCTATAAATGTGGCTCATGGACACATATCAGTAGCTCTTGTGATATGTTAAATGCTCTCTGTGTGGGGATATGGCCATTCCACGGATTTATGTGAGAACATTTTCAGTGTAACTTATGCGATGAGAAGGGCATGCTTTTCATCAGTGCCCTTGGGCCAAACAAAATAGGACTGAAGGTTGGGATCACAACGATTTAGTTTTTAAGGCTCAAGAAAACATCAGATTTTCCACTCGGATCGCTCTAATCCACACTCTGACTCTACCCCTTCTAGAGGCCCTCCTTTGGTACCCACTTCTGTCTCTCTCCCCACTAGAGCTCAGCCTTCTCTGTCACCCGAGCAAGACCTTGCTCCTACTTCACACCTAAGCCATGATTCTGTTGTCACTGTACCTGTTTTACCTAGTGAGACTGTCATGCCCCCCCCCATTTGAAACTGTTAAGGGTCATAGATTTACAAGGTCCTCTCTTAAAATTCCCACTCCTTGTCCTATTTCTACGACAAACATTTTTTCCCCCCTTCAGGAGGATCTGGGGACTCTGATTTGGAGTCAGACACCTCGCACAGATCTGAACTGGCTACTGAAGATGAAGAAAGCAGATCCACTGAACTTTCTAAAGAAAAAAGGGAAAAAGGAAAAAGAAAAGCTAGCAGCAGTTTAAAGGGAAGGCCTTGAGAATCATCTACCCTATATTAATTCATGGGAATTTGCATATGCTTCCATGATGCTTTGCATTATTGGGGTATGTGCAATTTGTGTTTCTTTAAAATTTGGCTGTAAGACCAATATCCTCTGGGATAACCCACACTGCAGTGATTTGCTCTGGGGTTCTTTTGTAGATCTATCCCTGTAGCTGTTCCCAGGAATATGGAAGTGAGGTACAAAGCATCTGGGAGACCCTCTTGGTCTAATTCCCAGAGCAAATACAAATCCAATCAAAAGAAATGCTATAGAGGTTGCAGCAGAGACAAGCAAAGCTCTTCTACTGTAGTTACTACCCCTACAAGGTCTCCTGTGCCAACATCCAACAAACCATCTGTCATGATACAGGAAATGGATCCTTGACATCCTTATCAAATTGGCTGTCTCTCATATGTTCCACACCTTGTACGGATATATGCCTTTTCCAGGTTTTTCTCAAAGCAAAAACAAGAGGCAGAGGATTCTGCATGGTGTTTGGATTAATTTCTCCTGTATGTTCATTCTTTGTCTCTAAATGCCCCAAGTCTAATGGTTGCTACAAAGATTGCCATGATTTGCCTTAGGTGGGAGTTACAGTTTTCATTCTTGAATGGTAAAGTTGACCCTCCCGGAATATTTATTTATTTAGAAGAGATTTACCAGAAAAGACATTTTGAGACATAAAGTTAATTTCCAGATGTGTCCTGGGGGAAGGGGGGAGGGATGAATACATAATCAGATCAGAGTGAAAGGGGACCACTAGACAACTGGGATATCTACACAGCTCTGGGACAGGGCAATTGGAGGGTGGACCTGCAGTAAACTACCGTGCTACTCTTGCAAATGTGCCCATAGTGGGCATGCTGACGGCCCCTTAGTGCTTGAACTTTTCTGTGCAGCTTTATTGTTTTCTCCACTAAGAAAACTCTTTGCAGATAATCCTATTTGTTCTTAACAAGTGAAATTTTAAATTTAAAGATTAACTTGTTTTGTACTAAAACTGGTTCATGCTTTTAACCCTGACATATTGGATATCTAAGTGTTCTGCCATTCTGACAATAAAAATATAAGGGTGTCAGGTAAGTATATTCCCCTTGTTATTGATTGTGTTTTTGTTAGTCTGTTGTCTGTAGTAAGTTTTCATGATACAAAATGATGTATAAATTAAAGTATAACTAGGATGTCAGGCAACTCCAATGAAGGGAAAATCTGAAGCTTAATCAACTTGCACATGTGCATGACGATGGTAAGAGCATCTCTTCTTGCCCTGCTGACAAGGCAGAACAAGATAACTGTTTGGAACTAAGTTTTGGGAGCTAATACCAACTGACTTTGTGAAAAAGTGGTATACTCACTGATGGACTTCATGCAATAAAACAGACCTATAGAAAGCAGTAGGTGAAGAAAATGTGCTGTGCTTCTTTGATGAATGTATGCAGTGCAAGTGAACCACTGCCTTGAGGCTGTGAGTTTGGAAATAGATTATTAAAATGTCAAGTTACACCATATCTGAATAAGATCGCTCAGGAATAAGGCACTTAGCTTTTCTCTCGGAACAGTTCTCTTCCTTTTCTGCATAGTCTGCTTATTTTTTTCACTCCACCATAGGTTTTTGTAAGAAGATTTCTTATTTTTTTTAACTTTGTTTATCTTCAACCCTGGAGAACTCCTTCCAGTGACCTCGGGGGCTCCCAGCCTCTACCTCCCGCCGTGACCACTCTCTCCCCCCTCGTGCCACCAAGCACCACCTCCAGGTCTGAACCCTCCAGAGGTAGGGCCACCCTATCCACCCAGGGCGCTCTATCTTATAGGGAAAAGTGCCCAGCACACATGAGCCTGGCAGGAGAGAGAAGATAGCCCAGAGTTGGGAGTGTGGGCTGTGAAGGTCGAGGTGCCTTCATCTATCCCCAGGATTGGGGTATTTCTTTCTTTTTCCCATTCCCTCACCAGAGCTCAGCCAGCAAGGCAATGCAGTGCAGTAGCTCTGCCCACCCCTTCCATATGCTACGCTGCTCGGTCAGTGAATCTCCAGCCACCGCCAGAGGTCGCTCCATGAGCGAGCGTCTCCACACCCTCCCCTGGGAAGAGAGAGCAGTCCTCCAGATGTTTGATCTCTCCCCCCCCCGCTGACCCCCAGTGACTCCCGGCTCATTCCCGAACCTGGGTCACCGGCATGGAGCGAGGTGTGGCATCCAGTACCTCAACCCTCAGTGCCACTGGGCCGGCCAAGAAGATTTCTTCTTAGTCTGGTTGTTTTGTAACTTTGCCCACAGGGTAGCAGCACACTTCTATGGTTTACATTATTGTTAAACTCTTCATCATTCTTGCCCTTCACTGCCATTTTTTTACTCCAATAATACAATGGCAAAACAATTCTATTTATCTGATTGATCGTTGGCTACCTAGGACAGCATGTTATCCCAACACAACATCACTGTAGCAGGGACTGAAACACATATGACCACATAACTTTGAAACAAAAAAAATAGTATCACTCCCTCCCAAATCATGTCTCAGCTCCACCACTATTTCAACTGCCCCCCCACGCACACACACCAAACACCCCCCTACTTTCCCCAACTGCACATGCTACTGCCAATCCAAAAAATAACAGAGAAAACACTATTTCACTTCAGATAAAGCCAACATCCTGATCGGCTTCAGTGTCAGTGCTAAACTGCTCTGCCTGTCAGCACTAACCCGCTGTGCTCACTCTTCACTCTGAACACTATCAGCAGCTCATGTGCTTGTCAAAAGCACATCCTGTTCATGTTATTGACTGCCACCTTTTTCTTTCTGTCACAGCATCTGGACAAATTTCTTCTTGGATCGCAGCTAACTTTAGCGTAGAATTACACTGTTGAGCTTAATGATGAAAGAACAGTCCACACTAGTGAACTGTAACAAGCACAGGTGATATGTAACGGGCAGGCAGATGGAGAATAATCCTGACAAACTGTGGGTGAGACAGAATTGGTGGGCATACACAGAGGAAGGAAAACATTAAGAAAACTGGGAGGGGGGAGAATGGTGGGGGAGGGCAGAAAAACATTATCAAATAGTTACACAGATGTGGGAAGAGATGAGGCAGACATTATGCAGTAGCAGCACCATGCAGTAGGCAGTATATTGCAGCAGCACCACCTACTGTAAAATCAGATACAGTACATTCTTTTTTAAGAAATATACATGCACATTTCAAAATTACTGTAAGTAAAACTCTTATCTAAGTAAAACTCTTATCTAATTTTTTTTTTATTTTCATATGTAGAAATAAGGCATTGTATAATAGCAGTAATGCACTCCAGGGGTCCATTGTGCTGGGATCATGTAATTTCTTGGGTTTTGAACACATGCAGAATATTAACCACCTGAGGCATGATGCAAGCCCAGCATGACACACACCACTGTCATGCAATATTGCATAAAGAGCTCCTGACACAGTTGAGACAATTTCGAAAAAATGTAACATTCAGGTATAAATGTAGTTTATATTTTATTTATATTTCATATGTCATTCTGTAATTCTCACCCTTATGTCTTTATTATTAAGGGTATGGACATGCATACAGTATCTCTGTCCTTTTAGCTATGGCTGCCTGCCTACATCTGAAATTATAATTCTATTTATGGCATCAAAATATGTTGCTGTGTCCAGTCTGGTGGTGCTGAGGGTTGAGGTGCTGGATGCCACACCTTGCTCCATTTCAGTGACCTGGGTTTGGGAATGAGCCCAGGCCATTGTGGGTCAGCAGGGAGGGAGAGGATTGAGCATCCGGAGGATAGCTCTCCTCTCCTGGGTGGTGGGGAGGTTCAGGCTCAGTGCTTGACTGGCCTCTGGCGGAGGCCTGAGGCACAGCAAGTACCCTGCCATACAAAGAGGGGGAAAGGCATGGCAGATGTTGGCAGTTATGCCTTGACATTGGGGGGCACATGCCATGCACAGAACAGTTGAGAAAAATTGCTCCCTAGGCTCCTGGAAGATGGAGCACCTCAGTGCAGACTCAACAAGCCCACTTGCCTGACCACGTCCAGTGTCCCGACATTGGAAGTTGCTCAAGGGTGTACAGGCCCCCAACTCTGCCCACCTGGTGGGCAATCCAAGGCTGCATGGAGGGACTACCATGGGCTCCAGGTAAGGTGAGACAGGGCAGGCACAATTGGTGACTCCCAAGGTGGTGGAACTTAGGGGTTGGAGGAGTACAAACAGAGAGATAAAAAAAAACTATGTTGCTGTGGAGATAAATATGATGCCATAAACAGGGGATTGTGATACCATGTGTAGAGAAGCAGCCAAAGTAGATATAGTCTAGGGGACAGGGACCTTGTTTTCATGCAACTGTTTTCAGTATTATTTAATTACTGAAAATATATGAAGTAATAAAGAAAATTGGATGGAGTTGAATATAAATCTTACTTTTTTCAGTGTTTTCATAATGCTATTGGGGGCTTCTTAATAGCATCATATTTAGTTGTATTTGCTGAAAGCATTTCTTGCATTAGTTGTACAAGAATGCTCTAGAGATGGAACACATTGCATCAATTGTGCAATTTGAAGTCAACTGCACAAAAATTTCTGCAATTGAAAAAACAATAGAAGCAACTGTGCAATTTGGCAAAACTTGTACAAGAATCACCATAAATGTGGAACAAATTGATGTAAAGAGCACAGGAATCAAAATGTGTAACAAAAGTGGAGCATATAAAACCATTTTATAGCAGGCTCCTAAAACTGATGGACACCTCAAAGGCAGTAATCTGGCAAAAGCAGCAGAGGTAATTTTGCCACAAATATTATTTTGACCTACTTGTATTCTAAGAATCTAGTACAATGATATTCCACGTTGATTTTCTTTTCGTGAAGAAATGCAGTGTGCCAGGAAATTGTGAAATAAATCTATTGTGTTTTACAGGGGAGATTCACCTACTGTTTTTTGTTGTTTGTAAAATTTTATTTTTATACAGGAATACATTTGTTGGGACATTAGTCCCGTTTTCAACAAAGTCCTGTTAATAAATAACATACAATTATACAAAACATCACATCACAATACACATCAATTTTTTACTTAAAACAGGTACATGTTAATTGCAAATATGCCCTTAGTTTTTTATTGAATATGTATGAATTTGTAATTACCTTCAATCTCTGGGGCAATTTGTTCCAATAATAAGCAACTGTATTCTGGAGCATTTCATTTCCATACCTATTCTGAGATCTAATCATTGGGATTTCTTTACCAAAGGATCTTGTATGCATAGTTAATATCCTATCATCTTTAAATATAATATGGTCAAACAAGCAATGTCTAGGTTCATCTTTCAAAATTTGATAACACTGTTTATACCAGATATAGACCCTTCTCTGTTTTGGGTCTAACCAATTTAATTTTTCATATAAATCACAATGATGCACACCATGCCTACTTCTTGTTATACATTTACTCATTTTATAATAAACTTGATTTACTTTATTTAATACTGTAGTGCCAGAATGCATATATAATATGGACCCATATTCTAAAACTGGGATTAATAGCTGCCCAACCACTTTCTCCCTTACCTTCTTAGTCAGGCTCCCTGCTACTCTTCTTAATACCCCTAATTTTTGAGTTACCTTTCTCACTTGTATACTAACATGTTCTGAATACTTGAAACCACAATCAATCTGTACCCTCAGATATCTGTAAGTATCAACTACTGTAATCTGTTTATTCCCTGCTAAATTAATATGGAGTTCAAATTTACCTCTATTTTTCAGACCTCCAAATACCATACTTTGAGGTTTTTTTTAATTCAATAACAGACCACGGTTATTAAACCAGGTCTGTAATAAGTTTATATCCTGTTGAAGTTTATGAGTTAATTGTTCCACATTATCAGCAGATGCAACTATTACAGTATCATCTGCGTACATTCTGACATCACAGTTTTCCATTTGCCTTGGAAGGTTATTCACATAAACATTAAATAGGAGGGGGCCCAAAATAGAACCTTCTGGGACCCCTCGAAAAACTTCACCTTGAACTGAAGCAGTTTCTCCCAAGACAACACTTTGTCTGCAATCAGATAAATATGATTTAATCCACGCTAGTGTTTCATCTTGAATACCCAGTTCAAACATACCAATCAACAAGAGTTCATGTTGAACTAAATAGAACGCCTTACTTAAGTCAACAAACACGGCCCCTGTACATTTATCCTGATTCAATGATGTTGTTACCAAATCATTAAAATCAAGCAAGGCTGTGCTTGTTGACTTCCTTTTCAAAATCCATGTTGGTAACTAGTCAATAATTGATTATCTTCCAAATACTGAGTCAATTGCATGTGAACTAATTTTTCCAAAATTTTAGACAATATAGGCAATATGGCAATTGGTCTATAATTCGATACTAATGTACTTTCCCCTCCTTTAAAGATAGGTATTATTTTACTTATTTTCCATACCTTTGGGACCACAGAACATTGCATGCTCCAATTAAATAAATATGTAACAACTGGAGCAATAATGTCAGCCCCATATCTTAAAAATTTTGCATCAATTTCATCTAGACCTCCAGATTTTGAGACATTCAAGTTTCTCAATTCCTTCTCTACTTCATTTACCATTACATCTCTAAATTTGAATTTAAATCCAAGATCAATCTTATTTATTGATTCTTTATTTCTTTTTAATGTATCAAGGGAAATTTCAGATGTCTTTTTAATTAACTTAGGGATGTTTAAATCAGGCAAATCAATAAAGTATTCATTACAATAATTTGCAACTCCTTCTTGATCTTTTATCAAACTTTCTCCCTGACTTAGACTGATCTTTTGTCTTTGTTTTATGGGATCTTTTAAATTAGAGATTTGCCTTCAAAAGTTTTTTGGATCCCTTGCCTTATTTAACTTAGTCAAATAATATTGTACTTTAGCTCTCTTTATGTCTTTCTAACATTTGTCCCTCCAATATTTAAATTTTCCCAAGTCTCAATTTCCTTATTCTTTCTGGCTTTTTTCCATACTCTATCTCTTATTCTTAGTTGTTTTATCAATTTATTTGTTATCCAAGGTAATTGGTTATCTTTAATTATCTTTTTTGCTTTAGGTGCATGTTGCTGTATACACGTCAACATTATTTCATTAAACTCTTGAAGGGCTAATTCAATGTCTGGAATAAGAAAGATCCTTTCCCAATTTTGTTTTATTAGAGAATTCCTATATTTTAACTCGTTAAGCCTAGTATAATCTCTTACCCAATATGTAGTTATATTTATATCCATTGTTTTATTTATATTAACTACACATGCTATTGGATTATGGTCACTCAAATTCAAAGGTAGTATTTTCTGTCTCAAAACCTGTAACCCTTGTGATACAAATATCAGATCTAATAAAGAGCCCAGAGATTGATTATTAGTAGATCTAGTTGGATTTTGTATTATTTGATCCAATCCCAATGATGCAAAACTATCTCTTAATTTTGCACCCCTGGATTGTAACCACTTTGAATTGAAATCACCTTTTATCAAAACCTGCAGATTTCCTATCTTGTCAAAAATAATCTCTGCTAAAGAATCAAATGTTTTTACTTTTTCTTTGAGGGCATAAAACACTCCTACAACTAACCTCAGTGAACCAATTTTTATCATTAAACCATCTACCCCTCATGATTAGTTGCTAATAATGTTTGAAATGGGCCTAAACTGTTTTTAATATACAACAGAACCCCACTGGAACTCAGAAAGGCATCCCAGCATAAACCCTCAATTGACAAGTGACTTCTCCATCTAGAGTGGTAGGAACCAGCATTTCCAGATGTGGCAAGACATTTATCATACTGTATGTCATGGGTGTGAAGGATGCCCATCCTAACTTGGCATCTTTCCCAGAACTATTTGGGTAAGGTAGCACCCCTCTGCTTGATTTTCTGAAAAGCTACCAAGGCAATAATGATGCTACACATGCTCAGATACCAGTGACTGTGCAGATTCAGAAGGTGAAGCAATGCATTGAAATGGATAGAGGACTCATACACTTTCCTTAACCCCATTTGTTGATGGTTCATATAATTTTATATGGGTAGATGAAAGCTACAGTTAATACGAGGGTCTGATGACTTTCCCATGCACCTTCTTGTGTCCTTAGCTCACAATACTGTTTCATTCTTGGGGGATTACCTTGTGGATTTGCTAGAACTCAAGGCTAGTGGCTTTGTGGCCACCTTGGCAGCCATGCAATTCTGCATGGCTTAGATTATGATCTGTGGTTCAAATTTACAAGGGCTACAGTATCTTCTGAGTGATCTCATCATGGGTGATACGATTTTGGACTGCTGTTAAATGAAATCCTATAAGCTGTTAGGAATAAGTGAAGTTCTCGCAAGTTATGGGGAGAGCAAACTCAGCTTAATGGTTACAAGAACAGAGTTGTATGTCATAGCCATTCAAACCCCAAAACATTTAGTCCTCTTCAAGGTTGTAAACACCAATTAAACAAAAGTAAATTCTTGGACCATAAAGCACAGCATGGATGTGGTTCTTGTCTCCATAAAGGTTTTGAAGGAGCTGACTTCAGAGGCAGTATGTTTGTATGCACATGAATGTACCCATCATTGTTCACAACTCTTGAGCAGACAGCTTTACTGGTTTTGTGACAGTCTAGACCTAGACCACTACAGATGCCAGTGTCTTGAAGATTTTTTCCACAGAAGTATGCAATAGAGAACTTTTCTACATCTTCAGTTGTGCATTTTTTTCCATATACAATTGCAACAGCAAAACCCCAACATCGAGAGACTGTTCATCAAAGGGAATTTTGCATCACCAGTGATTTCTCATTGATGGGGGGCATGCACCTAACTCTACTGTTTCTAAGAGGTGGAGTTAGATATTTAGAGAAGGGGGTGTGGGGGGCCATGCTTCCCACATGGGGGGTGCACCCCCCCACAATGACACACTAGTCGACATCAGCATGTAGGGAGGTCAATGCCAGGATGCGTCGGTGTTGGGGAAGTCAGCAGGTCTGTATTGCTGTAGGAGATGTTGGCAGGATTGTCATTGCTGCTGCTTAGTAGAACCCATTAACCCATTTTTTTCCAACAGACAGTATCAGCAGACCCTATGAAATGTTAAGCAGTAGGTCTCCTGCTCACCACTGAAGCAATAGCATCAGATCCACCACAGGAAAGAAGTGAAGTTCTGCTCCATTTGTGTCTCAGTCCATAAGATGTTTGGGTCATTCATGTTGAGCTAGTTAGCACCCAGTTTACTCAGGCTTCCCTGTAGGTCTTGCAAGGTCTGCAAAGGGTTAACCTGTAGAGCTCTGAGATAGCTAGGTCTGATGAACTGCCCTAGTGCTCTACAGGTGAGGCTCCAACTAGCTGACACTGGAGAGCTGCAGCAGTTGCATCAGTTTGGAGGGAGCCACCTGGTTGGCATGTTGTGCCTGAGATTTATCTAAGATTTTCTTCCTCCAGAAGGTTAAATGACTACAAATGCCTCAGGAATCACCAGACCAGTGGTGTAGAAGGATGAGGTGCTGCTACATGCCTTAGCTTCCACATGCACAGTTCCACCAAGTTGTATCAACAACAATGTTGTCAAACATCTTTACAACAATAGCATTTTGCCAACGGTGATCACATTGCCCAGCAAATGCATTGATGAACTGCAGTGCAATGAGATTTTTGTGACTGTTTGCAGGTGGTATAAACCAGCGCACCCCCCCATGGGGGCCTCTGCCCCCGCACCCCCCAAAATTAATGATTACTAACTTTGAGAGGGGGCAGAATATGGGGAAAGCAGCTTACAGTGAAGTCACTGTATCCATTCACCACTGCAACAACATGTTTGACACTGTAGATGTTGAATGGGTTGTTGTCGATATAATGGACTTACTGTGGGGGGTTCATTGTTGTGATGTTTTTGCACATGCCAGTGACCTGAGTTTGAGAACAAGCTTGGGTCACTGAGGGTCTGCTGCAGGGGGAGAGGAGAAGGCATGCGCAGCCACCTGACAGCTGTCCTCCCCCTGGATCAGGGATGCAGGCCGAACAAGCTCATTTTTTTTAACCAGGAAAGACACACTAAGCTGAAGCTTGTTTACAGGTGCAATCTGGGAGAACAAGGAAGTTAACTGACTTGTTCAGGGTCACACAGTATGCAAGTGGGGGCTGGAGGATTCAAACCCAGGTCTCCAGGTTTGCAGCTCAGAGCCTTAAACCACTGCACTATACTGCCTCCTTGACTACCACCAGGTGCTCAGGAGACTGGCATTACATAGGGTGGATTGAACAAGGCTGGCTGTTCTAGCACAGATGCACAACCATTTGCCGTATCCCAGAAGAGCAAAAATAGGTGGAAAATGGACTGTCGACTGGGAGTCAATGAAGTCCTTCCCAAGGTTCCATGGCTTGGCCTTGACAATCAGAAAATAAAGACTCTCAAATGATATACACTTATCTTGTTATATATAATTATTCATATGACATTTAACAGCATTGAATTTACTGTATTTTGGTTACAAAATAATCACGGCACTTAGAATTCAAGTATTTTCTGAACAGGCATCTTAAACAATCATTTTATATATGCAGTTTACTGGGTAAACATTTTCAAGAGCATCTTGTCCCTTCTTCAGACCCTGTTAGTAGTTTTATGTGCTCTGTTTTAGAAGAAAAATAAATAAAATTTAAGTAACTCAAAAATTTGTAATTATTGTAATAATAGAGTAGTTCTAAAATTCTAAATTCAGAGGGAACACACCTGTTATTTATTCTCTTTTTATAATTCCAAACTATTCATGATTTTCTGGCTCCAGGTAACCTTCTAAACAGAATATTTTTTTTATTTCATCATCTGCTTCCTTATTTTAACTTTCAACAAATAACAGCTTTAAAAATAAATAAATGAATAAGTTTTTACTTGCAATAGATCACTTTCTTTTAAGATTCATCCTAGCTCTAATACACTGGGGATAACCCTATAGACAAAAATGTTTAAATTAAAAAAACAGGTAGCACCAAATAGTTCTCACAAGTTCTTTTTTTTCAGAACACTGCACTTAGTTTGATTCATTAAACTGAATCCAATTAATTTTTTAACAAGGATTCTTACCTTATTGCAAAGTAATATTTTTATGCAGTCTTTAGTTTCTGCATATAGCTGCAATGCTCATGGCTGTTATTTCTGTTTCCTATATTTTTACATCAGGGAAATCCTATAAATAAAAATGTTAATATTAAGGAAACAGGCTGCACCGAAATATCCTTTCAAACTCAATAATGTTTAATGTTTTTAAATGCTGCACCTAGTTTGAGTTCATTTTACTTACCAAAATAAATTATTTTAGAGAAACTCTCTCCCTATGGCACAAAATATGCTATTATGTAGTTACAAACCACAGTGAATTTCCAAAATACACTGAGCAGATGTTACTAGTACTTTAACTTAATATACTGCCACTTTTTTAAAGAGGCTTTTTACTTTTAACAGTCGTCATTATCCAGGATGCAAGAACTTGCAACTGCTCTCTTCTGGGTCAGCATTAAAGAAAGAGGGGGCTGAGCCACCTGAAATCATGCTCCCGAGGGGGCATGCTGACATTACGAGTAGTGATGTCCTGGGTGGCTCTGTCACTAAAGAAACCAACGCTATAGCATCGCGGTGATCCTCCCTTAATTTCTCCAATTTTGCTTTTAAATTCTTTTACTATCATCGTGGGATAAACCTTTAAGTAAAAGGCTTAAATCAGCTAATTCAAGGACACTGTTTGAACTGATTCTAGGGTCTATTGTAAATCGTGAGGTTCTACACTCATATACTATGATGGGAGCAGAACCTGAGATTTTCATGATTGTTACCAGATCCATTTTATGCCTGTAACTGTAGTCTTGTTTGTAATATGTTACTACTTTTAAAATTAAAGGGAAAGGATGTTCCAGTTGTTGTACAATATTAAAATTAAAATTTCAAGAAGCAAGTTTTGTATAATAAATCTGCAACTATAAAGAGACAGTTGGGAGCATTTAAAAACCTAATACAAAAGGGAAAATCCAGGGGATCAGTGGTAGAAGGAAATAGAGGAATGGGAAAGCTGTGGGGGGGGGAGAAAAAAGCATCAGAAAAGAAAACTATGTATAGTGAAAGGCAATAATGTGGATGAAAAGGGTGATTGTGTTAAAGGGGGAAGGGGAAATGAAGAATGAAGGGATAATTTGGGGAATTGTGTAGTGAAAGGCAAGAGTGTGAATGGGAGTGGTGACTGTGTTAAAAGAGGGGGGAAGGGGAAGACATAAGAATGAAGAGGAAAAAAACTAGGATGAGAAAAATGAAGTGGAAAGGCTGTGGCAGTACAGAAAATTTAAACTGACTGACAAGGGGGGAGATCACCACATGGTCATAGTATTAAATCCTGTATTATAAGAATCTCCTTTTCAGCAACAACTTCTATATTACAACTAAGTAACATTATAAGTATCTTCACTGACCATCTAAACTTATGTCCTTGAATAAAAACTTGTACAAATTAAGTTCTCATTCAGTCCATAACATCTGTGATGTGTTCTTAGAGTATAAATGCACCAGGCTTCACATTTAAGGAGCTGTGGTTCCCAATTTCCTACTCTTTTGGACTTGATGACTTTTTCTGTTCCCATAAATTTCAAAATTGAGACCGGATGTTTAAATTCAAGAAAATGTCAAACCAATGGTGATCTTTCATTGCCAGTTCTAATCTTACTTTTGTGCTCAATGATCCTTGTTTTCAATGGCTGAGTAGTCTCTTCTATATAATACAGTGCAGGGGCAAATAATATGATAAATAACATTATCAGTACTACATGTAATAAAATATCTGATAGAAAAATCTTATCTTAATATATTCTTTTAATATTGTTTGCCTTTATAGCACTATTACAATGTGTACAGTTACTACAGTGAAAGAAACCAATAACATTTTTTTAACCAAGTACTCTTAGGTTCTCTGGAGTAATGTTGCATTCTAACTAGTTCATTTTTTGTAGATTTAGTTTTTCCTGGCTGTTATCCATGGTTTTTCCCTGAAAATCACCTGACCTGTTTCTGTACTTGGTAAAATATTCCAATTCTTTGTTATAATCTTTTTAATTTTCCAATATTGTTCAGAATATCGTGTTGAGAAGGAAATGCTATCTTGTTTTTGTGTATCTTTAGGTTTGTTTTTTTAAAAGATCCATTCTACTCTGCTGTTGTACTCTATGTTCTGCTTTATGAATATTTATACTCAGAAATATAAATATTTGTTAGTACTGCTGAAAAACATAAACTTATCTTGGAGTGGGAAGCTGAAGCTTTAATCAAATAAATACCTGAAAGTTCCATTGTTTTATTGTTTGCCTAAAATTCATAAAGACTTACAAAGGACTTACAAAGACCTCCAGGTAGACCAATAATTTGAGGAATAGATTCCATTACCGAACCATTGTCTATTTTAGTAGAGTTTCATTGTAAAAACTTCTAACTACTTTTCCAGCATCTTTTTCCAGCATATTTGCAAGATTCTAAACACTGTATTCAAATATTAGAACAACTAAATTGGCAAGGTGGATGCAGATAGATGTATTCTAGCAACATTTGACGAAAAGTCTGTACACAAGCATCCCTCACTCTGAAGGTTTAACAGCCTTGGAGTAGTTTCTGGGTTTAAGACAAGAACATATATCTGATAAGGAATTCTTGATGGATCTAGCAAGGTTTGTTCTACAGAACAACTATTTCAGATCTGAAATAGGAATTTCCATCAAAAACTGGAACAGCAATGGAAGCCACGATGGTCTCCACATAAGCCAATTTTTATATGGCATATTTGAACACTTGCATATTTTAAATCCAGGAAATATTTATGAGGGTTCAATAATGCTATATAAGCATTTTATTGATGACATAATATTAATATGGCAGATACAGAAGAAAAATTGTTACAATTTGGTAGTTGTATTAATTTGCTGTACCCCCACTTACAGTTTACTCAAAATTATCATAAAACAGAGGTTCCTTTTCTGGATTTAAAATAGTGATTGAAAATAAGAAATTTATCACTAATTTATATAGAAAACCGATTGATAAAATACCACACTACATGTTAAGCGCTTCCATCCACCCACTCTGAAGGCTAGTATTCCGTATAGTCAAATGCTACACATTAAGAGGAACACCGGCAATGATAAGAGACTGCAAAATAATTTGAAAGACTTAAAATATAGATTTATACGACAGGATTATGATAAACAGATTTTGGACAAAACAGAACAAAGAGTACACAACAGAGTACAATGGATCTTTTAAAAAACAAACCTAAAGATACACAAAAACAAGATAGAATTTCCTTCTCAACATGATATTCTGAACAATATTGGAACATTAAAAATATTATAACAAAGAACTGGAATATTTTACAAAGTACAGACGCAGGTCAGGTGATTTTCAGGGAAAACCATGGATAACAGCCAGGAAAACTAAATCTATAAAAATGAACTAGTTAGAATGCAACATTACTCCAGAGAACCTAAGGGACTACTTGGTTAAATAAAAAGTTATTGGTTTCTTTCGATGTGGTAACTATACATAGAAACATAGAAACACAGACTTTGATGGCAGATAAGGACCGCTTGGCCCCTAGTCTGCCCATTTCCCTACATACAGGATAAGCAGCAGATCCTAGTTAACCAACAGCCTATTTCTTCCTACCCCCCACAAGAATTGCCTTATGACTGTCCCATGTATTCTTGAATTCTACCACAGTTTTAGACCTCACAACCTCCTCAGAAAGGCTGTTCCATGAGTCCACCACCCTCGCTGTAAAAAAATACTTCCTCACATTTCCCCTGAACTACACCCTCTCTCTTTAAAATGTGTCCCCTTGTTCTTGCATGTCTCTTTTTCTGAAAGATGCTACCCTCTTGGACTTTGTTGATTCCACTGAGATACTTAAAAGTTTCTATCATATACCCCCTCTCCCTCCTTTCCTCAAGGGTATACATATTAAGCTCCTTTAGTCTCTCCTCGTATGGCTTCTCTTGCAGACTCTGCACCATTTTAGTTGCCCTCCTCTGGACTGCCTCTATCCTGTCTGTGTCCTTGCAGAGATGGGGTCTCCAGAACTGGACACAGTACTCCAGATGGGGTATACACATTGTAATACTGCTATAAAGACAATAAATATTAAAAGCACATAACAAGATAAGATTGTTTTCTATCAGGAATTTTATTACATGTACTGTAGTACTGATCATGTTATTTATTGTAATATTTGTCCCTGTGCACCATACTATATAAGAGAGACCACTAAACAATTGAAAACAAGGATCATTGAGCACATAAGTAACATTAGAACTGGCAATGAAAGATCATCATTGGCTCGACATTTTCTTGAATTTAAACATCCGATCTCAAGTTTGAAATTTATGGGAATAGAAAAAGTCATCAAGCCCAAAAGAGGAGGAAATTGGGAAACACAGCTCCTTCAACATGAAGCCTGGTGCATTTATACATTAAGAATACATCACAGACATTATGGACTGAATGAGAACTTAATTTGGACCAGTTTTTGTTAAAGGACATAAGTTAAGATGGCCAGTGAAGATACTCATAATGTTATTTAGCTGTGATATAGAAGTTGTTGTTAAAAAGGAGATTGTTATAATACAGGATTTAATGCTATGACCATGTGGTGATCCCCCACTTGTCAGTCACTTTTAATTTTCTGTACTGCCACAGCCTTTCCATTTCATTTTTCTCATCCTATTTTTTCCTCTTCATTCCTAATTTCTTCCCCTTCCCACCTCTTTTAACACAGTCACCCCTCCCATTCACACTCTTGCCTTTCATTACAAAAATTCCCCCCAAAATTATCACCTTCATTCCTCATTTCCCTCCTCCCTTTAACACAATCACCCTCCCATTCACACTCTTGCCTTTCACTATACATACTTTTCTTTTCTGTTGCCCCCCCCACTTCCTACAGCTTTCCCATTCCTCTATTTCCTTCTACCACTGATCCCCTGGATTTTTTCCTTTTGTATTATGTTTTTAAATACTCCCAACTGTTGCTTTACAGTTGCAGATTTATTATACAAAACTTGGTTCTTCAAGTTTAAATTTTAATATTGTATTTCAACTGGAACATCCATTCCTTTTAATTTTAAAAGTAGTAACATATTACAAACAAGACTACTGTTACAGGCATAATATGGATCTGGTAACAATCATGAAAATCTTAGGTTCTACTCCCATCATAGTATATAAGTGTAGAACCTCACTATTTACAATAGACCCCAGAATCAGTTCAAACAGTGTCCTTGAATTAGCTGATTTAAACATTTTACTTACAGGTTTATCCCATGATGATAATAAAAGAATTTAAAAGTAAAATTAGAGAAATTGAGGGGGGACCAGCGAGATGCTACAGCATTGGTTTCCTTAGTGACTGAGCTGCCCAGGATGTCACTACTCATGACGTCAGCACACCATCTCTGGAGTATGATTTCAGGTGGCTAAGCCCCCTCCTTCTCTAACGCTCACCCAGAAGAGAGTGGTTGCAAGTTCTGATGTCCTGGATGATGACGACTGGTAAAAGTAAAACGCCTCTTTAAAAAAGTGGCAGTATATTAAGTTAAAGTATTAGTAATGGCTGCTTGTTGTATTTTGGAAATTCTCAAAGTTTCTTTTGTGCCACAGGGAGAGAGTTTCTCTAAAAGAATTGATTTAGGTGAGTAAAATGAACTCAAACTAGGTGCAGCATTTAAAAACATTAAAAATTATTCAGTTTGAAATGATATTTCAGTGCAACCTGGTTCCTTAATATAAACATTTTTATTTATAGGATTTCCCTGATGTAAAAATGTAGGAAACAGAAATAACAGCCATGGGCATTTCAGCTATATGCCGAAACTGAAGACCAAATAAAAATATTACTTGGCAACAAGGTAAGAATTCTTGTTAAAAATGAATTGGATTCAGTTTAGTGAATCAAACTAAGTGCAGTGTTCTGAAAAAATAGAACTTGAGATAACTATTTTTTATTTTTAAAGCTGATATTTGTTGAAAGTTAACATAAGGAACCAGATGATAAAATAAAACTTTTTCTGTTTAGAAGGTTACCAGGAGCCAGAAAATCATGAATAGTTTGGAATTATAAAAAGAGAATAAATAACAGGTGTGTTCCCCTGAATTTAGAATTTTAGAACTACTCTATATTTACAATAATTACAAATGTTTGGGTTACTTAAATTTTATTTATTTTTCTTCTATAATAGGGCACATAAAACTACTAACAGGGTCTGAAGAAGGGACAGGATGCTCCTGAAAATGTTTACCCAGTAAACTGCATATTTTAAATAGACTGTTTAAAGTGCCTGTTCAGAAAATACTTGGATTCTAAGTGCTGTGATTATTTTGTAACTAAAATACAGTAAATTCAATGCTGTTAAATGTCATATGAATAATTATATATAACAAGACAAGTGTACATGGGTTGAGAGTCTTTATTTTCTGATTGTCTTGATTTTCATTTCCACAAGTTAGAGGCACTCCCCAAATATTCACATTTTAGAGGGTTCTAGTTTATTGGTTTTCACAATATTTATACATGAGAAAGGGAACATAAGTGAGAACTAGGTACTCCAAGAATATGCATGACTTGGCCTGCCAGAACACCAGAAAGAGGAAGGGGAAAGCAGGTTGGTGACCAGAAATCACCACCCAGGGACTGGAATGATAGCCCACCTGGTCCCAGTCAAGGAGGAAAAAAAAAACTTTGGTAAAAGAAAAAGCCTCAGGAATCATGGAAGCAGCCAATGATCAAATGCAACACAAGGGGTTAATCCCCATCTTATCTGAAGAGTTCTAAGGGAACAGTGAGTTTGGCAAGACAAAGTATTATATACCATGTGACCAAAAATATGTGGTGAAATGTATTTTGCTGAACTGTGAACTGTTTATGGTGCCTCTGCATGCTCTTAATCCCTGTATCCATGCAGGAAGGTAAAGCTTATGGCCATCTAAGGGCTAATTTGTCCTGGGACCCTTGACTCCATGGGGACCAGCACTAGAAATGGTGAGGAATCAGAATCTGCAGAAGCCATGGTCCCCCAGGTTTCTGCTGCTCCTAGCCTATTCTGAAATATAAATGTTTCAGCCTTGAAAGTACCTCTAAGGATGGAATAAGTAAAGAGAACTGGATGGGCAGGCTGTGCAGATCTGGGGCAAATGCCACCTGTCATAATACTGTGTGAAGGTGAATAATAGCTGACATCCCCCAAGGGCTCAAGGGTTCCCTTGGGTTCCCTTGGGACATTTCCCTGATGGGCTGCTCAGGCCACTGTGTACCTGGTGTGTAGGACCCTTGTGAATGTTTCAACTTATGATAGGCATTTGCTGCATTGGCCATGCCAGCTGCCTGTGTCCCTTTGTCTATTAGGAGACATAAAATACCTGTTACCCCATTGCAGGCTACATCAAAGTTAAAGTCCTACAAAGTTATTGACTTGGTGAGCCAAACATGATTTGATGCTTTTTTGCTCTGTACCTATCAGGTTGCTTGCTGCCCCAAATAAATTCTGAAAATTCAAATTGTTTGAGCAATCTATCTTCCTGTCCTTGCCTTCTGAATCCCTCATGGGGAACTATGGAATCAACAGAATGAATTTTTCTGTGCAAACACCAATATGCTTAACTTTAGTTTATCTCAACTAATATACACACAACCTTTGTTAAATGAAATTGAAATATACAGGGCAAAAATTGGCCCTATGCACCAATGGGTGGATAATACACACTGGAGATGTGTATCCTGCCTGTGTAGCCCCACACCTGTGGATAGGTGTGCACTGGCTGGGCTTCACTACCAGCCACCACCTGTCCATATCCCCACCCCTCCAGTGTGCAGGACCACACAGGGTGGCAGGGAGAAGCATAGTAGACCCAGCCAGGCATCCAATTGGATGCTCACCCCAGGACCCCAGTGGATCATTTGCACAGCTGGGCATGGGTCTGTGCATGAATGCACCTGCGGACACTCAGACCCATACGGCAATGCCCGATCATACTTGAACCCTGAAAACCCCAGAGCACGGGGACCACCCTACCACCCTTCCCAGCTCAAGGCAACCCTGGTGCCAGTGTAGTAAGGTGTCCCACATGCTCAGACTGCACACAGGTGCACCTGCTGCCCACACAGATGACCCCAAACCCCATATCCCTGACCCTATGGAGATGTTCAGTGGTGCCCCAACAACCCCAAACCTGTACCTGCAGTAGTGGTTGCATGCACTGGACAGCCAGTGGAGCAGCCTCTGCACACCTCCATGGCTGTCTGCCATCTGCCATATGCAGGCGCATCCATTGCATGTCTCTGCATAGAGTACAAAGACAGCTGGTAGCTGTGGAGGGGGTTTGTGGAGGCTGTACCACTGCCCATGTGGCACACGGAACCACTATTGTAGGTATGGGTTGGGAGTTGTTGGTGCCGGGGGTTGGCTGTTCCTCACTGGGTGCCATGCCTGCACGTTCAAGTGATGGGCCTCTTTGGCACACCAGTGCAGCTGTGATATGGGGTCAGCACTGGGGGACTGGGGGATAGGCAACTCTCCATTGTGTGTGCAATGTTTCTGCCGGGGGGGTACATGGTTGGGGATGGTCCAAACTGTGTCTGGGGGTACTGCCTGCACCTCATGGGATCATTCTGCTCTTCAGTGTGCATGGGGGCTGGGTGCATGGGGCACTTAAGGAAGGGCTTTCCATGGCATTCCAGCCAACCCCCTACATGCTCCAGTGTGCAGCACTACTCACCATGGTGCATGGTGCATACTGCTGGCATGCCCCCGGCTCACCCCTGCACATCCCCGGTGTGTTGCTGTTTGCATGGCCAGGGGATTGGGTGCATGGGTAGTCAGATCAAATGACTTAAAGATAGGCAAGCAATGTGAGAAGGCAGTAAGGAGGACTGGGGGTATATTGTGATGCATAGGGAGAGGCATCACCAGTAGAAAACAGGAAGCTGTTATCCCTCTGTGCAGATAGTGGGTGAGACCCCATCTGGAATACTGCATGCAGTTCTGGAGACCCCATCTCTGCAAGGGCATTGATAGAATAGAGGCAGTCCAGAGCAGGGCAACTAAAATGGTGCAGGTTCTGCACCAGAAGCCATACGAAGAGAGACTAAAGGAGCTTAATATGTATACCGTCGAGGAAAGGAGGGAGGGAAGGACATGATAGAAACATTTAAGTACCTCAATGGAATCAACAAAGTCCAAGAGGGTAGCATCTTTCAGAAAAGAGATGTGCAAGAACAAGGGACACAATTTGAAGATAGAGGGGACGGCTCAGGGCAATGTGAGGAAGTAGGATGTTGGTTAAATAGGATCTGCTGCTTATCCAATAGGTAAGGAAATGGAAAGACTGGGTGGGCCAAGCAGTTCTTATCTGCCATCAGTCTATGTTTCTGTGCTAGCTGCATGCCCCAGTTGTGAATGCCGTGTGATCACAAGTACATGGCATTCCAACTTAGCTATCTCCAACACACCTGGTTTACATGGCACATTGGCATAGTGCCTAGGGACAAATGACAGCAGAAAAAGACCAATGTTTAATCCAGTCTGCTCATGAACCCTAACAAACCTGGGACCTACTGTCTACACAGGGTTCTGACTCACACTATCCACCTCCATTCTCCCTGCCCTACTGCTATCACCTTGACCAATCAGTAAGCCCTTCACTCTGTCCAAGCTAGGCTTGAAACCATTGATAGTTTTGCTGCCTGCCATATCAGCTGGCAGACAGACAATCCTTTCTGTAAAGTAAAGCTTTCTCACTTCTCTCTTCAATCTCGCTCATCAGTTTCCTCTTATACCTCCATGTTAGTGAGCCTAATTTTTCAAAATAGTCCCTTTTAGTTTACCTTGTTTATTCATTTCAGGAACTTAAAAGTCCTTAACATGTTTCCCCTTCTCATGTCTGGCCTCCAGTGAGTACATGTTCAGTGCCTTGAACTGATCTTCATAATATCTGCTCTATTGCCCATCAATCATTTTAGTCAGCCTATGTTGCACTGTAGCCTGTCGTCATCATTCCTTAGGTGAGGACTCCAGAACTGGGCACAGTAATCTAGGTGGGGACTAACGAGTGATCTATACAGAGGTAGTAATAACTCATTCTTCCTGCTGTCAGTACCCCAATACATCACAACATTTTGTTTACTTTACTGTAAGCCTTGTTACACTGGTTTGATTACTCCTTCTCAAAATGCACAACCCAATGGCAACGCAAAAAAGTTGTTGCCATTGGATTGTGCATTTGAGAAAGAGAAGTGTGCTCTGGGACAGCCCAGGTTCCAATTGTCTCAGTGGCACAGCTGGTTAGCACAACTGGAATGGTATTCTGGGCGGCCTGAGTTCAAGTCCCAGCTGAAGCATTTATTTATTTCTCACCTCTGTTTGTATGTGTTCTATAAATATGCACACCACACTCCTGTGTGACTGTTACAAAGTAAATATTTGTGTTGCCATTGGGTTGTGCATTTGAGAAAGAGTAATGTGCTCGGGGACAGCCCAGGTTCCAGTTGTCTCAGTGGTGCAGCTAGTTAGTGCAATCGGAACGGTATTCAGAGTGGCCTGGGTTCAAGTTCCAGCCAAGGTACTTACTTCTTTCTCACTTCTGTTTGTATGTGTTCTATAAATATGCGCACCACACTCCTGTGAGACTGTTGCAAAGTAAATATTTTCTGTTGCCATTGGGTTGTGTATTTGAGAAAGAGTAATGTGCTCAGGGACAGCCCAGGTTCCAGTTGTCTCAGTGGTGCAGCTGGTTAGCACAATCAGAATAGTATCCCAGGTGGCCTGGGTTCAAGTCCAAGCCGAGGCACTTACTTCTTTTTCATCTCTGTTTGTATGTGTTCCATAAATATGCACACCACTATGTGACTGTTACAATGACAATTTTGCTTGCAGACTTGGGTTTGTCCAAAACAGTGGAGTGCATGGTGGGGAAGGGTTTTATGTGACACTGCTTTCTTTTGAAACCTTGTCTGGTTTGGTTTCAAAATCCACTGGTCAAGCATAAGTACACTTAAACACTTCACATTTGATTTGTGTTGAAGGGTATCCAGTGATGTTGGTGACTGCAAATGAATGACTGTTATGAGTGACTCATTAGCAGCACCTGACATGTGAGCGATCCTGTAAGGGTAGTGACGGAAAGGTACAGCAAGGGTAGGGATGAGCGAGGAAGGGTTGTGCTTGTGTAGCACAGTGACCAGAAAGGAAGCAATAGGAAAGAGGGTTTGTATGGTGCAGTGTGGCATGCTGCTGATCAGCTAATCTTGTGGTGTGGTGGTGAGATTGACTAGCTTTGGCATAGCAGGTACAGGATTCAGGGCTGGGGATGGGTAACATTTTGTGTTTTGGTTGGTATTTTTTGGAGGGAACTGTGTCCCCTCATTGACATGCATCTCCCAGAGTTGGTAACATATAATCAGGTGTGTGTGTGGGAGGGCACAGCCCTCACATATAGGTTGTTTTAGATGTCGGCTGTGGTGTCACCGATAAGTGTACATCGCCATTTCACTTTTCAGTGATGTACACTGCATGTGATGGTGATTGCTGTTTATGATCACCATCATGACATGTAACCATGTTGAAGTAGTATGAAAAAATTTTGTTGCCTGAGAAAATGAAACAGTAGGTGTGAGAAAATGTGCAAAATATCCCATTTAACTAAATGGGGTGCAAACTCGGAGCTTTTTGTCAGTGGTAGGGCAGATGTTTCCTTGTCAACATAATTTCATTCAGACTAGTTTGATTCAAACATCTGATAATTTCAGAGAGCCCTGCTGATTATAAACATCTATAAGGTAATTAGTAACAGTGATCTTGTGTCGCAATCTACAGCCTAGATACTCACATGCAAAGACTACAATAAAACCTGACTAAAATATGAAAACAAACTTATACACATATATGATGTATTTTCAAACAGAAACCCTCAAAGAACTGAATTTTGTGAGTTTATGCAGTACATGTTCCTGAAATAGAGAGAGTGGCAGACACCTGTGTGTCAATCTGACATAAAACAAAATTATCACTGGAACCTTTTATGGAGACTACATCAAAGACATACTTATTCTATTAATTAAATATGTTTTGATTTATTTTATATCCATTAAACAACCCTGTGTTATAGAGCAAGAAAACAATGCAGAGTTTTCATGAGGAAGATCTGACAGCTGTGATAAAGACAAGGTTATTTCTGACAAACAGTCATACCACTTCAGTTCAGCACTAAAACTCAAATGATCAACTTTTATGAGAACAGTATGATAGATCTTAAACTAGTCTATCCAAACACAAACCAGATAGGTTAGTAACAAACTTGGGTGAAACAATTAGCTCTAAAGACTGCTCTGACTGGGAAGTGCAACGGCTTCTTCAGTCAATCAGGGACTTAACTGCTGAAGCAGCAGGCTAGACAAAAGTGATGTCACCACTCTGCAGGCCTCACTGATAGGGACAGAAACATGTTCACTGTTTTCAGTTACTGTAGAGCATATTAACAATGCTGATTTAAAGAAAACTGCAAAACCAAACAGCATGACATTTTCAGGAAACACTAATCTATGACACAGGGACTTGAGTCCATGCAAATTCAAGCTTTTGTTAAGTCAAGTCAAGTTTATTAGCAGAAAATAGCTCCATTAAGCATGCTCATTTACAGTGAGGTCCTGACAAACAAATAGTACAAGATATACCTCTGATAAAAAAAAACATAGGATACAGTTAAAGAAATTGACTCTGTACACGGAAGACAAAAGTAACTCCAGGCAAACACAAAATCATAAGATTACATTGGTAAAAATAATAACATGGTAGCACAAATCAAGTATAGGGTGTACAGTGGGGAGGGTCCTTTCGATATTTAACCAAATCCAGGCAGTTGCATTAGATACAATGAATTATGACATCATGCAGTTTGAGACAAGTGCAGACTTACAGTGAATATTGATGCAAAAATCATAGACTGTTGAAGGATGCATTATAGCAAGAGAAGGAAGGAGAATGTGACAGTAGGTGGGTGAGTGAAGAGGCAAATTGGAGTGAAGGACATACATGGAGAGGTGAGGAGAGTGAAGGAATAGACATCTGGGAAGGAGGTTTGAGAAGGAGGTGAGTAAGCTCTGTTTTGTTTCCACCTGACTTACCTGTTGCATACTCCTTGCCAAAAGAGCCCCTCAAACCTAACAGATGAGTCAATGGTTCAATAAAATATGGAACAATAGATTCATTTGATCTTTAAGCACTGCAAGGTTTATTTTTAGACATGATAATATGTCATTGTACTATTATCATCTGACTGCAATGAACCATTGACACATCTCCTAGTTTTGAAGGGCTCTTTTGGCAAGGTGTATGCAACACATAAATCAGATGGAAACAAGCCAGACTTTAAGCACTAAGTTTAAGTTGTTGTAACTTTTAAATAAACTAGAAGATGATCATAGGCCATGTGGGTTGCATCTTCAATGGCTTCTTCAAAAAAATTTAGTCTTTCCAGAACACATCTGGCAGGCCGGTGTACTGACCTGCAGCTTATCTCTGGAATTTTTGAATAATAACATATAATTTGTATTTAAGTTTTTGGTCTCACTTTTTTACCCTACTACTTTTTTACCCATTTTTACCCTTTTTACCTGGGGCTGGCAGTATAGCCTAGAGGTTAGAGTAACAAGCTGTGAATGAACTTGGTAGATCCAGCAGACAGACCTGGGTTTGATTTACACAACCTCCACTTGCGTACTGTGTAACTCTAAGCAAGTCACTTAACCACCCAGTGCTCCTGGGTCATCTCTGAAAACAGGCACTTGTGCCTATTGATCCTTACCCAGTTAGCAAAAAAGAATAAAAATAAAACATATTTTCCACAGTGGGGCCTATGTACAAAAGCATGGAAAATGCACCTCGAAGCTTTGTAACCCTGGCATGAAGCTGCACACCTCGACTGTTTACACACTATACTCAAATCCACATGGATTGTGCTGGGCAAGGTAGAGATGTGGCCAATAGACTCATGCAGTTCAATGTGCAGGGACTACTGGATGTTCCAGACATATATGGGCCCACACCTTGACGTGACCATATATGGGGATGTGCACCGCCCCACATGGAAATAGCAAAGTGAATACTGTGATGGAGGAGGCTATAAGAGCAGGAGAAGGAGACAGCAGAACTGTGCTTGAGAAACCTGGCCCTCTGCAAGAGTCCAAAGCACAGGGCGTGGGCACCCTGAGAGCCCGGAGGTCACCTGGTGCATGGTGGCACCTGATCACAGTGTCAAATTTCACAGGCCGCCACGTGACAGTCATGGTGTTGGGTATATGGGCATAGTATGCCATGCTGTATTGGATTGAGTCACTGAAGGCTGCCATGGAGGGTAATGCCTGCATGTGACTGCACATCCAGACCATCACCAAGGCAGCCATTCCAGAGCCACAAACATTGGTGGACATAAAACACAATTGGTGTGACCTCTGAACAGCTGTGAAGTGCAAGCTGGCAGCCGTACAATGGATAGTGTGATAACCTGCTCACATCGGTGCCTGTCTTAACTCCATCAAAGTAATGGTGGCCAACACCCTAGATGATATCAGCCTGTAGTGGGAGGAGGAGGGCATGGACACATTGCCAGGTATGGAGTATAGGACAGGGACATGAGGTATGATATACAGGACACAACAGCACTACTACTAGCCCTTTGTTGCATCCTGCAGAGTCTGAGACAGTGCCCAACCAACTGGTGCTGCCAGCACCTACTGCTGAGATGAACACACAGGGTGAGGCAAACACAGACAGTGCAGGTATGTGTATCACACTGTGCCCAGAAGAACACAGACAACACAAGGTGATGCACCAGCATGTAACACCAACATGTACTCTCACCAACAGATACCACACAGGGGACTGTGGACACAGCAGTGGAGATGGCCTCACACAAGGACACAGACACAGAAACCATGGTGGAGACACTTGAGGACATGCAGGACACAACTACAGGGAGCCATCACACAGCCATTCCCAACCCTGCACCACCCCCACAAGCACAGCACATCTGGCCATCCAGTGGTGGCAGACAGGGCACTAAGGTCCAAGTGACATTATCCCACATGTCTGGCCAGAAGTATGCCTGTCAGCACATGCTCACTTCCTGGGGATACATGGGGCCCATGCCACCCACAAGAACCATGCAATAGTGGGGATAGGGTCACTGACAATGGCTGTCTTGTTTGACACAGAAGCCATCCACACATGCCATACAACATACATACTATCTTGAGGAACACTACCTGGAACATGACTGCCTGCAGGCCCAGTGAGAGAACACTGAGTCCCTGAAAGACCTAACTGTGGAGGTGCAAGGGCTGCGGTGTAGCATTGACTGAATTGGTGGACATTCTGGAGTGGCAGGTTGAATACCTGCTAGCTGTGCACATCACACAATCCCAGTCCATCCCTGTGCCATGTACAGATGCATCCATTCCACCGGTGGCCAGCAGTCCACCCCCCAGAACCATGGCACAGATTCCCAAGTCCAGTCCACTGCCACCTGTCACACTGGCCCTGTAGCCTACATGGACACCCGATCAGCCAGCTCCCACTGCCCCCCCAAACACATGCCACACACGGAAGGTGATGGACACCCAGGGTTCCATGGCTTAACAGTGACACCTTTATGGCACAGAGTAAAAACAGTGCCAGATTATGGTGACTGACACAACCAGCAAACTCTCTATTTGCCAGGGCTGTGCCCCATGCACCCCGCCCCCTTTTGGGGGGCTGTGTCCTCATACCCCCTTACTAAATATACCAACAGCAGGAGGGTCAGACCTCAGAGAGAGGGGTACAGGAGTTCACTGATTGTGTCAGTCACCATAGTCTGGCACTGTTTTGACTCTACACCATAAAGGGTCACCATTGTGATGGTATATGGACACCACCCACCACCACAAGTGTCCCACAGGTGCCCATGGAGGGACATCCACAGCAAGTGATGGACGGACAGCCTGAGACATGGTCACACGAGGAAGTAAGGTGACTGCCAAGACAAGGCATTTGTGCACACAGTCTTGTACATGCCTCAGTAAATTGAAGTCTAGTAGGAGGTGAGCCATGGCTGCAGCAGCATGGAACATACTAAGGGAATCGAGAAGCAAGGGGGCTAAAAGCTCACAGGTGCTCCTATACTAACCAATTACTAAATTAGTAGTATGTAAGCTGCCCATGTGTCAGCAAAAAAGAATCAAGTCATTTTTTAAACCCATGTTTTGACTTACTAATAATAACATTTAATGGCAATGTATTCCTAGGATGTATAACCTGTAATGTAAAGAAAAATGTCCTATTATTACAGTGAAAATGTTTACCAGCCAACTGTAATGGATGCCCTCTAATGTCATATGTATTTGATTTAAATTCTAAACCTAATTCAGTGATCAGATAGGGGTCATTTATAATATCGAATAGAAACAATAGAGCACCTCTTAATCAGCATGACTCTAATGACATTAAATTCAGAGAATTTAATCTACTACTGTATGAACTAGTATGCAACCCCTGCAATTGTTTCATGAATTTTCTCTGCACTTTTTCAAGTTGAGTATGATTATACTTCTTGTAAGGACCCCATAACTGAGAAGCGTATTCTAAATGGGGTCTACTGTGAGGCACACAGCACAAACAGTCCCTGACTGACCCACCAAGTTACCTAGAATGGTCTATGTGGTCTCCCATGTGAGTTATTTGACTGATGTTTAAGCACTGGGATACCAGTGGTGTACATGCAGTTACTATGTAAATTTTCTCTGTCCATCAACATTGGATGGAAACTGACAGCTAGTGTAGCAGAATGACATGAACTGTTAATATGAGTGTGTCATCCTGAGCTCTCCATTAGTGTCAACACAGCTGGTGGGCTGCGTGTACCACAGTCTGCCCATAGGTAGAACACACCTGTACACAGCCTCAGCTGCTCACAGAAAGCCTCATTTCCCAAAGCCACTATTCTTCCCAAACATGGACATGGATAGTAATGCAGAACAGCCATAGGAATAAACACACAGCCCCCCAGTGGGAACTCAGGATGTACTAGACTCATCAATGTGCCACTGTGGTGAACTCTCTGTCTATGGAATGCACCCCACACAAGGGCAGGGTGTGCCAGACAGCTGGACAGTGCCTCAGGACCATGGCACTGCAGGTTGTCCCCCTCCTCATTGCCTGTGGAACAACACACTGTTGGTGTGGCAGGAGTAGTCATTTGTGTATGGCCATGTTATGTAACATTCTACATGTAGTAAGCACTCTGCCGGCCTTCCCAGGATCCAGCGTCATCACACCACTGGTGTGATCAAGGCACCAGAACCTCATCTTGAGCACACCAGTAGTCTTCTTAATCACATGATGGATCTTCCTGTGAGCCTTGGTGTATGCCTACTCATCTTCACAGGAATGGCATCTTCAGGTATGGCCATAGTGGATATCTGCTGTCACCTGGGAAATGGGAAAAGAACAGACGTGTTCGCATGCTGCAGCACTGTGCCCATCTATGTCATATTTGGTGCAAATCCATACTCATTTAGCAGCCATCCATTGACAGAACCATGTGCCACAAGGTGGGTACACAGCCTGTACCTGTAGACTATGTAGGAGTCATGACAGAATCCAAGGTACTTGGCACACATATTTTTAATGATTTTACCCACATCACAAATAATCTGGCAGTTGATGCTGTGGAATCCCTTTCTGTTCCTGTATGCTTCCTCATCCATGGTCAGTGCTAGGATTGCCACATGGGCAGAGTCCATCACCCCTACTACATTGGACATGCTATGCATAGCATGAAATGCCTCCTTTGTGATACAGATATTGGCTGTAGCAATGAGGAATGCTATGTGCTCATGCATATGCATGAGTAGGATGTCCATGATCTACTAAAGGGCCCTGGACCAGGACAACTGTCTGAAACCAGTGACATCCCCAGCAACCCTCTGGAAGGACGCTATGGTATAGTATGATGGAGTACATGGCAACTTCATTTCCAAAGACATTGTCCCTGCCCTATGTGTCTTTGGTGCCATCTGCAGCTTGAGCATGTCGCACAGCCCTGTGATCATAGTGTAGTACAGGTGGAACTGTTCCATGCAATGTGTATCACATAGTTACCCAACACTCAGCCATGGCCTGAATATGTGGATCTCAGGGCATCATCTTATAGTAATTTCTCTCTCCAATTCAACCTCCATCAGGATAACATTCACCAGTAGTCTGGGGCACATCCTGGTGGACCCCCATGGAGCCATAGTAATAGTGTACAGACTGAAACCCCTCAATCAACACACAGCTCTGTCCTGCGTGCTGCTCAGGCAGCCACTGCTGCAAATCTCCCTTTAAATGGGGTTGACATGGCACATTGGCGGGTGATGCCACATAAGAGAGCATTAAAGGCATCATACACTATGGGTGTCAGAATTGGCAGATGCGGCTGCACAGAGATGCAGGACAGTGACTGCTCAGGAGGTGTGGTACCATGCGGTGTACTCATAGAAACATAGAAACATAGATTTTGATGGCAGATAAGGACCGCTTGGCCCACCCAGTCTTCCCATCTCCCTACCTAATGGATAAGCTGCAGATCCTAGTTAACCAGCAGCCTACTTCTTCCTACCCCCACCCCCTAGAATTGCCTTATGACTGTCCCATGCATGCTTGAATTTCACCACTGTTTTTGACTCCACAACCTCCTCCGAGAGGCGTTCCATGCATCCACAACCCTCTCTGTGAAAAATACTTCCTTAAATTACCTCTGAGCTGCCCCTTCTTTCTTCAAATTGTGCCCCTTGTTCTTGCACACTCTTTTTGAAAGATGCTACCCTCTTGGACTTTGTTGATTCCTTGAGATACTTGAAAGTTTCTATCATGTCCCCCTCCTCCTTTCCTCGAGGCTATACATATTCAGCTCCTTAAGTCTCTCTTCATATGTCTTCCGGTGCAGACCCTGCACCATTTTAGTTGCCCTCCTCTGGACAGCCTCCATCCTGTCTATGTCCTTCGGAGACTGGGTCTCCAGAACTGCACGCAGTACTCCAGATGGGGTCTCACCAACTGTCTGTACAGAGGGATAACAACTTCCTGTTTTCTACTGGTGATGCCTCTCCCTATGCATCCCAGTATCCCCCCAGCCCTCCTTGCTGCCCTCTCGCATTGCTTGCCCACCTTTAGGTCATCTGATATGACTACCCCCAGGTCCCTTTCCATTTTTGTTGTTGTTAGTATCTCACCCCCATTGTGTACTCTTCTCCTGGGTTTTTGTTTCCCAGGTGCATTACCTGCACTTCTTAGCATTGAATCTAAGCTGCCATACATTTGACCATTCCTCTAACCTTGCCAAGTCCCTACTCTTGCAAGATTTGCAGGGTGTCCTCCACTATGTATCAAGATCATCCAGATGAGGGGGGTGGACTGTGGCAGGTGATGGAGCCAGCTGATATAACTGGCAATACATAATGTATACCTTTCTGCTATGGGCCTGTCCATGTCTCCAAGGTCCTGTCCTACTGTAGTAACCATGCCGTGTATACCCATACCATGGTGCACAAACTACAATTGCAGAATTGTGAACATGTTAACCCAGGGCAACCCTGTGTACTGGAACATCTGTGGTGTACTATCTGGTGTTCTTTTCGTATGTCTCTGTGTTATGCTGCTATATCAGTAATTTGGTCTTCACAGGACTACCCTGGGCTTCCAGAGTGATTTGTGTTGCAGCACATCAAGCAGCCAGATGGGTGGTGTTGGTGATGATAGCCAGGTGGAGGAGTATGTCCCTGTACATCCTTTATTTGCTCTCTTGGTGCATGGGGTCCCAGGAAATGTATTTCAAGGATGACATGGGTGCGCCCACATCAAGGTTCTGCTTGGTAAGTTCCTTCTCAAGCTACAACAGTAGACAATCTTGGAAAATGTCCAGTAATGTCTGACTCCTTGCACTCTTGGCCACCGGGACCTCCCAATCGATGTCATACAAGTTCAGGTCACCCACCACCACTACTTGCTCCTTTGCTGCTCCTCTTTTAAGTTCCTGAGCATGTTTTCTGTCCATTTCCTGCCCTTACACTGTAGGCCTATATCTCACCCATGATTGCACTTTCCTGCCTGAGGCTTCCTTGAGTTGCATCCATACTGAATCAGCCTCCAACTGCTACCCCCTAATATTTCCATCCTCTTCACTTCAATGCTGTCCTTGACAAAATGGGCTGCACCATCCTTGGCAAAATGTACTAGTAATTTGAGTCACCAGCAATTAACCTTTTCACTGTTAGTGACATTAAATGCTATACCATTATCTTTCATGCAATTACCATTGGTCAGTTTATAGTCACAGGTTTCAGGACCACCAGACACAAGTTCCACAATGTGTTCACCAGAAGGTATTTCATTGATCGGATCATTAATGTTGGTAGCATTAGCTTACTGGTTTTCAGCATGTTTTCATCTTACCGATGTTGTATCATCAATGATGAAATACAAACCAGATAGATGGTACTTGTCTATGAAAAGATACTGGATGAGTTCTTCCACATCTTTGACAATGGTTGTGTTCATCAACTTTGGTCACTGCTCAGCTTTACCCCACAAAGAATTTAAAAACAGCTTAAATATTAGTATATGTGCAGAGTTGGGTGCAATATTTTGAGCTTTTAAAACCTCCATCTTTACCATAATACTGTGTGGTTTATGCTCTACATTCCACATCATTAGTGTACCAAAGTAGTATACTTGTATACTAACTGACAAAATGTGATTGATGGATGATTGATAGTTAATTGCCCAGTCCCTTTTTAATCAATGATGTAATGCCCCACCCCTTTTTGATTGATGGCCAGACATGATGTAATGCCCTGCCTCTTCCACGTGTTCCAGAAATTACACAATGGCCCCGTCCCTTCTGTATCCCATATGCACTGCAAATTAGGCAATGTCCAACCCCTTCCGTATCCCATGTGCACCAGAAATTACACAATGTCCCACTCTCTCCATGTTGGCACCTGATATGATGTAGCCCCCCCACCCCTTTTCATGTCCATGTCCACCAGAAATGACAGAGCACCCCAACCCCACCCCTTAAATGCTGTGATACAGCTATGGGTGGAGCAAAGGTTGGCTTTTCCGGACTAGCCAGGGACATGTTAGAAAGGTTATGCTGATAGAAACATTTAGCGCTGTTCCACCATAGTTGGTTTATGTTTTGCTCCTGTGTGTGCGGATTGCCTGAGGAAAACAGTGAAATGGATGAACCTACCCTATCAACATCTGCTAGTGCCACAGCAGCAGATTCTGTTATGACTGAATTGATTGAATCATTCATGAGACATGGTTTGCATGATAACAATGAGTGTGTTAATATGGATGAACAGTGGGAAGTGCCAGATGTACCAAATGCTGAGAAATACCCTGATGAAAAGGCTGACGTGGGCATGACAGCAATTGAAGTGCCACCTGAAAAAATTACCATGTTGGACCTGATAAAGGGTATTCTAATACAGCTACTGCAAGACTTGATGGCTCAGGACTTGAAGATAAACTGTGAGGGATGCACCACAGACCACCCCTCGCAGATAAGACATAGCTGTTTTTATGAACCAGAGGAGGGGTACTGGGAGTGTGCTTTTCCAGAAGTCTGTAAGAGGTTACACCCATGACAGTTCAAGCTACTAGTCAAATCAACATCCTGGAAACTTGGGTACACAGCATCCTATTTTGATACAATACAAGCAATAAATGACACTTTGTCAGAATTGAAAGAGCTGCCATGCATTACTAAGGGACTTAACACACTTTATGAACAATTGAGTGTAACACTATGGAGTGCTGTTGAAGAAGCAGTTTCATCAGGAAGTGGTAAAAATATTTTAAAAGTCCACTGCAAAAGGAAGCCCTGTGCCATATTATATGTACTTGTATGATATTCGTAGTTTTGACAAGGAATGCAGCACTGCATGGTGAGAGTTGATATGATGGGTAACCTGTGGAGAAATCACCAAAGAATGTTTGAAAAGCAGAAAATAGAAAATGTTCTACAGACTTTGATAACCATACAAATTTCAAGCCCTGCTGATCAAACTCCAGGTAACCTGATAAACTGTAAAAACTTCAATTTATACAGACTTTAATGAGTGACATTAAAAAGATGAGCAGCTGGTGTGAAATAATGAACATGACCACGTGCCTAAACAATGATGTGTTAGAAACTGTTCAAAATGTGTTACCACTAATATTTGAAAAATTGGCTGTGGTTTCTCATGGCCAGTATTGGTAGCTGTGGTCTACATTGTTGATATTTGTTGTGACAGTTTAAAATGTCAGAGACAGGAAGATGTTAGCAATGTGATACAAGACTATCATTTTTATATACAATCTAAGTTGGTTTTAGCAAAAAGATGCCCTCTGAGTAACTTCTACTTGTCTTTTCAATGCTGACTCAGCAAAAGGGCCCAGTCTGTTTAGCTGTAGGGGTGGTGGGCCATAAAATGTAGGTTCAGTTGAAGATATCTTAAACCAATCTCAACAGAACAAAGGAGAGCAGATCGTCTAAGATTCCTTCAAAGACAATGTGCAAAATTAGTTTCCTTTAATTATACATGCCATCCAAAAAACAGCTATTTACAGAGTTTAAGCTGTCATAAACATGCAGTTTATGGATGCAAGCATATCAGACCTGTTTTTTTCAGCCCTGGTGTTTTTTTCACAGTAAGAGAACTCCAAAGGTCAGATACAGTTCACTTAACTTGGACATAGTACAAATCTTTTTAATTTTACTAAAATATATAAAAACATGTCAGCAAACCCTTTATTGGTTTAAAATATAACCTTATTTTGTATATTTATGGAAAGTGTGGTATTATGCATATTCAAGACTATTTTGTATCTGAAAGAAATAAGTTTCAGAACAAAACCTCCTTATTTTTTACACATTTAAAACAATGACCCCATTCATTTTAATGGAAAGATTTTTGAATAGTTGTTTCTGTTTCACATAATACATGTTAAAGCAGAAACTATCTGTTAAAGGTTTTTTCATCTCATAGCTTTATTTCACATTCTGTTGTGATGTACTTTTATTTTTTTATATTAGTCTTTAGTAACCGGGTAAGGTTTATACTAGTCTTTGGTAACTGTAAGGTTTACCTAAACTATATTTCAGCTACCACTGGCCAAGACACTATTTTCAGTTAAAACTGTGTATAACAATACTTTTTCTGAAAAGCCTGAATATATGCATATTGAAGTCTATTTTGTATCTCAAATAAAAATGTTTCAGAACTCCTTATGTTTTAACTCATACATAAACTACAGTATATTTAAGCTACTGCTGCAAGCTCCCCAAATAAAAGAAGTATTTAAAAATGCAATGATTACTAAACAGTGAGTTTTCTAGCCCCTCATTGGTCTATGTTACACTGGTTCTCGATTTCCGCCTCTGTTTGGGGCATGTTTAGACCATCACTTGTACCTCATAAAAGTCTGCACATTAGCTCAAAATTTCCTGTTTACAGCCAGCGAACCAGTGTCGGTAAGACTTTGAATAGTTTTAACTTTTAAAACTCTTGTGGCATTGATTTTAAAATGGCTACTTTGTTTGCAAAACAGTTTTCTCGGATTGGCTTTCATGATCTTGTTTTTAGAATCAAAAGCATCACAAGGAGATGGTGGTGGGTGCACTTTAATCTATTCTTTTCTAATATTTTAAGTGGATAAAATTAAACTTATTAAACTATAACATAGGTTTTTATAATGTAGGTTTGCCAGCCTTGTCTATATCAAGCAATTGTCCTGCAGTATCACATATAGCTTTACATGGTGTGTCAAATTAAGTTTATCAAGCATGTTATTAGCATTTAAATGTTATAATTGTGTGTATATGGGGGTAATTCCACAATCCTATTTTTTTGCCAGTGTTGCATACACTAGGGTGGTGTATAGTAATGTATTTAGTTTAAAATGTTTTGCTGGTAATGTACAGAGAACCCTTTTTAGATGTGATTAGGACTAGCGAAGATGTTATGCATTACCTTTTGTGCATTTAAAACTATCACTATATACTGTATGCCAGGGATTTAAACCTCTAGCAAAGAGGTTTAGTTAAGGTCTGCACTTTGTAGAAAGATGTGGCAGCTAAAACATAAACTGCTAAAGTCAGGTCTTTAATATGTAACACTGTAAAAAACAAAATTAACAGCAGTATATGATTAGTGGTGACTTATAAATTGTTTCTATTTTTTGTAATAGGAACAGAGCAACCAGGACCGTCATGTACAGCTATACTGTTAATGAATGAAGACAAAAAAAGGTAAGCAGCAATTAGCCAAACATTTTCTACTATAGTAACAGAAGTGTTTGCATTTTTTTTTCAGTGCAGGTTAATAATGGGCTAATGTGTTGAAGACTGTTAATTAGCTACAGTGTTGTTCTTGTTTTTGAATTTAGCATGCTTTCTTTTAAGAACAATTACAGTATATAGCCATATGTTTTCACAACATAGACTAAGAAGTTTTGCCATGCACCCCCTTTATGTTTTTATAGTTTTAAATTCAGAGTGGTTTAATGTAGCAACTTATTTAATATGCTGACATTATGCATGTTTTTATTGAGAGTACCAATTAACTAAAACAGATCAAAATACAATAAAGGAATGATTATCTGACACAAATGTACCTAATATATAATCAACCTGCAGAAAGATAGTACTATTATAATGCAATATACATTACAAGGGTTGTATAGTTATGTATTATATTTAAAAGACAAAGAACCTCTGTGCGCAAACACTGAGGCAAGGGTTACCCCAAAGGGCATTTGGCTGGGAAGCCAAGTTTCAAGAAAATACAAAATCACACATACCCCCACAATGCAACGCATCATGGGCTGCATATGCAAATCACCACAGAATGTTATGCTGGTTCAACTTTAAGCAGAATTACATGGTGCGAAGGCCTCTCACACAGTTTGCAAAGGGTGCTAACAGATGACATAGACACGTGTTTCATTCTACCAGGACTCATCAGTATGCCTCATCTGTTTGACACCCCAGTGGAATGAACCAGCTACCCTAAGACAGTGTGTCTTGGTTATGTTGTGGTGAATCCATTAAAATAAAAAACTAAAAGACAAAGAACCTCTGTGTGCAAACACTGAGGCAAGGGTTACCCCAAAGGGCATTTGGCTGGGAAGCCAAGTTTCAAGAAAATGCAAAATCACACATGCCCCCACAATGCAAAGCATCATAGACTGCATATGCAAATCACCACAGAATGTTATGCTGGTTCAACTTTAAGCAGAATTACATGGTGCCGAAAGGCCTCTCACACAGTTTGCAAAGGGTGCTAACAGATGACATAGACACGTGTTTCATCCTACCAGGACTCATCAGTATGCCTCATCTGTTTGACACCCCAGTGGAATGAACCAGCTACCCTAAGACAGTGTGTCTTGGTTATGTTGTGGTGAACCCATTAAAATAAAACACTATTTAAAAGACAAAGAACCTCTGTGTGCAAACACTGAGGCAAGGGTTACCCAAAGGGCATTTGGCTGGAAGCCAAGTTTCAAGAAAATGCAAAATCACACATGCATACAATGCAAAGCATCATGGGCTGCATATGCAGATCACCACAGAATGTTATGCTGGTTCAACTTTAAGCAGAATTGCATGGTGCCGAAGGCCTCTCACACAGTTTGCAAAGGGTGCCAACAGATGGACTGGGTGGCCAAACAGATGAGGCATACTGATGAGTCCTGGTAGGATGAAACACGTGTCTATGTCATCTGTTAGCACCCTTGCAAACTGTGTGAGAGGCCTTTCGCACCATGCAATTCTGCTTAAAGTTGAACCAGCATAACATTCTGTGGTGATTTGCATATGCAGCCTATGATGCTTTGCATTGTGGGGGCATGTGTGATTTTGTATTTTCTTGAAACTTGGCTACCCAGCCAAATGCCCTTTGGGGTAACCCTTGCCTCAGTGTTTGCACACAGAGGTTCTTTGTCTTTTAAATAGTTTTTTATTTTAATGGGTTCCCCACAACATAACCAAGACACACTGTCTTAGGGTAGCTGGTTCATTCCACTGGGGTGTCAAACAGATGAGGCATACTGATGAGTCCTGGTAGGATGAAACACGTGTCTATGTCATCTGTTAGCACCCTTTGCAAACTGTGTGAGAGGCCTTTCAGCACCATGCAATTCTGCTTAAAGTTGAACCAGTATAACATTCTGTGGTGATTTGCATATGCAGCCCATGATGCTTCGAATTGTGGAGGCATGTGTGATTTTGTGTTATATTTAATGTTTCCTAGATGGTCGATTTTGAGCCTCTACAAGCAGTTTTTTCAAATCACACAAGAGGCCACCACACACATTCAGGGTTATCCAGACAGAAAAGGAGTCTTCCTGACAAAACAAGACCACCGCAGCCTTCAGTGCCTGCACCCACAACAGCAAACAAAAGGGGTGAGGGCTGTGTGAAAATTTCTTCAGCACTTCCCCATGAATCTTTATGGACAGACCAACTACCCTCCACAAAAAGAAATGAAAAACGTGAGCACTATTGCCGTATAGGTGTTGGGGGTAAGCACTGTTGCAAACATAACAGTAAGCAAACAAAGATACCTGTAGCATTTTCCAGTGCCCCTGATAGGGTATCTGCAGAGCTGCCACATATTAAATCACCTGCTGTGTGTGTGAACAAAACTAGCCCTGTAATTAAACATTGAAAGTTTAACAACACAAAAAGTGACACCACATGAGCAAAAGTCTACCGGTGGTACCCTTGTATATACATATAATTATAATTTAGAACCATTTTGCATACCAGTGGTGGTTTCTTCACATGTGATGCTACCCCCTGATTGCAAACTAACATTTGAAATTTTTAACAACATATTTATGGCTAGCTTCACAGAAACAAAGCCGTCATAATAAGAGAATTAAAACTACAAATATACATTTTAGCTATTGCTTATATACCAGAAAATGATGGGCACTCAAATACTAATTAAAAATGTAGCCTGTAGTGGGGCAAACATTTCTACTATACAAAAGGACTGTGACAAAATGATTGATACAATTATACAATATGGGCGGGTCATTAGAAGCACTAGGTGTAGTACATTGAATCAGTAAATTAGATGCAGAATTAGAAAGGCTAAAAAAATATTGGCTACCCATAAGAGAATGCAGTGGCATCAGACACCCCTGTGAAAACACAGGGCATCACCACATAACGTTGTGGTATCTGAGTCAGCTGCACCATGCTGTGTGTATGATGGTTGTGTGAGTTCCACATTTCAATAATCTCCTGAGTGTCAAAGTAGTGAATGCAAAACTGAGTGCTGTATTAATTTATTTATTTAGTTAGTTTTTGTTGACTGGGTAAGTGCACTAGACAAATTCTGCCTATTTGCAGGCACAACCCAGGGGAGGGAGATACAGATGAATGCCAACTGATTTTGAACCAGATTAAGCTGTTGGTGGTATTTTAGTGAATGTGTAGGTGTGAACAATGTGCTTGGGGACAAAGTTATCATTCTGATGTGGACACAGACCTGCCAGACAGTGAATATTTTATCAGTCCTGCACAAAATAACAACCCTGAAGACATGCAGATAAGGGGCAGTGCCACACCAAACCATGAAGAAGGCATTTGTAGTCAGGAGAATCAGCAGTTAGTGGAAAATGGTCTAGCAGAGCCCATCTATTTAGAATTAATAAATGAATATGAAGTACCCAGAAATAATTCCAATGATGTTGAGTATCACCAGCAGTTTCATTTTGCCAATCTAGACAGTATAACATCCATAGATCGATACTATTCTGCAATCCACACAGCTGTGCAGCGGTTATTGGACAGAATATGTCCTACTTTGGATAGTAATGATTTTGTACAGCTACACCTGAATTGTGATAGTTTAAATGTCCCAGTGTTTTCATTATGTAGAAAACCGCAAGAGTTAAATGCTGATAAGTTTTTATAGCATATTGCAAATTTATTAAACAGAAAGGTGGAGGTGTGTGCTAATGAGACTTTAATGTTAGTCATTACTGTTGTGAGAAATGTGCATGGGGGAGCTTCCAGAGATGTTAGAAGTGTTTTATCTAGTGATATTGTTAAACAGAAAGCAAGGCATCTAGTTAATTTAGTAAATCAAAATAATGCAATATGCTTCTCCATGAGCTTGGTGGCTTTGCTAAACCCTCAGCTAGTTGACAAACAGATATTAGCAAAAGCTAGAGATTTGCAGAGCAGGGTAGGGCTGTCAGAACAAAGAATGGTAGATTTGAGACATATACATCTATTTGAGGCAGAGTTAGATGTGAACATCTTTGTTTTTTTATGAACAAAGCTGCTGCATGGCAAATGTTTGTTGCATCTCCTAATAAAAGGACAAAATCTTTATTCATCCTGTTACACAAAAACCGTTATTATGGTATTAAAAATGTAAAAGTTTTTTTGGGGACCAGAAATGTATGTGAGCATTGTAACACCTTTTTCACACACAAAGGTTCACACACATGCTCTAACATGTGTTATGCATTTGGCTGTAGTAAAGTTCAAAGTGAGGGTGTACAGTGCCCTGATTGTCATAAATATTGTAGCTCAGTCACCTGCTATGGCTGGCATAAACTGGCTTACTCCGATTGTCATTTATCTAAATTGTGTTCATCATGTGGAAAACCTCAGGGTGAGAGCCATATTTGTTTCCAGCCAAAGTGCCATAACTGCTTTACAGCTGTACACCCATTTGAAACTCACTTATGCTACATCCAGCCCTTAAAGTCACCACCTTGTTCAGCTAGTTATATATTTTATGATTTTGAATGCATGCAAGATGTTTGCCCAGGTGACTCTAGACATATTGCAGATTATATCTATGCCCTTGAAAGAGGTCAAAAGTGGGAGTTTGAAGGCACTGACTGTGTTGCTCAATTTGTAAAAAAAAGTTTATCCAAAAAGGGTTTCAGGGGTACACTTTCATAGTTCAAAATTCAAAGGGATATGATATCCACTTCATCGTAAAAAAGCTTGTAAAAAGAAACAATGGAAGTGGAGTTACTGACTCAGGAGAGTAAATTGATGTCCATAACTGTAAAATGGTTAATCAATCAATCAATTAATCAAGTCTTTATTTAACCAGGCATTCATCATTGAGCAGAAGCTCATTTGCAAGATGGACCTGGGTGGAGCATGAACAATTGTATATACAGGTCAACACAGGTATTTACAAGGCAATACAGATAATACTCTTTACAGAGAGGAAGAAAAAGAAGTTCATATGTACATAGAATTATACAGATATTGTACAGATTACATGGTATTTACATACATAGAAGTGTCTATAGGAAGATAAAGCAGGTTATCTAAGGTTGCAGGAGGAAGTAATGGAAGAAAAAAAAAATATACACCAGATAGAGGTGAAGGTAGGGGGGAAGGGAGAGAGGTGGGGGAGAAAGGCTAGGAGGGCACAGTGCACAGAAAGGAGTTGGTAAAACAGGATGTAGAGAAGGTGGATGGAGAAAAGGAGTATTTGTGAGCCCTGGGATTGAATGCTATAAAGTATGGGGCTTGGTAGGATGTCACAACCCAGGGTAGTGAGCTCCTGTCCGAGGTTGGGAAAGGAAGAATAAGGGGATGGATGGGCCTAGTGTTGATAAGAAAGGGGGATAAGAGAGAGAACAATTAGGCTGGTGAGGTTAACTATCCAATTTATAGACAGCTTAAATTTCCTTCCAATGAGGCTTGCAGCAATGCCACGAGCTATGGGATTTGAGGGAGTAAAAGGCTACTTTCTGCACCTTTTTAACAAACCATAATATCAGAATTCTGTATGACCTATGCCATATCACAAAGATTATGGTGTAGACCACATGATGGCTGATGAAAAAAACAGTTTTTGGAGTGGTATAAAATGCATAAAGATAGAATATTTGACTTTAAAAAGGAATTACATCATTACTGTCAGTCAGATGTGGAGATTCTAAAGCAGGCCTGTGAAATGTTTCAGGATGGTGTTGAGCAGATGTTTCAAGATGATGCAAAGGAAAAGGGCCAGTTTGCATGGCCATGTTTTGGTTTACATTTGTAGAGTCAGACACAATAGGGATTATACCCACTGACAACTATCACCGTCAGTGCAAGCATTACTCCACACTGGCCATACAGTGGTTGATGTACATCAGTAAACAAGAAAAAATTTCCATACAACATGCGGTGAATGGTGGGGAAGTACAGGCAGGTCCTTATTTTCTAGAGGGTTATTCTGTAATAGATGGTGTCCCCACAACCTTTGAGTTTTTAGACTGTTTTTATCTTGGCTGCCAGGTGTGTTACTTTGAAGAACTGTTGAACCCAGTGCTTAACACAACCTACAGACATTTATATTACCTAACCATCAAGAAATTAAACTATCTTAGACATGAAAAAGGCATGCATGTTAGGGTTATGTGGGAGCATGAATGGAAACAGCTGGAGTGTGACAACCCACAGGCGCAAGCCTTTTTGAAAGCAACCCAATTTCCAGAACTGATGGACCCCGTCAATCACTTGATGGGGGGTATACAAATGCTCTGTGATTATATTACCATGCGCAGCCTGATGAGAAAATCCTTTATTATGATTTTACCAGTTTATACCCCTATGTGAGCAAGACCAAGACATACCCCATAGGGTACCCAGTGGTCATATATGAGAAATTTGGGGATCTCAGACATTATTTTGGACTTATTAAAACTAAAGTGTATCCACCGCATGGTCTCTTTTTGCCCATACTGCCCAGCTGGATTGGCGGAAAGCTGATGTTTTCACTTTGTGGCACATGTGCTGAGACAACACAACAGTCACAACCTTGTACCCATTTAGATGATCAGTGATCTCTGGAAGGTACATGGTGTTCAGAGGAATTAAATCTTGCTTTAGAGAGGGGGTACAAGGTGGCAGAGGTATGTGAGGTATATGAAGTATGGCACTACCCAGAGAAATCTGAGTCTTTTTACAGTGTATATTAAATTACACCTAAAGGGGAAACAGGAAGCTTCAAGGTATCCAACTTGGTGTACTACTGATGTAGAATGTAAAGCATATATCAATCAGTATTATACTAAGGAAGGCATTGTTTTAGAGTCAGAGAATATAGCATACATCCCTGCACAAAGACAGATTTCTAAGCTGTTTTTGAATTCTTTGTGGGGAAAATTTGGTCAACATCCCAATTTGATGAACATTGCCATTGTCAAAGATGCTGAAGAACTGTTTCAGTATATTTTCACAGATTGCTACCCCATATCTGGTATTTTATCAATGATGATACAGCATCAGTACATTGGAAATACACTGAAAGACACTATGCTAATGCTGCCAACATTAATGTTGTTTTATCTGCCTTTACCACAGCCTACACCAGACTTAAATTTTACAGTTTACTTGAAAGCCTGCAGGACTGCTGTCTGTACCATGACACAGACTCTGTCATATTTGTTAGCAGGCCAGGTGATTGGGATCCACCTCTGGGTGACTATTTGGGTGATCTGACCAGTGAACTACGTCCTGATGAACACATTGTTGAGTTTGTATCAGGTGGTTTTAAAACCTACGGTTACAAACTGACCAATGGCAAAATTTGTATGAAGTGTAAAGGAATTACACTTCATGTGACAAATAGTGAAAAGGCTAATTACGGCTGCCTCAAATCACTTGTTGACCATTTTGTCAAGGACGGAGGTGCGAATGAAGGTGTTGGTGTACAGTCGGTCAGTATAGGTTTGAAAAAAATTGTGCGGAACAAAAAAAGCATCACTATTGAAAACAAACCAGAAAAAAAAAAATTCAGGGTTGTATACAACAAAAGGGTTTTAACTGAGGATTTTAAAACACAGCCTTATGGCTTCTGACCATGGTATAGATATACGCTTTGAGCACCCATTTTCCTGTATTTTGGCAGGGCCATCAAACTTTGGAAAAAGTTACTTTATTAAAAGCATGCTGGATGCAGGTCTCAATGCCTTAACCAAATTTCCAGAAAATATTATTTGGTGCTATAGTTGCTGGCAACCTTTGTATGCAGACTTATATGGCAAATTTCCTCAGTTGAAATTTATAAAGGGTATTCCTAGCACTCTGCAAGATGACAATCTATTACCACCCCAAAAAGTAAATCTTTTAATTATAGATGACTTAATGGAAACAGCATCTGAAAATTGTGAAATTCAAAAATGTTTCACTCAGTACTGCCATCACAGAAATGTTAGCATCATGTATACCACACAAAATTTGTTTGTCCAATGCAAAAAAAGCTGGACCATAAATTTAAATGCAAATTAAATAGTATTATTTAAAATCCCCCGAGAAAAGCTACAGGTTAGTATACTGGCTCACCAGCTGTATCCTGGAAAGATGAAATTTTTTGAAGAGACCTTTCAGGATGCAACTCATAAGGCCTATGGTTATCTTTTGGTTGACTTAAAAGTATCAACACCTGAATCTTACCGCTTAAGGTCTGGCCTGTCTTTCCTGATTTACCTGTTGCATAGACCATGAAAAAAATGCCCCACGTAAATAAGAGGTGTGCCAGTTGTTCATTGTATCCAGATGTTCATAGTACTGAGACATGTCAGCATGCCTGAAAATAAACCTTGCATTGCTTAAGCTGCTGGTGAAGGGGCCACCACAGCAAAGAAAAGCTATACTCTGTTCAGCCTCTGATGATTTAATAGCAGCAATTGCTGAGGTGGCACTCAGTACTATTAAAGGGACTATACCTCTCAGAGTTTACCAGATTAAGATGCTGAAGTGGAGAAGCAACATTATTAAAAAATTAAGTGATAGCAAGCTGTCTGTTAAACAAACAAAAAAAACTTGTGACACAGTCTGGGGGATTTATAGGCACCTTGCTTAGCATTGCTATACCCTTTTTAACCAGTCTTCTAACAAGCAGGTGAATAGACATGGATTATGCACAAAAAATATATTTAGCACCACAACAACAGCTGGGCTTACTAAGAGGCCATCCACCCCCCGAAGAGCCACCAAGAAAGGCTGTGGAATGACAGCTGGATGCTGAAATGCAGGTTGTTCTTCAAAGGACTGACCTCTCTGAATATGAGAAGGCCAAAGTATATGGGAGTGTGTTACAATGCTACCTCGCAGTTGTACACCAGGATGAAAAAGATGTAGCAAACTTGTTATTATCGTTGACCCCACACGAGCTAATGCAACCAGAAGATAGCACAGCACAGCCACTTGGCACCAGTGATATTTACAATGACATATTACAAGGGGTTTCTGTGCATGCCAGAAAACACACTGAAATATTGTTAAACAAACTGAAAAGGTCTGCTGGTATTATGGACCGGAATGATCGTGGTGAATTTATATATCATGGTGTGCCTGTGGAATGGTCTCATATGTATGATTTAGTCAAGGCTGTTACTTCACAAAGACACACATCTGATGTTAAAAAACCTAGGAGGTGGGGACATTTTATCAGAGCTTTAGCAGAAATTAATGCTTCAGAATCAGTGGTGCCTAACATCCAAAGCAGGTCTTTGATTCAGAGTGCTAAGAACAACCTCTCAAAGGCTTTGACAGGTTTTTCTACAGCACCAGTATCTGAAACCCACACACCATCACCTGTGGCCAAAATAAGAAAACCCCCTTTTAAAAAAATGTCATGGTTGATGGTGTAACATCTTGGCTAGGGGCACCTCACATTTTTGGTAATATTGTGTTTATGTACATTTTTTTAAATTGGTGGTATAACATCTTGGCTAAGGCACCATGCATTTCTGGTAATACTGTGTTTTTGTACATTTTGTTATTATAAATTATGTGTATGTTATCTTTGATTTTGCTGTCACATTTCAAAAATAAACATACAGTCTGATGCAATGTACAAATGGCTGTGTTTATTGTCTCCTTACAATAAGTACTTTTAATAATTATACATTATAAAATTCAACTGCAATTGTTAGCTATAACTTAAAACATGCCTCATTTCTACATCTACCAGCAGTAATAGCACTGGTCATAATCATAATATGAAATTACTGACTGTAGGCTAAAAGAAAAAGAAGACTTTAACCTTTTAACAATTCTCCACTGACTGACAGATGCATAAACATTTCTATCATTTGACATTAAATTATCAGAATGTATCCTAACTACATCATTAAATTTTGTACCTTTGCGTCTATTATGGCCACAGGTCATAGGCATTATATCTTGAACCTGTTTTGGGTTAAACAGTGTTTCTATTACATTCTTCCAGAAAAACATCATTATTGTTGGAAAAAATGCAGCATCTGGAGAAAAGCCATAAGAGTAAAAAAACTCCCCGGTAGTATGGTCAGGAAGATAAATAGCTAACCAATGTTCACCAGGCATAGACTGGGGCTGTGTATTCACCTCTAAAGAGGCTGGCACCGGTGTTAGTCTCTCTGAAGGTAGTTGATCACTTGCAAAACCCACCAGAAAACTGTCTCTGGTAAAAATGTCTGCCTGGAAAAATCTGTCCAGTTGTTGAGTGTTCCTATTTAATTGAAGTCAAACACAGCGTTTCATCTTTGATTAATTTCTACCACATTATCAAAGACTGCATACACTAACTTATTCACAGTAGCTGGTAGAGGGTCAGCAAAATGTATTTCAGCTCTCAAATTGCCAGGGCAGATTAACGAATAATGGTCACTACAGCCTTAGTCAGGGCTTAGGTCAAAAGCAAATAATGTGTACCCATGACAAAAACCTACACAGTCTATCAGCAGTGGATTGTATTTCATATGTTTGCCACTGGCATGAACCAGGTTGATATATTCTCTGACGGCATTACCATTTGTGAAGTTAGGTTGCAGTGGTTTAGGAGGAACTTGCTCATCATCTACATACAGAGCTATAAAGTTAATGTTAAAATGTTTAAAATTGAAAGGGTTCTTATTGTATACACCACTGAAAGTATCATTATCAACAAAACCTATCACCAATAATTTTGGTATCTGCCCCAGAAACAGATTATCTTCATTACACACACAACTGCCCCCAGATATACTAAACACTTTCATGCTAACACTGTCAATAGGGTACTTTGCATGCAGCCTGTAAAGCCTGGGCATGATCAATACACTCAGCTAGTGAAACGTTTACCCTTTTTACATAAATAGATGCAGATTTAATTTGTAGTTTATAATCTTCATCTGCATCACAACTAATTAAACAAAATTCATTCTTGTTACAAATGAGTTTAATTTTAAATCAACGCCATTCAGGAGCTGCTTTTCTTGGAAGAAGAGGTCTGCATGAATTGGTCCAACCAATTTTACACTGTGATTCTTTACTTTAAAAGTTGCACACTTTTTGAAACCCTCATTGGGGCCATTAAGAGCGGTGTTCCCATGCTGCCCAGGTGTGGCCTTATAAAATAATCCAGATGAAAATTGTGTAGACAGAGTGTCATTGCTGTAATTAAGCAGTAATTCAATGATTGCTCTTTAGGGGTAGCAGTTATTACTCTGGCTTATCAGCCAGTCACCTGCCACTATATTCACCTGGCTAAAGTTGGTTGCTGGGGGTAATTAATTAAACTTATTTTAGCTCCATCACCAATGTTGCTACCATCAGCCTTAGTGATCTTGCAGTATTGTCTAGGTTGATGTAGTCTTCATCGTTACCTGCCACATAAAATGCCAGGGGTGCATTATCACTTATAGTTGACAAGGGTGGGATTTCAACATACAGGTTTTTCTCTATGTTGGTTTGGGTTAGTGGTAACATGAAAAGGTCTAATTCTGACTTTCCACATTCTTGAGACATGCAGTGTACCGGAGCCATGGCTTAAAATAAGTCTCTTTGACGAGGTTTTCTCTCCTTGCGCCTATGTTTCACAACTGTTCTTTTCTTCTGAACATGTCACCTTTTAATAACACTTTCACGGACCCCCAGTAGGACCATTCTCCTCTTCTTATTGGGCCTTTTATAAACAACCATTCCAGCCCCATCTTGCTGCTGTCCTGGGTCTCGAGTCGTGAAGGAACTCACAACATTTCCCACAACATCTTTTACAATATTTTTAGCAGCTGTTTTAAGGTGTGGTTTTACTGTCTGGAAGCCTTTTTGTAACAGTGGTACAGCTTTTCTAAATAAAGTTCCAAATATACCACCTATACCAGCACCAAATATAACTGGGGCACCATGAAAATCAGATAAGCCATGACCGGCTTGTGCTTTATAATAGGCTACATAAAGATTTGGGTCACTGTACAACTTCTGTGACATGGTTGTCATTCAAAAGGTTTCTTTAACAGGCTGGAATGAAGCTTCACAATCACTTTGCCAAACAAGAATAACACATTTTTGTCTTGATCATTCTTTATCACAATAGTCATGGTATCAAACTGTTGTTTGCTGATTGGTATATAATCCGCCTTATCATAGCGGATGGCTGTGATTGCATTATTCTTACCAGATATTTCCACACAACGGAGTAGGGGCACATGACTACCACCAACTTTTTGGTGCTCAACAATGTCTGTATACACATACAGTGTGTAACCCCCCCCCATTGATGTCAGCATAATATGGTCCTGTGCTTGCTTGTAGTTATGGTATACCATGTGGTACACCCAAAATATGAGCCAGATTATCGTGAGCAAAAATGATCCACTGCTGATGTTGTGGAATTTTGTTTTCCATTCCCAGCTGTCATATTCTAAAAACATGCCTAGCTGTGCCTGTTCCAGTGCCTCATTGATGGCCACCATGACATCATCAGCATCGTGATAATAACCTCTGGGAATTGATAATGGTAATAATGGCTTAGAAGTTACACCTGCTTGAAATCTCCCATCTTGCTGTGTAATATTGTCCCAAGTCCTTGGGTACTGTATTTCTGACAAACCGACTTCCCATACCCCTACTAAATTAATAGGTTTTGCTAGTTTCACAGTATATTCTGAAACAGTATTTTTAGGAAACATTTCAAAAGATGCATCACTGGGCAATGTAACATAAAACTCATTCTCAGACATTGTTTTGCCAATAATGTCTTCTTTCAACTGATGACCTGCAAAACACGAGGATGCAGTTATAACTTTAAATTTGTCAGCTATTTGGATTCTACCCAGTTGTTAAATTTTGATGGCCAGCCTTACCATTTCACTAAAACCAATTTTTTCTTACATTGTCTTTTTTGTGACACTATTTTTTGAACCCTGTACACTCTGTTTGCAGTGTCTTCGACTTTTACCATTTCTTGCTCATAAAAAGTATCTCTTATTTCTTCTCCGTCATAATCTTTTAATTTGTAAACTGGTATAGGCTTAGGTATACATTCAGAAATAATTAATATCTCACTTGTAAAGTTTTGCTCATAACCTTTTTCAAATGTTTTCTTAACTCTATAAACCCACAAATGGTCACCCACATGAAATTTAAAAGGCCTTTTCACTTTGTGTAGAAGACCACCATATAGAATTTTCCAGACATTTAAAGAATTGGCTGCCATCACATCAGTGGGCCTCATTTTGATGGACTGGTGATAGCTCTGATTGTAGGCCATTGTTAAAGTTTGTAATACATCTATGTACCTATATGTGTTAAATTCTGTAAATTATCTCCACATTTGTGTTTCCTTTTTTTTTTCTGAACTGTTTTTCACCCACCATTATTGAACTCTTTCCGGCGACCTCCCCATGCACTCTCTACCTCATTACATTACTCAGTACCCACTCCACTCTTCTCCAGTGCCGGGCATCCCCTGGGTCTGCCCTCCAGGGAAGGGTCACCCCTGCCCAGGGTGCTCTATCTACTAGTATTGAGCCACCGGGCTGGAGAGGGGGAGGAAGCAGAGGGGAGCGGGCCCAATTCTATGAGTGTGGACTGCATGGGGAGGCACCATCACCTATCAGCAGTTGAGGGAATTTTTTGGTAAGTCCCCTGTAGAGCCTGGCTGACATGGCAACATGCTGCCATGGCTCCATCCCCAGGCATATGCCACAACTCTACATTGGGCTCCCTCTGGCCACCGCCAGAGGGTGCCCTTCGAGCGATCACATCCCCGTCCCTCCCATGGGAAGAGAGAGCAGTCCAATGGAAGCTCTATCTCTTCCCTCCCGCTGACCCCTGACTCCCCGGGCTCATTCCTGAACCCGGGTCACCGGCGTGGCGCGAGGTGTGGCGTCCAGCGCCTCAGCCCTCATCGCCACCGGGCCAGCACCACATTTGTGTTTTCAATGTACGGCTAAATCTTTCCACATTACAAGCCTTAACATCATTTAATGTTGTAAAATGATATATGTTTTGTTCTTTTAAAAACAATTGAAAATTGACATTAAGAAATTCAGTCCCTTCATCTGCTTGTAATTTTTTGGGCTTGCAGCCCTCTTCGAGTATCATTTTGAAAGCCTCTCTCACATCTCTTGCAGATTTTGTTTTTAGCAATTTGGTCCATGCTTATTTTGATAGGACATTAATAACTGTTAGAATAAACCAGAAGCCATCATTGTCTTTGGAAAGACTAGCCATATCAACCAAATCAGCCTACCATTGCGCATCAATGTTGTTAACAGCCACTCTGTTTCTAAGAAATCATTTCCTCACTGGCTTGTGCATAGTGTAAGCTTCTTGTTAAGACAGCCACTGGGATACCTGAGTGAGAGTAATTATTTTCCCATTTTGCAACAGCACCATGAAGTCTCTGAACACCTCCTAAGCTACCAGTTGTACGGGGTTCATAATAATTTTTTTTCAATGATTTCTTAACCATGACTGCTGTTTAGTAATACGGTAGGGACATGTGTTTTTTTCAAATGTCAACATTTATTTATGACAGGCGACACAACATATACATCTAATTATATGACAATGCAGAGCATGTGATAGCCATTGAGATAAATTGATGCTGTACTCCATTATATATATTACAACAAGAAAAGACATGCCTCGTTTAGCTGTGTAACAAGAAAATGGGATGTAAATTCAATCACATTGCTAACATCTTCCTGTCTCTTACATTTTAAACTGTAACAACATATATCAACAATGCAGGCCACAACTACCAATACTCAGCCATGAGAAACCACATCCAATTTTTCAAATATTAGTGTTAGCACATTTTGAACAGTTTCTAACACATCATTGTTTAGGCACCTGGTCATGTTCATTATTTCACACCAGCGTCCATCTTTTTTAATGTCACTCATTAAAATCTGTATAAACTGAAGTTTTTTTACAGTTTATCAGGTTACCTGGAGTTTGATCAGCAGGGTTTGAAATTTGCATGGTTATCAAAGTCTGTAGAAGATTTTCTATTTTCTGTTTTTCAAACGTTCTTTGGTGATTACACCACAGGTTACCCATCATAACAATTCTCACCATGCAGTGCTGTGTTCCTCATCAGAACTATCAATATCATACAAGTACATATAATATGGCACAGGGCTTCCATTTTGCAGTGGACTTTTAAGATATTGTTTACAACTTCCTGATAAAACCATTTCTTCAACAGCACTCTGTAGTGTTACACACAATTGTTCATAAAGTGTGTCAAGTCCCTTAGCAATGCATGGCATCTCTTTCAATTCTGATGAAGTGTCATTTATTGCTTGTTTTGTATCAAAATAGGACACTGTGTACCCAAGTTTCCAGAGTGTCCATTCGACTAGTAGCTTGATCCATCATGGGCGCAACCTCTCACAGACTTCTGGAAAAGCACGCTCCCAGTACCCATCCTCTGGTTCATATAAACAGTTATGTCTTATCTGTGAGGAGTGGTCTGTGGTACATCCTTAACAGTTTATCTTCATGTCCTAAGACATCAAGTCTTGCAGTAGCTGTATTAGAATACCCTTTATCAGGCCCAACATGATAATCTTTTCAGGTGGCACTTCAATTGCTGTCATGCCCACATCAGCCTTTTGATAAGGGTATTTCTCAGCATCAGGTACATCTGGCACTTCCCACTGTTCATCCATATTAACACACTCATTGTTATCATGCAAACCGTGTCTCATGAATGATTCGATCAATTCAGTCATAACAGAATCTGCCAGTGTGGCACTAGCAGGTGTTGATAGGCTAGGTTCATCCATGTCACTGTTTTCCTCATACAATCTGCACACACAGGAGCAAAACATAAACCAACTATGGTGTCAGCTTGGCTCAGTTGGTAGCACATCTACCTCTGGACCAGAAGGTCGTGGGTTCTCGTCCCACACCAGGATTGGACTTGCACCTAAAAATCGCTGGCATCCGAGTGCAGTATTGGGGGGTGCTGTAAACCAAGGTCCCTTCTGCCCATCCTGGTGTTGTCCTGTTGGGTGTCCAGGTGGAAGTAAAAGAACCCAGGGCACTCTTCGCAAAGAGCAGGGAACATTCCCGGTGCTCTGGCCAACATTCCCCTTACCATAAACTGGTTCATGCAATTATCCATGCTGTGTGTGGGTGATGATGTGAGAAATGGCCGCCACCACACATTCAATCACTTCACTACCATAGAAACATAGACTTTGACAGCAGATAAGGACCACTTGGCCCACCCAGTCTGCCCATTTCCCCTACCTACTGGATAAGCTGCAGATTCTAGTTAACCAACAGCCTACTTCCTGCAACCCCCAACTATAATTGCCTTGTGTCTGTTCCATGCATGTTTGAATTCCCCCACTGTTTTAGACCCAACGACCTCCTCAGGAAGACTGTTCCATGTATCCACCACTCTGTCTGTGAAAATAAATTTCCTCACATTAACCCTGAGCCGTCCCCCCTCTATCTTTAAATTGTGCCCCCTTGTTCTTACACATCTCTTTTTCTGAAAGATGCTACCCTCCTGGACTTTGTTGATTCCCTTGAAGTACTTAAATGTTTCTATCATGTCCCCCCATCCCTCCTTTCATCAAGAGCATACATATTAAGCTCTCTCAGTCTCTCTTCATATGGCTTCTGCTGCAGACCCTGCACCATTTTAGTTGCCCTCATCTGGACTGCTTCCATCCTGTCTATGTCCTGCGTAGATGAGGTCTCCAAACTGCACGAGTACTCCAGATGGGGTCTCACCAACTGTCTGTACAGAGGGATAACCACTTCCCTTTTTCTACTTGTGATGCCCTTCCTATGCATCTCAGTATCCCCTGCTCTCCTTACTGACTTTTCACATTGCTTACCCACCTTTAAGTCATCTGATATGACTACCCCCAGGTCCCTTTCCATTTTTGTTGTTGTTAGTACTCCCCTGCTGTTGTGTACTGTTCTCCTGGGTTTTTGTTTCCCAGGTGCATTACTGCACTCTTTGAATCTAAGTTGCCACATGTCTGACCATTCCTCCAACCTTGCCAAGTCCCTTCTCATCTTTCTACCCCCTTGTGTATCAACTCTGTTACAGATCTTTGTGTCACATCTGCAAAGAGGCATACTTTTCCTCAGACCCTCTGCAATGTCAGCTATAAAGATGTTATAGAGGACTGGACCCAGTACTGAGCCCTGAGGTACTCCACTAGTAACCCCCTTTCTTCGGAATGTGTTCCATTCACTATTACCTTCTGTGTCCTGTTGTGCAGCCAGTTTGCTCCAGGCTACCACCCTGGGACCCACTTCCAGGCTGGCTAACGATTATTAATCTTTCGTGTGGGACTGTGTCAAATGCCTTGCTAAAGTCTAGGTAGGCCATATCCACAGCCCCTCCCTGGTCTATTACTTTGGTCACCCAGTCAAAGAAATCAATTAGATTCATCTGACATGACCTTCCTGCTGTAAATCCATGCTGCTTTGGGTCCTGTGCCCCGCTGACCTCTAGGTACTCAACAGTTCTTTCTTTCAGAAGTGATTCCATCATTTTCCCTACCACTGAGCTCAAACTTACAGGTCTGTAGTTTCCCGCTTCTGCCTTGCTCCCACTTTTGTGAAGGGGAATCACATCTGCCCTCCTCCAGTCCTCAGGTAGCACCCCATCCTCCCATGATCTGTTAAAAGGCATGGTCAGTGGTGTCACTAGGTCCTCCCTTAGTTATTTTAGGATTCTGGGGTGAATCCCGTCAGGCCCCATTGCTTTGTCCACCTTGAGTTTTAGGAGTTCTTTCAGGACTCTTTCTTCTGTGAATGGACAGGTGTCAACCCCCCTACCCAGAGTGCTTCTATTGTCTGGTTTAGGTAACTCCTCCTCATCTTCTTTTGTGAATACTGAGCAAAAGTATTCATTCAGTATCTCTGCCTTTTCACTGTCTCTCTCTGCCCACCTCCTGTCTCCTTTATTAATCTTCACTATCCTTCCCTTAACCTTTCTATGCTCTAATGTACCTATATAAAGGTTTATCCCGTTCTTAACTGAGTTGGCTATTTTTCTTCGGTTTGGGCCTTTGCTAGTCTGACTGCTTCCCCACTTCTTTCTGCTTTAATTGATACAGTTCCTGTCATGCTTCTTCTGTGATTCCTTATACCTTTTGAATGCAGCCTTTTTCTCCTTAACCTTCCCTGCCACCTCGTTTGAAAACCATAGTGGTTTTTTATTCTTCTTTGTTTTTTTTATTTGCTTCACACAAAGGCTTGTTGCCTCTATGATGGCAGTTTTGATTTTTCTCCATTGTTCCTCCACCCCTCCTTTTTGGTCATTTGCTAGTGCATTTTTCAGGTATTCACCCATTTTGCCAAAGTCAGCTCTTCTAAAGTCCAGTATCCTAGTTTTTGTATGGTTTATCTCCATGGTTGTGCTCATTGTGAAGCACACTTTGCAGTGGTCGCTTGTTCCTAGATGTCTACTGACTTCTAAATTTGTGATCCTCTCTCCATTTGAGAGTACCAGGTCTAATATTGCTCCCTCCCGAGTGGGTTCCAACACAAGCTGTCTAAGGCCTGCCCCCTGCAGGGCATCGAGAATGACCCTGCTCTTGGATGTGGCTGCAGTACCTGTTATCCAGTTAACATCTGGCATATTCAGGTCCCCCATCAACAGTATCTCCCCTTTTTCAGCCATTTTGAGAATGTCCTCTATCATTTTGTTGTCCATTCCCTCCCCTTGAGACGGGGGTCTGTATACAACCCCTGTGTGGATTGTGATGCCATTCCCTGTCCCCAAGGTGACCCAGAGTGCCTCTTGTCCTCCCCCTTTACTTTTTAGTTCTGCAGCTTTGATCCCTTCCCTTATGTATAGAGCTACTCCACCTCCTCTTTTATGTTCCCTGTCCCTTCTGTAGATTGTGTACCCTGGTATAGGTATGGTGTACCAGTCTAGCATTGCTTATAAAGTGCTTTGGATGTATGAAAAAGCGCTATATAAATCCTGATTCTTCTTCTTCTTCTAAATGCTTTTATCAGCATAACCTTTCTAACATGTCCCTGGCTAGCCCAGAAAAGCCAGCCTTTGCTCCACCCATAGCTGCATCACAGCATTTAAGGGGTGGGACGGGGTGCTGCATCATTTCTGGTGGACATGGGCATGAAAAGGGGTGGGGGTGCTACGTCATATCAGGTGCCCACATGGAGGGGGCAGGACATTGCATAATTACCATCGCTCATGGAATATGGAAGAGGTGGGACATTGCTTAATTTCTGGAACACATGGAAGAGGTGGGGCATTACATTACATCTGACAATCAATCAAAAAAGGGTGGGGCATTATATCATCAATTAAAAGGAGGAGGGGAAATTAACCATCAATCATCCATCAATCAAATTTTGTCAGTTAGTATGCATGTATACTACTCACCAATTTTCACAGCCAGAGCTTCCTGTTTCTCATTTTGGTGTAATTTAATATAGTCTGTAGAATTACTGTCAGGGCTCTCTGGGCAGTGACAGACTTCATACATCTTAACCTCTTATATCTTTATATTAATTAATTAATTTATTTATTTATTTAGTTTTCCTCTCTTTAAAGCAAGATTTAGGTCTTCAGAACCCCATGTGCCCTCCAGAGATCACTGATCAGCTGCATGGTTACAAGGCTGATACTGTTGAACTGTTTTAGCATGTTTATGACACAGTGTAAACACCAGGGTTTGGATTTTCAGACTGTTTTGGTTCTAAGTCCCACTTCACAGCTACCTTATAGAAAAAAAATCTCCATACTGGCAACAAGTTTTGCTGCATGGGCAGTAGGTGTGGCTGTGAAAGATTTTATCTCTGGTCCAGCTGTAACAGAAAATGACCACAAGTTGCCATGAATTGCAGATCCAGTGGAAAACTGCTCTGTGATTGAAAATACGGCACATTTTTTTCCACATGAGCACCAAAAACAGCCAGTTTTGGAAATCCAACCCTAGCTTTCTACCAGTCCTACTGGGTAGAACTGGTAAAAAGAGACTGTGGGTGGGTGCACTTCAGCTTTTATTAGTTCAAAATAATTTCTGAGATCCATAACATTCTCATATATAATCACTTGGTCTCCTATGAGGTATCTCTTGATCTTGTTCACATAGGGTGCTAACTAGTAAAATCATAGTTCTGAATTTCTAACCTGGTTGTGCATGGCAATATAAATACAGGGCGATTTGGTGCATTATATAAAGTGACTTATAGGGATCTATCAGCTCTGAAAAGTGGGTCGTTTTCAAAAATGGTTGCAACTTTGGATTCTACAGTAACAGACCAGTTGTTTTGATTCATGCATCCACATAACTCAGACATTCATACTCTTTAAAGATCTGAGATAATATAATTTCTTGATGTTTAGGTGATATACAATAAGAGTCTGTAGGTTGTGCGTAGCATCAGGTTAAACTGATCTTCAAAATAACACACCCTGCAACTGTGATAATAGCACTCTAAATATTCAAAATGTGGTGGGGTCACCATCTATTATAGCATAACCATTAAGCAAATACTGTCCTACACTTCTCTACCATTCAAAACATACTGAATGCAAACTTTCTCTTATGTGCAACAACCACTGTATAGCAGATGTGGAGTGCAGTTTGCACTGATGGTGATAGCTGTCAGCAGGTATACTCTCAGTGGTGTTTCCCTCTAAAAATGTAAAAAAAAACATGGTCTTACATACTCATACTATAGTGAGGTACCCAGAAGGGTCAATTTTGCACATCTTCACTACACCATCTTGAAACATTTTGCAGGCCTTTTTTTAATATCTCCACAGCTGATTAATACACACAACTCCACTCTGGAGTGGGTAAAGTGACCAGTGGGGTGCTGCAAAGGGCAATACTAGGTCCAGTCCTCATTAATATATTTACTAGCAACATCACAGAGGGACTGGTAGGAAAAATATACTTATTTGCAGATGACACAAAGCTCTGCAACAGAGTAGACGCAGCGGGTGGGCGGGTAGAAAGAATAAGGGGTGATCTACATAAACTGGAAGAATGGTCATGAGTCTGGCAGCTGGATTTCAATGTAAAGAAGTGCAAAATCATGCACTTGGGGCACAGAAACCGGGGGCAACATATCAACTGGGAGAAGTGGAATTCGCAGTCGCAAAGCAGGACGGGGACTGGAGGGGGGAGGGTGAGGGGGTAATCATTTCTGAGGACCTGAAGGTAGCTAAACAGTGTGACAAGGCAGCAGGGAAGGCAAATGGGATGATGGACTGCATAGGCAGTGAATCACCAGCAGAAGAAGGGAGATACTGATACCTGTGCATAGGCCACTGGTGAGACCACACCTCGAGTATTGTCCAGTTCTGGAGACCCCTTCTCTGAAGGTCATCAACAGGGTGGAGACAGTACAAAGGAGAGCAACCAAAAAGGTGCAGGTCCTGCATCAAAAGTCCTACAAAGAAAGGCTTAAGGAGCTGAATTTGTACTCCCTAGAGGAAAGGAGGGATATGACAGAAACATACAAATACCTTACAGGTAAAAACAGTGTATGGGAAGGTAGCATTTTTCAAAGAAAAAGATGTTCAATGACAAAGGGTCACACTAAAAATGTGGCAGGCTCAGAGGACATTTAAGAAAGTACTTCTTCACAGACAGGGTGGTGAATGCATTGAACAGGCTCCCGGTGGAGGTGATGAAGGCTAAAACAGTTACAGGATTAAGAATGCATGGGATAGATTTAATGGGATATTGGAAGTAAGGCGGGGGGGCAGGCCAAAGACAGCATAGGGTCTATGGGGTGGCTATAGGTAGGGAAAAATAGGGCAGACCAGATGGGCCATGAGGTCTTTATCTGCCGCCATCTTCTATTGTTCTATGGTCATCAGCCATCATGCAGTCTACACCTTAACCACTGTGGTCTGGCATAGGCTCTACATAATTCTGATTTTAAGGTTTGTTAAATAAAGTGTGGGAAATACCCCTTTACACCTTCAAAGCCAATAGGCATAGGCCTGGCAGTCAGTCTCAAATCAATACAACTGATTGTTAGCCTTTTGTAGAGTTATGGACATTAGTTTAATACCCTGAGTCCATAACTCCACCTTCATGTTCTCTTTTACAAGTTTGTTTATGATGAAATGGCTATTGTAAGCGTTTTCATTATAAGCTATCCTGGTGTACCTCAACAGCCCCTTCTTGATAAATGCAACACAGCTGAAGCTTTTATATTCCCATTCCCGACCATTTACAATGGCATAGATATAATTTGGTATGTGGCTAGAGACACCTTACACTGACATCCTTCATGCATTCAAAATCATGAACATATAGCCTGTTGAAAAAGCTGGCATCTTTAATGGCTTGTATGTAACAAAAGTGTGATTCAAAAGGGATCAGATCTTCACAACAGTTAAAGCACTTTTGGTGAAAACAAAGATGTACTGTAGTATTCCCTGAGATTTTCCACATGATTTGTATAATTAAGATCAATGCCAGTCAGGATAAGCCAAGTTATGCTGTCTGTAGCAGGCTGCTGAGCTGCTGTATTCACTACAATAAGAGCACTGGACCACCTCACTTTGTAGAGCACCACACAACAGCCAACAGTTTGCGTGCATGGCACATGATACGACATTTGTGTTAACCTTTATGCACAAACAAGGGCAATGCTCAAAAACATTCCTGGCCATAATAAAACTTAAAAGCTGTAATAATGGTTTTCATGTAACAGGATTAACACTGAATTTGTTTATAAGGAGAACTAATCAACCTCAGCCACACACCCTCTGTGTTCATAAAGTAAACAAAGATAGTCACATTTTGTTCTGCCTCAGAAAGGAGTATATTACCTAAATCTACATTTTGCACTCTGACAAACCCAGCTTGTTCTGTAAATCTCTAGTTTTTGCTAATATCTGTATACTTGTTGATTTTCCAAAGCAATTAAACTACAATATCCAGTGCATTAATTTGATCCCCTACATTATCTAGAGGCCTTGATTTCTGCACAAGAATCTGGCTAGGTAAAATGTTTCTGACACATTTTATATAATTGTGACTGTGAGCATCAGCACACAACTCCATCTTGTTGTTTATCAAACTGGCTATGTGCTCTAAAAATTCATGAGCATTTAAAGCATCAAGGCCCAGATTCACAAAAAATTGCAAAGCCAACACAAAATTTTGTGTTGTGCTTTGTGGTTGTCAAGGCATCCAAAATTGCTATTCATAGTCAGATAGTGCTCCCCGCTGTTTGACAGTGATTGGGGTAATCCAAGACAGTGGTAACCCCAGTAACTCTAGCGCTACCCCAGTTGTGCTGCCCTGACATGCAGCCAGGAGCTTGGGACTACAAGGAATAGTGCAGGGGCACTGTTACCAATTCACAAGGGCAGCCATGCAAATCAACCCATTGGGCATGCAAGGTGCTAGGAGTCCATTTGGATGCCCATTATGGGCCCACTTACACTGGCTACAGGGAGCATAGCATGCCCCCCAGACCCTGCCCTATCTGCAGCTGTAGTCCCTGGTGACTTGTGGTCCCTACCCTGCTGGTCACCAGCCCATTCAAAGACATATCATTTACTTTAACCTTCTTTGATGGTTAGTGGTCCCTCCACTTATCACTGGCCCAAATATAGATATAATGATTTCCCAGACATCTAATGGTACACCTTCCTCCACTGATCGCTGGCCCAAATATAATAAATATGTTTTCCCTGGTGTATCACCTGCCTATACTGGCAGGATGGTCTGCATCTGTCCAGGAAGGGAACAAGTCTTTTGAGCAATCAGTTTAAATGCTTCATTGTCAAGCTTTTAAACTAGTCAAGGGGGGAGGCACTGATAAGCAACAGGAAAATCCCAGCCTCTCCCTACAAAACAAGGTACTAAATGAGAAAAAGACCGAAGTAGAAAGCTCAGTGGGGGATGCTGCAACAGAAGGTAAAGCCATCAAAAAATGGAGAGCACTGAGTACCAATGCCCATAGTCTAAGTAACAAGCTTCCTGAATTAGTGGTCTTGATGGAGGAGGAACATCTGGATATCATGGCAGTCACAGAAACATGGTACACACAAAACCATGACTGGGACGTAAACATACCAGGATACACTATCTACAGGAGTGACAGGGAGGGTAAAAGAGGAGGAGGAGTAGCTCTTTACATAAGGGAAGGAATCAAAGCAACAGAACAAAAGGGAAAACAGGGAGAAGAAGAAGCACTGTAGGTAAATTTGGAGACCGGCAATGGAACCACAATCCGCACAGGGGTTGTATACAGACCTCCTTCTCAGGGGGAGGAAATGGAGAAGGAAATGATAGAAAGTATACTTAGAATGGCAGAAAAAGGGGAGATATTGCTGATGGGTGATCTGAATATGCCAGATGTTAACTGGAGTGCAGTTGCAGCAGCCACTTCGAAGAGTGGGGTTATTCTAGATGCCCTACAGGGGGCATGCCTTAGACAACTAGTATTGGAGCCCACTCGAGAGGGAGCAATCTTAGACCTGGTTCTCTCAAATGGAGATGAAGAGGATCACAGATGTAGAAGTGGGTAGCCATCTGGGAACTAGCGACCATCCAGACAGTATGGTTCACAATAAACACAGCAGTAGAGTCAAGTCATACAAAGGCAAAAGTACTGGACTTTAGGAGGCTGACTTTGCCAAAATGGTGCGTGCCTAAGGAATGCACTGGCAAATGGGCAGGAAGGAGGGGTGGAAGAACAATGGGGAATAATAAAAACTGCCATCACAGAGGTAACAAGCCTGTGTGTGAAGCAAATAAACAAAATGAAACGATGTAAGAAACCACTATGGTTCTCAAAGGAAGTAGCAGTGAAGGTTCAAGAGAAAAAGAAAGCATTCAGGAAGTACAAGGAATCACAGAAGGAGCAGTACACAGAACTGTATCAGTTAAAACAAAAGGAAGCTGGAAAGGCAGTCAGAACAGCAAAGGCCCAAACCGAGGAAAAGATAGCCAACTCGGTTAAGAAGGGGGATAAAACCTTTTATAGGTACATCAAGGAGCAAAGGAAGACCAAGGGAGGGATAGTGAGGCTTAATAAAGGGGAGGGAGGGTGAGCAGAGGGTGACTGTGAAAAGGCAGAGATACTAAACAAATATTTTTGCTCAGTATTTACAAAGGAAGAGGGGGAAGCACCTAAAACAAACAGTAGAAACACTCTGGAAACAGAAGTTGATACCAGCCCATTTACAGACGAAAGGGTTCTGAAAGAACTCTTAAAACTGAAGGTGGACAAAGCAATGGGGCCTGATGGGATTCATCCCAGAATTCTAAAAGAACTAAGGGTAGAACTAGTGACACCACTTACTACCCTCCTTAACAAATCATGGGAGGATGGGGTGGTACCCGAGGACTGGAGGAGGGCAGATGTGATTCCCCTTCACAAAAGTGGGAGCAAGGCAGAAACAGGAAACTACAGACCTGTTAGTTTAACCTCAGTGGTAGGGAAAATGATGGAATCATTTGTGAAGGAAAGAATTGTCGATTATCTAGAGACCAGAGGGGCACAGGACCCAAGGCAGCATGGATTCACAGCGGGAAGGTCATGTCAGATGTATCTGATAGATTTCTTTGACTGGGTGACCAAAGTAGTAGATCAGGGAGGGGCTGTGGACATGGCCTACCTAGACTTTAGCAAGGCATTTGACACAGTCCCACACAAAAGATTAATATACAAGTTAGCTAGCCTTGGAGTGGGTCCCAAGATGACAGCCTGGGTAAAGAATTGGCTGGAGAATAGGACACAGAGAGTAATAGTAAATGGAGTCCACTCTGAAGAAAGGGGGGTTACTAGTGTTGTACTGCAGGGTTCAGTATTAGGACCGGTCCTCTTCAATGTCTTTATAAGCGACATTGCAGAGCGACTGGAAGGAAAAGTATGTCTCTTTGCAGATGACACAAAGATCTGCAACAGAGTTGATACACAAGGTGGGGTGGAAAGGATGAGAAGGGACTTGGCAAGGTTAGAGGAATGGTCAAATGTATGGCAGTTTAGATTCAATGCTAAGAAGTGCAAGGTAATGCACCTGGGAAACAAAAACCAGGGAAGAGTACACAATGGGGGTGAGATACTAACAACAACAACAAAATGGAAAGGGACCTGGGGTAGTCATATCAGATGACCTAAAGGTGGGCAAGCAATGTGAGAGGGCAGCAAGGAGGGCTGGGGATACTGGGATGCATAGGGAGAGGCATCACCAGTAAAAAACAGGAAGTTATTATCCCTCTGTACAGACAGCTGGTGAGACCCCATCTGGAGTACTGTGTGCAATTCTGGAGACCCAATCTCCACAAAGACATACTGTAGACAGGATGGAAGCTGTCCAGAGGAGGGCAACTAAAATGGTGCAGGGTCTGCACCGGAAGACATATGAAGAGAGATGAAAGGAGCTTAATATATATAGCCTCGAGGAAAGGAGGGAGAGGGGGACATGATAGAAACTTTCAAGTACCTCAAGGGAATCAACAAAGTCCAAGAGGGTAGGATCTTTCAAAACAAGAGGTGTGCAAGAACAAGGGGGCACAATTTGAAGATAGAGGGGGGCGGCTCAGAGGTAATTTAAGGAAGTATTTTTTCACAGAGAGGGTTGTGGATGCATGGAACGGCCTTCTGGAGGAGGTTGCGGAGTCAAAAACAGTGGTGAAATTCAAGCATGCATGGGACAGTCATAAGGAAATTCTAGGGGGTGGGGGCAGATAGAAGTAGGCTGCTGGTTAACTAGAATCTGCAGCTTATCCATTAGGTAGGGAAATGGGCAGACTGGGTGGGCCAAGCGGTCCTTATCTGCCATCAAATTCTATGTTTCTATGTTTCCAGTGGTCCCTGTCCCCTCCTGATGCCTGCCTGATGAAAAAAAAAAATGTTTTCCGTGGTGATTAGTGGTCCCTCTCCCTCCCCAGTCCCCAATACTGTATACTGTAACACCTTCCTTGTTGGTTAGAGGTTCCTTTCCTGCTGATCACCAGCCCACCGAGAAAAAAAAATCTCCCCAGTAGATAGTGGTCCCTCCTCCAAGGATCGCTGGCCCAACTAAGATAAAATAGTATCCCTGGTAGCTAGGAGTCCATCCTCACACCCACATCCATGCCAGCTCTAGGAAAATGATTTTCCTGGTGCTAGTGCCCCCCCCCCCCATGACTGCTGGTCTATTGAGCAAAAAATTATTTTCTTGGTAGTCTAGTGGACCACTGCCCCCCCACCCAGTCAGATAGCAACCCATCACCCCTTTCCTCCCAACCACAGCCCAAACCAGTGACCAGCAGAGTCCTCTTCTCACCAGCTCAGCTGGACACCAATTGATCTGTCAAAGAGCATATACTGTACACAGTACATGCTTACTGACAGCTCATTCAGCAGACAGCTGTGTTAGTGAGAGAAGGGCTATGCTGGTTGCCAGTTTGTGTTCAGGATGGGGGAGTGGGGTGGTGAGTCACTACCTGCTTGGTTGGGGGGGGTGAGGATCCACTAGACCAACAGGGAAATTATATATTCCTCAATGGGCTGGCGATCATTGGGGGGGACCACTAGCATGAGAGAAATCTTGTTCCTAGAGTGGGCATGGGTGCATATGGGGGTGTGGGATCTCTAGCCAAAAGGTATACTATTTTGTCTTAGTAGGGCCAGCATTCAGCGGGGTAGGGACCACTAACCATAAGGGAGATTTTTTTTTCTCAGTGAGCAGGTGATGGGTGGGGAAAGTGACCACTAACAACCAGCAAAGGGGTTACAGTATGCAGTACAGGGGATCAGGGAGGGGGAGGCCACTGGCCAGCAGGGAAGGAGTTCCCCTATACAGTACAGGGGACTGGGGAGGTGGAGGGTCACTGACCACAAGGGAAGGGTTACATTATATAGTACGAGAGATCAGGGAGGAGGCCACTGGCCAGCAGGGAAGGAGTTCCCCTATACAGTACAGGGGACTGGGGAGGTGGAGGATCACTGACCACAAGGGAAGGGGTTACATTATATAGTACAAGAGATCAGGAAGGGGGAGGCCACTGGCCAGCAGGGAAGGAGTTCCCCTATACAGTACAGGGGACTGGGGAGGTGGAGGGTCACTGACCACAAGGAAGGGTTACATTATATAGTACGAGAGATCAGGGAGGGGGAGGCCACTGGCCAGCAGGGAAGGAGTTCCCCTATACAGTACAGGGGACTGGGGAGGTGGAGGGTCACTGACCACAAGGAAGGGGTTACATTATATAGTACAAGGGAACAGGGAGGGGGAGAGACTGCTAAACACCAGGGAAGGGGCTGCATCATTACAATAGGGGGAATCAGGGAGGGGGAGGCCACTGGCCAGCAGGGAAGGAGTTCCCCTATACAGTACAGGGGACTGGGGAGGTGGAGGGTCACTGACCACAAGGGAAGGGGTTACATTATATAGTATGAGAGATCAGGAAGGGGGAGGCCACTGGCCAGCAGGGAAGGAGTTCCCCTATACAGTACAGGGGACTGGGGAGGTGGAGGGTCACTGACCACAAGGGAAGGGGTTACATTATATAGTACAAGGGAACAGGGAGGGGGAGAGACTGCTAAACACCAGGGAAGGGGCTGCATCATTACAATAGGGGGAATCAGGGAGGGGAGGCCACTGGCCAGCAGAGAAGGAGTTCCCTATACAGTAGAGGGACTGGGGAGGTGGAGGTCACTGACCACAAGGGAAGGGTTACATTATATAGTACAAGGGATCAGGAGGGAGAGACTGCTAAACACCAGGAAGGGCTGCATCAGTACAATAGGGGAATCAGGGAGGGAGGCTTCACTAGTCACCAGGAAAACATTTCCTGTTCTTCCAGGTGAGCATGGGGGAGGGGGTTGGATCACTGGACACCAGGAAAAACATATTTATTTTTGTCCAGGCTGGTGATCAGTGGAGGTAGTAGCACTAGAAACAAGGGAAAACATTATATTTATATTTAGGCTGGCAATTAGTGGGGGTGAACACCTAGACACCAGGGAGGTTTACATACATGATATATTTTTCAATGAGCTCGCGATTGGCTAAGGGTTGGGTCTGCTAGACACCAGGAACAAATATTATCTTATTCTGAGGCCAAAGATAGGTGGTGGGGGTGGTTGGACACTGCAATACCTCCACCAATCACTATGGTTCAGAGGATTAAAGCAAGGTCTCGGCCAGCAGTATTTGCTATGTGAAAGGGAAGTGAGCAAGAGGCCCTTGCGTGGAGTAAATACATTGTGAATTGGACAGCACCAATATTCATGTCCCCTCTGCTTCATTCACACTATGGCACCCTGCACACTTTGTTCTGACACAAACCCAGTTTGAAGGTGCAAGCCAGGATTTTGTGATTTCCAACTTGGAACAAAACCTGGTTTGCGCTGTGCAAACTGGTTTTGCGCCAGGGCAAAGTTTTGTGAATCAGACCTATGGGCTTCTACACAGTGAATCCAACAGGTTATTAAAGTAAGCAATCAGACATGACAGGGTTTTGGCTGTGATGTCACAACTGAATGCCCAGTTGGCTAGTAAGGAATTTTTGAGAAGCCTGAGTGCCTTCAGCCCTTGGAATTGCAGTTGTGGCACCACAATAAAAATCTTGGAGTGTCTTTTGCACTTATAAGATTAAAAACTAAGTTCACTGATAACAATTACAAAAACATAAAAATGTGGTTAGATTAAATGTAAAATAGTTCATCCTCTTTTGCATGCTATTATGGGGAACTTTAGTATCAGTGTCCCATGACTCAGTGGTTCCGTAGTCATCTGCAACATGACTGTCTCCCCTCCTAGGTATTTTGTTCTAGTATTTTACTGCTGTGATGTTTGACAGTGAGCAAGCTGCGAGGCAGTGAAGTACTGAGAGTGGGGAACAAGCATCCAGAGTAAGTGTCAATAGCTGAAGCGAGGGTTACTAGCAGCAGAGTGCATGTGATGGCATGCTGGCTGCCTGCTTCTATCTGTGGTAGCTGGACTGATGAACACACTGCTGTCCTCATATGTGGCTTGGATGAGTCTGTTACTGAGTCAGAGGATGGTCAGAAGTGCTTTTTATTTTTGGCAGCTGGAAAGAGGAAAATATAGAAATAAAGGGTAAAGAGGAGCATACTTGGGAAACACTGTTTGTACCATATAATTCTTGTATTGGGGCTAAATTTGTATGCATAGATGGCAAACAAATGGCCGTTTTTATTTTAAATTGTAAATAGTGTGCAATGATTTCATCTAGGTACTACACCCTGACTACCAGAACTTGTTCATACCCATTAGTTGCACTGTCTCAATCCGATGAGTCTGAGCACATTTTAACCAATCTGGAGTCATTCTTTTCTCTACACATTTTATAAGCTATCACAATTCAGGCGTAACTGAACATAATCATTACTTCCCAGAGTGGGTCTATTCTAATAACTGTTGTGCAGCAGGGTGGATTGCAGAATAGTATTCAAATACTTATGTTATATTGTTTACATTGGCAAAGCCAAACTGTTGGCACAACACAACACCATTACAATTATTTTTTGGTGCTTCATATTCATTTATTAATTTTAAATACACATGTTCTGCTATACCATTTTCTGACATCTTTTGTCCCCGTCAGCTAAATATTTCTTCTTCACAGCTTGGTCTGCTGTTACTCTCTATCTGCATGTCTTAAAGAGTCTTATCTTGGTCTGGCTTCATTCAATGCTTGCTGCCTGTAAGAGCCATGCACATATCAAAATGATCAACTTGTCTCCATTCACAACCTTCACACATACAACATGCAATTTCACATTCACCATTTGATGACACTCAGAGACTACAGATTTGGTAAACACACAGAAAAAAAACACACACACAGCACACACACACACACACACACAACACACACACACACACACACACACACACACACACACACACACAGCAGGTGTGACAGAGACAGAATGCACTGGGTTATGCAGTATGTTTGTGCATCCTGTGATGAGAGGCTAATGTTCACATAGGCTGTCTGATTCTATTTCTAATATAATGCCCCTCTATTTTACACCTGGGGTTACACATTCAAAACTTAGCATGGGCACTAAGGAGGGATTCATAGGTTTCATAGGTTTACAAGCCACTTAGGCTTATGTCCATAATGCTTGCCCAGTTGATTTTATCGCTCATCATTTTTTATTATTTTTTTTAATTCTAGTAAAATTTATCAAGTCCTTTTATGAAGATGTCCATAGTTTTACTCATAACTAATTCTGTTGGTAAAGCATTCCATAAATTAACCACTCTCTGGCTAAACCATTTTTTCCTTTTTAGGGTATTCCATTTATCAAGTTTTAATTGCAACCTATGACCTCTTGTTTCAAAGTGGTAGTCTCCCTTAGTGTTAATCCTAGGTTTTCCCTCAAATTTTGGTCTTTAAGTGCTCTAAAAATCATACATATATCACCTCTATGGCACCTACACTGCAATGAGAACATTCCAAGTTTGTGTAGTCTCTCCTGATAAGTTAATTTTTCACAACCTAAGATTCTCTTTGTTGCTCTTCTCTGAACCCCCTCCAACCTTCTGATATCCATTTTATTATAAAGTGACCAAAACTGCGTACAATACTCAAGGTACGGCCTCATCAATGCCTGATAAAGGGGCAAGATTACTCTGCTGTCCCTGCTGGCTATATGTCTAAAGATACAATTTAGTACCTGATTTGCTTTTTTGACTACCAAAGCACACTGTGTACTGAACTTTAAATCATTTATCACTATCACCCCAAATCTCTTTCAGCCATAGATTTATGTAGTAGATTTCCACCCAAGGTGTAGTTATAGTTTATATTGCCTCTTCCAAAATGCAACACCACACATTTATCGAGATTCAATTCAAGTTTATATTGCCTTATCCATTGTATAAGCAGGTTCAGGCTATTTTGTACATTTTGGATATCACCGACAGTATTTACTATGCCCCCTATCCTACAGTCATCTGCAAACTTTCGCATCCACATGTTAGGAAATATACATTTAATAGAAGATACATATATATTAAATAAGCATGGGCCCAACACTGATCCTTGAGGCACTCCGCTCGTAACCACATCCCAATCTGACATTACTCCCTTTACCACAACCCTCTGCTTCCTATCACTCAGCCACGCCTCCACCCATTTAACAATATTAATAGGTAGATTAATGCTAAGCAATACCTCAATTAGTTCTTTATGTGGTAATTTACCAAATGCCCTAGAAAAGTCCAATTGCACAACATCCACCTCCTCACCCAAATCCAAGGCCTTATTTACTTTTTCATAAAAGGTCATCAAGTTGGTTTGACAGGATCTTGTTTTTGTAAATCCATGTTGAGTTTCATCAGAATGTCCTTGCATAGTTAAGTGTGTTAAGATGTGTTCCTTCAAAATTCCTTCAAATATTTTTCCTACAATAGATGTCAGACTAAATGGTCTGAAATTGGCAGGGTTTGTGGTAGGGCCTTTTTTTAATAAAGGTATAACTAATGCATCCCTCCAACCCAGCACCACAACTGCCTGATCCAAGGACTTTTGAAAAATATAGGTTAAAGGCTGGAAGATAATTTCTGATAGTTCTTTCAAGACTCTGGGATGTATACCGTCTGGACATGGAGACTTATTTACATTCACCTCCTTAAGTCTTTTTAGTACTTCATCTGAATCAATCATAATCTGGCCCACCTGTGAGCACTGTATGATGCTATTTTTCATTATTGTACTTCTATTAAATATTGAACTAAAATAAGAATTTTGGATATCAGCCAGTTTTTTATAAATCAGTTACCAACTCTCCCAGTGTATCAATAAAGGGACCAATGTTATTTTGAACCTTCTTCTTCCTGTTTAGATATGTATAGAAAGCTTGGTGATTGTCTTTTACCCTAGTCACCAAAGATGTTTCATAACTGGCCTTAGTTCTCCTTATTTCTTTTTTTAGTTGTTTCACCGCTTTTCTATACACTATCCATCCTTGGGGGTCAGATTGCTTATTTACTCTTTTAAAGATATTGTTCTTATTTATAATCATTTTTTTTATTTTAGCATTAAACCACCCTTTGTTTTTTTTCTTGCTTTCTACCTTACGTGTGCTAAGTATAAACCTTTGCACCTTATCCAGGATTTTATCATTAAACTTGACCCACATATTTTCAACTGGCTGGTTTGAAAAATCAGCTTGCCAATCCCAAACTGCCATTTCAGCATTTAATCCCACAAAATCTGCTGCATCCAAATTTAATTTATGTGTACTGGTTATACTGTTTTTTGTATTTAATTCACCTGTCAAAGTATAGTAATCACTGCTGCCCAATGGGCTACCTATTAGTATATTGATTATTTTGTTCCCCATGTTTGTTAGAATCAGATCTAAAGTGTTTTTCCCTCTCATTGGTAATAGGACTTTCTGCTCGACACCGATTTGGTCCATGATTTCCAGGAACTTCTGTTCCACATTTGTTAGACCTTTTAATTTTACCCAGTCAATATTTGGTAAATTAAAATCTCCCACTATTAAACTATCATCTGTAGGATTCAGGTTGGACATATATTCAAACAAGCTGTCATTATTCTGTTTAGCTAAGGATGCAGGTCTATAAATCAGCCCTAACCTTGTTTTTGCTTTACATTTATGAATTATTTTGACCCATACCATTTCCACATTTTCTAGGTGCATCATCTATTTTTCAGATTTAATAGAATCCCTGATATAAAGAGCTACTCCACCCCCTCTTTTATGAGTTCTGGATGCTGCAAATAGTTGGTAGCCTGTAATGTTCTTTTCCCAACAATCAAGTTGGTCCCACCAGGTTTCTGTCACTAATGCAATATCTGTATTTTTAGATTCCAGCAAATCCCAAAATTCATCAATTTCGGATACTAAACTTCTTGCATTTGACAACACCAGGTTCCAGTTGTCATATTTAGTATTTTCCAAGCTATTTGCTTTCTCTTTTTTTAAGGGTTTAGAATCCTGCCCCCCTGTTTCCAGTTTTAATGAAATTGAATCACCTTGTTTAACTTGTTTCCCAGGACTCTTATGCCTGCTCTATTTAAGTGCAGCCCATCGTATTTGTACAATGTTCTACTTTGGAAAGTGTTTGAATTATCCATAAACTCTGTATTGCTCTGTATGTAGAAGGTGCGCAACCAGTTGTTTACTTGCTGAATTTCTGGATTATTGTACTCGTACAGGCCATATGTTGGTAGAGTCCCCGAAACTATTAGCTCATCACCTTTTTCTTGAATACGCCTTACTATATTCTTAAATGCTTCCTGCATGATTTCTAATTTGGTTTTACCTATGTCGTTTACGTGTAATATAATTGGGGTTCATATGTATTTTCCATTAGACCTTCCAAAAGTCTATCCAAGTCCATAATCCTAACACCAGGTAATGTACTCACTGTTGCATACATTTTTCTGTTCTTACACACAATCTCATCAGTTCCTTTGGTAATAGAATCGCCAATAACCAGAATATCCTTCTTTTTTTTATTTTACTTAAACCTGATGTTTGCTTAACTTCTGATTGTGATTCCTTACTCACATTTTTATGATCTTTAAGGTTCTTTTCTTGATTTACAGACCTATTTGGAGCTACTCCTACTAATTGCTCACCATTTTCCAGCTCCTCACCCACTGTATTTTCTAGTATCTCAAATCTATTGCCTAAATGAAGGGACCCATTTGGTTTTTTTCTCCTCTTTTTACCTTTAGGTTTCCAATTTTTTTTTTCTCTTAATGGCCTGTTTTTATTTAAGCTACTTTTCTTTAGTGTATGTATTTTGCTACTCTCTAAAATACTACCGGGGTACTGGTAACAATGTTCTCATAGAACATAGAATTTGATGGCAGATAAGGACGGCTTGGCCCACCCAGTCTGCCCATTTCCCTACCTACTGGATAAGCTGCAGATCCTAGTTAACCAGCAGCCTACTTCTTCCTACCCCAACCCCCTAGAATGGCCTTATGACTGTCCCATGCATGCTTGAATTCCACCACTGTTTTTGACTCCACAACCTCCTCCAGAAGGTCGTTCCAGACCCTGCACCATTTTAGTTGCCCTTATCCGGACAGCTTCCATCCTGTCTATGTCTTTGCGGAGATTGGGTCTCCAGAACTGTACACAGTACTCCAGATGGGGTCTCACCAGCTGTCTGTACAGAGGAATAATAACTTCCTGTTTTCTACTGGTGATGCCTCTCCCTATGCATCCCAGTATCCCCCCAGCCCTACTTGCTGCCTCTCACATTGCTTGCCCACCTTTAGGTAATCTGATATGACTACCCCCAGGTCCCTTTCCATTTTTGTTGTTGTTAGTATCTCACCCCCCATTGTGTACTCTTCCCCTGGGTTTTTGTTTCCCAGGTGCATTACCTTGCACTTCTTAGCATTAAATCTAAGCTGCCATACATTTGACCATTCCTCTAACCTTGCCAAGTCCCTTCTCATCCTTTCCACCCCACCTTGTGGATCAACTCTGTTGCAGATCTTTGTGTCATCTGCAAAGAGACATACTCAGTTTGTGTCATAAGGCTGTTAGATATTGTATCAATAAATTCCTCCAGTTCTCCTATTTCTTTTCTTACTTCCAATCTTCTCAACAATATCTGGATTTCTTTTTGTAAAGTTGCCACCAATAAACAATTGTTACAACTAAAACTGAGAGCTTTTGTCCCTTCCATATACATTTTATACTGTATACATTGTTTTTATATTTGTGCCATTTAGACAACTGGTCAGTTACTCACGTTAAATTATCTGTTTGGACTGGTTAATATATGCTGCTGTAGTTCTGTTACCAGAGACTTGATTCCTGTTCCTGGCATCCATAGCAGACACAGCAGACATGCGTAGACACACGTGTCTCTGCGCGCATCTTCGTGCACTTTGCCACGTGCTCGCCCCACTCATGCTCACTCCCGCTAGAGTGAGTTGCCCTATTTGACTGTCCCTCACAGGAAGTACAGGGTGTCACTTCCTGTCAATGAGGAGTTTACTGTCGAATGTGACAAGAATTAAAAAGAAAATAATAAATATCTGCCACCTCATGCGGTGGACTTTTCTAACAGGGTGCACTACCCTTGCAACCTAGCTGCTAGCAGTGTTAATTTTAGGGGGTGCCTTTTATTCACGAGTGGCTTCACCTCCAACCTGCAATGCTCACTGGCTAAGTGAGCAGGCAAGCACTCAAATGTTTGGGAGAGGTCTCAATTCAGACACCCCACTGTGCGGGCAAAACCTGTTAGCACCTGAAAACTAAGTTATCACTACACCTATGCAAATGAGGGTGTCGTCTGCTCCATATGGGTGCAGCAGTGCATTCAGAGGTTTACAGAGGTGGTAAATGGCACCCAAATGAGTGAAAGTTACTGCCTTTGCAAACTCCGATTTCCAGATACAAGGCCCTGGTGGTAGGCAAAGGTAATGCAGGGGACTGTGTTTGTACTTTATTATGTTTGCAGCATCACTTATCACCAACCCCTTTGCAGCAATAATGTTCACATTTTACACTTCTGTTTGTTGAGGGTAAGCTGATTCCCCTTGGGATTGAAGAGCTTTTCTGGCTACGATCAATCTTCCTGTTTACTGATATAGTTGCAGACACTGCATGTAGAGAAGGTCCAATCTTGTTGGCAAGCCTCTTTTTCTGTCTGGAGAACTTTGAAAGTGTGTGGAGCCCTCTTGATGACTTTGAAATAGCACTTTTATTGATCTAAAATCATGATGATCTAGGGACAGAAAATAGACAACATAGAAAAGTGTGTTATCATGCGTACCATCATTTATTTTTCTGTTAGCTCCAATGTTGTCAAGTGGAATCATTACATGTGGGTATTTTGCACCCTGACTAGGGATCACTGGCCAGCTATAGCTATAAGAAGCTGTGACCAGCAGCTTGGAATGTTGGTGACCTCTGTGTTCCAAGGAAGCAGTTCATCAGTCGACATCTATCGTAATACAGAAAAAAAATGTTATGACCATAAGAGACACCAACAGTAGCCCCCAACACTAGAATATTAATAGTAGAAATGAATGACTGTCTTACTCTGCTGGAGTTTGAACCTGCCTATTCCCCTCACATTTGGGAGACGATTAGTGGTTGATTTACATGCCTTCTTACTGAATATTGCATCTTCTTCTGGCCACTTGCCTGGCCAAAAAACCTAAAAAAAAGTCCGTGTAGGCAAAAAACTTGAGCTCTGTTTTTTTTTTTCAGCTAAGAATAATTGAATAGTTCTACAGGACAAACAAAATTACTGTTTTTGGTGCCTGATAAAACCTCAACACATCTCTGCTAGATAAAGTTAAGTAATGCCAGTCTGTATTAACTAATATTCATGGAGTAACAACTCTTGTATGTAGCCCCATTGACAATGTTGTAGCTAACAGAAAAATAAATTATTGTAAGTCTGATAGAATTTTTTTTTCTGTGTCACTCCTTGTTGTCAGTAGAAATCCTTACACGTGGTTTCTAAACAGCAATGCTCATCTTGTACTGGGAGGGAAAGAAAACGGTCTCATATACAGTCCAGAGGATCAAATTTGAATTACCCTTTCATGACTGCCTGCAGCACTCTGTACCCAGATGCTGCATCAGCTGAACTCTATGTGTCTAGCCTGTAGTGCAACATGAAAGTGTGTAGAGAGGATCAGGTGGACACCCTGCAGAGTTCTGCTACAGAAGCTTCTGCCAATTTGTCCCAGTAAGTTTCCATCATCCTTTGAAGTCAATACAATCTGCTGTACAGGTATATGATAGTTGTATGGCAACATGCAGCTAATATCAAATTACTTGCATGCATTAGCAGCCATTAGTTTAGCAGGCACACCATACTGCATTGTCCCGCAGGCACCATAACTGAGGATGTGGAGTGAGTCAGGAGAGCTGCAAGAAATCCTGGTCCAGACTGCCTGTGTTGTAGAGGGGTTGTGGGTTAACAGATGGCCCAGACACCAAACTTCAGGTTCAACACACCATCTCTGTGTGGTGTTTATTCAAAATACAGGAAATAAGCCTCTGCAATGCCATATTCCTTCTTCAGTACATCAACTTGCAGCAACAGACTATGAATGTCCTTTCCTTGCACTTAGTCAGCACCTACTGACACTGATCTCTGATCTAACCACTTTTCAGTGAAAACTCTTCATCCCTATGGGGGTCCCATTTGCTTGGGTAGTGGGGGCCCAAAAATAAAACAAAAACAAAACACGCTATAGACAAAGAACCTCAATGCAGAATCACCAAAAGAAGGGTTACCCCAAAGGGCATTGGCAAAAAATAAAGTTTCAAAGAAATACAACATCATACATACTTCCATGATGCAAAGAATCATGGGATATATGCAAATCATCATAATGTTTCAGACTTGTTCAGTTTACAGCAATTTACATACATTTTAAATAGCACAACTAACTTATATTCTATAATAGCCATCTAGTACTTTTTACCATTATCAAAAACACCTAGGGCCATGGTATTTTCAACATTTACAGGTTTCATAAATATAAGGTATATACATCAAGGTATTTTATGACATAGTGCTGTTACATATTAAATCCAACAATGATAAACACAACCTGTTTTACATATGTTTGGAGGTCACCACAATAACCTCTCAGTACAAGGAACTGAGAGGGAAAAGGAAAATTAAAGAGGACACTATAACATAGTCAAGAAAGGGAAGGTGGTGTCCATAGGTGGCCAACCTTATGGACTAGAAATTGTAAAGGACTGATTAGGCTAAGAAATAGATGAACTTTAGCAACAGATTTAAGAAAAGATCAGTCCTCAAGAGTGGCAGGAGCTCACTGTCATATGTGGGCATACTTCTTCAGTTCTCAAGGAATGTTTATGATGAGTTGAGGAGAAGGTAAATACTTAGCAGTTGTGAGGAGTGGATGCTGAGGACTGAAACCACTGTTATATGTCTGATATGCTGCATGTGTTTTTAAAAGGAGTGTGCAGCATTCATGGATGGCAGTGTGACATGGACAGGGAGCCTGAATTCCAGAGTAGAAATGAAGGTTTTGGAGCAGAGGAGATCATCTGACCCATGCCAAGATCCCTGGTAAAAGATGTGACTGGGGCATTTTCCATTCTCATATGAACTCTTTATGAGAGATTTTAAAGACACAGTTACTAAGGATGGACTTTGTCTGTATATTTCCGTTGTGATTCAGAAGTATGCTGATTACCTTGAGGGATATTTATCTAGTTAAGGTAAGATGGCTATAGTGTGTTCCTGAACTTTAATGTATTACATGAGGGCTATCTGAGTGGTATTACCTCTTTGGAACTTCTATATCTATTGTGGACCTGGGGGCTCTATGTTTGGGAAATCTGTAGCTTTGTAAATAGTTAAATATTTGAATAATGGATGCTAACTGTGTTTCTCTTGCAGGATTTGGGGGCTCAGGGCCTATGAACAAAAAGAAAAAAATGCTTATCTGGTTATCAGCCATGGAATGGTTCAATAAGATATGGCTAAACTAGAAAATTAATTTGGTAATCAGACAGCAAGGATGCAAAATTGAGACTCATAAAGGGAACTGTTTAAAGAATACTATAAAACCCTGTTTCAAGAGGTACTAGGACAAGAAGTGTCTGGGTAGCATATTAGCTGTTATTGAGTAGCTGCTTGAACCATACAGTATAGACTGTTGGCCTCATTTTAAGAGGTCATTATATTTTTTTTTATAAACTATGCATTTCTCTTTGAAACTGACTATGTTATATGCTATTTGTTCTGTTGGTATATCTGAATGTAATATCTGATGTTATGAGGTCAGCAGAATGCATTTTATTGTAATGGCACAATAACACTCAGAAATAACCAGAAATACAAGGAACAGTGAGAGTGGCTAGAATGAAGAATATGCTGTGATAATACTTTCTCTTGTAGCTGCAGTTGTGGGCTGGCAGGATGGGGCCACTTCAAAGAAACTGTGTGAGGTATTCTTGGAGAGGACTTTGGAGAGTGTCTGGTGGGGCACAGTGCAGTATGGCTGATATGTCACCACTAATAGCAGACAGCTAAGTGTGGATTCTGGAGTATAGAATAGGGGTTGTGCCTTAGGCCCATTATCAACTACTTTGTCTTAGCATGAGACAGAATGACCTTACTTGAGGGAAATTGTTCTGATTACAGGATCCTAAACTTGATGGCCAATGTGCGACTGGGGAGGAATGATACTACTGGTGTTGCCAATAGGAGCATGGAGCAGCATGCACTGCCTGATGTCCCTCGGACCTCCCCTTGTAATGGTGAGTGCTGGTTGGTGGCACCGGCTAACTCCCTTCTGGGCCTAGTGACTGCATTTCTCAATTTTGTCGGGGTCAGAGTAGCCTTATGAACTGACACTGATTTCTGGTTAGCTGGTCTTGTTACCATAACTTGGTTCTAGCTCTATATTGGCTAAGAGATAGTTTACTGATAGAGGTGAGGAGTGGTTTATGCAACAATCTGCAACACAGGAGATCCCAGTTGGTGTTTTCCAGGACAGCTGCACAATTAGTATTATACTAGGTAACAAGTAAATATTAGCTTAAAATATTGCAGCTTTAACTTTTTACACAATTTAGAAGATGAAAAAGAGAAATTACAAAGAAGAATCCACAGTAAGCTGATCCAAATACTTGACCCATGTGAGATTCTAAAATATACTGTAGTTGCTACTGGGTTGCATGATTTTGGGTTGTTACAAGATTTATGTTTAACCTCTGTGAGTTTCTTGTTTTCAGTTCAAGGGGGAAGATGGCTATGGTGTGGTCCCTTTTGAGACCATAGGGTAAGATGATGGGACAAAATGACATGAAGTATGGGGCATTATGGTCTGTAGGGCATCTTTAGAGTACAATAAGTGGCTGTGATGTGTGTGCCAAAAGAGGTTAATTTGGGCTTTGTACTTTTGGGTCTATTTTGGTGCATTTAGGAACAGTTAGGCAAATATAGGATAGCAGCATTTTTTGGCTACTTTAGTGAACTCTTTCCTTCACCATGAGACCAGGTTCTTGCCAGTTTACTAGCTGTGTCATACTAGTCCCATGTGCTGTGCCTGGGCCCTCTCTGAGGAATACCTGTTGTGGTCCTTGACTCCCCCCCCCCCACTGAAAGGAAGACTTGGGGTTTGATGTAAGGAGGTACTGCTGGCTCTTTGTAGTGCCCTGTAGTTACTTTCCTTGTATAGTAGTGCTTCCCAGGAGTTCTGTGCAACCTTATTTGCTGCTCTTGCACTACCACAGACTGAATGGCTTGTAGCTTCCCTTTAATAGGATGATACAAACAGTTTTGTCTTCCCATCAATGTCTTGTGGAGGAATTCTGGTTTCAGTCTTTCAAGAAGCACGGCTTTGACTTTGTATTGATTAATTTTAATGCTGAGAGCATACGTTGTATCTGTGTATTTACTGTATGTATTTTTATTTGCTTTTTACTAGCATTTTTTGGTAGTATATGTATATGTGTATGGCTTACTATTGCAATGGCATATAGCCAAACAATTAAACATTCAATGACAAAATGACCTATTAACTATTAATTAGCTGTTTTTTTTCTGTTACACAGATTGCAGGAGGAACATTTTCATAGAGATATTTGACTGAATGAAACACAATTTAGATGTCTTTTTGTGTCATTGTTTGCATTTTGCAGTAGTAAGTTTACAGCACATTATAACTGATCACAACTGTGAAACCCAGATTAATAAATGTATTGTTGTAAATATACAAATAGTCTACTATCATAACAATAGATATACTATATACTATAGCTGACATACTTCCTTAGCTATATAGTACAGGGCAGTCCACTTCTAGAGGACACACTTAAGATGGACGCACGTTATACATTTCCCAACATTTAAACACATAAGATGCTTTTATAATGGGCCATTTCATAATTTCTTTATACATGGAAGCACATCTATTTTATCATATCAGTAGTCAATTCTTAGTTGTTTTCCAGGCTCTTATGCACTTTGACTTCAGCATTAGTCATATTAACATACTGTAGGTGGACCTGTTTTCAGTTACCCTTTATTTTAAGTGTCCTTAACTACACTGAAACAACTGTATAACTACAATGTAACTACTATGTAACTTGTGTGTAGTTACATATAACTACAATGTAGTAATTAACTACAGTACAAGTCACATTAAACTGTTCCTCCAATGAGTTGCTGTAGCATTTCTGATTGAGTTGCATAAATGTTGCTGGATCCAGCACAAAGCCTTACACAAACTGTTTCTTAAGAGTTAAAATGCAGCTTTGCATTGCACTGTGACTGGACTGGAAATGCATTCCAACCGAGTTGCAAAAACATTCTGCAAACCTTGCTATTCATCTGGTTAAGCATTGAAAAATAATTCAATATGAGTTGGCAATGCATTGCCAACTCAAAAAAACAATGCTAAACCAACTCATTGATGGAACAGTTTAATGTGACTTGTACTGTAGTTTCCCATTTGTGGTTTAGTGTAGTTACATAATTTGCATGAACTGGTAGTTACCTCAATTACTGTTACAATAGCTGTTATATGTGTAGTTATACTTCCAGCGTAAATCAATTTTTCTGTTGCACTTCACAACAGCTGTTACATGTCTAGTTACACTTCAAACATAAATGGATTTGTGCCAAAAGAGAGTCAGTTGTGGTTGTATTTGTATCTACCACATCATGCAATTTGTATAACTACACACCAGGAAGGGTCCCTACCTGTGTTTTTTTCATCACCCACCACTACTCCACACAGCAGATCAGTGGTAAAATGCATGGTATGTAGCCATACCCCATCCCCAGTCACCCACCAGGATCATAGCAGGCCAGGAGTATGGGCACAGAAGAGGTGTGGGTCAATGCCACAGAAGCATAACATTTCTTAGTAACTACATCATTGTTACAAGCCAATAAGTAATTAAGTAAATTATTTTTATTGTACGAGTAATCGATGTAGTTGTATAGCAATTACAAATATTAGATTGCAAGTTTATTAAGCAGTTAGTGCACAAAAAACTGATTTCTGAAGGAAAGCATGCATCAGAACTACAGTATTGACATTCAATGTAAGTGTATAGTTGTTGCACCCTTCTTCGTATGCTTTATTTTAAGTGTCAGTTTCTGCATACTTACTTTGCAAATACATGTCAGTTAGTCAATAACTGTGGAAACAATGCCACAGAAGCAGTACATTCCTTAATAACTATGGCACTGTTAAAAGTGAATAAGTAATTACGTAAATTAATAATTTTTTATTGTATAGCAATTTACAGTGTTAGATTGCACGTTTATTTTTAGTTCTTTTTTTTTTGTTCGCACAGTATACAAGTGGTGGCTCTGAGATTCAAAGCCAGTCCTTCGGGTTTGATAGCAGTGCTTTTCATCATTACGCTATACTGCAGTAGCTTCATGAGGGAGTGATTTCTGAAGGATAATTTTAAGTGTCACAAACTACACTGTAACTACTGTATAACTATACTGTAACTGTACTATGTAGTTGTTAACTAGATTCACAATGAGTATTATATACTTACATAATATTAAATGTGCCACTTCTGTAAGATTGACACACACCTCTACTGCACCCACACCCCTGTCCTGATGCTGCCCAAGTGGGTGTCTGGTGGTGGGGCATGGACTACCCTTCAATGACGGTCCTAATTCTTCTGTACCAAAGACTAAACTGCCCCATTGTATTATGCTGAACAGTCACATCATAAGTCTGATTGTACATCATTTATATTGCACTCACACTTCAGTTGTTACTCTATTGTGTTTCAACTGTATTCTTGCACTTAATCGTACCTAGTTATACTCAGTATATTCAATGTATTCTACTTCCTGTACCTTTCTCTGTTAATGTAAGTTTATTGTCTGTGTTACCTATGTACCATCTTTATGGCCTGGGTCATGCCTGAAAATGATCCACTGAATGAGTGCAACTATCTAGTAAACAAACAAAAAGGCAAACAATAAATAATTATCATCAATCTTCTGTGTGAAGTTATGGTGGGTGATGCCAGATATACATGCGGGGATGCCTCCTTAGCCATTACATGCCCCTCACACTAGCTGAATGAGGTGAAAGCCATGGCACCATCATTCACACCAAGCTACCACAGCCCCTGACTATACCATGAGGGTTGGGGCATGGTGATAAAGACATGCTTGTAATGACTAAGGTAGAGTCCCTGCATGTGTATCTGGTACCACCCACCATTACTCCCCACAGCAGAAATTTAATTACCAGGGAGGCTATAAGGGAGGTAGTGGTGGTGGTGGACCCACTGGCAGGGGGTAACCACCAATCTGTGTGGTTCATGCTCAACATGAGCAGGGAGGTGGCTAGTACAGGGATGAGGGTGGTTGACTTCAAAAAGGCTGACTTCAGTTGGATAGATGAAATCTTAGAAGAGTACCTAGCAGGAATTCAATCTCAGTGGGATGCAAACCAGAAATGGGAAAATACTACATTGGGGCTTGTGGAGGCTTTTGGGACCTGTACCAAACTGCAGAGCATGAAGGGAAGCTCTAAGAGGCCAAGCTGGATGAGTAGGGAAGTTTTAAACATGGTGAGGCCAAAAAATGCAGCATTCCATACACACAAGAATTCCAGGAGGGGGAAAGATAGGGATGAGTATGTGAGGAAGTCCAGAGAAATTACCAAGGGTTTTAGAGCAGCCAAGGCCTCCAGGGAACTGAGGCTGGCTCAGGGAATCAAAGGTGGGGAAAAGGACTTCTTCAGACACATTAGGGAAAGAAGGAGCTGCAAGGATCAGATACTGCAGATCAAAGAAGGACGGAATGGGCAGAGAAAGGAGCAGAACAGGCAGAAGCAGTAAATAAGTACTTCTGTTCCATATTCACTAGGGAGAAGGGCAGGCAGCTTCCATGGGGGGGCAGGGGGAGAGGGTGACTGATGGGGTAATCACTGAGGGCAGGTATTAGAGTGTCTGAGGGCTCTGAGCATGGATAAGACACCAGGACCAGACAGCATACATCTCAGGGAGCTGAGGGAACTGGCAGAGGTACTGGCAGGGACACTGGCAGACCTACTCAATACCTCCCTGGACACAAGGTGCATGTTACAGGACTGGAGGATGGCCAATGTGGTGCCCCTCCATAAAAGTGACCCTAAGGATGAACCAGTCAATTACAGACTTGTAAGCCTGACATCCATCATGGGGAAGCTGATGAAGACAATCCTGAAGGAGAGGCTGGTGACATTTCTGAAGAAATGGAATCCAGGACAGTCATCAGCATGGATTTGTCTCAGGAAGGTCCTGTTGGACTAACCTAGTTGAGTGCTATGACTGTGTACTGAGGGAATTGGACAAAGGTCATGTGGTGGATGTCATATTTTTGGACTTCAGCAAGGCCTTTGATTCAGTGCCACATGGGAGGTTGGGGGGTGGTTGAGGTATGTTGGGTTGAGACTAAGATGGTTAACTGGATCTAAAATTGGCTTCAGGGAAGACAACATAGGGTAGTGGTTGGGGTGCGCTCTCATCTCCAAGGGCCGTTACAAGCAGGGTGCTGCAGGATCAGTACTGGGGTCGGTATTGTTTGGGATATTCATAGCCTACAGGTCCCCATGTTTACTGCGGCAAAGTGGACCTACATTCTGCTGCAGAACCTCTTACTGTCTGCTGCAGAACAACTGCTGATTCTGTGGCCATTCTGTGGCACATAAATTGTGATTAAACAGCATACCTTCAAGGGGATTAAGTCTTAGTTAACCCTTTGACTGCCTTCGTGCAACCACTCCGCTACACTGAAAGTGGAACAGCAGGTCATTTAACAGTATGTAGGCTTCTTATCACAAATATTAAACTGCAATAACCCAAACCTGGTGCAGCCATGAGCATCGGAGTTCTCTTTTAATTACTTTTCCCTCCCACCTTGAATTTGAAGGTTCATCTGTTCTTCTGGAAACTGGTGGCCTTTGCTGTTCTCCTAGGTTATAATCAGAGGAAGACATGCATACTCAGCTAAAAGTACACAGAAGGCAAAACCTGCTTGGATTTCTTCTGGTTTATACTTACAGTTAGCAGATATAAAGACAGACTACAAATTGAAAGACATTTAATTTTTTTTTTTCTGATTTTGATCAACGTTCTGTTAGATTATTATTTTTTTAACTAGGAATACCCCAACTGCCTTGCAACAAACATGCTGTGTGCAGTGTGCAGATTTGTGTGTTGGGGGGATTGTCTTCCTACAATAGTGAAGGATGGTGTAACTTGCAATGTCTCTAGGATTTGTTGATTCCTGATTTTTCTTTTGGGAGACACACTAAAAAATGCAAGCAACCCATTCTTATTAAGGTGGAGTAACCTTGGTTAGAATGTCCTCTTCTCCCAGCAACTCAGGAGGTGGTGGTGTTCTTCAGTCAGTGACTCTCATTTCACTTACATATAGAAGCAATCAATACAACTCTCCATTCTGATTTTTTTTCCTTACCTGCTTGCTCCAGTTCTAGCACACCCTGGTCCCCAACTCTGCTGCAGCTGGGCAACTTGACACTCCTTAAGAATAGAGCTTGATGCCACCACTTAGGCTGCAGACTCAAATCTGTCAATAAATTACTGTCACACTTGCAGGTACAGATATGCAGCCCACAAATCAAAACTGTGATCGATGTCCACCAGTTCTCTGATCAGTCTGCTGCCAGTAACATGTTTCTAGAATCAGCTCCTCCCTTGATCCCTGCCACCGCACTGAGATTGATGCCACCTCTAAGGGTACCGCTGAATCTTCTCACTTCTTGACTATAGCTTGTCTTCCAGGTCTTCCTTCCAAATTCATCTTCCAGGGATTCAGCGTGCACTGTGAGCAGCCTCTCAACAAAAAATTAACATGGCTGAGCTAGCCACAACTGTAACTACACAGCAGCAAATCATAAGTGCTGTGGACTTCATCAAGCACTGCTACTCTTCCTGCAGTCTTCCCCCCCGGACACCCCACAATACTGGCTGGATGGAATTACGTAACAAGAGCCAGCACAAGTCAAGATGCCATGTGGAGACTAGCTTTTCAGCTTTGTAGTGGGTGGCATCAGTTTCTTGCCCCTTCTAATGAGTATGTACTCAATGGTTTACTTACTAAATCAGTAGCTATGCCCTTGCCTTGTGTGATCGCATTGCATAGCTAGCATTTCTGTGGCCGTGTGGCTGGCTTTCCAGATTTTTGCAGTCAGCACTGATTTCTGTGGTCAGCTCTGATTTCTGTGGCCATTACTGCAACTGTAGAATCACAGTAAACACAGGGCCCTGTTAATAGCAGACATCTCACATGGCATCAGAAATAAGATCAGCTTCTTCGCTAATGATACCAAGTTGGGGGAGGTGGTGAGTGACATAGAGGGATGGCAGGAACTGCAGAATGACCTGATTAAACTGGTGGAGTAGTCAGAAGAGTGGAAGCTGGGGTTCAATGCTAAAAAGTGCAAAGTGATGCATTTTGGAGTGAAGAAACCAGGGAGGAGATATCAGGTGGGTTGAGTACAGCTAGGTACCACTGAGGAGGAAAAGGATCTAGGGGTGGTTGTAATTGGGAAAATGAACAACTCAGGGCAGTGCAAGAATGTGGCAGCAGAGGCCAACAGGATGCTGGGGTATATTGGGAGAAGAATCTCCTCCAGGGACAGGGAGGTGATCCTGCCTCTCTACAGGTCACTGGTCAGACCACACTTGGAGTACTGTGTGCAGTACTGGTGCCCATATCTAAAGAAGGATAGCAGACTACTGGAAGGGTTGCAGCACAGAGCAATTCCGATGATACAGGGACTGGGGGAATGGCCACATGAGGAGAGGCTGCGTGACTTGAATATGTACTCCCTGCAGAAAAGGAGAGATCGGGGGATATGATTGACACCCTCAAGTACTTAAAGGGGATTAACAAGACAGGAACAGAAGTGATATTTAAGTTAAGCAGGGGGAGGGACATAAGAGGTTATGGTCTTAGATTGGAGGGGGTAGATATAGAAGGGAAATGAGGAGACACTTTTTCACAGAGAGGGTTATGGCAGAATGGAAATCTCTGACAGAGGAGCTGGTATCCTCAAGACAGTGGGGATTTCAAAAGGGGGTGGGACAAGGTGAGATGGGAGGTTATTGTGAAGGGAAGGGAGAAGGGCAGCTGCAAGGTATGTGTGTTAGCTGCACATTCGAGCAGACTTGATGGACCATGTGGCTTGTTTCTGCTGGCAAATTTCCTATGTTTGTATGTTCCTAGTTGCACTGATCCAATGGACTGTTTTCAGGCATGACCCAGGCCATAAAAATGGTACATAGGTAATACAGACAATACACTTACAATAACAAAGAAAGGTACAGGAAATAGAATACATTGAATATATTGAGTACAGCTAGATACGACTAAGTGCAAGAATACAGTTGAAATACAATACAGTAGCAGCTAAAGTGAGGGTGCAGTATACATGCTGTACAATCAGTCAGTCTTATGACAGTTCAGCATTGTACAACAGGACCATTATTCATAAGTAAAGAAGAGCATATCCAGTTATCATTGTCCTGAGAGGGAGATCCCACAGGGTTCAGGGGGCAGTTCTGCCCAGGACAAGTCCTACCCCCAAAAAAAGTGTGGGGGGAGTAGGAAAAATTATATAAGGAGTTAGAAAGAGAGTCCCCATGGTCCCTCTCCTCTCTACCCCACCTAGGGCAGATCCCCCACCAAAGGACCAGACCACATCCAGGAAGAACCCCCCTGGTTAACAAGGGAAGGAGCTACAGGAGGAAGCCCCTAAGGCCAGGGTAAGAAGCCCTACTTGCCCTCCCTCTCAGGGTGGGTCTCTGTCACTGAGGAAGATAACAGAGCACCCAGAGGTACCAGAAGGACCCAGCCCATAATTGGCCTCAAGGAGGGGGAGGGAAAGCAGGGAGGAGGTATTGCCCCAGGACTGAGGCCCAGAAGGGAAAGTGCCAGTGATGAATGGTGAAGATATACAAGAAGATCAAGAATTACAATAAGTATTTAATTTTCATATCTTGCCTATGTTAGTCTTCACCATTCATCACTGTCCAGGTGAGTACTGAGCTCTCCGAAGGGGGCCCAGCACTTCCCTGAGGGACATGACTCTCTCAGTCTCTTGAAAGGGAGGACCACAAAAGAAGGTGACCAATTTCAGGCCAGTTAGGCCTGTGACTGGTCAGGGTGAGGTGGGTCTCCCATTGCCTAGGAGGCAGAAGTTGCCCCTGTAGTTCCCACCTTACCACATGGGAGAAAAGGTGGATCCTATGGAGAGCAGAGACAGCACCCTACACCATGCCAAGGGTAACAACTTTGATAAATGAAGCCACATTTTCTGCCTAATGCAGATCACTATCACTGCTAGCCTTGAATCTACCTCATTGACATCAGAAGACACCCTTGCCTGGTGTCTTGTGAGCTCCAGGCCCTGCACAGAGAAGGCAACGGCCTTTCTGGTTGCCTTCATGTCAGGCAGCAATGTCAGCAGCTGACCAAGCAGTAACCACAGAATCCTGTTGTAGGCAGTGTGGTGTGCCTGATAAGCAGCAAAGCTGAGCATAATACAAGCCGAAGAGAGCACTATCCATCTCCAGTGGTCAAACTCAAAAGAGTCCACATCCGGGGGCCAGCTGCAGTCCAGGTGTCTATGACCAGAAGTGGTATCCAGTACCCTCACTCCTGAAGTGGGATAAGGCAAGGTCCCTGGAGACTCCTGGTGTGTGCAATACCTGTGCTGACCATCCATAGAGGCTGGAGTTTTTGACAGATGGGCACTGCTAGGTGTAGGCAACACTTCCTGGAAGGAACTCGGCTAAGATAGGATGACCATGTGGTCCACACTGAATTCACTAAGGAAAACACGCATTGTCCACTTAGTATAGCATCTTGCAATGTGGGATAGATGCAGATCGCTGACCAGCCTCGATAGGAAGCTCTGATACTCTATCTGATCAGTGTCTGAGGACAGGAGGTCACGTGATGAGCTGATTCAGAGAGACATTTCCCGAGTGTCTCCGAGGCCCCGAAGCATTAAATTTAAGTTTATTTACTCTAGGACTGGCAACAGACATTTTAAAATAACCGTTAAGAGCTCCGGAGACGGCGGTGGTGCATTTCCTTGCCAGCGATCATAGGGTCACGAAGCTTTGAAGACCGGTGAGTGAACACAGATTAGGGGCGAATTGGCAAGTTCAGGCCGCGCCTTTGCCGGAAGATGGAAGCCGAATTCGCAGAGCCCCTGGTGGGGCGAGCTCCAGCCACTAAGAGGCCTAAATCCCAGTCGCCTACTATACTTGAGCAGGACGAGGAGCCAGGGAAGGAAGGGGGCTTGGGCTCAAATGCAGAAGACATTAGGGAAATCAAGACACTATTGCAAGGGCTGGTGATCGATTTTGCCAAGGTAAAACCGGCGTTACACTCTTTGGCACAAAGAATGGGTGATGCTGAAGCCCGGATTTCCTCGCAGGAGATGAAGGTTTCTGTACTTGACCAGGAGGTGGGGACAATTCGGAAAAAGCTGAAGAAATTGGAGGAGAGGGTGGAGGATCAGGAATCAAGAAACCGCAGAAATAACCTAATCCTGGCTGGGCTACCAGAGAAGGCTGAAGGCCCCAATTGTGTTTCCTTTATGCAGGAGCTCCTGTTAAAGTTGCTAGGCCCTACACCATTCGGGGAAGGTTATAATCTGGAAAGAGCTCACCGGGCATTGCGGGAGATGCCGCCGCCGGGGGCGAGGCCCCGAGTCATAATTATGCGATTTCTTAATTACAAAGAAAAGTCCCATGTGCTGCTTGCTGACAGACAAAAAAAGTCTCTGCAATGGAACGGTGCTTCATTATGGTTTTTTCAAGATCAAACGCCAGCGATTCGAGAAAAGCAAAAGGAGTATGCTGACATTAAGAAGAAGCTTTATCTTGCAGGAATAAAATTCCGACTTCAATTTCCTGCTACTTTGGTGGTGCGTCTCCAGGCTGGAGAGAAGAGGTTCCTCACGGTGAAGGACACGTTGGAGGGGCTACGGGTTGAGCTCCCAGATTTATTTAAACCCCCAACATGACTGCTTGCAGACAAAAGAAGATCGGGCCTACCTGATGGCTGAGATGGAAGAAGAGCAGGGGAGTTTAAACTTTTTAAGGCAGGTTGGCTCTATTGCTTCTGGTTAAAATTTGAACGTTTAAGGGACTAGCCAAGACTGGGTTTATAGGACCCGCGATGGGTCACGAGGTGTCAAATTACAAGACTCTGGTGCACTAGTAGTGGTCATGGGGGAAGGGGGACCACTAAACTTACTATTTGTGTTACTAGACTCAAGAATACCCTCATGACCCTGGACTATTGGAGGGAGTGGCTAGAAGGGGGTGATGAGGGAATTTCTACCACAAAAAGGGTCAAATAGCCAGTGCTATACCTGCTAGTGGGCACTGTTAGGTATCAAGTGGGCCTTTGCCAGCTTTGGGGAAGGATGGAGAGGGGGAGTGGCCAAAGGGATCTGGATCCAAGCAGCTCTAGTAACCAGAGGGATATCACCCTGGGATGCAAGGGAATTTAAAATGGAGCAGTGCTGGCTCAAGATATAATTTATCAAGGAGGGCTTTGAGAGGGATTCCCTCAATTTTCTTTTTGTTTATTTTTTCTTTCACCTATGGAAAATTTAAGGGGGTGATGGACTGCAGAGAAGATGGGGCCTTCACATTCAGGATTTTGGGGGACCCAGGGGCCAGATTCCGGGGCTCGATGTCAGAGGATGGGGCTGGAGGGGGGCACTGGAACGGGTTCATCCATGACTCAACTTCAGATAGATGGTCGATCTGAGGATCGGGGGACAAAGGGGGGGAGGGGGGACAAGGGTGGAGAGAGAGAGAGTCCAAGTATGGGAACAATAAGAATGCAGACCTTAGTGAGGCACAATATTTGGGCTTACTTGAAAAAATGTTGATGTTTAATGATGGCATGTTTTAAAATAATCTCTTGGAATGTAAAAGGGCTCAGGGGTCGACGTAAAAGAATGATCATTCTGCGATATATTGAACAACGAGGAGCACGCATGGCAGCACTACAAGAGACACATTTATTGACTGATGAGCTGGATGGTCTCAGGAAGCGATGGGTGGGACAGGTATATGGAGTGGGAAAGGACAGGGCCTCCGGGGGGGGTGGCGATTTTAATAAAGAAATCTTGCCCATATGAAGTGGTGCAAGTGATAACTAGGCAAGATAGTCGGGGGATCTACTTGTCGGGCACTTTGTTTGGTAGGGCGGTTTGGGTTGCATCCATATATGGACCAACTCCCCCTGACCCTAAATTTTTTGCCTCAATAGAAGGGGATATAGCTACCCTCCCCCCGCACTCACTTATCCTAGCTGGTGATTGGAATATTTATTTTGATAACCAGGAGGACAGGATACCTCCACATAGCGGGCCGAAGACCAAGGCCCAGTTAGCCCTGGCTAAGTTTTTGAAGACAGCAGTATTGGCTGATCCAATCAAGAATCTTTCAAATAGGGGCAGTGACATGACATTTTATTCGGCGGCACACAAGAGTCATACTAGAATTGACCCTTTTTTGGTTAATAGAGAGGCTCTTGCAGAGATCAGAGAAGTGCTGACTGAGGGTAGGACCCTCTCAGACCACTCTCTCATTCAGATGCAGTGGGAACCAAGACCCACACCGCCTAGACCCTACAGATGGAGGCTTCATGACTCGCTTTTGACAGAGGCCATGAGAAGGGATGAATTAGAGGGGGCCCTACAGGAGATTATGAGGTCCCAGCTCCCCACACTGAAAGATAAAAGATTAGCTTGGCCTACCTGTAAGTTCTTATATGCCGAGGCAGCCAGAGCCCTAGCGGCAAGGGACAAGTCGCTCAGGAGGGCCAAAGAGGAATTTTTGATCGGGGCGATATACTCATTGTCACAGCTAGAAGGGTCCTCGGGGGAAATAGATGCGGAACTTAAAAGTCTGAGAAGGGAACTGTCAGAAATTGGTTATGGGAAAACAGAGTTATGGCTAAATAAGATTAATGCTAAATTCCTACTGCAGGGTGACATCCCTGGGCACCTTTTAGCAGCCAAAATTAAAGAGTGGGAGGCTAGCAGGACAATTATATCAGTTCAGTATGAAGGGAAGCTGGTTACAGATCCGCAAGAAATGGCTGAGGCCTTTGCATCATTCTTCACAGAAATCTACCAAGCTAAAGACTTGGTGGGGGAGAAGGAGGCCAACAGTTATCTAGAAGGAATCCAGTTACCAATTCTGGACCCTGCCCAAGCTAAGGAACTAGAAGCTCCAATAAGAGCATCCGAGATTGTTGAAGTGGTGCGGTCTCTTCCTCTAGGTAAATCACTAGGGCCTGACGGTCTTACTGCTAAATTTTACCAGACCCATATCCAGACCATACTCCCTGTACTCCATGAGTTTTTCCTTACTATAATGAAGGAGGGAATCTACCATTCACCACTCTACCAGGCGTATGTTACTTTAATACCCAAGCCAGACAAGCCCAGGGACGCACTAGGTAGCTACAGGCCTATAGCGTTAATAAACCAAGATATTAAGATTCTCACCAAAATCCTGGCAAATAGGATCTTGACTATTGCTCCTAGTTTAATCAGTCAGGAACAAGTAGGTTTTATTTCGGGGAGAGGGGCGAAAGACGCTCTTAGGAAAATCCATCATATCCTGAATTCTGCCCCAGACTCTCAGCTACCCTTGGCCCTGATCTCCCTAGACGCTGAGAAAGCATTTGATCGGGTCTCACATCCATTTCTATTTGCTACACTGGAGAAAATGAGGTTCCCCGGAGGTCTCCTTAGAGGTATTAAGAATTTATACGCTGATCCAACAGCTAGAATATTATGTAATGGTTATATCTCGAGGGAATTGCAACTAAGTAATGGGACTCGTTAAGGGTGTCCTCTCTCACTGATATTGTTTAACATATATCTAGAACCCCTTCTGAGATCTATAAATAGGGATGTTAAGGTCCAGGGGATCAGGATTGGGGGAATGGAGCTAAAACTCTCAGTTTTCGCAGATGACATACTCCTTCATTTACAAGATCCAGTATCCAGTTTTGAGAGAGTAAGAGATTTAATAGACTGCTTTTCTAAGGTCTCTAACTACAAGCTGAATCTTACTAAAACACAAATCTTACCCTTGACACCACATGTATTTAAGGCAGATTTTTCACCCCTGGGAGTAGAGTGGAATACAGATAAATTGAAGTATCTTGGCATTTGGATTACAGCAAACCAGGAGTCTGGGGCTGATGCCAATTTGGGGGGATCATATATGTGGTTAAAGGGGATATTATAAGATGGAACAAGCTACCGTTGAACTTTACGGCGCGTCTGGGTCTCATTAAGATGAATGTTTTACCGAGACTGCTATACCCGGTATATTTAGCCACATATAGTATCTCTACTAGTTGGTTTAGTACAATCAGAAGGCTAATTTCGGGATTTCTGTGGAATAACAAACCAGCCAGGATAAAGTACAATGTCTTGCGACTGCCGTATGAGGAGGGGGGCATTAGGTTACCTGACCTCCATGCTTATTATGTGGCAGGCCAGTTGGGCCTTATGGCTCAATGGGTGGAAAGTGATGAGGAGAAAAATTATATACCTGCGTGGTTGCAAATTGAAAAGCAATTGTTATTGAGCTCTGGCTTTACCCCCGAATCGATGCTATATGCTAAGCCCAAAAAAAGTTTCTTTAGAGAGGGGTATGGGAACCCAATCAGGAAAACCGTGGAGGCCTGGTGGTCCTTTCTCACTCCGGTACAAAGATGCTCTCAAACGAGGTCCAGAGACCAGCCCATATTGGGTAACCCTAATTTGGATATAGGGGGTCGGGTACTTGGACACCGGTGGTCCAATTATTTGTGTGGCTTAAGATTGAAGGATGTGTTGCAGGGAGGTAAAATAGTCCTGCCATTACAATGCGAGGGACTGCCCTTTTTCCAAAGGTTACAGCTTAAACAAATGATAGCAGGGTTCCGGAAGGGGATGGGGGACCCGATAGATAACTTCTTTTCATGGGGGAGTTTAAGGGAAGCCTTCCGGAAAGCTAACCCACTTTCACAAGTTTATAAACTTCTCTTGGACTTTCTGGGCTCCAATACTCCTACACAAATCCCTTACTGGGACAAGGTGATGGCTCCTAGAAATCTTAGGTGGGAAACTATTTGGAAGACCACCAAATACAATGTGATTCCCAAGTATAGAAACATGCAGATTTTTGTGGTTCACGACATATATTATACCCCTGTAAAGTTATATGGCAGAGGGTTGAGACAGACAGATCTGTGTTTCAGGTGTGAGAAGGAAGTGGGTGATCTGCTACATATATTGTGACGATGTAGCAAAATCTCACCCTTATGGAGGGAGATTAAACGGGGCATGGACCCAATGCTGGATTATACAGCTTTTATAATTCCAGAAATATGTGTTCTGGGTGACTTTTCTCAGATCATAGGGATTGCACCCAAATTTCACCTTTCTTTAATGGTGTCGGTAGTCAAGGCGTTCTTAGTCAAGCATTGGAAGGACGATCAGGTTTGTGCATACGAACAATGGGTGAGAGAGCTGTTGGGGATATTGGCCAAGATAAAGAGACACCTATTCTCTGAGGGGAGACAGGAGCTATATGTTAAAATATGGGCAATATTAGATGCGATCTACTCCCAGCAAGTTACAAACACTGGAACCCAGGTCTGTCTGTCAGATAATGATTAGCAAAGGAAAATATGCTGGAGTGTTTAATGCCTATATATTGCTTGTGCCTTCTTGTACTATGTTTTTTCCTCTATTATCCCCAATAATCTGGGTAATGTCTGGACTTAAAGTTTCCTAGATGGTCAAAATTGGGGTCATACTGGGTTCACTACCAAGATAAAAGGGGATTGGTTTTGGTCTGCAGGGGCTTAAGGGGTTGGGGACTCTCTCTCTCTCTCTCACTCCAAGGGACACATTGGGAAGCCATCCTGCAGGAGTCAGGCTCCTTTGGGGGCTGTAGGATATAATACCCTTGCAAATGGATATAAGGGAAGATTGATTCAATGAGGGGAAGGGTGTACTCTAACATTGGTCAGCATGCTATATTAAGGCACTATTGATTCTGGAACTTGACCACAATGTGGGGCGGCTCCCCAGTGTGCTTGTACATAGGGGATGTACATAGTTCGCACAGCCAGTTTTGGGTTGTGTCCCTGGCTTGGCCAGGTATGTGTAATGTCTGTTTGTCTGTCTGCTCTACTGAAAATGAATAAAGGTGATTTAAAAAAAATGATCAGTGTCTGAGGACAGATGGACAGAGGTATCCTCTTCCTTGAAGGAGGAAGATGAGGAGGCTGATGAATCTGAAGAGTCCAAGTCTTGCTGCTGCAGGGGAGACAGGTACAAGGTTCAAGGTTCAATGTTTTATTGTTCAGCAATCAAGCCTTTACAACATACTAAAAGCATAAAATTATGTAGAAAAAAGAAGAGAAAAAAAATATTAAATCTAATATTACATTTAAAATTTTGACACATAAAAATCCATGAACAAATTAATTGTCATAGGCAGAGAGATGTTTTTCTTTGTGTTTCAACACTTGATAAAAAAAACTTGAAACCATCTTAGCCTCCTCCAATGTCTGAGGGTGAAGAAGTATGAATAAAATATCATATTTTGCATTCACGTATTTAATAAGGAAATCATTTAACAGATTAAACATTGGGGTTTTATATAAAGGGCACTGTAACCGTAATATGATAAAGATCTTCTTGAAAACCCTTTTTACATCTGCAAAACTCCAAACCTAAATTGGGTGGAGTCATCTTATTAAAAAAAGCATATTTAGAACAGATGATTCCCAGTCTTGCCCAAGTAGTCATTTTTTCTTTCTAACAGGGACAGCCCAAGAGTAAGATATTTCTCTATAAATACATCAGTTTTATTTTGAGCTAACCACCTGGCCTGACGTTTAACTCTGAGGAGCTCCATTTGCTTATCATAGGCAAGCCTAAGTATTTTCTTTTTAACATACTCTTTAAACACATAAGATATTGATATTGATTTCTCCCAATCTGTCCAAAGATGAAGCATATTAACACTGCCCAAAATACGTTGAATATTTTTGACCCAAGGAGACCTAAAATTCTGTTTATGCCAAGATAATTTTTCTCTAAGGCATAGTAGAGGCATAATATTAGTCTGTTGATTAATAACTTTGACCCAGTAACTCATGAGACGTATATCAATTATTGTAACAATAGGTACTCTACCCAATTCAGCCCTAACTATAACATCAGAAGTGGCAAGTGGAACCTGCAATAAAGATTTATAATAGAGAGAAAGTGTGATCTCCAACCATGAAGGGTCATTGTTGTTCCAGACCTCTGCACCGTACAAAAGAATAGGATTAATTTTGGCCTCGCCGGCTATCAATGCCGGCGAGACCAAATATCCTGCCTATTTCCTAGCAAAATGCAAGAGAGCCCTAACAATCAGTTTTGCCCTTATCACCTGTCCTCTCCAATGCTCTATCCAGTTTCCATTCAAAACAAATGTCACCCCCAAATATATATAAGAGGATACCACCCTCAATAAGTTCGTTATTTAAATAAATCCTTGGTTTAATTTGATGTCCCTGTAAGGGTGCAAAAATCAGCAACTTAGTTTTTTTCAAATTTATTAATAAGTCCAAATGTTTACATTTAGAGCAAAATTGATTTATTTTATTTTGTAAACCTTAAGCAGATAAAGCAAAAATAATTAAATCATCTTCATAGGCCAGACAATGTACTGGGATATTCTTAATTTTTGGGGAATCAAGAATATCTATATCTTTATAAGTCAGAAGGGCATCAATATACAAATCAAAAAGAAGGGGGGCCAGAGGACATCCCTGTTTAACTCCGGAAGTTGTACTGAAATAGTCAGAAATGTTGCCCTTATTATCATATCTAATAGCCGATGTTGTGTGAGAATATAACCTAATAATGGGGGCTAATAAATTTAATGGTATGCGTCTATTTAATAATATCTCCCATAACTTGGCTCTATTAAACGAGTCAAATGCTGCAGAAAAGTCTACAAACACAGCATACAGCTTCATTTTACGAAATGATCTATATTTTTCTAGCAGATGGGCTAGGATGTAAATATTATCTGTCATAGAAAATTCCTTACGAAAACCTGCTTGAAAGATCGATAAAGGGGAATTTGCAGTTATCCAATCTTGTAATTTATGTAATATTATTTTAGCAAAGATTTTTCCACTAATGTCAGTAAGACTGATTGGACGATGATTAGATGGCAAATGAAGCTGGCCCTTTTTATGAATTGGAACTATTATATTTCTTGTCCAAGATAATGGAATACATCTCTCTTTTAAACAGATATTGAAAAAATTTGTAAAAAAAACTACCCAATAATTCAAATACCCCTTGTAAATTTCTCCTGGTATCAAATCGGGTCCAGGTGCTTTATTATTTGATAAATTCACAATGGCTTCTTCCACCTCTCCAAATGAAAACACTAACGATGTGTATCCCCCCTCAATGTTAAAATTTTCTATCACATCATCATCGTTGGTAGGATGTCTATTAAATAGTAGACTATAATAATATATCCAAGTTTCCTTGGGGTTATATATGGGAGGTCTAGAATTCTGATCAGCTGTCCCCTTGGACACCAAAGCCCAAAAAAGCTTAATATCACCCTCCTTAATAACTCGGTACATAACACCCCATTGCTTTTCAGTAAATTCTCTTTTTTTCTGGCGGAGAAATTCCTTGTACTCCCTTCGCATTTTATTTAAATTTATAATCGCCATCTTACTCGGATTTTTTTTGTCTGCCTGATGGCCCTCATCAAATTTCTTTTCTCCTCCTACAATACTCATAAAACCAGGATACTAACTGGGCTAACACTATTAACTGAATAAATCAGTGTCTTAATCTGTTGATACCCTATGTTGAATAATTCACTGATCCTTTCACCTTTGGAGCCATTATGTACCTGCTAAAATAACTCAACAAAAATAGAAGAATATAAAAGGTTCAAACTCCTTGCATCGACTCATTATTCAATCTTAACCTTTTTTTCCTACTAATCTCAATATCTGCCAAGAGCTTATTGGGGGGGGGGAGAAATGACACTATCAGAAGTCCTAAAGTCCAGCAAAATTGCTGCATGATCGCTTTCTGTTCTCATAGCCACATATAATCTCCTGCAGAAATGATAGCTAAAAGGAGAGCATAAAATAAAATCAATTACGCTCTTACCAACCGGGGAGAAAAAAGTGCTATCACCCCGACGATCCCCTTCTAATCTCCCATTAAGAATTTGAGATTATTCTCTGTGATAAAAGTACTAAAACATCACCCTGCCTCATTTACAATCATGTCAGTTGTATTTCTTTTTTCCAAATCTGCCATATATAATAGTTCTTGTAACAATGATAAATTATCGAAGTCGGCTATCCTAGTGTTAAAATCCCCAGCTAAAAGGACAGTATCTATCCAATTTAACTGTATCATTAAATCTATTTCCATCAATTGTATGGACCAAAAATCATATGTAGAGTAAGTGTGAAGACATGGTGGAATATAAATGTTAACAATCAGAACCATACAAAGGTCCCAGTTAACCACTGCCGTAAGGATCTCGGGAGTTGGAGAGTAACTTTTGATTACCCTTAATCCTTCCCTAATTTTGATCATTGTAACCAGACCTCCGTTGTTCCTCTCATGTCTTTTCCCTTTAATTGCTGGCACAAAACTAGTTTCATATCCATTCAGGAAAGGAGATGTTAAAACCCATGTCTCCTGAAAAATAATCACTTCATGTTCCGAAATAAAAGCAACCCACTGTGGATCCACAAACTTATTTTGGAGTCCTGCTATATTCCAATTAAGGACATTATAACCAGGGTTGCTTTCTGACCCCCCTTCCTGCTCTAATGAGGACTCATTACTTTGTATTTCCAAAAAACTTAGTCAAGGTTGGATGGCTCTAGACTGACCTGATGTCTCCCATTCATTCAATTCCACCAGGTAAATACCCACCTCATCCAACACATGTCTATTTTCAAAAAGTAATACTAACAATTGTACAGAACCAATAATACAGTTAATCTGAGTACCCTCTTTATCATTCCAAACTCTATTCACCTCCACAAATTCTTCTGGAAGTATATGAGTTTTAATAATAGTTGATAAAATCATCCGCAATAATGATGGTAAATTAGTAGCAGTTTCTCCTCCAATATATCCAGCCCAAAAATATAGATCATTGAGGTTTCACGGAAACTCCAAACTCCCAATTCAGTGTTACAAGAGTAGTTTTGAATATATCATATGTTAACATTTTCCTATTTTTGCCCTATTATAAACATTTTCCAAATTGTTGACCAGGTCACTGGTGTTGATAACAGTAATCCCAAAGAGTCTACCAGGCCTTGCTTAGCCCAGACCAATTTTGCCATATCCATGTTAGGGAGCATAAAGTAAACTGAATTAGTAGGGTTGAAAGTATCCCTAGTCACCATATGCGGCTGTTGGTAACCCTAATTCTGCTCTCAACATATGGGCTATCATGCTGGTTAGGGTTACAGTAGATTCATAATGTTTAAAATACAGCTTATCTAATTTAAAAACTACTTCTTTCCCTGTACAGATTAAATTATATGCTTTCAGGTCATACCCTTTGGGGTTACTATCCTCCTTAGCCAACATGAAATTTGGGCACAGATCTTTATTAAACTGATCTACCTTAATTAAATTCTCCTTTGACTTTGTTTTTTGTTTCGCAATGTAATCACCTTCCCCCTTTTCTTGATCTTTTATAAGTGTCCCATCCACAAATGTAGATTTGTTTTTTTGGTCAGAATTCTTCCTTGTATCTCTCTGTACCTCTCCTATCCTAATGGTACCTGTAGCCCCAATTTTATTAGTCTTTTCATTCTTAGTGTTTAATTCATCTTTCTGTTTTCCTAAATTAGAGTCTGAATAAGTCCCACAGGCCCAAGCTTTTCTTCCCCTTTTTTCTTACTTACTCCACCCCTCTTTTTGACCTTTTTATGTTTTGAGGGAGCTTGAACATTTAGGGGAGAAAATGACAAATTATGCCTAGATCTGTGAACTTTTTTCCTCCAATAATTGTGAAATTTGTTGTTCGAAAGCAGCAAACTTCACAACACAAAAACTAGAAAGAGTTTCCAAAGCTGTCTTAATACCATTATATGCCTCCAATAAAACAACATTGGACATTACTGGATGTGCAAGAGACTTAATGGTATATTTTGATATGGTATCCGGACACTGAACCAAAAAATCTTTATCTAAATGAATGTACTGGACCTCTTTGTCCGTTTTTTGAAAAAACTCTTCAGGCACATCATTAAGGGATGAATACACCATTTCTTTAGAGTTGATATTGCAGACCCCTACCTCACTAGAGATCTCTAATGGACTAAATAACTTTATTCCTGAGGGAAAGCATGAAATACCATCATCTTTATCTATATAATCTCCTTGCCCAGACATGCATTGCTGACTTGCTTCTACTTCCCCCATCCACTCATCTTGTCTAAAAACCTGGGAATGATCCGCTATATTTGTTTTTCCCAAAAGTGGTACAATCGTAATCTCTTATATTGGAAACCATATGTGTGCTGTTCATTTTTGGAACGTCCTGAAAAATATTATTGGGGGCTTTAGAAAGGGTTTTTTTTTTTAAAGAAATCAGTGATTTTCCCTTGGGACAGAGTTTTAACACCGGTCTCTAAGTTACTAATTGCTTCCAAGTCCGGAGTTATATTCTTATTATCAAAAGAGGATAATTGTTTAAATTCCTCAAATTCCCTGTTAGTCCCATCGCTACCACTAAATTGGTTCCCCAATAAACTAATCAAAGTCTCTTGATTTGTATTATTCGGACTGTTCTTATCCCAGCTCTTAGCCATCAGAATTTGGTTTCTTCCATTAAATTCTGAACTGTCTCCAGCTAAATCTGATCTGCATTCCTCATTCATAAGCTCCTTAAAGGAGTGAGGTAAGTAGGATACTACGGGACTTTCTACCAAATCCTTAGGGGTCAAAGCTGTGATGACCAATTCCTGCGTAAAAACACAGCAATTACCTTTTTTATTCTTTTTTGGATTTATCCTTTGCTTCCCTTTAATTGCCCCTTTAATAACTTTGTTTACCATCTTACCACTTCGAGTATACATATAAGGAGAGAAGAGAAAAAAAAATTAAATCCTAACTCAAAAAATGGGACTGAAAAGGAGTCAGGTGACAGCTTATCTAAACAGCTGAGTCTTCCACAAGCATCACTCCTTAAATTTGTAGAAAGCCTTCCAACCCGAAAACAGCCAGACCCACCAGTTAAAACCAAAAAATACAGAACCAGATAAACAATAAAACCTATTTAAAATGAGGTCCCTCTCTTTTATGGGTACATATTCCTATGCAAAATCTACTCCGAGTGGCGCTCGCGCCACTCACGCTCGTGCTATGCGTGAGCGCGATGTTTAAATGCTGCAGCAAACCCTCCCACAGAGGCAAACCTGCTCTATTATTGGCTCACCCCTGAGCTGAAATTATATGCAGGTAAATGGCCTCTTGCACACACCTGGGTAATCCCCTCAGTTCAGCAGAGCAGCGAGATGAAACAAATCAGGGCATTTTAAGTTACAAAGTCACACATATGCTGCACTCACAGTCATTTTCAAGCTGCCAAACTGTTCCAAAAACACAGATCTCTTGAATAGCTGCTGCTCAAGTAGATTGCACAAGTGTCCCAGTGGAAATAAAAGGCTGGTGATCTTGCAGGGAAGGACAGAGGCAAACCTGCTCTATTATTGGCTCACCCCTGAGCTGAAATTACATGCAGGTAAATGGCCTCTTGCACACACCTGGGTAATCCCCTCAGTTCAGCAGAGCAGCAAGATAAAACAAATCAGAGCATTTTAAGTTACGAAGTCACACATATGCTGCACTCACAGTCATTTTCAAGCTGCCAAACTGTTCCAAAAACACAGATCTCTTGACTAGCTGCTGCTCAAGTAGATTGCACAAGTGTCCCAGTGGCCGGGAGACAGGTAAATGACCTGCTCATCCATAGCCCTGACATACCTGAGGAAGATGGCAGCAGTGGCTTTGAACTGCTCCCAGGTCAAGGGTCATGAAGGACCCACATTCCCTGGGAAATGACGTGGGGTGGCTGAGGTAGTGGGGAGACACACTTCACCTTATCTGAGTGACCTCTGCCAGGGCTAAGGGACCTCACTGGTGATCTTGGACCTCCTGGGGATCCACTAGTCTGCACAGTTACTGGCCGCTTAACCAGCTCAACACAGTCAGGACTGAGCCCTGAATGGGAAACTCCCCTGTAAGGAGACTGGGGCCGCATAGAACCTGAAGGGTGGACCACAACCCACCCAATAAGTCCTCCCTTTAAGGGGATGAGGAAGAGGACAGGGGCTCAGCACTGTGACACATCCCTGAACCCCCAAGGGTCCCCGGGGAAGGTTGCTGCCCCATGTCCTACCTCCTCAACCCCATTAATTCTGAGGTCAGCCTCTTCCTCTCTCTCAAAGACAGGGACTGCGCCAATCCTACAGGCCTCCTGAGGGAGGCTGCAGAAAAGTGAGTCCCTGTTCTGGCCTGGTTGGGACAGCACCGGGACAGACAGCTTAGTAGGCCCCCGAGACCCAAACCACCATCCCCTCAGATGTAGGGTCATTATTGGTAGGCACGCTGCTGATGTCACCACTGGCATGGGAGCCAGCACCGATCATAATCACCAGTGCTAAGGGAAGGTTTCCTGGGAGGGCACAGAGTTACTGGGCACTGGAGAATCCTCTGACTCTGATGAGTTGGGCAGCCAGACCAGATCAGTCTCCCAAGTGTCTGGCTCTGGAGAGAAGGAGATCCAGAAGCCCTCCAGCCAAGCAGCCCCAGAGGATTTCCCACCCACAGTGCCATTTGCAGTGCAGCAGGAGGGCCCATTATCACTCACGGTGTTGATCACCAGAGCTGCAAATGGCCCCGGGATATAGAACAGCACTGGTGGGCAGCAGTGAGAAGCCACCTTTGAAAGGCCCAGCAGGCATAGGCCATGACACCGGGGGATCCTGCGCCTCTGAGGAGTTGACTGTCTGTGGATTGCTACCAGCCTGGCCCCCAAGATGCTGGGACCAATCCTCCAACACTGCAGAAGAGACCTCCTTCCTGGCAAGGCTAGAAGAAGAGGATGCCCCCTCATCATAGGTCTCTATAGAATTGGGAGGAGATCTGAAGGAAGGGTGGAGAGACCTGTACTAGGGGTCCCTCAGACAACACTGCACTCTGAAAGTCAGTGGATTGCAGCTGACTTTACACATGCAGTGCTCCAGTGCTCCATGGCCCATGGAGAGGCACACGTCGCAAGTATCAATATCATGAGACAGACCCAGGCAGGTGAGGTATGTCATGCTGGTCCACAATGGACATCTGCCAGTGCAGGGACACTGACTCATAGGATGCCAGTCTGCCTTGGAAGAGTGCTTTTTGTCCAGAGATGAACCCAACATAACTCGCAGTAACTAAAATAATAATAAGAAACAGACTCAGCGCTGCTTCAAGAAAGAAAAAGGAAAGGTCTTACTGGATTCCTGCAGAAAACAGCATCAAGTTACTAGTGGATGGTGGAACTGGAATGGAGCAAAAATGGTAACAACGACGTCGAAACAACTAACTAGGCCATAATGTCACAGATGAAATTTCTTCAGCAGGTGCAAGGTGTTGCATTCTTGATGGTAGGAGAAGCAGAACTGGGGTGGAGGAGTAATTGGTGGCCATTGCTGGCTGACACGTGAGCACCATGTAATGCATCTCCCTTAAGGGCTGCACCACCTCCAGTGCTGGCTCCTCCCCCTACATAAAGAAATCTCATGCTAGGTGATGTGCTCCGGCTGTCACCCAGAGAGTGATAAATGGTGAAGATTGACACAGGGAAGATCAGTAGTACTGTGCTGTAGTTACACAATTGGCCTGAAGTGATAGTTGCTGAAATTACTGTTGCCTCCCTTCTGCCTCAAATCAATTCTTCCTAGCAAATGTAGCTATGTATGTCACACTTTGCAACAAATGTTACATATGTAGTTACATTTCCAGCATAAATCCATTTTTCTGTTGCTCTTTGCAACAGTTGTTACATGAGTAGTTACACTTACAGCATAAATCAATTTGTGCCAAAAAAGAAACGGTTGTGGTTGCACATGTAACTACCACTTCATGCAAATTGTATAACTACACACCAGTCAAATGTGAAAGTATTTAACAACTACATAGTATTTACAGTGCAATAAAAGTGTAGTTACATTATAGAAATGTGTGTCTAACTACATAATATGTAAATATGAAACTAAATACCAACTACATTGTAGTTACATGTAACTACACAGTACTTATAAGCAGTTACATTGTAGGTATACAGTAATTACAGTGTAGTTAAGGACACTTAAAATAAAGTGTTACTGTTTTCTTGTTCAAGCAGTGATTTAATTTGCCTTTCACATACCTTCTCAAAAACCCTCACTGTCTCATTATAAGGAGGCATGAAGGTAGATGGAGGTCTGAAGCATCTTTTCTCTACCTCAGATGTTTCATTTCCATCAGCTTGGGACTCCCCCACTATATTCAAATTTCCTTGGCACATCCTTGTTTGCCAAAAATTTGCTTTTAGATTTTATTTCATTGTCAAGTGGTTTAAGTCAATAAAAACATCAAATGGTCTGGCATCTTGTGTATGCACAAAGGATAATCCCTTCTGCAAGATGTTGAGTTGCTCCAAACTTAATTTTATCTTAGAGATATTAATCACAATACTCTGAGCCTTCAAGCATTTTCCCCCTCCTGCCGTGATTTTTTGTTCTGATGATTGCTGCCACCTCTCCTTGTATGCTTTGTCCATTGTGGTTTAACTGCCCTCGGTTCTTCTCCCCGAGTACTCAGTGTTGCTTAACCATTTCCTGGAATTGGACTGTCCATTCTGTCCTCCACAGGTTCATTCATTGTCTGCTTTCCTTTAAAAATTGGTCATCCTTCTCAGGCTTGCTGTTCGAAGTGTTATAATTAAGGGATGCACTCCTGTATTTTAATATGGACTTCGGCTGTGATTCAGACTGGTTTCTAAAATGATTGCTATTTCAGATATTTTGTTTCTGTTTTTTATTCCAGTCCCATACATGACTATTTAGATAGTCTTGATGGACTCTATTAAATTTTTCCAGCTTAGTCTGTTTCAGTTTGTTCTCCTCCCCTTTGATAGTTTCCTTCAGTTTACACTCCAGAGAGACAAAGCGCAGATGTTCTTTAAACTGTGTCACCACCAGCTCTTTATTGGTGATGTCTGTCATTACATCTTGTTTTTGTGCATCATAATCCTTAATGACAATTTGCAAGAGGGCAACGATGCCTAATTGCAAAGCATTTTTCCAGTCATGCATAAAAATCTCCCGTTCCCATCCGTAGCCAGGTTTGTTGGTTATACACAATCCCTGAGGTGAACAGCCTACTCATAAGTAAGCTTTGAGGGTCAATTTCTCCTAGTAGTGTCAGCAGAACTTCAAAATCACCCTCTTCAACTCAAGAAAGGCCCTCTTATTGTCTGGAATCTTGGGTTCAGTATTAGGATTCCCAGTAGAGCCACTGGCATCTGCCTCTCGAACCCTGGTGAATCTGAAAAAAGTTACTCTTCTCCTGCTGCTGAAAAAACATATGAAGCAAACAAACCTGCCACAGCTCCACTCTAAATGCCGCTGATATCTGATGCACGCATTCCTTTGGTCCTCATCCCTGCTTTTATATGGAAGAACAAATAATAGGCCATGCCTCAAGAAAAGTTTTTTAAGTCACTTCAAACAGAGAATGCTTACACAGAACTCTTACTGTTCATGCCCATTAAGTGGTATATTGCAGCAAAAGGATAGGCGGTTGTGTGAAAATGTCACAGTTCACAGCTTGCAGTAAGCACGTCAGTCCAAAATGAGTAACCAAATCTACATTACAGCTCCAAATGCACTCTGGAGGGTGCAGAAGCAATCAGTGGTTCCAGTGGAAAAGCAAGCATCTGCACTCCTCAGCTGCATTTGTAAGGATTTACTAACAAAAAACTTTAAAACATACCGCCATTTGATGTACAAGCTGGCCATTCACAGCTAGAATCCCAGCCGGTTTCATACATAGTATGTCATTGGGGTAGTTCTCAAGTGTTAGTCTCAGGTCATAAGTTAAAATATATTTAAAGTGACATTCTGAATTCAGTGCATCAATTGTAAAAGTGCTCAGGGCCTACAATTTTGCCAATCAAATGTGCTTGCTTAAATATACAAATAAACAGTTTACAACTTCATTAAACCCCAACTAAAGCCCACAGTTTAAATTGCAGCAGCAAAGGGGTTTTGCCTAATGGCTTTCAAAGTCTTTAAATGTTTAAACATACTAACATGTCTCTCCACCTCACAGGGCAACTCACAGGGCAATTCAAGACTGGAGGCAGACAAGGCAATTCCTTCCAGTCCGGTAAGAAAAAATAGAAGTAATATCAACCAGGTAATGTTTCAACTAAAAGTGCCAACCAAATTTAAGCAAGGCTGAACAATGAGGGGCCACAATATAATCTGTATTTCCCAAAATGGGCAAAACCACAACAGCACTAAAACTGAGGATAGGATAACATTGTATATCTACTGAAAACAATGACAACAGAAGTTCCCTTGCAATTCACTGCAGAGACTAGACATACCAATGTACAACATTCTTTCAAATTTTGTTGTCTGGAAGAATTAGAACTAGGATTTGGGAGGCAATATAGATGACAAACTGAAACAAAGGGAGTCATGCTGGATTTTATTACTAGGAGCATTAACTTCCCCGGGTCTAAATGATAAACTTGATCTGCTTCCATGTACAAAGAAATGATGAAATGACCCATTATAAAAGTGTTTGCTGTGTTTCAATTTTGGGATATGTAGATTATGATGGGGAGGATATGTTGGGGGGGAGGATTGAGCATCTGTCAGACTGCTCTGTTCCTCTATGGTGAGGGAAGAGCTCAGTGCTCGACTGTCCCAAGCAGAAGCCGGGGAAAGGCAGCCCGAGCACAAGAGGTGGGGGAGATGTGGCAGATGTCTGCATGTGCACCTTGGCATCAGCACATGCCAAGCGTCACAAGGGAGTAAACAGAAAATCTCCAGATGTGCTGGATGACTGCCAGCCTCTGCAGGCCCCACACCTGATGACTCGGGCACTCCCCTGGAAATCTGGATCCAGTTCTGGTAAGTTGAGGACTCCCCACCACCCTACCACAGAGGTCAAGCTATGGGGGACTACAGGAGAAGCAAGCCCTGCGATGTCGGGGTGACAGGGCTGGGAGGAAGGGCTGACCAGGACAGGGGAGCAGAAAAAGAAAAAAAAAGAAACAATAGTTTAGTCTGGTTTAGTGCCAATTGGTTTCCATCTGCCAGATGATTTCCATTTGTGCCACTCCATCCATGGGACAAGGATGATAATATGCAAAACATCCTAGTCCTTCTTTTCCAATAAATTAAATAGTTCCTGTTTCCGTATGCTACATGGAAAAGTGTTTTACAGCAGTTGCACAAAGCAAATGTTCACATTGGAATATGGATGGGCTGTTCAAGCATTCTGCCTTCTCACAGTCCAAGGAGCAACGCCATGATACTGTCCTCTAAATGGCCTCATAATGGTAACTGTCATTGAAATATGTAAATAAAGCAACTCTGGGAAGAAGCACTAAGATGTCTGTGCTGCTGTAACCAATACATTTCTGCTTGCCTGCCTGTGCATTGTCTTTATATGGATTTGGATAACCTCATTAGGTCAGCAGAGACTTGGCTTTGTTTTGTGATTTCACAGCAGTTTGTGTCTTCAGAGTTTTAGTCTCCCATGGAACATACTGAAATATCAGTATATCTTTCTTCACCATCTATCTTTTTAAATCGCACATTCTTGACATAGTGAAGAAGCTAAATTACAAAGTATAAATAAAATCCGTAAGCTTCTAGATATAGTAAATCATGCTTGTAATCATGCTTCTATTCCATTAGAAAGAAATATTTAACTTATTTGTATTTTTATTTCATCAAATATAAATGTAATTATAAATATCAGTTGTTCTAGAACATTAGAGTGAGCATGATCAGATATACGAGCACAACTGTAAGGACACCATCCTGCTTTGTCCGAAGGTAAGGGCATTGTAGGATACTTTGCTAAAACTTTTAATATTCTGCCATTTATTTTGTCAGAGACTTGTGATGATGGATTACTATGTTTACTGAAAAAATATATTATAATACAGAAGGCAAAGAAAAAGTAAGGCACAACAAACCTGGCCATATCCTCTTTTCCACATAATGGCACTGTCATCAATGCTGATTCCTTTGCTGTCTGAGGTACGGAAGTCAATGTTGCCTACAGATACACACCGTATTGTACCATTGGGAATTATCTGTTGGTTTATAATCTCAAAACTCATTCTTGGGTCTCCATTAGAATCAAAAACATTTCTTCACCATCTATCTTTTTAAATCGCACATTCTTGACATAGTGGAGAAGCTAAATCACAAAGTATAAATAAAATCTGTAAGCTTCTAGATATAGTAAATCATGCTTGTAATCATGCTTCTATTCCATTAGAAAGAAATATTTAACTTATTTGTATTTTTATTGCATCAAATATAAATGTAATTATAAAATGAGAAGAATAAGTCAATGAAGATTAAGTTAATTGATTAGATAAATCACACCACATGACCATGTGTTATCCCACAATGACCACACACCTCCCAGTATGACAGCAGGCCTGCACTACTTTCCATCCCTCAGAACCTTCTCACTAGCAATGAGATAACCCCATACCTGGCACACACAGCCTGGCACACACACACTCAGCTGCCACACAAAGGCTGCCACGACCCTAACCAAGAGGGTGTATATACTGTAGCTGCCAAACATCACAAACAAGTATCTGGTGGATCTTGCCATCAATTTTGTTAAGGGAAATCTGAAAAAACTTACCTGGTTGATCCTGCCTTTTTTTACACTGTTTGAATTGTAATCACTTTCACTTTCGGCTTTCACTTTAGAATGACAGAGTGGTGTTCATTCTGGTAAAGAAAATGCTGGCAACGATTTAAAGCTAGTCAGGTTTTCTCCAAAACAATGTAAACTGTGGGGTGTTTAAGCACAGTTTAGTAATGTTTGTATAAGAGTGTCTGCCGACTGAGATCTATGACAGCAACTGAGTCATCGGCTTCAGGAGACGTGACTCTATCATGAGCAAGTGTTGCTATAGCAAAACTCACTCAGACTTGTGCCTTGTGTCTGGTGGAGCTGGGGAAGTAAGCAGACACATCTCAGAGAAGTCTCCATTGATTTTCATTGATTTTATTGTTGTTATTGTTTCTTTTGCAGCTTATTGTTGTGTTCAGTTGGTACCAGGGTGCTTTCTGACTTAAGTTGAAAAGGTATCTGTATGGAGGATTTTGCTGGTGTAGCTGAGTCTCTCAGTGAGTGTTTGCTGGGGTAGCTGATTGTCTCTGGTGCTCAGGAGGGGCCCAACCCCCACCCCTCCCCGCTACCACTAGCACATCACTTCTTTTATAATGGTAGTCTGTGACATCATACAACAGCTGCTGACTGCATACACACACTGTTAGCCATCTTATTTCTGTACACAACACAGCCACACACCACTGGGTAGAGGAATTGAAAAATAAGGGAAATAGTGCTGCCATCAGACAGGAGCAAGCTAGAAAGGAGAGAAACTGCAAGAGGGAGAATGGAGCAGAGGGAACAAAGAAGAGGAAGGGGTAATGGGACCAGGGTAACAGATATGGGAAGTCTGGGAAGGGGACAAGATAGTGGGGCAGGCTGGAATGAGGGTCAGTGGAAGGGAGGGGACACAGGAAACAGGGAAGGAGGAACAGAAATCACAGGGAAGGAATGATTGTGGGATGTAATAACTGTGGATGGGACAGTATTCATGGACACCCTGTGGAGGATGGGGGGTGCCCAGTCTGTATAAGGCTGGGAAGGCTAGAGAAAGAATTACTAAGGCTAATGGGGTAAGTGTCAAAGATGATGAAGGGGCTTATTAGGTCAGGAGGAGAAGGGCATGTGGAAAACACAAAAGACATCCAGGAAAAGAAAAAAGATGGAGGAGATAAGAAAGATGGGGGGTTGTCAGGACAAGGGGACAGGGAGGGTGACATAGGTAAGGGAAACAAACATGCAAGGAGAATAAGAAAAGGAGTACAGGGAGATGGTAACACAGTAAGCTCAGATGGGGGCCGGCCTCTAACAGAAGGGTCAAATGAGGGGAAGGAGGGGGGGAATGTGGTCCATGGGTACAAAGAACAAAACGGCTGGAGAAGGTGAATGACAAATAGGTGAATTGGGGCAAGAAGGGTTGAGTACAGCAGAGAACATGGGGGGGAGAAACAGCAACAATAAGAGGAATATTGTGCAGGAGGAGGAAGGAGAGGAGAAGGGAAGATGGGAAGGGGAAGAACAGGCTGCTTCTGTCCGAGGCTGAGAAACTTGCTATACAGCAGGGAACAAACTAGAACTCATTTGAGGAACTGGGATGCTGGTAAGATATAATATTGTTGGGGACTTGTTAGGAAGGTGAGTTATGCTTCTTACAGAAAGTTTCATTTGTCCTTATTGGCATTAAGAAGAGAATTGCAGGATTCCATTAAAGTGTAATTTTATAACCAGAGGGAGTGAAACATAACTGAAGTTGCTTGATTCTTGTGGTTGAGACCTAGGATTTGGAAGGATATTTTTGCAACATTTTAGAAGTGTCCTGCTGGCTGAGGAGTGAGTTCATTTTTATCCCTGGACTCAGTAGAGTGGTTTGTGTAGGAGCAGTGGTCTAGTAAATTGTGGTGTTGGTTGAATTACTATAAAGGGCAGTACTCACCAGGGTAGTGGAGCAGTGGTGTATTTGATTGTTTCTAACAGTCACCAGTGGTTGTGGCATTTCCTTTATAGCCAAGGTTCTGACATCACTTCCTCAACAGGTCTTGAGGCAGAACTGTCATATTCTTAATAACCCAGCACAGTGCATAAAGGGTAAGTACACACCAAATAAAAAGTTTTATATATTACATATTGTATATTATAAGGGAAAGAGACATGTGGGGAGTGGTGCAATGCACTGGCTGTGGGGCAGCAGTTTTCCTGGAGACATTCTGGAACCTGCATCGCTGCCCTATTTGCAGACAACTGTCAGCTCTGAGGGAGGAGGTTGCCCATCTCCAGGCTGAACTGGCAAGGACTAAGGAGGCCTCCCCCACCCAAAGAGAACCAGTGCCACAATCACTGCCTCAGAGGTTGCCAAGAGTGAAGAGCAGTTGGACCACAGTGGGTTCTGGGAGGGTGAGGTTCATGGAACAGAGGCAAAGCCCTCTAGTTGTACCTCTACACAAATCATATGTCAGTCTGGCAAAGTAAGGTTCCTCTATGATGACACCCTCAGTGGAGACCAAAAAGAATGCTGGGGACTTCCACAAGGGAGACCCACAAAAGGGTGGCAAGGGACACCACAGGGGAAGGAAACAGCTTCTGATAGTGGACTCAGTTGTTAGGGGTGTAGAACTGGGGAAGGGAGAGGAGAGGGAAGTAAGGTGCCTGCCTTGTGCCATGAGTTGGAGGGACAGGAAGTGAATCCTCAGGATTGCAGAAGCAGCATCACAGGAGAGAGAACTAGATATCATTGTCCATGTTGGGACAAATGACCTAGCTAGGCATGAGATCAGTGCAGTGCGGGATGAATTTGTGGAGTTGGGGAGGGGCCTCAGACAGGTAGCAAACATGGTAACCCTCTCAGAGGTGCTGCCAGTCTATGGCAGGGGTGAGGCTAGGGTACAGCACATCATGCAGTTTAATGAATGGTTGCAAAACTTGTGCAGAGCACAGGGCTTTTGCTTCATTGGGGACTGGGGGTCCACCTGGAGAGATGAAGGTCTATACTGGCATGATGGTCTGCATCTGTCCAGGAAGGGAATCAAGCTCCTAGGTGACAGGTTTAAATGCTTCCTTGGCAAGCTTTTAAACTATCCAAGGGGGGAGGAGCTGATAGGAAGCAGGAAAGTTCAAGCCTCCCCCCACAAAACATGGCAGGTAGTAAGGTAAACTCTGAGGTACAGAGTTTGACAGAGGGAAGAACAGGGGTAAAGACAAGGGCAATAAGAGGAGGGATAGGTTAAAAAAGGATAAAGCCAACATTAAATGGAGGACAATGAGTACCAATGCCCATAGTCTGGAAAACAAGCTTCCTAAGTTAGCAGCCCTGATGGAAGAGGAATACTTGGATATTGTAGCAGTCACAGAAACATGGTACACTGAGAACTATGACTGGGATGTCAACATACCAGGGTACACAATCTACAGAAAGGACAGGGAGGGTAAAAGAGGAGTTGGAGTAGCTCTCTACATAAGGGAAGAGATCAAAGCTACAGAACTAAAAAGTAAAGGGGGAGGACAAGAGGCACTCTGGGTCACCTTGGAGGCAGGGAATGGCATCACAATCCACACAGGGGTTGTATACAGACCCCCGTCTCAATGGGAGGAAATGGACAAGAAAATGATAGAGGACATTCTCAAAATGGCTGAAAAATGGGAGATACTTTTGATGGGGGACCTGAATATGCCAGATGTTAACTGGATGACATGTACTGCAGCCACATCCAAGAGCAGGGTCATTCTCGATGCCCTACAGGGGGCATGCCTTAGACAGCTAGTGGTGGAACCCACTCAGGAGGGAGCAATATTAGACCTGGTACTCTCAAATGGAGAGAGGATCACAAATTTAGATGTCAGTAGAGATCTGGGAACAAGCGACCACTGCACAGTGTGCTTCACAAAAAGCACAACCATGGAAACAAGCCAAACAAAGACAAGGATACTGGACTTTAGAAGGGCTGACTTTGGCATAATGGGTGAATGCCTGAGGAATGCACTAGCAAATGGCCAGAAAGGAGGGGTGGAAGAACAATGGAGAAAAATCAAAACTGCCACCATGGAAGCAACAAGCCTTTGTGTGAAACAAATAAAGAAAACAATGTGGAATAAATAAAAAAACACTATGGTTCTCAAAAGAGGTGGCAGGGAAGGTTAAGGAGAAAAAGGCTGCATTCAAAAAGAGTAAGGAATCACAGAAGGAGCACAACAGGGAACTGTATCAATTAAAGCAGAAAGAAGTGGGGAAGGCAGTCAGAATAGCAAAGACCCAAACCGAGGAAAAGATAGCAAACTCAGTTAATAAGGGGGATAAAACCTTTTATAGGTACATTAGGGAGCATAGAAAGGTTAAGGGAGGGATAGTGAAGATTAATAAGGAGAGAGGAGGTGGGCAGAGGGAGACAGTGAAAAGGCAGAGATACTGAATGAATACTTTTGCTCAGTATTCACAAAAGAAGAAGAGGAGGAGTTATCTAAACCAAACAATAGAAGCACTCTGGGTAGAGGGGTTGACACCAGTCCATTTACAGAAGAAAGAGTCCTGAAAGAACTCCTAAAACTCAAGGTGGACAAAGCAGTGGGTCCTGATAGGATTCACCCTAGAATCCTAAAAGAACTAGTGGTGGCCGAAGTGACTGAAATTCACTCCGCCAAGTGATTCGCGGAGTAACGCAGAGTCCGCAAAGTGTCTCGCAATGCATGGAGTATCACATTATAATGGGGAAGGTGAAGTCCATCAAAAACAATGACTTCACATTATTCCGCCTTCCCCAAGCCGCTTCTCTACCAATTTTAAGGTGAAGTACATTGAAATCAATGTACTCCTTGCTTCGCCTTACTCCGCCTTGTTCTTGAGCTCCAAAGGAGAATTTTGCAGTACTTTATGGGATTGCAGGTCGCATGGGCTCCAGATTGCTCTCCACAGCCTCAGTTCTGTGTAGTGTGTGTGTAGTGGAAGATGGAGACAGTTTCTTCTCAGAGCGCTGCGATTTAAATCCCCTAAAAGCTGTTAAAAAAATATTTTTGAGCTATTTTTTTTGTTCACAATTTACTACTTTGAGAATAGGAAACCCTCCTGTGCTCATATTATTGAGTGTTTATTGTTTGTGTGTGGATTTTGAATGTTAATTTAGAACAGTCAGTCTGTGTACTGTGAAGTGTGCTTTGGGGGAGGGGCGTATCTGTGGTGTAGGTAGATTAACTGGGAGAAAAAGGCAGTCTTTTCTGTTTTGGTAATATTTTTCTTGTATAACTGTGTTAATGTATGCACAGTAATATTTTCAGTAATTCTTAACTTTTTTTCTGATTGTTGTGATGCAGCAGTGTATAATTTCAGTTTGTTTAAAACATTTGGTTATATTACTAAAGGTTTTCAATTTGCTACACATTACTTGTAGTGTGTGTGAGTGTGTGTGCGATGCATGCCATTAAATAAGACGCCTGTTATTGTGCCACAGAGTAATTGCAGCAGTGTGAACCTGCTATCCACCGCATCTACATGAATTGTTTATACTTCTTTGTGGTATCTTTACTGGTAGTGGATTGTCTGTTACTGCTGTGCACTACCCCCCTCAAACCAGCAAAAGGTATTCTTTTCCAGATTTGGATTTGTGACTTATGAGCACTGGTTAGGTGTTGTTGTGCCTTTGCATCTGCATCTTGAGTGCGTAGCGCGATCTTAATCTGTCTGTGCATTTGTAGTACACTATTAATTCTGGGAGACTTTGCATTTCTTCTTACGCTCTCATTTCACTTTGTCAACACTGGGGAATTTTCTGGACATAAGACAGCAGCATTTTTGGGATGCTCATTAATTCTGGTGACTGTGTGTGACCACTGCACACATGACAGAGTGCACCATTAATTCTAGGAGACTTTGCATTTTTTGTTACGCTCTCATTTCGCTTCATCAGCACTGGGTAATTTTCTGGACACAAGACAGTAGCATTTTGGGGAATGAAATTAATTCTGGTGACTGTGTGTGACCACTGCACACATGACAGAGTGCACCATTAATTCTAAGAGACTTCGCATTTCTTGTTACGCTCTCAGTAGCATTTTGGGGATGCACATTAATTTTGGTTACTGTGTGTGACTACTGAATTCTTGACGTCTGTGTGTGCTACTAATTTTGGGAGACTTTGCACTTCTTGTGCTCTCATTACACTTTGTCAGTACTGGGGAGTTTTCTGGACACAAGACATGAGCATTTTGGGGATGCACATTAATTTTGGTGACTGTGTGTGGAAGGGCTGCCAAATATTGGTGTCACTTTGCCTTACTTTGAGTTAAGGCAGAATGATAACACGAAGTAATAATTACTAGGCAAAGTGAGCCTTTTGCATTGGCCACAGAGTGACAACTTGAAGTGCCCACTTTGCGGGCACTTAGCTGGTGGAATTTAAATTCACTGCATCTCTATTTGTGATACAAGTCATTGCCATCTGGGAACTACAGCTGTAGGCATTCGTGTTCTTATGCAGCATGTGAGTTACAGTACTGTAAGTCATGTGATGTGTGGGGGCCCGGGGGCTGCCAAAATTGTTGTCACTCTACCTTACTTCAGGTTAAGACTGAATGACAATGAGAAGTCATAATCACAATAACGAGGGAAGTGGGCATTTCATGCTGGTCACTCTGTGTAGCGAGAAGTGACAACGCAAAGTACCCACTTTGCGGGCACTTCACTGGTGGAATTTAAATTTGCTGCATCTCTAAGATGGGAGACTTTGCAAGTCTTGTTACACTCTGATTTCACTTGGTCAGCACTGGGGAATTTTCTGGACACAATACAGTAGCATTTTGGGGATGAACATTAATTCTGGTGACTATGTCTGACCGCTGCCCAGATGACTGAGTGTGCCATTAATTCTGGGAGACTTTGCATTTCTTGTTACGCTCTCATTTCACTTCATCAGCACTGGGGAATTTTCTGGAGACATGACGACAGTAGCATTTTGGGGATGCACATTAATTCTGGTGTGGGGGGGCTGCCAATATTGTCCTCACTCCGCCTTACTTCGCGTTAAGGCGGAATGACAAAGTGAAGTAATAATAACAAGGTGAAGTGGGCATTTCATGCTGGCCACTCCACAAAGTGGAGTGACAACGCAAAGTGCCCACGTCGCGTTCACTTCACCAGCAAAATTTAAATTCGTTGCATCTCTAAAAAGAACAGAAGGAGGACCTAATGACACCACTGACCACACTTTTTAACAAATCATGGGAGGATGGGTTGGTACCTGAGGACTGGAGGAGGGCAGATGTGATTCCCCTTCACAAAAATGGGAGCAAGGCAGAAGCAGGAAACTACAAATCTGTTAGTTTGACCTCAGTGGTGGGGAAAATGATGGGAATCACTTCTGAAAGAAAGAATTGTTGAGTACCTAGAGGCCAGCGGGGCACAGGACCCAAAGCAGTATGGATTCACAGCAGGAAGGTCATGTCAGATGAATCTAATTGATTTCTTTGACTGGGTGACTAAAGTAATAGACCAGGAAGGGGCTATGGATATGGCCTACCTAGACTTTAGCAAGGCATTTGACACAACCCTGCATAGAAGATTAATAATCAAGTTAGCCAGCCAGGGAGTGGGTCCCAGGGTGGTAGCCTGGGTAGCAAACTGGCTGCACAACAGAACACAGAAGGTTATAGTGAATGGACCACATTCCGAAGAAAGGGGGGTTACTAGTGGATTACATCAGGGCTCAGTACTGGGTCTAGTCCTCTTTAACATCTTTATAGGTGACATTGCAGAGGGTCTGGAAGGAAAGGTATGCCTCTTTGCAGATGACACAAAGATATGTAACAGAGCTGATACACAAGGGGGGGCAGAAAGGATGAGAAGGGACTTGGCAAGGTTGGAGGAATGGTCAGACATATGGCAATTTAGATTCAATGCAAAGAAGTGCAAAGTAATGCACCTGGGAAGTAAAAAACCCAGGAGAAGAGTACACAATAGCAGGGGAGGTACTAACAACAACAATAATGGAAAGGGACCTGGGGGAAGTCATATCAGATGACCTAAAGGTGGGTAAGCAATGTGAGAAGTCAGTAAGGAGAGCCAGGGGATATTGGGATGCATAGGAGGGCATCACAAGTAGAAAAAGGGAAGTGGTTATCCCTCTGTACAGACAGTTGGTGAGACCCCATCTGGAGTACTGTGTGCAGTTTTGGAGACCTCATCTATGCAAGGACATAGACAGGATGGAAACAGTCCAGAGGAGGGCAACTAAAATGGTGCAGGGTCTGCATCAGAAACCATATGAAGAGAGACTGAGAGAGCTTAATATGTACACCCTTGATGAAAGGAAGGATGGGTGGACATGATAGAAACATTCAAGAATCTCAGGAGAATGAACAAAGTCCAGGAGGGTAGCATCTTTCAGAAAAAGAGATGTGTAATAACAAGGGGGCACAATTTAAATATAGAGGGGGGACGACTCAGGGGTAATGTGAGGAAATTTTTTTTCATGGAGAGAGTGGTGGACTCATGGAACCGCCTTTCTGGAGAGGTTGTGGGGTCTAAAACAGTGGGGGAATTCAAACATGCATGGGACAGACATAAGGCAATTATAGTGAGGGAGTTGCAGGAAGTAGGCTATAGGTTAACTAGAATCTGCAGCTTATCCAATAGGTAGGGAAATGGGCAGACTGGGTGGACCAAGTGATCCTTATCTGCCATCAAAGTCTATGTTTCTATGTTCTATGTTAAGAAGGGAGGTGTCTTGGTGTTGGGGGACTTGATAGTAAGAGGGGTCAGGTTGGTCAGCAAAGGGGAGAGGCACAGTAGAATATTTGTGGAAGCCATACCAGGAATGAAGGCAGAAAGGTTGGGGCAATCAGCGCTAAAGTATGCAAGCAGGGGAAGGGAAAGGCCTTACCTAATAATACACCTGGGGATGAATGACCTGGTGATGGGACAGTAGGGGAGGTAAAGAGGAGGTTTCAGTAACTGGTACCTCTGTGTGAGGGAGCGGGCAGATTTGTTACCTTCTCAGATGTACCTCCCATTCCCAGGTCAAGTATGGCAAGAAAAGGGAGATTTCAAGAGTTGAATGAATGGCTGGAGGTCTGGTGTCAGGAAAAGGGGCACAGGCTGATAGGAGGGTGGGGAGGGGACCTGGGAGAACAGCAGTCTGTACACAAAAGATAGACTGTAGCTAAATGAGGAAGGAAAAAATGTACTGAAGGCAAGAATAGTAAATCACATTGAGGAGCATTTAAAGTAGGAGGGGGGTAGCAGGGTGGATGAGGAGCTCAGAGGCCTAGTGAAGTGAAACCAAATGTGCTTACCCCCCGTGATAGCAAGGTAAGGAGGAAGACAACTACTAAGGGAGTGAATATGAGGGGAGAGAGGCAGGGGGTGGAGACAAGGGTTGGAGGGTGGTAACACTAAATGCTAGGAGTCTCAGGAATAAGGTGGTGGAACCACAGGCTCTCCTAGAGGAGGGGGGAGTGGACTTGGCAGCTATAACTGAGACATGGGTCACCCAAATCCACGACTGGAACATGACAGTTCTGGGGTACAGATTACACCAGAAGGATAGGTAAAAGGGGAAGAGGGGGTGGTGCTGTACATAAAAGAGGGATTAAAATGTGTAAGGGAGGAGGGAGATGAAGGAGATACAGAAGCACTGTCGGTGCAACTAAAGGATCCCAAAAATAGATCACTAAGACTGGGGGTGGTATACAGGCCACCCTCTCAGTCTGAAGGAATGCCAGGGTACTGGCAGAACAGATCAGAAGGAACTGCAGGAAGGGGGGAATGGTGATAGTAGAGCACTTTACCCTGCCAGGGGTGGAGTGGGACATACCCACCACAAAGAACAGAAGGAAGCAGGTAATTCTGGATGCCTTCCAGGAAAGCTTTCTAGTACAGTTGGTCAAGGAACCAACTAGGGAAAGGAACACCCTTGACCTCATACTTACAAACAGATAGTGGGTGAGGGATGCGAGGGTGGAGGAACCACTGAGGGGAGTGACCACTGGACAGTATGGTTCCAGTTATAGACTGCTAAAGAGAGGGGGGCATCTAGCATAAGGGCACTGGATTTCAGGATTGCCAACTTTAAGATGATGAGGGAAGTGGTACAGGGGTTCCTGTGCAAAACTCAACCAGGTATAGACACACAACAAAGGTGGGAACTGATAAGACAGGGGATAGTGGAGGCAAAATAAACTTGCTGTAGGGCTCAGACTAAGAAGGCTAGGGGAAAAAACCCAGCTAAATAAGCAAAGAGGTGTTAGATAGGGTGAGGAGGAGTAGGGCGGCTTACAGGAGATACAGAAAATCAGGGAGGGAGGAGGATAGGGAGAAATATCTGCAAGAAACAAAGGAAGTGACCCAGGGTAAGGGCAGCAAAGGCAACAAGAGAACTCAGGCTGGCGCAGGGCAACAGAAAAAAGGGAAAAAGACTTCTTAAGGCACATCAGGGAGAAAAGAAGCTTTAAGGACCAAATTGTAGGAATTAAGAAGGAGGGGGGATGTGTGGAAGAGAGGGGTGAAAAGGCAGAAATGCTCAACGACTACTTCTGTTCAGTCTTTTTGAAAGAAAGGGAGGAGGCGTTACCCATAGAGGGAGAAAGGATATAAACAGATGGGGGGGATGACGGACAGAGAAATCACAGTGGGGCGGGTGCTGGAGGGGTTAAGGGCGTTGAGGGTGGACAAGGCACCAGGACCAGATGGAGTAGATCCAAGAGTGCTGAAGGAGCTGGCAGAGGTCCTGGCAGGACCCTTAGCAGAATTATTTAATTCATCTCTAAACACAGGATGCATACCCCTTGACTGGAGACTGACTCACGTGGTTCCCATCTACAAGAGTGGACCCTAGGACGAACCAGGGAACTATAAGCCAGTAAGTCCAACATCCATAGTGGGGAAGCTAATGGAGACCATCCTAAAGGAGAAGCTAGTGACACTACTGGAGGTGAACGGGGTGCACGACAGGAGACAGCATGGCTTCCCCAAGGGCATGTTGTGCCAGAGCAACCTAGTGGAATAATATGACTGGGTGACTAGGCAAATTGACTGGGGCATGCGGTGGCTGTCCTGTACCTAGACTTCAGTAAGGCCTTCGATTCAGTACCACATGGGAGACTTGGAAGCAAACTACGGGGCACAGCAGCAGGAGCAAAACTGGTGGGGTGGGTGGAGAACTGGCTAAAAGATAGGCAGCAGAGGGTGGTGGTAGGTGGGGAATACTCATCCCCTAAGCCTGGGACAAGTTGTGTTCCACAGAGGTTGGTGTTGGGCCCAGTGCTGTTTGGCATATTTATTGAAAATACCTTGGAGGGCATCAGCACAAAATCAGCCTATTTGTGGATGACACCAAGATGGGAGCAGTGGTGGATGACCAGGTTTGGTGTTAGGGACTACAGGAGGATCTGGCAAGGCTAGAGGCATGGTCTGACAGATGGCAGCTGTAATTTAATGCAAAGAAATGCAAAGTACTGCACTTCAGAACAAATAATCAGAGGAAAAGCTGCCATCTGGGTGGGGGGTGTGGCTGGAGGTAACAGAAGAGGAGGAGGATCAGGAGATGCTCATCATGGGAGCAATGAACAATTCTGTGCAATGCATAAAGGCAGCAGCAAAGGCCAACAAAATGCTAGGGTGCATTGCAAGGGGCACTACCTCGAGAAGAAGGGAGGTTATTCTACCATTATACAGAACATTGGTTAGACCCCACTTGGAATACTGCGTGCAGTACTGGCGCCCGTACCTACAAAAGGACATTATGCTGCTGGAGGTGTGGCAGCATAGGGCAAGAAAGATGATTCAGGGCCTGAGAGAACTGCCATATGAGGTCAGACTAAGAGAGTTAAACAAGTACACACTGGAGGAGAGGAGGGATGGGGGGACATGACTGAGACCTTCAAATACATGAAGGGGATTCTCAAAACAGATACAGAGGATCTGTTCAGGAGGAAGGAGGGGAGAGACAATAGGAGCCATGACACGAAATTGGAGTAGGGTAGATACAGGAGGGAGTAGGGGCGGGTGAGACTGCCATTTTTCACCCCCCAAAAAACTTCTGTGGAAATAATGCAACTTTCATGAACGTTTAAGGACTTCCACCTGTGGTGCAGCGGAAAACTTCCACGAAAGTTACTGGGTAAAATTTTGCTTGGTATTAATAAAATAAGCCCTGGTGGCTACTGATCCCTCCCCTCCACTCACCCTACATGTAAAAAAATCTCCCTGGTGGCTAGTGATCCCTTCCCTTCACCCGGTCACCCACCCACCCCGAAGTGTACATTAGTAGTACCCACTCCCCCGAACCCTATGTCCAGTACTATTTAAAAAATATCCCTGGTGGTCTAGTGTTTTTTTTTTCTATTTTAACCCTCTCCCTATTCCCGATGCCCAGTCCCAAACTCCTGGAGGTCCAGTGACCCTCACCCAGCATCCCCAGCAGCCAAGTGTCCCACCACCCCGCTTCTACCCCCATCATAAACCCCAGTAGTGGACGGACCGGCACAGCCCTCCTCTCTCCTCCACGGATGGCCCGCCCCACTGAGCTGTCAATGAATGAGCACGTACGCTCTAATTCATTAACAGTTAATGGTGTACTGGTCTGTCCACTGCCAGGGTTTATGATGGGTGTGGCAGCAGGGTGGTGGGACACCTGCTGGGGAGAGGGTTGGAGGGCACTAGACCACCAGGGATTTTGGACTAGGGATCAGAGTTGGGGAGGGTGTTAAAATAAAAAAAAAAACACTAGACCACCAGATATATATTTTTTTAAACTGGAGAGCTGGAGACAGGAATGATGCCTCACTTTTAGGGCAAAGATGTCTTTGGCTAATCATTATACACCACGAACTTGTGTCTTCACACCAAAAATACTTTTTTAAAGAAATGAGTAAATGTTAAATGCTGGATAATGTTGCAGAAAGCAGTTGTTATGTTGTCTTGCACTTGCACGCCAGCCAGTATATTGCAGTAGTAGCAGATTTGGAGTTGCGGTCACTGTGGGCAAATGCAGGACATGCATCAGTAGGGGTGTGTCTCTCATTCTCCAATAAGTCAGCATGCAGGTACTGACACCAGCAATATGTAAAGTGGCCACCACATCTAACAAAAGTGCTGCTGCAATGAGAGGCAAGCTCGTCATGCAGCGGCACAATAACACACCTCCCGACGAGCCCTTCCTGGTGAAGCATTCCAATAAACATGGCGGCAGTGACTGCCGCTGCTGGTTGCCACAATGCTGACTTCAGGGGTGACCAATCCCCCTATCGGCATGCCCCGACCCAGTTCATGTGCCGACGGTGGAGCCCCTCCCCGTCGGCATAATGCCCCCCTCCCATATCAATTGCGTGTCAAGTGGGTGCCCAATCCCCCTCGGCATCATCCTCCCAAAAGTCTTTCTTTGCTGATGGAGGGCCCAATCCCCATCGGCATAAGTCCCCCCATTCAATCTGCTAATGGGGGAGCGCACTCCCCATCAGCATAATGTCCCACCCATTTGTTGTGTGCTAAGGGGGTGCCCAATCCCCCTCAGCTGTTGCCCCACCACTTATTATGTACCAATGGGTGTACCCAATCCTGGTTGGCTACAGCCCCCCAAAACACTCAGGTGGCATGCTGGGAGCCCACCCCACTGTGCCAAATGCCCCTGTAAAAAAAGAAACCTTCCCCATATGTTTTTCTTTTTCACCTGTAAAACAGAAAATGGCCCATCCCTCAACCCACACCCACCCTCTGCACACCCTCCTACCTCCTCACACCCCCCTCACCCCATACTTACCTCCGGAGCATGGCACTTCAATCTTTGATGGACCAGGAACACATCTGCACTCTTCAAAGCTGACCACGAACTGAAGAAATACCGGTAAGCTGTATAATGGAATAAACAGGGTTTTTTCAACTTTGGTGCATATCTCAGGAATTTTGGCACCAAATTTTCAGCATGGGGTTATTTAGACCCCTTCTCATGAATTCAGTCACTGTCATGGCGTCATTCAGTCCTGAAAGGTGATGTCATGGTCACTGCTCGGAATCAACTTTTGGGGCCGAGTAATGAAATGACTGTGCCACTGTTCATGAGGGGCGCAAAAGAAAGAGGAAACCACTGTGGTTCTCAAGGGGAGTAGCAAAGCTAGTAACAGGAAAAAAGATGGCATTTCTGAGGTACAAGGCAACACAATACAAGGAGGACAGGGAAGAATACTTGGAAAAATGAAAGGAAACGAACAAGGCAGTAAGGGCAGCAAAGGCTGAAACTAAGGAAAAGCTAGCTAAATCAGTGAAGGAAGGGGGAAAGCATTCTTTAGGGCCTGATCAGTTTGACCTCAATAGTAGGTAAAATAATGGAAACCCTACTTAAGGAAAGGATGGTGGACTACCTAGGACAAGGTGGCTGCTGGACAGAAGGCAACATGGATTCTCTGCAGGGAGGTCATGCCAGACCATCTTGATTGATTTCTTTGAGTGAGTGGCAAAGGAAATAGACCAGGGCAGAGTGGTAGATGTGACCTATCTGGGCTTCAGGAAGGCCTTTGACACAGTCCCACACAGGAGACTAATCCAAAAGCTGGCAGATCTGGGGGTGGGGACAGAGGTGGTCATGTGGGTTAGAAACTGGTTGAGTAACAGAACACAATGAGTGGTGGTAAATGGAGTTAGCTCACATGAGGGATGGGTAACAAGTGGCATACCCCTGGGATCAGTGCTGGGACCAGTGCTTTTCAATGAGTTCATAAGTGATATTGCAGAGGATCTAGAAGGGAGGGTAAGCCTGTTCGTGGATGACACAAAGCCATATAACAGGGTAGATACACAAGAAGGTATAGAAAAAATGAGGAGGGATCTGAAGAGGCTAGAAAACTGGTCCTAGGAATGGCATTTGGGCTTCAATGCAAAAAATGCAAGATTGTGCCCCTAGGGAGAGGGAATCCTAAGGCTGAGTATGAACTAGATGGGGTAACACTGGAGGCCACCACAGAGGAAAGGGATCTAGGTGTAGTCAGAGAAGATAACCTAGAAGTGGCTAAACAGTACAACAAAGCAGTTGGAAAGGCTAACAGAATGCTAGGGTGCATAGGGAGGGGTATAACAAGTAGAAGGAGGAAGTGCTGGTACCGTTGTACAACTCCCTAGTAAGGCCTTATCTGGAGTACTGTGTTTAATTCTGGTGGCCCCATCTCCAAAAAGACATAGATAGGATGGAGACGGTACAGAGGAGGGCAAAAAAAATGGTGTCAGGGATGCAGCAAAAATCGTATGAGGAGAGACTCAGTGCTCTAAATATGTACTTTCCTGGAGGAAAGGAGAGAGAGAGGGGGGACATGATAGAGACCTTCAAATATCTAAAGATGATCAACAGGGTACTAAAGGGGAGCATCTTTCACATGAAGGGAAATAGCAGAACAAGGGGGCACAGCATGAGACTTGAAGATGGAAAACTTAGAGGGAACTTGAGAAAATTCTACTTCACTGAAAGGGTGGTGGAGAAATGGAACAGTCTCCCCCAGGAAGTGGAGGGGTGGCCACAGTTCAGGAATTCAAGAATGTGTGGGATAGGCTCATGGGAATTATCAAGCTAGGGATGAAAGGAGGGGCTTGTAGCATCTAGAATACCTTAAGCATTAGAAAGAGGCATAGGCAGACTGGATGGGCCACAAGGCCCTCATCTGCCAACAACATCTATGTATCTATGTAAAAGCCTAGTAGCAAACAGTGTGCTCCAAAAATGCAGTATCTTTTAAAATATTTGTTGAGAAATATGTGGGTACAAACTCACTGATGGGGAAGAGCTACTGGCGTGGCTATAGAGGATATAAACAAGAATAAGTGGGACTGGAAGGATATAATTTTGGTCACCCTTAACATTAAGGATTTGTATATGGGAATACAACATAATGAGGGATTAGATGCACTTTTAGGGGCATTGAGTGAACAAGAAGATAAACGCCAGCCTATTGAGTTTCTATAACAGCTAGCAGAGATTTTACTTACAAAGAACTATTTCTCATTTGAGGACAGTTTTTATAAGCAGGCTATAGGCACCACGATGGGGAGTACCATGGCCCCATCTCATGCCAAGACATACAGGACATGTGGAAGTATGGAAAGATGCATATGCTGGATGCCATCAGTAATCCCTTCCTTGAAAACATTCTCTTTTGGAAGAGTTTTTTTGATGATATTTTGGTATTGTGGAAAGGCACAAGAAATTATCTTAAAAGGTTTGAGAGATATTTGAATAGCAGAAATGAGAACCTCACGTTCACTACATCAGCAGATGAATCCTGTATTCCCTTCTTGGATCTAGAGATTTATAAAGTGGTGAGAGGGCTAGCCACAACTTTATATAGGAAACCTATGTATAGGAATACAGCTTTACACTGTACACAAGTTATCATGACCCCAACCTGAAGTGAAGTATTCCAAAGACAGAGATAATGAGAGTAAAGCGTAACTGTACTGAGAATGTAGAATACCAGAGAGTGGTAGGTGATATGGCCAACAGGTTTGTGGCTAGATCTCTTGTACAACAAGCATGAAATGAAATGGATAGCATACAAAGGGAGGCCTCCCTCACTGACAGAACTGAAAAAATTGAGGGGATAGAATTGTTTTGTTAATGAACTAGTCACTTGAATAATAGGATTAAAAACATCATTGTTAACAATTGGCATATTGTACAGACAGGAGACAGTGAAAACAGAAGATTCAATGATCCACACAGAGTAGCCTCTAAAATGAAAAGGACTTTGAAAGATAGACTGGCACATGCTGCACACAGAACATACACTACACAAACAAAACAATTACTTTTAGGGCCACTTAAGAATGGAAGCTTCCAATGTGGCTGGTGTTTCCAGTGTGGGAACACAAGGGGCAAGACCATTTTTGAACATCCTTGTATGAATGTAAAGTACCACATCAGACATATAACTTGTGCCATGGACCACGTGGTGTGTATCGTCCAGTGCTCATGTAACAGAATTTATTTGGGAAAAACCACCAGAGATCTGAGGAATCAAGTAAGTGAATATAAAAGTAAAATTCGAACTTGTGATGAAGGTTCCCCAGTAGCAAGACATTTAAATGCAGTAGGTCATTCTGTTGCATTGTTCAGATTTTGGGGTTTGGAACATGTTCCTGAGCCACACCAAAAGTATATAATATGGGATGATGCTGTGCGCAAAAGGGAAGTCTTTTGGATTTTTACCCTGGACAGCATGAGTTAAAGATTTGGCTTGAATGAAGAATGGGATTAGCAACTTTACAATAAGGTGATAAGGAAATTTGTCTTGCAATAGCGAAGGACCTGTAATAAGATCTGGTATTGCTCCTATATTTGCCAAGAAATGTACTGTATTTCGGATTGCTTGTATATACTTCGTTAATTAAACAAAATTGTACAACCCCACCCCCAATCCTGCTGTCTTTGACCATCAGATATGGAAGCAGTATCCTTGTAGGACTCAGTGCCTCTTTAAAGCCTACAGCAGGTATTGGGTGGTGATGCACATCTTTGCTATATGGCACAAAGCTAGCTACTCATCAGTGACCCTGGTCTGGTTTACACTGCATATGCTCCTCGCCCTCAACTGCTTAGTTACTGTCACAGCATGTGGGGAAATAATCTCAGATAAAGCAGATTGTCAGGATTTAAAACATACTTTGTGAGATTTATTTACAAATTCAAATAAAGTAAACAAAAATAATAAAGAAAAAATATGCAATATAAATGACCACTACTTCAGTGGTTACTTGCAAAACACAAATATATGGTCTGAGAATGCAGAAATGCTACTATCTGGTTCCTTCTGTATCTCTCAACTCATAGTCTACCTGTACTGTAGACCTTCCTCTCCCAACTCCAAGGCTGATCTGCCTGAAGATCTGTGCAGGGAGCTTTTATACACTCTAGGTGTGATCACCTGACTAAAGCCCTTAATCTAAGATACAGAATATAAAAGTTCTGGATTAGTTTATTGAACATTGGTGACCCACCAGAGGTGCTCAGGAGATATAGCTTGTTACCTAAGTAATTAAAAAACAATAAACAATGAATAAGGGGTTGTTATTCTCCTTCATGTACTAATTACAGGTCTAATTACTTGGTAACCCCCATGGTGTTTCCCTATTTACATCTTGAGTGACAGTGTGCACACCATAAAACAGAGGCTGTAGAGGGCACTATTCCCCAAAGGAAACATGTTTTAGAATCCAGCAGCCAGGTAAGGAGAAAGTCCCTTGTATTTGTTTCCATCTGGCTAGTTTATATATATATGTTCTTAAACATTCTCAGAGTCCTATGTCAGCACGTAAGTGTTCTGGCAGCCCTCTGATACTATTTTGTGGGGTGCACCATTCATCTGGGCATGTAAACTCAGGCAGTCCCATGTTTATTTTAAAACACAGCCGTGGTTATTTATCTGCATAACATAATTTAATACACATGTGTATCCCCTCTCTGAAGGTACAAAAAGACCAATAGTACAATCTAGGGGCTCTCCAGGCTTAAATTGCCTAGCAAAGAATCCTCCTACCCTGATACTAGCCTTTGGAGCAGTGGCTGCTTTTGCTAAATTACTTTACAGCCACTGACTCCTTTACTGGGCTGTTTCCCATGGAGTCTTGAGTTTCTTTTTGCTCAGACTCGGACTCCATTTCTTTATTTCTAATGGCCACTTCTGATGTTGACACGGCAGCCTTTTCTTCCTAATGACCAGTTTGTCTGAAGTGCAAACTGAGAAAAAATACTAACAACTTTCACTTTCCTGGCGGGTGGTTGATGTCGTAAATGCCATGCCACATCTCATCTTGCCGAGTTGAGCTCTTGCTCAGACTCTGGGAGACAAAGCATTACTTTAGGCACAAACCAAAGGTGCCTGTTTAGGACTCTGCTCGCTTCACCTAAACATTGTGAACCAAGCGCTCTTTAAACATTTCTTATTTTTCGAGACATTACAATTTTATAGTGGAGTTTTCCTAATACTCCCCTGCTCAGTCTCATAATGAAATAATAAATTCTTAAGGATTCTTTTTCTTTCTTTTACCCAGGATTTACACATTCTTTCCCCTAGTCCCATTTAGCTTTTAGGGCCTTTACTTTATGCATTTCTATGCCGGAAGGCACAATGCCTTTTAAAGCTAGTTTACCATTACTAGGCACAACTTCTCAAGGTGCCATCTATTTATTTTTTTACTTAGGGGCTAACAGGACAGAAATTAGGAGGAATAAGTAAAGTATCAGGTATAGTCAGAGTTTATAGGGGATAGTACAGTACTATCCTAGGTGGCATACCTAGAATAGTAGAAAAGATGAGATCAGAATTCAGGGGTACTGTTGCAACAGAAGTTTTTAACATAGGATAGTAAAGCGAAAGAGGACAGGAAAGTGTCCACTAGCCTTAATTCAGAGGGGTGTAACCAACATCTATCACACTTACCTTGGTTACATGTGTACGTTTTCTGATGAAATTGTCTGGTTCTTTGTGTTATTTTCTTTGTGTTTGTGTGCAGGATAAGGGATTTCAATGTAACCCCCCTGTTACCCGGGGTTACTAGAACCCTAGTTAGATCTAGTGGCAGGTAGGGAAAAGGGACAGACAGCTAGTGAAACTCCAGTTAAATGGCTTTTACTATGTCTTTCTCTGTTTTCAGTCTCTGCTGAGCTGGGGCTATGACATCATTTAGAATTCTGCAGCAGCATAAGCCACAATTGAATGTTGCAGTTGGGAGTTAGGTAGAACGTTGGGGAATTTCAAAGTTAGTCTAGAGTTGATCCTTGAAGTCAACAATCTAGTCTGAAGTCTGAATCAGTCTGTTGCAGTCTGGAGTAGGCTCAAGAGAGAGAAGGATGTAGATCCTGCAGTGCAGTGGAGGAAGGGGGTGCCCTGCAGGGACAGGCCCCCTTGCCCTCAGCTCTGACTCAGAGCTACCTTAGGGTGTGTGCTTCCACCATAAGAGAGGCACAAAGAACCAACTCCCAGGGGCAACCCCCTGGCCTGGGAAAAGGAAGAAGCTACCTGATGAAGAGTGCTGGGGCACTACAGTTTTTGTGGAATAGAGATTCCTTCAGAGTTTTTGGACATCTGCAACAATGAGGGAGATCAAGCTTTGACAAAAGGCCAGTGTCATTCACCAAAACAGTGAGAAAATAAGTTTCTGGGGCTGTGGGTCAGTCAGGATGCCAAGTCCAGGACTTATAGAACAGTGAGATGTAATGACAGTTGTATGTGGGAGGGGGGTCTTCAAGAGAAAGACAGTTTCTGCATTACAAAGCCATGTACAGTCTGCACTATAGTAGCCAAGGAAGAGGCTTATAGAACAGTGAGATGTAATGACTGTTGAATGTAGGGGGGTCTTCAAGATAAAGACAATTACTGCATTACAAAGCCATGTACAGTCTGCACTACAGTAGCCAAGGATGTGTGTGTGTGTAAACAAAGAAATGACTGGATATGGGTCTATGGAACAAAAGGTGGGAGACCCCCCACCTGGCGTAACAGGGCTCACCTCTACAGATTTGCTTTGAGACACCAGTCACCTTTCTGTCAGGTATTGGCCAGTGCCTGAAGAGGGTGCCCAGATGTTGGGGTTGGAGTAGAGGGTGGTAGTGTGCCACTAGTTAAAGAGTCCATGACATATGCAAGCTTAGGATCCAAGTTTGGATCTGTGTCTGTGTCATCACCTTATCTGCATTACAAGGAGCGTAGCCTCGTGGGGGTCCATCTATGCTTTTCATTCGGTGTTGTTGAATAAAGCCACAATTTAGAATCACATCTCCTGGTATTGGACATTATGTTATTGCTTCTAGTCTCTGGATTACTTTGGCTGCCCCTGTGCAGAGTAGTCAAACCTAGACACCATGGCAAGTGACACCTTTCTCCCCAAATTTTCAGTTTATAAAAATTGAGGCACCACATCATAGGACCCAGGCCCCTCAACCTGTTCACTAGCCATACAGGCAGGGGTAGTAGCCCTCTCAGTTTAGCACCGACTGGGGGTTACATCTTGGAGGCTACCACTGGGATTCTGTTGAAATTTGGGAGAAAGAACAAGAAAGGTTACTTGGATGGTGGCTAGCGTTTTAGCTATCTGGCAGTGGTAGCCCAAAAATGTGAAGCAATGTTTAACTAATGTTCACGCTGTGCTGTTATCCATGTGCTGCTATTGAAATGCCAACTGTTTACCAAGGCACAGTAAAGCCTGAGTGGGTATGCCTTTATCCTGCATCAAAAATGTACAGTGTTTGCCAGCGTTTGAATTTTATTGTGGAAAAAGAAGTGTGGAAAACTGTGGGTAACAAAAGGAGACTCGTGCCCTAGAAGTTTGAGGTGCTTGCTTTATGATCTGGGAGAGTCGCTAAGTAAAATGCCATGATAAATGGTTAAAAATGGTTGCCGCCGAGGAGTCGTTGAAGAAAAAAAAAAGTGTGGTTTTGCAGTTTAAATTTTGCCTGCTCGATGATCGCCACGAGGAGAAGAGCACGAGAAGATTGAGGCTCATTTGCATGGCGTCGAGTGATTGGTGAGACTGCAATCAGTCCGGCCCCCAAGCCAGCTCTCAAGCGACTGCACAGCATTCGAGAGGGAGAATGAGTGGAGTGTGTGAACTGGCTTACCAGTATGAGCATCGCGGTGATTAAAAACACTGTTGAACTTTTAAAAACTGTCTTTTCTGTTCGAATTCAGGCTCAACCCACATCTCGATCGACTGGACTGTGAGTGTGGTGTTCAGAGGGACAATCAGCAGGACTGCCAACCCACTTCCTTCCAGAGGCCTCCACGATCGGCTGCAGGCTGTTTTTTCCATTGCAGCAAACAGCTACTGCTAACAGTGAGTACCAACCAAAATATTGCTCAAACTGGTGTGATTTACAACAAAAGCCAGCTGAATCTGTGTGTAGCAGTGTAATCGCTTTGTAAAGTACTGTACCAGTTTAACCAGCAAAAAGCAAGAATTCTGAGCAACAGACTGTGAGCATAATGATAAGTTCAGTGTCAGTATAATTTCAAAGCCAAGTGACAGACTGTTAGTTGTATGAGAGATGCATCGTAAATGCAGGCAATCCTGTGCTTGAAATACTGAGGCTTTAAGGGACTGTAAGCTAGAGCAATGTCTTCAGCAAGTGAAAGGTCAAATGTAAATCATATAAATGTGCTAGGAAAGAGAACAGTGCAAGTTTGTGCAGTTTGAGCAGAGGTTATCAGTTGTGTGTGTAAATTGGATGCGCAGTGGTTTGACCCAATTACAGAGAACTGATGCATCAGGAGTGCTGCCGCCGCCATGATAGGGTGGGGCAGGCATGTAAACACAGCAGCAAAGAAGCCATTTTATAGAAAGTTTCTGATCAATGTTTGGGACTTGAAATAACCAAGTGTATTGTTTGTTTTCTCTGCAGTCATGGCTTCAGGACCAGCCAACTACCCGGATCATGCCTGGGCTACGATACTTGAAGAAGTAAACAAACTGAGAAACATTGAGAAGTACCACTATGGGGGGAAGACTGCCTCCTCTTGAGGCGATTCTTGGTTATCCAGTCAGAGTGTGTGTGATGTGCTTAAGGGCTGGAAGAGATGTCTTTGTGGTTCTTCACTGCTCTGGGTGCCTGGAAAAGTATGGATTGATAGCAGCCCCCAAAATTTGTTTGGCTCCTACATGGACAAAATTACAAGAACCTGCAGTTGGCAGCACACAACTCCAGGGAGAGCCTGAAATGGGAGGTTCAGAGGAGTGTGGTGAAAAGCTAGAGGGTGCAGATGTACGGGCAGCACAGACAACTGATGACTCCACGTCTGAGCCACTAAGAGACAGTGGAAAGGGAGCATCAGCTGACCCGTGGATAGAGGGGCCTAGTCCAAGTCTCATGGGAGAGGAAAAACTGAGATAGGCCTTTGAGTGGGACATCTTGACCTCCACACCTAGTGAGGAGTGGACAGTCTCAGGAGTGAGGATGACTGCTCACTCCTGGGCACATATTCTCAGCGAAGACGGTGAGGGGGAACCCATTTGGCCTGAAGAAGAAGGTGTGGATTCACAGCCTCAAGTTCCTGGTTTAGAGGGAAGGGACGCATGGAAGAGAGTGGTGTTTTCACAGCCCTGGCTGAGCAAGAAGGAGCCAGGATCCATTTTGTGTATCACTAAGTATGAGAAGCTGGCAGAACTAGGACTGGCAGCCCTGCCAGGCCAGAGGTCTCAAGTTAAACAAATCTAGCAGAGAGGAAAGACTGGTTCGTAGGAAAGAGAATGAGCCCTTCGGAATTTTGTTTCCTACCTTTCCTAGAAAAGTCTGGGAAGAAATAAAGAGGTGCAGGAAATCCTGGATTATGGAAGAGGCCATGAAACATGTGCATCCTGGGACAAGTAAATTTGTCAGAGATCAATCAATCAATCAATCAATCAATCAATCAAGTCTTTATTTAACCAGGCGTTCATCATTGAGCAGAAGCTCATTTGCAAGATGGACCTGGGTGGAGCATGAACAATTGTATATACAGGTCAACACAGGTATTTACAAGGCAATACAGATAATACTCTTTACAGAGAGGAAGAAAGAAGTTCATATGTACATAGAATTATACAGATATTGTACAGATTACAGGTATTTACATACATAGAAGTGTCTATAGGAAGATAAAGCAGGTTATCTAAGGTTGCAGGAGGAAGTAACGGAAGAAAAAAAAAATATACACCAGGTAGACGTGAAGATGGGGGGAAGAGAGGGAGGGAAGTAGGGGGAGGAAGGCTAGAAGGGCACGGTGCACGGAAAGGAGTTGGTAAAACTGGATGTAGAGAAGGTGGATGGAGAAAAGGAGTAGTATGTTGAGCCCGGATTGAATGCTATAAAATGCAGGGCATGGTAGGATGTCACAACCCAGGGTAGTGAGCTCCTATCCGAGGTTGGAAAGGAAGAATAAGGGGATGGATGGGCCTAGTGTTGATAAGACAGGGGATAAGAGAGAGAACAATTAGGCTTGGTGAGGAGCAAGCTGGGAGGTCAGTACTAAAATTGGGTCCTAGGCGTGGCTATATACCAATGCAGACGCCGGTACTGGTCTGAGTGGGTGAAGCAGTTACATACTTCTCTGATTGTACGGAAATAAAGCATCTTGAAAGCATTTATACCGATTAGAGTGCTTAATTTGAGGGTTTTTTGTAGATTGTTCCATAAGGTAGGTAGCACGAAGCTTATGGCTGCCCTGCCGAAGCAGGATTTTGCTTTGGGTACTTTAAGTGTAATAGCTGAGTAACTTCTTAACGCGTATTTCCCAATTATACTCAGGGGAAGACAGCAGGAGATATAGTAAGGCAGCTTATTAGAGATGGCTCTATAGGTTCAGAGAGCGCGCTTCGTGGCGCCTGAACTTTAGTGATGTCCATCCCACTGCCGCATATAGGGTGCAGTGATGTGTGGAGGGAGTCCTGTTATAAACCTCAGTGCTCGATGGTAGAGGTGTCCAGTTTAGCCATGTAAGAGTTGGGGCATTGGCTGTAGAGGAAGTCAGCGTAATCAACCAATGATAGGAAAATGGATTGGACCAGTTGTTTCTTGGCATCTCTGGTGAGAAATTGGCTGATTCTAAAAACAGTCCAAGCCTTTGCCAAAGTCGCTTTAACAAGTCCTCGATATGTTCAATGAAGGAGAGTCTTTGGTCTATCCAAACTCCCAAATACTTGAATTTTGTAACAAATTCTAGTTTTTCACCTAGAACTGTGGTAATTTGGGGAACTGTCCCACTGGACACAGGGTTAGCTGTATGGATAAAAGGAGAGTGGACCATCGCTTTAGTTTTTTTGGCATTAAGGAGTAGCTTTTTTTTTGGAGGAGTTGGCTTTGCAAAAGGTTAAATTCTGACTGTAGGTCATTGCAGGCAGCTTCAGGTGTTGGGTGACTCACGTGAGAGCGGTATCATCTGCAAACAGATGGATGTTGGCTTCTTTTTATACAGTAGTCGATGTTATTAATGTAGATTGCAAAAGTAAGAGCCTAATATAGAACCTTGAGGTACCCCTCTTGCAGAGTTTTAAGGGGACAGGCCTCCTCGGCTTTAACTTGTTGAAGGCGCCTGTAAGATAGTCAGTGAACCAATGCAGAGAGGAGGGTCCACACCTATGGTTTGAAGGGCAGAGGAGCAGACTATGGTCGCGGTGTCGAAAGCCTTGCTTAGATCAAGGAAAACAGCACAAATAAAGTTTTTGCTCTCAAGATTACGCTGCCAGTCATTAGTAACTTTGGCAGGGCTGAGATAGTGCTATGTTTAGCTCTGAATCTGGACTGCATAGGATTTAGCAGTTCCCTAGACTCAAGGTGAGTCCTCAGCTGTGCATTTACAATTTTCTAGGAGCTTGGACAGGACGGAAGGAGGGAAATTGGCCTGTAGTTATTGAGATCGCCACGGTCACCTGATTTGAACAGTGGTATGACATGTGATGTCTTCCATATAGGTGGTAAAGTGCCCTGAGACAGGGATAATTAAAAGGTGGGTGACGGGTATTGCTAGTATGTGGTAGGCAATTTTTAGGAAGTAAGGGTCAAGGGAGTCGGCCCCAGCACTTTTTCTAGTATCCAACTGAAGCAAGAGGTCCTCTACCTCTTTCAGTGTGGCAGGTTGAAGTGAGAAAGGCAGCGAAGCTATTGGAGTTTCAGGCAGTTGGCTGGCAGTCTGGTAGCGAAGTATGTTTGCAGGGGAGTTATCAAATGTCATGCCTGCAGTAGCAAAGTGGTTATTGAATGCGTCAATTATATCCATCTTTTCGGTTATAGTCAAGTTGCCAGAGGTAATCTTGGTTGGGAGTGAATTTCCTGGGGAGTGGCCTAGCAGATCACTGATTGTGTTCCAGAGCTTGATTGGGCTCTTTGTGGCAGAGTCGAGTTCGGATTTGAAGAAGGTGGCCTTGATTCTCTGATTGTTTTGGTACATAAATTTAGTGAGTCTCCTGAACTGGTTCCAATCTTCTGCAGTGTTCAGTCATGCGTTTTTTCCAGAGCTTATCTCTTTTAGAAGCAAGGACTTGATCTGAGGGTGAACCATTTACAGGTTTTGGTCCTAGTTCGAACTTTAATAAGGGGAGCATACTTATTAAGGGCCCTTGATAGAATGTTGTGGAAGATATTGTAAGCTGAAGTAATCGTTTTGGCCAGGTAGAAATCTTGCCACTCAGGGGAGTACTTAAGCTCGCTTAGGTAGGCATGTTCATTGAAGTTGCGCCTGGATCTCTTCATAGAGAACTTGCTGATGGGTGCTGGGTTGTTGGTGGATCTTACTCCCGCAATAAAACAATGGTCGCTGGTGTCTGAGAAGAAGACATCAGCATGGGAGAAGAGATGAGGTTTGCTCACCATTAGCATATCCAAAAGTGTACTTTTACTGGGGTTCTTCATGTTTGGGCATGTTGGTTCAGTAATAAGTTGCGTCAGCCCATGTTCATCACAGAAGGATGCAAGGGGGCAGCTGTGTTAGAGAGCCAGTCAAAGTTAGGTCTCCTAAAATATTAGTTTCTAGCAGCCCTGTCCCAACTTGTCACTTAGATATGGCACAAGCTGTAGGCCAGCAGGCGGTGGTCTGTAGCATCCTATTACGCAGAGTGCAGTAGTCTGTGTAATTTCCACTTTGAGAATTAGGCATTTGAGCTCATAAACAGATGCAGAGGATAAGCAGGAGGCAGAAAATTTGTCTTTAACGTAGATAGCTACCCTCCTCCTCTGGCATGCCTATCAGCTCTGAACAAGGCATAGTTGGGTATGTTTACTTCTATCAGTGGTGGTGGGTCTAAGCCAAGTTTCGGAAATCACAAGTATGTCAGGAGAGGTATGATTTACCCAGGTTTGTATTAAGGTTATCTTTTTAAGGAGGCTACATACGTTTATATGCAAGAAGCTTATTCCTTTTAAATTTGCTAGTTCTGCTGGCAAAGCAATAGATTCTGGTGGGCCATGGTTGAGTTCTACGTTGCCTGAACAAAGCAGGAGGATAAGTAGGATTTTTCTAAGAGCGCTAATTATAAGCTTGTAATTCCTGCCTTTCTCCCGTCTAGTAGATCTGATGTTTTTAGGGACTGGAAAGTAGCCACCATAGAAGAGCTGATCTGTTGTAGCAAGAGCTAGTACCCTACCACAATAGGCGGGAGGAGATAGAAGTCTGCGTGGTGGGAGGTGGGCCTTGTGGTGGGGAGTGTAATAAGTACTACTGGTATGTGTGGTCCAAGAGCAGGGTTCGAGGTATTGGTGCCTGGAATCACGGAGGCAATTAAAGGATAAGTTGCCATGTGGTATACAGCACAAGGTGCCGCTATGAGACCAAACATGATGGTAGTTCAGGTGTCCAATGCTGGACAGCTGGTATCAGCAGAAGAAGGGGCAGTAAAAGGAGCCATATAGGGCCCGACATGATGGTACCTCAAAAAGGAGCCACTCAATTAGCCCAGGGGCCAGTGGGGTTGCTGGATTAATGCAGCTTATCAGTAGCTTTCCGATCCAGATCGACCCAAATTTGATAGCATTAAAGATATTTAGTGGTGAAGGCACAGCCAAGGAGAGCCTATGCGTTTTAGTAAGGCGAGGCCCTGAGAGTTGGATCCCGTAGGCTGGATAGAGAAGAGGGGGATCACGAGCTAAGTCTCTATTGGTGGGGCACTGTGCCAGGGGACGTGGACTAATATTTTGGCAGGAGCTACTGTATTTAATAATCAATGGAGGTGGGGGGGGGCGGTCGAAAAAGTTGCGGCAGTTGCCGTACCTTGTAGGGTCTTGGGTCCGTGTCTGCGGTCTTGAGCATCGGCTAGAGGGGCGCCAACTGCCTGGTAGCCGGGGATCGGATGTTGCAAGAAAAGTTCAAGCAATGGAAAGTGGGCAGGACTCTGTTTATTGACACTGTTCGGATCGTGGACGGCAAGGAACAAGAATCCTTTCATGATGTGAATTATGAGCACCCAGATAGGGTAATAATTTGTGCGCCTGACCCATTGTGCTATTTCCTACAATGCAAAGACCTTCCTATGAATGTGCCCATGCCTACCAAATGGAGAGCAGAGCAGTGGTACCTAGTGCTGCAATTCCAGCAGTTGCCGTACCTATGTTGCTCTGCCAGTCTGGACATCCAAGACCAGGTGCCTCGATTCTTCAGTAATTACAATAAACTCCCATGTCCATAAAGTTATGAACTGGCTATTCCAGAAGATGTCAACTCCAGAGAGGACACTAGCCCAGCTGTTGCCGGATCGGATGACTTCAGTCCAACTGTGTGATTCTTTTTCTTTTTCCTGCTCAAAGGTACCATCTCCTAGATGGCATCAGCCCAGCTGTTTCCCAGAGGTGTCATCCTGTCATGTTTCAGAAGATGTCTGCCTTGTTGTATCAGAGGAATGCTGCCTGGGAGAGTCTTCATTGACGACACAGGTGTCGTATGTTTTCCATTCTACAAGGGACTGGTGAGTCTAGACTTTTTCAATTTTTCTGAGATTTACAGTACACATCCTACACCAGCCGACATTCATTGTGACTGTCCTCAAAGACTCTCTCCTACGGGACATTTGCCTGCAGAACTTTGCTTCACCGGGCTCCGACCCAGGAGAGACTCTTTATTGGACTTGCCTTCGAGCCTGTATTTAGACACTAGTTAAGACTTTGTAAGGCCTTCCATCCCCAAAGAACTGTTAAATGTGTGTTGTAAATATTCTGTATATACAGTTTCTATTTTCTACCTTTTCTAAAAAAAAAAAAAATGCTCTTTGGGATTCTCCAGTGTCAGATGGATGGGGCTTGTTGGTTTGTTTATGTCTTGGTTAGACAGGACTGTAATTGCAGATTAGAGAGGATGTTTTTCTTTTTGTCTTGCAAGTACTCCTGGAGAAGCAACGAAGACAAGACAAGAAGTGGATTGGAACTCATCGGAGTTCAGTTTTGCTTTAGTTCGTAGTAATTAAAGTACTGTTGTAAGAAGTTAACTGTGTTTTATACTTTCTTCCACAGGTGTGTGGTTGCAGGTGTCCAGGGTTGGGGCAAGGTCCCCTTTAGTGTTTTCGTTTGGGTAAAAAAGGCAGATAGGATTTCCCTAGAGGACTAGGGGGGATATACAGGCTGTGGTCCTGACTTGCAGTAGGGGCTGCAGAATTGATCTATTAGGACTATGCTCTGGACGGTTCTACTGGATCCACTAGGTACCCATAGTCAGCGGGTAGAGTAGAGGCTGAAGCATGGGCCGATGTCCTCTGGGCCCTTAGTGTTACCTGCCTGTGCCTGGCACTTGGTAGGAGAGGGCCTGATCACCCCTTTCCGTGGGTAGCACAGAGGGTAGGATGGCCCAAGCCGGGTGTTAATGACTGGGGACAGTCATTTTCCTGGCTCAGGGTGAGTGTATCCCCCCTGTTACCCGGTGTTACTAGAAACCTAGTTAGATCTAGTGGCAGGCAGGGACAGGCAGCTAGTTAAACTCCAGTTAAATGGCTTTCATTATGTCTTGCTCTGTTTTCAGTCTCTGCCAAGCTGGGGCTATGACATCATTTAGAATTCTGCAGCAGCATAAGCCACAATGGAATGTTGCAGTTGGGAGTTAGATAGAATGTTGGAGAATTTCAAAGTCAGTCTAGAGTTGATCCTTGAAGTAAACAGTCTAGTCTGAAGTCTGAATCAGTCTGTTGAAGTCTGGAGTAGGCTCAAGAGAGAGAAGAATGTAGATCCTGCAGTGCAGTGGTGGGAGGGTGTACCCTGCAGGGGGCAGGCCTCCCTGCCCTCATCTTTGACTCAGAGCTAGCTTAGGGTGTGTGCTTCCACTATAAGAGAGGCAGAAAGAACCAACTCCCAGGGGCAACCCCCTGGCCTGGGAAAAGGAAGAAGCTGCCTGATGAAGAGTGCTGGGGCACTACAGTTTTTGTGGAATAGAGATTCCTTCAGAGTTTTTGGACATCTGCAACAATGAGAGAGATCAAGCTTTGACAAAAGGCCAGTGTCATTCACCAAAACAGTGAGAAAATAAGTCTCTGGGGCTGTGGGTCAGTCAGGATGCCAAGTCCAGGGCTTATGGAACAGTGAGATGTAATGACTGTTGTATGTGGGGGGGGGCGGGTCTTCAAGAGAAAGACAGTTTCTGCATTACAAAGCCATGTACAGTCTGCACTATAGTAGCCAAGGAAGATACTCATGGAACAGTGAGATATAATGACTGATGTATGTGGGGGGGTCTTCAGAGAAAGACAGTTATTGCATTAGACAGCCATGTACAGTCTGCACTACAGTAGCCAAGGATGTGTGTGTGTAAACAAAGGAATGGCCGGGTATGGGTCTATGGAACAAAAGGTGGGAGACCACCCACCTGGCGTAACAGGGCTCACCTCTACGGATTCCCATTGAGACACTAGTCACCTTTCTGTCAGGTATTGGCCAGTGCCTGAAGAGCATGCCCAGACGTTGGGATGGAGTAGAGGGTGGTAGTGTTCCACTAGTTAAAGAGTCCATGACATATGCAAGCTTAGGATCCAAGTTTGGATCTGTGTCTGTGTCATCACCTTATCTGCATTACAAGGAGTGTAGCCTCGTGGGGGTCCATCTATGCTTTTCATTCAGTGTTGTTGAATGAAGCCACACTTTTGAATCCCATCTCCTGGTATTGGACATTATGTTATTGCTTCTAGTCTCTGGACTACTTTGGGTGCCCCTTTGCAGAGTAGTCAAACCTAGTCACCATGGCGAGTGACACCTTTCTCCCCAAATTTTCAGTTTATAAAAATGGAGGCACCGTGTCATAGGACCCAGGCCCCTCAACCTGTTCACTAGCCATACAGGCAGGGGTAGTAGCCCTCTCAGTTTAGCACTGACTGGGGAGTACATCAATATAGTAAGACAGTGGAGCCAGGTTTTAACATACTGCTCCTCTTACAGGTGGCATGATACACAACTGGTAGGTGCTTCCATTACATATCCTTTTCCTTGGTCACTGAACTGTATGACATGCTTTGCCTTGCTGCATTGCTTGTAAGTATGTTCTGTACCTTACCATGCATTCGTAACATGCTTTAGCCATGAGTTGTTCTGCGCCACATCGGTAGCTGGAAGAAGGCTCCCACCAGAGCCAGGCACATGGAAGAAGTGCCGGAGGGTGCCAACTTTAAAACTGTGGCTGGGCAATTTAAGTCAGGGCCCAGTCGCAGTGAAACATAACTTGGTGCTGCACCACCTCCATTATTAAATGGGTTGCAGAAACCATGCTCCATAGGGGTGCACCAACAAGGGAAGGAGTAGAGGAAGAGTACCTTGAAGAAGTGATACCACGGTGGGATTTGACTTCGAATTGTTTGGCAGCCTGATGGTTGGGCTATCTTAAAGGGACATGACCTGCACACTGGGCATGGAGGACTGGGAATCATACTCAAGGTGCTGTGCAGATTTACTACTTAAGGCACTGTACATCTTATAGGGAAGCAGCAGCTGTGAATGATTTAGTGTCCTGGGAAGAACACACTTTGTGACAGCTGTTTTGGGAGGGGTTGATTGTGCTGGGGTGATATACTCTGTTGGACTGTCATAGTGTTCCTGGGTGGGTATTTGCTACTAGAGGGTATAATTCTGTGGGGCTGATTACAGCTGTTCTGGGAGGGTGTTAATACTACGTGGGGTTGATTGTTCCTGTAGGGTAAACGCATGGCTGGTGTTACAGCAGATGCAGAGGTTCAGGTATTTGTCCTAAAGGATAATTTTCTGTTGGGCTTAAAGCAACTGACTTGAGTGAGAGGTTGATTTGTATCTGATGTCACTGATTATAGGGGGTAACATTTATGTCCTAAAGAATAATGTTATATTGGGCTGGACACAACTGACTTGAGTGGGGGGACTAATTTGTATCTGATGGTCATTGATCATAACTAGTACATCTGGGTACTGCAACAGTGCCCCTAGATGCAGGCTGAGGAGTGGGGGGGTTCAGCCACACTGTGTACAACAAGGTCTGGAGGGCCACGCAGGGGAGTGAGGGGGGAGAAGGAGCTACCTGGGAGAGGTGGTGCTTGGGGAACTTTCAGGTGGCAGGACAGGAGCTGGTGTTACAAGAGGAAGGGGTGGGGTTGGTTCCATGGTGGGGGTGCTGGCACAGGGGGCAGGGGGCAGAATGGGAACCAGGGGGGACAGACTAGTGAGCTGCAATGGCTGTGGGGTGGCGATCTGGATGGGCACATTATGACGGCTAATGGAATGTGCCATTTGCCACAGGCTAGGGGACCGGGAGGCAGAGGTCCATTGGCTGGAGGGGGAGTTAAGAAGAATGAGGGGTGGGTACAGAAGAGTAGTGGTGGACTGGGTACACCCTCAGGCATACAGGAATGCTCAGACAACAGGGTCTATGGAGAGGACAAGGAAGCTTAGTAGATATAAGGGGCTGTATCGGGACAGCAGTAGAGGCAATGACAGGAGGAAGGGGCAGGTACAAGTAATAGGTGTTCTGTACTGGTGTCAGTAGCAGGTGAGGATGGTGGGGCTCTCCAGGATGGTGGGGCTCTCTGGGATGAGGCAGGTGGGCATGAGGGTAGGGGATATGCAGGGGCCAGCAGTTCAGATTGGGGAGGGGTACAGGATTTTGGGGAAGGCACAACAGGTGGGGGAGCAAAGGGAAGGGATAGAGCAGGGGCAACAGAAAGGGGATGCAGACTGGGGGATGGCATATAGAGAGATGAGGGATGTCATAGATGGTGAGTTGGCTAGTAAGGGAGGGGCAGCAAACGCATAGGAAAGCAGGCAGGTGGGAAATGGGGGGATGAGTGGGGGCTGTGTTCTGGCACTGGTGGACAGGAAATGGTTGATGCTCATGGGAGGGATGGGGACAGCAGGAAGGCACAGCCAGATGGGGGGGATTGAGGGGAAGGAGATATAGTGATAGGGGACTCTATCCTGAAGGGGATCAGATGAGAAGGGAGAGGTGAACGGTACAGTTGGATATGATAGTGGGCAGGGCAGGACAGGGTCTGATTAGGTGTGTTGGAGGGGAAGAGAGAAACGTCACATGGTGGTGCATGTAGGCACTAATGACCTGGGGGGCTGCATGGTGGAGTTTGTCAGGGAGAGATTTTAAAAACTGGGAAAGATGTGTATGGAAACTGGGAGCTCAGTGGCCTTATTGGAAGGGCTACTGGTTCCCAGGGCAAGCACAGCAAAGAAGGACAGGAGAGTGGAGTTCAACTTTTGGCTGGGTGGGTAGTGTCATTCTCATGGGTATAGGCTGCTGGGAGATTCTGGGACCACTTGGGGCAACAGTGATCTGTACACAAAGGACAGATTACACTTGAGTAGGATGGGCAGGGGGTCTTGAAACATAAGCTGGAGGAATACTTAGCATCAATGGGGGTCTTAAACTAGGAAGGGGGGAGGTGAGTGTGCAGCTAGTATGTAAGGTCACCAGGATGGGGAGCAAAACAAGCTTACCCCCCCATTACAACAGTGTTTGCTACTGGGGTGGGCCACTGGGGTGGGGTCAGGTTGAGGGAGCACAAGGTGGAGAGAATGGTGGGACTGGGTGGAGGGTGATCTCTCTGAATGTGAGGAGCCTGGGTAACAAAACAGATAAGCGCCAGGCACTCTTTGAAGGGGTGGTGGACACTGCAGCCATCACAGAGACTTGGGCCACCCAAAACCAAGACTGTGATCTTGCAATCCCTGGGTACAGAAATTATAGGAAGGACAGATGGGTTGGGAGAGGGGAAGGGGTGGCAGTTTATGTAAGGGATGGGATTAGATGCACAAGAGACAATGGAGAGGAAGGGAGGACAGAGGCACTATGGATGCAGTTCCTGGACTCTAGAGGTAAAAAACTGAGGCTGGGGATAGTGTATAGACCACCAGCTGAACCGAGGAATTGGAGAGGGAGTTTGTGGAACAAATTCATGGGTATGAAGGAAGGGGAGTGTGAGGTGTGGGGTTCTGTGATGGTGGCGCGAGCGGCAGCACATTATCATGGCGTCAGGGCAGTGAAAAAATTTCGCCACCCCTGACATTCTCAGAGCATGGAAGAACAGCGCCTTGGGGGACTTAAAACACTTGCTTTCTGTGGAGGACCCCACCCCTGACATGGGGGTTTTGATCCCCACACCCCTCTACTGAAGGATTCTCAGCTCCAGGAGGGTGCATGTCAAGGGGGGGGGGTGAACACAAAAAAAAAACAAGTTTTGGGCTGAGCACAACAAAAACACAGTATCACCCGGACCCAGACCCGAACCCAGAACCCCAGCATCATAGCGGAGGCCAAAACCTGATGCCACGACGCAGCTCAGCAGCCGACAGCAGTGCCACCCCTACATCCCTCTGCCCCTCCCAGGCCATGCTCGGCATGTCTGCCCCCGCGATATAGCAGCAACATCCTGTCGCTAATGTCACTCCACCCCACCACATCCGTTGCTCCTCCCTGCCCTCACCTTTAGGGCTTTCACCCATATTGCATCGCCCTTTCAGATGGCGCCGTGATTCAAGCACCCACTTCATGTGCTACCAGAGTGTGGTGATAATGGGGGACTTCAGTCTGCCTTGGTTAGATTGGGGTACCTAAGCCACATATGGTGCCAGGGAGCAGGTACCTTTAGATGCATTCCAGATAGTCTTCTCATGCAGTTGTTTAGTCTGCCAACTTGACTAGATAATACTCTTGACCTCTACTATCGAAGGGAATGTGGTGAGGGAACTAAGAGTGGAGGACCCACTAGCTGGGAGTGAACACCAATTGGTGTGGTTCATGAGCTTGAGCAGGGAGTCTGTAGGATCAGTGACAAAGGTGGTGGACTTCAGATGTGCGGACTTCGGGAAGATGCGAGAAATCCTTAAAAGATACCTAGAGGGGATTAGATCAGAGACTGATGCACAACAGAAGTGAGATATCATAAAACTAGGTCTGAAGGAGGCTATTTAGGCATGTACCAGGACTCTGAACAAGGAGAACAGAGCTAAGAAGCCATGTTGGCAGAACAGGAAGGTGTTGTAAGGAGTGAGAGCAAAGAAAGCAGCATTTAGGAGATTCAAGAGGACCAGAAGGAGGGAAGACAGGACGGGATATGCAAAGATGTCCAAGGACATAACCACGTTAATAAGAGATGCCAAGGCCTCGAGAGATCTAAGGTTGGCTCTGGGCATCAAGGGAGGGGAGAAGCACTTTTTTTAGATATGTGATGGAAAATAAGAGCCGCAGGGACCGAAAGATGTGGATGAAGAGGGGAGGAGAGGTGGAAAAGGGAGTGGAACAGGTGGAATCACTAAATGAATATTTCTGTTCTGTGTTCCTGCAGGAGGAGGGAGGTTCAATACCTCCATTGACTGAGAGGGTGGGGATGGGGGGAAGGGATGACAGATGGGATGATTGCAGACAGCAGAGTACTAGAGGGTCTGAAGACACTAATAGTACACAAGACACCAGGTCCTGATGGCATTCACCCCAGGGTGCTGAGGGAGATGGCAGAAGTGTTTGCCAGGCTGCTGGCACACCTGTTCAACACCTCCCTGGACATCGGATGCATGCCACAGGACTGGAGAATGGCTCATGTGGTTGGTATTGGTTTTGTGGTACATAATTAGATAGTTTTGGATTGCTGTTTGGGTTACCAAAATGTGTTAGAGACCTGCCCCCACAGTTGTGCACTATTCATCCTCTGCCCTTCATGCTCTCTGCCCTTTTTTTCCTCCCCCACTTCAGTTTACAATGTACCAGCACTGTAGGGCACTGGGTATTGTGCACATAGGTGGGAGGAGGGTGTGGGGTTGTGAACAGTGGAGGATGAATAAGAGGGGCCACCGCATTTGGGTAGTGAGATCCAGAAGACACCATTGGATGAAATGGAACCCAGAATGTGGTCCATCATGTCTGGTTTCCATAAACCCAAGAGCACTATCAATTTTGGTAGGGAGATAGTCTGGGTGGTGTGAGAGGTTCATTCAATTCGGGCAGTGTTATGCAATGCTAGGTCCATTAAAAACAAGACTGCAATGATTGCAGATCTTGTTAAATTGGTGGACCTGGTTTGCATCACCGAGACCTGGCTGAATGAGAACTTTGGCCCCCGTTTTGGAGGCTGCAATTCTGGCTGGGTACTCAGCAATATACTGCCCAAGAATGGATTGCGGGAGGGGGGGGGATAGCGGTCTGTTTGAAGACTGAACTTAACCTCACGAATGTACCAGTTGGGGAGACTGAGTCATTTGAGTGTACCGTAGTAGCAAGTGTAGGTTGTCGGATCGCTCTCATCTACCGTCCACCAGGAGGTGAGAAGCGATTCCTTCAGGAAGTCACGGACTTCATCACTGACATGGTGTTTGAGTCTCACAGGCTGATGGTCCTGGATGACTTCAATGCCTGGGTCAATAATGAACTCTTACAATTTGGTCAGCACTTCCTCCAGTTGATGACATCTCTGGGCCTTACACAGATAGTTACCACTGCTACTCATAGTCACAGACATTCTCTTGACTTAGTCTTCCTCCTGGGGATTGAGGCCTCCAACTTGGGGGTGGAACCAGTTGGATGGTCTGATCACTACACCATGGGATTTAGTTTTAGCACCCCCTATGTAGGCCTACCCCTGTAGAGATAACTAGGTACTGTTCTTTGTGAGATATAAGCTCTCAAGGTCTAGCAGTGGTGCTAGATCTCTCACCCCTCTCAGAGGCAAACAGTGACCCAGAGGCCCTTGTGATGGCTTATAATTTGGCCATTGTGGTGGCCCTGGATATCACTGCTCCTGTCCATTTTTGTCCTCTCTCCCTTCGCTCTTGACCTCCATGGTTTGATGGAACTTTGAGGGAGATGCAGCGACAAGGACTAAGGTTAGGGCATTGCAGGTGGAAATCCACCCTTAATGCTGACCACCTTAGATTGATGGACCATTATCAAGTCTATCAATCTGCAATCATTCATAAGAAGGCAGAGTTCCTGTCCTGGGAGATTGCAGCATCTCAAAACTGACCAGCTCAGCTGTTCCAAACTGTGTACAGACTGTGCAAGTTAGCCTGTCTTCAAGTCCGAAAAGCTTTTTAGCAAGAACAGTGCGACAAGCTTGCTTGATTTTTTGCAACTAGGGTGGCTGACATCAGAGCGGCACTCCATCCAGCACACTCTATGAGTGTTGCTGTGGATCAGTGAGGGGTCACTGTCCCTCGGTTTTCTTTGAATACCTTTGACCGGCTGGCTTTCATGGATGTCATGTGGATTGTCCAGAGTATGTACCCTACATGCTGTAGTTTGGATCCGGGACCTACTTCCCTGATTTTGGGTTGTATTGATTCTATCAGTTTGGTCCTAGCTCAGATAGTCTGGTGCTCCTTGGAGACAGGTGAGTTTCCAAGCTCACTGAAAGAGGCGGTGGTGACACCACTCTTGAAGAAAGTTTCTTTGGACCCAGACTGCCTTACAAACTACAGACCAATCTCAAACCTCCCCTTTTTAGGGAAGATGATTGAGAAGGTAGTGGCCACTCAGCTGGAGGATGATTTGACCATCCATGACATCTATGAACCTCTCCAGTCTGGATATTGAAAGAAGCATAGTACCGAGACAGCGCTGGTTCGGGTGCTCAATGATCTCCTGATGGCTAAAAATTGGAGGAGCCATTCTATTCTGGTTCTCCTACATCTCTCATCAGTGTTTGACACTGTGGATCATGGGGTTCTGCTCGATCATCTGAAGTTCATCTGTGGACTGTCATCTACAGTCCTCAGGTGGTTTACATCCTTCCTTACTGGAAGATCTCAGAGAGTGGTATCCGGGGTTTCAATCAATCAATCAAAGTCTTTATTTATTCAGGCGAACACCACTGAGCAAGCTCATTTGCAAGATGGACCAGAGACATAGATACAAGTAATAATACAGGTCCAGACATTATACAATATTGGCGATACAGACAATACAAGGGATGTAAAGTTACAATACAAGGAATTTGTAAGGCCTTAGTGGGTGGATGAGTACAGGCTGGGTTAACTAAGGGCCTATCAGAGTGCTGAGAGTAAGTGCCTAGCCATGACTCCGGGGGGACATGTATGAGGTGTTTCGGGTAGGTTTGTCCTGTCTATTAGTTGGCATAGTGAGCCGGGGGTACGGGGGGTATTTTAATTTATGGGCAGTGAAAGCAGTTACAGATTTCTTTAACTAGGCGGTCATATAAGGACTTGAATGAGGATATACTGATTGAGGAGCTAAGCTTCAGGGTTTTTTGTAGGGTATTCCATAAGGAAGGTAGCACAAAGGACATTGCCATTCTTCTAAAGCGTGTTTTCAGCCTGGATACCTTCAAGTAGATGAAAGAAGAGCTTCTCAGGACATAGGCTCCGGGTTCGCAGAGTGGGAGACAATCAGAGATATATGGGAGAAGTGTCTTGGCAATAGCTTTGAATGTCCAGAGAAGAGCATTCCTGTTTCTCCTGAAGTGTAGGGAGGGCCACCCCACAGCTGCATAGAGAGCACAGTGATGGGTGGCAAGAGCTAGCCCAGTAATGAATCTTAATGCCCTGTGGTATAACGTATCCAGTTTGGCCAGTTGCGGTGCAGAGCAGTAGCTATAGAGGAAATCAGCATAATCCACCAAGGAGAGAAATACGGTTTGAACAAGTCGTCGTTTGGCATTACTGGTGAGGTAGTTGTTTATTCTATAGAAGAGACCAAATCTCTGTCTTAATTTCTTTAGGAGGTCTTCGATGTGGTCAGTGAAGGAGAGTTTGTGATCGAGCCATACCCCTAGGTACTTGAACTTGCTAACCATTTCTAGATTTTCACCCAGGATTGTGGTGATCTGAGGGACAGTGTCGGCAGCGGTAGGGTTTGCATCCAGTGGGTAGGGAGAGAACAGCATAGCCTTGGTTTTCTTAGTGTTTAGTAATAGTTTTTTCTTAAGGAGTTGGCACTGGAGAATGTTGAATTCCGATTGTAATTCTTTACAGACAATTTCAGAAGAGGGATGACTAAAGTAGAGGACCGTGTCATCTGCAAAGAGATGGATATTGTCCTTGGTTATGCTAAGATCAATGTTGTTCATATAGATTGCAAACAGCAGTGGGCCCAGGATAGAGCCCTGTGGGACCCCTCTTTGCAAAGGTTTGAGGGGGGATAGTTCACCATCTGATTTTACTTGCTGCCATTGATCAGAGAGGTAATCTGAAAGCCAGTGAAGGGACAATGGATCCAGTTCTATGGCTTTAAGAGAGGAGAGGAGCAAGTCGTGGTTGACAGTGTCAAAGGCCTTGCTCAGGTCTAAGAACACGGCACAGACAAACTTCTTATTTTCTAGGTCATGAAGCCAATCATTGGTAACTTTAGCTAGGGCCGTAATAGTGCTGTGCTGTGCCCTAAAGCCGGATTGCATAGGATTTAGGAGGTTTGTGGATTCTATATAGGTTTTTAGTTGCTTGTTTACAATTTTTTCCAGAAGTTTGGACAGTGTAGGAAGTAAAAAAAATAGGTCTGTAATTGTTTAGGTCACAAGGGTCCCCAGATTTGAACAAGGGGATAACATGAGCTATTTTCCAAACAGTAGGGAGGGTACTGTGGGACAGAGAAAGCTTAAAAAGATGAGTAATAGGTGCGGACAGGACGTGGAGGGAGGCTTTTAGGAAGTAGGGATCCAGAGAGTCGGCACCTGCACTTTTTCTAACGTCCAGCTTTAGTAGGAGTTCTTTGACCTCCTTCAAGGAAACATGCTGGAGGGAGAAGACTGAGTTGGTTAGAGTGGGTTCCGGGCTTTGGAGATCCAGTTGGGAGCGAAGGGAGCTTGCAGGAGAGTTGTCAAAAGTAAGGCCTGCAGTGTCAAAGTGGTTGTTAAAAGCATCCAGGATTTCCACTTTGTCACAGATGGGAATGCTGCCAGAAGTGATCCTTGCAGACAAGGAGTTAGCCATGGTGTGTCCAGACATGTCCTTGATGGATTTCCAAAATTTGGAGGAGTTCCTGGAAGCCGAGTCCAGTTCCGTGCGGAAGTAAGACGCCTTTGCACTCTCTCATCAACTTGGTGCATTCATTCCTAGCTTTCCTGAAGTTACACCAGTCCAGCAGGTTTTTAGTGGTTTGTGCTTTTTTCCAAAGCTTGTCTCTATTCAGTAATACTGATTTAAGCTCAGGAGTAAACCAGCGACAGGTTCTCCCCCTTACCCTAGTTTTTATGAGCAGGGCATACTTATTTAAGGCCACAGTCATAGTTTCAGAGAAGATCTCGAGGCCAATTGTACTGAATTGGCAAGATAAAAGTCCTGCCAGTGCACTGAGAATTTTAGCTCATCAAGGTAGGCCGGCAGAACAAAGTGGCTCCTGTCCATCTTAGTGGTAAACTTTGACATGGAGGATGGTTCTGGGTAGTACTTATGCTAGCAATGACACAGTGGTCAGTAATGTCCGTGAAGAAGACTCTCACATGGAAGAATAGGTGTGGTTTGTTTACTAGAATGACATCCAGCAGTGTACTGTTAGCAGGGGACTTTTTGTTGGAGTGTGTAGGTTCTCCAGTTAGTTGAAAGAGGCCATGGGCATCACAAAATTCCTTAAGGGGTACAACAGCTTGGGAAAAACAGTGGAAGTTTAGGTCCCTGAGGATAATAGCTTCAGGAGGGCCAAGCTGAATGGTGTTGGATAGGTGGGTAAGGATTTGAGTACCAGCGGAGGGAGGCCTGTAGCAACCTATGACACATAGCACAGATGATGATGATATCTCCAGCTTTAGGGTCAGGCATTTGAATTGGTTAGTGATGGAGGACGCTTCTAGGCATGTAACTGTGTACTCGTTCTTAATGTATATGGCCACCCCTCCTCCCCTGGTGGGCCTGATGGCTCTGAATAAGGAGTATACTGGGATGTTGATTTCCGTATCGGATGTAGAGGATCGGAGCCAGGATTCAGTGATCATAAGTACATCTGGTTTGGTATGGCATACCCAGGCCTGGATAAATGTGAACCTTTTTAACAGGCTGCATACATTCATATGCAGGAATTGCATGCCTTTCAGGTTTGCTAGGTCTGAGGGTGACGAGAGAATGTTTGGTGTGCCAGGGTTGAGCTCAACATCTCCAGAGCACAGTAGAAGGAGAAGAAGAAGCTTCCTTAGGGTTGCAAGAGATATATTGAATATTCTAGTTTGTGGGCGTCTGCTGCGTGTATCAAGTTGGGTAAGGAGGAGCCCATTGTTAGGCCTGGATCGTCCTAGCACCCCAAGCACTAATACCCAGGCTGGGAGATGTAGGTGGGGAAGTTTGCTTGGTAACATGGTGAGCATAGTTTGTGTTGCCGGTTCTACATCAGTCCCACCTCTGTGCACTGTTCTGATGAGGGGCTGCAAGTGGGGAAGTCTGAGGGCACAAAGAGAATTATATGAAGAGAAACGATGGGCATGGCTGCCCACTGGGGAAATATAGTCCCCCCTAGTAGTAGAATGTGTGGGCTCGGGTGCTATATAAGGCATGAGTATGAGGAGAAACAGGGCTAGGAGCCAGTGGGGCACCCTCATGGTTGAGCCTTGAGATAGGCAGAAGAAGTTAGGCCTCTGCTTCTTAGTATGTAGGCATGATAAGCACCTACACTGTCACCTCAGGGGTTCACAAGAGTAAGGATAGGTGGGTATGAACATCTGTTCACTAATAATGTAATTATATTCTGTCTGCTAGACCAGTGACATAGGCCAATAATGTGCAGCCTAAGCTACTACCAGCATAGGTTAGGAGCCCAAGGAAGGAGTATCACAAGAGCTGGATACTCGTAGAGAATTCATTTTAAGTTTGGCAGGCAGCACCAGGGAAGCGTATTTGCTAGGGAGACTGGGAACAATGAGAACCTATCAATAAGTAATCTGGGACCATCCAGAGGTGGGAATTACGAAGGGACTGTGGAGCCTATAGGTCCTGGAAAAGAGGCTAAAGGGCGTGAGGGTGATGAGGGCGGGGCATAAGCCTATTTAATAAATGGTGGATGTGTGGGATGCGGAGTGGGTGAAAAATTACGGCTTTTGCCGTACCTTTCTGCTGGATGTATCCAGGCTTGAAGTCTCAGGCAGCGGATATGGAGGTGACGCCCACCCGGGAGGCCACGTCTCACTCGGCGTCAGAGCTGGGAGCCCTGGAGAGTTCTCTGCTGAGGAGAGAGGAGATGGGAGAAGATTAAATACTGGCCAGAGACAAAAGGCCACACAGTCGAGATACGGGGGTAATCTGCACGACAAAGGGGCCGATTTAGCTTGGCACCCAGCAGTCAGTGAGGTTTATTCCTCGGATCCAGTTTCTCTGACATGTGATGTTCCTCAGGGCTCAGTGTTGTCCACCATGTTGTTTTCAGTGTATATGCCACCCCTCAGAGACATTGTAAGAAGGTATGGGCTGAGGTTTCACTGCTATGCTGATGATACCCAGCTCTACCTTTCTTTCGCACCCAACCAGGATGGAGCTCTTTCAGTCTTTAACAGCTGTCTCACTGAAATCCAGGAGTGGATGGATGCCAGGTGGCTGAAGTTGAACTCTGATAAGTCTGAGGTATTGGTTGTGCATCTGGGTTGCCGGATAGGGATGTTGGGTATGGGTTCGCCCTCTGGACTGTTTCTTATGGGCATGTCACGCCTGACCTCTGAACGGGTGCGAAACCTGGGGGTAATTTTTGACAAAGGGCTGACACTGCATTTGCAGGTGTCAGCTGTCATCAAATCCTCGTTCTACCATCTGAGGAATATCTCCAGGATTAAGCATCTTGTTCCATATGGAAATCTTCCTACTCTGATCCACACCTTTGTGACCTTGCATTTAGATTATTGTAACTCCCTGTACCTAGGGCTAACATGGGTGGAAATCCATCACTTGCAGCTAGTGCAGAATGAGGAGGCCTGGCTTTTGACAGGATCATCTCAGTCCTGCCATATTTCACCGGTTGCTGCATGGACTGCACTAGCTGCCAGTTCAGTGGTGGATCACCTTTAAAGTTGGTCTTCTGACTTTTAAAGCCATACATGGACTTGGTCCAGACTACCTGAAAGAGCTTCTGGTCCCTTACTGCCCTGGGCGATTGCTCTGCTCAGCCAACGAGGGGTTGCTAGAGATGCAAGGGTGTGTCTGAAATCTTCTGGGGCTAGAGCATTCATGTATGCCACCCCTTCCCTTTGGAATTCTCTACCCCATGGCTATGTGAGTGCACGACCATGGAAGGATTTAAGCAGGCATTAAAAACTTTTCTATGGTACCAAGCATTTGGTAATTAATTATTGGGTGATACCAGTTTGATATTTTGTACTGCTGTGATGTTTGTTTTATTTATTTTGTGATTTTAATATTGTTAAAGCATCTTGGTTTTGAAAGGCGCCATACAAATAAAGTTTATTATTATTATTATTATTATTAAAAGCAGCCAAGGGACAAGCCAGGCAACTATAGACCTGTTAGTCTCACTTCCATAGTGGGTAAGCTAATGGAAGTGATACTGAAGGAGAGACTGGTGACATTTCTTGAGGTTAATGGCCCATGGGTTGGGCAGCAGCATGGGTTCATCTTGGGGAGATCTTGTCAGACCAACCTAATATAGTACTATGACTGGTTAACAAGAGAGCTGGATTGGGGCCATACAGTGCTTGTTCTGTATTTGGACTTCAGCACAGCCGTTGATTCAGTGCCTCATGGGTGACTTAGGGGGAAAATGAAATATGTGGGGTGTGGGGGTGAAGATAGTTAATTGGATCATGAACTGGCTAAAGGGGAGGCAGCAATGGGTGGTGGTGGCGGGGGACTCTCAACCCCTAAGCCAGTGATGAGTGGTGTGCCACAAGGCTCTGTGCTGGGTCCGGTGTTGTTTGGACTATTCATAATCGGATATCTCACATGGAGTTGGGAGCCGTATTAGTCTTTTTGTGGATGATACCAAGATGGGGGTGGTAGTGGATGATGTAGAGGGGTGGAAAGAGCTATAGGGGGACTTAACCAAACTGCAGGAGTGGTTGGCAAAGTGGCAACTGGGATGATTTAATGTGAAGAAGTGCAAAGTTATGCACTTCAGAGCAAAGAACCTGAGGAGGGAATACTAGTGGGGTGCGGTGATACTGGGGATCACTGAGGAAGAGAAGGACCAAAGGGTGATGGTAACAGACAGCATGAACAGCTCTGCTGAGTGCAGGAAGGCTACAATCAAGGCTAACAAGATGCTGGGGTGCATTGCAAGAGGATTCTCATCCAGACATAAGGATGCCTCTCTACAGGTCCTTAGTCAAGCTGCACTTGAAGTACTGCATGCAGTACTGGTGCCCATATCTGAAGAAGGATATCAGGCTGCTACAGGGGATGCAATGTAAGGTGACAAAAATGGTACAGAGGATGGATTGCAAAACCTACTAGAACAGACTGAGAGATCTGAGTTTATACATCCTGGAGGAGAGGTGGGATCAGAGGGATATGATTGAAATGTTCCAGTACCTGAAGGGGATCAACAAATCTGGCACAGATTAGTTATTTAGACTGAGAAAGGGAAGGGACACAAGAGGGCATGGGTTAAGATTGGAAGGGGGCAGATTTAGAAGAAAGATGAGGAGACATTATTTCACAAAAATGGTGGTGTTGAAATAGAACATTCTACCAGAGGAGGAAATATCATGTAGGATGGTGGGCACTTTCTAAAGGGCGTGGGACAGAGCATGGTGGGGGGGTCTGGGTAGCTAGTACTGAGAAATTGCAGGAGGGGAAAGGGGGTGGGGCAGCTGTGATCTAGGGATGCTAGCTGCACACTCGAGCAGACTTGATAGACCATACAGCCTATTTCTGCTGGCAGATTCTTATGTTCGTATATAAATATCTGAAGGTGGTCTACAGATGGAAGTGATAGGAATACAGCATGTGATGGCACAGTCTGGGGTGGTGACAACGTGTACCATATATAAATAAAGTTAAAAAGGCATTTTGTGTGTTATTATAGACATAGTGTAGGATGAATCTAGTTTGCAGAAAGCACTCACCCCTACAGGCAGCAAGTTTAAAAAAACAACAGGTACACCAATTTAGTGCTTTAAAGTCATTTTACTCCTCGAGCAGACGTAGCAGTGCAACAGACAAGATAGCTTACGTTTCACCCATCCATACAGGCTTCTTCAGAGCTAATGAATTACATTCCATTCAAGTAATATATACTCTTCCACCAGTGATGTCACTTCACATATAAACCAATAAAATCACTTTATCATTTACCTTATTCACCCATCTTAAGTGTTTACATCAAATAAGTACTTTGTAATTAATCAAAGTAGTGGGAGTCAAACATGAATTCCAAAGTTAATTATAAATGCACAAACTTTTCAAAAAATAATCATGTTCTGATCCCATATTTCATGATATCACCTCACATCCACGATGAACCTTAAAAAGAAGAAAACAAGTATAGTATAGAAAATATTCCTCATATAAAAAAAAAATCTTTTTTGACTTCCAATTTTTTCACTGAATTTCCCCCTCCCTCCTTCTTTGCTTCCTCCCCTGCCCCCCTTCCTACCATAAACCTCTCCCAACCCCCTCTTCCCCCCTTTCCCCCCTCCTCCCCGTCTCCCTATTTGGGATCTATTCTGATGGGCCTGCAGCTAATTTATGAGGATTCAATATGGATTGAATAATGAAGAAAAGAAATGATAAACATAAAGAAAAATATTTTTTTCTTTTTTATATGAGGAATAGTTTCTATACTATATTTGAAGCTCGGTATCTGGAGTATTATTTGCCTAGAGCAGCCAACCATTGTTTGAAGACCTAGATTTTTCACACTATCCTTGTACAGGAGAGAAAGAAAGCCATGTTGTCCTCTTAACACTGTCACTCCCAAATCTGTATACACTCAGAGCACAGCAATCTCCCAGAAACACACCTGTTTTATCTGCATTTGGCCTGTCAACTGGAGACCATCCAATCATCAATGTTAGCCCGATATCTATTCAGCACATCGATGACATCACTCTCCCCGGGACAAAGGACAAATAAAGATGCGTACCATCAGCATATTAGAAATTAAACTGTGTACTACATTGTCAAATAACCTCGTTCAGTGGCAGCATGTGCACCACAAACAATATGGGCAACAAGACTGAACCTTGATAGACTGCACTGGTCAAGACAGCAGGGCACCAGGAAAAGTTTTCCCATGCTATATTCTGTACCCTACTAGAAATTAAGGACTTGGACCACCTCAGCATAGTGCCAGTGAGTCCCACCAAGTCCCTCAGCCAAACTGTTAAATTCCATGATCAGCAGTATCAAAAGCTGATAAAAGGTTGTCAAGTTCACCACATGCCAACACTGGCACTAACCGTGCAAAATAAAATAATACAAACCAAACTGATTCATTGTTAATCATTATCTAACTACTCTAACTTCCAATGCTAAAATGATTAAACAAATGTAAATGCAGGATAAAATATTAAAGCAGTATTTAAATGGTATGTAAAATCTTCACAAATGGCAAATTAGAAGAAAAAATACTCTGCTGTCCCAGTGCTGTAGAACGTAAGACCACTACAATGGCCATCCTTGAAGAGGGGAACTGAATCAAGAAGAGTGCCATCCCAACTGTGGAAACAGTGGTCCAGCTAACACTACTGTGACAAGAAAGCACCACTGGAGGTCAACAGTGAATTTGTCGACCTCCCATACAGCACTGACCTATGCCCCATGCATCCTCCATGCAGGGGGATCTTCACCCACACTCCCCAGATTTCTATATAATCAAATCCAGATCAGAGTTGTTATGGGCAGGGGCAGAACAATGGGAGAAAGGCATCACCTGAAATCAGACCATTATAGCAACAATTGCTGTAATGGTCTGTTTTTGAGATTCGCTGTTGGGGTTTCACACTGGACGGGGTAACCGGTGTCACAACAGTGAGAACCAAATAGCATGGAGACAGTTCATTTTGCATTCAGCAAGAGCTAACTGGAGCAGACACAGCACTGGATGTTACTATAATCACACTGCTGCAACTGTGGGATAGAGGTTCTGGAGGCATAAAGAACTGTGTCATCAATGTACATACAGTATATATGTTTGCAGAAGCAGAGACTGAGGCAAGGTCCTTCAGGAAAACAGAGAAGAGGACTGGTCCCAGATTGAAGCCCTGAAGCACCTCAGAGTTGAGTGGAAGGGACGCAGATGAGGCTTTCCCAACCTGGGCAGACTGGCTCTAGCCTGAGACACTGGAGCAGAACCAGTCAGTGGCTGATGCTGAGAGCCCAGCACCCCTCAACTTGTCTAAGAGTAGAGGATGGGCAACAGAACTGAATGCCTTAGTGAGGCCAATGAAGATAGTGGACAATATTTGGCCCTTATCAATCTCTTTAAGGAAAGAGTTGGTGGCATTTAAGAGGACGGGAACCCTGGAATGGGCTTTCCAAATGCCAGGCTTGTAAGGGGAGACAAAGGAGTGGGCATCTAGAAAGTCGGATATTTGGGAGAGACAATTATTTCCTGGAGATCAGACAAAGTGAGGAGAAGAGAGAGCAGATGATGGACCCAAAAGTGCAACTGTAATTCCCTTTCTGGAGAACTCTTGCCTGTTTCAAGCAAACAGGGACAAATCATAGCTGAAAGTAACAAAACAGAAGTGGAGAAGGAGGGAGGCTGCAATGGTAGGGGGCAGGGATGTGAAGGAGTTCAGGATCTAGCCCAGAAGGACTGTGCCCATTGGAGGAATTAAGAGAGAGGGAAGAGCAAACAAGACAGGAAGATGTAGGGAGGGGAAAGTAGGGAGAGTACAGGGGGTGAAATGATTTATGAAAGTGGCAGCAACCTCAGAGAGCTCAGAGATCACCATTGGAGTGATGCGGAGTTTGAGTGTACTGTAGGTGTGGATATTTGGGTGGAGGGAATAAAGATGGAGTGAATAACCATCCAGAACTTACTTGGGGAAATAATATTGTGCTGGAAGTTCAAGGCAGATTAATTGGCTTTTGCCTCCCTGTTGGACATAGTGCAGACATTAAGTAATTGACAATACCTTAATAAGTACTCATGGGACCCAAAAGACTTTTGGAGTAACCAAGCTGAGTAATGGACCATAATAAAAGAGGTATGTTCTGAGTTAGCCCAAGGCAAACAGAACTCATGCTCACAAGACCTCTTCTACAGAGGTGTGCTTGTCCCAGGCAGTGGTAAACTTGGAGGAGGAGAAGGAGAATGAGTGATTAATGTCCAGCCAATGGACAAAAGAAGCTCAGTTGGATGACCACAGTTCATGTGGAAGGCTGTCCAGGCTGAGGCCTTTTAAAGACTTAGGCCAGATGAACTTCAGAAAGGACTTAGGAAGATTGCTTTTTTGGATGCAGTAGACCATGCAGTGGACACTGATAATGTCCAGATGGGTACCTGCAGCACAAATTTGTTGTGGGTGTGACGAAAGGATCCAGTCAAACAGCTAGTGATTAGAGGAGTGAGAATTGTGACAGGTAGGATCAGAGACAAGTTGAGAAAGGTCAAGTGACTAAAGCTTTTGCGTTAAAGATTTGAGTGAATGGGGGGTAATTTAAATTGAAGTTCCCAATGATAATAAGTTACACAGAGAAGGATAGAGTGTGCAAGGATTACAGAAGGGGAATGGCAGAAGCAGATTTGGACTTGGTGGACATTTAGACCTCACTAATGAAGAAGTGAACTTAGTGGGGAAAGAAACTTTACACAGAATCAGCCTATTAGAGGAGGTACAGCCAGCATGAAAGACAGCATTACTGGAGACACTACAACAGACATTATTAAGTGCACCTCCATCTTTCTTACCACAGTCCTGCCAAAATGGAAGATAGCAGTGAATGGTGAAGCCACTGTCACTAATCATGTCAGAGAGACAGGATTCAATGTTGACCAAGACAATTTGGTTAGTTTGTAGAACCTGGAGCCTAAGCTGGTCAAGCTTTGGAGAACGCTTCTCACATTAAGGTGAAATATACTAAGACCCTTTGGTGGGTGGGGGTGCAGAAGGGACAGAGGTAGGGCATGGATTGTGCTCAACATTTCCAGAAAGAAGAAGAAAAAGGGGAATTGCAGTCTTATAAGGGTGAAGAGGAAATTGTTAAACCAGGAAAGGCACACTAAGCCAAAGCTTCATCCCGGGCAAAGCCTGGGAGCACAAGGAAGTTAAGTGACTTGCTCTTGGTCACACAATGTGCAAGTGGGAGCTGATGGTATTCAAACCTAGGTATATAGCTTTTCAGCTCAATGTCATTAACCACTGTGCTATACTGCCTCCTATACTGCTGTGCATACTTATGTGAGAAGCTAGAGAGGTGAGGGGGAAAGGAACCAAACAGACAAACAAAAAGTGACTGCAAAGGAGTGTACAGTAGGAGCTGCCACAAAAAGACTTGATACTCATTGACATATTTACTTTCACTATGTGAAATGACATATATGTCACTGCACCTTCTATAACCTATAAATGTTGTCATTCCCTATATGAAACTGATACCTATAGATACCTTTACCTCACTGTGTGAATTGAGTCATGCGTCAATGTCCCATCTGTAACTTACAAATATTGATATTATATGTTGTTTCTTTTTGCTGTGTTCTTTGCAGTTAATCCCAGGTCTTTCCTGAAAAAGGGACTCATGCGGTCCCAGTGGGCCTTTCAGGTCTACAAATTTCAATAAATAAATAAAATAAATAAACATTATGCATTTGAAGCAGGGCTAAGTAGTAAAAACTGAGAGCACTAAAAATAATAAACATTACACAAAAATACTTTGATAAAAACAAAAAAAACATGCCAACTGTGGTGCACTCCCCTCCTTGCCAATGTTTCATGCCAAACCCTCATGCGCTTTGTCACGGCAGCATCATCAGCTGGTGTCCACTCTAACATATAAAAGTCATAAGCCAGCCTGGTGGCACTGAAGGCCAAGACGTTGGATGCCTTCCCTCATGCCGGACTGGAGACCTGGGTTTGGGAATGACCTCAGGTCATCAGGAGACCAGTGGGGGAATTGAGCAGCCAAAGGCAGCTCTCCCCTCCCAGGGTGGTTGTCCGCCCCCCCCCATAGTTCCATTCCCATCGTGTGGAGGATTGATGGAAAGCAGAGGTGGTAGAGGGTGTCGGCGATTGCCAGGGGTGGGGTGGAAATGGCTGAGCCAGTATCCAGCGTGCATGTGCACTTGTGTGTTTGCCAGGGTCCTATGGTCCAGGGAGCAAAAAGGGGAAAAAAAACACAAAAACTACTAATGAAAAAAAAATATAAAAGTCATAAAGAGACATACATGTTACAATGTCATATAATACAATAATACATAAGGTAAATATTTATGTAACTATCCAAATGAATATCAGGACACACACCAACCGCATACTTAAACAAAATGCACAGTAAAACTGGTGCTGTCCAAAACTCATTTTGTATTAATTGCTGTAACTCACAATACAAGGTAAAGTAAATGACAAGAGGGAGAAGAACACAGGGGGGAAGAGAAGGTACAGTAAAAAGGCTAAAAATGAAAAAGTAGCCAGCTAAATCCTAGAAGCATAGAAACATAGAATTTTACAGCAGATAAGGACAACTTGGCCCACCCAGTCTGCCCATTTCCCTGATCCTAGTTAACCAGCAGCCTACTTTTTCCTACCCCCACCCCCTAGAATTGCCTCATGACTGTCCCATGCATGCTTGAATTCCACCACTGTTTTTGACTCCACAACCTCCTCCGGAAGGCCATCCCATGCATCCACAACCCTCTCTGTGAAAAAAAACTTCCTTACTTTATCTCTGAGCCACCACCCCTCTATCTTCAAATTGTGCCCCCTTGTTCTTGCACACCTCTTTTTCTGAAAGATGCTACCCTCTTGGACTTTGTTGATTCCCTTGAGGTACTTGAAAGTTTCTATCATGTCCCCCCTCTCCCTTCTTTCCTCAAGGCTATACATATTAAGCTCCTTAAGTATCTCTTCATATGTCTTCTGGTGCAGACCCAGCACCATTTTAGTTGCCCTCCTCTGGACAGTTTCCATCCTGTCTATGTCTTTGCGGAGATTGGGTCTCCAGAATTGCACACAGTACTCCAGATGGGGTCTCACCGGCTGTCTGTACAGAGGGATAACAACTTCTTGTTTTCTACTGGTGATGCCTCTCCCTATGCATCCCAGTATCCATGTTAATAATATCAATATCAACCTAGCACTCACAAAACAATAACAAATAAAACTAGATTGAATATGCATATAAACAGGCAGAATATTTCATGATTATTACAATGATTATATATACCCTAAAACTAAACAAATGACATAAAATCAGCCTGGCATATTACATTGTAGCACCTATTATGAAAATCACAACATATCATAATTCGTCATTTTTCAAAAGGGTACCCAATGTCTCTTTGTTTCATGTACAATGGGGGTACTAAATATGGAATTAAAGAATATTGGGTGCACTTTTGAAAAGTGACTTTAATAAATAATATTTTTTGATAACTTTCATTATATTAGTTCTCTCAGTTTTTACTAGTTAGCCCTGCATCATGCACATTTTGAGGGGGAAGGGAGGCACACTGACAATGAACAGGAGGAGAGGAAGAAAGACAGCATCAAAGATCTTAAAAGTTAAGATAAGGGGAGGAGATGAGGGAGGCATATACAGGGAGAAGGGATTATGGAGACAGGGCTAGAGACGGTAATGGTGAAGGTAGATGGAGAGGAGGAACTTAGACTTCTGGTACCAAATGAAAGCATAGATGAGGATGGAAAAGGAGACAAAGGAGGGAGAACAGTAACATGAGAACACTGTAGTCCTTCCCAGGTGGCAAGAGCTTGTTCCATTGCCCTACCTTCAACCACCCTGGTCATTCCCCTCCCTCCTCATCCTCCCTTCTCAAACATTATTTTAGTGGGAACAAACTTGTAGCTCCTGACACTGTGCCAGGTTCTGAGTTTATTTTGCCAGATTAGAGGATGTAGGGAAAGTGGAAAAAATTGGTATTGACTGGGGTGGGTGGGGGATGGTTAAAGGATGATACTTAGCCCTGCCCTTCTAATAAGATATGGATTACAGAGGCAAATGGGAAATGATCATAGTGGGTGAAGGAATAGTCCCTGAAACTAACTCTTGCCACGTGGGAAGAATTAGATTATTTTTTAAATAACTTGTTGAAAGTTAAAGAGATTGCAAAGTGATCCAAATGTTTGACTGTGATGAATCACAGGGAAAAGTGCTGAATCAGCATGTTCAATCAATGCTTTATTTATAAAGCTCCTTCCGAAATCAAGGCACTGTACAGACATAGGCCACAGTATATAAAACAAACAGCAATATAAGTTATTAAAATCAGTCTGGAAACGTCTGAGAAAATAGAAAAGTTTTTAACGTGGTTTTAAAGCTACTGACAGTCAGGTATTCTCTCAACTGATGAGGTAGAGAATTCCATAGGGTTGTTGCTGCAAATGAAAAAGAGCGAGCTCCAGAAGTTTTTAAATGAACCCTAGGACTCTCTAGCAATCCCTCAGCAATGGAAAAGAGAGGACGATTGGGGGAGTAGGGAGTCAGGAGATCTTTCAGGTAGTCGGGTCCCTGTTCATGTAGGGCTTTAAAGGTAAGCATTTGCTGAATACACATTCAGCATCACCTCATCCTCAGCACTTTTCCCTGTAGACTACTAATCCATAATCTATTTTGGATAACATGCAGTTATTAACAGCCACTGTTTTCTAAACATACTGTATTAATGGTTTGTCTGCTCCTGTGCAAGAATCAAAGTTGTAAGTTCACTCTTTTAACAAGATGGTGCATGTGAGCAGCATATAGTATGATGACTACCTGTCACGGTACAACCCAGATTCTTAAATACATGAACCTACTCTGGTGAGTCACATTCTAGAGATACCAAATTTGCTTCACTAGGAGTCTTCGATTCACTGCTACTATCAAAATTCATATTTTTTTAATACTCATTTTGAATTTATGATATATGATTTGTAAACCACTGTGCGTGACTGAAGGCAATCTGGAGGCAGTCTGCCAGAGCAGACAAAATATTTATTCTGTAAATTATAGCACTGTCAGTGTATAGGAGCAGATGACAATCATGACATTCTTTCGATAGTGGGTTCAAGAAAATGCTTAACATTAAGAGGACCATGATCGACTTCTGAGGAAACCTAAGGTTAATTGCCTGGTATGATAAATAAACAGAATAATAGACAGGTGAGTATGTATTACAAGTCAGTAAGACCATTGAAAGGTTTTGAGGACTTGGAACCTTGACAGTGAAGCTCGAGAGTTTCCCAAAGTCCCCAAAACCTTGAGATCATCTGACTGCCTTCTAATACATACTCATATATATCTGTTATTTTTTGTAATATATAGATCCAATTGGGAAGATTTGTGGCTTTTTTTATGTGAATTATGTGAAACAGTCTGGCTGCCCACTGCACTGAAGATACGCTCTCTCTCTCAGCTGCCCATAGCACTGAAGACTCCAATCCCCATTTCTGATAACATTTTGTTTGTATGAATTTAGTAGGCAGTCCTACCTTTTAGTTTTTTTCATTGTTCAGTGAATGCAGGATCAGCGAAATACTCCATTATATGTTTGAAAAAAAAAATGAAGAAATGAAGTGGACACATTCCTCTCACTAAGCGACAGGAAACAGCTGCCATGTTTTTCAGGTTGTTCTGCCTGCCCACAGAGAAAAGCTGCCAATAGGGATGCACGCCATCACTAAGGCAGTGCAGAAAGAGATATGGCACCATGGCAGCTGGGTTTCTTAGCAGGCAAACATGTGCATGCGCTGTGGCGTTTCGGTTTTAATACTGCCATTCAGAGCTGAAATGATAGTATTATCAACTCTGAATGATAGTATTATCAACAAGAACCTATGGTACTGTCACTTGAGCAATGACACTATTATGGAAAAGGGAGTAATGAATTACAGGGATTTGTTTGCATGTGTTTTGATAGTATCATTTTCAATAACCATATATTACATTTAAGCAATAATGACTGAGAGGCTAGATATTTCTGAGGGATTACTCACTGACTGGTGGGATGGGTGGTCTGAGGGGCAGTCGAGGGCCATCTCCCTCCTACAGGTCATTAATCAAAGGAAATTATCAACTCCGAGATTACTGCAATTACAAGTCTAATCATAATAAACTCTCATTTTTGCCGTTTTCTTTTAGTTTCAAGTATGTTTTAGCCCAGTGGTGTGAGCCATGCGTGCCACACAGTATCAGTTGGCAGTTTTGTTGGTCAGTTTCAAGATTAATCAATCAATCAATCAATCAATCAATCAATCTTTATTTAGCCAGGCTAAACATCGTTGAGAAGAAGATGGACCTGGCAATAATTACATGTGTGACAGAATAACATTGGGGTACACAACAGTACATCCTCACAGAGTAGATATTCCAAGCAGATACAACATACAATTGGCTGTTTATACAGATTGGTTAGGATATATACAGATTTGTTGAAACAAAACACAATAGAAATTGTATTAGCTACATTGGTTAGGATGTATACAGATTGGTTTAAAGAAAATACAATACACAAAATACAACAGCAATTCTATTAGCTAGCTGTCCCAGTCTATACTGATAGTGTATAATCTGACTGGCAGGATATCAAGTCAATGGCCAGGAGGGCAGAGGTCTGCAGGGAGGAAAGGCCACCTCTCCGAGTTGAAAACCAAAAAAGGAAATGATCAGCTTTGAGATTACTGCAATTGCAAGTCTAATCATAATAAACTTTCATTTAGCCATTTTCTTTTAGTTTCAAGTATGTTTTAACAAGCTTTAATGAGTGATCCAGTAGCCCATCTGAAACCACACTAGGTTCGTGAATAAATAATTAGACTTATAAAGGGGTAGAGGCCATGAAGAGGGACCTGAAGATTCTGGAAGGGTGGTTGGAAACATGGCAGCTGAAATTCAATGTGAAAAAGTGTATAGTAATGCACATGGGGCATAAAAACCCGCAAACTGAATACACATTGGAGGAGGGGGGAGATAATTAAGCATTCAAAGCAGGAGAGGGATCTGGGGATTATGATTTCAGACAACCTGCTGGCGGGTGACCAATGCAGTAAGGTGGTAGGCAAAGCAAATATAATGCTTGAGTGCATAGGTAGGGGCATAACAAGCAGAAGGAGGGAGGTGCCGATTCCTTTGTATAAAACCATGGTCAGACCTCACTTGGAGTAATGGGTCCAGTTCTGGAGGTCTTATCTGCACAAGGGCAAAGAAGGCATAGAAAGAGTTCAAAGGAGGGCAACAGAGCTGGTGCAGGGTATGCAAAATGAAACCCTATGAGACAAGATGGAAGAACAGGAGCTGTACCCACTGGAGACTAGCCAGGGTAAGGAGGGATAAGACTGAAACTTTTAAGTACATGAAGAGGATAAATAAGGTGAAGGAAGGGAGCTTATTAAAGAAGGAAGTGGGGGCCAAAACAAGAGGTCATAGTCTAAGATTGGATGGAGGATGATACAAGGACAAATTTAGGGGGTGTTAATTCACAGAGAGGGTGATGGAGCCCTGGAACAAATTACTTGAGAAGGTAGTAGAGGCTGAACTGGTGGATGGGTTCAAGAGGGCATGGGAAAGACAGCAAGGATTGAGCAGTGAGTGTACAGGGATATCACCTGACAAATGTGACAAGTGGTGGTGGTGGGGGGTAAGGAGCAGACCACATGGGCCAGAGTGGTCCTTTCCTGCCACCAGATTTCAATGATTCTATGATTAATTTTGACCCTTTGTTCTTCTCCCAGTCAAATAATACATAAACCAGAAGCAAAAACTGCACGTCAATGGATAGTCACCTACTCAAACAATACCCTACTCAATTCAGCTATCAGCTATCATAAAATTGTGGTTAACCATATCAAGAACTTTTGATAAATCAATATAGATCTCTCCCGCTAGGTATCCCGTGATAAGAGCTAGTGCGGGACAGCTACAGGGAGAAGGGCAAGTCAACAACAGTGAATGTAGGCATGGCACCATCAATGGAAGGGTGATAAGCACCTGTGCCAATGGGGATAACAGTGAGCATCAGAATCACAAATGGGGATACGGGAGATAGGCAAGAGGGTGACAGGGGCCATGGCAAGTGGAATTACAGTGAAGGAGGAAAAAAGCCAATGGTAGAATGGCAACCCCCAGTGCATGTCTGAAGCAGCAATTGCTCCATCAGCAGATAACAGGCCCCCCCCCCACGGAAGGCATCCCCTTTCCTGGAGCACATCCCCCAGCAGCATACAGGTGGGTGGCCCCCCTGCAGCAAGCCCCCCACAGTAGGCCCCCCACAGCAACTCCACCCACAACACAAAGGTGTGCACCCCCCCACCGCACACAGAAGCTGCATGGTGGTGGGACCACCTCCGAACCACCTCAGTAGCTCACAGCAGGAATACACGCTGCCAATGCAGCACTGATGTTATGGGCCCACGTGTAGGGAGTTTGACTCCTCCAGGGGCACCCCACATCACAGCACCAAAATGCAAGACACAGCAGCAAGCTCGACAGGTCACTATACAGTAGGGGCTTACAACAGGATCACAGGGTGTACAGCCAGTCAGTAGCACCTGTACTCAACGTGGATGTCCAATCATCATCGTCTGATGAACTGACCATGGCACTGCTCGCCGCAACACACCACCCACCTCCACCGCTGCTTCTTCAACAGAGACTATGGTGTGTTGCCCATGCATGGCAATCTTTATATGCATCACGGTTACATGAGTTGGGCAGCATACATGCTGACACACACTCAGGTGTGTAAGCACATGACCCTCTGTCGCCTTTTTAAAGGTGGGCAATGCAGAAATGTCAGCCTCCCAATAGAAGGGTGAACTGTGGTATGGACGACATCCATTTCTTAGTGAGCCAGAAGGGAAAGCCACTCCTTGCACACCTGGGATTCCTTTACCAGCACGACAAGGAGGTGAAGACGAAAGTATATTGGCAGTGCATGCTGGACTACAGGTTTAGGTGCCCTGCATGCGTGCACACCATGGAAGATGCTGTGCTGTTCAAAGGACAACCCCACAACCATGTCCCTGACATTGGGGAGGTGGAGGTCCACGAGATCCTGGCACAGGTGCATGAGCAGGGATGCACTAGTGTGGATGGCACCTCCCAGGTGTTTGCCCAGTGTACCTCATGTGTGCCAAATGCTGTGTCGAGCAGGCTGCCTGCACTGCCGCTGATGAAGTGGACAGTGCAGCGGGTGCAGCAGGCCACTAGACAGGGTCCTGCCATACCAACATTGCTGCTGGACCTCAGGATAACCCACTGAGTACATCATCACGGGGGGGCACATCTTACTGCATGGCTGAGGACTGTGACCTTATCTATGACGCACAGAGGTCCCTGCAGTACCTTGTGGGTTATGCTGACTGGTTTATGGACATCATGTTTCGCTGCTCACCGCCACTCTTCAGTCAGCTCTACAGCGTGCATGGTATGCGTGCGGGAGCCGTACTACCGGCGGTGTATATCCTCATGCTGACGTGTACCGAGACAGCATATGCGCAGCTGTTAGGGGAGGTGCAGAATCTTGTGTGGGGGGGGTGGGTGTGTCTAGAGACAGAGATGCCTGACTTCAAGAGCGCAGCCTGGCCTGCCTTCTCCACAACCTTCAAAGGCATAGTGCTCGGGCTGCTTCTTGTCTTACTGTCAGGCCATCTGATGCAAGATACAGCAGACCCCTGAGGTGCATGCAAGGTATTCCTGGGATGAAGATTTTGCACTCAACATCCGGATACTCCTCACCCTGGCATACATGATCATAGACACCATGGTGGGTGCATATGGTGACCTGCTGGACCAGTCCTTTTACAGGTCGCATGTGGACCTCCTGCAGCCACTGCTCAAATACATGGAGGTTACGTGGGTCAGCAGGGTGGTGGGCAGGATGGCAGACAGGTGCCCACTCTTTCCAGTCAACACCAGGAACATGTACCAGCCAACCCTGGATGGCCTTGTCAGAACAAGCAATTCCACTGAGGGCTGGCACCATGGTTTTAGCACTAGACTGGGTGTCAGACACCCAAGCATTTGGTGGTTTCTGGACTGCCTCATGGAGGAAGAACACCTGACAGTGGCCCAGATGGAGCAGCTGATTTCAGGAGCAGGGTCAGTGAGCTAGAAGAGTATGTATGGGGATGTGACCAAGCAGCTGGAGGTGATAGTTGGTGAGTACAGCAAGCGGAGCACATCTGACTGCCTCCATGGGCTCACCTACGATTTCCAGCTGTAGGTCTAGTCGGGTGTGCCGCCAGATGGTATGTTGCCCCCACTCCACTGGTCACTCTTGCAGCACCGTTCATGCCCACCACAGATGTGTGCCTCTGTGCGGCATGCCTGCATGTGCAGCTCTGGTCCCTCAGCCAGTCTCAGCATCTGCTTGTCCCATTACTGCCATCCTGGGGGTGCTCTGCTGCTGACGTCCATCACACACTGGTGTGTGGCCATGCCCTGTGCACTGTGCATCCCTCCAGGTCATGGCCCCATGGTGTCATCTACCTTCCGCATACTTGCCAGCCCAACTGTGGCCCCATTTCCCACATGTGTCCTGCCACTGTATGTGGTGTCTCCCCCCTCCTCATTGTGCATGTTTCATTTGTGTTCTGTGGAGGTAGTAGCATTTTGTTTAAAAACCCTCCCCGTTCACCCTTCTGATGGTCACACTTGATCTTGCATGCCTTCCTGGGTTTCCAGGTTCTGCCTGAGCCCTTTTGGCAATCGCAATTCAGCGATCACCTTCATCACATAGATCCCTCTTGCCAGGTCACCCTTATTCAGTGTGGTAAATCATAAAGGACATTGGCCATTGTGATTAAAGCCAGTCACATCCTGTGGTTTTCATTGACACCTTGTTACATTTTAGTTAGCAAGAAAATATTTTAACTAATTAACTTCTCTTGAGTTCCCTGAAGAGCAGGACAAGACAGAAAATGGCCGATAATTGACTAAAACATTACAAATACTAACCATATGAACTGGTACACTTACAAATTTTGTCCAAATACTACAAACATCCTGAGTAACCAGTGATTAACTAAACAATTATGTTGACAACAGGTGAGCTAATATCAGTGCTAATGTGCTTTCTAATGCTGTTCGCATGGTTTTTCATAAACAGGAAAGTAGCTTTAAGGGAAAATGGCAAAAGAAAACACAGTTGGTCTTCAAGGAAGGTACAAATATGGGGATAATGGGTTTGTGCCATTCCTGCCCTTGTTACATCAGTACATGTTGCTTGTACAAGTACATGCTCATTCATTCCAGGTCAGTCGGGTGGCCAGCTGTGGTGGAGAGTAGTGGAGTGGTGGGACTCTATCTGACAGGGTCGGGGAGCGGGGGGTTCACAAGACACCAGGGCCCAGATATTCAAACTGTGCCAAAAAGTAGCGCAATGGCAGGAGCAGATGCAAGTCCACTGCAGCCATGCGCAACACATGTGATATTCAAACATTGCACAGGTCAAGATGCGCTTGCAGCACATGACTGAATATTGCGCCAACTGCACCATTGCACAACCAGGGATGTGCAGTGGCGTAGGTCAGATGTGCAGTAGCACAACCAGGTCAGTGGAGAAGGGCAGCAGCACAACAGCACAACCAGGGATGTGCAGGGACAGTGTGCAGGGGACCACCACCCATGGGAGAGATGGGCAAAGCAGCACATAGCAGAACAGACATTGCCCCCCCCACACCCCATGCACTGCACAACCGGAGTAGAGCTGGAATAACCACTGGCCCATGGACACCAGCAACAAACCCACAGCCAGGGCATGGTGCCCCAGCACACACCCTGGCAAGCTGTGACCAGCACACAAGGAGGTCCGGCCACCCCATGCCACCCCATCCCAGCAATACAGAGCACACCCTGCACTGTGATCCCCAGACACCCTGCCCAGGAGCAGCACCCAACAGTACAGAACACCCCATGCATGCCACCACCCCCACTGTGACAATGCAACCCTGTGCACCACAGAACCATGCAAGGCAGCCCCACCATGAGCACTTTGCAGTGGGTGGCAGTAGACAGCGATGCAATGACTGCATACACAGTGCTGCCTTGCATGTCCCCCCGAGCTATAACTGAGTGACCGACCATGCGTCGGCACACGAGGTACCCCATACGTTACAGGGAATGTCCCGGACCCCACCACCAGTAGTACAGCACCCTGCACACTCTCCCAAAGACACCCCCTGACCCACAACAGCCAGCGCAGACACCCACAGTGGTGCATGGATGCATGCGCCACACAGGATGCAACACAGTGCATGGGCAAACACCCACCCATACCCAAGGGCACACCGACAATGGGTCACAGTAGTGGGTCAACAAACCTGCTGGCATGTGGCCATGGCAGCCGTGTACCCATGGCCAGCACCCCTCCATGGCACGGGTGTACCAGCCACCCTGTGCATGCACCATGAAGCCGTATGCCACCAGCATGTGGCCAGAGCACAAGTGACTAACAGTGGAGCACATCCCCTGCAACAGACACAAGCAAAAGCATGGAGGGGGGACAACAACAGCGGAGGCCACGGTGGTACCCGAGGCAGACATGCACCATACTGGTGACAGGAGGCAACCTGGCATTGTGCCGGGTACAGTGGTTGTCCAGCATAGACAGCCACCACTGACATCCAGCAGACTGTGCAGATCACAGACATGCAAGGGTGTCAGCTGCACAGGCCATGGACGGTCTGACAGGGGCACCATGCACACAGGCATCTAGTGCACAGGGAACAACACACAAACCACAGACAGTGACTGATTCCCACACCCACACCATAGGCGGTTCCCTTCTGGACACTCACATACGCCCATGCCTGCACCACCCCTGACGCCATGCACACCACTGCAGCTGAGCACCTGTAGCCTGCTGCAAATCAGAGACCACCACAGTAGGCATAACAAAACAAATGTATTATATATAGGTGAAACAAACTATTTGCAATTATGTACAAAGGGGGGGAAGGGCCACATACCAGGTGGGGGCTGGCAAGGGGCAGGGGTGAACAAATGGGAGAGGGAAGAAGTGGTGTGAGGGTGGGTCCAGGGGGGTAGGGTGATTTCAGGGGCATGGAGGGCCTAGCGTCCGTCCCACTCTCCACTCCTGTGGCGCCTCCTCATCCTACTCATCCTCCACCTCCTCATACCGTGCTGCTCCATGTGCTGGAGTAACTCTAGTGAAGCCCGTGTGAGCTGCAGGAGCTCCTGAATAGCCCTCTTGATGGCCATCATCTGCCGTCCACCTAGGACAAGGGAGCAGAGTCAATATGTGTGAATGTCCATCCCCCTTCAGCCCACCTGTTGTGCATGGCATACAGCCGTGGGCCACTCCCCTGTGATGGTGTGTGACCACCCACAGTGATCGTGTCCACAAGACCTGCCTACCCTGGTGCACACAGCCATGTGGACCACTGCACACACCCACCGCCCAAGTCCCGCACAGCACCACCATGGTTGTACAGTGACATGGCTATGCAGTGTGAAGGCAGTGGCACAGCCATGTACCTGGTGCACGCATGGACCACCAGCGACGCACACCCACACATGCAGTGCCACAAGACAGTGCTGAGTGTACCGTGTGGCGTGCACGTCAGTGGTGTGAATGGATGGTGGCCATGCCCCGCCGCCTACCCTGCAACACAGCTTGTACAGAATATCCGGGAAGAAAGACACTCACCTGCATATGCATGATCCAGACGCTGATGCTGGATGGGCTCAGCAGCCCGTGCCTGTTGCTATGCATCCACTTGCTCCCAGTGTGCTCGTGCCTCTCAGGCTCTTCGCCTCTCCTCAGGGCCTAGGGTGCAAACATGGAGAGGGGAACATCAGTACAAACCAGTAGCAAAGCCCCCTCTGGTGTGTGTGATCCTGCACAGCTCAGCCATGCTGCAACCCCACCACCACCACCACTACCACCACCACTGCCCACACTGGATGCCCCCCATGTGGTGGACACATGCCAACCGCGATACCCAGAAGGACGCTACCAGCGTATGGATGGAGCACCTACCTGGACATGGCACTGCACCTCACCTGGTGCATGCCCATAGACAGGCAAGCCTGTCTGGGTCCCTCCGCTGGAGGTCCCCATAGCAGTGGTGACACTGCTCGGATGTTCGGGCAATCCCAGTGGCCTCCTCCTGTGCCTCTGCCACCTCCTCCCAAACAGCATTCCTTGCCCTGTCTAAGGGGTCATCCCCAAGCAGGGCCCCAGCATGGGGCTCTACAATGGCCACCAAATTGGCCAGCTCCAGAGGGCTCCATAAAGTTGCTCTCCACCTTGCCATGACTGCTGCAGGTAGGATCACAAAATGGCACTCTGTAGCGCACGTCCACCACGTGCAGATGCTGTGCGGTACAGTGCTGCCATTCCCCATCATGCTGTCACCGAACAGAGCAATAGAGGTGCACCCATGTGGACGCATGGCACCTAGGGGGCAAAGGTCGACCACAGGGGCAAGGGTCTATTGTGCATGGACTGCCACAGTGCGATTGGGACTCCCTGCATGTAGCGCAGTTGGGTACCTGTGTGAGATGCCCTGCAGTGGCCTACTGTGTTGTGGCACCCTGGCACCTACACCACTCCAGGGCACGAGCGCCATACATGTGAACAGTGCACTAGTGCCCCAGGCACAGTGGTGGCCATGCCCTGCACTGCCTCCCGCACACAGCACATCAGCAGTGTGGCAGGCGTCGGTGTCAGCACCCCGGGCATGCACTGTGTGGTGCCTACTGTGCATGTCACAGAGCTGCGCCTGTGCCTAAGCACATTCAACACAATTGCGCAAGGCGCAACAGCGTGATATTCAGCCGGCATATGCAAATCAGCTCATCAGCAATTCCATGGCGCAGCTAATGCATTAGCATTCACTTAAATTTGAGCCTCTCCTCATTTGCATGCGTTGCACTATATAAATGTGACACGGGGCTGCAGATGCCATAGTCTGGTATTACAGTCTATTGTGGTGGGTTGCATGCTGTTTGGGAGTGTGGACTGTGGTGTGTGGGAAATGCATAGGACTGCACATTCAGAGGTAACACATGTCATTCCCACAGGATCAATAATGACCGAATGTGAGGAGGAGGTGGAGGAACAGAGACGTGAGGAGGAGGTGGAGGAACAGAGATGTGGGGGACGGAGGAGGCCCAACTTCACCAGGGCAGAATTGGATGCCCTGTTTGAGGCCTACCTTGATGGAGAACCACTGCTCAGCGGACAGTGGGGAACACCACAGTCCCGTGCTGCGGCATGGGTTGAGGTGGCACGTGCTGTCAACCAGCATGGCAGCCACCAGCATTCCGTGCAGGAGTGCAAGAAGAAGGTGGGCACGGACAAGAGGAGGATAAAAGATAAGGTGGCTGCCATGAGGGCAGCACGTGCTGCGACTGGTGGTGGACAGGTGGATGAGGCACGCCTGATGCCACGGCAGGAGCGGGTGGCTGGCAGCATGCGGCGTTGTGCCCTAGAGGGCATTCCAGGTGGTGGCTTCCAGATGGGTGGCAGCCCGTCACTGCATGGTAGGTCCTGATCTGTCACTGTGTGGGGGGTGGGGGGAATGTCACAGAGTAGGGCAGAGACATTAATGCTACTGTGTTCCCTTACAGCTCCTGAGCATCTACATGGGTCACCGGTGATGGGTTTGTCCACTGAGGGCTATACCCTGGACACGGAGGAGTGGCCATCCACCTCCACAGGTGTCCGAGGGTCAGGACAACATTGTACCCGCCTGTCTGTTCTGACTGAGGTTGGTGGTGCTGGTGCAGAGGAGGCCCTGCCCGTGTCCCAGCATGACAGCGTCCATGGATGCCTGCATGCTGTGACACTGACTGGTGCCGGATCTGGCACCGATGATGATGGAGCTCACATCATGGACAGTGATACGTGTGGGCCACAGGATGGCCCCACAGCAGGTAACAGCACGGGCATAGCCATGGGTGGTGCCACCGTGGAGGTCTGCATGACATCACAGTCCCAGCCTGTGCCTGTATGCACCAATGGGGCAGCACTGGTGGGCATCCAGGCCAGTGGGACTGTTGCAGCCACTACATCAGCACCGTTGAGCCCTGGTGTGCAGCTGTCAGAGGGGCAGTGTCAGCAGTCAGCCAATGGCGATGGGGGGACAGTGGTGGGGGCGGCATCAGTGCACCGCCTCTGGACGTTCCCAGGCATGGCTCTGGTGTGCAGCACCCATCATCAAGGGGTGATGCCCGGCATGGCCAGGAACACCATGAGGGACGTCATGCTGATCCGGCGGATGACCTCTTTGATGAGCACAGCCGACTACTCCAGGCTTCCATGGATCAGCAGTCACAGCTTATTAGGACGGTGGATGCACTCAGTGCGGTTCTGCACCAGGCAGAGGAGCGGTGCAGCAGAGACCACGCTCAGCTCCTGGCAGAGATGGCCCGGCAGCAGGAGGATGTGACCGCTGCCATTGACAGACAGACACATGCTTTCACAGCTGTCATGGCCACATTGGGCACACAGTTTGTTGCCCATGCGCCGCAGACACCGCGCAGTGTCACATCCACCCCCATTCCCAGTGTTGTGTGACACCCTCCATGTCGACACTGGGTTCAGCTGTGGGCATCCCGAACACGCCTGATGCAGGCATGTTCGGTGAGCTGCAGACCCCTGCTCGAACACGGTCGCGTTCCCGCAGCGTCACCCCTGGGGGACCGTTGGTGCCACCCCATGAGGCCAATGGTCAGCCTGTCATGGCTGGCAGGTCTCAGTGGGGCCACCAATGCATCTGTGGTGGCCATGGCACTGTGTCACATGACTGACCTGTCTTCCACCATGGCTACTGTCTGATGCTGCCCTGTGTGCAGTGTGTTGTGCAACGTGTGATGCATGGGTGGGGTACCCGGCCCTGCACACACACACACGGTCCATGTGCACACCCTCCCAGCTGCTGGCCACTGTGGTGTGTGCATGATGATGCTTGTATTGTGCTGTCTGCCACTGTGCAATGGTGCCCAGTGTCTGAGACACACATAATGGCGGGCACTAGGTGTGGTCGTCTGTGGATCTGTGTGTGGCTGGGGTAGCAGTCGGGATTGGCATGCCTTCTATCCCTTGTGCATGTCTTGTGGGGTGTGTGTGTGTGTGTGTGTGTGTGTGTGTGTGTGTGTGACAGCGTGTCGTGTTAGGCCTTGCCCATCCCTGGTGGCATGTGCGGTTCCATGCTCAGCCAATTCCCTTGCCGCCATGCGCCCATGGAGTTCATCCATGTGAGTTTGCGGGTTGTGCCCTTGCCACTGGTGGTTGCACATGGCCGCATGACCTACCTGGGTTGGTTGAAGTGCTCCTCTGTGATGGTGTCCCGGTGCAGCTGCAACATCCGTATCAGGCGGGGGTCCCTTCACCCAAGGGAGGGCTGCCCATAACCATCTGCACCGGCATCCTCATCGTCCCCATTGCTGTCCCCTTCTTTGACCTCTACAGCTATCCCACAGTCATTGGCCATGTTGTGCGGGATGCAACAGGCCAGGAATAGCCCACAGACCTTCGAGGGGCTGTACTGTAGGGCACCACCAGACGTGTCCAGGCAACATAAATGTGCCTTCAGCATCCTGAACACCCACTCTATGACATTACGTGTGGTGGCATGTGCCTCATTGTACCTTTGCTGTGATGGGGTTGTGGGGTGCCGGTATGTTGTGAGCAGCCAGGGACGGAGCGGGTAGCCACTGTCACCCATGTGTAGAGGGTGGACATTAGTATGGTGGTCAGCATCGCTCTGCCTTGGGCTGTCAAGGCCGGTACCCATGGCACCTCTGACTATGCACCCCCCCAAAAACCCATGTCATCCTGAGTGATGTGCATACTCACCCACTAGGTGGCCAGTGGGGATGTCCCGACTCTCGAACCTGTGGCACAGTGCAGACTGGTGCCAGATGAAGGCATCATGTGTTCCCCCATGGTGCGTGGCACAGACATTGGTTATGCGCCCCCTGGCATCACACACCACTTGGCAGTTGATGCTGGCAATGCCTTTTGGTTGATGTATGCTACACCTTCCTAGCCAGGTGGAGTGCAGATGGCCATATGGGTGCAGTCAATGGCCCCGAGCACGCCAGGCATACGTGCTACCCTGTGGAACTCTTGTATGTGTGCTGTGCGCTCCGCCTGTGTGCTGGGGAAATGGATGTACTCTGCAGCATGTGGCAGCAGTGCACTGAGGAATTGTGTGAGTAGACGTGATGCAGCCGACTGGGTTATGCCTGTTGTGTCCCCTGTTGGTCTCTGGAAGGTGCCCGTAGTGAGCAGGCACATGACAGCTGTCACCTTTGTCCCCACTGACAGAGCATGGCTCCGTCGTGTGGGTGCCTGCATCTCATCATTGCTCAGCTCACAGAACCGCCTCAGGATCGCCCGGTTCAGGTGGTACCGGCCCACAATCTCTGTGTCACTGTAGTGCTCGAAGGTGGTGTGGGTTTGGTACTGCCTGTTGGGGGCATACCACCGACGGGCCCTTCCATGGCCGCGTTCCCCTGCTGCCTGCCTTCTCGCACCCCTTATTACCGCCTCCATCTGGAAGGTGGCACTGGCCATGTCCCTGGCTGGTGTCCTCCCCCCGGTAGCTGTTCTCCCATTCCCCCCGCTGTCCTTTGTGATGCTCCCCCTGCACCGGGTACACCTCCAGTCTTTGGCTGTCCTGCCTACTGCCACTTCCCTCAGTCCACTGTGGCACTTCCCTGTCTCTCCTGCACAGTGGCACAGGCTCCCCACTGCTGTCCTGGTCCTGATTTTTCCCAGGTGTGCCCTGTCCTGCTCCTGCCAAGTCCCACTCACTGCTACCCTCTTTCCTGTTGCTGTCACCTTGCTCCCATCTCTGGCTTCCCTGTAGCGTTCTTGCACCTCTCTCTTGTTCCTTTTTTTTGGGATCATTTCCACTGTCGCGCAACTTCTGCTTGCTCTCCTATTGCACATGGCGCATGCTGTTGAATATCACACTGCGCCATTTATTCATGGTTCCTCTCCCTACGGTTGTGCATGCATTCATTACCATTATGCTCTTGTGCATTGCAACTTGAGCGGCGCAGCTGCTTCCCGCTGAATATCACACAATGGCACATTTTCGAACTTGCGCTGGTGCATCTCTGTTGCTCATGGCGCAACCCTTTTGAATATCTGGGCCCAGGGATTTACTTGATATACATATTTTTTTAAATTTGTGCTGGTGATTGGCAGGGAGGGGGCACACTAGACACCAGAGATTTAATTGATATATATTTTTTAAACTGGGGCCAGTGATTGGGAGGGCACTAGACACCAGGGATTTAAATGATATACATGTTTTTCTACATTTTTGCAGGTGACCGGTGGGGATGGGGTGGGATCGACCAGACACCAGGTATTTAAGTTTTTGCTGCAAAGTGTGGAATTTCACCCATGATATTCCAAGCTTTGCTGGTTGAGCCATGCTCTGTGAATTGGAGAATTTCACGAATTGCTCTTTGTGAATTGGCACAATTTGTGAAATAATGTGTTGTGCAAATTATGCCAACTTTGCACATCTCTACCTAGATGTGATGGCTTTTCTTCAACAAGCCGTCCTGATTATCCTCAATGTTATGAACTGATTTTCAGTAGGCACTGAGTGATTGCAACAGTATCTGTCTGCAAAGCCAAGGCTAGAGGGCTGTCCTCAGTCAATTCTGGCAAAGTACTGCATCTACCTGTTGAAAACGTGACTACTCTAATTGGCTAATTAATGGGGCACCACAATGTTTTAATTCATCAGATGAAGTGGAACAGTTCATCACAGCCACCCAGCTGTCCCAAAATCTACCTTTAGATAGACTCTTAGGGCTCCTGCCAGCAGGCTCCCTACCACAGCCCATAGATAATGCACCAGTCCAAGATGGGACACAACTGCAACCACTCACCTCTGAAACTATTTATCAGATTCCCTGTCCTTCTGATGACCTGTTGTTACCTACCTACTGCAGCTATGGCCATCAATGTAACAAACAGTAAAGACCAGACAACCACTGTGTCACAATCCCTCAGAGAAGTGGGAGTTCCCGCTGCACTGAACACCTGGAAACTCCATGGCCTGGCATTGTTGTAGATGCTGAGCAGGTTTGTGGCACTCTGACCCTCATCTCCCACTGTAGCCACATCTCAGCTACTGACTCTGCCAAATCTAGAGGCATCTCCGTCTGAATCCCTGTCTCTTGCTGTTTCCTGGGCCATGATAGCAGTGGTGATTCCGATACCTCAAGGCCTATCCTCCTGTCCTGATGACATGCCTACTGTCTCTCTGCAACAGTGCACAAACCCAACCGGTTACAGCATGAGATAATAAATTGGAGCAGTGAGTATGTACTATTAGGATTCATCTCAGATCCACTTCCCTGACCAGGTCCTTTACCCTCTCAGCTGAAAAAAGTGACCTGCTATTTGCATGGCTTGGAAAGGTGTCAGGGGCCTGTATTTTCTTTCTATAGCTTTGGAGCTACAATGGCCTTCTAATTCTTGTATCTAATGTGGTGACCAGGCCATCAGTGGCCACCATAGACATTGCTTGAACTTTCTTTCTGTGGACCTGTTGTTTGAAATAGCCCACTGGGACAATGAGTTGGACTTTTGTGGGGACTTGGAGATTTTTTGTGCTTCTCGCTATTGATTGTACTTAATTTCACAGCAAGGATGTGGGGCCATCAGTTCCACCTCATAGGACAATCTACTAAGTATGAGAGTGAGAGAAGAGGGCTGGTTTCAGTTGCACTGAAATTGGGCTTTCCTGTTGGGGACTGGTGTTGATGGCTGTCTTCCATTTTGTTCTGGGCCATGCTGCTTTTTCCCTTCCCCAGCTCCTCTAGATCAGCTCCACTTCAACCCTCTCCTGTCCTCACCTGACTTAAGCCTGGTATGCAGATTGCATAATGACCACTCTGCTTTCCTTTTCCTCTTGAATACCTTGTTCCCCAAAAAGCACAGACATTGGGTAACTGGCTTCTATGTCATAATAGCGAACACAAAACAGCGATCGCTATTATGGAGAGTGTATATAATCAAAAAGCAAATTGGTGATATACATTTACCGGTGAACTGACACCCAGTGAAGTATAGTGTTCTTGCGGGGGGTGTCACCCCCTATACCCCCTGCACCCCCCTGAATTAGGATTCTTAACTCCAAGGGGTGCATGTCAGGAAGGGGGCACAATCTGGCTGAAAAAAAAATGAAGTCTAGGAGCTGCAGGCAGCAGCAAAATTCAAATCCTCCTGTCACCGAACCCAGTACCTGCTGTGCTGGGGCCAGCCTCCTTCACCACCAGACCACAAGGCTGGATTGGCAGCAGCAGACACATTTTCTCCAGAAAAACCTCTTCCCAATTCCTCCCCTTCCCTTGCCATTGCCCCTTTCTGTTCACCTTCACCAACCTTTGAGGCAGCAGTAGCCACTACCCTTGTGGGTCACCTATGACAATAGCGCTGAATATGAGTCGCCATTTTGACAGTCACCCATATTCGGTCACTGTTATCACGGGATACTTGGTAACTGTCTCAGCCTCAAAGAGGTTGACTCTTTGTATCTCTCTTGCTCCATGACTGCAATGTTTAGGCCTGGGGCATCGAAATAGGGTGCACAAAGCCATCCATAGATTCCCCTCATTCCCATTACTCTAGCAGTGTTTCTGATGGTGTCTCTTCACACCAATTCTATGTAGTCTTCAGTTTTGGGGTAGGACAGGGGGCAGGGTAAGTGCTGTCTGGACTCTGACTTGGGCCTGGGCAAGGCACAGTACTTTACTGACTCCATTTCTTTGCTAACTCCAAAGTAGTCTCCTTCATGGTGATGTAGCACAGGAGCACTGGGAGACACTACATACCAACTGTATGGGAATCTTAGTCTTAGCAACCGAGGGTTGCTTATTCCATTACTCAGACCATCACACCATGGGGTTTAGTTTTGGCACCCCCTCTAGAAGGCCTGCCCCTGTGGAGTTGATTAGGTACCGCCCTTTGCAGGATATAGATTCCAAGGCCTTGTGGTGGTGCTTGACCTCCCCTCTCCATGTTGGCAAGCAGTGATCCAGAGATCCTTGTGTTGGCTTATAAAATCACTGTGATAGTGGCCTGGATTCTATTGCTCCACTTCATGTTCGCCCCCTCCTTGACCCAAGTCTCCTTGGTTTGATGGGACATTGAGGGGATGCAGAGACAGGGGTGAAGGTTAAAGCATTGCAGGCAAAGGTCCGCCTTTGATGTCAACCACCTTAGATCGATGGATCACTATTCTGTCTATCCATCCACTATCACCCATAAGAAGGCAGAATTCATGTCCAGGAGATGCGGCTGCGCAGAATCGACCAGCTCAACTGTTCTGAACTGTGGACAGACTATGCAACCCAACCTGTCTGCAAGTTCGGAAAGCTTTTTCGCAATTGGAGTGCGATGAGCTTGCTCGGTTCTTTGCAAATAAGGTGGCTGACATTAGGGCGGAACTGTTGCCATCACACTCTAAGGGAGCGGCTGTGGACCGGTGTGAGATCACGGTGCCTTGGTTTTCCTGGAGTTCCTTCGGCCAGCTGGAGTTCATGGATGTCATGAGGATTATCCAATCTGTGTGCCCTATGTGCTGTAGTTTGGATCCTGGACCAACCTCCCTAATTTTGGGTTGTATTGATATCATCAGTCCTATCCTCATACAGATAGTCAGGTGCTCCCTGGAATCTGGTGAGTTTCCTAGCTCCCTGAAAGAGGCGGTGGTGACACCCCTCTTGAAGAAAGCTACCTTGGACCCTAACTGTATGGAAAACTACAGACCTATCTCTAACCTTCCCTTTATTGGAAAGGTGATTGAGAAAGTAGTGGCTACACAATTGGAAGACCATTTGACCATCCATGACATCTGTGAACCCCTCCAGTCCAGATTTCATAAAAGACATAGCACAGAGACAGCATTGGTTCAGGTGCTCAATGATCTCTTGATGGCTAGAGATCACAAAAGCCGTTCCATCTTAGTTCTCCTCGACCTTTCTTCAACGTTTGACACCGTAGATCACATGGTGTTGATAGAACGCCTGAGGATGCTTTGCGGAATATCTGGAACCATCTTAAGACGGTTCACTTCATTCCTCACTGGGAGATCACAAAGGATTGTGTCTGAGGTTTTTTCCTCGGATTCAACTGCTTTGTTGTGTGGGGTGCCTCAGGGTTCAGTATTGTCACCAATGTTATTTGCGTTGTACATGCTACCCATCTGAGACATTGTAAAGAAGTATGGGCTGAGGTTTCACTGTTATACAAATGATACCCAGCTCTATTTTTCTTTTGCTCCCGACCAAGATGGAGGTCTCTCGGTCTTTAACAGCTGTCTAAAGGAAATCCAGAAGTGGATGACTTCCAGTTGGCTGAGGTTGAACTCGGATAAGACTGAGGTACTGGTTGTGGACCTGGGCCGACAGATACGGGGGTCGGGTAGTGTTGCGTCATCCGAAATTTTTCTAGGTGGCGTTTCTCTCCCTACCTCTGAATGGGTGCAGAACCTGGGGGTAGTTCTTGATGATAGGTTGACACTACATTCACAGGTGTCGGCAGTCATCAAGACTTCCTTTTTATCATCTGAGGAATATCGCCATGGTTTGGCAACTTGTTCCGCCTGCCGACCTGCCTACTTTAGTCCATGCCTTCGTGTCCTTGCACCTGGATTATTGCAACTCCCTTTATCTAGGGCTTTCTCGGGTTGAAATCCATCACCTGCAGCTAGTGCAGAATGCTGCAGCTCGACTTTTCACAGGCTCTAGAAGATCCTGTCATATTACTCCGGTGCTGCGCGAACTGCACTGGCTGCCAATCCAGTGGCGGATCACCTTTGAAGTTGGCTTGCTAACTTTCAAAGCCCTACATGATCTGGACCCAGCCTATCTGAAAGAACTTCTGGTTCCCTATTGCCCTGATTGATCTCTCCACTTGGCCGACGAGGGGTTGCTGGAGGTTCAAAGGGTGAATTTGAAATCTTCTGGTGCTCGGGCATTCTCGTATGTTGCCCCCACCCTTTGGAACTCTCTACCCCGTCGGTTGTGTGAGTGCACTTCTGTGGAGGGTTATAAGAGGGGTCTAAAGACCTTTTTTATGGGAAACAGCATTCTCTGAATACTGAATATTTTAATTGGTTTGCCTGTATTTTTTATTATGCCTGTTTTAATTGTTATTATGTACGGCGCCTTGACATTTGAAAGGCATCTTATAAATAAAAATTATTATTATTATTATTCTCATGTAAGCTCTCTCTGCTCTGCTTTCCCTTTCTATTACCTTATTACCCCTTGTTGACTGCTTCCTTTCCTTCCTCCCCTGTTTAAATGAATGGTAATGCCAAGAGAGGTATGTGTTTCCAATGTTCCATTTTTATCTTCATGCATGCCATACTCCCAGTTTGGGATTCGAACAGCCCTGGGCATTACAGAAGGCCCTGCTGGTTTGGTATATCTAACCATTGTGAATTCTTGGCAATGAGTAGTATGAATTCCTAGTTTTCCTACAGGGCTTGGGCTTGCTGTCATTTTTGCTTTTTGTTCTTTTGTTTACTGTGCTTTGGATGCTCTTTGAGAATGCCTTCTTCAGAGTAAAATAGATTTATGTTATCAAAGTGCAGTATCTCTCAGTGCTAAGTTCTTGGGAACATAATGGGCATGCAAGGGTCCCTGTACCTTCTTTGGAGACCAGCTTTTTTTTTGTCATTTTCCCTTAAAGATACTTTCTTTATTGTGTAAATCCTTAAATGGCAGACTTAACTTGAGTGACATAGAATTTCTCAGGGCTTAACACTTCAATGAAATGAAAAAAAGGTGCAAAATGCTTTAAACACCATTAACAACAGGTTGATTTTCTCTAGATCAAATTGGTGGCTTCCAGTGTTCCAAAACTGTCATGAATGGGTGGATTTTGAGACCCACGTTTGCACCAAATCTTCCAAGAGTGGGGTAACCATTGTTCTGCATAAATACCTGAAGTTGGTTAGCAGTATAGCCCAAAGGTTAGAGTAACGATCTGTGACTGGGCTTGGTACACTCAGCAGACCCGGGTATGATTCCCACAGCCTACATGTGGATACTGTGTGACTCTGAACAAGTCCCTTAACCTCCCCAGTGCTCAAAGGTCACCCCTGAAAACAGGCACTTGTGGGTAGTGGGCCTGACGTGATTACCAAAGAGTAAAAAAAGAGTAGACTCTAGAGCACAGGGCCTCTGATATGGAGGGCAGGAGTGGTTATCTTGAAAATGGCCACTCAGGAGAGCTAGATTCTCCATGGTCCTATATGGTCTCAGTTCTGATAACCCTGCCATTATTCATGGTCTAGGCCAAACTCTGGTGGATTTTATCTCAGAGGGCATACCCATTTACCAGAGTGGGGATTTTAATCTTATACTTGGTTCTACTCTTGGTGGCTGAGACAGACAGAAGGCAAAATGTCCATTTGTAGTCCATCTCCAATGATAATGTGACCATTTTCTAGGGCTCATGGATAGTCGCCCTCCATTGGACCATTTCCAAGTTGTTTACATTCCTCCTCAGGTAGGGACTCCACAGGGGAGTGCAGTAATCTACAGGAGTGAGCTCAGAGAACATCCTATTAGACATGACTAGTTGCTGCCTCCCTGTAGGTAGCTTGTTAACCAGGCTATGCCCGGAGTTGACAAACCAAAACAACGAAGCTTAGAGAAAAGGAGTGTATGTTCACCGGATCAAAACCCTTAGAATGATCTACAAAGACAGACCTGGTAAGATCCATGGCAACCCTAATCTCTGAGGTATCTTTACTGAGCGCAGTAGAAGCACTGTATCCCTTATGAAAGCCATGTTGCTTGATGGAAAGCTGTAGTAGTCTTTATTTGTTTGTGGCATCCTTCCCAGCTGTTAAGAGCATTATTACATACATAATACAAAATACATAAGATGCATAAATACCGAGGCTCTACCCAATAAATAAATACAGATAAAATAATTACAAAATAAATATGTATGGCTACTCAAGTATAGCCAAGGGTCTTGGAATTCTGTGATTCTGTGGTTGTGGAATTTTCTGCAGAATTTGCATCATGCCACATAATTCATATTAATGTCACAGAATTCACTATTTTTGGTTAACTTTCATTCAGAAATATAGTTTTTGATAGTGCCAGGCTCCCGTACCAATCTTGTTTATCCTGAAGCCCCTGCTCTGTGCTTGCCACATGATGTCATTAGTGGCATCACAACATATTTTAGCAAATGGTAGGATAGCATTCTGCCACATAAATGAATAAATCATGCCACCAAAATTTGAAAATGCTGCCTCAGAAGCCTAGAAGCCCTACCACAGAAATCGGAAAATGCTGCCGCAGTGCACTAGGGGCTCTGGGTCTAGCTAAACACCAAATGCTTGCAAAAAAAAGACACGTTTTCAGACCCATTTCAATGGCCTCTGTTGAGAGATCCTCCCTCAGAGTCCTAGGCAATGTATTCCAAAGGACTGGGGCCGACACCTTAAATGCCTGATCCCCAGATGATATTAGTCTTGCCCTTGAGACTACCAGGAGGCGTTCCTTGGCACAGCAGAGCAGATGCCCAGAAGTGTGAGGGTGTAGGAGCTCTAACAGGTAGCCTGGGCCTAGATCATTTAGGGCCTTGTAGGTCAACAGACCCACTTTAAAGAAGAACAACAACAACTTCTCTCACAACCAGTGTAGTTCACACGGTACCAGTGACACATAACAGAATCTAAAAAGGCTTGTAAGTAGAGATGGGCAAAGTTGGAATATTTAGCTTCGCAGAATGATTTGCATATTCTCATGGTTAGAAACATTGAAACATAAACTTTGATGGCAGATAAGAACAGCTTGGCCCACCAAGTCTGCCCATTTCCTATCTATTGGATTAGATGCAGATTCCAGTTACCCAACACCCTACTTCCTCCTACCCCTCACTAAGATTGCCTTACAGTATGTCTATCCCATGTATTCTTGAATTTCCCCACTGTTTTTGACCCCACAACCTCCTTAGGAAGGCGGTTCCATGTATCCACCACCCTCTCTGTGAAAAAGTACTTCCTCACGTTGTCCCTGAGCTGTCCCCCCTCTATCTTCAAATTGTGCCCCCTTGTTCTTGTACATCCCTTTTTCTTAAGGATGCTCCTATCTTGGATTTTGTTGATTCCCTTGAGGTACTTGAACATTTCTATCATGCCCCCCACCTCTTCCTCCTTTCCTCAAGGGTATACATATTAAGCACCTTTAGTATCTCTTCGTATGGCTTCTGTTGCAGACCCTGCACCATTTTAGTTACCCTCACCGGGACGGCCTCCAACCTGTCTATTTCACTGTGGAGATAGGGTCCCCAGAACTTTACACAGTACTCCAGACGGTGTCTCACCAACTGTCTGTACAGATGGATAACAACTTCCTGTTTCCTACTGGTGATGCCTCTCCCTATGCATCCTAGTATCCCACCAGCCCTCTGTACTGCCTTCTCACATTAGTTACCTACTGTAAGGTCATCTGATATGACTACCTCCAGGTCCCTTTCCATTTTTGTTGTTGTTAGTACCCCCCCCCATTGTGTACTCTTCCCCTGGGTTTTTGTTTCCCAGGTGCATTACTTTGCACTTGTTTGCATGGAATCTAAGCTGCCATATTTTTGACCATTCCTCTAGTCTTGCCAAATCCCTTCTCATCCTTTGCACCCCTTTTTGTGTATCAACCCTGTTGCAGATCTTTGTGTCATCTGCAAAGAGGCATACTTTTCCTTCCAGCCCCTCTGCAATGTCACCTATAAAGACATTAAAGAGGACCGGTCCCAATACTGACCCTTGTGGTACTCCACTAGTAACCCCCTTTTTTTCAGAGTGTACTCTGTTTACTATTACCCTCTGGATTCTGTTGTCCAGCCAGCTTGTTACCCAGGCTACCACTGTGGGACCCACTCCCAGGCCGGCTAACTTGTTTATTAATCTTTTGTGTGGAACTGTGTCAAATGCCTTGCTAAAATCTAGGTAGGCCATATCCACAGCCCCTCCCTGGTCTATTACTTTGGTTACCCAGTCAAAGAAATCTATTAGATTCATCTGACATGACCTTCCTGCTGTAAATCCATACTGCGTTGGGTCCTTTGCCCCGCTGGCCTCTAGGTACTCAACAGTTCTTTCTTTCAGAAGTGATTTCATCATTTTCCCTATCACTGAGGTCAAGCTAACGGGTCTGTAGTTTCCTGCCTCTGCCTTGCTCCCACTTTTGTGAAGGGAATCACATCTGCCTTCCTTCAATCCTCAGGTACCACACCATCCTCCCATGATTTGTTAAAAAGGGTAGTCAGTAGTGTCACTAGTTCTCCCCTTATTTCTTTCAGAATTCTGGGGTGAATCCAATCAGGCCCCACTGCTTTGTCCACTTTGAGTTTTAGTGGATTGCTTACTTTGCATTGAAACTAAGCTGCCATATTTTTGACCATTCCTCCAATCTTACCAAGTCCCTTCTCAGTGCAAGTAGACTGTTGGTTAACTAGGATCTGTAGCCTATGCATTAGGAAGGGAAATGGGCAGACTAGGTGGGCCAAGCGGTCCTTATCTGCCATCAAATTCTATGTTTCTATGTATCTAAGTAAAAGTTCCGCAAATTTTTCTTAAGCGTGAAGTTGAAATTCACGGTACAGAAGCGGCTTCACAGAATTGCAAAGTTGTGACTTCATGGAACATGTTAAGGTAAAGTCTGAGTGGTGCCACTTCACAAATTGTGCAACTTTGCTGGCATGTTTAGCCACCAAGGCAAAGTTTGCACTGTACTATGGGATAGGAAGTCACATGTTCCTTTGGGAAGGTCACATGTTTTTGAAGAGCCTTTAGGAAGCTGCGTAGGTCATATCTTAGTGCAATGTTGTAGAGAGAGACTCAGAGAGCAGAGTGTGTGCTTCTGACTGAACCTTAAAACCTTAAAAACAGTAGTGAAACAAACATTTTGCATTCCAAAATGCTCCCATGGTACCTGGTGAGTACCTTGTGCATGCACAGTAGTGGGTTTCCTTTGATTTTTACTAATTATATCGATTACAGTATTTGTTTCAGTTTATACAATGTAGTCGTGGTTTGGGTGGCTTGTGTTGGGGAGGGTAGCAGCAATTTGCAGTCAGGGTAGACAAATCTGCAGCATTTTTTTGTTAAGCTGGTGATTTCTGTTAGATTTTGTTTTTGTTATATAGAAACAGAAACATAGATTTTGATTGCAGGTAAGGACTGCCTGCTCCATCTAGTCTGCCAAAATCCCTTCTTACTTAAACTCCAGATCATAAATGATCAGCTGCTTACCCTCTTTCCTATCACTAAGGTTTCCTTCTGTCTAACCCATGTATTCTTGAACTCACCAATCATTTTAGCCTGTATGACCTCTGCTAGGAGGATGTTCCATGCATCCACCACCCTTTTTGTGAAAAATATTTCCTCAGATTACACCTGAGTCTCCCCCCAGCCTCATATTGTGACCCCTTATTCTTGCGCATCTATTTTTTTGAAAGATACTGCCATCGTTTACCTTATTCCCCTGAGGTACTTGAATGTCTCCATCTCATCCCCCCTCCCTCCTTTCCTTCATGGTATACATATTGAGTCTTTCCTCATATGTTTTGTGGTGCATTCCTTTAACCGTTTTTGTTGCCTTTCTCCAGACCACCTCTATTCTGTCAATGTCCTTCCAGAGATGTGGTTTCAGAGCTGAACACAGTATTCCAGATGTGGCCTGACCAATTGTCTATACAGTGGCATCACCGCCTCCTGTTTTCTATTGGTGATGTCCCTCCCTATTCACCTCAGCATCCCTCTGGCCCTCCCCACTGCCATTATACATTACTTGGCCACCTTCAGGTCATACACTATATTTACCCCCAAATCCCCTTTTCCAGTTTTGTTGTTGTTAATATCCCCCGTCTTTTGTATTCCTCACCAGGATTCCTGCGGCCCAAGTGCATGACTTTGCAATTTTTTATACTGAATTTAAACTGCCACACTCTTGGCCACTCCTTCAATTTGTGTAGGTCTCTGCTCATTTTTACCACCCCGTCTGGAGTGTCTACCCTATTGCAGATCTTGTTGTCATCCTCAAAGAGGCTTACCTTCTATTCCAGCCCCTCTGAAATGTCATTAATGAAGAAATTGAAGAGGACCGGATCCAAAATCAAGCCCTGTGGCACCCCACTTATCATGCCCCCTCTCATGGGATTGATTTACATTTACCACCACCCTCTGTGTCTTGCCGCTCAGCCAATTTCAGACCCAGTGTACCACCTTGGGATCTACTCGCAGACTGCACAACTTGTTTACTAGCCTCCTGTGTGGGACAGTGTCAAATGCTTTGCTAAAATCTAATTAGACCATGTCCAACACCCCTCTCTGATCCACCACTCTGGTTACTCAGTCAAAAAAAACTATCAGATTTGTTTGGCAAGATATCTCTGCTGTGAATCCATCTTGACTCAGGTCTTGTGCCCACTAGCCTCCAGGTATGGCACAATCCTTTCCATTAACATGGATTCCATGATTTTCCCCACCTCTGAGGTCAAGCTGACTGGCCTGTAATTTCCAGCCTCCACCTTGCTCCCACTTTTGTGTAGTGGTTCCACATTCACCCTCCTCCAATCCTTTGGCAACACTCCCTCCTCTAGTGATCTGTTAAATACGGCTGTCAGTGGTGACCCTAGTACCTCCTTTAGTTCTTTCTGTATTCTGGGATGCATCCCATCTGGTCCCATTGCCTTTTCCACTTTTAGTTTCAAGAGTTTCTTTAAGACTCTGTCCTCCATAAATGGACTGGTGTCCACCTCCCCACTGTGTTTGTTTCTACCCCCTAATTTTGGTCCCTTTCCTTTTGCTTCTTTTGTAAATACTGAACAGAAGTATTTGTTTAGAATTTCTGCTTTTTCTAGGGCCCCCTCTGCACGCCCCCCCATTCAACCTTACAATCTCTCCTTTGATCTTTTTCCTTTCATTGATATATACTGTACCTGAAGAAGTTTTTGTCAACTTCTTTTACTGATTTTGCTATCCTTCCTTCACTTTGCACCTTTGTGTATCTAACTGCTTTTCTCACTTTCTTCTGCTTTGCTTGGTACATTTCCCTGTCTCCCTCCCTCCCTCTGCGTTTCTCTGTACTTTCTGAACCTCTGTTTTTTTTCTTCCATAACCTTCTTTGCCACTTTTTTTGAAAATCATAGTGTTTTTTCCTTTCTCTCTGCTTTGTTTTTTGAGATTTCCAGGCTGCAAGATATAACAAGTGAAACTGTGATCAACCATGTTAAGTCACAATATGCACGACATGGAATATCTGAAATACTCATCACAGATAATGGCCCTCAATTTGCGAGTACTGAGTCTGAAACTTTTGCAAAAGGGTATGAGTTTAAACACTTCACTTCATCACCCAGATATCCCCAGAGTGATGGTAAGGTTGAATGAGCTGTTCAAACAATTAAGAGTTTGTTGAAAAAAGCCAAACAGGGCCATTACGACCCTTATATAGTCCTGCTCAATCTAAGAAACACACCCAAGGAAGGCCTGGGATTGCCAGCACATTTGTTAATGGAATGTCAAACTAGGATGCTGATTCTAACACCTGTGCTGCTTAAACCAAAACTGGTAGAGACTGATGCCTGTATTATGTTAGAGAAAGCTCAAAGAAAACAACAATACTATTATAACCAGAGAGTGCACCCCTTGCCTAATTTGACTCTGGGACAACAGTTGCAATTGAGCACCACAGAGAAGGAATGGATCCCTGCTGTTGTCCTCTTTCCTGCGCAGACCCCTCAATCATATGTGGTCGAAGCCAATGGGAAGTAGTATCACTAAAACCATAGACATATCCTGTGACCTCCAGTGACACAGTCCAGTTTCTCACAAAGAGAATGGGATAGTCTGCCAAGTGACAGAGAGAGAGAGAGAGAGAAAAAGAGAGAGTGAGATTGGGAGGCTGAGTTGGAGGGGGGAGAGAGAGAGAAAGAGATAGGGGCTGAGTCGGAGGCAGATGAGAGAGAGTGACGTCTGAGGGGAGAGACACAGCCATAGTGGTTCAATAGCAACAGGACCCAAGCAATGACCCCCCACTGATGACATCAGCAGTGACGTCAGCTGCCTGAGGAAGCATGTGTGGGCCTGAGGAAAGCCCAACCAGGGTGAGTTGAATGAGTTACTGCCCTATTGTTAAGCCTGAACACTACAGTATTGAAAGAGATTCTGAACTGTAAAGTATTATTTTCTATAAGTTTTTATTTTGTTAAACTGTTGACAAGATCAAACTAAAGAGGGGAAATGTGAATATTTGTGTATTAATGAGAATGCATGCAAAATAATTATTCATGCTCTGCATGTCATTATAACATTTGGACCTCCTTATAAATTAGACTTGTCTGTGACCCATCAGATTAACATTAAAGTGGATACTGTATACCTCTGTACTACTGCTGGATGGCAACTTCTGCAAACATTCTTGCAAATTCTGATTACCTGCCTCAGCATATTGTTACACCTGGCTGCTTGCAGCACAGCTCAGGAGTGAGCAAGGAGATTCACCTTTTTTTATTTTTAAATGGCTTCTAATCTTTAAAGCGACCCAAAAGTTTATGCTCCATGGAGTAAAATGTGTGTGCATTTGGCTCATGATCATTTGCTCCATGAGGGCAGGCAGAGTGGACAGTAAGGTGGCAAGCCTCACAGAGGCTACAGTTCACCAGTGAGAAGTGTCCTTCTGTAACCCTTCTAAATGTGTGGTGAGCCAAACACATCCTAAAGTACCTATGACCGAAGCTTTCAATAGGTGAAGATTACAGAAGCTCAAGGTCCTCTTACTTAACTACCATAATTGCACCAGCGGAGTGTACCTATACAGTAGGAACCTTATGGCAACTATAGACTTTCCCATGGGGGCAGAGGCAAGAAGGGTACAGTACCTGGTTTAAGAGAAGTTGGAAGGATGATAACGCCTGAAAAGTTTTCAAGTAAAATGCTCCATTGCTTCATCCATTTCTCAGTGCTAATGCTGTTCAAATCTTACAGATTAGAGTCTGAGTAATTCTACCTCATGCTGGGTTCTGTTTGGAAGTTTTGGTGTCCAACCCACAGCTACAGTACAATTAAATTCCTTCTATTTCTCTAGGGTTGTGCACAGCCTCAAAGGGCTTGAAGATGCGGAATAAAAGGCTAGTGCCCTTAAGAATTGCCTCCCATGAGTGATGATGTTTAGAAACATAGAAACATAGACTTTAATGGCAGATAAGGACCGCCCGGCCCACCTAGTCTGTCCAGTTTACCAAAAGAGGTTCTCCCTGTGGGATATGAAATACCTGAAGCCACCTGGGCTGTGACTTCAAGGTTCTTTCTGTGGGATATGGCATGCCTGAAAGCACCCTCGCTGGGACTTATTATTTTTCTCCATGCAGTAATATACTCATGAGCATTTTCATTCATTAAAAAGATTCTGTTGGACTTGAACTAATTTGGAAATTCAGTCACCAATTGCAAAATATTTGCCTGCTAACCAGTTGATTTGCAGTATTCAACAGTCAGAAAGATGTCTCTGCATCCTGGAGGTCACCACAGGCCCCGGAACCCAAATAAGTGGTTTTATTATTGCATGGGCTCCCACCTTGAAAATTAGTTGATGGTTACCCTAAGCAATGAAGGGTGTTATACATGGGGATTAAAGTGCATGATTTGATGTACCCCAAGGTGCAGCAGTAAGTTTGAAGACCCTGCTGTGACTGCATGAAAAGTTAAAACATGTTTATACTGGCAGTGATGGAAGTTCAAAATGGCCCCTGAAGAGCCTAAATAAAGTGAATATTGAGGAGCAGTTGTCAGTTCTGGACAGTGAACATGTCTGAACGCGCACATGCCCCAGTTCAAAATTTCCACAGGAGCACAGTCATTGGCCAGATCAATGGAGTAGTGCCAGTGGATAAGGAGCTCCTTAGCTTGCAGACTACTGTACATAATCTGTTCATGGTTACCAGCATTCATCAAGTGTATTAAGGTATTCAGGTTTCCTGGATCTTACAGTATTTACAGCCTAGATCAGTCTATGCAATTTTAACTGCAGTTTGGAAATCGAGGTGCGAGTAATCAGTAACTTATGAATGAGCACAGGCAGGCTGGCAGGGACATTCTACAAGTAACTGGACTTAGAGTGATTGGGTTTCAGTTTGTTTGCTTCATAGTTACAGTTGGACATATGCTGAAAGGTGGTAAGGGAGAAGAAAAGAGCCTTAAAAAAATTTACTTAAAGCTGCAGGACCCATTATAGTAATCAATAGGGTTAGTGATGAAAACATACTGTAGCCAGTAGGATCTTCTTTGATGGGGATAGGGCCCTGCTGAAACACTTCTCCACACGGCTGGCATTGAAGGAGGCCCAGTTAAGAAAATTGCCTCCCAGGAGAAGACACTGGCAGCCTGAATGCTAAATGCCTGAATCAACTCTAAAATGGAAGAGGCGTTCTCAGGCCAACAATGCCATTATAAATGTATTTTAACAACTTGTTACAACTGTATAAATATAGCATGTAGACTAGGAAGTATAGCCTAGAGGTTAGAGCAACAAGCTGTGAATGTGCTTGGTACCTCCAGCAGGCCTGGATTTGATTCCCACAACCTCAACTTGCATACTGTGTGACTCTGAGCAAGTCACTTAATCTCCCCAGTGCTCCCAGGTCACCCCTGAAAACAGGTACTTGTGACTAGTGGGCCTTGTCCAGTTACCAAAAAGTAAAATAAAAAAAGAGAAAACCCAGATGCTTTGAGATTTCAATAGCCTCTTCATCTGGGAGATGTCTGGGCCGTGTAACTGTTGTCACCAGAAAGAGGATGTGTGGCCATATTGTGTTGTCAGCACTGCATGAGAGGGGAAGGGAAAAGAAATACATTTTAAACGTGCCCACAAAGTACCAACAAACTGAGGAAATTCACATTTTGTAGAGATTTGGAAAAGTCCTCCATTGTAAAAGTCATGTGAAAACTTAGCACGTCATTTTCATAAAATTGTTAAACAAAACTGTCACACAGTTTTTGAGCAAATGCACACTTTTTGGCATTTTCCTCATGTAGCATTCTGCATTGTTTTACTCAAGGTGTACATTTCATGAAATAGGCTAGCTGTCTACATTGTGCTAATCCCTTGCTGTATTGCTGAATGTCGATTGTCACAGCTTTATGTATCTATATAGTAATGTAAACAACAAGAAACTATAATGTGAAAAGGATGAGCAGCAGGGCATGGTGGCTCTTTTAGGTGATGTAGCTATCAGTCCTAAACTGATACACAGTAAACGAATATGTTGGAGATCATCCTGCCAACTACCCCCTCCCACATCTTGTTCCAAATTAAGCATACCCCTACTCCAAATCCCTTGCATAATGCACCACAATCAACCCCATTTCTTTTTAATTTATTACTCAGAATAGCCAGCGTGAAATGCAACATTTTTTGTAAAGGACAGGGTCACACAGTGAATGACTGATAATGTTGAAATATGAGCATGCAGTCTTCCATTTCATTGTTCAGTTTGCATACAGTTAGATCACACTAATGTCCATATTTAAGGTGAATAGATAAAAAAAATTATTAGCTCACTTGCCATGGCTGGTAATCCAAAATGTCAGCACAAGATCCATTAGTAAAGGGCCCGGATCCAGGCGTGCATGTAATCATATTATGTAAAGCATACACCAGAGCATACAATGCATGGTAGAAATTATAGGCATCTCGGAAGTTTAATATATCGAAAAAGGAGCTGTCCAAATTTTTCAGGTCTTCTTCTCCTGTGCAAAATGATATTTCCACTGGTGCTGTTGACTGATTTTTTGTGTGTGACCACTTACAGTTAAATACATTCTCCCAAAATGTTTTAATAAATGTATCACCTTGTGATCCGAAAGGATGAATACTGGAAAGGAATTCTTTATAGCCAAGGATTTCTCTTTCATGGTGTGCAAACCCGAGAGTACCATTTATTACCTCCCAGATCTGTTTCTTGAATATGTCTGTAAGGATCGTGCATGTTTGGGTAGAAGCAATCCAAATTTTCCAGTTAGGTTGTAAATGGAAATCTCTTCCATCAAAGACAACCAAATAGTAGAAGGTACATAGACTATTATTACATTCACTGAAAAGGTTTTGATCAACTCAACTATGGTGGAGACCTTTTTCTGGAGATTGAGTTTGGTAAATGTTTCCATGAAAGCAATGCATCCACCAGTCTGCATATATTCTTTCTTCAGATTTTGGCTACCCAGCTGACCATAGTCATCCTCAGATGCTATGATTCCAATCCAAGACCACCCAAAGTACATCACCAACTTGGCTATGGTAAAGCTCTCAGTATTCCCATCGCGGATGGTCAGAAGGAATGATGGGAACTGTCTCTTATCACTGAGGAGGTATGATATTGCCCCATGGCTGATCTGTAAGTATAAGAAGTTTCAACATTAATAAAAAGCAATACAATCTGTAATAAATGCCCTTGGAGTAGCTGGATTTGGTAGAGTCTTACAAACACATGGGTGGATATAATCAGGTACCACCTACACTTGAGCCATGAAGCATATAATTGTTTGCTACTCAATGCACACAGTCTCATGAACAAGCAGGATGAACTCATTTTAATACTTAGAAGGTCTAATATTCAAATTTGTGGTATTACTGAGACATGGTGGCAGAAGGAAGATACGTGGGATAGGCATATACCCAGTTATACTTTATTCAGCAAGGAAAGGGTCAATACAAGGGGAGGAGGAGTGGCCCTTTACATTTCTGATAGTATTCCATTGTTTGTTATGGATAGCTCCCAGTGGGATCTAGCAGAGGTCATTTGGTTAAAATTTACACCACTACATGAATCCAATATCACTAAAGTCACAGGGCAGGATTCACAAAACAGATGCGCCAAGCACAACCCAGATGCACCGGTGCAAGTCAGAAATGCACCAGAGGCCATTCCAGGAACAGGAAGGAAGCACCAGTGCAAACAAGATGCCTGTGACAAGAGACATGTGACATAGGCGCAACGTAATGACATGCGGTGCATATACAGGGGGCGTACCCATGCATACACAGCGCTTCCCAATCCACAGAGCACAACCAAGGCACAGCAATGGAGCAAACCCAGCACAAATCCAAGATGCGCCAAAGAAAGATAAGTACCAAAGAAAGAGAAGTAAGTCCAGCACATCAGCAGGCCATCAATGGAATGACGACAGCAGGCCACACTCAGAGGGGAAGTTGAACCAGAGGGAGAGGCACAGGTAGGCAGAGTGTCAGCAACAACACCAGGCAGCAAGCTACAGCAGAGGGCTACAGCAACAGAGGGAATGAACCCAGCAGCAATCGCCATTACTGGTGCCCTAATGAGGAGGAGGAGGCAGGGCACCGGAAGGAACCATAGGCGGCCAGGCCCACAGCGGTACTGCACCTGGCTGTCCTTCGAGCAGCTGACAGAGGTGGAGACATTCAGGTGATACCACCTCATCAGGGCCATGCTGAGGCAGCTATGTGAGCTGTGCCATGATGTGATGCAGGCACCCACTGCTTGAGGTCATGCCATCTCGGTGGAGACCAAGGTGACAACGGTCATGTGCCTGCTCACCACAGAAACCTTCCAGTGGCCTACAGGGGACACCACTGGCATATCACAGGCCTTAACATCCTGCCTCCTCGCACAGTTCCTCACTGCACTGCTACCACACGCTTCGGAATACATCAAATTCACCAGCATGCAGACAGAGTGGACAGAAGTCATGCAGTGGTTCCACAGGGTGGCACGTATGCCAGGTATCATAGGGGCAATCGACTGCACCCATGTTGCAATCCATGCACTACCTGGTGAGGAGGGCATCACATACGTGAATCAAGAGGTGTACCATTCAGTGAACTGCCAGGAGGTGTGCGATGCCACGGGGTGCATCACCAATGTCTGTGCCACACACCCTGGGAGCACACATGATGCATATATATGGCACTGGTCAGCACTTTGCACAAGGTTCGAGGCCAGGGACATCTAAAGTGGACACCTGTTAGGTACATGTGATTGAGCGTCAGCAGCCCAGGGAAGGCACCATGACCGGTACGCCTGGCATGGGCTGTGGGCAGGCAGGCACAGGCATGAGAGTATTGGGACAGCAGGGCTGTGGAAGGGTGCTGGGACAGATGCAGGGTGGCATGAGACCGATGTGCACCACAAGACGGATGGAGGCAGGAAGGGGCAGCCGGGGCAGGGATGCAGGACCACCAGGTATGCAGCTTCATGGGTGGTGGAGTGGGACAGGGGCACTAAATACAGGTCAGAAAGGGGTCAGGCCACACACCACAGTGCAACACCATGTACTAATGGAGACACATTTACCCCCACAGGTGATGCTGCATACCCATTGCGGCCCTGGCTCCTCACCCTCATCCGACGACCCTGAACAGTGGTGGAAGAATGCTACAATGAGTCACACATTGTGACACGCATCATCATCAAGTGTGTCTTCAGCATGCTGAAGATGCATTTCTGGTGCCTGTATCAGTCAGGTGATGCCCTACAGTACAGCCCTGAGAAGGCCTGTGGCATATTCCTGGACTGTTGTATGCTACACAACATGGCCGATGACCATGGGATACCTGTTGAGGCCAGTGAGGGCAACTGTTCTGGGGAGGAGGAGGGGTTGGGGGGAGGGCATAGCAGTGGCACACCCTGGGGACCATGGAGCAAAAGGCGGACATGGGCACAGGGATCACAGGCTGGTAGCTAGGGCATGGGCATACCACACACGAGTGGTGGATGAACACTTCGGGACATGCAGGTGAGTACATAAGTTGGTACATGTGCCAGTGTGAGCACCACAGTGTAGGGACAGCATGACAGAGGAATGGCGGGTACTGTTTGCCACACCGGGGCACACATGCAGGCACACATGCACACTTATTTATTTATTTTATTTATTTATTAAGCATCAGTTTACAACATTTGAGCCAGAGGCTCGTTTACAAAGGTACCTTGTCACAGACAGGACAATACAGTGATAACAACCTGGTACAGAGAAACAGTGTACAGTTTTTTTGAGGATACAGGAGGACAAATGAGATCAACAATTTACCACATACAGGATTGGTGAAGTTAACATTGTTCAGGGAAATAACTAGAACATCAGAAAAAAAAACACATAGGATATTAATACAGTGTGTTTTAGTGGAGTCAACAGGGAAGTAATAGGAATCAAGGGTAGAGAAGGTAGAGGATTTGAGCAGCGAACAGGGGCTTTGTCAGAGAGTGAGCAAGATAGCTTAGTAACAGCAACATGGTGGGGGACATACACACTCACACACAGGCACCATGCATGCATCACACCAGAACCACACAGGCCATGCCCGCACTGTCATAGGTCAGTGTGCACTGCGGCCAGCACACGGGCACTGCATGCACCGTAACACCCTCATCATTCCCATGACACATGGCACGACAGCAGTACACACAAACACTCCGGAGCACCTGCTCAGGCAACACAGGGGGGTACCAGGGCAACTGTATGGCTGCATACTGCCACGCACAGTGGCACTGGAGCCACAAACAGGGCAGCCAGTACACACAGCCATGCCACCTTCTACCACAGGCCCCTGGGCATGGACGTGACAAAAGGCTGCCCTACGACCACCACGGACATGCAGGTAGCCTCTGTCATGGCCACTGGTGATGGGGGTGCCACCACAAGCCACAGAGGGTGTCCCTAGGAACCCCTCAGGGGTGCTGCACTGAGACCATGAATGGGTGCTCAGTGGGATGGCCATTCTACGCCGACCAACCGAGCCATGGCCGGTGGGAGTGGATGCCAGTGGCAACGGGGTCAGCAGCAGGGGTCCCACCTGGCCCTGCCATCAGGGTGTTTGGGATGTGCTCCTGGGTGTCTGACTGGATGCACATTGTCCATGGTGTGCTGTGGATGCAGCCACTGCCTCCACAGCAGCTGTGATCCACTCCATGGCTGCGGTCATGCCCACCCGCATGACACATGTCTCCCAGCATCTGACCATGCCACGCCACCACGGACTCATGCTCCTGGACCATGATAGCCCTGTGGCTCTGGAACTCCACCCGGAGTGCCTTCTGACCATCCACAGTTACCCACAACAGGTCAAGGTAGGCACCCATGTCTTCGGCAGGTGATGTGGCACGGGGGCAGCGCCAACATACAGAGGATGGTTCTGCCTCACCAGGGTCATCCTCAGGCAGTGGACACACCCTGTCAGGCTGTGCTGTGTGCATATATTGGCTGGGCACAGGTACCTGCTGCCCATGTATGTCATCCACTGGGCCCACTGTAGCGGGTACGTGCACTCTGGTGCCCTGACTGGATGCCACTGACACTGCCAATACTGCACTGGGCAGTGGTGCAGGGGGCACAGCACACACAACCCCAGGTGGCCATGCTGCTGCTGCACCGGTGTCCATCAAGGTGAGAACGCCATTGGCACCCAGGGTCCCATGCACAGACATCCCCATGCCATGTACACCACCACCGCCCATGGCAGTGCTGCTGCTGATGGTGGAACATGCATCAGTGCCAATGCCCTCACTCTGCAAGCCACTGGTGAGCACAGTGAGTGCATCTGCTATGTCCACTGCCTCATCTGAGTCAACATCAGACAACCCAGCCAGGCCCCCCAACCATGAATTGTACCCGTCTGCAGCACTGCCAGCGCTGGTGGAGGGCTCCACAGAGCCCTCCATCCCAGGGACCATGACCAGTGGTGTGTGGAACATGGCCGTCACAGGTGCGGACATACCCATGTTAGTGTCATCGGCCCCATGTGGTGGGCCCGCATCATTGCCTATGGGGGTTGCACAGTCGGCCATGGCCACACCCTGGAGTCTCAATGGAGCTGTGGAAGAGAGAAAGGGAAACATGGTTAATGCACAGGATGCACATGGCACACAACACAGTCAGCCACACACTGCTGGGTACGCACGCCTGTCCATGGAGGGCATGAACAGGGTGCACAGCTACTCACCATGCTGCGATGGGCTGCCCCCATCTGGAAACCACCCCCTGGGATGCCATGCATGGCTGTCCCCGACACACTGGTGACCAGGAGGGCCTCGTTGGGGCTGAGCTGTGCCACTGAGCTGGGTCCTCCCCCTGTCCGCCGCAGGGAGGCCTGGATGCTGGTCACCCTCTCCTTGGCCCTCCGTCGGCCATCATTCCAATGCTTTCTGCAGTCCTGCACCTTGCGGTTGTATGGTGTGACCGCGTTCACATGCCGGGCTACCTCCTCCCAGCCATCAGCATGCACCATCCTGCTGCCACCACTTCCGGTGAGTACATCCAGCCATAGATGGCATGCCTCAATGAGTGCCCTCTTTTCATCTCTTGTGAAGTTTAGTCACCACCTGGAGGTGGCACCTGCTCCTCGGTCATGTCAAACACTGTGGGGAGAGGCAACCTGGTGTCAGAACCGCCCATGTGTACACACAGACCCCGCACCCATCTCCCACTGTCTGCAGCCTCACCATGGTCTGTGATGCCAGTGGCCTGTGCTGTGATCTGTGTGTGGGCTGCCAAGCACAGGTGGACATGCACCATGGTATGTGGTCAATGTGGGATGGCGTACGTGCCACACACGGCACCCAGGACACGGTCGGGGTACTGTGCAGCCACCACAGGGTGTGTGACACCAACCCATCTGCCGTGGGTGTGTCCCACTACCCCAGCAGTGTGTGTCCTGCCTCTGTGGTGCCACATCATACCTGGGTGCCACCCCTGTGACTGCTGCAGGGCAGAGGGGGACTGCCATGTGGAGGCATGCACTGTTGTGATGGCAGCAGTGTGTGTGTGCTGGCAGTGGTAACACTGTGCCTGCACAAGTGTTGCACTGTGCAACGTACGTACATGTGGCATGGCACTGCATTCGCCTCACAGTGCAGTCCACCCCCAGCCATACATCCCATCCCTGTGTCCCTGTGTACATTGTGTGAGCCTCAGTACATGTCGCATCACTTCCCCCACACCGCACCACCTCGGTGCACTGCCATTCACACCACAGATTGGCAGCGGTGCTTCATACCTGCTGTGCTGTGTGTGTCTCGGCGACCCGGTCATCTGCTGTGGACTTGGCAGAGCCCAGTCCAATGATGCCCCATGGATATATCCCTGCAGTTGTAAAACATGGTTTTCCGTGGGTGCAACCTAATGGATGTCTGGTCCCACATGTGGTGTACTGGGACACCATCAGTTGTGCATGCTCCGATGCAGGCACACCAGTGTGTGCTGTAGCCCTGTGAACATGGCTGTATGCTCACCTTGTAGACACTGAGTCCTCTCAGTGCCTGCTGAATTGGGAGCATTTATGGCTCAGGGCATGCAAATGAGGCCTGACCACCTGTTAATGAGATGCTAATTGGCTGAGTTGCCCATGCATAGTTGATGGGGCTGTTTGGGGTGCATTCTCTCTGAATAGCATAATTGCTCCCAGCTCATCTCACTTTGTACGGAGCATCTGTGTGATGTGCCAATTACTGTACAGTGCATTCCCAGTGCATGCATGACCTGGGTGGTGCATCTGCATGACCTGGGGGGCATTCTACACAGCACATTCACAGCGCATCTTCCACGATGCGCCGTTCCGCCACAGTCCGGTGCTCCATAGCGTGCCTGATGAGCATGGTGCCATGTACTGTATTGTGCAGTGTGTCACACAATGCACCGCCCATGCGGCCTTGATCCGGCCCTCCCCATGGATCACGCAATATGCGTGGTACACGTTCATGGCATATGCCATGCACAACATGGCACCCACACCCGCACCGCACATGCACGACCATGTCCTGGCCATGCAAAGCCATAGCGTGGTGGTGTACACATGTGCAGGTCCATCACCAGCGTCCAATCACACATCACATTCAGTGCACGCTGTGCTGCACATGCCTCATTGTTTCATGTGGCACATAACGGTCGGTGGATGGTGCATTTCCTGTTTGCACCTTACCACTGTCTCAACACAGTGTAGGATGCCTAGGGCTGGGAGAATAATGCCTAGGGCCATGAATAAGTCACATGTGGAGCTGCTACATTTTGTAGCACAGGTTATGGCTGTGGAGGGACACCTGTTTGGACAGGAGGACCTCCATGTGCCCAGGGCCTGGGTGTGGGCCACCATTGCATCATGCATTGTGGCCGTACTGGGATGCCATGCACAGGGGAGCAGTGCAGGCATCACTATGGTGACCTCTAGAGGTGGGACCCAGACAGGTTTGCATGGCTGCGGTGCCGTGTACCCGGGGGTGCACTGCCACATCCAGGTAGGTGTTCTTCGGCTGTATCCTTCTGTGGCGTGTGTTGGGTGTGTCTATCACTGCCCTCATGGTGCTCCTGTGCTGCATTGCCCTGGTGCTGGGGGGGCAGGGCATGGCTGTGTGTGCTTGCTTACACCGGGTGCTTCACACCCTGCCATCACTGTCTGCTGCTTGGCCATATGCCGGTGGGGGGGCTGGGGACTTGCATCCTGCACGGTGGCAGTGTTTGTTCACGGTGCTGTTTGTTGTGTTTTGCAGGACCGGGGCCAGGCAACATGCCACAGACACAGCTGAGGGGTGTCATCAGCGATACTTGGGTGCCAGACCTGGTTCCCCAACAGTGGCAGTTGAGTACCACTTTCCATGACTGCAGTCTTTCCAGTCGGTGGTGAGTGGGGTTGTGTTCCACATTCTGGCCCTCAGTGTGTGTTCCTTCTGTCATTTGCTGTAGGTGTTCATGATTGACGTGCTGTTCCGGGTGGTGATGGTGGTGGTGCTGTGCGAGTGGATGTGGACTGGAGGATCTGTGTGGCCATCCAGGTGGCCCTGAGCCCTCTTTCATGGACTTTTCAATGCCTGTCAGCTGCCCTGCGGAGCATCATGCTGCACTTTCTGGTCCGTGCCAGGGTGCTGCGTGGCAGGGCATGGTGCCGCTAGTGTTTCCCTGCCACTTTCTGGGGGCCATCTTGTGTAGATAGTTACCCTACCCTGTCCCCTGTTTGTGTCCCTTTCCTGTCCTTCTTCCCATTCCTGCTCCACCCTTCCCTTTCTGTAGATGTTGTTGTTGTTCTGCCTTTTCTGGCATTTAGTTTGTACAGTTTTTAGGGCCATTACGTTTTATAAAGTTGTTTTACTCTACACATGTGTCCATGGGTTTGTTTGTTCCAGCTCTGTGGTTGCTCCTCCTGTCCTGCTGTTTTGCTCCAGTTGTTCTGCTGGCTCCCCTGTGTGGCTGCGGGGCTACCTGCCTGCCCTGGTGCATCACTGGTTGTGCTGGCCCATCTGCGGTTGCGTTGTTTGGCCCCTGTGGTGATTCACAGTGGTGCTGCACTTGGTGCTTGGCATAGCGCATCCCTCTGTGAATGGCTATGCATTGGCTCGGTGCATCTAACTTGCACCGGTGCATCTGAGTTGCACCTGGCAAATCTTCTTTGTGAATCCTGCCCATTGTATACAGGCCACTGTCTTACTCTTACAACTAGGATAGCCAACTTCTGGATTTCTTAAAGAAACTGGATTCTTTAGACAAAACTATTCTATTGGGCAATTTTAACCTACCTGGCATTATTTAGTGCAACCAAACAGTAAAAACTAAAATAGAACAAAACTATCTGGACTCATTTAATTTAGCCAGTTTGGATCAGTTTGTAATGCATGGTACTAGAGAGGAGAGTATGCTGGACCTAGTTTTAAGTAATATGATACATAATATCATGGAATGTCAGATGTTAGCACCCCTAGGATCCAGTGATCACTCAATGGTCAGCTTCCAGTACATGGGGAACCTAGGCAAACCTGACAGTAAAACGTTAATTTATAAGTTCAATAAAACCAAATTTAAAGGCATGAGAAATGAGCTATCTTATTGGAAATGGGAGAATTAATTTCCTGGCTTATCAGTTCAACATATGTGGGATCTCTTAATTAAATTAAATCACTGATATAACAGAAAGATATGTTCCCTCCTGAATGAAATACTCCACAAATAGTAAAAAGTCTCCACTCTGGATGTCTTTTAGGGTCAGAAAAAAAAATTAAGTTAAACAACAAACTTTTTATAAAGGCTAGGAAAAGTAAACACAGGGATTGTTGGGAAGCTTATAAAAAGTCCCTCAATGAGTCCAGAAAATTAAATAAGAATGCAAAAAAAATATGAACTTAAGTTAGACATTAAAGCAAAAGACAACTATAAATCCTTCTATTCCTATATCAACAAGAAAAAAGGTAATAGCGACCAACTAGGGTCTTATAAGAATGGGGATGTGTCTCATCTCAGATAACACAGGTATGACAGAACAGTTTAATAATTACTTTTTCTCTGTTTTCAATATAAAAACAAAAATTACTAACAAGTACCTAGTCAGCTGTGATGAGAAAAGTATACAGTTAGATGTAGCTGACAAGAGTTAGGTTGCAGAAGTTGAACCAGAATAAATCTTCCAGCCCAGATGGACTACACCATAGAGTTATTAAGGAACTTATAATAACTCTGGCATCCCCATGACTTTTTTATTTCAGGAATCTATTAACCAGGGTGAAACTGTACAGGCTTGGAGACAAACAGAGACTAACTCAATTTTACAAAAAGGATTCAAGACATGAGGTTGGGAATTACAGGCCAGTACATTTGACTGCCATACTAGGTGAGGTCCTGGAAGGTGTAATCAAGGACCATATTATGGAACAATTTCTCAGACTAGGCATTATAGATCACTTACAACACAGGTTTACAAGGGGACTTTTGTGTCAGACAAACCTCTTTGATTTCTATGGTAGGGTTAGTAAGGCACTGGACAATAGAAACTCAGTGGACATGATCTTTCTGGACTTTGCTGAGGCCCTCAACAAAGTTCCTCATGGAGAACTTGTGGATGCAACAATAGATCAAAGGATACCATGGAACCTTTCACAATGGATTGAGACATGGTTGTCCAACAGGACCCAGAGGGTCTACATCAAAGAGGAACATTCAGATTGGGTGGAAGTGAAAAGCAGGGTTTCCCAGGGTTCTGTACTGGGACCCTGCTGGTTTAATATATATATGTGTGTATATATATATATATATATATATATATTATATATATATATATATATATATATATATATATACAGTATATATATATATATATATATTTATATATATCATCAATGGACTCGAAACGGGCTTGGCTATCTAAGTTTGCTGACGACACTAGACTGGGTCTGGTGGTTAATACAATTGATGTTGCATCATTCTCACAGGCAGCATTGTGGGACCTTGAAAACTGGGCAATAACAAAAAGGCTGACATTTAATGTGGACAAGTGCACGGTAATGCACCTGGGAAAGAATAATAAGTCATTTAAGTATAAACTGGGAGGAGCTGAATTAAAATCAGTTTTGGATGAAAGGGATTTAGGCATCAGGGTAAATAATGACCTTGATTTTAGACTTCATTGTAATCAACTCATTAAAAAAGCCAGTGGCATTTTGCACTGCAATAATAAGCACTTTTACAGTATGGCTAGGGAAGTACGACTCCCTCTATACATGACATTGGTTAGACCCATGTTGAGTACTGTTTGCAGTTTTGGGCACCAGGGGCAAAAGGGGGCATAAGTGCCTTTGAAAAGATTCAGAGGAAGGTAACACAAGGTATTAAGGAAGCATCAGGCAAATCATATCAGGATAGATTACAGATTCTAGGTTTGTACTCACTGGAGTATCAGAGACTCCGGGGATATGTGTGTCATTTTTAGGGCCCTAACAGATGACATACTATGGGAGCAACTAGGTTTGTCTTTAAGGGATATGTCATACTGTACAAGAGCGCACCAATTACAATTATATAGTGAGAAATTTAGCACCATTAGAAGAAAGTACTGGTTCAGTGTTACAGTGGTTAAGATTTTAAATGAATTACCAGTCAACATGGTAGCAAGTAAAATCATGGCAGAGTTCAAAATAAAACTAGATTATTATCTTATTCATAGGAACATAACAGGGTAGAATTAGAAAATGTTTCCTTGTTGACATGTTATAATGGACCATCTGGTCTTCGTAGAGCATGTATAGTTCTATGTCTATGTAATTTCAGAATAAAAGGACAGAACCGCATCAGAGGTGATGGCCTCAAGCTAGCAGTAGGAAAGTATGGAATGAGTGGGAGGAAATATTGCTTAAAGGGGAGAGTGGTGGATGAGAAGAATGTACTGCCCGAGAGCTCATAAAAGTTACACTATTACAGACATCTAGATCAAATGAGATAGACACAGACGGTTTGTTAAGGACAAATTGGAATACAAGAAAACTGAGAATACTCTGAGAGTGGAGGGATGGTGCAGTAACCCGAGGCAGGAATACAATCCCAGAGGAAATGATAGGCACATGACCACTCTTAAGAACTGAAGTCACTGAAGTTGGTGGGTCCAGTTCACAGCCGTAAACATACCTGCCAGAAAATGTTGAGCAAATTGAACACCATTCAACTGACCTATAAATGTACACTACTAAAGAGGGAGCAGCTGTACTGGGAAAACACTGTAACAGCACACAGAAGTACAGGCCCATGTACATATGCAGATGGCACACTGTAATGCACACATATACATGGACTAGTCCTGTAAAGTTAATTGCCCCCTACCCATCTCCCAGACCAGTATCTGAGGCTTGCATTTGGACCCAAGACTCATTCCTTCATTCCGTCACTTGCACATCTCCTTGGCCTCTTCACAAGCTTGTATCATCTATTGTAGTCTAGTGGATCTCCCTTCCTAACAATTTTCCCTCATACATGGCCATCTGTGATACAGGCCGATTGACAATTACAGCCCTAAAACTTTCTGTGCATACCCACACATCACTCCAACAGCCCCTTACTGCCACTTTTTAATTTCAGATCTTGGGATCCATTGAAAAAGTACTGTGATGGGTGTGTTGGTGCTATTTGTTGAAGTTATTGGTACTGTGTGTTATTTATATGCTAAACCTGCTTCAGTTTGCCCACCAGCACATATTGTACACTGATACAGAAATCCCCTAAGACCCTTTTTGAGCATAAAGTGAAGGGGAAGCAGCCAAGAGACTGTCAAAAAATGGCATTGCATCAGTTTTGTGGCAGTCCCTTGTAGCAGAGAATTGGGCCTAGTGTTTATTTTAAAAAGTGTGTGCAAAATTATTATTTTGTGCCAAAAAACACCTTCCCCTGGTAATGCACCCACAGATCAACAGAATTGTTTTTTAATTTTATGGTAACCAGATAAGACCCACTAGGCACACAATGCCTATTTTCAGGGGTGAGTTGGTAGCACTGGGGAGGTTGTGTTACTACTCAAGGTACCACAGCATGTAATTGGAGGTTGTGAAAATCAGAACCAGGTCTGCTGGATGCACCCAGCTGATTTATAACTCATTATCTAACCTGAAGGCTGAAACAATCACAGGCAGAAGGTAGGGGGTGCATGTAACTCCCAAACTTAGATTTCATAGAAACAGAAAAACAGTGCGAACATCAAGCACTTGTATTATAAATAATTTATTGATGCATCAGGCTGCAGACTCAGTATTATAGAACTAACATTACCTCACCAAAAGGTCATAAAAAATGTTGGTACAATGTAAAGAAACTTCAGAATCCTATTAGTTTCAGGACTCAAATAAATTTGACTGAGAACAATTTGATCATTGGAGATCAGATGAAAGTGGCTGTTATGTTAAATTGGCACTTTATAGAGTTACCGGACCTGGTACCTGAGAATCCCAGGAGAGGAACATTACCTCTGACATTTCTCTGCATGAGATAGTTTATAAGATTTAAACAGTGAAGAAAAAATGAAGGTGATAACAATCGTAGACCATGGCTCAAATTTAAGGTATTCACAGTCAAGGATGTCAAAAAAATGTAATTGTCTGAAGGTTAACAAATCAGGTGGAATAGATGGAGTTTAGATTTTTAAAGCTGGGGGAAACATATTGGCACCAATAATAAGATACCTACTGAATCAGAGTTGTGTACCTCTATGTACCCTGAGGCATGGAAAACAGGTAAAATTGTACCAATTTTTAAAGAAGGAGAACACGTAATAGCTACAAACTATTTATCTATAGCCCTGCTCCTCATATTGTCAAAACTCATAGAAAAATGTGTTCATGGGTAGTCTTGCCAATATTTGGAACAGTATGATTTGTTGACAAACTGCGACTACAGTTTTAGGGTGGGGAGGTCAATGGACATGGCATGGCCCTGGTGGATTTTAATAACCTGGTTGCAACATCTATGAACTCAGGAATGAGTACTGGGGCCATGTTCAAGGACCTCAGTAAGGCCTTTGACCTTGTGGACCATGTGACTTTATCGTATAGATTACATGAAATAGGAGTCCATATTGAAACATTGCAGTGGTTTAAACCTTATTTAGCAGACAGAAAGCAGTGTGTGTCCCTGGTGACAAAAACATCTCCATTGGGTGAGGTAAAATGGGGAGAACCACAGTGCTCCATTTTGGCCCCCTACTCTTTAATGTTTATGTTAATGAATTACCCAAGGTTTTTAAAAATAGTGAGGTCCATCTGTATATGGACAATACCATTTTGGTAACATCCACTGACAACCACACCTCACTAGAACAAAAATCGCAGGAGGATTTGTCTAGAATGGAACTGTGGTTTGTTAAGTCAAGATTATTAATGAATCTTAAAAAAAACAAACAATGTATTTGTTTTACAACTGGGACTAAAGATGAGTTGGACATGAAATTAAATATCAGATTTAGAAATGGACAGCAAATTGTTAATGTCACAAGTTACAAATATCTAGAAGTCATAGTAGATTGTAACTTGTCATATATATAACACAAACACATTAGTAAAGAAAACAAGTCAGAAGTTGGGGGGCATTAAGAAGAATCTATGTATGTCTCAAGAGAGACAATAAAATAAAATGAACACAACTTCTAATCCCAGTATTAGAGTATGGGGGATTGGTTTATAGAAACGCACCGACAACAGTTTTGAAAAAAATTGACCAAACATAATATGAACTGGCAAGATTTGCCAGTTTTAGTAAATATAGTACTCATCATTGTAAGGCTTATTTGGTACTGAACTGGTTAGGTCCAGAAGAAAAGAGACTTCAGTTGGTTAACATGGTGTTAAAAATTATTGAATTTTAAGAGCATAAATCAGTTGGGCCGCTAAGTATTAACTGAAGCATGGCGAAAGAAAAAGTATGCATTAAGGGAAAGTACAATAAAATGGTGTTGCCTGAGGGTTTATATTAGGTTTGCTGATATTGCATTACAAATATGCATTATAAATATGTACAACTAAGTCCTGGAATGTATGAATTTCAAATAGCTTTAAGAAAGTCTTTTAACACATTATAGCTGTATATGCCGTGTATGCCATATATGCTGTATATGCTGTCTATCCGAAAAGTCTATATCATAGCTTTTTCAGAAATCCTGCCAGTACACTGCACCAGTACCGCTATGCTACTGAGAATCATGGACTATAACCACTGGCTGATGCTTTGGTGTAGAAAGGAGGGCTATGAATGCATAGGTGAGTGGGGAGGACACATGGATAGATCAGCATCTGTATTCAAGGGACAGACTGCATATCAATGATGAAGGGGCTAGACTGCTGGGGAAACTCCAGGGATACATAGCTAAAATACTGGGGAGTGATTTAAACTAGGGAGCAGGATTGTGCAGCTAGAGGTGGTCCAGGTAAAAGGTCTGGTGGGACTTACCTAACTCACACTCCCCCACCACTGGGGGTGGAAGACATTGGGGGGAGGGACATGGTGAAAGGCAGGGCTGGTGGAAAGCGTTGCTAATAAATGTCAGGTGTCTTGATAATAAAATGGTGACCCTACAGACAGTGGTGGCAGCAGATGACCTAGACATAACTGCAATCATGGAGACATGGTGGACTGACAACCACAGTTGGATAGTGGAAATACCAGGGTATAGATTCTATAGGAGGGATAGGACAGGAAGAAGGGGAGGGGAGTTGCCTTCTATGTAAGGGAGGTGATTCAATCAATTGCAAGCGGGGGAAAAGATGGACCAGCGGAGACACTATAGGTCACTTTAAGCAGAACGTGGGGAGGAGGCAGTGAGGGTAGGGATGGTCTACATACCACCAAATCAAAGAGAGGAAGTGGATAGAGAGTTTGTTAATGAAATACAGGCAATGTCCAGGAACGGGGAGATAGTGGTTTTGGGTGATCTGAATCTACCAGGATTGAATTGGGAAATTCCACCAGCATCAATAGAAAGGAGCAGGGAGCTGCTGGTAGCCTTTCAGGAATTGTTCATGCACCAGCTGGTCACAGAATCTACTAGGGGGAGGACCATACTAGATCTGGTAATGACAAATGGGGAAGGGGTTGAGGAGGTGGAGGTTGGGGAAAATTTGGGGGACAGTGACCAAAGGACAGTAAGCTTTAAAATTCAGAAAGGGACAGTTAAGTGCATTTCCACCACTAAGGTGCTAGACTTTAGGAAGACAGATTTTAGGAGGATGATAGAAATTGTGAGGAAGGAACTAGAAGGAAAGGAGAATGTGGATGATACAAAGGAGCTATGGGGAGAAATTAAGGGAGGGATATTGAAGGTGACAGAACTATGCATTAGGATGGTGATCAAAAAAAAAGAAGGGGAGAAAACCACTTTGGTTCACAAAGGAGGTGGGGTAGCAGTTAGGAAAAAAAGGAGGGCATTCAGAGCATATAAAGCCTCTCAGAAAGAGATGGACAGGGAGGTATATAAACAGAGGGAAACAGGAAAAATAATCAGAAGAGTAAATGCTGATATAGAGGAAAATATAGTAAAGGAAGGTGAAAAGGGGGAGATAAGACATTTTTTACATATGTGAGTGACAGACGGAAGAGGAAGATGAGGATTACTAGATTCAGTGGGGAAGGGATGGGGTAATGGTAGAAGGGAATAGGGAAAATGCTAATGTTCTCAATGATTACTTCACATCTGACTTCATGGTGGAGGAGGGGAAAGGGCCAGAGTTGGAAGTCAGAGGAAGGGAGGGCAGGAGAGTGGACTAGGGTCCATTCACAGTGGATAGGATATTGGATGAACTGTGGAAACTTCGGGAGGATAAGGCGACGGGCCTGAACAGGATTAGCCCGACAGTGCTCAAAGAGCTGAAGCAGACGTTGGTGGCACCACTCACAAGGTTATTTAATCTGTCACTGGACAAGGGAAGGGATCCTGGGGACTGGAAAAGGGTTGAAGTGGTGCCATTGCATAAGGGGGGGGGAGGGAGGAACCTGGAAACTACCACCCAGTTAGCCTTACTTCTCTGGTGGGTAAGCTCATGTAGACCCTTATAAAGGAAATGCTGATTAAATACATGGAGACAGAGGGCCTCCTGGATGGCAACCATCATGGATTCACAGATGATAGTTCCTGCCAGATAAACCTGATTGAATTTTTTGGCAGGATTATGGAGATATGGGACCAGGGAGGGGCGGTGGACATGGCCTACCTAGACTTCAGGAAGGCTTTTGACACCATCCTCCACTGGTGACTGGTAGGCAAAGTAGGCAGCTTGGGAGTGGGAAGCAAGCTTACAGAATGGATTGTGCATTGGTCAGAGGCAAGGATGCAGATAGTTGTTGTAAATGGGGAGCACTCATAGGAGGAAATAGTGATGAGTGGGGTTCCCCAGGGTTCAGTGCTGGGACCCATATTCTTCAACATTTATATTGGGAACATTATGGAGGGTCTGCATAGGAAGGTGAGTCAGTTTGCAGATGATTTGAAAATATGTAATAGGGTAGATACGACAGTGGGGTGGAAAGTATGAGAGAGTATCTGGCAAGGTAGGAGGAGTGGGCAGAAAGATGGGAGCTACAATTTAATTCAAAGAAATGCAGAATTGTGCATATAGGGCATAGAAACCCAAAGGCAAAATACTGGCTTGGGGGGAGGGACTGGAGACAACAGAACAGGAAAGGGACCTATGGGTTCACCATTTTGGACAGCATGAAGGTTTGGAGTAAGTGCGACAAGGCAGCAAGGAAGGCATTCAGAATGTTGCCATGCATGTAGGGAGGCTTTACAAGCAGGAGAAGGGAGGTGATTATGCCACTATACAAGACCATGGTCAGCCCGCTCCTGGAGTATGGGGTGCAGTTCTGGAGGCAATACTTACAAGGAGACAAGGACAGGCTGGAAATGGTCCAGCGAGGGGTGACCAGAATGGTCAGTGGGCTGCAGGAGAAGTCATATGAGGAGAGACTGGGTGAGAAGGACCTGTACACATTGGAGGAGAGGAGGGAGAGGAGGGGGCATGGTTGAAACATGCAAATACTTGAAAGGCATAAATAGGGTGAGGGTTGACAATATCTTCAAACTGAGCGGGAACAAATTCACTAGGGGATATGCATTAAAACTCGAGGGGGGCAGATATAAAGGTGACATCAGAGGGAAGTGCTTTACTGAGAGGGTGGTGGGTCATGGAACAGACTGCCGTAATGAGTGGTGGGGGGTGATTCATTGGGCAAATTTAAAAAAGCCTGGGATACATACATGGGCCTAACCAACAGGAGGCAGACAGAAAATGGAGGGTGGAGGCCTTCCTAGAGGAGGGAACTCGGACAGATTGGATGGACCATGGGGTCTTTTTCTGCCAACAAATTTCTATGTTTCTGTATTTATTATGCAATTGCTACACTTGAGTATTATGAATTGATGAACTATGTGCAATACTATAATGTTTTTGCATAAATGTTGTATTGTGTTTTGAGGCACTATAATGCAGTGGGTTAGGGCTCTGAGCTGCAAATCTGGAGACCTGAGTTTGAATCGCACAGCCACCTAGGTGCATACTGTGTGATCCTAAGCAAGTTACTTAACTCCCTTGTGTTCCCAGGTCAAATCTGGAAACAAGCTTCGGCTTAGTGTGCTACTCCTGGTTAAACAATGTTCTCTTGTCTCTTTCCCTGTATTGAGTGTTACTGTACAGGGCATTCTTATTGAAAATTGGGATACTTTTCCCTAATGTTTGTTCCTGTATAAAAATGAAGTTGTATGAATCAATACCCTATAAATCAGCTCTTATGAGTCCTCTTCATGGGGTTGTAGTGGACCATGAACACAGCATTCACTTATTAAGAGCAATTAACCCTTGCAGATCAGTTCTCACATTCATAGAAAACATATGCAAGTTATCATTTTATTTATTTAGTTTTTGTTTACTGGGTAGGTGCACTAGCCAACAGGACTATCTTCAGGCACTACCCGGGAGGGTACAAGACAAACTTCAGGAGAACATATTTGTACATAATACAAGTGACATGTAAGTGTTTGAGTAATTAACAGTGGTAAAAATGACAAAACAATACATAATTTAGGGTTACATGTAACAAATACAATCAGGTCATTTTTAGAGTGACTGAGCAGTATACAAACAATGAGGAATAGAGCACTGTGAGAGCAAGTAGTAATAAAGTAAGAGAAAGTTAGGCAGTGAGAATTGGAAGCAAAAGTGTTCCCTGTTAGAGTGGACCATAGGATCCCAGGGGACAAATAGAGAGAGAGGTGGGATTAGGGAATTAGGGCTAGAGCAGTTTGAAACAGGAGCATACAAAGGAGGAGAAGAGATAGTGGCATAATTCTCTTTTGAAGGAGATATGGGATGCAGTTTGATGTAAAATTAGCGGAAGTGTGTTCCAGAAAAGTGGTGCATGACAGACAAAGGCATGACCACCTTTGGAAGTGCGATGTCTTGGAATAAGAACAGGGGCATGGTCTGCAGAGCGCAAAACATAGTTGTTTTTCTGGTAGAGAAAGAGACTGGTGAGGGGTTTAGGTGAACGGGATCTGATGGTGTTATCAGTAATGGATTCAAGAGCATAATACCTAAGATCTTGGGGAGGAAGCCATCCCAGATCTGAGTAGAGAAGGCAGTGATGTTTCAGCCTGGGGGAGAAGGATGCAAAGCAACAGATATTATTATAGGTAACATCCCACTTTCGTAGACTTGAGTTGCAGGCAGAAGCATATGTGGCAACCCCACAGGTGAGAGAGCGGAATAATATCCCATGGGCAATAGCGAGCCTGGCTGAGGGGGTGAGCGCATAGCTTGTATGGTAGGCGACACCAAGTTTGGAGTTTACATGCTTACAGTTAGATTGAATATGGAGGTCAAAACTCAGTGATGGGTCAAGAGTGACACCTAGATATTTGAAAGAGTTTACCACCCAACTGATGAGCCATCCATGGAGGAGACATTGAAGTGTGCCTGGGAGTGTTTGAGTTTGAGCTTAGGGCCAAATAGCATAGCTTGGGTCTTAGTTTTATTCAGAATAAGTTTGTGATTTTCAAGCCACTGTTGGATAAACTGAAAGCCACAAAAAATTGAGAGTTTATGTCCTTTATACTGTTGGAACTGATATTCAATACAATGTCATCCACATATAATAGAGAGAAAATTTTAAGGAGATTGGGGGTGATGCTATTTATAAAAATTGAGAAAAGCAGAGGACCTAAGATAGACCCTTGAGGTACACCAATAGTGATGGTAACCTTGTCAGAGAGGGTGGAGTTAAATTTTACATATTGAGACCCATCGGTCAGATAGCTATTAAACCAGTTCACAACATTTAATGAGAAACCTAGAGAGTCGAGAGTGGCAATGAGGATGGAATGGTCTACAAGATCAAACACCTTGGTCATATCAATGAAAATGGCCCCCGTAAGCCAGCCAGAGTCCATGGCCACTAGGGTGTCGGACGTGAGTTTGAGCAGAGCAGTGGTGGTACTGTGTCCCTTGAGGAACTTATGTTGAGCATCAGTTAGGAGGTCATTTTTCAGAAGAAAGTCAGTAGTTTGGAGGGAAACTAGTTTCTCAAGAATTTTGCTGAGTGCAGACAGGATGGCAATAGGTCTGCAGTTTGTTGGGTCAAGTGGGTCACCTTTTTTCAGTACGGGGTAACTCTGGCCATTTTCCAGATGTCCGGGACAGAGCCTTGACAGAGAGAGAGAGAGAGAGAGAGTGAAAATCTTTGCTGGGGGGGCTGCTATGTCTGGGCAGCTAATTTTACGAGCTTAGGTTCAAAGTTATCAGACCCCATGGCTGCATACTCTGAGATGTTTCATAGAAGTCTGAGAACCTCATTCCTCTGTACAGATTTGAAGTGGAAGGCGGGTCTGGTAGGGTTTGCTTGTATGACAAGATTTGATGGGGGAGGGAAAGTGGAGGTGTATTGAGTGAGGTCAGCAAATTGCATGTTAAATAAGTTTGCAATAGTAAGAGGATTGTTACAGTGGATGCCTTTTAGAGACATGTTATTAGGCATGCCAGACTGATTTGAGACAAGGAAGTACATAATATGGGACCAAAATGTTTTCACTCCCATTAGATATAAAAAAAATGATTTAGAATATAATCTAACATTTTATTAGACAGAAAAGCCATTTTGTACACAGAGGGCTGTAACAGATATTGAAATACTCAATATACATAATATAATAATATATAAATGTGCTTTACTACATTCCTATAAAATCCATTTAATGCACCAATAGCATGGCTTAAAAGTTAATTCTTAATGTTCATTCTAAATATCAACACAGCACCAGAGATGTTGTTTAATTGAAAGGCAATATAAAACAAAATACTGTTACTTTTAAGACAAGCCATACTAAACGGACCTGTAGCCTGCTGGAAAATCATAAAATGTTTGTCAAAATCACTTAAGCTTCACCGGCCTAGTGGCGTGCAGGTCTGTGGCATCCCAATGCCTTACCTCCTGCCACAATGGTGGCCCATGTTGACTGAGAGGGTTGCTGTGGGTCGGCCAGGAAGGATGAGGATCAAGCATCCACTGGATAGCTCTCATCCTCCTGGGAAGGGGGAGCAGCAGTGAGTGTTAGCCTGTCCCCTAGAGGAGTCTAGGGGCTGGCACACCAATGCTGCTAGAAAGAGGGGCAGAGGCGGGGCAGACACCTGACGTGCCATAAACAGAAAGTGCACGGCACCACCATTGGCTCCTCAGCATGCGCCCCTCTGTGGGAAGAAAAAGGAGAAAACTGCCAGTGGTTGGATGATGGTGGGCATTCTCTGACCTTGTCCCCAGCCTGCCCAACCAGCAGAATAGGATCCTGTGTGCAGTGGGTATGAGCCTTCCCCCCAATGACCCTGCTGGTGGGGTAAGCCCTGTAGGCAGAAGCTGGTACCAGTGGACGTTGGGAGTTGGGGCTGGAGTGCCTTCCTGAATGTGTGCTACCAGCACAGGGAAAAACAAATTAACTTAATAATTACATAAGCCTCATGTGAATAATGTATCCCTGGAGTGGCTTGAAGCAAAAATGCAGAAGAACCAGAAACCTATCGGTTGAAGAACTGTCACTAACCCATGTCAGAAATTAAATTTCTGTTATCCTAATCTAAACAGTGTAGAGGTATAGTAAAACAATAACCATCATAGACAAAGGAATTGACTTGAATGGGCATATAAATTCAAAAATTGAACTGATTTAAACTGCACTGTAAATAAATAAAACTTAAGGAGTCAACGGGAAGGATTATATTTTAAATCTAATTTCTTATTATCTAATCCTAACTTTCATGTTTTTCCTATAAATGTGAGCACTGATTTGAAAGGTATTAATTGTTTTTACTATGTAACTGCTGTGTTCGTGGTCCTCTGCAGCACTCTGAAGGAGACTCATAAGACTTGATATGTAGGGGTATCGGGTCAGATGCCCAATGCATTAATAAACTGTTAATGCTATATGTGCTTAATGTGTGTGCTGTTTTTCCATTTCCATGTTCTCTTAGATTGTACAGCTGCACTTTGAGAGTCAGGTGTGCCTCTTACCTTCTCGCTGTGACTGTTTTGTTCTTTATGTGATAGAGCACCTGCCAACTATTTAGTTGTGTAGAGCTTCACAGAGATTCTCCTATTCAATTCCAAACAAGGAGATTTTTTTTCCTGTATGGCAAATGGTCACTGGCAGAATTCAGGATCTTGATTTGAATGTGGAGACTCAGCAAAGTATGACAACAGCAATCCCACAAGACAAAGGTGCTTTTTGTTTTTATCCAACATTGTGTGCACATCATTAAGCCAAGGTGATTTGTAGCAGTCATTATTCATCAAACTTTGTTTCTGTAGCAGACACATTTTAGTGATTTTATCAGACTGCTGCCTAGATGATCTAAGCCGAAAATTATTTTTTTTACTATCTAATAGATCTTGAATATTATCAAGGCCTAATTCAGCTCTAATATGTCAGAATAGTTTGCTTGTGCCACTATCTAAGTATGAAGGAGGATTTATGTTATTTGCTGGCAGTTCAATCCTCTTACAGTATGGCAGCCCTGTGGCTTAAAGAGCAGCTGATGCCTTCAGAATAACTTAGACAAAACATAATATTTAGACACAGCTCAGTTTATATTTCATATTAGTTCTGTATTTTTCCTCCCTATTAATTATTACTGAGGCAATCTGTATGAAAACAGGATCTCTGCTCCTGAAGAGTGTATCTATTCATGTTACTTTCTCCCCACCTAAGGTCATAAAGTACTGCTTGTGACATCACAATTACTCCCATGGCAACAAATTGTGATGTCACAATAGAGGATTATGACATAGAAACATAGAATTTGACATCAGATAAGGACCGCTTGGCCCACCCAGTCTGCCCATTTTCCTACCTAATGGAAAAGCTGCAGATCCTAGTTAACCAGCAGCCTACTTCTTTCTACCCCAACCCCCTAAAATTACCTTATGACTGTCCCATGCATGCTTGAATTCAGCCACTGTTTTTGACTCCACAGCCTCCTCCGGAAGGCCCTTCCATGCATCCACAACCCTCTCTGTGAAAAAATACTTCCTTACATTACCTCTGAGCTGCACACCTCTAACTTCAATTGTGCCCTTGTTCTTGCACCTCTTTTTTGAAAGATGCTACCCTCTTGCACTTTGTTGATTCCCTTGAGGTACATGAAAGTTTCTATCATGTCCCCCCTCTCCCTCCTTTCCTCAAGGCTATACATATTAAGCTCCTTTAGTCTCTCTTCATATGTTTTCTGGTGCAGACCCTGCACCATTTTAGTTGCCCTCCTCTGGATAGCTTCCATCTTGTCTATGTCCTTGCGGAGATTGGGTCTCTAGAACTGCACACAGTACTCCAGACGGGGTCTCACCAGCTGTCTGTACAGAGGATAACAACTTCCTGTTTTCTACTGATGATGCCTCTCCCTATGCATCCCAGTATACCCCCAGACCTCCTTACTGCCCTCTCACATTGCTTGCCCACCTTTAAGTAATCTGAAATGACTATCCCCAGGTTCCTTTCCATTTGTGTTGTTGTTAGTATCTCACCCCCCCCCCCCATTGTGCACTCTTCCCCTGGGTTTTTGTTTCCCAGGTGCATTACCTTGCACTTCTTAGCATTGAATCTAAGCTGCCATGCATTTTGACCATTCTTCTAACTTTGCCAAGTCCCTTCTCATTCTTTCCACCCCACCTTGTGCATCAACTCCATTGCAGATCTTTGTGTCATCTGCAAAGAGACATACTTTTCCTTCCAGTCCCTCTACAATATCACTTATAAAGACATTGAGAGGACCGGTCCTAATACTGTACCCTGCAGTACCCCACTAGTAACCCTCCTTTCTTCAGAGTGGACTCCATTTACTATTACCCTTTGTGTCCTATTCTCCAGCCAATTCTTTACCCAGGCTATCATCTTGGGACTCACTCCCAGGCTGGCTAACTTGTATATTAATCTTTTGTTTGGGACTGTGTCAAATGCCTTGCTAAAGTCTAGGTAGGCCATGTCCACAGCCCCTCCCTGATCTACTACTTTGGTCACCCAGTCAAAGAAATCTATTAGATTCATCTGGCATGACCTTCCCACTGAGAATCCATGCTGCCTTGGGTCCTGTGCCCCTCTGGCCTCTAGGTACTCAACAATTCTTTCCTTCAGAAGTGATTCCATCATTTTCTCTATCACTGAGGTTAAACTAACAGGTCTGTAGTTTCCTGCTTCTGCCCTGCTCCCACTTTTGTGAAGGGGAATCACATCTGCCCTCCTCCAGTCCTCAGGTACCACCCATCCTCCCATGATTTGTTAAGGAGGCAAGTCAGTGGTGTCACTAGTTCTACCCTTAGTTCTTTTAGAATTCTGGAATGAATCCCATCAGGCCCCATTGCTTTGTCCACCTTCAGTTTTAAGAGTTCTTTCAGAACCCTTTCTTCTGTAAATGGGCTGGTATCAACTTCTGTATCAGAGGTTTCTATTGTTTGTTTAAGGTCCTCCCCTCTTCATTTGTAAATACTGAGCAAAAATATTTGTTTAGTATCTCTGCCTTTTCACCATCACCCTCTCCCACCCCTCCCTTTATTAAGCCTCACCATCCCTCCCTTAGTCTTCCTTCGCTCCCTGACGTACCTAAAAAAGGTTTTATCCCACTTCTTTACTGAGTTGGCTATGGTTTCCTCCGTTCAGGCCTTTGCTGTTCTCACTGCCTTCCCAGCTTCCTTTTGCTTTAACTGATACAATTCTCTCTCCTGCTCCTTCTGTGATTCCTTGTACTTTCTGAATGCTTTCTTTTTCTCTTGAACCTTCACTGCCACCTCCTTTGAGAACCATAGTGGTTTCTTACATCGTTTTGTTTTGTTAATTTGCTTCACACAAAGGTTTGTTACCTCTGTGATGGCAGTTTTTATTATTCCCCATTGTTCTTCCACCCCTCCTTCCTGCCCATTTGCTAGTGCATTCCTTAGGCACTCACCCATTTTGGCAAAGTCTGCCCTCCTGAAGTCCAGTACTTTTGCCTTTTTATGGCTTGACTCTATTGCTGTGTTGATTGTGAATCATATACTGTTCGATGGTCGCTAGTTCCAAGATGGCTACCCACTTCTACGTCTGTGATCCTCTCTCCATCTCCATTTCAGAGAACCAGATCTAAGATTGCTTCTTCACAAGTAGGTTCCAATACTAGTTGTCTAAGGCATGCCCCCTGTAGGACATCTAGAATAACCCCACTCCCACTCTTAGAAGTGTCTGCTGCAACTGCACTCCAGTTAACATCTGGCATATTCAGATCACCCATCAGCAGTATCTCCCCTTCATCTGCCATTCTAAGGATGCCTGCTATCATTTCCTTGTCCATTTCCTCCCCCGGGGGGGTCTGTATACAACCCCTGTGCAGATTGTGGTGCCATTGCCTGCCTCCAAATTGACCCACAGTGCTTCTTCTCCTCCCTGTTTACCCTTTTGTTCTATTGCTTTGATTCCTTCCCTTATGTAGAGAGCTACTCCTACTCCTCCTCCTCCTCCTCCTCCTCCTCTTTTACCCTCCCTGTCCCTCCTGTAGATAGTGTATCCTGGTATGTTTACATCCCAGTCATGGTTCTGTGTGGACCATGTTTCTGTGACTGCTACAATATCTACATGTTCCTCCTCCATCAAGGCCACTAATTCAGGAAGCTTGTTACCTAGACTACGGGCATTGGTACTCATTGCTCTCCATTTTTTGATGGCTTTACCTTCTGTAGCAGCATCAACCACTGACCTTTCTACCTTGGTCTTTTCCTCATTTAGTACCCTGTTTTGAAGTTGGAGGCTGGGATTTTCATGCTGCTTATCAGTGTCTCCCCCCTTGACTAGTTTAAAAGCTTGCCAATGAAGCATTTAAACTGATTGCCCAAAAGACTTGTTCCCTTTCTGGACAGATGCAGACCATCCTGCCAGTATAGGCTGGTGTCCCTCCAAGTGGAACCCCAGTCCCCAATGAAGCCAAACCCCTATGCTCCACACCATTTTTTTCAATCATTCATTAAACTGCATGGTGCAAAGTATCCTCGCCTCAACCATGCCACTAACAGGCAGCACCTCGGAGAAGGACACTGTGTGTGCTACTTATCTTTGGCCCCTCCCCAACTCTACAAAGTCCTTCTGCACTGCTCTAATCTAATGATGAGACAAGTCATTTGTCCCTAGGTGGACAACGATGTCCAGCTCAGACTCCTGTGCAACTGTTCTTGTGATCATAAGGATGCGCTTCCTGTTCCTTCAAGCCATGGCACCAGGCAGGCAACTTACTTCAGTTTTCCCTGCTCCCCCCAGTTCTGTCCCCCTAATAATTGAGTCCACCACCAGGAGTTGCTTCCTTTCCCTGTGGTGTCCTCTGCCTCTTTACTGAGGGCCTCCCTTGTGACAGTTGTCTGCAACCTCTTTAGTCTCCTCTGCAGGTGCATCCATAGGGAACTATGCTCCCCCAGAATGGTGTACGGATTGTGGAGTGGAACAACTGACTGGGTGTGCCTCTGTTCCACCACCCTTAACCTCCCTGAGCCTACTGTGGTCCAACTGCTGTTCTTTCTTCGCAACCTCTGAGGTAGTGGTGGTGGCTCTGGTGCTCCCTGGATGGGGAAGGTTCCCTTACTACTGTCCAGTGCGGCCTGAAGATGGGCAACTTCCTCCCTCAGGGCAGAGAGTTGTCTGCAAACAGGGCAGCATCTCAGCCTCCAGAAAGACTCCTGGAAGACTGCTTCCCCATAGCTATTACATTGCACTACTCCCCACATGTCTGTCTACCTTGTTTAGTTTTTTTTGGTGTGTGTGTGTGTGTGTGTGTGTGTGTGTGTGTGTGATTGGTTTGTTAGCTAGAAATATAGATATATTATATAATGTGTATGCTTATGTTGTCAATGCAGTGTGCTAGAGAGGATATGACAGTGATATGCACCTTCTCTTGAGGAAAAGATGTCAGAACCCCAGGTATAAAGAACTATTTCCTGGGGTGGGTGGGTAGGGAGTAAGATATAGAGGCACGTGAACTCTGATAAGGATAATGTATTCCTGCACATTTCCTCTGTAATAAATGATGGGGAGGAGAAATATATAGAATATATTTTGAATGCAAGCTAATGTAAACTGAATTCTACCTAATCATTATCTTTTTCAAAGTTTTCTTTGAGGTGTTAGCAGCTTTTTAAGGGAGCCAATGCCAATCTGCACTCTAGTCTCTCTCAATATACCTGTAGAACTCAGTGGTCATACTATGCCCCAGTGTGGTTACACTGTGACCCTTGTGACAAGGAAGGAGGGAAGTAAGGAAAGAAAGAAAGAAAGAAAGAAAGAAAGAAAGAAAGAAAGAAAGAAAGAAAGAAAGAAAGAAAGAAAGAAAGGAAACTTTATTTATATAGCACTCCACCCCAGAGGCTTGGAGCACTTAAAAAGACAATGAAATTACATATTTAAAATAGCAAATGGAGCCAAGATAACAAAACATAGTATTAAATATTGTTACAGTAAACAGATTTAGTAAAAATAATTTAACATTTAATTTTTCATTTCATTTTATTTAAAGGGTAAGACCATTGAGCAAACTCATTTAAAATGATGACCCATGGCCTTTGCAATGCTATTACCGAACAGTTGTTTGACATAGAATAAACATAACATATACGCATAATATGTTTCAAAATACGCATTGTAAATACAGAAATTCACATACAATGCTAGATTAATATCAACCACAACAGTCCCTAATTTGAGTTGTCATTGTCTCTAAATACTATTACTTAACAGTTTTTTGAGAAGGAACTCTAATACTAGTTAGACAAAACATTGGAGGACTTTAATTACAGTACAGGGGGATCATCTGGCTAAAGAAATATTCAGATTGTTTAATTGTTGTCTTTGGGACAATTAATTCACAGTATGCCGTTTTCCAAAGGGAAGCATTAACTTCCCTGACTTCAAGTTTTTCAACCAGGTAACATAGAAACATAGAACATAGATTTTGACGGCAGATAAGGACTACTGGGCCTACCTAGTCTGCCCATTTCCCTACCTATGGGATAAGCTGCAGATCCTACTGAACCAATATCCTGTTTCTTCCAACCCCCCACAAGAATTGCCTTATGTCTGTCCCATGTATTTTTGAATTCCCCCACTGTTTTTTACTCCACAACCTCCTAAGGGAGGCCATTCCATGAGTCCACCACCCTTTCTGTGAAAACATACTTCCTCTCATTGCCCCTGAGCCATCCCCCCCCATCTTCAGATTGTATCCCCTTGTCCATGCACATCTCTTTTTCTGAAAGATGCTACCCTCTTAGACTTTGTTGAGTCCCTTAAGGTACGAAAATGTTTTTGGCATGTCCTCCCCTCCCTCCTTTCCTCAAGGGTATACATATTAAGCTCCTTTGGTCTCTCTTCTTATGGCTTCTGTTGTAGATCCTGCACCATTTTAGCTGCCCTCTTCTGGACTGCCTCCATCCTGTTCTTGCAGAGATGGGGTCTCTAGAATTGCACACAGTTCTTCAGATGGGGTTTCACCAACTGTCTGTACAGAAGGATAGCAACTTCCTGTTTTCTACTGGTTATACCTTTTCCTATACATCCCAGTATCCCCCAGCCATTCTTTCTGCCTTATTACATTGCTTGCTGACCTTTAGGTCATCTGATATGACTACCCCCAGGTCCCTTTCCATTTTTGTTGTTGTTACTACTCCCTCCCCATTGTGACTTCTTGCCTTGGATTTTTGTTTCCCAGGTGCATTACTTTAAACTTCTTTGCATTGAATCTAAGCTGCCATACTTCTGACCATTCCTCTAACCTTGCCAAGTCCCTTCTCATCCTTTTCACCCCCCCTTATGTATCAACCCTGATGCAGATCTTCATATAGCCTGCAAAGAGGCATACTTTTCCTTCCATTCCCCCTGCAATGTCACTTATAAAGACATTAAAAAGGACTGGACCCAGTACTGAACCCTGTGGTACCCCTTTAGTACCCCTCCTTTCTTCAGAGTGAACTCCATTTACTATTATCTTCTATGTCCTGTTGTCCAGCCAGTGGTTTACTCAGGATGCCACCCTGGGACCCACTGCCAGGCTGACTAATTTATTTATTAAGCTTTTGTGTGGGACTGTGTCAAATGCCTTGCTAAAGTCTAGGTAAGTCATATCCACAGCCCCTCCTGGTCTACTACTTTGGTCACCCAGTAAAAGAAATTGATTAGATTTATCTGACATGACATTCCCACCTTAAATCCATGCTGCCTTGGGTCATGTGCCCCACTGGCCTCTAGGTACTCAACAATTCTTTCCTTCAGAAGGGATCCCATCATTTTTCCTAACACTGATGTCAAACTGACAGGTCTGTAGTTTCCTGATTCTGTCTTGCTCCCTCCTTTGTGAAGGGGAATCACATCTGCTCTCCTTAAGTCCTCAGGTACCACACCATCCTTCCATGATTTATTAAAAAGGATAGTCAGCGGTGTCACTAGTTCTCCCCTTAGTTCTTTAAGAATTCTGGGGGTGAATCCCATCAGACCCCATTGCTTTGTCCACCTTCAGTTTTAGGAGTTCTTTCAGAACCCTTTCTTCTGTGAAAGGACTGGTATTGACCCTCCTATCCAGAGAGGTAAATAGGTATGTGACAGAAATGGGAAGGAAAGAGTTAATGGTCTGGATTCTGTAGGTGCCTTATTTTTTTAGCAGTGTGAAAAAAATACACCGAGGCTTAAATCCTCCAGCAGCAACCAGCTTGTGGAATTCCTAGCTGCTAGATAACAGCTGGGTCATAAATCTCAAGTGGACATCTCCAGACACACACAGACCTTGCAGACACGGACACAGGGCAGTTTGAATGGATTGGATCTTTCAAATATAAGCTTAAGGTGAAAAGGGAATATAATTGGTCACCGATAGCTGTTCACTCTGATGGGGACAATTAAATACATACATGTTAGTTGGTTGGTGCATTTAAGGGGAGAATAGGAATGACCTATTCTCCATAGAGTATATAACCTTCTGTAAGACAGAGAACTCTTTCTTACCTTTGGAAGCTGTGAGGAGAAACATAAGCTTGGAGCCTACCTGGTAGCTATGTCCGTGGGAGCTGGCAGTTAGAACATGGTCCAGTGTCTCTTGTAAGGACAGGGAAGGGTAAGTTTAGTGATAGCATATTTCAGTATTAGCTTTCTTCTTTTGCCATCTGTTATTTAAAAACACTTGTTTACTTTTCCTGTATGAGTGTTATTCTCTTGGGTTGTAAATACATATCCTGTAAATGCTCATTGCACTTTCTGTTAAGTAAAAGCTATTTATTTGCTCAACAGTTGTGACTCTGATGTCATTTTTCTAAGGTAAGATTTGGTTTTCCACTGGCTAAGGTAAACTCTGTGTAGCATCCACCACCCAAAAGAGACACAGTACCAGACTTTAACTTGTGCAGTTGCATGTGTGATTATTCAAGTTTGTACACTTGAAAGAGGTGCTGGAGGGAAATTCCGGTTGGTGGCAGTGAATACCCGAGGACACACACCTCTCTAAAAGCTGTTTCAGCCCAAGGGAGAGGTGGGTTGTCTCAAGGTATTTTACCAGCAACACTTTTGTAGGCCAAAACAAATTTATGAAGTTGCCTTCTTTCATTTATTTATTTATTTATTTGTAAAATCAGTTTACAACCTTTGAGCCAGAGGCTCGTTTCCAAAGGTACTTCGTCACATAAAGACATACATTGTGTTTTTGGTTACATAGCGTAGGTTTGCAAAACAATAGGCGTTCAACAGAGGTGCCACGTCACACTGTAGTCAGACAAATACATTTGGGTTACAGGGTACATGTAAATTGAGAACAGGTGTTACACAAGTTGGTATTAATAGTGAGCAATCTAATAGGTAAACACTGAAACAGCTGGCACTGGCCAGGTTAAACATAGGCACGGTGTACAGGGAAGTGGTGGTGGGGATGGCTAGGTGGAGAGCCGCCCAGAGGTCATTGTCAAGAGAAGTAGAGGTGGAGGCTACTTTCAGAGACAGGAGCAGTTACAGTGTTGATGATGTGGTTTCGAAGGGTGGATTTGAACTTGGAGATGGTGGTGGCATTGGTGATAGGGGCAGGGAGAGAGTTAAACCAGGTTGGGGCTCTATAGCAGAAGGACCTCTGGCCATGGCTGATTCTTGATCTGGGGACCATTAGAGTGGTCTTGTTGGAAGACTGTGTTGCAATAGTGGGAGGGCTCTGGTGGATGGATGCCGTTACCCAAGGGGGGGAGAGCCTGAGTGGGTTTTGTGAGGAGACAGGTTTGGTATTGGAGCCGTTCAACCAGGGTAAGCAATTTAGCCTCAACATACAGCTGACAGGTGTGTGTGAGCCGGGGGCACCAGTTAATCAATCTGCAGGCTTTGTTCAGGGTTAAGTGAATATTTTTGAGTGCAGTGGTGTCGGCAGCACCATAGACTGGTAGGCCATAGTCTACAAGGGACAGAACGGATGAAGTAACAGTGAGCCGGAGAGCATTTGGGGGAAGGCAGGTTCTATGGTGGAAGAGAATGCCAAGCCGTATGTTAGTGGTGGATGTTAGGGCATCGATGTGGTTGTGAAATGTGAGGGCTGAGTTTAAGGTAACCCCAAGGTATTTGTAGGAGCAGACTTGTTCCAGTGGCTGATTGGTACTTGGAAGGATATAGAGTGGGTGGTTGCTAGCTTTGTTTTGGGGTTGGGAAAAGAGCATAGCTTTGGTCTTTTTAAGATTGATGATGAATCTGCGCTCCTTAAACCAAGCTTCAGCACTGTTGAAAGACTGCTGTAGGGTGTCCTGGAGGGAGACAGGATTGCGGTGGGTGGCAAAAAGGACAGCTTCATCTGCATACAGTAGAATTTTGCCAGGGCATGCACTGGGCAGGGTGTTCAGATAGAGCAAGAAGAGAAGGGGGCCCAGGATGGAGCCTTGGGGGACCCCAGAGTGAATGGGATGGGTATCAGAGACTGTGCTATTGATTTTTACACACTGCGATCGAGCAGCAAGATAGCTTGTGCACCATGCTAAGGGGCCAGCTGAGAGACCAGTGTGGCAGAGTGCATTCAGCAGAAGTGGATGGGAGACGGTGTCGAAGGCCTTTGAGAGGTCAATGAACACTGCACCAGCTAGGGAGCTGGTATCCAGGGAGGAGTGTAGGAAGTTGGAGAATTCAATTAGGTCAGTGCTGGTACTGTGACCAGCATGGAAGCCATGTTGCTCTGGGCATAGAATGTTATGCTTAGCCAGATAATCAGTGATTTGAATGGCCACCACTTTCTCCAGGGCTTTAGAGATGGGGAGGATGGAGATTGGCCGGTAGTTGTTGGCCGATGACCTGTCGCCCCCTTTATGAATTGGTGTGATAATGGCTGTTTTCCAAGCTGTGGGAAATTGTCCCAGGCAGAGTGACTGATTAATTAGGCTGGTGAGTGGGGCAAGGACTTCATCTAGCACCAGCCTGAGGATACTGGGGTCCAGTGAGTCACTGCCGGGACTGTTGCCATTCAAAGCTTTGACTAGGATGGGTCTGGCTTCCCGGGTGGAAATCTTGTGCAGGTGGAAGCTGGGGTGCTGGAGGACAGGGGGAGGTTGGTTGGGGGGGAGGGTCAAAGAAATTACTAGAGAGGACTGAGCTAAGGTCAGTGAAAGTGGTGTTGAACCAGTTAGCTATGGTGGCAGGCTCGGTGGTGGTAGTGCCATTTCTAGTGAGTTGGGATGGGGCAGGGGAGTGAGCTTTTCCGTTAAGTTGCTTAATATTATCCCAGAAAGTCTGGGCCGAGCCCCAGGAGGAGGTAAGGGAGGCCTGGTAATGGTCGGCCTTGGCTTTCCTGATGGCCCGTGAGCACTTATTCCGGGCTGCATTGTAAGCCTGCCTATCAGACAGACGACCTGTTTCAGTGGCAAGGTGCCAGAGGTTATCCCGATTTCTTAGTAATTGTAGAAGGGCTGGGCTTACCCATGGTGCATTCTGTTTTTTGGACCGGATTTTGGTGAGGGGTGCAAAGAGATCACAGGCCATGTTGAAGGTGTGAGTGAAGAAGGCGAGGGCACTGTCAATGTCAGTAGCATGATGAATGGGGGACCAGTTTATCTGGGTGAGGAATACTTTAAGTTTTTTCAGCCCACCAGGGCAGAGGTGCATGTGGAGGGTGGTCTGGGCTTTGGGTTTGGGATTGGAGACTGCCCAATGAAATAGGATAGGGGAGTGGTCACTTAGGGAGTCTGGGAGGACCTGGATGTTTTAGATTTTATGGGGTCGGTTAGTTATAATAACATCCAGAAGGGTGCTGGTACCTCTCTTAGGGTTTAATCTTGTGGGCTGGGTGATGAGTTGCGTCAGGTCTTGGGCGGCAAATGAGTCTCTGATCGCAGATGAGGAGGTGCTGAGCCAATTTACGTTAAGGTCCCCAACTAGGATTTGCTCCGCCTTATGGTGGAGGGTTGCCAGGTAGTCCATTAAAGATACCAGGGCCGGGTGCTGGTTCTTTGGGGGAACGAGACTGTGGTGAGATAGAGAGGGCTCTAGAGGGTCTGGGGTGAGTTTGAGGGTAGAGCCTGGGCCCCATTTACAAAGGGCAAGGGTGGGAGTGCATGTCCAAGTATTGTGTCCCTAGTGTAGATTGCACAGCCTCCCCTCTGCTTGCCTACCCGGCTCGTCCTGTATAAGGTATAGCCTGGGAGGAAACAAATGAGTCAGGGGTGGATTGGACAGCCATGTTTCAACCAGGGCTATGATGTCTGGTTGATGAGCCAAGGCCCAACACTGTAGGGTGTCAAATTTCTTCAGCAGGCTGCATATGCTCATGGAGGCTACTTGAAGACCAATGGGCTGGGTGGGTGGGTGGGAGGGGGCAGGGTCTGGGTTGGGATGTATGTTCCCTGTTAGGGAGTAGAAGGAGGAGAAGTGCTCTGGTCAGAGGGTGCCAGATGGAGAGTTCGTCGGGAGGCGATAGGATGAGGAAGGGGTTTTGTAGCACAGGCGGTGGGTAGGGCAGCACAGGCAGAGAAGGCTTGTGTGATCAGAAGTGCAAGGGAGCTGGGGGGGAGGAAAGGTAATGTCTGGATGGGGGGTGAGGTAGAGAGGAGCATATGGGGTGTGTGGTGGAGGATGGAGGGGGAGGAGCTGTGGTAAAGGAGGAGGGGAAGACAGGAGGGTAGGTAGGAACACTGGAGTAGGAGGCTGAGGGTTAATAGGGACAATAGGGTTGGTGGAAGGCAAAAGAAGGAGGAGGAGAAGAGAGAGGCTGGTGAGCAGGGGGTGCACATGCATAGTTGGTAAGGTTGGGGGAGATGAAGTGAAGAAAGAATTGGGGTACTAGGATGATAGAGGGGAGATAGTAGTGAAAGGTCACCTCTAAGCCTGGTTGCTGCTATGGTGTAGTGGCAGGGCTGGTGCCTACAATACACGGAATACTAGGTTCAAGTCTTGACCAGAGTAGCAGGAAGGAGCCCAGCCAGTGGCTGTATTAGCAAGGAGTTGGGTTCAAAGTCCGCAGAAGCACTCAGATTACACTTTAGCAGGGTTAGAGTGTTTTTAGAGTTTTGAAATCCTGTAGTAATAATAGACAGGTGTGCTAGCTGAGTGGTGGGACTGCTGATTTTGAAAATGAGGATGTAGGGTTCAAAGCCTGCAAAGGCAGCAAGAGAGAAATGGTAAACTTATATTTTGGCAGGTGGGGGGGGGGGTAAGAGACTAAAAGGCTTAGAAAGTAGAAATAAAATAGGTAGGCAATGTGATCCAGAGGTAGAGCTGCTGACTCTGACTACAAGGGTACTGGGTTTGAGCACAGTTCAGGGACAGAGTGTAGAAAGTTTTTTTAATTCAGAAAAGGAGGGAGGAAGGGTTAAGAGTTTGAAAGTAGAGGAGGATGTTGGTCTGGTTCATTGGCTTAGTGGTTAGTCAGTAGACTTTGGAAAAAAGGATATCAGGATTGATGCTGGCAGGTGCTTCGTGGTAGGCTGATGGAAGGAGTGAGGAGAGTAGATGGTAGAATGATTTAAAGGGAACTGCAGTGACGTGTAGAATAAGTATAGCCCAGTGGAGCATGTCAGATATATTTGTTTTAACGTGATTTCTATTCTATTCTTTTATGCACCTGTTACTGTCTTTTTTGTTACTTTATTATTCATTTTTATTATAGCTACAACAGGGCAAATGCACAAGAAAATATACATGGGTAAAATGCATGCCATATATTTGCATACAGTAAAATAATATTAGTACAGTAATGCAAAGCTTGACCAGATCAGTATAGCTAAAAGTGAAAATCCATAAACTAAAAATACCATATTTCACCGTTTTGAAGCCATCCTCAAATAGTATCCACCCTCAAATATAAGCCACAGTCAATTTACAGTGTTGTTAATAGAAGCCGCCCTCAAATATAAGCCTAACCGCACTGAAACAGGAGAAATGCCATACCTGTGTGCGACACTGCTCTGACACCTCTGACACTTCCAACACTAGCTTCCAGCAGTGTCCATATTGTAGCAACAGGAAATGTAAAGGTTTTAACAAATAAATCACATTACTGTTGAAAAGCTTAGCTTAACCTAAGTACATAAAGAAAGACAAACGCTTCAGGATTTTTCAGGTTGCTACCAGGTGGTATGTAGCGTCCGTAGCAGCATAGAACAACAGGCAGTTTAGAATGTTTTATGTTATGTATTTCTAGATATTCATACAGCTCATGGACTCACTATCATGCTTCTGGAGTTTTCGGGTTGCTTCCACGTGGTATGTAGCATCTGTAGCAGCATAGAACAACAGCCAGTTGTGTAGACTGAAACCACAAAACTAGAAGAGCTTGGTTTTAGCTGTGCTTTATTTTTTTTTTTAACTGCTGCAGTATACCGTAGTGATTAAAAAAAATAAAGAAAAGTTTCAGTTGACTTCATCCTTGCTATCCAGCATGGCGTCTTGCTTAGAGTTTTCTGCATTGGGTGTTTCCTTTTCTATGAAGTCCAGTTCTTTCTCTTGGGATGCTCCTGCACTGCAACTCGGACTGGATTGTCAACCTAAATACAGTATAGTGGTTAGTACTGTTTTTTTTTTTTTTTTTTATGATTTTTTCATTAATGTTTGAGGCAATTGAAATTACCATTTAGTTATGCCAACTTCACCTCGATTGCTTGGAGAGCTTCAAATGCCATTCCATCTGGCCTCCCTGAATTCCATTAACCTCTTTAGGCATTGTTTGCCCTTCAGTACAACAAATGGTAGAAGTCTGAAATGAATGATTAACAAATGCTTATTAATATAAGCCACCCTCAAATTGTAACCGCCCCCGAATTAAAGTCGCCTGTTAAAAATAAAAGTTTTAATAGAAGCCATGGCTTCAAAACGGTGAAATATGTTATACTATGTAAGCAAGTCAGCAAAAGTGTACGTCTGTCATCAGGGACATTAAATGTGTAAACAGAGTGCAGAAAACAATAATGTATTAAAGATAGCCCCAACTTTTATATAACATTTTGAGCGTTCTCAGATCCAACCCCTTGGGAGAGAAAAGACTGACTGTAACATGTAACAATTGTTGCTTGCTAGATTGCAGCTCATATTGTAGGCACAGACTCCCATCTGTAATAACCATAACTCAAAAAGTGTAGTAGTTATTGCAATCATTGAACCAGTGATAGGCCTGGTTTATGTGCTAGTATAGTTAGGGGTGGGTGCAGTGTTCATTGACAGACTCCTAATATACACCTTAATAACTTTGGTAGTGTTCATCAAAATCATCCCGACTTTGGCATGTGTTAACAGACAGGCAAGTTCTCAAGACAATGAATGTTTCATTATGGTAACTTATGCAGTTTCTGGATCATGATGTGTCATTTGTACAGAAAATTCTGATCAATTTTAATCTTTTTTTTTTTAAATTCAAGATCTTTATTCAATTTTAATTAAACAAACTGTAACATCGTCAAGAACATAGACCATTGATGGACAGCACCAGTAAAAGCAAAAATATAAATAGGATTCCGGAATGTAGAGTACATTGTTTCTTGGAAAAAAGAGAAACCCCCTTCCTACCCAATCCCCACACCCTCCTTCACCCCTTCCCCCTCCACCCCATGATCGCCTTCTGGGAGGTTAGCAAATAACATACAAGACTTTTGCAAAATAATCAGTATACAGTGTTCAGTATCAATGTGTGGTAGTATTAACCCACCTGACCAGAAATATACACATACATGCATTAATTCAAATATAAAGCATTCAATTTGCCCCATTTCTGGTCAAATGAATTCAGAGAATTCCTAGAACTAGCTATTAGCTTTTCAGTCCTGAAGCAAGAGATATTTCTTTGATCCACTCCGCATATGTAATGGGCAGTTGGTCCATCCAGTGTCTGAGGACCAGACTTTTAACTGTTATAGAGATTAGAGCAATGTGAAACCTACACTCCAAAACCTGAAAGTCGGAATACATCCCTAGAATACAAACCTCTATAGTAAATAAATCTCTTAGTCTCAAAAGGGATCTAGGTTAGACTGAATTGAAAGCCATAATGGAGCCACTTTGTCACAGTGCCAGAAGATGTAAACCAGGTTCCCTTCAGCTGTGCCACACCTTGTGAAGGTATTCAAGGGTAATCTTCTTAGCTTGGCCAACTTATCCGGAGAATAGTACAAGTTGTTCAATATATGGTATTGAACTAGCCTATGCCTATCTAGGGTAAGGTATCTATACATGTCTACCCAAATCCACGCCCACACCAAAGGGGATTCTGGCAGAAGAGAGGACCAAATTTTGGAGCCAGTGAGGGAGTTGGGATATTTAATACCCAACAGAAAGGAATATATCTTGGAAACCCCATGGGATTTATTGGCATGTTCTTGTACCTGGTCTAGGAATGGCCTGACTTGGGATGGGATAACTGAGGAACCAAATTTGAAGACAATAAGATGTCTCAGCTAAAACACTTTAAAGATGAGATTCTGAGGGATATTGAACTTAGTCGTTATATCTACCAAGGAAAGAAGGGAGTCTTGGGAGAACAAATTCTCCACACAGCACTTCCGTAGTTGCGGGAGCCAGTCCAGAGGGAGAGGGGATCCTCCAGTCTTAATGTTTGGATTCAGGGTGAGGGGTTGAGCCATATATTTTTTTGGCGAGATATTGAAATAATTTCAGCATTGAGTCAACACCTTGATATAGGTCCCGATAACTTTACTTTGTATACAAAAGGGTAGTGCGGCAAAAGAGTAATAAGAAACTATGGGTGCCTGGAACCTGTATTTATCCATCATCCCTCTCTCCAAGTTTAGCCAAGCTGAGGTATTCATCAGTCTGACCTCGTGCAACCTTCCAATTTTGAAATCTGGCTGCTAGTAATAAAACATAAAATTAGGAGGCGGAACCCCTTTCTCCCTAGGCAGGTTAAGTTTGAAAGGCCTTCCTGGGTTGTTACCTTTCCAAATGAATCTGGAGATGGTAGTGTGAAGCTTCTGAAAGTAGGATGGGGGAGATAGATATTCATTAAATTTATTGGGTAAAATATCCTGGTAGTACATTCATTTTAATATTAATACGACCCCAGAGGGACAAAGGGAGGGCGGCCCATCTTTGGAGATCAAGCTGTATTTTGGATACTAAACCATCCAGATTGAGTTTCCTGTAATCTTCTGGATCTTTGGTGAGATGAATTCCTAAATATTTAAATAAGGAAGAGGCCCATTTCATCCCAAACCGGGTAAAACTGACATGGAGCGTACTGCCATTTAAAAGGAATATGACTGATTTAGATAAATTCAATTTATAATTGGCCGCCTGCCCAAACTGATCTATAATATGTGATGCGTGTGTTAAAGAGAGCTCGGGATTAGCCAAATGTAAAAGAATGGCATCAGCATAAGCTGATAACGTCAGAGATTGCTGATGGATTGGACATCCTATGATTTGGGGTGATTTCTTGATACTCAATAAAAGAGGTTCTAGGTACAGGTTAAACAGAAAAGGTGATAGGGGACACCCCTGCCGAGTCCCAGTGAATAAGGGGAATCGAGAGGAAAAGACCCCATTGCAATAGATTCTTGCCATAGGGGACTTATAAATGGTCTTGATCCATTGTATAAAAGTGTCCGGGAAACCCATTCTTCCAAGGGTGAACCAGAGAAAGTCCCAATGAACCCTATTGAAGGCCTTCTCTGCGTCTAGTGAAACCAAAACCATGGGAGCTTGGGACTCCTGGGCAGCTTGGAAAATATGCGATAGGATATGCAGATGATCAGCAGGGGATCTACCTTGAACAAAATCCACTTGTTTGGGACTCAACAAAGTGGACCATATCCGTTTGATTCTAAGGGACAAAATTTTCATTAAAATCTTAATATCGTAATTTAATAATGAGATTGGCCGATAACTTGCTGGGTCCGTCTGAGGCTTATCTGGTTTCAGAATCAGGACAATGGTGGCTTCCAGCAAAGAGGGGTCAAGGGGGTCAGAGGCGAGGATGTAGTCATAGAGTTTCAGAAGAAGGAGGGCAATCTCTTTGCAAAAAACTTTGTAAAAGTTGGAAGGGAAACCATCAGGTCCCAGAGATTTATCCAGAGTTAGTCCTCATATTGCTTCCTCCACCTCGGCCAGTGTAGTGGGAGATATCAAGAACTCCCCCTGCTGGGGTTTCAGGGAAGGGAGAGAATGGCCATCAAAAAATTGTTCGATATGAGAGAGGGAGGAGCGGGAGGTATCAACATTATAGAGATTTTGGTAATAAGACTCGAAGACCTGGGAGACAACCCGAGGAGAAGTCTTGAGAGAGCCATCAGGAGAGGTTAAGGAAAGGATCCATCTCGATCCTTCCATTTCCCTCAGGTGGAGGGCTAACAGCCTACCCATTTTTTCTCCTTGTTCAAAGTATTGAGCTTTGATTTTAAGGATGGCATATTCTGCCTTATCTCTTAACAGGTCGGAGTAATCATTCCTGAGCTTCAGCAAGGTTTCCAAGTCTGTTTGGGAAGATGTGGAGGATAATTTGTTCTCTGCTAGTCTAATTTGATTTGAAAGTGACATGATCTTAGCCTCCCTATGTCTTTTCCTCCTCAACGCTAACTTTATAAATTCCCCCCTTATAAAGCATTTAAAGGAACACCAGATCAAGTCTTCCCTAGTGATAGACTCCTAATTAGTATCTATGAAAGAGGCTATTAGTGATTTAATATGAGAAACTACATGCTCGTCTTTTAGAAGTTGTGTGTTTAGTTTCCAAGCGGAGTCTCTTTGTACATGTGGGTCAAGGGATAACAAGGTCCATACAACAGAATGGTCCGAGATCACGATTGGTTCTATTCCTGACTGTATGATACCAGGTAAGAGTGTGTTGCTAACTAGGATAAAATCAATTCTAGACCACGACCGATGGACTTGGGAATAAAAAGAAAAAAGTTGTTGCGAGGGATTTAGTATATGCCAAGGGTCACATAGACCTAATAAGTCCATAAATCCCTCAAAGCAAGTTGCAAAGGGGATAGAGGTTTTAAAGGTCTGTAGGATTTGTCCAGGTACTGAGACGGGGCAATATTCCAGTCTCCCCCTAGTATTAACACAGAGGGCAAGAACCTACTCAATTTATCGGCCAAATTCATAAGAAAATCCGGGTCACCTCCTACCGGACCATAAATTGCTCCTAGCAATTTTAATTTTTTATTTATATGTTTTTAGGTCTCACCTACTGCCTAGATATATGGACTTTGTTTCCGAAACATTCAGCGTTTTGAAAGACCCTGTGTCAAGTTACTGCCTTTCAAAGGATTCCATAAAAAATGTTAATCAATTCCAGAGGATGTCATTTTTTCTGAGCATCCTCCATAGGGTTTTAGGATAAAATCTGAAAGAAAAATAAATTTACATTCTGAGCATTTACCTTTCACAAAAGAATTGCTTTACCTTTCAAAAGAAAACATTTTTGGGTTGTGACAGTTGTCACCTTATTTTTTACTTGTTAAAAAATATTAAATGCGTAAAATTGAAGAGTGTAAAACACACATGAATCTTGCTAATCAGGGGCCTGGGGTTTTGCAGCCAGAAATTAGTAAAGTATGTATGTCTTATACCTATGGCTGCAGAAGTGCAGGTCCCTAAAGTACCTTCCCTTCTGCAGACAGAAATTGTGTTCTTATTTGGGTATCATGGATTTTATGAGGTCTGATTTTCTGCAGTCAGAGCTTGGTGATTATGTCTTACACCTATGGCTGCAGAGGTGTGGGCCCCTCAGGGTCTTGCGCTTGTGAAGACAGAAGTGTATGCATGTCTTGCAGTGTGCAAAAGTACATATGGCTACAGAAGGGGTGGCTCCAAAGGTGCCTATGCTTCTGCAGACAACTGAGCTGTTGCAATTTAAGTACCATGGATTTGGCTTCTGCAGGTAGTACTATTTTCATTTTTGTATTGTGGATTTCTATCTGAAGCCAGAAATTAGTGCATATGTCTGGCAGTGTGCATATAACATATACAAACACAAGTAGAAAGCACATCAGTGCTACTGCATTTGTCATCTGAAAACAGTTGTATGTTGGTTGTCTTACCTGATGATTGATATCGATGGATGCTTGTGTGGCCTTGTCCTTTGCTGACTGTTGTGGGGGAGTTCAGGGTTGGAAATTTTAATGCACATTTCCCTACTTTTGTGGAATTATGTTGAAACCCAACTGGTGCATTAACACAGATTATTGTAATGAGTTTCATTGTTTTTCCTAATAATGCAGTTGTCTCTATGGAACCTGTGTGAACAGAGGCAGCTGTGCAGGACCTTTTGGGCACTGTGCCAAGGGAAGAGCTTGTCTCCCTGTGCAAATTCAGGGCCATCCGTATAGCAAGATTCAAGTATTTATTTATTTGTTTATTTTCTTATCTATCTATCTTTCAATGAATGACTCCTTTCTATGCAATTTCACATTTGTTATTTTTGCCCAGAATCAATAACAGGATGGTGATCATCACAATCTAAGTTTTTCTCTTGACACAAGAACACAATTAGTCGTCACCTACAAATGCGCCAGATAAAATAATTTTTGGGTCGTATCAGAGGGTTCAGTCAAAAACCATACAAAGCATGCTCAGAAACCAGATTTCAAAATATTATAACCCCGGAACTGATTAATAAATTTTTGCCACTGCTTGCGGCTGTTGTTTTTTTTTTGTCACATTTCCAAGTGTTGTCCCCTTCCCGACATGCACCCCCCTGGAGTTGGTAACTCATAATCTGGGGGCTGTGGGGGTTAAGCCCCCCTTTAGTGAGGGCACAGGTGGGCACAGTCCCCCCTGCATAAGCACTTCATTTATTTGCATGATGTGCATTCGCCGGCTTATGTATATCATCGATTTGCTTTTCGGTGATATATACTTGCCATAGTAGCAATTTCTGTTTTGCAATCTCTATTATGACATGGAACCCCCACACCCTGGAGTGTATTTTTTGCAATTATACAAAGGCCCCTGAATTTTTACTGAGAAAAAAAGTACATTTTTTTGTGTGTTTTAAATTATTTTTGTGGAATGTATTGCTCTGCAAGAAAAAATGAGTTCTTTGTTGCTAGAGAGTCCATGCCTGGTACTATGAATGGAGCTGTTCAGTGGAGCCAGACAGTGTTGACATGAGTGCTTGCTGCCACATTTCCTAAGACTAATTCCATGATCCTGTTCAGTTCCTGAATCATGGAAACTTACTAATTGGCACTTTTGATTTTGTTTCTCTCTGCTTCAACTCCAGTCCCCCCCCCCCCGAAAACTGCAGAAGGTCTGAGGTCAGAGGGTGTGGAACAATTAGTGATGTCAGAGTGAACAACTGTGAACAACTGTGAATAGATACATTTATTTATTTATTTATTTATTTATTGAATTCTTGGATTACAACCTTTGAGCTACTAGCTCATTTATAAAGGTTCTACATCGGGAAGAAATGTGATAGTACAATATGAAAACACACATAGTTGCAATTAACATTAAACACATGACAACAGTATAATGACTGACAAAATACATGGTATAGGTTTGTGACTCAGCATACAGGCTAAGTCAGTGCTTCAGTAGTAACTGGAAAGGGACAGGGGCAGGAGGAGGCAAGGTAGTTCAAGAGAGTAGGAAGAGAGGGGGGATGGAGGAGGTGTTAGCTTGCGGTAACCTCTGGCTAGGGGTCACCTTGTCAGTAGGGGTAAGGGAGTGGAAGGACAGAGGGTTTGCAAAATGGAAGGGGGGTTGTGGGCCCCAGGGGAATAGAGAGGGGGACTGGGGCTGTGGGAGGGGAAGGGTTGGTGGAGTAAGCGTAGGAGGGGGAAAGTAGCAGGTTGGGTGTTGCATAAGTGCACAGTAGGTGGGGTATTCAGTATTTGTTACCAGTGGGGAAGACCAGGTGTGGCAGGTGCATAGCACTTGGCTGGACAGGTGGGATCTACAGTAAGTGCGGATTTGAACAAGCCGATTTTGCTAATAGTGGCTAATTCTGGTGGAAGTGAGGTTAGCAATAAGCCTAGTATTCGCTGACCTTGGGTGGTGCGATGTTAGGGGATCTTGAATGAGATATTATTGGATGCCCTTGTAGTCCTTGTTGGTGCTCCCTGGTATATGAGGGAGCTGGGTCCTGGGGGCAGTAGGCTTAGCGTTGCTTTCTTCGCAAGAAGACAGGTTTGATAGCAGGCCACATCATTTCAATTTATCCAACCAGTTTGCTGGTAGAGGTGGCAGGTATGGGTTAGATGTGGTTCTCCAAGTGCAAGTCTGCACACTTTGTTGAGCGTAGTAGCGAGCCACCTGAGGGTGCTGTCAGAAGCTGCACTGTAGATGGCAAGGACATAATCAAGAGTTGAGAAGACCAAGCTGGTTATGGCAAGCTGGAGGGTTTTGTCAGTGAGGCAGCTACGGTGCTTATATAGCAGGTCGAGCTTCCTGTCAGCTGTAGTGGTGACATGATCGACATGTGTGGCAAATGAGAGGGAGCTGTCTAGGGTGAGACCCACGTATTTGAAGTTGGGGACCATTTCAATGGTGATATTTTGTGAATTCAGGATGTTCAGAGTTGCAGTCCTGTAGAGGCTATGTGCAGGGGCAAAGAGCATGGACTTAGTCTTTTTGTGGTTGACTAGGAGTTTAGCTTTGTTAAACCAGTCTTCCACATTGTAAAAGTCCTCTTGAAGTCACTGCTCCAGTGCGATAGGGTCAGAGTGACTGGAGTAGATTACTGCACTATCAGCATAGAGAAGGATTTTCTGGTAATAGGCTAGCGGTAGGTTGTTTAGAAAGAGGCTAAAAGGAGGAGGCCCAGGATGGATCCTTGGGGGATGCCTATGAACGCTTGTTGGGGGTCCGAGAGTACATTGCATATTTTTACTCACTGTATATGTCCAGAGAGGTAGCTCCGGAACCAGCACAGTGAGTTGGAGGAGAGCCCAGTTACCTCTAATTGGGCCATGAGGAGGTCATGGTTGACCGTGTCGAAGGCCTTGGTGAGAAACATAGACTTTGACGGCAGATAAGGACCACTTGGCCCACCCAGTCTGCCCATTTCCCTTCCTACTGGATAAGCTGCAGATTCTAGTTTACCAACAGCCTACTTCCTGCAACCCCCACTACCATTGCCTTATGTCTGTCCCATGCATGTTTGAATTCCCTCACTGTTTTAGACCCAACTACCTCCACAGGAAGGCAGTTCCATGCACCCAACACTCTCTCCGTGAAAAAAAATTTCCTCACATTACCCCTGAGCCATCCTCCCTCTATCTTTAAATTGTGCCCCCTTGTTCTTAAACATCTCTTTTTCTGAAAGATGCTACCCTCCTGGACTTTGTTGATTCCCTTGAGGTACTTTAAAGTTTCTATCATGTCCCCCTGTCCCTCCTTTCATCAAGGGTATACAGATTAAGCTCTCTCAGTCTCTCTTCATATGGTTTCTGATGCAGACCCTGCACCATTTTAGTTGCCCTCCTCTGGACTGCTTCCATCCTGTCTATGTCATAGAATAGATGGGGGCTCCAAAACTGCACACAGTATTCCAGATGGGGTCTCACCAACTGTCAATACAGAGGGATAACCACTTCCCTTTTTCTACTTGTGATGCCCCTTCCTATGCATCCCAGTAACCCCCAGCTCTCCTTACTGACTTCTCACATTGCTTACCCACCTTTAGGTCATCTGATATGACTACCCTCAAGTATATTTCCATTGTTGTTGTTGTTAGTACCTCCCCTGCTATTGTGTACTCTTCTCCTGGGTTTTTGTTTCCTATGTGCATTGCTTTGCACTTCTTTACATTGAATCTAAGTTGCCATATGTCTGACTATTCCTCCAACCTTGCCAAGTTCCTTCTCATCCTTTCTACACCCCTTGTGTATCAACTGTTACAGATCTTTGTGTCATCTGCAAAGAGGCATACCTTTTCCTCCACACCCTCTGCAATGTCACCTATAAAGATATTAAAGAGGACTGGACCCAGTACTGAGTTCTGAGATACTCCACTAGTAACCCCCTTTTCTTCAGAATGTGTTCCATTCACTATTACCTTCTGTGTCCTGTTGTGCAGCCAGTTTGCTACCCAGGCTACCACCCTGGAACCCACTCCCAGGCTGGCTTACTTGATTATTAGTCTTTTGTGCAGGACTGTATCAAATGCCTTGCTAAAGTCTAGGTAGGCCATATCCACAGCCCCTCCCTGGTCTATTACTTTGGTCACCCAGTCAAAGAAATCAATTAGATTCATCTGACATGACCTTCCTGCTGTAAATCCTTGCTGCTTTGGGTTCTGTGCCCCGCTGGCCTCTAGGTAATCAACAGTTCTTTATTTCAGAAGTGATTCCATCATTTTCCCTACCACTGAGCTCAAAATTACAGGTCTGTAGTTCTCTGCTTCTGCCTTGCTCCCACTTTTGTGAAGGGAAATCACATCTGCCCTCCTCCAGTCCTCAGGTACCACCCCATCCTCCCATGCTTTGTTAAAAAGTGTTGTCAGTGGTGTCACTAGGTCCTCCCTTAGTTCTTTTAGGATTCTGGGGTGAATCCCTTCAGGCCCCATTGCTTTGTCCACCTTGAGTTTTTGGAGTTCTTTCAGGACTCTTTCTTCTGTAAATGGACTGGTGTCAACCCCCTACCCAGAGTGCTTCTATTGTCTTGTTCAGGTAACTCCTCCTCATCTTCTTTTGTGAATACTGTGCAAAAGTATTCATTCAGTATCTCTGCCTTTTCACTGTCTCCCTCTTCCCACCTTCCCTTTCCTTTATTAATCTTCACTATTCCTCCATTACCCTTTCTATGCTCCCTAATGTACCTATAAAAGGTTTTATCCCCCTTCTTAACTGAGTTGGCTATTTTTTCCTCAGTTCGGGCCTTTGCTATTCTGACTGCCTTCCCCACTTCTTTCTGCTTTAATTGATACAGTTTCCTGCCGTACTCCTTCTGTGATTCCTTCTACTTTTTGAATGCAGCCTTTTTCTCCTTACCCTTCCTTACCACCTCTTTTGAGAACCATAGTGTTTTTTTTACTCCGCTTTGTTTTCTTTATTTGTTTCACACAAAGGTTTGTTGCCTCTATGATAGCAGTTTTGATTTTTCTCCATTGTTCTTCCACCCCTCCTTTTTGGCCATTTGCTAGTGCATTCCTCAGGTATTCACCCATTTTGTCAAAGTCGGCCCTTCTAAAGTCCAGTATCCTTGTTTTTGTATGGCTTGTCTCCACGGCTGTGCTTATTGTGAAGCACAATGTGCAGTGATCACTTGTTCCCAGATGTCTACTGACTTCTAAATTTGTGATCCTCTCTCCATTTGAGAGCACCAGGTCTAGTATTGCTCTGCTCCCTCCCGAGTGGGTTCCGGCACTAGCTGTCTAAGGCCTGCCCCCTGTAGAGCATCGAGAATGATCCTGCTCTTGGATGTGGCTGCAGTACATGTCATCCAGTTAACATCTGGCATATTCAGGTCCCCAATCAACAGTATCTCCCTTTTTTCCAGCCATTTTGAGAATGATTCGGTTGGGGAATCCACCTCTCTGCTGTGGTGCACCACTTTAGGCATGGGTCCCTGGGGTAGGGATCTGAGATGGGGAACTGCAGGGGTGGCCAGAGAAGCTGAAGAGTGGTTGGGCAGCAGCCATGGCTTTGACCGGGGAATCCACCTCTCTGCTGTGGTGTGCCACTTCAGGCATGGGTCTTTGGGGAGGTAGAGGGAGAAAACACAGGAATTATAGTAGCTGAGACACAAAGGCAGGTGCCAGGTGGGAGTTCATCAGTTGGGGGTGGGGGTGATTTCAGGTAGACAAAGGCTAATTAGATTCCGATGCAGATGGGAGGAGGTGTTGGAGCAAGAATAATAGACAGAGGAGGGGAGGTAGCCAAGGGTGATTAGAATTCCAAGAGTGAGTAGTGTAATAAAGAACAAACAATGGTTAAACTGAGAGTAGGGGGAGGGTGCAGAGAAACACAGCAAATAATGATTTAGGCAAGGAGGAACAGCACAAGGGAGGAGATAAGCAGAAACTAGAGCAAAAAGTAACTTATAGGCTGAAAATTGGGAGGTAGAAACTAGTAATGAAAGCAGGGAAACTCAAAATTTTCTCTATAAGCATGCAGGTACCAAAATGCAGTAATCTTAATGGCGCAGCACAGGTTTAAGCACTAAGGCAACTTTTTACAAGTCTATTTATTGTACATGAAGCACAGTAAAGGAGGTCAGACAGCTATACAATTACAGAAAAATACCGAAGTGCTTTACCGGCAGACAGAGCAAGCTGTGGTGAAAAATCCTACAGAAAGTCAATGCAAAAGGAGCACAAATTGGTAGTGGCACAGAAAGGAGGCAGTCCAATCAGGATCTGCCTACAAGTCATCACACCATTCAGAAGCCTCAGCTCTTGAAGTCCAGCTGGCGTCAGTACCTCCAGTAGGGATCCGAGGTGAAGAACTGCAGGGAGGGCCAGATAAGTAGAAGAGTGATCGGGCAGCAGCTATGGATTTGGCTGGGGAATCTGCCTTTCTGCTGTGGTGTGCTGCTTCAGGCACAGGTCCCTGGGGTAGGGATCTGAGGAGAAGAACCAGAGGGGTGGTCAGAGAAGCTAAAAAAAAGTGGTTGGGTGGTGGTCATTGATTCGGCTACAGAATCTGCCTCTCTGCTGTGGTGCACCACTTCAGGTCCCTGGGGTAGGGATCCAAGGTGGAGAACCACAGGGGTGGCTGGAGAAGCTGAAGCGTGATCGGGCAGCAGCTGTGGATTTGGCCGTGGAATTCACCTCTGCTGTGATGCACCACATTTGGAACGGGTCCCTGGGGTAGGGATCTGAGGTGGGGAACCACAGGGGCGGACAGAGAAGCTGAAGAGTGGTTGGGCAGCAGCCATGGATTTGGCCAGGGAATCTGCCTTTCTGCTATGGTGCGCCGCTTCAGGCACAGGTTGCTTGGGAAGGGATCCGAGGTGAAAAATCACAGGGGCAGCTGGAGAAGCTGAAGAGTGGTCGGGTGGCAGCTGTGGATTCAGCTGGGGAATCCATCTCTCTGCTGTGGTGTGCTGCTTCAGGTGTGGGTCCCTGGGGTAGGGATCCGAGGTGGAGAACCATAGAAGTGGACAGAGAAGCTGAAGAGTGATTGGGGCAGCAGCCATGGATTCAGCCAGGGAATCTGCATCTCTGCTGTGGTGCGCTGCTTCAGGCGTGGGTCCCTGGGGTTGGGATCCAAGATGGAGAACCACAGGGGTGGCCAGAGAAGCTGAAGAGTGGTCAGGCGGCAGCCATGATTTGGTTGGGGAATCCGCCTCTCTGCTGTTGTGAGCCATTTCAGGCACTGGTCCCTGGGGTAGGGATCTGAAGTGAAGAACCGCAGGGACGACCAGAGAAGCTGAAGAATGATCGGGTGGTGGTTGTGGATTTGGCTGGGGAATCCGGCTCTCTGCTGTAGTGTGCCACTTCAGGCATGGGTTCCTGGGGAGGAAAGGGAGAAAACACAGGAATTATAGTAGCTGATACACGAAGACAGGTGCCAGGTGGCAGTTTGTCACTTGGGGGGAAGGGTGATTGCAGGTAGACAAAAGCTGAATAGATTCCGATGCAGATGGGAGGAGGTGTTGGAGCAAGATAAATGGAACTTGAGTGGGAGATGAGTGGTATTCATTTATCTGATTCATACGTTTGACATGGAAAGACATTTTTCTCTGCACTCTGCCTTCTTCCTGGAACACTTGAGAGGGTCCGAGGTTAGAGGGTAGTGAGTGATTGGCATTGTCGGCATGAGGTAGTTTGAAGGACTAAAGGGAGCTGGCATGCAGTTCTGTGACACTAGCGTGAAGTGTTGTTGGTACAACAAGTGTACATCACTAATACTTGCTAAATTATTCAAAATAGTTTCTGAAGCTGATGCACACAAATATGTAGTGAAGGTCCTAGGAAAGTCAAGGCTTAGTGGCGACACACTGGACCTTAAATTCATATACCTGGCACTGGAAGAAATAATTGGACCAGTAACAGAAATAATTAACCTCTCCCTCTGCCAGTCTCAATTCCCACTAAGATGGAAATCCGCCACAGTAACCCCTGTCCATAAAAGTGAGGAACAAACAACACACAACAATTATTGGCCAATCTCCATACTCCCACCGCTCTGCAAGGCTCTGGAGTGGATAGTGGCTGACCAAATGGTGGAGTGTCGTAACACAAGCTTCTCTCTCCAGAACAATATGGATTCCACGGTGGCCACAGTACCATCACAGCCCTTCTAGAATTCACCGGGTTCAACAATAATGCCCTGGACCAAGGCCACCTAGTAGGGGCATTCTTCATTTATCTATCAAAGGCATTTGATATGGTTCATCATGCCCTCCTTCTTCAGCAGCTCTCTGAAATTAGACTCGCAACAGAAACCATGGACTGGTTTGGCAGCTACCTGAACCTTGTCTTCCAACAAATCAGGACTGGGAAAGTCCTATCTGACAACTGACCTGTCAGATCTGGAGTATCACAATGGTCTATACTGGGGCCGCTGCTATTAAGTGTCTTCCTAAACAACCTCCCGGCAACTTGTCAATGCCGCATGCTCTTATATGCAGATGATGCAGTAATCTTCACCAGCAAACAGCACCCGGAACTCCTCAAAAATGGCTTAAAGAACAAAAACTGGTCTTGAATTATAAAAGACCAAAACCATGCTCTACACATCAAACCACAACAAACATAAAAGCTACCCCTTGGCCATACGGAATGACAGTGGTAGCACCCTGGAACAAATCCCACACTTCAAATACCTGGGAGTAACTATTGACTTCACCTTGTCCTTCACACAGCACATTGACAACACTATCAATGCCATCAACACCAGAATCAGCATCCTCTATCAACACAGACATTGTCTCATCCATGAATCACTGAACCTAGTAATTAACAGCTCAGTTTTATCCCTTATAGATTATGGACTGGTAATATATGGATCTGCAACTGACTTGGCACTCCAGCGCATCACTGTTGCACTAAATAAAGCCTGTCGCCTGTTCACTAATGAACCTAAACTAACCCATACCTGCGAACTCTATACCTGCACTTGCTGGCTCCAGCTGAATGACAGCATAAGCTATCAAGCCTGCCTTCTCACCAAAAAGGTCACGCTAAACCAGCTTCCTTCTGGAGTACAGAAGCTGCTGTTCCTTTCGGTAAATACCAGGAAAACAAGGAGCTCCTTCACACAAGCATTCTATACACCCAGATGCCACACATCCATGCACAATGTGCCTTTGTGTACCGGGCATCACTCTGGAAAAATGTACTACCACCAGATATCTCTGGCACTGCTACACTTGGACCCTTCAAATTTAAACAGTGCCAGCACCTTTTTCCTATGAGTACCTGCATCTGAAACCAGTGAGTTATCCTACACACTTATCAACTGACCCCATCACTTCGCAGCCCCTATCCCCGGGATAGACAAACCGCGGCGCTTTGCCCCATCTCCAACCCCTTTATCCCAGCCTACCCTTCTCTGTCCACACTGTCCTATCTACGCCATTTCTTCTTCCCCTTTTTTCCTACTTCTCCTTTTGATGCAGGCTTGCTTTGCACAATGCCACAGTTACTAGTTTGGCTTGGATTTATGTACCCTTATGTTAATATTGTCATTATCTGTTTGCAGTGCTCTCAATGTTTTATCTGTATATTGTCCTGAATTCCTTGCATTGTTGTTTATGTACATGACGTGGAACCTCTCAGCAAGCATCTGCTCACAGGCGTATCCAAGATTTCAATAAAGAAATAAAAAATAAATAAATAATTGAAACGTTTCTTCTGGAAAGACCTAGTAGGCTGGTAACATGTAAGTCTGGGTACAGGACTCAGCAAGGGTGTCAGCCCACCCCCCCAACTGGAATCAGGGTGCGTATTAGGCTCATAGACCCTAAGTGTCACCCCATCACATGTGGAAAGAAGCTGAGGAATAGGAGAATGGGGTGACAGTTAGGACCGATGACCTCAATGCACACCCCGATTCCAGTGGGGGATGGGCTAGAGGGGTGCAAAGGGGGTTTCAACCCTAACATTGAATTTCCTCGCTTTTGTCGCTGTGGAACAACCCTAACTGATGCATTAAACTGAGTTTTTTGCCTCTAATTTCCCTTCTTTTTGAGATTGATAATGAGAAATAGTGAATGTAATGCAGTGGCGGGAGCGCGGGGGTGATGTCTTGTCGCATTATAACATTGTGCCCGCAAACGCAAATCGTAATGCACACGGTGATGCAAAGCGAAACAGAAAGAGGAACAGTACTGTAGACAGAAATGTTAAAAACAATGGAAATGCAACCGCAAATGAAAACGCAAAGGGTAATGCACATGGTGGCATAAACGTGAATGGTAAGTGAAATGAGTACAGAACCGCAAGCAGAAACGGTAATGGTAAGAGTAATGTAAGCACACAGGCTGGTTTTCCCCAAAAGCTGTATAGAGAAAGACAGTGAGTAGAAAGAATGTATGCAAAATAATGACTCTCGGAACACAAAAATCAGTAGTTGTGATAGTAAATTGCTTATATCTCAGTAACCGTACGACATAGAAAAAAAAATAAAAGTCATATATATTATAACTTTCCTGGCTAGTTTTATATGTAGCCCCCTCATGTGGGCTATAATTTTTTGACAAAAACTCCGTATCTCGCACAGTTTTCGAGATATGGGCTCTCAAAGGCGAGGGCGAACACCATAATGTTATCCTATGGGAAAAAAAAAGAAGTTCGGACTGCCATAACTTTTGAACAGTTTAATATTTCTTCATGAAATCTTCAAAGGCACATGGGGGACCTAACCGCACATTCCCTGAAGATTTCGGGTCAGTTGCACAAACCATGTGACCTGTAGGCGCGACTGTAGAATTCCAGAAAAAGTGTAAACGCATGCGCAGATCATGCTTAATAACTCCACAGCTGTGTATCCGACTGGTACAAAGCTTGGCAGATGCCAAGGCATATGGGTTTTGATTGTGTATTCCAAATTTCAGGCAAATCCGTCAAATGGTTGCAAAGTTATTAAGGTGCAAAATTTTGGGTTTAACATGTAAATGGCTCCTCAACCCTAACTATGGCAGCACTACCGTGCTACCATTATATATATATATATATGTATCACAAGGCTTACTCAGTATAACATTTGTATTTCATTTCTTGCCTATCAGGCTTTTCTTTGTATTTCACTATTTCTTATGATAAACAGCTATTCCATTTGAAAACTGAAGCTTGCTTTTATGTTGACGTCTCAACAACATGAAATTTATTTTGCTTCCAAGTGTTACTGACATCTAGAGATGTTGCAAAACGTTATTTTGCCTGTGAAATCCAGGCAAAATCATAAATTTTACCCCACATAACATTTCACAAAGATAAGCCATTATGGTGAAATTTCACAGGCAATTTCACTGGTAAATTTTGCCTTGCAGAAGTATCAGGCGAAATTAGGGAAAAAAAGGCTTGTCATATGACTTGATCTCTGCAGCAGACTGCAGGCCACTTGGGTGATTGCACTTAGGCAGGAAGCCACTGAATCTTCTTCCATTTTCTAGAGCATGCAGGCAGAGTAGAGAAGTATGAGACTGCAGGAGAGGAAAACCTTTAAATTGTGGTAGTTTGTGTGGTTGTTTGTGTTTGTGTTCTTTCCCACGTTCTTTATTTTAATAAAAGGTAATCTTTCTGTTGTAGGGCATTTTGTGCTGTGTTATGTTTTTATATCTTCAAGTTTATAGTTACTGTAGTCTGTGTGTGTGTTTGACTCCCGCTGTCTCACTTTCTTTTTCATTTATTTAGCTTTCTATTAAGAAATTTTTTTTTTTTTTATCATGGATGGGAGGAAAGATAAGGCAAGGGGGATTGAGCAGAAGGCAGGAGCAGCAGGAACCAGAGGATCTACTGTTCCCCTTAACAGGCAGACATTTCAGTCCATAACACAGCCCCCCAGCAGGCACATGTGCCCCCCAACCCCCAGCAGTAGCAGGAGTCCATTGCCCGCCCAGCAATAGAAGCATGTGCCCCCACCCACCGTCAAGGGCAGCAGGATGTTGTTAAGGTCCCCAATGGAACATCAGTTGGTGCCCCCTTACATATTCTCTGCAGTGTGGTCATTTTGTACCACAAAGGCTAGGGATGACACTTTTGGCATCTGCAGTCTTTGTGGCAGCAATGTTTGGCATGGAAAACAAGGGTCCCACTTTGGGACTGGTGCACAAAGGAGCCACCTGCAGCACCACCACAATGCAGAGTGGCTCACAAAACAGCATGTGTTTACAGCAGCAGGAGGCAGTGATCAGTAAGGGGAACAGGGCACTGAGCAGGAGGAAGGCAATTAGCAGCCTAGGGGGCATTGTTGGTCCAGCAGGAGGACACAGCAGCAGCAGGACTCAGAGGCAGCAGGACCTTCCAGCTTCAGTGATGCACCCCACACCCACTGGCATAGCCATGCAGCTGATTCTTCATCACTGCCTGCAGCAGCAACCCCCAGGATTGGTCAGCATGGAAGACCTGGAGGCCATGCACCATGAAGTGGCAGTGGTGCACACAGAGGTGCAAGGTATTTTGGCAGAAGTTGGACCAGTTCCACCAGGATTTCGAGGGGGACCTGCAAAAAATAATGGAGGACCAAAAGAAAGTCTTTGACCTCTTGCTAGAGCTGTGTGCTAGTGGTGGTGGCACTGGTGGAAGTGAATAATGGCCTATGGTCCAAGGTTCAACACAGTGTCTGTTTTGACACCTAGGAGGCAGGGTAACACCTATTTTTTTCTTTTCCTTTTTTTCTCCTTTGTTACTCTCACTCTTGCTCATCTGCACCCCTAAAAATAAGAAAAAAACAAAAGAAATAAAAAAAGTTAAAAAAATATGTGTATATAAAAATATATTGTGTCCTCTTCCTCTTCTATATCCTCTTGTTCCTTTTACTGCTCCAGTAGTTTTGTGTGTAATTTGCTATGTAATGTTTATGCTCCTTCCTTTCCCTTCTCATATGAATACCCTTGACCTGATCCTGCATGTCCCTCTGTTGTAGTACTGTGCCCAATAAACTCCATATATTCCTTCTTATTTTATGTTACTCCTCCTTTGTATGTTTCCTCCTCCTATCCACAAATGTTAAATGTAATTTGTTCCTATGAACAAAATTTTTGCTATGTGCTGTTGTGTGGGCTTGTGGCAGTTGTTTTGGCTGTGTGAAACATCAGTCTGAATATGTACTGTATGCAACATTCATATAAACATAATCACTTTTATTGTAAATTTAAACATAAAAATGTTTTTTATGCTGAACACCACACATCCCCTGGCCTTGCCACCCACAAATGTTAACTTGGTGTCCCTCCTCTCCAGTCATGATGATATTTTATAGTGCCCCATCACTACCACCCAGTCCAAAATGTGCACTTGGGCCACAGCTTAACACAGTCTCTTGCCACCATACTGTGCAGAGCAGGCATGCTAAGATGAGAAATATGGCAGGAAAAAAATAGAATGAAACTGAGACATGAATCTGCTCTCAGTCATGATGTTATATAGTGCCCTGCCACCACCAGGACAAGTAAAATGGTGTTTTGTCCACCTTAACAAATGATTTCAGGCAGAATCGTGTTGCTGCTAGTGTAGAACAGGCCATGCAAGTCCAGAAATCTTACATGAAAAATGTTATATAAAATTTAGATAGAAATCTTGTCTCAGTAATGATGTTATATGGTGTCCCCCCACCTCCCAGACCAAAACGTGCTGTTTCAACCACTGTTTACAAAGGATTCCAGGCTGAATGTTGTTGATGCTAGTGCAGAACAAGCCGTACATGTCTAAAAATGTTACATAAAACTGAAACAGAAATCTGGTCTCAGTCATGATGTTATACAGTGTCCCCCCACCTTTCAGACCAAAACATACTGTTTCAGCCACTGTTTATAAAGGATTTCAAGCTGAATCTTGTTGCTGTTCATGCATAACAGGCCGTACATGAACAGAAATGTTACATGAAAAATTTTGCATAAAACTGAGACAGAAATCTGGTATCGCTCATGATGTTAAATAGTTCCCTGCCACCACCTGGACAATAATATGAAGTTTGTCCACTGTTTACAAAGGATTTCAGGCTGAATCTTGTTGCTGCTAGAGCAGAACAGGCTGTACATGTCCAGAAATGCTGCATGAACATGTTCAATAAAACTGAGACAGAAATCTGCTCTCAGTCATGATGTTAGTTATATACTGTATAGCAGCTTATTTTAGCACCCTCGTTAGTGCGAGGAGAGGTGCAGTACTATTTAGCACTCAATTAAATGAGTGCATCAGCTTCATCTCCAGTTACAGCACTATGCTCTCTATAATATTAGGATCTGCTTATTTTAGCGCTTTTTTCAGGTAAGCTAATATAGTGAAAATAAACTGAAAGCTAATATTTCCTGATATACAGTAGTTCCCTGCTACCACCCTGACAATAAAATGCTGTTTGTCTGCAGTTTTCAAAGTATTTCAGGCTGAATCTTGCTGCTGTTAGTGGCCATACAAGTCCAGAAATGTTACATGAAAAAATGTTACATAAAATTGAGACCAAAATCTGGGGCCCATTTGCAAGACATGTCACGCCTGGTGCAGGGTGATTTATGCTAAACCGCATGGTGCAAATCACACCATACACCAGGCATAATGCAAGTTCCAGTTCCAAAAGGTGCCTTGCACCATGCCGTATGCAGGTTGTGCCAAAGGTGGGTTACACCACCTACTACAGCCGTAACCCACTGCAGCATGGTGCAAGAGTGGGTTAGAGCAGCACCTGCACCCTATTCCAGAAGGGTGGCTGCCATATCCAACTAACGCCATTCCATAACAGAGAATGGCATAACAGGGTTAGACCAGCCAGGAGGTGTCTAAGGGGCATCCATCCTGGTACAGTGACAGATGCCCCCCTACAGTGCTGCAGAATTACCATGGATGTGTTCCCCATGCCCCCCCACACTGTCAAGCTCCCCACCCCTCCCAAAATTTCGGGGACCACCGGGGTCTGTTTTCAGCACTGCCCCACCAAGCACATGTGCCAACTGGCTAGCCCTTCAACTGCCCCAGGTGCATGCTGTTGCATTTCAAGGGGGCTCTGGGGGGGCCGCAGATTGCATGCTGTGACTTGTGGCACTCAGGTCGGGTGTGCAATGCCTTTGGTGCTAGCCTGTAGCTGCCACAAGTCATAGGCATAGGTGCCGGGGACCCTGCTTGTCCTGCAATACAACACAGGGTCCCCAGCAAACTCACATATGCCCACGAGTTGCACCATGCATTTCAGGATTGGGCCCTTGGTCTCAGTCATGATGGTATATAGTTCCCTGCCACCACCTGGACAATGACATGCTGTTTTTCCACTGTTCACAAAGGATTTCAGGTTGAATCATGTTGCTGTCAGTGCAAAACAGGCTATACATGTCCAGAAATGTTACATTGAAAATGCTGCATAAAACTGAGATAGAAATCTGTTCTCATTTATGATGTTATGTAGTTCCCAGCCTCCACCCAGACAAAAACATGCTGTTTGCTCCTGTACAAACTTTCCCAACTACGACTGGGGTCAGTAAGATGGTCCCAGTGTCTGTGTTCTGGGCACTACAACTTTGTTTTCCTGCATTGTTTATTTTCACTTACTCTGCTGAATTGGACTTGCCCTGAGGGGCCTTATTTTGTGATTTGAGGCCTGAGAACGTTTCTCTCCTATAATTTAGAAAATTAGTTTCTAGTCTCCTTTTCTGCTCTGTGTGGGGTGGTTGGGGGTATTGTTGAGGGGGAGATTTTAGCTGTTTAATAATGTGTATGGTGTGTGATGTGCTGGTTAAAGTGTTTAGGATTTTTGTGTATTAACTGTGTTTTTTAAGAATGAGTGATAGATATTTTTAGCTTGGTTTGCCTCTGCACTTATTTAAATCTTGTGCAATAAAGGGTTTTCCTGTTGGGCTGGACTTTCCAGGCAGAGATGTGTTGGAGCTGAAGCCCAGCTTGAATCACATATGCTGCTGCTTGGCGTTGTGACCTCCACTACTTTACTGACCTCCCATTCCTGCCATCACAACTAGGTGCTGCAATAAGGTCTGGATTGTGAGGGGTCGAATGGGTTGTTGAATGCCGAGGGTGACTGAGGAGGGGGGTGGTGAGTAGCATCGAGGTTGTCCAGTGCAGGAGATGCCCTGGGTTCAAATGGAGACTAGGGAGAGGCCAGACAGGTTTGATCTCCATACCCAGGGTTCTCACCGAAATGATTGGGCAGGTAGCTAGAGGGCAGGCCACATCCTCTAATCCTCTTCAGGTGGTAATATGCAATGCCAGGTCGATAAGTTAAAAGACCACCATTTTTGCAGACTTGATTTCCTCTGTCGACATGGCTTGCATTACAAGACCTGGCTTGGTGACAATGCAAGCCTGGTTCTAGAAGCTGCCATCTCCACTGGTTACTCTGTGGAGCACTGCTCAAAGAAGGATCACAGGGGAGGAGTGGTTATTATACTTGATCAGCAGGCTTCATGGTGCCTCCAGTTGATAATACCAATCTTTTGAGTGTGTTGCTGCATTTGGAGGTACAGGTGAGGGTTGCAGGATTCTCCTTGTTTACCACCCTCCTGGGGCAGGGGGCAGAATTTCTGCAGTAGGTGGTGGACTTCATTATTAACCAAGTGTTGGAGTCCCCGAGGTGCTTAATCTTCAACGTCTGGATCGACAATTTTCAGTTTCAGTTACAACCTCCTCCAGCTGATGTCTTCACTGGGCCTATCACAAACAGTTGCTTCTGTTATTCCCCAGCATGGCCACACACTCTATCTGGTGTTCCAACTGGGTCATGAGATTGAGAACCTCAAGATTGATCAGGTCTCTTGGTCTGATCACTGTACCATGGAGTTCATGTTTGAGGCCCCCCTGAAAGTCCCTCCCCTGTGGAGATGGTCAGCTATTGCCAATTATGGGGTCTGCACCCAGAGGGGCTGTTGGCATTAGCTGACCTGTCTGGGGTTGATACGGCATGTGTGACTGGCACTGGAGAGGTGGTGGCCACCTATAACAGGGTGGTTTCCAAAGCTTTGGATGGCTTTGCACCAGTTTGTGTATGATCAAGATTCTCTCATTTGAGATCTCCTTGGTTGGAATGGGATCTCAAGGTGATGAAGATCAAGGGTCAGAAGTTGGAGGGTTTCTGGCAGAGGATTCAGCTGGGGGACGATAATCTGGCCCTGCATGCTCACTATGTTGAGTACTAGGTGCAATTTCCCAATAAGAATGCAGAGTTCCTGTCAAGGGAAATTTATGTGGGGAGAAACAGATGATCTCACCTGTTTTGGACTGTGGACTGGCTTCTTCATCCAGCCTGTCTATAGCTGAAGAAGACTTTTTCATCCACTTTATGTGAAGAGTTTGCTCTGTTTTTCTCTGTCAGAGTATCAGCTATCTGACTGGGGATTCTGCAAGGGAGACAGATGCCTCACAGTGGCCAAGCTGAGAGGTTCAGAAGAACTCTGTCTGTCTGGGAGGAGTTTAGGCAAGTGGAGGTGTCTGATGTGACTAAGGTGAAATTAGAGCTGAAGCACACTTTTTGTGAACTGGACCCAGCCCCGATGCATTTCTTAATCATATGTGTTGAGACTTTTGGCCCAGTGTTCATTGGGATTTCCAATGTGCTCAATGGCAGAGGGGGTATTCCCAGTGGCTTTGAAAGAAACACTGGTGAGACCCCTCCTTAAGAAACATTCCCTCAACCCTGACATCTTGGCGAATTACCATCCCATCTCCAACCTGCCTTTTTTGAGCAAGGTTGTTGTGAAATTAGTGGAACAGAAGCTCGAGGATCAGCTGGTATCCTTTGACATCTATGAGCCATTTTAAGTCAGGTTTTTGGGCCAGACATAGCACAGAAACAGCTATAGTGAGGCTGCATAATGATCTGCTCAGGGATAGAGATAGAGGAGACAGGTAAATTCTTGTGCTCTTTGATCTCTCTTCAGCTTGTGACACTGTGGACTACGTCTTACTTCCTGATTGACTGTGAATTTTGTGAACTTTCTGGTACTGTCATCATGTGGTTTGAGTCCTATCACTTGGACATGGAGAATTTCTCCTCCTCCCCAGTGCCTCTGTCCTGTGGAGTACCAGAGGGTTCAATCTTGTCACTGATGCTTTTTGCAGTGTACATGCTTCCCCTGGGCAAGATCATTTGACAATACAGCATGGAGTTTATCTACTATGCAGATGATACCCAGCTGTATTTGTCTTTTGCCCCTGGCATATCAGGAGCTGTTGATGTCCTTATTAACTGTTTGACCAAAATCAATGACTGGATGGCTTACAGCTGTTTGAGACTTAACTCAGTGAAGACGGAGGTACTAGTGATTGAGTCTGGTTGTGGTAGTGATGGGTTGCCACCTGGGGTTGACACAAGTCTTGTCCTTGGTTCTGCTTTGTTAGTGGCTTCCCCAAGGGTACAAAATCTGGCTATGATCCTGAACAGCAGGTTGACCTTTGGAAACCAGGTGTCATCTGTAGTCAAAAGTGTTTTTTACCACATGTGGATTATTGCCAGGAACAAGCCACTCCTTCCGCCCAATGATCTGCCAACACTGGTGCATGCCTTTTTTACCTCTAAGCTCGACTATTGTAATGGTCTCTACTTTGGTATCATGGGAGGGACCCATCACAGACTGCAGATGGTGCAGAACACAGTAGACCAGTTGCTGACGGGCCTTTCAAGGACGAGTTATGTCACCCTTGTTCTGCGAGCACTTCACTGGCTACCTGTTAGGTGGAGGGTCCTTTTCAAGGTGGATGCTTCCACCTATAAGGCCCTATATGGACTGGTTCTTTGTTAATTGTCAGAGCTCCTGACACAGGTGACCTCTGTTCATTTCCTTCACTTCTCTTTGAGTGGCCTCCCAGGTGTTCCCAGGGTTCAGCTCAGGACATCGGGAGACCATGCTGTTAGTGTCTCTGGGCAGATCCTGTGAAACTCGCTTCCATCTGCAGTCCAGGAGGTCCCTCAATTGAAGTGATTAAGCTGAGGCAGAAGGCAAACCTCTTTAGCCTGGCACTTGCAGACTGCGGAGTATATCCTTTATGTCCAGTCCATACAGCTGGCAAACCTGAAATTCTTTCTTTTATGCTGTGTTAGTAAAGACTATTATATTACTTCTGTAAGGTTTTCTTTATTGTATTTTAATTGTTTGCATATTTTATTGATGTTTGTTAGGTGCCCTGAGCCTCCAGGAATGGGCACCCCATAAATAAAATTTCTTTCCCTTACAAAGGATTTCAGGCTAAATCTTGTTACCGTTGGTGCCGGATGGGCTGTACAAGTCCAGAATGTTTACATGAAAAATGTTACATAAAATTGAGATGGAAATCTGGTCTCAGTCATGATGTTATATAATTTCCTGTCAACACCTGGAGAATAACATGCTGTTTCAGCCACTATTTACAAAGGATTTCAATATAAAATACAAATATATCATTCTGTGTAACTCTAAGTCAGTGACTTGTATTCTGTGACCTAAATTTGTCCTCAATGTGACAAGGTGCCTTTGGAAATGAGCCTCTGGCTCAAAGGTTGTAAACCAATTTACAAATAAATAAATAAAAGTTCAGATATTAACCACTCTAACAATTAAGCCAACACACATAGATCTCTTGTCAGTGCTCTCAAATTTATTTATTTTTTCTTGTATAAGTCTCCCAACATTTCATCAGCTTGTGGCTTCTTCTGGGGAACTATTAATCAAATGCAGAATAATATTTTTTGTGTAAATACAACAAGGTATCTCTAGTATAAAAATAATCAATTTACCATGTTTAATTCATTTACCAATAAACTCAAACTACATTTAATATTGTCCAAATGATATATGCACACTCCTATTGTTAAGTATGGCATTCATGTGCTCATATTCTTATGCCTTACATGTCTTATATGTGCAAAAGCCTCTACTCCTATAACCAGCTCCTATAGTGCTTGACAGCCAAACAGATATCCAACAGTTCATATTACTATAATAAAGCTTACACAACTTTAAAATATATATTTAAACCATCATTAAATCTTTCAGCAAAATCTTGCTTACTTGTGCATCCAATGTTATTGGTACTGTACTTTAAGCATTCTTATAGGTGGAAATGACCTCACAACTTAATTCCCTTCTGTAAACAAGAAAAAACTCCTTAAACATCATTTCTGTACAATAAACATCTACTACATTTCAGATTAGTGTTCCAAAGGTCTCACCATAATTTTCTGATAAGCGACTAACTCTACTCTATACAGTACATTGTGTCTATGACTCTGAAAAAAAAAAGTTTTTCTTTCTGTGCTGCTTTGTGTCAATTCACTAATATTTTGAAAATATGAAGTCTGTGCAAGTATGTAAACAGGTTTGTAAGGTACCTACTACTATTTACTTTAAACTGTGAGTAGTTCAGCCCTCTTTATTCTGGTGAGCATATAGCACACCCTTTAACCTGCGTTTTAAAAGAAAGTCCGCAATCATTTGTGAAGAGAACAGCTTAAGTTCTCACAGTCAACTTCTAATGTTCGTGTAGACAAAGTCTGAAATTCAGCTCATAAGGGCTTCTGAATATGTTTAATTTTATTTAGAAAACATACTTGTGGTGTCCTTGTTCATGCTTCTTCTATTTACTTCTGTCTGGCAAACTGAGCAACAGAACTGAAACCCTCTTTATCACTCAGATGCATATTTTTATGCAGAATTGGGCAAATTGGTAGGAGCACGGGGCCCTCTCCAACCAGTACATGCTTTTTAGTGGCCATTATTATAGGGTTGTGGAAACACCCCTATAATTAGGGTTATGAAGCCACTTCTATGTTAAACTCAAAATTGTGCATGTTAATTACTTTGGACCTGTTCAACGGATGTGCATGAAATTTAGTTTGCACCATGGGGCATGGTAGATCTCTTGATTTGCCACATTTCATTTTGGTCAGACTAGTTTTCACACACCAAAATGGTGAAAAATCCACTTTTCACCAGTTATGTTTGTGGTTTTTCAGATTTTGTCCATGGCACTGCTTGACCATTGTGTGTTGTGCTACTCTGCGACTTGACATGTTGAATGAGCTTGGGCCAAGGAACATGGCAATTTTTGTTTGGTAAAAACATATTAATTCATTCAGAAGTTATTAACCTTTTAAGTTCCCATTATAAGTCTATGGAAAAATTGATATGGTTATTATGCTAACAAAGATTGGGGTTTTGGCCATCTGATCTCTCTATATGATCAAAGAATTTGCAGGCTCATAGTCAAGGATTTTTTGATCCCAAGGGATCCCAAGGGTCCTAGTTGGACAGATTTGGAGGAACCAGATAGCTAAATGTTAACAACTTTTAAAATTAAATATCTCAGCAATGGTTTCGTCTTTTAACTTGAACTTTGAAGGGTGTTGATGTTATGTATTGTAGATGTGAATTATTGTGTTTAGATGTCAAAAAATACATCCATTGTGGAGATATGGTGTGGCACATTTAACTTTTTGCATTGTGGTAGTGGCTTGAAATTTATAGGGTAGCTAGTCTTACTGCCCTGGACATACTTTTCATTCGTTAGGTGTGTAAAATGTAAACAGGTGCAGAATTTTGCCACTCTGACCAATAAAAATCTCAAAATTTAGAATGTTATATCTCAGACATGGTTTGCTCATTTAAATTGAAATTTGCACAGTGTTGAGGGTATGACATAGAGATGTGAACTAAGCTTTTTAGGTGTTGGGGAAATAATGAGTTTCAGAGATATTCAATAAATAATTTACATTTTTTTCCCATAGGATTACATTGCAGTCTGTGTCATGACTTTTGGTGCTGTTGTCTCGTAAATGAAGCAAGATACAGACTTTCTGCTACAGTTGGTTTAAATCACCATTAGGTGATCTAGCCATTGAAAAAAGACTTAAAATCATAGAGTAAGCCTGAAGTAGAATTTTGTTCATACATTGCACGGTTCATAAGATATTGTAAAATTACTGTCACAAGGGTTGAAAGAGTGCCTGTCCAGTGCTTTTCAGTACCCATAGTTTGAAAACAATGTGAGATATGGCTACATTCAGTGATGGTGGCATAATCTATTCACTGTCATGGTTACAATGATGCTTGAATTGTTTTTCTAGCTGTTACAGTTCTTAAGATATAGACAATTTACTGTTGCAAGCTTCCGGTGGCCAATAGAAATGCTGCATGACTCTGTAGCTATGCATAAGTGACAGAGCAGGACCAGAGCACCCACACTCCATCTGATGCATATTGTTATGCTTAAATGGCCAAGATGGTGGGAACACAGGGCTCTTTCCCACCAGTACATGCTTTTAGTGCCCATTATTATTGAGGCACGGTTCCCACCTTATAGTTAGGGATATAAAGCCACTTCTATGTTAAACTCAAAATTTTGGGTGTTAATAACTTTGGACCTGTTCAACAGATGTGCATGAAATTTGGTGTGCATGGTGGGGCATGGTAGGTGTCTTGATTTTCATAATTTTATTTTGGTCGAACGTATGGTTTTTGCACACCAAAATGCTGAAAAATCCACTTTTCACCAGTTATGTTTGCGATTTTTCAGATTTTATCCATGGCGCTGTGTGGCTGTTTTGTGGTGTGTCGCTCTGCAACTTTGCACATTTAAAGAGCTTGGGCCAAGGAACATGCCACTTTTTTGTTTGGTAAAAACATATTAATCCATTCAAAAGTTACTAAAGTTTTAAGTTCCCATTATAAGTCTAAGGGAAAATGTATATGGTTATTTTGTGAATGAAGAATGAGGTTTTGGCCATCTGGTCCCTCCTCGTGATCAAAGAACTTGCAGGCTCACAATCAAAGATACTTTGATCCCAAGGGAGGGACTAGTTGGAAAGATTTGTAGGAACCAGATAGCTAAATTTTAACAACTTTTAAAATTAAATATCTTGAAAACAGTTTGGGCTTTCAACTTGAACTTTCGAGGGTGTTGACGGTATGTACTGTAGATGTGAATTATGGTGTTTAGGCGTCAGAAGACACATCTGTTGTGGAGATATGTTGTGGCACAGTTTACATTTTGCGGACAGCATTTTGCATTGTGGTAGTGGCTGGAAATTTATAGGGTAGCAAGTCTTACTGCCATGGGCATACTTTTCAGTCATGAGGTGTGTAATATGTAACCAGGTGTGGAATTCTGCCACTCTGACCAATGAAAATCTCAAACTTTAAAATGTTATAACTCGGTCTTGGTTTGGTCTTTTAAATTGAAATTTGCAAATTGTTGAGGGGATGTCATGGAGATGTGAACTGTCCTATTTAGGTGTTGGGAATAATTTGTTGCAGATATATTCAATGACATAATTGACATTTTTCCCATAGGATTACATTGCAGTCTATGTCATGACTTTCGGTGCCATTATCTCAGAAACAAAGTGAGATACAGACTTTTCACTACAGTTTGCTTTGATCTAGCCACTGGAAAAGATTAGAAATCATAGAGTAAGTCTGCAGTGGAATTATGTTTGTACATTGCCCTGTTCATGAGATATTGTAAAATTACTGTCACAATGGTTGAAAGAGTGCCGGTCCAGTGCTTTCAGTGCCCATAGCTTGGAAACATTGTGAGATATAACTACAGTCAGTGACTGTGGCATGATCCACTCACTGTCATGGTTACAATGGCACTTGAATTATTTTTCTAGCTGTTACAGTTCCCAAGATATGGACAAATTACTGTTACAAGCATTCAGTGGCAAATAGGAATGCTGCATGGATCTGTAGCTATGCATACGTTTCATCGCAGGCCAAGAGGGCCCGTGCTCCCTCAGATGCATATTGTTCATAGAAATGGGCAAGTTGGTGGGAGCATGGGGCCCTCTATCACCAATAGATACTTTTTAGTGGCTATTGTTATAGTGGTGCGGTCGCATCCCTATATTTGGGGTTACAAAGCCACTTCCATGTTAAACTTGAAGTTTTGCACATTAATAATTTTGGACCTGTTCAACGGATGTGCATAACATTTGGTATACATGGTGAGGCCTACCAGATCTCTTGATCTGCTAAATTTTGTTTCAGTCGGACTTACAATTTTTGCTCACCAAAATGCTGAAAAATGCACTTTTCAATAGTTATGTTTGCAGTTTTTCAGATTTTGTCCATGGTGCTGCATGGCCGATGTGTGGTGTGCCACTCTGCAACTTTGCAAGTTGAAAGAGCCTGGATGAAGGAACATGCCACTTTTTGTTTGGTGAAAAAATAATCATTCAAAAGTTACTAATGTTTTAAATTCCCATTATAAGTCTATGGGAAAATTTATATTGTTATCTGGCAAACGAAGAATGGGGTTTTGGCCATCTGGTCCCTCCTTATAATCAAAAAAATTTGCAGACTCACAGTCAAGGATTCTTTGATTCTGAGGGAGGAACTAGATGGACTGATTTGGAGGGACCAGATTCCCCAGTTTTATCTACTTTTTAAATTAAATATCTCAGAATCGGTTAGGTCTTTATACTTGAAATTTGGAGGTTTTTGACGGTATGTCCTGTAGTTGTGAATTATGGTGTTTAGGTGTCAGAAAATACATTCATTGTGGAGATATGGGGTGGCACGGTTTACATTTTGAGGACAGCATTTTGCATTGTGGTGGTGGCTTGATATTTATAGGGTAGCTAGTCTTACTGCCATGGAAATACTTTTCATTTGTTAGGTGTGTAAAATGTAAACAGGTGGGGAATTCCGCCACTTTGACCAATGAAAATCTCAAACTTTAAAATGTTATATCTCGGACACAGTTTGGTCTTTTAAATTGAAATGTACACAGTGTTTAGGGGATGTCATAGAGATGTGAACTATTGTATATAGGTGTTGGGGAAAATAATTTGTTGCAGAGATACTCAATGACATAAATGACATTTTTTCCACAGGATTACATTGCAGTCTGTGTCATGACTTTCGGCGCTGTTATCTCGGAAACGAAGCAAGATACAGACTTTTCACTACAGTTGGCTTAGATCTAGCTACTTGAAAAAAGATTAGAAATTGTAGAGTAAGTCTGAAGTGGAATTTTGTTCGTACATTGCACAGTTCATGAGACATTGTAAAATTACTGTCACAAGGGTTGAAAGAGTGCCTGTCCAGTTTGTTCCACACCCATAGCTCGGAAACAATGTGAGATATGGCTACAGTCAGTGACTGTGGCATGATCTACTCACTGTCATGGTTACAATGATACTCAAATTGTTTTTCTAGCCGTTACATTTCCCAAAATATAGACAAATTACTGTTACAAGCATCTGGCGGCCAGAAGGAAAGCTGCATGGCTCTGTAGCTATTCATAAATGGTAGCACAGGCTGAGAGGGCCTGCACTCCCTCAGATGCATATTGTTATGTACAAAAGGGCAAGTTGGTGGGAGCACTGGGCTCTCACCCACCAGTACATGCTTTTTAGTGGCTACTATTATAGGGGCATAGTTGCTCCCCTATGTTTAGGGTTATGAAGCCACTTCTATGTTAAACTCAAAATTCTGCATGTTAATTACTTTGATCCTGTTCAATGGATGTGCATGAAATTTGGTATACACAGTGGGGCATGATGAGTCTCTTGATCTGCCAAGTTTCGTTTCAGTCGGACTTACAGTTGTTGTGCACCAAAATGCTGAAAAATTCACTTTTCTCCAGGTATGTGAGCAGTTTTTCAGATTTCAGATTTTGTCCATGGCGCTGCATAGCTGATGTGTGGTGTACCACTCTGCAACTTTGCAAGTTTAAAGAGCCTGGGCCAAGGAACATTCCACTTTTTGTTTGGTGAAAAAATAATAATCCATTCAGAAGTGATTAAAGTTTTAATTTGCCATTATAAGTCTATCGGAAAATTTATATGGCTATTTTGTGAACGAAAATTGGGGTTTTGGCCATCTGGTTCCTCCTTATATTCAAAGAATTTGCAGTCTCACAATCAAGAATTCTTTTAGCCCAAGGGAGGGACTAGATGGCTAGATTTGGAGGGACCAGATTGCCCAATTTTATCAACTTTTAAAATTAAATGTCTCGGAAACAGTTTGGTCTTTTAACTTGAAATTTGGAGGTTGTTAACGGTATGTCCTGTAGATGTGATTTATTGTGTTTAGGTGTCAGAAAATACATTCGTTGTGGAGATATGGGGTGGCACAGTTTACATTTTGAGGACAGCATTTTGCATTGTGGTAGTGGCTTGAAATTAATAGGGTAGCTAGTCTTACTACCATGGACATACCTTTCATTCGTTAGGTGTGTAAAATGTATACAGATGCAGAATTCTGCCACTCTGACCAATGAAAATCTCAAACTTGAAAATGTTATCTCAGACACGGTTTCGTCTTTTAAATTTAAATTTTCACGGTGTTGAGTGGATGTCATAAAGATGTGAATTATGCTATTTAGGTGTTGGGGAAATAATTTGTTGCAGAGATATTCAATGACATAATTGACATTGTTCCCACAGGCTTACATTGCTGTCTGTGTCATGACTTTCATCGACGTTATCTCAGAAAAGAAGCGAGATACAGACATTTTGCTATAGGTGACTTAGATCACCATTAGGTGATCTTGTGACTGGAAAAAGATTTGAAATTGTAGAGCAAGCCTGCAGTGGAATTTTGTTTGTACATTGCACGATTCATGAGATATTGTAAAATTACTGTCACATGGGTTGAAAGAGTGCCTGCTCAGTGCTTTTCACTGCCAATAGCTCAGACACAATGCAAGAAATGGGTACAGTCAGTGAATGTGGCATGATCTACATACTGTCATGGTTAACAATGACACTTGAATTGTTTTTCTAGCTGTTACAGTCCCCAAGATATGGACAAATTGCTGTCACAAGCATTCGGTAGCCAATAGGAATGTTGCATGGCTCTGTAGCTATGCGTAGGTGGCAGCGCAGGCCCAGAGGGCCAGTGCTCCCTCAGACACATATTGTTATGTAGAAATGGGCAAGTTGGTGGGAGCATGGGGCCCTCTATCACCAGTACATATTTTTTAGTGGCTATTGTTATAGTGGTGCGATCGCACCCCTATATTTAGTGTTATGAAGCCACTTCTATGTTAAACTTGAAGTTTTGCACATTATTAACTTTGGAACTGTTCAAGAGATGTGCATTGGGTGTGCATTGTGGGGTATGGTAGATCTCTTGTTATGCCAAATTTCATTTCGGTTGGACTTACGGTTTTTGCTCACCAAAACACTAAAAAATACACTTTTCGCAAGTTATGTGGGCAGCTTTTCAGATTTAGTCCATGGCACTCCGTGGTCTTTGTGTGGTGTGCCACTCTGCAGCTTGGCACTTTGAAAGAGCTTTGTCCAAGGAACATGCCACTTTTTCTTTGGTGAAAACATATTAATCCATTCAAAAGTTATTAAAGTTTTAAGTTCCCTTTATAAGTCTCTGGATAATTTATATGATTATTTTGTGAATGAAGAGCAGGGTTTTGGCTATCTGGTCCCTTCTCATGATCAAAAAATTCACAGGATCACAATCAAAGATTCTTTGATCCCGAGAGACGGACTAGATGGCGAGATTTAGGGGGCCAGATAGCCCAATTTTATCAACTTTTAAAATTAAATATCTCGGAAACGGTTAGGTCTTTTAACTTGACATTTGGAGGTTGTTGACAGTATGTCCAGTAGATGTAAATTATTGTGTTTAGGTGTCAGAAAATACATTTGATATGGAGATATGGCATGGCACAGTTTATGTTTTGAGGACAGCATTTTGCATTGTGGTAGTGGCTTGAAATTTATAAGGTAGCTAGCCTTTCTGCCACGGACATACTTTTCATTTGTTAGGTGTGTAAAATGTAAAAAGGTGGGAAACTCTGCCACTCTGACCAATGAAAATTTCAAACTTTAAAATGTTAATAACTCTCTCCTATCAGAGCCCACACCAGTCACCACTGAGTTCAATGTGTACTTCTCCACTTGTGCTGCCACCCTCCTCTCTTCCCTGCCCAACACTACACCTCTTGCACTGCCTACAGACATAAAGACCCAGACTAGGCCTTGCTCCTTTTCCTTCAAAGACATCTCTGCAACTGAGGCCCTAGATGCATTACTTTCTCTCAACCCTTCAAAAGGCAAATCTGTAGATGGATTAGACCCCAAACTTCTATATCTCTCTGCTCCCACTATAGCAACTCCAATTGCCAAACTCCTAAACCAATTCTTTGCTGCCACTGCCATCCCCCATGCATGGAAACGTGCCATTGTCATCCCTCTGCCAAAAGGAGATGCCCCTATCTCCCCCTCTAACTAACACCCTATCTTCCTCCTCCCAGTCCTAGCAAACCTACAAGAGGACCTTGTGCTCACCCAACTTACCTCCTTCCTCACTGACTCCAAATTCTTCATGCCATCGCAGTCTGGCTTCAGGAAGGGACACTCCACCACCTCCTCCCTGATAAGGCTTACAGACACTATCCTGACAGGCATGGACAGTGGACTGATCACCTCAGCCATTTTTGTCTACCTTGCAAAAGCCTTTGACACAATCTCCCACCCCATATTGCTCTCGAGTCTCACTGAATCAGGCCTCTCTTTTGCAGCCACAAACTGGTTCAGATCATACCTCTCTGATAGAACTCAGTCCGTTAGAGTTTCAAATGCGATCTCTACCCCCTTCCCTTAACTACCGTTGTCCCACGGGGTCAGTTCTTGGTCCCATTCTGTTCTCTATATTCCTTAATGACATGCCACTGATCTGCTCTACTTCCTCAATCCTCATGTACACCCTTCATGTGGTACAATCAGACCTCCAAGCTGACTTCAACAAGGTACAGCAATAGTTTATCTCGCACCAGCTCTACCTAAATGCAAAAAAAACTGTTACTATGACCTTCAGCACATGACAACACCTGGCCAGACTCCCCTCCCTTCTCTACTTTGCCACCTTGGATGGCCAAAAACTTGAAAATGTCTCCTCATTCCATTACTTAGGGGTCTGGCTCAACAGCCATCTCTCCTTCTCTGACCACATTGATGCTATCTCAAAAGAACTGGGCCCCTTGCTCAGTGCACTAAATAGGAACCACAGCAGCCTCCCTCCCCGAGTCTGATGTGAACTGATCCTGAAGATGATACTGCCCTCCATCGACTACTGTGACATTGTATACAGTGCAGCTCCTAAGTCCACCCTATCTAAACTGGACATACTTTATAATGCCTTCTGCCACCTTGCTGTCGATGCCTCGCCCCTCACTCACCACTGTGACCTCTACCAAGCCTTGGCACTACCATCCCTCGAAACTGCCGCATCTCTCACTGTGCTAAATTTGTCTCCAACCTGTGGCTTGGGTCCATCCTCTCCTACCTTGCCACCATGCTCACAGATGCCTCACCCCCCTCCCATCATCTTAGATCCAGTGACTCCTGCCAACTTTCAGTCCCTAGGTGAAAGACCTCTGCCAGTCAAGCTGCCTTCTCACACTGGCTACCCAAGCTCTGGAACACCCTCCCACCGCAAATTCGGCACTCCTCCTCTTCCTACTTTCTGTCTACTGCCCTAGCAAACTTCCTTACTACAAATTGCTCCTGTCCCTGAACCTGCCATGCCCCACTATCCCCTCCCCAATGCCTCACCAGCAGGCTTAGCCTTGCTACAGAAGCTGGCATATAACCCTAACCTTGCACTTATGTCCTGGGTCTATTTTGCCCTGTGTACAGTGTATAACTGTATAACAGTGATATACATCCTCTGTTCTTTACAGCTGTTACTACTGTGCTAATTTACCTTGTCTGCTGCTTCTCATCACAAAAAAATTGTTATTTGTTACTATAATATCCTAAGCATTCAATGTGCGCTGCTTGTATATTCATGCAATCATGATTCCTTATGCTGCCTTTTATTTGCTTGTGTTAACTGTTCACTTGATAACCTGCATGTTATCATATCCATGTGTACCCCCCAAGGTCGCAGTAGGAGATGAGCATCTTGTTGCTCAGTGTGCCTTTCCTGGTGAAACGATTGCAATAAATAAATAAATAAATAAAACTTAAATGAGGCTGCATTGTGCTCAGGGGGCTTCATTCAGCCCCATCTGAATAACAATAATAGCGTATAAAATATCCCTGGTAGTCTAGTGGCCCCCCAGACTGTCATTATAAATAATCTTATAATGTCTTATGTCCTGGTAGTCTAGTGCCCCCCCCCAAATTTTTATTTTTAATCCCTGGTAGTCTAGTGGTCCCCCTGACTTGTATAAAAAAATGATGACTATTAATATTCCTGGTGGCCTAGTGCCACCCCATCTGTATAAATAATATGCACTTTAATTCTACATATCTGTGGTAGTCTAGTACCACCCCATTATAATACAATAGATAATTATTTTATATTTCCTGGTAGTCTAGTGCCCCCAACCCCCCACCCAGCCATGCCAGCCACCCAACACCCCCTTCCCCAGCCAGTGACTGGCACAATCCACCTCTCACCTCCACAGCCAGCCACCAACTGTCTGCATTATGAGCAGTAATGCAAAGACACACTCTGAAAATATTTCTGAGTGCATCTTTGCATTGGCGCTCATATCACAGACAGTCAGTAGCTGGCCATGGAGGTGAAGAGATGGGCTATGCCAGTCGCTGGCTAAGGAAGAGTGGGGGGGTGCTGTGTGGGCTATCACAGCTGGGTGGGGGTGGGGGCCACTAGACTACCAGGAAATATGAAATAATTATGTATTGTATTATAATGGATGGGGGCCACTAGACTACCAGGGATATGTAGAATCACAGTTCATATTATTTATACAGATGGGGGGCCACTAGACTACCAAGGATATTAACAGTAACATTTTTTTCATACAGGTCGGAGGGGCCACTAGACTACCAGGAATTAATAAAATACACATTGGAGGGGACACTAGACTATGAGGACATGAGACATTATAAAATTATTTATAATGATGGGGGAGGCCACTAGACTAACAGGGATATTTTATATACTATTATTGTTATTCAAATGGGACAGAACGAAGCCCCCTGAGAAAAAAACAGCCTCATTTATGTTGATAGGGCACTCCAGGGCTGGGAAAACAAATTTTAAAATCTGGCCATCTCGTCCCTCACTCACAATGCACGATCAAAAAATCTTGCGATCAAAGAATTTGCAGGCTCGCAATCAAAGAAATTGCACGCTCATGACCAAAGAATACAAAATGGAGAAACATGATTTTTTGACCATTTGGAACTGAACCAATGCCATGCCTCAATAGAATGAAGCACCCTGATCAAAACCCACCCTCATGTGTGTCCCTAGCCCACCCCTAAGCTGAGATATTTATAAAAAGAGGTTGCAATGCAAGATTACGATCAAAGAATATTGCGATCAAAGAATTTGTAGGCTCGCGATCAAAGATCGGTAGCCAGCGGTGAATTAAGATTTTTAAAACTAATGACTCTATTTTTAGATTGATTTGGATGGAAACAAAGGTATGGCATGATAGATTGGGGCCCCGAGTAAAGCCTATCCAAGTTTTACTTTAGAAGTGACCCCTTAGCTGAGATATTTGTTTTTTTGCAATCGGAAATTAAAAAAAAAATGGCGGACCTCGCAATCAAAGAATTTTTGAAAATCCTCAGGCACAAACAGTCTTGAACCATGAGGCTGAAAATTCTTGGATCACCAGGCAGGATGAGATTACCAGAACCCCATTCTTTGTTCACAAGCTATACATATAAATGTTCCCTTTGACTTATAATGGGCACTTAAAAGTGGCATAACTTTTGAATGCCTTAATATTTTTTCACCAAACAAAAAGCGGCATGTTTGGCCATCAAAGATCCTTCAAAGAGCCATCTTGCAGAGTGGCATGCTGCACAATTGTCGTGCAGGATCACATCCAGAATCCCAAAAGGTACCACCAAAAATGGATAATTTTGAATTGTTTAGTGCTTTTGTACACAAAGACTGTAAGTCTGACTGAAACACAATTTGGCAGATCAAGAGATCTATCATGCCCCACTGTGCATACCAAATTTCAGGCAAATCCATTGAACGGGTCTAAAGTTATTAACGCCCAAACTTTTGACTTTAGTATGTAACTAACTGCTGAACCCTAACTATAGTGCTGCGACTGCGCCACTATAATATATACATATATATATATATATATATATATTAGAGGCAAAAAAATCTGTTTAATGCATTAGTTAGGGTTGTTCCACAGCGACAAAAGTGAGGAAAGTTGGTGTTAGGGTTGACAGCCCCCCTTGGACTCCTCACCCACACCCCCAACTGACAAAAGGGTGTGCATTGGGGTTGTCTGCCCTAACTCTCACCCCATCAGATGTGTGAAGAAGCAGAGGTGTAGGAGAATGGGGTTAGAGTTAGGACCAACAAACCCAATGTGCACCCCATTGCCAGTCGGGGGTGTGGGTGGGGGGTCCAAGGGGGCTGTCAACCCTAACACCAAATTTCCTCGCTTTCATCGCTATAGAACAACCCTAACTAATGCATTAAACTGAGTTTTTTGCCCCTAATTTCCCTTCTTTTTGAGAATGATAATGAGAAATAGTGAATGTACTGCGGCGGCAGGAGCGAGGGGCCTGATAGTAACATGGTGCCCACAAATTCAAATGGTAATGCGCATGGTGACGCAAAGCGTAACACAAAGATAAACAGTACTGTAGACATAAATGGTTAAAATAACACAAACACAAACACAAATGAAAACGCAAAGGGTAACGCACGTAATGGCATAGACGGGAACAGTAAGTGAAATGGGTACAGAACCGCAAGCAGAAGTGGTAAGGGTAACAGTAATATAAGTACACAGGCTGGTTTTCCCCAAAAGCTGGATAGAGAAAGACAGTGAGTACAAAGAATGTATGCATAATAATGGGTCTCGGAGCAGAAAATAAGGAGTTGGAATACTAAATTGCTTGTATCTCAGGAACCGTTCGACGTGGAAAAAAATGCAAAGGTCAGATGATTTATAACTTTCCTGGCTAGTTTTGTACTTAGCCTGCACTATGGGGCTAAGCATTTTTCTGACGAAAAGCCCGTATCTCACATCATTTCCGAGATACGGGCCTCAAAAGGCACGGCAAACACCGTAATGTTATCCTATGGAGAAAAAAGAGAAGTTCGGAGTGCCATAACTTTGCCTCCCTGTAACATTTTTTCACCACACCACTAAAAGGCAGATCTGTGGGATGCTGGCTTTCTACCCTCCAAATTTCAGCCCAGAAGACCAAACTGTTATTTTGCAGCAGGGCGGCAAAGGATTCCTGTAATGCAGCAGATGCCGTAATGTTTTTCTATGGGAAAAAGTGTATTTTTGGAGTGCTGTAACTTTGCCGCCCTGTAATATTGTTTCACCAAAACACTATAAGGCACATCTGTAAGATATTGGCTGTGATCCATCCAAATTTCAGTCCAAAAGACCAAACCGTTCTTTTGCAGCAGGGTGGCAAAGAATTGCTGTTTTTTTCTACAGTCTGGAAAAGTACTGTCGAACTTTGCAATTGCTTTCGCAAATTCATGCGACGGTGTCACAAATGCAAAAGTACTTTGCGAAAGTACTTTTTCCAGAAATTTGAAAAACATATTTCCGGGGTGTTTTACCCAAAAATAAAGACAAGCCTAGCATCCTTGGGGTCTGACTAGGTGAATACAAAAAGAATGAGGTTGCTAGAAGGTCCCAAATTTAAATGACAAGCATTTTTCTGATGACCAACTGAAAACAAAATGGCAGATTTGAGACAGTAAAAGGGCCATTTACGAAAGTAAAAGCTGCATTTGCGACAGTTTCAAACTTTTTAACTTTTCCCATTGACTTATAATGGGAACTTGTTTTTTGAATACCTTTTGAACCATTTAATATTTTTTCACGAAATCTTCAAAAGGCACATCAGGCACCCCGGCTGAATGTTCCCTGAAGTTTTTGGACTGGTCGAACAAACCGTGAGACCTGTAGAGACGAGCAAAGAATTCCAAAAAAGCATAAACGTACAAGCAGATCACACTTAATAACTCCACAGCTGTATATCCAAACAGTACAAAAGTTGGCAGATCCCAAGGTGTATGGTTCTTAATCAAGTATGCCAAATTTCAGGCAAATCCGTTGAATGGTTGGAAAGTTATTAAGGTGCAACATTTTAGGTTTAACATGTAAATGGCTCCTCTACATAATATTTATATATATATATATATATATATTCATGTAAAAAAATCCATTTAATGCATCAGTTAGGGTTGTTTCACTGTGACAAAAGTGAGGAAATTTGGTGTTAGGGGTTGAAAGACCCCTTGCACCCCCCCACCACTCCAACTGGCATGATGTGCATTTGGATCGTCAGCCCTAATTTTCTAGTGGCCACCCGAGCTGTATAAAATAATTATTACTGTTCAGTCCAGTGGCCCCTGATCTGTATGAAATAATATTCATTGTACATATCCCTGGTAGTCTACGCCCCCCATCATAATATAATAAATAATTATTTTCTATTTCCTGGTAGTCTAGTGGCAACCACCCTCCCACCCAGCCATGCAAGCCCACCAAGCACTCCCCACCTTTTCCCCAACCAGCGGTTGGCACAGCCATCTCACCTCCACAGGCCAGCCAACGACTGTATTTATTACAATCTCTAATGCAAAGAGGTGCTCAGAAATATTTTCAGAGTGCCTCTTTCCATTAGCACTTGGGGGCCACTAGACTACTGGGGATATTAAGAGTAATAATTATTTTATATAGCTCAGGGGGCCACTAGACTACCAGGGATGTAAAAAAATACACATGGGAACCACTAGACTACCAGGACATTACACATGATTATATATTTTATTTTAATTGGAGGCCACTAAACTACCTGGGATATTTAATACATTATTTTTGTTATTCAGATGGGGCAGGATGAAGCACCCTGAGCAAAACCCAGCCTCATTTAACTTTGTAGGGCACCCCTGGGCTGAGAAAAAACATTTTAAAATCTGGCCATCTCATCTTTCACTCTGTTCGTGAGTGAGCAATTTCTTTGATCGCGACCCTGCAAATTCTTTGATCGCGATATTCTTTGATCATGATCATGCATCAAGAGTGAGGGACGAGATGGCCAGATAAAAAAAATCAGTTTTATCAGCTCAGGGGTGTTCTAGGAAGACATATGAGGGTGGGTTTTACTCAGGGGGCTTTGTTCTGATGAACCATGGCGGTGGTTTACCACAATTCTTTGAATGTTTTAAATTACAAAAGTTGTTATTCTTTGGTTGTGACCCTGCAAATTCTTTGATCGCAAGCCTTCAAATTCTTTGATCATGAGATTCTTTGATCATGATCGTGCATCGTGAAGGTAGGACGAGATTGCCGTATTAAAAAATCAATTTTCTCAGCCCAGGGGTGCCCTAGAAAATCAAATGACGGTGGGTTTTGCTCAGGGGGCTTCATTCTGTCAAACCATGGCAGTGGTTTACTGCAATTACTTCAATTTTTGGATTTAAAACATTTTTATTCTTTGTTCACGAGCCTGCAAATTCTTTGATCACAAGTCTTCAAATTCTTTGATTGTGAGATTCTTTGATTGCCATTTTTGAACGCAAGGGGGGGACAAGATGGCCACATTTTTTATAATGGACTAGATAGGGAAATTTTACCCATATTTAACATTGAATATCTTGGAAATGGTTTGGTCATTTTACTTGAAATTTGGAGGGTTTTTATGGCATGTCTAGTAAATTTGAATTATGGTGTTTACATGTTGGAGAATTTTTTTTTTTTATGGAGATATTGTGTGACGCACTTTATGTGTTGCGGACAGTGTTTTGGATTCTGCTGGTGGCTTGAAATTGATAGGGTGCCTAGCTTTAGTGTCATGGATGTAGTTTTCAGTTGTAGTGTGTGTTAAATGTCAACAGGTGTTGAACTGTGCCGCTCTGAAGAATGAATATTTCAAATTTTGACATGTTATATCTCGGACACGGTTTGGTCTTTTTACTTGAAATTTGGATGGTGTTGACGACATGTCCTGTAGATGTCAATAGTGGTGTTTATATGTTGGACAATATATTTTTTGTGGAGATATTATGTAGAGCAGTTTATGTTTTGCGGACACTGTTTTCTATTGCTCTACTAGATTAACATTTGATGGCTGGCCTTGCTGTTGTCAATGTGCTTTTTAGTCATTGGGTGTGTAATGCAGCCCGACTCTTAAGCTCTCACCAACTTGTGCAACTTTCTACTTTTCTATTCTTTCTTAAAAAGTAAGGAAATTCTATGTAAAAACTTTGATAAAGCATCAGTTAGGGTTCTTCTACAGCAACAAAAGTGAGGAAATTAGCCATTAGGGTTCCCACTCGTTGATCCCAACCCCGCCCCCACCAACAGGCACCGTGGTGTGCATTGGGGTCAGTGGCCCTAACTCTCACCCCATTCTTCTACACTGCACCACCTCAGCTTGTTTACATATGGGATAGGGTGAGAGTTAAGGCCAATGAACTCAGTGCACACCCTGATGCCTGTTGGTGAGGGCGGGGTGGGGGTGGAATTCAATGGGTAGGAATCCTAATGGTGAATTTTCTCACTTTTATCACTGTAGAAGAACCCTAACTGATGCATTAATGACGTTTTTTGCATAGAATATATATATATATGTATAGTCTATACAAAAAAAAATGTTATGCACAAGTTAGGGTTCAGATCAAACTGACAAAAGAAGGGAAATTTGCTGTTAGGGATTCCAACCCTAACCCCCCACCCCCACGCTTCAAGCAGCAAAAGGACAAAACATTATGGTTTTGCCCATCAAATCAGGCCTGGGGTCTTCCTTGGGGTTATCAGCCTAACACTTCATCCATTCTATCAGCAAATAAGCTGAGATGTGCAGATTATATGAGAATAGGGCGGGCATTAGGGCTCACAACCCAAAGAAAGACCACTGGTCTAATTTGCGAAGACTAAGGTCAAGCAAAACTGTTATGTTTTTTCCTTTTCCTGCATGCAGTGTGGAGGTGGGGTGATAGGGTTGGAAACCCTAACACCACATTTCCCTACTTTTGTCTGTTTAATCTGAAACCTATCTGGTTAGTAACAAAGTCTTTGCAAACAATTTCCTTACATTATGCGATAGTATAATCATATCCTAGAACACATCCATTTGTGTAGGGAATCACAGGGCCTGCTAGGCCCTGTGCTTCCATTGATCCATAGATGCACCCATTCATCTGGCTATGGAAATCAAGACTATAGGGGTTCTGTGCTTTCCTATCTCCAAAAAAGCAATTGATGTCTTTAGTTGTAATGTTTTTTTGGGGGGGAGGGGCTCACTTCAAAGTGAAAAAAATATATTAAGTGTGCCTCTTAACTCCCAGTGCTTGATTGTACTGTATAGGGCCAAAAATGACTTTCTCAGTTTTTTTTTTATCCATAAGTCAGCACATTCTTGTAGGCTTGCTCTGAAATGTAGTATAGCTGTATTTGAAGACTAGACACACCGTTGTGCTATTTTTGATGATGATTGGACATTCACTGTGTATTTGGCACCATGGTGAACATTATAAGTAATTTTGGGGTGCACTGCTGATCCCGTGAATGTTTAGGGGGTGATTATGTGTTAGTGTTCTAGTACTAATTTACACATTTGTTTAAATACTATATATACCTAGCCAGTTAATTCCAATTATTGATGGACTTATGGCTTGTCAAACATGAAATGTTTTCCAATGGGAATGTATATATTTTTTTATATATGTATATATATGTGTATATGTGTGTGTATATATATATATATATATATATATATATATATATACATATACACACACACATATATATGGGTCTGTTCATGAAAAGAGGTTACCAATGCCCACCATACAGTGCATACCACATTTAAAAAAAACAAGAACTGTCAGGCATATGTTTTTGAGTAAATCTGAATATTGGCTATATAGGCAGATAAATAACATAACTATAGAATTCTAGGGTATCCATATTTTTTTGATGGGGTATCCTGCATTTTGCAGCTTGTTTTACCTGAAAAAGTGTGACATGCAAAAACACATGTTTTACTAATTGTTTTTGCAAGCTTTATTTACTGTTTCCATTATTAAAGTAAGTCCACTTGCTAATATGGAGCTGTGTTTTTTATTATCTGTACTCTTTAGCCCATTGTAATGCTCCATTTTTAATTTATGCAGCTTTGTATTTAGTGTGGTGAATGTAACAGTTGGTGTCACAGCACATTACATTCACCCACAAGGCCCCCAAATCTGTAATTGTGCTATTAGCACTTTAAATGATTTTCTGGCTTCTCTCCTAGTTTGCCTCCTTGTGATAACTGACTGTGTTACTGCCTGGTCTATCTTTCCTACAGAAGGGACAGCAACCTGTGACCCTCACTCTACTTGGGGTCACATCAGGATCAATGTTTACCCATCAGTCTGTGACAGTTGCAAACTCATAACCTACCCGTCAGAACCAAAGAGCAACCATAGAGGGAGGAGCTGAGTTGTGGTTTAAAACCCATTGTATGCACATGGCTCCTCCATTTGTAGGGCTACATTCCATGAAGATAAGCACTGCATTCAACAATGAGAGTTGCAGTTACATTCACCACAGGTAGACTTTGGTTACCAACATTCACTGATTGTTGGGCAAATTTTCAGAGAGCATATTTCAGTGACAACTGCATGTCTAAGGAAAGTGTTGGGCATAAATTGTAATAGGGATTATTCAGTGTATATGGGGTGGAGAGTTAAAATGAATTTTCTTTGTGGTGTCATTCGTTACATTCACCATGATATGCGGTATCAACCATCATACCTGCCAGTACTGTTCTTATTGTCAAATTGATCCAGGTTTTGTAACACTGTATCAGTTATTAGTAGTGGCATGATAGCCATGAGGCATGTTCAGTAAATTTTTTATAACTTGAAACAAATGTGTGGTGTCACTTGTTACATTCACCACATTATATGGTGTTAAGCATCACACTTGCCAGTAATGTAACTGTTGATTTTTTTTCATGTTTTATAGCAGTATGTCAGTCAGTGATAGTAGTATGTAAGTTGTTAGGCAAGTTTAGTACAGTTTTAATAAGTCAAACATAAGTGTGGTGTCACTTGTTACATCACCACAGTATGTGGTAGCAAACATCACACCTGTCACTACTGTTATTGTTGTCAGATTTCTCCAGGTTTTGTAACACTGTGTCAGTTATTATTAGCAGCATGTTAGCCATTAGCATGTTCAATAAACTTTTTAAAACTGAAACAAATGTGTGGTGTCACTCGTTATATTCACCACGGTATGTGGTGTTAAGCAACACACTTGCCAGTAATGTAATTTTCAACTTTTTTCATGTTCTATAGTAGTATGTCAGTCAGTAACAGTAGCGTGGTAGTTGTTAGGCCGTTTTAGTGTAGTTTTAGTAAGTGAAACATAAGTGTGGTGTCACTTGTTACATTCACCTCAGTACGTGGTGCAAAACATCACATTTGCAATTAATGTAATATAATTCTTATAAATATTTGTTTCTCATGTTTTAATACAACTTATTACATGTTTATTAAAGTTTTTACTACTAAAACAAATGTTTTGTGTCAGGTGCTACATTCGCCATGGTGTGTGGTGTCACTTGTTAGAATCACCACAATACAATTCTTTTAACTCAGGAACTTGTGGGGCTTTTATCTCCCAATATGTTTATTTTTTCATACTTGCATCATAATATCTTGAAATGCATCACAAATGTAATCTAGAAATAATTTGAAAATTTGACCCTCGTGTCACACTTTGGTAACCCCTTTTCATGAACAGACCCATCATATATATATATATATATATATACTATATATATATATATATATATATATATATAGATATATATATATATATATATATTGATATATATATTATATATATATATATATATATATATATATATATATATATATATATATAGATAGATAGATATATATATATATCTATATATATATATATTTTTATTATGGTGGCACAGTAGTGCCACCATAGTTAGGGTTGAGTACCCCATTTAGGGTTAAATGGTAAAATTTTGCACCTTAATAACTTTTCCACCATTCAGCAGATTTGCCTGTAATTTGACAGGCACAGAGCATTGGCATAGGTCTTGGGATTTTTCAAGTTTTGGACCAGTCAGATCTACAGTTGTGGAGTTATTAAGCAACATCTCGTAGTGCATTTAAGCTTTTTTGCACATTCTTTGCTTGCGCCTACAGGTTGGTTGCTCGGTTTGCTCGACTGGACTAAAAACTTCACAGAATGTGTGGCCGGGGTCTCCGATGTGCCTTTTAAAGATTTCATGAAAAATTATTGAACGGTTCAAAATTTATTCAAAAAACAAGTTTCCCATTATAGTCAATGGGAAAAGTTAATAAAAAGTTCGACAGTGTCGCAAATGCAGTTTGTAGTGTCACAAATTACTCCTGTAATGTCGTGAGTCAGCCATTTTTTTTCAGTTATTGATCACAGAAATGCTTGGCTTTTAAAATCGGGATCCTCTAGGGACACAATTCTTTTTGAGTTTACCTAGTCAAGCCCTGAGGATGCTAGACATGTCTTTATTTTGGGGCTAAACACCCCAGAAATATGTTTTTGAAATTTTTTGGAAAAGTAGTGTTGCAAAGTAGTGTCGAACCTGCAACACTTTCGTAATTTTTTTTTTGCAAAAGTGTCATATTTTATGACACTACCATTTGACACGATGGGTAAAATAATAGGAATTATTTGCCACCCTGTTGCAAACACTGGTTTTGTTTTTTGGGCTGAAATTTGGAGGGAAGATAGCCAACATCCCACAGATGTTCCTTTTGGTGGTTTGGTGAAAAAATACTGCAACGATGGAAAGTTACGGTGCTCCAAAGTTGACTCTTTCCTCATAGACTAACATTGGGGCGTCCACGGTGCATTTCACAGCTCGTATCTCAGAAACGGTTCAGGATACAGACTTTTCATCAGAAATATGTTTAGCCCCTGGGCGCTAAGGATTAAGTGCAAACCTAGCAGGGAAAGTCGTGAATCATGAAATTTTAATTTTTTTACTACGTCATACGGTTCCTGAGATGTAAGCAATTTAGTATTCCAAGTGTTCATTTTCTGGTCCAAGTCCCATTATTATGCATACATTCTCTGTAGTCACTGTGTCTCTCTGTGCAGCTGTTGGGAAAAACCAGGGTGTGCACTCCAGATACTGTTACACTGAACGTTTCCACTTGCGTTTCTGTACCCGTTAGCGTTCCCGTGTATGCCACCATGTGCGTTACCCTTTACGTTTTCATTTGTGCTTGCGTTTGTGTTACTGTTACCATTTGTGTCTCCCCTGCTGTTTGTGTTTGCATTTCAGTTTGCATCATTGTGCACATTACCATTTGTGTCTGCGGCCACCCTTCCATTTGTGTTTCTCTTTTGTTTTGCACCATCGTTGCTGTTACTGTTTCCATTTGCATTTCCAATTGCATTACTGTGACCTTGAGCATTACAGTTTGCATTTCCATATGTGCTTGCTTTTGCATTTCTGTTTCCTTTGGTATTATTATTGCTGTTATCATTACCATTTGCATTTACAATTGCGGTACAGTGACCTTGCACATTACGGTTTGCATTTCTGTACGAGCTTGAATTTGCATATGTGTTTCTGTTTCCTTTGGCATTATTGTTGCTCTTACCAGTACCAGTTGCATTTACAATTGTGGTACCATGACCATGCGCATTATGGTTTGCGTTTCCGTATGCACTTGCGTTTCCATTTCCTTTGGCGTTATTGTTACTGTTACCATTACCTTCTGGGGCATAACTCCTTGGAAACAATAATACTCTGGGACTTAAATTTAGACTGGCATTCCAATGCCGCCTCTCCCCTCAAATCCCTTTGTGACTCCCTGGGGCTGTCCCAGCTCATCACTGAAGCTACCCGTCCAAACAAGAGTAACCTAGTCAAAAGTACTCTGCTGGACCTCATCATAGTTAATAAGCCTCATCTGTACTCCCATTCTGGAGTCTTCTTCCCCAACATCAGTGACCACTGTATTGTTGCTTGTGTCAGGTCTTGCCATTCCCCCATTCTCCCACCTAAATTCATTACAAAAAAAAGCAGGTGTAGTTTTGATTCTTGGTCATTCATGGCTGAACTAAGTCTCTCCCCTCAGTGGCAGGACTTCTACCTAGCAGAATCTGTGGCTTCCGCCTACAACATTTTTCATGACATCATGTTAAGTGCTCTAAACAAGCATGTCCCACTAGTTACATCCTGAGTTAGAAGCAAGCACTGCCAGTTGTTCTCAACTGATCTAAAGAGTGCACTGCGGAATAGGGACCGACTATGGAAAGCTGCTCCCAAAACAAAACTACTTAACGACTGGAACCTCTTCAGGAGAGCTAGAAACCTCTGTACCAAACTGGTTAGAGATACAAAGGCTAGCTATTACCACTCCCAACTTGAAGCTTCCTCCACATGTCCATCAAAATTCTGGAGGATTATTAGAGACATCGAAGGCCACTCCGCTGGCAACCCCTTCCTGCCAAAATACAGGTTGGTAATTCCACAATTACTGACAAACCTACTATTCTGGACTCCTTCAATAATCATTTTGCCATCGCAAGTCTAGCTTTGATTCCTCCCCAGCTAGTACTCTTCGGGCAAAGCTGGGGCTCGATACCCCTGACCCCCCCCGCATCCAACCCATCCTTCTCTCTCCAAGCCACATCCTTGAAGGAAGTGGAGGATCTCCTGCTCCAGCTGGATGAAAGAAAAAGCCCTGGGGCTGACCCAATTGATCCATTCTTTCTAAAAGCAGGCTTCCGTGCTCTCGCCATGCCTATCACTCACCTGTTCAACCTATCCATCTCTCAAGGTGTCCTTCCTACTGTTTGAAAGACTGTCCATATTGTTCCTATACTCAAGAATGGGGACACTAGTGACCTGAATAATTATAGGCCCATCTCTCTCCTCCTGGTATTATCAAAAATGCTAGAGAAAATCATTAACGCCCAACTCAGGACCCACCTGGAATCAGCGAACCTCCTCAACCCCCTCCAGTCTGGATTCAGGGCCCAACATAGTACGACTACCACCCTGGACAAAGTTAGTAATGACTGGTTGAGGGAACTGGGTAATAAGAAATTTGTCGGAGCAGTCTTCCTGGACTTCAGTAAGGCTTTTGACACTGTTGACCACCACCTGCTGTTGTCATCCCTATGGAACATTGGTCTGGATGCTCCCTCTCTTTTGTGGTTCAACAATTATCTAAGTGACCGCACCCAGCAAGTCAAGGTTGACGGTGAGGCCTTGCTCCCCAAACCTCTTACCCGGGGAATGCTGCAAGACTCTATTTTGGGACCCCTGCTTTTCAAAATATACAGCAATAGAATTAATACCTCCATTAACAAGGCAAAATTCATCTCTTCGCAGATGACACTGTATTCTACACTAGTGGCCCTTCTCCTGACACTGTGCTCTCATCTCTCCAGAGTGAATTTGATCTGCTACAACTCCAACTCCTAAAACAGAAGCTGCTCCTGAATGCAAAAAAAAAAGCCATGCTCTTCTCCTCTGCGTCCAATGATAGTACCCCTCCCTCCCACGGCTCACCATCCCCTATCACTACCATACTGGAGGATCAACTGGAATACGTATTTTCTTTCAAATACCTTGGGGCTTGGATTGACAGTTCTCTTTCCTTCCAGGGTCATATTGAAGAGCTTATAAAGAAGCTCAGGCAGAGACTAGGACTATTCTTCAGGGTAAAAAAACTTCTACCAAGGGAGGCTAAAAATTGACTAGTCCAAACTGCATTTCTCCCCCTGTTAGACTTTGCTGACTTCCTTTATAGCCAAGGTCCTGCTAGTTCAGTTGCAAAACTCTATATACTCTACCATAGAGCATTACAGTTTATACCAGAGCTCCCCTACTCCACCCATCACTGTCTCCTATATACTGCTGTGGCCTGGCCTTCTCTTACCCTTAGGCACCAGAGAAATGTGGTACTATAGACCTTCAGAGCCATTACCAATAACCTGCCCCGCTATATCACTGATTGCCTACCTCTAACCCCCCTATCTAACTGCACCCTAAAAAGTGCTTCTTACGTAACCCTGCAAATCCCGAAGGTGAGATCCTGCTTCGGCAGGGTGGCATTAAGCCATGCACTTCCTTCGCTGTGGAACAAGTTGCAAAATTCCCTGAAATTAAACCTCCCTTGCACGCTCGTGACTTTTAAAACTTTAATTACCCACAAACTCAAAGAATCCTGCAACTGCTTCCACTAACACTACGGTTTGTTGCTGTTGTGCTTATCCTTGCCCCCCCACCAGCCCTCGGCACATATCCCTGCCCTCCCCTCTCTATCTCATGCATCCCCTTACCTGCTGCCCTCTGGGGGGGGGTAAAGAAAAAAAAGATTTTGCAATCAACTTTTACATTTCCCTTATGGTACCGTAGCTTGTATACTTAGTATTTTTGTGTATGTTAGATCTGTGTATATCCTGTTCACATCTGTCCTAATGTATACTGCCATGTTGGCAGCACTTGCAATCCTGTTGAATCCTTCTGTAGTTTTTCCTTACCCCAGGTTCACCTCGAAAATTAGCTCTGCTCAATGGTGCCCACCTGGTTAAATAAAGATTTTGATTGATTGATTGATTGATTACCATTTGCGTTTACAATTGTGGTGTTACAGTTTGCGTTTTTGTATACGCTTGCATTTGCATTCCTGTTTCTCTTTCCTTTGGCTTTATTGTTGCTGTTACCATTACCATTTGCATTTACAATTGAGGTACCATGGCCATGTGCATTACCAGTTGCGTTTCCATATGTGCTTGCATTTGCGTCTCCATTTGTGTCTCTGTTCGCTTTGGCTTCACTTTGAGCTTACGTTTCTATTATCGTTTGTGTTACCATTTACATTTGCGTCACCATGTGTGTAACCATTTGTGCTTGAGTTTGCGTTGCTCTTACCATTACTAAAGGACAAAAAATCTTGTGGTGGCCACCATGTACCATTCACTATTTATAGTCCTCATTCTCAAAAAGAAGGGAATTTCATGGCAAAAATATCCATTGAATGCATCAGTTAGGGTTGTTCCAAAGTGACAAAAGTGAGAAAATTTGATGTTAGGGTTGAAAGCCCCCCACTGCACCCTCCACCCCACTCCTCCAACTGGCAGGCTGTTGCGGTCATCTGCCCTAACTCTCACCCCATTCTCCTATACTTCACCACCTCAACTTGTTTACACATGGAATGGGTAGAGTTAGGCCGCTGACCCAACATGCAAAATTTTGAGTTTACATAGAAGTGGCTTCATAACCCTCTATATAGGGGTGCGTCTGTGCCCTATAATATATATATATATATATATATATATATATATATATATATATAAACTTCATGGTAGTGCAGCTATAGTTAGGTTGAATACCCCATTTAAGGTTAAATGGTGAAATTTTGCACCTTAATAACTTTGCCACCATATGTCAGATTTGCCTGAAATTTGACAGACATGGAGCAGTAGCATAGATCCTGGGGATCTGCCAAGTTATGGGCCAGTGGGATAAATTGGTGCAGAACTATTAAACAACATCACGGAGTGTATTTACACTTTTTTGCGCATTCTTTGCTCACACCTACAGGTTGCACAGTTTGCACAACCAGTCTAAAACCTTCAGGGAACATGCAACCAGGGTCCCCAATGTGCCTTTTAAAGATTTTGTGAAAAAATATTAAATGGTTCAAAAGTTTTTGAAAAAAACAAGTTTCCCATTAGAGTAAATGGGATAAGTTAACAAAAAGTTGGACAGTGTCTCAAATGCAGTTTTTAGTGTCACTAAATGACCCCTGTAGTGTCATGAGTCAGCCATTTTATTTTTAGTTATTGGTCATAGGAATGCTTGGCATTTAAGTTTGGGACCCTCTAGGGACACAATTCTGTTTGTGTTTACCTAGTAGAGCTCTGAGGATGGTAGTCATGTCTTTTCTTGGGTTTTAAACACTCCAGAAATATGTTTTTAAATTTTTTATAAAAATTAGTGTCACACTCATGACACTTTCATTATTTATTTTGCAAAAGTGTTGTGATTTGTGACACTATTTTGCAACACTATGCCCAATATAACAGGAATTCTTTGCCACCCTGCTGCAAAAGAATGGTTAGGTCTTTTGGGCTGAAATTTGGAGGGAAGAAAGCCAACATCCCACAGATGTGCTTTTTGGTTTGGTAACAAAATATTGCAGGGATGCAAAGTTACGATACACCAAAGTTGACGATTTTTCCCATAGATCAACATTGGTGCATCTGCCGTGCCTTTCGGGGCCCGTATCTTGGAAAGGCTTTGAGATACAGACTTTTCATTGAAAATATTTAGCCCCAGCAGGGGGCTAATTAAAAACTAACTAGGAAACTCATAAATCATATCACATTTTAATTTTGTTTCTATGTCATACAGTTCCTGAGATATAAGCAATTTAGTATTCCGTGTGCTCATTTTCTGCTCTGATGCCCATTATTATGAATACATTCATTGTATTCATGTTTCTCTATGCAGCTGTTGGGGAAAAACAGGGTGTGCGCTTCCATTACTGTTACAGTTACTGTAGCGTTTCCACTTGCATTTCCATACCCGTTTGTATTAGCGTTCCCATGTACTCCACCGTGTGTGTTACCCTTTGTGTTTTAGTTTGCACTTGTGTTTACTTTACTGTTACCATTTGCATTTCCACTACTGTTTTTGTTTGCATTTCGATTTGCATCACCGTGTGCATTACTATTTACGTTTTCATATGCACTTCCATTTGCAATTGCGTTTGTCTTTTCTTTGACATCATCGTTGCTGTTACCATTACTGTTTGCATTTCAAATTGTGTTACTGTGACCGTGCACGTTGTGGTTTGCTTTTTCGTATGTGCTTGCATTTGCGTTTCTGTTTCTGTTTCCTTTGGTGTCATTGTTGCTGTTACCGTTAGCATTTGCGTTTCCAATTGCGGTACCGTGACCATGCATGTTACCATTTGCATTTCCGTACATGCTTGTATTTACATTTACTGAGAAAGAGCACTCACGGATAGTGAAGCGACCCTCAAATAAATCAATTTATTAGTAAAGAAGAGGATGCTCATACCATTCAACTAAGAACGAAAAGATAAACCATTTTCAGTCCATGCTTGGTTTATTATAGCAGCACATAGAAGGAAATAGAAAATACAGGTGTTAGCAGCACAGGGCGAGCCTGTCTGCCTGGCTGACATTTCACCCCACGATTGGGGCTTCATCAGAACTAATTACAAAATGTTCACCTAGTGTGTTAAATGTGCTTTCCAATTACATTTCAAATGCCTACAACCTAACAGAGTGTCTACCTTATTAAGCAACAAGTGTTGACAATTCAATTATACATTTGTATTTTTCTTTTAAAGCTGTATTTACCCTTAACTTCCTATAAATAGGTATTAATTTAGTAATTTATTAGTAACTAGAAAATTACAGCAACCCACCAGCTAGTGAATTTAAAAATGGTCAGCAACCACATTTATATTTTTGTGTTCAAATTCCATTTGACCATTTTCTTCTTGGAACCTGCAATTTTAAAATACAGTAGATACAAAACGCAGTAGATATAAAAAACATCCACGTTATCCAATTGCCATCATAGTTTGTACAAAATATACATATATTAAACACCATGGGCCAGAAATTCAAAACTTTGCCCAGGGGCTAAATTAGCACTGCCCGGCGGGCAAACTTAGCCCAGAGCACAGAGAAAGCTATATTGAAATGGAAATAGCCCGGTGCTAATCCTGCTGAATATTGCAGGCTAAGGAAGCCGGGCAAACTGGTCTGGGAGTGCAGGGCAGAAATCGCCTGGGAATGAGACAGCACTGAATAAAGCAACCAGGAAGTGCAACCCACAACAACAACACAGTGCACAGCAACGTGAGGACAGGTACAGACGAACTACATGGCCAATGTGTGTGCCAGTAAATGTATGGACTCAGTACAGCTGCAGGAAGCAATAGATGTGAAAGAACAGTGATCAAAACTGTATATTATACCCCGTACCATTAGCGCCGTGCTAACACATTAGCGCAGACCTAAGCAGTTAGCCCGGGGCAAACACGTTTGCCTGGAGCTAAAATGTGCCATATTCAAAAGTGCCATGCAATTGAGCCTACTTAGGCAGTCTCTGGGCAAAAAACCAGATTAGCATCTCATTATACCCTGATTTACATGCAGTTTTCCCAGCATTACTGCAGGGTCCCACAGAGCCACCTGTAGGTCAGTCTGGAAGTACAGGGGCTGACCAGGTCCAACCACAGCTCCACCTGTAGGTCAGTCTGGAAGTACAGGGGCTAACCAGGTCCAACCACAGCTCTACCTGTAGGTCAGTCTGGCAGTGCACGATGATAGCTGCAGGCTACATGTAAACAGTACAGCATACCATAGCATATTGTACCCCAGGGGACAAGACAGCATAGGCACAGGTGGTGGTGGTGCTGCTGCATGCAACTGTCACACTGTAGGGCATGCTACAGTGCACAGCAGACACTATAGTAGCAAGGGAGCCAGTAGTGTGAGGGACACAGCACTGCCTATGGTGTGTAGGGCAGTGATGATGACTGCACTGTACACAGTGACTGGCCCAACCCGCAGGTGTTTACTGACATTGGACATTACTGTTACACTGTTGTGTGACCCACAGATGCTGTACCTGTGGCATCGGATGCTCACAGTGACATGTACATTTCTGGCTTTGTGTGCTGTGGCAGTTGTACAGCTGTGTGGTATGTGGCCGGGGGGGCATATATTATCCGAAAGGCACACTAGTGTTGGAGGTATTCCCAATACTGGCCCATGTGCACTGTATGATGTATCCCAGCCTTGTGGCCACACCTGGTCTGTGGCACAGCCTCGTCACCCATACACACTCCCCTCAACATCCTCCATGCCCACAGTGATGCATATGTGTGCTGGCATCTGTTTGTGTCCACAGATGTGTGGTCTGCAGGTGTGTGCTGTATGGCCACACTACCATGCTGTCCACTGGCGACAGGGTCACCACTTACTGCCTGGCATGGCTGAGACTGGTGGCAGATGATGGCATCATTGTGATGCCATCGGTTAGCAGCATGCTTCCTTTATGTTTGGCTTTATCTATGTGTCATATTTATTTGTTAGGGTCCGCGAAACCCGCGCTAAGCCACGCAAACACTGCACAAAGCAAAGTGTCACAAAACTGTTTGCCCAGAGTTAAGACAAGCTTTCCTGGGCAGGTGATTTCTGCATACACGCTATGTCACGCTGTCACGCAAAACCACTTAGCGCGGCGCTTAGTCACTGAAATGCGCACAAGCGCCTGCATTCATGTCAGTTTGCCCCTTGCATACATTATAATCTTGCCCGGCGCTAAGGCAGTTTGCCTGTGCTGTTTGGCCTTTTGAATATAGCAGACCTGCGCTAATCCCGCGCTAAACCTGCACAAACGATTTTTGCCCGGCACAAAGTTTTGAATATCTGGCCCCACATGTTATCAAAATGAATAGGATACCCAGGAATTGATTAATTTACTCTATTATTGGACTACAAGGCTATATTAACATTGAAGGAAAAGTTGGATGGGGGAAGGAAAAGGGAAGTAGGGAAAGGAAAAAGCAAGGAGGAAAAGGAAACAAGAGAAGGATAATGATTAGAAGGCTACGTCCTTTTATTTTTTAATTGTTTTTCTTTTCAAAAAGGGGGCTAATTCAAATTTTCCATTCAACCCTGGGGGTTTTGAAACCCCTAATTTAAAAATCTACTGTTGTTCCTTACAATTAAGTGCATTCTCCAAGTCACCTCCTCTTACATTTTTGGAAATGACCTCAATACCCATAGCAGAAACTTTATGTGCAATAGTCATGTTACTATTCACATGTATAGCCATAGCATAATCTACATTTTTCTTCTTAATCTCAGCAATATTTTCATTAACTCTAAATGTTAGTTTCCTTTTGGTTCTACCTTTGGTTCTACATTTGGGGCACCAAAGTATCAGTTAAATTGTTGAGTGCAGCTATTTGTTTGATCAAATGAGCTACTTGCCTGCATCTACTGTTATTAGTGATCTCCATCTCTCCCTTGTATATCGGGAGCTGCCTAGAGTCGGGACACTGCCTATGCATGTGCGGTTTTGCTATTCCCGGTCTCCCATTGCATTTTAATAAGCTCCTTTGTTCTTCTCCCCATATAGGCCCCAGCTTCTCAGGACTCCCCAGCCCTCCAGGAGTGGGACTGTCGCGGGTGCAGAGCGAGTTAAATAAACTACCTCTGAAGGAGCACCATTGTGAGAGGGGTTAGCTCACGTACGTCGACTTCCCCACCACCCTGGCTCATCACTAGCTATATAGGTGGGGTCTGTTGACATCACTTCCTGTCTCCACTTTTTCATTAGCAGGTTATACCCACCAGCGGCCACTGTGTCTCTCTACTCCTAAAATATCCTTGTCCTCTTAGCTCCTTGCTCTATCCCTGCGGCTCTTCTATCCACCTATCCCTCTCTCTCTCTGTCCCTCCTATCCAACTACCCTATCTCTCCCTCTCCTACCACTAGGCCCCCCACTAGCCCCACCCACTGTCTCCCTCCCTACCTTGTAGCCCCTGGGCACCTGTTACCCCTTTCCCCACAATAGCCTACTGTTATCTTTGGCCACTTGGAGTTGCTATTTAGCACCCCAGTTTCATGCCCTTCCACTGCTGGTGGTCTGCATCTGGACTGTGGATCACAGCCTTCACCCTGGGCCATTTCCTATTACCCCAGGTGAGCCTTGATCCTAGTACCCTGTGCACAAGAGGCAGGGGCTCTACCACTGTACCAAAGTGGCACTGACACTTACTGGTAGGCCTTTCACCATCTTCTATCCTTTTCTTTACTGCTGCCTGCAGACCCACCTTAATATGCCTGCCCACCTCCTACTGTCACGCCTCTCCCTCCTCCTCTTCCTGAGGCCTCCATCCAACCCAGGTGTCTCTATGGCTCTGCAGTTCCTCCAATCTGGTGTCCCCACTTGCACTTCTGCCCTACCATTCCCCTGTGCCCCTGAGTTGCCTCCTTCCTTCTCTACTATCACTTTTCACTCTAACTTATTGTACCCACCCCCTAGTCACTACCCAGCTTCCCCCCCATGCACCTACTGGCAACTTATTGTTCTAGCCTGCCCAGCCTGTACCTCCCTGCCTACCCCTTGTGTCCCAAAGCTCCCCTACTCCTACTATACGGCCTGACGCAATCATGCCTTCCACTGCCCTCCGTCCAGGGCTGTACTTATCCTCCTACTCCTGTCTGGGAATATACATCTCAACCCAGGCCCAACCCACAATAGTTTATCGACAGGATCTCCTGGGCTTCTTGTTGTGTCTATGAATATCTGTAGTCTCCTGAAGAAACTTGACTCACTCCAATGTTGGGTCACAGTCCACAAACCTGACATCGTCTCTCTATTTGAAACTTGGCTATCTGACACTACCCCTGACTTCCTTGTCTCACTCCCTGGCTATTCCCTTTGTCGAGAGGACCATGTTGGTAGATGGGGTGGGGCTATGCTCTCTATATCAAAGACTCACTTACAGGACTAGCCCTCCCAGCCCCTGTCCTTGACTTCAGGGCTCAGGCCCTAACCCTAAAACTGACTGCTGATCCCTCTAGAGGTCCCCTCTTTCTAACCACCACCTATATACCCCCCAAAAAATCAAGCCCAGGCCCTGGTCTTGCTAATTGAATATATTACCTCTCTACCCCACTGCTCTGAGCAAATCCTTCTGGGTGATCTAAATATCAACTGGCTTAGCCCCACATCCTCTGCTACTTGTGACTCTTTGACATCTATTGACCTACCACAAGTTGTTGCCCAACCGACGAGAGTGAATCCCAGAATGGGGTCAAGCACTCTTCTTGATGTGGTCTTCACTAACTGGCCTAGCCAAATTTGCAATATACAAGTCCTTCCTGATGGAATTAGTGACCACTTCCCTATACTTTTCCATTGGACAACCTCTTTACCCAAATCTACAGCATAGCCCACCCTACGGAGGCGGTTACGACCAGGTGGTCTGAAAGGCCTGAAGCAATTCCTAGCCCAAATTAACTGGTCCCCCATAGAGACCACCCCAACATTGATATGGCCCTAACCTTCTTCACCTTAATGTTTAACAAAGCCTGTGACATTTTCACACCTCTAACCATACTACTTCTAAAGTACCTGGGTTACACCTTCCCTGCTCCTACTTCTTAAGCACAGGGATAACCTGTGGCACCTAGCGACAGAAACTGGCCATGCTGCAGACAGGCAGGCGTATGCAGCTGCCCATAACAAATGTACCTGGGCCATACACAAGACTAAGGCTGATCACGATCAGGCTTCACTCACCTCATCCTGGGGGAATGCCAGAACCTTCTGGGACAGCATCAAACAACTAAATGGGGGTTTCCATACTCCAATACCATCCCAAATCAACATTGAGGGCTCCATCTCTACTGACCCTACCCTCATTGCCAACTATCTCAATAAATCCTTCACTGATCTTAGCCCTGTCCTTCCTATCAACTTCTTTGACCCCCCCATACACCTGACCCTGTTCTCACCCACCCCTGGTTCCACTTACACCGGGTTACTGTCAATGAAGTCAGACCATATCTGACCAAGGCCCTAAAGAGCAATACCACTGGCAGTGACTCCTTGGACCCCAGTCTCCTTCGCCAGGTACTGGACCTGGTTATCTCTCCAATTACCAGCATCTTTAATAAATCTCTCTGTCTAGGGCAATTTCCCTCTACCTGGAAAATCACCACTGTCACACCTATACATAAGGGTGGTTATAGGTCCTTTTCTGGTAATTATCGTCCTATCTTCATCCTCTCACCACTCTCAAAACCCAAATCTCAGAGTATCTAACCAAATACAGCATCCTCTGCCCTGAACAGCAAGGCTTCCATGCTGGACACAGTACCAACACTGCCCTCATTGAGTTTTCTAACTTTCTTCATTCCTCTCTGGATTGGGACTCTCTAGCAGGTGCAGTGTTCATTGACCTGTCGAAAGCTTTCAACATTGTTTCCCATCCTCTCCTGCTGGATGCATTTAGTCCCACAGGCTTTGCTGCTGGGCCTATCTCCTGGTGCTCCAGCTATCTGTCTGCCCAGTCCCAGTGTGTTAACATTAATGGGACACTCTCTAACCCCTGCCCTATTTGCTCCAGTGTTCCCCAGGGCTCCATTCTTGGCCCCTTGCTCTTTTCCCTTGATCTCAACTCCCTGCCAGGTGCTTGTGCTGGTAAACTCCTACTTTATGCAGACGACACTGTTATCTTCGCCTCCGACCATAACCCTACCACCCTCCAGGATTCCCTGCAATTATCTTACAATGATGAGGATGCCTGGTTCAAAGAGCATAGACTTGAAATCAGTCTTAAAAAAACAAAAACTATGCTCTTTACCCACCCCCAAAACAAAGCTAGTAATTTTCCGCTTCAGGTCTTCGCCAGCTCCAAGTTCCCACTCGAGCAAGTCCACACATACAAGTACCTTGGGATAACTTTTGACCCTGCCCTCTTGTTCCATGCCCACATCTCTGCCCTAGCCTCAGCCATGAATATTTGGTTGGGTATCCTTTATCGCTACAAAAATTGTCTCCCCCCCCAATGCCCTCTGACTCGCAGTCATGTCCTCTATTCTGTCACTAGTAGATTATGGTTTACCAGTCTATGGGGCTGCTGACCAGACTTCGCTAAACAAAATCCTCCTCACCCTAAATAAGGCCTGTAGGCTAATCACTGGGGCTCCCAGACTTACGCATAACTGCCATCTATATGCCCATGCAAATCTGATCGATCTTGACGACCGTCTTAGGTATCAAACCTGCCTCCTAACAAAAAGAACTCTCCTTGGGCTATCCCCACCTGGTTTGACTGCCCTTATCCACCAAGCAAATTCACTAGTACAAACTCGATCCTCCTGCAAAACCACATTGATAGTACCTAGGGCAAGGACCTCACAAGGACAAAGGGCCTACCACTATCATGCCCCATTCTGGTATAACACCCTCCCCACTAGTATCTCTGTTGTCCCCACGATCTCTCATTTCAAAACCTCCCTCCATAATCACTTTTTCACTACATGCAGCTGTGGGTGCTTCTAAGCTTTCTCCTGCACAAAGCTCCCTGAGTAGCTGCACCCAACCTACTACCTCCTCTATACTTGGTTCCCATTACCTCTCTGCTTGACTCCTCTAAGCTTATCACTGTATTGGCCCTTCTCTGTTTTTGCTTGATGTACTAATTATTCTCAACCTACGTGAACTATGCCAATCCTGTATCCTTGCAAATTGTAACTATTTTATGTACTCATGTTCCTTCAAATCTTGTACATTGTTATCCCGTAATTGTTTGTTATCACTGTTTTGTCCTCTCTGTGGCAAGGTACCTTTGTAAACGAGCCTCTGGCTCAAAGGTTGTAAACTGTTTAATAAATAAATAAATAAATAAAAATAGCTACCACAAGTACATGAAAGCAAATAAACAACATTTTCTGTGTTACAATCAATTTGGCCTTTCACCTTTTCTATCATACCTGTCCTAGGGTTAAGAAAATCACTTCTGTTTTCAATATACTGGCAGGTTTGACAGAACCCACATGGTTTACTGTCCTCCATATTCAATTTCCTGCTAACATTTGATGCTGTTTGGTAGCTATTAGTTAAAGTGTCACCAAGATTTCTACCTCTTCTATAAGAAATTCTTACAGGCTTGGCAAGGATGTCTTTCAATAATGGGACACCCCTCAGCATTTGTAAATTTCTGTGAACAATTTGTACAAGCTGTCTACTGCCCCCTCCATAGGACGTCACAAAAGATAGTTGTTTAGATGTTTGTTTCTTTTTATGAAGCAGTAGAGTTTCCCTTGGAATTGCAGTCACTTTTGTCACTTCATTCTTAAGTGAAGACATCTTGTATCCCCTTTCCTTCAACTTCTGTGTGAGCTCAAGTGATCTTTGTAAGAAGTCCTCATTATTTGAACAATTCCTTTTAGTCCTAATGTAGTGTCCCCTAGGTAAATTATTGATATCATGTGGTGGATAGCAACTGGCAGCATGTAGAAACTATTTGTATCTGTTGGTTTAATGTACAGATCAGTGCTTAAAGTACCATCATGATTTTTTATTATGGTAAGGTCAAGAAAATTAATCCTTTGTGCATTCCAGTTTACCTTGAATCTCAAGTGCTCATTAGATAGTTCAATATATTGGACACACTCAGTAAGTTCCTCCCCTGTCCTTTTCCATATAATGAATAAATCATCTATAAAATGTTTATAGATATCAATTTTATCCAAAAATGGATTATTGTGGTACAATACCCTATCTTCCCACTCTGCTAGATAAATGTTAGCTAAACTGGGTGCTAATGTGGCACCCATAGCCGTGCCTTTTATTTGTCTGAATAATTTCCCTTCAAAACGAAAGATATTATTCTTAAGCACCAGGTCAATAAAATTCATTAGCATATTAATCTTGTCTTGTGAAAGATCAGTATTGTGTAGAAGTATTTCTTCTGCTGCTTGTAACCCCCCCTCCCTAAGAATGTTAGTATATGGAGATTCTATATCTAATGTTACCAGCAGCCACTCTGTTCCACTTGTATATTTTCCAGGGTTGTAAGTATATGTGTTGTATCTTTAATATAGCTTCTGGTGTTTAGTACTAAAGGATTTAAATAACTATCAAAGTAACAAGACAGTGTTCACTTACCCACCCTATGCCTGACACAATCAGATGACCTGGGAGGTTTCTCCATATCTTTATGTATTTTTGGCAGGACACAGAAGGCTGTTTTTTTAGGGGTTTGTACACTAAGGTAATAGAGTTAATCAGTATTCAACTGGTTAGAACTATACATTTCTAATAAGTAGTCTTCTATATCATGTTTAATTCTGGTAGTAGGATCAAATGAGAGCAATTCATAAAATTCATGGTTACTTAACTGTCGATATACTTCAGCTGTATACTCACTAGTATCTAAAATCACAATTACACCCCCTTTATCAGCCGATTTTATAGTAATGGTACTATCATTAGCCAGATTTTTTAGTATATCCCCCTTCTTTTCTTGATAAATTGCAGTAGGGTAATTGTATTCTAGCACCATATGTCAGTTCCAAATCAAAAATACAATTAAGAAATGTCTCTATAGCCAGTTGTAAAGGGGGGTTAAAGGTAGAGGCACTTTAAATCTAAAACCCGTCGGGTCCCCAAGACCTGCACCCTCACAGGCGATCGGGCCTTCACCGTCTATGCACCAAAACTGTGGAACCCCTTCCCTGCTCACGTTCATGCCTCCCCCTCCCACCTCTGCTTCAAATCCTACTTATGGAACTTTCTAAAAACCGCATCCACCTGCCTGTGTTAAGCACCCACCTGCCCCCTCAGCATGCAGTCTCTCCCATTGAATATCTCTGCCGCTGACTACCCTCCTCAGGCACTTACCGCTCCAGGTGGATCGGCGTCATCTCTCTTAATCCCTCACTCACCCGAGCCAGTGCCTACCTCCCTCTCTCTATAGGCATCTAGGCCATGCCCCTACTTACCCATGTGCTCCTAACTATTTCTACTGCTTCTCTCCTCTTGATGTTGTTCTTGCTGTATACTCCCAACCTTCTGATGGATGTACCTCCCATGTTCTTGAAATTCCTAAACTGATTATTTGTTGTTACCTCTGTATCACCCTACGGTGGAGCATATTGCTCCTTTATGTAAACTCTATTGTATTACCAACTATTGGAGCATGTGGCTCCTGTATGTAACCCAACTGTTGGAGCATGTAGCTCCTGTATGTAATTGTTTGTCTCTATGGATACCCTGTAACTCTCCCGGGTCGCTCCTGAAAATAGGCACATTGCTGTCTTAGTGTGCTTACCTGGTTAACAAAAGCAAATAAATAAATAAAAGACTCATCCCCTCCATCTGTTGTCACCTTTTTCATTTTGTTCTATACAAGTATTTTGATCACCTTCAACAGCATTTCTAGCACTAAAAAATAATTTCAGATTAAGTTTTCTGGCAAATAGTTGTAAATCTACAAAAGCATCAAATTCTCTAACTGTATAGGTAGGGACAAATGCCAAGCCTTTTGACAGTACCTTCAGTTCATCTTCTGTGAAAACGCTCTGAGATAGGTTGTATACAGTTAATAACAATTCATTGTCCATGTTTTCTGGGCTGCTCATCCCCTTCCTCATTTTTTTCTTCCTATGGCTCCTCTGTGTTTGTGTTCTCTTCTCTCCTGTTCTTCTGGGATAAAGAAGCTGGTGCGTCATGTACTCCTCCTCCTGGGCAGTCCTCGTCCGGGAGGAATAAATTCCAAAAAAGGACCCTGTTCTCCATCACATTCCTCTCTTTCTGACGTGCTCTCACCTATACTGAAGTCGGTTGAGACATCCAATGTAGTTGTACTTTTCAAAATAGGGCACAGTATTTCAACCGGAGGTCCATTTACTTCTGTCTGAGCCGAGGTAGCAGGAATGTTAATTAATGATGCATCTCCTCATGACTCACCAAATGTACCCTTCTTCCAATTAGAGATACAATTATGTTGATAATCATTAGCATCACTTAAAAATGTATTTTGTTTTTGAGCATGCAGTTTTGAGTCATAAGATATTAAATACTCCTTGAACTTATTTTGACATTTAGTGAAATCAGGATGTAGTTTAAACTTCGCTACAATTTCTTCTTGTTTTTTGAGTTCTACATCCAGATCCTCTTGTTGTTCTGTATCATCTTCTATAATTAAATTCATTAGTTTGTCAGTTGCTTTAAACATAATTGAATTCCACTTTGTTACCATACAGCTCTGTTTTTCACCACAGGCTGATTGTTTTAATATACATAAGCCTCTGGGAGCCCTGTTAACAGTCAGGTAAGCTTGCATAGATTGTTTCTCCCAGTATAATCGTCGCACTTTAGTAGCCAATTTCTCTAAATTATAAAATGCTTCTCTAATTGAATTCTGCTCACCATATTATGTTGCCTGCTGCATAATAGTTGTTCTGTTATCTCTCAAAAGTGGATTATCAGTCTGGTCGTTGGAAAAAATAGACTAGAAGATGTTGCCTTCTGCTGCTTCTGCAGTGGCTTCTGAAGTACCATTGTTATTTATCTTCTGCTAGTGGTTATTTCAATTCTCGTGAATTTTTATTTAACCTGAGCTGCTCTTGAAATAATTATTTCATTTAGTGAGAAGGAGTGCTCACAGAAAGTGGAGCAACCCTCAAATAATTCAATTAACTAGTAATGAAGAGGATGCTCACACCATTCAACCAAGAACGAAAAAATAAACCATTTTCAGTCCATGCTTTGTTTATTATAGCAGCATATAGAAGGAAATAGAAAATACATGTTCTAGCAGCACTGGGCAATCCTGTCTGTCTGGCTTACATTTCATCCCATCATTGGGGCTTCATCAGAGCTAATTACAAAATGTTCACCTAGTGTGTTAAATACATTCCCCAATTACATTTCAAATACCTACAACCTATCAGAGTGTCTACCTTATTAAGCAGCAAGTGTTGACAATTCAATAATACATCTGTATTTGAAATTTCTATTTACGTTACTGTTCGCTTTGGTGTCATCGTTGCTGTTTCTGTAGCTGTTTATGTTTGCAATTGCATTACCATTACTGTTTGTGTCTTCGTCGCCTTTTTTCGTTTCTGTTGCGCTTAGGGTTTGCATTTTTTATTGCATTTCTGTTGTCAATTGCGTTACTGTTTCCTTCTGCGATGCCATTCCCTTAACCATTTGCATTTCCATTTGCGTTATTGTTTACATTAGCATCACCATGTGCGTTACCATTTGTGCTTGCATTTGTGCTGCCGTTACTTTGCTATTTATACTGCACATTTTCAAAAAGAAGGAAAATTCATGGCAAAAAACTCTGTTTAATGCATCAGTTAGGGTTGTTTCACAATGAAAAAAGCAAGGAAATTCAATGTCAAGGTTTCCACACCCCCTTGCAACCCCCACCAACAGTCTTCTGTGTGTGTGTGTTGGGGTCGTCAGTCCTAACTCGCACCCCATTCTCCTATACTGCACCACCTCCACATGTTTACACATGGGATGGGGTGAGAGTTAGGGCCAATGCCCAACATACATCTAAGCCTGTTGGGGGGGTGGTAAAGGGGAAATTCCACTATTCCTCACTTTTGTATTATGGAACATTCCTTGACTGATGCATTAAACAGAGTTTTTGGCCATGAATATATATATATATATATATATGCACACATATATATATATTTTTTCATGGCAAAAAAATCAATTTAATGCATCAGTTAGGGTTGTTCCACGGTGACAAAAGTGAGGAAATTTGATGTTAGGGTTCCCACCCCCCCTTGAACTGCACCCTCACCCTACCCCACCCTCACCAACAGGCATCGTGGTGTGCATTGGGGTCATTGGTCCTACCAAATTTCACATTTTAACCTTAAATGGGGCACTCAACCTAATTCCAGTGGCACTACTGTGCCACTATAATATATATATATATATATATATATATATATATATATATATATATCACACACATGTGTGTATATATATATATATATATATATATATATATATATATATATATGTTATAGGCAGCCCATGATGCTTTCCATTGTGGGGGCATGTGGCTCCTCCGCCCCATGACTCCACCACGAACCCTGTTCCCTTAGCTTTCTCTGACAGTTGCCGGCACAACCACCCCAATGCTGCAAGCCAATGCCCACTAGTACTAACTTACCTTTTTTTGCCTATACCCTTGTTCACACCCTCACTTCAACTGGGTAAACACTGTACCACAGTTTTTCCCCAACTTATAACCCAGCCCCCTTCCAGCTACAATAACATATTGCTACTTCCCCCCATCGCTCCCTCCCTTCTTCCCGGCGACATCTCTAGCTTACCAGTCCCCACCCACAACAAAAAAATAAAACATTCTCCAGTGCGCCCACAGCATGAGTCTCTTAAACTCTCCAGGCTCTCCCTGCTGCGACACGTATTCCTTCTACTCCTCCTTTCTGGAAACATTCACCCCAACCCTGCCCCCCTCAACAAAAACCTCCCCAAACAAACCACAGGGAAGACTACTGCTGGCATCACTTAATATTTGTAGCCTTCCCAAAAAACACACCCTACTGCAGGGTTGGATTGCCCAACATGCCCCAGACATCCTGACCCTCTCTGAAACCTGGCTATCAAATAAAATCCCTAATGATGCTGTTTCCCTAAGCAACTATAACCTCCTTAGGACGGATAGATCCGGTAAGCGAGGTGGAGGCTGCGCAATATTCATTAAATCAACACTCTGCGCCACCATCGTTGATACCCTTCCCCCCGAACATGGGGCCCAGACTCTCGCAGTCAAAATTAGATTGGGCTCTAAAACAATCATCATCTCAGCCTATATCCCCCCGAGAAACCAGAAACCCGCATTTGAATCCATCCTTCACGCTGTCTCACACCTCCCAAATACTAATGAAACCATATTAATGGGTGACTTCAACATCGACTGGGCATCCCCATCCTCCTCCGTCTTCAGAGATGCTGCCCAGGCTATGGGTCTCACCCAAATTATCACATCCCTAACGAGGTGCGACACAAGAACCGGGACATCCTCACTACTAGATCTCATCTTTACCAACAGGCCAAAAAATATTACCCAGGCTTCAGTGCTCCCTGACTCTATCAGTGACCACTCCCCGGTTATCTGCTGGTGGTCGGGCAAACTGCCCACTGCACCACCCAAAACCACATGGCACCGAAAACTCAAAAAAGGAGGCATTAATAACCTCAAAGAATACCTAGCCAATAGTTACTGGCTTCCCTTATATAACGCACAATCAGTTGATGCCGCTCTCGCCCACTTTATAGCTACCTTTAACAATGCCTGCGATATATATGCTCCCTCATCTATGCAGGTCATGAAAACCAGGTCTACACCATGGATAACACCCTCCTCCCAAAGCTCATGCAACACAGGGACAACCTCTGGCACAGGGCCATAGACCCCAACGCACCCAAGACAGACAACTCTATAGGGAGGCTCGAAATAAATGCACCTGGGCCACACGGCAGGCCAAGGCTGATTACTATCAGCACCCTCTCCTCCTCCTGGGAGATGGGAGAAAGTTCTGGAGTAACATACAAGAAATTAGTGGCAAACCACGTCCCTGCCCCTACCCAACTAAGTCTGAACGGGACGCTACCCAAGATCCTGCTAAAATCACTGAAGCCCTCAATGAAACTTTCTCAGACCTCTCACATATCCTCCCGCATAACCTCTTCCACCCCCCAAACCCCTCTACTCCACTTATGGTGAGTACAGTCCTCCCTCCCCCTTTCCGGTTCCGTGCCATCCCCTGCACCTTAGTCAAGCGTTACATCTCCAAAGCAATCGCTAACACTCGCTTCAGCAACGACTCCCTGGACCTAAAACTCATAAGGCTTACCCTTGATATCACCATAACCCATCTCACACAAATCCTAAACCTCTCGCTTTGCCTCGGCCAATTCCCCACTACCTGGAAAAAAGCCGTGATCACCCCTATCTTAAAGAGCGGTGATCCCACCCTCCCCGGGAATTATAGACCAATCTCTATACTCCCTCCTCTCTCCAAAGCCCTGGAAAAAATAGTCTCAGACCAGCTTACTGAGCATCTAACAAAACACAACCTGCTCAGCAAGGAACAGCATGGGTTCAGAGCTGGCCACAGCACCATCACGGCTCTCGCTGAGCTCACAACGTTCATCCATGAGGCGCTCGACCAAGGGTCACTAGCAGGGGCTATCTTTATAGACTTAACTAAGGCCTTCGACACGGTCAGCCACGAATTACCCTTCAAGTCCTGCCACAACTAAATGTAGTCTCCGGGGCCGCTGCCTGGCTAAAGGACTACCTCACAGAACGCTCGCAGCAAGTAAGAATAAACTCCACCATCTCCACTCCCAAGCCTGTTCGCTCCGGTGTTCCGCAGGGGTCAATCTTAGGCCCACTGCTTTTCACTCTCTTCCTTAATTCTCTCCCCAAAGCCTGCAGCGGTCATCTCTTACTCTATGCTGACGACACGGTTCTCTACTGGAAACACCCCCAACCGTATGCACTCCAGCACACCCTCCAGGAATACTACAGGGAGCTGGAAAATTGGTTCACTGACCACCGGCTGATCATTAATTATTCCAAAACCAAGGCCATGACCTTTGCTCACCGCAAAGCCCGCACAGCCAGATGGCTCTTCACATTTCCAATGTGGATGGTTCCCTGCTGGATCACGCAATCACTTCAAATACCTGGGGTCACCCTGATACCTCCTCTCCTACCACAGACATGTCGCCTCCTCTCAGCAGCAATCAACTCGAGAGTGGGTACCTCTACAGAATCAAAAACAGTCTGCCCACATGCCATGCAGATAGCTGTCACATCCTCCATCCTCTCCCTAATCGATTATGGATTGTAATCACGGCACTGCTGATAACTCCACCCTAAGCTGCATAACCACTGCGCTAAACAAAGCATGTCGCCTTGTCTTGGGTTGTGACAGACTCACCCACACTCAGACCCTATACAAACTGACTGGCTGGCTTAATTTCCATCAAAGGCTCAAGTACCACACCTGCATTCTAGCAAAAAAGATCCACCTCCAGCTAGCGCCAACCGCCCTTCACCACATCGTCAAACCGGCCCCTCTCAGGCGTATTACCAGACTCACGGCTACCACATCCTTCGTGGTTCCCCCATGTCGAACATCCCTTGCGCAGAGATCCCTCCGCTACCGTGCCCCCAATTGGCTAAACACTCTTCCGCCCTCCCTCTCCCAATCCCGCAGCATCCATCTCTTCAAAGCAGGCCTAAAAACCTTCCTATTGGGTAGCTCAAAATGTGAATGCTACATTGGCCTACCTGTCTTCTCTCCCCTCCCCCACACACCCACACAGGGGCCCCTCAGGCCTATCTAAACCCCCCCATGCTCAACCCAGGGGTCGCAGGTATGTCTCCTACCTGCCCAAACCAGAGAAAAAAAAGTCTCTCTGCCATCATACCGACAAATAATTCAGTAATACCACTTGTTTATTATGTATTGAAAGTTGCCTTCCATTGCCTTTACTGTCATATGTCTCTCCACCCTCAGTAACCACCAGAGAGCTAATGTTACTAAAATGTGATTGTACATAAATCTGTAAATAATTTGTGCTTGTATATAATTTGCCTGTTCCGTCTTTCTTCCCCCAACTCGTGTTCCCCCCTCCACCCTCTGTAACCGACGTGGAGCCTTTGCAAAAGAGTCTTTGACTCAAAGGTTTGTAATTCTGAATTTACAGTAAAATAAATAAAATAAATGTGTGATTTTGTATTTCTTTGAAACTTGGCTTCCCAGCCAAATGCCCTTTGGAGTAACCATTGCCTCAGTGCTTGCACACAGAGGTTCCTTGTCTTTTAAATTGTTTTTTGTTTTAATTGAGTTCACCACAACATAACCCAGATAGACCATCTTAGGGTAGCTGGTTCATTCCACTAGGGTGTCAAACAGATGAGGCATACTGATGAGTCCCGGTAGGGTGAAACACGTGTCTATGTCTTCTGTTGGCACCCTTTGCAAACTGTGTGAGGCCTTTCAGCACCATGTATTTCTGCTTAAAGTTGAACCAGCATAATATTCTGTGTTGATTTGTATATGCAGCCCATGATAATTTCCATTGTGGGGGCATGTGTGATTTTGTATTTCTTTGAAACTTGGCTTCCCAGCCAAATGCCCTTTGGGGTAACCATTGTCTCAGTGCTTGCACACAGAGCTTCCTTGTCCTTCATATATATATATATATATATATATATATATATATATATATAGAGAGAGAGAGAGAGAGAGAAAGAGAGATTTATATACACAGATAGATAGATGTATGTCAGAGATAAATTACTCTATGGTGTGCAGTCACACTGTGATATATGCAGGGCTTTGTGTGCGTCAACCACCCAAGAGGTGCATATATCAGAGCGCAACTGCACACCCTAGAGTGGGTTGTCTACCTTATAAAAAGGCTAAATTGTTTTGGAGGAGGATGAAAGTGCAGGTGTGTGGTCATGCTCTGAGATAAGTATGGTCATGTGATATTTTTCAACCAATCAGCACACATAATTTATCCTAACCATTTTATATAGTGCAGCTATATTTAGGGTAGTTAGGATTGCCCAGCCACTTCTATATTAAACCCCAAATTTTGCACCTTAATAACTTTGCCACTGTATGATTGATTTGCCTTCTCAGTTTGGCACCACAGGTCTTGGGATTGGGCAAGTTGTGTTATGGTCGGATGAGTGATTGTGAGCTGCAGAGCACCATAAAATGCTAAGAAACTGGGCTGTTGTGCATTTCTTTGCTCCTGACTACATCCCACATGATTTGTCCATCTGGTCTGAAATCTTCAGGGAAGATGCAGTCTGAGTCGTTGATGTGCCTTTTGAAGATTTGGTGAAAAATTATTACACTGATCAAGTTACTCAAAAAGACAAGTTTTCTATTATAGTCATTGGGGAAAAATATGTGTCTCTCGAAAGCTGCCGCCACTACATTTTACTGTCGCAAATGGCCCTTTTACTGCCGTGTGGCAGCCATCTTGTTTTCAGTTAGCAAGAAACAAAAGTGCCTGGTGTTTAAATTTGGGACCCCTAGGTAAATACTGACAGTTGTGTTTACCTAGTCTGGCCCTAAGGATCATAGCACTGTCTTTTCTGGGAATCACTTCCCCAAAAATTCTGTTTTGGCAATCGGACCCCCTGTAGTGTCACAAATTGTGACAGAAACAGCTGCAACACTTTTGCAAATCACAAATGTGTCATGCCCACTCTGTCACAAAATTTTGCAGAACTGTCGCAATTCTTTGCTGTCACACAGCATCAAAACAGCTGTGGCTTTTGAACTGAAATTTGCAGAGCAGCAAGCCCTTGTCTTACAGATGTGTCTTTTGGAGGTTTGGTCCCAAAACACTCAACAGGCCCATAGTTTCAGCATCCAAAACTGAGAAATTTCCCATAGGCTAGCACTGCTGTAGCTGCATCAACTTTTGATGCCCATATCTAGGAAATGGCGAAAGATATGGATTTTTCATTCTCTGTAGCTTAACCCACCTAAAGGTGGACTAAGCCCACATGGAGTTTTTGAAGTCATGAATGTCACTGCAGTGAAATATTTTTCATAGTTGCAATGGTTACTGAGATATTGCTAAATTAGTGTTACAAGGGTTCCTTTTCAGTACTATACAGCCACTGTATGGCTCCATGCTTATGTGTAAGTAGGGCTACAAGTCCCAAATGGCCTGTGCACCTATATACGCATACCATTACACAACAAGGTCTAGCCAGAGCTGATAGGGCTGTGAAGAGCTACCAAATGACCAAAGTCATTTTCTTGTTGGTGCTATATAGTGCTGTTTAGTCACAATCGTCATAGTGCTCCCAGATCCAAATAACCATTTTCCTGTAACAAGCCCTCATTTTTCCTGTATTTTCCCTGTAGAGGCAGCATCAAATCCCTGTAGAAATCCCTGTAGATTTTTTCATAAGCCACTAGTTCATTATTTGTGACTTTGTTGTTTATTTAAATGTAATACATTGGCAGCCTTTTATCAGGAAAGGGGCTCTGATTTGCTGTTAGGTACTAAAATTGTATGTCAAGATGACCTTTAAATGAATTGGATTTATATGGAATCCATAAAGCATAATGAGAGAATTCATTTATTTGTTGAATTTTGTTGACCAGGTAGGCCCACTAAGACTAGAAGTCCCTTTTCCAGGGGTAATGGGGGCATACAGATGGTAACTAACTGAAATTGTAACATGGCATAAATCATTACTTGAACCAGATAAAGCTGTTGGTGGTATTTTCAGTGAATGGGGGACATTTGGCCCGGACACCATGGAAATTCCTCTACTCTGCCAGCAGGAGGCTTGACTTCTTGCAGAGTGGAGGAGCTCAGTTTGGAGCTGGACAGCAGAAGAGGAGGAAGTGGTGATGTGGCAGTGGTGTGGACCAAGACGGCTGATGATGTGTGTGTGGGAAAGGAGAGTGAAGGAATGAAGCTTGAAGGAGATGATGTGAATGCAGAAAGTATTGTAATTAAGGATTTTTCAACCAAGGAGACTATGGAAACACACATGCAAATCCAGGACTTTCCTGAATTACCCTCTGAAGGTATATCAGATTTAAGTAATAGTGAAGAAGAGCTAGATGTTTCTGAAATGTTAACTGCAAGTTCTGATGCCTTAAATATACAATTGCAACTAGAAAAGGAGGAACGCTGCTACCGAGTAAAGAAAATGCAGCTTGAAAAACAATCGAGGGAACTGCAGACTGACAAACAGAAAGACTGTGTAATTTCCTGTCAGCTGGGTAATTGTGACTCAGCAGCATCAAAGGCTCCATCTGAGAGCTGGGCAGCAGCTGTAGAGCAGGTGGAAGAAAGTGAACAAGAGAAAACAGTAATTGCACCAGGAATGGCACACACAGGAGATTCATCTCCTGGCCTGAGATGCGCTGAAAACAGTAATCTGACTGAGAAACAGCCGTGTTCTGTTGAAAATGCTTTGGAAGCAGATGGCTGGGAGTGGGATGTTGCTACTGGGAGCTGGGTCTCTGGCTCTAAACCTCTGCACATGCCTCAATCACCCTGCAGTGCTGTGCATCGACAAGGGCTGACACCTATAACTTCTGTGGATATTGAGGTACCCTCTGAGCTTTCCTAGACACAAAACCAGAAATTACATTTTAAACAACTGCACTCTGTGGATTCTGCATTGCAATTGCCTGGGGGATGCCCTGAGGCTAGTATAGATACTCCACAACTGCCTTTAAACAGAATCAATAATGAAGCTCCTAAATCCTACTCCTCTTTGTTTAAAACCCCAATCTTGCCAGCTAGAAGGCATAATGTGGTTAAACTCACATACACGGGGGGGTTAACAGAGCCTTCAGACCGTATTTTTGTGGCAAGAACCATGCTGAAAGACACATTGTAATTCTTCTCCAATTAAATATATGCACTCATACATATATCATGAGGGACGACTTTTGATGTGAGCTTTAAAACTATGGGAAGCTTAGAGTGATTCTGTATTAAGTATACTCATTTGAAAAATTCTGCACCCTGGTCTTCCTTTTTGGCTACTCCTTTAACCAGGCCTGTGCATAAAACACTGACTGTTCTGTTTAAGAATGAATGTGTCAATGTGTATGATCTGAAATACTGGCTACAACAACACTGTACAATATTGAGGACCATGAAGCAATAATGGACACAGAGAACATAAGGACTGGGGGATGGAAAGTTAAAGTTATGTTAAAAACAACAGAAACTGGTGTGGTATATCTTCCTAATTTTTTTTTTCTTGGGGAGGGATAGAGGCATTTTATTTTACCCAGGCCAGCCGAAGATGTGCTATAAATGTGGGTCAGTTGCACATCTGAGTAGCATATGTGATCAGCAGTGCTGCACTGTATGTGGGGAATTGGGTCATATAGATTCACAATGTATAAATGAATGTAAGTGCAGTCTTTGTGATCAGAAGGGGCACACTTTTCAGAATTGTAAATGGGCTGCCCTTAACACCAAAGATCAGGCTCATGGGGAGGAGCAGAGGCTACTAATCACTCTCACACAAAAGAAATAGCTAGCCAGTCACAGACTACAGGCAAATCAGAGACCCAGCAACACAGATAAGTTTCTGCTGCTCCTGAAGTTGTAGTGACACCACAGGCTGTTCCTTCACAAGAGTCAAGTTTAGAACCCCCAGAAGCAGCTACTACAAGTTCCTCAATCACCCCTGCTAATAGTGTAGTTCTTTCCTCTGTAGCAGAGGAAGGGAACATCACCATGATAGTGAAGGAAGGAACTACTGAGGCAACAGATAAGATTGCAGCTCTGATGCCCCCTGCCCCCAACCCAGTGGGAGAAGAGGTTAGAAGGAGCAATAGACAAACTTCTAAGGTAGTTCCTCCACAGAAAGTAAATGAGGTACCAATTTCCAATAGGTATGATGTGTTGCATTCAGGGAACTCAGAGGGTGACTCTGATGATTCATCTGTAGCTTCGTCACTTCCAGAAGGGACTACAGATACAGAGAGACAGGAAAGGCCAAAGGGTCCACAAAAAAGGAAAGCTAAGATGAAAACAAAACATAAAGAATTGAGAAAAGGGAGATATAAATAATGGAAAGTAGACTTTTCTCTCTTTGATGTTTGTACCTTTTTCAGTTCACACATCAAATGTGAACAGCATTCAGAGGCCAGGGAAAAGGAATACTGTGTTTTCTGTACTGACATAGTCACAGTTCTGGATTTATTTACTACAAGGTGTTCGCCTACATTCCCTGAAAGATATTCAGACTGCTTGGGCTTGAATAGGGGAGGTCCTCATATTGGTCTAAGGGGGTGATGTATGTTCAGATGTTGGCATTCTTTTTGGACTTCCAGAATTTAAAGTAGTTAAAATATATGTTTACCCAGGGAGGATATTGATTATGGATATGATGATACAAAATGTAAACTTTAGATTAATAAATCATTATGCCCCTCAGACAAAAGCAGCTAGATGTGAACTGTTTAGTTTGATACAACCTTTCTTGTATACAGCACAGCAAGTGATTTTGGCAGGAGATTTCAATTGTCCTTTAAAGGCCAGGATGGCCAAGCAATATTGTGATTCTAATTTCCTTGCACTAATGATACAGAATGCCCAGCTACAGGATGATTTTATTATACATGCTAAACATACTTTTCAGAAGGGGCCTTTAATGTCTAGAATAGACTATATTTTTACTTCACAAGCAGTAAACACATTATCTGCAGAGGTAACTCCAACTGAATACTCTGACCACTGTGTAGTCTCTCCCAGGATAGGAATATCATCTGACATACAGAGGGGTCCTGGCTTTTGGAAATTTAATGTGTTGCTCTTGATGGACAGACATGTTGCAAGCATAATTCAGGATTTTTTAGAAGCTAGAAAATCAGTTTTTGTATGCCTTGACAATCCAGTATCTTGGTGGGAGGACACAAAACAAGATATAGTTTACATGTGTAAAAGGATTAGTAAATGTCAGAGCAGAAAATCATATTTTAAATATTTACAGAATAGACAATTATTGCAACATTAAATATCCACCTCGTATGAAACTGGACAGAATTTGACCGAGTAGATTAAGGCAGTGAAAGCAGATATGATGGACTATCATTCTTCCAAAAGTAGACAGCTACATCACCAGCAATAATATGGGATGAGGGAGAGGGCAGACTTGATTTGCCCTTTTGAAGCATGTATTACAAAGGTCAAAGCAAAGGATATGTCTGTACTGATGGATGAGGCAGGGAATATCTTGGTGGAAAAAAAAGCAATCTTAAAGCTAGTATCAGAGTACATGCATCAAATGTATGCTTCCTTACAAAGCGAGGGTGGAAGCATGCAGAATTCTTTTCATGGCATACAGATACCTAGGCCAGAAGAGTCAGCTATAGATGCTCAAGCACAACCCATAACTGAAACTGAGGTCAAAGAAACATTATCAACTTTAATGGGGGGAAAGACCCCAGGGCTGGATGGCTTACCAAATGAAGTTATAAAACTTATGGGTACTGTACTTTCACCAGAATTGACTGTAGCTTTTAATCATATCTTGGACATCAATCAGATGCCACTGTACATGAACATGGGTGTGCTGACATATGTACATAAGAAAGGGGTAAGATCTGGTGCCCGAAACTGGAGGCCTTTGAGCCTCTTAAATTCAGTTTTTAAATTTTTAACCAAGACACTGGCTAAGAGGTTGGTCTCTGTAGCTAACACAGTTATTTCACAAGCACAAACTTACGCAATTCCAGGTAGGTATATTCAAAACCATATCATATCGATTAGAGAACTGGTAGAACTGGGGAAGATTGGGGAAGTGGATGGGTATCTGCTCTCACTTGATCAGGAGAAGATGTTTGACAGAGTTAGTCATACATATTTATGGGACATCATGGAACAGTATCATATTCCAGAGACAGTAATAAAATGGTTGAAGTGTATATATCATACAGCAACAGTGGTACCAGTTGTATGTGGGTGGAAGGGCCCTATAATCAGGCTACAAAGAGGGGTCCAGCAGGGCTGCCCCTTGAGCCTGATTCTGTACAACTGTTTTATAGACCCTTTATTAAGAAAAATTAATCTTAATGAGAAAATTGCAGTAATCAACATAAAGGGACAACCACTTCCATTCAAAGCTCTTGCTTAAGCAGATGACATGAATATTATAGTGAGAACACAGTCCTCAGTAGAAGAATTAATATTAACTTGCAAGAATGTTGAGATGGTATCTGGCTCGGCTTTGAATGTACAGAAGTATAAAGGTCAAAGGTTAAATTACATATTGAATTTCAAAGATACGGTGGCAGGGATATTAATACAGCCTGATCTGATAAAAGTACTAGGTGTCGAATTTGGTTCAGGAGAATTGGATTTTATAAACTGGACAAATAAGATAGAGATTGGGAAGGCAAGGTGGCCCAATGGAATAGGTGGAAGATGGGAGAGAAAAAAAGAATATATCTGATAAAGACATACCTTATTTCTGTGTTTTTATATATTAGTTATATTTTCCCACCTCCGAAGATGTCAGAAACTGTTTTGCTAGGTATTTTTTTTTCAAGCATGCTGGGGCAGTCGTTTGAATCCTTTGAAAATAAATATATTGTATCTCCCTCTCAAACAGGGTGGTTTGAATATGCCAAATCCGATTTTGTTTTTTAATTATTTCTTTTTTTCAATATAATATCAGGCCATTACTATTACAGCAAACAATAGGATGGGAGGTCTTACTAAGAGGGAAATGCAGCACCTGGATTGATCAATGGGAAAGGCAGACCCTTTGAATGGTTAAAAAAACTGTTACAGTTCCTGAATATATAAGATGTACTTTTCTTAGGTTAAAACAGTGGGGTTTACTGACACAGCAGGTGATCACATTGCATAGAAAGCAGTTATATCACTATTTATTATCTACAATATGTCAGGAAGATGTTGTATTTGTAAAGATTCCTGTGGGGCATAGGGAGACCTTAAAAATGCTTTTGAACAACAAGAGGATACCGGAAAAAATGTGTGATGTGCACTGGTTAATGTGTCATGAGAAATTTAATGTTAAGGCCATTCAGAAACATAAACCCCTACAAGAAAGGATATGCAGCAGGTTAAGATGTGTGCAGCAGGAAGAAATGATACAGCATCTTTTTTTTGAATGCTCATTTATATCAGGCTTTTGGGATTATTTAGCACAATAGTGGGGTGATAATATATTCAGTGTACTTACATGCACTAATCTTATGTATGGGGTGTTTGATAGGAGATGGGGAAAGTGGCATTTAAGCACTGTACACTGTATAATGACAATCATTAAATGGAACATTTGGATTATGAGATGTGGGTATACCCTACAGCAAAAGGTAGGAAGTCATGAAGAACTTTATAATAAAATTATGCAAGATTTAATGCAATTGAATAAGCTGGAAAAAAGCTCACTGTCAAATGTAGTAATGTTGGAACTGCGGAAAAGTCTGCCACGGGTCACTGACACAGATGCTCCTATAACATAACTTGTTTTTCTTTTTGTATTTTGAGACAAGTTAAATCTCTTTTTTTTTTTGTTAGACCCTGATTAGATGTCTGTTTGTTTTTTCTGGAATTGTACAGACTTTTGTTTTTTTAAATATGCATAAATTTTGTGTCGTTTAATTTCTCTGATGTATTAAATTAAAAAAATATCCCCTACTCTTTATGAGAAGTGCCATAGGATCTTTAACATCCACCTGAACAGGCAGATAGAAAAGAAATGAGCACCGCCCCCCCCCATGGTGAACTACAGTGTCAATACTGGGATTTAAAGAGCTAGTGTAGCCAAACCAGGCAGACAGGAAAATAATATAAATTTTAAGAAGTAGTCAGTTATAAAATTGTATTTCTGAAGTACTTGTCTTTTACCTATTGCCCATCAGAGAGTCTTCTATGTCATAATCAGTGTCATTTATCAGTGTCAGTGGCTCAGTAGGTAGCACACTCACCTCTGAGGCCAGGAGATCAGAGGGCTGTAGGTTCAGTTCCCCCATCTGGCACTCGGGTTACCATCCCAGTACTGACACTGTAGTGCAGCATGAGAGGGGTATTGCACTTCAGAGGTGCTGTCTTTTGGATGAGACATTAAACTGAGGTCCCATCTGCCTGGATTGGTGATAATTCAGGTGGATGTTAAAGATCCCATGGCACTTATTGAAAAGAGTAGGGCACATTTTTATTTCAAAAACAAAAGCAAAGCATATCAAAACAGTGTTACTTCACACAAAAATCAAAGCAGAAATTTGAACAAGCTCAATGAAGTAATACAGTCGTATAAAAACTTTTCTACTACAAAAGAAAAAAAAACACATCAAATCTCAACCTAGAAAGGGAAAAAAAATCCTCCCCCCCCCAGAAAAGAAAGAAAAATTCTTATTTCCAAACTATAAATTAAAAAAGCATACTAAATAGTGTCAGTTGTACCCCCTGTAATAAGATATCTTAAAGGGCAAAACAAAGTATTTCAAATTATTTGTATCAAAAAACTTCAGTCTTTAGGAGAAAAAACCTTCAGTAATTAGGACATTCACATATTTCTAACTAGAAACAAAGGTAGAAAGACATCAAAAAGAACATAATCTTTCAACCTACCCAAGGTACATTTTTCCAAAGAATCTCACCTACAGTAGTCCCCAGTATGTTAATTTCATAACCATATAATGCATCCAGGTCACCCTGTATATGAAAGAAAATGTCTTGCATAGAGTAAATCTTATTTTGTAGAATTCTCAAACACCATGCTTGCCAAATATGCCATTTAAGGCAAGCTAGAATAACATATACCATACTTTTATGCCATTTACACCATACTCATGGGAGTTGGCCCAATATCAAGATATTATATGTAATAGACTCAAACAATGGTTCTCCCCACCAATGTGCCAGTGCTGACCAAAAAGAGGTGGTGTGTGAGCAATCGAAATATAAATGTTGTATCGTCTCCAACTGTCCCTGACAGGAAACTTCTGGACAAGCCCTATCACATATTTGTTTGTGCTTCTGGTTAGCTTTTACATTTAGTTTCTGATGGGCCCACAACCAAACCACATCTCGCATTTTCTCCAGTATTCTGGGCTCTATTATACTGGCTAGCAAAAAAGATGTATTTATATCAACAGAAACTAAAAAAAAGGGGTTCCTCAAAATAGCAAGTAGAAACGATATAATTATAAAAGGACTTTCTGTCATGCGACACAAACCTACTTAATTCTATTTTCCACAATCGAATATATTTAAGTGTGTGTTGCACATATAAAGGAAGCTGCCTTTCTACAGGGTGCCATTTTCCTCGACCCCAAGCTGCTAGAAAAGGGGCTTCCCACAGGGACATACACATAGTACCTACAGCAGTGTTTTCCAAAAAAAGAGGTTGAATAGAGGAATAGAAAAACCTCACCACAAAATGCACAATAGGGTGTAACATGCCTAAGCCTCCCTCTTTCCAGGGTCTTTAGGTGTGTGCTCTCTTCACAGGATTCAAGCGACTACCCCACAATAACTGGAAAAAAAGACCCATAATTTTAGAATGCATTACAAAAGGCAAAGGAAAAATATGAGACAGAAAAAGAAAAAGAGGGGCTATGTAGGATTTTAACAGAAAAACATGTTTCTTTTGTGTCATTTTCCATGATTGCCATTTTTTAACTTTAGAAAGAGCCGTATCATAAATTCCGTCCCATTTACTATTTACTGATTCATGAGAACTAAAAAAAACCCAAGAAATTTCACTTTAGTAGTGATTACTGGTATGTCAAACAAGTTAACACTAGGAGCATAACCTAAAGGCAACAAAAAACATTTAGACATATTAATTTTAATACCAGTGTCCAATTGTACAGAACGTAAAAAATTCAAAATATGTATCCCAGAATCTACATCTGCAATAGAGCAGATACAATCATCTGCATAAGCTAAAATCTTTGAAAAACAGAAACTCTCAGAGGACACAATAGCCTGAACCTGCGTATCCCTGTCAATATATCTCAATAAAGGGTCAAACTGAATACAAATAAAAGCGGACTCAAAGGGCAGCCCTGTCTAACTCCTATCTGATAAGGGACCAGAACTCCCAAATGGCCATTGACCAAGGGTGTTACCATTGCTGAGCTATACAGGGTTTTAAGTAGATTTAAAAAAATAGATGGCATACCATAGTATGTTAAGACATCCCAAAGAGAATCATGTCTTAAAGCATCAAAAGCTTTTTCTAAATCTAACACTAGAAGATAACCAGTTAGCTGTTTATTTAAACCTTGCTCTATTAATTCCCTAGTAAAAATTAAATTCTGGGAAATATTCCTTCCCAAGACTACACAGGTTTGACTAGAAACCAACAATTTTTGTGAAACAGCTAATTGTTGGTTATTTAAAATGATAGCTAAAATTTTATAATCAGTGGTTAGCAGACTTAAAGTCTCCAATTCAGTAATTCCAAAGGGTCTCCCTTTTTATAAACAAAAAAAAGGACCCCATTACCTATACTAAGAGAAACTCTTTGTTCTTTCCATATAGCTTGGAAAACAACCAACAGCCATGGTGCAATAGTATCTCCATAGTTTTTATAAAACAGATTTGGCAAACCATCCCCACCAAGTTTTGTATTAGTGGACAAATGACCAATTGCCTGTTTAATTTCAACTAAAGAAAAAGGAGCCCTTAAGGCAGCAATTTCCCAATTTGTAAGCAACGGTATGTCTAAGGTATGAAAAAAGGAAACAGGGGATGCTAAACCAGGTGTAGAAAAGGTCTTTTCAACATGTTCCTGCACCATGTTCCTGATCTGATGAGTATCATCAACCAAAGTTCCATCAGAAGATTTTAAAGAGGTCATACATAAAGGTGGCAATTCTTGACTAGATAAATCAAAAGGATTCACTATCTCTCTAGTGCCCGTAATAAGATATTTCTGCCGCATCCTATATTGTTTTTCTCTGTTGTGGAGAAAGGCTATCATTTTTTCCTTGAGAGACAGAAATTCTTGCCTCTGTACACCCTTTGAGGAAACTGCCTTTGATAAAAAAGCCAAATACAGTGCTCTATACCCCAAATATGTGAAATAGGCATCTCTAGCTCTATGTCTTGAAAAGTCCAAAAAAATACATTTTAAATCCTTTTTCGTGTCCTCTCACCAATCCAGAGGGCTATTATATAGAAAATAAATATCAGACCTTAAGGAAAAAAATAAATCTAACTGAGCGGCAAGAGTGACATCCTGTAAAAGGGACGTATTTCATTTCCAAAAACCACGGCCTAGAGCAAGTTTTTGATAAGTTCTGAGAGTAAATTGAACAATTAAATGATCAGAAGTTTCCAAGGGCAATGTTGAAACAGAACTACAAGAAATTCTCTGAGATACAAACCAAAAATTTATTCTAGTAGAGATTGATCCTTTATGAAAGGTGTGCTCTGGCTTTTGGTGAAGTATGTCATAGTGGTCCACCAAATTGTTTGTTCTTAAAACATACAACAAAGCACTCGTATCACAGAATAATTTTTTTGTCTTACATCCACAATCGCTATGTGTTAAACCACAGTTAAAGTCACCCCCCCAAACCACCAATTTCGAGGTATGTAAATATGGGTAAATCCGTTTAAATAAAGCTGCTCTATCAGCTTTGGACTGGGGGGCATAAATATTTAAAAGTCTGTAAATGCAGTGTGAAACAACTATATCCATGAGCATAGCTCTACCAGGTACTATATCTAAAAGTTGTAACACTTTAATAGATAAGTTGGAAAAAAATAAAATCCCTAAGCCATCACAAACAGCTTCCCCTGCTGACCAAAAGGAAACACCCCAATGCCAATCCTGACTTGCTTCTTTAATACAGGCCAAACCTGCCAGGTGTTTAAAACTTACATCAAAAACTGTATCCCCTGGCATATGAATCAGAGCATAAATCTCATAGGTGTAAAACCTCATACCATTTTTTAACAAGTCACGACCAATAAAAAGTATATTTGGGATCTCCTCCTGTGATCCTCTAAATTTCAAATGAACAGCATTTCGTCATGCAGCAGGCTCATTACCCAGTTCAAAAGTGGCTGGAAAAAGGCATTCTGCAATATTACCTTGCCACACAGAAGGAACTTCATCCTGACCAAGCTCAGTTGTTTGCCCTGGTAAAGGGGAAGCAATACTATCATGGGCAAGCATATTGGGGGGGGGGGGAATCAGGAGACTGACTTAAATCACCCTCTTCCAGTTCCTTAATATGCTCCAACATATCAGGACTAGGAGTCTTAGAAAAAAGGGTCTGATGAAATTGCAGATGGTTGACCTAAAGGAATACTGGAAATGCTGGGAATCATAGTAACTGATAAGGGCAAAGAAGCCTTTAAAGGCTTTACATTCACATCCCAGGATTTCCCATCTGGGGATCTGACCCACCCAGCAGCCTCCAAAGCTGTGGCCACATATGGAGGAGAATCAGAAGCCTCAACAGACCCCATTTGGATGAAGTTCAGTTTTTTGAGGGGGTTCTGTTTCAGGCAAGATAGATAACTTCTTGTTTGAAACACAGGTATTAATAGTTGGGTCTTCTAAAACACCCATAGGAGTCTGAGAACCCAATGTCTTTGATACATCGTTATGAGTAAGTCTTTCAGTCAAGACCAAGGTTCCTGCAGTATCTGCTGCAGACGTCAAAACAGTGATATCCATGTCAGAAGTAGAAGAAGACTCACCATTCGATTGCACAGGTGGAGAAACACGATTAGGTAGTTCCTTAGCATTCATTTCACTTTCCGAAGCTCCGGTATTAAAATAAGCACTTTCTGATTCCTGCGGGGGCTCTCCCCACGCAACTTCCATTTCCTGGTGATGCGCATCCATCAAACCGGACCGGCATTGCTCCAACTCCATCAGCAATGCATTCCACCTTTCACAATACTGCTGTTCCATGACATAAGGCTGCTCCTGGATATTTTCTTCCACACTTGTTACATTGTTCCTGGGATTGGACTCAACATCCATAGTCAGCAATGAAACTGCTGCCCATGCAGCACCTCCTTTCAAGGTAGGTTCCGTCTTTAAAAGTAGTGCAGCCGATAGCTGAGGAGGAGAGCAGCTCCTCAGCTCCCTGCACGTCCTTCTCCGTCGGTGTCTGCAAGCACTCTGACTGAAAAGTCATCCAACAGTGCCCTCCAGAGTAGGGGAATTTCCCCAGTGCCCTGGCCAAATTTCTCTCATTCACTAAAAATACCACCAACAGTTTCATCTGGTTCAAGGTCAGTTGGCATTCATCTGTATCCCCTTCCCCTTGGTCATGCCTGAAAATAGGCAGGATTTCTCTAGTGCACTTACCAGCTCAACAAAAAAATAAATAAATAATGTTGCAGATGTATGGAACAGCTCTTAGTATAGCAGCTGACATATCAAGCTCAAGTGCCCCCTACTACAGCATTGTGATTTCTCTGACAGTGAAATCACATGTGAATGACAGTCACTGAATTGCTGTTCCTAAATAGCAGGGATGTCACAGTCAGTGAGGTCATGATGCTGGTGATGTAGTCGGGGCCATATAGCTAACTATGTCAGCTGCTACACAGAGTGCTGTTTCACACATCACACATATTAACATCAGGTAAATAATCTAATTAAACAAAGGGAAAAGAACCTCAAATATATAAAAGGTATTGGTTGACTGTTTTTAAAATCTAATATTAGTTTTAGGCAGTACATAAGCTCTTTAACCCACCTGCCTAGTGTGGGGATAGAACCCATAGCCTTCTGATCTTCCAGACTCAGAGGCCAGTGTGCATGCTATATTTTGCATCTTTCATTTCTTAGTTTTTACAGAAATTCTCTCAGACTTTTTTTCTGACCACCTGATGGAATCATGAATGAGTTACATAAATGTTATTATTTTCTTCAAGGTCCAGACCCTGTACCTAAACACTCAGCACATCATATTATAAAATTAGAAAAAAACAGTCTTCTGTTTCCAGTGCTTGCAGAAAGAACTGTCAGGCAGCTAACAATCTACATTCCACAGTCTGTAATGTGACACTGAGTCTGACTTTTGTTTTCACACAAAAACAAGAGAAAATGAGTCCCCTAGGTTGCTGAAAGAACTAGAACAAATATGTTAGACTAAGCTGAACAGATAATAGAAATGCCAGTTTAAAAAGTTTTTTTGTCAATATCCTGAGAAGTTCTCAGGCACAATACAGTAGCATCCCCTTCCTCCTTCAGATGCCTAACATAGAGCAACAACTAGTAAAAATTAGAGGGGGAGTGTACTACTTTGCAGCTGTGGAGGAAAACATACCAATGTCTAAAATGGAAGTTCCAAGAAAAGCTGTTTTTAGAGCTACAGATGACAGAAGGGCTATAGGCTCCTCCCACAGCCCTAAAAATGGGCAGCGTGAGGGGAACACAGAGCCCAGAGGGCCCACACTCCCACTACCACATACCACTTATTAGTTATATTGCACTTACTCAAAAAGAAGGGAAATTAATTGCAAAAAGCATTGCTAATACATCAATTAGGGCTGAAAGTACAGTGATAAAAGTTTAGAAATGTGATGTTAGGGTACGTGTGTGTGTGTGTGTGTGTGTGTGTGTGTGTGTATATATATATATTGCAAAAAACTCAGTTAATGCATCAGTTGTGGTTTCTATTACAGTGGCAAATCACTGGAAATTCAGTGTTAGGGCTACTAACCCTACCACCCCACACCTACCTCCCCATTCTCCACAGACCAACAGGTGTCAGGGTGTGCCTTGGGTCTTTGGGCCTAATTCTCACACCATTCCATGTGCAATCAATCTGAGATGTTACAGTATAGGAAAATGTGGGGCAAACAACAGTGACCAAATTGCCAGCATAGCCATCTTATTACCCCACCTCATGTACCCTGGGACAGAGAAAGTGTAAAATGCAAGGCAAAATGTAATTCTGCACAACTGCAATGTCATTCTGCATTACAGGTACAAAATCACATTTTGGGCAGGATGTAAAAAATGACAGCTGTACTGTTCATGAAGTGGGGTGATAAAATGGGTATGTTAAAAATGTAACAGCAAAATATTGAAAAGTAGCAAAGTTGTGCTCGTGTGTAAAATAAATTCAACAGAAACATGTAACTAGGGCATTTTCAGGAATTTGCTCACCAAATTTTCAACATTGCCTTTTGGGAACCCACCTCATGAAGACTGACACTGTGAGCTCATTAATCCATCTCAAAAGTTGATTTCACACAGCAGTCATGCCATTCCATGCCATAGGAGCAAAAACACATTTCAGACAAGATATGAAAAATGACAGGTGTACCACTCATGAGGCGGTGTGAAAAAATGGCAATGTTGAAAATCTGGAGTGAAAATATTAAAAATTGATGAACTTACAAGCGTGAGTAGAAACATCAAAAAGCAGACTTGTAACATGAACATCTGTGGGCTTTATTGCACCAGATTTCTATATGAGCTTTTGGGGACCTCCCCTCATGAACACTAGCACTGTCATTTCATTAATGGGTCCTGAAAGGTGATGCCATGCAGTGATTGTGAAATCACCTTTTAAGACTGAGAAACAAGATAACAGTGACAGTGTTCATGAGGAGCAGTCCCAAAAAGCCCATGTTGAAAATTTGGTGCAACAATTTTGAAAAATGCCTGAGATATTAACATAAGTTCAAAACCCCATAGACAGCCATTATACAGCACTTACCTTTATTCTTCAGTTTGTGGCTCCGCTTTGAAGAGTGTAGATTTGTCCCAGTGCAGAGAACATTCCAGTCAGCTTCCTCCAGAGGTAAGTGTGGGCTAAGGGTGTGTGTGTGGTGAGGTTGGTGCGCAAAGGGAGGTTGGTGATCGGGGAGGGGGATGGGGAGATAACGAGGGACCTTATTCTTTTTTACATGATTTAAAAAAAAATAAAAAGACGTCAGGGGACTGTTTACTTTTTTGCATGTATACACTATTGGAAAACGATTTTGTGACACTGGGGGTGGGCTCCTCAGTGCCACACAGTACTGGTGGTGGTGGTGGGGTATAATATAACTGGGGACACTGGGATTGTGCTCCCCAGTGTCCCTCCTTGGGGAAGGTGACTGTCGATGCAGGCATTGGGCACTCCATTGTCAGAAATTTAGGAGAGGTTTTCTTTTGTTGGGGACACTGGAAGTGGGTTCCCCAGTGTCCTTTTCTGGGACGGGGGCATCTAGTGCCAGCATGGGGACTGGGCACCCTGATGTTGGCATAAACATTTATTTTTGGGATTTTTATCTGACAAACTATGATCTTACTTCATATCTTGCCATACAAAGTAGGATCGTAAGTCATACTACACCAATACGAAACAGGAATTACATTATTAAATAAAGGACATTTTAAGGATATAATTTGTCCAATAAAGTGCAAAATGCATCTAAGGGGTCACGATAAGCAAGCTATATGTGTTGGTTCATCTCCAGAATATAATTTTCGGAGGTTTCCATTTTTATTTCAGACATAACTGCAAATAAGATGGCATACATACAAGGTAGGAATTTCTCTATATGAAGCAGGATTCCTACTTTTATTAATAGAGCTATCACGAAGTCCTTACTGAGCATGCTCAGAAATGTCTTTTTTCAGATTTTTAATTGGAATAACTTGAAAACTGCTATTTTTTTTACCAGACTAGCAAAAGGCACATCTGTGTGGTAGCCCCTTTCTGTCCTGAAAATTTCACACACAAAAAGCAAACCCTCTAGGCTGAAGGCAAGTTCAAAGAAAAATCCCAGCAAAGTCAATGAGTGAAAACATGTTTTATTAACCTCTCCATAACTCAGAGACTGCACTGACAACCAGAATGTAACTTGCAAAATCAAGAATCCACCCCACAGGAAGGTGCATAACAAATTTCATCCAAATTCGTTGCAAGGATATTAACCCTTAGAAGACTGTGGACGTATATATGTCCAGAATCTATATACGTTCACACATATTCAGTTCAGCGCACAATTTTGAGTTTATCATTGAACTGCCTACTCAACCCTAACTGTAAGGGTGCTACTACATCCTTATAATATATGGGCCCTAAATATTTTGGGTGGTGTTATGTTTTATTTTTGTTGTACTCATTATGACCTTTCATTTGATATGTACCTTTTCCCTTAACTTCAAACATTAATGGAGTTATGGCTAGTTAAAAATTAAATATAGAAAAAAAATAAGTCCAATTTTGTTTTTTGTATGGAGGATTCTTTCTTTTTTTGTGAGAATGACACATGCTCAAGAAAAAATAATCCATCATACAAAGAAAGAATGTGAAAAAAACTAAGTAGAAATTATTTTTTCATAGGAAGGAATATTTTTTTTCTTGACATTGTGTTATACTCATGAAAAAAGATGCCTTTATATGAAAAAAAATGCAAAAGATGCCATAAGTTCAAATTATTTTTTGTATGAAGGCAATTTTGTTTTCTATGGCCAATTGGCCATACAAAAAAAAAGAAAATCGTCTCATGAGAAAAGATTTTTAAATTGTGTTAAAAACACATTTTCTCAGCCGACCCTTTGGTGCTGAGGGTTGAGGCACTGGACGCCACACCTCGTGCCATGCTGGTGGCCTGGGTTCTGGAATGGTCTTGGGGTTGCCGAGGGTGGACTGGGGAGGAGGATTGAGCTGCAGGGATGATCAGAGATCTGAAGGAGTGAAATGAGGGGATAGTAAGGTTGGATAAAAGGAAAGTATAAAATAAAAAAAACATTTTTGATAGGATAAAGCAATGGGGCCAGATGGGGTGCACCCCAGGGTCCTTAAAGAACTAAGATAGGTGGTGGCTGAACCTCTGGCTATCCTGTTTATCCAATCACTGGAAACAGGGGAGGTACCCAAAGACTGGAGGAGAGCAGATATAGTCCCCTTATACAAAAGTGGGAACAAAGAGGAAGCAGGGAACTACAGACCAGTCAGCCTCACCTCAGTAGTGGGGAAGATCATGGAAGCACTACCGAAGGAGAGATTGGTGGAACATCTGGTTGTCAATGGACTACAGGACCCAAGGCAGCATGGTTTCACCAGGGGGAGGTCATGTCAGACCAACCGTGTTGAATTTTTTGACTGGGTGACTAGGGAGGTGGATCAAGGGAGGGCAGTGGACATGGCCTATCTGGACTTCAGCAAGGCCTTTGACACTGTGCCACATAGAAGACTATTACACAAACTGGGGAATATGGGTGTGGGCAGGACAGTAGTGTGGTGGGTAGGTAACTGGCTGGGTGGCAGGACACAGAGGTGGTGGTAAATTGCTGTCACTCCACAGAGGAAGAGTGATCAGTGGGGTACCACAGGGATCAATGCTGGGACGGTCCTATTCAACATCTCCATCAGTGACATTCTGCGGGACCTAGAAGGTAGAATTTCACTGTTCACTGATGACACAAAGCTCTGTAACAGAGTAGACACACCAGAGGGTGTAGACAGAATGAGAAGGGACCTGCAGAAACTTGAAGAATGGTCAGGGGTTTGGCAGTTGAAATTCAATGCAAGGAAGTGCAAGATAATGCATATGGGGCACAAAAAACCCTGGCACAATATATCAGTTGGGGGGTGAGGATATAGCATGCACCAAGCAGGAAAGGGATCTTGGGGTTATCATCTCTGATGACCTCAAGGTAGGGAAACAATGTGACAAGGCAGAAGGTAAAGCAAATAGGATGCTGGGGTGTATAGGCAGGGGCATCACCAGCAGAAAAAGGGATGTCATAATTCCCGCTATACAAGACACTAGTGAGGCCCCACCTGGAGTACAGTGTACAGTTCTGGAGTTCATACCTATGTAAGGACATAGACAGGGTAGAGAAGGTTCAGAGGAGGGCAACAAAGATGGTGCATGGATTGCATCACAAGTCCTATGATGACAGGTTGAAGGAACTGAACATGTACTCCCTGGAGGAGAGGAGGGAGAGAAGGGATATGATAGAGACATACAAGTATCTTACAGGGAGGAACAGGGTGCAGGAATACACTATTTTTAAGAGAAAAAGATGTTCCAGGACTAGAGGGCATGGGATGAAGTTGGAGGGAAGATGATTCAGAGGAAACATGAGGACGAATTTCTTCACAGAATGGGTAGTGGACATGTGGAACATCCTGCCAGAGGAAGTGGTAGAGGCAGAAACAATCACAGGATTTAAGAATGCATGGGATAGACATAAAGGAATTCTGGAGGTCAGGGGTAAGGGGCAACAGACTTCTAGGAAAACATAAACTGAACTTACAAGCTCAAATGGGCAGACTGGGTGGGCCATAGGCCCTTATCTGCCGACACTGTCTATGTATCTATGTATTTTCTGTGTCAGTTTTCCAAAAATTAACTGCAGAATACTTCAAATAGGGTCTCTACTATCAAACTACATGTGTTGGTGTGTTTCACTTATATCATTTTTATAGAATTTGACATTTAAAAAAATGGAAACAAAATGGTAGCCATATAAAAGAGTTTTTTTTCTTATGAAAAAAGATTGCCCTCCCCCCAAAGAAAACAGAATCATTTTTCATATGGGCTAAATTCTTTTTTTTTGTATGAAACAGCTATCCAAAAAGACTGTACTGAGCATGCTCAGAACTTAAATAATATCAAAGTCTTATAATTCTGGAATGGATTAATATTTTTTCACCAAAACTGCAAAAAGTGCCACTCTGGCCCAAGCCCTTTCTTACCTAAAAATTTGAAAGCAAAATTGCTTTCCATCTGGGTGCTATGTAATGACAAAAAAAATGTTTTTCATTTATTTTGCTATCTAGCTTTCAGAAGCAACAACTCTCACCAGACCATGTGTGCAAACATTTGTACAAATCTGTTGAACAGTGGTAAAGCAATTAAAATGCAAAGTTAGGGGGTTAACATTAAACAGTCTACTCAATCCTAACTATAGTGGTTCTACCGTGCCACTAAAACATAAAGATTTGCTGTGAGGCTAGATATAGATATAGATACAAGAACCATATATAACATAGATAAAACAATGTGTCTGCATGGTTCTATGATGCCGGTTTGACAATTTTGTTGTTGACTGACATCACACCGATGGGTTTATGTCAATTACAATTTGCAGTTGACATAAATCCGGCAGGAGATCCCAATGGTTTTTCTATCATGGAGCTTTGCCACCCGGACCCCCCCATGCAAGCAGCTCTGCCTCCACACATCCCAAACTTAAGGATTATCCACTCTGACTTGGAGTTGATTCAGGAAGGGGGTGCAGGACCGGGGCACAGAGTGCTGGGGTCTTGGGTGGACCATTACAGTGAAATGTCAATGTTGTCAGCATTGATGTGTTCACTGTAATGGTGTTGCCATACAGGGGGCATACCTGTATGCATAATGATGGCACAATATTAACCATGAAAAAACATCACAAGTATGTTCCATACCTGAGGGTACCTGTAGAGCCCCAGAAGTCTCGCCATTGGGATGGATGTGGCTGACACATCATCTCCAATAATCCCAGAGAGTGTGGAGCTGGATTGGCAGTTATAATTTGGAACAGAATTCTCCTGACCTGATAACATCTGCATAGTACTATGAAGGGCTCGCATTATGGAATTGCAAGAGTCATAAATCCGGAATCCCAAATACATATTTGGCAATAGTTGATGAACCTGATTTATCTGATGAGTGGCAAAACCAGCACAAGCTATGTTCTTGTATGCTTTAATTATAAACCTGGGAAATAATTTTAATTAAATACATTTATATAATGTAGGTAATAGTCACAACTCACAGACAAATACATTTATTTTAGGCATTCATGCACTCTAAATAAGAAGAAATAATTTATCTTCAGTTTTGACATTTGGCTCTACTTTAGACAGGTTACAAATGTTCACTTAACCAGTGGGTGAGCAGCTTAAATGATGCCTGATGCTATCACAATAGATTCTGCTGGTCACAAGGAAGAGCTTTGATGTCAAACACAAACAGCTGCATTTTCGTAATGATATTGTTTTTATGCTGTTATGAGAGATTCATGCTTGCCTCTTTTTAATATTCTGCAATGTTTGTATTTTTCCTTGAAACCCTGTATATTCTTGTCTTGCCTGTAAATTACTTGTGATCTCTGGAGTTGCACCTGAAAATAGACATTTGTTTGTCTAGTGTGCTTACCTGGTAAACACAAGCTAAATAAATAACATACATTCACTAAACACTCATTTAATAGCTTTGCAAATTAAAGTAAATTGGATGCTTAATGTCCTGGCATACAATATGATGTCTGTTATCTCATGCAAGGAGATTAGGCTTATAGAATTCACTCAAGGCTCTGTCACTTCTGTTATGATTCTGCACCTTCATTTATGATGATACATAGCATATTATGAGTCAATCAATCTGAAATAGAAACAGGCAAAATTTAGAAATGCTGTGAACAAGAACTTCATTGAAACAGTGGTGGACACCTACAGTAGAATAGTCTTTCAATGCAGGTGCTGGGGACAAAAACAGTGGTGGGCTTCAAGCATGCATGGTATAGGCACCACAGAAACTTGGTCAGAAAGGGGGATAGTAGCTGAAGATCAGGTAGGGTCTGGGGTGAAACTACAGGCAATGACAAAATAGACAGAATGGGTTGGCCAAGATGTCCTTGTCAGCCAAAAAATTCTGTGTTTTTATGTTTCTATATAACCAACATGGAACTCATATTAAGATTTAAGTCAAACCTTAAGGCTACCACTGATAAAACCTAAGAAGCAGAGGCCATAATGATTACAGAAGTGGTGAAAACTGACAATGATACCTGTACTATAAACAGTGCAAGCATACTAACATACTAAGATACCAGCAGAGTAGACCTAATGGTCTATTGAGTCTGCTCAAAAATCAGCACCCAGTTCGAGGCTGTTAAGGGATTAAGGAAAGCAAATAATCAAATCAATAATTGTCATAATAATTACAGAAATGAAAGCCAAATGAAGAATAGAAGATAAAAGAGAAATGTTTCCTGGCAATACTGCTTGCAAGCTTTAAATTCAAAGTTAAGCAAAGAATATCAAGCAGAAGAAAAAATGTAAATGCTATCATAGCAAGTATACTGAAATACCACATGAAACAGAGCAGCTATGCCCTGGCCTGAAGCATGTAACCATACATTTTAGAAGTTAATTGCTACTTATCTTAATACTTGCATTGGTGAGTGGAGATATCAAGACCAACCCGAGACCAAAGTAACAAGCCAGCATTGTCAAAACAACATATGAAATTGCCAGAAGCCTTGTAGGACAAAAGGTACTACTAGAATATTAGATAAAAGAAGGGAAATATGATATTGTAGGAATCTCAGAAATATGGCTTACAAAAAAAATTTAGTTGCATAATTTTGTATAAAAAATGTGAATTAACTAGATGTGACAGGCTGCATAGAGGGGGAGGGGTAGCATTATATATTAAAAGCCACCTTGCACAATTGGAAACCGGTTTTTCAGGAAACATTGAAGTTGTAGAACTGATCCTAGTCCATATTATCAAGTTGAAAATGTGTGTTAGGGTAATTTACTCCCAGCCTAAAGTAAAGGTTTCTATGCAATAACATTGAATGTACATTGGCAAAAAACAGTTTTGTCAATATACACCCCTGCATATGGAAAAAGGGCATTGGGGCCTTACATTTTTTTATGTTTATGCAGGGGGCTGTGTCCCCCACCCTCACCTCCAAATTCTCCTGCTAAATGATTCTCAACTCCAGGGAGGTGCATGTTGGGGTTGCAAAATTTGTTTTTAAATTCGGCCAGGTGCAACAAAATGTTTGTGTGCCCAGACCAAAACCCAACACCCTCGCAAATGAAGCCTGCAACCCAGTCACCACACCACAGTGCAGATCAGCAGCCTGTCACCACAACATGCCACAGACACCCTCCCTACCCTTCTCCCATGCTCACTCCCCTGGTGCACACCTGTATATATAGTGACAGACTGTTACTATACATACAGTCACCCCCCCATCCAGTAGCCCTCTGATAAGGCATTGCTATTGAGTCACCCACTTTGTGAACACTCAATAACAAGCACCCTTATCACTGGATACCAAAGTAAAGATTACAGCTTTTGAGATTTTGTCTGTGAAAATGAGTACTCTAATTGGACAAAAGAGGCAATCTTAACTTGTGACTTCAGTACAGCAATGGGGAGCAGCCAGAGGCTGTAAACTTGAAACTGAGTTTTGAGCTCTGGGATTAACATAGATAGTAAATACCCCATTACACAAAAACACTCTCTCATACAATGGAAATATTCTGGATCTAATTTGTAAAACCAGGGGCATTAAACTGATAAATCACAAGGTTTGGGCACCCAATTTTGGGGACCTTTGTTACATAGAAAGCAATATGGAATATAGTTATGAGAATGAAATTTGATGCAAAATAAATATTCATAAAAAAAAAATCCTGCACTAAACACCAAAAGCAGTAGATGCTCAAGCACTCTTCTCAAAGGTGCTTCATTTTATTTGTGGCAATGTGCAAAATATTCCAGACACATTTTTGAAGAAACACTTCTTTTTCTCAATGGATTGATTGAGAAAGGACGTGTTTCTTCTGAAATGCATCTGGAGAATTTAGCACACTGCATTTTGCACATTGCTACAAATACAATGAAGAACCTTTGAGAAGATTGTTTGAGTGTCTACTACTTTGGGTGGTGAGTGCAGGATTTTTCTTGAAGAACGTTTTGGATTTTTTATCCCTGCACCACCAGCCCCTGTGCAGCCTCTTCTTCTGTTTGACTTACTGCAAAATAAATATGTTAATGATTCAAAAAAACTCTAATAGAACATCTTTCCAAAAATGGCTAAGTTGAATAAATTGGGAGCGCACAAATCTGATACCAGATGTAGATCTAGTAGTTAGAGATTTTACAAAAACATATGTAGAAATATGTGACAATAATGCCCCTTTTAAAAAAGTGAAAGAACAAGAATAACACCATCCATTGGGTAGATGAGAAAATTAAAAAACAAATAAGATGAAAGGATAGGGTTTGGAAAGAGGCAAACTGGTCCCTGAAAGCTGAAAAGTGGGAATTGCTTAATAAAATCTGAAACAAATGCAAAAGTATTATTAAAAAGGCAAAGAAAATATATTACCAAAATAAAATAAATCAGACAAGAAATCCTGCTCAGTACTGGAAACTTATAAAACAATTTTAAGGAAACACAATGAAAGAAAAGGATATAAAAATACAAGATGAGAAGGGAATGGATATGTTTACTTATGAGATAGCAACAACTTGAATTGTTACTTTTGTCATCTCCCTGATATAAATATAAATTATTCAGTAGATGACACTAGCCCAATACTTGGCATTTTAAATAAAGAATTATAACCTGAGAGTAAACTACCGCACTTTTACTTTCGAGTTATAAAACTAAATGAGGTTCAAAAACAAATAAGTAAATTAAACTCACAATAGGCCACTGGGTTGGACCAAGTGGGAATAAAATTCTTAAAATATTCAGTAGAACAAGTAACTCCAACATTGTCTACCTTATTTAATGTAAGTTTACAACAAAACGTATTTCCAGATTTTTGAAAAAATTCCAAAGTCGAACCAATCTTTAAGGAATGGACAAGGGATAATTAAACAAACTACCCTCCAATTGCTGTTATCTACCATCTCAATGGTCTTTGAAATATTATGTGCTGAAATATATTAGTACTTTGCAAAATACAAATTGCTAACAAACAGCCAGATAGGTTTTAATGCATGGAAGTCAATGGACACTGTGCTTGCAGACTTCATCAATGCAGTATCAAATGGACTGGAGTCGATGGAGTCTATCAGCACTGTGTTTGTCGACCTCTCCACGGTCTTTGATTTGGCCGACTATCACATCTTGATGAAATGGTTAATGCTTGTTGGCATGTCTAATCAAGTGAAGACCTGGATGATCTCATGTTTAACAGAACATATGCAGCAGGTCTGCATAGATGGAATTCTGTCAGATAGGGAGAGGAACTTTAGGGCTGCACCCCAGGGTCTATCCTGGGTCCCATAGTGTTCCTCCTATATATATAAACACCCAGCCACATCTGATAGAAAGATGTATGATCTATCTTTATGCTGATGATATGGCCTTAACAAGTAGAACCAAAGATAATGTGGAGTTGGAGACCACTCTGCAGACTAATTTTGACAACCTATAACCCTGGCTACATAGCTCAAAAATGGTTTTGAGCAAGAGAACAACACAAGTAATGCTGTTCAACCCTCAACACATAGCAAAGGTACAAAATAATAGTCTGACTATATTTTCCCTAGATAAATACAAATTGGAAGAGGTAACATCTTATAAGTGTCTTTGGGTGCATTAAGACAATAAACTTACCTTTGAGGAACATGTGACCAGTGATCTAGGAAAAATCAAAGTCAGACTGGGGGTATTTTGATCGAGAGTTTCAATATTACCAAAAAAAAATTAGGATTCTTGAGCAACTACTACTCCCCTTACTAGAGTATGGGAGTCTAATATATCAACATGCTACAAAAATCCTGCTAAAAAGACTGGTTAAAACATACTACAGAATGTCTCAATTTGTATTAAAATGTCAATACAGTAGAGCTAGTTATTTTCACTCAAAGTAAATTTAGCGCAAACACAAATGCAACCATAATTGCGTAAAATTATTTTAGCGCTAAGTCACAATCTTCACATTCATTATAATGGAAAAAATATTAAAAGTGCTAATTAGCGCAAATTTATTTGCATGCAAATTGGTGCATCAGTGAAAATAGTGAAAATTATTTGACAGTGAAAATTTCAAGTTCTACAGTATATTACACATCATTGTAGCCTTCTGCAACAGCTCAACTGGGCTCCTTTGAAATCCAGAAGAAAAAACAGATAGGGTTAAAAGCATATGTAGAATTTGGAGATGAAAGTTCAAATAAAGCCAAAAATGAAAATAATTTAAATAAATATGATCTGAGAGATCTAAAACACAGATGTTTAATGATCCCTTTGAGAGTAATGTATAAAGTAAGATGCAAAGAAAGTACTTTCTTTCAAAAACCTGGAATTTGATAGATCCTGAAATTTGTAAGGCAAAAAATATAGGACAGTTTAAAGCAGGCATAAATAAAATGTGGAAAGATAAATGCCTTTGCCTAGGGTAGTATAAAAAGAATTCTTGTAATCTTTGGGATGATTGCAATAAACTGTTTCTCTGTCTGTAACTTGGATGTGACCTCCTAAATAAATATCTGTATGTTCATGTAGAAATCGAAGATACTGATGTTTATCTCTGTGTTAACAAACATTTGCTACAAATGTTTGGGGGGGTGATGAGGTACAGGATGATAGCAATAAACTATTTGCTCCTTTTGAAACTTAGATGTAATGTCTTAAACTAACATCTGTTCTTTTATAATTTGTAGAAACTGAGTCTTACAGTATGTTAATTAATGTTTGTTTTAACTGTTTATATATCAATCCAGAAATATAATTCATATCAAACTTGAAACATTTCCAATGTAACTGTAATGCTTCTATTGCTTACATGTCAGTGTGGAACTATGATAAATTTAAACCTGAAATTCTCTTAATGTAACGGTATGCATTCAACAGGACAACTTTCTAAAACAGGGCCTTGCAGTTCTAAAAGTTACTTCCTGTAAAAAATAAAGGTTTTATCTACATCTATCTATCTATCTATCTATCTATCTATCTATCTATCTATCTATCTATCTATCTGTTTAACGGCCAAGTCAAACAATGCAAATAATTTAGGGAGGAACCACTCAAATCCAGTGTAAGATGTCTAGGGCCAAAAGACCTTCTTCATGGACCAGCGAAGTGCAACAGGGGGTGAGAGAGAAGTGAATAGCAATCCAAAAGTACAAACACTGCCATAATGAGACAGATAGGAATGAGTACGACAAGATCTCAATGAAGGGACTTGCCAAGGTTGGAGGAATGGTCAAAAGTGTGGAAGCTTAGATTAAATGCAAAGAAGTGCAAAGTAATGCACCCAGGAAACAAAAACCCATGGGAAATGTACACAATGGGGGGTACTAACAACAACAAAAATGGAAAGGGACCTGGAAATAGTAATTTCAGATGACCAAACGATAGGCAGGAAATGTGAGAAGGCAGTAAGGAGAGCTGGGGGGATACTGGGAAACACAGGGAGAGGCATCACCAGTAGAAAACAGGAAGTTGTCATCCCTCTATACAAAGAGTTTGTGATACCTCATGGGGAGTACTGTGTGCAGTTCTGGAGACCCCATCTCAGCAAGACATAGACAGGATGGATGCTGTCCAGAGGACAGCAACTAAAATGGTGCAGGGTCTGCACCAGGAACCATATGAAGAGAGAGACTAAAGAAGCTTAATATATATACCCATGAGGAAAGGAGTGAGAAGGGGGACATGATAGGAACTTTCAAGTACCTCAAGGGAATCAACATAGAAACATAGAAACATAGAACTTGATGGCAGATAAGGACCGCTTGGCCCACCTAGTCTGCCCATTTTCCTACCTAACAGATAAGCTGCAGATCCTAGTTAACCAACAGCTTACTTCCTCCTACCCCCCACTAGGACTGCCTTATGCCTGTCCCATGCATTCTTGAAGTCCCCCACTGTTCTTGACTCCACGACCTCCTCAGGGAGGCTGTTCCATGCATCCACAACCCTCTCAGTGAAAAAATACTTCCTCACATTACCTCTGAGCCGTCCCCCCATCTTCAAATTGTGCCCCCTTGTTCTTGCACATCTCTTTTTCTGGAAGATGCTACCCTCTTGGACTTTGTTAATTCCCTTGAGGTACTTGAAAGTTTCTATCATGTCCCCTCTCTCCCTTCTTTCCTCAAGGGTATACATATTAAGCTCCTTTAGTCTTTCTTCGTATGTCTTCTGGTGCAGACCCTGCACCATTTTGGTTGCCCTTCTCTGGACTGCCTCCACTCTGTCTATGTCTTTGCTGAGATGGGGTCTCCAGAACTGCACACAGTACTCCAGATGGGGTCTCACCAATTGTCTGTACAGAGGGATAACAGGAAACTTCCTGTTTTCTACTATTGATGCCTCTTCCTATGCATCCCAGTATCCTCCCAGCCTTCCTTACTGCCTTCTCACATTGCTTGCCCACCTTTAGGTCATCTGATATAATTACCCCCAGGTCCCTTTCTATTTTTACTGTTGTCAGTATCTCACCCCCCATTGTGTACGCTTCCTCTGGATTTTTGTTTGCCATGTGCATTACCTTGCACTTCGTTGCATTGAATCTGAACAGCCATACATTTGACCATTCCTCCAACCTTGCTAAGTCCCTTCTCATCCTTTCCACTCCATCTTGTGTATCAACCCTGTTGCAGATCTTTGTGTCATCTGCAAAGAGACATACTTTTCCTTCCTTCAACAAAGTCAAAGAGGGTAGAATCTTTCAGAAAAAAAAGATGTGCAAGAACAAGAAGGCACAGTTTGAAGGTGAAGAGGGGATGGCTCAGGGACAAAGTGGGAACATATTTTTTACAGAAATGGTGGTGGATGCATAGAATGGTCTTCCTGATGAGGTTGTGGGGTCAAAAACAGTGGGGGAATTCAAGAATAAATGGGACAGACATAAGGCAATTCTTGTGTGGGGTAGGAGGAAGTAGACTGTTTGTTAACAAGGATCAGCAGCTTATTCAATAGGTAGGGGAATGGGCAGACTGGGTGTGCCAAGTGGTCCTTATCTGCCATCAAAGTTTATATTTCTATGAGTTCATTAAAAAGGTAAGATCAGCAAAGGTGGCTAAGGAGCTGAGACTAGCACAGGGAATTGGGAAAAGGGAACATTGTTTAACCAGGAGTAACACACTAAGTCAAAGCTTGTTTCCAGATGTGACCTGGGAGCACAATGAAGGTAAATGACTTGCTCAGAATCACACAGTATGCACCTAGGCAGCTGTGGGATTCAAACCCAGTTCTCCAGATATGCAGCCTAGAGCCTTACCCGACTGTACTGTACCGTACTGCCTCTTAAATTAGGGAGGGGGAGAATTAATTTTATAAATCTGTCAGGTGAAGAAGGAAAGGGTGGGCAAATTAACAAGTTGAAGAAGAGAGGGAACTGGGCTGAATGGTTGGTAGAGCAAGCAGAGGTACTTAATGAGTACTTCTGCTCTGTATTTACTAGAGAGAGGGAAGGTCCGTTATCATGGGGGTGTAAGAAGGGGACAAAGGTGGGAGGGGCAGTCACAGATTTTGAGATCCAGGTGGTGAGGGTAAGGGAGGGTCTGAAGTCTTTAAGGACTGATAAAGCCCCAGGACCCAATGGAATCCACCCCAGAGTCCTAAAGGAACTGGCAGATGTCCTGGCTGCTAAATTGATGGAATTGTTCAGTTTCTCTCTCCAGTCAGGCTGGGTACCCCTGGACTGGCAGCTCAGCGCATGTGGTGCTACTACACAAGATTGAATTGTGGGATGAACCAGAAAACTACAGGCTGGTCATTCTGATGTCTATAATGGGTAAACTGATGGAGGCCATACTGAAGGAAAAGATGGTGGAGTTCCTGGGGGCAAATGGCTGAATGGATGGAAACCACCATGGGTTTATTAATAGCAGATCGTGTCAGACCAGCCTAACTGAATTTTTCAATTGGGTACACACTCACTGGACAATGGAAGGCTGGTTAATGTCCACTACTTGGACTTCAGCAAGACCTTTGACTCAGTCCCCCATGGTAGACTGATATGGCAATTGATGAACCTAGGATTGGAGGGAAAATGGTGGGCTGGATAGCAAATTGGCTCAGTAACCAAGAACAGAGGGTGGTAGCTGGTGGAGTTTTCAGAAACCATGGCCATCATCAGCAGAGTTCTCTAGGGTTCAGTACTGGGCCGAGTACTGTTCATTGCAAGTATCAGGGATGGTGTTAGGAGCAGGATAAGCCTGTGTGTGAATGATTCCAAGTTGGAAACAGTGGTAGACAGCAATGAGGGTAAGAGGACTTAGAAAAGTTGAAGAGATGGGCACACACTTGGCAGCTGGGTTTTAAGGCCCATAAGGGCAGCGTACCACATCTAGGTCATGGGAACCCTGGGCACAGCTATCTGCTGATAGAATACAGCTGCCAACTTCTTTGGGGGAAAAAGATCTAGGGTGGTCATGGATACCAAAATGAGCAACTCAGAACAGTGCCAAAGAGTGGCAGCTAAAGCAAATAAACTGTTGGGGTGTATATCTAGGGGGATAACATCTAGAAGAAGGGAAGTGATCATGCCCCTATATAACTCCTTAGTGAGACCTCACTTGGAGTACTGTGCATAGTTCTGGAGACCTTATTTAAAGAGGGTTGTTGACATTTGGAAAAGGTTCAGAGGTGAGCCACTAATATAATCCACAGTCTGGGGACATGTCCTATGGGAAAAGACTGGCAGAACTGAACATGTATTTCCTTGTGGACAGAAGGGAAAGGGGGCTATGATATGGGTGTTCAAATATATGAAGGGGTTCTACAGGTTGGAAACTGAGGGGAATTTTATGCTGAAAGGGAAGGGTAATGTGAGGGGTCACAAACTGAGGGAGGTTCAGAAGGAAAATCAGGAGACATTATTTAATAGAGAGTAATGGTATCTTACAATGCACTGCCAGGAGGTTCAGTGGCAAAGACATGGTGGAGGGATTCAAGGTGAGGTGGTACAGGTACAGGGGCAGGGTGCGAGTAGGGGGAAGATTAACAGAGACAGCTGCTGAAATTTAAATCAGGATCTGCAATCAGGCAGGCAAGATAGACCATTGGGCCTAATCTGCTGGTGACTATGTATGTATATAAGGAAAATAAAGACAGGCCATTGTCAACCTACACAGAAAGAACCCTGGCAGGATATTCAACATCCTGAAGGAGGAAATCAGGAAATGGCTACCCCTTCCCCTCATATTCAGTTCTTGCCTCTCCCCTCTCTCTTCTCCACCTGCCCTTCTGGGTCACCAGTGTGCACAACCTAACCCCATCCTTTTTACTCCAACAGCACTTGCATACTACCTCGAGCCTGCTACAGGTACACTCATGCACTATAAATGGTTTTTTAGCATTATTACTGTTTTGTACGTTCATATGTTCTTTTGTATGATTTAAGACATGTATTGTAATTTACCCAATGTTCCACTACTGTTTATTGTACAATACCTTGTGTTCCAACTGTTGTACAATCTTACAATGTTGTATTGTTTGTACAACCCACACACTATTGTAACTGATCATCCTTCACAACACTATGTAACCTTTCCCCCCAGGTTGCACCGTAAGACAAGCAACTTGTTGCTCTGTGTGCCCTCTTGGTGAAACATTTCAAGAAAGAAAGAAATGCTATGGAACAAGAAATGGGAAATCAAAATGATCAAAAGGGAGTAAAATAAAATAGGGCTTATATAGTTTACACCAAAGGACTTGCAAAAGCTAAAGTAGAAAATAGGGAGAGGTTATAAATAATAGTTTATGATTTGATTACATGATTATGGGTGATGAACTAGTCTGAAAAAATATAAAGGATATGCGATAGGGACTTGTTGCATAAATGATTTATCTTCACAAGAGCAGTTTGTCCCCAGGTAACCTAGTGAGTGTTGTAAGCCCTGAGTGATGGGTCCAAGGTCAAACTGCTTGAGTGATGATAAATAATTTATATAACAGGGTCCCCATCACATATTCCATTTATGCAATAGGTTGGGATCTTGTGTCTTTAAGTTATTCTTTTAATCAATATTTTGTTCTGTTTAAATTTATACAGGTTTACATAGATACATAGATACATAGACAGTGTCGGCAGATAAGGGCCTATGGCCCACCTAGTCTGCCCATTTGAGCTTGTAAGTTCAGTTTGTTTTCCTAGAAGTCTATTTCCCCTTACCCCTGACCTCTAGAATTCCTTTATGTCTATCCCATGCATTCTTAAATCCCGTGATTGTTTCAGCCCCCACCACTTCCTCTGGCAGGGTGTTCCACTTGTCCACCACCCGTTCTGTGAAGAAATTCTTTCTCATGTTTCCTCTGAATCGTCCTCCTCAACTTCATCCCATGCCCTCTAGTCCTGAAACATCTTTTTCGCTTAAAAATAGTGTTTTCCTGCACCCTGTTCCTCCTGTAAGATACTTGTATATCTCTATCATATCCCCTCTCCCTCCTCTCCTCCAGGGAGTAAATGTTCAGTTCCTTCAACCTGTCTTCATAGGACTTGTGATGCAACCATGCACCATCTTTGTTGCCCTCCTCTGAACCTTCTCTACCCTGTCTATGTCCTTACGAGGTATGGTCTCCAGAACTGTACACTGAACTCCAGGTGGGGCCTCACTAGTGTCTTGTATAGCGGAATTATGACCTCCTTTTCCCTGCTGGTGATGCCCCTGCCTATCATCCCAGCATCCTACTTGCTTTACCTGATGCCTTGTCACACTGTTTCCCTACCTTGAGGTCATCAGAAGACAACCCCAAGATCTCTTTCCTGCTTGGTGCATGCTATATCCTCACCCCCAACTGATATATTGTGCCAGGTTTTTTGCCCATATGCATTATCTTGCACTTCCTTGCATTGAATTTCAACTGCAAACCCTGACCATTCTTCAAGTTTCTGCAGGTCCCTTCTCATTCTGTCTACACCTCTGTGTGTCTACTCTGTTACAGAGCTTTGTGTCATCAGCGAACAGTGAAATTCTGCCTTCTAGATCCTGTGCAATGTCACTGATGAAGATGTTGAATAGGACCGGTCCCAGCACTGATCCCTGTGGTACCCCACTGGTCACTCTTCCCTCTGTGGAGTGACAGCCATTTACCACCACCCTCTGTGTCCTGCCACCCAGCCAGTTACCTACCCACACACTACTGTCCTGCCCACCCATAGTCCCCAGTTTGTGTAATAGTCTTCTATGTGGCACAGTGTCAAAGGCCTTGCTGAAGTCCAGATAGGCCATGTCCACTGCCCTCCCCTGATCCACCTCCCTAGTCACCCAGTCAAAAAATTCAATGAGGTTGGTCTGACATGACTTCCCCCTGGTGAAACCATGCTGCCTTGGGTCCTGTAGTCCATTGACAACCAGTTGTTCCACCAATCTCTCCTTCAGTAGTGCTTCCATGATCTTTCCCACCACCGAGGTGAGGCTGACTGGTCTGTAGTTCCCTGCTTCCTCTTTGTTCCCACTTTTGTATAAGGGGACTACATCTGCTGTCCTCCAGTCTTTGGTACCTCCCTGTTTCCAGTGATTGGCTGAACAGGATAGCCAGAGGTTCAGCCACCACCTCTCTTAGTTCTTTAAGGACCCTAGGTGCACCCATCTGGCCCCATTGCTTTATCAGCTCTTATTACTTCCAGTTCCTTCAGGACCCTTTCTCGTGTAAAGGGACTTGTGTCCATTCTGCACCATTCTCACCTTGTACTCCCTTCAGACCCATTCGCCCCTCTTCCTTAGTAAGACTGAGCAGAAATACCTATTCAATATGTCAGCTTTACTGTTGTCATCCTCATGACCCCCATCCTCCCCTTCAGTCTCACTATCCCTCCCTTTGTCCTTCTTTTCCTTATGTACCTGTAAAGGTTTTGTCCCCTTTAACCACTGATTTTGCAATGTGTTCTTCTGTCTGAGCTTTGGCTTCCCTTACTGACTTCCTGCCTCCCTTTGTTTCTCCTGGTACTTCTCCTATCCCCTTCTGCCTGTGTCTTTTGTATTGCCTGAATGCAGTCTTTTGGCTTTCACTTTCTTTGCTACCTCTTTGGAAAACCATAATGGTCTCCTCTTTCTTTTCCTCTTGCTAACCTGCTTAATGCATAATTCTGTTGTTCTTATAATCCCCATTTTAAATACTGCCACTGTTCCTCAATCCCTGATTCCTGTCCCATTCCCCTTAATGCCTCTTTCAAGCATCTCCCCATTTTCCCAAAGTCTGCCCCCCTAAAATCCAGGATACGTGTTTTTGTGTGGTTTGGTTCTGCTCTTTCTGTGATTTCAAACCACAATGACTGGTGGTCACTGTTACCAGGTGCTCCCCACTGTTACCCCATCACACTGTCCCTGTTTGTGAGCACAAGGTCCAGTATTGCCTTCTGCCGAGTTGGTTCCATGACCAGTTGCTTGAGGAAGGCACCCTGAAGAGAGTCCAGGATAAATCTGCTCCTAGTTGATGCTGCTGCTGGGATGCTCCAGTCCACGTCTGGTATATTGAAGTCTCCAACTAGTACTACCTCACCCTTGTCTGCCATCCTTTGGATGGCTAGCATCAACTCCCATCTGTTTCTTCCTCCTGGGCTGGTGGTCTATAGACCACACCTGTCTGAGATAGCTGGCCCCATTTTCCTTTCCAGCTAACCCACAGTATCTCTCCCCCATTTTGTTCCTCCTGGATCTGTGTGGCCCTTATGTCATTTTTCACATACAGTGCCACTCCTCCTCCCTTCCTGCCTGCTCTGTCTCTTCTAGATATGTTGTAGCCAGGTATGGCCATCTCCCAGTCATGGTTATCATTACACCAGGTTTCAGTGATGGCCACAATGTCCAGGTCTGACTGTACCATGACAGCCTCCAGATCTTCCATCTTGTTGCTAAGGCTCCTGGCATTTGCAATGGCTTTCCATGATTTGACCTCCCTAGACTGCTTCACTGTTCTCTCAGCCCCTTCCTTGGTTGTCATTTATCCCTGGTTCTCCTTGCTGTCTGCCCTTCTGCTGAATTTTGCCCTTTTCTGCTTATCCACCTTTTGGACACTAATCTCCAACTTTGCACACTGCTTTGCAGAGACAGCAACTCCTCTGGTTCACTGGTTCCATTACTAGCTGTGGGGGGTGAGCAAGTAGGTACCATCCTTGCTGGCCTGCCACCCCCCTTTGCTAGTTTAAATGCTTGCAATGTAGCATTTAAACTTATCATTGAGTGCTTGGATTCCCCTCCAGGATGGATGCAGGCCGTCAGGCTTGAACAAACCTCCATCCCTCCAGATGGGTCCCCAGTCACCAATGAATCCAAACCCTTCCTCACAGCACCAGTTCTTCAACCATGAGTTAAAGTTCCTGGTGCATGCACTCCTATGCTCTCCCTTGCCTCTCACAGGTAGTACTTCTGAGAAAGTGACAGAAGTAGCTACTTGCTTGAGACCCCTCCCCAGTTTCCTAAACTCTTCCTGAACTTCCTTTGGCTCCCGTTTGCCAAGTCATTAGTACCTAGGTGGATAATGACATCAGCTCTCCCTCTGTCTTGCCTTCCCAGTGATCCCAGTATCTTCCTTCCATCCCTCCATGCCGTGGCACCTGGTAGGCACCTCACCTCCCTGTCCTCCCCCTCCTGTGTTCCTAGCTGGATCCCTCTTATGATGGAGTCCCCCACCAGGATTCGCTTCCTCCTCCTCTGGGGTCCACTGCTTTCCCCACTGAGGTCACCTCTTTGCCTAACCTCCACATCCTTTCCTTCCACTTCCCTGGGTACCTCTATTTGGTTGTCCTCATTTGCCAGTGTGGCATATGAGTTCTTGAGAGTAATAGGATCTGGGATGTGCCTCTGCCTGACTGCTCTAACCCTCCCTGAGCCCACTGTCATCCAAGTGCTCCTCGTTCTTGGCATCCTTTGAGGCAGCTGCATTGGACTGGGTGGTTCCTGGACAGGGGTGATGGTACTCCTGACCCAGTTTACTTCCGCTCTGAGTCTGGCTACCTCATCCCTCAGTCCCTCAGTTTAAGGGTTTATTTGGTGACATTGTATTGATGCACTTTAGCTTTGAAGGGGGGTTACTATGGATGCTGCCATGTGGATGCTGAATCTATTTGCTAACATCACTGCTGATTAGTGGGAGTAAGCTCTTCAAAAGACGTGATGAAAAAAGGGCAGCTATGGTTAGTGAGTGGTGTCAGCAGGACTGGCGGGCATGGCATGTAGCCACTTGTCATCTACAAGAACGTGTTAAATGTGTTTAAACATTCATTTTACCATGACATTAGGGGTTCTATTTTCTGTCCCCACACTGCAACTGATTGTTTTTCCTATCTGCAATTTGGACATTTGTGTGCTGGGTATTGAGGGTTTATCTCATGTTACTTTAAGGGAGTTCTGTACTGCTTTCTGCTGTTAGCGACTACAATCCTGATGTCTACAAGTACTGTTTTTACTGTGAGTTTAAACCTGTTTTAGACTGCTTACCACTGTTCAGGATTTCTGGCATTCTCCACCATTACGGGCTAATTCTTGCTCATGCACAATAGCCTTCTGTGTCCCGACTGTTGGAGCATGCGCAGTAAGGCCCTCCTTCTGTCACACAGCATACTAATTCCTTTGTTCCCTTCCCCATATAGGGGCCTCAGAAGCACCCCCTCAACCCCGCCCACCTGAAGGGGACTACAGAGAGCCCTAAGAGGTAAAGCCTCCTTCCAGCATACTTGTGGAGAGATGTTACTTGATCTGAGCTGTGCACCGACTGCCCCACCCATGCAAGCTACCTTTATTGCTGCATATGACCTCTCCTTCAAATTACTATGTCCACATTCCCATTTGTAGCTGATAGATTCTGACCACTAGGGGTCACTGCAGTGCCCTCCTAGTCCCTGTTGTCTGCCTTCCTCTCACCACTCTAGTTTCTCTCCCGAATCTCTACTCCTCCCCACCACTATACCCCCTTCTTCCCATAGTTTGCTACTGTCCCCTGCAGGTCTCAAACCCTGTACCTTTAGTTCCAAAGTCAGCAGCCCTACCACTGAGCCAATGAGTCAGGCCACTTTCTCTCTCTGCTTTAAAGCTTTTAAGCCTTTTTTCTCCATACTGGGGGGGGGGGATACTTATTTCCCATCGCAGAACTCTAAACCTGTACCCCTGACACCAGAAACAGCAGCTCTGCCACTAAGCAAGTGAATTTATTCTGTTTTTAAAGCTCTTAAAGCCTCTGACTCCCATAGTCTACTAAGATTCCAAACTGCTGTCTAGATAGCCAAGGTTCCCCTGGTCAGATTTGAACTCTGTACCTTTGGCACCAAAGTGTGTGACCCTTCCACTGTACCACTACAGAAGTATCCTTTGCTATATCTCCTCTATCCTCATTCGTTCCCCCCCAATATCCTGCACTACTAAGCCTTACCATGGCCACTCCCTCCATCACCAACATTATCTATTGCCCCCTAGTCCTTCTCTTACTATACACCATTATCATGGTAGATACTCCCCCAAACTGTAGCTTTCCAGGGCTATGCCTTTGCACCCCAGAGTCTGCTTCAGGTGACCTGACACTCCTGCCCTGGACACACACACCCTCCTCTACCTCAACCAACAGGACTCCCAGGATCCCCCCATCCATCTCCGGCCACTGTATTCTAGGCCTTACCTTCCACTGGTCACTGCCTTGTTTCACCTCTCCCTTCCTAAGGGATATGCCCACCCCTGTCTGTGTGCTGCTCCCCACTTCTACTACCTGAACACGCTCCAGGGTATTAACAAATCTGAGGCTCGCCTCCCTACAGGTATTAATGCTACTCCTCCTGATCTCTGGAAACATCCCCCCTAACCCTGGTCCTATCCCCCAGCCACCAACTAATCAGACTGCACCCGGGGAACTCTGTATAGCCTCCATCAACATCTGCAGTTTCCTAAATAAATTTGATAATCTATAAGGGTGGGTTGCTCAACAGCGGCCAGAAAGGCGAGAGCCATTATCTCGGTGGTAGAAACCTGGCAAAATGGCTGCACTCCTGACTCTGCAGTAGCTCTGCCAGGGTACACAATATTTCAGGCTGACAGACTAGCCAAAATATGGGGGAGGTTGTGCAATTTACATCTGTGACACACTCCAAGGTCTCACTCTACCTTCCCCACCTCTTGACCATGTTGTCCAAGTCTTCTCCCTCCAAGTTAATGCTGCTCCTTCCAAGGCACCTCTCTTTATCTCCTCAATCCACATCCTGCCTAGGAATCAAAAAAGTGCATTCCAGTCAGTTGTTTCCCACCTCCAGGAACACCCAGATAAGGCAGAAAGTATTGCCCTGGGTGATTTTAATATCAATTGGTTAGCAGACAGTGCTGCTCCATATAGGGATGCTGCAGCGGCCCTTAGTATATCTCAAGTTGTTCCCACTGCCATCTGACACAACCCGAGAACAGGTACCTCGACTCTCATTGACCTAATTCTTACTAATCACCCTCACAAATTCACCCAGGTCTCCATGCTACCTGACGCACTGAGTGACCACTCCCCAGTACTTGGGCGCTGGTCTTACTTGGCTACAAAGGCCCCTCCTAAAGATAGCTTTCAGTGAAAATTCAGGCCAGGCAAGCTACAGTCCTTGAAATACCACCTCATCAGCTGGGACTGGTCTTCCACTGTTGCCTCACCCGATATTGACTCTGCCCTGGAGTACAGTACAAGTCACATTAAACTGTTCAATGAACTCACTGGTGTAGCTTTTTTTTTTGTGATTCTACTGCAGAGGCAACTTGTTGTTGAAGCTTTTAATTAGTTTCTAAGCATTCTTCACTGTCTATTCAACTCACTTGTACCTGTTTAGTGATATGGCAGTAGCTGTTTTGCAGTGTTTATGCAATGCATTTTCATGGCATTGTTTATAAATATCACAGCATTCCTTAAGAGGATTGTTTATAAATATCACAGCATTCCTTAAGAGTTGTTTAGTCTGCCTTCTGAAATGAAACTCATAAGCACTCAGCTGAAAATAAAGCTTATAGTCCTAACAGCTAGTTGCAAGCCAATACTAACCTTTTACTAATTCATTGAATTAAACACTGCACAGATTAGGAAACTCATTGAACAATGCTACACCAGTGAGTTGAGGGAGCAGTTTAATGTGACTTGTACTGTACTTTGTCAATTCCTTCAATTCCACCTGTGACCTTTTTGCACCCTTCTGCAAATGAGTCATTAAAGGAGCTGACACCCCGTGGATGTCCCAGTCCCTTCTGGACCTCATGGGCCACGGAGACAATCTCTGGCACATAGCCTTGGAGACTGGGAGGCCCACTGATAAGCAATGTTACTGTGAGGCCAGGGACCGCTACACCTGGCAGGTCCATCAGGCAAAAGCAGAATACTACAGAGCAGCTCTCACCACCTCCTGGGGGAAGGGGTGCAATTTCTGGGACTCCCTCAAAGATCTTAGTGGAAAAATCTCTAATGCCCCCCCCAGATACTGGTAAATGGTAGTATCTCCATGGACCCTGACACAATATCAAATGCACTGAACTCCTCATTCTCAGACCTCAGTGGCGTGCTCCCTTCCAAAATTTTTGCACCCATCCCCACCATAACATCGACACCCACCCAAGTACCCCCTTTCCACTTCAAGGTCATCTCCCAGTGTGATGCTACCCCCTCCTGCTAAAGGCACTCAGCAAATCCTGGTTCATCAGTGACAATCTCTATCTTAAAATACTAAGGCTCACTCTCCCCGAAGTACTCTACCCCCTCACTGCCCTGCTAAACCACTTCCTTGCCCTAGGTCAATTCCCCTCCATGTGGAAAACTGCCCTCATCACTCCGCTCTTGAAGAGTGGTGACCGAACCCTGCCTAGTAATTATCAACCCATCTCAATTCTACCCCCTCTCTCCAAGGTTCTTGAAAAGATAGTCACCTTCCAAGCCACAGACTACCTTGCTCAACACAATCTCCTCTGCCCTGAACAACATGGATTCCGAAAAAACCATAGCACCACAACTGCTCTTTTGGAATATACCATCACTACCTAAGTGACCCTGGATGCAGGCCAGATTGCTGGTGCTGTCTACATAGATCTTTCCAAAGCATTTGACACTGTTCACCACTCACTTCTTCTAACCTCGCTAACCCAAATAGGTTTCTCACAGGATACCACCACTTGATTCTCAAACTACCTGTCTGACAGAACCCAGAGAATCAGATTAGGGCATACCTTATCATCCCCACTCAGAGTCACATCTGGGATCCCCCAAGGGTCAATCATTGGCTCCCCTATTTTTCACTCTATTCCTTAACTCTCTGCCCAAGGCCTGTTCTGGGAGTCTCCTTCTATATGCTGATGATACAATTTTGCTCAGCACCCACACCAACCCTACCACCCTTCAAATAGTCCTCCAAGGGTCATTTAATGAGGCCAAATCCTGGTTTACTGACCACAGGCTTGTTCTAAACTATAAAAAAACAAAATCCATGCTGTTTGCCCATGCCCAAAACAAGTTCAGTAACCACCCTGCTCATCCATAATTCCCATAATGAGACCCTGGAACAAGTTTCTACCTTTAAATACTTAGGGGTTACTCTAGACTCAGGGCTAACCTACCGTGAACATATCCACTGACTTAATATGGCTATAAACGGTGTGCATTGGTCTGCTACACTGCTACAAGCACTGTCTCCCCCCAGAAGCCCTGCAGCTAGCCATCTCCTCCTCCATCCTGTCACTCATTGTTTACGGGATTATCTTCTATGGCACTGCCGACAATACCTCCCTCAACAAAATCAGGGTTTCCCCGAATAAAGCCTGTAGACTGGCCACAGGATGTGACTGGCTTACACACACCTGTACGCTATATACCAGTACAAACTGGCTTAATTTTGATGATCGCCTAAAGTACCAGACAGTCTCCTTGCCAAGAAAATCATGACTGACATCATGCTTCCCACTTTTGTGAAGCTGATCCCCCCCCTAACAGCACCAGATGCACACATAATGCTGAGAAATCACCTTACTAGGTTCCCCGCTGTAAAACCTCCTTGGAGCAAAGAATTTTCAGATATCGCACCACCAATTGGCTGAACTCACTGCCCATACCAGTTCTCCTGGCTCCTACCCTAGGAGTGTTCAAATCCCTACTCTGTAGCAATATCTTGCATGACTCCACCTATGACTGTACCTGACCTACCCCCTGACCTATAATTGCCATGACAATGGACCCATTTGGTCCTGCTTCTAGAGTGATGCTGTTGTTACTGTAATAATTGTATTTTACCACTGTCCTGCATTGTCTTTGATTGTTGAATTACCCTGTAACACATCCACCTGTTGTAATTTCCCATGTATCTTCTGTAGGGTGTGATATTTCCCACACTGCTATTTATACTGTGATGTCTGTACTCTGTATGCTTCGTATTGTTTTCTATGACATGGAGCCCTTGTAAAGGAGTCTCTAATTCAAAGGTATTAATTCAGATTGTATTCAATAAATAAAAATAAATAAAATAATGTGGTTTGTTGGGGCTGGGCTAGCAGGACTGCATTTCAGCGGTACAGTGAAAGTGAGTGAGAGTAAAGAAAAGGTGAGTAGCTGGCCAGGAGAGAAGAGACAACTGTCAGCAGTTGTTGAGATACACTTAATAACTTTTAAAGTTAAAGCTTGTCTGTACCCTGAGGGGGACTTGCAGCATGACTTGTAAATAGACTGGAGGTTGCAAGGTAGTGAGAGCTGAAGTTGGGGTATGGATGAACAAATGTCGAGTGGTGATTTGGAGTGAAAAAGACATGAGGAATAAAAGTCAGTTTAAGTTTCTGTATTTGCCTTTTTTATGCCAGTTTATTACTGAGTTGCTGTTAATGGTATTATTGTTAAATCTAATACAAGTGTGCTAGGAGCAAACATGTTGTTGGAAGGAAGGAGTGGGTAGAAAATCTGAAAATGTATGTGTTGTAAGTAGTGCCAGTGGGAGGGATGAGAGAACATGGCTACAAGAATGGTGACACAGTTACTGTGTGTATACATCTTGATGTTAATACTATGTGTATAAATTTTATTTACTTGAGACCACATGATGCAGGCAGCCTGGTGCTAGCTCCAACTTCTTGCTCCAGCCACCCTATCATTTTATTTGTTCATTTTCTGAGCCAACAACAAAGCAAATGTTCTACAACCTGCTCAGAAGACTTCTGCACTGCTGCCCTACTGCCAGCTTGCAAGATTTCCAATATGGCTGTCAAAATGCGGAGAGCTTTACCTAAACATACTCCACCAGCAACACCAGAAAAAGGGCCAAAAAAGCCTAAGGCCTCTAATACTGTTGACACATCAGGATCTATCAGCTCTCCTTCAGATTTACAGCCACTTATCTTTTCTGGTTTCTTGGAAGAATTCAGATCGTTCAAGGATGAGCTCTGCTTGCTCACTTTGGAGAGCAAAGCTATTTCTCATGCTCTAGAGGACATTTCCCGATATATTTCTGATTCAAAAGCTCAGATCAGCTTACTGGAAAAGCGCTGCGATAAATTTGATCCTGAGCTAGTGGCAACAAGGCAAAAGATCACAAAAATGGAGCTAAAAATAGAGGATCTTGAGGGCTTCAGCTGCAGGAACAATGCGGTCCTCATTGGGCTACCGGAGGCTGAAGAAGAGCAGGATGCCATACTCTTCACACAAAAATTCATAGAGAAAATTGCCAGGCCCTCTCCGTTTGGCCCTAAATATGTGATAGAGTGGGCACATAGGATGCTCAGGCTGATTCCTCCCGTTGGATACCCTGTGAGACCACTGTTTTTAAAAATTTTTAATTATCTAAAGCGTCAACATTTCCTAGCCAAAGTCAAGTAATTACAAGAGGTCCGATGTGAAGGAATCAAGATTCGAGTGGTGCAAGATCTCACTGCCATCCTCTTGTGTCCAAGCTCATTGCCGCAGGGATCCATTTTCATATGATACACCCAGCAAGGCTCCAGGTCTTTATTAAGGGTACTTGGTATAGCTTTGAAGATCCTGATGCTGCACATACAGGACTCAAGGACTCACTACCTGATCTCTTCAGGGACACTTGAATCTACCTGATGAAGATTTGTCAGTTCTATTAATAAACAATCAAAGGGCATTATAATTTATTTAATATACTTCTGAAATTATGTTTATATGTGATGAAAATGGCCCCGTGTGCTGGAACTTTGAATTGGTTTCTCTTTACTGTTCGGTTCATTTTCATTCAGTAGGACACTGACTGCCATCGATCAATAACCTTTCTGGGGCCCTGTGGTTTACTGCTGGGTTTAATTATGTTTACATCTATTGAGAGGCATAATGTTTGCACCAGCATATTTCAATACGTGGTTCCATTTTTGAACACATTCTTGTGTTTCCGCTTTTACATTCAGGTAGAGATTCTATCTCACAATGACCCCTAGAGGGGGCTCATCTCCTACTTTTCTAAGAGTTATTGGTATCTGGTTACATCAGTATAAATGGGATTACAAGTTAATTTTCTCTTCAGATTCACAGTTTTTAGTAACCCCATATTTAAATTTTACTTAAAGTTTAATTTTAGTTTCAAATCACTGTTCTGACAAAGATCAGATCATATTCTGTTTGATATTAAAAACCAAACCTGTGACCTATGGTTTAACGCATGGAGAGAGTTACCATTCTTGCTGGTGTTATTACACTGAGCAGAGGTAATATTTTAGTTAGCTTGCTAGTCTATACATATTTTAGGCATATAATACATGGGTTAATTTTGAAGAAACCCACAAGATACATGCAGAATCTGGTACCAATTAGAGGTGGCTGGGGGAGGGAACTATAGTGAAGGAGATCTGTGGAACGCAGTCGGCAATACTTTGGGGGATTGGCGGGGTCAGGTTGATTCAATTACTCAGACTTGAATTTCTCTTTTTTGTTCAGTTTTGGGGGTTAGTTGGAGGGCTATTTGGGAACATGGGAGGGAAGGGAGGCAAAAGACACAACACACATTTCAGAAGGGTAAAGGTACTGGCAATCCTAATGATACCTTTGTATTACTTAGTTCATTTATGTTTGGTATAGTTTATGGCCAACAATCTGAGACTTGCTACTTGGAACGTTAAGAGGGTCAGACAGAAACTGAAAAAATACAAAGTGTTGAAGCATTTGTCCTTATTCTCAACAGATGTTATATTCTTACAGGAATCACATCTATTGGATTCCAAAGCAATTCGGATGAGGAGACAACAAGTGGGTCATGTTTTTTTCCACAGAGGGGACAACCCAAAGTTGTGGTGTTATGATTCCCATAACCAGATGGTCAAGGATCCACAGTGTAGATTTATTCAAATACATGGCACTATATATACAACAGAGATTTTATTGGGCAGTGTTCATGGGCTAAATGTGGACTCACCAGCATTTTTCATCCAGCTGGTTAATGCTCTTATCCCCTTCCTCTCATTATCAATAATACTGGGAGGTGATATGAACCTCGTATTTGATTCCTCATTAGACTGCTCTGGAAGACCCCAAAAAGGGCTTTCTCCAGCCCACCGGGCCTTCCTAGAGCTTATTGATCAAAATGGCTTATGTGACATGTGGTGTGTATTTAACCCCATGGAGAGAGACTACACTTTTAATTCACTAGTTCCTAGCACCGCTTCCTGTATTGACTATATACTTCTATCTCAAACTTTATCGTCTGGTGTTTTAGCTTCCTCCATTGAGCTGGGCCCCCCATTGGACCATTTCCTAGTAGTCTGTCATCTTTCCTTTTCACCTCTTCCTACTAGAACAACAAGTTGAAAGATTAATAACCAACTGTTGAGGGACCCTGATTTGATCACAGTTCTCTCTGAATATATTGAACAGTTTATTGATGTTAATCTCAATTCCACCTCCAGACCAGACCTAGAATGGTGCATCTTTAAGGCTTATATTAGAGGGGTACTAATTAGTTTGTGCACTCAAAGAAAGAAAAAATGGGAGCAAAAGTTACCCAGCCTTCTGTCTCAAATTTGAACAACTGAAGCTACTTTGTCTCCGTATTCCTCTGATACTCTCAGACAAGAGCTAGCTAAATTAAGAAGTGCTTATTTGGAGATCCTGAGAGACAAAAGCATCGTATTCAGATCAGGGTGAAAAAGCAGGGCACATATTAGCACTCAGGAATAAACAACAGGAGTCATTCAAATATATTGTGTCCATCCATTCTCAAGCAGATGGATCCTTGAAAACATCCCCACTGGACATAGTAGCAGAATTTAGTAAATGTTATAGTAACTTATATAGTTCTATGTCTGCCCCACCCTCAAATCAAATTTTAGATGAGTATCTGATTACATCTAACCTACCCTCTCTTTCTGAAGATCAGCAAAGTGCCCTTATAAGTCATATTTCCTCTGCTGAATTGGCCAGAGTCACTCAAAGTCTTCCCTCAGACAAATCTCCAGGTCCGGATGGATTTTCCATAAATTTTTATAAAAAATTTCACAAGCAACTGCTTCCCGTATTATTACCCATATTTCAGCATACGTTGTCAGGAGCATCTGTTGACCCCACCCTATTTGAAGCCTTAATTGTTCTATGGACCAAACCTGATAGAAACCCAGAATTGGTTTCTAGCTACCGACCCATATCCCTATTGAATCAGGATATTAAATTGTTAACCAAATTAATGGCGGATCACATTAATATTATTTTGCCTGATCTCATTGGTCCAGAACAGGTAGGCTTCATGAAAGGGCGTTCTTCGGTCGATCATCTCTGAACCTTATCGCATGTCCTCTCGGTGTCCAGAGACTCTCATTTTTTGGCAGTTCTGATTTCTCTGGATGCCAAGAAGGCTTTTGATATAGTGGACTGGAACTTTTTGTTTCAAGCCCTCAGTGCATATAAGTTCCCCTCACAATTCCAACTTTGGAATCAAGCATTGTACCACTCTCCAATGGCATGGGTCATGGCCAATTGGGTGGTATCGAGCCTTTTCCCATTATCATCAGGTACCAGACAGGGCTGCCCTTTATCCCCGTTGCTTTTTAATTTATATTTGGAACCCCTTATTCATCAATTGATGACGTGTGAAAGTATTTAAGGAATAACTATTTGGGGTCATAAAATCAAGGTCTCTACATACGCGGACGACCTCCTTTTTCAAATATCTTACCCAACTATATGAATCCCCCCATGTTATCACTGTGTGCTACTCCTGGTTAAACAATTAAATAAAAAAAATACAGCCAGTTGTCCAACTACAAGTTAAATCTTGATAAAACTGTAGTATTTCCCCTCAATCATAAGGTACTTAAAATTCCCTCACTGACCTGGGGCTCTCCTGGAAACTGGATTCCTTAAGATACTTGGGTATAGAACTATCAAGGAACCCAGCGCTTACCCAGAAATTGAATCTGGACTCCTTAATGAAAATTATCACTATGGATCTTGATAGATGGTCCAAGCTTCCGATTTATCTCTGGGGCAAAGTCAATGTAATCAAGATGAATGTATTCCCTTGACTTTTTATCCTCTCCATTTACTTAATATTTGCTTAGCTCTTTCCTGGTTGCACAATATTCATGGTCTCATTACAATATTCATCTTGTCCAACAAGCAGTCCAGACTAGCATATTATAAGTTGGCTGCCCACAAGGCTAAAGGGGGTCTATGCCTCCTTCATTTGACCTTTTACTATTGGGCTAGTCATTACACCAAATACCTTCAATGGTTGTTTCCTCTTGATGAAATATCCCTCCTCCTTCCCCACCTCACTGGCTCAGAATTTAACTAACACTTTTAGGTCCAGTGGTATAACCCCAATCAGTCTTCTACATATTAAAGCTAATTACCTTCCTCCCAGTTTAAAACTAACACCCATAGCAATCTCGGTCAAAATTCATGTGCAGTTGTGTTCTTTCCTTAAACATAATCATATTCAGGATTTAACACAACCCATATGAGGCAATACTAATCTCAGAATAGACAAAAAATTGCTTAATGCCCATTGGTTTCCCCAATTGGGAGATGGGCACCTTTCCCTCTTCATGACAGAGGAGGGTTCCTGGCTTTCCACCACCTAAATTTTAAACAAATTTAATATCTCCACCCATAATGTCTTTAAAATTTTTCAATTAAGACATTTAATTTTGAAAGTGTTTGGCTTAGCTCCTTCAAAACCTGCTACCAGCTGGTTGAGACTGAATCCTGACAAGACTGAAGTGTTGGCTGTGGACCCAGGTCATCCGAGGGTGGGTTTGGGGGTTGGGCAACCATCAGGCTTATTACTTGGTGGCATGCCACTCACTGCCTCAGACCAGGTGTATAACGTGGGCATTATTTTTGATGATGGCTTGACTTTAAAATCTCAGGTGTCAGCTGTCGTCAAATCCTCTTTTTATCATCTGAGGAATATCGCATGGGTGAAACATCAGGTTCCTGTGGCCAATCTTCCAACATTGGTTCATGCCTTTGTTATGACCCATCTTGACTACTGAAATTCACTCTACATAGGGCTTCCTGGGTTGATATCCGTCGCTTGCAGCTGGTGCAGAATGCGGCTGCCAGGCTCTTGACTGGGACATCTAGGACCAGTCATATTACGTCTGTGCTCTGTGGGCTGTACTGGCTGCCTATTCAATGGTGGATCACCTTTAAGGTTGGCTTGCTAACCTTTAAAGCCCTACATGATCAGGGACCTGGCTACCTGCAAAATCTCTTGGTACCTTACAGCCCCCTCCATCCACTCCGTTCCACTGGCAAGGGATTGTTGGAGGTTCCCAGGGTACAATTGAAGATGTCTAGTCCCTGTGCCTTTGCTTTTTTGGCTCTGATCCTGTGGAACTCTCTACCTCATCGTTTAAGAGAATGCCCCACCATCAGTAGATTTAAAACTGAGTTTAAAGCTTATTTATTTGAATTGGCCTTCCCAAATGGTGGATAATGTAATTTTTATGTTTTAATGGTATTTATATTGCCTTCTGTTTTATGTTAAGCACCTTGGCTTTGAAAGGTGCTATAAAAATAAAATTGAATTGAATTGAATTACCATATCTTTCTTAAATGAATTGGGTTCATTGATAGGCTCCCAACAACCAGTATCCAAGACTTACAGGATCATGTACAACTGGGCTTATCCGAGCTGCTTTGCTCCTTCAGCCTACTGGACTATATCATTCCCCACTCTAGATTTAGATTGGACAACTTTATGGCACAATTGCCATAAATATAGTACCCAAGATAGACTGCATATTACCCAATTCCATATATTAAATAATATATATTATTCTCCTCAAAAGTTATTTAAGCTTGGTTTTCTAACATCTCCTACCTGTGTTCATTGTCACCACAAAGAAGGCTCTCTGTATCATATCTTGTGGACTTGTTCCAAAGTATCTGTACTGTGGACCAACATTCAACAAAGAACGGACCCTTTATTGGGTCTGAATGACCTATTTACCCCAGAAATCTGTGTATTGGGTGACTATTCTGAGGTACTGGTACTTAATTGCAGATATCGTATGTCCCTTATCATTATGTCTGTCAAAAAAGTGATTTTGCATCACTGGAAGGGTAGTGAAGACATATCCTATTCTGAATGGCTCAATGAGCTTCTTGAAAACCTCAGAACAGAAAAAACAATAACTAGTCTCAGTAATAGGTTAAAGAAGTATATGAAAATTTGGGACCCCCTGCATACACTTTATTCTCTTTAATTTCAATATGCCAGTACCTATCCAATCCTCAGATTTACCTGTTTTCAAATATGTGTGTTGTGCAGGGAGGAGGGTGGGAATAAAGAGGGGGGGTGGGAAAGGAAAGGGGGGAACAGTTCCAACACACTGCCTAATACATTATTACTGTATATTCTTTTTACTGGATCTGTTCTCTGTATTGTTAAAACTTAATAAATTTTGAATTGAAAAAATAGATTTCATTTACTCGGAGGCTCAGATATCAGAATTTATCACATGGATTCTGCGTCCTTGCCTATAGCATAAATTGCATTAGCATATAAGCTTAAGGCCAGACCCAATCAGTCATGGATATATGTTGTTGTATTAGTTCATGTCAGCGAAACATTATATAAGTAGTAAAATCAACCCGGAGGAGAGGATACATTATCCAAAAAGAAACATTACTACATTATGGGGGTTGCAGTTGCATGGTTTTACATTTCAGTCCATTGGTAAGGAATAAAAAATGTTTGTTAGCTATTGCTGCAAATGCAATACTGTACTTGCAAAAATCTAAGTGCCCCAAAATGTCATGTGTAGTCACAAAGTAACGAAGCAATCAGTAGTCATAAACAAGTTTTAAGCTAAATTGCTTTTAAACAGACATATGGTTCTATTTGGGATTTTTCCAGGCATGCAAACATGAAAACCCAAACAGCATTTAATAGCATTTAATCTAAATTGTATTTAAACTAGCATAAATCTTTACAAGATCATTTTTTTCTAGGGAGACACACATTTCCTTTTCAGAGGTAGTTGGAGAATGAGTTGGAAAGTCTTACAGATTTTAAGTCAATTAATCAGGTCTAATAAATGCCACCAATTGGTAGGATTTGAAGAAAATATGCATCTGACTATCTTTGATTACTTTAAGCTTAGCCAATGGCAACAAGGAGAACTATGCCTCCATCTCCGGAGCTTCTTTCCTGTATAAGTTAAAAACATGATCTGTGCTGTTTCATTTTATAGCAGTATTGCAGGAAGAAGAAATATGTTGTACCTTGATATTCCAATGACCCTTTGAGTTTAGCTAACCTGAAAGTAAAGACACGTCGAATTTAAAGTTCAAAGTAGCAAAGATGGTAGATTGAGAACAGGGTCTTGCTTTCCTTTAGACACCTAAAAGGCATATACAAAAAGAGGTGGATTATTCATGGGGAGGTCAAATCTTTCGGTCTGTACATTCTTGATTAATTCTCAAATTAGAGCTAAAGGAACCCATAATACCAATAAATCTCATTTTTCTAAAACTGTGTTGATTTTCATTTTTTCAAGCTTCCATGAACTAGTGGCATTTTCTTTTATCACACTGAGGTGTGTAGCCTGTAGGGCTTGAGATCTGACATCTTCATCTCAAGCTTTTTACTTTGATCAGAGGCACATATATCCCCTGCCTACTGTTTCTCTTTAAGTCACTTGGTCTCACTTTATAAGCAATCCATTTTCTAGTTGGAAAAATGCTCCAAATAATCTATCATATCAATTCATCCAAGGCACTATTTTATCAATTGATCTGATGACAGTCCAGTGTATATTCCTTAGGAAATTGCTGTGTCTGTTGCTACAATTGTGATCACTGAAAAGTCATCATGTTAAGGTGAGTGCTTTGAGTGGATAGAGATGTGCAAAGGTACTGAAATTCACTCTGTGAAAAAAATCTTCAAATTTCAGCAAATATGCAGAGCAGGAGATTACAATTAGCAACATTATTCACAAGGCAGATTGGTCAAAATTGTGTAGTGAATGGCCAGTTATCCTAAAGAGTATCAAGGCGAACTGTGTTAAACAACCCTCCCTAACATTGTGCTGCACACTTCTGCCCCCTCGCTTCAGCAAATATAATGTTGCCAACCCCCCCCCCAGCCCTCACCATTCACCTCCACAATAAAACCACAAAATCCACCTGTAGATAATGAAAATTGTCCCCTGGTGCAGAGTGTATACTCTGTTTGGTGCTGTCTCCCATCTCATAATGGCTTAATGCATGAATGTTGATGCCATTTTTCCTAGTAAAACCTGATTTGTTAAAAAAACAATTATTCATTTTTCACTAGCAGCACAGATGTTACTTTTCATTCATTTACACCATTTATGAGACAGAGTTGGCACTGAATAAAGCCAGTGTTGTGTACTGGGAAAGCATTTTGTTTTTTTGCAGGTTGATTTTCTGGGTGCTGCTAGGTGGCAGGAGGGTGGTGGGGACAAGAGGGGGGCTGGAAGCAAAAGTTAAAGACAGTGGAACTCAGGTAGAGGAAGATGGGGGAGTGTATCTGACACATGGGTGGGAGAAGGGATTAACTGTTGTAATTTGTCTATTGCAGGCAGCCACAAGTTACAGCAGTGTGATGTTCAGGGAGGAGGGTGCCACTGGGGGTGGGTGGGAGGGGTGTAAAATAATCATAGTTATGTTCTTGGGTGGGGGAGGGGCTGGTTTCACAGCACAGTGTTTGGTGGGGAGTGTTTGTTTTTTTAGGATTTAAAAAATCCACCAGAGAAGCTGGCACATCTGCCACACAATTGGCAATTTTGTTTTTCAAATGTGAACATTTCAGATTTGTGCCAACTTCTCCAGCAAATTAAAAATTCACAACATCTCTAGTTCTATAAATTTTACACACTATCCCAGCCCTTTTGAATTGTTGCAGGATTCTGAAGTAAATAACCTGCAAGAATGAGAGTGCTTATGGTCCCATGGCCATCCCTCTGCTCTCCCAGGTGAGCCTAACCAGATGATGCCATTGGTCCTATGGCCCTGATTTCAGTGACACAAAGTTGACAGCTATGCCTGATGAGGTGCATTTAGCAGGATTTATCTATTTCCTTTACAGAGTCTGTGTTATGCACATTGCTGGGAGTCACTGCTAAATATTGTTATGGGACAAGACAACTCTTTATGAATGCCAAAATCAGCACAATGTCAGAGGAGTTCAGCAGCTGCCATCTGCCACGTTGGACAGACCACTCTCCAATATACCACATATTAAAGAGGAGTACCATGCAAAGATTGGCTAGTTTTGACATGGAAGCATAGAAAAATGTTGACTGAAGGAAAGATCATTTGTCAATCCAGTTTGCATATTTTACCCTTTTCTATCCACAGACCTATTGACTATTTTATTCTATGGAGACCCTCTACTACTCTCTACCCAATCCTCTTCCCTTGCACAGGTGCATCAACTCTATCATAGGATTGGACTTTTTGCCCTTGGAGCGGACTCCAGGAACCACCACTGTGAGGCCCTGTATTCTCTTCAATGTCCTACCTATGACTCAGTGTTGCAGTTTCACACCTTGTGCCTTGTATTCAAACTTACCAAGCTCTTTAATCCCCCCCTTGCCTAAGGGGATTCATTCACAAAAAAGCACCCACACATACTCTTAGATCTACTTCCGTACCCTTATTAGCAATCCAGAAGATGCAACATCTATCAGGAAAGTGCTTATTCACATTCTCAGCTCCATCTGCTTGAAATTCCCTCCCCCTGAACTTACTCTCCTGCCCGTCCTATCCTCCTTCAAAAAAGAGTTTACCTCTTTCCTACTAACCCCACTCCTCTGCAATTTAAATAACCCTTATAGCGTCATTAATGCCTAGTCTATGTTATTCTGATAGATGTGTCTTGTAATCCACCTGCCCTCTAGTTCCTGCTATGTATATATTGTATAATTTTAGTTATCTTGTTTATTTATATACACTTAATGCTTGATCTGTTTAAGTTACTTACTTGACTTTACACTGTAATAATTTTTGCAACATTGTTAAATCTCTCTGTATCCTGTATATTATTAGTGTATTCATCTATTGTACTGTGTTCACCATTGTCACCTGGGTCATTGCTGAAAAAGGGACTGCATGGTCTCAGTGGAATTACCCGTTACCAAAATTCTAATAAATAAATAATCAGGTTTATTGCCCTGGCATCCCCTATTGTCCTCTGCTGTACTATGTACTCTTATGAAACTATTAAGTGTTTTGCTCAGTCTCAGCCATGTTTGAAACTATTAGTAGTTCTTGCACCCATCATTTCCACTGGTAGACTGTCCCATGACTCAGCCAACTTCTCTCTATAAAATAAAACTTTCTCATGTTCTCTATGAAAATCCAAGCCACCAGATTCCTCTCATGCCCCTGCATTCTTGATTCACCATTCCTGCTGAATATTTCACCAGTCCACCTTGTTCATTCCATTCAAGAACTTGAAGGTCTCTATCATATCACCCCCTCCTTCTAGTCTTCAGTAAATATTTGTTCAGAGCCTTAAGCCAATCCTCATATGTTCTGCCCTGCTGGTCCTGAATCATTTTGTCTATCCTACACTGCAATGGAATTCAAGGTTACCCAGATATTCAAGTACTGTAGCAACAGCGTTATCCAACAACAAGTTATGTAAGGATAGAAGGGTGACAACTGAAAACAAAAGACAACAATCAGTGCATTTATTAAACTATACATAGCAGAATAAAATCTAAATGGTGAACCTGAAAAGGAAGAGAGAATTTGGAAGTTAAAAATCAGAATGTCTGTAGGTTAAAGCTTTATTGATGCATCAATCAAGCTTTATGATCTCTTACAGTAACGTACATTTGAAATAATCCATTAAAAAATTGAACATATATTCAAGATAGAATTTTTTGAAAATTTTGGCCAAGAAAGACACATCATATTAAAGCCTGTTTCCAAGCTGTGTTCTGGTAGTACAGGGCAGTTAAGTGACTTACTCATTGTCACACAGTATACAAGTGGTGGCTCTTTGATTCAAACCCAGTTCTCTTGGTTCATATATAAGTGCGCTTAACCACAATGCTATACTGCTTCTGAGTATATAAATACAAATAATATAATATATAATTGTATATATGTATCCCATATTAATCAACCCAACATAATGTCCCTGTGTCATAGGGCATAGGTGTGACAGACACTGATCCAATTATTAAATTACAACACACAAACTATGTGGTTTTATTCATAGAAGTTATAAAAAAATTAAAATCCTCAGGAAAGTCCAATTAATTTATTTAGGAAACACATCTTCACACTATATTTTTATCAGGATAAAACAACCAAACATCCCTTTCTTTCTGGGCTCCACAGAGTTCTCTGGTCTTGGAGACTTATGCCTTCTCTTCTCAGGCTCTTGATCAAAATTGAATTCTCAGTAGATACAAAATAAAATAAGAAGCAAAATGGAGCTCAGAGGGCTCAGTGCAGTGGCCCCAATATGTCCACAGCTACCTTCTAAAAGGGTTTATCAATAATTGGCATGGGCACCAATGCTGCTTTAGCCTTGTCCCCATCTTTCACACTCTGGCACTGTGGACAAGCCTGACAGTAACTTTCCACATCTGTGCACATACTGTGGCAAAAGAACTAGTTAGTGAGCCACCTTTTTTTGCAGCTAATTCTCAGGTGGCCAAAAAAAGGGTGAGATGGGACAGTGCCAAAAGCTGCTTGCTGTAAGCCCTAGGAGCCAACAACTGCCAGAGTACTGTACTTCTCCCTTCAGCCCCCTCTGTGGTGTGCACTCCTAGTACAACAGTCTATTCTGTCTGCAAACGAATGGTTTACACTCCCTCCAAGAGTCCCCAGAACTATTTGCTATCTCTCTCAGCTTCTGTAGGGTAGGATCAGTCACCTGAGCTCTGCCCAGTTCCTCCCATCTGATGCTTCCCAGCTCCCCTTCACAAGGAAATCCGCTCATGGTTGAAACTTCCTGTTTGCAGCTGGGTTCAGGGCTGCATCTCCTAGCTAGGCCTTCACCCATACTAGCTGCTTTCTCAGCTGCTGAGGGAGGGGTTAGTACAGGCTGTGTCACTCCTCTTTAACCTCAGAGATTGCCCTTTTGTCTGACTGCAGGTAGTAGCACACACCAGTTTGCCTGTAGAGAAAATCATTCCCCTTTATCACATCCACAGGGAGGTCAAGTATGACTCCCAGTTCTTGAACCACATGGCTAGCTTCTCAACTCAGGAGGACCCAAACCATTGGTACTTGGACTGCTAGATCCATGACTCACTTCGTCTGAGAGAACTGCACTGCAGAATCTGCTGCACCTGGATCAGACCCTGCCTCACCATTGAGATAGAGGCGTCAGTGTCCCTCAGTCCCTATGTTACTGTCCCATTACCTAATATAGAGTGCATGTGCTTGGAGGAGTTAGGTGGCACTGCAGTCTGTGCACAGACTGCTATCTGCTGGATACTTTCTTGGTCATCCTTTACCGCAGACTATTGTCCTTTGTTCATGTTTTTAGGGCAGCCATATGACAGATGCCCTACTCTCTGGCAAATGTAACACTGCTTTGCCCTTGGCTCCTTGTACTCCTTAGGACTGGTGGGTTGTGTTTTGGGCTTGAATGCAAGCTGGTTTATTTGGGAAGCCCTCCTTGAGTCCCCCTGAAACTGTCTGCTAACCCCTACAACCCTGTTGTTACTATGCTGCATAGGTCGTCTGTTGTCCATGTCCAGATTAGCACTTTCTGCTGCTTCCCTTGTAGAGCTTCACACCCAGTCCAGTCACTATACATGCAGGTCATCTGCTACAATGTTATGAAATTGTTCCCTGATAAGCACATCTTTTATTTGCTTTACAGTTCTGGCATTGGCCTCATCCACCCAGCAGTTTAAATAGGTACACATTTGAAAATTCTACATAGCTGTCTCCTGTGCCCTTTCTTAAGTCTCTGAATTGTCTCCTTTAAGTCTTAGGAGTTAGCTAAAAATGGTTCAGTAACATTAATTGCAGTTTCGGAGGCAGTATAGTGCAGTGGTTTAAGGATCTGAGCTGCAAATCTGGAGACCTGGGTTTAAATCCCACAGTCCCCACTTGCATACTGTGTGACCATGAGCAAATCACTTAACTTCCCTGTATTCCCAGGTCACACCTGTAAACAAGCTTTCAGTTTAGTGTGCCATCCTGGTTAAACAATTGGAAAAAAAAATAACACCCTTTTAACTTAATCATAGTCCATACAGTTCTTATCATTCATTCTCACAAATGTGTGCAAAGCATGGCCAGAAAGCAATGGTATGTGCTGGATCATCCATGTAGCCCCGTCCAATTTAAACTGCACACATACCATCTCAAATGATTTTCAAAACAAATGACGATCATCCCTCTTGTGGTAGTGTGGAATCATTTTAGAATTAATTGTAGCTTCATGGGATTGAACCCCCCCGCCCATGCCATTATTTTTTGCTGTGGAGTTTTCTGGTGCAGTTTCCCCATATGCTGTCATTCATTCTCTTACTCCTACTGCATTAAAATCCATGCTGATGTGCCCTCTCTTTCACCTCATTCCTTCTCTCTTTCTTCAGCCTCCAGCTTCATTTTCTCCCTCTCAGTTTCAAGCATTGCCCACTGCAGTTGCACCTCCATCAGGGCACGGTCTATTTTCATAAGCTCAAGCTGATTTAGTAACTCTGCAGCCTGAGGTTTTGGCCCAGGTTCAGGATCAAGCTGCATTGTTTCACCAGCTTTCAACATGAGGTCCCCCTCTGGGCCAACCTCTGTGCCCTCATTCTTAATAGTCTGGTCATTGTCCTCAGTGACCACTTGCTACACAGGCATTTGGCCATATGCCACATGGACTGACTGCCTTTCTTTCACTCTGTCCTGCTCTGCCAGAGATTCTATGAGTCCATATTTTGTCAGACCGTCATAGACAATCCCCCTGTCTTTGCACAGTTCATGGGACTGAGACACATTACATCTGTTGTATGTTGAAGACATCTTCACTACTGTAGCTAGACTGCCCTAAGCTGTGTTTTCAGAAATAAAGTTGAACAGTAGTAAAAGGCATCAAAATTGCTCACATGAATATCCTGAGCATCAGGAAGAAAATCGCTGAGCTCAAAACTTCAGTCCATCACCACAAGCCGGACATTCTCTGTATTATTGAAACTTGGTTAAAGCCCTCCATCCAGTCCCATGAAAAAGCCCTACATGGCTTCTCCTCCTTCATGAGAGATTGGTTTTCTAAAAGGAAGGGTAGTACTGAATTACACCAGGACTGCTTTGGCAGCCTGTGAACTTCCTCATTTTGAGTTATTCTCAGCTATTGAGCACCTGTTTCTTACAATTATCCTCGGGCAAGTTAAAAAGTTACTAATAGGGTGTATCTACCTACCCCCCAGCATTGTCTCCTCCTCTTACCCTGAATTATTTGCTAATATAGATACACTTACTCATGGGGAAATTATCCAGTGAGTTGACTTTATCCTTGATTGGTTGGGTGTAAACAGCACCCAGTATCAAGCTGCACTATTTGACACCAAGTTACAGCAAGTCCTCGATCAAACTACGTAGCTAAATATGAAGTTGGTAAGCACGGCCTTGACTGGATACTAACCAACAACAAACACCACATCAAAGCAGCAGAAATTTTCCCCGATGCCGTAAGCCACCATGCCCCCACATATTGCATTGAGAAGAACAACCTTCCTCATGCACCCACCTAGATTTTTAAAGTCTCGAGACCTAAGCAGTTTCAACACTGCTACTTTCTTGTGTAGTCTGAACTTTGTGGACTGGAGCCGTATTAACTCCCTCCCGGACATTAATGCAGCCCTTGAATTTTTTTATCAATACCTTCTCCTCTGTCCTTGGCTATCACACCCCATTTAAACTGAGAAGAACCAAGGGCATCCACTCCCCCGGATCTCTCATGATTTATGGCACTTGATGAGCTCCCATGGCAGAGCCTGGAATATCTTCAAAAAGTCTGACCACAACTCGGATTTGCTAACCTACCATCAATTAAGAAATGCTTGTAAATCTCAGATCACCAAATCCAAATATCAACACCTTCAATCCCTGCAAACTAACCTTCTCAGTAATCCTAAAAGCTTCTGGGAACAAGTCAATACCATGCTCCAAGGCAATAAACAAATGATGCCCCAGACCTTGATCAAAATGGCTCGGTACTTGCCACCCCTGTATATTGTATCTGGTATAAATAATTTCTTCACTGATCTTGACAGATATAAACAAGCCTTACCAACTACATTCCCATCCCCTGACAATGTCAGGTCTGACCCCCCCCCTTCCATATCAGACTCACCTCATGTACAGAAGTCCTCCAGTTCATAAACAAACTAAACCCTGATAGTTTACCTGGATTCAATTCCCTCCCTTCCAGATTCCTTAAAACAGTGCCCCCACTATTGCTTACCCAGTTTCATCATTAATCAATAGGTCCTCCCCTCTCTTTCACAACACCTCATCAATGTAAAACAGCTATAGTGGTTCCTATTCTCAAGAGCAGCCCAGCCACCCTTATTGAAAACTATAGACAAATATCTAATACTGTGTCCCTTCACTAAAATTCAAGAAAGACTTGCCTGCTTCTGTTTGAGACTGAGAAACTTGCTATACTGCAGAGAACAAACTAGAACGCATTTGAGGAACTGGGAACCTGGTAAGACATAATATTGTTGGGGACTTGTTAGGAAGGTAAGCAATGCTCTCTACAGAAAGTTATTTTTTTTTTTATTGGCATTAAGAAGAGAACTGCAGGATTCCATTAAAGTATAGTAATTTTATAACTAGAGGTCATGAAATACAACTGAAGTTGCTTGATTCCTGTGCTTGAGACCTAGGATTTGGAAGGATATTTGTGCAACATTTAATGTGTCCTGCTGGCTGAGGAGTGAGTTTTTATCCCTGGTTTCAGAGAAGGGTTTGTGTATTAGAATCAGACATAGCAAAGGCCTGCTTAAATCACAGGTGTCACTAGACAATCAATTGATTTTGGGTGGAGCATCACTGAGCTGTCTTAGACAAACTACACAGTGAAAAGCCAGTCAGAAAAGACTTGCCTGCTTCTGTTTGAGGCTGGGAAACTTGCTATATTGCAGAGAACAAACTAGAATGCATTTGAGGAACTGAGAACCTGGTAAGACATAATATTGTTGGGGACTTGTTAGGAAGGTAAGCTATGCTTTCTACAGAAAGTTTCATTTTTTCTTATTGGCATTAAGAAGAGAATTGCAGGATTACATTAAAGTATAGTAATTTTATAACCAGAGGGAGTGAAATACAACTGAAGTGGCTTGATTCCTGTGCTTGCGACCTAGGATTTGGAAGGATATTTGTGCACCATTTAATAAGTGCCCTGCTGGCTGAGGAGTGAGTTTTTATCCCTGGTTTCAGAGAAGGGTTTGTGTATTAGAATCAGACATAGCAAAGGCCTGCTTACATCACAGGTGTCACTAGTCAATCAATTGATTTTGGGTGGAGCTTTTATCACTGAGCTGTCTTAGGCAAACTACACAGTGAGAAGCCAGTCAGAAAACACTTGCCTGCTTCTGTTTGAGGCTGAGAAACTTGTTATACTGCAGAGAACAAACTAGAATACATTTGAGGAACTGGGAACCCGGTAAGACATAATATTGTTGGGGACTTGTTAGGAAGGTAAGCTATGCTTTCTACAGAAAGTTAGATTTTTTCTTATTGGCATTAAGAAGAAAATTGCAGGATTCCATTAAAGTGTAGTAATTTTATAACTAGAGGGAGTGAAATACAACTGAAGTTGCTTGATTCCTGTGCCTGAGACCTAGGATTTGGAAGGATATTTGTGCAACATTTTAGAAGTGTCCTGCTGGCAAAGGAGTGAGTTTATTTTTATCCCTGGACTCAGTAGAGTGGTTTGTGTAGGAGCAGTGGTCTAGTAAATTGTGGTGTTGGCTGAATTACTCTAAGGGCAGTACTCACCAGGGTGATGGAGCAGTGGTGTATTTGATTGTTTCTAACTGTCACCAGTGGTTGTGGCCTCACCACCCACCTTTCCCTCACCCCTGCCCACCCCAGCATGGCATTTTCTTTATAGTCAAGGTTCTGACATCACTTCCTCAACAGGCCTTGGGGCAGAATTGTCATATTCTTAATAACCCAGCACAGTGCATAAAGGATAAGTACACACCAAAACCAAAAAAAAAGAGTTATTTTATACATTACTCATTGTATAATATAAGGGTGAGGGACATGTGGGGAGTGGTGCAATGCACTGGCTGTGGGGCAGCAGTTTTCTGGGAGACATTCTGGAACCTGCGTTGCTGCCCTATTTGCAGGCAACTGTGAGCTCTGAGGGAGGAGGTTGCCCACCTCCAGGCTGAACTGGCAAGGACTAAGGAGGACTCCCCCACCAAAAGACCACCAGTTCCATGACCACTACCTCAGAGGTTGCCAGCTGTGAAGAGCAGTTGGACCACAGTGGGTTCTGGGAAGGTGAGTGTGGTGGAACAGAGGCATAGCCCTCTAGCTGTACCTCTACACAAATCATATGTCAGTATGGCAAATCAAGGCTCCTATATGATGACACCCTCAGTGGAGACCAAGAAGAATGCTGGGGACATCCACAAGGGAGACCCACAAAAGGGTGGCAAGGGACACCACGGGGGAAGGAAACAACTTCTGATAAGGGACTCAATTGTAAGGGGTGGAGACCTGGGGAAGGGAGAGGAGAGGGAAGTGAGGTGCTTCAAAATGGCTGAAAAAGCGGCGATACTGTTGATGGGAGACCTGAATATGCCACATGTTAACTGGACAACATGGACTGCAGCCACATCCAAGAGCAGGGTCATTCCCAATGCCCTACAGGGGGCATGCCTTAGACAGCTAGTGGTGGAACTCTTTCAGGAGGGAGCAATATTAGACCTGGTACTCTCAAATGGAGAGAGACTCACACATTTAGAAGTCAGTAGACATCAGGGAACAAGTGACCACTGCACAGTGTGCTTCACAATAAATATAACCATGGAGACAAGCCATAAAAGACAAGGATACCGGACTTTAGAAGGGCTGCCTTTGACATAATGGGTGAATACCTGAGGAATGCATTACCAGATGGCCAGAAAGGAGGGGTGGAAGAACAGAAGAACAATGGAGAAAAATCAAAACTGCCATCATGGAGGCAACAAGCCTTTGTGTGAAACAAATAAAGAAAACAAAGCAGAATAAAAAAACACTATGGTTCTCAAAAGAGGTGGCAGGGAAGGTTAAGGAGAAAAAGGCTGCATTCAAAAAGTATAAGGATTCACAGAAGGAGCACGACAGGGAACTGTACCAATTAAAGCAGAAAGAAGCGGGGAAGGCAGTCAGAAAAGCAAAGGCCCAAACTGAGGAAAAGATAGCCAATTCAGTTAAGAAGGGGGATAAAACCTTTTATAGGTACATTAGGGAGCATAGAAAGGTAAAGGGAGGGATAGTGAAGATTAATAAAGGAGAGGGGAGGTGGGCAGAGAGATACAGTAAAAAGGCAGAGATACTGAATGAATACTTTTGCTCAGTATTCACAAAAGAAGAAGAGGAGGAGTTACCTAAAGCAAACAATAGAAGCACTCTGGATAGTGGGGTTGACACCAGTCCATTTACAGAAGAAAGAGTCCTGAAAGAACTCCTAAAACTCAAGGTGGACAAAGCAATGGGGCCTGACAGGATTCACCCTAGAATCCTAAAAGAACTAAGGGAGGAAGTAGTGACACCACTGACCACACTTTTTAACAAATTATGGGAGGATGGGGTGGTACCTCAGGACTGGAAGAGGGCAGATGTGATTCCCCTTCACAAAACTGGGAGCAAGGCAGAAGCAGGAAACTATAGACCTGTTAGTTTGACCTCAGTGGTGGGGAAAATGATGGAAGCACTTCTGAAAGAAAGAATTGTTGAGTACCTAGAGGCCAGCGGGGCACAGGACCCAAAGCAGCATGGAGTCACAGCAGGAAGGTCATGTCAGATGAATCTAATCGATTTCTTTGACTGGGTGACCAAAGTAATAGACCAGGGAGGGACTGTGGATGTGGCCTACCTTGACTTTAGCAAGGCATTTGACACAGTCCCACACAAAAGATTAATAATCAAGTTAGCCAGCCTGGGAGTGGGTCCCAGGGTGGTAACCTGGGTAGCAAACTGGCTGCACAATGGGACAGAGAAGGTAATAGTGAATGGAACACATTCTGAAGAAAGGGGGGTTACTAGTGGAGTACCTCAGGGCTCAGTACTGGGTCCAGTCCTCTTTAACGTCTTTATAGGTGACATTGCAGAGGGTCTGGAAGGAAAGGTATGCCTCTTTGCAGCTGACACAAAGATCTGTGACAGAGTTGATACACAAGAGGGGTAGAAAGTATGAGAAGGGACTTGGCAAGGTTGGTGGAATGGTCAGACATGTGGCAACTTAGATTCAATGCAAAGAAGTGCAAAGTAATACACCTGGGAAATAAAAATCCAGGAGAAGAGTACACAATAGCAGGGGAGGTACTAACAACAACAATAATGGAAAGGGATCCGGGTGTAGTCATATCAGATGACCTAAAGGTGGGTAGACAATATGAGAAGTCAGTAAGAAGAGCCAGGGGGATACTGGGATGCTTAGGGAGGAGCATCACAAGTAGAAAAAGGGAAGTGGTTATCCCTCTGTACAGACAGGTGGTGAGACCCCAACTGGAGCACTACGTGCAGTTTTGGAGACCTCATATTCACAAGGACATAGACAGGATGGAAGCAGTCCAGAGGAGGGCAACTAAAATGGTGCAGGGTCTACATTAGAAATCATATGAAGAGAGACTGAGAGAGCTTAATATGTATACCCTTGATAAAAGGTGGGACAGGGGGGACATGATAGAAACTTTTAACTACCTCAAGGGAATCAACAAAGTCCAGGAGGGTAGCATCTTTCAGAAAAAAAGATGTGTAAGAACAAGGGGGCACAATTTAAAGCCAGAGGGGGACAGCTGAGGGGTAATGTGAGGAATTTTTTTTTTCACGGATAGAGTGGTGGACACATGGAACCACCTTCCTGAGGAGGTTGTTGGGTCTAAAACAGTGGGGAAATTCAAACATGCATGGGACAGACATAAGGCAATTGTAGTGGGGGGTTACAGGAAGTAGGCTGTTGGTTAACTAGAATCTGCAGCTTATCCAATAGGTAGGGAAATGGGCAGACTGGGTGGGTCAAATGGTCCTAATCTGTCGTCAAAGTCTATGTTTCTATGTAATACTATATAATCAGTTATACTTCTTTCTAGAATCAACCAATGTCCTGACCATCTCCAAACATGGCTCCCAGAAATTGCATGGGAAAGATTCTGCCCTCGAAAGGGTTACCACAGATATCTACCATGCTATGGATCAAATGTGTGCAACAGAGGCCATCTTTGTCAATCTCACAAAAGCATTTGACCTCATTTATTTATTGAATTTTGTTGACCTGGCTGGCCTACTGAGATTAGAGGTCCATTTTTCAGGGGCGACCGGGGAGCGGGGTTACAAATGGTAATCAACTGAAATTAAACCAGATTAAGCTGTTGGTGGTATTTCTAGTGAGTGGGGGAAATTTGGTCAGGACACCGGGGAAATTCCCCTACTCTCCAGCTGGCCTGGAGAGGTTTTGGAAGCTGTATTATCAGTTAAATAACACCCTGCTATGGAAGGATTTCATTGCAATCCCCTTAACAAACCCAGCTTTTAAAATTGCAACAATTCTTTTTCAAAATGAGGGAGTAAATGTGGTTGATATTACCTTTTGGTTAAAACCAAAATGTGAACTAAAGGGCCCCCCGGAGCCAATTTTAGATGAAGAAAATCTTTGCACAGGAGATTGGAAATTTAAAGTGGTATTGCAACAAATAGATGGGAAATTCTTGCATTTGTCAAATTGTTTCTTCCTGGGAAGAGATAGTGGGATAGTGTTCTATGCAAGCCATCCAAGAGCATATTATAGATGTGGAAACAAAACCCATTTAAGCAGTGCTTGTGAAAAAGTCAAATGTGGTTTATGTGGACAAACTGGGCATTATGAAGCGACATGTAAAAACCTAATAAAGTGTAGTTTATGTGAGGAAACAGGACACATTTTCAATAACTGTCCATAGGCATCACAAAACAGCCCTGACCCTGGAGAGCAAGGGGAACAAGATGCATACTAGGCGTTAGCAAAAAAGGAGAAAGCAAAGCAGGAACAAATTGTGACTGAAGCTCAGAGAGATGCAGAAAGAGATGGAAAAAAGGAAGAAGGGTAGCAGGATATGGAGCCAACAGCATCTAGAAAGCAGGGAGAAAAGGACAAAAAAGAATTTCAGGACAAATCTGAGAATAAACAAGAATAGAGGAATGCGGGTCAAAAATAAAAAAAAGGTGAAGCTTTCACAATGGTCACAAGATCAAAAAAGGGATCAGAAAGGGCTTTCAGAGGAAAATGAAAACCTCAGAAGTGGTGGTGAAACTGGAGAATAATTTTAAATTGTTACTGGATAAAGAATGGATGACTGTGGAAGAAGATTCAGATACATCGGCATCAGAAGAGGGGGAAGAAGGGGATATATCAGATAATGAGATCATGATCCTTGGGTACAATACCTTCAAACAGGACAGGTCAGGAAAGAGAGGGGGAGGGGCCCTAAGCTATACGAAAGACACTCTAAATGTGGGTCTACTAATATCCAACCTTGGTAGCTGCCAGGACGAGGAGTCTATCTTCATCCGTCTAACCCTTGGTAATGCTAAGCATCTCACCATCGGCTGTGTCTATAACTCTCCTAAGAATGCCCAACTTGCTCTTGAGGGCATCACCAAATTGGTTGGCAGCAAATAAACCAATAAACTCCTAATAATGGGAGATTTCAAACTGAACTGGGCCTCTGGCCCCAACAAGGTCCTCAAGGGTGCGATCCAAGATGTAAACCTGGAACAGGTCATCTCTCTACCTACCAGACTTAATTATAAAATGGGAACCATACTACTCTTGACTGGGCTCTGGTATCTAACTCCCTCAACATACAGAAAGCAGGTATATTGGCTGACACCATTAGAGATCACTCCCCAATATTCTGTATTTGGAAGAACAGAGCACCAAAGATTCCTCCCGGATACTCACACTAAGTGACTTCTCCAATTTCATGCCAGCAAAATTTAACAACTACCTAAGTAGCCTGGACTGGATCCCGATTAGGCTTCTCCCGACATTGGACGAGGAACCTGCCTTCTTCCAAAATTCACTCCTCAATGTGGCATCTCTATTTGCCCCTTTCAAAAAACTTCGTACAAAAGGAGCCTTCCATAAATGGATCTCCCACTCTGTGAAATCTCAGATGAAAAGAAGGGAAAAGGTTTGGAAGAAATTCCTGCTCTCCCACCTTCCTGCAGACCTGGTTACTTACAAAACCCTAAGAAATAAATGTAAGCTAGACATCAAACTTGCCAAAAACGAGTATGTAACCTGCCTCCAATGGTTCATGCTGGAGAACCATAAGCTTTTCTGGGCACAAATCAACTGCTTAAGGGCAACTACAAGGAGGCACAAGGTCAAATTGAGGTACAAGCACAGTGTATCAGTGATTGCTATTATAGCCTCAGCAATCAACCACCACTTCACCAATCTTGATGCATACAAGGTAGGGCTACCAACACCAGTGCCTGTACAGACCTTTGATGAATCCCCCTGTCTGAACAGACCCCAATTTCACCTGAGAATGGTCAAGTTGAGCAAGGTCCATAAACTTCTGATAGCCATCAAACACAAAGGCTCTGGTGACCCAGATGGAATCAGTCCGAGGCTACTCCAGGAAGGTGCACTGTCCCTGGCCAAACCTTTGACCTGGATAATCAACAGGTCTTTACTTTTCCATACCAGTGGAAGGCTGCCTATGTGGTCCCCATTTACAAGAGTGGCTCTTGTGAACAAATTGGCAATTATAGGCCTATCTCCCTACTGTGTACCCTGGCCAAATTGCAAGAAAGACTAGTTTATGGGCAACTGAGGGACTACCTGGAGCTCCACCAAATCCTAGCCCCTTCACAGCATGGCTTTCAGGCAAACCATAGAACAGACACAGCACTCATCAAACTCACAGTGTACCTATTCAGGGCAACGGATGAGGGCATGTTGACGGGTGCTATCTTCATAGACCTGTCCAAGGCATTTGACCTTGTGGACCACAACCTTCTTCTTACTAAGCTTCAAGGTATTGGGCTTGATGTCCAGGCCCTAAACTGGTTCAAGAGCTACCTCTCAGGCCACTTCCCAGAGGGTCATTTGGAAGGGAGAGCTTTCCGCCCCTTTACCCACCAAGGAGGGTGTGCCTCAGGGATCAATTATTGGCCCCCTCCTGTTCTGTCTCTTCACAAATGACCTAAACCAGCACTGTGGGGATAGCTCAGTAGTTCACTATGCAGATGATACTGTCATATTCTGAGCTAGGTCCACACTTCAAGATCTGGGCCCTCTCTCCTACAAGGGGACCTAAACACACTCGAGGCCTGGCTCACATCAAACAGAATGATCCTGAACACAGCAAAAACAATAGCCATGCTGTTTGGTCCTAGAACCCTTGGCTAGGATTGGAACAGTTCCCTAAAACTAACTACCCTTGGGGATAAATGAATAGACGTAGCTGACAACATAAAATATCTATGGCTAACTGTTCACCAGGATCTCACCTTTAAGCCCCACATTCACCAGGTAACAAGGTCTAGCCACGTCAAACTTGGCACCATGTACAGGCTAAAAAAAAACTTATCCCAGAGGCTAGATGAGCAATCACCTCCAGTGTCCTCCTACCCACATTAACCTAAGCTGCCCAAGTAATCCAGGGCATGGCAAAGAGTGAGGTTAGCAGGCTTCAGGTCCTGTACAACAAGATCATGAGGTTTGCGACAATGGGTCAACCAAGAAGTCACCCCTGCATCTCACTAGCCCAGCTGCAATGGCCTTCTTTCAAGGCTCATCTACAGTATTCCCTGCTCTGCCATGCATACAAATTGCAGAGCCCAATGGCCCCACCAAGCATAACAGGAATAATAATGGCTAAGCCTAACCCTTGAATGCTCAGGACCTTGGGTCGGTCCCTACTGGCAATCCCCAGAATCAAGACTCACAAGGGTGGCAATTCCTTCGCTCTCACAACCACTAAACTATGGAACACTCTTCCAGCTGTAGTACAGGAAGCCCCCTCACTACTAATCTTTTGCACTAGGCTTAAGTCCCATTTGCTCAGGACAAACTCATGCCATTGTGAGGGTACAGGATAATCACCCCCGATTCTAATCACAACACCCATCCCCCCTCTCTTCTCACCTTAACCTACGTTAAATCATGCCTTAAATCATTAAATCTTTCAAGTGTTGCACTTATGGTCTACTATTTGAAAAATTACCTGTACTGTTATCCTCATTATCTTGTCTACTTCTTGTAACCCTGTATCATCTGACTGTATGTATTGTATTGCTTCTGGATCACTGGATTGTATGTACTGTATTTTTCTGTTCCCCAGGTCACCCTTAAAAAAGGGACCTTCATGGACCCAGTGGGCCAACCCAGTCATTAAAATTCAATAAATAATTAAATAAATAATGACTCAGTGGACATGCAAGCATCAAAAAAAAAGGAAAAAAGATAAGATAGGATAGAATGAGGGCATCTTATCGGTTTTTGCTGCTTTTCTTTAAACATCATGACAGGTCTAATATGTGCAACATGCAATGTGAACAGTATTAGGAAAGGGATTAGATGATTGGTTACTTTTTCAGTACTTGGGGAAATGAACCTAGACATACTATTTCTGCAAGACACTAGGTTGTACACAATTAAGGACCTAAATATGGATGTGGTATATAAAGGAATGACAGTTAGATTGCTGAATATTTATAACCCTCAGACTAAGCAAGAAAGAAGTATGTAATGAGCAAAATAGAACAATACAGACATACGGCAAAATTAACCTTATTGGGGAAGGGATTTTAATTGTGAGATTGAGGAAAATGAATAGGGGAGGAAAACAAGAAAAATATTCAGTGATTCACTACGTTTAAAGAAAATTGTTAAAAATACAAGTATGGATGATGCCTTCAAAATAAAAGGGCAAAATGCTTCACATACATATTTTAGAGGAAGACTGTCATCTCAAACTGATTTTTGGTTTGTACCCAAGAATGTGGAAATTGAGAAAAAATATACCATACCTATAGAGATAACAGATCATGTTATGGTTGGAATAAATATAAATACAGTTAAAACAATGAGCTATGGTAGTGGGTACTGGAGAATAAATTTGGAAAGTTTGGAAGACAAGAGAATACAAGAAGAATTGTGGGACATGTTTGCAACTAGAGGTACAGTGTATGATTTTTATGATGATAAGATGAAATGGTGGGGAGATACAAAGAAAGATATAAAAGAAATAATGACAGTGAGAGCACAAAGGAAAGGAAAGTCTAATTATCATAAGTATTTAGGTTTAAGGGTGAAATTGTATAACAAAATATACAGTCAGCATATAGATAAAAAAGATCATACAAAAAAAATATCTGAATTATAAGAACAAATGTGGGAATTTCAGTATGATAGAAAAAAGTCATTACTGGTGGAATAGAAAGCTGGAACAGAAGGGATGAAAGCTCAGACAAATCCACTAGAGGTTAATAAAGAAGAATAGAAAAAAAAATAGTGCACAGTTTGGTCTGACAGATAATAATGGGAGATTGTATTCTGACATAAGGAATATGAAATGAATAGTACAATAATATAGTAAAAGGAAATTTCAAAAAAAGGAAAAACATGAACCAGACATTACATTTGAAACTATGCAATTACCTCAAACTGGAGAAACTGAAAAACAGATTTTGAGAGAAATTATCACAGAAGAGGAGGTTAAAACAGCAATAAAAGCAATAACAAATAAACAGCACCCCTGGAATAGATGGCATTCCAAATGCTTTCTATAACAAATTTGAAGAGATTCTGACACCAGTACTAACTATAATTTATAATCAGATTTACCATGAAGGGAAAATAACTGAGTCTATGAAATGAGGAATCACCATTTTTCTCCATAAGAAAGGAGACAAAAGTGGTATTCAGAACTGGAGTCCTGTAAGTCACTTAACAGCTGATTATAAAATATTGGCAAACATAACAAATAAAAGGATGGCAGAAGTCACATCCCAATTAATAACAGAAACACAGACATATACTATACCCGGTAGATACATTAAGCAGAATTTAATGTATTTGAGAGAAATAATAAATAAAGGTAATGTGGAGGAAACTGAAGGTTGTATATATGCACTGGACCAGGAAACAGCATTTGATGCCATCAAACATAAATATATGTGGGACATCTTGGGAAAGTATCATTTTCCAGAAGAATTAATAAAGTTAATAGAGGCTTTATATGGGGGAAGCTCAGATGTGTCCAATGATTAATGGACATCTGGGAATCTCCATGTATATTCACAATGGGGTCAGGCAATGGTGCCCTTTAAGCCCCCTTCAATATGTACTGTGTTTGGATACCCTTTTAAGAAGAGTACAGAGGAAGAGGAAAATAAGCGCAATAGATTATGAAGGTAAAAAGCTCCACAAAACATGCACATTTGCGGATGACTGTCTATTGTTTTTGAAGAATCAAGCTTCAGGTAAAAAAGCTTTAAAGATTTTTGAAGACAGTAAAATATATTCTGAAATGTCCATAAACAAAAAGAAGAGTAAGATTATTCCATTGTGGAAAGGAAAGACAGAGGAAAAAGGGGGTATAGAAATAATGCTCGGAAGTGTGGAAATTTTGGGGGTAAAATTTGGATGATAAAATCCTAAGAAAGAAAATTGGGACTGGAAACTGCAGATTGCAGAAGGTAAGGTAAATAAATGGAAAGGATGGAATATGATGAAGGAAAAAAGAATATGCATGCTTAAAACTTTCATTGTTCCAATCTTTTTAGATATAGCATATATTGTTCCAATACCATGGCAGTTGCAGACAAAATGTTTTAGCTTAATTTTTATGTTATTATGGGGGAGTAGGTTGAACCCTGTAAAAAGAGCGCATACTAACATACTAACATACTATTTGCCAGCAGATTAGGCCTTATGGTCTATCAAGTCTGCTCGAACCTAGATCCTTAGTTGGGTGCCGAGTCCCTCCCATCCCTTGTGCTCCAGAAACCCCTATCATCCATCCCCACCCCCCCGGGACAGGCCATCATCTGATACATCCACTTTCTGTTTCTGTCCCACCCTCTCTTAAAGCTCTCCACTGTGGATCTCTGAACCAGCTCACCAGGCAGAGCATTCCAAGGGTCCACCACCCTCTCAGTGAAAAACCTCCTCCTCTTTTCCCCCCTCACCCTTCCACCTTCCAACTTCAAACCATGCCCTCTGGTGATGCCTCCCTGCTTTAGTCTAAAGATCCCCTCCATGTTTACCCTATTTATTCCCTTGAGGTACTTGAAGACCTCAATCATGTCCCCCTGTCTCTCCTCTCCTCCAATGAAAACAGGCAGAGCTCCTCAAGTCTGTCCTCAAGTCAAATCCCCTAGCCCTCGATATCATCTTTGTTGCCCTCCTCTGTACCCTCTCCAGGAGCTGTATGTCCCTCTTCAAGTGTGGTCTCCAGTACTGTACAGTACTCAGGTGTGGTCTAACCAGTCCATTGTACAGCGGCAGAATCACTTCCTTGCTCCTAGAGGTGATCCCCCATGCGATGCATCCCAACATCCTGTTTGCCTTGCTAGCTGCTCTCCTGCACTGCTCAGTGTTATTCATACATGTATCCACCATGACCCCTAGGTCTTTTTCCCTGTTGAGGCTTCCAGCACCTCCCTCCCAGGGTGTACCTGTGTTTAGGGTTTCCCAACCAAGATGCAACACCTTGTACTTGGTGATATTGAAATTTAATTTCCATGTGTGAGCCCAGCTTTCCAGGGTGTCCAGGTCCCTTGCAGGGCCAACCTCCCTCTTCTCCCTCAACTACTGCTCCCATCTTGGAGTCATCCGGAAGAGACTCATTTCACCCCTATACCATCCCTGATGTCTGATATGTATGCATTAAACAGATTGGACCCAGGACCGAGCCCTGTGGTACCCCACTACCAACCTCTGTAGGGTTCGAGAGCTCCCACAGACCACTACTTCTGGAGTGCGTCCAGCTATCCAGTTTTCAATCCATCTGACCATCAAAGGGCCTACTCCTAACCCCATCAGTTTCTCCACCAGACCATTGTGGGGACAGAGTCAAACGCCTGCTGAAGTCCAAGAATAATACATCCACAGGCTTACCTCTGTCCAGTTCTGATGTTACCCATTCATAGAACTCCACAAGGTTGGTTTGACATGATCTACCTGGCACAAACCCATGCTGCCGACTATCCAGACCTCCCACCTCCTCCAAGTAAACCCCCAATCGTTCTTTTAGTATACTCCATTAATTTTCCCACCACGAGGTTAAACTGATGGGTCTATAGTTTCCTGGTACTTCCTTCGACCCCCCTTTATGGATTGGTACCACATGTGCCTCTCGCCAATCCCTAGGTACCCTCCCTGTCTCAAGTGACCTGTTGAAAAGCTCCGTCAGGGGTGCAGCCAGTATGTCCGCCAATTCCCATAGTACTCTCGGATGAATGCCATCCGGCCCAGGAGATTTGTCTTTCTTTAGGGCCTTGAGGGCAAACCACACCCTTTTGGTGGGGATGGCATCATCCGTCCCCTCCACCTTACTGGTCTTTTTATCCTTATCCAGATGTGACACCCCTGGGGTACCTTTCCCTCCCTTTTGCTCCATTTCTGCTGCTCCCCTGATCCCGCTCCCTGCCGCTTCTATCCCCTTTGTGCTTTGCTTTTAGATATCCCATCCTCCCTAGTGAACACAGAGGCAAAGTACGTTAAATACCTCTGCCTGGTCGCCTCTTCCACCCACCCTCCTTCTGATCTCAATCTGCTGAGATGGCCCTTAGTTTTTCTCCGTCTCCCAATGTACCGGAAGAACCCCTTTCCTCCATGTATCCCCTGTGCCAGCTGTTGCTCTTTACTGACTTAGCTCCCTCACCATACGGGTGACTTTTCTAGATGCAAGCTGGTACATTTCCTTATCCCTATCCCCTTGTTGTTTTATATTTTTGTAAGCCGCCTTCTTTTCTCTGACTGCTACCTGGACCCTCACTGGACCACCAGCATGGTTTATGTGACCTTGCTCCCTACGTTTCAACTTAGCGAGATCCTGACTGCCCCATGAAGTCCCCTGCTTTGGCGACTTCCCATCTCCTTTCCACACTTGTTGTTGAGGTAATCCCTCAAGTGATCCTTGAGAATATTTCCCATGCCCATAAAGTCTGCCCCCCTGAAGTCCACTGCCAGTGTCCTAGATCTCACCCCCACTCCCCAATGCTTATTTGAAACCAGACAGTATTGTGGTCACTCCCAGTCAGGGGTCCTGTACAACCATGTCCCTTACCAGATCCCCATCTGCCAGAACCACATCCAGGATATGCCCCTCCTTGTGGGCTCCATCACATGCTGTGTTAGAACACATCCTGAAGCCATCCAGCAGCCTCTGCTCCTTGGCCACCTTAGAGGACATGGTTCCCCAGTTTGTACCTGGTATATTAAGGTCCCCATCAAACCACTCCTTCCCTTTGGACCACACAGGGCAATGATGTTGTCCAGCAAACCATCCTCTAGAACATCACTCATCCCGGGGCCTATATGCTACTCCCAGCTTGACCTTATCTCCTGCTGGGGATCGTAGGTGACCCATAAGGCCTCCACGTTTCCTCTGCCTCTTCTACCATAGCAATTTCTATGTCATCTCTAATGAACATAGCCACTCCACCCTCTGCCCTCCTTTCTATCCTTCCTAAGCATAGTGTACCCCTGCACATTTAGGTCCCAGTCATGGTTTTTGTTGGCCACGTTCCGTGACTGCCGCCACATCCACCCCTCGAACAGCATGGCCTGGAACTCTGGCAACTTGTTTCCCAAGCTCCTGGCATTTACTAACACTAACCCCCACCCCTTATCCCTGATCCTTTTTGTCGAACCCCACCCAGATTCCTTATACTTCCATCCTCCCCCTACTCCTCCTGAAACCTCCACCTCCAGTCTGTTTCCCCCTCCCCCTTGGGCTTGAAGCTACTCCCTCATCTGGAGGAGGGCTTCTGGTCAGCCCTCCCTATCCCTTCCCCCTTACAAGTTTAAACCCCACCTTTCTTGTAGTGTAGTCAGCCATCCCTGTTTAAGGATTCCTTCCCTAATGGGCAAGATGAAACCTGTCCTGGCATATAGTCCCTTATCCTCCCAAACTCCATTCCAGTTCCCTAACACCCCCAACCCATTCTCTTCACCCCACTTCCTGAGCCATTCATTAACCTCTGTGAGCTTCATTTTTTTCTCCACTGAGGCCTTTGGTACTGGCAATATCTCCAAAAAGGAAATGTTGCATCCATTATCCCGACAGACTCTGGCAAGTTCTTGGAACCTTGCTTGGATTTCCATAATGCTATTTCCCTCTAGATCATTAGTTCCCAAATGCACCAGGAAATCCGGTTTCCCTCCACAATCCCTAACCATTCATACACCATGAACTTTGCTCTGTGCACTGTCAGCCCAGTGATACTCACTACCTTCACCTGGCTATGGCATCCATTCCCCTGTCCCTCCCAATGGATACCCTTAATCATCGAGTCTCCCAGTAACAGAACCTTAACACCGCCATCATCCTTATGGTTACCTCCACTATGCCCTCTCAGCCCCCCTCCCCCCCTTTATTCATGATCGCAATTTCATGGGAGTCTTCCTGCCTTATTAGAGACCCCCTTGTCACCCTCCCCTTTCTGCCTCCCTTGCTATTTTGCCCACTTAACTCAAACCCTCTGAATAGGGTGTCCCTTTAACCCTCTCTTATCTGAACCATTTATCCTGGCCCTGATGGTTTCCCCTTCCCCCACACCCTCATCCCCCCCCTTGTAATAGTACCCCTGTCTCCAGAGGCTCTCTGTGGGTCCCCTTTAGCTAGGGCCCCATCCTTGGTACTGACCTTCCTGCTGAAGGGGGGCTCCTCTCCCACCTCCTTGTCTCCCAGTTCCTCTCAAATCATGCTCTCCTCCCTCATGTCTGGAATATGTTGCATCTCCCCCATTTGCTTAACATATATGTTTCCTCTCCTTCTGGGACTATGTCTATCCTTTCCATAGCTGTTCTGTGATGCCCCTATGGGTATCTGACTCCCTCCCGGCCTCTGTATAAGTTTCCTCATTTCACCAACCCCTTCCTCCCCTCTAGGATGCTTGTATCTCAAATTTATTGTGACACTCTATGTCAGCCTCCATCAAGTAACCTGAGTTTCCCCTGACTGCATCTCTAAACTGACCCTCTTCTTCCTCTCTTGCACTGTTCACCTTAGGAGCTCCCTTCCCACAGTCTGCTGTTTTAGGCTTCCGCACAACAGCCCCTCCTGACTCTTCCCCCTCCAGTCTCCTTGAATTCAGAATTTTCACCCTGTACGCTTTCCCCTTAGCATCAACTTCCCTATCTAAAGGGTCCTCTGTCCCTAATATCCCCTTCTGCTTGCTGTAAGCATAATGTCCCTGTAATTTCAGAGCGTTGCCCCAGCCTCCCCTCAGCCCCACCCTTCTGCTGCCCATATCCACACCCCCTTATCCTTGGACACCCCCCCAGCTCCCACAGCTTACTCCTTAACCAATATACCTCACTCCTGATACAAGATAGTTTGTCTACAGAGTGGGCAGCCTCCTCTCTCAGGCCCAATTTAGAATTATTGCCATCCCACAGCCTGTGCAGCCTACAACCCTTCCAAGATGCCTGCCATGGTGGAATATGGCCACCCTGATTATCCCCCTCTGTTTATAATAGCACACCCCCTTTTCTCAGTCCCTTTCCCCTGGAGTACAGTTTCTCTCTATACTGACTGTAGTTATTTACAAACCCAATTTCAACCCCACCAACAAAGTTCCCAAGTCTCACAAACTCATACAGTCCAGTATGTGTTCAGTCCCACTAACAGTGTGTGTAAGCAGACTCCAGGTACTGTATGATGTCACAGGCCAACCAACTCCTGTTGCTTCAAATTTCAGTCCCAAACAGAAATACTCAGCCCTTCAATCCCAACCCCAAGTGGCTTTTCAGTATTTAAGAAAGCCTACAAAACAGGATGGGTGGGAGGGCTCTTACCAAACACCAGGCAAACAACACATTTAAATTACCTTCTAATTTTCCCTGCCAAACATCTATCCCCAAACCTACAATATCACAGCCCAAGTATCAGTTCAAATTCAAGGTAATAATTTTAACACATAGAACTAATTTCACTAACAAACTATTCAAATATTTCAGTTTAAAACAAATATAACTCCTGGCCTCTTTTCTACCAACCTGTTGCTTAAGCTCCCAAGTGAACAATGAAAGCCACAGTAATTCCTGTTTAAAGACAAGTTAATTGCAGCTAATGTCCCTCCTCCAAACACCAGGCAAACAACACATTTAAATTACCTTCTAATTTTCCCTGCCAAACATCTATCCCCAAACCTACAATATCACAGCCCAAGTATCAGTTCAAATTCAAGGTAATAATTTTAACACATAGAACTAATTTCACTAACAAACTATTCAAATATTTCAGTTTAAAACAAAATATAACTCCTGGCCTCTTTTCTACCAACCTGTTGCTTAAGCTCCCAAGTGAACAATGAAAGCCACAGTAATTCCTGTTTAAAGACAAGTTAATTGCAGCTAATGTCCCTCCTCCAAACACCAGGCAAACAACACATTTAAATTACCTTCTAATTTTTCCTGCCAAACATCTATCCCCAAACCTACAATATCACAGCCCAAGTATCAGTTCAAATTCAAGGTAATAATTTTTTAACACATAGAACTAATTTCACTAACAAACTATTCAAATATTTCAGTTTAAAACAAAATATAACTCTGGCCTCTTTTCTACCAACCTTTGCTTAAGCTCCCAAGTGAACAATGAAAGCCACAGTAATTCCTGTTTAAAGACAAGTTAATTGTAGCTAATGTCCCTCCCTCCAAACACCAGGCAAACAACACATTTAAATTACCTTCTAATTTTCCCTGCCAAACATCTATCCCCAAACCTACAATATCACAGCCCAAGTATCAGTTCAAATTCAAGGTAATAATTTTTAACACATAGAACTAATTTCACTAACAAACTATTCAAATATTTCAGTTTAAAACAAAATATAACTCCTGGCCTCTTTTCTACCAACCTGTTGCTTAAGCTCCCAAGTGAACAATGCATACACATAGTCCTGTCTCTGAAGGGGGTCTGAATATGTTAAACCAGGTAATTTTTTTCGTGAATATATTTATTTATGCAAATATTAAGCCAGTAATACAAAATGAGAATAATAAATGCATGCCTTTACTACAAGAACGGAAGGAGGTATTATTGCAAATTTGGGGAAAAAGGGAATGTGAGCAATCAATCTAAACTGCAAGAATATATAAATGTCTGTAAGAAGTACATAGCACAATGGGAAGGATCTAAAGATGAAATATCAACAAATAAAAGGAACCTCGACTATAAGGAAATTACTGAAAAAAATTATAATGGAATCCTGTTTTTAAAGTAGACAATAATGTTAATATAAAAACTATGTTGGAAGCAATGTTAGAAGTAAGAATACAAAATAAAATGAAAGAAGTTATATGGATGTATAGTCATGGGAAAATAAACTTAAAAGGTAATTTAAAACACAAAAATATGGAAGAAAGAGTTTGTTTACATGAAAAATGTTATAACAAGGAAGAAACAATAAATCATTTGTTATTCAAATGTGAATTTATAAAGCATGTTTGGGGGATGTTGGCTAGAATGAGGGGAAAGCCAGAATTTGCAAATATTACTTTGGAGACTTTAGTGTATGGACAATTAACAAAAATGTGGAGAAAGCAAGATAGAAGTACAATGTTTGTAATATTTGTCATAATTTAATGGCCAATATGGCAAGTGAGATGTCAGAGATGTATCCAGGGTAAAGAGAGTACTAGTCAAGATTTAATTTTTTAAATCCAGAATGAAGTAGATAAACAGTTTCAAAGTGAATGTGTGAAATATGGTGAAGAAAAAGGTAAACGTTTATGGAGGAATATTAACTGTATTGGTTGATTACTATGATATGAAATTGATATGTACAGAGAAGTTTAAATAAGTACACTATGTAAATGCTGGGATATTGGGTTTTGATTTTAATAAAAACTTCCCCTACCGTCCAGCAGAGGGAACCTCTGGGTGACAGAATGGCTGGCTCAGTTGGTGAACAGGCTGTGATGCAGCAGGTTGTGCAGCAATTTGGGGAACTGGTTCCCTCCCCAACTACAGATAAGTTGGAAACAGATATTTTCTCTGATGTGCTCACTGTTTTATGTGCAATAATAGAATCTGGATGGATGGATGTCGATCTGACACTTTTGCGAGGACAGGATGCCAAGAAAACAGAAGGTGCAATTTCAGCACCATTTCTACAACATAATTCTGTAACTACAAAAATTTCCAGTGCTGAGGATTTTCAAGTTCTCCTCGCTGTGGAGGAGGAGGAGAAATTTCAAATGAAAAAATGGGAGCTTTTGGCAGTGTTGGCAGCTGTGATATCAAAAAATGAAACCGAGGCTGCTTCACCTGCACCAAGCAACCAGGCCTCTTGGAGCACTGTTACCCAGGAATTTTACATGGATACAATGGGCTCTGAAACTTCCCAAACAGGTACTGTTTTTGCCACTAACTTTTCTGATCACAATCAGGCCACTGTTTAAGCAATAAGACATGACAGGGTGTGGGTTATTGGGGGATTTACCCATGCCATGTGTCTTGTGTCAAGAGGTGCCGTCGAGTGGCTTAACCACACAAGAAGTGGGTAAATCCACCAATAACCCACACCCTGGAGTGTCTTATTGCGATTATACAATGGACCCATGTGTAGAATACATTTAAAATGTGTTTAAGTATGTCATTTCTAAAATACCATTTCTCAGCCTTGGGTTATTGCAGGATATACCATGGTCATGTGCTGTGTTTTGACCAATGAGGTTACAGGATTTTCATACCCCATTGTATAATTTCTCTTTTGCTGCATGTTCTAAGCAGCAACCCACAAAATAGATCAGTAAACCCTCTGAAAGGTAAACTAAATCTTGGCCTGAACAGGTGGACGAGGCAGACACTTCATGGTCTGTAGATCACTCTCTGAGGTTGGCCAGGTGGGCACTGCTACCTGACACAGGTCGGTGAATTTCGGGGTTCTCACCCATATTTATCCCAGGGGTCAGAATGGCTAAGCAGAATTCAGATGCTAATACCTCTCACTCTAAAACTATGATACCCACAGTACCCATACCTCAGGTACATTCCAGTGGGGCCCAGCCTGCCGAGTCCCCAGGATCAGACCTTATGCCACAGGAGTCACCTCTGTACTCCACCCTGAACTTCATTTGATGCAGGATCCAGTGTTACAACTGGAAACAAACACTCTCATCACTAACAGTCCTCAGATGAATGATGGGCTGAATTCTCCCAGGATTACTCCCATTTTGTCCATAGAACATCTGGAGGACCATGTGACCAGGGATGATCAAGAGGGCCCCCCACCTACCTCTAACTCTTAACAGTCCTGGCGGAACCCCCGCTCATATGCATCCTTTTTTCAAACAACCTCTTTTTCTGCAAAAAGACATAATGCAGTTTGCTTAGCATATAAAGGGGGATTGGAGACATTCCCGAACTGAAAATATGTTGCTAGGATTCTTTTAAAAGATATTTTGCAATTTTCATCTTTGGAACTGTATGCTTTAATACATGTTTTAGGGGAAAGCAATTTCGATATTAGTTTTAAACTTAACAAAGGTTTGGAAAAATTCTGGGACAGGTAACATAGGGTAAAACACTCCTCGCTGTTGTATCCTTTGAGGTCTTTCACTTGACTAAACCTTCTCAGAAATTGTCACTGTTCCTTTCAGAAATGAAGGGGTTCCCTTGATAGGGCTCCGGCTTGCAGATGTTGCTCTCGATGGCAAAATCCTCCTCTTTCTCCAATTTCAATCAAATTTTCACCATGGCGCTGCAAACTTTACTGGCAGGTAAGACATACAGTGGTCTCTTTTCTAAATAATATATCATTACTCACCCGCCAGGGTTGAACAATCCTTTCTCTTACATATAGCTGACCAACCACATTCAGTCTCCAATGTTGATAAAGAATTACAATCCTTAGATACCCAGTTACCCAAAGGTTTCTGTTATTATTGGGTGCACAGACTTTCCCTCAAAGAGGAAACTGAACTCTGGCAACAAATGTTGATTAGTTTACATAGATATGTTAAAAGAGATCCACTATGCCTAGTCCAATATAATATCATGCACAACCTATACTTTACTCCGACAAAACTCAACATGATTGGAAAACTTAACACTTCACAGTGTCACCGGTGTCTCGGTGCACATGCGGATCTATACCATATGATATGGACCTGCCCAAAAGCCCAAGTATTTTGGCAATCCATTAAACAATCATTAGATCCTCTACTGGGACTAGAACCATTATTCATGCCAAAAGTCTGTTTGCTCAATTGCTTTCCCCCAGGACTAATTAAGCAGAGAAATGCCTATACAGCTTAATAACCGGTGTAGCTAAACTTGTAATAATGAGACATTGGGAGGATGACTTCTTACCTACTGTGTTAGAATGGCATAACAAAATGCTCTTGGCTCTTCAGCTAGAGAAACATATAGCTATGATAGCTAAGATGCATAATACGTTGCAGTCTTATCTGGATAAACGCGGTGCTCTTGCTGCTTTGTTAGTAGCATGGAAACCCTAGATTCTCATGTCACATAATTATTTTCAGTGTTTAATGGGTCAACGACATTGGATTTATTCACTTGGTGCCAAACAGGGAGGTAATAAGTTAAGATTTTTTATATAGGGACTTTTTATTTTAATTTTGATTATAATTTTGTATGTAATGTTTAACGTACCGTCTAGTAACTCGTATATAGTTTGTTTCTGTAACCCAGACTGATTTTCTGTAATCCATTTCTGTACCTTTCATAAAATTTGAATAAAGTATATTGAATAATGAAAAAAAAAGAAATGAAAGGGTGAGCATCACTGACCTGGTCTTTTGGTTAAAACAGAGATGCACTGTTTTAGGCCACCCTGGGGCAATCTTCGATATTGAAGGCATTTGGACAGGAGGTTGGGGAATAAGAGTAATCTTAAATTCCACTGACAAAAGGTTTACAGCACCTGTCAAACTGCTTTTTTTTGGGTAGAGATAGGGGGGTCTTGTTCTACGTTGGCCAATCAAAAACCTGTTACAAATGTGGGAGGCCGAGCCTCATCAGCAGCATATATCATCGCTTGCGATGCACATTCTGTAACACTTTTGGGCATACCAGTGGGCAATGCCAGAAAACGGCAGAATGCAATTTATGTGGGGAATCAGGCCATTCTTATTCCACTTGCCCAGAAGCTGCACATGGACAGGCTACCCCACATGATTCTGAAGAGCAAAGATTGCTGATTGCATCTGCACAGAGGTCTCATGCTGTTCACTCTGGTCCCCCCCCCACCACCACTCAATCTCTACAGACCTCTCATGCAGGGCCAGCAAAAGATCCAGGAACCGTAGAGTCAACTGATGTTAACCCCTCCAGAGTAGATGACAGTGAGAATAGAGTTTATGAGGAACTTGTGATTAACCTAGAAATAACTAGCCCCTCCCCCACTCAAACTGACACAGTGTCAATGTTCCCCTTGCCTCCCCAGGAGCAAATCCCTTATTCTAGGGTCACTAGGCAGAGAACTTACAGTAATCAGCCTATCACTAAAGTCACTAAGATTTCCATAACCCTTACTTCCAATCGTTTCCATATCTTGTGACCTGCACAGGATGTATTGGATGCAGAATCAGAGAGTTCCCAAACAGGCTCAGAGTTGTTCGGAGGGCACTTTGACACAAGTCTGAAGAGGGAAGACTCTGTCTTGCAAAACCCAACCCACAGGGTACCAAAAAGGGGAAAAAGGGTAAGCACAAACCTCCCTGAGGTAGCCCTTACTTGGCACTAAATGTCAGTTTCATTGACCTTCTGTTAACTTAATGTGAACAGCATTAAAAATAGGATGCGGCAGGCTGATGTTTTTTTCTTATTTACCATCTTATAATGCTAACATTTCCTTTTTTCAGGATACCAGGTTACACTCTGTAGCGGAATTGTCCCATGCCACTAAATGGTGGCATACAGGCATATTCTATTGGTCTTTGGGCCTGGACAGCTGCTCTGGTGTGGCATTTCTCTTTCATAACATTGAAGTAAGGGTTTTAAAGTTAATTGACCTGGTTCCAGGCTGCACCTTGATATTACATGTTATATTTCATGGTGTCTGTTTTACGTTACTTAATATTTATGCTCCTCAGATGAAGGCAGAAAGAGTGGAACTGTTTCATGTGGTACAACCTTATTTACACACCTCACATCAAGTTGTTTGGGATGGTGACTTTAATTGTGGATTATCCACCAGAGATAGGGGTAAGGGCACTACCACCAAAAAAATAATTCACGATATGTCTTGTTTAAGTGATATTTTACATACTGCAAATTTAAGTGATGCATATGCTCAGCTTCATAGAGAAATAACCCCTTCATACCATAAAGGGACATTGGCAACTCAAATAGATTTTTTTCTTCACCAGCAAAACTCTGCCCTTGAGTTCAGCCTCTTTGACCCCAGTGGAATTCTCAGATCACTGTGCTGTGCATGTCTCAATGGGTTGACATGCTGCCCTGAGGCTTGGGAGGTGTACCTGGAAGCTGAACTTTTCCCTTCTGGAATATCAGGAAGTTTCGTAACAATTACAGTATTTTATTTTCACCCAGAAATCCTTATATGATATGTACGAGAACCACTACAATGGTGGATAGACACTAAGAGGGATCTCACACACTTGTTAAAATCTATAGTGAAATCTTTTCAGGATAAACATGGAAACATAGAAACACAGAAGTTGATGGCATATAAGGACCACAAGGCCCATCAGGTCTGCCCATTTATTTACCTTGTGAATGTGCCATCGGCCTTTGCTCTGTCAATAGCCTATCTATTTATACTCATCTGTTTTGCTCCCTTATGCCTATCCCATGCCTGTTTGAAGCCCTACACTAAATTCATATTCGCCACTTCCTGAAGTAGGCCATTCCATGCATCCACCACTCTTTCTGTGAAAAATAACTTCCTCACATTACCCCTTAATTGGCCTCCCTCTAATCTCATGCTGTGTCCTCTTGTCCTGCTATTTTTCTTATATTGAAACATGTTAGACTCTTTCACCTTGTTAATGCCCTTAAGGTGTGTGAATGTTTCGATCATATCACCTCTCCCTCCTTTGCTATAGGGTATACATATTGAGCTCCTTTAATCTGTCCTCATATGTTTTCTGATGCAGTCCCTGCACCATTTTGGTTGCCCTTCTCTGGACTGCCTCAGTTTGGTTAATGTCCATGTGAAGGTGTGGCCTCCAGTACTGCATGCAGTACTCCAGATGGGGCCTAAGCAGTGTCTTGTAAAGAGGGATTATCACCTCCCTCTTTCAACTTGTGATACCCCTACTAATACACCCCAACATCCCACTAGTCTTACCTACTGCTTTAGTGGTCAGCTTGGATGATTTCAGGTCATCAGTGATGATGATGCCCAAGTCTCTTTCTTCCCTTGTGACTGCCAGCAACTCCCCTCCCAGCATATAGGTGCCTTCAGGGTTTCTTTTCCCTATGTGCATGATCTTGCACTTCTTTGCATTAAACTCCAGTTGCCACTCTTCTGATCATTTTGCCAGTTTATCCAGATCTCTTCTCATTCTCCCCAACCCATCTGGAACATCTACTCTGTTACAGATCTTGGTGTCATCTGCAAAGAGACAAACCTTACCCTCCAGTCCATCTGCAATGTCACTGAAGAAGATACTGAAGACGGCTAGCCCCAGGACTGATCCCTGAGGTACCCCAATTGTGACTTGCATCTCTTCTGATTGTTTACCGTTTACCACCACTCTCTGTGTTCTGCCTGTCTACCAGTTTGCCACCCAGATGACCAATGTCTGACCCACCCTGAGTCTACCCAGCTTATTAATTAATCTTCTATGTGGAACAGTATCGAAAGCTTTGCTGAAGTCAAGGTAGGTGACATCAACTGCTCCCCCTTGGTCCACCACTCTGGTTACCCAGTCAAAGAAATCTATGAGATTAACTTGATAGGATATTCCTGTTGAAAACTTATGCTATCTTGTGTCATGTGCTCCTTTGCATTCCAGGTGTTGCGCTACCCTTTCTTTAAAGAGTTCCTCCATAATCTTGCTCACTAATGAGGCAAGACTGACTGGTCTTTTGTTCTCTGCCTCCTCCCTGCTACGACTCTTGTGGAGCAGGATCACATGAGCCCTTCTCCAGTCTTCTGGGACATCTCCTGTGCTCAAAGACTCACTAAACAGTTCTGATAATGGCTCTGCTAGTTCCATCCTTATCTCCTTTAGTACCCTGAGATGTATGCCATCAGGTCCCATTGACTGGTCCACCCTGAGCTCATCGAGCTCTTGTAGGACCCTTTCTTTTGTGAATGGACTAGTGCACACCTCCTTCCTCCCTGCATCCATGGTGCTGAGCTATGGGCCATGCCCTACCTTTTCCTCAGTAAATACTGAGAAGAAGTATCTATTTAGGATAGATGCTTTTACATGTTCCTTCTCTTCAGACACCCCCTTATCCACTTTGATCTTAGCAATACCTCCTCTGGACTTTCTTCTTTCACTAATGTATCTATAGAAAGTCTTGTCACCTTATTTTACTGTTTGTGCTAGTGATTCCTTGGTTCAGACTTTTGCCTGCCTTACTGCCTTTCTGCCTTTCCTGCTTCCCTTTGAGAAGTTTGGTATGCCTCCCTATCTTCATCCCGCTGCGTTCCCTTATATTTCCTGAAGGCCAGACTTTTGGCTCTTACCTTTTCTGCTACTGTTTCTGACAACCAAAGTGTTTTCCTTCTTCTTTTCACTTCTTTTTCTTTCTAACGCAATGGGATGTTGCTTCAAGTATTGCATCCTTAATGCTTGCCCACTTTGCCTGTATCCTGTCACCTGTATTTCTTCTTGCCTGGGCTAGTTTAACTCTGTTGGCCATGTTATCAAAGTCAGCTCCTCCGAAGTCCCATATTTTTGCCTTGGAATGAGGTGATTTAGTTCTAGTGGCCAAATTGAACCATACCATGTGATGGTCACTGGCCCCCAGGTGACCGTTTGCCTGGAGATCTGTGATCCTTTCCCTGTTAGTCAGTACTAGATCTAGGATAGTCCTGCCTCTTGTGGGTTGTTGTACCAGTTGTTTGAGGCCCTCCCCCTTCAGGGGATCCACTATATGTCTAGTTCTGGCAGATGTTCCTGCTGGTATTGATCAATCTGTATCTGGCACGTTGAAGTCTTCCATTATCAGAACCTCCCCTTTCGCTGTCATATTTTGTATATCTCTAACAGTAATGTATCTATGTCCTCCCCCTGGTCTGGAGGTCTGTAGACAACCCCAGTTCATATGGCTGTCCCATTTCCTGTTTCCAGGGTGACCCACAGTTCTTCTGGCTCCTTATGTGTATTCTGAATTTCTGTAGCTTTGATATTTTCATTGACATAAATGGCCACTCCACCCCCCCTTTTTGCACCTTGGTCTCTTCTGAACACTACATAGCCAGGTACTGAAGTCTGACAAGCGTGGTTAATTATGAACCATGTCTCACTAATGGCTACTATGTTCAGTTTAGCCTATGTCATTATTGCTTGCAGGTCTGGGATCTTGTTTCCCAGAATGCGAGCATTTGTGTACATGATTTTTCCATTGGACAGATTTCAGTGTGTTAGTTGTTGGGTGAAGTCTGTCATTTCCCCTGTGCCTCATATGTGGAGTCAGACCTGTTTCCTTACCTGGTGATGCAAATGAACTACAAACATGCTGAACTCCTGTTTTATTACTATCTGAAGAGGAAGGGGTGTTCTTCCCATTCAACGTATTGGGTGCTGCACCCCCTCCCCGTTTGCTAGTTTAAATATTCTGCAAAGATGTCAAACTTCTGCCCCAATGCACTGGCTCCCTCCTTAGTCAAATGCAGTCCATTGAATTTAAAGAACTTTCACTCCCAAAACTGTTGCCAGTTACCTTCAAATTTATGTCCTTTTTCCTGGCACCAGCCATTGAGCTACATGTTTAGCTCCCCTATCTCACCTTCTTTGATCTTCTTTCAATCTGTCCCCCTCTCCCAGACTGGCAGGATCTCAGAGAAGGAGATGCTGGATGAAATGTATGATAGTTTGTCACCCAGCCTGGTCAGGTGTTCCTTGGTCTCCACAACTGACTGGCTGGCAAGATCAATAGTCCCTATGTGTACCTGGGCATCGATGTTTTCTCCTGCTTCCTGTACAATTTTAGCGATGTGGTCAGTGTCTCTCAATGCTGATGTACCTGGAGACATCGGATCATTACCCCTGGCTGGAGATAAGTATAGCTAAAGACTAATTTACTTACTTACAGTACATTAAGCAACTACAGATAGTTATGTCATTGGCTCAAACCACTAAACATGATTTTTCTACTCAACTTATATTCTTAAAAGATGGCATGGCACAATGCCATATGAAACAATCAAGAACTTTAAAGTTGCAGCAAAAATATGGTACACAAGGGAAATTTGCAACAATTTGCCTTTTTCTAAGTTGCACAGATAGAGTGAAAAAAAAATATTTTGACAGTATTAGAGGGCAAGATAATCTCTTAAAAGTATCTTCACATGAGATAATGACTGAAGTTACAAATTACACTAGGACCCTGTTCCAAGAAAAAAAACTATTTGTACCACTGACATAACTGTGTATTTACAGCAAATTGAGATTCCACACTGCCCTCCTTCGATTCTCCAATGTTTGACAGAACCTATTTTCCCCACAGAAGTATCTAGTGCAATTACTTCCTTACAGTCAGGCAAAGCACCTGGTAGGGATGGGTTGACAGCCAAACTCTATAAGGTGCTGAATTCTGAATTATCTAATGAATTAGCAGATATCTATAAAACTTTGTTGTTTCATTCTGATTTCCCACTGGATATGGTAGGGAGCACTCTCATTTTCTTGCACAAAAAGGAGGAAAGCAGGATCTCTCTAATTGGAGACCCTTTAGCCTCTTAAATATTGATCTAAAAATATTGATGACTAGTTTAAAGAAACACCTTTTAATAGCTGAACAATTTATTATAATACCAGCACAATACTGTGCCATAGCTGAAGGGCTATAATGGATCAACTTTTATTTTTGAAGGAATTATTCAACCGGGAACATGACCCAGGTAATTCCAGGTTTGTTCTCTCTTTAGACCATAGGGGTACCTTTAATTCATTAAATCATACTTTTTTTATGGCTTATTCTTCATCACTATGGCATACCTAATGTTTTCATCACTTGGTTATAAATAAATCTATAAAAATGCAATGGTATCCCCTTTAGTAAATGGACATCTGGGACTGCTCCTCCCCATTAAAAAAGGAGTGAAACAAAGCTGCCCGATCAGCCCCCGCTATATATTTTCAATATAGATCCTTTATTATGCTCCTTAAATGCTGTAATACCACCTATTGATATAAATGAAATTATGGCCCCTTTCTCAGCCCTGGAATATGCAGATGATATCTGCATGTGTACTTCAACTGTAGCTTCAGTAGAGTGTGCAATTCAGATTTGTGAAACTTATGTGATGCTCTCTGGAACTTCCCTAAATAAACTCAAATGTGTCGGTAGGGAATTGGACTTCAATCACCCCACCCATGCATCTATTGCTGGTATTGGATTCTCCGGAGCCCCCATTAATGTTTTGCGTATAGTGTTTGGAACTCAGACTCCAGATTTATCCAACTGTGATTTACAAATTGAAAAGGAAGAGTCATGGTTCAAAATTGGAACAAATGGCAGCTCTGTAAATCCAAACAGATTTACTTAATCAAGATGTATCTGTTACCCATATTTTTGTTTTCTAGTAACATCTTTCCACCCCCAAAACAACTTGAAGCTACCATTTTTAGTATTTTTTTTCAGGCAGTTTGGGGTAGCTGCCTAAACCGTATTAAAAGAAACATTCTGTATTTACCTATCTCACGAGGTGGACTTAATATGGTGAATCCTATACTGTTTCTTTATTGTCGATTTTTATTTAAGAACTTCCCACCATTAATAAAAAACATTACTTAATTATGGATGGACCTTTTCAGTCATTCAGTAGGTATGTAGTTTCAGTTTTGGAAAGATGGAATGAATAGGTGCATTAAAATAAAACCCAATTGTTGCCCCATACCTCAGAGAAGTATTTGTTAAATTAAAATCCTGGCACATCCCCAGTACATGAATTCTTTCCAAGAATAAAAAATATGTCTACCAAGCAGTTATTGATACCCACTTTATAGAAGGTATTACTTTCCAAAAGTGCCCTGAATTTCATTTGCAGGCACTGCAGGGCCTTATTGTCGAGAAATGAATCCCCTCGAAATTGCACAACATTACTTGGTTGTGCTGTCATGAAAAACTTAATGTCAAGGTAAACCAAAGACATTAACAACTGGAAGAAAGGAATTGTTCATGGCCTGGATGTTTCCATGCACTTAGAAACATAGAAACATAGAATTTGATTGCAGATAAGGACCGCTTAGCCCACCAAGTCTGCCAATTTCCCTACCTGATGGATAAGCTGCAGATCCTAGTTAACCAGCAGCCTACTTCTTCCTACCCCCACCCCCTAGAATTGCCTTATGACTGTCCCATGCATGCATGAATTCCACCACTGTTTTTGACTCCACGACCTCCACCGGAAGGCTGTTCCATACATCCACAACCCTCTCTGTGAAAAATACTTCCTTAAATTACCTCTGAGCCACCCCCACCTTCAAATTGTGCCCTTGTTCTTGCACACCTCTTTTTGAAAGATGCTACCTCTTGGACTTTGTTGATTCCCTTGAGGTACTTGAAAATTTCTATCATGTCCCCCCTCTCCCTCCTTTTCTCGAGGCTATACATATTAAGCTCCTTAAGTCTCTCTTCATATGTCTTCCAGTGCAGACCCTGTACCATTTTAGTTGCCCTCCTCTGGACTGCTTCCATCCTGTCTATGTCTTTGCGGAGATTGGGTCACTTGAAACTATGCATCATTTATATTTTTCATGCTCATATATTTAGCCATTTTGGCCTTATGTTGCCCGTGCCTGGAATGAGAAAGCCTTTTTGGCTATCTCTTATGAGACACTGATTTATGGTGTATACTCCTCAGTATGGAATAAATGGGACGGTGGCCCATTAAATGTACTATTCACAGTTTTTAAATGGTTTATATGGCAAAGTAGGAGCCTTTTCCCTCTGCAACAAATGCATTTTTCTCATACAGAACTTTTGCAGAAAATTTCTGTGGAACTCTATAAGATTTATAGAAATGAGTCTAGATCATATGATAAGAGACTTGTATTGTTGGAATGGAGGAACATGCCATGGATCACAGATAATGATGTGCCTATCACTTAAACCATATGGATGAGGTTTTTTTTGTAAATTTCAGTGTCACACAGGTTTGAGGTAGTCTTTTTTTCCCCTCCACTGTGGTATCTTTTTTTTTTGTTGTTGTATATTTTAATTTCCTTGTGTTTTCTTCTGTTATATTTGCATGACTTCTAATAAAAACAAATTACCCTACTTTTTTCCAGAAGTGCCATGGGATCTTTAATGTCCACCTGAACAACCACCAGAACAGGCAGACAAGAAATTTGTTTAATGTCTCATCCAAGAGATGGCACCTCAGGAGTGCAGCACCCCGTCATGCTGCTCTACAGTGTCAATATTGGAATTTAACCCAAGTGCCAGGTGAGGGGTTAGAACCCACAGCCATCTGATCTTCCAGTCTTAGAGGCAAATGTGTAACCTGCTGAGCCACTGACCTCATAAACCACCGACTACTCCTATCAAAACTTCATAAGCTTGGCCTTGACTGTCATTCCCTAACTTGGTTGTCTAATTATCTATGTAACTGGCTACAATGCATCAAATAGGCTGGTATTACCTCTTCCCTACCTCACATCATGGACAGAGTCCCCCAGGGGTCAATCCTGGGTCCTCTGGTATTCTCCATTTTCATCATTGAGCTACCTAGCTACTGTGGCAGTGTGATGGTACAACTATACGTGGAAGATGCCATTCTATATAGATCGGATAAATGTATCTCCTCCATCAAATCAGACCTAGAAAAGGATTTCTGGCTCCTTGAAGCCTGGTTGGTTCAAACAAAACCTACTGGTTGCAAATACCAAAAAAAAAAAAAAAACGTGCTGTTCCGACACACCTCCTATGACCTATCCACCCAACAACCCTTCATAATCAATACCTCCACAGTCACAGCTCTAGATGGAGTGGACTTTTTTAAATATTTAGGAGTTACCCTAGATGAAAATCTATCACACAAAGAGCATACTCATAGAACTATCAAGTCCATGAATCAAAAACTAGGCATGATCTCCTGAATTGCCCCCACATGACCTCTCAATCTCAGAGAACCCTGGCATCTGCAACATTACTACCGTGTCTCTTCTTAGGAAACTCTCTACTCCACTCGGCCATGGCAACCACACTTTCCAAATTGAAGCAAACCTACCATAGAATTGCACACTTTGCCACTATAACACTTGCTCAAGCACACCACAGTGATGTCCGTAAAGCCCTAGGATGGCCACCCTCAATGCTAAGCTTGACTTCTCCCTACTTTGTACTACATTCAAACTCATCCACCTTCCATCCCCACCCATCCTTACAGACATGCTCACCCATAACCCCATTTGTAGGACCCTTTGTTCCACCCACCTCCCTTTGCTAACTCTCCCTAATACTCATCTAACTGCAGGTAGGTGATCCTTCACCTTTCTATCTTCCCAAAAGTGGAACAATCTCCCACACAAATTACTTTCCTGTACATCCCTTCCCCAGTTCAAAAACGTGCTTTAAAGAACTCTTTTTCCTCCTCCAATCTGCACTTGTTTCTAAGACCTTGTCTCCCCACCTAACTTTCTAACATTCTATTCTGTATCTTTATGTCACCCTCTCTCAATCTCAGTTCCACAGTTTACCCTCAAACTTCTTTCTCTTATCTTACTTGTTATGACTGCATATAATATGACTATGGCACTTATTGGACTGACTGTCAGCAGTCATCTAAATGTCTGTAATTAATTTTCTTTTATCTCTTACCATGGCACTTAAAGGAACAACTGTTAACACATGTTATTCTGTAGGATACTCTGTAACTACTCCTCTGTTTTAACCTGGATGAATGTTCACATTATGGGCCAGATATTCAGAAATGCACCAAAGGCTGGTGGAAGTCTGGTGCAGTGCAACTCATATGCACAGTGAATGCAATATTCAAAGGTTGCGCACAGCAAAATGCACAGGGCAACATGGCTGAATATTGTAGGGATGCACTATGGTGCAACCAGAGGTGCAACAGGGAGAAAACAGACCTGTGCCATAGTGCAACCAGAGATGCACCAAGGAGCAAAGGGAGATGCACCAAGGCACAGAAGGACCAGCCCCAGGCAATGTTGGCAGCAAAGCAGCTGAGGGATAGTGCTGGGCAGGCAGGGGAACACAGCTGGGGACAGTGGCAGGGAGGCACAATGGTGGGCTACAGATGACCACCAGCTGCAGGGCACAAACAGACAGCCGGCCCCCCCCAGCACCAGGGCACTGGACACAGAGAACAGGTTGCACCAATGGCCAAAGGGAGACCTGCCACTGGAACTCCCTGCTGGATGCCGAGCCTCCACCCACCCAGACTGTGGTTAGCCGCACCCTGGTACACAGCAACCGACACACATTCCACAAATCCTGGACAGTCAAACCATAGCCACTTCAAGGCACAGTCAGCGATCAAGGGGCAGGACACCAACATGCACAGCCCTCACAATGACACAGGCATACCACACCGATATCCACCACACCACTGCAGTATGGTTTCACTCACCAGCTGCAAAACAGACATGGACACAGGCAGTTAATCAAGTAATCTGTAATAAACAAAACTATGTACAAAGTAAAGCAGTGGGAAAGGGTAGGAGAGTGAGAGTAGAGTACAGGAGACAGGGACTGTACAGTGGGATGGGGAAGGAAGGGGTAGGGATGGCAGGGGTAAGAGGGAAGCACTGAGGACAACTATGAGTTGCCATGGCCTGCCGCCACTTGTCACCTCCACTGCTACCTGTCACACAGCACCATCCGCCAGGTCTGCTGGGCCACCTCCAAGGTCATTGAGATGATCAGGATTATCTGCCTTAATAGCTGGCAATAAAGTGGCAGCCGTGACCTCCTCCAGTTGCCTATGACAACGAATGGACAGGTGATCAATGCAAGTCCCTAGAAACCATGCCATCCCACCGTGCACAGCAGACAGTGGGAACACATGCCCCTGGAGTGGCACCCTGGCCATCTACAGTGGGTGGGCCAATGCCTGCCAACATCCCAGCATGCCACAACAGTGCACAGTTGTGGACACCGCCACTCAAAGGTCACCTGACCATGCAGTGACTGGCAGGTGGCATAGAGCTGCAGCAGCACCACAGCAACACCAGTGGCAGCTGGGCACACGCCCATCCCACTAACAGCTGGCACACGTGTGCAATGGCTGCCCCACAGTGGCATGCACACCACACAGTGTGCAGCAGACAGCTGACACAGCACATGGCACAGGTGGCCATGGCCACACCCTCACCCTTGCTAACCACACAGTAAGGAGCTGAGGAAGACAACAGTGCCTACCCGCCCGCTGCAGCACTGCTCGTGCCTGTCCCACTGTCACTCGACCTCAACCAGTCGGGCCCACTCCACCTGCTGATTGTTCTGCAGAGGCCTGCTGCAGCCTGCCAAGCACTGCCACTGCCCTGGCATGGTGCAGATCCTCAGGCTCTAGGAATGAAACACAGACAGGTACACATCAGGGTACAGTCACAGCATGTGTCCACCACCCCACCCCTGTGCACAGTGTGCGCCCCAGCCTGACATGACCTGCAGAGCAGTGGTGCAGCACACCCAATGGCCGGCAATGCCACACCACATGGCACATGCTGACAGTGCCCCCCCAGGCACATCAGGCAGCCCAGCCAACACCACAGTATGGTGGTTGGGCACACATGCAGCATGTGCCGACTTACCTGGCCATGTCACGGCCCTCCTATGGACACATGCCTGCAGCATCCTCAGCCTCTTGGGGTCCCACCACATCAGATCATAGTACCAGTGGCAGCACTGCTCACCAGTCTGAGGCACACTGATATCCTGGACTAGGCCTGCAGCAATGGCCTGCCAGATGTCACTCCTGGCCTGCTGCAGGGGCTGCTGGCCAAATAGACCATGTGCATGTTTAGCACATGGGACACAAGGTTCACAAGCTCAGTTTCAATCCAGTTGCGAGCACATCACACCCCTCACCGTGTCATGCTCCCTAAACAAGTTGCTAAACCAAGATGGTGGCCAGTAGCACACGTGCACAATGTGCACAGGATGCGCACCTCATGGAGGCATGAACAGCGTCCGCCAATCGTGCATCACCTTGGATCTGTGGCATGGGTGTGGCCCACCTGACATGTCATGGTGGAGTTCCAAGGGGCATAGGGTCAGGTAAGGGGTCACCCAGTTCACAGTGCACCAGAGCACTATAGGGGCCATAGCGCATAATATGCCATGGGCCCTATAGCACTCAGGTGCTATAGGGGCCATGACACACTATGTAATATGACCCCATAGCACCTGAGCACCACAAGGCCCATGGCGAACTGTGTGCTATGGCCCCTATAGTACTCTGAGTGCAGTGCGTAATAGGTGGTAGCACAGGCCATGACGCATGCATACTGTGGGCAGCAAACTGTGCATGTCATAGTATTGTGCCACAACATGTGCTGGAGCAATTCCATTGCACAAGGAGGAAGTGCATGGCACACTGGGGATATTAGCATGTCATTACCGTTGTGCCACAGCTCATTTGCATGCGATGCGCTATAAAGGCACTGCACAACAGCACAGTCCATGGACCAGTATTGCAAGCATCTGAGGTAAGTTGCACCTGCTGTGGGAACAGCCAGCACAGCAAGGTGGATGGGGTGGGCAGCTGCAATCAGTGACACACATATCCTTGTCCAGAAGTAGCAACATGTCCGAGCATGAGGTGAATGAGGAGCATGGGCCTGCCTGCAAGTGCAGGCCCAACTTTATGAAATCAGAAGCCTACCTCAATGGGGAGCTATTGCTGAGTGGCACCACTGGCACAACACAGGCCAGCTCTGTGGCCTGGGTGGAGGCGGCAGTGGCTGTGAACCTGCAGGGCAGCCACCAGCAGTCTGTGCAGGAGTGCAGAAAGAAGGTGGGCACTGACAAACACCACATTAAAGAGAAGGTGGTGGCCATACGGGCTGCCAGGGCAGTCACTGGTGAGAGCCATGCTGCTGTGCCACAATGCAGTGCAGCACCATTGAGGGTGTGCTGGGTGGTGGCTTCCTGACAGGAGGGAGCCCATCACTGCATGGTACGTATGCCATGCCTGGGGGTGGACTGCTGGTATTGCAGCACTAACTCATCTGCTTTCCCTTATAGCACCGGCATGCCAGCATGCAGTCATCCACTTCCATGGGCATCCAGGGGCCCAATCGGCTGCAGCACACCACCGCTGTCCAGCTGGATGTCCTGGGCTTGGTGTCAGATGAGGCCCTGGCTGTGTTCCAGCAGGATGCCAGCCATGGCATACTCTGCGTGGAGACACAGATCAGGGCGGGGTCTGAGAGTGATGACGACATGACCATCATCCTGGACAGAGTGGGTGGTGTTGTGGGGGAGACACCAATACCTACTGCCATCACTGGCAATGCAGCCAGTGGCCTGTCGGTGGTGGAACAGCTGCCTGCTGCTGCCTCTGGTGCTGCCCTATGCACAGCCACAGTGGTGCTGTGTGGTGGTGGTGGTGCATCCCCTCAGGCTCTGGCCAGCACAAATTGGTTAGAGGAGCAGCAGCGGCAGATGGCTGAGGATGTTGGGCAGCCAGACGCAGAGTCTGCTGCCAGGTACCAGACAGTGACCTACCCAATGGAGACCCTGCTGTGCAGTGTCCATCTGAGTGGGGGACTGTGCAGTGCAGTCGTACACCACATGTGGGACAGCAGCATGCCCATGCACCCCTGGGCACTGACCCATTCTCAGAGCACACCCAATTGCTGTGGGCCTCCATGGAGCAACAGGTCATGCTCATAGCTGGGGTGCATGTGATTCATGCAGAGGTGTGCCAGGTAGCTGAGCTGCATGAGAAGGGCACCACATGGGTCCTGGAGGCTATACAGCACCTGCTGGAGGAGATGACCACATCCCTGGATCGCATTGCCAATGCAATCTCGGTTGGTCTTGCATCGCTGGCTGCCACAGGGCATGGCTGCCAGCCACAGACACCGCGGAGTGCACTGTTCACCCACAGACCCAGTGTTAGGTGACTCCTTCCATGTCGATGCTAGGCTCTGCTGTTGGCATCTCAGGCACACCAGGGGCAGGCCTGTTTGGGTGCCTACACACCACCTTGTGTGTACCCGGTCATGTTCCTGCAGTTCAACCCCTGGGGCAGTTGTATACCCTCTGTGGCCATTGAGCAACCAGTGGCTGCTGACTGGCCATGGCGCCGCTGCCCCCATGTCTACGGTGGCCATGGTTCCATGTGGTGGACCTGATGTGCATGTTGCCCTGTCTTCAGTCTTCTGCCACTGCCCTGTATGCACATGGGTGATGTGTGTGTGGGTGCATGCTAGAGTCATGGCAACTGTGTGTCATGCCACATGCTGCCTGTGTGCTCACCTGCCTGGCCACTGGCCCATGTGGCATACGCATGATGAGAGCAGCACAGCACTGGTTGCACCTGTGCACCGGTGCCCTGCATCTGACCCATGCCATGTGCTGGCACCTGGGCGCATGCTTGTGTGTGTGTGTGTGTGTGTGTGTGTGTTGCTGTATGGTGCTGCATGCTGTTGTGTTTGGCTGTGTGACACTTCCACCCCCACCCCTGCCCCACACCTGTGTGTGCATGCCCATTGCCATGCCATTGTGTCTGTTCACTGCATGGGTGTTGCTCCACCAACCTGCATGCGCCAAAGTGCTCCTGTGCAATTGTGTCCTGGTGCTGATGTGCCATCCTTAGGAGCCGGGGATCCCTCCTCCCAGGGGGCTGCCCACCTCCCCAAGCCCATTGCCCTCATCATCCCCACTGCTGTCCTCCTCTTCAGCCTTGTCAGCTATCTCACAGTCAATGGCCATGTTGTGCAGTATGCAGCAGGCCAGGAATAGGCCACAGGCTTTCCAGGGGCTGTACTTTAAGGTACCTCCAGACATGTCAAGGCAATTAAATCATGCCTTTAGCATCCCAAACACATGCTCAATGATGTTCCATGTGCTGCCGTGTATGTCTCATTAGCATGGTCCTCTGCTGGGGATGACGGGCGCCGGTAGGGGGTGAGCATCCAAGGCCTGAGTGGGTAGCCACTGTCACCTGTGTGGACAGATACATGGTTAGCCTGGTGTCCTCTGTCACTGTGCCCCTTGCCCATCCCTGGCACCCCTGCCAGTGCACTCACCCTGCCCACCCCCTTCCCATGCCCTGCTGTTCCCAGCTCCCCATGGCCATTCCATACTCACCCACTAGGTGGCCTGTGGGGATATCCCCACGCTCGAACCTGTGGCACAGTGCAGAGCTGTACCAGATGAATGAATCATGTGCACTCCCAGGGTATGTGGCACAAACATTGGTTATGTGCCCCCTAGCATTGCACACCACCTGGCAATTGACACTGGGGTATCCTTCCTGTTGATGTATGCTACGCCCTCAGGACCAGGTGGCATATGGATGCTCACATGGGTGCAGTCAATGACCGCTAGCACACCAGGCATCCATGCTACCCTGTGGAAGTCCTGCATGGTTGCTGTATGCTCTGCCTGTGTGATGGGGAACTGGATGTATTCCGCAGCATGTGGCAGCAGGGCACTGAGGAACTGTATGAGGAGGTGTGACTTGGCTGACTGGGTTATGCCTGTGGTGTCCCCTGTTGGTCTCTGGAAGGTGCCCATGGTGAGAAGGCACATGGTGGCTGTCACCTTCATCTCCACTGTCAGGGTGTGGCTCCGTCTAGTGGGTGCCTGCATCTCCTCACTGTGCAGCTCAAAGAGCTGCCTCAGAATCACCCTGTTCAAGCAATACCAGCCCACAATCTCTGTATCAGAGTGGTTCTCAAAGGTGATGCGGGGACAATACCTCCATTTCTGGGTGTACCGCCAACAGGCCCTTCCATGGCCATGTCGCTCTGCCTCCTGCCTCCTCACACCCCTCATTACGGCCTCCATCTGGAAAGCTGCACTAGCCATGGCCCCTGCTGCCCTGTCTCCCCCTGGGTGGTCAGCTCCTGTGGCCCACTTCCATTGTGGGGCAGTGCCTGTCACACTGTCTGGCTCCCTCTTGCATCCCATGACTCACACTCCACTGCCACCACTGTCCCACACTCTTGTGGCTGCCTGTTCCACTCCCTCAGTCCCTCACTGGCTCTGTCTCCCTTTTGCCTTCTGTTCCCTCCCTCCAGGGTCTGGTGGCTTTCTCTCTCTCTCTCTCTGTATGTCTGTCTCTCTCTCTCTTCCCTCTAGTGAAAGTGCTGTCCCCCTGCTTGCTCCCTGTATTTATAGGCTCAAGTCTGCTCGGTGTATCTGGCCGTTGCTCCACACTTGCACCATGGGTCGGGGGTTGAATATCACACTGTGCCGCACATTCATGGGCATGCCCCCCTGCCCTTCCACATGCATTCATTAGGGTTGCACATTGGCACACTGCTACTTGTGCTGCGCACTGGCTCCTGCTGAATATCACTCAATGGCGCAGTGCCACAGTTGCGCATGCACAACCCAGTTGCACCATGTACAACTGCTTTGAATATACCAGCCACAGTATATAATTCTTTGACAAATTTATGCACACATTTTTATGTATTGTATATTATTCTTTTTCACTGCCCACATGCTTTTTGTAACCTGTTTTTCTTTCTAACAGGAATTGTATTTCCCCAGGTTGCCCCTGAAAAAGGAATTTGTCTACCTCATCGGGCCTAGCCAGTCCTCAAAATTCAAACGAATAAAAAATTGAATCCTTTTGTACAGTATATCCCACTTTTTGACTATTAAGGTAACTTTCCACTTGCACTTCTATTTCCCTATGTATTATTTATTTATTTATTCCACATGAAACCCTTAAGGCAAGGTCTATTTACAAAGTGCTTAGATTCAGCAAGAACAGAAATAACCAGTCAGTTGAAAGGGCAGAATAACATGAATACAGTACAACTCAATACAGAATTGAGACAGGGCAGTACTTACAACCCTTCAACCAATAAATGACATTGATACAATGAATGTTTGCTTTCATAAATTTCATAAGTTTTAACAAGCAGAGTAGACTTTCGTCATTTAATTGCTTGCCAATTAAACCATATTGGCAGAATAAGTACATAATATTCATAAGCTAAATACATTTATGTTTAGTGCTACCACATTTTGCTTTATCTAGTATCATCAGGTCAAGATATGGAAAGGGAGGAAAAAAACAGAGATTTAAATTGCTTCAGGGAGCAGTCAGCTTTCAAAGAGGGAGGCAGCTCATTCCAGTTTGGCAAATTTGTAGGAGAAGCCAGCTTGACCTAGTGAGGTTTTCCTTTTGAGGAGAAGCAGAGAGTGTCACAATACTCCCCTGGTAATGTACATTTGGTCCACATAGTTGAACAAGGTTTGAATGCCGGGGACAGGGACCCATAATGTTTTTTATCCAATGAATAGAGTATGAAAATGCAGCTGTGATTCAATGTTAAGCCAATTTAAGCTACTGTTCAGAACACATGAGTGTGTGTCACAATTTAGGCCAAGGGCGGCCCGGTGGCATTGAGGGTTGAGGCACTGTATGCCACACCTCACATCACGCTGGTGACCCAAGTTAGGGAATGAACTCAGGTCATTTGGGGGTCAGTTGGGGAGGCAAGGATTGAGCATCCAGAGGACTGCTCTCCTTCTGCAGGGTGGGGGGTTTGTGCTGCATGCTTCAGCACAAAAAAGAGGGGTTTGTCCCATGCCCAGGGTGCTTGTCTGCCTCCGTGGAGGTGGAGGCAGCCACTGCACCCATTGCATAGGTGAGGACATTGGGGACAAAATGGAGGAAAAATACAGGGACCCAGCAGGACCAATGATGACCTGATGGGCCAGAGGACGTACCCCTCTGAGGAGTTCCTAATCTATGCCAGGTCCACGGAGGTGATACAAATAATGTCATGATAAAGGAAAAAAAAAAAAATTTAGGCCAAGGGTGAAGCAGTAGACTCTGTCGAGGGACTCTGTACTCTAGAAAGCTCACCATCAGTTGCAGAGCCATGGACAGTGATACCATAGTCTATGAAACTGGTGATGTAGGATGTAACAAGCAGCTTTTTGATTTCTGGAAGGAAGTTGTTTCTGTGGTGAAAGAGAGGCCCTAGGCTCTAGTTGACAGTTTTGACTAGGATGACAATGTGCACAGAAAAAGAGCGTATTGGGTCCAGTATGACACCGAGATACCTGAATGTGGAGAACTACTCCAGGGTAGTGCCAGATGAGGTGGTTATTGAAAGTGTAAGTGAGGAAGGGGATTTATTGTGAGTGTCAAAAAAGATACTTTTGGTTTTCTTAGTGTTCAACAACAGAAGCTTAGAGGACAGCCAGTCCTGTATGGAGTGGAAGTCAGACTGGAGTTTCTACTGCAGGATCTGCATAAAGTAGAACATTTTTGGAGTTGTGGACAGTGGGCAATTCATTAACAAAAAAGACTGTATAAAAGGGGACTGAGGATAGACTTCTGATAGAACTCATATGGCAACAGGTTGGGTGATAGAAAGTTCTCTGTAACATTTAAATGCTTGGGTTCAGCTATTACAGTAGTTTCTGAACCAGGACACATCTAAGGAAAGTCCAGGGAGTGAAGTTTCTGGCAGAGGATAGCATGATTCACAAGCTCAAATGCCTTGATAAGATCAATAAACATGGACCCAGCGAGTTCACTTCTGTTAAGGGCACAGTGCAGTACATCAATGAATTCTAGTAGGGGAATCATGGTGATGTGGCTTTTCCAGAAACCGTGTTGCTCCCTAGTGAGTATCCCATGAATATTCAGAAAGTAAGCTAATGGCTTTCTCCAGAATTTCGGGCAGTGGAGAAAAGATGGAGATACGGCGACAGAGGGAAGGGTGTTTGCACCACCTTTATGTACAGGATTGGTGTGTGCTTTTTTTTCCACTGCTGGGGAGCTTTGCTAGAGGATAGGGAGAGTTTAAAGATTATCTACAAGAGACAGATGACCTCCTGTAGGACAAGATTGAGGAGCTTCGTGTCAATTTTATTAGGGTCAACCTGGGTAGATATTCTAGTCTTAGTGAGGTAGGTGAAGACTTCCTTCTGAGTGAGCTGTTTAAAGTAGAATTTGGTCCTGGTTTGGGGGTCAGGAGGCTTGGTGTAAGTGGTGAGTTGGGTAGTGGCCAGGTATGTAACATGAGAGGTCACGACACATTTTAACCTGCAACTGTGGAGTTGTCTTTTATGATTGAGCAGGGCAAAGGTTTCTTTGTGTTACCAATCATTTTGTTCATGCTACCCCAGAGCTGCTTAGGCCAGATAAGTAGGCATTTCTGCTGGAATTTGCAGAAGTTGGCTTTGGCTGTTTTGAAGTGGGCTGTAACAGTGTTACACAACTCCTTGTACCTTTGTTGATGGCTCTTACTTTTCTCCCAGAGGTCCTAGTCCCTAAGGAAAGCACACTGCAACCAAATTTCAGTTTTAAATTCATGCACTTGTCTGCACTGCTACCAAGGTTTGTGGCACTGATCTCATCACCTCTGCCACCAGATTGTGACAGTGATCCCATACCACTGCCACCCTTTTGTAATAACCTGCCCCTTGGGCCATATCAACTTACAAAACAGTAGTCTGGGTACACTGGTTCCTGACCTGCCACAACCTGATTATATCAGGGAGATAGATCCACAATCAAGCAGAGCTCAGGACGTCCCCAGAAAAAGGATTCCAGATGCTTGAATGTCTGATACCACGCTGCATATATTAGGGATTGTGTGGTCACAAGCAAATTGAAAACACCAAAAGATTGAATGTCTTTCAAACTGCCACATTGGACATACAAGTGCAATAACTGCTCATTCTGTAAGCATTTAAAAGTGGGAGACAGATTTCAAAATCCACACAATGATAAGATACAAATTTTGTGGCCAAATGCTATGTGGACTGTAATACTGAATATGTTGTGTATAAGACTACTTGCATGTGCAGTTGTTTCTACATAGGGAAGACAACAAGAAAACTGAAACTGTACATTGAGGAACATTTAAAAGCCATAGAAAGGTTGATATGAATAATGCATTAGCTTTGCACAGGAAAATGAAAGGCCCAGAACATGTCTTTTTATTTCAGGGCATAGACAGAGTTATGCCAATGATAAGAGGAGGGGATATGGGCAATGCACTTTTGAAGAAGGAAAGCTTTTGGCAATATACATTGGGTGCAGATAAAGGCAGTGGTCTGGTATGTAATGATAGGCTCCAGATAAAAACATTTTTAAAGGCATAGATTGGGTTGTGTTCCAGATCTATATAGAAACTGGTGGATTTATGTAATAAGTGTCAATCTGAGTATAGGTTCCAGTTAAAACTGCCTTCAAAGGCATAAATTGTGTTGTTCTTAATAGATTTATAAAGAAATTAATGCATTTATGCAATATGTGCAATTTTCAATACAGAAAACAATCAATACTGTACTTTGAATACTTTATGAATTTAAGGATGTGCAATATATCTAGTTTGCACTGATTTGGACATAGTGACTATATGATGCTGTATCTAGTGTCTTTGCCCCCTCCCTCTTGCCCTCAAACCACCTCCCCCACCTCCCTCCCCTCCCTCTTCCTGTCTACATGTTTTCTTCACATCTAGTGTGTTTTTATATCTGGTGAACTGTGGTTTATTCACAACAAATGGTGACTAACTTATAACACTGTATTTATGTAAACATTCACTTTTTCATCTGTGTTTTTTGATCAATGTGGATAGACTTTATAGAACTGTTACTTTAAGGATGCTGTTTTTAAATGGTGCTTCCACAGATGCATGCTATGCCTTGAGAAAGAGTCTAGTGGGACTTAAAAACGTTCGGCAGCATCAGATTTTGTCTGAAGTTTTTAAGCAAAAAAATGCAGTTTGGTATCAGACATTCAAGCGTCTGCAATCCTTTTTTATGGAGATGGCCCGAGCTCTGCTTGATTGTAGATCTGCTAAAGATTGTTGCACAGTGAAGGGCAGTATGTCGGTCCTATTGCCATTCTCCTTATTATTGATTTATATTAGGAAAATATCCTGTTGATCAAAATCATGCAGGTCAAACACAATAACATTATGCAGAGTGCTCTTCGGACAGCGGACTGTAGAGAGAATTTATTTTGCAAGCAGAACTATTAAAATACCTTCTTAATAATGAGGCACATCCACTGATTCTTTAAAGACAGTCTTTACTGATAATTACTACAGGCATTAACAAGTACACAGGATATGTATAGTAAGACAAAAGGCTTAGACGGTACTGAGAAAGGAAAATAATATCAAGTATACAGACAGATGATGGATAGAAGAATCTCATATCCTATGCTCTCCTAGTATCTATAGTTTTCATTGAACATACTTTATTAGAAGAACATACAAAGTACAAGACAATCAAAACTATGCTAGATGAACAAACAACTAACAATTATCCCAGACACCACCACCCTCCTAGAGTATGACATCAACTGTATCAACTACACAGCGGGAATGAGGTGAATACAGTCAAATAAGGGATAAGGTACAGTGCCTAAGATTGAGGTTTGCTAACAAAAGCATTGAGCTTTTCCTGAGCATTTGTCTTCTAGGTTGGCTTGAAAAGACAGAGCAAGGAGCAACATTAACAGAGCAAGGAGAAACAATAACACTTATTTTGGTTAAGCAGAGTTACTGTCTTTATTATATTGTTTTTGTGCTTACAGGCTCTGCTTACAGGTTTTGTTACAGTTTTGTTTTGTACTTACATGTTTTACAGTTTGATTGCTCTTTAAGCTAAGTAGAGTTACTGGTTTGTTACTATTTTGTTTAGCAATTACAGGTTGTGCTTACAGGTTTTGTTTTGGGCTTACAGGTTTTGCAGTCTCTTTCTCACATTGAAGAAGCTAACTGTTTTTCTTCTACAGCTCTTCCGGTAGATCAGTAGTGTAACTGGGGGGGGGGGGGGCTGATAAAGGCTTAATACCTTCCAACAGAAGGAAGATTTAAAAGGTCAGGTTATTTTGTGAGTTGAGGTGGAAGACTAAGGTTTGCTGACAGAAAGCACCGAGCTTTACCCGAGTTGTTTGTCTTCTAGGTTTGCTTGAAAGCACAGAGGAAGGAGCAACATTAACAGAGCAAGGAGAAACATTAAGGCTTCTTCTGGCTAAGCAGAGTTATTGTCTTGTTGCTATTTTGTTTTGTGCTTACAGATTGTGTTCACAGGCTTTGTTACTGTTTTGTTTTATTCTTACAGGTTTTATAGTTTGATCTCCCTTTAGGCTAAGCAGAATTACTGTTTTGTTACCATTTTGTTTTACGCTTACAGGTTCTGCTTACAGGCTTTGTTTTGGGATTACAAGTTTTGCAGTCCCTTTCTTATTTTGAAGGAGCTAATTGTTTTTCTTCCACAGCTCGTCCAGGGGATTAGAAGTGTAACTTGGGTGTGGAGCTGATAAAGGCTTGGTATCTTCCAACAGAAGGAAGATTTAAAAGGTCAGGTTACCTTTACTTTTGTCTGAGGGTGCTGTGGTTGGTGGTGTTTGTTGAGCCACTGCCAAAAGTTGATTGTTTTTCTCTACAGGTTCCTCTACTGATTTTCTGCAGAGGAAGTACCCACCCACCCTGCCTCCACTCTAGCCTGCCCCATGATCATCCTCTAATATAGCCCCATACCCCTTCGTATCCTTCCTACAGAAGTAAAGAAGGGATGAGACTTACTGCACATATCAGGAAAAAAAATTTATTTTTTTTCTCTTCACTTACTTTCATCCACATGTTGCTTGGCTGGGAGCCTCCACATAATTAAGGCGAACTCCCACCCACTAAGGACCCTGTAAACTGCAATGATTTTTGAACACTCTTCACCAGAGCATTTGTCCTTAGGGTGGGGCTATGTCATACATGCTTCACCCTCAGGGACCTAAGGTCTCAGCTCCAGGCAGCATAGACTGAGATACACTACCTCTGCCAAAAACTCTGTCAGTCCTCAAAGGGCAACAATATAACATTAACAACTGGCAAACCTCTCTCACAGCTGCCCATAACCCAAAGGGAAAACTGGCTGGGGGGGCTGGAAAATAGTGGAAACTCATAGGAAAAATTCTAAACTCACAATGAAGGAAGGAAGCACACCTATGGAGCAGAGAAGAGAGAGAGAGAGAGTGAGTGGGGACATAATTGAAACATTTGAGTACATAAAATGCATTAACAAAGTACAAGCACAGGAACTTTTTCACTTAAAGAAGGGCTCCAGGACCAGGGGACATGACCTCAGGCTGCAAGGAGGGAGGGTCTGTACCAACACTAGGAAGTTTTTCTTCACAGAAAGAGTGGTGGATGCCTGGAACAGAGGTTGTGGGGGTCAACACTGTGGGGGATTCAAGAATACATGGGATAGACACAAGGGAGACTTGACTACAAAGGGCAACTTGAGTGTTAAAATAGGTCTAAAACAAATGGGCAGACTGGATGAACCTAGCAGTCTCCTTCTGCCACCAACTTCTATGTCTCTATGATGAGGGTAGGCTCTCAACTTCAGCATGATGACCAGAACATAGTTGCAGTCCTCCATCTCCCTATCATATCAGCATGGAGGAACATGGACTGCATTGTTAAAATTGTACGCAGTGTAGAATGAGGCATGCAGATCATCCTCCTCATGCAGTGGTGTCCCCCAGGATGAAACACACTTTTAACACACTCTGCAGTATGCTGCAGCAGAACTACTGAACAAAGCAATGTCATTTCAATGGCAATTAGTCCCCTTTTGTCATGCAGGAAACTGGTATTCCCTTCATCCTGGCAGTGTGATATTTTCCTGAATGACAAAGTGGACTAATTACCATTAAAATCACATTGCTTTATTCTGTAGGTCTTCTGTAGCATACTGCGGAGTGCTGAAAAATACTGCAGAATTGTGTTTCATCCTGGGGGACTCCACTGTAAGTACAAATGACCTAGCCAGTTGATCCATGGAAGAAATAAAACAAAATATTACCAGGCTAGGTGATAAACTAGCTTCTCTTTTGACCACTATCTCTTTCTCAGAGATTCTGCCTGTCTAGGAAAAAGTGGACATCAGGCAGAAGATCAGACAGAAGGACATCGCCAAACTTAACTGCTGGCTAGAAAACTGGTGCAAAGTAAGAGAGCATCAATTTCTAGGACACAGGCAGACCTTCTGGGAAAGAGACTTGTTTAAATTTTATGGCCTGAACCTCACTAATTAGGGTAATGAAGAGCTTGCACAGAAATTTGATGTCCAATCAATTAAACAAGTGGAGGGGAAGGCGCTGCAGGCAACCCTCATATTGCAAAGGTCGCCAATTACCCCACCCCCAGCATCAGCTACCGCAGCACCTTGAAGGCACAAATAATTTGGATCAGAATGAGAAAAATGGTACATTGCAAAAGGACTACCAGCTGTGGAAGCCTATTTGCATCAATGCTAGTAGTGTACTAAAGAAAATCCCAGAATTCATAGCCTTGGTGGCAGAGGCACAATTGGAATGGGTCACAGTTGCAGGAACATGGTTCACCACCAGCCACACCTGGGATGCTACTGTCCCAAGGAAATCACTCTTCAGAAAAGACCAGGAGGGGAAGCAAGGATGGGGGGGTGGCTTTGTATGTAAGGGAGAGAATTTGTGCAACAGAGATCTAGGGGTAACACAGTAAAGCAGAGGCCCTATGGGTCACCCTGGGAACAGGGAAAATTTACCCCTTAAGGTGGGAGTAATCTACCGACATCCAACCCAGGAAATTGAAATCAACAAAGAGCTCCTGGAAGACATCTCAGTGTAGGCAGACAAGGGTGAGTTGCTGCTTGCCAGGAACTTCAATCTATCAGATGGGGACTGGACCCCATACACAGCAGCCACACAGAGTGGAGCAGAGAATTCCTGTTCATGCTGTGGGGGCAGGTCTAAATTATCTGGTAGACTCACTCACCAGAGACAAAGCAACCCTGAACCTGGTGCTCACAAACAGCAACAGCATTTCAGACGTTCATGTGGGCATCAATCTGGGGACCAGTGACCACAGGTCAGTGTGGTTATCAGTAAATAAAGAGGAAGGTAAAAAATCACACAAAAATCCAGATGCTTGAGTTCAGGAAAGTAAATTTTTCCAAAATGAAATCCAGGATCAAGTCCATGCTTGACACCAGTAACAAGGGGAATGCAGAAAACTACTGGGTGAACTTAAAGAATGCCTTAAATACAGTCAGTGAGCAATGTGCAAGACAAATCAACAAAGATAAAAGAAGGACAAACCCTGTCTGGTTCTCCAAAGAGGTAGCAACCAAAATCAAGGAAGAAAGAGGACTTTTAAACAGTACAATGAAACAAAGGGAAAAACAGAAAATGAGGAATAAAGGAACAAACTCAAGGAGTCAGGACAAGCAATTTAGATAGCCAAAGCTGAAACAGAGGAAAGAATATGACAGAGACAGGAAGGGAGATAAAACTTTCTATAGATGCAGGAGAATAAAAAAAGAAGAGTAAAGGGGGTATAGTCCGATCAGCAACAAGGCATAGACAGTTGTTAAAGAAAGATGAAGACAAAGCAGAGTTGATAAACACATTCTTCTGCTCAGTCTTCACAATAGAAGATTTTGGCAAAGGAACTGCACCAAATAAGACAGAGCAGGCTAGTGGAGGGGAAGACACAAGCACCTTCATGAAAGACAGGGTCTTAGAAGAGCTAAACAAACTTAAGGTGGATAAAGCCATGGGGCCAGATGGTCTTCACCCCAGATTACTAAAAGAGTTTTGGGAAGAAATAGCTGTACCATTAGGTGACCTGTTCAATCTATCTCTGGAAAGCAGCAGATTACCTCAACACTGGAAAAAGAGCAAGTTGTCCTCTTACACAAAAGTGGTAGAAGGAAGAGGCAGGAAACTACTGACCAGTCAGCCTGACCTCTATAGTTGAAAAACATATGGAGACATTACAAAAGGAGAGACTAGTTGACTACCTAAGGGGAAATGGAAAACTCAACCCAAGACAACATGGTTTCACGGCAAGGCACTCATACCAAACAAACATGATTGATTTCTTCAATTGGGTAACCAGAACAGTGGACCAGGGTGGGGTGGTGGATGTGGTGTACCTAGACATCAGCAAGGCCTTTGACACCTTTCATCATGGGAGACTTTCTAAGAAACTATAACACAGGAGTCAGACAGAAAATAGTAAAATGGATTAGAAACTGGCTGCAGAATAGAATCCAGAGAGTTTTGTTCAATGGGGCATTATCAAAGGAGGGAGGTGTGACCAGTGGCATTCCACAGGGATCAGTGATGGGTCCAGTCCTTTTCAACATATTCATCAGAGACATCACTGATGAACTGAAGGGGAAGGTTTGCCTGTTCACAAACAATACAAAGCTCTGCAACAGGGTTGATGCACTAGATGGGGCATTAGGTATGGAAGCTGACCCAAGGAGACAAGAAGAATGGTCCAGAAATTGGCAATTAAAACTTAACATCAAGAATGCCGATCTCAGCACATGTAACCAGCTGACTGTACACCTCTGTATGACTTGTATCATAATTGTATTTTCTACATTTACCACATTGTGATGTATCCTATGTTATGTAATCCCAGGTCACCCCTGAAAAAGGGACCTCCAGGGCCCAGTGGGCTCACCCGGTCACAAAAATTTAATAAATAAATAAAATTAAAAAAGTGTACGACAATGCACCTGGGGAAGCAGAACCCAGGAAAAAGGTTTGTAATAGAAGGGCATCAATTAGAGGAGACAAAGATGGAATGGGATCTGTGTGTAATCATTGCCCCAGTGGTATCTCCCCCCGACATCGACACCAATACAGTGACCTACATTGCTGCCAACAGAATAAACAGTTCATTGAAAGACCACTGTATTTGTGTGCTGGAAACAGGGGCACACTGTCTCCCAGTCCTGCACCCCCTCCCAAAAAATGGACCAGGAGTCCATCGGGATTTATGTCGATTGCAACTTTCATTCGACATAAATTCCTTTGCTGTGATGCCAATCAATGAAATTTATGTTGAACTGGCATCATAGAGCCATTGCCAATGACTTAATGATAGGAAAACAGTGCAAAAAAGATGTACAGAAGGCAAGTGGTATCCTTAGTTGCAAAGGAAGGAGTATTACGAGCAGAAAGCAGGAAGTTATCATGCCCCTCAATAGCTCCTTGGTAAGGTCACACCTTGAGTGCTGTGACCAGTTCTGGAGGCCTCACCTAAAACAAGGACATTGACCTTCTGGAGATGGTACAGAGAAGAGTCACAAAGATGGTGCAGGGGCTGCATCATGAGTCAAACGAGACAACACTCAAAGACATGAATTTATTTTCTCAGGAATACAGAAGAAATGGGAGGGCATGATAGAATCATTTAAGTACATCAATGGAATTAACACTACTCAGAAGGAAAATCACTTCCAGGAAAACAGTTTGGTGCATACAAGAGGGCACAACTTTTGTCTGGTGGGAGACAAGTCTAAAAGCAGCTCTAGAAAGCACTTTTTCACCAAGAGAGTGATAGACCCATGGAACAGCATGCTAGCTACCAGAAGTGGTGGAATTGATGACAGTAAGGGAATCCAAACTCACTTGTGACAGGCAATGTGGGCAACTTAAGAAAAAATAGAATTAGGGGTAGCCATCATGGGCAGACTAGATGGACCACACAGTCCCCATTTGATGATACTTTTTTGTGTTTCAGTATATAACAAGGTGAAATAGTCTAACATGTTTCAATATAGAAAAAAATAGCAGGACAAGAGGACACAGCATGAGATTAGAGGCAGGTCGATTAAGGGGTAAGGTGAGGAAGTTTATTTTCACAGAAAGGGTGGTGGATGCATGGAATGGCCTACCTCAGGAAATGGTGGATATGAATACAGAGCACGGCTTCAAACAGGCATGGGATATGCATAAGGGAGCAATACAGATGAGTATGAATAGATAGGCCATTGATAGAGTAAAGGCCTGTGGCACATTCATAAGGTAGGAAAATCGGGCAGACTAGATGGGCCTTGCCGTCCTTATCTGCCATCAACTTCTGTGTTTCTATTTTATATACTGATGTTCTTATGCTCTACTTCTTTGATTAGACATTATATTGCAATTGAATTTCGTCATTGACTGATTCAGTAGATAACTGTGCATACAAAGATTCCCATTTGTTCTTAAAGGAGATATCATTAATGGTTTCCCTTTTCTCCAATAGGGAATTCATGGTGTAATTTGCTGTAATGAAGGAGAATTCATTACGGCAAACACGTGCATGGTTTCCCTCACTGTGCGTATGCGTCCACCACATTTTCTCACTTCACCACCGTCTCTGGTCATGGAACCACTAATGGGACAGCAAACCGCCGCCTGGACTAGGCGGTAAGTAGGACCCCCCCCAGAAAATCTGCCAAAACATTTAAAATTAAGCATCAGGGCTGCGTACAAGATAAAATAAAATTAAAATTACTAACTAAACTGCTGACTACGGCCACGCACTTCAACCTAACCAGACCGTGGCTGCACAGCAACATTTTATTTTATACAATTGCTGAGACAGAAAAAGGAAAACCCAGCAATTCTATAAAATAAAATATGGATCGTGGTGTGTAAACTCAAAGTTTACACACACTTGAGTGGTTAGAAGCTGGTCATAAACCCCTCAAGCATCGCTCTCAGGGATTATGTAGCATCTAACCCATCGGGTGTGTGTAATCTTCTTGTTACACACCCAGACCCATACTTTATTCTATTTATATCTATTGTGAAGAGTGGTAATTTGCTTTTCCACAATTAATGCCTCTAAAATACATTGGCACCACTCTCTATTGGTTAGAATAAGGTCGTCTAACCAGTGTCTTAAAATAACATGCTTATCAGTAGTAGCTATTAATGCCATGTGGCCCTTCCAGAGACCAAAGACCTGGTGAGGTTAAAATCCCACTAAGCAAATCCCTGGGGTAAAAAAAAGTCTTCCAGTTCCAAGAAGGGATCCATGTGACTCTAGATAGCTTCTCAGAAAGATATCACTTTGGAACAATCCCACAGAATATGTTTGTGTTCCCTCCACTAATCCATACCAAGAACACTTCAGAGATGCTAATTTGCACATTGTGTAAAGTCTCTGATGTGTGAAATATAAACTGTGCCAGATCATGTAATGTATCAGTCTGTATCTATCTTGTTTTAAACATTTATATAGTGCTTTTCAGGCTGACTGCCATTCTTTAGGAACCCACTGCATGCCTAGGGCTTCTTGCCAGAAATAACATATTCCCTGATACTTTCTGGGGTTGAGAGTCTGAAAAGATTTATACAAACCAGTTATAGAGTGAAGTTGTCAACACTAAAATATCCAAGCTGTCTCTACTTTTCCTTAACCAGGAGCTGGGACCTAGATGTGCGGCTATGGAGTATGTCAGTTACAAAAAAATAAAGATGGAAAATCTCGGAAAGTTGTATCACTCTTGTAGAAATGTGAACCTAATAAATCAGTCCTCTGGGGTGAGGTACCCTGCAGCAAAGGGTTCAAATAGTGGCAGAAAATGAGAAGTAATAGGGCATTGATTAATATAGAAATTAGGGCTCCTGAATACAGACTGAGAGATATCATAAATCAAGTGTAACCCTAAGTATGAGATAATCTGACTACGAGTTTTAAGGGGCCAGTAAATTGGAGTCTGTTTGAGACTGGTTGGTAGCTGCAAGGGCTTAATAAAATGGAGACTTCTGGGCTGTAGACCTACTGCCTGACATAAGTCTGTCTCAATCTGGAATCATGACAGGATACAAATTGCATCTCTTTTTCCATTTTCTGATTTCCCACACTGCAAACACTTGCTCCTATGTATGGCTCTATAACAAAGGAAAACGTTGAGAAGTCTTAACCTTCCCAGTTGTTGGCATGAGGTCATTCTGCTGCAAACAAAAACAACTCAGCTATAACTGTGCACTTAACACTGCACCGACCACAAACAGAGTCGGACAAAACACGAACTAGACCTAAACAGCATGCCCATCAAAAAGAATGGGACTTTACTTTGCCTCCTGCAGCCCCCACATGGGGGGGTTGCCCCTCCAGAACTTAAATAACTCTGAGGGGGGACTTTGGGAATGGGAAGAAACTCGGGAGGGAGAGCGAGAAAGCTTTTTTTTTACCAACAAAAGTTGTAGCAGGGGAGACCTCAGGGGGGATGAACCATGGTCCCAGGTCTCTGTTTATGCTGTGTGCTGGTGCCCTAACCACTCCACCATGGGAACGGCTTGATCAGGTCCCCAGCACACGACTACTTGACATCTCCTCACATACACATACAGTGACAGGGGTAGTGGTAATTACTTTCTGCTATTACACCCCTGTTGTTCTAAATGGATGCACAGTCTACCTTGCTTGGTTATTGCCACACTATTCCTAGTGTGAGCTATTGATCCAGTACCCCAGCTATTTAGGACTGTTAATTTAAAACAGGAGCATCTCACTATCTTAGCCTGTCAGAGAAAGTCATTGATTAAGTGTTGTAGCCTTCTGAACCAGTATTTGGATAGGAAAACATTCAGTATACTAAAGGGATAGAGTAACTATCGGAGATGGTTCATTTTCATTACATTGATATGCCCCCATGAGATCATGGGAAGTGCAGACTACGTATGTAGGTCTAAGATAATAATGCACAGAAGAGGATCTAAGTAGTTTTTGATCAACTTTGAGGAACGTCTAAAGAACTTAATACCAATATATGTGAGAATATGAGCCTCTAGGACTAATCTTATATTAGTGATATCCCTTTTACTTAACAAGTGGTACAAAGCCAAGGCTTATGTCTTCCATAGATTCCATTTATAAACTGAGATTTCCATAGGTGTTTTTATTTTGGCAAGTGCTGCAAAGATTAAGGTCAAGGGACCGTACACAAGTGGAGGCAAGTCATTAGCCTATGCTGAGAGTTTATATCCCGAGCCCACAGTCGAAATCCCCTTAATATGTGGATTTCTTTTTAAACAATGAATTGGGGGCTCTAGATATAGGTCAAAAAGCAGTAAAAACAGTGGACATCTCTGCCTATTTCCCTTCTCCCACAACTTGCTATTCAATCGGATCCCATTACACGACATACTAGCTATAGGATGCTGATAAAGTATCTGGTCCCTGACTATAAACTCCTCCAAAATTCCAAATGTTTTGAGAACATCAGATAACTAGGGCCAAGATACTTGGTCAACAGGTTTTTCAGAGTCCAGTGAGACCAGGTCCATGGGGACCCCACAACCCTGGCTGCAGAAATTAGGTGATGGAATTTATGTAGTTGATTGCTTGAGACTCTTCCACCATTAAAGCCAACTTGTTCTGCCCCTATTAGCCAGTTCCACATTTTTAACAGCTGATTTGCTAAAATTTTAGCTAGATGTTTGAAGTCTGTAGTTATGAGAGAAATAGGCCAATAACTCTGCCAGCATCTCATTCTTAATGGGTTTAAGAAATAAATCTCTACCAGCATCTCATTCTTAATGAGTTTAAGAAGTTGAGTAATCCAGGCTTCTGCCAATGAGTAGTCAGAGATACCCTTGGAAAAAGATAACTAAATATTTTAGTCATAAAAGTAGTGAGCTCGGTGGCACATGGCTTATAGAAATTACTAGAGAATCCGTCTGGCCCTGTCACTTTGTCTAGAGGATGCTACTGAATGGCTAAAGCAACCTCAACCTGGGAGATGGCACCCTTAAGCAGTTCCTTTTGGTGTTCTGTTAGGGATGGAAGTTCTATGTGGTGAAAATAGTCATCAACTTTCTCCAATATAGAATGGCCACGCAGTACCTCTTCTCCTGGTACAGAGAGACATAGAAATCCCTGAAAACCTTAGCAATATCTCTAGCTTTAGTAATTATATTTGGGTTGGGCAATGTTGTCAGTCATGTGATTACTTTAGTGACCTCTTGGTTGCTGGGTTCTTAATACTAGCATTTTCCCAGCCCTCTCCTCTGATTCTAAATAATCAACCTTGACTCTGAAGATAGCAATCTCTGCCTTATCACTTGAAATGGCTGCATATTGTCCTCAAAGAAAGTTTAGAATGAGCAACACAATTTGGGAGGTATCAGGCTTGAGTACTGCAACTTTTCTATCTCATGAATCCTATGATATATCTGTTCAGGCTTAGCATTTCTTACCCTTTGGTGCCTAGTTGCTAGTCAAATGCATTCCCTTTGTATAGTGTATTTCGACACCCATAAAACATCTAGGAGATTTCATTTAATTTCATTTCTTTTGTTAACTGGGATAAGGCACTGAAACAAGTCCATTTTCAGGCCTGGCCTGATAAAAAAAGCCCACAATGTACAATTAAACAGCAACACTAACAGAAGACAACTTACACGTAACAGACACAGTTGTCAACAGCCATTAAGTAACCCTTAAAATTGTTTTTCAATTTATACAATGAAGCGGAAACCTGACGACTATCTTGCAAGCTGTTCCAAAACAAAGGAGCAGAAACTGAAAAAAGCATGACCCAAGCATAGATTTACAAAAAATAGATTGTAAGGCTATCATTTTGGAAGACCTCAAAGAAGTCATAGGATTCCAGATAGTTATCAGATCAGATAAAGGAAATTTCGGGGACAAAAAAATAGATTTAAATATTTGACAGCCAAAATAATAAGCAATTTTTGATTTGAGTTATAACCAAGACAAATTCAAATAAAACAATTGGTGATGAGTATGGTAAAAGGAACCTAGCACAAATCTGCAAATACTATTGTATGCAACAAAGAGCATTTTGAATTCCTTAACATCAATACCATAATATAAGCTTGCATAATAGTCAAAATGAGGCATAAGAGAACCCTGGGCAATAAATTTACAAACATCTGGAGAGAAAAAGCACTTAACTTTTGTAAAGTACAGCCAAGTAAAAACAACATGAGAATTAAATGACAAACAAGGCTGTAATAAAATGCTCAGATACCTAAACCAGCCCACTGGTGCAGGGGCAGGATGCCGCACTGTGATGATGATGACCCAGGTTCGGGAATGGGCGCAGGTTGTCAGAGGGCCAGCCAGGGGAGAAGGATTAAGCATCTGACAATGGATCTCCTTCTCCAGGGGGGGATGGTGGTGGAGCGTATGGCATCATGGTGACACCTGGCAGAAGTCTGCTGTACTCACACCTATGCGCGTATGTAGGAGGAGTGGGGCAGACACGGGCCATCATTGCATATCCCTTCCCCTTAAAGAGGGGAAAAATCAGCTGCCTCCCCCTCCATGATGCCCACCCTTGGCTCCAACTGCTCCCAGGCTGGCTCCCTAACCTATGCGGTCTTCACAGCCCTTAAGAGATGGAAGGTGCCATGACTCTGCCCTGGTGAGTAAGCCAGGGGGTATCAGGGGGAGATACAGCTCATATCGGATGTGGGATATAAGGGTCCATGACCAGGGCAGATGCCTGGTGGAGGGCAGTTACAAATAAAAACACTCAGCTACCTAAACTCATAAACCTGGTCTACTAAAGTACCAGTAACATCTGACATAGAAAACAATTGGGTTAGTCTGAAGCATATTTGAGGTTCCAAATAACATTTTTTTTATGTTGAGTATTGGCCCATCTTTTACAAACCAGCTGCAGACTTCAGCAAACTCTGACTCAACAATAGCAAAAAGATCAGTAAGTGACCTGGATCGATAATACAGAACCAAGTCATCTGCATAGAGAACTCTATTACAGAGCTTGAAGATGGACAGCAACTGGTTAATAAATAAACTAAACAACAGCGGACCCAAAATTGAGCCTTCGGGTGCACAAACATTAACTTCAGAAGTAGAAGAAAACACAAATCCAATGGACACAAATTGAGAATGATCAGTAAGAGAAGCAGTACACCAATCAACTACAGAGTTAGAAAAAACAAGATGCAAATTATTTCTCAGCCAACAATTTATGTTCAATAAGCTTGAATGCCTTGATCAGGTCCATAAACACCACCCCAGTCATTGGGCCTTTTTCAAAGCTCAAGAGGGTGGCATCAGTGAACCTGACCAAGGCAATCTCTGTTTCATGTAATTTCCTAAACCCATGCTGTTGTTTAGCCAAAACGTCATACTTTTCCAAATAATCAATAATTGCAGTAGCTACTATTTTCTCAAACAGCTTTTTTTTCCCCAATTGTTTAACCAGGTGAGACACACTAAGCTGAACGCTTGTTTACAGGTGCAACTTGGGAGCACAGGAAAGTTAAGTGACTTGCTTAGGGTCACACTGTATGCAAGTGGGGGCTGTGGGATTCAAACTCAGGTCTCCAGATTTGCAGCTCAGAGCCTTAAACACTGCACTATACTGCCTCCCAGTAGAAAAATTGGTGATAAGGTTTAGAATAGAATAGGTTAAAATAGGTTTAAATAGAATAGGTTAAATATCATCTAGTAACAAGGCACTGTTTTTTTTTTATTTTGGAACTGGAATCGCTTTAGCACATTCCAGATAGTAGGAAACTGCCCAGATGTTAAACACAAATTAAACACTGTTCAAAGTGGGCCAGCAACCAAAGGTACAACTAATCGTGAAAAACTATCATCATGCCCACTCCCACAGTCACTATGTTTATTTGGAAGACAAATTAATAACTTCTCAGACTCCGTACATGTAACACAATGAAAATAAAAAGGTGGCCTATTAATAGAAATAGGCTGAAAACATTAAACAATCAGATGTAGATTGCAACCAGATTTCTTATAAGAAGAAAAATCAGAAAACTTAATGTTTAGCAAATTAGTGATTTCACCAAAATTAGACAATTCACTATCAGAAGTAATACATTTTAATGTTTGCTTGCACGCATGTGCAAGAAACATAGTGCCATCATTCAAGTTTTTGTAGGTGTGGCACCCTGTCTTCCAGTTCAGTCAGTGTGTTTGCAGGCGCAGCCTCAGTTCACCAATGAATGGAAAAGTGGTCCAGTGATGAGGACATTTCCCCCATATATAATATGCCACAATTGTAAGGGACTAGATCGTATTGCCCATTTTTGCCCCACTAAGAAAACCGACACTGACCATTTAGCACTGTTGAACCCAGAGTATTTTGTTACAGATGTGCAAGTAAAGGGACAAATTGTAGTATGACTTGTTGACTCTGGTAGCAAAGATACCCTTGTTTGAACTGATCTAGCAGATACTGCCAAGAAGGGGCCCACTATGAATGTGGTCTGCATTCATGGAGACATGCACCAATGCCCTTCAACAAATCTTATTACAGTACAAACCACTTAATCGGGACACAGATAAACAGGACGTCCACTTTATTGGGACGCCCCCCCGGGACCCGATTAAATGGCCATGTATTCCTATGGTGTCCCCATCCTTTTAATGGTGATAGGGGTTGTGGATTAATGGGATGATTCATTCAGCTCTGGCTAGTGTGAGGGTCCTTAGCCATTCCTGCTGCCATTAATTGGGCTCTTATAAGCTGATAAGTGTCTGATTACGCGTGAATGCTCTGTGAATAGCACCTTAATCATCGTAATGACACACAAACGGCTTCTCTTTACTTCCTGCAAGGTTCTGTGCCTCTGACTCACCACACTCACCACACCTTCTTTGTCTTGTGTCCCTGACTGTGCCCCAACAGTGCCCCTGGTCAGATCTAGTGTGTTTTGAAGAAAAAAAACCACTAACGCCAGCTGTGCAAAACAACTTCTGAAGCCATACTTTACTGCCTAACAGAAGACACACAATCCACAGCTTCAGTCAGATCGCACCCAGACTGTGAAGACAAAATGACTGAAAGCAAGAAGCCTTACTCTACTGCCTATCAGTAAATGCCTGAGCCACTGCATCAGTCAGATAGCTCCAGACTCTCCACACTGTCTGCAGCAGCTTACCGTAAGTCTCCTATGTTAAATGCTTACTTCTGATAATTGGGACGGCTGCTTAAATGGGACGAAAAGCCTGCCATGAGGCCGTCCCAATTAAGTGGCTTCTACTGTATTGGGGTGAAAGGAAAAATCACAGTAGTAACTGCAGGACTGGTACTCCAATTACCTGTCCCAGTTGACATTGGACATGATTTTTCAGAGTTTTTATCTTTACTCCTGGAACAAGGAACTTTATCTGCAGTGACTGCTAGGGCTCAGAGTAAAAAGGAACAAATATTAGGAGATGTATTTCCATTTGAAGGGGATATGGTTAATGCTCCAGAGAAAAGTAACACATCTCTAAATGACAAAAAAAAAACCAGCCACGAGAATGGCATAGAGAAAAACAAGGACTGCCTGATGAAAATAAAAGTGTACATGTGAATGCCGATATGTATATCCAACAGCAGAATGATTTCACCCTTAAACCTTTCTTCAACAGGTGGGACAAGGGAGTAAACAAGGTGCCCCAGAAACAAAAGTAGTCAATGGTCTCCTATACTGGATATGTATTAACCCTGACACTAGGGAAATTGTAGTCCAGCTAAGGTTGCCTCTGTGTTACAGGCAGGATATTATGGCCTTAGGTCATGATGTACCATGGGCAGGACATACGGGGAGGGACAAGACATTGAGAAGAATCCAGCAAAGATTCTTTTGGCCTGGGATACATGATGACATAGCCTGGTATTGTCAGGAATGTCCAGAACATCAACTAAGTGCCCAGAAAGGAAAAAGGGATACAGTACCCCTAGTACCCTCATCATTGGTAACCACTCCCTTTGAGAGGATAGGGATTGGGCATCATGGGGCCCTTTGACAAAAGTGTGAAGGGTAACAGATTTATCTTGGTGGTGTGTGATTATGCCACCAAGTACCCTAAAGCAAAACTGTGAGATCTGTTACCACACCCAGGACTGCAGAAGAACTAGTGAAGTATTTTAGTCGGGTAGGGATTCCCAAGGAAATCCTAACTGATACAGGGAGCAATTTTAATGTGGAATTGCTGAAAGAACCCTACCGCTTTCTGGGGATAGTAGCATATGAACTTCTCCCTATCATCCCCAGAGGGACTGTTTAGTCAAAAGGTTCAATCAGACCCTGACATGAATGATCAAGAAGTTTGTTCAGGAAGAAGGCTGAGACTCGGATAAATACCTCCCTTTCATTTTGTTTGCTTACCAGGAAGTACCAAGCCTCAACCGGGTACTCCCCCTTTGCACTTCTTTTTGGTAGAACTCCCGGGGGCCTTCTGGAGGTAGTTAAGGAGTATTTGGAGGATGGTAAGGATATGAAGTCTCCCAGCATAGCCCATTACATGTGACAGTTAAGACAAAGATTGATCTTATACACACAAAAAGCTCATAAAGCAGGGGTAGAGGCCCAGACGAACCAAAAAGAAAGATAGGACAAGGGAACTGCAAGTAAAAAGGCTTTCTCCCCGGGGGACCAGGTGCTCTTATTGTTGTCCACTTTCACACATAAGTTACTGATGAAATGGCAGGGACCCTATAAAGTCTTACAACAGACAGGGCCTATCACCTATGAAATTGAGACCCCTGACAAAAGGCTAGGTAGAAAGATCTATCATGCCAATCTGTTAAAACGTTGCCATGAGAGACTTAACCTAGGACTAGGAATGGTGGTAATGCTTGAAACAAGGGATACAGATTTGGAGATAGCCTATGGGAGACTTGAAGTTAGTAAGCAGCTGATGGAAGTAGGAGAAAAACCTTCAAGTGGTGTGAACTCACACTTGCAATCACTGGCTGGACTGAGGAAAAGTCCTGCCACCTGCTGAAGCAAAGCAGTGGTCTTATCTATTTTATTTATTGTCTTCTGAGTGAATTAGCTAACTTAATTTTTTTTCTTGATTTCTGTATATATTTGCTTCCATTTTATGATGCAAAAATAAAATGATAAATGCCTTTGGGCATTTCTTATGCACTGAATCCTGAGTCTGCCTAGTTATGCTATCCTGATTTCCCACACCTTAACAACTGGTGTGGAAGCTGAGAAGGAAACGGAGCCAGTAACCATGAACCCTGACCTAAACATAGCCCAGCAGACAGAGCTGAGGTCCCTGGTACAAGAATTGAAAGATACCTTTACCAGTAAACCCGGGCTGGCTAAGGGAGTAGAACTTCAGATTTGCTCTGAGTCACAACCCATTAGAAAAAAAACATACCAGCTCCACAAAAGAATCCGAGCCAATGTCCAGAAAGAGATCCAAAAGTTACTGGCATTATATACCATAGAAACCTCAAAAAGTCCTTGGGGTTCCCATATGGTAATTGTTCCTAAGAAGGAGAGAGGCATAGGACTATGCCTGGATTTCTGGAGTCTAAATCAGGTTGCCCAGTTCGATGCCTAACCCATTTCCAGGGTAGATGATATTCTGGATAGGACTGGGTATGCCAAATTCATATCTACCATAGATCTCAACAAAGAGATACTGGCAAACTCTCTTGGAGGAATCCGCCAATGCGAAAACTGTCTTTAGTACCCCTATGGACTTGTTCCAATTTTGGACTATGCCTTTTGGCTCCACGGGGCCCCAGTTACATTTTAGTGATAATGGACCAGGTGCTGGCACCCCATATTAATTTTTGTGTGGCATACCTGGATGATGTTGTATTTAGTCCAAGTTTGGATACCCATTTGCAACACATAAGAGCAGTCTTGACCTCAATCCAGCAGGCAGGGATGACAATAAACCCCACAGAATGTACCATAGCTATGCAAGAAACCAGATATCTAAGGTTCATACTGTGTAATGGACTGATTAAACCAGAAACCAGTAAGGTTGAAGCAGTGACACAGTCCATGATCCAATTACGAAGAAACATGTCCAGTCTTTTCTAGTATTAGCCAGATACTATAGATTTGTTCCCAGCTTCACTACCATTGCAAACCGTCCAACAGATATGACTGAAAAGAAGTATGGGAATCAAGTGGGCTGGCAGTATAGCCTAGAGGTTAGAGGAATGAGGTGTGAATGAGCTTGGTACATCAGCAGGCCAGACCTGAGTTTGATTCTCACAACCTCCACTTGCATACTGTGTGGCTCTAAGCAAGTCACTTAACTGTCCTGTGCTCCCAGGTCTCCCCTTAAAACAGGCACTTGTGCCTAGTGGGCCTTACTCAGTTACCAAAGACTGAAAAAAAAAGTAAAATGGACACCAGAAAGTGAGGAGGCTTTTAGGAGGATAAAGGCAGCTTTATGCTCCTTCCCAATACTGCAAAGCTCAGACTTTGCCTATCCCTTTGAGGTTCACATGGATGCTTCTGGGACTGGCATTGGGGTGGTATTAAGTCAGATGATCAATGGGGAAGAACATCCAGTGGTTTATACCTCTCGCAAATTGCATGGTAGGAAGCAGTACTCCACTATAGAGCAGGAGTGTCTAGCGCCAAATGGTCTATTGCAGAATTAAGATTTTACCTGTGGGGAGCCCTGGTTCCAAGTGAAAATCGCGACTGAAAAATCGTGATCGTCAAATAAGCGAGTATTTAACAGCACTTGCTATAATAGCTTGTTGTCTTCTTAGTACCACACTGTAATATTAGCGAGCCATTTTAGACATCTTATTGACTACTGGAGAGGTCATTAATCTCTACAAAATGAATGATCCAGTTGCCAACGGCAACAGCACATTTCACGGCATGAAACAGGAAGTATCATGATGCCCCACTACTGATTGTACAGCGCTTGGCTCACGAAAACCAAAAAAGTAAGTAAATAAAAAAAACGTCTCTCATAAAGGCTGTTATTGTAGTCATCCGTTACTACAACTGGTCATTAATAACCAGGAAATGATCATCTCCTCAGCAGTTATTGCTTAATTGGTGGAGAGGCAGGACATTGCAAAGCCAGCTGACTTAAAGTCCAGTTCATGTTCTTTCATTCAGCCTGAGGGGTTCACTTCTTTCCCAGTCACTCATGCTCAGTGGCAGTGTATTCCTGCTGGTTCTGTGATGTGGCTAAAAAACATTTTTGCTTAAATCATTTCAACCAGCCAGGCCACTACCTATACTCAGATGCATAAGATGATCAGAACATTTAAAGTTCAATAACTACAGTAGGTAAATTATTATTTGTGCTAATTGGCATTTGTTTCTGCAAAACTTGTTTTATACTGCAGTGGTAGTTGTAGGGCTCATTTTAGATTATTTTGGGATCTAATTAGTGAGTGTAGATCAGGTATTTTATTTTTTAATTTCTAGTTTTGTATGGATAGTAGGCGGTGCTTTCTGAGTCTGTGTCCCATCAACTTGCCTTTTTTAGCCTGGTCTCAGATGCCCAACAACCTTGAAGTGCCAGTTAGGCACTGGGATGCCAGTCAATCAAGGGAAGCTGAAAGACACCATTTTTGCACATCACGATTATTGTGCCCACATTGGCAGGTGTAGTCACTATTTGTGCATATGTGCGATTATGTGTATTCACTAAAATCAAGATCGCTATTATTTATTCGCCATTGTTTTAGTCACGATTTTGTGGTCGCGATTTTCACTGGTTACCGGAACCCCATTCATGTCGGTAACTGACCACAACCCATTGTGCTTCATCTCTCAAATGAAGGACAAAAATAATTGTATCATGAGATGGTACTTAGTCCTTTAACTTTATAAATTTACAGTGAAGCACAGGGCTGGGACAGAACACGTGAATGCTAATCTTTTTGTCCCATCATGAGTCTAGAACCGAGTAGAAGCATGTATAAAATGACAATGAGTATGAAGTAAATATGAAAGAAGAAAGACTTTGTCGAGAATACTGATGGTCTGGTAGTAAATATGTACTACCCAAGAAAAAGTAGACACCCCAGGGTTATTGAGGTGAAGTTGTAATGTTGAAAGCCAATGTTTCATTGCATTCTGTTGATTAATTTTATTTTTTAAAGGGAGACCCTAGGATGGAGCTTCCAAGAGAGGGTGGGCAGAAGCTGGATTCTACCCAACAGCTCTGGGTAAGTTGTCTTAAAAACCAGTACATAATGTTGTAAATCACTGGTTTTCACATAGCCTTAGGGTGTGTGTGACAGAACCCCCCCCCCAGCTCCATGGCACCCAGGACATTCCCTCTCCCTCTAGTTCCTTTTCTTAAAAGCCTACTGCAGTAGCACCTTTTCCTTCAGTCTTCCTTGTCCCCTTTCTAAACCTACCATAATGGGGTGGCCTCCCACCTTGGTATCTCTTTCTACTTTACCCCACTAATTATCCTCTTTTGTTGCTGCTGGTGATAGATTCAGGGCATTAGTAAGCCTCTGAGACATGATTAGATTTCAGATCAAAAGAGCTGTGACTATTAGGAGCCCTCTGTGTGCCCTGAACACAATAAATATTGAAAGTATTTTCCAGAATAATTGAAAGCATTTTACAGAATAAGTAAGCTTACTGGTGTGGGTTCACATATGATTTTAACATAGGGATTCCTGTGTCTTCTTATACACTCCTCCCCCTCACGTTTAGGGTAGGTACCCTTGTGCTATGGCACTCCTAAAAACAAGTCACCATTGTTAATTCTTTTTAGTACCCCTTTTAGAGGCTCATTTTCCTCTAACAAAATGACCGCTGCCTAAGGTACCCATGTCTGCGCCCTACTTAATGGCTGGTAGTCACTGGATGTGTCTTTTCTCTCCTCTCGCTCAAGTCCCCTCTTGAGGGATGCTTCTTCAGCGGTGAGAGCAGGACACTCCCATTGGTTGGTACCATGGCTGCCCAAAGCGGCTGGTACTGTACATCTGTAGTTCAGTGAGGTATAATGCTGCAGCCCTCTCTGAGCTAGCAGTTTACACACAAGCCCCTCCGTGTGATATTCGGCTCCACAAGTGCCCCAAAAATGGAGCCGAGCATTCTAACATTGTGCAACCAAGGATATTTAGTTTGCATTTTAAACAAAGAAGTGTTTGTGTGTGTTTTTCTTTGTCCCCATAATAAAATTGAACACCCCATAATATGATCAAACTCCCGAATGAATACTCAGCCCTATAGCTACTGAATGGAGCCAACAGTCCTGAGTCCAAATAAAAAGGAAAAGCGATAGTTTGGGAATTATGTTATTACTAAACAATTGTTTCTGATTTACATAGAAACATAGAAACAAAGAATTTGATGGCAGACAAGGACCGCTTGGCCCACCCAGTCAGCCCATTTCTCTACCTAATGAATAAGCTGCAGATCCTAGTTAACCAAGAGCCTACTTCTTCCTATCCCCACCCCCTAGAATTGCCATATGACTGTACCATGCATTCTTGAATTCCACAACTGTTTTTGACTCCATAACCTCCTCTGGAAGGCCATTCCATGCATCTACAACCCTCTCTGTGAAAAAAATACTTCCTTATATTACCTCTGAGCCACCCCCCATCTTCAAATTGTGCTCCCTTGTTCTTGCACAACTCTTTTTCTGAAAGATGCTTTTTTTATGCAACCTGTTGGAATTCAATTAATATTATTAAGCTTAGCAAATTTAAGTATATGCATTTTTCTGTTGGATAATTACTACTCCTCATAAGCATACCTGTTCTAGCAGCATAGTCTCTGGACCCTGTTGTGCTCTTAAGGGCCAGCGACCTCATTCTGAGGAACATTTATAGAATTATACCTAGTGATGTCACTGCCTAGAGGGAGGAGTTTGGGTCTCTAATTGCCCTGTATGCATTTTGGGATCATTTTCCTTTCTATACCTTATAAACACCCTAAATTTCTATCTATGAGTATTCCATATAAATGTTAAAGTGATATCTTGGTCAAGCTAATCACCCCACTGATGTACTAGAGTAGGAAGCTTATGTATTAGAATGGGGACAGATCAGCTGGCCTATGATGTCACTTAGATTACAGTAGATATAAAAGACACCGCTGTGTCCTGGTAGTCAGATAGGTTTTGATCACAGATGATGGTGGATTTGCTGATGCCTAAGCTTTGTCCACTCTGTGGCAGCACTTTGTAGAAAAATTAAGTGCTGAAACTCAGGAGAAGCCAGTATTTTCTTTACTGCATTGCTTCTTCTTATTCATTTTGTTGAATAAAAATCATGAGTAATTTATGTGGTTTACACTGCAAGCTGTGTCTGAGTTATCACTTTACACACCTGCTCACATACAGCATTAACAATTACCAGCCATACCAAAATAAATGATGACAATGAAGAACAAAGAGTATGGAGATACCTCTCTCCACCTTCACTTGATTTCCAGGGGCCATGTCCTCCAAACCATTCAGTTCATAATGGTTCTGGGCCTGTTAACAGTTTCAGCTCCACATTCTTCAGACAAATCCTTGTCAATGTGATAAGGGAATCATCTGCCCTGGGTAGAGTTGGTACAAGGATCTGAAAAGGCTCCAGTAAAAGGCACACCAGCAACCTGCCCCTGCACCTCCACTTGGAGAGGGTCTACTAAGACAGGGAGCATAATATAATGCGCTACTAACTGACCTTATATACCCACAAATATGTGGCTACAGGGTCCAAAAATCCTAAGGATTTATGCATCCATAAACCAAAGCGTTAACACTGAGCAAGGTTATATGAGATCCAACTGGAGGCCTCCTGATATGGTAGTTGGAAGACTGAAGAAAGAAGGAGAAGGGGAGAAATAAGACCAAAAAAGTGACTAGACAGACTAGAGAGGGGGATAAATAACACTCAGAATCAATTTGCACAGTAGACAGATGATTTTTAATTTGTGACCAACTTACTGTTACATGTTTAAGCTGAGTTTTAACAATTTTTACTAGGTATTGATAAACAGACAAGAGAAAATATATTAAGTACAGGAAACAAGCATCTATGAAACATATAATTCTGATTAACAATGTATAAAATGCCTAAGTCAAAGAATGTATAAAATGAACAAGATTCAATGCTGTGATTTATAATCTAATGTTCATGTAGAAAAGAAAATTTTCTCTGATCCAAATAAAAGGCAAGTATAAAAAGAAACATTGAGCAAGATTTCAATATGAGCTACAACTAATAGCAGTTAAAACACACACACACACACACACACACACACACACATACACACTTGGTTGGGTTCTACTAAGACAGGGAGCATAATAAAATGCATCACTAGGTTACCTTATATGCCAATAAATGTGTGGCTGCAGGGTCCAAAAATCCTAAGGATTTATGCAACCATAAACAAAAGTGTTAACACTGAGCAAGATTTCAATATGAGCTACAACTAATAGCAGATAAAACAAGCATTTGTCAATGCCAAAGTTTGTTGTTTGGAATTGACGTTGGTACGCACATTTTGATAGGACTACAGTTCCCAGCAGAAAGAACAAGTTATGCCTCCAAGTTCACATTCCTGTTGCAATACAGTGAAGTGCATATCTGTTTCCTCAACTCATGATTTGGTTTTGAAGAGTGAAGATGTGTCTGCAGTCCAGAGAAGATGAGGGCACAGGAGCCCCACCATGGGTTAGGCTTGGGGGGACTTTATAGTTAGAAACCCTAACACCCAGGCATTTGTTAGTATTTGTACTACACGTTTTCAACATGACCTTTTGTGACTCCTACTTAATGAAAGCATTTGGGACCTCTACTCATGAATAGTGGCGCTGTGATTTTGTTACTCTGTCCCGACTGTTGCTTTCGCACAGCAACTGCACTATTCTGTGCCAGATGTGCCAAAACGCAGTTTGAGCAGGATGTGAAAAATTACAGCTGTACCATTCATAGGGAGGTGTGAGGAGAAGGCAGTGTTGAACATCTGGAGTGAAAATATCAAAAATGCTTGAATGCATAAGCATACATGGAAACTGCACAACGCATGCTTGTAACAGTCATTTAGTTGAATAATTTCACCAAAATTTTAACATAGGCATTTCAAGTCCTCTACTCATGTACACTGTCACTATGATTTTCATACACTGTCCTGAATGTTGATTTCCCACAGTGACCGCACCATTGTGCGCCAGATGTGCGAAAGCACTTTTCAGGCAGGATGCAAACAATGACAGCTATACTGTTCATAAGGAGGTGTGTCAAACTGACAATGTTGAAACTCTTGAGTGAAAATATTACAAATCCTCAACATTATGAGTGAGTGTGGAAACTGTGCAATACACACTCATAAAATAGTCATTTTTATGGACTTTTGTCAACATTTTCATCATAGACATTTTGGGAGCTCTGTTCATGAACAGTGTCACTGTGATTTTTTTAATCTGTACTGAACACTGATTTCCCACAGTGACAGAGCTATTCTGTGCCAGGAGTGCAAAAACTCATTTTGGAGAGGATGTGAAAAATGACAGCTATACTGTTCATAAGGAGGTGCAAAAAGATGCTAATGTTGAAAATCTGGAGTGAAAATATTACAAATTCACGACATTACTGTGTGCTTGGAAACTGCACAATGGACACTTGTAACACAGTCATTATATGGACTTTTGTCACCAAATTTTCAACATACAGTAAGTATTTTGAGACCTTGCTTATGAGCAGTGTTACTGTGATTTTGGTAATCTGTCCTGAACACTAATTTCACACAGCGACCGTGCAATTCTGTGCTGGAAGTGCAAAAAATGCATTTTGGCCGGGATGAGAAAAATGACATCTGTACTGTTCATAAGAAGGTGTAAAAAAATGCCAATGTTGACAATCTGGAGTGAAAATATTACAAATTCCCAAAGTTACGTGTGTGCATGGAAACTGCGCAACACAAGCTTGTAACACAATCATTATGTGGATGTTTGTCAGCAAATTTTCAAAATAGGTATCTTGAGACCTCCGCTCATGAACCGTGTCACTGTGATTTTCGTAATCTGTCCCAGACACTGATTTCCCACAGTGACTGCGCTATTCTGCACCGGGAGTGCAAACATGCATTTCGGCCAGGATGCTGAAAAATGAAATCTTTACTGTTCATGAGGAGGTGTAAAAAAAATACCAATGTGGAAAATCTGGAGTAAAAATATTAGAAATTCAAGAAGTTACGAGAGTGTATGGAAACTGCACAACACGTGATCATAAAACAATCATTTTTTGGATTTTTTTTCACCAAATTTTCAACATAGGCTTTTTGAGAGCCCACCTCATGAACAGTGGCACTGTCATTGTGTTAATTGGTCCTGAAAGGTGATACTACACAGTGACCACAAAATCACCTTTCAGGACTGATTAACAAAATGACAGAGCAACTGTTCATGAGGTGGGCTCTCAAAAAGCCTATGTTGAAAATTTGGTGCCAAAATTCCTAAAAATGCCCAAGATATGCACCAAAGTTGGAAAAAAACTATTTTTGCCATTATACAGCTATTCGCCATTTCTTCAGTTTGTGGACAGCTTTCAAGAGCACAGATGTGCTCCTGGTCCACCGAAGATTATCCTGCCTGGCTCCGGAGGTAAGTATGGGGTGAGGGGGGGTGTGGGGAAGTGGGTGCACAAAGGCTGGGTGCAGGTTGGGGAGGGACCACCAGACTCAACAAGGGACCGTTTTCTGTTTTTACAAGTTTAACAAAAAAAAAAAAACATTGTGGGAAGGTTTTCCATTTTGACAGGGACATTTGGTATGCTAGGGTGGGCTCCCAGCATGCCACCTGAGTGTTTTGGGGGGGCTGTAGCTGATGGGAAATTGGACACCCCAGTCAGCACATAATGAGTGTGGGGGGCAAAAGCCGAGGGGAATTGGGCACCCCTCCTTGGCACACAACAAAATGGGGAGGACATTATGCTGACAGGGAGTAGGCTCCCCCATCGGCAAATGAACTGGAAGGGGGCATGCTGACGGGGGTCTGGGCACCCCACTGTTTTTTTTAACTATGAGGGGGAAGTCCTGGGCTCAGGATGTTCACACTGTTGTAAGCTACAGTAGGAATGCAATGCACGAATGCGATTTCAAAGGACTGAGCCGTGCCACTATTGGTGTGGCTCGTCCTTTGAAAAGTTGTCCTGTTCAGCCCAAACAGCTGAACATGAGTCATTGCTAGCCTGACCACTGATTCATCTGCCACTGACCTGCCCCTAGAAATGGAGTTGTCCATTGGATACACCCCTGTAGAGCACTTTATAGCAATGAGTTCATCTGCTCCTGTGTGCCATGACAAACTCAAAAATGGAGTTTGCCTTCCACAAACATTTTTTAATTAGCAACACCCCATTCTACAACTAGGAACCCCCTCTTTCCCTTAGAAATATAAATGCATGCAACAACAATGACTGTAGTCATACAACAAACTTTTTAAAATGGAACAAACCAGTAATGCAGCCCAAAATAAAAATAACAATTGGTGTAGAAAATAATGAATGTCACTGCTACTCCATTTAGACTAAGTGCAATGTTTCAGAAATTATAGATGGCAAAGAGTTATTGCTGAGCTGTGCAGTTTGAAAAGGTAGTGGGCCATGCAATAACAGGCATTTTTCAATGCCGAATGTTTGCTTGCTGGTATTAGCATTGGAAATTCAAGAGTTAGACAGATGCAGAATGGGAATGGCAGTGAAGTATTGAAGTTCACACCAACCCCACCTCCATCCTGTAGAGATGGACAGGCATTGGGGTACGTGTTTGGGTCATCGCCCATGATGGTCATGCCATGTCACCTCACCCTATTCTGCAGACACCGGCACGTGTTGAGGTGTGCCTTAGGGTGTTTGGCTTTACAGTCACTTCATTCCATAAGGACATATGCTGGAATGGGTGCAGCATAGGAGAATGGGGTGAAGTCTGGGGCTGAACAGTCCAAGGTACACCTCAATGCCTGTCAGTGGCTGCAAGGTGGGGGTGGGATGGCATGAGTAGCACAGTCAGCAATCCAAAGGCACACCCCGATGCCTGTCGGTCTGTACAGGGTAGGACATTATGGTTAGAACCTTAACACCTCGGGCGTTTGTTGGTATTTACACTACAGATTTTCAACATGGCCTTTTTGTGACCCCACCTCATGAAAGTATGTGGAACCTCTTCTCATGAAGAGCGGCAATGTGATTTTGTCAATGTGTCCCCGAACATTGACTTCCAATAGTGACAGTGCCATTCTGCGCCACATGTACGAAAACACAGATTGGGCAGGATGTGAAGAATGACAGCTATACCATCCATAGGGAGGTGTGAAGAGATGGCAATGTTGAAAATCTGTAATGGGAATATTAAAAATGCTCACATGTCCGAGCATACGTGGAAACTGTGCAATGCATGCTCATTACACAGTCTTTCTATGGACTTTCGTCACCAAATTTTTGACATAGGCAATTTAGGACCTCTGCTCATTAACAGTGTCACTGTAATTTTCTTAATGTGTCCCAAACACTGATTTCCCACAGCAACCACGCTATTCTACGCCGGAAGTGCAAAAACACATTTCGGCCAGGATGTGAAAAAAGACAGCTGTACTGTTCATAAGGAGGTGCAGAAAAATGGCAGTGTTGAAAACCTGTAGTGCACATATTACAAATGTGCAAAGTTATGAGTGTGAGTGGAAACTGCACTGGAAACATAACATAGCAGATCTAGTTAACCAACAGCCTGCTTCCTCCTACCCTCACTAGAATTGCCTTATGTCTGTCCCTTGCATTCTTGAATTCCCCCACTGTTTTTTGACTCTACGACCTCCTCAGGAAGGCTGTTCCATGCATTTAAAACCCTCTCTGTGAAGAAATACTTCCTCACATTACCTCTGAGCTGTCCCCCCTCTATCTTCAAAATGTGCCCCCTTGTTCTTGCACATCTCTTTTTCTGAAAGATGCTACCCTCTTGGACTTTGTTGATTCCCTTGAGGTATTTGAAAGTTTCTATCATGTCCCCCTCTCCCTCCTTTCCTCAAGGCTATACATCTTAAGTTCCTTTAATATTTCTTCATATGTCTTCTGGTTCAGACCCTGCACCATTTTTTGTTGTCCTCACTCTGGACAGCCTCCACCCTGTCTATGTCTTTGTGGAGATGGGGTCTCCAGAACTGTACACAGTACTCTAGATGTGGTCTTACCAACTATCTGTACAGAGGGCCAACAACTTCCAGTTTTCTACTGGAGATGCCTCTCCCTATGCATCCCAGTACCCCCCCAGCCATTCTTGCTGCCTTCTCACATTGCTGGCCCACCTTTAGGTCATCTGATATGACTACCCCAGGTCCCTTTCCATTTTTGTTGTTGTCTTTATCTCACCCCTCCCCATTGTGTACTATTCCCCTGGGTTTTTGTTTCCCAGGTGCATTACTTTGCACTTCTTTGCATTGAATCTAAGCTGCCATACATTTGACCATTCCTCCAACCTTGCCAAGTCCCTTTTCATCCTTTCCACCCCAACTTGTGTATCAACCCTGTTGCAGATCTTTGTGTCATCTACAAAGAGACATACTTTTCTTTCCAGTCCCTCTGCAATGTCACTTATAAAGACATTAAAAAGGACCGGCCCCAGTACTGAACCCTGCGGTACCCCACTATCAACCCCCCTTTCTTCACTGTGGATTCCAATTACTATTACCCTCTGTGTCCTGTTGTCCAGCCATTTTTTTACCCAGGCTACCACCCTGGGACCCACTCCCAGGCTGGCTAATTTGTTTATTAATTTTTTTTATGGGACTGTGTCAAATGCCTTGCTAAAGTCTATGTAGACCATGTCCACAGCCCCTCCCTGGTCTACTACTTTGGTCACCCAGTCAAAGAAATCAATTAGATTTGTCTGACATGACCTACCTGCTGTGAATTCATGCTGCCTTGGGTCCTGTGCCTCACTGGCCTCTAGGTACTCAACAATTCTTTCCTACAGAATTGATTACATCATTTTCCCTACCACTGAGGTCAAACTGACAGGTCTGTAGTTTCCTGCCTCTGTCTTGCTCCCACTTTTGTAAAGGGGAATCACATCCACCCTCCTCTAGTCCTCAGGTAGCACACCATCCTCCCATGATTTATTAAAAAGGGTAGTCAGTGGTGTTACTAGTTCTTCCCTTAGTTCTTTTAGAATTCTGGGGTGAATCCCATCAGGCCCCATTGCTTTATCTACCTTCAGTTTTAAAAGTTCTTTCAGAATCCATTGTTCTGTGAAAGGACTAATATCAACTCCCCTATCTAAAGTACTTCTGTTGACTGGATGTTGTATCTCCCCCTGCTCTTCCATTATGACTCCTGAGAAGAAGTATTCATTCAGTATCCCTGCTTTTTCACTGCCTCTGTCTGCCCATCCACCTTCCTCTTTATTCAGTCTCAGTATTCCTGCCTAAGTCTTTCTTTGCTCCCTAATGTACCTATAAAAGGTTTTATCCCCCTTCTTAACTGAGTTAGTTATATTTTGCTTGGTTTGGGCCTTTGCTATTCTGACTGCCTTCCCCACTTCCTTCTGCTTTAACTGGTACAGTGCAGTCCTGCTCCTTCTGTGTTTCCTTATACTTCCTGAATGCTATCTTTTTCTACCTGACCTTCCCTGCCACTTCTTTTGAGCACCATAGTGTTTTTTTCTTTCATTTTGATTTGTTTATTTGCTTCACACAAAGGCTTGTTGCCTCTTTGATGGTGGTTTTGATATTTCCCCATTGTTGCTTCACCCCACCTTCTTGCCTGTTTGCTAGTGCTTTTCTGAGACATTCTCCCATTTTGACAAAATCAGTCCTCCTGAAGTCTAGTACCTTCACTTTTGTATGGCTTGACTCTACAGCTAAGTTTATCGTGAACCACACTGTTTGGTGGCCGCTTGTTCCCAGATGGCTACCCACTTCAAGATCAGAGATCCTCTCTCCATTCCCATTTGAGAGTACCAGGTCTAACATTGCTCCCTCCTGAGTGAGTTCCAAAACTAGCTGTCTGAGGCATGCCCCCTGTAGGGCATCAAGAATGGCCCTGCTCTTGGATGTGGCTGCAGCAAAGGTGCTCCAGTTAACATCTGGCATATTCAGGTCCCCCATCAGCAATATCTCCCCTTTCTCTGCCATCCTAAGGATGCCTTCTATCATTTCCTTGTCCATTTCCTCCCCATGAGATGGGGGTCTGTATGCAACCCCTGTGTAGATTGTGGTGTCATTTCCAGTCTCCAGGGTGACCCACAGTTCCTCCTCTCCTCCCTGTTTACCCTTTAGTTCTGTTGCTTTGATCCCTTCCCTTACATAGAGAGCTCCTCCTCCTCTTCCTCTTCTTTCCTCCTGTCCCTCCTGTAGATTGTGTACCCTGGTATGTTGACATCCCAGTCATGGTTCTCTGTGTACCATGTTTCTGTGACTGCCACTATATCCAGACATCCCTCTTCCAGGACAGGAGATAATAGTCATCTTTAACCTTAGTGGCAGACATTTAACAGAAACAGAGATATCTGTGCTCAGTAAAGGACTTTCTCTTGCGTCATATCAAAAAACAAACCACTTTGAAATAATGGCAGACATGCAGCGGTTTTTCCACACTGTCAGACTGCAGGAGTTTTTTCACTTGGAATCTCCACAAAATCCTCATGTGAAAGAAATAAGACAAGTGGTTAGGTACAACTCAAGCTTTAATCCACCTAAGAGGACTAATCATAGTATGGAGACATTCATTTCGTCAGTAACATTAGATATAAATGAATTATTTAAGAAGCAAACAACCACAATACTGATTCACAACTTGAGTAAATGACAAAATGAAGCCTTAAAAGGACTTCAAAAAAGATGAAATGATAATTAAATAGGCTAACAAGGGAGGGGGGGATAGTAGTAATGACGAGGGACAAAAATATTAGTATGTGTAATGACCTTTTGAATGTGGAAGAGAACTATGAACTCTTGAGATAAGATCCTACTAGTAGAATTGCCATGAACATAAAAGAGATACTAAATGAAGCAGTGGAGCTTAAACATGTGGACAAATGGCAGAAAGATTCACTGATGGTATAATACCCTAAAATTCCAGTCTTCTATGCCATCCCTAAAATGCATAAAGATGCAAATAATCCTCCAGGAAGACCAATAGTTTCAGGCAATGATTCTGTCCTGAAGCCACTATCTGGTTATATCAGTTATTTTGCCCAATGCCTAGTGCCACTAATGCCTAGCTATACTAAAGACACAGGTGACATTTTAATTTTATTAAATACAATAAATTAAACAGAGAATACTGAAGAATGGATCTTTTGCACAGTAGATGTCAGAGACCTATATACCTCCATTCCCAAAGGAGGAAGAATTGAACAGTTTATGAACATCATTAGAGCGAAATAACAATGATTTTATGCCACCTGTTAGCTTCCTAAATGAGTTAGCTCACATGGTATTATATGAAAACTATTTCTGTTTTGAAGGGAAATATTAGTGGCAAAGGCAAGAGATGGCAATGGGGAGCATTTCTGCTTCCACCTATGCCAATCTGTATATGTATTGTTTTGAACAAGAATTTATTTTAAACCCTATGTGCAATCTGTTTTTTTTTTAACAAAATCCAACATTGCAGATGATTTATTGATGATACAATCTTCTTTTGGACTGGTGGAGAGGATGAACTGCATGACTTCTATGAAGATATAAATTCATTGCATAGCAAACCTCGAGTTTACAATAACATCCAGTAGTAAGGAGCTGGCATTTTTAGACTTGACAGTTTATAAAGAACTTGGTAAACTTTGCACAACAATCTGTCAAAAGCTGACTGACAGGAATATTCTGCTGCATGCGGACAGCTTTCAAAAACAAAAATTGAAAGACAGTATTCCTTATTCCCAGATATTAAGGGTAAAGTGTAACTATAATGAACCGCACAATAGAAATCTGGAATATGACAACCTGACTCAGAGATTAAAGGACAGATGATATAAATGTAATATTATATTTGGAGCTAGAAGAAGAGCTTCACAAGGTATAGAAGCTACAGGAGAACAAGCTGAAGAAACTACAGCTACAAGAGATAGAATAGTACTATCTTTAGACTTTTCAGACTTAACACAGCCAATAACTCAAATGATAAACGAACATTGGGATACACTGATGCCCACAGGGACTAGACCTATTGTTGCTAAACAAAAAGTAAAAACATTAAGGGACAGGTTGGGGAATTCAGAATTGAAACCGTTAAACATGAGACCAGGGGAACAACTATTGTTAGGACCTCTGGAAAAAGGAATGACACCATGTGGCAGATGTGCACATTGCAGCAATACCTCCAAAAAAACAGAAATATTACACCCCAATGGGAATTCAAAATATAAGATAAATTCACATATTAGCTCTGACTGTCATCATGTAGTCCATGTACTTACGTGTCCCTGCTCAAAATGTTACGTTTTAAAAACCACCTGTCCCCTTAAGAATATGATAACAGAGCATAAAAGTAGAATCAGTACTAAATCAGAGAATAGCTCAGTGGCTATTTATTTCACCAAAGAAAATCATACAGCAGCCTCATTGAAATTTTGGGACATTGAGCTTGCAACAAAACCAGAAACAGGAGAAGAATGGAACAAACCCCTAGAAAGAAAAGAAGATACTGGATCTTCTCCTTAAATGCCACAGAGGACAGGCTGGGTATGAATGAGGATGAGAACTGGTCTTAATGTTGATAGAGAATGGTATGGACTATATCCACACATTCTCACTCTTAGTAAAAGGAGCTAAATAATACAAATACCTATTAACTTTTGTTCTCTGAGATATTCCCACCTCAAGACATAATTTTTTTTTTATTTAGTTTTTGTTGACTGGGTAAAGTGCACAAGACAAATCCTTCCTATTTTCAGGCACAACCTGGGGAAGGGGGATACAGATGAATGCCAACTGACCTTGAACCAGATTAAGCTGTTGGTATTTTTAGTGAATGAGGGAAATTTGGCCAGGACACTGGGGAAATTCCCCTACTCTGCCTGCAGAGGGACTGCTGGTCTCCTGGAGTGGTGGTCAGTTGTGGGATGAGGCCGAGGAGTTTGGACGTCTGGTGCAGTCGGAGGTTCTATCCCAGACCTCGACTGTTGCAAGCTCAAGGGATACGAGTTTACAAACGGAGTTTTTTTTCGATGGTTCTTCTGAGGTGCAGTCTGCTAGAAGGCAGACAGAAGCTGTGATTCTCCCAAAAACTACAGAGGGCTTACCAGATCAGGAACCGATTATTTCGGGTGGTTCTGTAATGCAAGCAGTATCTACTGTGCTGGTTGTCCATCCGGTGCCTGAGTCGGGTACTGCTGATGATGGAACTGTGCTAACTCTGCCATTTTATGTGGATCCTGCTTTGATGTCAGCTGTCAAGCCTGGTGTAGCAGCTCAGCTGGCTGGGACAGACTCGTTGCCGATGTCAGAGAGAATGCGGAAGTCTTTCTCTGTCATGGAGCCTGTCAAGGTGCTGGGTGCCGAGGAATGGTCGAAAGAGGATTCTCTTACACAAGCTGGCTGGATTAAAACCCCTCAAGGGGCCTGGGTGCCGGATTCCAATTGGGTCTCTTTTTCTTCAGGAACTACTTCACTACAAGGTACTGTACAGACGTGCAAGGGGGAAGGGGAGCAGCCTCTGCTTGTTCCAAACGAGGGGATGGGTGTTGTGGTGGATGAACTGATTGAATTACATACCCCTATTCCTGCTACTGCACGAACTGCCACTTTGGAGCATCGGGATCGATCCTCTACCCCCCCTTCCCCACATGAAGAGGGTCATAGATCTGGACCCCGATATTTGGATTTTTTCAAAAACAATAAAGTGGAACAAGCTCCTCAGCATAATGCTGTTTGACTGAGGTATAGAGGGGGTCTCCCAGAACATCCTGATAGACTTTATGTGGCTCAACATCTATTAAAACAATCTATGGGTTTTCATGCTGCTGATATTTTTGCTCTTATCAATATCGGGGAGAGGATACCTTTGATATTAGCTTTAGGATGTTTTCTGGGCCTGATTCTTTTTGGAAAAAATATGACATGTTTAAAGCAATGCCTTTATGGTCTCCTTTTTGGGCTATCCCCCTTACTAAACCCCTGTATAAATCGGTGGTAGTTATGTTTCGGAATGAGGGGGTAAATATGGGTGATATCTATTATTGGATGGAGCAAAAATGTCAGGTTATGGGGCCTCCTGAGGCCATCATTGATAGTGAAGGGATCTAGAATGGTAGCTGGAGGTTTAAAGTTAAATTACACTTGGTGGGCAATGATGTGCAACATATTCCCAATAGTTTTTTGGTGGGAAAGGATAGAGAGGTAGTTTTTAACCCTGGGCAACCAAAAGCCTGCTATAAATGTGGCAGTCCCAGACATCTTAGCTGCACTTTTGATAGGGTGATTTGTGCCCTATGTGGTGAATATGATCATCCCAATTCAGTATGCAGGAATGTGTTTAAATGCAACCTTTGTAGTGAAACAGGCCATGCCTATCATCAGTGTCCTTGGGCAGGTCAGAATCATATGGGAGGGCTTAATCAGGAGAATTTGGTCTCCGAGGCCCAAAAAAAGTATAGGCCACCCAGATTGGAATCTGGGCCTGAGAAGGCCTCAGGGTCCTCTTCTTCAGATCCCACTCAGGCACCTACTACCTTGGTTGGGCCTGCTGCTTCTGAAACCTCCCCAGTTTCCCCCATGGCTCACTGTTCCTCTGTTGCAGTTTCTGTTTTAGAAGGGGATTCAGGGCAGATGCCCCTTCCCCAGATGGAAGCTGACTTTCTCCCTCAAAAACGGGTGACTAGATCCTCCCAGAAACCCAAGGTCTTAGTGGTCCCCATTTTAATGAAAAATTCCTTTCAGGTACTCAAGGAAAACAGGAAGAGGGTATTGAATGTGATGTTTTCTTCCTTATCAGGTATGGTTTCTGAAATGGAATGTGACTAGGATACTCCTCGGAGAGTTCCAACTTCAAAAAAGAAGGTAGGGAGAAAGAGGAAAAAGGATAAAGAGGAGGGTTGAACAGGGCACATAGGAAAGTTTTATCTCTTTTTGGGGTTATGTTTTTCTTCTAAATCTATACATGGCTTCTTTTTGTCTACTTTCCTTTAAGGTTTGTAGCATTAAGTCCTTTTGTAAACAAATGGCCTTATTGGAATTTTTCTGACACTGCCCCTTTGATGTTTTACTTATCCAGGAAACTAGATTTTCTTCCTTACAGGACACTGTCCAGGTTAAAAAACATTGGCCTTGGGGGCCTTCATTTTGGTCTTTTGGGGAAGATACAGCTGATGGTCTTGGGATTCTTTTTCAGTCACCCCAAGTTCAGTTTCAGAAAGTGTTTGATATTTTGCCAGGAAGGGCTTTACTATTGGATTGTGTGTATGATGTTTTTTCTTTACGTATTGTTAATACTTATGCTCCTCAAAGTAAAAAAGCTAGAATTGAACTGTTTTCCCTTATTAAACCTTTTTTATTTTCCTCTAGGCTGTTATTTTGGGGAGATGACATGAACTCTAGTTTGGATATAAAACTACGGGATAAGGTTCAGCAAAAAATATATTGTGATTCTCATGCATTAAGTAAAACTATTCATATTGCAAATTTGATGGACACATATTGAACATCGTACACAGTTGGGGGATTTACTTACCGACCGAGTGCATATCGTACTCATATTGATTATATTTTTTCTTCTAGACAGTTAACAATTCATGATTTTGGGTTACAGTTTTGTGAATTTTCTGATCATTGTATTTTAAGGTGTGATTTTCAATTTTTTCAAGTTCCCCCCTCTTTTCCAGGGATGCCTCGGCTTTGATAATTGAATTCAGTCATGTTGGATGATCCAGTTATTAAAACCAATATTGAATTATTATTTAAGTTTCGGGGTTCGGTAGCGGTTTTGTATGACTCCTGGTATTCTTGGTGGCGGGATAAAAAAATGGATGTCAAATCTTTGTGCCTTGATTTGGAGAAATCTAAGGGAAATAAGGATTATTTGGGGTATTTGGTTTTAAGAGACCAATTTTACCATCTTTTGTCTCTCCCTACTGTAGCAGATGGTAGAATTAAAGTTCAGTTGGATATTGTTAAGCAGAAAATGAGGGATTATCGTTATAAGTGTGCTGCATTTGTGCATGCTACTTTTAAATTTGGTACTACCAAAACGCCTTTATTAGATCCCTTTGAGGAATGCAAAACAAAATTAGCAAATAAACACATGTCTGGTCTTTTGGACTATTTTGGTAAAGTATGGACGTCACATGTGGAGATGTTAGACATTATGGTGGACACCATTTAGAATTCTTTGGGGCAGGAGTTTGTTCCTACTGTAGCTTGGGATTCTTTAATAAATTGTTCTTTGCCAGTATTGTCTCCTGAAATTATGGCTGATATAGATTGTCCAGTTACTCTTCCTGAGGTATTGGAGGTTATTTCTCACTTGCATTCAGGTGTGTCCCCAGGGGAAGATGGACTAACAAATGAGTTCTTTAAAACTTTTAAAGAGTTAGTAGCTCCATTGTTAGTGGAAGTCTTTAATAAATTTTTGATGGCTATGGAGGTTCCACAGGGGTTCTTCTCAGCAATGGTGGTCTATATCCATAAAACTGGTGATAGACTAGATTTGGATAATTGGAGGCCGATTAGCCTTTTGAACACTGACTATGACATTCTTTCACAAATTTTGTGTCATTACTTGCAAAAGGCAGCTGTTAAGTTGATTCACCTATTCCAAACATGATCTATCCCTGGTTGGAACATCCAACAGAACCTTCAGTTACTAAGGGATGTTTGTGAATTTGGGAGGCAAAAGAAGTTGCAGTGTTTTTTGATTACTCTGGACCAGAAAAAAGCTTTTGACAATGTGTCTCACTCCTTTTTATTTAAAGTTTTACAGGTTTATGGTACTCCTCCCTCTACGATTAAGTGGATTTGTTTTTTATACCAGCAAGCAGTGGCCATTCTGGTGGTGGGTGGTCTATTGGGGTCTCCAGTTTTGATTCAAAGGGGGGTTAGGCAGGGTTGTCCCCTTAGTCCCCTTCTTTATACGTTTTGTTTAGATCCTATGCTCTGAGTAATTCTGAATGACCCTCTGATTATAAGGTTATCTCCTAGTCAAGGAATTTTGTCTCAGAAAATTATGGCATATGCGGATGACATCTGTCTCTTGCTTGCTTCTGTTCAGACTGGAATATATGCCCTACAAGTGTTGGATTCCTTTACAGGGATTACTGGGGCAGGTTTTAACCATCATAAAAGCAAGTCTTTGCAACTTGGGGATGGGGACCAGTTACTTTCAGTAAGTGCTATTCAGGTCTCTCCTCAGTACATTTCAATTTTGGGGCTTAAGTTTGGTGAACAGGATATGGCTATTTTAAATTGGGAAGATAGGTTACAAATTGGTGAGGCAAAGGTTTCTCGGTGGAACTCTTGGGGAATGGGGAAGAAAAAAGGGTTAGGATTGTTAAATGATTTCTTATCCCAGTTTTTTATATGCTGCTTATATTTTTCCTTTACTTACTAACCTTGAGACAAGACTGTTTAGCTGTTTCTTTCAGCTGGTATGGGGTAGTAGGTTGAACCCAGGGAAATGGGATTTCACTTATCTTAAATTTTCACTAGTGGGTTTGGGTATGTTAAATCCGGTGGTGTTTTTTCAATCCTTTTGTATTTTTTCTTCCTTATTTCGAGATTTTTTTAATAAATGGGATGTTATTTTTCTAAGGTTTACTGAATCCTTACAGGTTCCTATTTTTGCTCTTCCCATGTTGAAGAGAATCAAAAAGTGGAATCTTAGTAAAGCTGAGATTACTTCCATGCAGCGAAAATCTATTTATGGTCTTGTAATGGATAGACATCATGCTGTGAGGGTTGATTTTCCATGATACCTCCCTACTAAACTTCAGTCTGCTTTAAACATTCTTAAAGATGGTAGGATCCCTGATTACATTTGGAATATTCAGTGGCTGTGCTGTCATGGGAAATTAGGCGTTAAAGGTAATTGGAAGCATAAACCTGTGACTGATAGGTTGTGTTTAAAATTTTCATGTGTTAGCATGGAACAATCACAGGAACATTTTTTTATTTTGTGCCCTTATATTAAACAAATTTGGCTTGATTTGGCCTTAAGTTGGCAATTTTCTCCCCTAACGCACATTCAATATGAAGTTTTGATATTGGGGGATTATTCTTGTATTTATTCTAGATATCACCCTAGTACACTAAATGTTCTTTTTGCATTTATTAAATATTATCTTCGGCAGGCACGTTGTCAATTCTATTTACAACATGTGACTATTCCTAATGCAGTTTTGATTAGATAGGTTAGGGAAGCCTTGAAGCAACTTAAGATGAGGGAGTCCAGGGTATCTGACAGAGGGAAATTCTAGTTTTTTTGGCAACATGTTTTTTGGTTGTAGTACTTTCTTGTTTTTTTTTTCATTTGTCTTTCTTTCCTTGACATGTTTTGAACTCTATATGTGACATTGTATGATTTGTTTTGATTGTAAATATGATGTTATGTTTTTTGCAATAAAAAATTCCTCTACTCTTTTCGATAAGTGCCATGGAATCTTTAACATCCACCTGAACTATCACCAATCCAGGCAGATGGGACCTCAGTTTAATGTCTCTTCTGAAAGACAGCACCTCAGAAGTGCAGCACTCCTCTCATGCTGCATTACAGTGTCAGTACTGGGATATTAACCCAAGTGCCAGATGTGGGAACTGAACCCACAGTCCTCTGATCTCCTGGCCTCGGAGGTGAGTGTGCTACCTACTGAGCCACTGACACTGCTATTACCCCTCACTTTCTGAAACCTGGCCCACTCGACTTCCCCACCACCCCCTTGATGACACTTACAGGAAGTGAATGTCTAAGAATCCTTTTAAGTAAACGAATAACAAATGTAAGAGTGGTATCTATACACCTTGTATTATTTCACCTCAAAATATCCTGGGGGAAGTGAATGGCAGAGAATCTTTTTTAAGGAAACAAAAATTGAAAGTGTGATATTTATACATCTTTTATTATTTCACGTTAAGATGTAATTATCCTGCCTGAAACATGTAGCATCAGTGAAGGAATCACTGCTAGTACATATACTGCAGAAGGGGGTGCATAAGGAGAGGCATGTAATCAAGAACAACCCCCCTTGAACTCTCAGTAACTCACGCAGCCTACTTAAGTTGCTTTGCAACTCCCTGAGTGACTGACAAGGGGTGGTCTTTGGGATAGCCAATACCACTGCGTGACTGCTGGTGATGTCATTTCCTCCAGGTGCTGCCCCTTATGCCGGTTGCATAAAATGAGTCATTATACCTGGAACACAAGCTTGTACACAAGTGTACCACATGCTAAGTAGCTTGCTAGCAAGGTAAAGTATCTTAAAAATGTGTACAAATGCAGTGCAATCCTTTAAAGATGTATGTGGAACCATAAGCTGTATTTTCAGTGCACTGAATAACAAAATGTTGTTGTTAACAGCTCCGGTTATGAAATAACCTGTGAAAAGGGAGAATGAAGGGTCATTGCCTCAAGTAACAACTTGAAGGCATGAATGGCCATCAGTCAAGCTATCTTTATCTAAAACTATGTAAGTGAGATATTGACATTACTAACATAATAGATTCAATGATATTCAACCTCGATTTAAAGGGCATTGAGATAGATAAGTAAATGAGAACATAAACTGCCAAGAGAGCAACAGGTATAGTTTAAATGTATTGAAACAGGCAATGCTAACACAGGATGTTAGAGCATCTGGGAGAAATGCATTTGTTTATCTTACCTAATTTAATATATTGCTAGCATTAGAATGAGGCTGTATAAGATGAATTAATTTTTATTAAAGTAACAAACAAGAAAGTGTAGGACATGTAGTGAAATCCATCTTAAGTTAGCCTAAAAGAACAGAATGATATTGAGCATGGAGCTTTCTATTTTTAAAGTTAATGAGAAAAATAAGAAGTTCAAGTGAGTGAGAGAATACATTATAAAGTGGCTACCATAAAATCAGATGTGAACCATAAAATTTATTTAGAACCGTGATGTAGAAACTTTAAGAACCTATTGAATGTTTACATTAACAGAATGAGAACATGAAAAATATAAATCATCTTTTGAATGTGATACAAACAGAAGTACTGGACTCAAGGTAAAAGGCAATGGTCAGAATATTCAAAGCAGTTGCGCATGGCACAACTGAGTCGCGCTGGTGCAAGTGCGGAATTGCACCATGGAGCCATATTCAGTGGGATCAAATGCACAGCGCAAATACCATTGTGACAATGTGCAACTATAATGAATGCAGGCACAACCGCAGGGGCGTGCCCGTGAATATCCAGTGCAGTGCGATATTCAACCGTGGAACCATGGCGCATGTGTGGAGCAAAACCAAGATGTGCCGAGCAGCCTTGAGTCTATAAATACCAGGCGCAAGCACACAGACAGCACTTGCACCAGGCGAGAGAGAGAAAGAAAGAAAGAAAGAAAGAAAGAAAGAAAGAAAGAAAGAAAGAAAGAAAGAAAGAAAGAAAGAAAGAGAGAGATAAAGACAGAGGCAGCCATAAAAGGAGAGTGACAGAGGTGGCACTGGAAAGGAAGAAGGGGGCAGAGAGAGTGAGAGGGACAGGCAGGCACAGTACCAGGCAGTGTGCCAGGGTGTCACACATCCCACTGCAGCCAACCACCTGGGAGGGAAGAGACAGCAGGGGCCATGGACAGGGTGCCATACATAATGGAGGCTGTAATGAGGGGTGTGAAGGGGTGGGTGGAACGGTGACGTGGCCAAGGAAGGGCCTGTCTGCTGTATGCCTGACGTAGGTGGTACCATGCCTGCACCACCTTCGAGACCTTCAGAGACACGGATATAGTGGGCTGATAATGCCTGAATAGGGCCATTCTGATTCAGCTCTGTGAGCTGTGCAGTGAGGAGATGCAGGCACCCACAAGACGGAGCCATGCAATGATTGTGGAGATGAAAGTCACAGTAGTCATGTACCTGCTCACCACAGGCACCTTCCAGAGACCAACAGGGGACACCATAGGCATAACCCTGTTAGCCATGTCACGCCTCCTCACACAGTTCCTCAATGCCCTGCTGCCACATGCTTCAGAATACATCCATTTCCCCAGCACACAGGCAGAGCGTGCAGGACTTCCACAGGGTAGCATGAATGCCTGACGTGTTCAGTCCACTGACTGCTCCCATTTGGGCATCTGCATGCCACCTTTCCCTGAGGGCCTAGCATACATCAATAGGAAGGGGAGCCCAAGTATCAACTGCCAGGTGGTGTGCGATGCCTCGGGGTGCATCACCAATGTCTGTGCCACACACCTGGGAGTGCACATGATGCATTCATCTGGCAGAGCTCCATGCTGTGCCACAGATTCAAATGTGGGGACATCCCCACAGGCCACCTAGTGGTGAGTATGGGACAGGCAAGGGGTGATGGGCAGGGCAGGCCATGGAACATGGAAGAGCAGGGTGGGCAAGTAGGCAAGGGTACCAGGGCAGTCAAGGGGCACAGTAAGGGAAGGCAGACAGATAACCATGTTACTATCCACACAGGTGATGGTGCCTACCCACTGAGGCCCACTGAGGCCCTGGCTGCTCACCCCTTACTGGTTACTATCGTCCCCAGCAAAAGAACGCTACAACAAGGCACATGTCAGTATGCGGAACATCATTGAACTTGTATTTGGAAGGCTGAAGGCACATTTCTGTTGCCTAGACAGGTCCAGTGGTGCCCTACAGTACATCCCCTCAAAAGTCTGTGACTTGTTCCTGGCCTGCTGCATACTGCACAACATGGCCATTGATCGTGGGATAGCAGTTGAGGCTGATGAGGGTGACAATAGTGGGGATGATGGAGGCAATGTGCTGGAGGGAGGAAGACAGCCTCCCCTTGGGGGGAGGGATCCACGGCTGATGAGGCAGGCATGACAACACAGTAACACCATCACACAGCAGCAAAATGGTGTACAAAGATAGGTGGTGCTAAACCCATGCATGAGCCACACACAGGGACAGCACAGATGAAAGGATATGCATGGCAATGGGCATGCACACACAGAGGCGTGGTGCAGGGTCAGAGGAGTTGGTGGCACACTACGACACACAACTGCACAGAGCAGCACACAGCAATGTGCGCACACACACACACACACACACACACACACACACACACACCCACATGCCCAGGCATTGGTATGTGGTGAGGATCGGATACATAGCACCGGTGCACAGGTGGAACCGGTGCAGATCAGCCCTCATCACACCCACGCCACATGGTCCAGTGGCTGGGCAAGCATGCACACAGGCAGCATGCAGCATGACACACAGGCACCACACCAGTGGTATGCACATGCACATGCCACCCATGCATGCACTGGGCAGCAGTAGCAGACCATGGTCAGGGTGGGCCACATATCAGGGCTGCCGCATGGAACTGTGGCCACCATGACCATGGAGGCAGCCACACCGGGACCGATCAGCAGCCACAGGGGTGTTTGCAACAGCCCCCCAGGGTTGACCCATGGGACCGCAACTGGGTCCATGCAGGGGTGTGTAGGTGCCCAAACAGACCCACCCCAGGTGTGCCTGGGATGCCAACAGCAGAGCCCAGCATTGACAGTGTGGGTGTCGCCTGACGCCAGGATCATGGGTGGACAGTGCACTGCATGGGGTCCGTGGTGGCCAGCAATGCCCAGTGGCAGCCAGCAGTATGAAGCCATCTATGTCACCTGTGCAATGCGATCTATAGATGCAGTCATGGCCTGCATGTGGTGAGCAGCGTGATCCATGGAAGCGGTCATGGCCTTCTAGATGTGCTGCATCCCCACCAGGAGTTACACAATGCCTGTCTCACACTGCTCAGCCAGCTGGCACACCTCTGCGTGCAGTGCAAGCAGCCCAGGGGCAACCTGCTCATTGGAAGCCTGGAGAAAATGGGTGTGCTCTGCCATTGGGTCGGCACCCTGGGGATTCTGGGCAGGATGCTGACCCTCCTGTGGTGACTGGCCATGCTGCACAGCTCCCTCTCAGGTGGATGCTGCACAGTGGGGTTCTCTTGGGGTATGTCCCTAGCTGGCACCGTGGTGGCTGACCCTGTGTCCAGCTGCCCTGTGGCACCAGCAGCCTGCTGCCATTGCCCCTCCAGCACCTGAATACTGCCCAGCACATACATGGCAGCACCACCACCACTGCACAGCACAGCTGTGGCAGTGCATTCAGCAGTACCCACAATGGTGGCACACAGCTGGTTGGGTTGCTGGACGTGCTCCCTGTGCCTAGAATGGGTGTCTCCCCCACAACACCACCCATGCTCTTCAGGATTATGGTGAGGTCATCATCGGTATCGGACCCTGCCCCACTCTGTGTCTCTATGCACAAGACATCAAGACTGGTTTCCTGTAGAAACACATCCAGGGTCTCATTTGACCCCATGCCCAGGATATCCATCTGGACAATGGTGGTGTGCTGTGGTCTCCCAGACCCTCAGATGCCTGTGGAGGTGAATGGCTGGTCATCTGGGGCTGTTCCTGCCTCCACAACTGCTGAAAGCACCCCATCATCTGCTCGCAGGTGTGCTGGTGCTGGAAGATAAAACTGGTGTGTCAGTGAAGCAAATGCCACACGTGCCCCAACCCCTCCACTATGCCACAGCATGCTGTGCATTACCACCATACTTGCCATGCAGGGATGATCTGCCACCTGTCTAGAATCCACTGCCAGGCACACTCTTCATGGTGCTGCAGTGGAAGATGGCTTCCACCAGCTCCTCCTGCACTGTGAGCTATGGTTCATGTGCAGGCCCCCACGGTGGCATTCCAGGCTACACGGATAGCCGCCACCTTCTTCTTGAGCCACCTCTTGTCAGAGCCCACCTTCTTGTGGCACTCCTGCATTGACCGCTGATGGATGCCCTGCTGGTTGACGCATTCTGCCACCTCCACCCAGGCCCCAGCCCTGGCCTGTGGTGTGCCTGTGGCACCACTCAAGAGTGGCCCCCTGTTGAGGTAGGCCTCAAACAGGGCCCCTGTCTCTGCTTTTGTGAAGTTGGGCCTGCGCTTGCAAGCAGGCCCATGTTCTCCAACCTCCTCAGGTTCCAACATGTCACTTCCTGTGGTAATAGACAGCACAATATGTTCAGGACCTGTGGGGGGATGTTCCTGCCACCCTATGTGGTTGGGCGTGGTTCCTTAGGACACTGCACTGATGGCCTGTCCTGTCCCTTTTCCTAGGTGTCTGGAAGTGGAGGAGGATGCCCCTGTACTGTAGGCTGTTGTGGCAGATTATCTTGATTGCATCAACCACTATGGAGGCGGTGCTCCAGATACACTGGCGGGTGTTGGGAGGTGGACGCCGTGGACAACATGGGGCAGCACAGTATGGCCACAGCTAATGTGCACCATACCATCCCCATTTCCCCTACTGTACCTCCCCCTACAGTCCCCCTTCCCACTGTACAGTCCCTGTTCCCTGTCCCCATCCCTCACATTCCTACGCCTTCCCTCCCCCATTGTTCTGTACATAGTTTACTGTTCTCTTCTGTATTACATTATTTTGATTTACCTACCTGTGTCAGTGTCTGCTTTGCAGGTGGCGTGCGGCTCCATGCTGCAGTGGCCCAGTGCCTGTCTGCATGATGTGCATGTGTCAGGGTGCCTGTTGTGCTGCTGTGGTTTCCTGCTGTGTGCCATGGTGTGTCCCACCATGGTGGTGTCCCTCCACTTGGTTAGTGAGCATGTCGTGGGGGTGCCCATGGGTGGGCTGTCAGGAGTGTTTTGTGGGTGTGTGATTGGCTGCATGGTCCTGGGTGTGTCCTGCTCTGGTCTGGCTGTGTTGGGGGGCTCGGCATGCAGCCTGCGGGGGTCCCCTTGGTGGCCCTCTGTTGGCCATTGGCACCCCCTGTTGCCTCACTTCGGTGCCACTGTTGTGATTTGGGGCTGGGGTGCCTGTTCACATCCTGCTGTGCCCAGCTGGTGGTGGCCTCCTGTGGCCTGTCACTGTGTCTTCCTGGTTCAGTCCCAGGGTCATTTCTGTGTGCCATGCCCCCCGTCTCTATGCTGCTGTGGTGCAACTGTGTGTGTGTGTGTGTGTGTGCATGTGTGTGTGTGCACGGACCATGGCACACCTCTATGTGTGCTATGGAGCACCTCTCCTTGTGCCATGGCACATTCCCAGTTGTACCATAGTGCAACTGTGCCATATTCAGCCAGGTTGTGCTGGCGCACAGTCTCTGAATATTGCTCCTGTTGCATCAGTGAGCATTGGATTTTCACTGCGCCAGACTTGCGCTGGGCTCTGGCGCATTTTTGAATATCCAACCCCATGTTTTTTGCAGAAATGAATTTCAGTTTATAAATAAGTTAAATAGTGAGAGTCTTTGAAGTAAAAAGTAAACACATAATTTGGTGGCCATTCCGTGAATCCAGTCAAAGAAGAAAAAAAAATGTTCCTATAGTTAATTGTTTTGGTAATGCATAAACTGTATGGCTGGGGTTCCACAATGAATCTAGTAATAAAGACATAAAGTGTAAGAGTTGCTTGAGGCCAGATATGGGCAATAACATTATATGGAGACTAAAAATGAAAATAATATTAATAATTGATGTCAGGTGTGTATTCTGAAAACTATTATTATATATTTACATAGAAGAATACCAAGGTGGGTGAAATGTTGGGCACACTTGGGGATCTTTGTGTTCATTGAAAAAATGAAAATTTCAGATTTTAGAAAACAAAGAGGTATGGCTGGTTGGCTCAAATACTTTGCTTCCTCCCTTGGCTTGGCAGTGAAAGCTGGGACTGGTACTTGTTTTGGTGCCATCTTCCACTAAGGAAACAATAAAAATGGGTTAACAACCGTGCACATTATTCTGTTTCCTGACTCTGCCATGTCTCCCTATGCCCCCCACTCTCCCAGTCATGCCATACACCCATCCTCAAATGCACCCCCAATAGACCACCCTGCCCTTTTGCCCCCCCCAAGTGAGGAGCAGGCTGACCACAGCCCTTCTTTCCAGTCAACCCCCTGTTACCTCATCCTCCCAGGTGCCTACAGCATCCTGTTCATGTCAGCCATGGGCCATCTGTCCCTAGACCAAATTCCCCATGCTGTGCCTGATTTAACAAATGTAATGAAGATAGAGGCTCCCTGCATCTCTCTGAGGCTGTCGGCTGACCCAATAGCCCCTAGTACCATCTAATTTAAAAGATCAGCTGCTTAAATAAAAGCTGACAGGATAGCAAGCTCAAAATTTCCAGCCAGGGCTCACTCCATGGAAAGGAGTCATCTTTCTTGAGGGAAAAGTGCATGTGCTCAACTGTCAGGTAGGGGTTCCATTGTAATAGCTGTCTGACTAGCAAGGTTGCTAAGTACCTGACTCCACTTTTAAAGCATTTTATACCTAGTTCTTAGCCATTTCCAGTTCCCACCAGCTTTTAGCTGTAATCCACCATCCCCGCCTGTGCTGCCTCCATACATTCCTCTTGTAATTCTGCTCCTCCTTGTACTACTGCCCGTTTTGTTTTTTTAAACTGTTCCCTTCCCATAGAGGTCCTGGGGAAGACGGGGCCATCTCCCTGTTGTTTACCCTTTGCCCGACCCTCAACCCCCCGTTGGTGCCTCCGTCACGTAGCCTCCACCCCTCCCACCACCAAACTCCTTTGTACAATTGCCCAGCTGATGATTGGCTGCGGCAATCTAAATGGGTGAGTGAGACAATCTAGTGGAAGAAGAAGCCACTCCTCCTCACTAGGCCACAGCCTGCATTCAGTTTTCTATTTTTCATTTATTTATTTTTATTTTTAAAATGCATGGGCTTCCTTGCCCATCCACTGGCGACCACCTTGTGCTCTGAACAATGCTCCTGCCTGCCACATTTCTGGGCTGTGGTACTGGCAGGGTGAACTCACAGTCCCCAAGCAATGCTAGGCTGTGGTAATCTAAGGGGATGGGTGAGATGCAAACTGCTAGAAGAAGTGCCCACCCCTCCTCCATGAGCCGCAGCCTGTATTCAATTCCTTTTTTTCCAGTAATGCACCAGCTTCCTTGACGCATCGACCTGCAGCCACCTAGTGCTCTGAACAGCAACAAGGGGGGCACTGGCATTCCTGGACCTGTTTCCTAAAAGTGTCCCCTTCCCCACCCATAAGGAGCCAAAAAAATCTGCATTGTTGGTAGCCTTGGAGAAGCCAAGCCACATTGTGAGTCATGAAATTGCCCCGTGTTAGCCTCCCAACCACAAAACCCATTTTCTCTTAACTCTTGCCTCAGTTTAACACAGTAAAAGGTGCAAAAGCATCTGGGAAGCCCAAATGGCACTGAGGACCCATTGAACCTGGTCGCACCCATGGCGGCCACATGCCTAGCCATGTGGTACGGTGGGACCTGAATTGGACACAAAATTAGCAACCAAAACTGCAAAAAAAACTCAATTTACAATTTACAACACTGGGCAACCACAAATCCTCCCCTGCAGGCCTTCCTTGTGGTCCTGGGGAAGACGGGGCCATCTCCCTGTTGTTTGTCATTTGCCCGACCCTCAACCCCCCGTTGCTGCCTCCGCCACATAGCCTCCACTCCTCCCACCACCAAACTGGTGGAATTTAAGCATGCATGGGACAGTCTTAAGGCAATTCTAGGGGGTGGGGGTAGGAAGAAGTAGGCTGCTGGTTAACTAGGATCTGCAGTTTATCCAATAGGTAGGGAAATGGGCAGACTGGGTGGGCCAAGCGGTCCTTATCTGCCTTCAAAATCTATGTTTCTATGTTTCAAACCTGTCCAGCTGTGCACTAAACCAGGCCACAACTGACCAGCCTGGAAGCCACATTTCCCACTTACAGTTCACAGGGCCCTTGCTTAACCTTAGCTAGCTAACTACTGGCCCTGTCTTACACCTTCGAGAGCTAGCCACTGCATAGATACATTGTTTCCTTTCTCTTCCATTTGTTATAAGACAAACATTAGCAATCTAACTACTGCCTAAATATATTGTCTGCTTAATTTTTTTAGAAGACAAAGCTTATGCATAAACAACTTCATGTTCTTTACCTTGTTTTATAAAAATAGCCTGAATCCTGTACAGCAGTTTAAAAGCCTTACTCCAGCAGTGCTATTATTAAATAAAATGCACAGTAACATACCAGCTTCACAGCAAAGACAACCATGCTGCTCAGAGGCCTGCCTATGTTCCTGCATCTGACTCAGATTGTCATTCAAAACTCCAACTTGTTGCCAATAGTGAAGTGTTAAGAATTAGTTGTACCAAATGCTTAGCAGAAGAGGGAGATTTGTGGTCCTGCAACACCTTATAAATCCCCTCAGGACCCCATCAGGACCCCAACTTGGCCCCTTCTCCTGGCCAGTCATCTGCTTTACCCTGCACCTGCATCATACACCACTACCTGGTGAACTCGCCACTGATGTCACCAGGCCCCTCCCTCTTTCCAACAGCTGCTCTCTACACCTCCCCCTACTTGCTTCCCTCATTTCCATCTAGGCCACCTGCTAATTCAGATTGCCTTTTAGTGGCAATTCTATTTGTTGTGTTCTTAAGTGAAGGATGAAGTTATTAAACTTGGTGTAGAACAAGGTTTCTGGGGCTATTTTATGTGTTTTAAGTAAATAGCGATCAATATCCAAAACATATTGGTTTATAAGTGGCGTAATTAATTGCTGGAAGAGACCACTTAATATATAGTTATATGAACAGCAATGTAATAAAGAGTAAAGTTGCATATTTCAATGCCACCCTAACATTTTTAGAAGCATTAATTTGTTGAGAGTAATGCTAGCAGGTTTGCCTTGCCAAATAAAATTATTTATTAGTGTGTGAACAGGGACAAACCAATTTAAAGGAAGATACACATTTAACATGCTTTATTCATATGGTAAAAGAGCCTTGGGGAAAATGTTCATTTTTAATATGTTTACTCTACCCCAAAAAGAAATGGGGAACATATTCCACCTACTTAAATCCTGTTTTAATGTAGTGATTAAGTCTGAGAATTTCAAACTAATAATCTGAGAAATATCCTGAGTTAAAATAATTCCTAAATATTTATTGTAATTAGGCTCCAATAACACACCTAAGTTAATAATCTCCGCTTTTAGGACCCCAGTATTTAAAGGCATTACCATTGCCCTCTCTTTGGGCAGACAAAGTGGGTCAGCCAGTCCTCATCTGCCTTCAAAATCTATGTTTCTATGTACTATGTTTCTTTATATAATTTGTAGTTTGAAAAAAAAAAACTGAATTCCTGAATGATTTCTAATGCTGCTTTAATTTTTTCTTTAGGATTAGACAAATGAAGAAGCATGGCATCTGTATAAGCAGATAATTTTAATTGAAAAGGGCCTATAGTTATAGCTTTAACTCTGGGATTCTTATTTGCATATAGTAAAGTGCCTAAATAAAATTAAATAAAACTGGTGACAAAGGGCAACCCATACATTCTAAAAGTGCATGAATAAATGCCACTGCAAAAAAAAAATGTTCCTGTTCCTGTTGGAATGGAAATTCAAATTTTTGGAGAGTAGCTACAAGAAATTTGACACTGACTCTATCAAATGCCTTCTTGTGCCCAGGGACACCAGAGCCACATGGACTCGGGCATCTCTGGAGATGGAAAAGACATGGAACCACTTCCTAATGTGGTGTAAGTCTATCTGGATAACAAAACTGATTTGTTCTCTGCAGATTAGGGAATTCCAAATTTTGTTTGATTCTCTAAGCCAATATAGAAGAACATATTTTAAAATTGCAGTTAAAAAATGAAATAGGATGATAGATGCTAACTATGTCCTTGGGCTTATCAGGCTTAGCCAAAATAATTATTAAGGCTTCAGGAAGAGTAAAGTCATGAAAATCATTAGTAAGAATATAGGTATAGATGGACTGTAAAATTGGAGCCAGAGTATCATTAAATGTTTTATAGAAATTGGCAGTGAATACATCAGGGCCAGGTGATTTGTCAAGTTTTAAGTTGCTCATTGCATCAGATATTTGTTGTAAATGAATAGGTTTAGTTAAATCTTCAGCTAAGAAGGAATTAAGTTGAGGACAGTTAAAGTTTCTTAAATATAACTCAACATCAAGAATGTACTTGTTACTGATTTAACTTATACTGCTTTTACTGTGTTTTGTATTTCTGCTAACAGCTGTCTAGTGTGTTATGTCCATATGTACTAATGTTACATCTGTATCATTTACTGTCTGTATGAATGTATACAGGACAACTTTGTATAAAGTTCCATTTTGGACCTAAAAGTCTATCCTGTTTAAACATAACATTTTAACTAACTAACTCAAAATCAGAGTGTGTTGGGTTGTTAGGAATAGGGCCATAGATAGAAGTGTAACAGTCTACAAATGCAGCCAGGATTTCTTTTTTGTCAGTCTTAATTGAGTTGTCCTTTCTTGAGATACTGGAAGCAATATTTTAGTGATTTCCAAATTGTTAAGTTTATTAGCCAGTAGCTAACTAGGTTTTTCTCCTAAATCAATACATCTTCAATTTAGTCCTGAGAATAATAATTTTGTCTTTTTCTTTAGTTAAAGCAAAGTATTCATCTTTATATTTTTTAAATCCTTGTAATGTTTGTTCTGAGTGTGAAGCAACAGTTTGATTTTCTAGTAATTCTATGTTACTTAGCAAGATTTCTTCTTTGGCCTGAATTGTTTTTTTTTTCTTCTGTTTTGCAGACAGCCTGATAAATTCACCCCCTAATGCGGCACTTAAAAGCATACCATACCATTTTGATGTAGATGACAGATTAAACTCTGTAAAATTAAGAATCAACTGATTAATGTGGCAAATATTAAACTTATCTTTTAGGAGCAGATTGTTAAGATGTCAAATAGATTTACTGATAAATGTAGAATCTAAAGAATGAAGCAGCCAAACTAGTGAATGATCCAGTAGAATTCTTGCACAAATCTGAGTGTAATTTAAGCCTGATAATAGTGTCTTACTAATTAAAAAATTATCAATTCTTGAATAAGAAATTTGCACAAGTGAAAAAATAATATTTTTTTTAGAATTAGGGTTTAATAATCACCAAGGATCTTTCAAACCAAAGAGATTTATACACTTCTTAAATGACCTGTTATCAGCATTTAACCTTGCCCAACATTAGAAGATTTATCCAGGAGTAGATCTGGTGGCAAGTTCCAGTCACCACCTAATATCACATGATGTAAGGAAAATTGAGATAAAATAGATGTAAGCTGCATTACAAAGGCTGCAGTGTCAGAATTAGGTCCATAAAGAGACCCAATAAAAAGTTTTGTTTTATTAAGTAAACCCACTACAAGAATATATTTGCAATCCTAGTTAGCAATAATTTGAGATTGTGAAAAAATTTGACTGACTTGCTAAGCAGGAGGGAACCTCTTTTTTGGAAGTGGTATTACCAGCTTCAAAGCATTATCATAATCTAATTTGTTCAGGAAACTGATTTCCGAGAAAAGTAGATGTGTCTCTTGAAGAAATAATGTGTTACAATTTAGGAAAAGAGCATGGTTTAAGACTTGTAGCCTTTTAGGGTTGGAACGTATCCCTTTTTTCCTGAAGCATATTTAGTGTTATTAGCCATATTACAATAACTAAACACAAAAGGGTGAATGGTATCATTTCAATGTTTCTAACAGAAATGTCATCTTAAAGAAACAATGAACTGAATTAGTTTGAACCCTCTCAAAGTCACATCCCTTGGCCCCATCTTGTATAAACAAGATTATACAGTAATTTCACACCTTTAATTTATAAACAAATGTAAACCGATGTAAACAGAAGATGAAGATAAGCTTAACAATCATGTTATAACCCTCTTCCTCTGTAAAGCAAAACCCATCTGAGAACAACTATAAGTACAAACCTTAAGACAGAGCTGGAAGCTGGATTTTTATAACTGTATATGCAAGCCATAGTCTTTCTAAAGGTAAACTCCCCCGGTCACAAAGATTGACCTGCTAAAAAATCTAAGACCATGATAAGCTGTTACAGCAGTTTCTCAGCAGCTCTAGATGAATATCAAAACCAAAAGGATAGATTTTTTTTTTTTATTTTAGTCTTTGGTAACTGGTTAAGGCCCACTAGGCAGAAGTGCCTGTTTTCAGGGGAGACGTGGGAGCACTGGGTAGTTAAGTGACTTGCTCAGAGTCACACAGTATGCAAGTGGAGGTTGTGAGAATCATACCCAGGTCTGGTTTTCTGGATGTACTTTACCAAGCTTGTTCACAGCTCGTTACTCTAACCTTTAAGCTACACTGCCAGCCCATATCATTAAGAAGAAAACTAACAAATTCAAACCATGAAAAAAATGGTAAACTTGCCTCACTAAGTCAGACTAACTTCAATATAAAATGGACAGTATTGTATTGACTGAGTGCTAAACCCCTACTAAAGCAGGCAAATGTAGGGGATAAAGCATTGCATAACCACAAACAGCAATTACTACAAACTCAGTTTTAAATAAAGCATAGCCCTGCATCCAGAGCAAGTATGAATATGGTGTAAATGCAAAGCATTTATCATGTCTTCTAAAAAATACTCCATGACCACCAACAAGATGTGTATTTAAAACTGATAAGGCCAGAGAACAAAGGTTATCCACCCAAGGTGAAAATGTGAAGGAGTCAAAAAAATGAAAAGGCTCACTATCTTTGGGGGGGGTGGGGTGGAGTTAGTCACAAAAAAATGAGGAGCTCAACTTAAAAATGCCCAGATAATAGAATTTAGCTTAATATATGGAAAATGTATTAGGGAAGATCACCAAAAACACTGCTACAAATCCAGACCATAGATCTTGGTCAACATTTTAAAAAAGCACTAACAAAAAGTTATCGCATTCTGCAGTGGAATCCCAAAAACAAACCAAAAACAGTCCAGAATCGCCTAGTAACTAAACCAAAATAACTTGCTCCAAAGGGCTCCAAAATGTCTATTGAAGTTAAAGAAACTCTTAAAAAAACAAAATCAGTAGAACTGACCATACATAAACTTTACATAGCATTAGTAACAGTTAAGTGGAAGTTGGTATTACCTCATGTGAATTTCTGCCACTAAAACACTTGCCTGATTAATGAATTATGCATCAAATAAAGTAATGTTTTAATTTTCCCCATAAGGGTATGAGTTCTAAAGATACCAATGATTTATGAAACTGGAAAACCAAATAAAACACAAATATTCCAATCAGTAGCATGATAATATAACCTGGAGAGCTAAATTTAGCTGTGGGTAATCAATAGAGGAACATTGAAGATGTTTGGCGAAAAAGCTAAAACAAAAGAGGCTCCATTTTAAAGTTTCCAATCTCAGCCTCATTCCTGTCAAGCCATATAACCTGTTTCAAACAGATTTTAAATTTAAGAACATAAGCAAACTAATTTGAAAACCAGACTCCACAGCAGGAAAAAAGGGTTCCATGTCATAACGGCGACTGCAGAAAGACGATCGCTGTTAGGGCAAGTGTACATCGCCAAAAGTCAATTTCAGCTATTTACACCCCCCACCGCACAGCAAAAGGGCACTGGGGACTTAGGTTTTTTGCTTTATGGAGGGGCTGCACCCTCCACACCTCCTACTAAAGGATTCTGTACTCCGGGGGGGTGCATTTCGGGGGGGTGCAAAACCAAAGAAAAAACATTTCGGGCCGGGCGCAACAAAATATATGTGTGCCTGGATCCAAAGCTAGCACCTTTGCAATCCCAGTCCACCACCTACCCACTGTGCCATGGGGCCAGCTCGGCAGTTAACCATTTATTTATTTATTTATTTTATTTAAAATTCGGTGACCGGGTAGGCCCACTGAGCCCCGAAGGTCCCTTTTTCAGGGGTGACCCAGGATAACAATACATATTTTAATATAGAGAGAAAGACTTGGGTTACCGAGTAGTTTCACATGTGTGAGCAGGTTACATCCATGGTTATCATCATGCATCAGTCCTTATAAATATGTTGACAGTAGAATTAACAAAAGGTGCATAAGAAATGTAATTTTACATGGTAAGCTCATTGTTTACTACTGGCATGGTTCAGTGGAAAGTTAGCTTTGGTCTTAATGTCTGAAAGCCTATGGTACCGCACCTCACAAACCCTCCCTCCTGTCTCGCCCCACGGTCAGCATGCTTGCTCCCCCTTCATGCACGTATGCATGTAGCAACATCTTGTCGCTATATGCGAGACCCCTCCATCTGGTCACCCTCCCTTGTTAGTAACCCTTTCAACATGTGCCGTGATTAAGTCGCCCTTTTTGAAAGCACTCAATCGTGGTCTCCTATGTAACGGGCTACCAAAAAAAGTATGTCTTCCAGTATACAGCACAACAGGATCTCATGAAGAACAGTCAGCAAATTCCAAATAACTCTGGGAAGAGATCAGCTAAAGGTTTCCTCACCTCGTCAACGAAGTCGAATACAAAGGTATTGCTGTTTTTAGTAATAGAAAGCCTGGCAGAGTACAGCATTTTAAATTTAATTCCAGCAATCATGAGTTTATTTACAGGGGGGAGGTGAATGCTCTTCTGCAGTTTCTTACCACGTAAGGCATGTCTTGAGTAACACAAAAGTTTTCTCCCTTCCCATGAAACATCTTTAGCCAACTTAATTTTATTTAATATGTTCTTCTTATCCAAATAATTTAAATATTTAACTATGAAAGGTCTGGGCCATTCACCTGGGACTGAATGTGGTCTTGAGGCACAGTGGGCCCTTTCAGTTATGTAGATTTGCCTTTTAGATGAAGCCTCAGCCACATTTTCAAACAGCACTTGAGGAAAATAAAGCGAGTCATGGCCCTCCATTTTTTGGGGCAGACCAAATATCACTATTAAGTCTGCTCCTGCCTTCCTCAGGTTTAGTTTCAAATTTTGAAGACTTATGTCTGAGATTTGGGAACTCCAGATCAGTTGTCTCTTTCCAGTCCTCTAGGGATGAAATTCCCGACTCTGCATCACACATGCATTTGCTTAATTCTTCCATTTTGGCTCTAATCACTTTTGAATCTTCAAGAAGTGTCATAATTTCTCCTTTCAGTGGATTTGTTTTAAGTTAAAATTTTTCTTCATTTAAGGTGTAAGAACTGGGGTTAGGCATATTACCTTTCATGGGAGCTTGCTTTGTTCTTTTAGATCCACCAGCTCTATCAAGTGTAGGTGGCTGGGTTTGTTTAGGATGCACATTTTTCATATCTACTTCCATTATTCTCAAAAATATCAATACCTCCAGTAATCTTTGGTATTTTTCCAGTAGGTGACAGGTTTAGAAGTTATTGAAAAAAGTCCATTTTAGAATAAAATCAACAGAATTCAACAAACTGAAGCTGGAGCACCAATTGAAACCTCCTCGCCCTGCTGTAGTCAGCACATGACTCCCTCTTGTGACATTTCCTGTCAGATTCACTCACTCCCAACTGTTTATTCTTTCCCATTTTTAATAAGTACATAGAAACACAGAAACATAGAATCTGATGGAAGATAGTGACTGCTTGGCCCACCTAGTCTGCCCATTTTCCCCTACATACTGTATTATCACAGACCCTACTTGATCTCAGTCATTACCCTTCCCTTACCTTCAAAATCAAGTCAAATCAATCCTTATTTCTTAAAAGGTGCCTTTTTGATGATCAAGGCACATGTACATAAGTTAAATCCATCAGTATTTACCACACTAAAAACAAAAAAAATTTAAAATAACAATTAATTCATAAAAGAAGATGGTCCACACTAACCTTAAACATCACCTGAAAATGCCAGACTAAAAAAGATATGTCTTGAGTTTCATCTTAAAACTTTGGATGGTCAGGCAGTCTCTTATCTGACAAGGTAGAGAATTCTACAGGGTCAGGGCCATAAATACAAAAGAACAGGTCCCAGATGTTGGAATTGCACCCTGGGAATGTCTAGCAATCCCTCATCTGTGGATCAGAGTGGTCAGGAGGGGAAATAGGGAGAAAGGAGATCTTGCAGGTAATGGGGTCCCTATTTGGGTAGGGCTTTACAGGTCAGTAAACTGACATTTTAAGGTGATGCACCATCACACTGGCAGCCAATGCAGTCTATGGAGCACCAGAATTGTATGACTAGTCCTAGACATACCAATCAAAAGACAAAGAACCTCTGTGCGCAAACACTGAGGCAAGGGTTACCCCAAAGGGCATTTGGCTGGGAAGCCAAGTTTCAAGAAAATACAAAAATCACACATGCCCCCACAATGCAAATCATCATGGGCTGCATATGCAAATCACCACAGAATGTTATGCTGGTCCAACTTTAAGCAGAATTGCATGGTGCCGAAAGGCCTCTCACACAGTTTGCAAAGGGTGCTAACAGAAGACATAGACACGTGTTTTGTCCTACCAGGACTCATCAGTATGCCTCATCTGTTTGACACCCCAGTGTAATGGACCAGCTACCCTTAAGATAGTGTGTCTTGGATATGTTGTGGTGAACCCATTAAAATAAAAAAATATTTAAAAGACAAAGAACCTCTGTACGCAAACACTGAGGCAAAGGTTACCCCAAAGGGCATTTGGCTGGGAAGCCAAGTTTCAAGAAAATACAAAACATGCTCCTTACAATGCAAAGCACCATGGGCTGCATATGAGAACACCACAGAATGTTATGCTAGTCCAACTTTAAGAATGTGCATGGTGCCAAAAGGCCTCTCACACAGTTTGCAAAGGGTGCTAACAGAAGACATAGACACATGTTTGTCCTACCAGGACTCATCAGTATGCCTCGTCTGTTTGACACCCCAGTGTCACTTGGGTGTCAAACAGACGAGGCATACTGATGAGTCCTGGTAGGATGAAACACGTGTCTATGTCTTCTGTTAGCACCCTTTGCAAACTGTGTGAGAGGCCTTTTGGCACCATGCAATTCTGCTTAAAGTTGGACCAGCATAACATTCTGTGGTGATTTGCATATGCAGCCCATGATGCTATGCGTTGTGGGGGCATGTGTGATTTTTATACCAATCAAAAGCCTGGCAGCTGCATTCTGCACTAACTGTAGGTGATGGATATCAACCCCGGTACCCCTAGGTAGAGATCGTTGCTGTAGTCAAGGCAACTGGTCACAAAGGCATGGGCCAAAGTAGGAAGATCATCAGAAGGAACCAGGTATTTCACCTGAGTGATATTCCTTAGGTGGTAAAAAGAGCTCTTGACAATGGCTGATACCAGTAACTTTAGATTCAAACTGTCATCAAAAATAACAGCCAGGTTCTGCACCCAGTCTGAGGTGGAAAACTGGACACCCCTGAGCCAAAGACCAGGGGGTTGTCCTGCCAACACACCCACGTTCCACCGATCAGGGTCCACCACCAACACCTCAGTCTTATCCGGGTTCAACCTCAGTCAACTAACTCTCATTCAGTCTTGGATCTCAGATAGGCAGTTGTTAAACACCCAGAGAACATCTCCCTGTTTGGGTATAAAGGACATGTACAGCTGAGTATCATCTGCATAGCAGTGAAAACTCAGACAGTACTGCCTAATAATGTCCCACAATGGCAGCATATACACAGCAAACAATAGGGGTGCCAAAATAGAGCCCTGTGGCACCCTGCAGGACAGGAAAAGACTATCAGAGAAATAAATTCCTGAGACCACTCTCTGTGTCCTATCCTAGAGGTAAGATCAAACCACCTGAGGACAGTACCTGACAGTCCACAGATGAACTGCAGGTGCTGCAGTAACACACCATGGTCCATCGTGTTAAATGCTGCTGAGAGATCAAGGACGACCAAGATGGAATGGGTCCTCTGATCTCTCGCTATTAGGAGATCATTAATCACCTGAACAAGGTCCGTCTTGTTCTTATGCCTCTTCTTAAATCCAGACTGGGGGGAATCATAGACATTGTGACTAGACAAATCATCATCCAGCTGCAGCGTAACCACCTTCTCAATAACCTTACCCACAAATGGCAGGTTAGAGACCGGTCTGTAATTAATGAGATTATTTGGATCAAGGGAGGGTTTTTTCAGGAGCAGTCATACAACTGCCTCCTTTAGAGGATATGAAAAGATCCCCCTCTCCAATGATTGCCAGACTATCTCAGCCAGGACCAGGCCAATTACGTCAATGCATCCCATAAGGAGACGCATTGGGCCTGGGTCCAAATTACAGCTGGTTGGCTGCCGAGTCTGAATGATCCTCATAATGTCCATGATGTCTGGTTGGCCAAAGTCAAACTAGACAAATTGGGTGCTCACAACCTCCCACCAGCCTCCACCGCACCCCATAGAGGGAGCTGGATGAATGCCAGACCTTATGGTGACAACCTTATCAGTGAAAAATTGAGAAAACTCACCACATCTTTCTTATGACAATACTCTACCAGACCAGACAGGTTGGATTGCACAGTCTGTCTACAGTGTTTAAGAGCTAAGCTTGTCAAATTTGCAAAGTGGCAATCTCCCTAGACAGGAATTCTGCTTTCTTACTGGTGACTGTTGATTGATAGACAACATAATGACTTTAATTCCTGGGCTGACAATGAGGATTCTAAGCTAGGCCATAACCTCCTCCAGACTATGTCATCTCTGGGCCTGTCACAGGTGGTTTCCACTGTAACCCACAGGGACAGCCACATGTTGGGCCTGGTCTTCTCAATGGGGCTTGAGGTTAGTAACCTCAAGATTGATTGGGTCTGTTGGTCTGATCATTGCACGGTGGGGTTCTCACTTGGGGATCTCCCATGAGCCCTCCCACTGTGGAGATGATCAGCTATCACTCTTTCAGGGGTTTGACCCCAGAGGGATTTCTGGATATGGCTGACCTATGTAGTGTGGACAGTGCATGTGTAGGGGGCTTGACCATGCAGTTGCCACCTATAATAGGGAGATGACTGCTGCACTCAACTCCCTCTCACCTGCCTGTGTATGACACAAATCTTCTTACTTGAGGTCCCCCTGGTTTGATGGGAAGCTGAAGGTGATGAGGATTGTAGGTCAGAGGTTGAAGTGCTGCTGGTGGAGGTCTATCCTGGAGGCTGAAAGACTGGCCCTGCGCTCACATTATTGTGTGTACCAGGGGGAAGTCACTTGTAAGAAGGCAGAGTTCCTGTCCAGAGAGATTTCTGCCAGGAAGAATTGACCTACTATGCTTTTTCTGACTGTAGACAGGCTCTTAAATCCAGCCTGTCTCCAAACAAAAAAGACTTTTTTGGATGCCTTGAGCAAAGAGTTCACTCAGTTCTTCTCAGACAGGGTATCCACCATCCAGCAGGGCATGCCACCAGTGAGCCTTACAGTGGCCTACAGTGATCATCTGGATTGTCTGGAGAGCATTCTGCCTAGTTGGGGGAGTTTAAACCAGTGGAGGCATTGGAGGTCAATGGGGCTGTAAGGTCTGCAAGGTAAATTGGGACCTTAAGTTAGAGTAAAAACAAAAACACAAGAGTTAGTGTGCTAGTCTGAGTTGGGGTAAGGGAACTGATACTCATCATTGCAGTTAGCTAAATCAGGAATAGAGCTGTAAATTGAGGGGGGTCTGTGTGACTTAGGCAGAAGTGAAGCAGTAGTATGGATTTTGACTTTCCTGTAGTTAGCTTTTGACCAGAGAGCGTTCTTTCTATCCTTGATTGACAGCCATTCTGAGGCACTTCCTGGGGGCCAGAAAGTAGAAGGGGCTTTCTTAATGACCAGGCCATCAAGTGGCCCCCCAGACTGTGACTCCCTATGTGATAGACCAATGCATAAAGGATTTCAAGGTCTGCCCACTGAAGTCAATCCAATGATGCAGCCAGCAGCCAGACACTCTGCACAGCAGCAGTGAGTGAGTAAAGCAGCAAAGGCATAAAATTGGTGCCCAGCATCAGCAGGCATCCTAGGAGGAAGCAGGGAAGCAGAAGACCTGCATGGGAGAGTAGTAAGGCAGAGGTGGACTATAATTGTGCGTGGGTGAAATGCCTGATCTAGGGTTGGGGTACAAAAGGGTTTTGTAAAATAAAAATAAAGGAGCATGATTGGAGACACTAGGAAGCAAGTCCTGAGGAGTTGTAAGGGCTGGTTCCACAGTAGGTAAAGAAGAAGGGAATAAAGGAAGGAACACTAATATTACAGGGTACTACTTACTGGGTACACCCTAGAAAGGGAAAAAGGACCAAGTACTTCCAAGGGAAGCAGAATAGAAATTATGTTGGGAGTGGTGCAGTGCAGTGACCAGGGGGGTAGTTTTCAGGGAGACCTTCTGGAAACTGCAGTGCTGCCTTTTCTGAAGGCAACTCTCTGAGCTGAGTAAGGAGGTTGCTTGACTCTAGGCTGAGTTGGGTATGATTCAGGGGAACCTCCTCCCCCATGAACAGATCATCAAGTCTTCCACTGTCACCTCAGATTATCCCAAGGAGAAGTTGCTGGCCAATGGTAGGATCTAGAAGTGTAAATGTGGTGGGTCAGAGGTGCATTCCCCATCTGGTTCCACTGCACAGTTCCTACCCTGCTCTGGTGGAGGTGGGACTGTCCCATGTAGGCACCCATTGTAATGACCAGTGAGAATGTGGAGGTCCTCCATAGTGGAAATCCCAAGGAGGATGGTAGAGGACCACAGAGGAAGGGGAAGCAACTCCTGGCATGGGGACTCAATTGTAAGAGGGAAGAATTGGGAACAGGAAGGGTGAGGGAGCGGGAGGTTAGGTGCCTACCTGGTGCCATGGCTTAGAGGGATGGAAAGAGTATCCATTGGTTAGCTAGGGCAGCAAGAAGGGAGAGAAAACTGGATGTCACTGTCCACCTGTAGACTAATGATCAGGCAAGTGAAGAGACTACAGTAGTCCAGGTGAAGTGCAGGAGGTTTGAGAGGGGTTTTAGGCAGTTAGCATGCTCAGTGACTTTTTTCTTTTTTGTGGTGCTGTCAGTCTACAAAAGGTGGAGGTTATAAGGTACTCCAGTGACAATGGACTCCATACCAGGCACTTCTACTCATGGTTGAAGGAGTGGTGCAGAGGGGGGTTATGCTACATTGGAGACTGGGGTCCCACCTGGAGGGATAAGGGCCTACTCAGAGGTGATGGCCTGCATCCATCGGGGAGGGGAACCACACTTCTCAGTGAACAGTTTAAATGTTAGTTTGGTGAACATTTAAAGTAGCAAAGGGAAGTGGTGGCAGGAATCTGGTAGGTATTACCCGCCATCCCCACATACAGACTGAAGTAATCAATAGGGATAACCCTTAAAAAGAGAAATTCCCAGGAGTACCTGTTAATAAGACAAATTAAATTATAATATAGGGAGATGGGAATGGGAGCAAAGGGAGTATGGAAAGAGGGCAAAAGGGAAGAATGGGGTTGACAAGAAGAATAGTGGAAAAATCTGGAAGCCATAAGTGTAAATGCCAGAAGTCTGGAAAAATAAAATTATGGACCTAGAGGCCTTTATGACAGATGCTGACCATCTATATTGTTAGCATTACTGAGTCATGGCCTACTGAATGTTATGATCATTGCTCTGGATCACATCTAGCAGCTAGACTTGATCTGAACTCCTATTTACATTTTATTGATAATCAGGAATTTAGCATCCAAATTTACATTGCAAAAAAGTCATTAGACCTTAAAGGTTTTTACCCAAAGATGCCCCATAATTTGTGACACTTAATACTGAGTGCCCAAAATAGAACTCTGGCCTACCCAGTGGTCTAACAGCCACTTCTCAATCAAGTACCCTAGTTAATAATGTGCAGCTCATGCACAACTGAGTGATTTTAAATCTCACGCTTTAAACTTGAAATGATTTGTTTTATGTTTCACAACAAACATTTTCCATGTTTTTTAATAATGATGTTGTTAGATACCCTGGCAGCATACCAGGTGCTCATTAATGGCCCCTACACAGGGACTGATAACACATACACACATTAGGATTTTCACATCCTGACCACTAGTGATACATTTAATGACTCTAAACCTATCCAATGCACTAGGTGTTTTGTTTTTGTTTTTTATTTATTTAAAAAAAATACAGGTTTAGACTAGGGCCTATTTGGCTCTGACACATCCATTTGAGATAGGACTATTATAGCCATTATTCAAGCACACACAGTATGTTAAAGGTTCATGACAGTATGAAATATACTATCATACCCACCCCAACCCCCATTGCATGGTATACATGGTTTTGCTCATAAAGAGTGATTTACATTTACAATATTAAGGATATTGTGAAGGGGTTTGACCTGACAAATGTTTATGTTAATGAATTAATTTCAGCTCAAATTAAGAAAGCATATGAGCATCACATAGCTATGAACTAAACATTCTTCTGATATGGAATAAACGTTATGCAAAGTGAACTTTTCTAACTTCTATTTTCACTTACTAAACAGGTAATAGGTTATACGGTAATCACACCTTTTCCCATCCCGGAACCAGATGCCATTAAATCTAGTCCTACAGTAGTAGCCACATACATGGCCAGCTATTTCCAGATATTTCGTGACATTTCTGAAGAGTTTCTCTCTGCTGCCCCTACTGTTTAAATGCAACAAGCATCAGATATTCCTGGAAAAATATCACAGAAATTTTGGGAAACAGCTGGCAGTGTCTGGGGCTACTACTGTAACTATCTTTTTTACTTATTTTTAATATCCGTACAGGCAACATAAGTTTGTCTCTTCAATTTCTTCCCAATAGAACAAACACACACCTGATACATGTCACTGTTTACTAATTGTTTTGATACTGGAAAACCCCATTGTGAAGTTTTATTCTAAATGTTTATAGTAATACAAGGTTTACTAACATTTTTTGTTATAATTACATTTTGTTGTTTAAGGAAAACCCTGAAACACCACTGTGACCAGTTCAGATTTCTCTATCAGGCTCGTTCCTCAGGCCTGTAGAAGAATGGTGTCTAACCATTGTCTTTTTGTTGTGTTGACAATTTTGTAATTAGGACAACAAAGAGGGGACTGTTGCACCTGGGTTATGACACCTCTCATCCCACATACCCCTGACATACACCTCACACTGTATTTCTCGTCTGTTATACTGTGATACTGCTATTTTGCACTAACATGTAGATATAGGCACCCATCATACAAGCATGAGTGCCAGGAATGTGCTTTGATGCTCATATGTGCTAACATTTATCATGCATGATTCATTATACCTCACTATAATACATTTATCTTCAATAGTTCTCAGACTTTGTCACAATGATCCTCCCCAAATCTATGGAAAAGATTTTGAGCTGCCCTCAAAAACTGAAGTAATCTTGGGCCCCCCAAAGAAAAAATAACATGCTATACTTTGCACAGTACAACATGAATAAATTGAAACCCCTCTGAGTACTTGGCTCACATTCAGTTCTTTGTCTTATACTGATCTGGAATTTATAAAAAACAGCTCCTGTGCTCAAAGGTGTTATCTGAATAACAAAGAAATAAAATAAACACATATTATTATACAACTTAATGTAACCCCCCCCCCACACACACACACACAGGCCAACCTACTTGCTCTGCTATTTTCATTCTTGAACCATTGTTATCTCTTGTTGCAATACCCTCATGGGTAAGACTACTATCTCTGTTTCCTCTCTATATGAAATAACCTTCCTACATACTTTGCCTCTACCCTCCTTCCCTACTCCTAAGCAACTTCTCAGGGATTAGTTTGCTCCTTCCTGCTATTGCTTTTAGTACTTCTATGCTCAACCCATGTATTTGGGCTGTTCTGCCATCAGTTTAAAAATTGATCAATTACCACCACACATTATTAATTTATTGTTCATATGTATTTGCACTGTTGCTCATTGTATATTTCTTGATTGTTCTGCAGTTACTTTTTGAAATGTATTCACTCCCTACCCTTCCCCGGGTACACCTGAAATGAGCCCTGACTCATTTACCTTCCCTTGACACCTATTAGTAAATAAATACATAAAATCCACCTACTGTTATTATCCTCTTTCAGTTTGCTTCATCTCTTCATACAAAATACATAAAATCCCAAATTTAAATATAGTACTTTTTCAGACTTGCTTGAGCCTCCCTTGGAACAAGTTGGGGCCTCCTCATGGAGGCTGCCCTCACCATTTGAGAACCCCTAGATTATGTTTGTCTTTCATACATATGCAACATATAATTTACCTAATCACTGATAAGATGACTCTGAGGGATCATCAGTGATTATTGTATACTTATATTCTCATATAATTTGATGTAGTGTGTGTTTTAAACTCAGGCAGATATGCCACTTGTAATAGGGTCCTGTCAGAACTTCTCTTTGTCTGTTTAGAGAGAAATCCTTTGTTATGTCTTATATTATACATAAGCAAGAAATGCCACATATAATAGAGCTCAGTCAGCATTTCTTTTGTCCAAGCTATAATGCTAATTGAAGCATATTCTGTCCCATATGATACTGATTAGTAATTCTGTCTCCTAAGCCATCATCCAGTGGAGAATGACTTAGGACCAATACATATTGTTTCTCATATCTGTAACTATGAGATAATCTCTGTTACTATGCTGTTACACATAGTATTTAGACTTCTGTAACCTAGTTTTACATGCAGAGATACTGAGATCTTGGGGAACCTGAGATCCTACAGTCCTGCAAATAATGTACCCTCTTCAGGAGAGTGGTGAGAAACCCATCTCTCTTGTGATTTTCTCTGTCACATGCTTGGCGTAAGTAGTATAATAAACTGTATTAGTACTCTTTGGTTGTTTATGAATGTTTCTTGACAGACTCTGAAGACACAAGAATCTGTATTATTATTATTTACTCTGCTATCTGAGATTGTTTACATAAGAGTGTGGAGTGCTAATGCATGAGCAGCTTGGCTGGCATGGTGCTGTAAAACAATTTTTCCCCCATAATCCAACTCTGACTCGGAGTTGATTGTTTTAATTATGGGGGGGGGCAGAAGGCAGAGCCATACAGATTAAGTGTGGTAGCGATTGCAAACCAGACTTGCAATCGTTACTTATGGTGCTGTCTTTGCTACCAGCATTTGTTCCTGGCACTTTTCTGATCAGCACTGAATGAAAGGCTCTGTTATTGACAGTGCTATCCATGCAGTCACTGTTTGAACCTTCATTAGTCTCTGTCATGCTTGAGCTCAGAGTCTTCTAGATGAGATCTTCTTTTTGCACAGCAGTCTGCCTTCTGCTTTCAGCTCCCACCAACCTTCCAATTTAGTTGACTCTCCAGCTCCACCTTTTTTTCCAGTAACTGCTCCTTATATATTTCTTCAAACAATTAAAGCTTCCAGCCAATGCCATCCACAGTGCCAGGGATGCTAGGGGTACCAAAAATTGCAGACTATGCCACCAATTTAGGATCAATCTTCCTAGTCTAGAGGTATATGGGACAGAGCAGTCATTCAGGAAGGGGACCACAAAAACAGATGAAAAATACTTACTTGACCTCTCAAGCTTCAAATTACCTCAGAGGCTCCCCTGACATGTGACAGGGCTAGGCAGACATGCAAAGGAAGGGGTTAGCAGAACATGGATGTACTACAAATTCAATGTCCAAATGGGGTTTTTAAAAACACAATCGGATTCTTTTTTTCTCCTACTGTGAGCTCACATAACCAGTTGGCATCTTTGTGGATTCCACTTTACACTTCCCAGCTGGCACTTTCTCCTTTATTTAACTTTTTTGAACCCACAGGGTGAAACAGTCTGTTTTCCTGGTTTGGATTCAACCCTGGTGGGGTATTATACAGGCATATTAATGGTCCTTATGGAGGCACTGGATACTTTTAGAGTCCATTAACACATGACATGGGGGATGCGGGGAATGCCCAGGCATCGCCTAGCCCATTTTTTATGTTTTGCATAACCTTGGTGGTCTTCAAGTTCCCAGACTAACAGCAGAGCAACACTACTGGATCCTGTCATTTATGTATGAATAGAGCCTAACTTCCCACAAAGTCTACCTCTGTACATGCTTCCTTACAGTGTTTCCCTTTTGGTACACTGACACTTTGCCAACCTGGCCATAATGTCTGGTGATTACTGGCACTACACAGACCTTTGATGCAATCCAATCCTCACATTTAACACATGGATAAATTCCTACTTTCTGACAGGAATTTGGCAACTTGAAAGTTACTGCTCCTCACATGGGGAGATAGGATGCTAAATCAGTCAGATTAAGTGTAAAACACAGCGAACACCACACAGAATATTTGCCCACAGAATTTCCTGCCACCAACTTCCTCTCAGACAGACATCCACTTCTTTTTTCAAATGTCTTTTTTCTCCTGCTGGGGAGAGACACCCACCTTTCAAGTCTCTTTTCAAGGACAGCCACTAAGAATGAGTACTTTTTTTCTCAATGCTAGGTTCTATAATGAAATTTCAGGAGAGCAGGAGATTGTGCAGTGTGACGTGTGCACATCTTGTACCAGCTCTCTGACTCACTAGCTTCTGCCTTCAAGTAAAGATCTTTGAGTCCTCCCCTTTAGAATGCCAAGTCAAACCAGCTGACCCAGTTCTTCAATGGCATAGAAACCAGCATAAAGCCAAAATCATTAGACTATCTTAAAGATACATAGCTCCTACAATGGAAGGAGATAAAGGAACCGGGGAGCATGGTCAAGCTTTTTTGGATGCCCTGCAGCTGCCTGAACTTGTGAGGGAGCAGAAAGAAGCTTTAAATGGCCCTATTACATGGGCAGAAGTGCTGAGGGCCAATCAGCGGCTTCAGAGCAAGTGGGCCAGATGGTTACCCAGTGTAATACTATAAATGCTTGGCGGGGCAGTTGTCTGGGCAGCTGTGTGATACCTTTCAGCAGAGGGAGGGGGAGGCATTGAGACTTCTGGAAACTTTCTCAGATGCGGTGATTTGTTTGATTCCCAAGGTGGGGAAGGATGTCTTGGAGTGCTCTTCTTTTTGACCAGTCTCGATTCTGAATTGCAATTCCAAGATATTTGCAAAGGTGCTGGTGGTTTGTTTGGAAGTGGTATTGCCCGAGGTTGTCCACCCAGACCAGACTGGGTTTATTAAGGGGCGTCTCTCACATCATAATGTGAGAAGACTCCTGAATGTGATTTGGGGTGCAGGAAAGAGGACACCTGTGTCATTTCTATGGATGCCGAACAGGCCTTTGACTGGGTGGAATGGGATTATTTATTTGAGACGTTAACCCGGTTTGGTCTGGGGGACACATTTGTGGGATGGGTGTGTGCATTATTTAGATATCCCCATGTGAAGGTTCTGGTAAATGGTACTCTTTCTGGGGGCTTTGGCCTGAGTAGGGGCACATGGCAGGGGGGCCCACTATCTCCATTGCGTTCTGCTTTGGTGATAGAGCCTCTGGCGATAGCCATTTGGAAGAATGAATGCATTTGAGGGGTGAGGGGGTCTCAGGGGAACAAAATAAACTTGTGATGTACTTGGATGACATGTTGCTTTTTATTACAGAACCCGACAGGTCCATGACCACTCTCCTTCAGTTGGTTGAGAGGTTTGAGCAGTTCTCAAGGTACAAACTTACAGTAATTTAGATAAATCTGAAATTATGAGGCTCCCAAAGGTATGGGGTGATATCAGGAATGGAGTTTTAAGAGAGTAGGAGGGCACTTTACATACTTGGGAATTATGATAGGGTGGTCCCTGGGCTCCCTTTATGGCCTGAATTACAGTACAATTCTAAAGACAATAGAGTCTGACTTGAGATGGTGGGTGTCTCTCCCAATTTCGTGGCTTGGGAGGATAAATTAAAATAAATATCTTCCCAAGGTTGGTATATATTCTTCAGATGTTGCATTTGGGGTTGTCTAGAAAGGATACTAAGAGGTTGGAGGGATTGTTCTCTTCATTTATCTGGAAGGGGAAATGCCCCAGAGTGAGCTTGCAATGTCTCAAGATAGATACAGGGATGGGGGATTAAACTTTCCAGATATACAGACCTATCATTTAACAGCTCAGCAGATGTATATCAGTGACTGGATAATTTGCCCCAGCAGCACAATGGCTAGACCTTGAGCAATGAGGCTGTGCAGTGAGACTCTCAACATACCTTGAGAGACAGGGTGGGGGGGTATCAAAGGCAGAAGATTCAGAACCCATTGGTTGAAGTAGCTTTGGAAAGTTGGGGTAGGCTTCTGAAGTTGAGAGGGATGAAGGATGTAGCTACGTATTTAATGCTGATCGCTGGAAAACCATACTTTATGCCAGGGTGGGAAGACCCTGGATTTAAGATGTGGGAGAGAAGGGACATAAGAAATCTGGAAGATCTACATAGTGGGGAAGGGATCAGAACATTTTTAGACCTGCGTCAAAGGTTAAATTTGGAGGGGGACACTTATTTTGATACTTCCAGATTTGGGCCTATGTGACAGGGTTAGGTAGGGAAGGACCTGGGATAGGAGAACTCAGGAAAATTGAAACGATCATTCAAATGTCCAGACAAGATCTGAAAGATTTTATAGGGAAGGTGGTAAGATATTCCAGACAAAGTTTACCAGACCTTTCGGGTAAAACACAGAGACTCCGGGAAAGGGATATGGGTATCCAGATAAGTGATTGGAACTGGGCCAAGCTGTTTTTTATTTTATTTAAACAGCAGTTTGGAAAACCTTGCACATGTGGCTTTTGCTCTGTAATAAATTCAAAGAGGCTTTTTTTATAAATTTATACACAGGGTATATAATCCCCCGACCATTATTCATAAATACCACCCTGCTACATCACCTTATTGTGGGCATTGACGGCAAGACACAGGCACCTATATGCACTGTTTTTGGGCCTATCGAATCCTACAGCAGATCTGGAAGTTGATGGCTTTAGAGGTGGGGAGGATGTGGGGTAAAGTGATTCCACTGGACCCATTGGCCTGCCTTTTGTGGTGGAATTAGATGGAGAGGGGGGATGGGAGCCACTACCGAGATGGGTGAGAATCCTACTGATCTTATCCAGACATTGTATTCATAGAAACACAGAAACATAGATTTTGACGGCAGATAAGGACTGCTTGGCCCACCCAGTCTGCCCATTTCCATACCTAATGGATAAGCTGCAGATCCTAGTTAACCAGCAGCCTACTTCTTCCTACCCCAACCCCCTAGAATTGCCATATGACTCTCCTATGCATGCTTGAATTCCACCACTGTTTTTGAGTCCACAACCTCCTTCCGGTAGGCCATTCCATGCATTCACAACCCTCTCTGTGAAAAAATACTTCCTTAAATTACCTCTGAGCCACCCCCCCAGGTTCAAATTGTGCCCCCTTGTTCTTGCACACCTCTTTTTTTGAAAGATGCTACCCTCTTGGACTTTGTAGATTCCCTTGAGGTACTTGAAAATTTCTATCATGTCCCCCCTCTCTCTCCTTTCCTCGAGGCTATACATAATAAGCTCCTTAAGTCTCTCTTCATATGTCTTCCGGTGCAGACTCTGCACCATTTTAGTTGCCCTCCTCTGCACAGCTTCCAACCTGTCTATGTCTTTGCAGAGATTGGGTCCCCAGAACTGCACGCAGTACTCCAGATGGGGTCTGACCAGCTGTCTGTACAGAGGGATAATAACTTCCTGTTTTCTACTGGTGATGCCTCTCCCTATGCATCCCAGTATCCCCCAGCCCTCCTTGCTGCCCTCTCACATTGCTTGCCCACCTTTAGGTCATCTGATTTGACTACCCCCAGGTCCCTTTCCATTTTTGTTGTTGTTAGTATCTCACCCCCCATTGTGTACTCTTCCCCTAGGTTTTTGTTTACCAGGTGCATTACCTTGCACTTCTTTGCATGGAATCTAAGCTGCCATACATTTGACCATTCCTCTAACCTTGCTAAGTCCCTTCTCATCCTTTCCACCCCACCTTGTGCATCAACTCTGTTGCAGATCTTTGTGTCATCTGCAAAGAGACATACTTTTCCTTCCAGTCCTCTGCAATGTCACTTATAAAGACATTGAAGAGGACGGTCCTAATACTGAACCTGCAGTACCCCACTAGTAACCCCCTTTCTTCAGAGTGGACTCCATTTACTATTACTCTCTGTGTCCTATTCTCCAGCCAATTCTTTACCGGCTGTCATCTTGGGACCCACTCCCAGGCTGGCTAACTTGTATATTAATCTTTTGTGTGGAACTGTGTCAAATGCCTTGCTAAAGTCTAGGTAGGCCATGTCCACAGCCCCTCTCTGATGTACTACTTTGGTCACCCAGTCAAAGAAATCTATCAGATTTGTCTGGAATGACCTTCCTGCTGTGAATCCATGCTGCCTTGGGTCCTGTGCCCCTCTGGCCTCTAGATACTCAACAATTCTTTCCTTCAGAAGTGATTCCATCATTTTCCCTACCAATGAGGTTAAACTAACAGGTCTATAGTTTCCTGCTTCTGCCTTGCTCCCACTTTTGTGAAGGGGAATCACATCTGCCCTCCTCCAGTCCTCAGGTACCACCCCATCCTCCCATGATTTGTTAAACATGGTAATCAGTGGTGTCACTAGTTCTACCCTTAGTTCTTTTAGAATTCTGGGATGAATCCCATCAGGCCCCATTGCTTTGTCCACCTTCAGTTTTAAGAGTTCTTTCAGAACCCTTTCTTCTGTAAATGGGATGGTATCAACTTCTGTATCCAGAGTGTTTCTACTGTTTGTTTTAGGTACCTCCCCCTCTTCCTTTGTAAATGCTGAGCAAAAATATTTGTTTAGTATCTCTGCCTTTTCACAGTCACCTCTGCCCACCCTCTCTCCCCTTTCTTAAGCCTCACTAACCCTCCCTTGGTCTTCCTTCACTCCCTGATGTACCTATAAAAGGTTTTATCCCCCTTCTTAACTGAGTTGGCTCTTTTCCTCGGTTTGGGCTTTTGCTGTTCTGACTGTCTTCCCAGCTTTCTTTTGCTTTAACTGATACAGTTCTCTGTCCTGCTCCTTCTGTGATTCCTTGTACTTCCTGAATGCTTTCTTTTTCTCTTGAACCTTCACTGCCACTTCCTCTGAGAACCATAGTGGTTTCTTACACATTTCGTTTTGTTTATTTGCTTCACACAAAGGCTTGTTACCTCTGTGATAGCAGTTTTTATTATTCTCCATTGTTCTTCCACCCCTACTTCCTTCCCATTCGCTAGTGCAATCCTTAGGCACTCACCCATTTTGGCAAAGTCAGCCCTCCTAATGTCCAGTACTTTTGCCTTTGTATGGCTTGACTCTATTGCTGTGTTTATTGTGAACCATACTGTTCGATGGTCGCTAGTTCTTAGATGGCTACCCACTTCTACATCTGTGATCCTCTTCATCTCCATTTAGAGAACCAGGTCTAAGATTGCTCCCTCTCAAGTGGGCTCCAATACTAGTTGTCTAAGGCATGCCCCTGTAGGGCATCTAGAATAACCCACTCTTCGAAGTGGCTGCTGCAACTGCACTCCAGTTAACATCTGGCATATTCAGATCACCCATCAGCAATATCTCCCCTTTTTCTGCCATTCTAAGTTCTTTCTATCATTTCCTTGTCCATTTCCTCCCCCTGAGAAGGGGGTCTGTATACAATCCCTGTGCAGATTGTGGTGCTATTGCCGGTCTCCAAATTTACCCACAGTGCTTCTTCTCCTCCCTGTTTTCCCTTTTGTTCTGTTGCTTTGATTCCTTCCCTTACAAAGAGCTACTCCTCCTCCTCTTTTACCCTCCCTGTCCCTCCTGTAGATAGTGTATCCTGGTATGTTTACATCCCAGTCATGGTTTTAATGTGTACCATGTTTCTGTGACTGCCATGATATCCAGATGTTCCTCCTCCATCAAGGCCACTAATTCAGGAAGCTTGTTACTCAGACTATGGGCATTGGTACTCAATGCTCTCCATTTTTTGATGGCTTTACCTTCTTTTGCAGCATCCCCAACTGACCTTTCTACCTCGGTCTCTTTCTCATTTAGTACCCTATTTTGTAGGGAGAGGCTGGGATTTTCCTGCTGCTTATCAGTGCCTCCCCTCTTGACTAGTTTAAAAGCTTGCCAATGAAGCATTTAAACTGATTGCTCAAAAGACTTGTTCCCTTCCTGGACAGATGCAGACCATCCTGTCAGTATAGGCTGGTGTCCCTCCAGGTGGAACCCCAGTCCCCAATGGAGCCAAACCCGTGTGCTCCACACCATTTTTTCAACAACAATGCATTAAACTGCATGGTGCAAAGTACCCTCGCCTCACTCATGCCATTGACAGGCAGCACCTCAGAGAAGGATATTGTGTGTGCTACTTGTCTTAGGCCCCTCCCCAGTTCTACAAAGTTCTTCTGCACTTCTCTAATCTCATGATGAGCCAAGTCATTTGTCCCTAGGTGGACAATGACGTCCAGCTCAGACTGCTGTGCAGCTGTTCTCATGATTCTGAGGATGCGCTTCCTGTTCCTCCATGCCATGGCACCAGGCAGGCACCATACATCAGTTTTCCCTGCTCCCCCCCAGTTCTATCCCCCTAATAATTGAGTTCCCCACCAGGAGCTGCTTCCTTTCCTTTCCTTGTGGTGTTCTCTGCCTCCTTTCTGTGGGCCTTCCTTGTGACAGTTGTCTTCAGCCTCCTTAGTCTCCTCTGTGGGTGCATTCATATGGGAGCTATGCTCCCCCAGAATGGTGTATGGATTGTGAAGTGGAACAACCGACTGGGTGTGCCTCTTTTCCACCATCCTCACCCTCCCTGAGCCCACTGTGTTCCAACTGCTGTGCTTTATTCACAACCTCTGAGGTAGTGGTGGTTGCTTTGGTGCTCCTTGAATGGGGGAGGTTCCCTTCCTACCATTCAGTGTGGCCTAGGGGAAGGTTCCCTTACTACTGCCCAGTGTGGCCTGAAGACGGGCAACTTCCTCCCTCAGGGCAGAGAGTTGTCTGCAAATAGGGCAGCATCTCAGCCTCCAGAAAGACTCCCTGAAGACTGCTGCCCCACAGCCATTACATTGCACTACTCCCACATTTTTTTTTGTGTGTGTGTGTGTGATTGGTTTGTTATATAGAAATATATATATATTCAAAATACTTGGGTTTCCTGTATAACTCCCATAGTGCAGAGCTAGTGCATGTTTGTCTTGTGCACTTTAGTGTTGGAGAGACTGACCATCCTTGTCAAAGATAGGCTGGAACAGCTCACTAGAGAGTGGGCCCCTTTTCTGGCAGATCTTACGAGCAAAACTGCATGCTTCTTTGGAATGGGATGGAAATATAGGAGATAAGGATACTGTATTTGAGGGCACTTGAGCACTTTATTAAATTATTACAAAATTAAAAGGTCTTGTAATGTACAAGTTCAAGTTTTGTTTATTGTTTATCAGTTAAAACCATTACAACATGACATTTCTAAAAAATTACAATGATGCAATAGACAAGTCAGCATCAGATTCCACAGTTTCTATAAATAAAGTACATTCATATTAATTTCGAGATATTATTTCATTATATTTACAGTTCATTAGTAAGTCCATTCTAAATCTCTCCATTCAGAAACATGTATAATCAGCATGTGAATGTGGCATTCATTCAATAATCGATAAGCGATATAATGAAAAATATTATATCACTAAATACATTTGAATACATTTATCTTAAATTTACAAATATTCTCATAAATAAGTGGCCTGAAAGAAGCCAACAATTTTCTCCAATATACATACATTTTCATTATTCATAAAATATTTCACCATATCATTGGGGGAGAGGTTGAGATTCACCATGATGTCACCAAGCCATTTCATACGTATTCCCTTATATAAAGGGCATAACAACAATATATGTTTTAAATCATCCACTGAAGACTTGTCACATTTGCAATAAGGGATAAATATGTTTTTCGTTTGTAAAATACATCATTAGCATTGAATTTTCCAAGCCTAAATTTAACCATAATTCTTCTGTCATTTCGATTAATCAATTTCTCTAGGTAAGGTTCAAAACCATGTGTTAACCTAATCTGTTTGAACCATCTATATAACTTCAATTATTTCATTTTTATCAAATATTTGTTTATTTCTTTGTCCCTTAACCTATTCTACACTTCTTCTACGATCATCTGCCAAGGGTATATGAACATTCTCCACAAAATATCTCCAAGTCCATTTGGAAAAATAATGTGTTTTAAGATATCCAGAGTTGGGAAAATTTTTCCCATCTGGGTATATTTAATTTCTTCCTCCAGGCATATCCTAGGTAATCTAATTTCATTTACTGAAAATAACTTTAAAGTAGAAAGAATCAATCTTTCAATTACTAAAGTAGAAATGGAAAATTGACCCAATTCCAAATTCACTAACTCAGCTGGTACTGATTAAGGTACTTTTAGAATATACCTTTTCATTTTGTTACTTAATATTTCTAAATTTTTCAGATCATCTGTTCCCCATATTTCAGCAGCATAAAGAATAGTAGAGTTTATTTTAGCTTCAAGAACCCTTAAGACTCCCTTAACCAATGTTTGTCCCATCTTTGAGTTAATTATCCTGAAGGCGTTGAATGTTCTCTTTGTTTTCATTAAAATCTGTGCTATGTGATCTCTCCATCTTAAAGACTGACTAAATCTAATGCCCAAGTAGTCATAATAATGAACTCTTTCTATTTTTTCTGATTTTATCCACAACGGTTTAATATAATTTTTTATTATTTCCAAATGTCAAGCTTTTTGTTTTAGACATGTATATTTTTAATTTATGATCATCACATAGTTCGGAAAAATAAATAAGTTTCCTCTGTAATCCCAGAATTGAGGTTGATATTAAAACTAAATCATCAGCATATGCCACGCATTCGACACGGATATTTCCTATTTTGGGGGCATGAAATTGTGGATTTTCCAGTTCCTTCAAGATGTCATTTATATATATGTTAAACAAGAAACGTGCCAATAGGCATCCTTGCCTGATTTCCCATGTTATTTTAAGAGGCCTGGAGATGTTCCCATGATGATCATATCTAGTTGCACCCCAAGTGTCTGAGTGCAGTCTTATAAGAATATTTAGGAGTTCTGGGTCTAACTCTAATTTCTTTAGCTTATTCCATAATATGACTCTGCCTATATTGTCAAATGCAGACATAAAGTCCACAAAGCAGCAGCAAAGTGCAGCATTTTTGATATTTATATATTTCCAAATTAAATGTTTAAGTGTGTAACAGTGTTGTATTGTAGATCTACTTCTCCGGAATCCATTTTGAGTTTCATGTAAAATGTTACTACCTTATGCCCACACTTCTAATCTTTTCAGAATAATTTTAGTGAAAATGTTTTGTGAGATGTCTAATAAACTTATTGGACAGTACATTTTAGGATTACTTGGATCACCTTTTTTAAAGCTCGGAAATTTTGTGCTCCCTTTCCAACTCATGGGAGAGTCATATCCTTGCAAGATGATGTTAAATAATTTTTCCAGAACTGCAGCCCATCAATCAATGTAGAATATGTACACATCACCTATTATGTTATCCGGGCCAGGTGCTTTATTAAACTTTAATTTATTAATTGCTATTTGCATTTTTTTCTAAGTTTATTGAGATTGGAATTGGATAAATCACTTGCGAATATTTTAAGTCTTCCGTCTTTCCTAATTCTATTAGTAGAGCTTCATCTTTTTGTGAATAATAGAGTTCTGTAAAATAAAGAACACAAATTTCAGGGTGAATATACATGTCTACTGTCCTTGCATATTTATCAAATCCTTGACTAACCAATGTCCAGAATTTTTTATTGACTTTTTCTTTTACCATTTTCCTCAGTTTTTCCCATAGTATTATAGAATGTTTACATTTCTCTGCTTCTAATATTTGTTTGTACTTCTTCCTCTCTTTGTTAATATTTATATTAACTTTAATATTCTTAGTTATTTTAGTTTTTTTTTAATTTTTCTATATTTTCGAATGGCTTTACTCAGTTCTTTTTTAGCTTCTTTACATTTTTTATTAAACCAGGCCTTACCATGTCTGGTCTCTTTTTGAAGCTCTTTCCTGCTAGAAGTGCAATGGGGGTGTACCATACTGGTTAAGTCAGCCCAGTGTTGTAGTACCATATAGTAATTTGTATTTTCTACTATCATTGTTCTTATATCGTTTATTGGTCCTTTAAATAAAGTATCAAATTGTCTGATTGCCTTAGAGTCCCATCTTATCCTTTTTAGGTTGACTATTTTCATGTCTTTAATAGTACTTGAATTATTCTTACAGTTATTTCCTCTTATGATTTGATTAGTTTCAATTATAAGTTCAATGGGGTTGTGTGATGACTCTGATCTATCAACAAAAGTCATTTTCTTAATCATTTTTGTTCCCTCTAAGTTGCTCCAAACATGATCGATAATAGAGGAGCCTTTGGGACAATTATAAGTCAATTCTCCATCCCTGTCTCCCAATATTCTTCCATTAATTAGGAACATATTTTTCTCAGAAAAATAGAGATTAATGATTCTCCCTCTTATATTATCCCTTTTATCTTTTGAAGCTCTTGTCCAGGTTATTTTGGGATTTAGTTATGTCATTATTTCCAGAAATCCTGGCCCCTCTAGCTTTTTCCCAATCCTAGCATTAAGGTCTCCAACTATATAAACAGGAATATTCAGCTCTTCGTCTGTCAATTTATCACATATTACTTTGATTCAATTCATTATTTTAACTTCATCTTTAATCATATGAGACAAATATATGTTTACAACTATGATTTTAATTTTCCCTTCTCCTTTATCATTTTATTCTTCAGCTCTCACCATTAACATATCTTCTGGGGTAGGATATTGTCTGGTGATTTTATAGTTAATTTTAGTTAGCAAATATATAGCTACTCCTCCTTTATGCCTCCCATATTTATTACTTTTAGTTGCAGATTTAGAGATATTAACATATCCCAAAATTTTAGGGGTGTTCTCAGAACTGCACCAGGTTTCTTGGAAGCAAATAAGGTCAAAGTTTGCTAGAAACTGATCAATTTCTGGGTCTAGAATTTTGTAAGTGCCTTCAATATTCCAGGACAGAATTTTCATTTTAACTTTATCAGTATCTTGCTTTCTTTCCTGATTATTCCTTTGTAATTTTTGTCTATCTTTTTCTTTCATTTTCCTAGGACCTGATATCTGTTGGAACTCTTACATTGGTTCCAGCTGTCATTCTTTTCTTTTGGTCCTTTATCTATCTCTGTCTTAGAGTCTCCTATCATTTTAGTCCTTGTTACCTTTGGCCACTCCTTTTCTGAGATCAGGTAAAGTCCCATTTTCCTAAACAAATATTCTTTGTTTCGTAGCTGTTGGACTACCTCTGCTTTTTTAAATGTAACATCTATCTGTGATGTTAATTCCTTATTTTTATGTAATGTAATATATTTTAATGAATTTTTTGTTATATTCTCCCTAATTACTCCTGAGAAGAGAATTGCCATTTCTTGTTTCATTTCTCCTATGGTGTCCTTTTCCGATGTTCCCCATCTGAATACAGTCAGAGTCTTATTTTCACATTTCTCTTCCTGTTTCTGTTAAAATTTTTTAATAGTATCTAATATTCTAGCAACATTTTCCTCTCTTATTTCCCTAATCTCCTCAGTTCTTTCTACTGGTACTACTTTGGTTACTTCTAACCCTTTCTTAGTTTCTGGAGTATTTTTAATCTCCATAAATGGGACAATTTGTGTTGGCATAATATGAAGTCCCGCAGATTTAAGTTTTTTTGTCATGATTCCAGATGTCCTCCAACATATATCCTTTTTTGGTATAAATCAATATACAGTCTTGGAAGGACTTATTGGGTGCTCTCATCATATAGATTTCATCTTTAATAAAGGGATCAAGGTGGAGAGTCTCAACAATCCAATCCTTCTGTTTCCCCCCATTTTCCATTGTCAGTCTAGATACTATGTACATCTCAAGTAAGTATTCCATATTTTTTCCTTCTAAATCAACAAATCTATTCTTTATTACTTTAATTCTTTTCCTTGGTGACATCATGGCAATCTCAACCTCCCCCTCTTTATTTATCACCTTTCCCTCATTCTGTTCTTTACACCTGTCAATTATATCCATTTTTCCTTTGTTAATCTCAAAGATTGAATCCTGTCTTATCCCAGTTATATATTTAGTTAAGTGTAATTTGCCCTTTTTTGTATGTATTAGTTTTCTTTCTTTCTGTATTATAGTCCAATCAAGCCTATCCTTTTTCTCACCAAAGATTTCACTGGGTGTGTCCTGTATTTTGTCACCAATGCCTCTAATTACAAATAATTTACTTTTCCCCTTTTGATTTATTTGTAATAAGTATTGCATAAATTCTTCCAAAATCACCTTGTTCCTTTGTTTAGGGATACTTTTTTCTCCTTTAGATTTTAACTGGGTGGTTCTTATTTTTTTATCCTTATTTTCCTTTAACACTTCTTGAATAATTGATTCAAAATGACAGGTGCAAGGCTGATTCTTATCAAAAGGTGGTGGCAAATGTACCTGCACGGCTTTATTTTCCTTTTGCCCAGGGTTCCCAGGGCTCAGTCTTTCTTTAGAAGGGTTGCCATGCTTGGATATCCTATTTCTTTTGAGCTCTGACTTAAGTTCTATAATATCATTCTGAATTACAGTTAACTGCTTATTTATAGCTAATAATAATAAATAATTCGATATCACCTGTGTTTGTTCACTACTGTGGGCTAAATGGTCCCTCCTGATCATCAATTGTTTGTGTATTTATCTGTTGGCCCTTTACTCTTAGGGAAATCTCGGAGAGGCTGTAAGTTTTCAGAATTTGGGGATTTACTTTTAGTTTTGTCTAGATGTTTTAAACCATCAATAATAACACTAAGACTCTCTTTTATGCTTTGAATTTCAGCATCATTTCTGTCATTATTCCCCTTACTATAGGATCCCCATTTATTTGAGATGGCCTCTTTTCCTGACATTTTACCTGACAATCTTTCTGAGATTTGACAATTTGTTTTTGTGTATACTTACAGGAGAAAAACTTGCCCCATCATAATCATCTCTGCTATCACTATTATAAGATTCATAGGACTTTCCACTATAAACATATGGAGTCATTTGATCTATACTTGTGACTGACGAGGGAGAAACTGGTGGTGCAAAAGTATTCCATTCATAAGTATCTATCATGACACTCTCAGTTGGACATAAGTAAGTTGAGGTATTTACCCCAACAAGGAGTTAAAATTCCCTATGTTAGCTCTTCCCCTAGTGGCCTGTTTCCCATTCTTTTTTAAAATATTCTCAGTCTGTTTTGTTTGGCCACCTTTAGGGTCTCCCTCTTTGCTAGTGTCACCCTTAGTGGTAAGCCACATTTCTGTTAGTTTAGTTTGCAGGGGATCTTCTCTAGAGGCTTCCCTGCATCCATTGGTAACTTTCTCTTCCCTTGGCCTTACCATTATTGAATCAATTTGTTTATTCCTCTTTGCACCACCATACCTCCCTCATTTCCCCCTACTTGCTTTATCCATTGTGGTACTAATTGTGCCACTTCTTGTTAGGACCATACTTAATTAGACAAAGTAATAATGTTAGAATATAAATAAAAGATATTATTGCACAATATTATCAATTATGAAAGGATTGTATTCTTAAACTCCCCAAAAATAGTCAAGTAAAAACAGTAGGTCTGTATTTATCACCAGTTTAATACAGCGCTCAATCAGGAGTAATAAATAAATTCTGTAGGCTTACGTGCAAAGCATATCCCAATAGCTTTGAATATCCTCCCAAGCAATTTGGATTAAGTTCTATAATCTTGCCATAAGAAGAATATTCTTGTGGATGGCCAAAAAGTACTAAGTACTAAATCAAACTAATCAAATTAAATCTCAATTTAGAAGGCAGGCTAAATATCCAAGATCAAACACAAATAAAATGTTTAGCCAGTTAAATTATACAATAGTAAGGTACGTAGTTTGCAAAAATCTATAGTACTTTCAGATATTAGTAAGCTGATAAATAAGTTTTGAATAGACCTTATATTGTCCTTAAATAAGCTATAAATTACTAGAAATGTCTCTTGACTGACCAGAAGATCACAGGCTCAATCAGAGTTCCCCTCCTTGTTATCCATCACAAATGCGAAGAAAATCTCTTCAGTTCCCGAGGAGGGTGTCCCAGTCAATGTCAAGACAAGGCTGCAATGCGAACTCCCAGCTGAAAACACAAAAGTAAGTTTCCTAACTTTCAAGTGTCTGGTCAAGATTTGTATATCAGCACTTCTCCTTTCCCTCGATGAAGTCCCTACTGTATTAAAATAAAAATAAAACTTGCAAGTAAAAATGTTTAAATTTCTGAATATCTAATAATCTAACAGCCTGCTAATCATCAAATTATCCCGAATTATACAAAGCAGAACAGGAAAACAACAAAAATAACCAAATCGTTTTAAATAAGCATAACAATATAACAGTAAGCCCTAACACATTCAAATCTTATATTGAAATATCAAAAGCATCTGGATAATTATGTCAAGTATAGATACTTACTTTCAGTCTGCATAAAGTTTTAAATCAAATCATGAAGCGGGCCAGTTCCTTATTAAGCAGGCAAAGCCTCAGTTGGGGATAGAATTGCCCAACGTCGCAAAGAAAGTTCAGTCTAAGTGTTTTCAGAAAATTCCCGAACTAAACCACTTAGAATTCAATATCACAAGCCAGGTTTAATTTCATTGATTGTACTGGAAAGCTGGTGTACCTCCTTTGTTCAGCCTTCTTTCCCCTCAAGCATTTCCTGCAATTATTGCATTCACAGCAACTCTCCCTCTGTCAGACTATGAAACTGACTGCAAGTGAGCTGCTCGTCAATGGATTTAGCTTCAGGGCTGATGCTTTTCTGGTCAATCAATTAGCTGTCTTATCTAGGCAACAGCATGAGGAGAAGCAGACCCATCAATGATCAATTTTGGAACAGTTGGTGCCAATTAATTTTAATCAAGCCCTAATTAGTGGAAAGAATATAAAGGAGGTGCCTCAACTTCCAGGACAGCCCTGTTAAATACAAGGACTAATCAATTTTATTATTTGGGCTATTCTTGTTAATCGGTTACTCAGCTGTTCGACTGTTCTGCTTTAGTCTCAATCACAGATATGGAGTACGATATAAAAATGTAATTTAAATAATCTAAATAATTTGAATAAATAATCAAGCTTTCCTCTCAAAATTAAAAAAAATAAAGTTTCTGAAAGTACACATAAAGTATCAAAGCAAACACATCTATATTCTAAAAGTGCTCCAAGAAAAAAAGATCCCACAACAACATACACAACCCCAACACCAATTGCCCAAATTAAAATTGCAAAAACAAAAACTAAAACTCAAGTTTATCACTGCGGGCTTGTAAGACCAGCATATGACCCACTATATAATACATAAAATACGTAATCGATACACTTAAGATATGTTAAAAAAAAAACTGAGATCGCTGAAGATGCTAAAGATGCTTTAGGGCTTTAAGTCAATAGGTTAAAACTATGGAGTTTGCTGATGTTAAATAATTTATTAAGGCAGGAAACATTTGCCATTTTTCTTCAATAATGAATATCAGGATGGCCTCGATGTGGCTGCCCCCACAAGGCATCCCCAGGAATACCAACTTGGAACAGGCTCCTCAACTGAACAGAACTCAAGAGTCTCCAGGGGCAGTATGCAGGTAGAAAAGTTATCCTGAAATGAGAGAGGGAGCACCAAAAATGAAAGAGTGCCAGAGTAAAACCCTCCAAGTTTATATAAAAAATACAGGCAATGATGGCATACCTGTTATAAATCCAGAGTAAGCTTTTCAGCACTCCTGCTACTTCTCTTCTCGTTCTCCTCAAGGAAATCAGTGGCAGCTTTTTGCGTGCAGCCTCTCATCTGCTCCAAATGCTCTTAGTTTCTAGCAGTCATTGGGAAACAGATGCATTCCAGGCCTCTCACACAGTCTGCAAAGGGTGCCAACTCAGAGGCTACAAGACACTGAGCAGTTCCAGATACTTATGCACTGACCATGGTAGGCAGCAATGATCATGGACCCATGTGTTGAATTCCCCAGCACCAAAAGATCTAGAAGCATTTATTGCCTGATCAACAATGAAGTCCGTCAACTCTTGCATAAAATCATCCCCATATCCTGGTGGACTGTATATAAGGGTGACTGTGCAACTAAAACCTGTTGCACATCTAGCAGAGACACACTAAATGGACCTTGTAATGTACCACATTTATGTACAGAGAAATGTATTGATTGGGTATCATAAAATTTACCATTAGGCATGTATGATTGGGCAAACTGAAACCATAGCTCAGATGTATTTTAACAGTGGAATTTTTATGTGGAAGTGATTATATGTGTGCATTGGAATTTGAATAAATTTTACGCAAAAAAAAAAGATACATAGCTCCTAAGGGAGGGCAGTTGCAAATGGAAGACCAAACTAATCAGTGAGCAGATTTAACAATGCTGAAGGCATCCCAATAGCCATGAGTTGCACTGAAGCCAGGAAATGTGAGATGCTTTGAAGGGCAGAGCCTAAACATTGCACCTTTTTTCTTTTGTAATTTTTTATCATTTGTTTCACTAACTACCTAAGCACCAGGGCCCGGATTTTCAAAGACCCGTCAAACTGGTGAAGGTGCAGCAAAAACATGTTTCAATCTCATTTATTGAGGAGGTAAGCCAGAAAAGAGATGTAGGTGGAAAATAAGTAATTTTCTGTTGAATAATGATGATGTTCTATTGCAGGCCAAAAACAATTATGCAAGATTTTCTAGAATTCAACAGTCCTTCAGACACATCCTGGGCCAATAACTATGAAAGTTTAAAGTGTGTGCTCAGAGGTTTTAAGATCAGTACTTCCTCAGGCTTAAAAAGAAACAGAAAAAGAATTCTGAAGAAATTCTGAGAAACATTAAAGCAGTAGAAGAGGAGTTACTATCCATAATCTCTGAAGAAGTATATTGGCTAAGTGGTCTACTCTTAAAACTGAATATTACAAACTAATTTTGGGGTAGGCTGATTTCACCATATGGAAATCTAAACTCAACTACATAGATTCTGGCCCTAAAGCTTCCAAAATACTTGCCATAAGGCTTAAGCAGAACAGTAATGCTGCAAGAATCTGTTCCATTGGGGACTTTAACACCAAAAGACTAGTAAAGGGGGATAAGAAAATTAATGATTTTTTTTCAGTTTTACAAAAATCTGTATGATATAAAAGATCCCTCCACTCCAAGTGATCTAAGCACCTTTTACTCTTATCCTAACATTCCTAATGTTCTGGAGGATCTCAAAAAGTCACTCATGCAAGACTTCAGTCTTCAGGAAATTAGGGATGTGATTAATAAGCTGAAAATGAACAAGGTCCCAGGAACAAATTAACATTTGGTCAACTTTTGCCATAAACTAACAGATGAAGTTGTTCCCATTTTGTTGGGGATGTTTAAGGAAGCCTTAAACAAAGGTCAACTGCTTCCTATTATGACTCAGAACTGCATCAACCTGATCCATAAGGCAGGCAAGGATAGAAATGATTGCAAGAATTATAGACCAATAACCCTAACCAATATTAATACTAAAATACTGGCTAAGCTATTACCAGAAAGGTTAGAGAAAGTTATTCCACTGCTAACTGAAAACAAGCAAACAGGCTTCATCTAGGGCAGACTTGCTGCTGACAATATCAGGAAACTATTATTTCTGATGGAAGTAGCTAACAAGTTGAAATCAGCAGTGGATCCATTCTCACTGGAAGCAGAAAAGGCATTTGATAGGGTTCTGTGGTGTCACTTATTTGAGGTTTTGAAACTTTATGGCTTCCCAGTGGACTTTATCAGATGGGTGCAAATACTATACAAAACCCCCTCTGTCTCAATCATTACTAACAGGATTGCATTCCAGTCCTTCCATTTAAAAAGAGGTATGAGGCAGGGTTGTCCTATCTCCCTTTACTCTTTAACTTGACCTTAGATACCTGGATAAGAAAACTCTGGGCAGACAAAGCTATTAGAGGTATTGAATTCTGTGACAAAGAATTTATACTCTCAGTTTACGCTGATGACATATTACTATCGGTCACTGATCCAGGTGTTCCCTTCAGAAAAATATTGGAGATTATCTCTGACTTTGGCTCCTTCTCTGGGTACAAACTGAATAAATATAAGTCAGCTTTTCTGCCCCTAAGTCATTATTGTAATAACCATGAAATCCTAGACATGGGCCTAAACTGGAAATCAAAAAAAAAATGGACTACCTAAAATTAAAGTATTTAAGCAGTAATTCAGTACAAGGGATTATGGGCAGACTACTTGGGCTGGGAAGTTCTTATTTGCTGACTGTTTCTATGTTTCTATAAGTCAATACCCAAAGCTATTAATAAGAACTTGCACTTTCTTAAAAACTCAATGCAAAATGGCCTAACTAGATAGCACAACCTTCCACTTGGTGTGTGGGGTGCCTGAACTCTGTGAAGATGATGATACTACCGAAATGTCTATACACATTATCCATGGTACCTTTTAACATCAGTAAAACATGATTCATAAATATACAGAGCTCCATTTCAAAGTTTCTCTTGGCCAAAAATGGGTGTCAAATGGCCTATCAAACACTAACCAGGCCAAAAGGAGGGGGTGCAGTACAGAGCGACAAAGATGATCAAGGGGCTGGGGGACTTATTATACGAGAGGAAGTTGAAGGAGTTGAACATGTACTTACTGGAGGAGAGGAGAGACAGGGTGACATGATTGAAACCTTTAAATACATGAAAGGAATAAACAAGATGGGTACAGAGGGGCTGTTCAAAGTAAGGGAGGGGAGGGCAACCAGGGGCCATGATATGAGACTGGAGTGAGTAAGGTTCAGGAGGGAGATGAGGAGACATGTTTTTACAGACAGGGTGATGTCTGGGTGGAATGCGTTACCTGCTGAAGTGGTATACAGTAGAACAGTGGACTGCTTCAAATGAGGATGGGGCAGGACAAGGGGGAGGGTTAATGAAGGGGAATGGTGGAAGGGAGGGGTTGCTGCAGAATAAGGGGTGCTATCTGCACATTCGAGCAGACTGGATAGACCTCTAGGCCTTTATCTGCTGGCAAATTTCGTATGTTCGTATGTTTGTAAAAGATATGGGCAGGATCAAGGCCCCAGACCTATATTATTATTTTCTTGCCTGCTGAATGAATCAAATGTCAAAATGGTATAATAGTCAAGGTGGATGCACCACTAATCCTGAATTGCTTGATATGGAATTAGATTCAGCTAAGGATACCGCAGTTTACCAGGGATCCCTGGTTTTCGCTAAACCTGTTAAACATCTTAAAAATAAAATCCTTACAGATAATATTTATAACCTGAAGCAATGGTCTTATCTTCTTACACTAAATCTAACTAGGTCCAAAATATAACCAATCATCTTAAATCCAAATGTTACAGCAGATGGGTTGCTCTTCGAGAACGCTGCCTAGGAGATTAAAGGTACTGTATAACCAGAGTTTAAAACTTTATAAAGGATAAGACCGTAGTATATTTTGATACTTTAATGGACAAGTATGATTTGCAACCAGATGATGGGGATATGTTTAACAGCATAGTTAATAGCATACAAGGCCTCATATTTGAGGATTGGTCCTACTTAGACATTAACCCGTGCACTCTAAACTTCCTGACCACAATTCAATCTTGGATGAGAATATCTAGTTTCTACAATTTATGCTTATGGTACATTAATGGTCTACAGTGTATCAGGTGGTGGACTAATGCTCTCAGTAATGATGTGAATGGTTGGAGTTGGAACAAGATATGGTTACACTCTAATAAAACATTTAAAACAGTCAATGCCAAACTGACATGATTCAAAACAGTTCACAGTCTTTACTATACCCCTCTCCAAATGAACAAGATGGGATTGAGAGCTACGTCCAACTGTCTGTGATATGGAGATGTCAACTGTGAGTTGATCAATATGTTCTGTTTGTGTCCCAAAATGGTACCCTTGTGGGGCAAGATTGCTTATTTTTTTAAAACATTGCATGGCTAAAGGGGAACTTAAATGAAAAGACCATTTTTTTGGTCATTTTGATGAAACAAAAATATGGAGTAAAGAACAACATTGCACCATTGCTCTAATTTCGGTGTCGGTTGTCAGCTCTACTCTCAGACTATGGCTGGAGGAGTGAGCACTGTCATTTAATGAATGGAAGGCAGAGTGTTTGGAAGTTTTGAGATTGGAGAGGCTGACTCACTTAATGCCAGAACAGGCTCATATATTCAGCTCTAAATGGGGCACAATTTACAATTGTTTCTCTTCACCAACCTAGTAAGCCTATAGGCTGCAATTTAACCTATCCCTTCTTACCTGATCTCTCACCCTTCAGCTTTTTCTATTATATTTCTCATGTTGACATATTTATTCAGGGGAATGTTTTTCAAGGATTAGTGGAGTAACTTTCCCCTATTACTAAATTAATTGATCTACAATTTATAATTAATAATTTAATGAGTACTGTATGTAGCTTTAGAAGTCTCTGTTAAATTACTAAAGTAATGTTTATTTGTTTATTTATCTTTTAAGTGAAGCATAAAGGATTATTGCTGTATTGTATTTGTTGATTACTTATGGCATTATTTGTGTGTATTGTATTTTAAGTCAATAAAATGTTATTGATAAAACAGTCAAATATGATATTGGCAAGAATGATATACTAGAAATACCTTCACTAACTATACTTAACCTCTTCTGAGCTCACTCATGCCTTTGACACCTGTTAGGTTAGGAGGTCAACTATAGCTCTCTAAGATATCTCTACTACCTCACTCTCACACATGTCATATCCCTTACAGATATATTCTCTATCAAATTTCATTGATCTATGAGGAATTTGAATGTCATTAGAAAGACCAGGCAGTCTTGAGTGACTTTTTGTGTGCATTGCCTATGTGTAATACTTCACAGAAGAATGTAAAAGAGAGGGATATCGTGGTTCATGCAGCACAGTTCTTGCAGAAAATAGCCTATCATATATTATAGAGGCATTTTTGTGTCTCTGTAGTTAGGATTGAGCATGCAGCTTAATGTGAAACCCCAAATTTAGCACCTTAATAACTTTGTAACCATTCAATGGAATTGCATGCCATTGGGTATGCACTGTCCCGTGGGTAAGTCTCTTGACCTACCAAGTTATGTTTCAATCAGATGTGTGAATGTTGTGCAGTGCATATGGAAAATGCGCTTTTTTCACACTTTTTTTGCCATTTTTTCCAGAATATTCCTCATCAACCTGCAGCACACCCTTTAGAATTGTAGTCTGACATTCTCAGGGTAAAAAGAGTGTACCCCAATGAACAAGCCAACATTTGTTTGGTGAACAAATATTATTCTGATCCAAAATTATTTAATTTTGAAAAATTGTGTTTTGAGCATGCTCATGTCAGTCTTTTGGATAGACGCACAGCTGCGAACAAGGATTTCGGCTCATGAACAGGGATTTTGACAGCTCACGAATGGTGATTCATTAAATCCGTATTTGTGAGAAATAAAATCCCTGTTCATGAGCGGCCATCTTATTTTCACTTTTAGCCAAAAAGAAACTGTTGTCACTTGGCCTACAGTTGCATTTTGTAAGAACAAATGAATGGGTTTTGTTCAAGGCGTTGCCCTCTACAAAACCATGTGTTTAGTATCCATTAGTTTGTTAAGAAAATGGCCATTTTTTATTTGAAAATCCTCATTCATGACTCGCTTCCGATCCCCATTTGTGAGCTGTCAAAATCCTTGTTCTTGAGATCAGGACCAGATGGCCACATCTCATGAACAGGGATAGGCTCACGAATGGGAATCTTGACACCTCATGAATGGGAATTTGGCTAATGAATGGGGATTTTGACACCTCATGAATGGGGATCATAAGAAAAAAATCCCTGTTTATGAGCTGTCAAAATCATCATTCGTTAGACAAATCCCCATTCATGAGCTGTCAAAATCCATGATCATGAGAGGAGGACTAGATGGCCCTATCTCATGAACTGGGACTCTCCATTCATGAGCTGTCAAAAATTCCCATTGGTGAGCCAATCCCCATTTGTGATCTAGCAAAATCCTGGTTCATGAGATGAAGAGCAGATGGCCCTATCTCATGAATGGGAATCAGCTCGCTAATGGGTATTTTGTCATCTCACGAATGGGAATCCAGCTAAAGAATGAGGATTTTGACTGCTTTCAAACAAGGATTTGTAAAATTTGCCAGTTCACTGCTAAGAAATGGTAAGGACTTTTGGCTTGAAATGTGCAGGGTACAAAGGGGGTGTCCCACTGATGTAATATATGTTGGCTTGGTGTAAAAAATTGCCTTGGTTAAAGTGTTATTACATTCCAAAGTTGAGAAATTTTCGATAGGCTAACATGGCGGTTCCCATGGTGCCTTTTGGTCCCTGTATCTTGAAAAACAAATCAAGATATGGATTTTTCACTACCTACAGCTCTGTGGGAACAAATTTGGAAATCATACATTACAACAGCAGTGGAATGTTTTTCCTACTTGCTAAGGTTATGGAGTTATTGGGAAATTAGTGTCACAAGGGTTCCAAGGCTGCCTTTTGAGCACTTTTCAATGCCTGTATCTCATAAACAATGTGAGATACAGATTTGGTTGACTTATGCTGCGTGGACATCTCACTGTCATGATTACGACCCTTCAACATTTTTCCTAGCTGCTATGGTTCCCGTGATATTACCAAATTAGTGTTACAAGGGTTCCTTGCTCTATAAGGCTACTGTATGGCTCTGTAGCTATACATAAGTGGGAGTGCAGGGCAAAGATGGCCCATGTTCCTACAGATGTATATCGTTATGCACAGATATGCAGTTTGGTGGGAGTGAGGGTCCCATGCCATTTACTGGTTACATTACACTTTTTCAAAAAGTATGGAAATTCATTGCAAAACACTTTGTTTAATGCATCAATTAGGGTTAAAGTGACAAGACTGGGGAAATGAGATGTTAGGGTTGAGTCCTTAACCCCCCCAAAACATCTCCATCCTCCAGACTGACAGATGCTGAGGTGTGCCATGGGGCCATGAGGCCTAACTCTCACCCCATTCTCCTTTACTATAGCATGTCAACCTGTTTACACATGGAATGGGCTGAGAGTTGAGCCTTGTGACCCTGACACCATCTGTCAGATACTGTAGAGGATGGGGTGGTGGGGTGGTGGTGGAGTTTAGGGCTGAACCCTAATATCTCATTTCCTACTTTTGTCACTTTAACCCTAACAGATGCATTAAACATTATATATGTGTGTGTATATATATATATATATATATATATATATATATATTTCATTTGCTAATTGGGTAAGGAAACTGGACCAAAAGGACCTTTTTCAGGTCTGACCTGGACTACAAAAAACAAAAAAAACAAATAGCCACACAAATACAGACATCACGTAAACAATTTCATCTGTTACAAATACAACATGACTTTGTCAAGTAATAAAGATTTATACACAACTTTAAAACAAGATTTAGCAATAGACAAATGAATAGGGGCAGGTTAAGCATTCCAGTAAAATGGGGAAAAATTACTAAAAGCTTGTAACTCTGAATTGCATTTATATACAGTAGTATCAAGCAACAATATTCAATATGGCAGTTAAAGGAAAACCAACCCAATTGGGAAAATAAATCACAAGAATCTGTACAGCAAGGAGCTAGTAAAATGAAATGACAAATATTGTTATAAGCAACAGAAAGAATATGTGATTCCCTTAAACCTAACCTAAAATAATTTCCAGCAACATAATCCAAGTGAGGCAGAAGAGTACCAACAGGAATAACTTTCCTAATAGCAAAACTGAAAAAAGACAAATTTAAACAAAATGCCTAATTTTTGATTTACTTTCTTATTAACAGCTGCAACCTGTGAAAAAAAATAATATGGGGACCAGCAAAACCCCAGGATATTTAAATTGCTGTACTTGATCAATAATAATCCCATCCAAATCAAATACTTTTAGACAAGGGCCACTCTTTAACATAGCATTGGTTCCAAAAAACAATGATTTTGCCTTCTTTGAATTAAGAACCAACAAATTATGATTAAACCAAACACAAATTTTGCAAAAATTGGATTGAATCTTGGTGGAAATAATATCAACAGAGTTTCCCTGACAAAACAAAATTAGATAATTGGCATAAAGTAAAATTTCAGTCAGAACTAACAAAGGATAAATGATTAATAAAAACTGAAAACAATAAGGGGCCCAAAATGGGCCCTGAGGTACACCACATCCTAAAGGAGCCCGTGAAGACTCACTAGAGTCAGTTTTAAGAACCTGAGATGACATGGACAAATGATCTCCAACCCTTGCTGCAGAGGAACAGGAAAAACCCATTCCAATGAACTTACAGTAAGTAAGTCCATGGTCAATAAGGTTGAATGCCTTGGTCAGGTCCACAAAGACCACACCAGTCATCAAAACCCACTCAAAACCATTGAGTATGGTGTCTGTGAACCTGACCAAGGCAGTCCCTGTCCCACAGTTTTCTAAAAACATGCTGATTACTGCTCAACAGCCGATACTCCAACAAGTAATCATTAATCTGGTTCTCAACAAAATTTGTCCATCAGTTTGCTTAGTGGATTTAGAATGGAGGTGGCCAAAAAGTCTTCTACCAGCTTAGGTTGTGTTTTTTTAGGAATTGGGGTAACCTTAGCTTGCTTCCAACTTGAAGAAAATTGCTGAGAAATCAATGATAAATTAAAAATATAACAAAGAGGGTCAACAATGAAGGGTATAACCAACCTGAGAAAGTGACCATCAAGTCCCCCACCCACAGTCTCTAAACTTATTAGACAGAATACTTAAAAACCTAATATATATATATTACTTGGTTACTTGGTTAAAAGGACAAAAGAAAGGCCATGTCCCATCGTGATTGTCCTCCACATATGTGGATCATTACTGTAAAGTTATTTTATTAGCCGATTATCAAGTTTATTTTTAAAGTCCGTAACAGAAGTTGAATCAACGATATCCTGAGGTAAAGTATTCCATAACCTGGGAGTTCTTAAGGCGAAAAAATTTTGTCTCTTGTTAGTTTTGCATTTACCAATATCTAGTTGTTTATTATGTAACCTGGGGACGATTTTTCTGGTGGAGAATGATATGCCACATTGCTTCATCAGAGTCGGTGAATTAATAATCTTGAATAATTGTAAAAGGTCACCTCTTGTTCTTCTCAGCTTAAGTGAATATAAACCTGTCATCTGTAATCTTGTATCGTAGTCTAAGTGAGCAAAGTATGGAATCATTTTTGTAGCTCTATGTTGAATGCCTTCAATTCTGTCTATATCTGAAAATAAATATGGACTCCAAAAAGGGGAACAGTAGTCTAAATAAGGTCTAACATGGGATCTATAGAGAGTCATGATACACTCTTCAGATTTAGAAATAAATGTATTTTTTATCCTTCTCAGAAGGGCATTAGTTTGATTGGCTATTTTGTTACAATGGGAAGTAGAAGAAAGTTTATTGTTTACCAAGATCCCCAAGTCTTTTTCTATGCTGGAATCCTTAATAATCATATTATTTAAAGTGTATACCTGTTTTGGATTTTTTTTTCCCACGTGTAAAACTGCACATTTAGTTACGTTGAAGGTCATTTTGTTTATAGAAGCCCAATATTCAATTGACACAAGGTCAGCCAATAATGTGTTTTTATTGGCTGTATTATTTACTACTCCCCAAGTTTAGTGTCATCAACAAACTTCATGAGAATGTTAGAGGAACAGATTTTCATGTCACTTATAAAAACATTAAACAGGGTGGGTCCCAAGACAGACCCCTGAGGGACACCGCTTGTTACCCTACTCAATTCAGACAACGTGCCATTTACCTGTACCCTCTGGGTGCGATTACTTAACCAGTTTTTAATCCATAAGACTAATGATGATGAGAATCCTAATTGGATAGGTTTGTTTATTAAAATGGTGTGTGACACTTTGTCGAATGCCTTACTGTAGTCAAGTAAGATAACGTCTGATGGAATATTTAAATCAAGATTCATACTAATATGATTGTAAAATGATAGTAGGTTCGTAGTACAAGATAAACCAGTTCTAAAACCATGCTGGGTTATGTCAATTATATTTAAGGATTCCATTTCTTTTTCAAGGAGTGTTTTAATTACTTTTTCCGGTAATTTGCATGGAATGGAAGTCAAACTTATGGGACGGTAATTTTCAACATTTGAATTGGAACCCTGTTTAAATATGGGGGTTACTATTGCAGTCGACCAGTCTGGGGGGGACCCTTGCTTCCTGAAGAGATTTATTGAAAATGATAGTAAGAGGTAGGGCTATGGTATCTTTAACTCCCAAAGAAATTTAGGACATATATCATCTGGACCTGGGCTTGTTGATTTCTTTAGTGTAGTTAATAGTTTGTGAATATCATTCTGCAAAATCATATATTCAGTATAGCCTAGTGAGGATCTATCAAGGGGGATTTGGGATGAGTCCTGAACAAAAACTGATGTAAAATAATTATTAAATGAGGAAGCAGTTACTAAGTCAGAAGTTATTATTGTATTATTAATTTTTAGTGGGCCAATAGTTCTACTGGAACTCTTTTTACTATTTAAATAGGCATATAATGCTTTATGTGAGTCATTAGTATGAGCAATATGAAATTCTAGGTTTCTTTTAGCTTGGAGAATTAGTTTTTTTAATATTCTAACTGATTCCCTATATTTACTTAATAATTCTTGGTTCTGATTTGTGGGACATTTTTTTAATAAAGAAAAAAGCTTTTGTTTACATGAGATTTGTTTTTTTATAGTTTTATTGAACCATGGTGGAATTTTCCCTTTGTTATTGTACTTTTGTGTTTCTGGAATGTACAGATGTTCAAGTACTTGAATCTGTGTTTTTAAGAAGTCCCAAGCTTCATCAGCGTTAAGTAAGGAAAAAATATTAACCCAATCAAGTGATCCTAGATAATGATTTATTTTTTGGAAATCTGCTTGATCGTACTGTTTGATTTTTTGGTTCTTTATTGCTGGGCGTTCATTAAGTGAAATAGTGAGAATTATGGACATATGATCACTATTTCCAAGAGGTTCTGATAATTGTAGGTCTTTCACAGGGATATCCATGTTAGTTATGACAAGGTCCAAGATGTTACTACCTTGGGTGGGTTCCTTAACCAGTTGATAAAGCCCCAGATCAATAATTGTTGTTAAAAATTTAAGATCATATTGATTTAGACCCGTTAAAGTTTCCCAGTTTATATTGGGTAAGTTAAAATCACCCAAAATTAAAACGGAGCCATTATTGGCTAGCTGGGTGATTTCCTCAAATAACTGTGAGCTTTGGCTAAGATCTAATGAAGGAGGACGATAACAAGTCCCAACCAGAATTTGGGAAAAACCTTTTGGTTGAATGTATATATATACATAATCAAGCATTCTCTATATAAATGGGGCACTTCACTAAGTTTGATATGCAGAATAGCAGGTAATATTTGGTACAATTAGTTTGCTTTTAGTTTAGTTTAGTTTAGTTAAACATCAGTTTAGAAACCTTTGAGCCAGAGGCTCATTTACAAAGGTATCTCGTCACAAAGAGGACATCAGAACGGTAGTACACGGGACACAGTACTTACAAACAAAAAAGTTACAGTTCAATTACAATTTTGTTGCAATAGAATACAATCTCCAATGAAGCAAAAGATAACAAAAGGTGCAAAACTTATGGTCGGGGGAGAGCTGGCGGGGGTAGAAGGAAGGGAGATAGGGAGGAGGAATTAGTAGGGAAAGGAAGGGGGGGGCCTCTCAGTGAGCATTGTCAAACAGAGTATATATATATTTTTTTTTTACATTTTACATTACATTTTTACATTACGTTTTACATTCTTTTATTATTTTAATTTCATATGTCAATTACAGTATGCTAGTAGTCTGAAAAAGGGATTAGAACCAGCAATGGAATTAAATGTATTAACTGATGGAAGGGTAGTGAGACAGATGAGCAGCTATGTACACAGATGCTTAGATACATAGATACTGTTGGCAGATAAGGGCTGCAAGGCCCATCCAGTCTGCCTGTTTACACCACCTGACAAAGCAACCAGTGACCCTATCTGGTCATTGGCTGTGGTTTTTTTTTCCTGTTTCATAGTTTCTTATACAAGTTCAGTAGGTTTTCACCCATAACCAACTTGCATCATGTTATTTCTTACTGGTGGAATTCATATTTCTTATTCCCCATATAATTATCTAGGTTATTTTTAAATTCAGTAATTTTATGACTTAGTATTATGTATCAGGTGAGTGTATTCCAATCAATTAACACTTTTTAGGAAAACCTTTTTCCCCTTATAGCTGTTACATCCTTTTCTCCCATTAGTTGATATTCATGAGCTCTTGTATGTGTTTCTTTTTTTTTTGTTAACTAGACCTATGGTTTCTTTTAGATGAGAGTCATTATTTGCTCTGTAAGCCAGACATAGGTCACCTCTGTTTTTTCAGTACTCCATACTGTACATTCCGAGTTTTTGTAACCTTTCTTGATAATTAAGATTTTGCATGTTCATAATCTTTCTTGTTGTTTTCCTCTGAACTTTCACAATTATAACTGAACACTTCTTAGTCTGAGATGCACAGAACTGGGAGCAATACTAGAAGTGTGGACGTACAAAACATGTATGCAGGTGGACTGTCTCTAATATTCTTTTATTCCTGTCCCATAACTGTTTGAAGTCTGCCACTGTATGGGTGGCCATCACTTCCTGGGGCAGGCTGTTCCATGTATCCACCACCCTCTCCATAAAAATAACTTCCTGACATTTCCCCTTATGTGGCCACCCATTCTCCTCATGTCTTGCCCTGTTGTTCTGGCTGTACTTTTTAAACTGGAATATGTTGTCCCCTACTACCTTGTTCAAGCCCTTGAGGTATTTGAACATTTCTGTCATGTCACCTCTCTCTCTTCTTTGCTCCAGCGTATACAAATTGAGGTCTTTGACTCTTTCCTCATCAGGCTTGTGATGTAGACACTCCACCATTTTGGTCACCCTCATTTGCACCATTTCTATTTTGTTAATGTTACTTCTTTGTGTTGGTTATAGTGTGTGGATGGGCAGGGGCCACATAAGTTATTACTTAGAGAACTGATATTGCTTACAGTATGGAAGATTAGCTATTTGTTTCTATTGTATAGATGGTATATATGAAACAGGTAATGATTTGCTGATACACAGGGAATCACTTGTTCAGATATTGATCTAATAGGACACCTCTTTATTTTGAAACAATATTGCATAATACGTGTTAAAAATGTAGGTAGTAATCAAACTAAACAGTTTATATTGAAGGTGCAAGTAATTCTACAAATGTTTTTAAAGTCTGATCCATAACAAGTCTGGTGGCTAAGTAGGCTATGATAATGACAGAGAAACTAAATAGAATAGTCATATTTTTGATTTTGTTTATGTTTCTGAGCACTTAATGAAAAAACATACATACTTACTTGTATGTTTTATCTCTGACATGCTAGTAAATGATTGCCTTGATGAAATGGAATTTGTTCTTCAAAACATTGACTATTAAGCACGTACTAATTCCATGTGGTCACAAAAAAATAAAATGTTAATATACAGAGTACTGGGTGTTTGAGTCATTTTCAGGGGTGCTGGAAGATTGTAAAGGTGGGGGTGCTGAAGATCAGAATTGCATTCGTTATGGTATGAAGGGTACTTTTTATAAATCCAACTTATGATATACAGATCTATTCATAATAAATCAGAATTGCAATGACAACACTGTTTACCATTTATTTCTTATTAGTGGCATATTTTTCAGTAGCACACTGTGTAAATATATGTTTGCCTTGTACCAGGAAATAACCATTAATATCAACAGTGTCATTATAATGAAATTGTAAGGTAAATGAAGTATAATGCATATATTTAATAACTGACCAAATGTACCTTTATTTTTTAAGAAAATCATGTTAACATCCATCATTACTATTACAGTTTTCCAGTCATGTTTTCAACTTTTGTAAACATTTTGATGTTCGTGTAATTATTTATTGCCATTTGCAAAACATCAATGAGAATCCAAAACAAGCAATAAATTAATTGATGGAGCATAACTGGTTATGGATTATGTAAAGGTTTGCTCATAGGAGACACTTTAGCAAGCTCAAAGACTTATTCACATATATCTTAGTTTTGTCTATTAAGAGTGAGCAAGGTCCTGACAAAATGTCTCTGATCTCACATTATTGAGATCAAATAGCAGCAAACACACACACACACATTTAAAGAAAATACCTCTTAAACCTGTGGGGATTTTGTGCTAATTAATTATTGTTACATTTACATAGCTACATAAAGCTTAAACATATGTTTAGTTTATAGTAGACCTTGCTTGATTACTACATGAGCAGCAACCCCTTTAAATATAATAGAGAGAGAGAGAGAGAGATAGTGAGAGAAAGATAAAGAGAGAGGGAGGGAGAGGGAGAGAGACAGAGATAGAGAGATAGAGGAATATACACCCCCTAGCCCCCTCCACCTTCCACACACCAACAGACATCATGGTGTGCTGTGCGGTCATCAGGCCCAAATCTCACCCCATTTCATATGTAAGCAAGCTGACATGCTACAGTATAGGAGAATGGTGTGAGAGTTAGGCATGATGACCACATGGCACACCGCAGCATCTGTTGGTGTGTGGAGGGTGGGGTGGGGGGAGGCTGGTAAGGGGGTAACCCTAACATGACATTTCCATATTTTGCCACTGTGCTATTAACTCTAATATATGCATTAATGAAGTGTTTTGTAATGAATTTCCCTTCTTTTTGAGAAAGTATAATGTAACTGATAACTGGTATGTGTTTTTGGGAGTGCAGGTCCTCTGGGATCTATGTTGCCTTCATGCTGCCCATTTTTACATAATGGTATGCGAATGTGGGAGCGTGGGCCCTCAGGGTCCTATGTTTCCATTTACTCTTTAATATGGAGCAATACAGCAGCCCCATAGTACTGAAAAGGAACCCTTATGACAATTATTTGGCAATATCTCAGTAACCACAGCAACTATGGAAAAAAATTCCACTGCAGTTGTAATCATGATTTCAAAATCTCCACATAATCTTAGTCCTTCTTAAGGTGGACTAAGCAGTAGGTAGTGAAAAATCTGTATCTCGATTAATTTCCGAGATACGGCATCAAAAGTTGACCCAGGCACCGCAATGTTAGCCTATGGGAAATTTCTGAACATTGGAGTGCTGAAACTATGGGCCCATTGAATGTTTTGGGACCAAACCACCAAAAGGCACATCTGTGGACCTGGGCTTTGCCACCCCACAAATTTCAGCCTAAAAGTAAAAACTGTTTACTTGCAGTGAGCTGACATAGAAACAGCTTATGGGACAATGTTTGCAAACATTGTTTTTGCAACAATGTTTTTGTTCTCACGGCAATCCTATTCATTATAATAGAATGATGTGCCAAAAAAATGCTGCCTTCCAACAAAAATATGTTCTTAGGCAACTATTTGTTTAATCGTGCACAAAAATATTCTTTGCACAAAAACAAAATGGCAAAATGGTGAACATTTTTGGAAAAACATATTTCCCTGCTACATGCACAAGAAAAGATGCCAGAAGCGAGTTCCTCGGGGCCCGACTAGGTAAATACAAGTGTTAGTGTTTACCAAGGACCATTATTTTTTGATTTATAAGTCCCACACAAAAGATTAATAAACAAATTAACCAGCCTGGGAGTGGGTCCCAGGGTGATAGACTTGGTAAAACATTGGCTGGACAACAGGACACAGAAGGTAATTGTAAACAGATTACACGATGAAGAAGGGGGAGTTAATAGTGGGATACTGCAGGGTTCATTACTGGGTCCAGTCCTTTTTAATGTCATTATAAGTGACATTGCAGAGGGACTGGAAGGAAATGCATGCCTCTTTGCAGATGACACAAAGATCTGCAACAGACTTAATACACAAGGAGGTGAAGAAAGGATGAGAAGGGATTTGGCAATGTTGGAGGAATGGTCAGAAGTATGGCAGCTTGGATTCACTGCAAAGAAGTGTAAAATAATAAACCTGGGAAACAAAAAAAACCAGGGGAAGATTACACAATGGGGGGAGAGGTAGTAACAACAACAAAAATGGGAAAGGACCTGGGAGTAATCATATCAAATGACCTTAAGGTTGGCAAGCAATGTGAGAAGGCAGTAGGGAGGGCTGTGGGGATACTAGGATTTATAGGGAGAGGCATCACCAGCAGAAAACAGGGAGTTGTTATCCATCTGTACAGACAGTTGGTGAGACCCCATCTGGAGTACTGCATCCAGTTCTGGAGACCCCATTTCCCCAAGGACATAGACAGGATGGAGGAGATCCAGAGTAGGGCAACTAAAATGATGCAGGGTCTGCAAGAGAAGCCATATGAAGAAAGATTAAAGGATCTTAATATGCATACGCTTGAGGAAAGGGGGGGACATGATATAAACTTTTAAGTACCTCAGTGGAATCAACAAAGTCCAAGAGGGTAGCATCTTTTAAAAAAAGAGATGTGCAAGAATGAGGGGACAAAATTTGAAGATAGAGGGGGATGGCACGGGGCAATGAGAGGAAGTATTTTTTTCACAGAGAGGGTGCTGGACATATGGAACAGCCTTCCTGAGGAGATTGTGGGGTCTAAAACTGTCGGAGAATTCAAGGATGCATGGGACAGACATAAGGAAATTCTTGTGTGGGGTAGGAAGAAATAGGCTGTTGGTTAACTAAGATTTGCAGCTTATCAGTGTCAGTGGCTCAGTAGGTAGCACACTCGCCTCTGCGGCTGGGAGATCAGAGGACTGTGGGTTCAGTTCCCACATCTGGCACTTGGGTTAATATCCCAATATTGACACTGTAGTGCAGCATGAGGGAGGTGCTGCACTTCTGAGGTGCTGTCTTTCAGACGAGATGTTAAAACTGAGGTCCCATTGGCCTGGATTGGTGGTAGTTCAGGTGGATGCTAAAGATCTCATGGCATTTATCGAAAAAGAGTAGGAGAATTTCCTCGGTGTCCTGGCCAAATTTCTCCCATTCACTAAAAATACCACCAACAGCTTAATCTGGTTCAATTTCAGTTGCTTACCCTTTGTATCTCCCTAGTCGCCCCTGAAAAAGGGACTTCTAGGCCCAGTTGGCTTACCTGGTCAACAAAATTCAATAAATAAAATAAATAAATCCTGTAGGTAGGGAAATGGGCAGACTAGGTTGGCCAAGTGGTCCTTATCTGCCATCAAAGTCTTTGTTTCTATAATGTTTTTTGTCTCTTGCTAACTGAAAACAAGATGGCTGCAGCATGAAAACAAATATCCAGAGCACGAAAATAAAAATGTGTTAGCAAAAGTTTTCGTGTCACCCATATAACTTTCTCCATAGGCTAAAAGAGGACATGAAAAACGTCCATAACTTTTGAACGGATTAATATTTTTCTACCCGATCTTGAAAAGGCACCAACATGACCCAGACCACATATACAAATGCACATTTTAAGCCAGACTCATGCACCATTTTCTCTCTGAAGCCTGACAAATAATTGCACAAAAGTTGAGGATTATTCATATTTCTGATACTCCTCAGCTCCACAACTGCACATCTGACCAGAATGAAACTTTCCAGATCCAAGTATCTATGATTAGACATCACACATGCAACATTTCAAGCAAATCAGACATAATGGTTTCAAAGTTATTAAAGTACAAACTTTGGGGTTTAATGTACAGTAGAAGTAGCCTGCTAACCCGAACAATAGCTGCACTACAGTGCAGCTATAATATGTGTCTATCTATAGATATTTATAGGTGATATAACATGGCCTGACTGAAGACATCATATTTATCTTCATTCAAGGCAATTGATATCATGATACTGTATCTCATGAGTGGCTAAGCCATAAGTGTAATATCTTGATGCCATTTGCCTCGAGTAAAGATACATATGATATCTTCAGTCAGACCATGTCGTGTTCAGTTTATACAACATGTGTTTTGGGCATTGAACCACACCCCCCAGACAACACTCCATATATCCCTTACCAACATAAGAGAATACAGATGTTATTTAAAGAAATTATCTGGTTTATCCTGCCATTTAAAACTTATTTAAAAAATGTTATCTGGTTGATCCTGCCATCATTTTTAAATAAGTAATAATTTAAAAAATCTCTGGTTGATCCCGCCACTCTAGTATTTGGTAATGGTACTGTGCTTTCACTTCCTGCCCCAACATGGAGCATGACCGAGTGGTGTGAGAAGTGGAACATTATGTGCTGTCAGAACTGTACACTACTGCAGTCTGTATAAGAATTCCTATAAAACTGTGTACATTTGTATACTCTCAGTGTTTCTCATCAAAATAAGCTCCCGACTCCACCGACTGGAAAGCGAGTGAGTTGGCAGCTTCAGAACAGGAGAAGTAAGCATTAGCAAGTGTTGCACCATCACAAATAAAGAGAGGGAAAAAAGAAAACAACCTCAGACTGAATCAATTCTAAACAATGAGGTAGGGGAGTATTTGGATGCTTGACATATAGTTAAACATAAGACTCAGACCAAAAGAAGAAGACAAGAACGTCTACCAACGCGAACTACAAACTCTTTTGAACCACTAATTGCCCTTACCCACACTACAGAAATGAACACCACAAATAATGTATCAAACAAGGGTAGAGTAAGGGGTATAACAGAAGAAGGGGCAGTTAACAATGATGAAAATAATGGGTCTTCTGACCAGGAAATTAGCTTAGTAATGAAAAATAATCCAACAGGTAATCTGAAAATAGCGACAAGAACACAGTGGGAGACTGAATCAACAACAGCAAATACAAGAAATGAAGGTGCAAGTGGTGAGGCAGAAGCATTACAGAGACAGGTCAACACCTCCATAGGATGAGGACAAATAAGGGAAAAGATTTAGCATGTCAAAAATAGTAGGGATATTGCCGTAATAGGTGATTCCATACGAACATATGCAGATTCTGTTATTTGTAGGGGTAGGAAAAGCACCACTAGTGTCTGCAGCTTGTCAGGAGCAGGGGTGAGAGATGTGATAAAGGAGTTAAAAGGACAGTTGATAATAGATCAGAACCTTTGGTGGTGTTTCATTTAGGCACTAATGATATTGGAAAAGGGAGTATTAGTGAGGTGCATAGTGCCTTCCAGCAAATTGCCACAGAGATAAGAACCAGGAAAGGGGAATTAATAATCTCTGGAATCTTACCAGTTCATAGAGCAAGTGGGGCAAGGAATCAGGAAATAAAAAGATTAAATAAATTGTTGAGGGACTGGTATAGAAATGAGGGTCATAACTATATGGATAATTGGGGATATTTTAATGGAAAGCAGCATTTGCATAGATTTGTTGGGTTACACTTAAATAATGTTGGAACAAGAATATTGGCTCAAAAAATCAACATTTAAAATATTGAAAACTTTAAACTCCATGGAGGGCTGAAGGAGATATGAAATGGAGACATGAATGACAAGGCAGTGGGTGAATCAACTGTATATACTACACAAATAAGTTATCCATAAAAAGCACTATTACTAACACACATAGTTTAAGAAATAAAAAGAACATCTTAGAAAATATTTTGCAAGATGAAGAGAAACACCTTTGCTGCATCACTGAGATGTGGTGGGATGGTAAAGACTGGAATAGGGACATCCATGGCTTTCAACTGATTTTTTAAAGACAGACACAAGAAAAGGGGGAGGTCTGGCAATATGTATAAGAAATAGTATAGCGGCAAGATTAATTGAGAATGACAGAATAAAACCTTATGAATAAATTTGGGTGGAGATAGTGTCATGCCAGATAAGCAAGATTATGTTAGTTAGTCTTTTTGTTTAACTTTTGTAGTCATCAACATTTGAAAAACTTTAAAAAAAAGGGAAAAAAAAGAAAATAAAACATATACTGGATTATCACAAATTGTATGTTTGCAAGTCTACAATAAAATACATAAATATAAAAATAAATGCACAGATCTTGGTAACATGTATAAGCAGATGGCATACAGTACAACAATATTGTACAGCATTTATAATTAGTGTGTTCAAGTAAAAGGATTTATAAGTCTGTTGCGTATACTCAACATACCTATATTTCAGATATATACATTGAGATTTATTTCACATATATCAGTCTTATTCTTTACCTTATTTATCACCTTAAAATACTTTGCCACCCATTCAATAGTCCAGGCATCTGCTGTATATAAGAGGATGTTAGTCAGCATATCCAGATCTACATCATATTGTGTATTAAGAAGGATTTTAACCAGTAAGCCTGTTCTTTGTTAAACCAAGATCATTTCCATAAAATATGCATACGATTCTCTATTCCTCCCTCCTGGCATGTATAATTTGTTGTCCCCAGATATGATTTATCATGTTGTCATTTTAAAATACAACCAGGGAACCTCTCAAATTTGTACCAATAAACATTCTGCACATTTCGGGTCCTTTAGGATATCCAAATATGGTTTCATACCATAATAATAATTATTCTTTGCAATCCACTTTGAGTAGACTATACTTTTAATATGTTCCAAATCCTTATTTTCACAATACATTTAAACTTTTTTGTAAAATATTTTTTTTTGTATTTTAAACTAATCCTAACTCCTTTTGCTATATATTTACTTAAAGCTTGTAATTTATGCTTTTCAAAAAGTTTCATAATTGTCCCACACCAGAGATTTCTTTCAGTACCCATGTTATACCAATCTTGCTTCTCTTGAAGACATAAACTGGTTGTCCTATCTGTCTTATGCCTTGTAAGTTTCAGCCAAAAAATTTAATTTTCTTGTTTTGGTACTGGCATTTATATTTACTAAGCCCAATTCTACCCTGATGTATTGAGCAGGGCAGGATGGGCCCAGTCTCATGATTTTTCTCACCATTTTATTCATAGATATGGTTAACCACTCTTGCTTATTAATATTGCATACTCCTGACCCATACTGCAGCTGTGCTGATACTTCACTATTATAACTTCTAATAGGGGTCTAAGACTTATTATGAACCGGCAATCGTAAATGGAGCAAGCTGATTGGCCAAGAGGGTTTCGAAGCCGTGATGATATCGGGCTACATCATCACGGCTTCAGAAAACCTCCGGTCACCAGCCTTCTCACTTCTTACTTTCAAGAAATTCCTCCAACAGCAACGCAGCTCTTAACTTTAAATGCAACTCACAGCCTAATTGCAAAACAACATGCACGCCCCCCCCAGACAACAACAGAACCTCCACTCGTGGGAAAATTAACTGAAAGAAAAAAAAAACGTCGCTTATACAAAACAACAGCTGCCGACCACCCCACTAACCTTACATCATTGACCATACTGCTACTCTTGTTCCTCGTGCCAGATACCACTTTCCCATTTAACAGCCATTAGAACTGATGCATCATCAACCCGCCCGTGACATATCATATTCCCCCGTTTAACTCACAGTAAAATGGCTGCCCCCCCTTCAGTCCAGTGTTTGCTGTATGAAGCGCGGCTCGGCCAGTATTTTTCACTGTACCTCATGAGACTCAGGAGGGATAGCAAGTGGCAACTTGCTAAATACAACATAAATATAAAATCGACTGAGCAATGTACGCTTAAACTCTCACAGGGCAATGACGTGGAGGTAGAGGATGATCTACAATACTCAAGAAACATCACTACAGCATGCACATGAGAAGCAACAAACAGCAGCACCACCTACTGGAGACATAAACTCCAGAACTCCTCTACACAAACTCAATTTACAACAGCTGCCCAAAGAGCCCTCCAGGAATTTACTTTATTAAAAAGTACTCCTCCACCACCTCAGAAAATACCTTTTCAGAAGGATTTAAACATTTTTTTTTTTTACTGCTAAAACTTGTATTCCTGTTCATAATAGCAATAATGCATTCCAGGGTGTGGTATATCGTGGGATATCATCACTTCTCAGGTCGTTGGACACACTCGGCCTGCGGCCTCGTGCCTAACCACCCAAGGCGTGACGATATCCCATGATATACCACACCCTGTCATGCATTATTGCTTAATTATACAATGGCAAGAAAGAATCTTGGTTTCCAATTGGTCAGTTGGCTGTCACAGCAGGGATGTTATCCTGGAATAATATCCCTGCTGATTGTTTGCTGCATTTCGATGATGAGCTATTTTTCTTAATGAACAAAAATATTTTTACATACTAACAAAAACATTCTTTAAAATTATTTTTTTTTATTATAAAAAACAAACCATTGTACAGGAATAATGCCCTCCAGGGTGGGTGTTGTGCTGGGATAGCATCCCTTCTCGGGTGTTGGACGCCTTCAGCCAGTCATCTCTGGCCCAACCACCTGAGGTGGGATGTTATCCGAGCATAACACCCACCCTGGAGGGCATTATTCCTTTAATCCACCATATTTAACATTAAATCTGGTGAGTCCTATTACTGTTTTTTAATGTTTCTAAGATCTTCAAAAAGTGATCATTCCACATGGTGCTTGCAATAAATTCCATACCCAAATATACATATGATTTCACCACTTCTACTTTTTGATTTCCAAGGTACCAGATTCCTTTATTTTGATTTTCACCTGGGTTATTTTGTCCAAAAACTACTACTTTTGCTTTTGTCAAGTTTATTGTTAACTTTAGTTTAATGGACTCTTTGGGCTGGATAGTCAAACTGCGTCCAAAAAGTGCACAATAGCAGGAGCAAGCACAAGTCCATTGCACCCATGCTCAATAGACGCGATATTCAAAAAAAGAGCAAGCCAAATTGCACCAACAGCTAACATCTGAATATCGCACAACCTGCGCCATAGCACAACTAGGAAGGGGAAGCTGAGCAGATACAATGCGCTATGGCGCAACAAGGGCTGCCCAGCTGAGCAGCCCAGAGGTGCCATAGTGCAAGCATGGAGCCCCCCAGCAGCAGAGCAATGTAACTGCACAACCAGGGAGGTAGGTAGGGGCCCACCACCCATGCCAAAGATTGTCACAGGAACACACAGCAGAACTGACAATGCACCCCCATGCCCCAAACACAGCACAACTAGGGGGAGGGCTGGAATATCTACTGGCCCATGGGGACAAGCAAACAAAGCACAGCTGGGCCATGGTGCCCCAGCACACCCACTGGCAAGCTGAGACTGCCACACAAGGAGGGCAGATCACCCCATGCCACACCAGCCCCCCCAGTGCACAGCACACCCTGCACTGTGACCCCCAGACACCCCCCATGAGCAGTGACCACCACTGCAGGAAACCCCATGCATACCACCACCCCCACTGTCACACTGCAACCTCATGTACCACAGAACCATACAAGCCAGCCCCACCATGAGCACCCGGCAGTGGGTGGCAGCACACGGCAATGCAACAACGGCAGGCACAGTGCCAACATGCACAATCCCCCTGAGGCACAGCTGAGAGACCGACCATGCATCGACACAAGAGGAACCCCACATGGGAAAGGGCATGCCCCTGACACCACCAACATTGATACAGCACCCTGCACAGTAGACAAGTGACACATCCCGACCCACCACTAGCCACAGCAGCCAGCACAGATACCCACAGTGGTTCGTGGATGCATGCATCACACCGGATGCAACACAGTGCAGGGACAAACACACACCCATACCCATGGGGACAATAACACAGGGATGCAGTAGTGTGGGAACCAAGCCCCCAGTGTGGGCCCATGAAAACTGAACACACACAGCCTGCAGTCCTCCAAGGCACAGGGGTGACACCCACCCTGTGCATGCACTGTGGTCCCGTACACCACTATCTTATGCCTGGAACACAAGTCACAGACAGTGGTGCACAGCCCCTGCAACACACACAAGCCACAGCATGGAAGTGGGACATCAACTGCGGAGGCCACAGTGTCACCCGAGGCAAACATGCACCACACCACTGACAGGAGGCAACCCAGCATTGTGACGGTTACAGTGGATGACCTGCATGGACAGCCACCAGTGACAAGGCAGCAGATCTTGCAGGCCACAGACATGCAAGGGTATCAGCTGCACAGGCCAAGGATGGGTTGACAGGGGCACAATGGACACAGAGCATGCACCTTGGACCACTGCACACAGTAATGCAATGCACGGGGAACAACACACACACCACAGACACCGACTGATAGCCACTCCCACACCATAGACACTTCCCACACACACACACACACACACACATATACCCATGACTGAACCACCCCAGATGCCATGCAGACACCACTGCAGCTGAGCACCTATAGCCAGCTGCAAATCAGAGACCACCACAGTATTCATATCAAAATATTTCTATTGCAATATATAAAACACAACTATGTACAGAAAACTACCACAAATGGGGAGGGACAGAAACAAGGTGGGGTGGGTAAGGGAGGGTGCACATATGGGAGAGGGAAGGCTGGGTGTGAGGTTGGTCAAAGGGGGGAAGGTGTAGGTAGGTGCATGTGGACATTAGCAGCCAGCCTGGTCCTCTTCTGCTTGGGGCTGTCATCTGACCCATCTCCTCCTCCTGACCCCATGCTGGTGTAGGTCCCTCAGGATGTTCAGGGACTCCCATGCCACCTGCAGCAGCTCTTGCATAGCCTGCTGGATCCACAGGAGTAGCTATTCACCTAGGATGAGGGATCAGAGTCAATAGGTGTGACTGTCCATCCACCTGCAGCCCACCTATTATGCATGGCATACAGCCATGTGCCATGCTCCTGTGATGGTGTGTGCCCACCCACAGTGACCGTGTCCACAAGACATGCCCAACCAGACAGCAACAGCCATGTGGACTACTGTACACACCCACCGCCCATGTCCTGCACAGCACAACCAAGGCCGTACAGTAACGTGGCTATGCGGTGTGCAGGCAGTGCCACAGCCATGTGCCCAGTGCATGCATGGACCACCATTGATGCACTCCCAGACATGCAGTGCCACTGGACAGTGCTGACTGTCACAAGTCACGTGCATGGCAGTGATGTCCATGGATGGTGGCCATGCCCTGCTTCCCACCCTGTTACACAGCATGCAATAGTAATCATGGTGTCATGGCACTCACCCTCATCGGGCCATTGTTGTTGGTGGTGGTGGTCCCTGACACACCTGTGTGCTTCATCCTCCTCCCTCTGCAGCCGCTCCTCCATCCACTGCCGCTCATCCACACCTGTGGGAGAAAAAAGGAGAGAAAAACATCAGTACAATCCCAAAGCAAAGTCCCCCTGCCCCCAATGTGTGTGCCCACCCAGCCCAGACCCACCCACCCCATACCCTGTAAACACCACCACAGCCAACCCTAGACTATCCCTCCCCTATGTGCTGGACACATAAGACAGTGTTACCCATATGGACAATACAAGTGTGTAGACATATCACCCACCTGGATGAGGCACCATGCCCCTCCTGGCACGTAACCGCAGACAGGCAAGTAGCTCTGGCTCCCTCCTCCTGAGGTCCCCATAATGGTGCCTACACTGCTCCAATGTCTTTCTGCATCCAGTGGCCACCTCCAGGTCAGTGGCCACCTTCTGCCAGACCTGGGTCCTGGCCCTGTCCAGTGCCTCATCTCCAAACAGTGGGCCATAGAGTGGCTCTACAATGGCCACAAGGTTGGCCAGCTCAATGGCACTCTATTGTGGGGCTCTCCTGCATGTCATCTCAACCACTATAGTAGGCAATATGGTGCTCTGCAGCATGGTAACCCACATGGAAATGCTGCACGGTACAGTGCCACCATCCCCTATCGCGCTGTTACCGAACAGTGCGATAGAGGTGCAGCCATGCCCGATGTATGGCGCCAAGGGGTAAAGGTCAGGCACAGGGTCATGGGTCTCTGGTGCAGGGTCACACACAGAGCCTTCGGACGTGTATGCATCTAGTGCGATTGGTTGCCTGTGTGCCAGCGCCACAGTGAACTAATGCGCAGTTGTGCCACAGCGCCATGTAGTGACCCTTGCCATAGTGCCTCTGGCACAATGCTGGCCATGCCCTGCATTGCCTACCATGCACAACACGTCATCAGCATGGCAGATGCCTGCGTAAGCTACCTTGGCATTGCGCAGTGAGGTGTACTATGCATGCCACAGAACTGCGCCATTGGCTCAGCACGTTCAACACAATTGCGCAAAGCGCAATGGTGCGATATTCAGCCGTCATATGCTAATCATCCGATCAGCCATTCAATGGCACAGCAGCGTGATTTGCATCTAATTAAAGTTGCTCCTCACCCAATTTACATGGATTGCACTATATGGATGCGACAATGTTCTGCAGTGGCCATATTCGGTTACTGCAGTTTATTGGTGAGTTGCATGCTGTGTGGGAGTCTGGACTGTGGTATCAGGGACTTGCTTTGTACTGCACAGTCACAGGTAACCACTGTCATCCTTAAAGGCTGAATAATGACCGAGCGAGGTCTGGGTGAGGAGGACTATGATAGTGGGCAGAAGAGGAGACCAAATTTCACCAAGGCCGAGACAGAGGCACTCTTCGAGGCCTACCTTGATCAGGAGCAACTGCTCAGTGGACGGCAGGGCACCCCAAAGGCCCATGCTCCTGCATCGGTGGAGGTGGCACGTGCCATCAACCTGCATGGCAGCCACCAGTGCTTCATGCAGGAGTGTAAGAAGAAGATGGGTACTGACAGGAGGAGGGTGAAGGAGAAGGTGGCTGCCATCAGGGTGGCACGTGCTGCAACAGGCGGGTGCCAGCCGGAGGTGGTGCAGCTGACACCAGCAGAGGACAGGCTTACTGCAAGCATGCAGCACAGTGCCATAGAGGGCATTCCAGGAGGTGGCTTCCAGACAGGTGGTAGCCCATCACTGCATGGTAAGTCATGGTCTGTCGGGGGGCAGGGTAGATCACATGCAGTAACATGACCTTACTTTCTGTTACAGATCCTGCACGTCTGCAGGGGTCAGTGGTGAAGGGCCTGTCCACTGCGGACAGTCATCTGGAGTTGGAGGAGGAACCATCCACCTCCCCAGGTATATGTTGAGCATTGCAACAGTGGGTCCGCCTGGCTGTCCACACTGATATCATTGAGACAGGTGTGGGGGAGGCCCTTCCTGTGTCTCAGCATTCTGGCATCCAAGGATGCCAGCATGCTGTGGCTGTGGCAGAGACCTGCACCAATGATGAAGACACGACCGTCATGGGCAGTGACATGTGTGCGCCACGGAATGGACACACAGCAGGCCAGCTCACGCCCATGGACCTGGCTGGTTCCGACGTGTGTGCCAGTGTGTCAGCACAGTCCCAGGCTGTGCCTGTCAGCAACTGTGGGGCAGCACCGGTGGCTGGTCAGGACAGTGGGACTGTTGTGGCCACAGCGTCAGAACAACTGATCCCTTGGGCACAGCAGGTGGAGGGGCGGAAGCAGCAGTCACCCACTAGGACTGGGGGTTCAGGGTTCAGCGGTGGCATCTGTAGCACCACCTGTGGACTTGTCCATACCTGGTCCTGGTGAGCAGCGCCCACCCTCATGGGGTGCTGAACAGCAGGCCCTTGCATACCCTGAGGGACGGGATGCCGAGGTGGCAGATGACCTCTTTGATGAGCACACCCACCTACTGCAGGCAGCAGTACAGCAGCAGATGCTGCTTGCAACGTCCGTGGAGGCACTGTGTGTGGCTCTGGAGTGGGCCAAGGAGCGACACAGCAGGGACACCGATAGGACCCTGTCACGGATTGACCATTTGTGGGAGGATGTGACCACTGCCATTGATAGGCAAACACAGACGTTCATCGCTGTCATGGCCACAATGGGCACACAGTCCAGTGCCCATACATCGCTCACACCGTGCAGTTCACTATTCACTCCCCAGTCTCGGTGTTGTGTGACACCCACCCTGTCGACGCCTGGTTCAGCTGTGGGCATACTGAGCACTCCTGGTGCAGGTATTTTCGGTGTGCTGTAGACCCCTGTGTGAGCACAGTCATGTTCGCGCAGTGGAACCCCTGGTGGACCATCGGTGCCACCCCATGAGGCCTGTGGTCAGCCTGCCACTGCTGCTGGGTCTTGGTGGGGCTGCCCATGCATCCGAGGCAGATGTGGTACTGTGCCGCAAGACTGACCTGTCTCCTAGCGCGGGCACTGTCTGGTGCTGCCCTGTGTACATTGTGTGTTTCAGTGGGCAGTGCACGGGTGGGTGCCCAGCCCTGCATGCAGACACATGGTCCACCTGTTCACCCCCCTGGCTGCTGTCCACAGGTACATGTGCATGATGATACCTGCATTGCACTGTACACCAAAGTGCGATGGTGCCCAGCCTCTGACACATGCGCATGGACAGTCAGTGGATGTGGTGGCCTGTGGACATGTGTGTTGCTAGTGTTTGCATTCTGGCTCAGTTTTGCACCTGACCCCTGTGCACTTTGTGCCCATTGTGTGTGCGTGTGTGTGTCCGTCCATGTGGCATGTTACTGTTCACCCCTCCCTGGTTGTATGTGTGTGCTTCTGTGCCCTGCCACATCCCTTGCCAGCATGCACCCCTGGTGTGTTTCCATGCGTGTATGTGGGTTGTGCCCTAGCCACTGGTGGTTGCACATGGCACCATGACTTACCTGTGTTGGCTGAAGTGCTCCCGGTGCAGCTGTGCCAGCCAGATCAGTCAGGGGTCCCATCAGCCAAGGGGGGCTTCCCATCTCCATCATCACTGGCGTCACAGGTGTCCCCATCGCTGTCCCCCTCATTGACCTGTACAGCTATCCCACAGTCTCTGGCCATGTTATGCAGGATGCAACAGGCCAGGAATATCCCACAGGCCTTTGAGGGGCTATACTGTAGGGTACCGCCAGAGGTGTCCAGGCAACGGAAATGCACCTTCAGCATCCCAAACACCCTCTCAATGATGTTGCCTGTGGTGGTATGTGCCTCATTGAAGCATTCCTGTGATGGGGTCATGGGCCGCTGGTAGGGTGTGAGTAGCCAGGGATGGAGTGGGTATCCACAGTCACCTGTGTGGAGATAGTGGAGGTTAGTGTCTTGTTCAGCCACAGACTGCCCCAAGCCTGTGAGCCACAACCATAGCACCTCTGGCCATACCCCCCCTTGCCCATGACATGTCAGTTCTACATACATACTCACCCACTAGATGACCTGTGGGGATGTCCCCACTCTCGAATCGGTGGCACAGTGCCGACTGGTGCCAGATGAAGGAATCATGTGCTCACCCAGGGTGTGTGGCACAGACATTGATGATGTGCCCACCGACATCACACACCACCTGGCAGTTGACACTGGCATATCCCTTACGATTCATGTAGGTGGCTCCATCAGGGCCTGGTGATGTGCGTATGGCCACATGGGTGCAGTCTATCATCCCTAGCATGCCAGGCATACGTGCTACCCTGTGGAGCTCCTGTATGTTTGCTGTGCGCTCCGCCACAGTGCTGGGGAAATAGATGTACTACGCAGCATGTGGCAGCAGTGTGCTGAGGAATTGGGTGAGGATACATGACATGGCTGACTGTGTTATGCCTGTGGTGTCCCCTGTTGGTCTCTGGAAGGTACCTGTGGTGAGCAAGCACATGCAGGCTGTTACCTTTGTCTCCACTGACAGAGCATGACTCTGTCGTGTGGGTGCCTGCATCACATCACTGCACAGCTCACAGAGCCGCCTCAGTATTGCCCTGTTCAGGTGGTACCAGCCCACAATCTCAATATCTGTGTACAGCTCAAAGCTGGAGTGGGCTCGGTACTGCCTGTTGGGGGCATACCGCCGACGGGCCCTTCTCCACGGCCACGTCCCCCTGCAGCATGCCTTCTTACCCCCCTCATTACGGCATCCATGTGGAAGGTGGCACTGTCCATGTCCCTGGCTTGTGTTCCCCCACAGAAGCTGTTGCTTTGTTCACCCAGCTGTCCTGACTGCTACATCTCCTGCACCGAGTACACCTACTGGCCTCTGCTTTCTGTGGCCCCACACACCTTCCTTTGCCCCTCTTGTGTGGTGTGGTTTCCCTGGCCTGCCCTCTTTTGTGCTGTTTTCCTGTGCCTGTCTCTGTCTCTGTCTCATGTGGCTTCCCTGTAGCGTTCTTGTTCCTCTTCCTTGCTCCTTTTTATTTTTGCCTCATTTCCGCTATGGCGCAACTTCCGCCTGCTCCACTGTTGTGCATTGCGCAAGTCTTTGAACATCGCACTTCACCCTTTATGCATGGTTCCTCCCCCTTCAGTTGCGCATGCCTTCATTATCATTGCACTGTTGCCCAGCATGTTTTCAGTGGCGCAACTGCCTCCTGCTGAATATCACAGAATGGCGCATTTTCTGACTTTCGCTGGCGCAACCCTATTGGGCATTCTGCAACCCTTTTGAATATCCAGTCCTTTATTTATAAAGTTTAATTTCATTTGAAGGCCACTTTTCATTAATGATAACACTAAATCATCTGCATGGACTAGAACTGCAGTTCCATGCTGCTTCACTTTAGGTGTATTTAAGTCAAGCTGAGCTATATCTCTTAGCATTCGATCAATATACAAGGCAGACAAAACAGGGGCCATCACACATCTCTGTCTAACCCCTTTATTTTAAATGCAGGCATTAACTGACCCCCTACTCTCAAACAATCTTTGGGCCAGTTATCAGAATAAAGACTATGTATAATGTTTACTAAAGCCTTATCTATTCCCTTTTTGTTCATCTGGGACTAAAACACTTTTCTTGATATGGAATCGAAGGCTGTAGAATAATCAATAAATGCTGCAATGCTGCTAAATCTTTGTTTTCTTATCTTAACATACTTCTCTAACAAGTGATGCAGAATGAAAACATTATCCATGGCTGAATAGCCTGATCTAAATCTGGCCTGAAAAGGGGATACGCCTCCATTTAATGTAATTTGATCATTCAATCGCTTCAAAACAACTTGACATTTTTTTTTTAGATTAACATCCAGCAGACTAAAAGGAGGATACATAGCTGGATTTGTTTGTCTCCTTTCTTATGTAATGGTATGATATTTGCCCCTTTCCAGGATACAAAATATTTGGATTATTTTATACATTTATTATACAGAAGTGTTAAAGATTTACACCATGACCCAGTAAGACTATGCCAGACCTCAGTAGGCACGCAGTCAGGTCCTGGGGCTTTGTGTAGTCTTAATGAGTTAATAGATCTGCATACTTCTTCTGTAGTGATTAATACAGTAGAGCAACCTTCATTCTCATTACTTAAGCCATCATCAACTTCTAAAGGATCATAAAACATTTGTTTAAAGTAAGTTATCCAATCTGTTTCTGAAATATAGGAGTCTAATGAGCCACTATAGTTGTTGGTCCCTTTTGCTACTAATAGCCAGACTTTCTTGCTATCCTTTTGCACAACTGTGTCTAACATCTGTTCCCACAGTTTTTTATGACATACAGCTTGTTTTTCTTTCAACAGTGTTTTGTACTTTCTTCTTTTATTGCTGATATCCTTTGAGTCCTTTTTACTCAGAGTTTTCTTATATTTTTTAACTAATTTCCTAAGTATAGTTTTAAAATTCCTGCAATCCATATCAAACCAGCTGTCCTTTATTTTGTTCTGGTTGGTTATTGACAAGGGCTTTTCCAGAACACTTTGTATCTCCATTGCTGACATTGTGAAGGCATTCAGAAGTTTATCTAATAAATACTTGTGTAACCAATTGGCCTCTTTATTAATAATTGAATTAGATAGTACATTACAAATAATTGGTTCTGAATCTAAATTTGAGATGATCCGCTTTCTTGCCCTTATTTGTGTAAACAAACATAATTCTGACTGAATGGGGTCAAGTGATGGCTGCCTGAGGGAGAACAGCGTGCCTCCATTGCTCCTTGCTTCACCCGCAAACTCTGATTTGACTCACCCTAAGAGTCTTAACTGATGCCAGATACAGCACTCTAACCCCCTGGAACATTGTGGTATGAGAATCGGTGTCCAGATTATGGAAATAGAAATGAAAAAGGCTCATCCATGCCACTCTCCTCCTCCTCCCATGCTTGAAAAGGTTGAGGCCACAAAGAGGCTTAAACAGCAGGCCTCCAGCTCGCTCAAGAATCCACCCGGCCACACAGCACACTCAGAGGAATGGTTCCTTGAAATAATGCAGCCTATGCAGGGGACCATCTCTGTCATGTTGGCAGATCTCCAGCAGATCTGTTCCTCAGTCAAATCACTTTCAATGCAGGTCAGAGATTCGGAGGCACGGCTCACTTCTGTAGAGAAATGGCAAGGGAGAACTGACCAGGACACCACAAACATGAAACGCAGGCTTAAGAAATTAGAAGAAACATTTGATAATTTGGAGGGGTGCAGTCGGTGCAACCATTTGATGATTCTTAGACTACCTGAGAAAGAAGAGGCCAATATGCCAATACCATTTCTTCAGATGTTCTGTGATAAAATTGCTAGACCGTCACCAAATGGCACCATGTATGTTATTGAGAGGGTTTATCACTCAATTCACTTTTCCCTACCTTCTGGCATTCCCCTCAACCTCTGATTTTTAAGTTATTACATTTTCAAGACAAGCAGCATATCTTAACTAAAACTAAAGAGATTCAACAGCTGCAATGGGAGGTACGTAAAATACGGATCGCTCAAGATCTGCCACTGACAGTTCAGGCTAAGAGACAAGAACTCCATCCCATTGTTTCTAAGCTGATAGCAACTGGGGAACTGTTCATGGTCAGATACCCAGCCATGCTACAAGTGAAACATGTTTCACAGTTGGTCTCTTTCAGTACTCCAGAGCAAGCAGTAATTGAGCTAAAGACTCTGCTACATGACTTGTTTAAGTGAAAGCCCCTCCCGTATCTAATGGGGCATTTATCTTCTCGAGGGCACAGTGAGTACCTGGTGGCTTTTAACTGCTGTTTCCAGCTTTGGTGGTTTTTTCCTATCCTTCATTAGCCCTGGTATGTTATTGGGTTGAACTCTTGCACCATTGTTTTAGGGTCTGATTGAGTGGAGTGTCATTCTGCCACAGATAACTGTGCTGTTACTAAAGCTGCTAACAACAATGAGTGATGGGCCTAACTACTTTGTGCCATGAACTAGGCCTGGATGTCTCAGCCTACTCCTACTCTGTCAGCAGGGGTTAGTAAACCCTTTGTGTAGTAGCAACAGTGACCCTTTTTTACCTCCACTGGAGTTAAAGATGGGCATGGTTTCCTTTTTTATTTTCTCCTAGCAAAGGAAATTTATGGTTTCTTTCAATGTTCCTTCTAATGGGTTTCCCTGATTGTAAATGGGGAAGCTGGACATAAACTGATGTTTAACTGTGGCCTAGTTGACTTTGTCTAATTAAAGTTACCCAGAATTATATTAGTCTGAGAGTTGAAATGGACTGCTGCTCCTTTATCTTTAAAGCCAGAAGGACTAGCACCCAGAAGATGTGATGACAGACTATTCCAAGCAGAGGGTACTTAATTCATATAGTTTAGGTAGAAGCAGTGTTTACAATAAGAAGTTAATTACCTAAGGGTATTTGTTTAAAGTTAAGTCGTCTCGTTACTTACTACCTTAGGTTATATTGCTGTTTACACCAAACTGTTTGGGGGGGTCATGATTGTGGGCTCTCTTAGCTTAGCTTTGAAAACATCACCTGATGGTGTATTGAAGGTGATGCAGTTAGTTAGAACTGGAGATAAATAGAGTAGAGTTATTTGTGTTTTAATGTTATTCATGTTGTAGGTTTTTGTGGGGAAGAGTTTGGGAGAGGGTTATTGCTATTAATGTTGTATGACTCTGCACTATGGATTTTTGGTAGGCAGGGGGAAAATAAGTGCCACACTAGTATAACCCTTAAGTCACTTTTTGTCCCATGAGACAGCTGGTGGTTCCTGTTTATAGAATGAGCGAAAAATAAAAAAATGAACGTCACTATTAATGTTAATCTTCAAAGTTGTTTTTCTTTATTTTCTTCTGACAAAAGGAAAGGACAACAGTTTTGTGGTAAAATCCACTTCATCAGGCCCTTACTGTTTTGCATTTCTAAAACATAAAAAATAAAAGAAAAGTTTTTAATTTCATTGGTATTAATTGCCAGATGTTAATTTTGTTCTCTATACCTATGAGCCATTAATACTGTTACAGTGCAAACACATTTCCTTTATTTATCTACAAAAGATTTTTGTTAGTTTCTTTTATCCCTTAAAAATAGTACACCTTATTTTATTTAAAGATCACCTAACTCATTATCACACTGCATATAATCACAACATAGACACCGGTGCATCCATGGACCCCTTATAATATTCATTGATTAGTTCTATACATCAATTACATGTCCATTTTCAAAATTCAGTGACTTCGAATAACACCATTTAGTGAAAAAAGTAATTTATACCTTAAACAGTGTTTCAAATATTCTTAATCCAATTTCTTTTTTACAAGGAGTACTCGCAGCTAAAAGGTTCAGAAAAAAATACTAATAAAGGGGAAATAGAGGCTCATTAATCAAATTGATACAATCTTCCTTTTAAGCTAAATAATAAAATCATCCTACTCACTTTCAAAAAATACAGAGTGTATGCTGCAGCCTGCTAGCAGTCATTAAGGATGTTCTTGTATTTCTTTATTTTAAAAGAACAAATGTTCTATTATTTATTTAAACAACAAGATTCCACCCTTTGTTTTAACTGAAAAAGGAATGCTTACTTGTATAGATATTGCGATCAAAGGATCGCTAAATCTCACTCCCTAAGTGGGCTATTAATCTCTGATAACTGCTGCTTCTCTGTGCTCTAAAACTAAATAAATCCATCAAGTTTTAGATATAAAATATTTCAAAAGCCTATGTAATGAGCTAGGAAAAACACTTGCATATTTTTTATTTTCTTTTAATAGCATTCAATGCCATGTCTCGCTCAGTTTCCATTCTAATAATAGCTGTAATTGCTACCACATTTCTGCTCTCCATAAGCTCAAACTCACAAACAGAGAATTCTTTTAACATTTTTTAACCGCACTGTGCTCTCAATACCAATGTTCTAAGTTAGAAAACATTCTTGTCGTAAGCTAAAAAAGCACTTGCTTACTTTCAATTTTCTTTACAACATTCCGTTCATGCCTCACTCCATTCTCTAGCTAAAGGAGCTGCAATTATTACTGCGTCTTTGCGCTCTGCAGACACAAAAAAGAGGGAACTTTTTTAGACACAGAATCTGATAGAAATCAGTGTTCTGAGCTCTCAGCCAACTTCTGAATTTCTTCTAATGGTGTGCTACTGCCTCACTCTATCGTTTCTAACTAAATGCAGCTGTCTGTTCCACATTTAAATATCGTGATCAGTGGGGGGAGAATGAGACATCATGAAATGATGTCAGCCTGCCAGCTCCAATCTCTGGAAAGCTTCTGGCTATCAAAAGATATTAGAAGCAGCTTGAAGTGTAGAGCTAAGGTGGAAATGCTGAAATAAGCTGCACTGGCTGCTCACAGTGCCAGGGGTTCTTCCCCCACCAAGGGAATTAAAAATCCCAATCACTATTTTTAATATAAATTGTTTCTAAATTACAGTATTAGAACTTCAAAAAAATATATAAGGAACTGATCCTACAAGGAGGTAACCAGTGTTGGTTTGTCAGTATAAACAATTTTGATTAAATAATATATTAACTAGTATATACTTATACAGTGTTATGGACAAAGAATGAAGCACAAATACTCTTCTAGGAAAACACACCCCATGTTGGTGTTGCATCATCATCAATTAGGCTTGAAAGCATCCCTTTGCCTTAAATCTGCTTAAAGGCATCCCTTTGTCTTATGTTCTTTAGGTTAGTAGAGTCTGATCCCACCATTATATTTATATTTCCTATCACTCAAAAGTTTAAAAATGATTAGTCCATTCCCACTATTAAAATGATCTCTCTTGTGTTCTTCACACATCACAGACCCAACATTTTCATATATTGTCATATATGTATTACTTTAGCCAAAACCTCAGTTAAATATTTGATGCAATCTCCACCATGGTGTTGTTATTTTTTTATGTTACCTAAAGAAATATAAGTCAAAAATAACTGTTTATAACTGTTTATAGAACCTCAGGACCACTCTTTGACTAGTTAAATGGGAGGCCCTTACACTTTCCTCAGGTAGAACATTAAAGGGGCCCAAGACAGGCGTAAGAGGAGGGTAATTCTACTCCATCTCCAACACCTCAAAGCAGGAATAGTTTATTTACAAGAGATGCATCTTTGGAGGGAAGATGTCTTCCTTTTCAGAAGAAAATGGGTGGAGCAGCTTTTCGGCTTTGGTACCTCCTCGAAACAGGGAGGGGTTGCAATATTAATTGCGAAAACAGTCCCTTCTAAATTGGTACATGAATGCTAGGATTCAAATGGACTTTATATTAATTTTCAGGGTATCTTAGAATCTTATCCATTCCTGTTAGGCTCCATTTATGGACCAAACACAGACTCACCTCAATTGTTCACTCAGTTGCTGACCTTACTTGTCTCAGACCCTCCTAAATTAACTATTCTGAGAGGAGACTGGAATTTGGTTCCACAGACTGACCTAGATAGATCACTTCACAGGAGACAAGGACTAACTCCAACTCAATGGATCCTGAGAGATCTCATGAAGGGCACTTGGACCATAGATGTTGGGTGTATCTTAAACCCTGCAGAAAGACAATAAACCTATGTTTCCCCTCCACATAGAACATTTTCCCAAATTGACTATTTTTTCATTAGTTCCTTTGGCCTCCAGGGCATTTTGAATGCCACAATACATGCTAGGGTCTTGTTAGATCATCCCCCCCATCGGTATTTCTTATCTGCTGGTGCCTGGGGTCAAACAAGACTCTATATGGCATTTAAATACCCACCACTTACAAACCCCTTCGTCCCTTATTCATATCCAAGACTTTATTACCTCTTTCCTGGAGACTAATATAGACTCTGTGGATAGAATAGATACCACTTGGACTGCCCTCAAGTGTGACCTGTGTGGTGAGTTTATATGTCTAGCAGTAATCCAGACCAGTAAATCCCGGGATCAACTAGATTCACTGCTTACTGAAATCACCCACTTAGAACACTCTCTCAATCATTCATCCAGTGCATCAGACTGGGCTAACCCTCACCGTTTGAAGTCGCAGTTACATAGAAACAGACTTTGACAGCAGATAAGGACCACTTGGCCCACCTAGTCTGCCCATTTCCCTACCTACAGGATAAGCTGCAGATCCTAGTTAACCAACACCCTATTTCTTCCTACGCCCCTCAAGAATTGCCTTCTGTCTGTCCCATGCATCCTTGAGTTCTCTAACAGTTTAAGACCCACAACCTCCTCAAGAAGGCTGTTCCATGCATACACAACCTTCACTGTGAAAAAATAGTTTCTCACATTGCCCCTGAGCCATCCCTCTTCTATCTTCAAATTGTATCCCCTTGTTCTTGTACATTTCTTTTTTCTGAAAGATGCTGCCCTCTTGGACTTTGTTGATTCCACTGAGGTACTTAAAAGTTTATATCATGTCCCCCCTCTCCCTCTTTTCCTCAAGGGTATATGTAGTAAGCTCCTTCAGTCTCTCCTCATATGGCTTATCTTGCAGACCCTGCACCATTGTTGTTGCTCTCCTCTGGACTGCCTCCATCCTGTCTATGTTCTTGCAGAGATGGGGTCTCCAGAACTGGATGCAGTACTCCAGATGGGGTCTCACCAACTGTCTGTAGAGAGGGATAACAACTTCCTGTTTTCTGCTGGTGAAGTCTCCCCCTATATATCCCAGTATCCCTCCAGCCCTCCCTACTGCCTTCTCACATTGCTTGCCAACCTTAAGGTCATCTGATATGATTACCCCCAGGTTTCTTTCCAATTTTTTTGTTGTTATTACCTCCCCCCAATTGTGTAATCTTCCCCTGGGTTTTTGTTTCCCAGGTGCATTAGTTTGCACTTCTTTGCATTGAATCCAAGCTGCCATACCTCCAACCTTGCCAAGCCCCTTTTCATCCTTCCCACACCTCCTTGTGTATCAACCCTGTTGCAGATCTTTGTGTCATCTGTAAAGAGGCATACTTTGCCTTCCAGTCCATCTGCAATGTCACCTATAAAGACATTAATAAAGACTGGACCCAGTACTGAACCCTGCAGTACCCCACTAGTAACCCACCTTTCTTCAGAGTGGACTCAGTTTACAATTACCTTCTGTGTCCTGTTGTCCAGCCAATGTCTTACCCAGGCTACCACCCTGGGACCCACTCCCAGGCTGGTTAATTTGTTTATTAATCTTTTGTGTGGGACTGTGTCAAATGCCTTGCTAAAGTCTAGGTAGGCCATATCCACAGCCCCTCCCTGGTCTACTACTTTGGTCACCCAGTCAAAGAAATCAATTAGATTCATCTGACATTACCTTCCCACTGTGAACCCATGCTGCCATGGGTCCTGTGCCCCTCTGCCCTCTAGGTACTCAAGAATTCTTTCCTTCAGAAGTGATTCCATCACTTTCCCTACCACACAGGTCAAACTGACAGGTCTGTAGTTTCCTGCCTCTGTCTTGCTTCCACTTTTGTGAAGGGGAATCACATCCACCTTCCTCCAGTCCTCAGGTACCACACCATCTTCCCATGATTTGTTAAAAAGGGTAGTCAGTGGTGTCACTAGTACTCCACTAATTCTTTTAGAATGCTGGGGTGAATCCCCTCAGGCCCTATTGCTTTATCCACCTTCAGTTTTAGGAGTTCTTTCAGAACCCTTTCTTCTGTGAAAGGACTGGGATCAACCCCCCTATCCAGAGTGCTTTAGTTAATTGGATTAGGTACCTCCCCTTTCTCCTCTTTTGTGAATGCTGAGCAGAAGTATTCGTTCAGTAGTTCTCTGACCTTTTGGCAGAGAAGGCTGAGTTTGCCTTGCATTGTACTAAATGAAAGTACCTAGAATCTGTGGAAAGGGCTGGGAAACCTTTAGCACTCAGGTTACAGAAAGCAGAAAACACAAGGTTTATACCCAGCCTCCACCCATGAAGAGGTGAAGCTGTAATCACCGACTCCAAAGAAATAGCTTCTGTTTTCAGAAGATATTTCCAGGCTCTCTATTTAATATGTCCCTTTCTTTCAGGTGGGAGAGGAGTTTCACACCAGTCCAGCCTTTTGTCTGTCCTCGAATATTTTTTTTCATGAGTGGGGCATAGATGTCACAGATGGAGCTAAATCCCTTAATGAAGTAACTGAGGGCCTGATCAAGGTAGACGCCAGGTCAAAAGGAGTCCAGTCATGCAAGGCAAGGGCTGATTTGAGGGCTCCAAGTTTACACTTCCTCAAGACACTGCTTTCAATGAGGATGGGTGGGCTTTTGGTAAATTTATTAGACCACAGGTAGGTGATTGGGGAGTGGTCACTTAGCATGTCTGGGAGAACCTTGATCTCAGAGATCCAGGATGGTGATCTTGCAAGGACCCAGTCAAGGAAGGTACTGTTTCCTGTCTTATAGTTTTGCCTGGTGGGGCAGGTGACAAGTTGTGTCAGGTTGGAGGTGGCAATCAGATCCCTGAAAGGAGTAGCCTGCTTTCCATCCCAGTTTATGTTAAAGTCCCCGGTAATGACAAGCTCCATCCCCTTTGGAAGGCAGATGATAACATCCATAATTGTGGGAAGACCTGCTGTAGCTTTCTTGGGAGTAGGTAGATTGTGGCAAGGATGATAGTTTTGCCATTCTGACTGACCTGTACCTTTATCATTATTATCTCATTGTCCTCAGCCACCCTGGTTCCAGGGAGGATGGAGTACTGCAGAGAGTCCCCGGCATAGATGAGGCATCCCAGGCTCTCTTGCCTATTCTATCAATCCTGTATGCTTGGAAGCCTTTGAGGGCAACTTCACTATCTTTAATTCTACTGGACAACCAGGTCTCCATTAGGTAGAGGATGTCAGGGGTATGGAGGGCCATCCATGCCTATAGTTGGTCAAATTTTGAGGTTAAACTGCAGATGTTCGGTGAGGCTAGTTTTAGACCTTTAACCTTATGAGCACCAGGTCCCATTGAAGTGAGTGGGCCTGGGTTCGAGTGAATGTTGTCAGAGAGAAGCAGGAGCATAAAGATGACCTTTCTGGCAGAAAGGTTTATGCTAAATTTGGCTTGTACCTTCCACTGCCGAGGCTTCAGATGAGTCAGGTAGTTGGACAGTGGTTTAATTATTGGGGTATAGCTAACTGTTTCTACCCCTATGCTACGGGCGGACATATGGCCACCCATGTTTGTAGGTTATTGATGAGTGAGTCACTGCCCACAGCCAAGTGAGGCTGTTTTTGAAGGTGCATAATACAGCCATGCACTACTCAGTAGTGGTTCACAGGGTGGAAGCAGCGGCCCCGTTAGGCATCTGGTGTGGGCTGTACTAAGCCAAGTAGCAAGGAGCAGAAGTAGATAGCACCCTTCTATAGAGGACATGGCAGCTTGATTCAGTCATCAAGCCTGACACACTGGTGCCAAAGAGAGGCTTTTAAGTTAACAACTGTATTTGGTATTTTTTAGAGAGAGCTAGTAGGAGGACTTACACTAGACAGGGAAAGTGCTTTGCAAGAGACAGTGATGCTGTCACTTTAAGCTCCGGCAGCTGCCTGGCAGTAGGCTGAAGGAGTAAGCTAGTAAACTGGGCAGGGTTTAAGTGTATTTAAACAAGATCAGGGGTGGGGGTTGGTGGGAGTGCTGAAAAATTAGGCAGCTTGGGCTCCTGTCCTGGAGATAATCAGTCCCCGAGGACAAGTCCTTGCCTGAGCTTCTGTGAGTGGCTGGTGGCTTCATACCTGGACCACAGATGGCAGTCTGACAGGTTGGGATGTCACAGAACCATGGCTGTGGCTCTTGGACTATCTGAAAAGAGAAGGACAGAGGGAAATTAAATAAGAGAGGCAGGGGGGTGTGGCTGCTCATGGAGCTAAAAAGAAATGCAAAATGGCTTAAACAGGGGGTGTGTTGCAGACCAAAATGTTAGGCAAGGTGCTGCAATGTCTGAAAGAGCAAGAACAGGGCTAATTAAAACACAATACCAGAGTAAAAAGGTGAAAAAAGGGTGGTTCAATACCCAAGCTGAGATGGCTACTATGTCTTATGAGGGACCACTCTACTGGTACTTAGACTAAGTCAGCAAACTTGAACTCTAAAATGCTAGCATGACAGTATTAACAGAAATCAAAATCCAGTAAAATATAATTCAAGCATTAACAGTACAGCGCTATATGGAGCCAATCAGAGTGCTCCTGGGGATAACTGCAGCCAATGGGTCACAGCAGTAACAGACATCAGATTTAAACCCAGAAACAACTGTCCTCATGTAAAAAAAGAAAAATCAGGCAGCTAGGGCTCATGTCCTGGAGGTAATCAGTCCTCGAGGGTGATTCCATACCTAAGCTTCTGTGAGGGGCTGGTCAGGTTCATCAAAGAACAACAGCTGTGGCTCTCAGACTACCTGAGCTTCTGTGAGGTGCTGGTGGCTTCAGACCTGGACTGTGGATGGCAGTCTTGTAGGTCGGGTTCATCAGAGAACCACAGCTGTGGCTCTTGGACTATCTGAGCTTCTGTGAGGGTCTGGTGGCTTCAGACCTGGACTGTGGATGGCAGTCTGGCAGGTCAGGTTCATCAGAGAACCACAGCTGTGGCTCTCAGACTACATGAGCTTCTGTGAAGGGCTGGTGACTTCAGACCTGGATTGTAGATGGCAGTCTGGCAGGTCAGGTTCATCAGAGAACCATGGCTGTGGCTTTCGGACTACCTGAGCTTCTGTGAGGGGCTGGTGGCTTCAGACCTGGACCATGGATGACAGTCTGACAGGTCTGGTACATCAGATAACCATGGCTGTGGCTCATCCGAGAACCACAGCTGTGGCTCTCAGACTACCTGAGCTTCTGTGAGCGGCTGGTGGCTTCAGATCTGGACTGCAGATGGCAGTCTGGCAGGTCAAATTCATCAGAGAAAAATGGCTGTGGCTCTTGGACTAACTGAGCTTCTGTGAGGAGCTGGTGGCATCAGATCTGGACCATGGATGGCAGTCTGGCAGGTAGGGTTCATCAGAGAACCACAGCTGTGGCTCTCAGACCACCTGAGCTTCTGTGAGGGGCTTGTGGCTTCAGACCTGGACTGTGGATGGCAGTCTGGCAGGTTGGGTTCATCGGAGAACCATGGCTGTGGTTCTCAGACTACCTGAGCATCTGTGAAGGGCTTGTGACTTCAGTTCTTGACCACGGATGGCAGTCTGGCAGGTTGGGTTCATCAGGGAACCATGGCTGTGGATCTTGGACTACCTGAGCTTCTGTGAGGGGCTGATGACTTCAGATCTGGACCACGGATGGCAGTCTGGCAGGTCAAGTTCATCAAAGAATGATGGCTGTGGATCTCAGACTACCTAAAGAACATTGCAGAACTAATTGCATCTCTTATAGTTGATATTTTTCAAGACTCTCTGGATACAGGTGCAATAGTTGAGGACTGGGGTATGGCGCATGTGATACCCATTTTTAAGAAGGGGGATAGAGGAGGTGTGGGGAATTACAGATCAGTTAGTATTACACCAATATTATGTAAGAAGGTGAAAAGCATAATAAATGATCAACTTATGGAACATCTTCATAAAAAGGGACAATTAGATCCATTTCAGCATGGGTTCAGGGAAGGGAGATCATGCCTTACAGGCTTAAATGACTATTTTGAGCCAGTGAGTAGGGCTATGGACAAAGGAATTCCAGTGGATGTCTTATATACGGACTTCGCTCATGCCTTTGACACAATATCTCATAGGAAACTGTTGGACCTCAGCTCACTTGCAACTTTGAAAGAGAACTTTCTGTACTTTCCAGTTTTGCCATGCTCAACTGCCAGCATAAATAGCCTATGGAGAGTGATGCCACCTATGTTGTAAGCTGCTAGGCCAGTTGGAGCACACACTATGACAGATGTTGATGTATCAGTAACTCTACGTACACCTGTACTTATTAATACTGGGTATAGAGAGAAAGGAGGCTAGCAAACCCATAAAATCACTCCCCACCTTAGTGGGACCATCATTGCCCATTTAATAATAGCCAATTGTCAACCTGTTTTTAAAACATTTCACTCAAATAACTATCTACAATTTTACTAGGTAATATGTTCCAGATCCTGGTGGTTCCATTAAGGAATGAATAGTATTCACTGTTCTTTTTAGCAGTTTCCACTTTAATATGCCTTTTATGCCCCGTAAGACCAACTGTCTTCTCCTGTAGCTCTATTTTTATTTCCTTCATTAGTTCTTGGCCATTCATAATGTTAAAAAGCATCATTAAGTTGCCTCTGTTTCTTCTCATTTCCAAGGTGAATAAACCTCTTCTATTGATCTCTCTTCATAATGAAATGCCTTCATAGAGACTACCATTTTGATAAACCTCATTTGCATCATTTCCACTCTTACTATTTCATTTATAAGGATTCCATAGTTGGGACCCATAATCTAAATGCGGTCTGACATGTTTTATACAGTGGAATTAGACAGCCTTTAGATTTATTGATAAATCTTCTTTTAATACTCTTAATCATACAATTAACTTTGGTTATAACCTTTGTTAGATGCAGTTTAAACCCCAAGTTATTATATACAGTATTCTTTTCCTTTTCACACTCAGCTGTTGCCAGCTCACCCCCATTTAGTATATAAGATTGTAACAAATTATTTTTCCCTAAATGCATACATGAACATTTCTGAGTGCTAAGCGGCATACCATTACTGTTTGCCCATCCTTCAATTTCCCTAAGATCATTTACCAAGTCCATATGCTGACTACATGTTCAAACTGGACGACCCATCTTAATATTGTCTGCAAATTTTATTAAGATGTTTTTGATATTCACCTGTATGTCACTGATATACAAAGAAAACAGAACTGGTCCCAATACCAGTCCCTGTGGTACCCCACTGGTAACATCCACAGGTTCAGAGCCTGTACCCTGGACTCTAACTACCTAATGTATATAATTCAACCAATTATTACTCTATGTCATTATCCTAATATCAATTCCCAGTGTGCTCAGTTTATTAATCAGATTATGATGTGGCACTTTATTGGTTGAAAAAATGGTATGGAGCACAGGGGTTTGGCTTCATTGGGGACTGGGTTTCCACCTGGAGGGACACTAGCCTATACTGGCAGGATGGTCTGCATCTGTCCAGGAAGGGAACAAGTCTTTTGAGAAATTGGTTTAAGTGCTTCATTGGCAAGCTTTTAAACTAGTCAAGGGGGGAGGCACTGATAAGCAGCAGGAAAATCCAAGCCTCTCCCTACAAAACAGGGTACTAAATGAGAAAAAGACAGAGGTAGAAAGGTCAGTGGGGGATGCTGCAACATAAGGTAAAGCCATCAAAAAATGAAAAGCAATGAGTACCAATGCCCGTAGTCTGAGTAACAAGCTTCCTGAATTAGTGGCCTTGATGGAGGAGGAACATCTGGATATCATGGCAGTCACAGAAACATTGTTCACACAAAACCATGACTGGGATGTAAACATACCAGGATACACTATCTACAGGAGGGACAGAGAGGGTAAAAGAGGAGGAGGAGTAGCTCTTTACATAAGGGAAGGAATCAAAGCAACAGAACAAAAGGGAAAACAGGGAGGAGAAGAAGCACTGTGGGTAAATTTGGAGACCAGCAATGGCACCACAATCTGCACAGGGGGTGTATACAGACCCCCTTCTCAGGTGGATGAAATGGAAAAGGAAATGATAGAAAATATACTTAGTATGGCAGAAAAAGGGGAGATATTGCTGATGGGTGATCTGAATATGCCAGATGTTAACTGGAGTGCAGTTGCAGCAGCCACTTCGAAGAGTGGGGTTATTCTAGATGCCCTACAGGGGGCATGCCTTAGACAACTAGTATTGGAGCCCACTCGAGAGGAGCAATCTTAGACCTGGTTCTCTCAAATGGAGATGAGAGAGGATCACAGATGTAGAAGTGGGTAGCCATCTGGGAACTAGCTACCATCGAACAGTATGGTTCTAATAAACACAGCAACAGAGTCAAGCCATACAAGGCAAAGGTACTGGACTTTAGGAGGTTGACTTTGCCAAATAAGGTGAAGTGCCTAAGGAATGCACTAGCAAATGGGCAGGAAGGAGGGGTGGAAGAACAATGGGAATAATAAAAACTGCCATCACAGAGGTAACAAGCCTTTGTGTGAAGCAAATAAACAAAACTAAATGATGTAAGAAACTACTATGGTTCTCAAAGGAAGTGGCAGTGAAGGTTCAAGAGAAAAAGAAAGCTTTCAGGAAGTACAAGGAATCACAGAAGGAACAGGACAGAGAACTGTATCAGTTAAAGCAAAAGGAAGCTGGGAAAACAGTCAGAACAGCAAAGGCCCAAACTGAGTAAAAGATAGCCAACTCAGTTAAGAAGGGGGATAAAACCTTTTATAGGTACATCAGGGAGCGAAGGAAGACCAAGGGAGGGATAGTGATGCTTAATATAGGGGGGAGGGTGGGCAGAGGGTGATTGTGAAAAGGCAGAGATACTAAACAAATATTTTTGCTCAGTATTTACAAAGGAAGAGGGGGAGGTGCCTAAAACAAACAATAGAAACACTCTGGATACAGAAGTTGATACCAGCCCATTTACAGAAGAAAGGGTTCTGAAAGAACTCTTAAAACTGAAGGTGGACAAAGCAATGGGGCCTGATGGGGTTCATCCCAGAATTCTAAAAGAACTAAGGGTAGAACTAGTGACACCACTGACTACCCTGTTTAACAAATCATGGGAGGATGGGGTGGTACCCGAGGACTGGAGGAGGGCAGATGTGATTCCCTTCACAAAAGTGGCAGCAAGGCAGAAGCAGGAAACTACAGACCTGTTAGTTTAACCTCAGTGGTAGGGAAAATGATGGAATCACTTCTAAAGGAAAGAATTGTTGAGAATCTAGAGGCCAGAGGAGCACAAGACCCAAGGCAGCATGGATTCACAGCAGGAAGATCATGTCAGACAAATCGGATAGATTTCTTTGACTGGGTGACCAAAGTAGTAGATCCGGAAGGGGCTGTGGACATGGCCTACCTAGACTTTAGCAAGGCATTTGACACAGTCCCACACAAAAGACTAATATACAAGTTAGCTAGCCTGGGAATGGGTCCCAAGATGACAGCCTGGGTAAAAATTGGCTGGAGAATAGGACACAGAGTAATAGTAAATGTAGTCACTCTGAAGAAAGGGGGTTACTAGTGGGGTACTGCAGGGTTCAGTATTAGGACGGTCCTCTTCAATGTCTTTATAAGCGACATTGCAGAGGGACTGGAAGAAAAATATGTCTCTTTGCAGATGATACAAAGATCTGCAACAGAGTTGATGCACATGGTGGGGTGGAAAGGATGAAAAGGGACTTGGCAAGGTTAGAGGAATGGTCAAATGTATGGCAGCTTAGATTCAATGCTAAGAAGTGCAAGGTAATGCACCTGGAAATAAAAACCAGGGAAGAGTACACAATAGGGTGAGAAACTAACAACAACAAAAATGGAAAGGGACCTGGGGTAGTCATATCAGGTGACTTAAAGGTGGGCAAGCAATGTGAGGGCAGCAAGGAGGGCTGGGGGGATACTGGGATGAGTAGGGAGAGGCATCACCAGTAGAAAACAGGAAGTTATTATCCCTCTGTACAGACAGCTGGTCAGACCCCATCTGGAGTACTGCGTGCAGTTCTGGAGACCCAGTCTTCGCAAAGATATAGACAGGATGGAAGCTGTCCAGAGGAGGGCAACTAAAATGGTGCAGAGTCTGCACCGGAAGACATATGAAGAGAGACTTAAGGAGCTTAATATGTATAGCCTCGAGGAAAGGAGGGAGAGGGGGGACATGATAGAAACTTTCAAGTACCTCAAGGGAATCAACAAAGTCCAAGAAGAAGAGACAGAGCAGGCAGGAAGGGAGGAGGAGTGGCACTGTATGTGAAAAATGACATAAGGGCCACAGAGATCCAGGAGGAACAAAATGGGGGAGAGATACTGTGGGTTAAGCTGGAAAGGAAAATGGGGACAGCCATTCGCACAGGTGTGGTCTATAGACCACCAGCCCATGAGGAAGAAACAGATAGGGAGCTGATGCTAGCCATCCAAGGATGGCAGACAAAGGATGAGTAGTACTGGTTGGAGACTTCCAGTATTCCAGGCGTGGACTGAGCATCACAGCAGCAGCATCAACTAGGAGCAGATTTATCGGGACTCCTTCAGGGTGCCTTCCTCAAGTAACTGGTAATGAACCAACTCGGCAGAAGGCGATACTGGACCTTGTGCTCACAAACAGAGACAGTGTGATGGGGGTAACAGTGGGGGAGCACCTGGGGAACAGTGACCACCAGTCATTGTGGTTTGAAATCACAGAAAGAACAGAACCAAACCACACAAAAACACGTATCCTGGATTTTAGGGGGCAGACTTTGGGAAAATGGGGAGATACTTGAAAGAGGCATTAAGGGGAATGGGACAGGAATCAGGGGTTGAGGAACAGTGGGCAGTATTTAAAATGGGGATTACAAGAACAACAGAATTATGCATTAAGCAGGTTAGCAAGAGAAAAGGAAGAGGAGACCATTATGGTTTCCAAGAGGTAGCAAAAGTGAAAGCCAAAAGATTGCATTCAGGCAATACAAAAGACACAGGCAGAAGGGGATAGGGAGAAGTACCAGGAGAAGCAGAGGGAGGCAGGAGGTCAGTAAGGAAGCCAAAGCTCAGACAGAAGAACACATTGCAAAATCAGTGGGTGAGGGACAAAACCTTTTACAGGTACATAAGTGAAAAAAGAAAGACAAAGGGAGGATAGTGAGACTGAAGGGGAGGATGGGGGCTGTGTGGAGGATGACAACAGTAAAGCTGACATATTGAACAGGTATTTCTGCTCAGTCTTTACTGAGAAGAGGAGGGTAATGGGTCTGAAGGAGTACAAGGGGTGAGAATGGTGCAGAAAAGGACACAAGTCCTTTACAAGAAAGGGTCCTGAAGGAACTGGAAGTAGTAAGAGTTGATAAAGCAATGGGGCCAGATGGGGTGCACCCAGGGTCCTTAAAGATCTAAGAGGTGGTGGCTGAACCTCTGGCTATCCTGTTTAGCTGATCACTGGAAACAGGAGGTACCCAATGACTGGAGGACAGCAGAAGTAGCCCCCTTATACAAAAGCGGGAACAAAGAGGAAGCAGGGAACTACAGACCAGTCAGCCTCACCTCGGTAGTGGGGAAGATCATGGAAGCACTACTGAAGGAGAGATTGGTGGAACATCTGGTTGTCAATGGACTACAGGACCCAAGGTAGCATGGTTTCACCAGAGGGAGGTCATGTCAGACCAACCTGGTTGAATTTTTGACTGGGTGACTGGGGAGGTGGATCAGGGGAGGCAGTGGACATAGCCTATCTGGACTTCAGCAAGGCCTTTGACACTGTGCCATAGAACTACTACACAAACTGGGGAATATGGGTGTGGGCAGGACAGTAGTGTGGTGGGTAGGTAACTGGCTGGGTGGCAGGACACAGAGGGTGGTGGTAAATGGCTGTCACTCCACAGAGGAAAGAGTGAACAGTGGGGTACCACAGGGATCAGTGCTGGGACGGTCCTATTCAACATCTTCATCAGTGACATTACTGGGACCTAGAAGGCAGGAATTTCACTGTTCGCTGATGACACAAAGCTCTGTAACAGAGTAGACACACCAGAGGGTGTAGACAGAATGAGAAAGGACCTGCAGAAATTTGAAGAATGGTCAGGGGTTTGGCAGTTGAAATTCAATGCAAAGAAGTGCAAGATAATGCACATGGGGCACAAAACCCTGGCACAAAATATCAGTTGGGGGTGAGGATATAGCATGCACCAAACAGGAAAGGGATCTTGGGTTATCATCCTGATGACCTCAAGATAGGGAAACAGTGTGACAAGGCAGCAGGTAAAGCAGATAGGATGCTGGGATGTATAGGCAGAGGCATCACCAGCAGGAAAAGGAGGTCATAATTCCTATACAAGACACTAGTGAGGCCCCACCTGGAGTACAGTGTAAAGTTCTGGAGACCATACCTACGTAAGGACATAGACAGGGTAGAGAAGGTTCAGAGGAGGGCAACAAAGATGGTGCATGGATTGCATCAGAAGTCCCTATGAAGACAGGTTGAAGGAACTGAACATGTACTCCCTGGAGGAGAGGAGGGAGAGAGGGGATATGATAGAGACATACAAGTATCTCACAGGGAGGAACAGAGTGCAGGAATACACTATTTTTAAGTGAAAAAGATGTACCAGGACTAGAGGGCATCGGATGAAGTTGGAGGGAGGACGATTCAGAGGAAACATGAGGAAGAATTTCTTCACAGAACGGGTGGTGGACAAGTGGAACACCCTGCCAGAGGAAGTGGTGGGGGCTGAAACAATCACGGGATTTAAGAATGCATGGGATAGACATAAAGGAATTCTGGAGGTCAGGGGTAAGCGGCAACAGACTTCTAGGAAAACATAAACTGAACTTATAAGCTTAAATGGACAGACTGGGTGGGCCATAGGCCCTTATCTGCCGACACTGTCTATGTATCTATGTATCTATGTAGCATCTTTCAAAAAAAGAGGTGTGCAAGAACAAGGGGGCACAATTTGAAGATAGAGGGGAGGCGGCTCAGAGGTAATTTAAGGAAGTATTTTTTCACAGAGAGGGTTGTGGATGCATGGAATGGCCTTCGGAGAGTCGTGGAGTCAAAAACAGTGGTGGAATTCAAGCATGCATGGGACAGTCATAAGGCAATTCTAGGGGATGGGGGTAGGAAGAAGTAGGCTGCTGGTTAACTAGGATCTGCAGCTTATCCAGTAGGCAGGGAAATGGGCAGACTGGGTGGGCCAAGCGGTCCTTATCTGCCGTCAAATTCTATGTTTCTATGTTTCTATATTGAAGACCTTTTGGAAATCTAAGTAGATAATATCCACAGGGGTGTTCCCACTAATTGACCTGTTCACTTCCCCATAGAAACATAAATGATTAGTAGTGCACCCTCTATTCTTTTTGAACCCATGTTGTTTAGTATGTACCTAAGCCTATTAAAGACATAGTCTCCTCCAACTTCATTTTTAAGAAGCACTTAGCAACCTTTGCCCAGATCGAGGGTAGCTTAACAGGTCTAAAATTAGAAGGTTCAGTTCTAGCTCCCTTTTGTATGTAGTGGAACTATTAATACTTGCCTCCAGTCATTAGATATCTTTCCCATTATGAAAAAGTGGTTGAAAATCCTTGTCAGTGGGTAGGCTATACTGTTGCCTAATACCTTAATTAGCCTTGGGTTTAGTAGATCCAGATCTGAGTATTTATGTATTTTTAACTTTTTGTAATGATCTTTCACCTAAGATATTCTTATACTTAGATCCAATTCAGTGCAAATGTTGTTCCTAACAATGTCTATGACAGTTCAGCTGTTTTCAACCACCGAACTAAAATAATTGTTAAAGGATCCAGCCATTCCTTGGGTTGATTTATTTATTTGCCCTCTAGAACTAGTGGACCAACTTGGTTCTTATTTCCCTTTAACTTGTTGATATAAACATAAAAAAATCTTACCATTATCAGTATTATGAGCCAGTTTAAATTCTATTACATTGATACATAGATACATAGACAGTGTCGGCAGATAAGGGCCTATGGCCCACCCAGTCTGCCCATTTGAGCTTGTAAGTTCAGTTTATGTTTTCCTAGAAGTCTGTTGCCCCTTACCCCTGACCTCCAGAATTCCTTTATGTCTATCCCATGCATTCTTAAATCCTGTGATTGTTTCAGCCCCCACCACTTCCTCTGGCAGGGTGTTCCACTTGTCCACCACCTGTTCTGTGAAGAAATTCTTCCTCATGTTTCCTTTGAATAGTCCTCCCTCCAACTTCATCCGATGCCCTCTAGTCCTGGAACATCTTTTTCACTTACAAATAGTCTATTCCTGCACCCTGTTCCTCCCTGTGAGATACGTGTATGTCTCTATCATATCCCCTCTCTCCCTCCTCTCCTCCAGGGAGTACATGTTCAGTTCCTTCAACCTGTCTTCATAGGACTTGTGATGCAATCCATGCACCAACTTTGTTGCCCTCCTCTGAACCTTCTCTACCCTATGTCCTTACGTAGGTATGGTCACCAGAACTGTACACTGTACTCCAGGTGGGGCCTCACTAGTGTCTTGTATAGTGGAATTATGACCTCCCTTTTCCTGCTGGTGATGCCCATGCCTATACATCCCAGCATCCTATCTGCTTTACCTGCTGCCTTGTCACACTGTTTCCCTACCTTGAGGTCATCAGAGATGATAACCCCAAGATCCCTTTCCTGCTCGATGCATGCTATATCCTCACCCCCCAACTGATATGTTGTGCCAGGGTTTTTGTGCCCCATATGCACTATCTTGCACTTCTTTGCATTGAATTTCAACTGCCAAATCCCCTGACCATTCTTCAAGTTTCTGCAGGTCCCTTCTCATTCTGTCTACACCCTCTGGTGTGTCTACTCTGTTACAGAGCTTTGTGTCACCGGCGAACAGTGAAATTCTGCCTTCTAGGTCCTGCGCAATGTCACTGATGAAGATGTTGAAAAGGACCGGTCCCAGCACTGATCCCTGTGGTACCCCACTGTTCACTCTTCCCTCTGTGGAGTGACAGCCATTTACCACCACCCTCTGTGTCATGCCACCCAGCCAGTTACCTACCCACCACACTACTGTCCTGCCACACCCATATTCCCCAGTTTGTGTAATAGTCTTCTATGTGGCACAGTGTCAAGGCCTTGCTGAAGTCCAGATAGGCCATGTCCACTGCCCTCCCCTGATCCACCTCTCTAGTCACCCAGTCAAAAAATTCAATGAGGTTGGTCTGACATGACCTCCCCCTGGTGAAACTATGCTGCCTTGGGTCCTGTAGTCCATTGACAACCAGTTGTTCCACCAATCTCTCCTTCAGTAGTGCTTCCATGATTTTATTACACTCAGACTTAACTGTTCTTTTAAACTACTTAAGAACAGTTTTATATGTTTTAACATTTTCCATGATGCCTTCTGTTTTCATCCTGTAATAGGCCAGCTCTTTTTCTTGCTTAGTTTAAATACCTTTCTAGTACACCAAAATGGCAATTTGCCCTTCCAGTTATACAATTTTTTGTTAGGAATGTTATTTGTACTCCAAGCTTTGTAGTTTGCTTTTAAAATGTATCCACATTTCATTAGTAAGATTAGCCTAAAATTCACTCTCAAGTCCCATTTTAGTAACTCTTGTCTAATACTACGAAAGTCAGCTCTATTATAGTTCTTAGCTACAGTGGTACCCCTTACAATATGATAGATATGTTTCCTTATGACAAATTCCACCAAACTATGGTCACAATTACTCAGATTTTCTCTTATCTTGATGTTAGAAACCAATTCAGAGTTGTTAGTAATAACCAGATCCAGCACGTTTCCCCTGCACATTGGCGTGTAAACCATTTGGCTCAAGTCTGCCATGCTAATACCATCCAGAAAATGATTATTTATATTACTACTTAATACATAATACCTTCTCAGAACCCCATTTAATCTCTGGATGGTTAAAATCCCCAGTAATTATAATATCCCTTTTTTCAGCCATATATTCGATTTGTCTTTCAATGTCTTTGCCCAAAACTCAGTTCGAGTTTGAAGCCCTGTAGCATAAAGCCAGATAGAACTTTCTATTGTTCCCTTCATGTTTTGCTAACCAGAGGAATTCCGTATTTGTATCATTAGGCAGTCTGTGTACTGCACCATTAATTTCATTTTTCACGTAGATAGCTACACCACCTCCTTTTTTATTCTATCTTTTGCAAAGAGTGTGTAGCCATTTATATTTCTATTTCATGCTATCTCACCCTCCCACCATGTTTCTGAAATCATACATATGTCTATTTTTGGGCTGTCAGTCTGGCCTCAGGTTCTGATTTTCCATTACCTTTCAAGCTTCTGGCATTTAACAATCAAACTTTTAATCCTGTCTTTTTCTTAATCCTTCTGAGTTCCATCTGTGAACCTCCTCCAATGTTTGGAGACTTTACACCATATGTTTCGGTCCTTCTCCCCCTACTGCTTAGTTTTAAAGCTTTATTCGTATGTGTTCTTATACTCAGACCTTGCTTTTTACTGTCCTTTTTTCTGGGATGGAGGTCATCTTGACGAAAGAGCAGGATTATTTAAAAACTCTTCCCAATGTGTTATACACCCCAGTCACTCCTTTAATGTTCATAAATGCAACCAATTATTAATATATTTTATTTTTTCAATGTTAGAAGCATTTTTCTTTGGGACCGGTAACATTTCTGAAAATACAATTCTAAAGTTTAATTTCCTAGCCTCCTCCCAGAATCCTTTATATTCTTTCTTTATTTCTTCTATATTCTAATATGTAATATTGTTTACCCCGGCATGTAAAATAACAGTGTCATTTCCAATCTTTTCCTCAACAATATTTGCAGCAAGTTCTTAATATCATTAATTTGGAGGACCATGTGATGCAAGCTACTGGATAGTGGCTACTCTGCAAAGCTCCAGCCTCCCGTTTCTATATTTTCATTTTCTGGTATACTTTCTCAATCTCTAAACCTTGAGTTTCTAGTTATTCTTGTTCCCTACAACTTTGTGCCTTCACAGGACGATTTCGAGGGAGAATGGATGTTTACATGAAAAAAACAACAGCAGAAACACACTCCGCCAGTTACAGCAGTGAAAGCCTCAAAAAAATCCTGGACCTCGAGTGGAACAGAAAAGGGAGACGTTATGAATCTAGGGACGGATCAGGAGCCGCTCACATTGTCCAGATTTTTGGAGGAATTTAAACCTTTCTGAAATGAGATCAAAGAGATGGCATCAGAAATGAAATTGCTCACTAGAAAAATAGAAGAAATAACCTTCGCTACCTCAGACAACCCAACTAGAATCTTCTCTCTAGAGAAACAAGTTGAGAGGTTCAAGCCTGAGATCGCAGCAATGCATCAGAAACTGTCTAGATTTGAGGTCAAGATTGAAGACCTTGAAGTTCATAGCCGGAGAAATAATGTTGTGATCCTCGGGTTATCTGAGGGAGAAGAGGGCCAGAATACCATAGCTTTTCTCCAGAAGTTGATCTAGAAGATTGCAGGCCCTTCTCCATTTGGGGCTAAATATATTATTGAGAGAGCCCATAGGTCATTAAGACCGAAGCCCCCTCCCGGAACAACGCCCTGACCTATAATTTGTAATTTCTTAAAATTTTTAGAGCAACAACATTTCCTGTACAAAGTGAGAGAACTCCAAGAAGTTCGCTGGGAGCAAGTTAAGCTTAAAATAGCCCAAGATACCCAGGGTTCAGTCTGTTTGAAGTGAGTGGCTTTTCATCCTGTTGTCTCAAATATTATTGTGGCTGGACTTAAATTTCCTATGGGATACCTGGCCAGGCTACAGGTACTGGTGGCTGGTTCCTGGGCTACCTAAGAAGATCCGGAGGCAGCGTTTGCTGCTTTAAAATTAGCACTGCCAGATCTCTTCAGGGACACATGAAAGGCCTTAGGGCCTTCTTGACAAGATGAGAACTGCTTTGAGAAGGCTGGGTATTCCTGTAAAGGGATCTTCTGGAAAGCAACGGTCACACATTCTTGGACTCTCATTTCAGCCTGAATATGGGGCAGAAAGGACTTTCTTTTTCTTTTTACAGCGATCTAGTTGTGGATGCATACTCTTATTTGTCTTGTCTGGGTCTGGGATTTCAGGCCTTTCGGTTTTATAAGTGTTCCAACCATGAAAGTATATTCCTGCTTATCCTGTTTGGGTCTGGGGTCTCAAGTAATCAAGCGATTTTTCACTAGTTTTAGTATTGGCAGAAAATAATGCCTATTTAGCAACATCTGGTCTCCCCCTCTCCTGTGGAAGTTTAGGGAGGAAAGGGTTTGGTGGAAGGCTTTAGCCTTTTGGGAAATCCAGTTATAAGGGCTGAGATGTCCCTTCCTCTGTAAGGCATCAGGGTGCTGTCACACACTCATAACACAGGAGGGAGCCTGTGCTCCATGCGTGGGAAGTGCCAAGGGCTCTCAAAGTAGGAAAGAAGATTGTATTTATTGGGACAAAGGCACAGCTACTGGGAGGAGAGGAATTTGTCCCTATAAGGCTGGAGAGCCTGCTGAGATGAAGATCCTTTTAATGCATGTTAGGTTTGGCTGAGGCCGACTTCCCAATTTTGAGCCACTAGGCGCCTTATCACACTCAACAAGGCATATGCCCTTGTAAGCCATGATGTTATGGGGGGCGATGTTATATTGATATTGGCTTATTTCTAATAGCCCTTATTAGGGGACTGGTGGTAGATACAAGGGCTTGTATACTGGAGATGTTTCGTTCTCTCTCTTTTATTTGTTGCTGGCATTTCAAGAAAGGGGAATGTATTATAATGAATACAGGGTTTGGGGACAGCTTTTTGGGGGCCTGGGGGAGGAGTAGCAAATGGAGCGTTGCTGAACGCTGTTAGTGATGAGAGGGGGGTTTGGGTGGATGGTTTTTTGGATAATGTCTTGGAGATATGGATGATGTGGATTGTTTGGGGGGTAATTGAGGGGGGAGGGACAGGAGTTCAGTGGGGGGTGGGAGACCAGCACAGCAGATTCAGGGGAATAGAATCACCTGTTACATGTTAGCAGGATGTGTTAGCTATTTTATCTGGATTATATCTGATATAATAGATGGCTCAGAATCTTAATATTGTTATGTGGAATGTGAAGGGGATCAGGAAATAACTGAAACAATATCAGGTACTCAAACACCTGAGTTTTTTATGTGCCCAGATAACATTCATACAAGAATCTCATTTAGTGGATTCTGAAGTAAGACAACTTCGAAGACAACAGATAGGTCAGAGTTTTCATGCTTCAGGGGAAACCAATAGTTGTGGGATCATGATACTGATTTATAGTAATATCCCATTTGTCCCTTCTCAGGTATTTAAGGATTCGGAAGGAAGACACAGTATGTCCTAGTGCAGGGCACTATTTGGGCCATGCAATTGGTTTTAGGTAGCATATATGGTCCAAATACAGACGATCCCTCTTTTTTAATGAAATTGATTTCCACAATTCTTCCTATACTCCCTATTCCAATTATATTAGGGGGAGATTTCAATTTAGTTTTGGATTGAATCTGGATAGATCAAGCACTAGATCGAGGAGAATGACACCTGGACACAGGGCCTTTAAGGAGATGATGGATCAGTGTGGATTGTGCGAAGTCTGGAGGGTCACACATCCAAATATTAGGGAATATACTTATCGTTCACGATTTCATGGCATGCAATCTCGCATTGACTACCTATTGGTTTCTCATGAGCTCTTGCCAGGCATTCTATCCACCTCAATCCAACCGGGTCCAATATCGTATCATTCTTTAGTTTTGGGTAATCTGGCTTTTCTTAATATCCCCAAAAGAGAGACCAGATGGAAATTAAATGAACAATTACTAATGGATGAAAAGTATAGAAGAGAGGTAAAAGAGCAGATAGAGTTTTTCTTTTCTACCAACCCAATAGACAGTGCAAGACTGGATATTTTATGGGGAGCCTTTAAGGCTTATATAAGGGGTATTCTCATTAGTCTAGCTACAAGGAGGAAGAGGGCACAGGAAACGGAGTTACTTTTTTTATTGTCCCAGATATGGGTACTAAAAAGTATACACCCAGATATAATTTCTCAAGAGGAGTCACAGAAGTTAATATATAAAGATAAGCATCTGGGTATGTTAAGAGAAAAGGCTGAGTTGGCAATAATCCTTACAAAGGCTGGTTTTACAGATCAAGGAGAAAAAAGAGGGGCACCTGTTGGCTTTATGCTTTAAACAACAAGAATCAGCAAGCTTTATTCCCACAATAAGGTTTCAGTCTGACGGGACCCTGAAGGTATCCCCCTCTGAGATAGTCCAGGAATTTGCTACATTTTGCAAACAATTATATAGGGACATGGATAGTCCTCCGCCCATTCAAAAACTGGATGAGTATCTCAAGGAAGCTCATCTTCCGTTACTATCTGACTCTCAAAAGAAATTCATATCATCCTCTTAATCACAGGAAGAAATAGCAATGGTTATAAAGGACTTGCCTATGGGTAAAGTCCTGGGTCCAGATGGGTTTTTGGCCTTATTTTATAAAGCTTTTTATGGAGCAACTACTTCCCGTGTTGCATCGGCTCTATTTGCATATCTTGTCTGGAGAGGTGGCAAATGCACATCTGTCTGAGGCATTGATAGTTTTGTTACCTAAACCGGACAAAGACCCAGAAATGGTTCATAGCTATAGGCCAATATCTTTGCTAAATCAAGATGTCAAAATTCTCTCAAAGATAATGGCAGATAGACTAACTCTGGTTCTTCCGGATCTTGTGAGTATGTCTCAAGTGGGATTTATGAGAGGACGTGCATCTTCAGATCACCTGCATGCTCTCTCCCATGTCTTCTTGGAGTCCAGGGATGCCACATATTCTGTGGGGTTGGTCTCCCTGGATGCCAAGAAGGCATTTGATTGGGTTAACTGGACTTTTCTTTTTCAAGCCCTCAAGGCATTTGGATTCCCATCCATGTTCATAGATTGGATCAGGGCAATTTAGCGGTCTCCTACAGTGAGGATTACAGGGAATGGAACCTTCTCCAAGTCCTTCACACTGCAGTCAGGAACAAGTCAGGGATGCCCTCTCTCTCCATTACTTTTCAGTCTTTAACTGGAACCCCTTATTCAGCATATTCTCAATAATGAAGGGATACAAGGTATTCCCATTAGGAATGAGATAGTGAAAGTAACAGCATACGCTGATGACCTACTCCTACATTTGGCTAATCCATTAATATCTATCCCAAATATGCTAAGGGAGGTTGATAGATTTAGTAGTTTCTCGAATTATAAGTTAAATCCCAATAAGACATCCTTTTTCCCTCTTAACCATAAAGTCTTTAAGACCGATATTATTTCTCTGGGACTATGCTGGTCACCACAGACTATTAAATATTCAGGCATAAAATTAACGTGTAATCCCTCTTTGTGGTTTAAGGAGAATTTGGACCCCCTTCTGCAGGGGATCACCCAAGATTTAGAGAGACAGGATAAACTCCTGTTATCTTTATGGGGTCGTATTGATATTATTAAGATGAATGTTTTTCTCCATTTATTTTATCCCTTGTCACATCTTAATTCATTTGTCCCCCTAAGTTGGTTTCAGAAAACACATAAACTCTTTACTAAGTTTATTTGGTCAAACAAGACCTCCAGGTTGGCATACCACAAGTTAGCTGCACCTAAGAATGAGAGGGGTTGTGGATTCCTTACTTGCCCATTTACTACTGGGCTAGTCATTTGGCTAAATACCTGAGATGGGTAAGGCCAGGTCCAGATAACATGAACTCAGTTTGGCTTAAGATCGAATTAGATTTTTTCCAATCTATGAACATGGACCCCCAGACTATAATTTATCTAAAAATTTCTCAGATGCAAGATATTAATAAATGTCCCACTATCATGACCTCACTAAGACAAACTTATATATATAACTCCAATTATGCTAAAATGTATTTGTACGATAAAGCTGATTTAGGAACAATGAAACACATTATTGGAAATATTAATTGGGACATCCTATTGACAGGTTCTACTCCAGAACTTTATTGGGTAAATCTTAAAAACATTATTTGTCAACTTAAGGAACTATATATTCCATCCAAAATTAAAAACAAGACTAAAATTAAAGTCCCCAAATGGATGAACCAGTCCATTAAAAAATGCATTATACAAAAACACAAGAAATACATTAGATATCAAAAAACAAAAACTCCCTCCAATTGGACTTCTTATAAACAGATACAAAGAAAATGTAAGACTATGATTAGGAGGGCTAAATCAAATTGGGAGCAACAATTAGCATCTAGTTCCAATAAATCTAATAGCAAGCAGATTTATTCTTATATTAATTCCTAAAGGAAATCTACATGTCAAGTAGGTCCAATAATTGATAATGACATTTTGATATATGAGCCTAAAAAAATGTCCGATCTGTTTAATGAACATTTTTGTAAAAGTTTTTCTGGTACTTCTATACCAATTGATGACAATGTTTTATTAGATAACATCAATGTCTCACCAGTCAATTTTTCTTTGGACACTATTAAGGACAAAATATTGACACTAAAAGGTAAACATAGTCCTGGTCCAGATAATATAGCTGGACATTTATTATTTTTATTCATTGATGTTATTACAGTTCCTTTATAATTGATACTTGAATATTTTTTGGCCATGAATTTTGTTCCACTGGATTGGAGAGAGGCTTATGTCATCCCTGTTCACAAAAAGGGCCTAAAAACAACTGGGAAAATTATAGGCCAATAAGTTTAACTTCTTCTATTTGTAAATTATTAGAAGGTTTAATTAAAGACTTATTAGCCCCTGTTCTTGACTGTCACGATGTTGAACAACATGGTTTCAAAAAAGACAGAAGCTGTTTGACTAATTTAATATGCTTCTATGAACAAATCAACTCATTACTTGATAAAATGTACCATGTGATATAATTTACATTGATTTTAGTAAGGCTTTTGACATCATGCCACATTGGGCACTAATTATCAAACTTCATAAGTTAAAAATAAACAGGTTTCTAGTAAACAGGATAATTAATTGGCCTCAAAACCGCTCTCAGCAAGTGTCCATTAATGGGAGCATATCAGCAAGGGGTACAGTGACAAGCAGGGTACCACAGGGTTCAGTTTTGGGCCCATGCCTGTTTCAGGCATTTATTGCTGATCATACTTCAGGTTGCTCATTGTTCACCATTAAATATGCAGATGATGCAAAAATAGGTGGCCCCTGTGCCTCTGACTACCAGGCCGATACTATTCAGAAAGACCTTGATCACATTACTACATGGGTTAAGAACTGGGACATGACTTTGAACATCTCCAAATGCAAAGTAATGCATTTGGGTTTAAGTAATTTACAAATCCCCTATTATTTGGATGGCATACTATTTGATACAACACCAGATGAAAGGGATTTGGGTGTTAATATCTCAGATCATTTATCTTATAATAAACACGTACATAACATCATTAACAAATCCAATAAAGTGGTATGGTCTGTTCTGCATAATATTAGATCAAGGAAGCAGGAAGTACTGTTGCCTTTATATCAAGCATACGTTAGACCACATCTGGAATATGCTTCCCAGCTTTGGAATCCATATAAAAAATCCGAAGACCTGTTAATGTAAACAGTTCAGAGAAAATTTACTAAGAAAGTTTCTGGGCTATATGATGTTTCTTATGAGAGTAGATAGATATTCTTAAACTCATGCCATTATCCACACATCGGCTTCGTGGTGATCTTATGTTATTATATGACATTATTCAAGACCCTTATCATTTGCATGAACTTAGTCTAGAATTTAAAAACTGTTGTCACAATATCAGGGGACATCCTTTACAATTAGTTAGAAAACCTTTTATGAGGTCAAGTCGTAAATATTTTTTCACTATTAGAGTTGTTGGTCCATGGAACAGACTACCGCTTGATGTCGTCATTAGTGAAACTAAAGCATTTAAAAAAAAAAGATTGGATGGCCTTATATGTAAAGGGTATGACCTTTCCTATTATATATTGGATTAGAATAGGAGCTTCATGGGCTTCTGCCTTCTTGCTCTTGTAATTTACCTTAGTATGAACCTTATTAGTACGAACCTTAGTATGAACATTCGCAATTGTGCTCTTTCTTGTGTTACAATCAAAGTAATGATCTCGCTCCATCTATTTGGAATTCCCCAGCTTTCACTATAAACAAACAGAAAATTTCCTGTTCATGGTTCCCTCACTTAGGAGAGGGGATAGTAACTTCATTTCTGGATGAAGTTGGTGAGTGGCTCTCATTTTCTCAGTTCATACACAAGTTCAAAATACCTGAGTTTCAGACTTTTAAAGTGTTTCAACTGAGACACTTGTTAACAACGGTCTTTGGGGCCACTCCACCCTGTCCACCGACCTTTGCATTGGTATCTGAACTTTCCCCTTTACTAGTCTCTTCTGGTGTGATTTCTAAGATTTATCAAGTCTTGTTCTGGTGGAGGTTTGGATGCGGTGGTGGCCCCACCAACTTCTGGGTTTCATTTTTTCCCCACTATACTTTTAAGTGGCCCGTACTCTGGATGTACTGTCATAAATATGTATCCCAAGATAGATTACGTCTCATGCAGTTCCATATCTTGCATAATTTATACTATACTCCAATTAAACTGGTGAAATGGGGCCTTCTTGATACCGATAGGTGTAATAAGTGTTCCCAGGATGCAGGATCACTTTTCCATTTTTTCTGGTCATGCCCCCAGATAGTATCATTATGGGAGCAAATAAAAACCAATCTGGACCCTTTACTGGGTCTACAGGACTATTTTACACCAGATATTTGCCTATTGGGGGATCTCTCCTCCATAAAGGTTAAAATCTGGAGATTTCACATATCTATGGTGGCGCTTTCGGTCACAAAAATCATTCTCAGGTGTTGGAAGGAAAGGTTCGGCCCAACATATCATGAGTGGCTCCATGAGATCTTAGCAAATATACATACAGAGAAGGCTATTGCTACCTTCAAAACAGGCTACATAGGTACAAGAATATCTGGGATCCCCTTCATACTTTAATTTCGGTGGCTATGAGGTAGTGTGTAGTCGAGGTTACCATCTTAATTACTTTGGTATAGGTAGGTAGCGGGTGATAACAGTGTTAGAATGAACTGCTGTGCCGAGGGGGGAAGGGAAGGGTTGGGGCAGTATGATTTGATTTATTTTATGAATCCTATGTCAAGTGCTCATTAGTGCCTCCTGTAATGTGAAAAATGTGGTGAATAAACTTTGAATTGGAAAAAAAAATAATATCATTAATTTTTACCCCATGAGAAGTAGCTAGTAGTGACATGTTCCTTATTAACACTTGATGTGTATCTGTCTGTATATTTTAGTATAGAATCTCCAAGTGCATTATGCGTTTTATGTGCAGTATTGGTGGGGTCCCCATTGCTATGCTTATTCCCTGAGTTGTTGGACAACTGAGGTACAGTGTCCATAATCAATTTGTCCATACTTATTTATGACTGTTTATTCTGTAAAATCATGTGCTGAGGTTTGAGGGCTGAATTACACCTGGACTCATATTTCCCATATTGCATCATTATACCAGACTGACTCTCATTGTGATGAGTAGTTGTCTGTATAGTCTGGTTAGCTGCCATATAGCTTTTTCCAGATTCACAATGTCCTTCCACCTGTCCTTAACTGTCTCTCCTCATTTTCTACTTGTTGCATACTAGAAACCCCTATACTGGGGTCATTCCAGCTTCCTTCAGCATTATCCATATCCAGCAATAATAGCAGATTAAAACTATTCTGAACTTCTAAACTGAAGTGCACAGCTCTCCTTCTACCCTTTTCATTCTTCCTTTGTTCTGTCTTCCATATATTTTCTTCTTCTTGTTCTCTACTACATTTGTTATTCTCATTTTCATGCCCTGCTTCAACATTGCTGTTATTCTGTATACTAACTTTTCCTTCTTGAAACAAGTTGTTCTGCTGTGTAGTTATAACCTGCATTTCTAATTGCAGTACCTTATTCCTCAGTTCTTTCATTAATGAGCATTCTTCACATATGAATATGAGAACTTCATTGGCCACATCAGTACTGATTTTTTTACACAGAATGCAGAGAATCCCCAGCAACCCACCTTCTATCCTAACAACATTGTTATCCATCCTAGAATAATATTACCTAGCAGGCACTATGCCTTAGTACAATATGTATTATCTGAACATCTGTACATTGGATGTTTGTGCCAGAAATTTCTGCATTCTCCTTTGTTTCCACAGCTGACATGGCAGACATGTGCAGATGCACTGCACATGTCTCAGTGCATGTCTTCACATGCAGTAAGCATGCTTACCCTGTTTTAGCTCACCACCTCACTCATGGCACACAATTTATAGCCGTGGAACCCAGAAGAGCTGTCTCAGGTCACGTGACTCACTCGCTGTCCAAACAATTATTAAAAACAGCACAAAACCAATAAAAAAGGAGACTGCACTTGCATGGGATCCTTAACTGACTAAATGCTGATATAGTCTGTAAAATACAATGGACTTAAGAAGCACAACAACCCAGCTCCTCAGGGACGCTAAACAGGAAGTAATGTCCTCTTTGTAGTCCACCTGGCTGACGCCAGGACTACTCTCCCTGGTTCGCAACCAGTCCTCCCCAGAAAAACATATGCACTAGCTCAATTGCTGCTCCTCATAGCAGCAGGATTATGGTCAGGTCTGCCTCACCACCTCAATGGGTAGTCCTACAGCTTACGCACCTTAAGATTCTTGCCGCTCACTTGAGGCATACAACTTAAAGCCGTGGAACCCAGAAGAGCTGTCTCAGGTCACGTGATTCACTTGCTGTCTGAACAACTATTTAAAAAAGCCCAAAACCAATAAAACAGAGATTGCTCTTGCAGGGGATCCTAAACTGACTGAATACTGATATGCTTCAATCACAAAGCTTTTGCCAGTGCCAGCAGCACCACTGACAAACATCCTAACTAGCTTATGTTTGTCACAGAAACATTCATTTTTACAGTGTCTCACACCATGTTCAACAGCATGCATCACTGCAGTATGGACATCTTGTTGATGAGCATTCAATTCATGTACAATTGACTGATTTATTAGTGAAGTGCATGCTTTGATGCACAGTACTTTCTGTTTCTGACATCAACATAGTTGAGTCATTCGCAGGCAACTGGGCACCAAGTGCTCCTTCAGCCTCAGGATCAACTATGTCCAGTGAGTTGCCTGGAGTATCATCTTTCAGTTAATATCTTGCTTTGTCAAGTTGCTCTTTCTCAAGGTCCAGTCTCTATATATGTAGTTGACACTTCAGTTTTGAAAGAATCATAGCTCAAATTGAACTGTTCTTCAAAAACGTCACATGCACTGTTCAAACTTTTCTCATCTCTTCAAGGCTTAAACAGAAATAGAAGGGCAAAGTAGTAGTGGTCTTTTCTTTCTGTTGTTGTCAAGCTCAATTTACAGTGGTCAATCAACCATGGTTTACACCTCTTCACCAGAGACCTATCTAGGCCTGACACCTATTATATACTTTTCTCATGGTCAGAAGGGACACCCCATTTGTAGTCATAACACTGAGTAACCTCAAACACAAATCATCCGTTGCACTATGGCACTGAGGATAGCAGTTATCAATCAAGTTGCTCTTCACTACATTTGTAGATGTTGGTCTGGTTGCAGCAAGGTCTTCAATCTCATCATGACTTTTAAGGACACAGTGTCTCTTCTCTTTAAAGTTAATATTCAAATAGTGAATGGACTCCGACTTGCCATACAGGCAGGTACCTGTAAGACAGTCACTAGGCTCATATGCTCCACACTCATGGTGTGATAGAGTTCTCAATCCAAGTGACCACAGTCTAGGAGAGATAGACCTGTTTCAGTTGGACAAGTCTTCCCAGAGTTCTTGTAAGCAGGTTTTCTCATGCTTAGTGATATATGAAGTTACATATCTCATCAAGGCCAATGAAGTGTCAGCAACATACTGCACATCAATGTTAGCCTGCCACATCAACAACAGAGGAGGCTGTAGTCCCTGATGTAGAATTCTGACTCCCTGCAAGGCAGCTCATACACCTGGTTCATGGATTTAGCCATCAGATGATGCCACATAGCAGAAGACAATATTCAGACATGCACTCATATAGACTCATCTTGGAAATCCAAACTGACACCTTGTGTACCAGTTCCTTCTGTTTTTTACCTTTCTGAGACAATTTTTGCTACACAAGTGTTGCTGAAATTTCCGTACCAGCTTCCAAAGCATTGGACTGTTGCACTTGTCAGAAATATGGCATGTTACATACCTCATAATGAAGCTTAGAATATCAGCTTCATCACTGTCACCAATTTGTGGAGCATCTTTTATCCACAGCAACTTGTGAATGTGGGGTGGTTCATGTGCTTGATAGTCCATCCTCCATAAATAGCGCTCAACAATACCAAGAGGTGGATTAGTTTTGGACAGTTTGAATCTTAAGAGTGTCTGGAACTGGTGCTGAAAGTATTGTGACACTGAGAGTGGATCTAGTGAATACATTTAACCAGGAGTCATACTCTGTATGCCATCCACATCCGAGTTAGCCCATCTAAGAAGGTCAACCAAGTTATTCCACTAGTATTACACACAACTGACTGTGACAAACCATGTTGCTGGGTGAAACTCCTTTAACATGCACATCACCTCAGAGTGGTGTCTCTACCAACATTCTTTAGTACCACACATGCTGGATAGAACTGAAGAAAGACTAGCTTGTAGCATTTCATCTTTCTTCTCCAATTTCTGTATCAGCTGTGCAGCTGTCATACGGGTAAACTCTCTACTGAGTTGCAATGTGTGTGCAATGCTTGCAGACAGAATGCTAAGTTCACTCTCCCACAGAAGATGGAAGAGATATAATATGTTTCTGCAAAACTTCCCATCTGAATTCAGAAGTCTTAAAACTCTGTATGCAGCTCCAGGAACCCAAATGTCTATTGTCTGGCCATCCACCTGTACCATCTGGAAAGAGATCTGGAAAGCAACATGGCTCGAGTGTACTCTCCCAGTTGCTGACAGTATTACCCTCTATCTGTTTCATCTGGTACACATCTATATTATCCATAACTGGGTCCTTCCCTTGCAAAGGGTGGATAGTGTATTGTTCATCCACATTTTCATTTGTTGCAACTTCTAGTTTTTCAGTCATGGCCTATGGATATTGAAGCATATCAGCTTGCATATGAAGATCAGCAAATGTGCCTATGTCAATGTCAAGGTAGAAAGGATTAAGTTGCTTGAGGCATCGCAAAGCATGCTTGACCTTTTCAACATTAACAATGTCTTGCCAGTTAGCCCAGTGGTGCTGAGGGTTGAGACACTGTATGGCACACCTCTCACTATGCAAGCAACCCAGGTTCAGGAATGAGCCCGGATCACCAGGGGTTGGTAGGGGAGGGAAGATAATGAGCATCCACAGGACAGATCTCTCTTCTCAGGGTGGGTTTAAGGGATATGCCCAGTCATGGAGTGTCCTCTAGTGGATGCCAGGGGCATCGATGTAGCAGCATGGCACAATGCCAGGGGGGTGGAGCTACGGCATAGCATTGCCTTGCCAGCCAAGCTCATCAGGGGCACAAAAAAGAAGAAAAAGCCTCTAGTCCACCAGTGAGATGACAGTAGCCCTAGTGGAGCTCCCACTTCCCATTGCTGGCCCAGCATGCTCAGGTCTCTCCATGGGGCCAAACCGATGACAAGGTAAGGCACCTCACACTTAGGAGTTTACCACCGAGGGAGGGAAGAACCAGCTCCAGAGGTGATCTAGGGGTCAGGCCTGCCTAGGTTGTTCAGGGGGAGAGGCCTGGGAGAAGCAGGGGTTCAGACCAGGAGTTAGGGCAGTATCCATGTGGGCACTCCAGGGGGGTGTGGAAGATAAAGTTGTAAAAAAAAACAATGTCTTGCCATATTGTTTTGGTTTTAGTTGGAACACCATTAACCAACATGACAACACTATTCTCTCTAGAGATGGTGTGCACATTCACTTGCAGTGGTATAGGCAGATACATAATAGATCCCTTTAATGACCTAACAAACTCTTTTTTTCAGGAAATCTTTCATTTTGTTTGCATTCTCACAATGGTTTGAAATAGCTTCATAGTCTGGAATAAAATTCTCTCAAACAAATTCAAGCCAGCAGTCTCTACAGGGGTCTTCTATACTTCCGTGCCATTTAGTATGGAGAGAGGAGGAAAAGTGTCACACTTGATTTTACAATAACAGTATATACACAGTGACACTGCACCCTCTAAAGTAAAGTCTGTCTTCAGAAGCAAATCTCAAATCAAATCAAATCAAATCAAACTTTATTTAACCAGGCATCAACACCATTGAGCAAGCTCATTTTCAAAGTGGTCTTGGACATAGAACAATACAATACATAGCCATAGCAATACAAAGATTGTTAACATCAGCAAAATACGTTACAAGGTTGGATACAAAATACTTGAGTCTGTCATGGGTACTCCCAATTAAACATTTCCAGAAAATAACAAATAGAGTAAAGTGTAAGGTATGGTAAAGTAAAAAACTATATACAGGCTAGGGCCCACAAGGAGATATGTGAAGGCAGAGAGAGGGAGTGAGAGCCATGGAGAGGATGAGGGACTGAGTGTACTGGAAGACCCAAAGGGATGTAAAAAGGTGACATTCTAACAGATGTTAGAGTGGAGACATCAATAACTGAAAAAACAGATTACCTATAAAAGCTACAGGATTCCTGCAAGAACTCAACCAGCAGGGCTTTGAAAGACAGAAGGCTCGGCAGTGATGTAAGCTCAAGTGTGCTTTGCATACTGTTCCAGAGTGAGGGGAGTGCGGAGTTAATTGCGGAGAGTCCAAGGTTGGTTTTCGTTCTGGGCACTTGGAAGCAAATAGTTGCATATTGTCTGAGGCCATAGGAGCCATTAGCACATTTGAAAAGGCTAGAAATATATGCAGGAAGCTTGTCTGTGAGAGCTCTGTAGAACCAAAGGAGTGCATTTCTTTTTCTCCTTGTTGAAAGTGAGGGCCATCCCATCATTTGATACAGAAGACAGTGATGGGTGCGAAAAGGCAGGTCAAAGATGAATCTTAGGGCTCGGTGGTAAAGGGTGTCAAGTTTATTTAGTGCTGTAAGAGGGCAATGATTGTAGATGAAATCGGCATAATCGAGTACTGGTAGATAGGTGGTTTGTACTAATCTCTTTCTAGGTTCTGTGGTAAGCAGATGTTTAATACGATAGAATAGGCTGAGACACTGTCCTAGCTTTTTCGAGACTTCATTTAGATGGCATAGAAAGTTAAGTTTATTGTCCAGCCAAAACCCTTGGTATTTCAAAGTATCTATTGAATCCAGGGGTTCACCCAATAGCGTTAGTAACGATGGGATGTGTGTGAAACTAGAGGCTGCTTTTGGAGAAAGAATCATAGATTTAGTCTTTTTAGCATTGAGAAGGAGTTTATGCTTGATAAGACTATGTTGTAGGGAGGTAAACTCTCATTGTAGGTCTTCATAGGCCGTGAGAAGTGAGGAGTTTGAGGCATAGAGTACTGTGTCATCAGCAAATAGATGCACATTTGCTACTTGCAGGTGAGAGTCCAAGTTATTGATGTAAATAGCAAATAGAATAGGGCCCAGAATGGAGCCTTGGGGGACTCCTCGCAATAGGAATTTCTGTGGAGACAGGTAGCCTGCTGATTTAACTTGTTGCAGTCTGTTGGAAAGGTGTCTAATGAACCAATTGATGGCAGAGTTGTCAAGACCGATATTTCTCAGTGATGTAAGTATGACGTTATGATCCATGGTGTCGAAGGCCTTGCTGAGGTTGAGAAATAGAGCAACTACGTGTTTGAACCAGATGACCTCACATCTCATTCCACCATGTGATATTGTACCAGTCCACAGTAAATGATTGTTCTTTGTAAAACAATAGTTCACAGGAGACACAATGTCAAATTTCTGAGTTTTGCTTATTTCAAATTTAGCAATATGGGGAGGAGGGAAGGGTGGCCCTGCAGGGGGACCTGGAGGCTCTGGAAAGATGGTCTAGAAAGTGGAAGCTGAGGTTTAATGCAGGGAAATGCAAGGTACTCCACCTGGGGGCCAGAAACCCAGGCCAAGTGTTCACCCTGGGGGGGAAATGCTACAAGTCTCAATGGCTGAGAGGGACCTGGGGGTGGTGGTGGATGTCAAGATGAACAACTCTGAGACTTGTGGGAGGGCAGCAGCCAAGGCCAACAGGATGCTGGGATGCATCGCTAGGGGATCACCTCCAGAAGGAGGAAGTGATACTCCCTCTGTATAACTGCTTGGTGAGGCCGCACCTGGAGTACTGCATGCAGTTTTGGAGGCCGCACTTAAAGAGGATATTAACCTCCTGGAGAGGGTCCAGAGGAGGGCAACCAAAATGATTTGGGGCTTGGGGGACAGGACCTATGAGGAGAGGCTCGAAGAGCTAAATATGTACACTTTGGAAGAGAGAAGGGACCGGGGGGACATGATAGAGGTCTTCAGGTACATGAAGAGGGTAAATAGAGGGAGGAACAGTGAGGTGCTTGAGAAGGAAGGAGGAGGGGCCACTAGAGGGCATGGGTGGAAGCTGGAGGGAAGATTCAGGGGAGAAAGGAGGAGGTGCTACTTCACTAAGAGGGTGGTAGAGCCATGGAATGCACTACCTAGGGGCTGGTGGAGGCAGAGACAGTGGAGGGTTCAAGAGGGTGGGACAGGTACAGGGAAGGGTTCAGGAAGCAAAATCCAATGCAGCAAGAATATCCGGAACTGGGAAGGGAGAAGCCAGAGAAGGCGAGGGGGACAGCAAGGTCAGCACCCAGGGTGGGGGCTGACCAAACGAGCAGACGCGAAAGACCGTTAGGCCTATTCTGCTGGCATTTTAGTATGTTAGTATGTTAGCAATCTCAGTTCCAAATTTCCTTAGCAACTGTGACTCTTGTACTGTGCCAGTCTGTATTACATCTATGGTACCATCGGTATCAATAGTTTTCATCAATTTATTTTTTTATTGCAATTCTTTTATAAAGTCGATGATACCGTCAACATCTCCATCATTTAACAAAGATTCAAAACACGTGAAGTGTCTCATGGCAGCTCTTACACTATACAGCTATTGAACAGATCTCTGCATACTAGAGTTGTGCAACAGCAATCATGTGAAAGTGATGGAATATAGTGTCACATGCTCCAGTCTGCAAATCAGCAAGTGAATATCCCATCAGGCCACTAAAAGGTCTCATATTGCACTTGTCAATACTGGTATACCATTTGTGTCTTATATATCTTTTGTGTCTAAGAATGTCAGAAGAAACTTTTCAAACACAGGACATGATTCTTCCCTGATAGTGCACACGTCATTACAAGGCCGTTTCTTAGCACATGACTTTTGCTGTGCAGTATTTTCAAAAGTGTCATTTTCGTCGTCCATGACATTCTCATCACCTAACACATGTAACATATTCTGAACATTGCCACATACATCCAATGTCAAAGTTACATTACTACTGTGAACATTGTATGTTTCCTCCCAGAAAAATGCTTCAGAATGCTTAGAATGCATCCACTTCCCTTCAAACACTGAACAAAGATTGTCTCTCTTTAAATGTTTAAATGCAATTAGTCTATTTCTCATATCTTCAGTTTTGGCACTCAGTTGCTGACAACATGTCTGGCTGTAGTGCAGGTCTTTTTGGTAAGACAGTCTTTTTCTTTTCATTCTTCAATTGCAGTTTACTAGCACACACACATTTTTTCACGTGTGCATGTTTTGGAAACTGTGTCAGAAAATGAAGAGCACTCAACAGTTTTGTGCTTATGGAAATACTATTTTTCATCTTGATATGACATGGAGCCACCAATATGCCTGTTTGCTTTAAAAAAAGTGGCTGCACTTTATACATAGCAGTCTTCTCTTACTCTTCTTGAACTGTTCACTCTTCTTTTGAAAGTCACACCTAAAAGAATCTTAGATAAAATTACAATTGTCATATGGAAATCAATGCACAGCACACCATGTATTATTCTTTAAGATAAATTATTGAATGCATATTTAGGAATTGCTATATAGTACACCAGCATGGTTTCATGGAGTGACACATTCTTTTACTGTATATGTGGCTTTTCCTAGTAGTAAAGTACATGCAATAGAAATGCACTCTTCACAAGTCGAATGCCCCATTAAAAAGAGGTGTCTCAATCACACACTGTGGTATTCACATTGGATGCACCTCATCAACCTGCTGGTGCAAACCCTCTTTAATAACTCTATTTCACCCACCAATACATGCCAGCACAACACCTCCCCAGCCATTCTGGGAAACCAACACAGCAGGGAATTGTACAATACATTCATACAATGTTCAATTCACAGCCAGCTACGTGCAAATGGGGCATCATGCATTCAAGGTGTAATGAGGGAATTTACATATCATTATGTGTCAGTTTGCATTTCTCTTATAGACTGGTGTCCAGCAGACTATACTGTGCACCCTGGAATAGCCACTGCATTCAGATACCATATGCAGTCACCATGTACCTCAAAACATGTTCACACCCTGTTTGCTAGTCATGTGCATGTCCAGAACACACTCTGTATTGTTGACAGTCTGACACCCACAACTCCCAAACCTGCACTGTGAATGCTACACCCTGCAGTGGCAACACCATACCTGAAATAAACTGACTCATTGTCTGGATCCCAGCACTCAAGAGACACTCTGCATCAGCACAGACATGCACATCAGTACTCCACATCCTACAATTGACAGCCACATCCTGTACAAAGCATTTGTCTATCTGTGCCCAAAGATACACACATTTCTGACACACCAAATATGCCCCTTCCCACCCCGCCCATTATCCCAACACCCTCTACTTCCCCATGCAGTTACACACTCTCAGCACAACTTGCTTCTCTGCCACCATCAGTTCTCAAATGTCAGCGAGCACCATAAGCTACCCTGCAGTCCATCATGCCCACACACCAACAGAGATATACAAGAGTCTGACATACTGTACTACTAAAGGCACATTTCTGAACTTTGTTCTTCAAGTTGCCTACACTGAGCACTTTAGACGTCTAACCAGTTCCTATCATGGGGAAGGGAGGAGTAAGTGTCTTCATAAAAACTGCAGCAAATACAATACTGATGGCATTGCACCCTCTGTTTTAATAAGTAGAAAAACATTTTTATCAGCACTGTCTTAATTATATTTGAAAAATAATGGTGACACCATCCAACCACCATACATAAAAAACAAATTTATAACATTTCAATTTACTATTCCCAGGCAAATACACAAGATAACAAATTCCAAGATGCAATTTCTGAAAAATGTGTTGCTAGGGAGGCAGTATAGCACAGTGGTTTAGGGCTCCAAGCTACAAATCTGGTTACATCCAGCAGCCCAGACCTGGGTTTGAATCCCACAGCTTCCAATTATATACTATGTGACCCTGAGCAAGTCACTTAAATCCCTGTGCTCCCAGGTCACACCTGTAAAAAAGACTTTCAGCTTAGCGTGCTAATCCAGGTTAAACAACTGAAAAAAAAATGAGGATTTTGCATCCTCATGAACTATGATATTAAACCGTGACTCACTGACAGTCAAGGATTTTGCATGCTTATGATTGAGGAGAAATAATTTTATTTTTAAATAATAAAATATAGAAAAATTATCAAGTGCTACTCCATAACACCCAAAAAAAGACACATACAGGTGTATTTTCCAATGTTAACAATTTAAAACATGCATTTCATCAATTAAAATATTTGCTCTGTAAATGTCAATCATCACAACAGTCTCCTAGTCAAGGATTGTGCAGGGTTGTGAAAGGGGATCCCCATTCGCATGAGTCGCGGTTGATGATTTTGCAGACTCATGAAAGAGGTTCATAAATTTTTTTCTAAAAATACTAAAATGCATGAAAATTGCCAAATGCCATACCATAAAACCCCAAAAAGACACACACTTTTCTATTTAGCCAATCTTAAGAATTTTAAATATGTGTTTAATCATTTCAAATAATTTATCTCCAAATCTCAATCCTAATTATATTATTGTGATCAAGGATTGTGCTGGCTTGTGAAATGGGATCCCTGTTCACATGAGTCACGGTCGATGATTTTGCATGTTCGTGAATGAGGATCAATTTTTTTTTTTCCAATTTCTAAAATGTAAAAAAATCATCAAATGCTACCCCATAACACCCCAAAAAGACTCAAAAGGTCAATTTAAAAAATGTAAAAAAAAGCATGTATTTTAATCATTTAAAATAAATGATCTGCAAATCTCAATCCTCATGATATTCTTGCAATCAAGAATTTTGATGGCTCACGAAAGGGGATCCCCATTTGTACAAGACACGGTAGACAATTTTGCATGGATTTTTTTTTTAAATACTAAAATTAAAGAAACACCAAATGCTACCCTTAACACCCCAAAAAGACACACAGAGGTCTATTTAACCAATATTAACAATTCAAAGCATGTATTTAATCATTTAAAATAATTGCTTTCCAAATCTCAATCATCATGAAATTCTCACTGTCAAGAATTTTGCAAGTTTGTGAAATGGGATTCCTTTTGCCACGGGTCACAATCAAGATTTTGCATGCTTGGGAACAAGGATTTTGAATGGCAACAGGAAATGAGATTTCTGCAGCAATCGGAAAGCAGGAAACAACAGGAAGTTGGCCATCTTGGATTTTATAGTCCACCAGTGTGAATACTACAAAACACAGTGAGTAATGTTTTAAATCATTAAACTTTTAAAACACTTTCACCTCGATTTACTGCTACAAAGTTTATATAAATCAAAATTGGAATTTGTGAGCATTTAAATGCAGTATCGGTAATTCTCGGCTGCCTAGCATTCTAGCTTAATAAACTGTTTAAGCTAGACATGTTACATAGTTTTACAATGATACAGTTTTTTACTTTAACATTCAAACAACATGAAACACCATTGATTAAACATATTATCTATTTATGGATTTGCAACAAAACACAATATAGAACAAACAGATTTTGTGTTCTAACAGGTGCTAAATATTCCAAGTCTGTATCATGTGGCATTTTCAACCATATGAGTTTTAAAAGCACCATACAAAACTGTTCCTGGCAGTCCCCCCACCCAAAAAATAAATAAATAATTAGCCCTGCAAAAAAATCATACTGCTTCAGTACATTTAACAATTTCTTGAATCAACTTCAATGCAGCACATACAGGAAACATTTTGCTTTCCATGTCTTTTAATAAAAGGGGTACAATCATGCACCATACTGTATTTCTAACCTAGTAACTTTTAAAGGTTACCACACCTAAACAGCCTACTTAACCAGCTACTTTAGTAATTTGTTTCTGTAAATGGTACACAACAGAGCAATTTAACAAAGCAGAATTGATACATATGCTGTTTCAAAATGCCTCTTATCAGATATTTTGGTTAAACATCTACAATCCATATAAAATATCATTTTAATAACCATAAGTCAGAGCAGTCCTTGCCACACCAAATGACAGTTCAACAAGAGAGGGAACAGAGGGTCAGCCTACCTCAATAGAGATTGGCAGTGACCAATAGAAATGTTCCACATTAATAGTAGCAGCATGTGGCCAATAAAGCATCAGCCTTATCTCACCAAAATAAAAAAAATGTTCAATAAAAAGGCCATATAGACACAAGAAGTAATAAGTTGATTGGTAATTTTAAGCACCAGGAAATCAATGATTTGAGTCCACACTATATGTTGCTAGGTGAGACAGCATTCTGTTAACTGTCACAGCTTCATCCCATGCAAACAGTAATAATTTGCTTCAGGACTGTTCAGAGAAACACATTTTAGAGACTGCTGCCTGTATCACAATATTACTTTATGTTCAGAATGGCAGAAAGCTCCAGACTTCATGACTGGATTGGGGGGAGCAGTCTGTTACAAAGGGCAGCTGCATTTAGTAGGGAAAATTATTTTGGCAATAACTTGCAGCTACCAAACTGCGACATGTTCTGGTTTAGTGAGGGTGGCATGCATTGGGAGCAGCTCATGCCAGATATGTATCAACTACTAGAGAAGCACCCTGCAGCAAATATACTCCTCATCCACCTTGGAGGTAATGATTTGTGCCACAAAGGGGTAGTAGATTTAATTGAGGATGCATATTCAGATCTGCAGTCTCTTATTGAGATGTTAACTGCTTGTAAGATTCTGTTTTCAGATATTACAGAGCAGATGATCTGGAGAGGTGAGGAATACTGCCTTGCACTCAAATTACCACGTCGCAAGGTCAACATCCAAATATCTGGATTCCTTCACATTATGGGAATGCACACTGTACATCACCCCCAAATTCGACATTTTAAGCATTGGTTATATCTAAAAGATGGCGTGCATCTCTCAAATGCTGAGAATACCATTTTCCTTGGGGACCTCCGAGATGGCATTCTTACACTTCTCTGAATGTGTACCTCTATATATATGTTGTGCCTGTTATGAAAGATAACCAAACAGCTTTTTTAAGAGCCACACTAATTGGTTAAAACATAGACAAGCTGTACACTTACAACCCAAACTAAAACACATGCTATTTAATCTGATGAAATGCTGTGTCTGTTGCTATCATTGTGGTCCCATGTTAAAGACAAATACGCTTAACATCAGGGGTGAGGGGCATGAGCCAGTGCTGGGTGGCATAACTGTCATTCTAGGACACATATTTCAATAAAATATGTGTGCTGTGTTAGTGAAATCATACAGGGATGCTTGGGGAGGGGCAGCGTTTTGTCACTGACACAAAACAACATATATAGAATGCTAAATGAGCAACTATGAACAACTGGAGTGTTCGGCCATACAGTGGTTCTGATCCTCTTTGCTCTCAACTGCAAAGCTTGAGAAGTACATGACATCAGAACGATGGGGTCTCAGAATAAACTGATCATGCACAAAGTTGCTCATCCTATATTTTTGATAGTCTACAATTATTTGAAATATGTGTATTATGTTTTTTTTCCTCTGGACATTCTACAGTGCTGCTGTACCAGAGAAAGGCACAATAACATTACATTACATTTGAGCTGTGGTACAATAGCATTTTTATAAGGGTGAATTTCTATATACTGTAGAACAATGATGTAATATGCACCATATAATAATACTCACCTGTGCTTGCTACAACATGTAATATACCAACATAAAGGTTTTTTCTTCTCTGTTACTGTCACCCTGAAATAAAGAAGCTGATTTATGCATGAAGTGACACTGTCACACAATGTATTTGCAGAAGTTGCAACAGGGAAACACTGCATAATTATTAGCAATAAGATTAACCATAAATATAATTCAAACAGTCATGGACTGTTATCGTGCTACTTAGTTTATCATACCACATGTGGTTATATCTCTGTGTGAAAGGGGAGAGTCTGTTCTGCATGTGTGAGTGTGCCTCCTTTTGTCCAATGGGGATGGAGGGAGTTTTGTATCATGGTGTATGTAATACGTGATGAGGGCAAAAGGTAGTGCAGTGGTGGAGGGTAGCATCATGTCATGGTATACCCAATATCTGCTGAGGGAAAAGGCGCAGCAGTTGCAGGAGGTGGTGGGGATGGAGGGTTTGGGATCACGGGAATTACTAGATCTCTGAACTTAGAGGGTGATCTCTAGTGCCCATTCCATACACTGTCAATGTTTTGATCTTCATCAATAACAATATTAGTATTTACTGTCCCCCTTGAAAGATATATTGATCATAGCATCTTTCTCTTTATCTGTTCTGCAGCAATTCGAAAGAAAGGAAACAACACCATTGCACACTAAGCCTAAGCACCGGGCTGATGCTGATGTGCTAGCCCTTGTCCAGGCAGTCGAGAAATATGGCAATCCTGCCATTGTGATGAGGGTGACCAACCTCACCCTGTCTAGAACTTGGGCAAAGGTAAAAAAATGGCACTATTATCTTTGGACAGAAAAAGCATAAATATATGAACTTATACAATGTCTACTAAACAACAGACTCTTGGTTACCTGGTTGGCATGGTTAAGAACATATAAATTGCAGTAGGACACTTCAGAAACACGTGCTGCCCAAAAACTTAATTTACTTTTTTTTAACCATGAAAATCAAGGCAGACATTGTATGATTGCAATATACCTCTTGGCTATGTGGGGATAGTAACTTTTATCCACTTCTGCTTTATTTTCTCACTCTGTCTGCACCAAGTAAGAAAACCACACTATGGGCCTGATTCTAGAAGGGTGGTGTGTCACAAGCAACGCAACTTGAGCCACCCGGGAATCATATACAATGATCCTGCGCCCCTATTCTAGAAGAGGCAGGGTCACGCAGCTAAGACCTGTGATTTGCAACATGCAGCTAGGTATGCTGAACATAGGGCACACCTGGTGAACATGCTGCATGCCACAATGCAGGTCTCAAGTGCCCCCAGCCCAGCATGTGCAGTAGGTATCCCGAGAGGCTGCCAACACACCTGACCCTGAACCTGTCAATATCTGCCCTGCAGAGCTGTCAACACACCCTGCCCCCAACCCATCAATAATCACAGGGGCTGCCAACACACCCTGCCCAACCCATTGATAACTGCTCTGCAGGCTCCACACCCCAAGCTGCCTGATTACCTATTGAGAGATATGCACTGCAGGTGGCGCTGTCATCTTCCCCATGCCCCGACCCTGAGTCTGCCAGCCACAGATTTGGCAAATACCCTGCCTTGTAGACTAGTGGTTCCCCACCAGTTAGCTCACTAGTCACTTCTCACCCGTCTCCAGCTGGTGATCGGAGACAGCTCATCATCACTATGAAGCGATTGAGTTCAGCATGAGCGCGCATTGAAAGACGTGCTCAGAAATTTAATTTCTGAGTGTCTCACAGGATGCATGCATACTGAACTCAGTCGGTGGCTGGCTGTGGTGGTGAGAGGTGGGCTGTGCCAGTCGCTGGCTGGGGACAGGTGGGGGGTGCTGGTTGGGCTGGCACAGCTGGAGGGCCACTAGACTGCCAGGGCAGGGTATTTGCAGCATTTGTGGCTGGTGACTCGTGGCCAAGCATAGGTGGGGGTCTGATAGCGCTGCCCTGTGGGGCATATCTCAAGAGGATTTAGGGGTCTGGGGTTGGGGTTCCTGCAGGGCATTACTTGTAAACTTTGGGGCAGTTACTGTTGGTAGCCTTGTGGCATTACTTGTACACTTCAGGGCAGTTGGTGTGGGAAACCTTGTGGGGCACCCACTGGTGTATGCTGGGCATGGGGGCATGGGGGAGAGACCAACTGTGGCATGATTGCAGGTGGATCTACAGGACCCACAGGGGGCATCCATAAGTTAAACCACTTACATTGCTGGTTCTCCTCTGTGGGTTCTTGTAGAATCCTGACATTGGGAACTTTGTTGCTGCCCTTCTGGAATGGGGCACAGCTGCTGCCATAAACCCCCTAGTGCCATGTCACAGGGTTTTTTTGGAGCAACTGCCAGCGTAACAGCTGTTTGGCGCATGTGGCCTGTGACATGTCACAGGCCACTTTGTAGAATCATGCATGTCACAACTGCTGGCGTAAGTTGCTACATGCGCCATTCTACTTGGAGCAAGTGCTGTTACGCTAGGCATAACTTTTCTAGAATCGGGCCCCATGTGTGTAAATCTTAGGAACAGCCACACTGTCTTATGCTATATTGGTTAATTGCAGTATACTAAGCATCACTAGTATGTGTGTAACAAGTTGCATATTTCTCACAATAATGCAATTTTACTAATTATCCACTATTTCAAAAGTAATATACTTAGCTGGATATCATAATGGTATGGTAATATTCTGTGTAAAAAAAACTCAAATTGTCTTAACTGTGTGTATATAGATATCTAGCTACCTATCTCTCTGTATATATATATATATATATATATATATATATATATATATATATATATCCTGTAGGCTGGAATGGGAGTTGCTGGCAGTCTCAATCCATTTTCCCCCCAGCCACTGTCCCCCACTATCAGAAGTAGTCTCAAGGGAAGAAAGAGACTTGGGCATTATCATCACCGATGACCTGAAATCATCCAAGCTGACCACTAAAGCAGTAGGTAAGGCTAGGGGAATGTTGGGGTGTATTAGTAGGGGTATCAAAAGTCCTAAGAGAGAGGTAATAATCCCTCTTTGCAAGACACTGGTTAGGCCCCATCTGGAATACTGTGTGCAGTACTGGAGGCCACACCTTCAGAAGGACATTAACCAAATTGAGGCATTCAGAGAAGAGCAACCAGAATGGCATGGAGACCATCAGAAAACATATGAAGACAGATTAATGGAGCTTAATAGGTATACCCTAGAAGAAGGAGGAGAGAGGTGATATGATCAAGACATTCAAACATCTTAGAGGTATTAACAAGGTGAAAGAGTCTAACATGTTTCAATATAAGAAAAATAGCAGGACAAGAGGACACAGCATGAGATTAGAAGGAGGCCGATTGAGGGTAATGTGAGGAAGTTCTTTTCACAGAAAGATTGGCGGATGCATGGAATGGCCTACCTCAGGAAGTGGTGGATAAGAATGCAGTGCAGGGCTTCAAACAGGCATGGGATAGGCATAAGGAGCAATACAGATGAGTATGAATAGATAATCCATTGACAGAGCTAAGGCGCTGGCACATTCATAAGATAGAAAAAGAACTAGGCAGACTGGATGGGCCTTGCGGTCCTTATCTGCCATCAATTTCTATGTTTCTATGCTTCATAAACCACCATTTCATATATCACTATTACTATACTGGATCCCCCATCCATATCCAATACCCTGATCATGCCAAAATAAGTTACATATTTGCCCCTGGTAATGTATTAGCACCCCCACACCACCACCCACACAGTACACCAAGGTCACACTGATTCATCATCCCCCCCACACCCCCAGGCATAGAGAGAGAGAGAGAGAGAGAGCAAATTCACTCACAGACCTCCACAGCTACCTACGGATGACAGTTTAGAGTATATACTGCAAGTTAACTGCTCACAATGGATACTAGTGCTCTTGCACTACACACTATAGACATTCAAACTTTGTCAAAAGTGACCTCATTTATAAAGTTGCAAATGACTATAGCAGCATACAACATAATTGTATTGGTCCACAGAGAGTACCAATTCACTTGCAAAAGATACTATTAGCTGTCTTCCTTTGGGTGGTTGCAAAGGTTTGTGGATGGGTTCACCGCCCTCCGATGACTGTGGGGAAGGGGAAAGACAATGTTGTCACCTGAGTGTCCAGTGTAAGATGTGTGAGGGGGGAGGTTGGTTACGGGTTCAACAAGACTGCTACCTACAAGTACATGACTTATTTGGCCATCATCGAAGTATCAGTCAGACACAGGTGATCCACTAGACTACAAGTAATAGAATTTTTGTTTAGTTTTTTTAAACTGAAATCAGGGCACTGGATGGGGAAGAGGTGCACTGGACTATCAGGACACACACTGCTTCCTTGTGCACAGTGTTTGGGGATAATGAGGGATAGTGGGGGGGAGGATGGATTGGAGGTAGGCAACTAGATCCCTGCTCCTCACCTGATACCCCATTCCCTGTAAACCACCATTTCATCTATCACTGTTACTATACTGGATTCCCCATCCACATCCAATGTCCTGATCATGCCCAGGTCACACCACTCCATCCCCTCTCCCACACCACCAGGTGTTGAGGGAGAGCAAACTCACCCACACAGCTCCACAGCTACCTAACGCATGACAACTTACACTATATACTGCAAGTTAACTGCTGTACAATAGGTACCAATGCTATTGCATTGCACACTGGAATAGTCATTCACAACTTTGTCAATGAGTGACCTCATTGACAAAGTTGCAAATGACTATAACAGCATGGAGTGCAACCGTATTAGTCCACAGTGAGTACCACTCAGCTTGCATCAGATATTATAAGCTGTCTTCTTTTGGGTGGTTGTGAAGGTTTGCAGATGGGATTGCTGCCCACTGATGGTTGTGGTAAGGGGGGAGGGACAATGTTGTCACCTTGGTGTTCACTGTAGGTTCTGTGAGGGGGGGGGCTTGCTTAGGGGTTCCACAACACTACTACTTATAAGTACCTGACTTATTTGGGCAGAACCAGAGTAACATTCAGAGAGGGGTGGTCTACTAGACTACAAGTAATATAATTTCTGTTTTGTTTTTAAACAGAGATCAGTGCTCTGGATGGGGAATAGGGGTACTAGAGTACTAGGACACACTGCTTCCTTGTGCACAGTGTTTCTGGTAGTGGGGATAGCTGCAGGGGATGATTGATTGAGGTCAAGCAAGTGGAGCCCTACTCCTGACTTGATACTCCATTCCCATAAATCACCATTTCATCTATCACTGTTACTATACAAGATCCAATACCTGATCATGTCAAAATAAGTTACATATTTGCCCCTGGTAGTGTATTAGCACCCCCACACCCCCACCCACACAGTACACCCAGGTCACACTGCTCCATCAACCCCCCACACCTCCAGGTATCAAGATGGAGCAAACTCACCCATACACCTCCACTGCTACCTACCAGATGGCAGCTTTCAGTATATACTGCAAGTTAACTGCTCTACAATGGGTACCAATGCTCTTGCACTCCACACTGTAATAGTCATTCACAACTTTGTCAATGAGTGACCTCATTTATCATTTACAAAGCTGCAAATGACTATGACAGCATGCAACACAAGTGTATTGGTCCACATTCAGTACCAGTCAACTTGCATCAGATTCAAGTTTCAAGTTTCAAGTTCATTGAAGAAAAACTCCATTGAGCAAGCTCATTCACAAGGAGGTCCGTAAGGTCATACACATACAATGGCACATTATACAAAAATGTCATTTTGATAAGCAAATATACAGAAATGCATACAGTGCACTAATAAGACAATGCATGGCAAGATTCAAGGATTCAAGGTTACAATTATGAGTAGAAGTACAGGACAGACACTATCAGGTGCAGTTAAACACTGTGTTGTTGTATAAAGCAATATTTAATCAGAAGGTAAAGAATTGAGAGAGGAAACAATAAAAGGATGGTCATGGTGGTGGGAAGAGTAGGTTATCAAGGGGTAGTAGACTGGGGTTAAGGGTCTCAGTATGACAAGTGCCAACAGGAACAATAGAAAGGAACAGACATAGGCATAAAGGGGCTTAGTGTCAGTTACAACTATCTTTTATTTTAGATGCAATTAGAACTCTGAAAAGTTGACAGAGACAATGCTAGTTAGTTTTAGTATTGATTGGAGTTGATTCCACATGAATGGGAGTATAAGAAATGGCACATTTGCCAAAGGTGATCTGAGTCCTAGGTATATTGAGTAGGACAAAGTCAGCTTTCCTAAGGGAATATGGATGGCTGGAAATGCTGATAAGTGATGTCAGATAGCATGGTAATGTCTGCAAGAGCAACTTGAGGGTCCAAAGGCCAGCATGGAGCAAACGTCTAGTGGTAAGAGATGTCCAACCAACAGTTGCATACAAGTCACAGTGGTGAGTACGGTAGGGACAGTTGGTAATGAAGTGCAATGCATGACGATAAAGGACATCCAGCTTGCTTAGGCTGGAAGTTGAGGATGTAGTATATCTCAGGTCACCGTAATCAAGTAGAGGAAGGAAAGTGGTCTGAATAAGCCTAGTGCGTATCCCAAGGGGTAATAAAGACTTGTTTCTAAAACAGAATCCTAGTCTTGCTTTCAGCCTCCTGGAGAGTGCATCAATGTGGTCATTAAATGAGTGCTTATTATCTAACAAGATACCCAGGTATTTGAATTTAGGAACTACTTCCAATGATTCACCTAGTGCAGTAACTATGAAATCATTTGGTTGGTCGGGGGGGGGGGCGGACCAGGGGAAGTACAACAATTGAGAATCATTGCTTTCATTTTATTAGCATTAAGGAGCAGCTTGGCTTTTACCAGATTATTTTCAAGCTGAGCAAAGTCAGTTTGCAATACATTCATGACCTGCGATACCGTAGAAGTGTACAAAACAGTATCGTCCACAAAGAAGTGCAGTTTGGAGCTTGTTATATGGAAATCAAGGTTGTTTATTTATCAAGAGAACAGGATCGGGCCTAGAATGGAGCCTTGGGGGACACCGCTGACAACAGGCAGAGGAGCAGAGACTAGGCCATCAGCTTTAAATTTCTGTGCTCTCCTGATAGGTAGCTAATGAACCACTTGTCAGTGGTTGGAGTAGCTCCTAAGTTGGACAAGCAAGAGACTAGAAGGTTGTGATCAACAGTATCAAATGCTTTGCTAAGGTCAAAAAAACTGCACCAGTTGCCAGCTTAGCATCGGCAGTGGTGAACCAATCATTTGTTACTCATGAAAGCTATAATAGTGCTGTCATTTGCTCAGAAGCCTGACTGGGCTGGGTTATGTAATGAAAAAGTTTTGATATGAAATTTTAATTGGTTATAGACCAATTTTTTGAAGATTTTAGAAAGTATGGGCATGATGGATATGGGTCTGTAATTGTTAGGGTCACATGGGTCCCCTGATTTAAAAAGGGGAATTATGTGGGCAGATTTCCAACAGGTCGGAACTGTAGTAGTAGTGATAGAGAGGTTGAAGATATGGAGAATCGGGGCTATGAGGTGGGCATAGCCTAGTCTTAGGAAGAAGGGTTCAAGGCCATCATCCCCTGCTCTTTTACGGATATCAAGCTTAACCAGTGCATCTTCAACTTCTTTGTAGTTACATAGATGCAATTTGAAGGGACAGGATGCGGAGCCATTGGGGGGGTGGAGCTAGGCTGATTCATAGGATAGCTGGCATAGGGTGAGGAGTCAAATGCCAGCCCGGCTGTAACAATGGGAATTGAGTTATTCTAGAATTTGAGAACTTTGTTCCACAGATACTATAAGCTGTCTTCTGTTGGGTGGTTTTGAAGGTTTGCAGATGGATTTACTGCCCACTGATGGCTGTGGTGGGGAGGGAGGAGGGACAATGTTCACACCTGAGTGTCCAGTGTAGGATGTGTGAGGTGGGAAGATTGCTAAGGGGTTCTGCAACACTGCTGCATACAAGTATATGACTTATTTGGGCATGATCAGAGTATCATTCAGAGAGGAGTCATCCACTAGAGTACCAGTAACAGAATTTTTATTTTGTTTTAAAACAGTAGTCAGGGCACTGGATGGGGAAGAGGAGCACTAGACTACCTGGGCACACACTGCTTCCTTGTGGACAGTGTTTGGGGTACAGAGGGATAGTGGCAGGGGAATGGATTGGGGGTGGGCAAGTCAATCCCTGCTCCTCACTTGATGTCCCATTCCCTGTAAACCACCATTTCATCTATCACTATTACTATCCTGGATCCTCCCATCCTCATCCAATACTCGATCATGCCAAAATCAGTTACATACTTGCCCGGTGAAATGTATCACCACCCCACCCCTCCCCACACCTACACAATACACCCAGGTCACACTGCTTCATCAACCCCCCCACACCCCCAGACATCAAGAAAGAGCAAACTCACCCCCACACCTCCATAGCTACCTACCGGCTGACAGTTTCTGGTATATACTGCAAGTTAACTGCTCTACAGTGGGTACTAATGCTCTTGCACTGCACACTGTAATAGTCATTCTCAACAGTGTCAATGAGTGACATCATTTACAAATTTACAAATGACTATAATGGCATGCAATGCAAGCGTATTAGTCCACAGTGAGTATCAATCAACTTGCATCAGATACTATAAGCTTTCTTCTGTTGGGTGGTTGTTAAGGTATGCAGGTGGGTTCGCTGCCCCTGATGTCTGTAGGTGAGCAGGAAGGGACAATGTTGTCACCTAGGTGTGCAGCGTGGCATGAGGAGGGTTGAGGTTGGTTAAGGTTTCCACAACACTATTGCATAGAATTACTTAATTTATTTTGGCATGATCAGAGTATCATTCAGAGAGGGTGATCCAGTAGACTACCAGTACTAGAATTTTACTTTGTTTTTTAAACAAAAATTGGAGCACTGGATGGGGAAGAGGGGCAGATGACTACCAGGGCACACACTGCTTGCTTGAGCACAGTGTTTGTAGTGGTGTTGGGGGGAAAGGGGGAGGATGGATTGGTGAAATATAGAAACATAGAATTTGATGGCAGAAAAGGACTGCTTGGCCCACCTAGTCTGCCCATTTCTCTACCTGATGGTTGAGCTGGAGATCCTAGTTAATCAACAGTCTTCTTCTTCCTCCTACCCCCAACTGTTCTGCCATGTTAGGGATGTGCTTTACACAGACTGAGATTTACAAAAAGCAAAAAAATCCTATTACTAGTAGTCTACTGGATCATTCCTCTCTCACTGATACTCTGACCATGCCCAAGTAAGTTATTTACTTGTATGTAGTATTCTTGTGAAACCCTAACCAACCTCCCCCTCACTCATGCCATACTGGACACCTAGGTGACAACATTGTACCTCCCACCTCCCCCACAGCCATCAGTGGGCAGTGAATCCATCCACATTCAATACCCTGATTGTGTTAAATAAGTTTCATACTTGCCTCGGTAGTGTATTGATTCCCCCCTCCCCCTTCCCACCCCCACCAACACAATACACCCAGGTCACACTGCTACATCCCCTCCCCACACCCCAGACATCAAGGGAAAGCAAACCTACCTACACTGCTCCACAGCTACTTATTTAATAATAATAATAATAATAATAAATGTATTTATAAAGCACAATAACAGAAACTATCAAAGTGTTGTACAATTTTTTAAAAACCAAACAATTCAATAAATAAATAAAACAATTAAAAGACTTAAAATGTACAATTATACATAGTAAAAGTCAGGAAAGGCACATGTAAGCAGGTATGTTTTTAAGGCAGTTTTAATGCTTTCCACTGTCTGGTACTCTTGTACCCGATGAGGTGGAGAATTCCACAGGAGGGAGCAGCAAAAGCGTGAGCCTAAGCTCGAGCTCTTCAAATGCACCCTGGAAAATTCTAACAATCCTTGTCATTTGAGCAGAGCAGTCTGAGGAGGCAGTAGGGTCTGAGAAGCACTTGTAGGTAACTCAGATGAAATAATAACAGCTTACAGTATATACTGCAAGTTAACTGCTCTACAGTGGGTGCCAATGCTCTTGCACTGCAGACTGTAATAGTCATGCACAACTTTGTCTATGACTGACCTCATTTACAAAGTTGCAAATGACTATAACAACATGCAACACATCAGTAATAAAACTGTTAACAAATAAAGACTTTGATTGATTGATTGATTGATTGATATTGGTCCACAGTGAGTACCAATCAACTTGCATTAGATACTATAAGTTGTCTCTTGTTGGTGAATGTGAGGGTTTGCCGATGGGTGTGCTGTCTACTGATGCTATGGGGGAGGGGAGAGGGACAATGTTGTTGCCTAGGTGTCCAGTGTGGCATGAATGAGGGAGGAGGTTGGTTAGGGTTTCGACAAGCCTACTATATACAATTAATTAACATATTTGGGCATGGTCAGAGTACTGTAAGTGCCACCATATCAAACCCTACATCATCCACTTAGCATAGTCTCTGAGAAAAAATGATACAGTGGTCAGTGGCTTTGAAGTCTGGTAACCTGATTGAATTGCACTTCTACCATAAGGTGATGGCACAATTTACATTCTAAATTGTGCCACCCAGCCAATCAGGAACCAGCATTTTCTTGTCCATTGTATAATAAAGAAAATACAATAGGCTAGCTCAAAATATGCACTTTATTGACAACTGTGAGGGTGCAGAATCATAACTCATGAGTAGCAAACCCACAAGTAAATTATAAAACACTTGTCCACTCACAAGCAATGGTAGATTGCCTGTTTAGAATCAGACTATTTTACATTTGATACATACTACAGTAATGTGTCAGTTGTAGCATTTAAATCAGCACGTTATTTAAAAATTATGCTGTTTTTCTTTAATTTGAACTACCTGCTTCACTACTGCAGTAGGCATTTTGTTATAATTATCATTGTAGAAGTTTCTCTCTGATTGATTCACTATTCCACTGTGATGACAGTAAGTCAGAAAATATCCATTATGACAACAGTGACACTGATATTTTTTCAGTATCTTGCACAGTGTTTCAAAAGCAGAAGTTGCAATATGGAGAGGAGGGGGAGGTTATAATATAATTTTGGAGGGGCAAATAATAAGCAGTTGCTTTGTATTGCAGTGCAAATAACATTTAAAAACACATCATGGATGTGCTTTTCTAAGTGGTACATGAACCCTTTATTTTTTTATTCAAGCAGATGACTCTGCTGTGTCGACACAAAAGCTAACTGTTGTACAAGTTAAAAACATGTAGTCAAATTTATCTGTTGTTAAATGTGTTGTTAAATAGGGTGTGCAGTATCAGACTCAGCTGTATCATGCAACACTGTAATGGCGATCAACAGCACAGGTACACGGCATCATACCTCCTGGAAAGTCCTGCATAGTCCACGGCACCAACCTTTAGACTGTGTAATTACACTCACAATCACTTCAGCACAGTTGCTGAAATCATTTAGAAACTACAGTAATAAAATTGTTCACACAGCTCATGCTGTAGTTTCAGACTTCTAGATGGTGTAGCAAGAGTAGGCAAGAATCAGACACTAAGAAGGTGATGAATCAAAGGGACATTAAGCTGCTTCACAGAACACACCATCCTCTCAAGGACTACAAGGGAGTATTTTGCCATAGTGAACAAGTGTACAGGTTCCAAAGTTACTCATTATACTAGAAAGTTGTAAACACATTCTGCACTGGAGAGGCAGTGTCACAGAATGTGAAAAAGATACAGGTAAAAGAGAATAGCAGAAACTGAATTTTATGAAACCAGCCATTGATTGTATATTTCTACATATTTCTACATCTATTTAACTGTTATATGTGCAGTATGCACAAATCAGATATTAAAACTGTGAATATCTGTGTATGAATGGCTATGTGTCTGCAATGGTGGGGAGGGGCTTCCAAAGTCATACTTATGGTAACTTCTAAACTCATGTAGAACATGGCAACAAAAACACAATAAATTGATTATGCCAGACAAAACATTTTAGATTAAGGAAAATGTCTGTGCTCATACTTAAGCAACAGCACAAGACAAGGATTGTCTCTTGCAGTGAGATAATGGACCACCTTAGGTGGCTTGAAGCACAATGTGTAACCAAGTGCTTCCACCATCTGGAAGATTCATTAATGCAACATATGACACCCCCCGTCATGCATTATTTTGATGATCAAATAGCTCATTTTTTTGCCATTCCTAATGCGTTTCTTAAGCATACTACTTTTAGTGGCACCATTGTGATAGGACAGTGGTTCAGCAAATAAACCCTCCTGGCCAATCCTGAGACAACATCCTTTTTAGCCATGTTCGTAATAATGCATATCATTTAGAAATAACACAGTCTATTTACTGTCTTGCAAAAATGAAATTGTTTCTTATTTCTTTACTGCAAAATTAACTATCTGCGATTTTTATATAAGTTATGATGCATGTGTAGAACTTGTAGTTGATTTAAAAACAACAGAGAAGAGGTTGAATGTAGCCTATATATGGTCTATTGTCTAACTGAACATCAGAATATAGAGGTGTACCAGCACCATCAACAATGTCTGTATGTTATGCTGTGATAACATTGTTACAAAAAATATAGCTATAACATAACTTGTGACATGTAAGCATGCACCAGATACTGTTTCCATACAGTATTATGGCAGTTTCTACAGTAAAGTATGTCACCACAGTAACATAACCATTTTGTGTCTTCCTTTTTTTATGGCACCACACACTGTCAAGAAGAAAACAACACAGTCAGCCTCTATGAAAAGGATGCATTAGTGTGCTGTACTTTTCAATGCTTGATAGTGTCCCAAATAGTAGCAACTCACAATTGCACATATAGTTGCTTCTCTAGCCTTCTCACTCTATCCTCTTCCAGTCTATGTACTGGCATCATGACATCTATCATACAGCTTGCATGCGATGGTGCACTCCATACTGTATACATGCTTACGCTTCCTGCCAACCTCCTAAATCATACCTTGAGCTACATGCTTCTGCATATCACTTGCAAACTGTGCATTCAGAACAATGTAAAATATGATATGACATAACGTAAAATATGACATAAAGGAATTCTGGAGGTCAGGGGTAAGGGGCAACAGACTTCCTGGAAAACATAAACTGAACTTACAAACTTAAATGGGCAGACTGGGTGGGCCATAGGCCCTTATCTGCTGACACTGTCTATGTATCTATGTATCTATGTATCTATGTATCTATGATGCATGGACTCCAGCCAATAACAACAGTATAGACACTTCAGCACACAGACCTAAAATAAACACAAATCTCAACTACTCATACCAAAAGTGTTACACATGGCAATGAAGAATCTAGTACCATTTATCAATGAATCTTGTCAACCAATAATCAAACATAATATTTAATACAGCATGGCAAAAAAATATTACACCAAATTCAACTACCTTATACCTTCAATTTTGTTAACAAAACCAAATGATTATTATTACCCCATTTAATTAAATCATACCTGTTGCATACTCTGTAACATAGCACAACAAAGCTGCTATATTGCCACAGTTGTACTGTTGTTATACTGCAACCACAGTCACCAATAAAAGCTGTGTCATAGAACTGAAAGAAAATCCAGTCTGTGTCCGTATATCTCAAAGACACAGATCTTTGTATACACAATATTACCCATGCATCGTATTTGATATTCTTCTTAACATACCAACACCACCACCTCAACCTTCATGAACTGCATACCTTGCCACTGCTGAACAGTACAAGCAATAAACAGCAAAGAGAATGCACACTTCTAAAACCCACAAGTAGTAAAAGTAGCCAGCAACAATATTTCCTATTTATGTACATAATTCTTTTCCTCTTTCAGATTGTCTAGAACAGTTAAAAGTGACACAGCGGAGCATCAACTGACCACTCTAGGCCATAGAGGAGGGCAACCACACTGCAGCCCAATGTGGTCAGGTGTTTGTGGCAAATCAAGAATGAATGATGGAGAACCAGCTGCATGTCATTGATTTGCTGCAATACCAAGGCTACATTGGGCACATGGCTATGGTTGCTGTCCTTGGTCTCGAGGACAGCAGCAGAGGCCTCACTCATGTAATTAATGATTTGCATGAGCAGGAAGAGGCCAATGTTGCTGTACAAGAGACCACCCATGGCTTCATGGTGCAGCTGACCGAGAGCAAAATGGAGGCCACTGAAGCAATCCACCACCTTATCCACCAGGACTTGCAGCATTGTGATGAAATGGACACAGCCCTCCAGCAACCTCAGCAGCAGGAACTTCCACCAAGTGTCCCACCCATTGAAACACCAGAAGAGGAGGAGCACCAACTCCTGACCACTGAACATTTCCCTGTGGATCATATCACTTTCTCCCACTCTCCCAAGGCACTCTCATCACAGAATGAGGGCTAGCACATCCCTTAGTGTGGGTTAATCCTCTTCCATGAGAAGAGCTATGTGGTCTGTAAGTGACTGTCAAGGATTTTCCTACTTCATGAAAAGGGATCGGTTTGCAGATTGAGATTTTATCAGTTCATGAAAGGGGATCAGAAGTCAATCACACACGAAGAATTTCGAAATTTGAAATGGCCATTTTTTGGCCAAAATGAAGTAAACCAAAGGTATAGGTTTGTAGAGGGTGTCACCTTGAACAAAATCCATGCCTTTTTGCAAGAAGAAGTCACATATGGAGGAAGCTATGACATTCTGTTTGTGGGAAAAAAATGAAAGCAAGATGGATGCTCGCGAAAGGGAAATTTTTCCTTATGAATGAGGATTTTTTAAATCCCTGTTTGTGAGCTGAGAAAACCCTTGATCATGAGCCCAATCCCCTTTTGCAAAACACACATATAAATCTTCTAGTGGCTACTAGGATCACATGATGCAGCCAGCAAGGTAGCAGCTCTACTCGACAGCTCCCGCCTGCCTCTCTCAATATCTTTTAAAATAAATATCTTCACTGCACAAAAAGGGCACAGATTTCCTTGGATACAGATATTTACCTTCTCAGCATGCTCGGGTGTAATTTCAGTAGTGAAAGCGTTCGTATGGAAACTGAAATGCATCTCGTGCTTCCCCACCACACACTGCCGAACACCCCAGAGAAGGCAAACAAAAAAGCCAAGGCCCAGGCTTACCCTTCTGCTACCCAGATCACGTGCCATCAGCAGCAAACTTCTTTGACTCTTGAACTGTTCCAGGAGGAATTTAAACCTTTTAAAGAGGAGCTTCATTCCTTAGCCTCAGACTTTAAGAATTTGTCGGGGACACTAGAAAAACTTTCAAAAATAACCGGCGATAACGAAGCTCAGATCATTTTGGTGGAAAAGAAGCCTGCGACTGTAGACCCTGCCATGGCTGCTACAAGATCTAGTATTGTGAAGCTAGAAGCAAAAGTTGAAGACTTAGAGGGCAGGAGCCAAAGAAACAACTTGATCTTAATTGGGCTTCCTGAGAAGGAAGAAGGCTATAATCCAGTGCTGTTTACTCAAAGCTCCTCTTTAAGCTGGCAGGCCCTTCTCCTTCGGTTCTGGATACATGCTTGAGCTGTCCCACGTGCACTACAATCTATGCCACCTCCAGGGACACCCCCACTTTTATTTTTTAATTTCTTAATTATCAAGAATGTCAGCATGTGCTAAGCAAAATAAAAGGGCTGAAGGAGGTGCTCTGGGAAGGGAATACTCTCCGGGTGGCCCAAGATCTGCCTCAGTCCGTTAGACAGAAAAGAGCCTCATATCATGGGGTGGTCACTAAATTGATTGTGGCCAATATTAGATTCCAGATGGGATACTCAGCCTGCTTTTAAGTTTTAGTAGCAGGCACCTGGCAATCATTTGAAGATCCAAAATATGCAGAAGATTCTCTAAAAGATTCTTTCCCTGACCTTTTCAAGGACCGTTGAAAACTTGTTTGAGCAGTTACGTTGCAGAGCCAAGAAATATCAATGTACTTTTTCTTTCTTTTCCTCTGAATATCTGCAAAATACTCTATCTCTGACGGTTGCAAACGTTTTGTACCAGCATTGCAGGGATGAAGGGAACAATAAAATTCCCATCCTTTTCCTGCTTGGTTGCCCTGGCATGTGGACTTATGGTCTCCGGCCTTAAGGTTATACTATAGAAGGGATACTGGACTATTTGGGGACTAAAAATGTCATTTGGCATCCAGTGGTAACCTTTAAGCTACTTTTCTTCTTATTGTAAACTTTATTTAAGATTACGGTGGGGAACGCCTACACTGCTCTGGGTGGTGCCCTGAGCAGCCTTTCATTTGTAAGTTGTTGCCCCCTCGGAGTATCTCATACTGGCAAGTACAGGAAAATACATAGTTTTATGGTTTTGTTTACATTAATTTACATGATTCCAGGATGCTTAAATTGCTAGGCTAATAGCTGGGGTTTCTAAGGCGTTTCTTTTGTGATTACTTTCTTATTTTTCTTTTTATCTTTCACACCGAGGAAAACTAAGCCGGTCTGCTAGGTGGTAGACCTTATGATTTTCTCAGGACCTTAACCGGTACTTACTAGTTATCTTACTGTGATATGTTCTGTAAAGGATGTTGGGCTGAGGGGTGGTGGGGCGGGAGAAGGGAAGACGTTTCCACGTTATGGTGGATCACGTACTAAAATGTCTTGTGGGGAGGAAGGGGGGACCTTTTTTGTTGGGGTTGTTTCTAACTGTTCTAGGGGAAACTGTTTGGGAGAATATGAGGAGGGGGGCAGAGGGAAGGGGTCCTGGCTTGGCAAAGATACTCGACTTTGGTTGCAAAACATTTATGGCATTATTCCTGATGTACTTTAAATTTAAAGGGAAGCAATGTTGAATGTCAGTAAATTTTTAGCTTGGAATGTTTGTGGTGTATGAAGCAAATATAAAAGATATAAGGTGTTTAAACATGCTAAACTATTACAGGGAAAGGTGATATTCTTGCTAGAGACTCATTTATTAGAAGAGGAAGGGGAATCTCCTATGGAGACAATTTTTAGGACAAGTCTTCCATGCCAGGTACAGTACTCAATCCAGGGGGGGTAGCCATCTTGGTAGCTCGAGGGATACTGTTTACTAGTGAGCAAATCCTTCCTGATCTGGAAGGACGTTATATGTTTGTAAAAAGTCTGTTAGATAGGAAAACCTCAGTTTTTGGCAGCATTTACAGGCCTAATGCTGATACACCACAGTTTTTCATAGATATACTTAAGTTATTGGCCCCATATACAAGTATACCGTTTATATTAGGGAGGGACTGGAACCTTCCTTTTGCACCTGATTTAGATAAATCTATTGCAAAACAGAAGGGTCTCTCGCTGGCTCAAAGATCCCTTAGAGAAATGAATGACCATCTGGGTCTCTAAGATCTGTGGTGCCTTCTACACCCCCAACTGAAGGATTTTACCTTCAGATCAGCTGTGCATGGTACCAGTTCCAGAATAGATTACTTTTTATTGAGCCAATCGCTGTTGAGGAGCCTCAATGACTATACAATTGAACCAGGTGTAATATCTAATCAGTCTGTAGTGATTTGCTCTGTGATACTTCAACAGGACTTCTCAAAGAGTCATTGTGGAAACTCCAAATAAATTGCTCAAAAATGAGACCTTCTTAAACCAAATCTTTCTTGAAATTAAAGAGTACACTTCTCTGAATCTTAACTCGGCACAGAGACCGGATTTGGAATGGGTGGTCCTAAAATGCGTCCTTCACAGGATATTCATTAATATTGCCTCCCAGTGCAAAGAGCAAAGAGCCCAGAAAGCAATGCTTCTGTTAGTGAAGATTCTGACATTAGAAACCACACTATCACCTAGTTCGCCAGAGGAACAACATTCTGTATTAATTGGCCTAAGAGACAAATATTCCAGTTTATTACAGGAAGCTGCAGAATATGCCATGCTCAAAACAAGTACTAATTATATTTATCAAGGGGAGAACGCGGGACATCTCCTTGCCTTAAGGCTTAAAAAAACTGAATGATCCAGGATAGTCCAATCCATCAGATCCCAATGCATTGCAACCCTTTGCCTGACCACAAGAGAAATAACAGAGCAATTCAGCTGAGTTTAATGAAAACCTATATAGCCCCATGCCAAATCTCCGACGAAAGTGCTACAATAAAGACTAATTTAGAGGTCACCTCTCTCCCAATCCTTGCCTCAGGAACAACAACATTTTTGGTTACTCCTATTAGGGATTCTGAGATACAGCTGCCATCTCCTCTTTAAAAGCAGATAAATCCCTGGCCCTGATGGCTTTTCTCCTAATTTCTACAAAATTCTCTCTCCTATTTGATTCATTGGTTAAAGTGGTTATTTGATTGGATTCTGGATTCCCAATCTCTAGATCGTGCACTTCTTGAGGCTCTAATTGTAGTAATACCCAAATCTGGCAAAAATCCTGAAGAGGTTAGTAGCTATAGACCCATCTCTTTATTAAACTGTGATATTAAGATACTAGCTAAAATCCTCACTAATAGATTAAGGCAGGTCTTTCCTCACATAATTCACAAAGATCAGGTTGGTTTCATGGAGGGCAGACATTGAAGGACCATTTCCATAAAGCTTGCTCACATCTTCTCTGCGTCCAGGGACTCTTCAATACCAGCTGGCCTGCTTTCCCTCTATGCAGAGAAAACATTTGATAGAGTTAATTGAGAATTCTTATTTCTAACTATGAATAAATTTGGCTTCCCACAGAAATTTATTCAATGGGTTTCTTCCCTTTATCAGCGACCTCAAGCCCGAATTTATTGCAATGGAGTATTTTCCAGATTATTCATCTTATTTTCTGGTACCAGACAAGGGTGTCCTTTGTCACCCTTTCTTTTTAATATTTATCAGGAACCCCTTCTGGCCAGAATAAGAGGGCATAAGGACATACAAGGATTACCAATAAATAATCAAGAATTCAAATTGTCTGTATATGCCGATGACATTCTCCCACACTTGTTGCAACCTGCTCAAACATTTCCCTTAATTATTTCCATTATTAGACTATGGAAAACTCTCTATCTATAAGGTTAACCTAGATAAAATGATAGTTTACCCACTCAATCATAAACTTAGCAAGAGATCGTTAGACCCTTTGGGTCTCCAATGGAACTCCCACAGTATTAAATATCTTGGTTTATTTCTGACTAGATCGGAGATAATGACAAAAAAACTTAACTTAGACTCCACCCTCCTTAATATCCAACTAGATCTAGAGAGATGGCAATCCCTTCCAATTTCAGTCTGGGGGAGAACAAGTATCATCAAGATGAATGCATTACCCAGACTATTCTACCCCCTGGCTATGCTGAACTCATGGATTCCGTTGAATTGGTTCAAGAAGGTACATGCTACTATTTCCGCATTTCTTTGGCTTGGGGAAAAAACCCAGATGAGCATGTAAGAAGTTGGCTGCCTCTAAAGTCTCCGGTGGGTTACAACTTCCGTACTTTAATTTATATTTCTGGTCTAACCAAGCCACTAAATACTTAAGATGGCTCACCCTTCCCCCAAGAGGAGATTGACTTACAGGTATATGTCCCAGAGTGGTTGTTATTAGAAAGGCAATTACTTAAGGATGCCAAACTCTCCCCAGAAGTCATTTTACATGTGCCCACTAAATCCCTTCCTAAGTATCTGAATAATTCTCCAATTGCCAGCTCCTGTGGATACATGCACAACTGTGTGCCTTTTGGGATATAAATATACCAGGGACCCTAGAGAACTCATGATTGGTAATCCTAACATAAGACTGGATGGCCGACCTATTCCTGTAGAGTGGTTACCCCATCTAGGAAAATTTGAGGTTTTTGATGTCTTTCCACATGTGAAGTATATAGATTTGGCCACCATCTTGGACAAGTTACAGTTGGGTAAAACCTGGATCTTTAAAGTTATCCAATTACACCACCTGTTGACCCATTCAATGTGGGATTTTGGTAAAGATCCTGAACTGAAGAATAGCTTCAGGTTAATGATATTTCTCAGTGATAAACCCCATGCCTCTTCTAACGTATATGCCATTCTTAGAGAAAGAGCCTTGGACCGTAATAGTAATACCTCCAATACCTGGGCTGATTACTACCCGAACATGGAGAGTAGATGGGGGGAGATATGAAAATATTCTTTTAGGTATTTCCTACAAGATAGATTGAGACTCACCCAATTCCAGATATTAAATAATATGTATTGGACCCCCATCAAACTCCAGAAAATGGGCAGAGCCCCTGATAACCTATGTAATAGATGTCGGCTGGCAGAAGGGTCACTTCAGCACATTTTTTAGGATTGTCCTGGGGTTCAAAAACTATGGAGATAGTTCTAAAACAAAGTAGATCCATTATTGGGCCTCAAAGATCTGTTCACTTCTGAGATACAATATTGTACAGGGTACATGTAATTGATAACAGGTATTACACAAGTCGGTATCAAGTGAGCATTCTGGTAGGTAAACATTGAAACAGCTGGCACTGGCCAGGTTAAACCTAGGCATGGTGTACAGGGAAGTGGTGGAGGGGATGGTTGGGTGGAGAGCTGCCCGGGGGGCATTGTCAAGAGAAAAAAGAGGTGGAGGCTATGTTCAGAGACAGGAGCAGTTACTGAGTGCTGAAGATGTGGTTCGGAAGTGCGGTTTTGAATGTGGAGATGGTGATGGCATTGGTGATGGTGGCAGGGAGAGTTAAACCAGGTTGGGGCTCTATAGCTGAAGGACCTCTGGCCACGGCTGGTTCTTGTTCTGGGGACCTTTAGAGTGGTCTTGTAGGAAGACCGTGTTGCAATGGTGGGAGGGCTCTGGTGGATGGATGCCGTTACCCCAGGGGGGGAGAGCCCGAGTAGGGTTTTTTTGGTGAGGAGACAGATCTGGTATCGGAGCCGTTCATCCAGGGTAAGCAGGTTAGCATCGACATATAGCTGACAGGTGTGTGTGAGCCTGGGGGCACCAGTAATCAATCTGCACGCTTTATTCAGGGTTAGGTGAATTTTGTTGAGTGCAGTGGTGTCGGCAACACTGTATACTGGTAGACCATAGTCTACAAGGACAGAACGGATGATGTAACAGCTAGCCGAGAGCATTTGGGGAAGGCAGGTTTTATGGCGGAATAGGGTGCCAAGCCGTGTGTTGGTGGTGGATGTTGGGGCATCGATGTGGTTGTGAAATGTGAGGGCTGAATCGAAGGTAACCCCAAGGTATTTGTAGAAGCAGACTTGTTCCAGTGGTTGGTTGGTGCTTGGAAGGATATAGAGTAGGTGGTTGCTAGCTTTGTTTTGGGGTGTGAAAGAGCATAGTTTTGGTTTTGTTAAGATTGATGACCAGTCTGCGCCCTTAAACCAAGCCTCGCACTGTTGAAAGACTGCTGTAGGGAGTCCTGTAGGGAGATGGGATTACGGTGGGTGGCAAAAAGGACAGCGTCGTCTGCATACAGCAGAATTTTGCCAGAGCATGCACTGGGCAGGGTGTTCAGATACAGCGAGAAGAAAGGGGCCCAGGATGGAGCCTTGGGGACCCCAGAGAGAATGGGGCCGGTATCGGGAGTGACTATTAATCTTGACACACTGGGATCGGAGTGTCAAGATAGCTAGCACACCATGCCAGGGGCCAGCTGAGAGACCAGTGAGGCAGAGTGCATTCAGCAGCAGTGGATGGGAGACAGTGTCGAAAGCCTTTGAGAGGTCAATGAACACTGCACCAGCTAGGGACTGGTATCCAAGGAGAGTGTGAGAGTTGGAGAATTCAAAGGGCAGTGCTGGTACTGTGACCAGCACGGAAGCCATGTTGCTCTGGGCATAAGATGTTATGCTTAGCCAGATAATCAGTGATTTGAATAGCCTCCACTTTCTCCAGGGCTTTAGAGAGGGAAGGGAGGATGGAGATTGGCCGGTAGTTGTTGGCCTATGACCTGTCACCTCCTTTATGAATAGGTGTGATAATGGCTGTTTTCCAAGCTGTGGGGAATTGTCCCAGGCAGAGTGACTGATTAATTAGGCTTGTGAGAGGTGCAAGGACTTCATCTAGCACCATCCTGAGGATGCTGGGGTCCAGTGAGTCACTGCCGGGATTGTTGCCATTGAGAGCTTTGATTAGGATGGGTCTGGCTTCCCGGGTGGAAATCTTTCGCAGGAGGAAGCTGGGGTGCTGGAGGACAGGGGAGTTTGGCTGGGGGAGGGTCAAAGAAATACTAGGAGGACTGAGCTAAGGTCAGTGAAAGTGGTGTTGAACCAGTTAGCTATGGTGGCAGGCTCAGTGGAGGTTGTGCCATTTCTAGTGAGCTGGATGGGGCAGGGAGCAAGCTTTACCATTGAGTTGCTTAACATTATCCCAGAAGGTCCAGGCTGAGCCCCAGGAGGAGGTAAGGAGGCCTGGTAATGGTCTGCCTTGGCTTTCCTGATGGCCCATGAGCATTTATTTCGGGCTGCATTGTATGCTTGCCTATCAGACAGACGACCTGTTTCAGTGGCAAGGTGCCAGAGGTTATCCCGGTTTCTAAGTAATTGTAGGAGAGCTGGGCTAACCCAGGGTGCGTTCTGTTTTTTGGACCGGGTTTTGGTTAAGGGTGCAAAGAGATCACAGGCCATGTTGAAGGTGTGAGTGAAAAAGGTGAGGGCAGTATCAATGTTGGTTGCCTGCTGAATGGGGGACCAGTCTATCTGGGTGAGGAGTGCCTTAAGTTTCTTCAGCCCACCAGAGCGGAGGCGCCTGCGGAGGGTGGTCTGGGCTTTGGGTTTGGGATTGGGGGCTACCCAGTGGAATAGGATAGGGGAGTGGTCACTCAGGGAGTCTGGGAGGACCTGGATGTTTTGGATTTTGTAAGGGTCGTTTAGTTATAACATCAACGAGGGTGCTGGTACCACTCTTAGGGTTAAGTCTCGTGGGCTGGGTGACGAGTTGTGTCAGATCTTGGCGGCAATGAGTCTCTGGTGGTGGATGAGGAGGTGCTGAGCCAATTTACATTAAGGTCCCCACTAGGATTTGTTCTGCCTTATAGTGGAGGGTGGCCAGGTAGTCCGTTAAAGATATCAGGGCTGGAAGCTGGTTCTTTGGGGGAATGTAGGCTGTGGTGAGATAGAGAGGGCTCCAAGAGGGGTCTGGGGTGAGTCTGAGGGTAAGGGCCTGGGCCCCATTTATGAGGGCAGGGGTGGGGAGTGCGTGTCCAGGTATTGTGTCCCTGGTGTAGATTGCACAGCCTCCCCCGCATTTGCCTACTCGGTCTTCCCGGTATAAGGTATAGCCTGGGAGGGAGACAAATGAGTCAGGAGTTGATTTGGACAGCCAGGTTTCAACCATGGCTATGATGTCTGGTTGGTGAGCCAAGGCCCAGCACTGTAGGGCGTCAAATTTCTTCAGCAGGCTGCATATGTTCATGGAGGCTACTCGAAGACCAGTGGGCTGAGAGGGTGGATGGGAGGGGGCAGGGCCTAGGTTGGGGTGTATGTTCCCTGTTAGGAGTAGAAGAAGGAGAAGTGCTCTGGTCAGAGGGAGGCAGATGGAGAGTTCGCTGGGGCGATAGAATAAGGAATGGGGTTTGGTTGCACAAGGGGTGGGTAGGGTAGCACAGGCAGAAAAGGCCTGAGTGATCAGAAGTGCAAGGGGGCTGTGGGGGAGGACAGGTGATATCTGGAAGGGGTGAGGTGGAGGAGTATATGGGAGTGTGGAGGAGGAGGAGGAGGGTAGGAGCAGTGGTAAGGAGGAGGGAGGACAGGAGGGTGGGTAGGAACACTGGCGTAGTGAGGCTGAGGTTAATAGGGACACTAGGGTATGTGGAAGGCAAAGGAGGGAGGAGGAGAAGAGATAGACTGGTGAGCAGGGGATGCATGTGCATATTTGGGAAGGCTGGTGGAGCTGAAGTGAGGAAAGAATGGGGGGACTAGGATGAAAGAGGGGAGATAGTAGTGAGAGATCACCTCTGAGTCTAGTTGCTGCTATGGTGTGGTGGTAGTGTATGTGCCTGAAGTGCATAAAGTACCAGGTTCAAGTCTTGATGAGGGTAATAGAAGAGAACTAGACTAGTGCCTGTAGCAGTTGGGAGTTGGGTTCAGGTTTGTAGAAGCACTTAGATAACACTTTAGTTGTGTCACAGGGTTAGTGCGTTCTTTATAGTTATGAAATCCTGTAGTAAAAATATGCAGGAGTTCTAGGTGAGTGGTGGAACTGTGGACTTTGGAAACAAGGGTGCAGGGTTCAAAGGCAGCAGGGAGAAGAAGTAAACTTATATTTTGGCAGATTGGGTAGGTATGGTTAAGAGCATTAAAATAGAGGAAGTTGTTGTCCTGGTTCATTGGCTCAAGGATAGTCAGTAGAATTTAAAGAAAAGGGTACCAGGTTTGATACTAGCAGTTGCTTAGAGATAGGATGAGTAAAGAAAATAGGTAGTAGAAGGAATCCAAGGGAACTGCAGTGACCTCAGTGGGACAAGCTGTGAAGTAGTAGCTAGGAGGGATATAAAGAGGAGAGAGGAGCTAGAGGAAAGTGCAGTGATCCCTACTGGTTGGTGCCTATAACCTGCAAATGGGAAAGTGGACACTTAGAAAAAAAAAAAAAAAAAAAAAAGGAGGGTAGGTCATGTGTCATATCACGTGACTTGCCAGCAGCAATATATGGAGCGCCAACCCTGGGTGGGATGGAAGTGCCTCACAACAGTCAGGCTGCAGTGCAGGACACTTTACCTCTTACAGGCTCTGGCAATCCCCGATTTCAGTCTCTGCTGCTGGGCTGAGTTCTGAGGGGAGCAGGCTGCTTCAGGGCCTATAAAGGGAGGACAAACAAAGGAATCCCATTAGTATGCAGCGGGCTAGTACAGGACCCTACTGCGGATGCGCCAACTTTTGGAACTGTATCCCAATACAGGAGGCTACTGCGCATGCGCAAGATGGCGGACACCACGCTACACATTCAATGCAATCCTACCAAGGTAAGCACTCTAATACAGCATTTAAACAGCTAAAATATCACAGGATACTACTGCTATATGCTCTAAACCTAGCCCTTAAAGTAACACAGAGATAGCCCCCAAATCCCCGTGCAGAGCGGTCCAGATATCCAGAAGCACAGTCAATCAGTCACTGTGTGGGGACAGAAAAAAGACTCCAGACGAGTAATCTTCTCCAACAGTCAGGCTGTAGTGCAGGACATTTTACCTCTTACATGCTCTGGCAGTCCCAGATTTCAGTCTCTGCTGCTGGGCTGAGTTCTGAGGGGAGCAGGCTGCTTCAGGGCCTATATAGGGAGGACAAACAAAGGAATCCCATTAGTATGCAGCAGGCTAGTACAGGACCCTACTGCGCATGCGCCAACTATTGGAACTGTATCCCGATACAGGAGGCTACTGCGCATGCGCAAGATTGCAGGACACCACGCTACACATTCTATGCAATTCTACCAAGGTAAGCACTCTAATACAGCATTTACACAGCTAAAATATCACAGGATACTACTGCAAGATGCTCAAAACCTTCAATTAAAGTAACACAGAGATTGCCCCCGAATCCCCGTGCAGAGCAGTCCAGATATCCAGAACCACAGTCAATCAGTCACTTTGTGGGGACAGAAAAAAGACTCCAGACGAGTAATCTTTTCCAACAGTCAGGCTGCAGTGCAGGACACTTTACCTCTTACAGGCTCTGGCAATCCCCGATTTCAGTCTCTGCTGCTGGGCTGAATTCTGAGGGGAGCGGGCTGCTTCAGGGCCTATATAGGGAGGACAAACAAAGGAATCCCATTAGTATGCAGCGGGCTAGTACAGGACCCTACTGCACATGCGCCAATTATTGGAAATGTATCCCGATACAGTAGGCTACTGCGCTTGCGCAAGATGGCGGACAAACACGCTACACATTCTATGCAATCCTACCAAGGTAAGCACTCTAATACAGCATTTAAACAGCTAAAATATAACAGGATACTACTGCTAGATGCTCTAAACCTAGCCCTTAAATTAACACAGAGATAGCCCCCAAATCCCATTGCAGAGCAGTCCAGATATCCAGAAGCACAGTCAATCAGTCACTGTGTGGGGACAGAAAAATGACTCCAGACGAGTAATCTTCTCCAACAGTCAGGCTGTAGTGCAGGACACTTTACCTCTTACAGGCTCTGGCAATCCCCGATTTCAGTCTCTGCTGCTGGGCCGAGTTCTGAGGGGAGCGGGCTGCTTCAGGGCCTATATAGGGAGGACAAACAAAGGAATCCCATTAGTATGCAGCGGGCTAGTACAGGACCCTACTGCGCATGCGCCAACTATTGGAACTGTATCCCGATACAGGAGGCTAATGCGCATGCGCAAGATGGAGGACACCCACGCTACACATTCTATCCAATCCTAACAAGGTAAGCACTCTAATACAGCATTTAAACAGCTAAAATATCACAGGATACTACTGCTAGATGCTCTAAACCTAGCCCTTAAAGTAACACAGAGATAGCCCCCAAATCCCCGTGCAGAGCAGTCCAGATATCGAGAAGCACAGTCAATCAGTCACTGTGTGGGGACAGAAAAAAGACTCCAGACGAGTAATCTTCTCCAACAGTCAGGCTGTAGTGCAGGACACTTTACCTCTTACAGGCTCTGGCAATCCCCGATTTCAGTCTCTGCTGCTGGGCTGAGTTCTGAGGGGAGCAGGCTGCTTCAGGGCCTATAAAGGGAGGACAAACAAAGGAATCCCATTAGTATGCAGCGGGCTAGTACAGGACCCTACTGCGCATGCGCCAACTTTTGGAACTGTATCCCGATACAGGAGGCTACTGCGTATGCGCAAGATGGCGGACACTCACCCTACACATTCTATGCAATCCTACCAAGGTAAGCACTCTAATACAGCATTTAAACAGCTAAAATATCACAGGATACTACTGCTATATGCTCTAAACCTAGCCCTTAAAGTTACACAGAGATAGCCCCCAAATCCCCGTGCAGAGCGGTCCAGATATCCAGAAGCACAGTCAATCAGTCACTGTGTGGGGACAGAAAAAAGACTCCAGACGAGTAATCTTCTCCAACAGTCAGGCTGTAGTGCAGGACATTTTACCTCTTACAGGCTCTGGCAGTCCCCGATTTCAGTCTCTGCTGCTGGGCTGAGTTCTGAGGGGAGCAGGCTGCTTCAGGGCCTATATAGGGAGGACAAACAAAGGAATCCCATTAGTATGCAGCAGGCTAGTACAGGACCCTACGCATGCGCCAATTATTGGAACTGTATCCCGATACAGGAGACTACTTCGCATGCGCAAGATGGCGGACACCCACGCTACACATTCTATGCAATTCTACCAAGGTAAGCACTCTAATACAGCATTTACACAGCTAAAATATCACAGGATACTACTGCTAGATGCTCAAAACCTTCCCTTAAAGTAACACAGAGATTGCCCCCAAATCCCCGTGCAGAGCAGTCCAGATATCCAGAACCACAGTCAATCAGTCACTTTGTGGGGACAGAAAAAAGGCTCCAGACGAGTAATCTTTTCCAACAGTCAGGCTGCAGTGCAGGACACTTTACCTCTTACAGGCTCTGGCAATCCCCGATTTCAGTCTCTGCTGCTGGGCTGAATTCTGAGGGGAACGGGCAGCTTCAGGGCCTATATAGGAGGACAAACAAAGGAATCCCGTTAGTATGCAGCGGGCTAGTACAGACCCTACTGCACATGCGCCAACTATTCGAACTGTATCCCGATACAGGAGGCTACTGCGCATGCGCAAGATGGTGGACTGCCACGCTACACATTCTATGCAATCCTACCAAGGTAAGCACTCTAATACAGCATTTAAACAGCTAAAATATCACAGGATACTACTGCTAGATGCTCTAAACCTAGCCCTTAAAGTAACACAGAGATAGCAACCAAATCCCCGTGCAGAGCAGTCCAGATATCCAGAAGCACAGTCAATCAGTCACTGTGTGGGGACAGAAAAAAGACTCCAGACGAGTAATCTTCTCCAACAGTCAGGCTGTAGTGCAGGACGCTTTACCTCTTACAGGCTCTGGCAATCCCGATTTCAGTCTCTGCTGCTGGACTGAGTTCTGAGGGGAGCTGGCTGCTTCAGGGCCTAAATAGGGAGGACAAACAAAGGAACCATTAGTATGCAGCGGGCTAGTACAGGACCCCATCATGATGCTACCAACTATTGGAACTGTATCCCGATACTGAGGCTACTCGCGATGCTAAGATGGCGGACACCCACGCCACACATTATATGCAACTATCAAGCAAACTCTAATACAGCATTTAAACAGCTAAATATAACAGGATACTACTGCTAGATGCTCTATAACTTGCCCTTAAATTAACACAGAGATAGCCCCAAATCCTTAGAGAGCAGTCCAGATATCTAGAATCAGAGTCAATCAGTCACTGTGTGGGGACAGAAAAAAGACTCCAGACGAGTAATCTTCTCCAACAGTCAGGCGGTAGTGCAGGACACTTTACCTCTTACAGGCTCTGGCAATCCCCGATTTCAGTCTCTGCTGCTGGGCTGAGTTCTGAGGGGAGGGGGCTGCTTCTGGGCCCATATAGGGAGGACAAACAAATGAATCGCATTAGTATGCAGCGGGCTAGAACAGGACCCTACTGCGCATGCGCCAACTATTGCAACTGTATCCCGATACAGGAGGCTACTGCGCATGTGCAAGATGGCGGACACCCACGCTACACATTCTATGCAATACTACCAAGGTAAGCACTCTAATACAGCATTTAAACATCTAAAATATCACAGGATACTACTGCTAGATGCTCTAAACCAAGCCCTTTAAGTAACTCAGAGATATCCCCAAATCACCGTGCAGAGCAGTCAGATATCCAGAAGCACAGTCAATCAGTCACTGGGTGGGGACGAAAAAAGATTCAGACGAGTAATCTTCTCCAACAGTCAGGCTGTAGTGCAGGACACTTTACCTCTTACGGCTCTGGCAATCCCGATTCAGTCTCTGCTGCTGGGCTGAGTTCTGGTGGGCGGGCTGCTTCAGGCCTATATAGGAGGGACAAACAAACCGAATCCCATTAGTATGCAGCGGGCTAGTTCAGGACCCTACTGAGTATGCCTAACTATTGGAACTGTATCCGATACAGGAGGCTAGTGCGCAAGCGCAAGATGGCGGACACCCACGCTACACATTCCATGCAATCCTACCAAGGTAAGCACTCTAATACAGCATTTAAACAGCTAAAATATCACAGGATACTACTGCTAGATGCTCTAAACCTAGCACTTAAAGTAACACAGAGATCAGTCCAAATCCCTGCAGAGCAGTCCAGATATACAGAAGCACAGTCAATCAGTCACTGTGTGGTGACAGAAAAAAAGACTCAGACGGTAATCTTCTCCAACAGTCAGGCTGTAATGCAGGACACTTTACCTCTTACAGGCTCTGGCAATCGATTTCAGTCTGCTGCTGGTCTGAGTTCTGATGGGAGCGGGCTGCTTCAGAGCATATAGGAGGACAAACAAAGGAATCCCATTAGTATGCAGCGGGCTAGTACAGGACCCTACTGTGCATGCGCTCAACTATTGGAACTGTATCCGTTACAGGATGCTACTCACATCGCAAAGATGTTGGACACCCGCTACACATTCTATGCAATCCTACCAAGGTAAGCACTCTAATACAGCATTTAAACAGCTAAAATATCACAGGATACTACTGCTAGATGCTCAAACCTTGCCCTTAAAGTAACACAGAGATTGCCCCCAAATCCCCGTGCAGAGCAGTCCAGATATCCAGAACCACAGTCAATCAGTCACTTTGTGGGGACAGAAAAAAGGCTCCAGACGAGTAATCTTCTCCAACAGTCAGGCTGCAGTGCAGGACACTTTACCTCTTACAGGCTCTGGCAATCCCCGATTTCAGTCTCTGCTGCTGGGCTGAATTCTGAGGAGAACGCATCAGGGCCTATAGGGTGGACAAACAAAGGAATCCCGTTAGTATGCAGCGGGCTAGTACAGACCCTACTGCACATGCGCCAACTATTGGAACTGTATCCCGATACAGGAGGCTACTGCGCATGCGCAAGATGGTGGACTCCACGCTACACATTCTATGCAATCCTACCAAGGTAAGCACTCTAATACAGCATTTAAACAGCTAAAATATCACAGGATACTACTGCTAGATGCTCTAAACCTAGCCCTTAAAGTAACACAGAGATAGCAACCAAATCCCCGTGCAGAGCAGTCCAGATATCCAGAAGCACAGTCAATCAGTCACTGTGTGGGGACAGAAAAAAGACTCCAGATGAGTAATCTTCTCCAACAGTCAGGCTGTAGTGCAGGACGCTTTACCTCTTACAGGCTCTGGCAATCCCCGATTTCAGTCTCTGCTGCTGGACTGAGTTCTGAGGGGCTGGCTGCTTAGGGGCCTCAAATAGGGAGGACAAACAAAGAGTCCCATTAGTATGCAGCGGCTAGTCATAGGACCTAAGCATACGCCCCAACTATTGGAACTGTATCCCGATACTGGAGGCTACTACGCATGCGCAAGATGGCGGACACCCACGCTACACATTATATGCAATCCTATCAAGGTAAGCACTCTAATACAGCATTTAAACAGCTAAAATATAACAGGATACTACTGCTAGATGCTCTAAACCTAGCCCTTAAAGTAACACAGAGATAGCCCCCAAATCCCCGTGCAGAGCAGTCCAGATATCGAGAAGCACAGTCAATCAGTCACTGTGTGGGGACAGAAAATAGACTCCACACGTGTAATCTTCTCCAACAGTCAGGCTGTAGTGCAGGACACTTTACCTCTTACAGGCTCTGGCAATCCCCGATTTCATTCTCTGCTGCTGGGCTGAGTTCTGAGGGGAGCGGGCTGCTTCAGGGCCTATATAGGGAGGACAAACAAAGGAATCCCATTAGTATGCAGCGGGCTAGTACAGGACCCTACTGCGCATGCGCCAACTATTGGAACTGTATCCCGATACAGGAGGCTACTGCGATGTCACAAGATGGCGGACACTCACCCTACACATTCTATGCAATCCTACCAAGGTAGCACTCTAATACAGCATTTAAACAGCTAAAATATCACAGGATACTACTGCTGTATACTCTAAACCTAGCCCTTAAAGTTACACAGAGATAGCCCCCAAATCCCTGCAGAGCGGTCCAGATATCCAGAAGCTCAGTCAATCAGTCACTGTGTGGGGACAGAAAAAAGACTCCAGAGGAGTAATCTTCTCCAACAGTCAGGCTGTAGTGCAGGACACTTTACCTCTTACAGGCTCTGGCAATCCCCGATTTCAGTCTCTGCTGCTGGGCTGAGTTCTGAGGGGAGCGGGCTGCTTCAGGGCCTATATAGGGAGGACAAACAAAGGAATCCCATTAGTATGCAAGCAGGCTAGTACAGGACCCTACTGCACATGCGCCAATTATTGGAACTGTGTCGATACAGGAGACTACTGCGCTTGTCATAAGATAAACAAGACACCCATCACACATTCTATGCAATTCTACCAGGTAAGCACTCTAATACAGCATTTACACAGCTAAAATATCTCACAGGATACTACTGCTAGTGCTCAAAACCTTCCCTTAAAGTAACACAGAGATTGCCCCAAATCCCGTGCAGAGACAGTCCAGATATCCAGAACCACAGTCAATCAGTCACTTTGTGGGGGACAGAAAAAGGCTCCAGGCAGGTAATCTTTTCCAACAGTCAGGCTGCAGTGCAGGACACTTTACCTCTTACAGGCCCTGGCAATCCCGATTTCAGTCTCTGCTGCTGGGCTGAATTCTGAGGAGCAGAGCTTCAGGGCCTATATAGGGAGGGACAAACAAAGGAATCCCGTTAGTATACGTGAGCTGTACAGACCCTACACACATGCGCCAACTATTAGAACCTTGTCGATACAGGAGGCTTCTCTTACTTGTCATGCGAGCCATGGTGGGACTGCCGCTACACATTCTATGCAATCCTACCAAGAGTAAGCACTCTAATACAAGCATTTAAACAGCTAAAATATCACAGGATACTACTACTGAATGCTCTAAACCTAGCCCTTAAAGTAACACAGAGATAAACCAAATCCCCGTTCAGAGCAGTCCAGATATCCAGAAGCACAGTCAATCAGTCACTGTGTGGGGACAGAAAAAAGACTCCAGGCGAGTAATCTTCTCCAACAGTCAGGCTGTAGTGCAGGACACTTTACCTCTTACAGGCTCTGGCAATCCCCGATTTCAGTCTCTGCTGCTGGACTGAGTTCTGAGGGGAGCGGGCTGCTTCAGGGCCTATATAGGGAGGACAAACAAAGGAATCCCATTAGTATGCAGCGGGCTAGTACAGGACCCTACTGCGCATGCGCCAACTATTGGAACTGTATCCCGACAGTGAGGCTATCTGAAATGCGAAGATGGCTGACACCCACGCTACACACATTATATGCAATCCTATCCAAGATAGAGCACTCTCAGCACAACATTTAAACAGCTAAAATATAACAGGATACTACTGAGATGCTCTATAACTTGCCCTAAAGTAACACAGAGATAGACCCCAAATCCCTTGCAGAGCAGTCCAGATATCTAGAATCAGAGTCAATCAGTCACTGTGTGGGGACAGAAAAAAGACTCCAGACGAGTAATCTTCTCCAACAGTCAGGCGGTAGTGCAGGACACTTTACCTCTTACAGGCTCTGGCAATCCCCGATTTCAGTCTCTGCTGCTGGGCTGAGTTCTGAGGGGAGGGGGCTGCTTCTGGGCCCATATAGGGAGGACAAACAAATGAATCCCATTAGTATGCAGCGGGCTAGAACAGGACCCTACTGCGCATGCGCCAACTATTGCAACTGTATCCCGATACAGGAGGCTACTGCGCATGTACAAGATGGCGGACACCCACGCTACACATTCTATGCAATACTACCAAGGTAAGCACTCTAATACAGCATTTAAACATCTAAAATATCACAGGATACTACTGCTAGATGCTCTAAACCAAACCCTTTAAGTAACTCAGAGATATCCCCCAAATCACCGTGCAGAGCAGTCCAGATATCCAGAAGCACAGTCAATCAGTCACTGGGTGGGGACAGAAAAAAGATTCCAGACGAGTAATCTTCTCCAACAGTCAGGCTGTAGTGCAGGACACTTTACCTCTTACAGGCTCTGGCAATCCCCGATTCAGTCTCTGCTGCTGGGCTGAGTTCTGAGTGGAGCGGGCTGCTTCAGGGCCTATATAGGGAGGACAAACAAAGCGAATCCCATTAGTATGCATGGGCTAGTTCAGGACCCTACTCGCATCGCCAACTATTGGAACTGTATCCCGATACAGGAAGCTAGTCATAGCGCAAGATAATGGATACTTACCACTACACATTCCATACAATCCTACCAAGGTAAGCACTCTAATACAACATTTAAACAGCTAAAATATCACAGGATACTACTGCTAGATGCTCTAAACCTAGCACTTAAAGTAACACAGAGATAGTCCATGCAAATCCCGTGCAGAGCAGTCCAGATACAGAAGCACAGTCAATCAGTCACTGTGTGGTGACAGAAAAAGACTCAGGCGGGTAAATGTACACTCCAACAGTCAGGCTGTAATGCAGGACACTTACCTCTTACAGGCTCTGGCAATCCCCGATTTCAGTCTCTGCTGCTGGTTTGAGTTCTGATGGGAGCGGGCTGCTTCAGGGCCTATATAGGGAGGACAAACAAAGGAATCCCATTAGTATGCAGCGGGCTAGTACAGGACCCTACTGCGCATGCGCCAACTATTGGAACTGTATCCCGTTACAGGATGCTACTGCACATGCGCAAGATGTTGGACACCCACGCTACACATTCTATGCAATCCTACCAAGGTAAGCACTCTAATACAGCATTTAAACAGCTAAAATATCACAGGATACTACTGCTAGATGCTCAAAACCTTCCCTTAAAGTAACACAGAGATTGCCCCCAAATCCCCGTGCAGAGCAGTCCAGATATCCAGAACCACAGTCAATCAGTCACTTTGTGGGGACAGAAAAAAGGCTCCAGACGAGTAATCTTTTCCAACAGTCAGGCTGCAGTGCAGGACCTTTACCTCTTACAGGCTCTGGCAATCCCGATTTCAGTCTCTGCTGCTGGGCTGAATTCTGAGGGCAGACAGCTTCAGGGCCTATATGGGTGGACAACAAAGGAATCCCGTTAGTATGCAGCGGGCTAGTACAGACCCTACTGCACATGCGCCAACTATTGGAACTGTATCCCGATACAGGAGGCTACTGCGCATGCTCAAGATGGTGGACTCCCACGCTACACATTCTATGCAATCCTACCAAGGTAAGCACTCTAATACAGCATTTAAACAGCTAAAATATCACAGGATACTACTGCTAGATGCTCTAAACCTAGCCCTTAAAGTAACACAGAGATAGCAACCAAATCCCCGTGCAGAGCAGTCCAGATATCCAGAAGCACAGTCAATCAGTCACTGTGTGGGGACAGAAAAAAGACTCCAGATGAGTAATCTTCTCCAACAGTCAGGCTGTAGTGCAGGACGCTTTACCTCGAGCTGGCTGCTTCAGGGCCTAAATAGGGAGGACAAACAAAGGAATCCCATTAGTATGCAGCGGGCTAGTACAGGACCCTACTGCGCATGCGCCAACTATTGGAACTGTATCCCGATACAGGAGGCTACTGCGCATGTGCAAGATGGCGGACACCCACGCTACACATTCTATGCAATACTACCAAGGTAAGCACTCTAATACAGCATTTAAACATCTAAAATATCACAGGATACTACTGCTGGGTCTCTAAACCAACCCTTTAAGTAACTCAGAGATATCCCCAAATCACCGTGCAGAGCAGTCCAGATATCCAGAAGCAGATCCAATCAGTCACTGGGTGGGGACAGAAAAAGATTCCAGACAGTAATCTTCTCCAACAGTCAGGCTGTAGTGCAGGACACTTTACCTCTTACAGGCTCTGGCAATCCCGATTCAGTCTCTGCTGCTGGGCTGAGTTCTGAGTGGGCCAGACAACTGGAGCCTGTAGAGAGGACAAACCAAGCGAATCATTAGTATGCAGCCGGGCTAGTTCAGGACCCTACTGCGCATCGCCAACTATTGGAACTGTGTCGATACAGGCTAGTCGCCAAAAGCGCAGGATAAGCCCGGACACCACTACACACATTCCATACAGTCCTACCAAGGTGGCACTCTAATACAGCATTTTAAACAGCTAAAATATCACAGGATACTACTGCTAGATGCTCTAAACCTAGCACTTAAAGTAACACAGAGATAGTCCATAAAGTACCGTGCAGAACAGTCCAGATATACAGAAGCACAGTCAATCAGTCACTGTGTGGTGACAGAAAAGACTCAGGCAGTAATCTTCTCCAACAGTCAGGCTATAATGCAGGACACTTAACCTCTTACAGGCTCTGGCAATCCCGATTCCAGTCTCTGCTGCTGGTCTGAGTTCTGATGGGAGCGGGCTGCTTCAGGGCCTATATAGGGGACAAACAAAGGAATCCCATTGGTATGCGGGCTAATACAGAATCCTACGCATGCGCCAACTATTGGAACTGTATCCGTTACAGGATGCTACTACATGCGCAAGATGTTGGACACCACGCTACACATTCTATGCAATCCTACCAAGGTAAGCACTCTAATACAGCATTTAAACAGCTAAAATACAGGATACTACTGCTAGATGCTCAAAACCTTCCCTTAAAGTAACACAGAGATTGCCCCAAATCCCATGCAGAGCAGTCCAGATATCCAGAACACCGTCAATCAGTCACTTTGGGGACAGAAAAAAGGCTCCAGGCGGTAATCTTTTCCAACAGTCAGGCTGCAGTGCAGGACACTTCCTCTTTGAGCTCTGTGATCCCGATTTCAGTCTCTGCTGCTGGGCTGAATTACAGAGGCCATGCAGGGCCTATGGGGTGGACAAACAAGGGAATCCCGTTAGTATGCAGCGGGCTAGTACAGACCCTACTGCACATCGCCAACTAATGGAACTGTCCGATACAGGAGGCTACTGCGTGCATGCGCAAAGATGGTAGACTCCCACGCTACACATTCTATGCAATACTACCAAAGGTAGCACTCTAATACAGCATTTAAACAGCTAAAACATCACAGGATACTACTGCTAGATGCTCTAAAACAAGCCATAAAGTAACACAGAGATAGCAAATCCCGTGCAGGCAGTCAGATATCCAGAAGCACAATCAATCAGTCACTGTGAGGACAGAAAAAGACTCCAGGCAGTAATCTTCTCAACAGTCAGGCTGGTGCAGGGCTTTACCTCTAACAGGCTCTGTCAATCGAGTTCAGTCTGCTGCTGGACTGAGTTCTGAGGGGGCTGGCCTTCAGGGCCTAAATGGAGAGGACAAACAAAGGTCCCATTAGTAGGCGGGCTAGTACAGGACCCTACTAGCATAGCAACTGTGGAACTGTATCCGTACTGGAGGCTACTGCACATCCATGAAGACGGACACCCAACTACATTATATACAATCCTATAAAATTAGCACTCTAGACAGCATTTAAAAGCTAAAAATATAGGATACTACTGCTAGATATATAACGCCTTAAATTAACACAGAGATAGCCCCAATCCTTGCAAAGCAATCAGATATCTAGAATCCAAGTCAATCAGTCATAGGTGGGACGAAAAAAGATTCCAGTAATCTTCTCCAACAGTCAGGCTGTAGTGCAGGACACTTTACCTCTTAAGGCTCTGCAATCCCGGTTCAGTCTCTGCTGCTGGGCTGAGTTCACAGTGGGCCAGGCTGCTTCAGGGCCTATATAGGAGACAAACAAACAAATCCCATTAGTATCTGAGCTGGTTAGGACCCTACTCACTCGCCCAATATTGGAACTGTATCATTACAGAGGCTAGTCTTGTAGCGCAGATAGCGGTTCCAGCTACACATTCCACCAATCTACAAGGTAAGCACTCTAATACAATTTAAACAGCTAAATATCCGGATACTACTGCTAGATGCTCTAAACTAGCATAAAGTAACACAGAATAGTCCATAAATCCCGTGCAGAGCAGTCAGATATACAAGCACATCATCGTCACTGTGTGGTGACAGAAAAAAAGTCCAGGCAGTAATCTTCTCCAACAGTCAGGCTACAATAGGACACTTACCTCTTCAGCTCTGGCAATCCCGATTTCAGTCTGCTGCTGGTCTGAGTTCTGATAGGGGCGGGCTGCTTCAGGGCCTATAGGGAAGGACAAACAAAGGAATCATTAGTATACAGCGGGCTAGTACAGGACCCTGCGCATCGCAACTATTGAACTGTATCCGTTACAGGATGCTACTGGTCGCAAGATATTGAACACCCGCTACACATCTATGCAATCCTACCAAGGTAAGCACTCTAATACAGCATTTAAACAGCTCGTTGTAAGCACCTAATACTGCATTTAAACAGCTAAAATATCACAGGATACTACTGCTAGATGCCTAAACCTAGCCTCAGTAACACAGATATCCCGAATCCTCATGCAGAGCAGTCAAGATATCCAGGCACAGCTAATCAGTCACTGTGAGGGGACAAAAAAGTTCCAGACTAGTACTTCTCCAACAGTCAGGCTGTAGCAGACACTTTACCTTACAGGCTCTGGCATTCTGAATCTAGTCCCTGCTGCTGGGCTGAGTTGAGAGGGGTGAGGCTGCTCAGGCCCATATAGAGGGACAAACAAAGGAATCCCTTTGTGGAATGCAGCGGGATAGCATACAGACCCTCCTGCACATGCGCCAACTATTGGAACGTGGCGTCGATACAGGAGGTTACTGCGATGCGCAGATGGCGGACACCCGCGCCATACATTCTATGTAATCCTATTGCTGTAAGCACTCTAATGTTGTATTTAAACAGCTAAATATCACAGGATACTACTGTTAGATGTCAAACCTAGTCCTAAAGTAACACAGAGATAACTCTAAATATCCGCAGAGCAGTCCAGATATCCCGAAGTACGTCAATCAGTCACTGTGTGGGGCAGAAAAAAGATCTAGATGAGTAATCTTCCAACAGTAAGGCTGTGTGCAGACACTTTATTTTACAGGCTCTGCAATTCTGATTTCAGTCTCTGCTGTTGGGCTGAGTTCTGAGGAGCGGTTGTTTGAGAGCCTATATAGGAGGACAAACAAAGGAATTTTAGTAAGCAGTGGCTAGTACAGGACTCACTGCGGCATGCGCCATCTATTTGAAATGTATCCCGATACAGGAGGCTACTAGATGCGCAGATGCGGACACCCACGCTTCATGTTCTATGCAATCCTACTCAAGGTAAGCACCTATTACAGCAGAAATAGCTAAATATCACAGTATACTACTGCTAAATGCTCAAACCTAGCCCCAGTAACTCAGAGATCGGCAAATCCTCGCACAGCAGTCCAGATATACAGAAGCACAGTCAACTGTCCTGTGTGGTGACAGAAAAGACTTAGATGAGTAATCTTTCCAACAGTCAGCTGTAATGCAGGACACTTTACCTCTTTACAGGCTCTGGCAATCCCCCATTTCAGTCTCTGCTGTCTGAGTTCTGATGTGAGCGGCTTCAGGGCCTATAGGGAGGACAAACAGCGAATCCCATTAGATGTAGTGGCACAGTGCACCCACCGCGCATGTGCTGTCTAATGGAACTGTATCCTGATACAGGAGGCTACTGCGCATGCCCAAGATGGCGGACACTCACACATACATTCTATGTATTCTATTTGAAAGCACTCTACTACAGCATTTAAAAGCTAAATATCACAGGATACTACTGTTAGATACTCAAACCTAGCCCTAAAGTAACACAGAGATAGCCTCAAACTGCAGAGCAGTCCAGATATCCAGAAGCACAGTCAACTGTCACTGTGTGGGACAAAATTTCTTTGAGTCGAGTAATCTTCCAACAGTCAGGCTGTGTGCAGACACTTTACCTCTACAGGCTCTGCTAATCCCCATTTCAGTCTGTTGCTGGGCTGAGTTCTCAGGAGCCGGCAGCCTAGGCCTACATATGGGAGGACAAACAAAGGAATCAAATTAGCATGCAGCTGGGCTAGTATAGTATTTCTACTGCGCATGCGCTAATTCATTGGAACTGTATTCCGTTACAGGAGGCTACTGCGTGATGCTGTGGGTGGTGACACCCACGCTACACTATGCAATCCTACCAAGGTAGGCATTCTATACAGCATTTAAACAGTTAAAATATGACAGGATAGTACTGTAGATGCTCTAAACCTAGCTCTAAAGTAACACAGATAGCCCTCAAATCCCTGGCAGAGCAGTCCAGATATCCAGAAGTGCAATCAATGTGTCACTGTGTGGGACAGAAAAAGACTCCAGATGAGTAATCTTCAACAGTCAGGGCTTGGTGTGGGACACTTACTTCTTACAGGCTCTGCAACTCTGATTTCAGTCTCTGCTGCTTGGCTGAGTTCTGGGAGTGGATGCTTAGGGTCATAGGGAGGACAAACAAAGGAATCCCATTAGTATGCAGCGGGCTAGTACAGGACTTACTGGGCGTATGCGCCAACTATTGGAACTGTATCCCATATAGAGGTTACTGCGCAAGATGGTGGATGTCACGCACACATTTATGCAACTTACCAAGGTAAGCACTCAAAACAGTATTTAAACAGCTAAAATATCACAGAATACTGCTGCTAGATGCTCAAACCTTCCCTTAAAAATACAGAGATTGCCTCAAACTAAGTGCAGAGCAGTCAGATATCCAGAAGCACAGTCAATCAGTCACTGTGGGGACAGAAAAGACCTGATGAGTAATCTTCCTAACAGTCAGTGGTGCAGGACACTACCTCTTATACTCTGCAATCCCTGATTTAGCTCTGCTGCTGGCTGAGTTCAGGAGAGCGGCTGTTTCCGGGCCTATATTGGTGGACAAACAAAGGGATCCTATTAGTAGCGTCGGGCTAATAGGAACCATGGTGCATGTGTTAATTATTGGAACTGTATCCCGATATCGAGGTGGGGCTACTGCGCATGCGCAAGATGCATGGACACCCACGCCATACATTACGCTATGCAATCCTACCAAGGTGTTAATTCTAATACAGCATTTAAACAGCTAAATATCACAGGATACTGCTTCGATGTCAAACCTAGCCCTTAAAGTAACACAGATAGCCCCAAATCCCTTGCAGAGCAGTCCAGATATCCAGAAGTACAGTAAATCGTCACTGTGTGAAAAAGACTCTAGACGAGTAATCTTCCAACAGTCAGGCTGTGGGCAGGACACTTACCTCTTACAGGCTCTGGCAATTCCTATTTCACTCCGCTGCTGGGCTGAGTTCAGAGGAGAGCCGGGCTTCAGGGCCTATAGGAGGACAAACAGGAATCCTATTAGTATGCATCGGGCTAGTACAGGACCCTACTACAAGACAAAAGCACTATTGGGAACTGTATCCTGGCTACTGAGGCTACTGCGCATGCGCAAGATGGCGGTGACACACCACCACATGCTATGCAATCCTTCCAAGGTAAGTACCTAATACAGCATTAAACAGCTAAAATATCACAGGATTACCGTTGAGCCAAACCTAGCCCTTAGTAACACAGAGATAGCTACCAAACCTTTGCAGAGCAGTCCAGATATCCAGAAGCATTGTAAATCGTCACTGTGGGACAGAAAAGACTCAGACGAGTAATCTTCCAACAGTCAGGCTGTAGTGCAGGACACTTTACTCTACAGGCTCCATGCTTCCCGACTTCAATCTCTGCTGCTGGGTTGAGTCTGAGGGGAGCGGCTTTAGGCCTATATAGGAGGACAAACAAAGGAACCGGTTAGTATGCAGCGGCTAGACTGGACCCTGCGCGCATGCGGTAACTATTGGAACTGTATCCCGACATTGGAGGCTACTGCGCGCGATGGTGGGACACCACGCTACACATCTTTGCAATCCTGTCATGGAAGCACCTAATACAGCATTTAAACATCTAAATATCACAGGATACTGCAGCTAGATGCCTAAACCAGCCCTAAAGTAACACAGAGATAGTCTCAAATCCTCGCGGCAGAGCAGTCCAGATATACAGAAGCACAGTCAATCAGCTCTGTATGGGACAGAAAGTCTCCAGACGAGTAATCTTCAACAGTCAGCTGTTGTGCAGGACACTTACCTTTCTTAGGCTCTGGCAAACCTAATTTCAGTCTCCCTGCTGCGGCTGAGTTCTGAGGACTGGCTGTTTTGGGCCTATATAGAGGGAGAAATGAACTTATTAGTATGCAGCGGGTTCGTATTAGACCCTTTACTGCGCATGCGCCAACTATTGTAACTGTATCCCGGATACAGAGGCTTCGTGCATGCTAAGATGGCGGACACCCACGCCATATGGTTTTTGCAATCCAACCAAGGTGTTCATTTAATACAGGATTTAAACATTAAAATACTCAGGATACTACTGGGTGATGCTCAAACTCAGCCTCAGTAACACAGAGATAGCCTCCCATCCTCGCAGAGCAGCACAGATATCCAGAAGCGGTGTCAATCAGTCACTGTGGGACAGAAAGACTCAGATGAGTAATCTTCCCAATAGTCAGGCTGTGGTGCAGACACTTTACCTCTTACAGGCTCTGGCAATCCCTGATTTCAGTCTCTGCTGGGCTGAGTTCTGAGGGGGGGTTGCTTGCCTGTAGAGGACAAACAAAGGAATCCTATTAGTATGCAGCGGACTAGCAGGGCCCTTCGTGATGAGCCAATTATTGAACTGGTGTCCTGGGACAGAGGCTATTGGTGTGCACAAGATGTGGACACCCACGTCACATTCCCATGCAATCTACCAAGGTAAGCACTTCATTGCATTTAAACAGCTAAAATATCACAGATACACTGTTAGATGTCGAACCTAGCCCTTAAAGTAACACAGAGATAGCCCCAAATCCTCATGCAGAGCAGTCCAGATATCCATCGAACAGTCAATCAGTCACTGTGAGGACAGAAAGTTCCAGACGAGTACCTTCCAACAGTCAGGTTGTGGTGACGCACTCTTAGAGGCTCTGCACCCTTAATTCAGTCTCTGCTGGGCTGAGTTCAGAGGAGCGGGCTGCTCAGGGCCATATAGGAGGACAAACAAAGGAATCCTTTATGCAGCTGGCTATACAGGACCCTACTGCATATGCGCCAACTATTGGAACTGTGGTGTCGATATAGGGGGGTTACTGCGCATGCTGAGGTGGTGACACCCATGCTTACACATTCTATGGAATCCTAAGGTAAGCACTTTAACAGCATTTAAAACAGCTAAATATCACAGGATTACTGCTAGATGCTCTAAACCTAGCCCTTAAAGTAACACAGATAACCTGAAATAACCGCAGAGTAGTCTAGATATCCAGAAGCAGTCAATCAGTCCCTGTGTGGGACAGAAAAGTCTGGGGATGAGTAATCTTCCAACAGGCTGTAGTGCAGACACTTTACTCTACAGGCTCTGGCAATCCTTATTTCTGTCTCTGCAAGGCAGATTTCAGGTGATGGCTGCTTCTTGGGCCTATATAATGAGGACAAAACAAAGAAATCCCATTAGTATGCGCAGCGGCTAAATAGGACCCTGCTGTGCATGCGCTAATTATTGAACTGTATCCGATATAGGGGCTACTGCGAGCGCGAGATGGCGGACACCCCGCTACATTCTATGCAATCCTACCATGTAAGTACTTTAATACAGCATTTAAACAGCTAAAATATCATAGGATACTACTGCAAATGCTCTAAACTCATTCCTTAAAGTAACTTAGAGATAGCTTCAACCTTCGTGCAGAGTAGTTCAGATATCTAGAATCAGAGTCAATCAGTCACTGTGGGACAGAAAAGTATTCCAGATGAGTAATCTTCCAATAGTCAGGCTGTGGTGTACATTTTACTCTACATCGTCTCAGTCCCCGATTTCAGTCTCTGCTGCTGGGGTTGAGTTCTGAGGAGCGGCTGCTTCAGGGCCTGTATGGAGTGACAAACAAAGAATTCATTAGTATGCAGCTGCTAGATCAGGTTCCACTGATGCGATAACTATTGAACTGTATCCGACACTGGACATTGCGATGCTAAGATGGTGGACACCCACGCCACACATTCTTGCAATCCTACCGCTGTAAGCACTCTAACAGCATTTAAACATCTCAAATATCACAGATACTACAGCTAGATGCTCTAAACCTAGCCTTGAAGTAACACAGATAGCTCCCAAATCCTGCAGAGCAGTCCGATATACAGAAGCACAGTCAATCAGTCACAGTATGGGGACAGAAAGTTCCAGATTTAGTAATCTCTCCAACAGTCAGGCTGTGCAGGACACTTACCTCAGGCTCTGGCAATTTCATCTGTTCCCTGCTGCTGGGTTGAGTTCTGAGGATCGCGTTTCAGGGCCTATATGGTTAAAACAGGAATCCTAATAGTATGCAGGCTATTCGCATAGGTCTCTACTGGTACACGCTAACTATTGTAACTGTATCCCGACATAGAGGCTACGCGCATGCGCAAGATGGCGGACACCCACGCTACAATTCTTTGTAATCCAACCAAGGTAAGCACCTAATACAGGATTTAAACAGCTAAAATTATCACAGGATACTACTGTTATGCTCAAACCTAGCCCTTAAAGTAATACAGAGATAGCTCTAAATCCCTGCAGCAGTCCAGATATCCAAGCACAGTCAATCAGTCACTGTGGGGACAGAAAAAGACTCAGATGAGTAATCTTCTCAACAGTCAGGCTGTGGTGTGACACTTACCTCACAGGCTCTGGCAATCCCTGATTTCAGCTCTGCTGCTGGGCTGAGTTCTGAGGAGCGGGCTGCTTCTGGCCTATATAGGAGGACAAACAAAGGAATCATTAGTATGCAGCGGATCATACAGGACCCTTCTCATGAGCCAACTATTGGAACTGTATTCCATATGGAGGCTATTGGTGCGTGACAAGATGGTGGAGACCACGCTTACATTCTATGCAATCCTACCAAGTACCTAATTGTATTTAAACAGCTAAAATATCACAGGATACTATTGTTAGATGCTCTAAACCTAGCCCTTAAAGTAACACAGAGATAGCCCCCAAATCCTTATGCAGAGCAGTCCAGATATCCAGAAGCACAGTCAATCAGTCACTGTAGGGACAGAAAAGTCCCAGACGAGTAATCTTCCAACAGTCAGGCTGTAGTGCAGGACACTTTACCTCTTAGAGGCTCTGGCACCCGACCAGTCCTGCTGCTGGCTGAGTTCAGGGGAGCTGGTTGTTTAGGCTCATATAGAGGACAAACAAAGGAATTTTTAGTATGGTGCGGCTAGTGCAGGACCCCACAGCCCCAACTATTGAACTGGCGCTTATTAGGAGGCTAACAAGTATGCGCAAGATGGCAGACACCCACGCTACACATTCTATGCAATCCTACCAAGGTAAGCATCATTACAGCATTTAAACAGCTAAAATATCATGATTACTGCTAGATGCTCTAAACTCATTCTTAAAGTAAATAGAGATAACCCCAACAACCGCAGAGCAGTCCAGATATCCAGAAGCACAGTCAATCGTCATCGTGGGACAGAAAGCTCCAGATGAGTAATTTCTCCAACAGTAAGGCTGTAGTGCAGGACACTTACCTCTTTCAGGCTCTGCACCTTCATTTCAGTCTCTGCTGTTGGGCAGATTTCTGAGGTGAGCGGGCTGCTTCGGCCTATATAATGAGGACAAACAGCATAGGTCCTGTTAGTAGCAGCGGCTAGAACAGACCTGTGCATGCGCCATCTGGCTGAACTGTATCCCGATACAGAGGGGTTACTGGCGTATGCGCAAGATGGCGGACACCTACGCTACACATTCTATGCAATCCTACAAGACCTCTAATACAGCATTTAAACAGCTAAAATATTACAGTATACTACTGCAAATGCTCTAAACCTAGCCCTTAAAGTAACTCATAGATAGTCAGAACTCCCTCGCAGAGCAGTCCAGATATCAGAATCAGAGCTATCAGTCACTGTGTGGGGACAGAAAAGACTCTGATGAGTAATCTTCCAACAGTCGCTGTGTGCAGACACTTACCTCTTATGGCTCTGGCAGTCCCCTTCTTTCAGTCTCTGCTGCTGGGCTGAGTTCTGAGGAGGGGCTGTTTCTGGCCCATATATGAGGACAAACAATGGAATCCATTAGTATGCAGCGGCAGAACAGGACCTTATCGCATGCGCCATCTGTTGGAACTGTATCCCGACAGGAGGCTACTTATGTGCAAGATGGCTGGACACCACGCCACACTTTCTATGCAATACTGTCAAAAGTACCAATACAGCATTTAGCATCTAAAATATCACAGGATACTACTGTTAGATGCTCAAACCAAGCCCTTAAGTAACTCAGCGATATCCCCTAATCACCGCAGAGTGTCCAGATATCCAGAAGTACAGTTAATCAGTCACTGTGGGGACAGAAAAAGATTCCAGACTAGTACTTTTCCAACAGTCATGCTGTAGTGCAGGACACTTTACCTGTTATAGGCTCTGGCAATCCCCTTTTCGTCTCTGCTGCTGGCTGAGTTCTGAGGATGGCTGCCAGGCCTATAGGAGGATAAACAAACGATCCATTAGTATGCAGCGGGTTAGTAGGACCTACTGCCATGCGGCTAACTATTGAACTGTATCCGACAGGAGGGTACTTCGCTTTTCAAGATGGCGGACACCCACGCTACACATTCTATGCAACTTACTGGTAAGACTAAGGCATTTAAACAGCCAAAATATCACAGGATACTACTGCTAAATGCTCTAAACCTAGCCTTTGTAAAGTAACTCAGAGATACTACAACCCATGCAGAGTAGTCCAGATATCTAGAATCAAAGTGAATCAGTCACTGTGTGGGACAGAAAAGATTTGACCCAGTAATCTTCTCCCGCCAGTCAGTTGTAGTGGTGGACACTTTACCTCTTCAGGCTCTGGCAGTCCTCGATTTCAGTCTCTGCCTTGAGTTCTGAGGGAGGCTGCTTCAGGTCATATAGGAGTGACAAACAAAGGAACCTATTAGTATGCAGGGGCTAGAACAGGGCCCCTATCGTATGCCTATCTATTAACTGTATCTGAGAGGCTACTGCATGTACAAGATGGCGGACACCACTACCACATTATCTCTATGCACATACCAAGGTAAGCACTCTATCACAGCATTTAAACATCTAAAATACCACAGGATACTACTGCTAGATGCTCTAAACCAAGCCTTTAAGTAACTCAGATATCCCCAAATCACCGTGTGCAGATCAGTCCAGATATCCAGAAGACAGCCAATCAGTCACTGTGTGGGGAGGTAAAAAGATTTGGGACGAGTGATCTTCTCCAACAGTCAGGCTGTAGTGCAGGACACTTTACTTTTTACAGGCTCTGGCAACTCTGACCAGTCTCTGCTGCTGGTTGAGTTCTGAGAGGAGCGGCTGTTTGTCCTATAAAGGGAGGACAAACAAATGTCATCCTATTAGGCATGTACAGGAGCCATCATGTGATGCGCTAACTATTGAACTGTATCCGATATAGGAAGTTATCAAGAAGCTCAAGATGGCGACACCCACTCTTACACATTCTATGCAATCCTGCCTGTAAGCACTTAACAGCATTTGAAACTAAAATACACAGGATTACTGCGATGCTGCCTCCCTAAAGTAATCAGAGATAGTCCGCAACCGCAGAGCAGTCCAGATATACAGAAGAACAATCAGTCGTGTGGTGACAGAAAGACCTAGACGAGTAATCTTCCAACAGTCAGCTGCTTATGATACTTTACCTCTATAGGCTCTGGCACTCTTATTTCAGTCTCTGCTGCTGGTCGAGTTCTGATGGAGCGGCTGCTTCAGGCCCATAGTATAGGAGCATGTTAAAGGAATCCTATTAGTTACAGCGGCTTGTATCGCACTCCTACTGCATGCTGGAATTCTATTGAACTATCCCATACAGGAGGCTACTGAACATGCCCAAGATGGCGGACACCCACACTACACATTCTATGCAATCCTACCAAGGTAAGTACTTTAATACAGTTTAAAAGTTAAAATATTACAGGATACTACCAGATGCTCTAAACCAGCCCTTAAAGTAACACAGAGATAGCCCCCAACTCCCGTGCAGAGCAGTCCAGATATCCAGTACACAGTCAATCAGTCACTGTGTGGGACAGAAAAATTCTCCAGACGAGTAATCTTCCAACAGTCAGGCTGTAGCAGACACTTTACTCTTACAGGTTTGGCAATCCTCGACAGTCTCGTTGCTGGGTTGAGTTTCAGGAGCGGTAGCTTAGGGCCTATATAGGAGGACAAACAAAGGAATCAAATTAGTATGCAGCGGGCTGTACAGTACTCCACGGCATGCGCAATTATTGGAACTGTATCCCGATATAGGAGGCATTGCGATGCGAAAGATGGCGGACACCACGCCAATGTTCTATGCAATCCTACAGCAATCTATACAGCATTTAAACAGCTAAAATATGACAGGATGTAATGCAGATGCTCTAAACCTAGCCCTTAGTAACACAGATAGCCTCAAATTGCAGTAGAGCAGTCCAGATGTCCAGAAGCACAGTAATCAGTCACTGTGTGGGGACAGAAAAAGACTCAGATGAGTAATCTTCTCCAACAGTCAGTTGTAGGCAGGACACTTTACCTCTTAGGTCTGGCAACTCATTTCAGTCTCTGCTGCTTGCTGAGTTCTGAGGAGCGGGCTGCCCAGGGCCTATATAGGGAGGACAAACAAAGAATCATATTAGTATGGGTCTGGTACAGGACCCTATCATGATGCGCTAACTATTGGAACTGTATCCCGACATAGAGGCTATCAAAAGATGCGCAAGATGGCGGACACCACTCCACATACTATGCAACTCATGGAAGCACCTAAAACAGCATTTAAACAGCTAAAATATCACAGGATACTACTTGATTTCAAACCTTCCTTGGGGCAACAGAGATTGCCCCCAAATCCAAGTGCAGGGCAGTCCAGATATCCAGCATAGTCAATCAGTCACTGTGTGGGACAGAAAAAGACCTGATGAGTAATCTTTTCCAACAGTCAGGCCTGAAAAGCGACAATTACCTCTTATAGGCTCTGCAATCCCGATTTCAGTCTCTGCTGCTGGGCTGAGTTCAGAGGAGAGCTGTTGCTTCAGGGCCTATAGGAGGACAAACAAAGGAATCCTATTGGTATGCATCGGCTAGTACAGGACCTACCGCGCATGTGCTAATTATTGAACTGTATCCGATACTGGATTCTACTGGCGCATGCGCAAGATGGCGGACACCGACGCTGCACATGCTATGCAATCCTACCAAGGTAAGTACTCTAATACAGCATTTAAACAGCTAAAATATTCAGCAGGATACTACCGTTAGATGCTCTAAACCGCCTTCCTAAAGTAACACAGAGATAGCCCCCAAATCCCTTTGCAGAGCAGTCCAGATATCCATATTGTAAATCAGTCACTGTGGGGACAGAAAAAGTCCAGACCTAGTAATCTTCCAACAGTCAGGCTGTAGTGCAGGACACTTACCTCTTACAGGGGCTCTGGGCGATTCCCGATTTCAATCTATGCTGGGTCTGAGTTCAGAGGAGAGCGGGCTGCTTCAGGGCTCCTATAGGGAGTGACAAACAAAGGAATCCCATTAGTATGTGATCGGGCTGGCATGACCCTACTGCATGTGCCACGCATTGGAACTGTATCCCGACACTGGAGGCTATCTAGCATGCTAAGATGGCGGACATCACGCTGCCATGCTATGCAATCCACCAAGGTAAGCACTCTATATGCGCATTTAAACAGCTAAATATCACAGGATACTACTGCTAGATGCTCTAAACCTAGCCCTTAAAGTAACACAGAGATGGCCCCAATCCCTTGCAGAGCAGTCCGATATGTCTAGAGCACAGTAAATCAGTCACTGTGGGGACGGAAAAAAGACTCGAGGACGAGTAATCTTCTCCAACAGTCAGGCTGTAGTGCAGGACACTCTTACTCTCAGGCTCCTGCATTCCCGATTTTTATCTCTGCTGCTGGGTTGAGTTCTGAGGGAGCGGGCTGCTTCAGGGCCTATAGGGAGGACAAATAAAGGAATCCTATTAGGTATGCAGCGGCTAGATCAGGACCCTATCATGCATGTATAACTATTGGAACTGTATCCCTGATATTTGAGGCGCTGCGCATGCTCAAGATGGTGGACACCCACGCTACACATTCTTTGCAATCCTACCAAGGTAAGCACTCTAATACAGCATTTAAACATCTAAAATATCACAGGATACTACAGCTAGATGCTCTAAACCTAGCCCTTAAAGTAACACAGAGATAGCCCCCAAATCCCCGTGCAGAGCAGTCCAGATATACAGAAGCACAGTCAATCAGTCACTGTATGGGGACAGAAAAAAGTCTCCAGACGAGTAATCTCTCCAACAGTCAGGCTGTTTTGCAGGACACTTACCTCTACAGGCTCTGGCAATCCCCACCTCCAGTCTCTGCTGCTGGGCTGAGTTCTGAGGATAGGCTGCTTCATAGGGCCTATATAGGGAGGAGAAACAAAGGAATCCCATTAGTATGCAGCGGGCTCGTACAGGACCCTACTGCGCATGCGCCAACTATTGGAACTGTATCCCGATACAGGAGGCTACTGCGCATGCGCAAGATGGCGGACACCCACGCTACACATTCTTTGCAATCCAACCAAGGTAAGCACTCTAATACAGCATTTAAACAGCTAAAATATCACAGGATACTACTGCTAGATGCTCTAAACCTAGCCCTTAAAGTAACACAGAGATAGCCCCCATATCCCTGTGCAGAGCAGTACAGATATCCAGAAGCACAGTCAATCAGTCACTGTGTGGGGACAGAAAAAAGACTCCAGATGAGTAATCTTTTCCAACAGTCAGGCTGTGGTGCAGGACACTTTACCTCTTACAGGCTCTGGCAATCCCTGATTTCAGTCTCTGCTGCTGGGCTGAGTTCTGAGGGGAGCGGGCTGCTTCTGGGCCTATATAGGGAGGACAAACAAAGGAATCCCATTTGTATGCAGCGGGCTAGTACAGGACCCTTCTGCGCATGAGCCAACTATTGGAACTGTATCCCCATACAGGAGGCTACTGCGCATGCACAAGATGGTGGACACCCACGTTTCACATTCTATGCAATCCTCCCAAGGAAAGCACTCTAATACTGCATTTAAACAGCTAAAATATCACAGGATACTACTGCTAGATGCTCTAAACCTAGCCCTTAAAGTAACACAGAGATAGCCCCCAAATCCTCATGCAGAGCAGTCCAGATATCCAGAAGCACAGTCAATCAGTCACTGTGAGGGGACAGAAAAAAGTCTCCAGACGAGTAATCTTCTCCAACAGTCAGGCTGTAGTGCAGGACACTTTACCTCTTACAGGCTCTGGCAATTCCCGAATTCAGTCTCTGCTGCTGGGCTGAGTTCAGAGGGGAGCGGGCTGCTTCATGGCCTATATAGGGAGGACAAACAAAGGAATCCCTTTAGTATGCAGCGGGCTAGTACAGGACCCTACTGCACATGCGCCAACTATTGGAACTGTATGCCGATACAGGAGGCTACTGCGCATGCGCAAGATGGCAGACACCCACGCTACACATTCTATGCAATCCTACCAAGGTAGGCAATCTAATACAGCATTTAAACAGCTAAAATATGACAGGATAGTACTGCTAGATGCTCTAAACCTAGCCCTTAAAGTAACACAGAGATAGCCCCAAATCCCCGTGCAGAGCAGTCCAGATATCCAGAAGCACAGTCAATCAGTCACTGTGTGGGGACAGAAAAAAGACTCCAGATGAGTAATCTTCTCCAACAGTCAGGCTGTAGTGCAGGACACTTTACCTCTTACAGGCTCTGGCAATCCCCGATTTCAGTCTCTGCTGCTTGGCTGAGTTCTGAGGGGAGCGGGCTGCTTCAGGGCCTATATAGGGAGGACAAACAAAGGAATCCCATTAGTATGCAGTGGGCTAGTACAGGACCCTACTGCACATGCGCCAACTATTGGAACTGTATCCCGATACAGGAGGCTACTGCGCATGCGCAAGATGGCGGACACCCACGCTACACATACTATGCAATCCTACCAAGGTAAGCACTCTAAAACAGCATTTAAACAGCTAAAATATCACAGGATACTACTGCTAGATGCTCAAAACCTTCCCTTAAAGTAACAGAGATTGCCCCCAAATCCAAGTGCAGAGCAGTCCAGATATCCAGAAGCACAGTCAATCAGTCACTGTGTGGGGACAGAAAAAAGACTCCGGATGAGTAATCTTCTCCAACAGTCAGGCTGTAGTGCTGGACACTTTACCTCTTATAGGCTCTGGCAATCCCCGATTTCAGTCTCTGCTGCTGGGCTGAGTTCAGAGGAGAGCGGGCTGCTTCAGGGCCTATATAGGGAGGACAAACAAAGGAATCCCATTAGTATGCATCGGGCTAGTACAGGACCCTACTGCGCATGTGCCAATTATTGGAACTGTATCCCGATACTGGAGGCTACTGCGCATGCGCAAGATGGCGGACACCGACGCTACACATGCTATGCAATCCTACCAAGGTAAGCACTCTAATACAGCATTTAAACAGCTAAAATATCACAGGATACTACTGCTAGATGCTCTAAACCTAGCCCTTAAAGTAACACAGAGATAGCCCCCAAATCCCCTTGCAGAGCAGTCCAGATATCCAGAAGCACAGTAAATCAGTCACTGTGTGGGGACAGAAAAAAGACTCCAGACGAGTAATCTTCTCCAACAGTCAGGCTGTAGTGCAGGACACTTTACCTCTTACAGGCTCTGGCAATTCCCGATTTCAATCTATGCTGCTGGGCTGAGTTCAGAGGAGAGCGGGCTGCTTCAGGGCCTATATAGGGAGGACAAACAAAGGAATCCCATTAGTATGCATCGGGCTAGTACAGGACCCTACTGCGCATGTGCCAATTATTGGAACTGTATCCCGATACTGGAGGCTACTGCGCATGCGCAAGATGGCGGACACCCACGCTACACATGCTATGCAATCCTACCAAGGTAAGCACTCTAATACAGCATTTAAACAGCTAAAATATCACAGGATACTACTGCTAGATGCTCTAAACCTAGCCCTTAAAGTAACACAGAGATAGCCCCCAAATCCTCATGCAGAGCAGTCCAGATATCCAGAAGCACAGTCAATCAGTCACTGTGAGGGGACAGAAAAAAGTCTCCAGACGAGTAATCTTCTCCAACAGTCAGGCTGTAGTGCAGGACACTTTACCTCTTACAGGCTCTGGCAATTCCCGATTCAGTCTCTGCTGCTGGGCTGAGTTCAGAGGGGAGCGGGCTGCTTCTGGCCTATATAGGGAGGACAAACAAAGGAATCCCTTTAGTATGCAGCGGGCTAGTACAGGACCCTACTGCACATGCGCCAACTATTGGAACTGTATGCCGATACAGGAGGCTACTGCGCATGCGCAAGATGGCAGACACCCACGCTACACATTCTATGCAATCCTACCAAGGTAAGCACTCTAATACAGCATTTAAACAGCTAAAATATCACAGGATACTACTGCTAGATGCTCTAAACCTAGCCCTTAAAGTAACACAGAGATAACCCCAAATAACCGTGCAGAGCAGTCCAGATATCCAGAAGCACAGTCAATCAGTCACTGTGTGGGGACAGAAAAAAGACTCCAGATGAGTAATCTTCTCCAACAGTAAGGCTGTAGTGCAGGACACTTTACCTCTTACAGGCTCTGGCAATCCCCGATTTCAGTCTCTGCTGCTGGGCAGATTTCTGAGGTGAGCGGGCTGCTTCTGGGCCTATATAATGAGGACAAACAAAGGAATCCCATTAGTATGCAGCGGGCTAGAACAGGACCCTACTGTGCATGCGCCAACTATTGGAACTGTATCCCGATACAGGAGGCTACTGCGCATGCGCAAGATGGCGGACACCCACGCTACACATTCTATGCAATCCTACCAAGGTAAGCACTCTAATACAGCATTTAAACAGCTAAAATATCACAGGATACTACTGCTAAATGCTCTAAACCTAGCCCTTAAAGTAACTCAGAGATAGCTGCAAATCCCCGTGCAGAGCAGTCCAGATATCTAGAATCAGAGTCAATCAGTCTCTGTGTGGGGACAGAAAAAAGACTCCAGACGAGTAATCTTCTCCAACAGTCAGGCTGTAGTGCAGGACACTTTACCTCTTACAGGCTCTGGCAATCCCCGATTTCAGTCTCTGCTGCTGGCCTGAGTTCTGAGGGGAGGGGGCTGCTTCTGGGCCCATATAGGGAGGACAAACAATGGAATCCCATTAGTATGCAGCGGGCTAGAACAGGACCCTATTGCGCATGCGCCAACTATTGGAACTGTATCCCGATACAGGAGGCTACTGCGCATGTGCAAGATGGCGGACACCCACGCTACACATTCTATGCAATACTACCAAGGTAAGCACTCTAATACAGCATTTAAACATCTAAAATATCACAGGATACTACTGCTAGATGCTCTAAACCAAGCCCTTTAAGTAACTCAGAGATATCCCCCAAATCACCGTGCAGAGCAGTCCAGATATCCAGAAGCACAGTCAATCAGTCACTGTGTGGGGACAGATAAAAGATTCCAGATGAGTAATCTTCTCCAACAGTCAGGCTGTAGTGCAGGACACTTTACCTCTTACAGGCTCTGGCAATCCCCGATTCAGTCTCTGCTGCTGGGCTGAGTTCGGAGTGGAGCGGGCTGCTTCAGGGCCTACATAGGGAGGACAAACAAACGAATCCCATTAGTATGCAGCGGGCTAGTACAGGACCCTACTGCGCATGCGCCAACTATTGGAACTGTATCCCGATACAGGAGGCTACTGCGCAAGCGCAAGATGGCGGACACCCACGCTACACATTCTATGCAATCCTACCAAGGTAAGCACTCTAATACAGCATTTAAACAGCTAAAATATCACAGGATACTACTGCTAGATGCTCTAAACCTAGCCCTTAAAGTAACACAGAGATAGTCCGCAAATCCCCGTGCAGAGCAGTCCAGATATACAGAAGCACAGTCAATCAGTCACTGTGTGGTGACAGAAAAAAGACTCCAGACGAGTAATCTTCTCCAACAGTCAGGCTGTAATGCAGGACACTTTACCTCTTACAGGCTCTGGCAATCCCCGATTTCTGTCTCTGCTGCTGGTCTGAGTTCTGATGGGAGCGGGCTGCTTCAGGGCCTATATAGGGAGGGCAAACAAAGGAATCCCATTAGTATGCAGCGGGCTAGTACAGGACCCTACTGCGCATGCGCCAACTATTGGAACTGTATCCTGTTACAGGATGCTACTGCGCATGCGCAAGATGTTGGACACCCACGCTACACATTCTATGCAATCCTACCAAGGTAAGCACTCTAATACAGCATTTAAACAGCTAAAACATCACAGGATACTACTGCTAGATGCTCTAAACCTAGCCCTTAAAGTAACTGACAGAGACTCCTAAACCCCTCGCAGAGCAGTCCAGGTATCCAGAAGCACAGTCAATCAGTCACTGTTTGGGGACAGAAAAAAGACTCCGGACGAGTAATCTTCCAACAGTCAGGCTTGTAGTGCAGGACACTTTACCTCTTACAGGCTCTGGCAATCCCTGATTTCAGTCTCTGCTGCTGGGCCAGTTCTGAGGGGAGCGGCTGCTTCAGGGCCTATATAGGATGACAAACAAAGGATCCCATTAGTATGCAGTGAGCTAGTACCGCACCCTACTGCGCATGTGCCAACTATTGGAACTGTATCCCGATACTGGTCTACTGCGAGATGCCCAAGATGGCGGACACCCACACTACACATTCTATGCAATCCTACCAAGGTAAGCACTCTAATACAGCATTTAAAAAGCTAAAATATCACAGGATACTACTGCTAGATGCTCTAAACCTAGCCCTTAAAGTAACACAGAGATAGCCCCCAAATCCCTGTGCAGAGCAGTCCAGATATCCAGAAGCACAGTCAATCAGTCACTGTGTGGGGACAGAAAAAATTCTCCAGACGAGTAATCTTCTCCAACAGTAAGGCTGTAGTGCAGGACACTTTACCTCTTACAGGCTCTGGCAATCCCCGATTTCAGTCTCTGCTGCTGGGCTGAGTTCTCAGGGGAGCGGGCAGCTTCAGGGCCTATATAGGTAGGACAAACAAAGGAATCAAATTAGTATGCAGCGGGCTAGTACAGTACCCTACTGCGCATGCGCTAACTATTGGAACTGTATCCCGATACAGGAGGCTACTGCGCATGCGAAAGATGGCGGACACCCACGCTACACATTCTATGCAATCCTACCAAGGTAGGCACTCTAATACAGCATTTAAACAGCTAAAATATGACAGGATAGTACTGCTAGATGCTCTAAACCTAGCCCTTAAAGTAACACAGAGATAGCCCCCAAATCCCCGTGCAGAGCAGTCCAGATATCCAGAAGCACAGTCAATCAGTCACTGTGTGGGGACAGAAAAAAGACTCCAGATGAGTAATCTTCTCCAACAGTCAGGCTGTAGTGCAGGACACTTTACCTCTTCCAGGCTCTGGCAATCCCCGATTTCAGTCTCTGCTTCTGGGCTGAGTTCTGAGGGGAGCGGGCTGCTCCAGGGCCTATATAATGAGGACAAACAAAGGAATCCCATTAGTATGCAGCGGACTAGTACAGGACCCTACTGCGCATGCGCCAACTATTGGAACTGTATCCCGATACAGGAGGCTACTGCGCATGTGCAAGATGGCGGACACCCACGCTACACATTCTATGCAATACTACCAAGGTAAGCACTCTAATACAGCATTTAAACATCTAAAATATCACAGGATACTACTGCTAGATGCTCTAAACCAAGCCCTTTAAGTAACTCAGAGATATCCCCCAAATCCCGTGCAGAGCAGTCCAGATATCCAGAAGCACAGTCAATCAGTCACTGTGGGGACAGAAAAAAGACTCCAGATGAGTAATCTTCTCCAACAGTCAGGCTGTAGTGCAGGACACTTTACCTCTTACAGGCTCTGGCAATCCCCGATTCCAGTCTCTGCTGCTGGGCTGAGTTCTGAGGGGAGCGGGCTGCTTCAGGGCCTATATAGGGAGGACAAACAAAGGAATCCCATTAGTATGCAGCGGGCTAGTACAGGACCCTACTGCGCATGCGCCAACTATTGGAACTGTATCCCGATACAGGAGGCTACTGCGCATGCGCAAAATGGCGGACACCCACGCTACACATTCTATGCTATCCTACCAAGGTAAGCACTCTAATACAGCATTTAAACAGCTAAAATATCACAGGATACTACTGCTAGATGCTCTAAACCTAGCCCTTTAAGTAACACAGAGATAGCCCCAAATCCCCGTGCAGAGCAGTCCAGATATCCAGAAGCACAGTCATTCAGTCACTGTTTGGGGACAGAAAAAAGACTCCAGATGAGTAATCTTCTCCAACAGTCAGGCTGTAGTGCAGGACACTTTACCTCTTACAGGCTCTGGCAATCCCCTATTTCAGTCTCTGCTGCTGGGCTGAGTTCTGAGGGGAGCGGGCTGCTTCAGGGCCTCTTACAGGCTCTGGCAATCCCTGATTTCAGTCTCTGCTGCTGGGCTGAGTTCTGAGGGGAGCGGGCTGCTTCAGGGCCTCTTACAGGCTCTGGCAATCCCCGATTTTAGTCTCTGCTGCTAGGCTGAGTTCTGAGGGGAGCGGGCTGCTTCAGGGCCTCTTACAGGCTCTGGCAATCCCCAATTTCAGTCTCTGCTGCTGGGCTGAGTTAGGGCCGAGTAAGCACTTTACAGTTAAACCTCAAATTCTGCATCTTAATAACTTTGTCACTGATGGATTTGCCTAAAATTTTGCATGTGTAATTTGGCACACTGTGTTATGGTTGGATGTATGGTTGCAGAGCTGCAAAATGCTAAAAAAAAAAAAGGCCTCATTGCACATTTGTTTGCTCATGCCCACAACCCACACAATTTGTCTGTTCAGTCTGAAATCTTCTTGGATGATGCAGTTTGGGTCACTGATGTGCCTTTCGAAGATTTGTTGTAAAACTATTTAAACCATTTAAAAGTTATTTAAAAAACAAATTTCCCATTATAGTTAAAGGGGATAAATATGTGTGTCTCATGAAACTGTTGCAATTACAATTTTCCTTTAGCAAATGGCCAGTTTACTTTTGTGCTGCTGCCATCTTGTTTTCAGTTAGTGAGAGAGAAAAATGACTGGTGTTTAAATTTAGGACGCTTTAGGTAAAAACTATTGGGTTTACCAAGCCGGGTCCTGAGGATGCCAGACCTAACTTTTTTTTTTTTCTGTGTAAAACCTCCCAGAAATGTCATTTTCAAACTCGGAGCCCCAGTAATTTTGCAAATCGCTGGAAAGACATCTACAAAACGTTTGCAAATGCAAAAGTTTTGTGCTGTTTTTTGCAAAACATTGGTGATTTGCGAAAGAACTTTGCCAAAAAAAACCTGCAAATCTTTGCCATCTTCCAGCAACAAAATGGTTAGGTGTCTTGGGCTGAAATTTGCAGGTTGGCAAGCCCTGGTTGCACAGATATGTCATTTGGAGGTTTGGTGCCAAAACATTCGACTGGCCCAAAGTTACAGCATTCCAAAATTGAGAAATTTTCTATAGAATAACATTGCGGTGTCCATTATGCCTTTTGACTCCCATGAGTGTGGCACTCTGTATGAATGTGCAAATTAGCTGTCTTTAAGAAACGGTAAAATTCCAGACTTGCATCCTATGGAAGAAGGCTCTGTTGGGTAAAACACCACCTTGTGTAGGCAATTTGATCTAGGAGGCCAATTCATTACAGGTCACCAGAGGGAGGACTAGATGGGCCTTGGCTATCCTCTTCCATCACACCTCACTTGGGAAACATGCATTTGCCTACCAGGCCCCCCTGTGGATGAATGAACTCCCTAGGCACCTCTTGACCACCAATTGTCTGGCCCAATGTAAAACTGACCTCAAACAGCACCTAATAACACCTCTCTAAGTTCACTTGCCTCTAAGTCCAGCCATACCTGCTCTCTCTTCTCCCCAGCAAGCAATAGACAGGCCTCAGGTACCCCCCTCCCTCTGTCTCTTCTCATGACTTGCCTCAGCAATTAGTTTGCATCATGCTCCTTTGGCACCCACCACCCCACCTTCCTCCCTCCTGAAACTCCCAGTCCCGTGATTTTCCCTAAACAGTCACTACTAATGCAGGCTGCCTGAATATGCCCCCTCACACCCCACCATTTACTCTAGCATGTCTTCCCTAGTCAGCCTCCCCTCACCCCCCATTTCTCCCTATACCTTAACACCCTTCTTTCCCCCTTCTTCACCTTCACTGCAGTATCTACCTCTCTCTTGTACCTCCTTTCTTCACCCCACTGCCAGCTATCCCCATCCCTCTAAACTACTGGCAAGGCACATTTTGGCTGCTTATTCTCCCATCCACCCTCATAAAGTGTTTTTTTGTTATTTTAACTTCTACCTATATTTTGAGTTATTCTGTAAGTTCTGAATCCAAGCTATATTGTTTATTGTGATGTACCTTTGCTGTCTCCTTTTGTACTTTGTCTTGCAACCTATGATGTGGAACCTTTGTAAAAGAGCTTGCGCTCTAAGGTCTTTTCTGAATCACTAAATAAATAAATAATTAAATAATCTCAAAAACGAAGATACAGAGTTTTCACTACCTGCATCTTAGCTTACCTGTATCTGCAGAAACAGTTATGGAAATCATAGATTACATCAGCAGTGGATTTTTTTTCCTACTTCTGACAGTTATGGAGATATTGGCTAAAACATGTTCCAAGGGTTCCGGGGTGCCATTTCAGTGGCCATATCTTGTAAATGATGAAAGATACAGATTTTGTGGATGTATGTCATGCAGAGAACTCACTTTTATGATTACAGCAGGACTGGAATTTTTTTCCTAGCTGCTACGGTTGCTGAGATATTAGCACATTACTGTTATGAGGGTTCCTTGCACTGTAGAGCTGCTGTATAGCTCCGTAGTTATGTGTAAGTGAGAGTGCAGGGCATGAAGGGCCTGTGCTCCTGCATACACATATCATTACATAAAAAAGGACAATATGAAGAAAGCACAGGGCCTGCAGGGCTCGGAGCACCTGTGCTCCCACTAACACATACCACTTACCAGTTATATTAAACTTTCTCAAAAAGAAGAAGGGAAATTGATGGCAAAAAAACTCTGTTAATGCATCAGTTAGGGTTCATAGCACAGTGACAAAAGCATTGAAATGTGATGTTAGGGATACCACCCCTACAACTCCACCCCACCTCCCCCAGCACACACCAGCAGGCATCGGGGTGTGTGTGTTGGGGTTGTCGTGCCTAACTCTCAACCCATTCTTCTACACTGCACCACCTCAGCTTGTTTACACATGGAATGGGGTAAGAGTTAGGCTGATGACCCCAGCGCACACCCCATGCCTGTTGGTGTGTGGAGGGTGAGGGTGGGGGTGAGGGAGGGGTGGTAGGAGTGGTAACCCAGACACTACATTTCCATGCTTTTGCTGCTGTGCTATGAACCTTAACTGATGCATTAACAGTTTTTGCCATGAATATATATACTGTATATATTATAGTGGCACGGTAGTGCCATTATAGTTAGGATTGAGCACCCCATTTATGGTTAAAGTGTGAAAATTTGCAGCATAATAACTTTGCCATTCTATGACAGATTAGCCTGAAATTTGGCAAGCTTGGAGCGGTACCAAAGCTCTATGGATCTGCCAAGTTTTGTGGTGGTCAGATATGCAGTTGCAGAGCTATAAAGCACAATATAAAGTCACATTTACACTTTTTTGCACATTCTCTGCTCACGCATACAGGTCGCACAGTTTGCACAACTGGTCTGAATCCTTCAAAGAACATGCAGCCAGGGTCTCCGATGTCTCTTTCAAAGATTTCATGAAAAAATATTAAACGGTTCAAAAGTTATTAAAAAAACAAGTTTCCCATTATAGTCAAAGGGAAAAGTTAACAAAAAGTTTGACAGTTGTAAATGCAGTTTTTAGTGTTGCAAATGACCCCTGTAATGTTGTGAGTCAGCCATTTCTTTTTTTTCTTGTACTGGTCACAGAAATGCTTCGCGTTTAAATTTGGGACCCTGTAGGGACACAATTTTTTTTCTGTTCACCTAGTCGAGCCCTGAGGATGCTAGCCATGTCTTATTTTGGGAGTTAAACACCCCAGAAATATGTTTTTAAATTTTTATAAACTGTAATGTCACAATGTAGTGTTGCACTTGTGACACTTTTGTGATTTTTTTTTTGCGAAAGTGTCGTGATTTGCGACACTACTTTGCAATATTATGCCCAAAAGAATAGGAAATCTTTGCCGCCCTGATGCAAAAGAATGGTTTGTGCTTTTGGGCTGAAATTTGGAGGGAAGAAAGTCAAGGTCCCACAGATGAGTCTTTTGATAGGTGGTGACAAAATATCAGAGGGCTGTAAAGTTACAGTACTCCAAAACTGAACATTTTTCCCATAGACTAACATTACGGTGTCCACTGCGCCTTTCAGGGCCCGTATCTTGGAAATGCTTTCCAGATATGGACTTTTCATTGAAAAAATGCTTAGCCCCCCACTAGAGGGCTAAGTGTGAAACTAGCTAGGAAAGTCATAAATTATATGACATTTTAATTTTTTTTCTATGTCGTACGGTTCCTGAGATATACACAGTTTAGTATTCCAAGTGCTCATTTTCTGCTCTGATATATGCATACATTCATTCTTTGTAGTCACTGTGTTTCTCTATGCAGCTTTTGGGGAAAAAAAGGGTGTGCACTTCCGTTACTGTTACAGTTACTGTTTCCACTTGCTTTTCCATAGCTATTTGCGTTAGCATTCCCTTCTATGCCACTGTGTGTATTACCCTTTGCATTTTCATTTGCATTTGCGTTAGAGTTTCCATTTGCATTTCCATTACTGCTTCTGTTTGCATTTCATTTTGCATCACCGTGTGCATTACCATTTGCCTTTGCATACACTCTTCCATTTGCATTTGCGTTTGTGTTTCCTTTGACATCATCGTTGTTCTTACAATTAGCATTAGCATTTCCAATTGTGGTACCGTGACCATGTACATTACCATTTGCTTTTCCATACATGCTTGCATTTCTGTTTGTGTTACTGTTCGCTTTGGCATCATCGTTGCTGTTACTGTAACTGTTCGCATTTCCAATTGCATTACCATTACTGTTTACATCTTTTTCACCATTTGCAATTCTGTTGCCCTTAGGGTTTGCATTTCTGTTTGTGTTTGTGTTACCATTTGCATTTTTCTTACCGTTTGCATTTCCACTGGCATTGCGATTTATGTTACTGTTTTCGTTAACTTTTGCGTTTCTGTTGCCGTTACCATTTGCATTACTATTTTTGTTTTCATTACCATTTGCACTTGCGTTTCTCTTACTGTTTGCGTTGCCATTTACGTTTGCGTCACCATGTGTGTTACCGTTTTCGCTTGCATTTACATTACCGTTAGCATTACTATGATACAAAAAATCACATTCCATTCACTATTTATAGTGCTCATTCTCAAAAAATAAGGGAAATTCATGGCAAAAAAAAACTCTGTTTAATGCATCAGTTAGGGTTGTTCCACAGTGACAAAAGAGAGGAAAGTCGGTGTTAGGGTTGCCACCCCTTGCACCCCAAACCCACAGCGGCCAGGTGGCCAGGCTTTTGACTGGTATGTCAAGGACCAGTCATATAACGCCTGACCTCCATGGACTGCATTGGCTGCCAATTCAATGGTGAATCACCTTCAAGGTCAGTTTGCTGACCTATAAGGCCCTACACAATCAGGGATTTGGTTACCTGCAAGATCTTCTTCACCCTTACTGTCCTTCCCGTCAGCTCCGATCCACCGAAGAGGGATTGCTAGAGATTCCAAGGGTTCATTTAAAGACATCAGGGGCAAGATCATTTAGTTTTATGGCTGCAACCCTCTGGAATTCTCTACCTCATCGGGTAAGAGAATGCCTGACTGTCCAAAGCTTTAAATCAACTTTGAAGATGTATCTGTTTAACCTAGCATATCCGGATTTTTAAAATATATTTATGGATTGTTTTTAAGATTTTAAGTTTTTTTTGTATTGATCTGTTGTTAAAGCACCTTGGTTTTGGAAAGGCGCATCTTAGAAATAAAGTATTCATTCATTCATCCCATCCCCACCAACAGGCATCTGGGTGTACGTTGGGGTCATCAGTTCTAACTCTCACCACATTCTCCTATACTGCACCACCTCAGCTTGTTTACATATGGGATGGGGTGATAGTTAGGACTGATGACCCTAACATTGTTTCCTTTGGCATCATCATTGCTGTTACTGTTAGCATTTGCATTTTTTATTCTGGTACCCTTGACTGTGCGCTTTAACATTTGCATTTCCGTATGTGCTTGCGTTTGCATTTCCATTTGCATTACCGTTCCCATGTACGCCACCGTGTGTGTTACTCTTTGCGTTTTCATTTGCGCTTGCATTTGCATTAATGTTAACATTTTGTGTTTCCATTGCTCTTTTTCTTTGCATTTCATTTTTGGTCACCATGTGCATTACCATTTGCATTTGCACACGCGCTTCTGTTTATGTTTGCTTTTCCTCTGGAGTCATCGTTCTTGTTACCATTAGCATTTGCATTTCCTATTGTGGTACCATGACCGTGTGCATTACCATTTGCTTTTCCATACATGCTTGCATTTGTGTCTCCATTTGCATTACCATTCCCATCTACACCACCCTGTGCATTACCCTTCGCATTTTCATTTGCGCTTACATTTGCATTACTGTTAACATTTACACTTCCATTACTGTTTTTCTTTGCATTTCCTTCCTTTTGCATCACCATGTGCATTTCCATTTGCATTTGCGTACATTCTTCCATTTGCATTTTCATTTCTGTTTCTGTTTCCTTTGGAGTCATCGTTGCTGTTACCTTAAGTGTCTGCATTTCCAATTACATTACCGTGACCGTGTGCATTACAGTTTGCATTTCCGTATGTGCTTGCATTTGCATTTCTGTTTTCATTAATGTTTGTGCTTGTGTTTTTATTGCCATTTGCGTTATCATTTATGTTTGTGTCACCATGTCCATTAGCATTTGCACTTGCATTTGCATTGCCATTACTTCACTGTTTTTACTGCACATTCTCAAAAAGAAGGGGAATTCATGGCAAAAAAACTCAGTTTAATGCATCAGTTAGAGTTGTCCACAGTGACAAAAGCAAGGAAATTCAAGTATAGGGTTCTCACCACCCTTGCAACCCACCCAACCCCACACCTACCGACAGGCATTGGGGTGTGCTTTGGGGTTGTTGGTCCTAAATCTCACCCCATTCACCTATACTGCACCACTTCAGCTTGTTTACACATGGGATGGGGTGACAGTTCAGACCAATGACCCCAATGCACACCCCAATGCCTGAGGGTGGGGTGGGGTGGGAGGGGGGGTGGGAACACTAACATTGAATTTCCTCACATTTGTTGCCGAGGAACAACTCTAACTGATGCATTAAACTGAGTTTTTTGCATGAATATATATATAGATATATATTATATATCTATATATATAAAGACAAAGAACCTCTGTGTGCAAACACTGAGGCAAGGGTTACCCCAAAGGGCATTTGGCTGGGAAGCCAAGTTTCAAGAAAACACAAAATCACACATGCCTACACTGTGTGGACATGTGTGATTTTATATGTATATATATATATATATATATATATATATATATGTGTGTATATATATATATATATATATATATATATATATATATATATATATATATATATATGTATATATATATATATATGTATATATATATATATATATATATATATATATATGTATATATGTATATATATATATATATATATGTATATATATATATATATATATATATATATATAGTAAAAAAACAAAACAGGCACTGCGTCAGCATGTGATCTAAAAAGCAAAACAAAATGGTTATATTAAATACACTGAAAATAGAAAATAGAGTTAAAATCTACATTTTGACCATAGGTCTTCTTCAGGAAATATCTAAAAGAGAAAAAAAAAACAAGTTACATATATATATATATATATATATATATATATATTATAGTCGTACAGTAGTGCCACTATAGTAAGGGTTGAGCACCCCATTTAAGGTTAAATCTGAAATTTATAAGCTTAATAACTGTGCCACTGTATGATGGATTTGCCTAAAATTTGGCATGCATGGTCTGGTAGTACAGATCTGTGGACCTGCTAATTTTCTTTACAGTTGGACTTACGGGTGCAGAGGTACAGAGCACCGAATAATGCACAAATTACGCATTTTTGCACATTCACTGCTCGTGCCTACAGGTGGCGTGGTTTGTGCGACTGGTCCGAAACCTTCAGTGGAACGTGCAGCCGGTGTCCTGATGTGCCTTTCAAAGATTCCGTGAAACAATATTAAACGGTTCAAAAGTTATTCAAAAAACAAGTTTCCCATTATAGTCAATGGGAAAAGTTAACAAACTATGCAAAAGTGTCGCAAATGCACTTTTTCTTTCGCAAATGACCTTTGTAGTGTCACAAATCAGACATCTTGTTTTCAGTTGGTGGTCACAGAAATGCTTGGCATTTAAATTTGGGACCCTTTAGGGACACAATTCTGGTTGTGTTCACCTAGTCGAGCCCTGAGGATGCTAGCCATGTCTTTTTTGGGGGGGTAAAACATCCCAGAAATATGTTTTTTAAATTTTTGAAAAAAGTAGTGTCACAAAGTAGTGTCTCATATGCGACACTTTCATGATTTTATTTGTGAAAGCATTGTGATTTGCGAAAGTACTTTATGACACTATGACCAAAACAAAAAGGAATATTTGCCACCCTGCTGCAAAACAACGGTTTGGTCTTTTGGGCTGAAATTTGGAGGGAAGAAAGCCAAAATCACACAGATGTGCCTTTTGGTGGTTTAATGACAAAATATTAGAGGGCTGCAAAGTTATGGCACTCCAAATTTGATGATTTTTCCCATAGGCTAACATTACGGTGTCCACCATGCCTTTCGGGGCCCGTATCTCAAAAACAGTTCGAGATATGGACTTTTCGTCAGAAAAATGCTTAGTCCCCAACTAGGGGGCTAAGTGCAAAACCAGCCTGGAAAGTCATAAATAATGAGATTTTTAATTTTTTCTATGTCGTACGGTTACTGAGATACAAGGAATTTAGTATTCCAAGTGCTGATTTTCTGCTCTGAGGGCCATTATTATGCATACATTCTTTGTATTCACTGTGCTTTTGAATGCACCTTTTTTGGAAAACAAGGGTGTGTGTTTGTGTTACTGTTACCGTTAGCATTTCTGCTTGCGTTTATGTTACTGTTTGCATTTCCGTTTACATCACCATGTGCGTTATCCTTTGCACTTGTGCTTGCTCTTGCATTACTGTTACTGTTTTTGTTTGCATTTACTTTTGCTTCACACTGTATGTTACCCTTTGCGTTTGCACCTGCATTTGCATTACTGTTACCATTTGTGTTTTCGTAACCATTTGTGTTAGAGTTACCATTTACGTCACCATGTGCGTTACCCTTTGCGTTTGTGTTTGCACTTATGTTTGCATTACTGTTACCACTTGCGTTTCTGTTACTGTTTTTGTTTGTGTTTACTTTTGCTTCACCATGTGCATTACCATTTGCAACTGTATACGAGCTTGCATCTGCGTACGCACTTAGGTTTGTGTTTATGTTTGCATTTGTGTTTCCTTTGGCATCATTGTTGGTGTTACTGTAAGCATTTGCATTTCCAATTGCGTTACTGTGACCGTGTGCGTTATCATTTGCATTTGCATACGCACTTGCATTTGTGTTTAAGTTTGCATTAGTGTTTCCTTTGGCGTCATCATTGATATTACCGTAACCATTTGCGTTTCCAATTGCATTACCATTACCGTTTGCATGTTCATTACCATTTGCATTTGCGTTTCCGTTGGCATTAGCATTTGTGTTTTCAGTGGCATTTCCACTGTCGAGTGCTTTACTATTTCCTTCTGCATCGCCATTGTCATTACCATTTGCATTTCTGTTTGCGTTTGTGTTACTGTTTGCATTTTCATTACCGTTTTCATTACCTTTTGCGTTTGCGTTTCCATGGCTGTTAGCGTTTCTGTTATAGTTTTTTTCATTTGTGTTTCTGTTGCTGTTAGGGTTTGTGCTACTGTTTGCGTTACCATTTCTGTTTTCATTTACATTTTGCTTGTGTTTCTCTTACCATTTGCATTATCATTTACGTTTGTGACACTGTGTGTGTTACCATTTGTGCTTGCATTTGCATTACCGGTAGCATTACTATTTTCTTTTACCTCACTGTTTCCATCACAGTTTGCATTAATGTTACCGTTTCTGTTTTTGCGTTTGCATAGTGCAGTGCAAAACATTATGTTTTTGCTAATTTTCTACACTGTCTTCTGTGATGCATAGCACAGCCAGTGTGTGGTTTATTGGTCTGTACCTTGGCATACAGAAAGACCTTTTTCAAGAAACATGCCAGTTTTTGTTTGGTGAAAAAATGTTGTTCAATTCCAGAGTTATTGCCATTTGTAGTTGGTCCGCTTTGCAGTTGCTGAATTTTTGGCCACTAGGTCCACAATTTTAGTACATTTTCAGCCGCATTTTCCGCTATTTTGTGTGGAAGACTTGTTAAAGGTACAGAAATGTAATAATTGAATATCTCTGGAACGGTTTGTTCTTTTCACATGAAATTTGGAGGGTGTTGATTGAATGTCCTGAAGACATGACTTATGCTGTTTACATGTTTGAAAAATAATTCACTGCAGAGTACTGTGTGATGCAGTTAGTGTTTTCTGCATAGCATTCTGCATGGGACTACTGGCTTAAAATTTATAGCGTAGGTAGCCCTAGTGGTATGGATGTGCCTTGCAGTGGTTTGGTGTGTAAAACATTAACAGGTGTGGAATTATGCTACTCCGATGAATGTAAATGTGGTTCATTATGCTTCAATACCTTCTGAACCATATGTCTGATTTACCTGGCATATGGAATGTGTAAAGATTAATAACACATCTTTGTCTGTGACAATTTTTGGGTTGCTGGGACTTATGGTTGCTGAATTATGCATGCTACATTGTTTGCTCATGGTGCTGTGTGACTGTTGAATGGACGTATACACAATTCTGGACACACATTCCATTCACTATTTACAGTGCACATTCTCAAAAAGAAGGGAAATTCATGGTAAAAAATCTCCATTTAATGCATCAGTTAGGGTTGTTACACAGCAAGAAAAGCAAGGAACTTCAATGTTAGGGTTGCAACCCCTTGCACCCCATGCCCACCCTGCCCCTACCAACAGGCATGGGATGTGCGTTGAGGTCATCTGTCATTCTCACCCCATTGTCCCATACTCTACCACCTCAGCTTATTTACACGTGGAATGGGGTGAAAGTTGGGGCCAATGAACCCAATGCATTCTGATGATTGTTGGGGCAGAACAGGTAATAGTGCAAGTCTTAACTAACACGAATTTCCTTGCTTTTGTCGCTGTGGAACAACCCTAAGTGATACATTAAACAGAGTTTTTTTTGCCATGAATATATATATATGTGATTAGATGGCCACTTGAAAAAAAAATCAATTTTCTCAGCTCAGGGGTGGCTTATTTTGCCAAATGAGGGTGAATTTTGCTCAGTGGGCTTCGTTCTATCAAGGCATGGCTGTGGTTTCATGTATTTCTACCTAAAAATTGACTTTCAACATTTTTTATTGTTTGATCATCAGCCTGCAAATTCTTTGATCGCAAGATTCTTTGACTGCAATCTTTGATTGCTAGGGCGCGACTAGATGGCCACTTGAAAAAACAAATTTTCTCAGCTCAGTGGTGGTTTATTAAGCCAAATAAGGGTGGGTTTTGCTCAGGTGGCTTGGTTCTATCCAGGCATGGCTATGGTTTCATGCATTTTTGCCTAAAAATGGACTTTTAACATTTTTAATTGTTTGGTTGCTACCCTGCAAATTCTTTGATTGCAAGCCTGCAAATTCTGTGATCACAAGATTGTTTAACCACAATCTTTGATCACGAGGGTGCAACTAGATGGCCACATGAAAAATTAAATTTTCTCAGCTCAGGAGTCATTTCTAAAGGCAAACTAGGGTGGGATCTGCTCAGGGACCTTCGTTCTGTCGAGTCATTGCTGTGGTTTCATGTATTTTCTCTAAACATTGAGTTTTAAAATTTTTTTTTCTTTGATCATGGGCCTGCAAATTCTTTGATCGTGAGATTCTTTGATCACAAGTTTGATCACAAGGGAGGGACTAGATGGCCAGATTTGGAGGGACCAGATAGCAAAATTTAAACAATTTTCCAAATTAAATATCTCAGAAACGGTTTGGTCTTTTAACTTGAAATTTGGAGTGTGTTGATGGCATGTTCTGTAGATGTGAAATATAGTGTTTAGGTGTTGGACATTACATTTTTTGCAGAAATATTGCGTGGCACAGTTTACAATTTGTGGACAATGTTTTCCATGGTGGTAGTGGCTTGGAATTACTAGGGTAGCTAGCCTTACTGCCATGGATGTACTTTTCAGTTGTTAGGTGTGTAAAACGCTAATAGGTGTGGAATTCTGCCAGTGTGGCAAATGAAAATCTGAAACTTTCACATTTTATATCTCAGAAACAGTTTGGTCTTTTACATTGAAATTTGGAGCATGTTGAAGGGATGTGCTATCCATGTGAATTATGGTATTGGAAAATTAATTTGCTGCACCCATAGTGCATGACACACTTTATGTTTTACATAAGGCATTTTTCATTGTGGTACTGACTTCACATTTATAGGGTGCCTAGCGTTACTGCCATGGAGGTAATTTGTAGTGATTAGGTGTCTGACATGTAAACAAGTGTTGAATTATGCCACTCTGATGACTGACACTTTGCTTTCTTTCAAAGTGGTGGGCTCCACACCTCCTAACCATATGCACTGCTAGCAATGCATATGATATTCAATACTTGTACTCTGATCTTAGGCAGGAATTTGCAAGTTGGTGGGAGTATGAGGCCCAAAGGCCCTCACTCCCACCAACTTGTGCAACTTCCTACTTTTCTATTCTTTCTCAAAAAGTAAGAAAATTCTATGCAAAACAAATTTATTAATGTATCATTTAGGGTTAAAACACAAAAAGTCAGGAAACGAGACCTTTAGGGTTGCCCCATCCCCCCCATGGACCTGCCCATCATCCCGAGATTGGCAGCTGATGGGGTGTGTCATTGGGGATGTGAGGCATAAATTTCACCCCATTTGTCTTTACTGTAGCTTGTGAATATGATTACAGATGAAATGGTGTGACATTTAGGCCTCACAACCCCAATGACACACCCCGTCAGCTGTCAATCTCAGGATGATGGGTTGGTCCACGAGGGTGGGGATGGGGCAACCCTAAAGGTCTCATTTCCTGACCTTGTATGTTTTAACCCTAAATGATGCATTAATTAATTGTTTTTTGCAATACATATATATATATATTTATATGCAGGTATAGGTAGGGTTGCACAGCCACTTCTACGTTAAACTCCAAATTTTGCACTTTAATAACTTTACCACAGTAAGATGGATTTGCCTGAAATTTTGCATGCACAGTCTGGTACCATAGATCTCTGGATCTGCAAGTTGCGTTATTGTCAGATAAGTTGTTGCAGATCTGCAGAGCAGCTAATATGCAAAAAAATTGGGTTTTGGGTGTTTCTTTGTGCGTGGCTACAGCCTGCAAAATTTGTCTGTTTGATCTGAAATCTTCAAAGAAGATATGCAGTCTGAGACACTAATGTGTCTTTTGAAGATGTAGTGAAAAAATATTAAACCGTTCAAAAGCTACTCAAAAAACAAATTTCCCATTATAGTCAATGGGATAAAAGATATGTCTCTCGAAAGCTGCTGCCACTATATTTTGCTGTCACAAATGGCTCTTCTGCTGTTATGCAGCAGCCATCTTGTTTTCAGCTAGTGAGAGAGAAAAATGCCTGCCATTTAAAATTTAGGACCCCTAGGTAAACACTGACTGTTGTGTTCACCTAGTCATTTCCTGAGGATGACAACCCTATCTTTTTTGGGGGGAACCTCCCCCAGAAATGCTGTTTTAAAAATCAGAGTCCCAGTACTGTTGCAATTTGTGACAGAAACAGCCACAACATTTTCGCAAATCACAAAAGTGTCATGCTATTTTTGTGAAACTGTCACAATTTGCAACAGTACTTTGCCTCAAAACAGCAAATCTTTGTCATCCACCTGCAGCAAAATGGATGGGGCTTTTGGGCTGAAATTTGCAGGGTGGCAATCCCTGATCCCACAGATGTGCCTTTTGTGACTTGGTCCCAAAACATTCAATGGGCTTAAAGTTACAGCACTCTGAAGTTGAGAAATTTCACATAGGTTAAAATTGTGGTGCCCACTGTGACTTTCTGTGCCCATATCTTGAAAACAATGTGAGATATGGATTTTTTACTACCCGCAGCTTAGTCCACCTAAGCCAAAAAAACAAGTTTCAAAGTCATAGAATACACCTACAGGGGAATTTTCTTCCTACTTGCTACAGTTATGGAGATATTGGAAAAATGTATTACAAGGGTTCCTATGGAGTACTATGCCACTGTTTTATGGCTCTGTACTAATGTGTAAGTGGGAGCACAAGTCCTGAAGGGTTCATGCTCCCACATACACATACCATTACACTAAAAATGGACAATGTGAAGGGAACACAGGGTGTGGAGGGTCCACGTTCCCGCTAACATGCCCCAGTTACCAGTTACATTACACTTTATTAAAAAGAAGGGGAATTCATTGGAAAAAACTCCACTATCACATCAGTTAGGGTTGATAGCACAGCAACAAATGTATGGAAATGTGATGTTAGGTTTACACCCCTACCACCTCATCCCCAGCCCCCCACCTCCATGCACCAACAGGCATTGAGTTGTGCGTTGGAGTCATTGGGCATAACTCTCACCCCATTCTCCTATACTGCATCACCTCAGCTTGTTAACACATGGAATGGGGTGACAGTTAGGCCAACAACCCCAACACATATCCCAATGCCTGTTGATGTGTGGAGGATGGGGGGGTGGTAGGGGTATAACCCTAACATCAAAATCCCATACTTTTGTGGCAGTGCTATCAACCCTAACTGATGCATTAATGGAGTGTTTTTGCAATATGTATATATATATATATATATATATATATATATATATATACACACACGCATTACATACATATATAAGTATGTACAGTATATATATATATATATATATATATATATATATATATACACACACACACACACACACACACACATACATTTACATATAAATATATATATATCTTATAGTGGCACAGTAGTGCCACTATGAGTTAGAGTTAATACCCCATTTATGGTTAAATCTGAAATTTGTCAGCTTAATAACTTTGACTTCAAATAGAGAAAATTTTCACTCAACCTTATATTATCTTAAATATGAAAAAAAAAAATATATATATATATATATATATGCAATACACTTATTGGATTTCTTTTTAACTTGTGGCTCCTTTATTTTTTGATTTTTAGTTGCTTGTGATGTTTTGGAACTTAATTGCTCCTTCTTCAGACATTTGAGCCTTCAATTTAATCCAAAATTCATTTTTTGCAATCTTGTTTTCATGATATTTCAATGTGCAGCATCATAATCTGTAATTAAGAACACATACAAAAGAGTTTATGTAAAATGTAATATCCTTACAAATGAATGTAAAATAATATATAATGGAAAGTAAAGGGATACACAAAGCAGGGGGGGAACTAACCTGCACTACATAATTCAAAGAATATATGTCTAGGGTTCTGTGAATAGGCAGTTCTTATTTTTATGCAGCAATGGTGCTTCTGGTAGCCTGTTTTTTAATTCCTTGTTTCAGTTCATTTCTCTTTTCTAAAACAACAGTAAATAATATATGTAATATGGTTCAAAACAAACCAAATCTAGACTCATAATAATTCTCTAAATGATTATATATTTACCTTAGAACACAAATGAACAAAGTGCCAGAGTCAAAATGGGGGAGTGGGGTCTTTTATAAGGTCCCAAATTATTGGTTACCACCTCTGAAAAAGGATAGAAAAAAGCATCTTAAGCATAGGCAGGTCCCATATAAATATCCAAATTCAAATACTAGGATTAAAATAATTTTCATTCATTGCACCCCGTCAGCGATTTGTGTTACTGTTTCCTTTGGCATCACCATTGCCGTTACCATTATTGTTTGCATTTCCATTTGTGTTACCATTACCATTGGTGTTTTCAATACCGTTTGCGTTACCATTTGCATTTTCATTACCATTAGCTTCTGCGTTTGCATTTGCGTTTATGTTGTTGCTTGCATTACTGTTTCCTTGTGCTTCATTGTTGCCTTTAGCATTTGTATTTGCATTTGTATTACCATTACTTTTACAGTTTCCATTACCATTTGCATTACATTACTGTTAGCATTTGCATTTGAACTTGCATTTCCATTACCATTTGCGTAATCATTTCCATTTGCTTCATTATGTGCGTTACCGTTTGCGCTTACATTTGCATCACCATTAATGTTGCTGTTTTCTTTTGGGTCACCATGACATTAGCATTTGCATGTGTGTTTTCATTACCATTACTGTTACCATTACCGTTGGCGTTACTGTTAGCGTTAACATTCCCATTATGATTACCGTTACCATTGCCGTTACTGTTACTGTTAGCATTACCATTGCTGAAAGGGTTATTACACAAAATGGGAAGCATGGTGAGAGGGCCCCATGCTCCCACCTCCACATGCCATTCACTATTTATAATGCACATTCTCAAAAAGAAGGGAAATTCATGGCAGCAAACTCTGTTTAATGCATCAGTTACAGTTGTTCCACAGTGACAAAAGTGAGGAAATTTGGTGTTAGGGTTGAAAACCCTAACTGCGCATTCCCCCCACCACCACCACCACACACAAACACACACACACACACATACACACACACATATACATGCAAGTAGGGGAAGGACCAAGGCAACACAATCAATCACACACAACCAGCAGCAGGTAACAGAAATAAGATACAACTATCTAAACCATGAAACAATGCACCCATGCTCCCATTGGGCTGTGGCATGGGTTTATCACTGCTAAATCTGAATCCAGACATTCCATGCACCACAAAACACATATCACTATGGACAACTGGGCATCTTGGGTGACACCCTGCCACCAACACATAACATAGACTACACATATGGTATTTTGGGGTGTACGAGACCCAAAACAAGATTCTGCACATTACTGAAATATTTTCAAAAATCACTTCCGCAAATGCTACAATATCCTGGTATGCATTTGCAACACTTTTGCATTTGCAACAGTATTTTGTGACACTATTTTGCATGCTTTCGAAAATGTGACACTGTTGTGTGTTCCGTTTATGACACATTCATGTTTGTGACACTGTTTTGCCAAAGTATGCTCCTGAACACTGCACATCTTTGCTCGCATCCTACAAGCAAATGGTTGGGTCCTTTGGGCTGCAATTTGCAGGGTGGCAAGCCCTGCTCCCACAGATGTGCCGTTCCTTGCTTTGGTGCTAAAATACTTAAGGATGACAAAGTTACACTGTTCCAAACTGAACAATTTCCCATAGACTAACACTGTGGCACCCATGGCACCTTTTGCCACCCATATATTGAAAACGTAGTGAGGTACACAGTTTTCAATACTGCCACCTTGTTTCACCTTTAGGAGAACTAACCTTGTGGAACAAGTTTGGAAATACTGTATGATACCTGAAGCTGGATTTCTTACCCACTTGGTGCTGTAACACAGGTATACACCTCCTGCTGGTTGTGTGTGATTGGTTGTGTTGCCTTGGTCCTTCCCCTACTTGCATGTATGTGCATGTGTGGTGGTAATGGGGGTGGGGAGGAATGTGCATGAAGGGACTAGTATTGACCCCTGGACCAGGGGTGCCCCCTTAGTGACTGCTGGGCCATCTCCCAGATCTTCCTCTGTAAATACAGCACAGAAGTCCCTGTTTAGTATGTCTGTTTTTTCTTGGTCTTCCTCTACTTTTTCTTTCTCTGGTGTTAGTCCTCACTATGCCTCTCTTTGCCTTCCTTCTTTCCCTGATGTTTCTAAAGAAGGTCGTGTCTTCTCTGTTGATCACCTCTGCTATCTTGGCCTCTGTCTGGGTTTTGGACTTTCTTATCCCTTTACTTGCCATGTTCATTTTATTATCATATGCATCCCAGTCTTTTTTTGTTTTTGGTGTCTTGGTAAGTCCTGTATGCTTTCTTTTTTCCTTCACCATGGTAGCTATATGTTTGGAGAACCAGAGATGATTTATTTTCCTGCTTGCTTTGCAGACCCTTTTGGAGCAGTGCTCTGTGGCCATTTGCACTGCTCCCTTCAGTCTTTCCTACATGACTTCTACCCCACCCTCCCCCTCTGTGATTAAGTTCTCCTTCAGGGTGACTCTTACCTTATTGAAATCATCCTTTTTAAAATCCAGAACCTTAATTTGTATTTATTTATTTATTTATTTAATATATTTATGTCTTTAGGTGCACTGATCGAGGGGACCATTTTCAAGTATGACCCGGGCCACAGGGTAGCAAAGATTACACAGCAAATACAGTAAAAACATGGCTACAGGCAAATCAAATATTGCACAGCAATATAGTAAAAACAGGTAGTGATAAAACCAACAATACAGGAGTCAACACCAGTTACACAATCCTGAGGTCAAGGGGCTTGCTGCAGACCAAGTGTTTTCTCTATGGGAGGGTTACCACAAGTTTTGGGACTGAGGCACCAGGACCCCTCCTTTACCAGAATCTTGTGCAGGATCCCTGGCACACCAGAGATCAGTGCAAGCTGCTGTTTGCTGTAGCTTGTGTCGATCCTGGTCATGTTTGAGAATCAGCCCCCAGAGTTTGGGAATTGGCTATCTGAAAAACCAAAGGGCTTCCATAAGTGTCACATGTGCAATGTGTGCATATTTTGTGTTTAAGGCAGGAATTTTACATGCACACCAGGGATCAAAGGGAGGTAGAGATTAGAGAAATAATTACTTGTGATACAGCTTTTGTTGTATAAGCCCTATAGTGGCCTTGTGGACTTGTATACGTATAGGTAAAACTGTACAAAATTTAAAATCCTGTAAACAAGAACACATCCGTAATATTGAGAACAGATGTCTTGACACACCAGTTGGCTTGTACTTTAACCAGGTCCATGACTCAAACCATGAAACTCTGAAGTTTATAGGCTTAAAATTTATTCCTATTCCAAAAACAGCTGGAGACAGACAGAAAATACTATTAAAATGAAAAAGTTACAGGATCTTCACTCTGTACACTTTAAGACCAAATGGCTTAAATGAATATTGTGATTTAAAACCATATGTGTTAAGAATTTTAATATGATAGTGTTCTTCTTGTGACCTCTCATAGATATTTATCTCCACAGGTCAAATCCATGTCCTGTTTTCTTCCTCAACTGGAATGGCATTTATGTGGATCCTCATGTTATTTCTCTTACCTGGAAGATCCAGTACTTTCATCCAGCATCTATTTTTCCTTTTTTTTTCAGTTTTGCATGTGTTAATAATTATTTTTTGTTATTAGAAAATCTTAAGCATTTGCCATTTAGCATATCATTCATTCATTTGTTCATTTGTTCGTTTGTTCATTCGTTCGTTTGTTCGTTCATTCATTCCTTGTTAACAGAGTAAGGACCACTAGGCACAACTGACTGTTTTCAGGGGCAATATGAGGAAAATGTACCCATTTCAATTTGTATAATGAATATATGATTTCCTGTATTTGTTGTACTCAATTGCACAGTGATCATTTTGTAATCTAAAGCTTACTGTAGGTTTTTCCTATGTCTATTTCATAAGATGATTATTTTTAATTTATCTTTTGAAGTTTTACCATGCAAGGAGTTCTTTAATCAAAGAATAATGCACCTGGGAAACAAAAGCCCAGGGAAATATTACACAATATGGGGGGAAGGTGGTAACAGCAACAAAATTGAAAAGGGACCTGGGGGTAATCATATCAGATGACCTTAAGGTTAGCTAGCAATGTGAGAAGGCAGTAGGGAGGGCTGGGGGGATACTGGGATGTATAGGGAGAGGCATCACCAGCAGAAAACAGGAACCTGTTATCCCTTTATACAGACAGTTGGTGAGACCCCATCTGGAGTACTGCATCAAGTTCTGGAGACTCCATCTCCTCAGGAATATAGACAGGATGGAGGCAGTCCAGAGGAGGGCAACTAAGATGGTGCAGGGTCTGCAAGAGAAGCCATATGAGGAGAGACTAATGGAGCTTAATATGTGTACCCTTGAGGAAAGGAGGGAGAGGGGGGAAATGATAGAAACTTTTAAGTACCTCAGTGGAGTGAACAATGTCCAAGAGGGTAGCATCTTTCAGAAAACGAGATGTGCAAGAACAAGTGAACATGATTTGAAGATGGGGGGACAGTTCAGGGGCAATGTGAGGAAGTATTGTTTCACAGAGAGGGTGGTGGACACATGGAACAGCCTTCCTGAGGAGGTTGTGGGGATCTAAAACTGTGGGAGAATTGAAGAATGCATGGGACAGACATAAGGCAATTCTTGTTGGGGGTAGGAAGAAATAGGCTGTTGGTTAGCTAGGATCTACAGCTTATCCTGTAGTTAGGAAATGGGCAGACTAGGTGGGCCAAGCGGTCCTTGTCTGCCATCAAAGTCTATGTTTCTATGTTTGGATGTAACATATGAGATATCTTGTTAGGTTTGTTATATTTAACTGTCATATTGTTGATCAGCACCTGTACTGTATTTCGTTGTTTTGCACATTTTTTAGTTCTTGTACTCTTTTGCAATTTTGATGTTGAATTTTATGCATTATGTTCACTTTCTCTGTGATCACTTTCTTGCTCTGACATCATGAATTTTGGGGATATATTTTGAACAGTACCCTTCTTGGACACCCTCACCATCTTAGAATGGATTAATATTTTTTCATTAAACCACCAATGTGCACATTGTGTGGCCAGCAAATTTTGTACCCTAAAACATTCAGTACAGAATTTCAAACTGTCTAGGTGCTATAGATGTCAGATGAAACCTCAGCAAAACCAATGGGAAAAAAAAATATGAAAATTCACATTTTCACTAGCAGAACTCGGAATTTGCAAATTGGACCAGGGCAAAATTGACCAAATCCAGAGATCTCCCCCACAGGACTGTGAGTTCAAATGTTCATGCAAATATGTTGAATGGTTGCAAAGTTAAAGGGCACAATTTGGGGATTAATATTTAACTGCTTACTCAACACTAACTATAGGGGTGTGACTGCACCTCTATAATATACACACACACATAAATATATATATGTATAGACATATGAGGTCATATCCTTTCCTTATATACATTTAAGGATATAATAGTAAAGGATAGGGACAGCAAAATATATAGAACATAATCGGTGAAACCGGCTTCCTTCTTATATACATTTTTCTTCTCAGGCTTTTTTTACGTATAACATTTCACTTACATATACTAACAGCAGTCTTGGAGCAGCACATCTTTAATAACTAAATTAGGTGAGTCATAGCAACATGAAAGTCAATTAACATTTAACAAACACAGGGAGTGTCAGACACTGGGAAGAATACCACATGTAACAATAAACCATTCCGATAAAATTAAAGTCATCTGTACATCCCAACAGGAATGCAATTTAGGCACAGTGTAACCCACACCTCTGATTATGTGTAAGGTGTTCCATAATATATATGACTATGAGAGTCATGATTTCTGTGAATTAAATATCTATGGACATGAAATATTGTGCCTCCCCAAAGTGACTGCAGCATAATAATGTAACAGGGTTTAAATGGATCATGACATCTCTGGGAAAACTTATAAAGACTGGGGTACACCGAGCTGCAACTTGCACACACTTACCCAAGAATTGAAGGTTAGGGATGTTAACATTCCAAAATCTGAGATCTACACAACAAAAACCACAGACACAACTATTTGAATTACAGACTGTGAACCTGTGCACCTTTATATTTTGGGCAATCAGATACTGTTCATTGATTCCGTGTGTGTTTTATACAAATACAGAAAAGTACAAATTACTATGCGATTAGACACTGAGCCCACTAATTCCTTTCTGTTTGTTAACATGATCCTGGTGAAAAATTAAGTAATAGGTGGAAGTTTAAATTAATTTATGTCAGTCTTTTTACTTTTTGTGTGCAGGTTTTGCATCATTTTCAACAAGATGGCTAATCCTTGCATAGTGAAGGATGTACAGTCAGTGCCAAAGAGCCAAATGCATTTCTATTAAACCAAGTAAATAGGCCTAGCAGAGGCTGAATTATTGTTTGCTGAAACATTCTGCATGCCTTTTGTTATAACAGAGCAGATTTCAGATGAAGAGCCAGTTCATTAACCATGACACAGGGCTTTCATCAAGCCCTGCATCAAACCCTTTTTTTGGTGTAGTTGTTCCAAATGCTTTGTCACAACTTGCACCTGAATGCAAGAGATTGGGATCATTTGTGACAGTTTTTCCATTTTATGGCAGCTTGCACCAAAGATTTGGTACAAGCCCTGTAAAAAGGTTATCGAACATTGCTGCAAGCTAGACCAGGGAAAAGCTGGTCTAACTTGCAGCAATCGGCACACAGGATTGAGAATCCTGCTCGCTGGCCAGGGACTGCCACAAGCCCCATACACCCTATGATTGGTGAACCTGAGGCTTGCAGTATTTCCAGATATTTTGTGAAGTGGGCCCCAGATGTTTAAGTCTCAATATATAAACAGACATATACAAAAGGTGGGTCTGCCAATTTGTGATCATACTCAAACTGAAATAGTCTGTTTAAGCCTAACCTGTGCATTCACACAATATGTGATCTGAATCAGAAACCTGTACAAATGACATAAAGTATGAGGTGGTGTGTGAAACAAGAATTTTACACACACAAGAAGTGTAGGATGCAACATAAACCCCAAGAGCAAAACTTGAGGGTAGAGATGCAGCAAATTTTTAATCCGCTGGTGAAGTGAACGCGAAGTGGCCATTTTGCGTTGTCGGAGCACAACGCCAAGTGAGCACTGTAAAGTGCTCACTTCATTCTCATTATTACTTCTCGTTGTCATTGTGCCTTAACACGAAGTAAGGTGAAGTGACATGTAAATAGGCAGTCCCCCCACACACATCACATGGTTTGCAGTACTGTAAGTCACATGCTTTAGCCAGGCAGGAAGGAAGTGAGTCAGATAAGCAGTTTCACTTTCTCCTTTGCAGTTGTAGGGGGAGAAGACTTTGTGGAGAGGAGAGCTGTTTTGAGTCACTATCAGAAAGTGCTTTATTGCCTTTGTGTCTAAAAAAAAACAGCTTTTTAAAAGCTATATCTTTATTTAGTTTTTGTATTGTGTTTGTGATTTTTTTTTAGTAGTGAATTTTTTTTATAGTAGTAGTAGTAAGAATGTTATTGTTTTTGGTCAAATGACCTTATACAAATACAAACAAACATCATTCAAAATACAAAATACATATGAATACATAAATACATCTATAACATTTTCAAATAGAGCACAAGCATAATTAATTTATACGATAAACAATAACTCTTTTACTTTCAATTTATTTCAAATATTCTTCTGATAATTTCTAATCTTCAAGTCTGCTAATAAATAAGCTGTATTATAATTTCATCATCTGTAGTAAATAAGACCTTCAAAATCAGGCCCATACTTGTCTGTTGCATGGTATCCCACACTGGTTGAATATATTGCGCTCTTGGCTTAATATACCAACTACAATTAAAAATAACATCATGTAGATCTTCTATTTGGATTTGTTTGCAAGAACAAAAACATGCTTTTTCATCATTATTCCTTTCATATCTTGCTTTCAAAATGTTACTATGGAAAAACTACAATTGATAATGAGTATATAGTTTTTATTTTTTGTCATCAGTAAGAATATCCAAACAATAGCTGTAATGATGCGATATATCATTCTATACTTACCATCATGAAATATGAAGCTTCATAATTTTCATCAAATCACATACTTTGTAATTTCTATTTGTTTATCTGTAACATATTTCTGATACTTTGAATTTACAACAATACCTTTTGTGTTATAGTATTCGAGAATACTCAGATCAACTAGTTTTAAAATCATTTGCACCTTTTGTAACCAATTACCATTAGTCAAACCATTTTCTGCCCAATATTTTTTTTCCTGAAGACAAATATAGGGAACACAATGATACCTATAATTAAGCAGTCTAATCCAATAGTTTACTTTTTTGGCATAACAATACCCTGCTAAGCCTGATAAGCCTAACTCACCTCTTATTAATACAATAAGTGCAGATTTCCCCAAACCAAGAGAAAATCTAAGTAGTTTATTCATAGGTGCTTCTATAATTTCATATTTGCTGATGCCCCATACTTCAGCATTAAAACATGCTTGTGCATTATATTTAGATTTTAATGCAGCTATTAGAGGTTTAAGGGTATTTCCACCATACTTTCTGTTAAACATACAGAAAGAAGTTACTTTGTTTTAATTTCATTTTCAATAAATTAATATGATTAAGCCAGCTGCCATTGTTAGAAACTGTAAATCCTAAGTATGTATACTGTTTGACTGTAGTTAAACTTTTCGCACCTATCTGCCAAATTCTATTTATATTTCTACCACTAACTATCATAACCTTACTTTTTGTTTCATTAATTTTGAGTGAATGTTGCAAGGCATATGTATTCAACAATTCTATTTTTTTTTTTGTAATCTGGACTATGTAAGTGCAAATAAAACTAAATCGCCCGCATAAACTAAAGCAGCACAGCCCTTATTCAAAATTTGTGGAGAATCAGATTCACTTGTCTCTAATTGCTGTAACATATTATTTATGTAGATACAGAATAGAAATGGAGCCAACATACATCCTTGCCTGACTCCTTTTTTAGTAGGAAAGTTGGCAGATAACTGACCCAGTCTTCCCTGTCTAATCTGTGCCCATGTCCCTGTATATAGTTCACTAACAATGGCAATAAGAGAATTAGAGACACCCCATTGTTTAATCTGTTTCCATAAAGTATTACACATAATCCTATCAAATGCAGAAGTGAAATCTATAAAAGCTGCAAACAGCTTTTGCTTTCTAACTTTAACATACTTATTGATTAAATGTTCAAGTGTAAAACAGTTATCAGTAGTGGAATACCCTTTCCTAAATCCAGCTTGTAGTTCTGATAGACCACCTAACTCATTTATCTGTTTCTTAAGCCTGTCTAAAATGATTTTTGTAAATATTTTACACATATTATCTAAAAGCGAAATAGGCCTATACATGGCAGGATTTTTCTTATCACCTTTCTTGTAAGTAGAAGTAATAAATGCCCCTTCCCAAGAAGATGGGAATAGTAATGTAATAGAGCAATTATTAAAAAAGGTACTAGAATATTAGTCCATAAAAATGGAGCAGCCAAACATACTTCAGCCAGAATTTGATCCGTGCCAGAAGCTGTTCCCCGTTTTAATGTAGAAATTGCAAAGTACACTTCAGATGGCAGAATTTTACTAAATTGTATCATATCTGGTTTAGTTGAATTTAACTGCATATCTATTGCTGAATCATAAAAAATGGATGAATAATAATCAAGCCATTCCTGCATTGTAATATAGGAATCAATCTCATATAAGTTTTGTTTTGTTTTGTATGTGTGTGACTGTGTGTGTTAGTGTGTCTGGGAGTGTGAGAGTGAGTGTGGCCACCGGGTGAAGGCTAGGCATCAACTGTGGTTGTACTTTTTTATAGTTGGGGTCGGGGACTTGTGTGCGAAGGATGGACCTTGGAGAAGGACAGTCACTGGCCCGTGGGTGCGGTCAGAGGAGGGGAGTGCACACATGTGGGGGCAGTTGTGTGTTGCTGGACTGCTCCCCACCCATGGGTGTTGCTTTCCCCCATGTGGAAGCAACAGGAGCAGCAGCACCAGTGCCACCAGTGGCTGCCGTGCATCCACCACCAGTAGCAGTTGTAGGGGCTCCAGCAGCACTCCTCCACCACCTCCACAGCCACAGGTGGTGCCCCAGGAAAACATAGGTGGTGCTAGGATTATATCTGGTCCCCCCTGCAGCTCCCCAGTGTGGGAGTTTTTTAACTCTGTGGGGGGAGACAGCACAGTTGTGGTGTGCCATCTGTGTAGTGTGCTGGTGTGCCGTGGCCCCTGGGGGACACATTTGGTGACCAGTGGCCAGTGCACCCAAATGTTGAACCAACACAAGTTGGAGTGGCAGGCTGCCACAGAAGGGGCCAGGAGTCCACCTGCTGGCCCTTCAGTGGCAGTGGCTGAGGGTGCTTCTAGGGTTGAAGTTGTGCCTCACTGCTGCAGCAGCAGGAGAGGGCCAGTACAGCAGCTGCACCACCACCACCATCACCACCACCACCACAGCCACCACAGCCACCAGCACTACTCTCTCCACCACCACCACCACTACCTGGGTTTCCACCTGCAATGGAACCCGCCAGAGTCCCTGCAACAGAGGCTGACATTGCCCTGGTTGGGCAGCTCTGGAGGAGAATAATGAGAGGGTAGGTGCTGTGCAGCAGCAGGTCGACACAATCCAACAACAGCAGCAGCAAATACTCACAATGTTGCACCTTCTGCTGGACTACCATGGCATCCCATGGCCACATTAAGGGATTGTTTTCTGGACCCCCCGTCCCACTACTATACTGTACTATTTTTGTGTGTGCTTTTTTTTGTTGTTTAATAATACACATTTTCCCTTGCAGGGGAATCTTTCTTGCTCCACATAGTGCAATAAATTTGTGTAAAAACTGCCCATAATTTCATTACAGTGTGTCACGTGACGGAGGAATTCCTATTCAGAAAAGCCACCCACATTTTGCCCCCCTTTCTCAGCAATGTTAGGACAGGATGCCAGGAAGAGCATGGGTGCATGCTCCATTACAGTGAATGTCCAATTGTCCGGCAGCTTTCCGAATGTTTCTTTATGTTATAATGGTCAGTTTGTGGTGAAACGTATGGGCACGTATCCAGTAAGAAGAGCTTTGTTAGTGGAAATGTTCTCACATTTCACCACAAAGTGAACCTTATAACATAACAAAACATTGAGACAGCTGTCGGGCATTCACTATAATGGAGCACGCACTTGTGCTCCCCCTGGCATCACATCCTAATGTTGTTGAGAAAGTGGGGCAGAATGTGGGCAGCTTTTCTGAATGGAAATTTCTCCATCATGTGACACACTGTAATGAAATTACGGGTGGTTTTCTCAGAAATGTATTGCACTATGTGAAGCAAGAAAGATTCCCCTGGAAGTAAGGCACCCACATATTTGGTTATGTGCATCACCATACTTATGTAACATGGTGAATCTCTGTAAAGCAACAGTGCAACAATCTGTTGAGAACTCTGACCTATATTTTTTAATGCTATGTTACAACTTCCTTTACTTACATCCTGACCGGAATGATACGATAATTTCCAGTAGCTGAGTTTCCTGTGCTACCTTTTTTCATGTGTGAAATAATGAAAGGAGCATTCCTTTTAAATTGGTGAAGACCAGGTCTTTGTCATTATTTTCCTCTGCTTTTCTGCATCACATCAGTTAGTTGTTAAATATCACTTCTGTTATAAATGAACAGTTATGCAGCAGGCAGTGTTTATGACACCACGGAACAATATTTATTGAAAAGCAGCTGTAAATAAATACAAATCTGGTCAGAACAATATTGCAAGGCTTGCTCATTTTTTTTTTCATACAAGAAAAAAAGTAAACTAAATAAAGCAGACAGAAATTGTGAAAAGAAGCGTATCATTCAAGTCACGACTCGGAGGTAAGTAGTGGCTGTGGCAATGTAAAGTAGCATAAAAAAGTACAGTTAAAAATTGTTATCATGTTCTTGCAATGCTGCTTTAATTGATACTGTCAGTATGATATCATCAGCTCACAATCACACAACACACAAAATGTATCCCCAGAATTAATGACGCACTCAGTCATGCCTTGTGTCCAGAAAATTGACAAGTGGTAACATAGTGAAATTAGAGTGTTTCAGCACATACAAAGTCACCCAGAATTAATGGCACACTGAGTCATGTGCACAGTGATGGCACAGAGTCCCCAGATTTTTTATGCATACCCAAAATGCATCCTCCTTGCATGCAGAAAATTGACAAGTGGTAACACAGTGAAATGGGAGTGTTTCAGCACATACAAAGTCCACCGAATAAAATGATGACCATGAGCGTACTGTTGCTGGTCCAATGTGTTCTGTGAGGCAATTAAAGCAAATGCAATGTGATCACCTGAACTGGATGGAAGGGTGGACTTTGTCTGTACACTAATAGTAGCCTTGGTGAGTTTATATATATATATATATATGTTTGTGTGTTTTGTAGGTAAGGAGGGGGTTGACATGGACATGTACTCATGGTATTGTTCTGTATCACATGTCAGAGAAACTGTTGGTGTGCACATTCCAGTGCTCAATGAGATTTTTTTGCATTCAAATTGGAAATGGATAACTCTCAAGCACATGAAGGTAAGTATTTTTTTGGGGGGGTGGGGGAAGCATATTTGCAGGTTTGTCTGTAATGGTTTCTTATTTAGTTACTTCTTCACAGATTTCATCTGCATCCTTCTGGAGTCCGGTTGTTAGTGATGGTTATCGTCATCTAATAAAGGCCACTTTGACAAAACAACAAAGCATCTGGAAGTTTCCTAAAACAAGAAATGAATGATTTCTTACAACTTAATTGTTACTTGTCCCTTCCTGGTTCTTAATCTCTAGTCAAGTTACATTTCAAACCCACATCTTGTCAACTAAGACAACCTGTGTGCAATATTTGCTGCATTCTTTCCAAAACAATGAAACAGATGAAATAAAATATTCATACTTACCAGAATGGATTTCAAATGGATATTCCATAGGTTCCGCTGTACGGTACAGTTGCAGTATCATTCCCATTGAGTTTCAGTGAAGGAGACTTTTTTTCTTAACCTGTAAAAAAAACAAAATAAGTATACTGTATGTGTTTGACCATTGTGGCCATGAAAAGCTACAGAAAACAAAACATACAACTAAAGGAAGTGAAATAGCATAACAAACATTAGTACACATACTCAGTTTATGATTTAAATATTAAGAAGCTTTGTGTCTGTGGCTGAGGGATGTGGTGGTCTGGATATACTCATGCTCAGTGGTGGCAGTGGCTAACAGCAGTCCTGGTGGTGGTGATGGTGGTCCATGGGTCAGACAGACTCATGCTCAGTGGTGGCAGTGGCTAATATCAGTCCCAGTGGTGGTGGTAGGGGGGCAGACAGACTGATGCTCAGTGGTGCCAGTGGCTAACATCAGTCCCAGTGGTGGTCCGGGGGCCAGACAGACTCAAGCTCAGTGGTGGCCTTGGCTAATATCAGTCCCAGTGGTGGTGGCCTGGGAGGCAGACAGACTCATGCTCAGTGGTGGCAGTGGCTAACATCAGTGGTGGTGGTGCTGGTGGTCTGGGGGTCAGACAGACTCATGCTCAGTGGTGGCAGTGGCTAACATTAGTGGTGGTGGTGCTGGTGGTCTGGGGGTCAGACAGACTCATGCTCAGTGGTGGCAGTGGCTAACATCAGTCCCGGCAGTGGTGGTCTGGGGTGGCACACCACCTTTTAACAACTTCAGTTAAAATCTGCCAACATTAACCACATCATCCTCCTCATAAAGAAAGCTTCCCTCACAGTCATCCATGTCTGAAGTCTGACCACTGGGAAATTCTTTCTCCATTGTGTTGTCATCTACGTCAGTGGTGGGCCATTTCAGGCAGCCACTGCCATTGCCACCAGGATGGTCCATTTCCACATCACCAAAACCACTATGACTAGGCCAAGGTATGAATACCGAGGTTGCAGTCTGTGCTGGTATGTGCCTCTCATTCATTTTAATGAATGTTAGCAAACATTTGCAGGAGACAGGTTTGTCCAATGATCCCTGACTACTGCACCTGCTGAGCTGAATAATCTCTCAACACTTACACTGGAGGGTGGGCATGTGAGGTACTTCAGTGCCACTGCAGTCAGCTCTGGCCATTCACTGACTTTTCCACTCTAGTACAAAAGAGGATCTTCAGTTATTGTCAGATGCCTGTTTTCAGACAAATATGACTCAAACATTCTCTGTGCCACACTAAGTCCAGTTGTTGATGCATCATCCTGTTCTCCTGAATCATTTTTTTCACAAATAACCACTTTGGACAAAGCCTCTCAAAGTGAGTTGACACCAGCCACTTTGGATGACAGACCACCTTGAACTGCTGTCCCCTTCCCCTTGCAGCATATGCTTGATAGTCCTACAGGTACACCTTCAGTCAGATTGTGCTGCTGAGGTTTGCTGACCTTGGCATGTGACTTCTCTGCCCCATGAACCAAGTGCACTAGTTGACCACTGATATTTTTTATCTGTTCAGACCCTCCCTCCAGTACTGATGCAATTCCATGTTTGTATTGTGGTTCCAGAATTGTTACTATGGCAAACTTGTCACTACGCTGAATGCTCAAAATGTGACGATTATGGTCAAATACTGTCATCATGTGTTGCAGCAACATGCTGCTACCACCATCCCTGGCAACATCAAGGCCATGCTGTACATTCACATATGTCTGCCTCAGCACCCGCAGCAGTGGAATTGATTGGCTAATGGAGGCAGACTCACCACTCACTGTCTGTGTGACATGTTCAAAAGGCCACAAAATTGTTATTACAGAGTCCATGAGGCACCACTGTTCAGTCGTCATAGACATGGAGGCCCTGGAACTGTCACAGCTAGTGTGCATCACGAGATATTCTGAGATAGCTTTGTATTGTTCATACAACCTCTCTGCCATGTATAAAGTGGAGTTCTATTGGGTGACAACTTCCAGCTTCAAGCAGTGCTGAGGCAGGCTGTTTTGTATCTGCAACTGCCGCAGTTTGTCACGGGCCATTCAAGATCTTGAAACGTGAGAGCAGATACGTCGTGCAATGATCAGTATTTCCTTTACATCAGGGTGCTGCAGAAACTCATGCACCACAAGATTTAAACACTGGGCCATGCATGGAACATGAAAAAAACACCATTCGTGATGCATTTCACCACATTTCACCCATTGTCACTTGCTATGAACCCAGCTGTCAGGGACAGAGGGTTTAGCCATTTATCAATTTCAGTCAGTACCATGTCCAACATGTTTTTACCAGTGTGTGAACAGGTCACATTGCGCATAGCAATCGTTGCATACTGTCAAATTCCTGGAAGATTGCTACCACGACAATCCACCTTACTGCACTGATTATTCACACTACCAACATCACAAAATTCCCCCGGCACCCGCACCCAGTGTGCAGTTATACACAAATATGAGCTCCACACTGTTTTGCCACTTGTCCACATATCCATACTTAAATGGATGAATGGAGAGGAGGAATGTTGAAGGGCATGTCTTACTGAGTCGGACACAGTGTGGAACGATTCTGAGACAGCAAAGGTAGAAAAGTATGTCCTGGATGGGACTTTCCATTTTGGACAGGAACGTGCAGGAAACTGCTGGAACCCAGAATTCTCCTCAAAGAAGAAGGGCAAAAGATCATTTGAAAGCATTTCCGCTACAGCAGCATGAAGTTCACATGACACTGTATGATTGGGGTGGTACTTCTGCTTATGTGCAAAAACACTTTGTAACGTGGGCTGACTTAAATGTTTTACATGGGTTGTTAAAACAAATGGTTGTGCCCTATGATGAATGGCATTGGCGGGGGGTGGAGTGTGGATGTTTGATGAAGATAGTTGCACAGGTGAGGATGAAAAACCCAAAAATGCAGTAATTTTGCCAGGTTTTCCAACTGGGGTTGATGTACTATTTGCACTAAACATACTGCATTCACCACCACCACCAAAACTGCTACTCTCACCAGCACTGGACAACATTTCAAAGTCATTATGGTCCTCCACCTCATCATGCCTGTAGTAATCCTCTGCTCTTATTACCTCAGTACTGCACACGTTTAATTTACTACTGGACGTAACAGTCATGGAAGGGGATAACATGCTCACTATGGTTGCCAGTGATGAGGGTGAACACCCCACTTTCATATTAGCTGCCAGCTTGTGCTGGGTCCACAGTGCCAAATGCTTATTCTTAAGATGTGTATGCTGTCCTCCTGTACCCAGATGGCTCCCCTTTTTACCTCAACTCACACGCACATGGCATACCTGGCAGATTGCAACTGACTCATCATTTGCATCTTGAACAAAAAAATCCCAAACAAGGGATTGTGATGCTCTGCTTTTAAGATGTCCGTGATGTTGCTTATTTAAGGCCGTTATTTTAAGCACTGAAGTTGGGGGGGCACATAACGTTGCAGGAACTGCACATCTGGACTACAACTGACCACCACGACTACATATCATATTTATTACTGGGTCATCATCAACTAAAACCAGTAACTCATAAGTTTTTACAAGGGGGAGATTCCTGCAAACAGACTCAGGCACGGCCACTTTGAATATCTTTTTCTTCAGTTCCCATCTGGGGCAATTACATCATCATCGTCATATTCATCAACATCACACACATCCACATCTTCTGCTTGGATGCTAGCATGTAGACTGCATGTTGCAACAACAGCAACATCGTCATCATCATTACGTTCATCACCATCATCTACACCACCAACACCTGATATTTTTTCACCACACTGTGAATCACTGCATGGAAAATGCATGACATTAACTGCCACAGTGGATGGAATATCACATTGTATGCTATCGTTGACATGATTATCAGAATCCTCAGGTTCAGTTACTGGGATGTTACTGGGAAGTATGACATCTTCTACACCGTCATTCACTTGCACTGCTTCACACTCAATATTTTTGGATACGGTACACTGGTCAGAATTCGAACTTGACACACCAATACAAATACTACCACCACCACTAACACCAGTATCACTGACACCACTGGATGGGAAAACATCATCTCCTCCAACTATGAGTGAAGCAACTGATTGGCTGTAAAAAACATTGCAGGAGAAATACCTTTCCTCACATCAGCAATACACTTCTGTTTCTGTGTACTACCATGCCCACAGACTATCTTACTGCAAGCATTGACATGGCGAGAACCAGCTTTGCTTGCACATCTCTTTGCAGGCAGTTTGGGGGATCAACAACAATATTATAACCAAATTTAGATTTTGATACATTCACTCTCTGATTGGGGGGAAGCTGAATGTGAAGCCAAAAAAATAACTGTAGCTTCAGCTACAGATAGAGACTAGTCTGTCACGCAATGAAAACATCTTCAGTAACCAGTGGTGCTGTTAAGGTCACAAAAACAATCCAATCTGGTAAAAAATTCCTTTTGCCAGTGGGGGTGGGGGGGGCGCTGACTGCCGATTTTTATGGCAGTACAAGCAGCAAAACAAAGAACAGATACCATGATCACAGCACAAAATCAGGCAGCTGAAGTGGATAGCAGATTCACACTGCTGCACCTACAATTACACTAGTCTATAGCACAATAAAAGGTATTATTTGATGTCACACAACATCACACACACACTCACACACACACACACACACACACACACACACACACACATGCAAAACAGTTTGTCTACAATGGTGAACGAGTAATGCATAGCAAATTGAAAAGTTTAGTAATATCCCATGTATTGTAATGTAAATAACCTGAAATTATGAACTGCTGCACTAGATCCACACAACACACAATCAACAAGAACACTTCAACAATTGCTGACAATATTACTGTGTGTACATTAACACAGTCAGTTATATAGTAAAAATATAACCAAAAAACAAAGAAATCACTTTCTTTCCAACTTAAATCTACCTGCCTCACTGTCTTTCACTACACACACTCATTGTTGTACATTAACATTCAAAATCCACACAAAAACAAAAATACTCGGTGATATGAGCACAGGAGGGTTTCCTACAATCAATGAACTAAAGTGTGAGCCCCCCAAAAAGTGCAAACATGCTTTTTTAACAGCTTTTAGAAGGTTTCAATCACAGACAGCTCTCAGAGCACACTGTCTCCTTCTTCTTCCTACACACAATACTCATAACTGAGGCTGTGCTGATCAATATAGAGCCCATGTGACCTGAAATCCAATGAATCACTGCAAAATTAGCCTTTGGAGCTTAAATATTTTTTGAGTACTGCATGTCCCAGAGAAGCCTCACATTTAAATTGTAATTTTTAGAGCAATAGTTATCTCTCTGCCCTATCCCACCGCCTACTCTGCTCTCTCTACTCCTCCCTAAAACCTCTCAAATAACCATTTTTGTTCCCTCTTCCTTCCCTATATTAATAGACTGCTCACCCTCTTTCTTTCTCCTTAGCCTTGGCTACAGGAGGGTGCACCTCTGCCCTTGAGCTCCTGAACCGATGATTTCAAGGCTCCTCATCCTAAAGGTAATTCTCGCCAGCCTAGCAGTGCCTCACAGCTTTGTCTTTCCTTTGTCTGACTGTTCGAATTTGGCGCCATTTCTCTTGGACTTCTGCCCGGTTCTCAAACTGCTGAAACAACTGCCAAAAGAAATGGAGCCATGCTGGTTGTTGTATAAATTGAATCAGTTACTCAAATGTGTGCTTAGTAGGTGATGACCATGAAATTTAAATTCTGTACCTCAGCTAGGCTCACTTATTAGAAAGTGGCACCAAAACCTAGTTTGAACTCCTCCTCTGACTAGGCTTTAATAGGCGTAGGTTTTTCATCTAACGTGCCCCTTCTAATGCAAAATTTATTTAGCTGCTGATTGGCGGTATAGACCAGGATTATTCAAACTTGGTTCTGTAAACCCATGCTGCAAATATAAATTTGAACCCCCAACTGGCTTTCAGCCACAAAATTATATAGGAAACAGCTAAAATAAAGTGCAAAGCAGCAGAAAGGTAAAACTGAAGAGCCGGCAGCTTAGGTGTGCAGACTGAGCAGCTCCTCCTGCACTGGGCTCCTGTATTTTTCCCCTTCTGAAACGTAGTAGAAGAGCTGTTTACCTCACTCTGCAAATGCAATATTAGCAGCTGCTGAAACAGAATTTACAACGCCTGCAACTCAGGAGGGAAACTTGATTTGAACTGCAAGAGCAACTCCGAGCCTGCCGGTTGCTGCTTCCCCGCAGTCTCTTTGCAACTGCTCCCCACCCACTCCCCACCACTCCCACCCTTACCTGGCACCAGTTATATTGCATGATGAATACTGTAGGCCATGCCCAGAAGAAAATTTAACAATCAAAATTTGAACTATCTCCTCACTTTACCATTAGCAGGCTATATTTCTTGGCAGCCAGAGGGTGCCATATATTAGTTTCCATTCTTTCTGCTCCTAGATCATAACCCTGCTAGCAAGATAAGTTTCTGTTACTCTCAATTTGAGCCTTCCTTCCCACACACCCCACTTTCAATTGACCTTCTCAAGCAAATTCAATATGGCCATAAATCCCTGTGCTATATTCCTACTAGTCTCTTTTTTTTCCAACCTCATATGGCTACCTATATTATACTACCCACCGAACAGCAGCCATCGCTACACCCACCCTGATGACTCCAAGCTCTCGACTATGCATCTGCCACCACACTGGCCACGTGACACCTCCCCACTTCTCATCTCTCATAAGTTCATCTACCACCTATCCTACACTCTGCATAAATCCCCGCTGCTCAACCTCATCCTACCCACCCCGTTCATCCATCGTAAGTTATGGTACCTGTTATTCTTAGCCTTAATGTTAGCCAGGGATATTGAACTAAACCCGGGGTCTGTAAGTAGCTTACCCCAAAATGATACAACCTGGAATGACACCAAGGGCCTCCACATTGTACACATGAATATTAGGAGCCTTCTTCATAATGTAGTAGAACGCGAGGCATGGGTTGCTCAGTATCACCCTGATATCCTTTGCCTATCTGAAACATGGCTAAAACCCTTCACCTCTGATCCTCTTTGTTCACTACCCAGTTACAATCTCATTAGACATGACAGACCCTCATCAAAGCATGGAGGCGGTGTTACCATTTTATATAAACCTCATTTGTTGCTATCCCATAATGTCCTGCCTACCCTATCTCACTGCGAAGTGATCCATGCAACCTTGCAACTAGGTTAAAAGAAATGACACATAGTTTGTGCCTATAACCCTCCTGCTGGTGGTAGCAAGGGTCTTGAAGAACTCCTCTCCCAAGTGGACAGCATCATCGGTTGAAATGAAGTCCTTATACTGGGGGACCTCAACCTAAATTGGACCAGTAAATCAAACCAGTCCTCTCATACCATGGTACAAGGCCACAACCTTCACCAACTAATCACAGACCCAACTAGGGTCATGGCTCCCCCTCAGACTAGTACTCTTATTGACTGGGTCCTTACAAACCGCCCTGACAGCATAATATGTGCAGGTACCTTAGCAGATGCAATTAGTGATCACTCCCCAATTTACTGCATCTGGTGCCCTACCAGTAAACCATCTCCACCTCCAAAACTCATTACCTTCCACAATTTGGCCAATTTCAACTTTACACAGTTCACACATGATCTCTCATTGATTGATTGGTCTCCCATCCACATCTCAAATAATGCCCAATCAGCACTAGACTACTTCCTGGCCCACTTTGGTCTGTTCCAAGACACCTATGCCTCCTGTGTCACTCGTCGTATCCGTGGAACTAAAACAAAGTGGTTAACCAAAAACCTACTTACCCAAATAAGGGCTAGGGACAAATTGTGGTGGTGTTTCAAAACCACTGGCTTGCAGACTGACTATAACCACTACCAATCTTTGAGAAACACATGCAGAAGAAACGTGTTTGGCCAAAAGCTCTTTCTAAAGAAACCTGCTAATAAAAGCCACAAGGGACTCTAGGAAATTCTGGTCAACCATAAAAACATTCCTTGGAGCTAATCACAGGGCCCATACAAGTTACATGCTGTTAAATGGCATACACTGCAACAACCCGGTGACTATAGCCAACTCTTTCAATTGCCATTTCTCAGATCTATCAAATTACCTGACCTCTTTCCCACTTGTAAACACTGCTTCACCACCTAGTGATACTAAACCTCTACCCACGGAGCCTCCCATTAGATTCTGGAGAATTACAGGTGGGGAAGTGCTAAAACTGCTACACTCCATTCCTGACAGTACCAGCTCGGGGTCTGATGGTCTGGAACCTAGGCTCCTGAAGGCTGCTGCCCCTCTCATAGCCTCTCCCCTAACCAAAATCTTCAAACTATCTCTATGCCATGGTATAGTTCCTAATATCTGGAAAATAGCTGAAGTCATCCCTATTCCTAAAAAAGATGATCCCAAAGAAATTAAGAACTACAATCCCATAGCAATTCTCTCTGTGCTTAGCAAAATCTTGGAAAAACTTGTGGCCACCCAAACCATAGAACATCTTCAGAAGTATAACCTTCTTTCTTGCTCCCAGCATGGCTTCCACAAAGGCCACAGCACCTCCACCGCCCTCCTCAAACTCACAAATGACATATATGCCTCTATGGACTCGGGTCTCTTGACAGGTGCAGTTTTCATTGACTTAACTAAGGCCTTTGATCTGGTTAACCATACCCTTCTTCTTAATAAACTACACTCCCCAGGTTTCTCCACTGATGCAGTGGCCTGGTTCAAAAGCTATCTGTCCGACAGAAAACAGGCTGTAGTTTTCAACTCAGCCATATCAGATCTTTCATCTATACACTTTGGAGTGTCCCAGGACTCTATACTTGGCCCCTTGCTTTTCTCTATTTTCATTAACGACATCCCATTCCTTGCACCTACTTTCTCATCTGTGCTCTACGCTGATGACCTAGTTATCTACCACAGTGATAGAAATGTCACAGATATAAACCACCCTGTTGCCTCGGACTTTACAAGTATTCAATCTTGGCTAACCGAGAACAAACTTGTTCTCAACACTAGCTAGACATACTCCATGCTCTTTGGCTCACCTGCCAGACTTAAAGCAAATCATAATGCCCTTAAAATCTCATGTGCGGATGGCTCCACACTGGTTAGCACCAGATCCTTTAGATATCTGGGTGTTGCTCTCAATGAATCTCTAGACTTTGACCTGCACATAACAACCACCTGTAAATCTGTCAATGCCAAGATAGGAAGTGCCTACTGTACTAGCTATGCCCTTACCCCTTCGGCTAGACTAGCTGTGGCACAAGGCTTTCTTCTCCCAGCCCTAGCCTATGGCTCAGACACCCACCTGTAAGCCTCACAATCCTCCCTCCATGAATGGGACACCATCTATAATAGCATCTGCCGCTATGCCTCTGCATCACCACATTTCAAACACCATTGCCAGCTCTATGTTGACTTAAAATGGCCATGCCCCTCCACCCACCGACTCCAGTCTTTTGGCTCAATAATTAATTGCTTTGCCAGATCAGGCCTCCCCCTATCCCTTGCCTCCCTACTGCACGTACAACCTCTCTCCTATGGGCTACTATCTACTGACCAAGCCCTCTTCACATCCCTAGCTGCAGAACCAATATGGGTACATGTGCTTTCTCTTATATGGCTCCAAAGTACTGGAACTCTATACCTCAAACTATTCATCGAGCGACCACCCATTCTAGTTTTAAAAAACTTCACCATGAGCACCTGCATGCTGCTAGCCCCTGCACTTGTTTTAATCTGCCTTAGACCATCTTTTCTCCCTGCCCTCTGTATTTCTCTAGGTAATCCACTTCATAAGACACCTCTTCCCCACCTCTCTCAATACCCTCCTTTCATGTCTTCTCTCTCATCCCTTACCCTTTCTTCTCTGCTTCCTACCACTCTCCCTTCCTCTCCCCCCTGTTTTACTAACCACTAACTTGGCACTTATTGTATTGTTTTATGTATGCTCTCTCTTGCAATGCCTTTTTTTTCTCACATTGTTTTGATCCTGTGTTTACTTGTCCGAACTGTATTGTAACTGCATTTATACCGTACAATATTTTCTCTACACCACAAGTTTGATTGGCATGTAGAAGCAATGTTTCCCCATACCCTTAGTTTGATTGTATGTGATTCCCTCTTAACTGTGTTGCATATCTCATGTGCTGCGTCACATGTTTGCTTATGTATTTCAAGCTTTTTTCTCCCAGGCTGTGCCTGAAAATAGGCATTCTTATGCCTAGTGTACCTACCCGGTTACCAAAAGCAAATAAACAAATAATAAATAAAACAAGGCATAGTGCGTTGTTTTCAATGCACTTTGCCTTAAGATATTAGTGGAGTAGTGGTCTGGGAGGCAGAGTAACTCGAAGTCATTGTTTTTCAATGGACTTTGCATTACTCATTATAATGCAAAGTACTCCACTTCGCATAGCAGAACACACCGAGAATCTGCCTTTGCTCCGTGAATCACTTCATGGAGTGGACTGAGTCCACTTCGCCCACCACTTCTTGAGGGGTTAATCTAGGATTCAAACACCGAGGGTGTGCATAAAATTTGAGTTTTTACACCACCCCATATTTTATTCTATATAGGTGCTGGGTTTTAGTTTTCACAACAGCAATCATATAAAATAAAGAGAAGACATCTCCCTGTAGCTGTGGTCTGACCAGGTTTCAGAAGAATCAGTGGTCGGACTTGACTGTTTGAAGAAAGGCTTGTTTTTTTTTCTTTCTTTTTCATTATTTTCGTCAGAGGCAACTCTCATGTCTTTTTTTTTTTAATTGTACTTACCACTGAGTCAGATCATCAGTCTGGTCTCTGGGGGTTAGGTTCACTTGTGGCGACGGAAGAGTTGCAGCTGGCACTGGCACATGTGCAGCAGAAGGGAAACCTAGTATGTGTTTGCCATAAAAACACTCCTTTATTACAAAAAATTATGGCACAGGTTTCCTATGGGAAAAAATGAAAGTCATTAATTATAATGTAATAATGAGCAGTGCAAATATTCAAAACACAATAGAAAACATTTTTATAACCTCCAAACCCCACTTTGAGCTTGGCTCACATTTCCCATGGCTTCTACTGGCATCAACCTTTCAGCTTTTCACCTTTTATCATTGTGGTTGAAAGTCTAAAAAAATAAATAATTTAAACCTGGAGCTTGTTGACTGCATTTCTTCTGAAGTAGTGACCTACCTGGTGAATTTTGTGGACATGCATAGCCCTGTTTCAGATACCCCAAGGAAGCTGGTCTTAACTTTTGAATCCAGACACTAGAATTGGACCCCACGGCTGTAGCATCAACTGGGATAGAGCAAACAGAAGTAAGCATGGATTCTGCATGCAGTTCTTTCCTGGAAGGTATTTCTGAATATACAAGCAGATGGGGAGAATGGAGATAGTAGAAGCAAGGTACAGACTGAGTGAGACTCCAATGTCTAACCCTGAAATTGATTTAAAAGAAAAATGTGTTTTGCTAGAATTGTTAATTGAATAGGAGAGGAACATGTAGTACAATATCTTCAGTTTCGAGGAATACTGTATGTAACATTAAATTGTGTGGGGGTGTTTTACAAACTGATAAGCAAAGCAACCCTTAGTAGGTACTGAAGTATTTCTTAGTATTTTGCAAGAGGAAACATTGAGAAATGGCTTTACACGCTGTCCTTTTCCATAACTTGAATTGACTGGCGTAGCTGGCTGCTTGTCAGCACTTTAGAATGAGTAAATAGATTTGTATGGCAGCCCAATGCCCTAGAAATGTATTTACTCATTCTAAAGTGCTGATCAGTGGCCAGCTACTCAAGTCAATTAAAGTAAGGGAAGAGGATAGTGTAAAGCCACTTCCCATTGTTTCCACCAATGAAATACTTCAGTGCCTACTGAGGGTTGCTTTGCTGAACACTTTGTAACCCCCCCAAAGCACTATTTAATTTTACATAGTTCTCCAAATTCGAAACATTTTACCAAGAGCTCTGCTCCATTTTATGTAACCACTAGGCATACACATTTTTCATTTAAATCAATTTAATGGTTAGAAATGGGAGTCTTAGTCAGTCAGTACCTTGCTTCCACAGTCTCAATTCTCCCCATCTCCTTGCATGTTCAGAAATATTTTCCAGACAAGAATTGAAAGAGGAGTCCATTATTGCTTGTGCTTGCTCCATCCAAATTGTTTATATTGATATAGAGTCTATAAGTAAAACAATTCTGGTGTCTGGATTGGCATTTGCAGTTCTCAGAGTATGCTGTTTATTTTCTTTGGGAGGCAGTATTACATAGTGATTAAGGATACTAAGCTGCAAACCTGGAGACCTGGGTTAGAATTCCATCCACCCCCACTTGAATATTGTGTGACCCTGAGCAAGTCAGTCAACTTCCTTGTACTCCCATGTTGCACCTGGACACAAGTTCTAGCGTAGTGTGCCTTTCCTGATTAAACAATTTCTCCTTACTAGCAAGTCTCAGCCTTCTAGTGGTGGTACCAGTGTAGGTTAGTTTTGCATTCTGGTATGCTTGTCTTGGCAATCCAACATGCCCCAGTGTGGATTACCCAGCTCCTTCCCCTGTCTAAGTCAGGCTATCCTAAGTAAAGATTAGGCATGGTCTTTCATTGACTCATGGGACTTAAGCTCAGTCTGGTCCTCAAGATGCATAAATATCTATTTAAGCTCAAAGTTAATCTCATGTCTATGGCTAAAACAGGTTTTCCTTTTTTTCTGAATGTATTTCCTGGATAAAATAAAAGCCCCTTTCTGGAATCCACTGGGATGACAAAAAAGCATCAAAAGATGATGTATGTAACCAATGGCTTATTTGAGTTGACTGACTTGTTTTCACATTGCAGTGACTGACAGGTAATGGTAAAGAAAGCCACAAGAACCAAGGCAGGTGAATCTGTTCCCACTGGAGACTAGGAGGGAGAGGGGAGACATGACTGAGGCTTTTAAGTACCTTGAGGAGAATAAACAGGGCGAAGGAAGCAAATTTGTTCAAAATGAAGAACAGAGTGCACACAAGAGGACATTGGCTCAAATTGGAAGGTGGGGGAATACAGAGACAATGTCAGAGGGCAGTTCTTCATAGAGATAGTAGTGGAAGCCTGAAACAGACTGCCGGAGGAGGTGGTGGGAGCTAAAATGGTGGAGGGCTTTAAGATGGTATAGGACAGACATAAGGGGTTGGGAAAGGGGATGGTAGCATATGGGTGGGAGAGAACAGGGGAGGATATAAGGGCAGACTGGATGGGCTGTGAGTTCCTTTTCTGCCAGCAAATTTCTGTGTGTAATCTGTGTAAACCAAAGTGACAGCATAGTACAGACTGTGATACAAAACTCCCTTCAAGCAGCAAGCAGTTGACAGCAGCACCTCTACTAGTAATGTAGCAAGATCAGTAGACTGTTGAGTTGTCCTCCTCGGAGGTTCAGATCAGCACCAACTCACCATTGTCACTTGCAACATTGAACCCCTAGAATTGGTACATTATTTTAAATATCTAGGCTTACTGGTTGACCTGAGCCTCTCTTTTGAGGCCCATTTCAACAAAACTACCATAATATTTCACCAAAAAATGTGTCTACTCTATCAGTTCCACCCACTACTGTCTAAAGCATTTTGCCTAAAAAATTGCCTCAGCCTCTCCTTCCACTGCTCTCTTATGGTTCTCCACTATTCTTATCACTTAAGACCGCTCTTATGAACCAAATAAAGAAATGATGTCATCAGATGGGGGTGTTGCCTCAGGAGCTGTTCCCCACCTGCATCATTGCACCATTCTAGCAGCTCTGGATTGGCTACAATTGGAACAGAAATTCCAGTACTCCACTCTCTGCCTTATCTATAAGTGCACACATATATACACTCCTCCAAGTCTATCTAATATTATTGTGAGAAAGCTTTCCAGTCAGGCACTCTGCTCCTCCTCTTTCCCTTTGTTATCTGTGCCCTCAACTCGCCTAGTTGCAGGCAGAAGATCCTTTGCCTATGCAGCACCCTTGGCATGGAATTCCCTCCCACCATGTATCCTTTCTTGCACTACCCACTCTAGCTTCAAACATGATCTGCACAACTACCTATATGATTCAGGGATATGCTCCTGCCATACCTAAATAATCACTTACTGTATGTCTGGTCATCTTGACAAACCAGCTCTAACTCTGTCTGGTCCTTGCTTATGTGCAACTGACCTGTACTGCTTAGCTCAGTACAATGTCTAATTGAAGCCTCTTGACCTAAGCTCTTTAGCTAGCCTTATACCCTCGTATATACACTGTTTTCTCTATTGTGCATACTGTGAACCAATTTGTATGATATTGCTGTGTATTTACTGATTAACTATGACATTACTGCTTTTCTATTGCATAAATTGATACACAAGATGGAGTGGAAAGGATGAGAATGGACTTGGCCAGTTTGGAGGAATGGTCAAATGTTTGGCAGCTCAGATTCAATGCAAAGAAGTGCAAGGTAATGCACATGGGAAGCAAAAACCCAGGGGAAGCGTACACAATGGGGGGGTGAGATACTGACAACAGTAAAAATAGAAAGGGACCTTGGGGTAATTATATCAGATGACCTAAAGGTGGGCAAGCAATGTGAGAAGGCAGTAAGGAAGGCTGGAGGGATACTGGGATGCATAGGAAGAGGCATCAATAGTAGAACACAGGAAGTTGTTATCCTCTGTACTGACAGTTGGTGAGACTCCATCTGAGTACTGTGTGCAGTTCTGGAGACCCCATCTCCGCAAAGACATAGACAGAGTGGAGGCTGTCCAGAGGAGGGCAACCAAAATGGTGCAGGGTCTGCAACAGAAGACATACAAAGAAAGACTAAAGGAGCTTAATATGTATACCCTTGAGGAAAGAAGGGAGAGAGGGGACATGATAGAAACTTTCAAGTACCTCAAGGCAATCAACAAAGTCCAAGAGGGTAGCATTTTTCCGAAAAAAGAGATGTGCAAGAACAAGGGGGCACAATTTGAAGATAGAGGGGGGACAGCTCAGAGGTAATGTGAGGAAGTATTTTTTCACAGAGAGGGTTGTGGATACATGGAACAGCCTCCCTGAGGAGGTCATGGAGTCAAGAACAGTGGAGGAATTCAAGAATGCATGGGACAGGCATAAGGCAGTCCTAGTGGGGGGTAGGAGGAAGTAAGCTGTTGGTTAACTAGAATCTGCAGCTTATCTGTTAGGTAGAAAAATGGGCAGACTAGGTGGGCCAAGCGGTCCTTATCTGCCGTCAAATTCTATGTTTCTATGTTTATATTGTACTGTACTGTTCACCATTGTACATGGCTCTGCATTATATATTCTGTATTCCTTTATCCTCTGTACCTACCTCCGGGTCACCCTTGACAAAGGGACTGCAGGGTCTCAGTGTATTTTCCCAGTTACCAAAATTCAAATAAATAATAAATAAATGTGGCAGCTTCAAAAAAGTTGCTTAAACTGGTGCTGCAAAGACAGAAGCTTTGAAAGGGCATTTGTTTACATCCTGGAAAGGTGGGGATGTGGTAGCACCATGAACACCAGCTTGAGGTGCCTTAGCATGTACTCCAGGATGGTATAGGGCTTTAGCAGGCTTAGACTGAGCAGACTCCTCCCTGTTTGTTTTCTCTTTCAGGATGTGGGTCACATGGGATTCCCACATGGAGTTTCAATGTTTAATTATAATGTTGCAATATTGTTTTTAATTTTTAACTCAGATTTACAACATACTCATGTTTATTTACCCCCCACTGAATGAACATGACAGGTTTCATTATCAAATCTCCCTCCAAAACTTGTTTTCATGGTCATTCTACATAGCAATGTTCTGGGTTACATTTTATAAGTTACATCTGTCATGTTCATATGCTGGGATAATAAAACTACTATTTTGAAAATTCAAGGTCACAGTCTAAAAACTGAGTGTTATGTATGAACCTCTTTATTTCCCAATTGTGATAATAGCACTGTTTTAACTTGTGTTTTCAGTATGTTAATTGCAGCCCTTGCACAATTAATGCCCGTCATCTGCACAGAAAATACAAGAAAGCAAACTTTGGCCATTGACAAATGTGTGTTTATCTGGGGTGTAATCCATTTAATTTCTTCATATAATATTAATTTCCTTGGTGGTACCTTACATCACTGGGAGGTCAAGTGATCTGCATCATGTTTTACAGTTCATATGTGGCATCTGAAGTGTTTAACACAGGTCTGCCAGTTCTCCTGGTTCACAGCTTGGTGCTGTAACATCTAGGCTACACTTACTTCCTCCCTAAATCCCTCAGTTAACACTGTAGAGCAGACACACAAATCAGTTAATAGAGCCTCTGAGGGATGTCTCTTATGGTATGAGACTCTGTGTGTGAGGTTTGGGTGAGAGGACTTTGAAGCAAAGCTGAACAGTTCTGTCTGACCAAATCTCAAGAGAATAGTTTCTTAAACCATAAAAGATGTCCCTTGGAGGTCATATTACCATATAATAAATTTCTTGACTTTAGCATGAGTGATTTATAATAAGTTTAAAGTATTATTGTTTTCTATTTTATTGTGCAGCCTCCCCTGAGCATTAAAGTGACATGTTCTTCCTAGCACTCCCTGCATGAGAAGACACCTCTGAGAATAAAATGCACAATGTCTCTGCCCACTGATTATCTGAAATCCCATCAGTGATTTAAAATCTGTACTAATAACCACTTTTAATTACAATGGGGGGGAGACGTACCCCAACCCAAGTACAGTAAAACCACAATGAAATAAGCAAATCATGATTATGATAATGCTAATGGTATATTTAAATAATGTTATTTACATTGTGCAGGTAATTGCATCTGATTTAAAACTGAGACTGCAATTAATGAAACAACAAAGGCAAGGATTTGGGTTGACCACTGTGTAAAGATCCTATCCAATGACTGTTGATTAGAGTAATTATCTACAGTATATAATACATTTTCTGCATTTATAGCTGTAAGCACATTTGCAAAGCAATGAGTTGCACTAGAAGGTGATAGTATAACAAGAGTAGGATGATAAACAGAGCAGCATTTAGTTGCCAGTTATAGCTGATAATATAGTAATGGATAATTGCATAGGAAAGTATATTTTTTTCAGAGAGATGAGATATTGGAGAGTGCATGAACATAACTAAATTTGGAATGTAACATAAGATCAGAGAAGTGTACTCTAATAGTATCATAATTGTGAAGAATGCCCTTAGTATAGTGTCTGATTCAAGAGATACAGCTGTCTTTATTTATGTACACCTTTTATATTAACAGATTAGCTTTTACATGTTGGTAAAGTCATATGGACACACAGTTTGTAATCAATTATCATGACAGGGACCTATACCTCCAACATAACAGCATCCCTAGTATAACACTGAAGACTCAGAATTAGGCATGGGTATTAAAGCTCCCAGTGAAGGAAAATGACCAGAAATCTTATGGCTCAGAGGTAAACTGACACATTAAGCTAGATACATGAAATACACATAAGAACAGTTCAGCTTTCAATTACTGGCCAAAACATGCCATCAGACAAGTATTCGGTGTTTGCTTGAAGCTTTTTTTTATTTTCCTATTAACTTTTCTGTGGTGTTCATGTCTGGCCTCAGTAATATAATATAACACTTGGGTATCAAAATACAACCTAGCACTCCAGCACTAGAAGCCAGGATAGCAAAGATTTCCACAGCAACCATGTATTTCCCTTTAGTACTCATGTATGCTGGGATAAATGACACCCAGACACTAATAAAAACTAGCATGCTAAAAGTTATATATTTAGCCTCATTAAAGGTATCAGGCAAATTTCTTGCCAAGAAAGCAACTATAAAGCAAATTGTCACCAACAGGCCCCTGTATCCTAGCATGCAGTACAGTATGGTGGCAGAACCTTCATTACATTCCAGTATTATTTTCCCAGTTTCAGATTTCATATTCTTCTGTGGGAATGAGGTAGCAGTAAACAGCCAAACAGTACATATAATAACTCGCACCAGGGAACTGAAAACAACAATAGCATACAGTATCCACCTTGATCTTACCCACTTCCGTAGCTTACTGGAAGGCTTTGTAGCATTAAAGGCAATTACCGCAATGATAATTTTTGCCAGGATAGAGGAAACACAAATGGAAAATATTACACCAAAGGCAGTCTGATGGAGAAGACAGTTAACTTTCAGAGGTTGTCCAATGAATATCAAGGAACAGATAAAGCACAGTGTAAGGCCAACTAGCAGAAGGTAGCTGAGCTCATGGTTGTTGGTTTTGACTATTGGAGTGTCCCGGAACTAATGAAGATGCAGAGGACAGCTATAGAAATCAAGAAAGCAGAGATTGATAGACCAGTTAATGCAGAACCCAAGGGGTCATCAAAGGAGAGGAACTCTATGATTTTGGGAATGCACTTTTCTCTTTTGTCATCTGACCAAAGGTCATCAGGGCACTTTATGCAGTCACTGGCATCTGAAAGAGAAAGGATATTAAATACCGTTAGTGAAGACAAAATCATTTTTTAACTCTTTGGTAATGAGGCAAAGCCCACTGGGCACATAGTCCATTTTCTGTGGTGACATGAGAGCACTGGGGGATGACGTAATTGCTTAAGGTCACACAGTATGTAAGTGGAAGTTGTGGGCATCAAACCCAGGTCTTCTGGATGTGCCAACCCCATTCACAGCTTGTTATGTTGAGTTCCACCCTATATTGATATCATAATTCACACTTTAGTATGTAAATGCATGTACAGTGTGTTAAACAAGCTATGCATTCTTTCATCAATATTGTACGAACCATTAATCACCACATGGTTCTGCACTCAAGTCCATGTTTTAATCCTTAGGCCGTCGGAAGATTTAGAACACATAGGTTTTTAGGATATGATATTATGTTGGCAGTAGCCTAAGGGTTACATAGCTAATATAGCTACATACTGTATCTACAGTTTAGATATATATTCATGTCAAAAAAGCTATGTCAATGCATCAGGTAGGGATTTAAAACTGTTATCTCATTATTACCTGTGCAACCATTTTGTGCCAGGTAAACCATGGATAGTTTGGACTTCATATGAAGCCATGAGAAGTAATGAATTAAGTAGTAAACTTCAATGCAAGGCACTTTTTGATCACTAAATCTCTCCACTCTCAATCACCAGCCCCATAAACACCACCAAACTAAAAGCCTTCAGGCAGTGCATGAAGCTGAAGTGGAGCCACAAGCTGCTTAATGGAGAAGGCTTCAGGCTGTGCACAGAACAAGCCCTGGGTATTAACTTTCTTCATATAGATTTGAAATGAAGGATGCACAGAAGCCTTTGGGTCCAGACTTCTAACTTGCTTTGCACGGGGTCTTTGGGACTGGCATTCAGTTTGGGGGGGGGTTTACAGGGGTGGTGCATGGAGTGGAGGAGTTAGGGTTCAAAAACTCCCTATACCAGATTTTGGTATTTTTGAGGTTTCAAAAACCTTAACTGATGTATTTATGTAGCTTGTTACCATGAATTTCCCGATATCTTTTTAGATTGTCATAGTATCTTGATGGATGCATCATGGACAACAGGACAGCCCTGAAAATAGGCCTATGCCTAGTGCCTCATCCTGATGAAATATAAGAATAAACTGAAAACTGAAACTGAATGCAGGGCCCTCTAGGCCTGTTTAATGCAACATAGCACAAACTCCCAAAACAGGAGATAAGTCAAAGGTTTCCTCATGTAGGGCCGTTTTGGAGGTAAGCACAAACTTGTATTGTGCATGGTCCTAAAGGTCTTCTGTGAAGCAGAATTTGTAAAATTGATCAGGTAAGTCCTAGCTTGTATTGCACAGGTCACAAAGGGCCTTGTATAAAGCAGGACCTGTGCAAATTAGGAAGTAACTTCAGGTTCTATAATTATATCAGATGACCTAAAGGTGGGCAAGCAATGTGAGAAGGCAATAAGGAAGGCTGGGGGATAGTGGGATGCATAGGGAGAGACATCAATAGTAGAAAACAGGAAGTTGTTGTCCCTCTGTACTGACAGCTGGTGAGACCCCATCTGGAGTACTGTGTGCAGTTCTGGAGACCCCATCTCTGCAAAGACATGGACAGAGTGGAGGCTGTCCAGAGGAAGGCAACCAAAATGGTGAGGGGTCTGCACCAGAAGACATACAAAGAAAGACTAAAGGAGCTTAATATATATATATACCCTTGAGGAAAGAAGGGAGAGAGGGGACAGGATAGAAACTTTCAAGTACCTCAAGGGAATCAACAAAGTCCAAGAGGGTGGCATCTTTCAGAAAAAGAGATGTGCAAGAATGAGGGGGCACAATTTGAAGATAGAGGGGGGACGGCTCAGAGGTAATGTGAGGAAGTATTTTTTTCACAGAGAGGGTTGTGGATGCATGGAACAGCCTCCCTGAGGAGGTCATGGAGTCAAGAATTGTGGGGGAATTCAAGAATGTTTGAGACAGACATAAGACAGTCCTTGTGGGGGGTAGGAGGAAGTAAGCTGTTGGTTAACTAGGATCTGCAGCTTATCTGTTAGGTAGGAAAATGGGCAGACTAGGTGGGCCAAGCAGTCCTTATCAGCAGTCAAATTCTATGTTTCTGTGTTTCTAAGATGTCTTTGTGCACTGTCTGCAGATCCTAACTTGCTTAGTGCAAGGCCCTTCTGATCCTGCAGAAAGTAAAAAACACACGGCCTGAAGGACCTGTGACCTAACATCATACTATATGTGCTAACTTCATGTTTTTTTTGTTTGTTTGTTTATCACAAATTTCCAGCGTGGTGCATTTTCACATGCTCCCCCCAATTAACCCCATAAGTGTCAGTCCTGAAATCCTGCCCAAAATATTGTTTTGTGGTAATTCTGGGAAAGAACATTTCAGGTGAAATATGAAAAACAATGGCTTTGTGGGTCATGAGGTGGGGTTAAAAAGACCACGGTGAAATCTGAAAAACAAAATAATGAAGCTATGAATCAAAGTATACTGTATGTTTGTGTATAGACAGACAGATGGATAAATAGATGACAGACAGAGATAGACAGACAGATAGATAGATAGATAGATAGATAGATAGATAGATAGATAGATAGATAGATAGATAGATAGATAGATAGATAGATAGATAGATAGGAAATTATTTAACCAGGAAAGGCACACTAAGCCAGAGCCTGATTCTAGTGGCAACCTGGAAGCACAAGGAAGTTAAGTGACTTGCTCAGTGTCATACAGTATGTAAGTGGGGGCACATGGGATTCACACCCAGATCACTAGGTGTTGCAGCTCTGTGCCCTTACCCACTACGTTATACTGCCTCCATAGATAGATTGATAGATACTGTAGATAGATAAATAGAAAGATAGATAGATAGATAGATAGATAGATAGATAGATAGATAGATAGATAGATAGATGGATGGATGGAAGGAAGGATGGACGGACAGACGGACGGATGGATGGATGAATGGATGGATGGATGAATGAATGAATTAATGAATGGACAGACAGACAGACAGTATAGTCAAGTAGAAAATCCTTCGGCCTGCTCAGGGTTTGCCTGAGTTAGGGCTTTAGAGTTCGGATTAGTATTCACAACAGCTGCAACATAAGTGAGTAGCCCAGGTTTGACTGGAGTAATCTCATCCAACACTTATACCAATGTGGCATCTGGAAAGTCCACCTAGTCCACTGGGTGTGTGGTATCCATGTCTTGCAAATCAGTGTCTCCTAACATCAAGGCAGGAGCAGGATCTACCCTACTTATCTTCGCAGGAGGAGCAGCAGGACACTTGCTGGGTGAATTCTGCGGTCCACTTCTGGTGCATTGGCGAGACCTGGTGAAAGTGCATGAGTCTCACTGAAGAAGAAAGGCTAGTGAGGATTGCACTGGATTCATTGTTGTCATTGGGCTAGATAGCTTCGGCAAGGAACCCATTAACAGTGGGAGACCAGAATGAGGTAGGACTGAGTTGGCTGGTCCGTTAGGTAAAGTGGTCCCTGGAATCCCTGCATGTGAAAAACTGTTACTAGCAGACATATCAGTAGCTGAAGGTTCCCAGAGCTTTCTGGGAAATGTAGTAGGAAACTGTAAAGAAGGCCAAAACCTTGCTAGCCAGCATTCTAATGTCTTTAGGTGATCTAAAGTCACTTCTCTCCCTTCCTTAGATACCTGAAGCCTGGTAAGATTCTTGAATTTAAACGTAAAATTGTTCTGGCATAAAACACGTTTCAGAGGTCCAAATGCTCTCTCTTTGCTGCAGTTTCCCAGGCACAGTCCTCATAGATTGAAATCTGTGCTCCTTGCCAATGGAGTATGCCAACATCCTTGGCTGCTTGAATAATCTGTTCTTTTATAGAGTAGTGAAGCAGATAGGTGACCACTAGTTTCGGTGCACCCACTGATTTATTAGGCTGCATGGATACATGGTGCACCCGGTCTACCTCTTCAGCGGTCCCCTAACATAAGGGAAAAGATTTTCATAAAGACATTTTTCCATTGACTGACCTTCAGCCCTTTAGGCAGTCCAATGATTCTTAAATTATTGTGCCTGCCTCTATTTTCCTGGTCTTCAACTCTCTCCCAAAGGGCAGCAAGATGTTCTTCTTGTTGGTGTAAGCGCTGCCACATTTGTTGCTGCTGAAGCTCACATGCTTCCATTATTTGCTCTGAAATGTTCATATGATCCTGAAGGTGACGAACCTCGGTAACTGTGCCTGTTAAAGTTATATCAATATCTTCTATGTGTGAAAGAACAGTTTCCAGCATCTTAGTAATATATTGGAGGGAGTCACTGATGGTAGATTGGTGTAGTGTCCCAGGTGTGGTAGGATCAGGAGGCTTAGCAGCTAACACATTGGGTGATGAATCAGTATATGAAGAAGGCAAAAGTTGTTAAGAGCACATTCTGAGTCCTTGTTTACTCACCGGTCAAACCGGGCACCAGATGACAGTCTGCAGTAGCTATAGCTTGTGAGAGCAGCCTGTGCTGCCTAGTTAGGCCAGAGTCATGATAGGAAATGGTGTTACAGTCCACTAAAAATACTTCCAATCGCTCACAAAGGATGGCGCCAGCTGGTAGGTGAGATTGTGCCCATATGTTAAATTACATTTGGGGGAAAAAACTCCACAGGATTGCAGTGACCAAGCTAAGACAGGACTCAGGTAGGAGAGAGCTCACTCGTTAAGCTGCCGTCATGTTGGTGGCTAAACCACGCTCCTTCTTCCCACATTTTCATTCTGGGAGGTACTGATTTTACTTTCACATATTCCCAGATCTTCCCAGTTATGGATTTTGTTAGTAGCTCTGGCTCGCAAAGGATTATTACTGCAAAACTGAAAGTCATTTGTGTCCCTGGGATGAGAGACTATTGGACTCATTAGGAAATTTTGCCATCCATGAAAGGATTAGTTATCTACCGCTTAATATAGTAGGCTATTTTAATGAGATATGGGAACCCTTTCTTAACTTCACAAATGGTTAAAAAACTGTGCTTGCATCAAGGCAATCCCCCTCACTAAGGCAGAATATTTCCAGTGCTCCTTCCAGGAAAACATCAACAATCCATTAAAATTCTGGAAGGTTATCCATGCCTTGTTCTCTCCTCCTGCCCACTCCTCATCCCCTTTCCTAGAAAGTGGTTCCCACACAATTGAGGACCCTTCCTTAGTGGCCACTAATTTTAACAAGCATTGCACCACTTGTGCCTCCTCCCTACTTGTATCTCTTCCTGGCACTGCACCCAGGGACTCCCCCATCCCCCATTTTCCCCATCTGCCACCTCCATGTCCCTTCCTCCACCTCCATTCTCATTCAAGCCCATCCTCCCAGAGGGCACGCTAAATGTACTACTTGCCCTGAACCCATCCAAAGGAAAGAGCCCTAATGGCCTCAACCCCAAGCTTCTTCACCTCTCTGCATTTGCAATTGCTTTGCCTTTGACATATTTACTAAACCTCTCCTTTCTGAACGCTACTGTACCTGATGCTTGGAAATATGCTACTGTGATTCCCCCTCCCCAAAGGTGGGAACTCCTCTGACCCTTGCAACTTCCACCCCATCTCTTTACTCCCCAATCTGGCTAAACTTCAGGAGCATCTGGTCCTGGAAAAACTCTCCTTCCTCGACTCATCCTGCTTTTTCACCCTATTCCAGCCTGGCTTTCTTAAAGACCACTCCACCACCACCACCCTCCAGTGGCTAAATGACTCCATTCTCTCAAGCATGGATCAGGGATGCATCACCTATGCCATCTTTGTTGACTTGGACAAAACCTTTGACACTGTCTCCCACTCCCTTCTCCTAAGCAAGCTTACTGCAGCCAGTCTCTCTGACTCCATCACCACCTGGTTCCAGTCCTACCTCATAGGCCACTTTCAGTCCATCAGAGTTGGCAACTCCATCTCCCCTTCCCTCCCAATCATCAATGTTGTCTCCTAAGGCTCAGTACTTGGTCCTATATTATTTTCCATATTCCTGAATAATCTCCAAAAAGCCTGCACATCTTCATGCATAAACATGTATGCTGACGATTCTGTGATATTTTTCTCTGGTAACTCCCCCTCTGAGGAGACTACCAACCTTCAGTTTGATTTTAACAATGTCCGATGCTGGTTTAATGCTAACCAACTCTTTATAAATGTCAAAAAAACAGTATCTATGGCCTTTGGCTCCAGATAAAAACTGGCCAGGCTTGACTCCACCCCCACCTTTCACCCCTCTCTGGCTCAACACTGGATGACGCAGCCACAGTCAAGTACTTTGGGTTATGGCTGGATAAGAATCTAGACTTCGGGACACATACTGAAGCCATCCATAAAAAGGCACTCTCTAGATTTAGTGCTCTCTACCATCACTGCAGATGCCTCCCATAGCATGCCTGGAGAGAAATCGTACAAAATATGATTCTCCCTGTCTTTGACTTTGGGGATGTAGTCTACAGCTTCACCGTGAAAACCACCCTAGCCAGACTTGACACTCTCTTCAACTCCTTCAGCCACTTCATTCTTGGTTGCACCCCTCGTACTCATCACTGTAATCTTTATTCCTTGCTCTCGTTTCACTCCCTGTATGCCAGGTGCCTCTTACACATCACAAATCTGTTGGTAAGTTCTGGCTCTATTTTCGGCCTCCCTACTTGTCCAACCTCTTTTCAACCCCCCTCCCATGTTACTATTCCACCCACACCTCTATCCACAGGACTCTCGCCCTCTCTCCCCGGTGCACTTCGTCTGGCCGTGCTGCCTTCTTCTACAATTTTGCCATAATCTGAAACTCCCTCCCTCTAGAAAGCCACTCAGAACAAACCAGACACTCATTCTGCTTCTTCCTCAGTAAGCACTCTTTTCATTCATGTAACTGCACCTAATACCTCCCTCCACTGATCAACCTCCCTCTGCCCAGACCACCATCCTCTCCTCCTCCACCTCCACCCACTACTTCTCCCATGCCTCCTTTGGCTACCTCTAGCTGGTGCCTGCTGGACCTTATTTACCCCTCCTTCCATGCCTCACTACACCCCCTCTACTAACCCTTCCCTCCTAGCTCTTCTCCTTTCCTCCGGGTCCTGTCCCATTGTGAGGTAGGTTCTCAGCATCCTGAAGGACATCTCCCTCCTCCCCACCACTCCTTCACAACAAGGTCCTGCCCCCTTATAGGGTTTCTTATCATCCTAATAACCCACCTCCCCTCTCACTTCTCCCCCCACTACTCTCATCCCCCACCTACACCTTTCTCCCCCTACTTATCCCTTCCTCCTCCCAATCCAGACCCTGTCCCCTGCAGGGTTCACTACATCCTGAAGGGGATTCAGTTCCTGGTTTGCCCCCCTCCCTCCAAGCCCCCATTCCTTTCTGCCGACCCCTCCCCTTACTAGGCTTTTAGCATCATGAAGGGGTTTGCTTGTGACTCCCACCCTCTTTCCCACCCACTCTTCACTGCCTCTCATGATATAACTCCCCTCCAAAAAATCCTTGTTAGCATTTAACAGCTCTCAAAGTCTGACTTTTCAGATCTGGACCTGCATTTACTGCCTGAGTTTGACTGTTTAAAGTATTTGTATTGCATTGTACTGCATGTAATTGATTGTTTTGTTCTTGCTCGATCCTCTGATTTATGTACGCCTTGCCCCCAGGATGCTTCTGAAAATGAGCTGCTTGCATCTCGTGTTGTCTTTCCTGGTGAAACATTTTCAAATATATAAATAAAATAAGGAAATGTCATTAGTTTACCTGTAACTTGTAGGGCAATATTAGAAATATTTATTTCCGTATAGGATGTAGAGTTGTTGTATTGGGTTTACTGACTTTGTAGTTTTCTTCAGACTTTAGTTAAGAAATTTAGGTACAGTCAAAGCCGTTTATAATGGTCACATCTATGTAAGCAGATTTTGCCCATTATAGTGAGTGGGTGCTATAGCCAAAACCACTGTTTTTTAGTAAAACACTGTACTATCTGCTGTTCTGAGGGTCAGTTAGGAGGTCATCAGCCATAATCAGTCTCAGTCATTGTGGAGGAAGATGTCACAATCCCTTCCTTGCTAGTTAATGGTAAAATAAAAAACATCCGCTTAGTGTTGTCGCATAGCGCTATACAATGCACCTGACTAAGAAGACAGCCCACTTTAGACACAGACAGGTTTTTAGAGTAGGATAGGGGAATAGAATTCAGATTTTTAGAATTGGTTAGAGGAAGAAGAATGCAGACAGTCTAATACTTTATGCAGCTAAAATCTACAAGCTTCAGTTTTAACAATTCTATGCTGCAAAAATCAGCAAGTTATAACTTTAACAATCCTGTACTACTAAACAAGCGGTACTGGAAAACTCAGCATTAGCAGTTTTTGTATTAAAAAAACAACAACTTAGAAAGGGTAGAGGCAAGAGGCAGTAAAAGAAGAGGGAATAGCATTGTGCCCAATCAGATCTCAAGAGCTGTAGTAGTGCAGCCAATTGGCCAGAAAGTTAAAACGCATAAAGTTAAATTGCCTCGGTGGCTCTGGGCTACTCTCCAGGCTCCATAACTGGTTGTAGGCTGTGATGCGGGTGGGTCAGCACAGAACAACCACCGGGGTCAGAGCAGCTCTCACAGCTTGCAGGAAGAGGCAGTCTCCCATTCTGGGAAGGATACCTGTGGAGGGGAGAAGGGTCTGTTAATTTAAGGCTAACAGGGACAACTGGCATTAGAAACCTAGGCCCCAAGCAGCCAAAGAGACAACTGTTTCCATTAGATTGCTGAAATTCTGTTTTTTGATGTATTATTACAGCAGCAAAATGGCCCACATGGTTGCATTCCTGGTAGTAATGTTCCCAGTAACTAATCTACCTAAAACTAATCTGTTGTTCAGTATTTAACCTGTTTCCAAGCTATAGTAGGCTTGTGTGTAAAATCTGTAATGCTGGTAGGTTTGAGCATGTCCCAATGTTTGTTGATAACATTCTTGATTGGTTGTGTAAATCCTGAGTTTACAAGTGGCAATACCTTTCTTTTATCTGTTGTTACTCACATTCAATGTTTCTATGTAAATATCAGCTGGAGGAAGTGTTGTCCATTGCAAGAATTCGTCATCAACCCAGGTGTTGAAGTCACCCAGAACCATCAGTCTGGTTGATTCAGATGCCATGTTGATGACGAAGTCCACCACTTCCTGAAGGAACTGCTTCTCATTGCTGGGTAGACGGTAGATGAGAGCGATCCTACAGCCTACACCTGCTACCACAGCACACTCAAATGACTCAGTCTCCTCAACTGGTACACTTGTGAGATTAAGTTCAGTCTTGAAACAAACTGAACTCCCCCTCCCCCCATGATCCAATCTTGGGCAGTGGATCACCGAGTACCCAGCTGGATTTAGAGCCTCCAATATGGGGCCAGAATTCTCGTTCAGCCAGGTCTCAGTGATGCAAGCCAGGTCCACTATTCCCAAAAGATTTGCAATAATTGCAGTCTTATTTTTAATGGACTTGGAATTGCATAACACTGCCCAAGATAGATGAACCTCCAGGGCCGCGTGAGCCACCTGCCCACCACAACTGGTAGTGCCCTTGGATATGGAAACCAGATATGGCAGATCACAATCTTGGTTCCATTTCACCACAGGGCATCTCCTGGATCTTATGACCTAGATGCGGTGGCCCCACTCATTCACCCTCCACTGTTCACACTCCCCAGTCCTCCTCCACTTCCTATGTGCAATATCCAGTGCCCTACAATGCTGGTATGTTTTAAAATGCAATTGGGGGAGAGCTGGAGGGCATGGAGAGCAGAGGGTGAATGGTGCACAACCATGGGGGCAGGCCTCCAACACATTCTGGTGACCAATTTGTCAGAGCAGCCCTTACTTAACTAGACCAATAATATCCCTAAGATCTTTAAACAATCAAGTAATAGAAAATAAAATAAAACAAAATTACAGCAAAATACAACCCTTAACACTTAAGAAATATAAATAACCCTTGACACCCATCCCTTATAATAAAATAAATAAATATCCCTTAATTACCCCACCCCTAACGTAACGTTCTAAAATAAGTTAAAATATCACAACTCAGAGTCTTGGATGAGCATAAATCAGCTTGAAGGTAATTCAGTCACAGATGAGTAATAAACCTGCTGCAAATTAAATCCTGGATGAAAGAAAATAAGTCAAACGTATGTGACAGATATTAAATATACCTAGACTTCAGCAATGCCTTTGACAAGGCCCCACATAGAAGACTATTGAACAAACTTGCCAGTACAGGAGTTGGGCATAAAGTGGTAAACTGGGTATTGAGCTGGCTTAGTGGAAGGACTCAGAGGGTACTGATAAATGGCCACCTATCAGAGGATAGAGAGGTAACTTGTGATGTGACACAGGGATCGGTGCTGAGGCCTACCCTCTTCAACATTTTTATCAGTGACATATCTGTGGGCCTAGAAGGCAAGGTGCATCTATTCACAGATGACACAAAGATATGTAATAAGGTAGAGACTCCAGGGGGAGTGGAAAGGATGAGGGCTGATCTTCAAATACTAGAAAGGTGGACAAAAACTTGTCAATTAAATTTCAGTGCCAAAATGTGCAAGGTCATGCACCTAGGAAGGAAAAATCCTTGTGAGGAATACCTCCTGTGTGGAGTGAAATTGGATGTCACATAGCAGGAAAGGGATCTTAGGGTGATTATAACAGATGACCTGAAAACATCCAAGCAGTGTGAAAAGCAGAGTTAAAGGTGAACAGTATGTTAGGCTTCATAGGAAGAGGAATTCCAAGTAGAAAGAGGGAGGTGATTATGTCACTGTACAGATCAATGGTAATAAGGCCTCACCTGGAGTACAGTGTGCAGTTCTGGAGACCTCACCTCAGAAAGGACATAGACAGACTAGAGACAGTGCAAAGGAGAGCTAAAAAAATGATACTTGGATTCCACAAACAGACATAGGAGGAACGTCTACATGACCTAAACATGTACACCCTGGAACAATGCAGAGAAAGCGGGGACATGATCAAAACCTTCAAGTACCTGTAGGGAATAAACAAGGTCCATTTTCAGGACCTACTGTATTTCAGATCAAGAATCATGCAAGAATGATGGGGCATGGCATGAAGCTGGAAGAAGGCAAGTTCAAGAGTAGCACAAGAAAGTTCTCCTTTGCCAAGAGGGTGGTGGATACTTGGAATGGCCTGCTATCAGAAATTGTGGAGCCTAGGTCAGTCAGATTGTTTAAGAATGCATGGTATAGGCATAAAGGTATTATTACACTGAATAGCAGTTAAGGGAGGGGGACTTGGCTTATGGGCAGACAAGATGGAGCATGCGGCCCCCTTCTGCCGTCACATTCAATGTTTCTATGTAAATACATAAAAACAAAAATTACTATGGGATTAGACAGTGAGCTCACTAATTTCTTTTTCTTTGTCATCATGATTCTGGTGGAAAATAAAGTAATAGGTGGAAGTTTAAATTCTTTTATGCCAGTCTTTTTTTCTTTTTGTGTTCATGTTTAGCATCATTAAGTTCAACAATATAGCTAACCCCTGCATGCAGAAGGATTTACACTCACTACTCCAGATCCAAAAGCATTCCTTTTAAACCAGTTTATGGGCTGGCCTTCCAGACATGAATTGTTGTTTGTTGAAATGTGCAGCATGTCTGTTATGATAACGAAGCAGAGTTCAGATCAGGGGCCCGATTCATGAATGGCAGCACAGGGCTGGCTTCAAGCCCTGCGTCAAACCTATTTTTTGGCACAGCTGTGACAAACACATTTCTGCAACTTGTGCCTGATTCAAGGAGACTGATGACATTTGTGAAATTTTTTCCATTTTTTGACAACTTGTGCTAAAGATTTGCCACAAGCCCCAGAAAAGAGGTACCCATGTTTGCCAAGATCCTCAGGACAGCTGTTGTGAAACAAGTAGATGGGCAGGTGCAGCGTGAAGGGTTACTACCCCACAGTACATGAATCCACACATGCAGCACTCAAAGGCAGCAACAAATAAGTGTCCACAGAAGAATTCTCAAGAAAATGCATTTATTTAGACCTGGGCTTCAGAGCTGTCATCTAGATAAATGGATTTTGCTGAGAAATCTTCTGTGGATATTTATTTGTTATTCATATCCAAAAAGTGCTGCAAGCTACTCCCGGGAAAAGCTGATCTAATTTTCAGAAATCAGCAGATGGGATTGAGAATCCTAATCACTGACAGGGGAGGGCCACAAGCCCCTTGTTCCCTATGATCGACACACCCAGGTCTTGTAACACTCCTGGACATTTTGTAAATTGGGCCCCAGATGTTTAAGTTTCAATATATAAACAACAGTCAAACACAGAAGATGGGTCTGCCAATTGGTGATCACACTCAAACTGAAATTGCCTATTTAAGCTTAACCTGTACATTCACAGATTATGTGATCCGAATCAGAAACAGGTATAAAATGTAATAAAGAATAGTGCAAATATCTAAAACACAGGAAAAAGTATTGTAAGCTAAACACTCCAGTTTGTGCTTGGCTCACTTTTCCCAAGGCTTCAGCTGGCACCAACCTTTCAGTTTCTAGCCTTTTATTTTTGTGGCCAAAAATCTAAAAATAGAAATTATTTAAATGTGTAGCTTGTCGGTTGCTTTTTTTCTGAAGTAGTAACCAATCAGGCAAATTTTGTGACTGTGCGTAGCCCAGTTTCAGATATCCCAAGGGAACTGGTCTTGGCTTTTATACATAGATACATAGACACTGTTGGTAGCTAAGGGCATATGGCCCACCCAGTCTGCCCATTTGAGCTTGTAATATCACTTTATGTTTTCCTAGAAGTCTGCTACCCCTTACCCTTGACCTCCAGAATTCCCTTTTGTCTACCCCATGCATTCTTAAATCCCTTGATTGTTTCAGCCCCCACTACTTCCTCTGGCTGGATGTTCCACTTGTCCACCACCCATTATGTAAAAAAATACTTCCTCATGTTTCCTTTGAATTTTCCTCCCTCCAACTTCATCCCATGACCTCTAGTCCTGGAACATCTTTTTCACTGTAAAATAGTGTATTCCTGCATCCTGTTCCTCCCTGTAAGAAACTTGTATGTCTCTATCATACCCCCTCTCTCCCTCCTCTCCTCCAGGCCAGGAAGTACATATTCAAGTCCTTCAATCTGTCCTCATAGGACTTGTGATGCAATCCATGTACCATCTTTGTTGCCCTCCTCTGAACCTTCTCTACCCTGTCTATGTCCTTACATAGGTAAGGTCTCCAGAACTGTACACTGTACTCCAGGTGGGGCCTCACTAGTCTCTTGTATAGTGGAATTATGACCTCCCTTTTCCTGCTGGTGATGCCACTGCCTATGCATCCCAACATCCTATTTGCTTTACCTGCTGTCTTGCCACACTGTTTCCCTACCTTGAGGTCATCAGAGATGATAACCCCAAGATCCCTTTTCTGCTTGGTGCATACTGTATCCTCACCCCCAACTGATATGTTGTCCCACAGTTTTTGTGCCCCTTATGCATTATCTTGCACTTCTTTACATTGAATTTCAACTGCTAAACCTCTGACCATTCTTCGAGTTTATCCAGGTCCCTCCTCATTCTGTCTACACCCTCTGGTATGTCCACTCTGTTGCAGAGCTTTGTGTCATCAGTGAACAGGGAAATTCTTTTTTTCATATAAAGTTTATTAACATGTTTAAACTTCACAATGGACAGGATCATGATTATTTGAAGACAATATGTACCAAAAAATTCAACACACATGATCCCATCCCTCCTCCCTCCCACCCCCACCCCAGTCCCACCCACATTCTGATATACAGATAGTTCAATGTAACATATTCAAATCACAACTTACAGGTTAGGTAGTATATAGCGTATGTAAAGGAGCCCATATCTTTTTATATTTTACATTATTGTTATTAAGACTAGAAGTGATCTTTTCTGTCCTAAGATTAGCAAAAAACTCATTAAGCCATTCAGAGTAGAGGACCGACTGTGCATTCTTCCAATAGTTAAGGACCAGCTTTTTAACAGACATGGAAATCAAAGCTATATGATATTTACGAAGATTCACTGTTATCTGAGAATAATCCTCGAGAAGGCATATCTCAGGTGAGAATAAATCAGACAACCTCAATAGTGGATCTGCTCTGTCCTGTATCATCCTCCAAAGAGAAGCTATCTTGGGACATTCCCAGAAAATACGAAACAAAGTACCTTCACTCTGTGAACACCTGGTGCATATATTGGATGTTGTTACTCCCCCAGCAGCCAACTTTTGCAGTAAATAATAGAGATTGTGCAATATATTAAACTGCAACAGCCATAGCCTGTCTTGAGCTACAAAACAGTGACAGTTATTCCATAGGGCAGGCCAGTCTATATTCCAATGTGGAAAAAGAACAGACCAGTAACTTGAGGGTCCAAAGGCCTCAGAAAGCGCCAGTTATATAAAAAATTATATACTTTGGAAATTACTTTTGTGGTGCTAGTTAAGGGACATAGGTCATGTTGGAAAGAGTACTTTGGTAATGTGGGAGCTATCCTTTCAGATTTTTTAACTAAAAGGTGCCTTAATTGAAGAATTCTAAAGTGATTCTTTGGTGGCAAACTAAGTTTCAGTACAAGTTCTTCTACGGATAACCATGATCCATCTTCCTTCAGGAACAAAGACAATTTCCCCTCTCCTAATCGAGGTAACCATGTAGATGATAGTGGTTTGTTGTCTATTCTGAAGGCAGGGGGATTCCAAATCGATTGAGAAGGATCTGCATATTGTTTGTATTTTAAAAACCCACATAACTGTGAGTGAATTCTAATAGACGTTTCTATGGTAGTGCCTTTTAGCTTTTTTGGCAAGACTGATGCTTTTGAAAATAACAATGTGGAAGGATCCATATTACATGAACGAATCATTTCCAATTCAATTTTCAACCATGGAGAAAGAGCAAGCGCTGAGTTTGGAACTAACCACTGAAGATATTTGGAAGCCTGAAGAGCCCAATAGTACAAGCTGAAATGAGGTAATCATAGGCCCCTTTGAGTTTAGAAGCCGCTAATTTGTGGCATGCTAATCGGTGTTTGTTTTTTGGACCAGATAAATTTCATTATTAGGCTTTGGACCTTTTTAAACCAGGTTCCTGGTAGATAAATATTCAATAAGTGAAGAGGATAAAGCAACCTGGGCAGTATATTCATTTTGACTAAATGTATTCTTCCCCATAAAGAGATGGGAAGAATTGCCCAGTGTTCTAAATCCTGCGTCACTGTTGTTAGTAATGAATCCAGGTTCTTCTTGATGGAAAGCTGTGTGGTTCTAGTTAATTCAATACCAAGATAGCATAAAGATTCCTTTGACCATGACAGGCCTAAAGCAGTAATACTATGCTTAAGAACTCTGTGATTTAAAAGGAAAACAATGGACTTACCAACATTTAACTTTTAGTTAGAAAACTTACTGTATTCCTCTATTAGGTCTAACATGACAGGAATGGAGGCCTCCCGATATGAAAGCTGCAAAAGTAAGTCATCGGCATAGGCGGACACTTTAATTTCAGTATCTAAGATTGTAATACTCTGTACCTGTGGGCATAAAGACAATTTGCAGATTAACAGCTCTAGATATAGATTGAAAAGAAGGGCAGAAAGGTGACAGCCCTGTCTAGTACAAGAATGTAAGGAAAAAGAATCCGAAATTACACCATTGCCTGAAATTTTGGCTGAGGAATTTTGATAGAGTGCCTTGACCCAATCCAGGAATTGTTGTGGAAAACCAAAGGCATTCAAAGTTTGAAGCAGGAAATTCCAATTAACTCTGTCAAAAGCCTTTTCTGCATCCAGGGACACCAAAGCTACCGGAAAGGAGGCATCCCTGGACACCGAAAGGACGTGGGAAAGAGTGCATAGGTGATCTACCGAAGATCTTCCCTTCATAAAACCTACCTGTTGTGAACCTATTAAATCTGGAAGAATTAGACTGAGCCTATCTGCCAAGATCTTGGTTAATATCTTAATATCCTGGTTTAATAAAGAAATGGGTCTGTAGCTTTCCACAAATTCTAAGTTCTTGCCAGGCTTTGGTAGAAGTACAATGAGAGCCTCAAATAATGTGGGATCTACTCGTATACCAGATAGTATAAAATGATATAAAGAAAGAAGATATGGGATAATCTGTTCCTTAAAACATTTGTAAAAATTAGACGAAAACCCATCAGGTCCCAGAGTTTTATCTGAAGGTAATCCCTGTATTACTTCCTCTATTTCTAATGATGAAATTGGGGCCACTAACTTCCTCTGCTGAGCTTCCAAAGGAATGGGTAGTTGAGCCTCTTTTAAATAAAGGGAAAGAGTTGAATTAGAAGGAGGGTTAGACATAACACCATACAATTGTTTGTAATACCTGGTAAATTCAAATATTATTTCCTGAGAGGAGGAATTTAGAGATCCATCTGAATTAGAACAGATTGGAGGGATACAGTGGGCTGATTCCTGTTGTTTAATTCGCTGAGCCAATAGCTTCCCTGCTTTTTCTCCATGGTCTACGTATGAGGCCCTTTCATATGATATTGCAAATTCCGCCTTCTCATTAAGAAGGCCAATATAAGAGTCTTTCAATTTTGCTAATTTTTGTTTAACCTCATCAGTTGATTGCAGATGTAAATTAGCCTCCAATGATCTAATCTGGGACAGCACAGCTTTCTGCTTTAACTCCTGATTTTTCTTCCTACTGGACACCAAGCCAATTAAGATACCACGGAGATATGCTTTAAAGGCACACCACATAATGTCGGGTTTAGTGTCCTGGGTAGAATTTATTTCAAAAAATTGTTTAATATGATCTTTGATGCAGTCAGTGGTTTTGGAATCCTTGAGTAATTGATCATTCAACTTCCATCTGGTATGACGTTTAGGCAGAGATGGAAGAGACAACCTAGTCTGCACCAATGAATGATCTGAGGGGGGCCCCGGTTGAATAGAAGAGAATATTACCCCAGGCAAAATTTGTTGTAACACCTGTAAATAATCAATACGAGACGAGGATCTATGGACAGGGGAAATTGAGGTGTACTCCCTAGCTTCTGGGTGTAGTACTCTCCATACATCACAAAGGCCCAGGCGGTCCATTAAATCATGTGCAGCATGCCGAGCAGGAGAAGGTCTTCCTGAAGTGTTACCAGTACGATCTTTATCTGGATCCAACACCAAGTTAAGATCTCCCCCCAAAATTATTGACGCAGGTAATAATGGGAGCATAGAATTTAGCAACTGCATATAAAAAAGAGGGTCCTCCTTATTAGGACCATAAATGCTCCCCAATCAAAATTCCTTGGAGTAAAGAGTACCTTTGACTAATACAGATCTACCCTGTGGATCTTTAATCACCTGTGTGGCAGTAAATGGAATATTCCTATTAGTGAGAATTAAAACTCCACAACTGTTAGAGGTACCTTGAGCAGAAAAAACCTGCCATATTTGCAGTCTTCTCATCTGAATGGCCTCGGAGTCTAACAAATGATATTCTTGAATAAGAGAGATATGAGAGTACAAAATATTCAAATGTTTCAAAATTTTGAATTGTTTTAATTTCTGACGGACCCCTTTAACATTCCAAGTGGAAATACACACATCATTAGCCATTCTGCCTAATCACAAACCAAACCTATTCCGAGATTGAAACCTATTATTTTCGAACCATTGTGAAAATTTGTTATACTGGACTGTTGAACCCACCCACACCTACCCAACCGTACCCTGCCCCTACCCCAAACATATCCACAATTCCCCACTAAATAAAAAAGAAAGAACACAAACGAAAAAAAAACCTAAACTAGTAACTCCTTGAATAACCCCATCCCCCCAGCCCTCCCTACCTCCCTTACTATCCTGCGAATCGTTTTGCAGCACACCATCACATCGCCTTTTCCATATCCCCCAAAAAGTCCTATATAATGTAATATAAAACCATCCGAATAGCCAGGTATGTATCTAATCAATTGAACCATACAAACTGTGTAATAAATCCTAAGTTCAAAAATTATCTATAAAATATGAAGCCTGTGGGGATTCCTATCAAGTAGGTATCTCACAATACCACGTATATGTCCATCTAGATGTGACCTAGCACTAAATCCGGAAAAAGGAAAAAAGGAAAAGGAAAAGGGAAAACAGCCCAAATATTTACTATGAAGCATAAAAGCTTTCACTACACTATAGATAAAACCCCCAACCGAAAAAAAACATCACATACCAGGTCCTCCCTGGCTACTTCTAAGGCTTCACTTCCTGGTGATTTCCTATCACTAAATTTAAACTCAGAAGGCAACCTGATCAATTGTCCTACATCCTCGAAAGCAACATGTATCCTGCTAATGCTACTTTGTTTAACCACATTGCTACAGTAGCCTTGTTGCATGGCTCAGTTAATTACTAAGCTAGTGGGAAAACCGAGACAACACCCCCCTCCTGTGGTGACTCAACGTTACTACTTCCCTACCATAGAACTCTAGTAACTTTGCTGCGCTTACTGAAAATGTGGGGAAGAAAACCAACAAAAGAAAGGAGAAAGAAAATAGAATCTGATCATTTCTATCTCTTTCTTAACTTCTAAATACACTGTAATGTGGTGTAAACATTTGAAGCAGCTCTTCAGCACACATCATGCAAATCTCTTCCTCATTAAAGCTGGTGGAAATGTGCAAATATGTCTGCTTATTGACTGCATACCAGGAACAACAGGACTATATTCCTAAGTACTATCTTCATGGTAAACTGATTGTTACATCTCACCACTGTGCTGTACAGCTGCATGAGTAACACACACTTATTATCATTTACCTCGGAGGTAGAAAAGCAACTATTCTGGCTATATTGTACATTTATTCCTGTTTCAACATTATGATTTAAAAACGTAGGCCTCTCCCTTTATTACACCCCCTCCTTACTAAGAGAGAGAGAGTAGAAATAATATAATCAGCACCCAAGTCCACAGGGCTAATCCAATACTTAGAATCCGACCGTTCTCAAGCAAAAACAGCAAATCAAAGTTTTTTTTTTTTTGGTCTATTACTCCGATGATTTCCCCAAGATAACACTAGTCCTCCATCAAGTGTTCTTGAATAATTCGGGCATAGCCAACTTCAGACCTTTGGTCGCCATCTCCAAGTACTCATATGAGTGCCAAGCTCCGGAAATTAATACCTGCAGTTTGGCTGGGTATATCATTTTGAACTTAATTCCAGCCACAATTATATTGGTGACAAGAGGGTGAAAAGAGGACCTGCATTGGCGCACTGTTAGTGGCAAATCCTGGGTAACACGTATGCTTACCCCCTCCCACTGAAGATCTTGGATCTCTCGTATTTTGATGAAAAAATGTTGCTTCTCCAAATAGTTCAGGAAACGAAAGATCAAGGGTCTAGGGGAGCCCCAGATGGTGGAGTTGGGTGAAGTGCCCTATGAGCCCGTTCTATAATATACTGGGTCCCATAAAGTGAAGGACCCACTATTTTCTCCAGAAACTTTTGCATGAATAGAACTGAATCGTGTCCCTCTTCAGCTTCAAGGAGGCTGATAATTACTGCATTATTTCTGTGGCTACGGCCCTCTAAATCCTCTAATTTCTGCTCCATCTTTGCCAACTTTTGTTTGATGGTCACCACCTCGGGATCAAATTTGTCTGCCCTTTTCTCAAGAGAAGTGATCCGTGCCTCACTGTTGGACGTTCTCAACACGTTATCTTCTATAGCTTGTGAAATCGATTTAATTTCTGTGGTAAGGCTCCTTAATTCCTCCTTGAATGGTCTAACTTCAGCCAGAAAGGGTTAACGGCTCTTGCTCGGAGCCCTGTTGTGGCATGGATTGCCCAGGCAAAGTGTTGGCCCTTTGTCTTTTAGGTGCCTTTTCAGGTGTGGCAGGCGGAGTATGTTTCGGCTGTATTTTCTTCATGTCTACTTCCATCTCCTAAAAAATGCTCCAACTTGATACCCCAGACTTTCATACACACTTTAGTTGCCTTTTCTGTGTTCAAAAAGTAAATTAGTAAGTCTAAATTTGGATTAATGCAGCGGTAGGTGGGAGAGGTGACAAAAGGCGTCTCTTCAGGCTTGCTGCATCACCGTGAACAGGGAAATTCTGCCTTCTAGGTTCTGTGCAATGTCACTGATAAAGATGTTGAATAGGACCAGTCCCAGCACTGATCCCTGTGGTACCCCACTGGTCACTGTTCCCTCTGTGGAGTGACAGCTATTTACCACCACCCTCTGTGTCCTGCCACCCATCCAGTTACCTACCCACTGCACTAATGTCCTGCCCATTCCCATATTCCCCAGTTTGTTTAATAGCCTTCTATGTGGCACAGTGTCAAAGGCCTTGCTGAGTTTCAGATAGACCACATCCACTGCCCTCCCCTGATCCACCTCATATGTCACCCAGTCAAAAAATGAAATGAAGTTGGTCTGACATGACTTCCCCCTGATGAAACCATGCTGCCTTGGGTCCTGTAGTTCACTGGCAACCAGATGTTCCACCAATCTCTCCTTCAATAGTGCTTCCATGATCTTCCCCAATACCGAAGTGAGGCTGAATGGTCTGTAGTTCCCCTCTTCCTCTTTGTTCCAACTTTTATATAAGGGGACTACATCTGCTGTCCTCCAGTCTTTGGGTACCTCTCCTGTTTCCAGTGATCAGCTAAACAGGATTGCTGGAGGTTCAGACACCACCTCTCTTAGTTCCTTTAGGACCCTGGCATGCATCCCATCTGGCCCCATTGCTTTATCAACTTTTATTCCTTTCAGTTCCTTCAGGACCCTTTCTTGTGTAAAGGGACTTGTGTCCATTTCTGCGCTGTTCCCACCCCTTGTACTCCCTTCTGGGTAATTACCCTCCTCTTCCTCAGTGAAGACTGAGCAGAAATACCTGTTCAATATGTCAGCTTAACTGTTCATTCTCCACGCAGCCCCCATCCTCCCCCTTCAATCTCGCTATTCCTCCCTTTGCCTTTCTTTTTCCACTTATATACCTGCAAAAGGTTTTGTCCCCTCTACCCACTGATTTTGCAATGCACTCTTCTGTCTGAGCTTTGGCTTCCTTTACTGAACTCTTTGCCTCCATTTGCTTCTCCTGGATCTTCTCCCTATCCCCTTCTGCCCATGTCTTTTTGTAATTCAGACACTTAACGAACTCATGTCAATAACAGCAACTTGGATGGAGCAATCACAAGTAAGCATGGATTCTGCATGCGATTCTTGCCTGGAGGGTATTTCTGAACCTGCAAGGAGAAGGGAGAATGAAGAGTGAAGCAGCAGCAGAAACAGCACAGTATTGACTGACAGTGACTCCCATTTCTATCCCTGAAGTTGATTAAAATAAGTTGTGTCCCCATATTCAAAAGTCCCCTGTAAAATCACACAAGTACCTGCACCACGCATCTAAGATGCACCAACACAAAACATTGGTATATTCAGAACATTCAACATAGGATGCAATCACACATGTCTGGCTGAATATCATGAAGATGCATGATGGCACCGTGGGAGATGCACAGCACAGCAGGTGACCTAAGCCCTATGTAGACCATGGGAAAATGCGTGATGCAAAGCCTCTTGCACAGTGCACAAAATTGCAATATTCAGCTGGGATATACAAATCACCTCATTGCACATTCCAAGCCCATCTCCCACATTTGCAACTCATTACTGAAATATATTCAGGCCATTTGCATACATGGGGCATGCTCAGTTCCAGCTTTGCAAGGCTGCCCCAGCACTCCACAAAGGTGAACAGGAGGTATTGAGCCTAGCAGGCAGGTGATTGTATGTGTGTTGGGTGGACTGCATTGGCCTGGATACAGTGCTATTACTCATAGCCATGTACAGGATCAGACCGGGGTACAAGGGGCCCACCTGGCCAGTGGCCACAAGGGCCAACCTGGACATACAACTGGGGAGGTCACTGGGTGACACAGTCTGATTAGTGTACCACAAGCATGTGATATACCAACCCCATATGCAGCATACAGTCCTCATTTAATTTTGTTTCTGGCTTTAAAATTGTGTCAGTCTGCTAACCCACCAAGACCTAAGGCCATCAGCCAGAAAGTTAAAAATATTGATGGTCAAATAGAGATGCAGGGAGATAAGTCAGACAAGATGCCGGTAAATAAAAAATGATGCAGTCCTAGATTGGTTAGAGCCCAGAAATTTGCAGCAAGAGCAAGCCTCTACATGTAGCTGGCCCCAGAATAGCTGCAATAGCACAGATGCTGAAAAAGATAACATTGATTCTACATTGGAAAAAGGCAGAAACAAAGAAACATAGAATTTGATGGCAGATAAGGACCGCTTGGCCTACCTACTCTGCCCATTTCCCTACCTAATGGATAAGTTGCAGATCCTAGTTAACCAACAGCCTAGTTCCTCCTACCCCCCATGTATAATTGCTTTATGTCTGTCCCATGCATTCTTGAATTTCCCCACTGTTTTTTGATTTTACAACTTCCTCAGGAAGGCTCTTCAATGTATCTACAAACCTTTCTGTGAAGAAATACTTCCTCACATTACCTCTAAGCCATCCCCCCTCTATCTTCAAATTGTGCCCCCTTGTTTTAGCACATCTCTTTTTCTGAAAGATGCTACCTTCTTGGACTTTGTTGATTCCCTAGAGGTATTTGAAAGTTTCTATCATGTTCCTCCTCTCCCTCCTTTCCTCGAGGCTATACATCTTTAGTTCCTCTAGTCTTTCTTTATATGTCTTCTGATGCAGACCCTGCATCATTTTCGTTGCCCTCCTCTAGACAGCCTCCACCCTGTCTATGTCTTTGCAGAGATGGGGTCTCCAGAACTGTACACAGTACTCCAGATGTGGACTTACCAACTGTCTGTACAGAGGGCCAACAACTTCCTGTTTTCTACTGATGATGCCTCTCCCTATGCATCCCAGTATCCCCCATCCCGCCATACTGCCTTCTCACATTGCTGTCCCACCTTTAGGTTATCTGATATGACTAACCCCAGGTCCCTTTCCATTTTTGTTGTTGTCAGTATCTCACCTCCCACTGTGTACTCTTCCCCCTGGATTTTTGTTTCTGAGGTGCATTACTTTGCACTTCTTTGCATTGAATCTAAGCTGCCATACATTTGACCATTGCTCCAACCTTGCCAAGTCCCTTTTCATCCTTTCCACCCCACCTTGAGTATCAACCTTGTTGCAGATCTTTGTGTCATCTGCAAAGAGACATACTTTCCCTTCCAGTCCCTCTGCAATGTCACTAATAAATGCATTAAAGAGGACCAGCTCCAGTACTGAACCGTGCGGTACCCCACTAATAACCCTCCTTTCTTCACTGTGGACTCCATTTACTATTACCCACTGTGTCCTGTTGTCCAACCAGTGTTTTACCCAGGCTACCACCCTGGGACCCACTCCCAGGCTGGCTAATTTGTTTATTAATCTTTTGTGTGGGACTGTGTCAAATGCCTTGCTAAAGTCTAGGTAGGCCATGTCCACAGACCCTCCCTGGTCTACTGCTTTGGTCACCCAGTCAAAGAAATCAATTAGATTTATCTGACATGATGTTCCCACTGTGAATCCATGCTGCCTTGGGTCCTGTGCCCCACTGGCCTCTAGGTACTCAACAATCTTTCCTTCAGAAGTGATTCCATCATTTTTCCTACCACTGAGGTCAAACTGACAGGTCTGTATTTTCCTGCCTCTGTCTTGCTCCCACTTTTGTGAAGGGGAATCACATCCACTGTCCTCCAATCCTCAGGTACCACACCATCCTCCAATGATTTATTAAAAAGGGTAGTCAGTGGTGTTACTAGTTCTTCCCTTAGTTCTTTTAGAATTCTGGGGTGAATGCCATCAGGCCCCATTGCTTTATCCACCTTCAGTTTTAAGAGTTCTTTTAGAACCCTTTCTGCTGTGAAAGGACTAATGTTAACCCCCCTATCCAGAGTGCTTCTATTGACCGGATTAGGTATTTCCCCCTGCTTTTCCATTGTGAATACTGAGCAGAAGTATTTGTTCAGTATCCCTGCTTTTTCACTGTCACTCTTTGCCCAACCACCTTCCTCTTTGCTCAGCCTCAGTATCCCTGCCTTAGTCTTTCTCTGCTCCCTAATGTACCTATAAAAGGTGTTATCCCCCTTCTTTACCAAGTTGGCTATCTTTTCCTTGGTTTGGGCCTTTGCTATTCTGACTGCCTTACCCGCTTCCTTCTGCTTTAACTGGTACAGTTCTCTGTCCTGCTCCTTCTATGTTTCTGTACACTTCCTGAAAGCTATAACTTTCTCCCTTACCTTTCCCGCCACTTCTTTTGAGAACCATAGTGTTTTTTTCTTTTGTTTTGATTTGTTTACTTGCTTTACACAAAGTCATGTTGCCTCTGTGATGGCTGTTTTCATGTTTCCCCATTGTTGCTCCACCCCACCTTCTTGCCTGTTTCCTAGTGCTTTTCTGAGGCACTCTCCCATTTTGACAAAATCAGCCCTCCTGAAGTCCAGTACCTTCACTTTTGTGTGGCTTGACTCTACAGCTAAGTTTATCATGAACTGCACTGTTTGGTCATCACTTGTTCCCAGATGGCTACCCACTTCAAGATCAGAGATCCTCTCTTCATCCTCATTTGAGAGTACCAGGTCTAAGATTGCTCTCTCCCAAATGTGTTCCAAAACTAGCTGTCTGAGGCATGCCACTTGTAGGGCATCGAGAATGGCCCTGCTCTTGGATGTGGCTGCAGCAAAGGTGCTCCATTCAACACCTGGCATATTCAGGTCCCACATCAGCAATGTCTCCCCTTTCTCTGCCATCCCAAAGATGCCGTCTATTATTTTCAAGTGGTAAACACCTCTCCTCCTTCTTCGAGTGAGGACTCATATGGCTGAACACAGGCCAGTAAAATGAAAGAACATGTTATGGCTGATACGAACTGTGCTATAAACTCTGCAAAACACTTTCCTGATTTAATGTCACTGCCACTAAATTCAAAGGTATCAATGGGCACCCTGCCAAACAACCATGAGCAAGAAGCACATGTTACATTATTCAAGCCTGTTACAAAATCTTTGAGGGATCTGTAAATAAATCATTTGGTCACAATTTGATACAGGACATTAACAACTCAGACCCCTTGTTTAAAATGCCTGACCAGGCCCCCATTGATATGATCTTTGATATAAACAAACAAAAAAGTTTAAGTCCACAGAAAGAAGATATAAATTTACTACAGTCTTCTGATTCTAAGGAAAAGTTTTCTAACCAGAAACCATTTAATGAATGGGCCAAGGAAAAAAGAAAATGATTATAACAGTATCCAATAATGACACAGAAACCAACTTGGACTATCATAAGGCACAATCAGATACAGAGGGAAGTGAAGAGGAGCACTTAAAACAGCCATCATGGGTCCAACAAATACTGTCCTGACTGGATTCTTTAAATGAAGGGATGAAAAAATTGGGGAATTTGGAAAACAAAATTAACCAATTGCAATGTACTGTTAACACTCTAGTGGCAGACAATTATTTTTTTACTTTCTGCAGGTCCCTGCCCAGTGGATTTCTTATCCACTTGTCTTTTCGGCTGAGCCACTTACGTAGTATGAACACAGCATCAATCTGCTTGGGGCCAGGAGATTTTTTTTGCCTTTCATTTTTCTCCCGGTCCCCATTAAACCCCTGGGGACACTGGTGCAAAGGACGGAAGTCCAGGCAGACGATGTGCTGATGCACACCATTGCCAAGTGCCCAGAGCATCCTCCCTCTCTGGCTCTTGGAAAGTCACTGTTGCCCCTGTAAGCCAGTGCTTCCACCAGCCCCTAGGAATGTTAGGAGCACAGGACACCCCCGGTAACCCAACCCTGGCAGAGGAGAGCACCTTTTAAGGGATGCTCTATCCTCCCCACCGCTGGTCCCTGACAACCCTGAGTCTATTCCTGAACCTGTGTCACTGGTGTAGTGTGAGGTGTGGCAACAAGCACCTCAACCCTCAGAACCACCTGGCCGGCTTAGTGGCAGACAATTTACAAGCTAAAAGTAACATACCCCAACTTCACAAAAGAGTATCAGATCTAGAAGATGATAGTTTGCCAATTCAAAGGCAAGTGAAGGAACTGGAAAAAATAAATAAGGACATTAAGGAGAAAATGCAAGATTTTGAAGCAAGATCCAGGAGGAAAAACATATGAATACTAGGGCTCCCCAAAGACTGGGACAAAGAAAAAGGTTTAAAAGAGTCTTTAAATATGGTAATCTCCCAGTATTTGGATATTCCCCATGATAAGGAGGACCTAGGCATCAACAGAGCCCACAAGATATGGAAGCTGATTGATTCCTTTCAGAAGAACACAACCCGACAACCAGTTATGATTACATTTTTGAGATGAGAGGATAAAGAAACTTTGATGGATAAATTATACAAAAAAAGAAGAATTTAGCTTATGGGTGCACATATTAACATTTATAATGATTATCCAGCTGAAATAATTCAAGAAAGAAAGAAATATGACATAAGAAAGAAACTATGGTCTAAAGGGGTAAAAGCTACTGTTATATATCCAGCTAAACTGACAGTTATTTATGAAGGGGTACATTTGGTATATTCATCACTGGAGGAAGAGGCAGAGAAAGATTTACAACACAAAATTACAAGTTTAAACGTTTAAGAATAGAGAATAAGTAGCAATTAATGTGAGGTTTGGTAAACATAACACGTACCTTCTTAGTGGAATTGGGGGGGAGGAGAATTTAGATTCTATTAGAGCTGTATAAAATATTTCTTAATGAGACCCTGGTGAGTCTCTGGTTTAGGATGTTCAGTATTTACTCAAATAGTAGAATAGTTTTTTTTTAAATAACTGTTTTGCACAGGGATTTTCTTTTATAGAGGAATAAGTATGGAGGTTGGGTGCTGTATTTACAAAAAAATGTATTATGTCATTACATGAATTAAAATGTGTCTCACATAATGTAAATGGGATTCATTCACCCATTAAAAGATTTAGACTGCACACTATGTGGAAAAACAAAACAACGCCTTTTATATTGCAATGCAAGAGACCCACTTAGACACATTAGAAATTAAAAAAATAAAGCAAAAATGGGCAGCACACCTGTTTTTCTCAGAAGGAAAAAAGTGCAGGTGTGGCATTCCTTTTGAGGAAGAACGTATCAATGGAAGTATTGCAAACTTGTAAGGATCAGCAGGGCAGAATTTTAGTGGTTAAAATCAAAGTACAAGGGACTGTTTTAACCATTTGTTTAGTTTATGCTCCTTTCAACAATTACTCAGACTTTCTGGCAGATCTTACACAAGCACTGACAGAAATCACAGCTCAAAAATATTGTACTTTTGGGTGATTACAAAGCTTTATTAAATCACAGCTTAGATAAAAAGTAAAGCCTACCATAAGGAATAAACATTTATCAGGATTACTTAATTTTACTCAATTACACAATTTAATCGATAGGTGGAAAATGTTGAACCCCCTTTCTCGTGAATATACCTATGAGGATAAAAAAATATAGGATTCTCTTTTTGTGTCTAAATCATTCACATCCTGTTTAAAAAAGCTGGAATAGATTAAATTCTTCTGTCAGATCATGCATTAATACATAATGATTTGTTATTTTGTGATCAGACTAGATTTATTTCCAGCCAATAGAGGTTGGATGATACACTTGTAACAGATTTCTAGCGAAGGATAAAAGTGGTGATCAAGGAATTTTGGCACTTTAATTGTGGTGCCTCCCAATCAATAAATTATGGGATGCTTTTAAAACCATCATAAGAGGAACTGTCATATCATATAAAGCATTAATAATGAAACAATAAAAAATAAAAGCTATAAAAGTAGACAAATGATTAAAATAATTAGATGACTTCGTTACTGAAGACTATAATAAGTATGCCAAGGAATGGTACCAAGTAAAGCTGGAAAAATTGAAATAAACAATAAAGAGGTGATGGCTAATCTAAATAAAGTTAAAAGTGCCAAATATTCACAAGGAGATAAGACAGGTAAAATGCATTCCTATTTATTTAAAAAAACAAAAGGAATAAAATATTTTAACTGGTTTACAAGATGAAAATAGCAACATTTTAATAAAGGATGATGAGATGGAAGAATTGCTAAAAGAGGGTAAATGAACACATTTATCAAGCTAGATCAGAAATAAATGCACAGGGAATAAAGGATTACTTAAGTGAGGTGAGAATGCCATCATTAGAAAGTAAAGAAGGGAATTTCTCAATATTAGAGACAAAAGAAGTAATAGCTAAAATGCCTACAAATAAGTCTCCTGGACTGGATGGATTCACTATAAAATTTTATAATATTTTTTTTGTGAAGAGTTATTACCATGGATTAATCTGTTATTTGCTGAAATCGTGGATGAAGGCTGCCAGCTACCTCCATCCATGGAAGAAGCTAAGGTGATATTAATTTTGAAAGAAGGTAAAGACCCTAAGTTAATGAAAAATTATAGACCCATGGCACGTCGGCACAGCGGTTGGATTTCCACATGCGATGCCGGTGACCCGGGTTCGGGAACGGACCAGGGTCGCTGGAGGAGCTGCTGGGGAGAAGGATAGAGCATCCAGTGACTGCTCTCCTCTGGGGAGGGGGAAGTTTCCAGAGCACTGGTGACCTCCTGGGCGGAGGCCAGGAGTCACACCGCTACTGGCACTGGCATACTCAGGGGCCGGGGCGGACGCTGGCATCATTGCACGACCCCACCTCCCCAAAGGAAAAAGCTGAAAAAAATAGCTGCCAGCCACCGATAATGAAGCTCACCAGGGCTTCAATTAGCTCCCCAGGCCAGCCCTCTGACCTAGTCCGAGGACTGCGGCAAGTAGGGGGAGTGCCACAGCCCTGCTGTGGGGGGGCAAGCCACGGGTATCGGAGGGCTCGAGGCTGATGTGGGGAGTGGAAGCCCATGGCCCGTGACTGGGCCGAGAAACACCAGGCGGCCGGCAGCTTGCAAAAAAAAAAATCATAGACCCATAGCATCACTGAATTGTGATTATAAAATATGTACTTAATTATTAGTCGATAGACTTAAATCACATTTGGATAAGGTAATTCATCCAGATCAATTTAGATTTATACCTGGACACACAATTTCAGAAGCAAATAGGAGGGTCCAAACATTAATACATTTTACTTAAAAAAAGAAAAAAAAATCTCATGCCTTAGCAATTGATGTGTCGAAGGCTTTCAACTTATTAGATCAAAATTTTATGTTAGACGCTTTAAAATATTGGGGGATGCCAGATAAATTGACCAGTGTTATTTCCTTGTTATATAAAAGTACCACAATTATTTTTCAGGTTAATTCCTTTTTAGGCCAACCCTTTAAGATGGCAAATGGGGTAAGGCAAGGTTGACTGATATTTCCAGTTCTTTTTATAATGGCTTTAGAACCTTTTCTTAGACACGTAAGAGAGAATACTAAGATTGAAGGGATTACAATAAAGGGGTGGAAAATAAAATTAATGTTTTTGCTGATGACAGCATGATACATACAAAATAGTAATGAAGGACTAGTCCATCTTTTGAATGAGATAAGAATACATGGTAACCTTTCAGGGTATAGTTTAAATAAAACAAAACTAGTTGTTTTATAAATTTGTGCTCCTGGTTATTTATTGAAAGAAGAGCTAAAACAAGAATTCTGCATCAGTAAACATTGTAAATATTTGGCCATTGTATTAATAAATGCCCAGTCAGATACCATAAAAATAAATTCCAAGAAAACTCAAGAAAAAATAAGTACTTTATTGGATGGATTGGAGAAAATGTCATTGTCATTATGGGGTAGAGTGGAGGCAATAACAATGATGGCACTTTCTCACTTGATTTATGCCACACTGAATATACTTGGGTTTTCCTCTGAAAAGTGGTTCCATAAAGTCCACAGAAGATTTATAACATTTCTCTGGACAGGTGGGAAGCCAAGGAATCCTTGGAGATGTATGATTTTTCCTAGAAAGCAAGTGGGATATAACTGCCCACACCCAATATCTTATGCTGCAGCTTATCAAGTAAAAATTATGTGGGATTTTGCCTTTTCACCTTATAAGAACTACTTTTTTAAACTTGTTTTTTGGGGGAAATAGAACCTATTGGAGCATATGATAATATTATATGGGAATTATCAACTAAATCTAAAATTCCAAACACTTTAAAGGAGTTGTACTTGCTTGAATAAATAAAATGAAAGAGAAAAATGTTTTTCCCTCGACATACTTAAATATGTGGGAAAATTTGGTAGCTTGGAAATTAAAATAATAAAAGAGAATGAAAAAAGGAAATAATTTAGACAGATTTACATAGGTACAGTTAATGGAAGGGGAGAACTTCATTACATATGAGGTTTTTAACCTTTGTTTTCCGCAAACAAAGAAAATAAACCTGTTCTATTATCACTCTTTACATAATCATTACAAAAAACAAATGTCCTAGTGAAAACAGAATGTAAGAAGCAATACAGAAGATTATGAGAAAATAGTTTAAAATAGTCAGGTGATATTGCCACAACACATTTATCTGTTACTGGTCACTAGCCCGGACAATTTATGGACTAAGATAAATAATGAATGGGAATTAGAGAACAATATAGCTAATTCTACCCAAGACAATATGGCGCAGTAGTTTAAGGCTCTGAGCTGCAAATCTGGAGACCTGGGTTAGAATCCCACAGCCCCCACTTGCATACTGTGTGACCCAGAGCAAGACACTTAACTTCCTCGTGCTCCCAGGTTGCACCTGCAAACAAGCTTTCAGCTTAGTGTGTCTCACCTGGTAAAATAATTGGCATCAATAATTGGCAACAACAACAATGGAACAATTTATGTATCAAAATAAATAAGGATTACGTCTATGTAAAAAACAGAGTGATCCAAAAGAAAATTATAGATAGGGCCTATCTGATTCTTCAAATTTTGGAAAACATTAAAGCTAATGAGAAAAGGATTGTTGGCACGGTTGCAGGAAAGTAGGCGATTTGAGTCATTGTTTATGGGAATGTGAACATATTTATAAGTGGTGGTTGAGGACAAATGAATTATTACAGCTGTGGTTTAATATAAAAATACCTATGATCTTTAACAATTGAATTCTGAATGAGGTACATAATGAGGATTTGTCCTGCATACACACACAAAAAGTTCAATTCAGCAACCATGTCTACAAAACATTTAATATTGGCCAACTGGAATAAGGAAAAATTAGAGGAATTTGATGACTATAAATGGGCTTAATGGCTTCAGGAAGCAGTCCAGCTGGAAAACCTGTGGGACATTTTTGAATCAGAGAGCAACAAAACTTGCATATCATGCAATGAACTAAAATATGTATTACCTCCATTGTTAATAATACACCACAACCCTCTGTAAATATGATAAAGGGGAGTGTGGAGGAGAGAAATACAAAAAGGTAAAAACATTATTTATATATGAGAAAAGCATCTTTTTTTTGTTTCACTTCCTTTTTTTAAATTATGCATTGATGTGGTGATATGCATAGGTTCATTTTGTCTGTATTTATTACTGTTTTTTTGTCTTGAATAGAATCTTTAAAGAAAGTATTACTTGCAGCAGCAAAGAAAGGCAAGCAAGCAGCAAAGTAGACTAGGCACTGTACTAATACTAACCACTACTGTGAGGGTACATAATGCAAAGTAATGGGGCCAGACTCCATAGGCTACTAATCTTTATAGCCATAATTGCTTTGAAATGCAGACAGTGCTCACCACTGAGGTGCCACTGCTATGGTGAGATAATCTCAGCATCACCACCACTCTGGAAAGAAAATGGTGCACATTGATAACAATCAGCTGTCCTCCAACCGGCCAACTTCAAAGTTAAAATGCAACCTAACTTTGTTTCTGGACTCAAGGAAGCACTCCAATGTGGGGGAGGAGAAATGATTATCTACTAAATGGTGTTGCAAAGGCAGCAGCTTCAAAAGAGCAGCTTAAACTGGTGCTGCAAAGATAGTAGCTTCAAAAGGGCACTTGTTACATTCTGGAAAGGTGAGGGTGCATTAGCACCATACGTACTTACCTTCTGACACCCTTGCAGTTACTCCAGGAAGGTGTGGACTTTAGCTTGCTTAGTCTGGAGAAGATTTCTCCCTTCTTATTTTCTCATTCAGCAGGTGGGTCACACTGGAGTCCCCGATGTTTATTCATAATATTGCAATATTACTTCTTTTTGAACCAACATTTTCAACATACTCATGCTTTTTACCCCCATCAAAAGAACATGACTGTTGTCATTATCAAATTCCTCTCCAAAACCTGTTTTCATGGTCATTCTAAAACACAATGTTTCAGGTCACATTTTTAAAATGGCATCTCTCACTCTCCTTTATATGCTGGGGTAATAACAATTACTATTTTGAAAATTCAGCTGGCTTAATGGAGTTGAATGATGGGGTGTCACTCTGGCACACTGGTGACCAAGAAGGTTTGCGCCCCCATCCCAGAAGTCAGGAGTGGAGGCCATCGGGAATGGAGCTAAGAGCATCCCTTGGATGCTTCCCTCCAATGGGTTGGTGGCTGCATGCCACTTCAGCAGTGATTACTGGTGGTGGCTGACCAGAGGCATTCTTGAAGGTGTGGGTGACCATACACTGCTGAATTCCCTCACCCCCAGAATACCATGGTGGCTGCACACAAGATGGAGGACTGTGAAGTCCCAGGAACCAAGCTAAATGGCTGTCCCAGAGCTCTGGATGACAGCCTTGGGTAGGATTCTCCATGCCACCCACCACACATTACACCTTTCCTGCCCCTCCACAACCAGCACCACCCAGGCTAGCTGGGTCAGAAACATGTTTGACAAGTCAGTAAGCTTGGAGCACTCCAATGGGGGATAACAGCAGCAGGAGTTGCCTAACAATTGGAGGAATACTTGCATGAAAGTCCGAAGGAGTGGAGCTTCGGAGACCTGGGTAGAAGCAAAGAATAAAAATTCAAGGTCACAATCTAAAAAAAATGACAATGTTAAGTATTAACTTCTTCATTTCTCAATTGTGAAAATATTATTTTAATATGAGTTATTAATATGCTAATGTGAGCCTTTGTGCTATCAATGCCCAACAACTACAAGCAAATACAAGCAAGCAAACATTCAGTATTGACAAATGCTTTGTTTATTTTGGATGTAATCCTACACTGCTCTCTAGTATTCATTTGTTGCTGTTATATTAATTTCATCAGTTTTACCTGAGATCACAAGTAGGTTAAGTGATTTATGTATTGTTACACAGTATAAAAGTGGCCTCTGAGGGGTTTAGCCCAGGTATGCTGGTTCCCCTGGTTCTCAGATTGATGATCTCACTTCTAGGCTATACTTCCTCCCTAAATCCCTCTGTTAGTACTGAACTGCAGACATACCAAGTGGATTATAGACTAATAGGGCCTCTGAGTGATGTCTCTTATAGTATGAGACTCTGAGCATGAGGTTTGGGCAAGAAAACCATGAAGTAAACCTTAGCAGTTCTCCCTACCCAAACCGCACAAAAGTATTCACCTATACCATAAGAGATATCCCTTGGATGCCATATTATCTTATTATAAAACACTTAACTTTAGCTTGAGTGATTTGTAATAATTTTAGAGTATTTTTTTTTATTTCATTGTGACCCTTCGCCTGAGTGCCAAAGTGGAACACTCTCTCCTAACGCTACTGCATGAAAGCACACTGCACTCAGAATAAGAGGTACATTGGTTCTGCACACTGATTGGCTGAAATTGTTATAATCTGTAATAATAACTACTCTTAAATACAATGGAGAGAGGAAGGGGTAACATGGCTGAAACCAAATACAGCAATTCCACAATGAAATAAACAAATCATGATTATGAAATATTCTAATGGTATATTTAAATAGTGTTATTTACATTTTGCAGTTACATGTATGTGATTAAAAACTGATACTGTGATGAAATCAAATAGTAAAGGCAAGGATTTGGGTTGACCTTGTTTTAATCTGACAGTCCAATCCCGCTGATTTAGGAAAGACTAGAGTACACATTCATATTGTACATTTTTTGCATGTGTATTGGAAATCCCTTTACAAAGCAAGGACTTGCAATAGATAGTAATAGTGAGCAACAGTGGGCTGATAAATATAGCATCATTTAGTTGACCAGTTATTGCTGATAAGATAACAATGGACAATTTCATAAGCAAGTGTTTGTTTCAGAGAGATGAGACATCGGCCAGTGCATGAAGGTAACTCAGTTTAGAACATAAGATCACAGCCGTCTACTCCAATAGTATCATAACTGTGAAAAGGACCACAGTATAGTGTCTGATCCGAGAGATACAGTTGTATATATTCATGTACATCTTTTATATTAACAGATTAGCTTTGTCATGTTGGTAAAGTCTTATGGTCGCACAGTTTGCAATCAATTGTCATCAGTGGGACTTATACCTCCAGCATAACAGCACCCCTTGTATATCATTCAGTACTCAACATTAGACATGGAACTTAAAGAGCTGGCAACATGTTCAGGAGAAATTTAACAAAACATATTTTTTAGACACTGTCCAACTTGTATTTTCCATTAGTTCTGTCTTCCTCCTCCACGTTATTTAGTAGTGAGGTAATTTACATGAAAACAGGATCTTTGCTCCTGAAGAGTTCATCTGTTCCTACTGCTTTCTCCATACCTGAAGTCATAGAGCACTGTTTGTGACCTCACAGTTAATCCCATGGCAACAGATTGTGATGTCACAACAGAGGATTATGAGTTGAAGTAAAGAGAACGCTACAGAGGCAGATGAACTCAAAATGAATTGTAAGAGCCATCCAGCATATATTCGTACACATTTCTTTAGTAATAAATTATGGTAAGGAAAAAATATATAAATAGAATGCATGTAGAATTGTACGTACATATGTTTTTTAAAGTTTTCTATGAGGTGTCAGTAGCTCTTTAAAGACCACAGTGATGGAAAAGAGCCAAAAATCATATGGCCCAGAGTTAAACTGTGAATTAAGCTAGATATATGATGTACACAAAAGAGCAGTCTGACTTTCAATTACTGGCCATAACATACCCTCATACAACTATTGGATTACTCTTGGATATTCACTTGAAGCCGTTTTTTTTATTTTCCTGTTAACTTTTCTCTGGTGTTTATGTCTGGCCTCAGTAATATAATATAACACTTAGGTATAAATATACAACCAAGCAATCCAGCACTAGAAGCCAGGATAGCAAAGATTTCCACAGCAACCATGTATTTCCCTTTAGTGCTCATGTATGCTGGGATAAACGACACCCAGACACTAATAAAAACAAGCATGCTAAAAGTTATATGTTTAGCCTCATTAAATCTATCAGGCAAATTTCTTGCCAAGAAAGCAACTATAAAGCAAATTGTAGCCAACAGGCCCATGTATCCCAGCATGCAGTACATCATGATGGCAGAACCTTCATTACATTCCAGTATTATTTTCCCAGTTTCAGATTTCATATTCTTCTGTGGGAATGGGGTAGCAGTAGACAGCCAAACTGTACACATAATAACTTGTAGCAAGGAACTGAAGACAACAGTGGAATACGGTATCCACCTCGATCCTACCCACTTCCGCAGCTTACTGGAAGGCTTTGTAGCATTAAATGCAATGACCACAATGATGGTTTTGGCTAGGATAGAGGAAACGCAAATGGAAAATATTAAACCAAAGGCAGTCTGACGGAGAAGGCAGTTAACTTTCAGAGGCTGTCCAATGAATATCAGGGAACAGATAAAGCACAGTGTAAGGCCAATCAGCAGAAGATAACTGAGCTCACGATTGTTGGCTTTGACTATTGGAGTGTCCTGGAACTTAATGAAGATGCAAAGAACAGATACAGAAACCAATGAAGCAAAAATTGATAGACCAGTTAATGCTGAACCCAGGGAGTCATCAAAGGAGAGGAACTCTATGATTTTGGGAATGCATTTTTCTCTTTTGTCATCTGACCAAAGGTCATCAGGGCACTTTATGCAGTCACTGGCATCTGAAAGAGAAAGAATATTCCATAGTTAGTGAAAAACAAGATAATGTGTTTAAACATTCTTTCAGTTTAAGTCCCACTGGACACATAGTCCATTTTCAGTGGTGACCTGCTGGGAGCACTGGGGGATATGTGACTTACTTAGGGATGCACAGTATGCAAGTGGAGGTTGTGGGCATCAAACCTAAGTATACTGGATGTGCCAATCTCATTCACAGTGTGTTACGGTAACCTTTATGCTATACTGGCATCCCAACTCATAATGTAGTATAAAAATGCATGTACATTATGTTAGACAAGCTATGCATTCTTTCCTCAGTATTGTATGAACCACTTATGGTTCCGCACTCAAGTCCATGTTTCAATAGGTAATATATCCACATACTATATCTACAGTTTGTATATATATATATATTCATGTCAGTATAGACTAGCTGTTACAGTAATGAGCTGTGAATGAGCGTGGTACATCCAACAGACCAGACCTGGGTTTGATTCACACAACCTCTACTTGCTTACTGTGTGACTCTAAGCAAGTCACTTAACCACCCATTGCTTCCAGGTCACCCCTGAGAACAGGCACTTGTGCCTAGTGGGCTTTACCTGGTTACCAAAGACTAAAAAAATTTCAAAAAGCTATGTTAATGCATCAGTGAGGGATCTTAAACCGTTTACTCATCAGCTCTGAGTTGCCATTTTAAATAAAGGCTAAACAATTGAATCTTCAGACTTCAGAAAGTGCCATTGGAGCCAGTGAGTTAAGTAGTAAAACCCAATGATAGGGATATTTTGAACACTAACTCTCCACTCCCATGCACCAGCCCTATAAACACCACCAAAGTGAAAGCGTTAAGGCAGTGGATGAAGCTGTTTTGGAGCTCTAAGTTGCTTCATGCAGAAGGCTTCAGGCTGTGCACAAAACAGGACCTGAGTCTTAACTTGCTTCTTGTAGGTTAGGAAACAAGGAAGCACAGAGGCCTTCAGGCCGTGTCCTAAAGAAATCCAGACTTATAACTTGCTTTGCTTAGGGTCCTTTGGGACTAGTATTCAGTTTGGTGGAGTTCACAGAGGTGGTGCATGAGGTGGGGGAAGTAAGGGTTCAAAAAGTTCCTAACATTAGATTTCCCTACTTTTGAGGTTTCAAAAACCCTGCCTGATGCATTAATGTAGTTGTTTGCCATGAATTTCCTGCTCTATTTTAAGAAAGGCATAGTATCTTATTGGATGTATTATGCAGGGCCCTTTTGGTCTGCTTGATGCAACATTGCATGCATTTCAAAACAGGAGAAAAGTCAGAAGTTTCTTCATACAGGGCCCTTTGGGAAGTAAGCTGTAACTTGCTTTGTGCCGGACCCAAAAAGCCTTCTTCAAAGCATGATCTGTAAAAATCATGAGGTAAAATATAGCTTGTTTTGCACAGGGCACAAAAGGCCTACACCAATGCACAACTGAGCAAATTAGGAGGCAAGTCCTAGCTTCCTTTGTGCATTATCTGTAGATCCTATCTTGCCTAGTGCAAGGCCCTTCTGGCCCTGCACACAGTAAGAAACACAGGGCCTGAAGCAAGCAGCTATGACCTTACTTCATGTGCCTTAACTTCATTTTTTTAAAATTTTGATCACAAATTTTCAGCATGGTCCATTTCACCCCACCCCCACTTCATAAACCTCACAACTGGCATGTTTAAACTCCTGCCCAAAACATTTTGTGGTAGTTCTAGCAAAAAAAAATGTCAGGCCAGATTAAAAACCATAAAAACATAACAATTTTCTGGCGGAAGAAGACCGTGCTGTCCATCTAGTCTGCCTGAGATGTCTACCCCCAGCTACTGCTCTTGTTGAGGTGACTACATTGACTGTCCCATGCCCATTTGTATTCTCTGACGGTCTTAGCACCATCACCTCAGGTGGCAGGCTGTTACAAGGGTCTACAACCCTCTCTATGAAAACGTACTTCCCAACATTTGTTCTGATTTTACTGCCAACCAGGCGTAACTTCTGCCCTCTTGTATGCACAGTCCTATTTTCCTGAAAGAGGTTACCGGTATGTACTGCGTTAATTCATTTAACAAATTTAAATGTTTCTACCATGCTTCCTATATTTCTTCTCTGGTCTAGTGAGAATAGATTTAACTGGCTGATCCTATTTTCATGAGATTTGTGGTGTAGTACCTGCACCTTCTTGGTGGCTGTCTTCTGCATGGATTCCAGATGGTCTATGTCCTTTTTTAGGTGTGGCCTCAAGAACTGCACACATTACTCCAAGTTAGGACTCATCAAGGACCTATAGAGTGGGATGATTACCTCATGCTTTCTGCTAGTAATACCCCTACCTATACATCCAAGGATGCCACTTACCCTTAGTGTTGCTGTTTGCCTTGCTTTCCTACCCTTACATTGTCCAATATCTTAACTCATAGATCCCATTCCATCTTTGTCTTTTCCAATTGCTGCCCTTCCAGGACATAGTTATTTCCTGGGTTACTCTTACCCATTTGCATTAACTTACACTTTTTGACATTGAATCTCATCTGCCAGTTCTTGGACCATGCCTCCAACTTTCTTAGATCTGCCTCCATTCATTGGACCCTACCTGTGTGTCCACCATGTTGGAGAGCTTTGTATCATATGCAAACAGGCAGACATTCCCTTTCAGTCCCTCAGCAATGTTACAGATGAATATGTTGAAAAGGATTGGGCCAGGTACCACTGGTAACACTCTCTTCCTGTGACAAGGTGCCATTTACCATAACTCTCTGAGCCATCTTTTTATCCAGTTGATCACTTTCTGACCTATGCCTGTTTGCTCCAATTTATTTGCTATCCTTCTGTGTGGAACCATATCAAAGTCTTTGCTAAAATCCAGATGTACTATGTCCACTGCTGCAACTTGGTCCATTGCTCATGTAACTCAGTCAAATAATTCTATCATATTTGTTTGGCATGAGTGTTCTGCCATGAAACCATGCTGCTTTGGATAAAGTTTTCCACTTTCTTTCAGGTACTTCACTAACCTTTCTTTAAGCAATGTCTCCATTACTTTACCCACCACTGAGGTAAGGCTGACTTAGCGATAATTTCCTGCTACCACCCTGCTGCCACCCTTGTGCAGTGGCACAACTGTGGCCTTTCTCCAGTCCTGTGGCACTATACCATCTTTCAGTGACTTGTCAAATAGATCGGCAAGTGGGGCTGCATGTTCCTCTCACAGTTTTTTCAGAACTCTTTGGTGTATTCTGTCCAGCCCTATTGCATTGTCCACCTTTAATTTAGACAGCTCCTCAATGGCCTTTTCTTCTGTAAAGGGGCTGGTGTCTACTCCCCTGTTGTGGAGATGTGCCTTGGCTGGTGCTGGACCATCACTTTTGTCTTCTTGGCTGAAGACTGAGCAGAAGAATTTGTTGAGTACTTCCAATCAATCAATCAAAAATGTATTTATAAAAGGACCTTTCATCTTGTCTTTGTCATTTTCCACCAGCTGTCACTCTTTAGTTGCTAACCTATTTATTCCTCCCTTATCTCTTTCTTTTTTCCTGTATATGATGAAATAATCCTTTGTCCACCCCCCTTTCACTCCCTGTGCTATTCTTTCCTACATCTGGGCCCTGGCTACCCTAATTGCTTTTCCTGCATCCTTGAGTTTAATCGTGCATTCTTCTCTATCCTTCTCAGATTTGGTCTCCTTGTACTTTAAGCTTTTTTTCTTATCTCTAATTATAGTCAACACCTTTTTGGAAAAACAGAGTGGGTTCTTTGATTTTCTGGGTTTATTTTTTTTTTTGTACAATGTGCCATTACTCTAGTTATAAAATTTCAGTTTTATCCAGATATCTTCCACATTCCCTGTGGCATCAGTTACCAGCAATACTTTAATACTTTCCCTCATATGAGCACCCTGAATTTGGTGAGACATGGGTTCTCTGTGTTGTTAACTGACAGCCAGACTGACCTATGGTTGCTGGTAGCCAGGTTGATCCCCACTTGCATGTCTGATACCCAGACACTGTTTGTGAGTAGAGGTGGGTGAAGTGGCCCCAATTCGCTCCACAAAATGAATCACGGACAGAAGTGGAATTCGCAGAGTGCTCCACAATGTGAAGCGGAGTACTTCACGTTATAATGGGTAACACAATGTCCATTGAAAACAATGACTTTGCATTAATCCGCCTTCCAAAACCCCTACTCCACCAATTCTTAAGGCAAAGTACATTGAAAACAATGTACTTCACCTTACTTCACCTTGTTTTTAAGCTCCAAAGGTGAATTTTGCAGTGATTCATGGGATTTCAGGTCACATGGGCTCTAGATTGTTCTGCACAGCCTCAGTTTGGGGTAGTGTGTGTAGGAAGCTGTAGGAGACAATCTGCTCTGAGTGCTCTCTGCAATTCAAACCTTCTTAAAGCTGTTAGAAAAGCCTTTTTGAGTCATTTTGTTTGTTGAAACTTTAGTTCGTCAATTATAGGAAACACTCCTGTGCTCATATCATCGAGAGTTATTGTTTGTGTATGGATTTTGAGTGTTAATGTGCAACATTCAGTCTGTGTACTGAGAGACAGTGGAAGCGTGCTTTGGGGGGGCGTATCTGTGGTGTAATTAGATTAACTTGAAGAAAAAGACTGCTTTCTGTTTTTGTGATATTTTTCTTGTATAACTGTGTTAATGTACACACAGTAATATTTTCAATAATTCTTGCCCTTTTTTTGCTGATTGCTGTGGTGCAGCAGTGCATAATTTCAGTTTGCTTAAAATATGCGGTTATATTACTGAAGTTTTTAATTTGCTATGCATTACTTCGTGTGTGAGAGTATGTGTGTGATGCGTGTCATTAAATCAGACACCTTTTACTGTGCCACATTATTTCAGCAATGTGAACCTGCTATATACTGCAGCTGTGTGATTTACATACTTCTTTGTGGTATCTTTACTGGTACTAATACTAGTGATTGTTACTGCAGCAGTACAGTACACTGTCCCCACCCCGCGGCCTGCCCTAACCGGCAAAGGTATTCTTTTCCAGATTTGAATTTCTGATGGTGAGCACTGGTTAGGTGTTGTACCTTTGTGCCTGCATCTCTTCAGTGCACAGCACAATCTTAATCTGTCTATGCATTTGCATCTCTTTAGGGCCCTATCTCCATCTGTAACTTAAGTCACAGTTGTTTCTTTGGGTTCCCTTCAGAGTACCGGACAGGTGTGGTGCATAATTCTGCACGAACATTGTACTTATTAATAAGTGTTTTTAAGCCAGGACTATCATCACGAGTCACTCGTGATACAAATCACGTTCTTCATCATCACGGTCACAAATGCAGTCACAAATCACGATTTACGATGACGTCACTAATCACAACATTAATTTTTTTTCTAGTTACTTGGATGTATTGTAAGCCTGTTTTGTAGTATCTCTCCAGGCTTCACCACCCCACCATTGTACTCATTGATATGTGTTTTTAAGTCTGGGAGTTTTAAGTTACATCTCATCAGGGAAGTACAGCCATAGGCATTCACGTTCCCAATACAGTTTCATACGGGTTATCGCACACCATCGACACTGAATCACTTTCTTCATTATCACGGTCACAAATGCTGTCACAAATCACGATTCACGATCATGTCCCAAATCACATTCATTTTTTTTCTAGTTACTTGGACGTATTGTAAGCCTGTGTTGTAGTATCTCTCCAGGCTTCACTACCCCACCATTGCACTCATTAATACATGTTTTTAAGTCGGGGAGTTTTGTGCTGCAGCTCATTGGGGAAGTACAGCCATAGGCATTTGCACTCCTTCATGTACAGCATGTGAGTTACAGAACTGTAAGTAGTGGGGGGGCGAAGAGGCCCCAATTCACTTCATGAAGTGATTCATGGAGTAACGTGGAACCCGCGGAGTACTTTGCTTCATAATGAGGAACTTGAAGTCCATTGAAATCAATGACTTTGTGTTATTCCACCTTCCCCAAACCACTTCCCCACCAATTTTAAGGTAAAGTACATTGAAATCAATGTAATTTACCCTACTTCACCTTGTAATTGAGCTCCAAATGAAATTCTGCAGTGATTCATGGGATTGCAGGTCACATGGGCTCTAGATTGTTCTGCACAGCCTCATTTCTGGCCTGGGTAGTGTGTGTGTAGTGGTAGCTGGAGACAGGTTGCTCTCAGAACTCTATGATTCAAAACCTCTAAAAGCGGTTTAAAATGCCTTTTTGAGTCATTTTTTTTCTCAAAATTTACATCGATTGTAGGAAACCCTTCTGTGCTCATATCATCGAGTGATTATTGTGTGTGGATTTTGAACGTTAATTTAGAACAGTCAGTGTGTACTATGAAGTGTGCTTTGGGGAGAGGTGTGTTTGTGGTGTACTGGGAGAAAAAGGCAGTCTTTTTGTTTTGATTATATTTTTCTTGTATAACTGTGATAATGTACACACAATAATATTTTCAGTAATTCTTGACTTTTTTTGCTGATAGTTGTGGTGCGGCAGTGTATAATTTGTCTGTTTAATACATTTGGTTATATTACTAAAGGTTTTCAATTTGCTTTACATTACTTGTAGTGTGTGTGCGATGCATGCCATTAAATCAGACACCCTTTGTTGTGCCACAGAGTAATTGCAGCAGTGTGAACCTGCTATCCACTGCACCTGCATGAATTTTTTATAATGCTTTGTGGTATCTTTACTGGTAGTGGATTGGTACTGCTGTGAACTAATCCCCCAACTGGCAAAATGTATTCCTTTCCAGATTTGGATGTGTGACTTGCCCGCACTAGTTAAGTGTTGTTGTGCCTTTTGTATGCATCCCTTGAGTGTACAGCGCAATCTTAATCTGTCTGTGCATTTGCAGTGCACCATCAATTCTGGGAGACTGCATTTCTTGTTATAAACTCATTTCACTTCATCAGCACTGGGGAATTTTCTGGACACAAGACAGTAGCATTTCATCAGCATTGGGGAATTTTCTTGACACAAGACAGTAGCATTTTGGGGATGCACATTAGTTCTGGTCACTCTGTGTGTGACCACTGCATGCATGACTGAGTGCACCATTAATTCTGGGAGATTTTGCATTTCTTGCTATGCTCTCATTTGACTGTGTCAGCACTGGGGAGTTTTCTGTACACAAGACAGTAGCACTTTGGGGATGCACATTAATTCTGGTGACTACATGGGTGGGGTGCTGCCAATATTGTTGTCACTCTGCCTTACTTCACATTTAAACTGGAAAGACAACGTGAAGTAATAATAACAAGGTGAAGTGAGCCTTTCCTATGGTACACTCAGTGTATCGAAGTGCCAACACAAAGTGGCCACTTCACGTTCACTTTGCAGGTGGATTTTAAATTCACTGTATCTCTTTTTTTTCACTGCATCATTTGTGAGTACCAGGTCCAGAATAGCATATTCCTAACTGGTGACTCTACAAATTAATTAAGTGCCTCCCATAGTGAGATGGGGAATTCTCCACTTCTCTCTGAGGAGGCAGTCAAGTTGGACCGGTCTATAGCTGGTAGATTGAAGTCCCCAACCAGTTGTAACTCAGCTTTGTCGGCCATCCTCAGTATGTTTTCCAGGAGGTCTTTATCCTTCTCAATCTTCTGGGTGGGGGGTTTGTAGATAACTCCTACCCTGATTGGGTCCCTGTTACCAGCTCCCAGAGTGATCCATCTAGCCACTGCAAGGCTGTGCAGTCCCAGGATTTCAGTTGCATTGATCCCATCTGTGATATGTACAGTACATAACCTCCCCTCCACCTTTCTTTCCCTTGCAGTCTCTCCTGAAGAGAGTGTATCTTGGGATAGCAATGTCCCAGGTGTGGTTCTCTGTGAACCAAGCCTCCGTGATAGCAACCCAATCAAGGTTGACCTCGGCCATCATGGCAGTGAGATCTGGGATTTTGTTTGGAAGGCTATGAGCATTAATGCACATTGCCTTCCATCCCTGGTTAGTCCCGCTTGCTGTATGATTACTCTGTTTAGATTTTGTGTCCTTAGCACACTTTCCATTTCTAGTGCATTTGAAACATCAGCTGGTCCATAAGACACGACAGGTTGCTGGTGCACCTTCTTCTCTTACTAGTTTAAACAACTGAGGAAAACATCAAATATTTGACCAAGTACACGTGTCCCCTACTTTGTAAGGTACAGGCCATCGAACTTAAAGAACTCCCTTTCCCAGAAGTTCTGCCAGTTTCCAATGTAGCCATGCCTCTTATCCTGACACCAGTTTATAAGTCATGTATTAAGCTTGCAGATGTTCCCTTCTCTGATCTTCTGCCTCCTGGTGCCCCTTTCCCACACAGGCATAATCTCTTCGAAGGAGAGGCTGGATGAAAGGGAAGTTAGTTTTTCACTGTGTTTTGTTAGATTTTGCTTAGTCTCCTCCACAGACTGACTAGCTAGGGACTAGCTAGGTCATTTGTGCCAGTATGGATCAGAATGTGTTTGTTCTGCTTGGTGTTGCACACAATGTCCTCAATATGGTCTGTGTCACTCCATGCCAAAGTTCCTGAAAGGCACCTTACTGCAGTCTCTGATTGGCCACACTGGTGGATGTGACACTCTACTCCACGTATCATAGAGTCTCCTATTATTAGTACATGCTTTTTTTTGTCTTTGGTGACATTTGATTTGGTTAGCGTCTCTGTTCAATGTTTGTGGTCCTCTTCCACTGGATTGCCTTCCTTGGCAATAGGTATGGATGCCAGTGAAGAGAACCTACAGTATTTGGCCTGTGAATTGGTTTTGAAGTCACCATGGCACTGCTCTTTGGCTCCACTTTGCAGTTTCTAACCAACTGCCTTCCCCCTGATCTGCTAGTTCTCTGGGGGAGTGGTATTGGCGGTAAGTGGGCAAAGTTTGATGATGGTGAAGTGTTGTGATGTGTAGTGTGCTGCATGGATCTGAAATTGTAGCTACTTGAGGGCATGCCATGTATGATAATGCCCCACACATATTGTAAGTGCTCTGGTGACTAGGATCCCACAAAATCTGCAGTTCACAATGTCCATTTTTCTGCAGGTGTGGAGCCAGATGGAAAGGATCTGATCTGTTCTTTGGATGGAAAGAAATTTGCAAGAGTAGAGTCGGAAGAAAAAGATCTGACCTGTACTTTGCACAGAAACAGAAAGTAAACCTTTTCTGAAGTAAATAGAAAGTCCTGTGACAAAGGACTTGACAAAGGACTTTCTATTTACTTCAGAAAAGGTTCACTTTCTGTTTCCATTACTTCAGAGAAACAATAGCTTTGTGGTTCATAAGGTAGGATTAAAAAAAGCATATTGAAAATGTGGGGTTAAAATCTGAAAATAACAATGACGTTATGCATCAAAGTGTATTTGTGTAGATATATACACATACTGTGTGTGTATCTCTCTCTCTCTCTATCTCTATATATATATATATATATATATATATATATATATATATATATATATATATATTACACACACACACACACACACACACACATACACACACACACACATATACAATGGCCCAGATATTCAAAGGGTTGCGCCATGCGCAATAGGGTTCACCTGTGCAAGTCCAGATACACCATTCTACGATATTCAGCAGGAGGCAGTTGCGCCACTGAAAACATGCTGAGCAACAGCGTAATGCAAATGAATGCATGCTGAACTGGAAAGGGAGGATCCATGCATAAACTGCACAGCCCGATATTCAGCTGGGCTGTGCAGAGTTGTGCAGGCGCAACCCCCAACCTGCGCCTGCACAACTTTGAGCCAAAAAAAAAAAAGGTTCGTTGAGGGCCACCCACAGGTGAGCTGCTGCATTGCAGGCACAACACAGCAGCAGCCACCTGTGGCTGGCCCCCAACCCACTCCCTGTGCCCCTGCAGCCCGCTGATCAGGCAAACAGAGTAAATCCCCCGCCACCGCCACCTGCCCGATCAGGGCAGCAATGTGTCTCCCCCAACATAACCCTGGTGGTCCAGTGGACCTACAATCCCGATCACGGGCTGTAATATTTAAACAAACCCCACCCCCAACATAGCCCTGGTGGTCAGTGGACCTACAATCCCGATCGCGGGCTGTAATAATTAAACAAACCCCCACCCCGGACACAGCCCTGGTGCCTAGTGTCCCCCACCCCACCCAACCATGAGTCCCACCACCCTGCTCCCCCGCAGCTGACGGCAGCAGCATCCACCCGCCGCCGCCCGCCCGACTGACTGCTCGGTAGGCTGCACACCCTGGTGCAGAGCAAGAGCCAATGGGCGCAGTAGTCATAACAGACAAGACAGTCCAGTTTTGTGAATGAATGTATCTTTCACAAATCTGGATCTGTCTAGACGGTATGGCTGCATGCCCATTGGCCTTGCCTGCACCAATGGCGTGAGGCCCACCGGCAGTCAGTTGGCGGTGGCAGGGCAGCAGGTGGGATGCTGCCGCCCTGGCTGCCGGGGGAGCAGGGTGGTGGGGCTTCGTGGTGGGTGGGGTGGGGGACACCGGCACCAGGGCTGTGTTCGGGGTGGGGGTTTGTTTAATTATTACAATCCTCGATCGGGATTGTAGGTCCACTGGACCACAAGGGCTATGTTGGGAAGACACATTGCCACCCACGATCGGGCTGGTGGGGGGGATTTAATCTATGCCCGCGATGGGGCCAGTGGGGGGAGGTGGGGGGTTTACAGTCTTCTGCCCATGATCGGGCTGCAGGGGGCGTCAGTCCCCGATGGCTGCTGCCTGGCAGGGTGCCAGGCGCAAGTCCTCGGGGATTGGTGCACCTGCATGCTAATGGCATGCAAATGGAGCCATAATCAGATGCAAATGCCCCCCACCCACGCCTTGCATGAATTATGGCCCCATTTGCATGTCACCTTTTGAATATCTGGATTTTGCGCATGGTGCAATGATACTTGTGCCACTGCAAGTTGAATGCTCCACTCTGTCTACTTGCAGTGGCACAAGTTCCACTGAGCCATGCACAGTGGCTGTGGCTGGGGATGATATATAAAGGAGTTGCTCAATAGTGCAACTCCTTTGAATATCACTCCAGCCACACCCCAGCGCAACTATTTTGTGCAGCGCAAGGGCTTGCCCCACAAAATAGCGCAGTTTGAATATCCAGCCCAATATGTTTGTGCCATAGGAGTGGACAAAAAAGGGAGCTGGTAAATCCATTTTTTTACACCTACTATATTTATAAATCAAAAAACACTGATTTTTATGTAAAGTAACATCATCACCAAATTTATACATATAGTTAGTATGCCATAGGCCACCCCTAGCCTGGCTGACTGACGCTACTTCTTTTACTTTCATTTTATCCATAAACCCCACACAGCTTCCACTATACAGTTCACCTCCATTATACATCTTACACACACTTAAGTTACAAACAATACATCATCTGTACTGCTTTCCAAATGCGGCTCACACAATTCATAGGTCTTCTTTTTTGTTTTCAACAACTGTACCCCAAAAGTGCTGGTAGTCACACTCCAATTTCAGGTAGCACAGCAGTTTACGTTGTAGCCCCCCCCACCCACTTGCCCACCCACGTGCCATCCATCAGCCTTCAGTGAGGAAAATGTACTACTGCTCCCTTTGTGCTGGAGTGCTTTAAAATAAAGATGGCAACACTAAATTCTGGTTTACCTTATGTACAACATCTGCTGCATACATCATCATAAAAGTCAGCACTAATACAGTTCCAGATGTGCCAAAAACACCCCGCAACACACGAAAAAGTAATGAGTCCCCCACAAAAAAGGTTTTTCTTCTGTGCTGCAGGTACAGAGCAACCATGATCAGTTCAATAAATGACTCATACTCTTCATCTGTGTCTGCACACTCAGTATAATATGCTGCCATTTTTTCCAAAAATTTTACAGAGATGCTCAATCCACCAATGAAAAGTTGTGTTGCTACCTTCACTAATGTCAGAACATCAATACATCCTTAGCAAGCCCAACAAATGAATCTATCCAGCATACTAATGCTCACTGCATTTTCTTCTTTTATTTTAATGACAATTGAAAAATTGTCTACCTCCACTACCTAATCTCTCCCTATTTCATAAATGAAATATGCAATGGGTAGGTAGGTAGGTAGTTTTTTTTGCAAGACAAGTTACATAGGTACATAGATACATAGACAGTGTCAGCAGATAAGGGCCTATGGCCCACCCAGTCTGGCTATTTGAGCTTGTAAGTTCAGTTTATGTTTTCCAAGAAGTCTGTTGCCCCTTACCCCTGACCTCCAGAATTTCTTTATGTCTATCCCATGCATTCTTAAATCCCGTGATTGTTTCATCCCCCACCACTTCCTCTGGCAGGGTGTTCCACTTGTCCACCACCCGTTCTGTGAAGAAATTCTTCCTCACGTTTCCTCTGAATCATCCTCCCTCCAACTTCATACCATACCGTCTAGTCCTGGAACATCATTTTCGCTTAAAAATAGTGTATTCTTGCACCCTGTTCCTCCCTGTAAGATACTTGTATGTCTCTTTCATATCCCCTCTCTCCCTCCTTTCCTCCAGGGAGTACATGTTCAGTTCCTTCAACCTGTCCTCATAGGACTTGTGATGCAATCCATGCACCATCTTTGTTACCCTCCTCTGAACCTTCTCTATCCTGTCTATGTCCTTACGTAGATAAGTTCTCCAGAACTGTACAGTGTACTCCAGGTGGGGCCTCACTAGTGTCTTGTATAGTGGAATTATGACCTCCCTTTTCCTGCTGGTGATGCCCCTGCCTATAGATCCCAGCATCCTATTTGCTTTACCTGCTGCCTTGTCACACTGTTTCCCTGCCTTGAGGTCATCAGAGATGATAACCCCAAGATCCCTTTCCTGCTTGGTATATGCTATATCCTCATCCCCCAACGGATATTTATGCCAGGGTTTTTGTGCCCCATATGCATTATCTTGCAGTTCCTTGCATTGAATTTCAACTGCCAAACCCCTGACCATTCTTCAAGTTTCTGCAGGTCCCTTCTCATTCTGTCTACACCCTCTGGTGTATCTACTCTGTTACAGAACTTTGTGTCATCAGTGAACAGTGAAATTCTGCCTTCTAGGTCCTGCGCAATGTCACTGATGAAGATATTGAATAGAACCAGCCCCAGCACTGATCCCTGTGGTACCCCACTGGTCACTCTTCCCTCTGTGGAATGACAGCCATTTACCACCACCCTCTGTGTCTTGCCACCCAGCCAGTTACCTACCCACCACACTACTGTCCTGCCCACACCCATATTCCCCAGTTTGTGTAATAGTCTTCTATGTGGCACAGTGTCAAAGGCCTTGTTGAAGTCCAGATAGGCCATGTCCACTGCCTCCCCTGATCCACCTCCTAGTCACCCAGTCAAAAATTCAATGAGGTTGGTCTGACATGACCTCCCCTGGTGAAACCATGCTGCCTTGGGTCCTGTAGTCCATTGACAACCAGATATTCCACCAATCTCTCCTTCAGTAGTGCTTCCATGATCTTCCCCACTACTGAGGTGCGGCTGACTGGTCTGTAGTTCCCTGCTTCCTCTTTCTTCCCACTTTTGTATAAGGGGACTACATCTGCTATCCTCCAGTCTTTGGGTACCTCCCCTGTTTCCAGTGATCGACTAAACAGAATTGACAGAGGTTCAGCCACCACCTCTCATAGTTCTTTAAGGACCCTGGGGTGCACCCCATTAGGACCCATTGCTTTATCAACTCTTATTACTTCCAATTCCTTCAGGACCTTTTCTCGTGTAAAGGAACTTGCATCCATTTCTGCACCATTCTCACCCCTTGTACTCCGTTCAGACCCATTACCCTCCTCTTCCTCAGTAAAGACTGAGTAGAAATACCTGTTCAATATGTCAGCTTTACTGTTGTCATCCTCCACACAGCCCCCATCCTCCCCCTTCAGTCTCACTATCCCTCCCTTTGCCTTTCTTTTTTTCACTTATGTACCTGTAAAAGGTTTGTAAAAGTTATGTCGTATACAAACCATGTACAGTTTACAATTAACATTTAGACAAGTCTGATATCACAATATAAAAAATCACATTCACAATTATTAAAATGGGTTCTGTCCTTAGTAATCATATCAATAGTATTGCACTTTGCCCAAAAAATAATTGCACCAATGTTAAAGGTCTTTTTTGCTATCACATTTTCTTGATCTTTGAATCCTGTCAAGCTTATACAATCATCAATGACATTGTCAGAAGTTACATTTTGTTATTTTTTTAAATGTGACTTATTCTTCTCTATTATCTTTAAGAATGATGAAACACTTACCAAATGTTTTAAAGCATTTGCATTTAGTAGATAACTTGTTATTGGGTATTCATGTTTGTTTGCCCTTTTATTTCTCCTAATATTCTCTTCCTGAATCCTTCATATAATGGGGAAATTAAAAGTAAGTGAATGATATTATCTTTATCTGTTCTATATCTACACTTACCATTGGAGCCATCTCTTTTTATAATTGCTTCCATGTGTTCACTTGTATAGTATTCAAATCTATATTTTGTGAAATGTTGTCTATGTCTTGGGTTTTTTATGCATGTTAAAAATTGTTCAAACACAAAACACTGTTTGTTCTGTGTCAACCAGCAACTTATTTTATATGTTTCACATTTCTCCATATCTTTTTGTCTAAATTTATATCTTATTCTTGTTTTTATATTTATTTTTACTTCTTCAAATGGTCTAATTAATGATTCCGTTATGCTATGCAGTAGTCCAAAAGGTTTTATTTTTTCTGCAGTTCCTACTACATGAAAAATTATTCTATTATTTTGGTATTTTAATGCTTCATAGATTAGATGCATGAGAGAAAGGAGGATGACTAGTCAAGAGATCACAAGGCTTTGGGGGCAGAAAAGAGAACCACTGGAGGAAGACTATGAGAAAGTGGAAGGGCAGAACAGGTACATCTGCTCAAATTTTATGAAGGGGGTCTGGTGATGAGGAAGAGGGGGTTGGGGTGGAAATGAGTCCCTTTAGTATAGAGAGAGTCAGGGAGGAACTTGGCAGGGTGAAAGAGGACATGGCCATGGGAGCAGAGGGACTGCATCTGAGGGTGATCTGGGAGATAAGGGAGGAGTTAGCTGCCCACTGGCAAGGCTATTCAACCTATCCTTGGACTCTGGTAGCATGCAGGAGGACTGGAGGAGATCCACAGTTGTGCCAATAAACAAGGGGATTAGAGAGGTGAAGGAGATCTATCATCTAGTCAGCCTTACCACAGTGATGGGGAGGGTAATGGAGGCACTCATCAGGGAAAGGGTAGCTCAGTACCTAGATGGGAATGGATTGATGAACAACAACCAGCACGGTTAAACAAGGGGGAATTCGTGCCAGTCCAATTTTATTGAATTCTTTGACTGGGTGATGCAGGTAATAGACCAAGGAAGGCAGTGGACGTGGCCTACCTGGACTTCACTAAGGCCTACGACACAGTACCCCATAGATGGTTGGTCAACAAACTGGGAAGTATGGGGGTGGGGGATAAAATAACTAGATGTGGGCAAAACTGGTTAGCAGACAGGACCCAGAGGGTGGTAGTGAAAGGGGAACACTCTAGAGAGGGGGAAATGAGCGGGGAACCCCAGGGGTCAATGTTGGGACCACTCCTCTTTAGTATCTATATATGCATCCTAACTGATGGACTGAAACGACATGTGGCATTCTTTGTGGATGACATGAAAATCTGCAATGGCATGGACACTGAGGGCAGGGTGGAGGACATGAGGCAGGGCCTAAGGGCATTAGAAGAGTGGGTCAAAGACCTGGCAACTAGAATTCAACATCAAGAAGTGTGTGGTTATGTACCTGGGACACAGAAACACAAGGACAGGGTGCAAAATTGGAGGGGAGGAAATCAGGTCAAGAGATCGGAAGGATTTGGTTATAGTAGTCTCCAGTGACCTTAAGGTGGGGAAACAGTGTACTAGGATAGTGGGGAAGGCCAATGGGTTGCTAGCTAGTATGAGCACGGGACTCACCAGCAGGCGTAGAGATGTCCTAGTGCCCTGTACCAAGCTATGGCGAGTCTGCACCCAGAGTACGGAGTCCAGTTCTGGAGGCCTCACTTGCACAAGGACATTGACCTGATTGAAAGGGTTCAGTGAAGAGTGACCAAGATGGTGCTAGTGATGAAGGGTAAACCATATGAACAGAGATGCAGCTAGTTGGGGCTATACACTCTGGAGAACAGAAGGGAGAGAGGGTAACCAATACAGACCTTTAAAAATGTCAAGGAGTTAAACAGAGGAGGTCCAGGGTGCTTATTCCAAATGAAGAAAGACACTGCTACTTGGGGGAATGGTCTGAGACTATGGGGGGGACACTACAGTGGGGACATGAGAGGGGATTCTTTATGGAGAGGGTGGTGGATGCCTGGAACAGGCTTCCAGAGAAGGTTGTAGGGGTAGAGACAGTGTTGGGATTCAAGAGGGCTTGGGACAGGCATAAAGGGCTAAGGGGGTTGGGTGGGTTCTCAAAGAGGGAGGTGATAGTCTGGAGGGGTGAGGGCAGACTGGATGGACCATGGGGTCTTTTTCTGCCATAAAGTTCTATGATTCTATGCTCTAAGCACATTCTTGGTATTCTGTTTGAGTGCATACCGTATATCTTAATACAGTATAAGGCTAATCTTTCTTTATAAGGCATTCCAATGATAATTGACCTAGTTCTGCCTATATTAAAGCTGATGGTGCACCTTCTGGCAGACCCATAATTCTTTTATAATAATTGTTAATCAATAATTGTTAATCAATTTGTCTATATTCTATTTGCAATCATATCCCCAAATTAATTATGCAATAGGGGACATTATGATTTATCTATATTCATGCAGTTTGACTTCAGACACTTCACTCATAACTTATGCCACTCATGAGGTTACTCGAGGTCAAGTTACACTGATGGAGATTAATCATTTATCAAACAGTCCCCCATGGTATATTCCTTATACAGTATATGTGTCTGCAAAGGTACTCAGTAGCTGCTACTACTCAATGTAGACACTCTCTCAGGGTTCTCTAGGTCTGCATCCCACCAGAGCCACTACTCACATTGTACAGTGCTCCTTGCTCAAAGGCAACCAACCCACCCCTTTTGTCACAGCTGAGAACTCCCTACTTGAGAAACAGATTGTGACAATGGTAGCCTTCTCTTAAGGGGCAGAAACACAGTTTTTTGTCAGTTATAAACAGTTGTCAGTTATAAAATCAGTTAGTACTACCTCAAAGAACTCAGTCACTGAAACATAAATTATATATAAAATAAAGTTTTAATACATCAGGCTAGTTACACAAATAATACAGGATACTACAGAAAGACTACAAGGAACAATAATTCTATTGAAATAGAAAGAAAATGTTTTACACACAGCAGAAACACACAGAAATAAAATCTTAATACACTTTCTAATTTCCCAATGTGCAGAGACCTATCCACACAGGATACTTAGATGAATAACGGCAAATGTTCCCCCTTCCTTCACCTTTCAGTACCTCTCCCCTTCCCAATGTCATGCCTAATGTTCATATTCATTTTTAAGGTGGAATGATTTAGCAGTGCAAAAAATAAATTGTAAAAAATAGAGTTACAAATAATAGAAAACCATACCAAAATATATGTTATGGTATATATAATAATATTTATTTCGCAGGTAGTCAGAGAACAAACTACTGAAGTTTAAATTTACATAATCATTGATGAAGGTTAGACAGTAAAACTGTCTCTCACTGAGAGTCGACTCAGTGTAGGTTTTGGTGGTTGGAGAGAGGCTGAGGTCAGAGTTTTTGCTACTCACTCCTGCGTCTATGGAGGAGGCGCTGGAAGCAGAACTGCTAAGCTCATTTTATCTTAGTACAGGTATGCCATCTACTGCCTGCGTGCTACGTGGCCTTTTCAGGACAGCTTATTGCATTCTCCAGCTGGGTTGGCCAGTATTTTTCCCATTTGCTTTTTTTCACCAGACACAGGAGGAGAGCCATGGTGTAGGTGCCAGCAGCTGTAGCTGAGGTGTGAGTGGGAAGGCCGGTCTAGCGGCTGCATCAGGAAGGGAAGAGGGAAGGAAATGTGCTGACCACCCCCTCGAGAAGAAACTTATTGCTCTCAAAAACTACCATGTACTCTATATTTTTACCAAGGGAGTGCTGCTATTACAGTAGCATCCTTGCCTATTTCTAGTGCTCATTTCTGGGTTTTTATTTGATTTTATCCCTTGATCCCCATGCCCTTCTGTGTGAGAGGTGAGCTTGCAGGTGTTTGAGCCTAGCAGTTTTTTGTTTGTTAGATTTATTTTAGTCTTTGGTAACCAGGTAAGGCCCACTAGGCACAAGTGCCTGTTTTCAGGGGCGACCTGGGAGCACTGGGCGGTTAAGTGACTTGCTCAGAGTCACACAGTATGCAAGTGGAGGTTGTGAGAATCAAACTCAGGTCTGGTCTGCTGATGTACCAAGCTCATTCACACCTCATTCCTCTAACCTCTAGCCTATACTGCCGGCCCAGTATAGGATGTCCAGAGCGTTTATTTAGCAAGTGTACATTTTACAAACATTTTTATATTTTTATACTAGTATAGTGTTTAAGTGAATTTTATTTTTAACTTTCACACTGTTTTTTGCAATCCCTGATCACATGCTCTTCTCTTTTTTAAGAGTGCATGCTCAGTTTTGGCTCTTAGAGCAAGGCGTTCTACGTGAAGCTCCACCTGGCAGCTTTAGTGGCATTGGCTTGTTTTTTTATTAGCTCTCTTAAGAAAAATAGAGTTCTTTATTTAGTTTTGAAAGCTGTTTTTTGAATTACTCCCTACTCAGGATTTAGCTCTCCACTTCTCCTATCTGCTGAGCTTTTTGGCAGCAGTTCGGGTCGCTGTGAAGCATTGCACTGCTTGGCTGTTTGAGTGTTGTACTGTGTGTAACCTGCACAGGAAGAGAGAACTATGGATGACTTTTTGTCTAGTCTGAGGCCAGGGATTTTGTTACCTAAGAGCACAAGTAAGCAACTAGGAGCACAAATAAGAAAAGTATAGTAAAAGTAAAGAGAAGTAAAATAAAGGACCTCTCTAATGGGGTCTGGTATGTTGGTGGACAGTATGTTAATTATCCTTCTCTTTCATATCTTTTACTTTGATTTGTCTCCTTGGGACAATTAAGTCTGAGTACTTTTTAGCTTGTGAGTTTGATTTTGGTTCTCTCTTCTATTTTTTATATGAACCCCTTTTGCTAATAGGATAATAAGATAACAGGTAGACTAGCTAAAAGATTGTGTTTCAAAGTGAATATCATTGGTATCTGACAGACACTTGACTGAATCCCTTTTTTTCTTTTTCCCCTTTTGTCCTGTTTTTTTTGCTGCTTAATTAGTGTGTATCAGGATATTGACAAGGAGAATTCCAACAACAATAGTTCAGACCTTGGATTCCAACCTTGCATCTGATAGGAAACTGGATTTGCATAGCCTTCTTACTAAGAAGTGCAAGTACAAGCAAACTGGGTTGCAGAATCAAATTCTGGCAATCACATGTATTTTTCGTGTACTGACTGTGAGCTGGAAAGCCGGCTGAAGCTGTTGTGAGCCACCTGTCCATGTGGCTTTTGCAGACATCTTTTGGTTACCTGCTCATAAGACTTTTCTTAAAAACTCCCCAATACATAAAAGGGGAGCAAACTTGAAGTCCTTTTAAAGAGACTTGTGTTTTAATCTGATCCAAAGCTCTTTCTATAAAGTATATTGAGAGATGAATGTTGGATAAAGGTGAGCGCCTGATACATATTAATTTTCAATAACTAAGCCTATGCCATTTTTAGACAATTACATCAGAAAACTATTAGGTTTTATGTAATTTTGACTGTTACTCTGCTGTCTTATAAATCCCTCTGGCTCTAAATACTTATCTATTAATTTTTTGCACTCCTGCACTCTTTATTAGATTCCTGTAATAGGCCACCTGATTTTTGAGTTTGTGTTAAAATGCTACTTACCAGAAGTGGGAAAGGTAACCCCCCCTCAGGTGCTATAGCAGGGGAGATTTCACCTCAAGTGATTGTTGTATCACCGACCAAGGAATACTCACTGGGAGCCCCCACCCTGAAGTTCACTCAAAAATCTGGTGGGGCAAAGCAATAGAAAAAACATTCTAAGAAAAACAATATGGCCCAGGAGAAAAGAATTGACTTGGTCAGGGATAAATGTATTTCCCCTTGGACATCGCAGGAGGGAAAAAAAAAGCAACTCAAAATCACAGACCTATTAGCTGAAAAGGGAAAATGCCCCAAATACCTTTCTACCCCAGTCCAGGCCTCAAACAGAGGCTAGATCAACTAGTAGCCTATAGGGTTTCTTTTGAAAACTCTGGATCTAACGAATCCAGACAGAGTGCTGAAATAATTTCCTATGACCACTATAAGTAGAAAACATTTACACATAGACTGAGTAATGAGGGGGACTCTAATTGTTCTGAGCTAGAATTTTCCTGGCCCTCTCATCTGACCACTTCTGTCTGGACAGGCCCACCTCACCTGGGGCTATCCCCAGGGGCTAACCCCATGTGGATAAAACAGGTCCCAGGACATAAGCTGGCCGGAACTAACTTTCAGCAGCAAACTCCTGCCATTGAGCATTTTGAGAATATAGGAGATAATCTAGAACTAAGGGCTATAATACAGAAGATGAGTGTAACCATTGAAGGTTTAATAAGGCTGGAGCTAACCCATAGAGAAGTGAAAGAATGAGTGGGTAATTCTGGGGCACATGATGCCACATGGAGAAACTCTGTGAGGGCTCCTCCTGAGGAGAGCACAACTTCAGATGAGCAGCCATACTTAGAATAGGTGGACCTGGTAACAAGCTCATCCATCTCCAAACAGACGGTAGAGATAAAAAAAAAACAGCTATTCTGCTGATATTGTAATTCTGAAATATATTATAGAACTAAAAGATGAGATCTGCGATTTAAGAGCAGATGTCTTTTACAACACAGCACTACTGGAAAGGGCTTTGGATAGTGGTAAACATCAACACTCAAGTCTGATTGGAGATGAGTCTTTGACCTTGGGCAAAGCTACCAAAGGAATGCAGGTTCAGCTTCCTCCCCCCTTTGATAAAGATAAGATATGTTCATGTGGAATCCAGACATGGTCCATCCCAGTAGCAGGGAGCCAACTGGACAAACTGTCCACAAGCAATCTAAACTAAAGAAAATCAAAACTAAAACCCTAAAGAGGGCCTTCAGAAAGCCTGTCCTCAATAAAAATTCTAAAAAAAAATCTTGCACTGCCCTAGAGGCCCTTGCGACCCATGTGCTACAGAATGTTACCAGTCAAGGGTCACATGGGATTTCACAGGAAGAAAAGTCCTGTTTAGATATCAAAAACTGAGTTGAAATTTCTTATGAGGACATTCTGAGTGAAGAATCTCAGGCAGCATATTAGGGGGAGGTTGAGAACACTGGCAATCCACCCACCAATAAGGACCTCTGGGATGGGTAAAAGGAATCCACGAACAGGAAGAGCCCTAAAAATCCTGAATTTATGATTGAGGTGCAGGGCATCCCAAAGTAAGAAAACAAAACAGACTCAGCCAGACTCAGAGCGGAAGTAAACTGGGTCAGGAGTACCATCACCACTATCCAGAGACCACCCAGTCCAATGCAACTGCTTCAAAGGATACTGAGAATGAGGAGCACTTGGATGACAGTGGGCTCAGGGAGGGTTAGAGCAGTCAGGCAGAGTCACATCTCAGATCCTATTCCACTCAAGAACTCATATGCCACTCTGGCAAATGGGGAGAACCAAATAGAGGTACCCAGAGAAGTGGAAGGAAAGGATGTGGAGGTTAGCCAAGGAGGTGACCTCAGCGGGGAAAGCAGTGGACCCTAGAGGAGAAGGAAGTGAATCCTGGTGGGGGACTCCATCATAAGAGGGATCCAGCTAGGAACACAGGAGGGGGAGGACAAGGATGTGAGGTGTCTACCAGGTGTCATGGCATGAAGGGATGGAAGGAAGATCCTGGGGATCACTGGGAAGGCAAGATGGGAGGGTGAGCTGGATGTCATTATCCACCTAGGTACTAATGACCTGGCAAATGGGGAGCCAAAGGAAGTTCAGGAAGAGTTTAGGAAATTGGGGAGGGGTCTCAAGCAAGTAGCTACTTCTGTCACTTTCTCAGAAGTACTACCTGTGAGAGGCAAGGGAGAGAGAGCTTAGGGGTGCATGCACCAAGAACTTTACTCATGGTTGAAGAACTGGTGCTGTGAGGAAGGGTTTGGATTCATTGGTGACAGGGGACCCACCTGGAAGGATGGAGGTTTGTTCAAGCCTGGCGGCCTGCAGCCATCATGGAGGGGAATCCAAGCACTCAATGATAAGTTTAAATGCTACATTGACAAGACTTAAACTAGCAAAGGGGGATGGTAGGCCAGCAAGGAGGGTACCTACTTACTCACCCCCCACAGCTAGCAGTGGAACCAGTGAACAAGAGGAGTTGCTGTCTCTACAAAGCAGTGTACAAAAGATGGAGATTAGCGCCCAAGAGGTGAATAGGCAGAAAAGGGACAAAATTCAGCAGAAGAGCCGACAGAAAGGAGAACCAGGGATAAAGGACAACCAAGGAAGGTGTTGGAGTAGAACAGCAAAACAGTGTAAGGAGGTCAAATCATGGAAAGCCATGTGTGCAAATGCCAGGAGCCTTAGCAACAAGATGGAAGATCTGGAGGCTGTCATGGTGCAGTCAGACCTGGACATTGTAACCATCACTGAAACCTGGTGTAATGATAACCATGACTGGGAGATGGCCATACCGGGCTACAACATATTCAGAAGAGACAGGGCAGGCAGGAAGGGAGGAGGAGTGGCACTGTATGTGAAAAATGACATAAGGGCCACAGAGATCCAGGAGGAACAAAATGGGGGAGAGATACTGAGGGTTAAGTTGGAAAGGAAAATGGGGCCAGCCATCCACACAGGTGTGGTCTATAGACCACCAGCCGAGGAGGAAGAAACAGATAGGGAGCTGATGCTAGCCATTCAAAGGATGGCAGACAAGGGTGAAGTAGTACTGGTTGGAGACTTCAATATTCCAGATGTGGACTGGAGCATCCCAGCAGCAGCATCAACTAGGAGCAGATTTATCCTGAACTCCCTTCAGGATGCCTTCCTCAAGCAACTGGTCATGAAACCAACTCGGAAGAAGGCAATACTGGACCTAGTGCTCACAAACAGGGACAGTGTGATGGGGGCAACAGTGGGGGAGCACCTGGGGAACAGTGACCACCAGTCACTGTGGTTTGAAATCACAGAAAGAGCAGAACCAAACCACACAAAAACACGTATCCTGGATTTTAGGGGGGCAGACTTTGGGAAAATGTGGAGTTACTTGAAAGAGGCATTAAGGGGAATGGGGTAGGAAACTGTGGTTGAGGAACAGTGGGCAGTATTTAAAATGGGGATTACAAGAGCAACAGAATTATGTATTAAGCAGGTTAGCAAGAGGAAAAGGAAGAGGAGACCATTATGGTTTTCCAAAGAGGTAGCAAAAGAACAGTGAAAGCCAAAAGATTGCATTCAGGCAATACAAAAGACACAGGCAGAAGGGATAGGGAGAAGTACCAGGAGAAGCAAAGGGAGGCAGGAGTTCAGTAAGGAAGCTAAGCTCAGACAGAAGAACACATTGCAAAATCAGTGGGTAGAGGGGACAAAACCTTTTACAGGTACATAAGTGAAAAAAAGAAAGGCAAAAGGAGGGATAGTGAGACTGAAGGGGGAGGATGGGGGCTGTGTGGAGGATGACAACAGTAAAGCTGACATATTGAACAGATATTTCTGCTCAGTCTTTACTGAAGAAGAGGAGGGTAATGGGTCTGAACAGAGTACAAGGGGTGAGAATGGTGCAGAAATGGATACATGAAATATGGTGGATTCTATAAAATTATATGGAGGCTCTGGCTTATCGTTGCAAGTGGACATCACATTTAAAAACCCTAATACAGCCAGCAAACTGCTTTCTTTAGCCAGCAAGCTGGACTGTTTGGGAATACATATAGTTGACCCATTAGAAATGGGGGAAGCTTCCTCCAGGCTGAATCAACTGAAAATAGCACAGAGTCATCACCAAAGGAAGACAGACCACTAATAGATCTTGAGAAATTAATAGATCTCAATATGTTCAAGCTGCTGCTAATAATTGACTTTTATTGACAATTGCAGTCTTCAAATGAGTTAAGGGAAATAATGCCTGCATTGCAGTCTCCAATTAAGTTAGGGGAAACAATGCCTGAACTTGATACAATCTCTATTATTTCATGGAATATCAAGGGTATCCACCTTAAAATAATAGATCTTGAAGTTTCACGATTTTTTGAGACTTTTGATATTATTGGTTTCATAAGTTAAGTCAAGCTTCGGGACTTTTGTCCATAATGCTTGCCATTTTTTTTTTATTTTAAAACATAGTAGTCTTATCATAAAGATATTTATCAAGTTGAGATTTGAACATGTCCATGCTAGTACTCCCTACCACATTTATCAGCAAGCAATTCCATGCAGACACCACCCTTGTGGTGAACCAGTGCTTCCTTAAGTTGGTATTCCATTTAGGCAGTTCTAGTTGCATACAGTGCTTATGAACGCTAGACCAGCCTGCTCTATGACATTTTTAGATCTTATCTTAGTGTAGCATCTTGTGATATCCTAAACATCATACAAAGATCTTCTCTTAGTCTTCTATAGCCCAAGGTATATAAATTGAGTTTAGTTAATCTCTCATTGTAGGACAGATTTCTTAAGGTTAACACTGATCTTGTTGCTCTACACTGAACACTTTCGATTCTCACAATATCCTCTCTGGTGTACAAGAAACATGGTACACAGAAAACACAATGCCTAAACTGGTGGGTACTCTGCTTTTATTCTGCTGGCAACTAGAGACAAAAAAAAAATTGGTAGATTTAAATGGGGTCTCTTATTTTTCATTAAAACCCAACTGAATCTTGTGATCTTTAAAATCTCCACTAATTCAGACTGCATTTTAGCCCTGCTGATTAACAAAGGGTCTGAGAAAATTATTCTCTGTAATAGCTACTTCTCCCCAATTAACAAAGCTTGTGAGGCAGCTGATCCCTATTCCCAAGATCTGAAAACAATGCTAGATGAACTGGCCGAAAGGAATGAAATCTGTCCTGTAGTTATTATGGGTGATTTTCATTCTAGAATACCTTCCTGACTCTTGGAAGATTCCCATACAGACTTGATCCTCTCCCTACCCTCAATCAATCCAAATATATTATGTAAAAGGACTTCTCAGGACTTAAAAACTAACTACAGAGGAAGTGCACTTTTGGCGGGTCTCACCAGTAAAAACTACTGCCTCTTAAATGGGAGAACACAGGGAAATTTATCAGGAGCTCTAACTTTTAAGGGCACCTTGGATGCCTCTTCTCCTGATCTAATTTGGACCAACTTAGAAGCTACCAAGCTGGTTCAAAAGTTAGAGGTCAAGTACAGATTGGAATCTGCCCATTTTCCCATTGTACTTCATATAAAGAGTCCATTTAGATCCCTCAGGCTCAATGAGGCACGCTTGGAAGAAAATTTGAAGATTATTAATGAAAGGAGAATCAGATGGGGGCCAATTCACCAAGCAAATTCTGAGGAAATCCTAAGCGCAGGAGAATTATGCAATATACATGATTCTATCTTTGATAAAAGTAAGATATTCAATATACAGGAGAATTGAGAAGTAGTTTACACATTATCAAGACCTCGGGGTGAAAAAAAAATATCCTGTACCAAGTCCACATTTAAAAAATCTTGGTTTACTATAGAATGTATGCAGGGCAAGAAAATATTTGGAAAAATGTTAAAACAACATAAGAATAAAAGAAACAAAGCTGCAATAGATTATAACATGTTAAGGAAAGAAAAAGAAAAATATAGGAAAACTCTTGAAAAAGAAATAAATACACTCAGGGTCTTTGGGAAAAATTAAGATGGGCAGTTTTTGACCGGGATGGCATGCAATTTTGGAAAATTGTTGCTTGAGGATATAACAGATACTCTAATAAGACTGAAGAATTTATTATACCTGAAGCATGGACCTCATATTTTTCAAACTTATATTACTCACAATAAGAGCTGGAAATGCGTGGTGACTATGAACATATGGGAGAAATAATTTACCTAAGGCCAATCCTGATTACTAAAGACGAAATTTGGCTGGCACTGAACTCAAGTAAGACAAATAAAGCCCCGGGTCTGGATGGTATTTTGGGTGATGTGTATAAAGCTTTCCCCGGTTGGTGGATTCCCTTTCTTTTTCTTTTATTTAAAGGGCTGGTACAGGGACTACAATGCTCCCTAGCTGGGCAGGCAGTATCATATTTCCAATTTTCAAAAAAGAGGATTCCAACAATCCTAAGATGTATAGGCCTATTACTGTAGCCTTCTAGACGTGTCCCAGGAAGTCTTCTCCAGAATAATCTTGGGCAGATTGATTGATTGGGCTGAGGAGAACTCAGTGCTGAATGAGGCACAGAACAGTTTTTGGAAGAATGGTTCTACAGTTCAACACTGCTATGTGGTTTGGAAGTACATCAAAGTGAGGAAATCCAGGTTATATTGCTGTTTCATGGATTTCTCCTCAGCCTTCGATAGCATCAATAGGAAGATCCTTTGGGGTATGCTCAGGGAACTGAAGTTGGAGAGTTCACTGCTTGACATTATTATCAGACTCAATGAAAATACCTGGGCTGGAGTCCAATACAATCAATATGGACATCTGATCGAAACATTTGGCACAAATGTGGGGGTCAGACAGGGGGTGTATTCTGGCATCCACCTTGTTTAATATCTACATCAACTCAATTCTGGATCAGATCAGTAATCCTGATTTTCATGCCCCAAAAATCAAAGAATGCAGGATTGATAGCCTTGCCTACGCAGATGATTTAGTGTTGTTCTTAACTTCAGTCCTTGGCCTCAAAAGGAAATTGGCTCTTTTTGAGTCTGTTTGCAGGCAAAAGAAACTGAAAGTTAATCTTAGTAAGACTGATATTGTAGTGTTTGGAAATCAAACCAAGAATCAGGCAAGTTTCAAGATTAACAGTAACCACATAGATACAGTCAAGAGCTATGATTACCTAGGGGTTCGATTTGCCCATAGTTTATCCTGGATCAAGCATCTGGAGACTATTTGAAATAAAATGGGATCCTCAGTAAATACTTTAAACATCTTCCGTAATAACATGGGGAAATCATCAGTTAAAGGCATATTGAGAGTTGTTAATGCCAAAATAAGAACGAGCATGCTGTATGCTTCTGAAATTTGGGGACATACTGAGGCTAGAGGTCTAGAAATAATCCTAAATTAACTTTATAGGCACATTCTAATGTTACCACAGGGGACCCCTAATTGTATTCTAGCACTGGATTTAGGACAGTGTTCTTTGCCCTTTCTCATCCAAGAATGACAAATCCTTTTCCTGCTCAAACTTTTTCTCCTACCTGAACACAGATACCCCAGAATGTGTCTAGAGGAAAGTATTAAATTGGTGTGTATGGGATATGTACACCCTTTTGTCCAGCTCACCAAGGAAGTAATATTGCCTGCTGGCCTGGGACACCTTCTGTACAAAATTTATATTAGACCTGTTGAAGAAATCAGGCTGGATGTCAAATTGAGAATTGGTGATTTGGATAAAAACTGCCTTTTTCCCCAACTCTCTATGCTCAAACTCCATGTCTACCATAAAATATTTAAAACCTCATTTGGTCTGGAGACTTATCTTTCTCTCTTAACTTGTCCCAAACTCAGGAGAATCTATACAAGATTCAATACTGAAAGCTACAATGCTCAATTCATACATTTCAGACAAAAGAGAAAGGGGGGTATCTTCTCCTTTTTGTAAATGTGGACTTGGCACCATAGATGATCTAAAACATTTGATTCTGTTATGTCCCCTACATGAACCATCCTAAAAGAAATGGCTGGTTGGACTGCTAGGGGGTCTCAGTCTCCCCCATGCTGACCTCTTAGAATTCCTGTTTAAAGCCAAAGATAAGAACACAATAGAGGCTCTTGCTAAATTTTTATTGTCAACTCATTTATGACTTGTAGTTTCCTGTATTGCACATTAAGCCAGAAAATTCTATTTTCTACAGAGGCTGCATTTTAGTATACTTACAAATGGATACTCTTAAGATTGTTGTACAACTGCAACTTGTAGCTAAAATGTACCTATGGTCTTCAGCTTGAAATGTTATTTAGCTGTTTTTATGCGTTTTGTATGTGATTTTAGTATATTGTAACTGCTGTGTGCTGAACAATAAATTTGTACTTGACTTGACACTGAGAGTCATATAGGAAATCACTACGAAACAAAAGCTGCAGTGCTGAACCAAAGCACCTCCCCTATCTCTCACAGTAGTAGCTCAGTAGCACTAAGCATGATAGAGATAATGTCTAATAAATGTATCTGTAGTTACTGATCTAATGAAAATAAACACTCTTTATTAATACACACCACTGGGAAGATGATCTCAGTTGAAAAGGATTCAATAAAAAGGAGTTCAAAAATGTACACATCTGAAGATATGTACAGAAAATCTCAGACCAGACCTAACTGCTTCAATCCCTTTCTAGTACTGCACTGAGCGCAGGCACCACGTGATTTACATCCTGTTTCACTGTACCATGAGGTCTGCTTAGACAGCTGACTAGAGTTATTTGAAAATAAATCTCTGCCCCTGGAATAACTGAGAAAGTTGGAATTTTGTTTCCTAGAAAGCTTGGAACACACACTGAAACATAGAAACATGGACTTTGACAGCAGATAAGGACCGTTTGGCCCACCTAGTCTGCCCATTTCCCTACCCACAGGATAAGGCGCCGATCCTAGTTAACCAATAGCCTATTTCTTCCTACCCCCCACAAGAATTGCTTTATGTCTGTCCCATGTATTCTTGAATTCTCCAACAGTTTTTGACCCCACAACCTCCTCAGGAAGGCTGTTCCCTGTGTCCACTACCCTCTCTGTGAAAAATACTTCCTCACATTTCCCCTGACCCCCCCTCTTTAAATTGTGTCCCCTTGTTCTTTCACGTCTCTTTTTCTGAAAGATGCTTCCCTCTTGGACTTTGTTGATTCCACTGAGGTACTTAAAAGTTTCTATCATGTCCCCCCCTCTCCCTCCTTTCCTCAAGGGTGTACATAGTAAGCTCCTTTAGTCTCTCCTCATATGGCTTCTTTAGCAGACCCTGCACCATTTTAGTTGCCCTCCTCTAGACTGCCTCTATCCTGGTTATGTCCTTGCAGAGATGGGGTCTCCAGAACTGGATGCAGTACTCCAGATGGGGTCTCACCAACTGTCTGTACAGAGGGATAACAACTTCCTGTTTTCTGCTGGTGATGCCTCTCCCTATGCATCCCAATATACCCCCAGCCCTCCCTATTGCCTTCTCATATTGCTTGCTAACCTTAAGGTCATTTGATATGATTACCCCCAGGTCCATTTCCATTTTTGTTGTTGTTGTTGCTACCCCCCCTCCCATTGTTTAATCTTCCCCTGGGTTTTTGTTTCCCAGGTGCATTATTTTGCACTTCTTTGCATTGAATCAAGCTGCCATACTTCTGACCATTCCTCCAACCTTGCCAAGTTCCTTCTCATCCTTTCCACACCTCCTTGTGTATCAACCCTGTTGCAGATCTTTGTGTCATCTGCAAAGAGGCATACTTTTCCTTCCAGTCCCTCTGCAATGTCACTTATAAAGACGTCAAAAAGGACTGGACCCAGTACTGAACCCTGCGGTACCCCACTAGTAACCCCTCTTTCTTCAGAGTGGACTCCATTTACAATTATCTTCTGAGTCCTGTTGTCCAGCCAATGTTTTACCCAGGCTACCACCCTGGGACCGACTCCCAGGCTGGTTAATTTGACAATTAATCTTTTGTGTGGGACTGTGTCAAATGCCTTGCTAAAGTCTAGGTAGGCCATGTCCACAGCCCCTCCCTGGTCTACTAGTTGGGTCACCCATTCAAAGAAATCAATTAGATTCATCTGACATGACCTTCCCGCTGTGAACCCATGCTGCCTTGGGTCCTAATGCCCCACTGGCCTCTAGGTACTCAACAATTCTTTCCTTCAGAAGTAATTCCATCACTTTCCCTACCACAGAGGTCAAACTGACAGGTCTGTAGTTTCTTGCCTCTGTCTTGGTTCCACTTATGTGAAGGGGAATCACATCCGCCCTTCTCCAGTCCTCGGGTACCACACCATCCTCTCATGATTGGTTCAAAAGGGTAGTCAGTGGTTTCACTAGTTCTTCCCTTAATTCTTTTAGAATTCTGGGGTAAATTCTATCAGGCCCCATTGCTTTGTCCACCTTCAGTTTTAGGAGTTCTTTCAGAACCCTTTCTTCTGTGAAAGGACTGGGATCGATCACCCCTATCAAGATTGCTTCTGTTAATTGGATTAGGCACCTCCCCCTCCTCTTTTGTGAATACTGAGAAGAAATATTAGTTCAGTATCCCTGCTTTTTCACTGTCCCTCTCTGCCCATCCACTGTTCATTCTATTCAGCCTCACTGTCCCTCCCTTTGTCTTTCTATGCTCCCTGATGTACCTATAAAAGGTTTTATCCCCCTTCTTAACTGAGTTGGCTATCTTTTCCTCAGTTTGTGCCTTTGCTATTCTGACTTCCCTCCCTGCTTTCTTCTGCCTTAACTGGTACAGCTCTATGTTCTGCTCCTTCTCTGTTTCCTTATACTTCCTGAATGCTATCTTTATCTCCCTGACTTTCCCCGCCACCTCTTTTGAGAACCATAGTGGCTTTTTCTTTCATTTTAATTTGTTTATTTGCTTCACACAAAGGCTTGTTGCCTCTGTGATGGCAGTTTTGATGTTTTCCCATTGTTACTCCACCCCTTCTTCTAGCCTATTTGCTTGTGCTTTTCTAAGGCACTCTCCCATCTTGCCAAAGTCAGCCCTCCTGAAGTCCGGTACCCTATCTTTTGTATAGCTTGTCTCTGTAGCTGAGTTTAATGTGAACCACACTGTTTGATGGTTACTTGTTCCCAGATGGCAACCCACTCCTACATTTGAGATCCTCTCACTGTCCCCATTTGAGAGTATGAGGTCTAAGATTGTTCCCTCAAGTGTGGGTTCCAAAACTAACTGTCTGAGGCATGCCATCTGTAGAGCATTGAGAATAGCCCTGCTCTTGGATGTGGCTGCAGCAAATATGCTCCAGTTAGCATCTGGCATATTCAGGTCTCCCATCAACAGTATCTCCCCTTTCTCTGCCATCCTAAGAATGTCTTCTTTCATATGCTTGTCCATTCTCTCCCCCTGAAATCGGGGTCTGAACACAACCCCTGTGCAGATTGTGATGTCATTTCCAGTCTCTAAGGTGACCCACAGTGCGTCCTCTCCTCCATGTTTACTGTTTTGTTCAGTTGCATTTATCCATTCCTTTACATAGAGCTACTCCTCCCCCTCTTCTCCCCTCCCTGTCTCTCCTGTAGGTTATGTACCCCTGTATGTTAACATCCCTATGATGGTTCTCTGTGTACCTTGTTTCTGTGACTGCTACGATATCCAGGCATCCCTCTTCCATCAAGGCCACCAATTCATGGAGCTTGTTGCCCAGACTACGGGCATTGGTACTCATTACCCTCCTTTTCTTTATGGCCTTACTCCTTTTTCTCCCATCTCTGTCCTTCTTGCCTTTGTCACTTTCTCCATTTACCCCTGCCCTTCTCCCTATTGACATCTCTGTATTGATGTTTACCTCACTTACTAACACGTCTTTTTGGGGGGGCTAGGATTTTCCTGCTCCTTTCCAGTGCCTCCCCCCTTGGCTAGTTTATATGTTTGCCAATGATTCATTTAAACCTATCACCTAGGATCCTGGTTCCCCTCCTGGACAGATTCAGCCCATCATGCCAGTATAGGCTTGCATCACTCCAGGTGAACCCCCAGTCCCCAATAATGCCAAATCTCTCAGCTCTGCACCAGTTTTTCTACCATTGATTGAATCCCATGGTGTGGAGCACCCTAGCCTCTCCTATGGCATAGACAGGCAGCACCTCTGAGAAGGTTACAATGCATGCTACTTGTCTAAGGACCCTCCCCAATTCCACAAACTCTTCCTGCACTGCTCTGATCCCTTTCTTAGCCAGGTCATTTGTCTCTAGGTGGACAATGACATCCAGCTCCCTCCCCTGTGCAGCTGCTCCTGCTATCCTGAGGATTCGCTCCCTGTCCCTCCAAGCCATTGCGCTAGGCAGGCACCTTACCTCCCTCTCCCCTTCCTCCCCCAGTTCTACCTTCCTAACAATGAAGTCCCCCACCAGGAGTTGTTTCCTTCCCCTGTGGGGTCGCATGCCACCCTCCTGTGGGTCTCTTTTGTGGAGGTTCCCAGCATCCTCCTTGGTCTCCACAGCGGGTGCCTCCATAGAGGAGCCACACCTTGCCAGAATGACATTGGAACTGTGGAGAGGTACAGCTGGAGGGATGCACCTCTGTTCCACCACCCTCACCTTCCCTGAGCCCATTGTGGTCCAACTGCTCCTCTTTCTTGGTAACCTCTGAGGCAATGGCAGTGGCCCTGGTGGTCCCTGGATGGAATAGGAGGTCCCGCAAATCCTGGCCAACTCAGGCTGGAGATGAGCAACCTCCTCCTTCAGCCCAGAGAGGTGCCTGCAGATGGGACAACACCGCATCCTCCAGAACGTCTCCTGGAAGATTGCTGCTCCACAGCCACTGCACTGCACCACTCCCATCAAGTTTTATTTCTGGCCCGTTCACTGTTTGGAATCCTTACTCTTTCCTCTGTTTTTTTTTTCTTCTCTCTCTACTTATTTACTGCCTCTGTGCCCTTTAAACTCCTGAACGTCCTGTTTTGAGACAAGAAGATACTGTATTTCTCAGTAGACCCCTTTCTTGCTCAGAGGCAGACCTCCAACTGCTAGAGGTGGCTGGAGAACTACTCTTGCCCTTATAGGATGGTGAGTCTTTGGTGGCTTTGTGATCACTCACTTCCTGCTCCCAAACAGGAAGTTCCTGTTGTCAGTCAAATCCTGTGCTTATCAAAGTAGAACTAGGTTTGGGTGGGAGGAACGGAGGGCAATATAGTCCCAGTAGAGAAGTCCAGTCACACAGCACTCTTTCCTCCTGGTGTTCTCTGCCAAGCCTCTGGCAGAATCTTTCTAAGGCAGTGCTTAAATCTAGCTTCCTTCTAGCTAAGCCACTTCCCCTACTTACTAGATCTTTCTACATGTAATTAAATTGCACAGCTTCAGCCACCTGAGATTTAAACCTAGATAACTACTCAGATAACCTTTCACTTCAACTAACTCAGACAAACACACTAACTTTTCTTTTATTTGTTTTTTTTTACCCTAAATTGAAGGTCCCAGAAGAAGAGTTCTACTTCTTTAGTCCCAGAAGAGAAGTCCAGTCACGCAGCACTCCTTTCTCCTGGTGTTCTTTGCCAAGCCACATTTTGTGAGCATACGAACATACAAATGTCATCAGCAGAAGAAGGCCTTACAGTCTAACCTGGTGGCTTGTATTGCAGAGTGCCAAGCAGCAGATGAGGACTCCAACCCCATTCATCAACTCATCCCCCTCCTTCCTAGCCATTCCCTTGTTGACCCAGAATTTCACTTTTACCCTGTCCCTTTTCCTTTGAAGCCCTCCACAGCTTCCAGTGATACTGCTTTATCAGGAAGCCCATTCCACCCTGCCACCACCCTCTCAATGAAAAAATGCCTCCTGGACTCCCTCATGAACCTCCCTCCTCCAACTTAAGGCAATGTCCCCTCATGTTATTATTTTCACTGAGCCTGAAAAGGTTTTCCTTGCCCACCTTGTTAGTGGCCTTCAAATATTTAAAGGTCTCAATCATCTCTTTTCTCTCCCTCCTCTCCTCCCGGGAGTACATTGTCATGGCATCCAATCTCTCCTCATATGTCCTGTCCTGCCAAACTGTTACCATCTTTGTTGCCCTGATTGGGGCTGGATCCAGCAGGTTAATGCATTCTTCACATAGGCATGCTAGTACTGAGTTCCATACTCCAGGAGAAGCCTCACCAATGACTTGTAGAATGGCAGCACAACCTCTTCCCTCCTACTGCATTCTGTTGGCTTTTTTTGAATCTTTCCTACATTGCGAGGATTGTTTCACTTTCACAAAATTCTGACAAAGAATTGTACAATGGATATTTATATATAATACACTAATGTATTAATATGCAGAATTAATTTTTTGCAAAGTTGATCACTGTGTAATGTATACAGCTGTGTAATGGATGCATATATTAAATTGCAGATTAGAATTCTGCAGAACTGTCATTTTGATCAAACGTGTATCATTCCAAAATTTAACCAGAAAATTTCATAGAATGAGGCAAACGTTTTCAGAGCACATTTAGAGGACGCAAATATTGCCAAAGTCAGAATTTCTAAAAATGTTGCAAAAATTGTGAAATTTCATGAAATGTTAACCATAATTGCAATTCACGGTTTCTGCCTAGTACTAAAGCAGTCTCTACAGGTCTGATTCTGAAAGGGATCTGCATGGACACAAGGTGCTTATGTCAAACAGCAATGACTCAAGTTGCTCCTTGTGTCATTTATTGCAGCATTCCCTATTCCGGCACGTGATCTGCACCAGTGCGGAGAATCCACTGCACCGAAGGGGCACTGCACCCCCTTGTGATCTGCATCTGACTATGCCAGATCACAAGGGGGGCTTGTGCCATGGCAGGGCTCACATTTCTGATACCAAAGGCCCCACTGTGGCCATCACAAGGGGCTCCACTTAGATCTGCCAGGAGGTGGTCTAAGCCCCTTACAACTGAGTGGGGCACAGAGGGGAAGAGGGGGGGTTGGTGTGGTAGCCAGGATGAAAGGAATTGCCTTGGCAACTAGGGGGTGCATGTGCCAGTGTGTGTGTGTGTGTGTGTGTGTGTGTGTGTGTGTATGTGTGTGTGTGTGTATGTGTGTATGTGTGTATGTGTGTATGTGTATGTGTGTATGTGTATGTGTATATATATATATATATATATAATATATACTATATACATATATATATATATATACATACACACACACACACACATATATATATACACACACACACACACCTAATACTATACCTACATACATACACATACACATACATATATCTATAGATCATGGGCATATGCACCCTGCTGGGTGCTGAACCAATACCTGACATCCCTGCTAGCACCGCAACCCACCTTATGTCCCCCACTCCCTCACCCCCGCTAGACATGTGTGTACCCCCCTCACAATCACCACCAGTGGGCACTGGGTCCAAACAGCACCAGTCAAAATAGTGCACACGACAAATAAGGCCCAATTTTTGTTTTTGTGGGAGGCTTTGCCCCCGCACCCCCAGACTTAATTATTCTCACTCCAGGGAGAGTAGCTGATCATGGGGAAAGTTAAATGTCTGGGGCCATGGAATAGTGTTTCCATTGCCCCTTAAAAAAAAGACAAGTCCCAAAGCAAGCAAAATGACTGGAGACCAGGATTAGAACTCTGGCCTTCAAAAGCACTGGCCGAGTTGCTGTATGCCCCAGCCCTCCATACCACTGGAGCAGCTCAGCCAGCTCCCTGGATTCTGGTGCCCTTGTAAATGAGTGACACCATGGACAGAGATGAGGGGAGTACTTACTGCAAGCACTGTAAATCCCCTCTCACTGTCCAAGGTAGTGCTAACCAGACTAGCGATCAGTTGACTGGAGCTATTCTGGTAGTGCTAATCTAACTGAGTATCCCACCAGTGCTGCCTGTCCTGTGTTCCACTGGCAGAAGGGGTCCCAGATCCTTGCGGCATGTGCTACAGCTGCGCCGCTGGTTGGGTGCTGTACCACACTTGCTGCAATCCCTTGGAGTTTGGTACAGGGACCCTGCTTTTTCTTGGAACATGGCGCAGGGTTCCTGATGCACCCAGTATTGCCATAGACCTTGAAGCAGCACAACTTGCGTTGCTCCAAGGGCTTCTTTTTGAATCAGGCCATACAAGTTACATGGTACATTCTATGCTCTACTTCACAAACAGCAATGTCATGTCTGTGAACTTTGAAAAGTGAACATGAAATTTGCTGGCAAAGTGTCTTTACAAGATTTTTCCTCAAGTCATTGGCCAGGTTGACTATGTTCCATTAAAACATTATAGATATTCAAAAAGTGCAAATATGGCCACTCCATATGAACTTCAGTAAATTAACACTTCACAAGATCTCTAGAAAAGCTGAAAATTAAATGTTGCCAAAACATGCAAATTTAATTTTGCAGAAGCAGAATCATAATTTTGCCCAAATTCCACTCACAGATTTTGAATTTCTCATGGAGTGAAGGTGATGCATTTAGTTGGCCTCCAGTACATGTTTAGCTAGGGCATTATTATATTGCTCCACAATCGATGCTTATTTCATTTATTTTTTCATCAGATTCATTCCATATTCAAATCTGATCCCTCATCTACAAAGAGACCCAGTTCTCTTCCCTTTTCTCAAAGTATTTACTATTCCCATCCCTTTTCACTACAAAGTCATCCCCCTGTCTCACGTGGGCCAAAATTAGGTAACAGTCTGCTCCTGTATTTTAAAGCATTTCCCTGACTGTACCCTTCTGTCTTGGGTTCAACTTCTGCACATTAAGTTACATAATGTGCTCCTGTATATTAAAGCATTTCTTGAACTACAGTACTGCATCGCTACATGAAAGTGTACGATTCCTAAAGGAGATGATAGATTTGCAGAACATCCTGGTGGCACAATAACTATTAGCACATCCCTAAATTACAGGGCCTTTAAAGCATTACTAAAACTAAAAAAAAACAATGTATTTGAATAAATTATAGTCACATACTAAAAACAACCCACCTGTTGTGTTGGAAATCTCTCCTTTGGAACATGGAACACAATCAAAGCAGCAGATTGGCTGTCCGACTCGAGTAGCTTTTCTAAAGCCAGAAGGGCAAGGTTCACTGCACACTGAACGTGGAACCTGATGGCAGAACCAAAAGTGATCAAAATAGTTTTTGGTACACAGTGAGTGAGCCTGGTTACAAAAATATAAAAATTGGAATGTAGGATTTTAATAATGCAGAAGAGCTCTAATAGAGCAAAGCAAATACTGTCAGATTCAGTGCTGTCTTTTGTCATTGGACTATTCATGGACTGCGGGTACCACACCCCAAAAGCTATGGCATCATCTTGAAACTAAATATGTGTGAAATGTAAATTATGCTCGTGGAATTTTGGTGAAATTTCTATTCTAAGTATGTGAAATTTAGTGGAATTTCTGTAAAATTTTTTCTAGAATTTTGCCAGAATTTGGATTTCAGTTTTTTTAGTCTGATTTTAAATGTACTCATCCAAATATTAACACATTTGCAGGTGTATGGGTCTATTCCACATGCATACATTTATTGTGCTTTAAGATTCAAAGTTTTTATGGGGTCTGAATTACAAATGATCAAACATTTCATAAAAATGTAGTTTTCAATTATGAAATGGGCTTCACATTTCCAGCCCTCCAATTGGCTGTCAGCCCTGTGCTGACTATGTCTAGTGCATGGGTGATTTGGGTGAAATCAATAAAGGCAGGCAGGACACAGTAAAAACTAAAGGAAATAAATTTGCATTTAGAACATTTAAAAAAAAAAAAGGAATGTTAGCATCCACCATTGTTTTTTTTATCAAATGCCAGCTTAAACTCAGCCTAAAAGAAAACACAAATGCCTCCACAGTGTAATTCACTATTTCTCTCAAGTGAAATAAAAAACATCTGGGATCAGTGGTTTCTAAAAATCTTCATGTACTGTCATTCCAGTTTTTACAAGATTTGTCCCCTAACTAACATCCCTCCCGCCAGCTCACCTGATGGCTGACCTGCTGTCAACTCACTCTTCTCCTCGGTAGATCCTGGACTGTTGAGCCTTTACTGACCTTAATTCATTTTTTTTTTAAATCGGGCCTCTTCTCAGCTGCTCCTATATTCCATTGATGTGTCTCCCAGCTGCTCTTTTGCTGACCAGCCTATCGATAAAGGTGGTGGTAAATTATAGGAGTCACCAGTGCTAGCGGTAACCGTCAAGCTTGTAGACTGGGACATAGTTGGGGCTCCAGGACACCATTAGTCATGGGAGCACATCTGCAGCCCCAGTTGTTTGTGGAGTACTGCACACATCGGTGGCATCTTCTTACCCAGGCTGCTGAATGTGAAATCGCAACACAAAAAAAAAGCGTATAGTTACTGCCACTGGATTTTCAAAACTAAAAAGTATGTGTGTGTTGGGGGGGGGGCAAGGCAGTGCCTTGGCAACCAGTTCAGAAAACCTGTAGCTACGGGTGGCATGTTAGGACAAAAGTCCTTAGCTCAAAAAGAAAATGCAGTACAGTGATGCAGGTGGAGGAACTATTTTATCTTAAATTAAGACAAAGATCTAACTTTTTTTCTACTTAACCCTCTAAATTCAATTTTTTTCAAATACATGAACAGGTAAGATGCCCATTTCATAAGCTCAATAAGAAACTCTGGGTGTGTGTGCTAAACATTTCTAGCTCACGGTCAGGGGCTAAAGGCACACACCCTGTGGCCTTGTGCCTAACTACACCCCTGGCTGTGCACCAGAAGTGTCTAGTGCACACCCCATCGTATCTTATTGCTTACTTATTTTCATCTAATTTAAAAGTTCTTCTCCAAATTTCTCCATTGTTTCCAGATGCAAAGAAGCATGCAGAATGGATATGTGAACTGAGATTTACATCCTAGGCATTAAAAGGGACTATTTTATTAGAAGCTAAACATTTTACCAAATTTAAAATTTCACATTTTTAAAATACTGTAATTTTAAATGCACCCTTGTAAATATTATATAATTTCACAGGTACACATGTGTACTGTATATACAAAGCATATACAGTATGTGTTCAAAGTTTCCAGTTACTAGCTGTAAAGGGAAGCAGAGCTATAGACAGCTAGACATTTTGCCAGAATTAATATTTTGGTTATTTCCTTATGATTTCAAAACAACTTATCCAAATCTTATCAAACAGGAAACATTTAAACTACAATGCTGCATCGTTAGGTGTGCTTTATTTCACATTTTTAGCTTTAATGAAGCACCTGCTTTTCAAAAGTGGATTCAAGTCTTGCATCAAGCTCTGCATCAACCTCAAAATTTGATGTAACTGCGCCAATGAGTCTGCCGCAACTTGTGCCTTATGTTATAATGATTGGCACAGTTGTGACACTTTCCACGATTTATGGCAGCTTGTGCCATAGCAGTTTTGACACCTAGACAACCACCAAGCACAATGTCACATTTTTCATTGCCTTTGTGAGTTTTTGTGAATCAGGGCCCTGATGTGTAATTTAGGAGGTTAGTGAAAGTAGTAATAAGTTTAGATTTGTGGGGGATTAAATTGTAGAAGTAGCAGGATGATTGGAGGGCACTGCAAGCCTGCATGCTAATGCGGGTATGGCAATTTACCTGTCTGCAGTGCAGATCTCAAATAAGTATGATCCGCAGCAAAGCACTGCACAGTGATGGAGTAACTGACTTATGAACATATTGTGACAGGGAGTAAATTCCTATGAATATGAGAGGGCCACTTATTGACTGAGGTATGTTCCTAAAGGAAAAAGAGCCATTGCGATCTTCTCCAAGACCCTCATGGTACTGAGGTCTATAAGAAATGACAGTGACATCAATTGGATAAACAAACATTTTCTAACAGTCTGTTGAAAGAGGAATGGGCTTTTCTTCTGGGCAAATTAGTGGGCATGTCTGAACTGTCAGGATGTGCTGAAGTAGAGCCAAGATGGATGGGGTATTGGTCTTGTCAAGGGACATGAAGTATGTGAGATTCAAATTAAAGGATGTGGGGATGAAACAGTTAGTATGGAGGGTCATCAGTTATAGGAATTACATGCATGATTTCACCAAGAAAGAGACAGATGAACCAGGTAGCAAAATGATAGTTGACTTCCAGCAGGTAATCATACTGTCAGCCATTTCAGCTTGAATGCAAGTTATACTGTATATCTTTCACTCTCAGTAAACTGACTATCCACAGATCCTGATTTATTTGAAAGTCTAAGCCACAAAGGCACTCAGAAAGATGTAATGGTGGAAGACAATGTCTGTGGCACCAGGAAGAAGGACTTCTGGCTATTTGAATTGGATTGGTCAGATCAGAAAAGGAGTAGATGACTCTTTTTAAGGAAGCAGGTCACTGCAAAAAACAAGAATTATATCACAGAGACCAACAACTCTACTGAGTCCTTTTGATTATGCTTACAAGAATAGGAAGGGAAAAAAACAGTCATCCAGGGAGAAGCTATGGGACTGCAAACATCTCAGCTTTTTAGATTAAGTTGGAACATGTGCTTTGTGCATGTTAATTTTCACTAGAGGAATTCTGGAGGCATTGCGTATCGTGCATTGTCTTGTACTGTTTGGTACTAATTGTATGTGTGCTATGTTAATATTTCCTGCTCAATCCATCTACTGTTTTATCTCCTATATTGTATTATACTGTTTTATAATGTACTGCCTGTCCTGTAACCTCCTTGTATTGTATTGTACTGTTTGTTTTGTAGCCTCCAGGGTCATACCTAACAATAGGTGCATTATGTAGCCAGTGTACATAACATTGTCAATAAAACATAATAAATAAATAAATTATGCTACCAGAAATATTGCATAACATTTTGCCCATAATAATTTTTGGTATTTCCACTGTAAATTTAAACCTGCTAAACCCATTTTTTTATTTTGTTAGCTACCAGGGGCCAGATATTCAAAACGTTGCCCTGGCACAAAACCCAGTTTCCCCACACAAACTGAGTTTTGTGCAGAAGTGCCATATTCAAATGCCCAGATAGTGCGGGTGCACTGAGCTTGCACTGGGGCAAAGAGTGGAGGGGAACGCAAGGCAAAACTACACAAACTGTGAGGTGGGGACCTGAATATTGGTGCAGTCTGATATTCAAAGTATGTGCCCCATACAGGGGGTCCTAGCATTGTCCTCTTGTACAGAAAAATTATTGCTGAACAAAACCAAGTCTTAGCCCTGCACAACTCTAGTGACCACCTGAGGTAGTGCATTGGCGCCCCACTACACAGTAGGACCCACTGTCTAGTTGTGCCCCTCCCTCCAATCCTAATCCCTCTGTTTAGCAGTCTCCCCCCATTCACCGTTCGCCATCTCTGTATAATTTATAATAATTCCTGGTAGTCAAATGGCCCCTCACCCCCATTCTCCAATTAACATCCGCATATATAATACTAGTTTCCCTGGTAGTCCAGTGCTGCTACCCCTTCCCCTGTTATCCAATTGCCATCTCCTTATAAATGAAAATATTCACCAGTAGTTCAGTGGTTCCTCCCCTTCCCCCATTCATTGATTGCTGTCCCCATATAACACAATAGATGCCCTGGTAGTCTAGCAGACCACTCTATGATCGCTGTCCCATTATCTAAGTCCTTAACATTAACCCAGTAGTCTAATTGTCCTTCCCCATCCCCAATTGCCATCCTGTTAAATGCTAAATAACAAATCCCTGGTGGTCTAGTGCACCCCCCACCCTGGCAGGCAGTGACCACCACCCTGTTCTCCCTGATCCTGACTCCCTGCCGGTGACTGGCACATCCCTTCTCTCTTCGCCATGGCTGTCGCTTAGCACCTACTGTATGCTTTGGAGAGCATACTTTATACAGCAAACACTTGGTGACAGCTCAGTCATTGGCTGGCAACATTAGAGAGAGGGGAGCTATGCCAGTTGCCAGCTGGGGGTCAGGATTGTGGGAGTGGGTGGTGGGTCACTACCTGTCAGGGTGGGGGGTGCACTACTCCACCAGGGATATGTTAGTATTTAATGGTATGGTGATCAGGGACAGGGAGGGATCACTGGACTACCAAGGTAATGTTAAGAACTTAGATAACAGGATGGCAATCAGCGATCTTGGAGGGGATGTTCTAGACTACCAGGGCATCTATTGTGTTATATGGGGATGATGATCAGTGAATGGGGGAAGGAGTTCTGGATTACCAGGGAATATTTCCATTTATAGGATGATGACAATCAGAGAATGGGGGAAGGAGAGGGACAACTAGACTACCAGGAAATAGTTTGTTTTATTCGGGACAGTGATCCGTGAATGGGAAACATAGAAACATAGATTTTGACGGCAGATAAGGACCGCTTGGCCCACCCAGTCTGCCCATTTCCCTACCTAATGGATAAGCTGCAGATCCTAGTTAACCAGAAGCCTACTTCTTCTTCCTACCCTCACCCCCTAGAATTGCCTTATGACTGTCCCATGCATTCTTGAATTCCCCCACTGTTTTTGACTCCACAACCTCCTCCAGAAGGCCGTTCCATGCATCCTTAAATTACCTCTGAGCCGCCCCCCTTCTATCTTCAAATTGTGCTCCCTTGTTCTTGCACACCTCTTTTTTTGAAAGATGCTACCCTCTTGGACTTTGTTGATTCCCTTGAGATACTTGAAAGTTTCTATCATGTCCCCCCGTCCCTCCTTTCTTCGAGGCTAAACATATTCAGCTCTTTAAGTCTCTCTTCATATGTCTTCCAGTGCAGACCCTGCACCATTTTAGTTGCCCTCCTCTGGACAGCCTCCATCCTGTCTATGTCCTTGCGGAGATTGGGTCTCCAGAACTGCATGCAGTACTCCAGATGGGATCTCACCAACTGTCTGTACAGAGGGATAATAACTTCCTGTTTTCTACTGGTGATGCCTCTCCCTATGCATCCCAGTATCCCCCCAGCCCTCCTTGCTGCCATCTCACATTGCTTGCCCACCTTTAGGTCATCTGATATGACTACCCCCAGGTCCCTTTCCATTTTTGTTGTTGTTAGTATCTCACCCCCATTGTGTACTCTTCCCCTGGGTTTTTGTTTCCCAGGTGCATTACCTTGCACTTCTTAGCATTGAATCTAAGCTGCCATACATTTGACCATTCCTCTAACCTTGCCAAGTCCTTCTCATCCTTTCCACCCCACCTTGTGCATCAACTCTGTTGCAGATCTTTGTGTCATCTGCAAAGAGACATACTTTTCCTTCCAGTCCCTTTGCAATGTTGCTTATAAAGACATTGAAGAGGACTGGTCCTAATACTGAACCCTGCGGTACCCCACTAGTAACCTCCTTTCTTCAGAGTGGACTCCATTTACTATTACTCTCTGTGTCCTATTCTCCAGCCAATTCTTTACCCAGGCTGTCATCTTGGGACCCACTCCCAGGGTGGCTAACTTGTATATTAATCTTTTGTGTGGGACTGTGTCAAATGCCTTGCTAAAATCTAGGTAGGCCATGTCCACAGCCCCTCCCTGATGTACTACTTTGGTCACCCAGTCAAAGAAATCTATCAGATTTGACGGGGGAGGAGAGACCACTGAGCAACAGGGATATATATATATATATATATATATATATTTATTTTTGGGGGGGTTTGACTCTATCAGTCAGTTGCCTGACCCATGCTGCCTCACAGAGCACACCACCAGTCTCCTGTCCCAAGCACCCCAGGATTCCCCTGGGAGCCGCTGGCTTCCTGGCGGATTCTAGCAGTACTGGGGAGGAGGTCTCCCATACTCCAGATTACTCCCCTGGGGCAGATTCACCAGCTTTCTAACAGTTCTTCAACAGATCCGGGCAAAGAGAGGATCTGTTCCACAATGTGGGAATGGCACTGACGTCATTTGTCGGTAGACATATTTTTAAAGTATTAAACCACTTGGGGCAAGGATGTGCAATGATGTCCAGCATCTGCCTCATCCCCCTGAGTTTATGGTGCCAGCTGCAGTGGTACCCCTAGCCTCTGCCAGGGTTCCATGAAGTGCTGTACACTTCCCCCCCCAAGAAGGAGAGCAGTCCCCAGGATGCTCAAACCTTCTCACCCTGGCCAGCCCTCTGACTCCCATGTCCATTCACGAAACTGGGTCATCAGCATTGCAAGCAGAAATCCAACTACTGCACCGGTGGTCCGGCAACAGGGACCTATATTTACTCAACCTGGATTGGGATCAGAAGGGACGTGGCATAGATAGACACCAGGGACATATTTGTACTATAGAAACTGGGATAAGAACATAACAACATAAGAAAGTGCTGGAAGAAGGGGACCGTGCAATCCTTCTAGTCTGCCCATGTAGGCTACTCCCCTAGTTTCATAACTTTTCTAGTTTACAGCAGTGTCTATCACATGCCAGCTTGAACTCCCTTACTGTTTTTGATGCCACAGCCTCTGGGGGCAGACTGTTCCAGGGTTACACCAACCTTTCAGTGAAGAATAATTTTCTACTTTTTGTTTTGAAATGTCCTCCCTTCTGGTGCATGCTGTGCCCGCTTGTGGGTGTAGACATGTTTTCTCTGAAGAGATCTTATGTTTGTACTGAACTGATTGCTCTAAGGTATTTAAATGTCTCAATAATATCCCCTCTGTCTTTTCTACTTTCCATTGAGTACATGTTGAAATGGCTGGTTCTTGATTTGTAAGGTTCTTTGTGCAGTTCATGTATCATCTTTGTAGCTGTTCACTGCACTGTCTACAGGCAACCCCCATTCTTCTTGAGGTGTGGTCTTCTGAACTGGACACAATACTCCAGATGAGGCCTCACCAAGGACCTGTAGAGTGGCATTATCACTTCACTTTTCCTACTCATACCCCTACCTATGCATCCAAGGATGCTGCTAGCCTTCTGAGCCACCTTTTGCATTGCCTGGTTGACTTTAAATCATCAGATATGAGTTTCCCTAGATCCCTCTCTACTGTTGCTTCTGTCAGCTGTTCCACTCCAAGGGTATATTTCCTGGCTAGAATTTTTTTCTCCTCAGATACATAATGTTAGATTTATTGGCACTGAATTTCAACTGCCATTGTTTTGACCAGTCTTCCAGCTTTTGTAGATCAGTGACCATTCCTGAGACCCCCTCTGGCATATCTACTGTGTTGCAGATCTTGGCTTTATTTGCAAACAGTCACACTTTTCCCTGCAATTTATCTGCTTTGTCACTGATAAATATGTTAAACAAGTTTGGCCCTAGCATGATCCCTGGAGGACTCTGCTGGTCACCTTACCCTCCCTTGACTGAATGTCATTTACCAACACCCTCTGGGTTTTCCCTTGGAGCCAGTTCCTAATCCAGTTGACAGTCTTCTTTTTTTTTCAAATTGAATAAACTTTATTGAAAAGTGAAGCAACAAATTTTATATGGTTTACCAATCCGGGAATATAATTCTGAAAAGAGAAACTACTACAAACTCCAGCATACAGAACATTTTATATAAACCTTCTTACCCAGCCCCTCCAACCACCCCTCCACACCCCTTGCCAACTGAAGTAAACAAGACCAAAACACTCAAAATACCCATGGAGGAGAACCCAAGCAGGTCAACATGCCTAGTCATGTGTGGGAACCCTACCAAAAAAGGCAGGATCCCATAAACATTCAGTTAAGATATATAAGGATTCCCAAATGTGTTTGTATTTATGAGTTTTGCTGGTCATATTGATTATAAGGTGTTCAGCTTGTAGGACAAACAGCAGTTCCCTATACCACTGAAGGAAATGAGGGGAGCTCTGATCCAGCCAATGCCAAAGGATGACCTTTTCTGCACAGTCCAAAATCAAGCCCATATGTGATCTTTTGTTACCAATAAAGACACCAGTGTATACCCCCAAAAGGCACATTTCTGGACAAAAAGCCTCAGATAACACAAGCAATGGGTTTAGATGTGCTTGAATTGACCTCCAAAAAGGGACCGCTGTCTCACAAGACCAGAGGATGTGGAACAAGGAACCCAGTTCCTTACCACATCTGGAACAGGTGTCAGTGAGAAGCCTACCCATCCTATGCAGTTTGACAGGAGTATAATACAAATTATGTAGAATCTGAAACTGCATAAACTGGTGTCTATCCCATTTGATGTACTTGTATAAATGCTTCCATGTCTCAGGCCAGTTCCAGGTGAAATTATTGATCAGGAGGGCTTGATCCCAATAAAGAAACCTGGCACATTCTTCATTGGCCAGATAGTCCCTCAGAGATTGATAATAATGTGAAATATAGTAGGAAGTGGGGGCAGACTTAACCAGGGGAAAGCAAAGTTCCCAAAGGGGCTATAACAAGGGCCAGTACCAAAACATTTGACGAGCATAGGTGAAACCTGGAAATATTTAAAACAAACAGGATGGTAGCCAATAGTATAGTGCACTCACCTCCTGAAAGAAGCAAAGTTTTTGGGTGCAAACCAGATCCTCGATAGTATCCATACCCATATTAGACCAAAACTGTTCAGAAAGCATCTACCCAGCTACTTGAAAGTTAGGTTTGCTATACCTGGTTAAACAACAAAATTAAAAAAAAAAAAAGAAAGTTTTCCCAAACAAAGGTTGGGAGATGTCTTTATACTGCCAGATTTTTATTAAATAGTATAGCTGTAAATAAACTTAGAGGGATGCTTTCAACAGAGCCCCACAATGGTTGAGGGAGTTTCTTCCTGGGAAGGTATAGCATTGTTTGAATATTTAGGGCAGTACTAGACTACAAATAACACTCTATATTCACTCAGAATGGGACATAGAACCCTATGTGGTCCTCATCAGATGATCCAAGCCAATAAGGAAGTCTGGTACAATGCACTGCCAGACAGTACAAAAAGAGGCTGGGAACCTGTAAGCCCCCATCCTGTTTAGTGAGCATTAGTCTGGACAGAACTCGACAAGCTGCCTTACCCTGCCACAGGAAAGAGGTGAAAAGTCTGAACTTGATTGAACCATGACTGAGGTGCTGTGAAAGTACATATCTGCAAGGGATATAGTAACCGAGGTGACATATTCATTTTTAGGATGTTTAAATTGCCCCACAAAGAAATAGGTAACAGGGACCAATGGTCCAAGTCCTTTTTAATGCAGGTCAAAATGGAGTCGAGGTTGAACTTTTTCATTTTATTGAATGACGTACTAAGAAAAATCCCTAAATATTTCAAATTATCCCAGACCCAGACTAGACCAAGATGTTGGACATCAGTTTTTAGAGTAAAACCGTTGAGCGGCATAACTTCGGTTTTGGTTAAGTTCAGCTTATAGCTGGAGATAATCCCAAACCAAGAAATAATATGCAAGGCAGCTGGCAAGGATGTAACAGGTGAGAAGACATGCAACAAGATGTCATCAGTGTACACCAATAATTTATACTTGTGGGGGCCTATTGCAATAACACAAACTTGAGGGAAACTGTTAAGCTTATGGATCAGAGGTTCCAGGAAAAGATTGATGAGATAGGGTGAAAGTGGACACCCTAGCCTGGTGCCTTGCTGGAGGGTGAACGGGGTGGAGAGTACACCATTATAAAGTATGCGAGTTGACAGGAAAGAGTAAAGTATCCTGATCCATTTTATTAACTCATGGGGGATATGGTATTTAGGCAACAGGGAAAACAAATAATCCCATTAGACCCTATTGAAAGCCTTTTCTGCTTCCAGAGACACCAAAGCCACAGGGGTAAGGAAGTCCCTGGACACAGAAATAAGGTAGGTTAACTTGCAGAGATGATCTGCTGAAAGTCTGCCTTTCACAAATCCTACTTGTTCTCTGCTCAAAAGAGAGTCCCACACATGCTCCAGTCTACAGACCAGTACCTTAGCAAGGATTATAAAATCCACATTAATTAGGGTTATAAAATGGGCAATGATGTTGCTGTGAACTGATTGGCAGAGACTGATCAGCTGACCATTGATTAATCTCTGTTAATTAGCCACCTCATGTAGTTGTGGTGATCAGTCACCTGTGTAGAAATCATAGAGCATACCAAATCTAATTAATATGAGAAGAAAATGTTTTTAAAGGAAACCATCCTGTGATCCCTGTTTAGTGAGACTGGTTCAGTGTTCAGAGTTCCAAACCCACCCACCCACCTGGTAGAAACAGTTATATCGGGTGATTAATATTAAGTAGTCAATGAGGATCCTGGGTGATCATCATAACTGCCTGATTTACTGTCTCACCACACAACAGTGTAATAGTCAGTGGCAGCAGAATTAGATAAGTACCGTAATGCAGCGCACATATGTCTGTTGTCATGCAAACTTACCCACCCTGCTGACACCATGTTTGAGAGAGAGACCAAGAAACAGAGAGAGACAGTCCGTTTGCAGGTCACCGGTTGTTTGATACTGGGACCACAGAGAAATGGTCCTCCTTCCCAGTCAGGAAGGGAAAGTGCTGCAACACAGTCTCGCACTGTCTCCATTGTGTCTGTCTGTCACTACAATGAAAGCTCTCCTTCCGTGAGTCACCTGCCATGCCTCACTCCGAGAACTGCAGCCAACCCCTGAAACAGAGAGATAGAGAAGAGTGATCACCATGATAGCGGGAAGAGGCAGAGCCGATTAGCGCCAGTGTTTCTCTGTCTCGGGGGAGAGAGGTGATAGAGATCAGTAGGCTTGTATCTGACTGAAACATGTAGTAGAATGTGTGACTGAAGGGGATTACTGTGGATGTTGGGGGAGCACATCAGTGCAAGGAGAGAACCTTGGGGGGGGTGACCAGCTAGACAAAGTGGCAGACAGCTGTGTGAGCACACAGAATGTTGGAGCACCCTGTTCCAATGACGTTCCAGTAGCTCCTTGATTGAAGTGTATGTGGCCTGTTCACCACAGACTTGTCTGGTTTGAACTATTTTTTCTGTGGCATAACACAGAAAAGTGTGCTACTGCACCCATAAATGGTGGAAGAACACTAAGTTGTTCTGACATGTTCTTCCTCTTATTTTAAAATTTTTTGCCCATCTCTCTCTCTAATTTTGTCCCATGTTATAAGCACAATAACCCACTCCAGGGTGTGCAGTTATTGGAGATTAATCCACACCCCGTGTACTGTGAGGACACTCGGCCTGTAGCATCATGCCTCACAACACACCTGGGCTATTGATTAATCCCCAATAACCGCTCACTCTGTCATGAGTTATTGCTTACATATTGGCCTGTAATTGGTGACCAAGAAAGAGTCATGGACAGCTTTCGAGATTACAACTATAGTAGCCATGGTTAATGAAACCTCTGACCAGCCTGCTATAAATATACAGTTGTAAGTGTCTAAAAGTATAGGAGCCAATTGACTTTTAAAAATCTTGTAAAAATTAGTAGTATACCTATCTGGGCCAGTAGATTTATCTGAGGCTAAGGAGTCTATAGCTTGTGAAATTTCAGCAAGGGTTAGAGGAGCTTGAAAAATAGCAACAGAAGAATAAGTCAATTGGGGAAAGGGAATGTCTTGAAGGAAGTAAATCAAGAGAAAAAGGAGTGGAAGATAGAGCATATAACTGTTGATAATAGGCCTTAAATATGGTGATTATATCCCACAGTGAGGTAAGCAGCTGGCCAGAAGCAGAGCGGATTGAAGAAACAACCCTATCCACAATCTGAGAATGCAACCGGAGAGCCAATGGATTCCCAGCTCTCTCCGCCTGATCAAAATATTTCACCTTGGAATGCAACAATAAATGCTTTGCCTTCTCACCCAGTAGGGTGTTATACTGATATCTGAGGTCCTCCAAACTTTCTCACTCCAACTAGGGTGAGGTCTGTAAGATGCACTCTTCTAATGCCCAAATATTGCCCAACAAAGAGGAAGTTTTAGCCATAAGCTGTTTTTTATCCCTAGTGGCCAAGCAAATCAATTCCCCTCAAAGGGTACACTTCAAAGCCCCCAAGAGCAAATTGAGTTTAAACATTGAGGGGGAATTAGTCACCATAAAAGTTTTGACAAAAAGATTGGATGCATTTCCTAAAATTTTTGGATTTGAGAAATTGGTTATTGAATTGCCACACCTTATCCCTTTCTAATGAAGGGGAAAGGTTAAGCTACATTAGAATAGGGTGGTGGTCTGATATTACTTTGGTGGAATAGAGTGAAAAGATAACCTCAGGGACGTGTTCAACAAGAAATTAAAAAATAGTCAAGTCTGGAAAAAGAATTATGAGGTAAGGAGTAAAAGGAATATTCATGGTAGTTGGGAAACAAAGCTCTCCATGGGTCCACAAGACCCAAGGAATCCACGAATTCATGGAGAGCCAACTGCCCAGCTGAGAGAACTTGTCAAGTCCAACCAGACCTATCTGGTTCCTTGCAGTGCACCAGATTCCAATTGCCCCATAAAATGACTGGAAAAAAACTCCAGGGGGCTAATAGGGATGCCTAAGAGGTAACAAAAATGAGGATCATCCATATTAGGACCATAAATAGATCCCAGTATCACTTCCAAGTGGCTGACCGAGGCTCAAAGGAAAAGATAACAATTCAAAAAGATCCGCTACTTCCTGCAAGAGGCGAAAGGGAATTCTCCTGGCCATCAGAATAGACACACTCTTCTTACAGGAATCAGAGCCTGCCCCAAAGGCCTGCCCTACACAGGATTGCCTAAAGAGGAGAGCCTGGTATAGGAGCAGGTGGGTCTCCCGCAAAAAGGCCACATCTACCTGTAACTTATGTAGATGAAGCAGGACTTTAGCCCTGTTGATGGGGGATTGTGCGCCTTTGATATTCAATGAGCAAAAGTTATAAACAGTTATCGTGTGGCAACAATAGGTAGCAGTAGTCTGGAGAAACGCAGGAAGAAATGAAACAAATCTTCCCGAGAAAAAACATCTTCAGGTGATGCCCACCCTCTCACCCCCCATGGCCCCTTCCCCCAACCTCCACAGAATAAATAGAACAGGTAAAAAAAAAACAATGAACCCCAACATCGGTGCAACTCATTCTCCTCCAGAAACCCAAATGTAATTAACAATCCAAAAACTGCAACAGAGTGCCCCAACCCAACTATCCAAGTCCTTCTTGAAACACATTGACTTTAACCTCCCATAGAACTCACCCTCCAAAAAGAATCCTCGATACACAGTAGTGACAAAGTCTTCCATCAAAACCAACACCGAGTACTATCAGGGGAAAAAACATCTCAACATTCCGGCTCGTGTCGTCATCTTCTTCAGCAGTATCTGCTTGCTGCTTCACCCAATGCCCCTCTACCCACTGTCCAGAGAGCCCAATAAGGAATGAAAAATTAAAAAGGCTCTCACTCAGTGTAGTGCACAATGGGTCTATGTGATAATGGCGAATGCCTAAAGGCGATCACCGTCATCACCCAGTCAGAGTGACAAACACATTTTTGGCACTCTGACAGCCCCAGCGCACAAGAACAATGGCACCAGGACAGATTTTTACCGCTTTCTGTGGGGGGCTGCACTGTCCCCCCCCCAGCAGGGTGCGTCACCTCCCACATCCCCTTTCTTAAGGATTCTCAACTCCAGGGGAATGCATGTCAGGTGGGGGTGAAAGCAGTAAAATTAAAAGCTCTCGGCCGGGCGCAATAAAAAATTGCACCAGCACCCGGACCTGAACCCAGTACCTCAGCCACTAGCCAGTACCCGATGCCAGAACTCAGCTCGACCAGCAACTGCAGCTCCACCCCTACAGCTTCTCCACCTCCCAGCCCACGCTCGCCATGCTCCTCCCACCCCCAGCGTGCATATGTATAGCGACATCCTGTTGCCTAGTTCGCCCACCCCTCATCTGGTCACCCTACCTTTCTGTCGCCGTGAGTGGATTGCACTGGGAAGGAGTCACTGTAATAGACAGCACCCTTCCTCATGCACACACTTCACAGGTTAGTGTGCAGAACCACCTCAAAATGCCACTGAACCTAGCTATATTTTAATCTGGGAGGAAGGGAATATAGAGGGAGGGTAAAAAGCTACCATCACACTCCCACAGTCAACCCAGCCAGTAAGGCTGAAGTGGGTGATGCAGGAGAAAATAGAGGACAGGGAGTCAAACAAAGGACAGCCAGCAGTCACTCTAAATAGAAGCCTCAAGCATAAAGTATGCAAAGGTCCAAGTCTATACCCCTCCCCCATGAACCCCAAAAAGAGCAACTTGGTAAAACCAGGTGGAGTAACCCACCTCAAGAAGGGTTTTATTAACAGACTAAGTGCTAAAAATATTTTTGTGCCAGGATGCGGACAAGACCACCCCCCCCAACATACATAGCCAACCAAAGCCAGCTTGTCACACTCGGATCCAGTACATGTAAAGGAAACCCGCAGCCCGATCAGCATTAATACCTCTCAAATGGTACAGTAGTAAAAATGGAAAAAAGTTAGTGCCCAATGTCCAAATGGAACAGACACGTTGGGAAGAGGGTCCAAGTCATTGACCGCAGCACACTAAAGTTTGTTCAAACCCAAATGTAAATCCATCACCGAAGGTGAATACCTGGTCAAAAAGCCATACAATTCATGTATATAATAGACATTCAAATTACAAGATTGACATTAACATACACTTGTAAGGCAGGTGTTACAAAATGTCTTACAACAGTGTTGTACATAACATGTAGAATGAGTGGACAATGATAAGTGCTGGGCTAATAAGTAAACCAGTGCTTACATGAAAGAAAAGGGGAAAGGAGACAGAGGGGTGAGGTGGGGAAGGGGGAAGAGTTGTGCCCCTGGAGACCCCTTCAGGATGCGAGGAACCCTGCAAGAGAACTAGGGGGACCAGAGAGAAGGGGATAAGGCAGTGTCCCAGAGAGACCCCTTTAAGATGGTGGGGGAAGAGAGTAGATGAGCTATACAAGCCCCTTGGGGGTAGGAGAGGGACCCATGGAGAGCATTCGGGGCCCTTTACATTCTGTGAGAGATCAAGAGAGGCCTGTAATGGGGATCAATTAGGGGGAAAGGGAGATGGACTAGATATTTGGGTGGTGGATGTACACTGGGTAAAATGAAGGTGAGGGTAGGTGGGTAAGGTTTGTCCAGGGCTTGGGAATTAGGGAGAGACATGGCAGGAGCAGCAAGGTGCAAGGTAATTATTGAGGGAAGAGCTGATGGAGTAGGTGGAGGATGAGTGCCATTTTTTGGGGGGGGGGGATTCCAAATTTTTGGGAGGTAGTGAGAGTAACTGGATTGGCCAATTTGCGTGGATCTGCGGCACCAAGGGTGGCAGTTGTCCTTCCCCATAACCTACTGGCATTCCAATAGGCACCAATGAGGGCAAAACTAGTGCAGTACAAACCAAACCAAACAAACAGCAGAATAAAAGAAAATACATCACTAGTGGGCAAAACCAAAACTGGTGGGCATGCTGTCTCAATGCCAGTAGCTCCTATTTGGTTGCTGAGAAGGGGGTCTGTGGATTATCCCCTCTCATATGGGGGACTTTTCCCCAGGTCCAAGGGTGACCCATAGGGCTTCAGTCTCAGTGTGTGCCATCTTTACTTCTGTGGCCTTCATTCCTTCCTTCACATAGATTGCCACAACCCTCCGTTCTTCCCTTTGTGGTCTTTACTGAACAGAGTGTATCCTGGGATAGCAACATCCCAGGAATGGTTCTCATTGAACCAAGTTTCTGTTATAGTGACCCAATCCAGGTTAGCCTCTGTCATTAAGGCAGTGAGGTCTGGGATCTTATTTACCAGGCTATGGGTACTGAGACAGAGTGCCCACTAGTTTTGGTTTTGCCCGCTCGTGATGTTTTTTTCCTTTTATTCTGCTGTTTGTTTTGTTTGGTTTGTGCTGCACTAGTTTTGCCCTGGTTGGTGCCTATTGGAATGCCTGTAGGTGATGGGGAGGGACAAATGCCACCCTTTGAGTCACAGTGAGTGCTGCTGCCCTTTCTCCTTTATCTAGTTTAAATGCTCCAGAAATACTTCAAACTTCTGGTTGAATACACAGGTCCCCTCCTTTGTGAGGTATAAGCCATAGAATTTATAAAGTCCCTCAACCAGAAATTCTTCCATTCTCCAATGAAGTGATGGCCCTTTTCACTGCACCAGTCCTTAAGCCATGTGTTTAATTTAGTGAGCTCCTTTTGTCTGATTTACTGCCTGCTATCTTCTGTCCCCATACAGGCAGAATTTCAGTGAAGGAGACAGCGGCTGAAACATAAATTAATTTCTCTCTGAGGATGGTTAGCTGTGCTTTTGTTTCAATTACAGTTTGATTAGCTAAGTCATTTGTTCCTAAGAGTATCAAGACATGTGTGTCCTTAGCCATGCTACACATAATCCTTTCAATGTGGCTAGTGTCCCTCCAAGCTGATATCTCAGGGACACATCTGTCTGTGACCGCAGGGTGTCCGTTTTGTTTTAATTGAGACTCTACTCCCGTTATCATAGAGTCTCCAATGATCACTAAAGGTCTTTTGTTTGATTTTCTTTTTGGACTGGCCTTTAAGGTATGTTCAGTAGCTTTATGTGTCCACTTTGAGTTGGTTCATCCTGTGCCTCTGCCTCTGCTGAAGGCTCCGATGCAAACGATGAATATCTGTTTGATGTATGTAGTGGTGATTTCATGCATGCTTGCTTGCCCTCGCTATGTAATGTGGGATGCGCCTAATGGTTGTTAACTGTCTGCCAACTCCTTGGTTTGGTTGTTCTTTAGGGTAGTGGTGGTGCTGTACGTGGTTGGTATTGTGCTACTGGTGGATTTCTGCAATGTTCCACTGCACAGAGATTGTCCCTGGGGTATGATATTTCAGTCCATGCAGCGTAGAGCTGAGAATGTAGATCCCCAAGTGTTCAACATGTGGGTTAGTGTCCATATATCTGTGAAATTTCTTTATTGAATAGGGTGCCACAGTATCTACAGTCAACTATATCCATAGCTTAGTTGATTGGCATTGGATGAAAAAGGCAAGAGATGTTCAAGTGGACCAGTGTGAAGAAACAATTTTTTTTATGTAAATGATCCTGCTCTTTCTATACATAGGAGGACACATGAGGTAGTGAACGAAAAGAAAAACAAGCTGTGTGGACAACTTGTGTTGTATTCAGTACAGACAGGAAGTGGGCAGCCAAGTCAGAGAGACCCTATTAGAGATGAGTACCTGAGGGCGGGTGGGATTAGGGTATGGGGGGAGAAAATCTCCTCTGTTTTCCTGTCTAGCAGAAAATAATCAGGTAAGTTAATCTGAAATGAAAGAAACAATAAAGCCCCTTGTGTACAACAGAAATGGAAGAGCAACAGCCTCCCCAGATATGTCCCCTAAACCATTATCTGTTTGGCAGTTTGAGAGTCAGAGAGTGGGAGAGGCCACTAGCACAATAGTAGCTCCCTGCACTGGGCTATTTGCTGCACTAAAGGGCCTCCCTGCCCATTCAAATGAGCCCATAATAGGCATGCAAAAGGCCCCTTAGCATCTTTTTTTTTTTTTTTTTTTTATTTAGTTGTTTAACCAGGTATAGCACACTAAGCTGAAAGCTTTTATACAGGAGCGACCTGGGAGCACAAGGAAGTTCAGTGACTTGCTCAGGGTCACACCGTATGCAAGTGGAAGCTGTGGGATTCAAACCCAGGTCTGGTCTGCTGGATGTCACCAGATTTGCAGCTCAGAGCCTTAGACCACTGCGCTATACTGCATCTTGCATGCATAATGGGCTCATTTACATGGGGACTTTTGAGTATTGCAACCTTGGCCCAGTGCTAGCCATTGCCAGAGCCCTATATCAGGGGGTGCTATTCGGCGGGGCTAAGTGGCTTAACCCTAGGCAATTCAGGACCTAGATTCAGATGACTAGCACCCTGTGCTGTTTGTCTGAATATAGAAATTTTGCCCACCAACACTTTTGCAAGACAGAGTGCAAATGGCTGCACTCTGTTTTGTACTTTCTTGAATATCTGACCCCAGGGTCACAATATCCAAAATCGGCAAACAGACTGTGTGTGCTTTGTGCACAGTTTTCATGCTTATATAATATTCAAAAGCCTGATTAGCATGGTTTACTTGGAATAGTGCCATGCAAATGGATAATACATGCTCCAGACAGACAGGTGTGGACATGAATACAGGGACTATGCTATATTCAGTGCATTAGCACTATGAATAGTGAGTTTGTTCAGCATGTTTGTTCAGCGCAAATTCTGCCTATATAAAGGCTGATGCACTCGGGGCAAACCCTAGATGCAGGCAGTGACACTGCAGCTAGAGCAGAAATGGTTATATTCAACACTCACATGCTGTTTCTAATGTAACAGGCCATGGGGGAGTAGGAGAGGACAGAAAGCCACCCTGGGCCAATCCATAGGCAGTGGAGGTAATATGATGCACACAGATGGTACCAGCCATGAGTTACTTTGAGACCCTCACTGAGGACTGTCTGGTGGGCCAGTACCATCTTGAAAGTGCTATGCTATGGTAGTTGTGTGAGCTCCTGCATGAACAGCTGTGCAGTGACACCCAGCACAGCTGTGCCATGAAAGTCAATGAGAAGGTGATGACTACAATGTGCTTCCTAGTCACAGGGTCATTTCAGACACCAGTGGGTGATACCATTGGTGTGTCACAGTCCACCACATTGCAGCTACTGGCCTAAGTTCTGGATGCCTTGCTGCCACATAATGGTGAGTTCATCATGTTCCCTAGCAAAGTAGCAGAGTACACAGAAATCATGCAGCAGTTCTCTTAGGTTATGCACCTACCTGCAGTACTCAGTGCCATTCACTACACCCATGTTGCCATCTGGGCACCCACTGGTGATGGGGTGGATGCCTATCTCAACAGGAAGGGATACCACTCCATTGATTGCCTGGTGGCATGCAATGCAACTCGGTGCATTACCAATGTCCTGACACAGTACCCCTGCAGTGCCCACAACACCCTCATATGGCACAATTCAAGACTATGTCAGGTATGTGAATGCAGCCAAGTACCCAGTGGACACCTTGTTGATGAGTACATGGCACATGCCCCTCCAACCACCCATTGGGGTACTCTGCCTTTGCCCAGCATAGTCATGCCTTACTGAGGGAAGGGTGGATGGGTAGGAGTGTGGACAGGTTGACAGGATGCCCCACAGATCATGGGCTGTATTGTGGATGCAGGCAGCTACACTGTATGAACAGGTGCTAAAATATGTTTTCTACCTTACAGGGGACAGTGTCTATCCCTGCGCCCTTGGCTCCTCACACCAGTCCTCTGGTCCTCAAATGTGGCCGTGAACAGATACAATGCAGCACACACCACCACATACAACATCACTGCTGCATCTTTGGCATGCTGAAAAATGCTATTCCAGTGCCTGGACTGTTCTGGTGGTGACCTACAATATACCCCTCACAGGACATGTGGTGTATTTCTAGCCTAATACATGTTATACAACATGGCACACACCCAGGGAATAGGCATGCTGGTACTTGAGGAACACAGTGACAGTGGCACAAGGCAGAATGCAGGCAATACTGGAGCAGCTCAACAGGTGTGACCCTGCATGGCCAGGGAGCCAGTGAACACAGAGACTACATCATAAGAAGACTCACGGAGAGGAACAGGTGGGTACCAAAATAAAATGACACTATTGTAGATTTCAAAATTGCAATGTAAACACAACATGCCAGAAAAATTCTTACCAGATCCTACAACTCCCTGTACCTTCCATTACTATTAAGGGCCCTGGCCAGAACAGACTGGTCTCCTATCCACCAGGCTACCTCTATGAACTCTGCTGTTGGATATTTCAAGTCCAAGTTGCTTGGAGTCTGGGATCACTATGCACTCCTATGGCAGTCTCGTGTGAGGGGTGCCCACCAGCCCTGGATCAAAGTCAACATTTTGGCACACACCTGAGCCAGAGACCAGGCATGGAAGTCACTCAAAACCTCCAGCTCCCCCGCCTCACATGCCAAATACCACTCCCTCCATAATGCCTGTACCAGGCTAATCCACCAGGCTAAAGCAGACTACTTCAAAGTCTCCTTCTACTCAAATTTAAACCGCCCAGATCCTCTTGCAATGGCCATGGAATTTAACTCCTTTTTCACAAATTGTACCTCGGCACTTCTGTCCACACTTCCTCCTTTCCAGCAAAAATCCTGCCACCCCCCCAACACAGGTTGATGCTCCTGACTCCTCCTTCTTCTTCCGTCAGGTCATCCCTTTTGAAGTTTTCAACTCCTTAAAAGCCCTAAATTCTTCCAAGGGCAAATGCCCCTCTGGTCTGGACTCCAAAATGCCCTGCCTGTCTGCTCCTGCCCTCGCCATCCACATGGCCTCTCTATACAACCTCTCTTTCTCCCTAGCTTCTCTCCCATTAAAACGGAAGCACGCAACAGTTATCCCACTTCCAAAGGGTGCTGACCTTTCTGCCCCTGGTAACTTCCACCCAAGTTCCCTCCTCCCCATACTGGAAAAACTCTAGGAGCACCTTGCCCTCTCCCAGCTGTCTTCCTTTCTTAACTCCTCCCACTTCTTCTCACCCTACCAGTCTGATTTCAGGAAGTTCCACTCCACTGCCACTTCCTATTTAGGTTCACAGATTCCATTCTGGCTGTTATGGATAAAGGCCATATCACCGCTGCTATTTTTGTCGACCTGACTGAGGCATTTGACATGGTCTCCCATGCTCTTCTCCTGGAAAAACTCACTCTTGCAGGGCTCTCTACCATGGCCTCCAGCTGGTTCCATTCCTACCTGACAGGTAGGTGTCAATTTGTTAGAACTGGTAACTCCACCTCTACCTCCCTTCCAGTTACAGCAGGAGACCCCCAAGGCTCAGTCCTCAGACCGTGCCTATTTTCCATCTTCCTCAATGACCTGCCTGCTGCCTGCCCACACACATCCATCCACATGTATGCTGATGATACAGTTCTGTATACATCAGGACCTTCAACCTTTGAGGTGGCAACCAGGCATGAGCAAGACTTTACTAAAGTCCAGCTCTGGTTTCAAACAAATCAGCTTTTTCTCAACACCAAGAAAACAGTCTCAATGACCTTTGGCATGAGACAGAGACTCTCCCAGCAACCCTTCACCCCCACCCCATCACCACCCTGGATGGCGCTACTCTGGAAGCTTGCACTTCCTTTAGATACATTGGGGTCTGTCTCAACCAGCACCTCGACTTTTCTGCACATGTCGATGCCATCCACAAAAAGCTCCACCCCAAATTGGGTGCCCTATATCGCAACCATGGATGCATCCTGCTGCCAGCCCATCGTGCACCTGTGCAGAAAGTGATCCTCCCAGTTTTTGACTACGGTGATGTAGTCTCTAGTGTTGCTCCTAAGTCCAACCTGGCCAGACTGGACCCCCTCTTCCACTCCTTCTGCTGTTTCGCTCTCGACTGTCCACCTTCAGCACACCACTGTGTTCTCTACCGGACTGTTGACCTCACCTCACTCCAGGATCACAGACTGTCCCACTGTGCTAGACTCATGGGGAAGTCCTGGTCCCAGTTCCTACCACATTTCTCGCCTCTGCCATGTCAACTCATACCTCTTCGGCATACCCTCTCAGGAATTTCAACATTTGGCTCCAGGCTGTTCCACGCATAACCTCCTCTGCTGGCCAGACAGCCTTCAGGCATAGCATGCCTAACTATGGAACTCCTTCCCTGTAGACATCCGGCACATGCTTGCAACTCTGAAACTTAACTGCCTCATGAAAGCACATTTCTCCTCCACCTGTGTCTGTGACTATCTATAAGCTCACGCCAAGTTTCTGTATGTGAATCCTAGATTTTATCTATGCTAGTGGGCCTAGTTTTTTTTTCCTCCAACCTCACTTTTTTTTTTTTGAGGACTTTTGTCATACAATGCTACTGTACAAATTGTGTATAATGATTTTTTGCTGCTGGATCCTTGTTTTACTACGTTTTTCAGTTATATCACTGACTGGTCATATTCTATATTATTATGTATGTATGCATGCATGCACATGCACATGCACATATACACACACACACATACACACATACATACATACACACACATACACACACAGTACATATACATGTATATAATATCTTTATGCTCTTTTATTTTGTTATATTATATTATGTGCATTTTTTTTCTCCTCTGCTCCCCTTCCCCCAGGATGCACCTGAAATCGAGTAGTACTCTCTGCCTTACTGGTAAAACTCATTAATAAATAAATAAATAAATAAATGCAAAGTGACAGTACATAAAAAGAGCAAAACAGAGCAGGGAAATATCAGTGTGTGCAACAGGTGGAACAGGACTGTGGTGGTGAGGATGCCTGTGAAAACAAAACTGGGACACAGAAATGGGGCAGGGGATGAATGTAAAAGGTAGGGGTGGCCTCCAAACTCAAGCTCTCCATCCACCGTGGGTGCCTGGCCTCTGGACCCCTGTAGGAAGGTGTTGCAGGCCATGAGGAGGGTAAGGGTGATATCTGTTGGATGAGGTCACCATGGGCCTTGCATGCCCTCATCTCTGGCTGGATGATGGAATGTCCAAGTCACACCCAGGGGTTCAGTGATTGCCCAAGGATGATAGTGCTGCTGGTGTGTTTTCTGACCCCAATCTGCCACTCCACTGGGTCAGTGAATGCCGTGGGGTTACCCTAACTCACATTGTATGGCTGATTGCAACTCTATGGCAAACAGCCAAAAGTCAGAAGGAGTCTGCCTCTGGGTACAGTGTCCTGTGTGACATTATGTGATGTTTGGCATGGGTGCTGAGTGGAAAGTGTGTACACTTACACTACATCCAGCATGGGTGGCAAAGGTGGCAGGGCCCCAGTGGACATGTTGGCACAGACAGTGTGGGGGACGCTGATGGCTACCCATGTCCAACCATTCTTCAGGGTGGGTGGTGTGGGAGGTGGAGGATATGGAGGCAACCCCAGTGGTGTTGGTGGTGGTGGTGGAGGTGGTGGTTGTCCCCTGGGACATTGCTGTCCATGACAACACAGTACCATTCCCAGGGGTGTGACTATCAGCAGGTGCATCTGTATTGTAGGGCACTATCAGCTGTACAGGGAGGTAATGCTCTTAGGGTTTGTGAGAACCCTTCCAGGCCAGCTACGGCCTCTAGGTATTGACATGTTGGTACATTTGTGTCCTTACTGTTATCCTCCATTTCCTTCACAAACAAGTCCAGTTGGTCCTCTTCCTCTGGCATCATCTCTGGGTGGTGCACCTTAGTGGATGGCCCAGCCTCCTCCTTTTCCCTGGATAATGTATCCTGCACTGTAGAGATAAGAGTGCACTGTCAGCTTGCTACCTCACTACCCCTCTGCCATATACTCCCTTGTGCCACGATCACATCAGTGCACACTCAGCTTATTACCCTCCTCAAGCTAGCATCCTCACCTTTCATACTGTCTGTCCCCCCTAAAGTTAGTAGAAGTCTTCTTTGTCACTCCCCCAAGGGATGCAGGCTCACACAGTCTCTTATTCTCCTACTCCTTTTAGCTTCCAGTGATATCCACCCAAACCCTGGTCCAGCACCTGCCCATCCACCAGTCAATGCCTGCACAGGCACAAATCCCCTCTCTATCAAATGGACTTAAAATCATCCACCTAAATATAATAAGTCTTGCCCTTAAAATCTCCCTTTTACAACCCTTAGTCCAGGACTACACCCCGGTATCATTGTGAGCACTGAGTCCTGGCTATCCAAATCCATTCCTGATCAGGCAATAGCTATCCCTGGCTTTACTTTATCTCGACAAGACAGGTCCGGTCAAGGTGGTAGGGTGGCTATTTTTACCTCCTTCACACTCCAAATCACTCCCTCCTTCACCACATCTGTCCAGTCATCTCACAAGGCTCTCCTTTTAAAAATCTCCTATCCCCACTCAGCCCCCATTTTTAATGCAGGAGTTTACTGTCGCCCTGGGCAGCCACACTCCAATGTCACTGACTTGCTTTCTAAGCTATCATCGCTAGTCTGCGGTGGTGAACTATTCATCTTGGGTGACCTAAATCTAAACTGGCTGGCCCCATCACTGGCTAACACCCACTCCACCATCGAAGCCTTAAACCTACATCAGCTGATCCAGGAGCCTACTCGTCTCAACCTTAAAACACTAAACCACTCCCTGCTGGACCTGGTTCTCACCTCCCATCCACACTGTGTAGTGGCCTCGGGGCTTCTTCCTGACTCTATGATTGACCATCACATGACATTCACAGTGTGGAAAATACATAGGCCCAAATTCCCTGCTAAAATTATTCTCACTCATCCCTTTGCATCTCTCGACCTGCAATCCTTGCTTCATGACATTACACAAACTGACTGGTCCACCCTAACCATAACAGATTCTGTGGACAATGCCCTTGCTTACTTCACCTCTAAGTTTCTGCAGGTTTGGAACTCCCATGCCCTACCCCGCAAAACCAGGGTTCATGGTGGTCACCTCCTCTGAGTCACCCCTGAGCTCCTAGCCTGCCAATGTGCTCGTGACCTGGCTTGGTGCAAAGCCAAAGCCTCCAACTGCCTCAGAGATCACCAACGCTACCAGGAATTGCAGAATGGTTGTACCAAAGCAATCCACCTTGCTAAAGCAGAGCACTTCAAATCCAACTTCCAAACCAATACAAACAGCCCATCTAAATTCTGGAAGGTCGTTCACTCCCTCTTCTCGTCTTCCACCCCCACCCCCTCCCTCAGGTCCAATCATTCTCTTCTCTCTCTGAACCTATCGATATTGCTGATTGCTTCAACTCCCACTTCACCACCTGTGCCTCTTCTCTACTATGTACCCTCCCTAGTACTTCCCCTGACCCACTGGCTCCCTTTTGCGCCCCTTCCACTGTCCCCCTTCCTATTCCTACTCCCCTTGCACCGATGCCTCCCCTTCCTCCCATCCCTTCCCCCCTCTGCTCCTCTGCCACATCCCCCTCTGTCGAATCCCTTGCACCGCCTCCCTCGTTCTCCTTCTCCCCAGTCACCCATGCTTTAACAATTCAGACCCTCCTGGCCCTCAACCCTACTAAAGGCTCCTCACCTGATGGCCTTTATCCCAGGCTCCTTCACATCTCTGCTCCTGGCATATCCTTCCCACTCTCCCTGTTATTTAACTTCTCCTTTACGACTGCCACTGTGCCCTCTGTCTGGAAACGTGCTGTTGTCCTCCCACTCCTGAAGGGTGGCGACTCTTTCTCCCCTGGTAATTATCATCCTATCTCCCTTCTGCCAACCTTAGCTAAACTACAGGAACACCTAGTACTCAAACAAATCTCTCTGTTTCTCTCTGACTCCGCTTTTTTCACCCCCTTCCAGTCTGGCTTCAGGAAATCCCACTCTACCACCACCTCACTCCTAAGATTAACAGATACAATCTCCTCAGGCTTTGACCAAGGGTATATTACCTCAGCTATCTTTGTAGACCTGGTCAAAGCCTTTGACACTGTTTCTCACCCCCTCATCCTTCACAGCCTTACAGCTGCTGGTCTATCCCCATCTGCTACAGGATGGTTCAGTGCCTACCTGTCCGGCAGGACGCAATCAATAAGTATTGCTGATGCTATCCCCCCCCGCCCATAACCACTGGAGTCCTGCAAGGATCTGTACTAGGCCCCATTCTGTTCTCCATATTTTTAAATGCCCTCCCCCTGGTTTGCACCTCATCTAGCATCCACATGTATGCAGATGATACAGTTTTGTTTACCTCTGGCAATACTGTTGTTGATGTTACTACCAGACTCCAGTCTGACTTCACCAAAGTCCATGTCTGGTTTAGTTCTCAGCTATTTCTAAATGCCAAGAAGACGGTCTCCATGTCCTTTGGCACAAGGCAGAGACATGCTAGGCTAACTCACCTCCCTTCCTTCCACACCCTTGATGGGACTGCTTTAGAGGACTCCTCCTCTTTCAGGTATCTCAGCATTTGCCTGGACAGACACCTTGACTTCTCTGTACATATCGATGCCATTCTGAAAAAACTAAGTCCTAAGCTTGGGGCACTTTACAGAAACTGCACCTGCATCCCGCTCGCCGCCAGGCGTGAGCTGGTACAGAAGATGATTATGCCCATTTTTGACTACTGTGACATGGTCTATGAGGCTGCCCCAAAGTCCCACCTATCCAGACTGGACTTTCTCTTTAACGCCTTCTGTCGTTTTGCACATGATGCCCCCTCCCGTACCCATCACTGTGATCTCTACCACTCTCTTAACCTTCTTCCCTTACACTCCAGGCGCACGCTTCATGGTGCCAAATTCATCTCTAAATTCTGGCTAGGCTCTCTCCCATCTTACTTCTACTCCCCTCTTGGCTCCTCTACCCTCTCCCTCTATTCCCTGAGATCCCATGCTGACACTCGCACCCTATTACTCCCCTGCAGAACCACTACCTTTGGTCAAAAAGCCTTCTCCTACCACCTTCCTAAAATGTGGAATGCTCTCCCTCCCTAAATCCATCACTCTTCCTCCCTCTATTCCCTTACCACTGCATTGCAAAACTACCTCACACCCTCTTGCACCTGCTCCTGACCCCCCTTCCTTATCTCTCTCCCTCTCTGCTCTTTCACTCCATCTCCCTCTCCCCCTCCCTTCCCCCACCATTTTGCACTTATTCTTATTGACCAGCTCTTAAATTGGGGTGACTGGTTCAAACTTGCTCACCATTCTGTATATTACGTTATTGCACTGTCTGCATTTACGCACTGTCAACCTTGTATCCTATGTACTGATTCTACTGTGTATGCGCTCCTAAAACCTGTTTGCACTGGAACTCTACAACTGCAACCCCCCTTTAGTATCTCAAGTGCCATGTTCCTGTTTTATAATCTGTATGTGTAATTACCCATATGTATGTATTCACCTGAAATTATACTCTATATATCTGTATATCTGTATTCTGTTTATCCCTTCCCCCTTTCCCCCAGGACATACCATGAGATGAGCATTAAGTTGCTCAGTGTAACTTTCCTGGTGAAACAATTCAATCAATAAATAAATAAAAAAAAGGTCACTCATTACACATTAGTCAAGTCCCAGTGATGTCATATGCATGCCCCAGTGGTCCAGTCTCTGTCACCCTTGGTCATCATACAACTGGTGACCAAAGCACAAACCACACCAAACCTATACTGGCCACACAGCTACACATTAATGTCAGCTCTTGCATGCGTAACAAAACCCACTAACAATGTATCCCAGACACGCTACACATGTGAACACCACCACCCACAATGAATGCCAAAACCCCACACACAGCAGGTCGTGTGCTGAGCACTCTACAAGAATGGACATCTAGTTACCAGATGGATGGCCGCCACTCATTTTTCTTGATATATTATTTTAAAGTAGTGGACAAGTAATTTCATCTTTACCAGCTGATTGGCACTGAAACAAACTTCCAAAGAGTACCAGAATTGCTACCCTTGTGATTCTTTTTCTGTCAGCTTTGTTGCGGTTTTCAATCTTGTTACTTGCAGTGAATTTTGAAAGTGTTCTGTGATTAACAGAATGACAGGCAACAAAGCGCCAGTGGGGAGGAGCTTGTACTTATGCTCTGGAGTGGAGAGATTGTGACTTATTGTATATAAGGAATATTTTAACTAATATACAGGCTGACATTAATGATCTAAAGCAAACAATGGCAAAAAATACAGCTGGCTAATAGACAGTATCAAGAAAGACTAGAAGTAAATGAATCAAGGCTGTCTGATACGATGTGGATGATTAAGGTGCAGGATGTTCAGAATATGCAAGCCAAACAAATTAACTATTTGTTAAATAATGTGGACAATCTTGAGAAGAGGGACAGGAGGAATAATTTAAGAATTGTGGGGGTGCCCAAAGGAGCAGAAGGGCAGAGTATGGTTCAGTTCTTACAGCAGTTTTTCATGGATTTACTTCAACACCAGTGGCAATGGCCACTGGAAATTGATCGTTTGCAGAGTTCTTTAACCCCAAAACCTCAATCTGGTGTCCAATCCTGTCCAGCGATTGTTAATTTTCTCAGATTCGGTGTTAAGGATGACATTCTAAGGATGGCTAGAGAGATAGAGGGACACAACTTCTGGACTCCCAATGCAGTGTTTTTCATCTAGTGATTCTTGAGATTTAATGCATGTCAGCTGGTCAGATAATGGTGGAGGTACCATGAGTTTAATTAAATAGAACAGCTATGACACTGATGGAAATTAAAATTCCCAATAGAATGTTTGATTCAAGACTGCACGAGCCTACTGGCAGCACAAAGAATTGTGAGTATGCTGATAGTGAGCTTGTGATGGATGGGGCCACCACAGGAATGTAAACAGACATGCACCTATGCTGCTGATGCAAAGGAATCGTCTATTCCTATATTAATTCACGGGAATTTGCATATGCCTTCTATGATGCTTTGCATAATTGGGGTATGTGCAATTTGTGTTTTCTTTAAAATTTGGCTGTAAGGCCAATATCCTCCAGGATAACCCATACTACAGTGCATTTGCTCAGGGATTCTTTTGTAGATCTATCCCTGTAGCTTTTCCCAGGAATATGGAAGTTAGCATCACCATTAGGTACAAAGCATTTGAGAGACCCTCTTGGTCTAATTCCCAGAGCAAATACAAATCCAGTCAAAAGAAATGCTATAGATGTTGCAGCAGAGACAAGCAAAGCTCTTCTACTGCAGTTACTACCCCTAGAGGGTCTGCTGCACCAACATCCAACAAACCATCTGTCATGATACAGGAAATGGATCCTGGACGTCCTTATCAAATTGGCTGTCTCATATGTTCCACACCTTGTATGGATATATGCCTTTTCCAGGTTTTCCTCAAAGCAAAAACAAGAGGTAGAGGATTCTGCATGGTGTTTGGACTGGTTTCTCCTGTATGTTTTTTCTTTGTCTCTAAATGCCCCAAGTCTAACGGTTGCTACAAAGATTGCTATGATTTGCCTTAGATGGGAGTTATGATTTTCATTCTTGAATGGTAAAGTTGACCCTCCCGGAATATTTATTTATTTAAAAGAGATTTACCAGAAAAGACATTCTGAGACATAAAGCTGATTTCCAGATGTGTCCTGGGGGAAGGGGGGAGGGATGAATACATAATCAGTTCAGAGTGAGAGGGGACCACTAGACAACTGGGATATCTACACAGCTCTGGGACAGGGAAATTGGAGGGTGGCACTGCACTAAACTACCTTGCTACTCATAGAAACATAGAAACATAGAAGTTGACGGCAGATAAGGACCTCAAGGCCCATCCAGTCTGCCCATTTCTTTTTCTACCTTATAAATGTGCCATCAGCCTTTGCTCTGTCAGTGACCTATCTATTCATAGTCATTTGTATTGCTCCCTTATGCCTATCCCATGCCTGTTTGAAGCCCTGCACTGTATTCATAGCCACCTTCTTGTGTAAGCTATTCCATGCATCTACCACCCTTTCTGTGAAAAGAATTTCCTCATTCCCCTTAATCGGCCTCCCTCTAATCTCATGCTGTGTCCTCTTGTCCTGCTATTTTCTTATATTTAAACATGTTAGACTCTTTCACCTTGTTTATGCCCTTAAGGTGTTTAAATGTCTCGATCATATCACCTCTCTCCCTCCTTTGCTCAAGGGTATACATATTGAGCTCCGTTAATCTGTCCTCATATGTCTTCTGATGCAGTCCCTGCACCATTTTGGTTGCCCTTCTCTGGACTGCCTCAATTTGGTTAATGTCCTTGTGAAGGTGTGGCCTCCAATACTGCACACAGTACTCCAGATGGGGCCTAACCAATGTCTTGTACAGAGGGATTATTACCTCCCTCTTACGACTTGTGATACCCCTACTAATACACCCTAACACCCCTAGCCTTACCTACTGCTTAGAGGTCTGCTTGGATGATTTTAGGTCATCAGTGATGATGATGCCCAAGTCTCTTTCTTCCTTTGTGACTGCTAGCAACTCCCTCCCAGCCTATAAGTGGCTTCAGGGTTTCTCTTCCCTATGTGCATGATTTTGCACTTCTTTGCATTAAATCCCAGTTGCCACTCTTCTGACCATTTGCTAGTTTATCCAGATCTCTTCTCATTCTGCCCACCCCATCTGGATCATCTACTCTGTTGCAGATCTTGGTGTCATCTGCAAACAGACAAGCCTTACCCTCTAGTTCATCTCTGAGGTCACTAATGAAGATGTTGAATAGGACTGGCCCCAGGACTGATCCCTGAGGTACCCACTTGTGACTTGCATCTCTTCTGACTGTATACCATTTACCACCACTCTCTGTTTTCTGCCAGTCAACCAGTTTGCCACCCAGTTGACCAACTCTGACCCACCCGAGCCTACCTAGCTTATTTATCAATCTTCTATGTGGAACAGTGTCAAAGCTTTGCTGAGGTCAAGGTGGCGACATCAACTGCTCCCCCTTGGTCCACCACTCTGGTTACCCAGTCAAAGAAATCTATGAGATTAGTTTGACAGGACCTTCCTTTTGTAAACCCATGCTGTCTTGGATCCTGTGCCCCTATGGATTCCAGGTGTTGCACTATCCTTTCCTTAAGGAGTGCCTCCATAATCTTGCCCACTACTGAGGTAAGACTGACTGGTCTGTAGTTCCCTGCCTCCTCCCTGCTACCACTCTTGTGGAGCGGGATCACATGAGCCCTTCTCCAGTCTTCTGGGACCTCTCCTGTGCTCAGAGACTCACTAAACAATTCTGCTAATGGCTCTGCTAGTTCCTCCTTTAGCTTCTTAAGTACCCTGGGATGTATGCCATCAGGTCCCATTGCCTTATCCACCCTGAGCTTAGCAAGCTCTTGTAGGACCCTTTCTTTTGTGAAGGGAGTAGTGCTCACCTCCCTCTCCCCCCTGTGTCCATGACTTTTGCAAATGTGCCCATAATGGGCATGCTGATGCCCTCTTAGTGCTTGAACTTTTCTGTACAGCTTTATTGTTTTTTCCACTAAGAAAACTCTTTGCAGATAATCCTATTTGTTCTTAAGAAGTGAAATTTTAAATTTAAAGATTAACTTGTTTCTTACTAAAACTGGTTCATGCTTTTAACCCTGACATATTGGATATCTAAGTGTTCTGCCGTTCTGACAATAAAAGTGTAAGGGTGTCGGGTAAGTATATTCCCCTTGCTATTGATTGTGTTTTTGTTAGTCTGTTGTCTGTAGTAAGTTTTCATGATACAAAATGATGTATAAATTAAAGTATAACTAGGATGTCAAGCAACTCCGATGAAGGGAAAATCTGAAACAGAATCAACTTGCACATGTGCATGGCTATGGTATGCACATTCCATCTTGCCCTATTGACAAGGCAGAACAAGATACCTGTCTGGAACTAAGTTTTGGACACTAATACCAACTGACTTGGTGAAAAAGTGGTATGCTCACTGATGGACTTCATGCAATAAAACAAACCTATAGAAAGCAGTAGGTGAAGAAAATGTGCTATGCTTCTTTGATGAATGTGTGCAGTGCAAGTGAACCACTGCCTTCAGGCTATGTGTTTGGAAATAGATTATTAAAATGTCAAGTCACACCATATCTGGTTAAGATTGCTCAGGAATAGGTCACCTGGCTTCTCTCTCAGAACAGTTCTCTTCCTTTTTTACATAGTCTGATTATTTTTTTCCCCTTCAACAGTAGGTGTTTGTAAGAAGGTTTCTTCTTTTTTTTTAAGTTTGTTTATCTCCAACTATGGAGAACTCCTTCCAGCGATCTCGGGGCTCCCAGCCTCTACCTCCTACCACCAAGCACCAGCTCCAGGTCTGAACCTCCGGAGGTAGGGGCCGCCCTATCCATCCAGGGTACTGCATCTTATAGGGCAAAGTGCCCAGCACACATGAGCCCGGCAGGAGAGAGAAGATGGCCCAGAGTTGGGAGTGTGGGCTGTGAAGGTCAAGGCACCTTCAGCTATCCCCAGAATTGGGGTATTCCTTTATTTTTCTCATTCCCCGGAGCTCAGACAGCGAGGCAACATAGTACCGTAGCTCCGCCCACCCCTTGCATATGCCACGCTGCTCAGTCCGCAAATCTCCATCCACCACCAGAGGTCACTCCATGAGTGAGCGTCTCCACACCCTCCGCTGGGAAGGGAGAGCAGTCCTCTGGATGCTCAATCTGAGCAGTTCTCCAGACACTCGATCTCTTCCCCCCCCCAATGACCCCTGATGACTCCTGGCTTATTCCCGAACACAGATCGCCGGCATGGCGCAAGGTATGGCATCCAGCACTTCATCCCTCAGCACCACTGGGTTGGGCAAGAAGATTTCTTCTTAGTCTGGTTGTTTTGTAATTTTGCCCACAGGGTAGCAGCACACTTCTATGGTTTACATTATTGTTAAACTTTTCATCATTCTTGCGCTTCACTGCCATTTTTTGACTCCAATAATACAATGGCAAAAAAATTCTATTTATCTGATTGATCGTTGGCTACTTAGGACAGCATGTTATCCCAGCACAACATCACTATAGCAGGGACTGAAACACATATGACCACATAACTTCAAAACAAAAAATATAGTATCACTCCCTCCCAAATCCTGCCTTAGCATCACCATTATTTCAACTGTCTCCCCCACGGACACACACCAAACACCCCCCTACTTTCCCCAACTGCACATGCTACTGCCAGTCATAAAAATAACAGAGAAAACACTATTTCACTTCAGATAAAGCCAACATTCTGATCGGCTTCAGTGTCAGAGCTAAACTGTTCTAACTGTCAGCACTAACCCGCTGTGCTCACTCTTCACTCTGAACACTATCAGCAACGTGTGTGCTTGTCAAAAGCACATCCTGTTCAAGTTATTGACTGCCACCTTTCACTTTCTGTCACAACATCTGGACAAATGTCTTCTCTTGGATCACAGCTAACTTTAGCGGTAGAATTTCACTGTTGAGTGAACATGAAAGAACAGTCCACACTAGTGAACTGTGACAAGCACAGGTGATGTGTAATGGGCAGGCAGACAGAGGAAAATCGTGACAAACTGTGGGTGAGACAGAATGGGGAGGGCGTACACAGAGGAAGGAAAACATTAAGAAAACTGGGAAGGAGGAGAATGGTGAGGGTGGGCAGAAAAACATTATCAAATAGTCACACAGATGTGGGGAGAGATGAGGCAGACATTATGCAGTAGCAGCACCATGTAGGAGGCAGTATATTGCAGCAGCACCACCTACTGCAAAATCAGATATGGTACATTCTTTTTTAACAAATATACATGCACATTTCAAAATTAAGTAAAACTCTAATTTGTTTTTTTTTTTTTTTATTTTCATGTGTAGAAATAAGGCATTGTATAATAGCAGTAATGTACTCCATGGGTCCATTGTGCTGGGATCATGTCACTTCTCGGGTTTTGAACACATGCGGAATATTAACCACCTGAGGCATGATGCTAGCCCAGCATGACACACACCACTGTCATGCATTATTGCTTAAAGAGCTCCTGACACAGCTGAGACAATTTCAAAAAAATGTAACATTCAGGTATAAATGTAGTTTATATATAAAATAAAGCATAGGTTGGGGTGCATAACGAGATTTTACACACACCCGAGTTGTGGGATGCTACATAAACCCAGAGGGCGTAGCCCGAGGGGTCTGTGAAGTATCCACAACAGGGTCTGTATAAATCAGTTTGACACTTTATCTATTTTTTATTTTATATAAATTGCTGCTTCCCTTTTTTGCCTCAGCAATTATATAAAATAAAGAGCTCTGTGTATCCTAAGGTCTGGAGCTGAGATTTTTGTATTTTAAAACTATTTTTTCCATTTCTGCAGGTCTTTGTGAGTTTCCAGAGTATAAGGGGGGAGAAAAGAAAAGGACTTACATGAGTTCTTGTGGCAGTTCTCTTTCTTAGTAACACATAAGCTGTGAGAAGTCTTGGCTGTTCGCTGCTTGCTGGTGAACATGCGCAGAGGAAGGGAAATCATACGCGTGTTTGCTGTTATAAATGCTCCTTTATAACAGCAAATTATGCCATGGTTTCCCTATGGGAAATACGCAGAACCAGTTATTATATTTCATGTGTCATTCTGTAATTGTCACCCTTATGCCTTTATTACTAAGGGTATGAACATGCATATATTATCTCTGTCCTTTTAGTTCTGGCTGCCTGCCTACATCTGAAATCATAACTCTATTTATGGCATCAAAATATGTTTTTGTGTCTAGTCTGGTGGTGCTGAGGGCTGAGGTGCCGAATGCCACATATTGCACCATGCAGGTGACCTGGGTTCAGGAACGAGTTCAGGCCATTGGGAGTCAGCAGAAAGGGAGAGGATTGAGCCTCCAGAGGATAGCTCTCCTTTCCTGGGTGGGAGAGGGGTTCAGGCATGGCACTTGACTGGCCTCTGGCGGAGGCCTGAGGCACAGCAAGTACCCTACCATACAAAGAAGGGGAAAGGCATGGCAGATGTTGGCAGTTATGCCTTGACATCAGGGGGCACATGCCATGCTCAGAACAGTGGAAAAATTGCTCCCTAGGCTCCTGGAAGATGGAGCACCTCAGTGCAAACCCAACAAGCCCACTTACCTGACCAGGTCCAGTGCCCCAACATTGGAAGTTGCTCAGGGGTGTACAGCCCCCCAACTCTGCCCCACTTGGTGGGCAATACAAGGCTGCATGGAGGGACTACCACGGGCTTCAGGTAAGGTGAGGCAGGGCATGCACAATTGGTGACTCCCAAGACAGTGGAGCTTAGGGGCAGGAGGAGTATAAACAGAGAGGGGAAAAAAAAACTTTGTTGCTGTGGAGATAAATATGATGCCATAAACAGGGGATTGTGATGCCATGTGTAGAGAAGCAACCAAAGTAGACATAGTCTAGGGGACAGGGATCTTGTTTCATGCAACTCTTTTCAGTATTATTTAATTACTGAAAATATACGAAGTAATGAAGAAAATTGGATGGAGCTGAATATAAATCTTACTTTTTTCAGTGTTCTCATAATGCTATTGGGGGCTTCTTAATAGCACCATGTTTAGTAATATTTCCTGAAAGCATTTCTTACATTAGTTGTACAAGAAATGCTCCAGAGATGGAATTGCATCGATTGTGCAATTTGGAGTCAACTGCACAAAAATTTCTGCAACTGAAGAAAATAGAAGCAACTATGCAATTTGTCGAAACTTGTTCAAGAATCACCATAAATGTGGAAAACATTGATGTAAAGAGCACAAGAATCAAAATGTGTAACAAAAAAATGGAGCATATGTAAAACCATTTTATAGCAGGCTCCTAAAACTGATGGACACCTCAAAGGCAGTAATCTGGCAAAAGCAGCAGAGGTCATTTTTGCCGCAAATATTATTTTGGCCTACTTGTATTCTAAGAATCTAGCACAATGATATTCCACCTTGATTTTCTTTTCATGAAGAAATGCAGTATGCCAGGAATTTGTGAGACAATCTAGAGTGTTTTACAGGGGAGATTCACCTTCTGGAACTCAGAAAAGCATCCCAGCATAAACCCTCAATTGACAAGTGACTTCTCCATCTAGAGTGGTAGGAACTGGTATTTCCGGATGAGGCAAGACATTTATCATACTGTATGTTGGGGATGTGAAGGATGCCCATCCTAACTTGGCATCTTTCCCAGAACTATCTGGGTAAGGTAGCACCCATCTGCTTGATTTTCTGGAATGCTTCCAAGGCAATAGTGATGCTACACACTCTCAAATACCAGTGATTGTGCAGATTCAGAAGATGAAGCAATGCATTGGAATGGATAGAGGAATCATACACTTTTCTTAACCCCATTTGTTGATTGTTCATATAATTTTATATGGGTAGATGAAAGCTACAGTTAATATGAGGGTCTGATTTTCCCATGCACCTTCTTGTGTCCTTAGCTCACAATACTGTTTCGTTCTTTGGGTATTATCTTGTGGATTTGCTAGAACTCAAGGCTAGTGCCTTTGTGGCCACCTTGGCAGTCAAGCTATTCTGCATCACTTAGATTTTGATATGTGGTTCAGATTTACAAGGGCTACAGTATCTTCTGAGTGATGTCATCATGGGTGATACAATTTTGGACTGCTGTTAAATGAAATCCTCTAAGCTGTTAGGAATAAGTGAAGTTCTCTGCCAAGTTCTAGGGGAGATCAAACTCAGCTTAATGTTTACAAGAACAGAATTGTTTGTCATAGCCATTCAACCCCCAAAACATTTAGTCCTCTTGAAGGTTTTAGACACCAATTAAACAAAATTAAGTTCTTGGACCTTAAAGCACAGCATGAATGTGGTTCTTGTCTCCCTAAAGGTTTTGAAGGAGCTGACTTCATAGGCAGTATTTTTGTATGTGCATGAATGTACCCATCAATGCTCACAACTCTTGAGCGGACAGCTTTATTGGTTTTGTGACAGTCTAGACCTAGGCCACTACAGATGCCAGTGTCTTGGAGATTTTTTCCACAGAGCTATGCAGTAGAGAACTTTTCCACATCTTCAGTTGTGCATTTTTTCCATATACCATTGCAACAGCAAAACCCCAATACTGAGAGAGTGTTCGTCAAAGGGAATTTTGCATGAACAGTGATTTCTCATTGACAGGAGGGCATGCACCTAACTCTACTGCACCCCCCCACAATGATGCACTAGTCGATGTCAGCATGTAGGGAGGTCATTGTCAGGATGCGTCTGTGTTGGGGAAGTCAGCAGGTCTGTATTGCTGTAGGTGTTGTCAGCAGGATTGCCGATGCTGCTGCTTAGTATAGCCCATTTTTCTTCAACAGACAGTATCAGCAGACCCTATGAAATGTTAAGAAGTAGACCAGACCCCAGGCCACCTGCTCACCACTGAAGCAATGGCATCAGATCCACCACAGGAAAAAGAAGTGAAGTTCAGCTCCATTTGCATCTTAGTCCATAAGATGTCCTAGTTATTCATGTTGAGCTAGTTAGCACCCAGTTTACTCAGGCTTCACTGTAGGTCTTACAAGGTTTGTAAATGGTTAACCTGTACAGTTCTGAGATAGCTATGTCTGATGAACTGCCCTAGTGCTCTATAAGTGAGGATCCAACTATCTGACTCTGGGAGAGCTGCAGCAGTTGCATCAGTTGGAGGGAGCCACCTGGTTGGCATATAGTACCTGAGATTTATCTAAGAGTTCCTTCCTCCAGAAGGCTAAATGACTACAAATGCCTCAGGAATCATCAGACCAATGATGTAGAAGGATGAGGTGCTGCTACATGCCTTAGCTCCCACATGCGCAGTTCCACTAAGTTGTATCAACAACAATGTTGTCAAACATCTTTACAACAACAGCATTTTGCCAATTGCAATCACATTGCCCTGCAAATGGACTGATAAACTGCAGTGCAATGAGATTTTTGTGATTGTTTACCTGTGGTATCACCCGGTGCACCCCCCCCATGGGGGCCTCTGCCCCTGCACCACCCAAAATTAATGATTACTAACTTCAAGAGGGGGCAGAATATGGAGAGAGCAACTTACAGTGAAGTCACTGTATCCATTCACAGCTGCAACAACATGTTTGACACTGTGGATGTCGAATGGGTTGTTGTTGATATAATGGACTCACTGTGGGGGGTTCATTGTTGTGATGTATATGCACATGCCAGTGACCTGAGTTTGAGAACAAGCTTGGGTCACTGAGGGTCTGCTACAGGGGTACTGAAGAAGGCATGTGCAGCCACCTGGCAGCTCTCCTCCCCTGGATCAGGGATGCAGGATGACCAAGCTCATTTTTTTTTTTAACCAGAAAAGACACACTAAGCTGAAGCTTGTTTACAGGTGTGACCTGGGTGCACATGGAAGTTAACTGACTTGTTCAGGTTCGCACAGTATGCAAGTAGGGGCTGGAGGATTCAAACCCAGGTCTCCAGGTTTGCTGCTCAGAGCCTTAAACCACTGCGCTACACTGCCTCCTTGAGTGCCACCAGGTGGATGGTCTGGTGCTAATACCAATGCTCAAGAGACTGGCATTACACAGGGTGGATGGAACAAGGCTGGCTGTTCTAGCACAGATGCACAACCATTTGCCGTATCCCAAGAGAGCAAAAATAGGAGGAAAATGGACTGTAGACTGGGTGTCAATGAAGTCCTTCCCAAGGTTTCAAGACTTGGCCTTCACAATCAGAAAATAAAGACTCTCAAATGATATGCACTTGTCTTGTTATATATAATTATTCATATGACATTTAACAGCATTGCATTTACTGTATTTTGGTTACAAAATAGTCACAACACTTAGAATTCAAGTATTTTCTGAACAGTCACTTTAAATAATTTTTTATATATGCAGTTTACTGGGTAAACATTTTCAGGAGCATCTTGTCCCTTCTTCAGACCCTGGTAGTAGTTTTATGTGCTCTGTTTTAGAAGAAAAATAAATAAAATTTAAGTAACCCAAAAATTTGTAATTGTTGTAATGATAGAGTAGTTCTAAAATTCTAAATTCAGGGGGAACGCACCTGTTATTTATTCTCTTTTAATTATTTCAAACTATTCATGATTTTCTGGCTCCTGGTAGCCTTCTAAACAGAAAAAGGTTTTTATTTCATCATTTGCTTCCTTATGTTAAGTTTCAACAAATATCAGCTTTAAAAAATAAATAACTAAATAAGTTTTTTACTTGCAATAGATCACTTTCTTTTAAGATTCATCCTAGGTCTAATATACCCGGGGATGGGGGGATAACCCTATAGACAAAAAATGTTTAAATTAAAAAAAACAGGTAACACCAAATAGTTCTCTCAAGTTTGATTTTTTCAGAACACTGCACTTTATTATTTATTTATTTATTAGAACATCAGTTTAACAACCTTTGAGCCAGAGGCTCATTTACAAAGGTACATCATCACAGTGAGGACAAAACAGTGCAAGAAACAAGCATCAAGGCAGACAAAAAATCTGAGAACATTTAGGAAGCAGCCAAAAAATACAGGCATTTGTCAAACACAGTATACAAACAGGCTTACATGTGCGCTTTACAGAGTAGACAATATACAGTAGTTACATGGAGATTGATTCAGTGGGCAGAATAAAGGTAAGGCTGGGTGGAAGACATCAGAAGAGGAGTGTGAGGAAGACTTAGTTTGTTTCATTAATCTGAATCCAATTAATTTTTTAAGAAGGATTCTTACCTTATTGCAAAGGTATATTTTTATGCAGTTTTTAGTTTCTGCATATAGCTGCAATGCCCATGGCTGTTATTTCTGTTTCCTATATTTTTACACCAGGGAAATCCTATAAATAAAAATGTTTATATTAAGGAACCAGGTTCCACTGAAATATCCTTTCAAACTGAATAATTTTTAATTTTTTTAAATGCTGCACCTAGTTTAAGTTCATTTTACTTACCAAAAGAAATGATTTTAGAGAAACTCTCTCCCAATGTCGCAAAAGATGCTTTTATGTAGTTACAAACCACAGTGAATTTCCAAAATACACCAAGCAGATGTTACTAGTACTTTAACTTAATATACTGCCACTTTTTTACAGAAGCTTTTTACTTTTAACAGCCATCATTATCCAGGATGCCAGAACTTGCAACCGCTCTCTTCTGGGTAAGTGTTAAAGAAGGAGGGGGCTGAGCCACCTGAAATCATGCTCCCAAGGGGGCATGCCAACATTTCGAGTAGTGATGTCCTGGGTGGTTCAGTCACTAAGGAAACCAAAGCTGTAGCATTGCACTGATCCCCCCTCAGTTTCTCTAATTTTACTTTTAAATTCTTTTACTATCATCATGGGATGAACCTTTAAGTAAAAGGTTTAAATCAGCTAATTCAAGGACACTGTTTGAACTGATTCTAGGGTCTATTGTAAATCGTGAGGTTCTACACTCCTATACTATGATGGAATCAAAACCAGAGATTTTCATGATTGTTACCAGATCCATTTTATTCCTGTAACTGTATTCATGTTTGTAATATGTTACGTCTTTTAAAATTAAAGGGAAAGGATGTTCCAGTTGTTGTACAATATTAAAATTACAATTTCATGAACCAACTTTTGTATAATAAATCTGCAACTGTAAAGAGACAGTTAGGAGCATTTAAAAAACCTAATACAAAAGGGAAAAATCCAGGGGATTAGTGGTAGAAGGAAATAGAGTAATGGGAAAGCTGTGGGGGGGGGGAGAAAAAAGCAACAGAAAAGAAAACTATCTATAGTGAAAGGCAATAGTGTGGATGAAAGGGGTGATTGTAGTAAAAAGGGGAGGGGAAAAATGAGGAATGAAGGGGATAATTTTGGGAGAAAACTGTGTGTAGTGAAAGGCAAGAGTGTGAATGGGAGGGGTCACTGTGTTAAGAGAGGGGAAGGGGAAGAAATAAGAATGAAGAGGAAGAAACTAGGATGAGAAAAATGAAGTAAAAAGGCTGTGGCAGTACAGAACATTTAAACTGACTGACAAGGGGGAGATCACCACATGGTCATAGTATTAAATCCTGTATTATAAGAATCTCCTTTTCAGCAATGACTTCTATATCACAACTAAGTAACATTATAAGTACCTTCACTGACCATCTAAACTTATGTCCTTTAACGAAAAGTTGTCCAAATTAAGTTTTCATTCAGTCCATAACATCTGTGATGTGTTCGCAAAGTATAAATGCACCAGGCTTCAGATTTAAGGAGCTGTGTTTCTCAATTTCCTCCTCTTTTGGGCTTAATGATTTTTTTCTATTCCCATAAATTTCAAACTTGAGATCAGATGTTTAAATTCAAGAAAAGGTCAAGCCAATGGTGATCTTTCATTGCCAGTTCTAGTGTTACTTTTGTGCTCAATGATTCTTGTTTTCAATGGCTGAGTGGTCTCTTCTATATAATACAGTGCACAGGGAGAAATACAATAAATAACATTATCAGTACTACATGTAATAAAATTTCTGATAGAAAAAATCTTATCTTGATATGTTCTTTAGTATTTTTTGTCTTTATAGCACTATTACAATGTGTACAGTTACCACAGCGAAAGAAACCAATAACATTTTTATTAACCAAGTACTCCCTATAGGTTCACTGGAGTAATGCTGCATTCTAACTAGTTCATTTTTTATAGATTTAGTTTTCCTGGCTGTTATCAATGTTTTTTCCCTGAAAATCACCTGACCTGTGCCTGCACTTTGTAAAATATTCCAATTCTTGGTTATTATCTTTTTAATTTTCCAATATTGTTCAGGATATTGTGTTGAGAAGGAAATGCTATCTTGTTTTTGTGTATCTTTAGGTTTGTTTTTTAAAACATCCATTCTACTCTGTTGTTGTACTCTTTATTCTGCTTTATGAATATTTACTCAGAAATAGAAATATTGGTTAGTACTGCTGAAAAACTTAACTTATTGTTTTATTGTTTGCCTAAAATACATAAGGACTTACAAAGAATTCCATGTAGACCAATAATTTCAGGAATAGATTCCGTTACCAAACCACTGTCTATTTTCTTAGATGTTCATTGTAAAACATTTCTAACTACTTTTCCATCATCTTTTTTCCAGCATATGTACAGGATTCTAAACACTGCATTCAAATATTAGAATAACTAAATCGGCAAGGGGTGGATGCAGATAGATGTATTCTAGCAACATTTGACATAAAAAGTCTGTACACAAGCATCCCTAACTCTGAAGGTTTAACAGCCTTGAAGTACTTTCTGGGTTTAAGACAAGAAAATATATCTGATAATGAATTCTTGGTGGATCTAGTAAGGTTTGTTCTACAGAACAGCTATTTCAGGTCTGAAGATAGGAATTTCCATCAAAAAACTAGAACAGCAATGGGAGCCACGATGGCCCCCACCTATGCCAATTTTTATATGACATATTTTGAACACTTGCACATTTTAAATCCAGAAAATGTTTATGAGGGTTCAATAATGTTATATAAGCATTTTATTGATGACATAATATTATTATGGCTAGATACAGATAAAAAACTGTTACAATTTGATAGTTATATTAATTTGTTGTACCCCCACTTACAGTTTACTCTAAATTATCATAAAACAGAGGTTCCTTTCCTGGATTTAAAAATAATGATTGAAAACAAGAGGTTTATCACTGATTTATATAGAAAACTGACGATAAAAATACCACACTACATGCTAAGCGCTTCCATCCACCCACTCTGAAGGCTAGTATTCCCTATAGTCAAATGCTACACATTAAAAGAAACACAGGCAATGATAAGAGACTGCAAAATAATTTGAAAGACTTAAAATATAGATTTTTACAACAGGATTATGATAAACAGATTTTGGACAAAACAGAACAAAGAGTACAACAACAGAGTACAATGGATCTTTTAAAAACAAACCTAAAGATACACAAAAATAAGATAGAATTTCCTTCTCAACACGATATTCTAAACAATATTGGAACATTAAAATTATTATAACAAACAATTGGAATACTTTACAAAGTACAGACACAGGTCAAGTGATTTTCAGGGAAAAACCATGGATAACAGCCAGGAAAACTAACTCTATAAAAAATGAACTAGTTAGAATGCAACATTACTCCAGACAACCTATAGGGACTACTTGGTTAAATAAAAATGTTATTGGTTTCTTTCGATGTGGTAACTATACATAGAAACATAGAAATACAGCCTTTGATGGCAGATAAGGACCGCTTGGCCCACCTAGTCTGTCCATTTCCCTACCTACAGGATAAGCCGCAGATCCTAGTTAACCAACAGCCTATTTCTTCCTACCACCCCACAAGAATTGCCTTATGTCTGTCCCATGTATTATTGAATTCTTCTACAGTTTTAGACCCCTCAAGCTCCTCAGAAAGGCTGTTCCATGCGTCCATCACCCTCTCTGTGAAAAAATACTTCCTCACATTTCCCCTGAACCGCCCCATCTTTAAATTGTGTCCCCTTGTTGTTGCACGTCTCTTTTTCTGAAAGATGGTACCCTCTTGGACTTTTTTGATTCCACTGAGATACCTAAAAGTTTCTATCATGTTCCACCTCTCCCTCCTTTCCTCAAGGGTATACAAATGATGCACCTTTAATCTCTCCTCATATGGCTTCTCTTGCAGACCCTGCACCATTTTAGTTGCCCTCCTCTGGACTGCCTCTATCCTGGCTATGTCCTTGCAGAGATGGGGTCTCAAGAACTAGACACAGCACTCCAGATGGGGTATACACATTGTAATAGTGCTATAAAGACAAAAAACATTAAAAGCACATATCAAGATAATATTTTTTTCTATCAGGAATTTTATTACATGTACTGTAGTACTGATAATGCTGTTTATTGTATTATTTGTCCCTGTGCATCATACTATATAGGAAAGACCACTCAACAATTGAAAACAAGGATCATTGAGCACAAAAGTTACATTAGACCTGGCAAAGAAAGATCACCATTTTCTCGACATTTTCTTGAATTTAAACATCCAATCTCAAGTTTGAAATTTATCGGAATAGAAAAAGTCATCAAGGCCAGAAGAGGAGGAAATTGTGAAACCCAGCTCCTTAAACGTGAAGCCTGGTGCACTTATACTTTAAGAACACATCAGACATTATGGACTGAATGAGAACTTCATTTGCACCAGTTTTCATTAAAGGACATAAGTTAAGATGGCCAGTGAAGATACTTATAATGTTATTTAGCTGTGATATAGAAGTTGTTGTTAAAAAGGATTTTCTTATAATACAAGATTTAATGCTATGACCATGTGGTGATTTTCCCCCTTGTCAGTCACTTTTAATTTTCTGTACTGCCACAGCCTTTCCACTTCATTTTTCTCATCCTAGTTTTTTTCTTTTCATTCCTTATTTATTCCCCTTCCCTCCTTTTTTAACACAGTCACTCCTCCCATTCACACTCTTGCCTTTCACTACACACAGTTCCCCCCAAATTATCCCCTTCATTCTTCATTTTCCCTCCCCCGTTATCACAGTCACCCCTCCCATTCACACTCTTGCCTTTCACTTTATAGTTTTCTTTTCTGTTGCTTCCTCCCACTTCCTACAGCTTTCCAATTCCTCTGTTTCCTTCTGCCACTGATCCCCTTGATGTTTTCCTTTTGTATTAGGTTTTTAAATACTCCCAACTGTCTCTTTACAGTTGCAGATTTATTATACAAAACTTGGTTCTTGAAATTTAAATTTTAATATTGTATTTCAACTGGGACATCCATTCCCTTTAATTTTAAAAGTAGTAACATATTACAAACAAGACTACTGCTACAGGCATAATATGGATCTGGTAACAATCATGAAAATCATAGGTTCTACTCCCATCATAGTATATAAGTGTAGAACCTCACTATTTACAATAGACCACAGCATCAGTTCAAACAATGTCCTTGAATTAGCTGATTTAAATATTTTACTTACAGGTTTATACCATGATGATAGTAAAAGAATTTAAAGGTAAAATTAAAGAAATTGAGGGGGGACCTGTGCGATGCTACAGTATTGGTTTCCTTAGTGACTGAGCTGCCCAGGACATCACTACTCATGACGTCAGCACACCCCCTCTGGAGCATGATTTCAGGTGGCTAAGCCCCCTCCTTCTCTAGCGCTCACCCAGAAGAGAGCGGATGCAAGTTTTGGCATCCTGGATAATGACAACTGTTAAAAGTAAAACGCCTCTTTAAAAAAGTTGCAGTATATTAAGTTAAAGTACTAGTAATGGCTGTTCATTGTATTTTAGAAATTTGCTGTGGTTTGCAACTACATAAAAGCATATTTTGTGCCACAGGGAGAGAGTTTCTCTAAAAGAATTGATTTTGGTGAGTAAAATGAACTCAGACTAGGTGCAGCATTTAAAAACATTAAAAATTATTAAGTTTGAAAGGATATTTCAGTGCAGCCTGGTTCCTTAATATAAACATTTTTATTTATAGGATTTATATGATGTAAAAATATAGGAAACAGAAATAATAGCCATAGGCATTTCGGTTATATGCCGAAACTAAAGACTGCATAAAAATATTGCTTGGCAATAAGGCAAGAATTCTTGTTAAAAATTTATTGGATTCAGTTTAGTGAATCAAACTAAGTGTAGTGTTCTGAAAAAATAGAACTTGAGAGAACTATTTTTAATTTTTTAAAGCTGATATTTGTTGAAAGTTAATATAAGGATGCAGATGATGAAATAAAAGCTTTTTTCTGTTTAGAAGGTTACCAGGAGCCAGAAAATCATGAATAGTTTGGAATTATAAAAAGAGAATAAATAACAGGTGTGTTCCCCCTGAATTTAGAATTTTAGAACTACTCTATCATTACAATAATTACAAATTTTTGGGTTACTTAAATTTTATTTATTTTTCTTCTAAAATAGGGCACGTAAAACTATTATCAGGGTCTGAAGAAGGGACAGGATGGTCCTGAAAATGTTTACTCAGTAAACTGCATATTTTAAAAAGACTGTTTAAAGTGCCTGTTTAGAAAATACTTGAATTCTAAGTGCTGTGATTATTTTGTAGCCAAAATACAGTAAATTCAATGCTGTTAAATGTCATATGAATAATTATGTATAACAAGACAAGTGTATATGGGTTGACAGTCTTTATTTTCTGATTGTCTTGAATTTCATTTCCACAAGTTAGAGACACTCCCCAAATATTCACATTTTAGAGAGTTCTAGTTTATTGGTTTTCACAATATTTATAAGTGAGAAAGGGAACATAGGTGAGAACTAGGTACTCCAAGAATATGCATGATTTGGTCTGCCAGAACACCAGAAAGAGGAAGGGGAAAGCAGGTTGGTGGCCAGTCATCATCACCCAGGGACTGGAATGATAGCCTACCCGGTCCCAGTCAAGGAGGAAAAAAAAAACTTTAGTAAAAGAAAAAGCATCAGGAATCATGGAAGCAGCCAATGATCAAATGCAACACAATGGATTATTCCCCATCTTATCTAAAGGGTTCTAAGGAAACAGTGAGTTTGTCAAGACATAGTATTATATACCATGTGACCAAGATGTGTGATGAAATGTGTTTTTGCTGAACTGTGAAACATTTATGGTGCCTCTGCATGCTCTTAATCCCTGTATCCATGCAGAAAGGTAGAGCTCATGGCCATCTAAGGGCTAATTTGTCCTGGGATCCTTGACTCCATGGGGACCAGCACTGGAAATGGTGAGGAATCAGAATCTACAGAAGCCGTGGTCACCCAGGATTTTGCTGCTCCTAGCCTATTCTGAAATATAAATGTTTCAGCCTTGAAAGTACCTCTAAGGAGGGAATAAGTATAGAGAACTGGATATGCAGGCAGTGCAGATCTGGGGCAAATGCCACCTGTCATAATACTGTGTGAAGGTGAATAATGGCTGACATCCACCAAGGGCTCAAGTGTTCCCTTGGGTTCCCTTGGGACACTTCCCTGATGGGCAGCTCAGGCCCCTGTGTACTTGGTGTGTAGGACCCTTGTGAGTGTTTCAACTTATGAGAGGCATTTGCTGCATTGGCCATGCCAGCTGCCTTTGTCCCTTTGTCTATTTGGAGACATAAAATACCTGTTACCCCATTGCAGGCTACATCAAAGTTAAAGTCCTACAAAGTTATTGGCTTGGTAAGCCAAATATGATGTTCTGCTTTTTGCTCTGTACCCATCAGGTTGCTTGCTGCCCCAAATAAATTATGAAAATTCAAACTGTTTGAGCAATCCATCTTCCTGTCCTTGCCTTCTGAATTCCTCATGGGGAATTATGGAATCAACAGAATGAACTTTTCTGTGCAAACACCAATATGCTTAACTTTAGTTTCTCTCATCTAATACACACAAGCTTTGTTAAATGAAATTGAAATATACATGGTAAAAATTGGCCCTATGCACCAATGGGTGGGTAATACATGCCGGAGATGTGGATCCTGCCCATGTAGCCCCACGCCTGTGGATAGGTGTGCACCTGCTGGGATTCACTACTGGCCACCACCTGTCCATATCCCCCCCCAGGTGTGCAGGACCACATAGAGTGGCAGGGGGAGACATAGAATACCCAGTCAGGCATCCAATTGGATGCTCACCCCAGGTCCCCAGTGGATCACTTGCACAGCTGGGCATGGGTTTGGGTGCATGAATTGCACCTGCAGACACCCAGACCCACACAGCAATGCCTGATCAGATTCTGGAACACTGGCAAAGCCCCCAGAGCATGGGGACCACCCCTAACACCCTCCCCACCTCAAGGCAACCCTGGTACAAGTGTAGTAAGGTGCCCCACATGCACAGACTGCACACAGGTGCACCTGCTACCCCACATAGATGACCCCAAACCCCATATCCCTGACCCTATGGAGATGTTCTGTGGTGCCCCCCGACAACCCCAAACCTGTACCTGCAGTAGTGGTTGCATGCACTGGACAGCCGGTGGAGCAGCCCTCTGCACAACTCCATGGCTGCCTGCCATATGCCATATGCAGGTACACATCTGTTGCATGTCCCTGAATAGGTCAGGGTGTGGAGGTGTGTGGAGGGCTGTGCCACTGCCCATGTGGCACACAGAACTGCTATTGCAGGTATGGGTTGGGGGTTGTTGGTGCAGGGAGGGGTTGGCTGTTCCTCACCGCATGCCATGCCAGCACATATAAGTGATGGGCCACTTCAACACACCAGTGCAGCTATGATGTGGGGGGGTCAGCATTGGGGGGTGTGGAACTCTCCATTGTGTGTGTGGTTTGCCAGGGGGGTACATGGTTGGGGACAGTCCAAACTGTGTCTGGAGGTACTGCATGCACCTCATGGGTTATTCTGCTCTTCAGTGTGCATGGGGGCTAGGTGCATGGGGCACTTAAGGCAGGGCTTTCTGTGGCATACCAGCCAACCCCCTACATGCTCCAGTGTGCAGCACTACTCACCATGGTGCATACTGCTTGCATGCCCCTGGCTCACCCCTGCCCATCCCCAGTGTGTTGCTGTTTGCATGGCCAGGGGATTGGGTGCATGGGTAGTCATATCAGATGACTTAAAGATAGGCAAGCAATGTGAGAAGGCAATAAGGAGGACTGGGGGTAAATTGTGATGCATAGGGAGAGGCATCACCAGTAGAAAACAAGAAGCTGTTATCCCTCTATGCCGACAGTTGGTGAGACCCCATCTGGAATACTGCATGCAGTTCTGGAGACCCCATCTCTGCAATGGCATAGACAGGATAGAGGCAGTCCAGAGCAGTGCAACTAAAATGGTGCAGGGTCTGCACCAGAAGCCATACGAAGAGAGACTAAAGGAGCTTAATATGTATACCCTCGAGGAAAAGAGTGAGGGGAGGACATGATAGAAACATTTAAGTACCTCAATGGAATCAATAAAGTCCAAGAGGGTTGCATCTTTCAGAAAAAGAGATGTGCAAGAACAAGGGGACACAATTTGATGATAGAGGGGGGATGGCTCAGGGGCAATGTGAGGAAGTATTTTTTCATAGAGTAGGTGATGGATGCATGGAACAGCCTTCCTGACGTGGTAGTGCGGTCAAAAACAGTTGGGGAATTCAAGAATGCATGGGACAGACATAAGGCAATTCTAGTGGGGGGCAGGACAAAGTAGACTGTTGGTTAAATAGGATCTGCATCTTATCCAACAGATAGGGAAATGGAAAGACCGGGTGGGCCAAAGCTATTCTTATCTGCCGTCAAAGTCTATGTTTCTATGCTAGCTGCAAGCCCCAGTTGTGAATGCCGTGCAATCACAAGTATGTGGCATTCCAACTTAGCTATGCCAACACACCTGGTTTACGTGGCGCATTGGCATAGTGCATAGGGACAAATAACAGCAGAAAAAGACCACGGTTTAATCCAGTCTGCTCATGAACCCTAACAAAACTGGGACCTACTGTCTACACAGGGTTCTTACTCACACTATCCACCCCCATTCTTCCTGCCCTACTGCTATCACCTTGACCAATCAGTAAGCCCTTCACTCTGTCCAAGCTATGCTTGAAACCATTGATAGTTTTGCTGCCCGCCATATCAGCTGGCAGATAGACAACCCTTTCTGTAAAGTAAAGCTTTCTGACTTCTCTCTTCAATCTCGCTCATCAGTTTCCACTTGTGCCAGCATGTTAGTGATGCTAATTTTGCAAAATAGTTCCTTTCAGTTTACCTTGTTTATTCCTTTCAGGAACTTAAAAGTCCTTAACCTGTTTCCCCTTCTCATGTCTGGCCTCCAGTGAGTATGTGTTCAGTGCCTTGAACTGATCTTCATAATATCTGCTCTACTTCCCATCAATCATTTTAGTCACCCTATGTTGCAATGTCTCTAGCCTGTTGTAACCATTCCTTAGGTGAGGACTCCAAAACTGGGCACAGTACTCTAGGTGGGGACTAACGAATGATCTATACAGAGGTAGTAATAACTCCTTCTTCCGGCTGTCAGTACACTGACACATCACAGCATTTTGTTTACCTTACTGTAAGCATTGTTATACTGGTTTGATTACTCCTTCCTAAAATGCACAACCCAATGGCAACTCAAAAAAGTTGTTGCCATTGGATTGTGCATTTGAGAAAGAGAAGTGTGCTGGGGAACAGCCCAGGTTCCAATTGTCTCAGTGGCACAGCTGGTTAGCACAACTGGAATGGGGGGCCTGAGTTCAAGACCCAGCTGAGACATTTATTTCTTTCTCACCTCTGCTTGTATGTGCTCTATAAATATGCACACCACACTCCTGTGTCACTGTTACAAAGTAAATACCTGTGTTGCCATTGGGTTCAGGGGCGGACTGGCTTGGTCACAGGCCAGGGTGCTACATAAGGAGGACAGGCCACCTTCACCTGAACTGTCAGATGCCTTCCTACATGAAACATAATTATCGAAGTGCAGGATGCAGCCAGACAACACTTTATTTGGGCAGAGCTACAGCAGATACACAAGGAGGAAAAGTGCCGCACATTTTTGATGGCTTTTATGATTGGGAGAGGTGGAGAGGTAGCAAAGATAGCATACAAACTAACAAGTCACTGTAAAATGGATAGCATTTCTTTTCGATCCATTGTGAAGACTGTTTCGTCTGAACAGTGGGATTGCATCACAACGTGCAATGCAATGCCGACTATTTAATACACTGCTTCCCTCTGTGCCTGTACTGTACAAGCCTCTTTTGAAGCTGCCCACTGTCTTCAAAGAGACATCTTACTATCAGCAATGGCACTCCAAGTTACCACCACCCTGTTCTTGAAATTGAAGAAGTGCTTATTGGCCTCCTTCTTAAAACCAGCCCTCCCCCCCAATCCAACTTTGACCCTTCTTGTTATGGTTGTCACTCAGCTTAAAGAGATCGTCCTCATCAGGACTAGAAATTATTTTTAAAAAGTGGTGTTTGACATGGAACACCATTACCAAAGATTAGGTATTCTGTTTTGAAAACTGGTGTACAAACCACATTTTTAGTATACCATGCCATCGCTGTTGTAAGGAGCATGCAGTTTTAAGTCTGTTTGCAGTAATGCCAAATAAAAAAACTTACAAAAGATAGGCTTTGAGTGTCTTTCTGGGAAGAGTGGAGGAAAAAAAAAAAAAATCACATGCAATAATCACTACACACAACAGTGTTACCTCGCCCCAGCAGTGTTGTACATGATTGTTAGATTGGGTGCCAGAACATCGCACATGCCTGTGTTCTACTTCTCCCAACAACCCCAGTCCCCAAATCAGAAACCCATAGAGGATTTTCAGCCTTAAAAAACTATATATTTTGTTACCAACATTTAATGACATCACCGGCCCGGTGGCACTGAGGGTTGAGGCGCTGGTCACTACACTTCGCGCCACGCCATGACCCTTGTTTGGGAACGAGCACAGGTTCCCGGGGGTCGGCTGGGAGGAGATGGATTGAGCGTCCGGAGGACTGCTCTCCATCTCCGGGTTGGGGGGATTTAGGCGGCCGGTGCTTTGCCTGACCCCTAGCAGAGGCTGGGGATCAACAGCACGCAGCCACAAAAGAGGGGAGGTGGGACGTGGCAGATGCTTGACTAGTGCCCACACAGGAGCGTGCGCGCACTCAGTCACTGGCGTCATTGCACTCCATGCCCGCCTGGGAAGAAAATCGAGGAAAAAATGGAGCCAGGCAGCACAACGTCGTTCCCCGGCGCCATTCCCGGAGAACGCCTCCCTGGCATGGACCCGTTCGGGTGGGTTGAATCACTCCCCACCACCCTGCCGCGAAGGGTAAGTCGCAGAGTGCGGAAGGGAGCGGGTCTCATGTCCGGGGATGGTGCCGGAGGAACGGCGGAGTGCTGGAGGGCCGGAGCTCCTGTGGAGAGAAATAACATCCTTAAAAAAAAAAAAAAAAACATTTAATGACATCAACTCTGATGTCTTTGGCTGCAAGGTAAAGGAGTCCAGAGCAGCACTGCATCATATGACCAGCTTGGTATGGCTCCACACTCCGTAGTGTGGAGTTGCACCATGGAGTCACATCATTCAGGTCAAAAGATGCGGTGCTGCTCCCGTGTCCTTTACCTTACAGCTGAAGATGCTGGAGTTGCTGTTATTAAATGTTGGCAACAAAATATATAGTTTTTGAGGCTCAAAGGCCTCTTGAAGTTTACACACCCCCTCGGGGTTAAATGCTACATAGCTTCTAACCCCGGGGGTGTGTGAAAACTTCTCATTACTCACACCAGGGGTCAAGATTAGCACCAGCCAATGAGCCAAATGCTGGTAGATCCTTTAACTAGCCCTGCAGGCTTGTACTGGACAAGGTTACATTTCAGTAAGGGAAAGGGAACATTGTTTAACCAGGAGTAGCACACCAAGCTGAAGTTTGTTTCCAGATGCAACCTGGGAGCACAAGGAAGTTAAGTGACTTGCTCAGGATCACACAGTATGCACCTAGGTGGCTGTGGGATTCAAACCCAGGTCTCCAGATCTGCAGCTCAGTTACTTAACCCACTGTGCTATACTGCCTCCAATAAACACATCAGCAGGGCCGGTGAAAAGGTCTGTGGGGCTAGTGGATTTTCCCAGTCAGTGGCCCTGCTGGCTAGTGGCTGCAAAACTTAATTTTAACCCTGACACCCTGACCCATACTTTATTCTATATATGAAATACCTCTAAGTGCATTCTATGCTTACTGGTGTAATGTTTTGCATGATTAGTTAAGTACTGCAAGTAAAAGGCTTGACCTTGATGTGGTAAAAAAATTACATCCATGTTGGATATCTCTTCTCATTTTAACCAAAGTTACAAAATGTGATAAAAACTAACTGGCAACAGGAGAATATAAATGTGTGCATTACAAGCAGGATAAAATGCAGAACTCAAGACCTGTGCTTTTATACTGTTACTCCCATTGCCACAGAGCTTCTTGTACCAGTGGGCCTGATAACATGGGATTGCAAATAAGACAAGCATACATCCCAAAAATGTAATAATTCTGATTCCTAATTGCGTGGGCACTCAACCCCATTTCTATGTCAGCTTAACAAGAGTTATACTGCTATATTGCTAATGGAGGAGACAATACAGGGAATGACATGACTGGATGCAGAATGCATCACATATTTGAGTGAAGCATGTAATCAGTATCCATGAATCTGGGCATTTCTTCCCTCTCTCCAGATATATAGATCTCCTCCCCCTCTACAGACCTATCAGTATCCATGAATCTGGGCACTTCCTCCCTCTGTCTCTCTTTAGATATATGATTCTCCTCCCCTGTCACAGACCCACCAGATCCTTTCTCTCAGTACTGTTTTAATAACAACCTTCACACCCTTTTACCATTTCTTTTCTTACCTCTGTACTTCCTGTATCTTTTTGTCTAGCTACCCCCATTCACCCTGATCACCAAAAGTGTTTCCTCTCCTCCCATCACTATTTTCTGACCAACATGTCCAGTGATCACTTGCTGGACCCAGCTCCTAAAGGATGTGTGCGGGTGCACAAAAGAGAAGAGAGGTCAACATAACTGATTTTCTTGGCACTGGCTCACACACATATAAAGGTCTTGCTGCCTGACCCAGAAGTCATATGCTCATAATACCCCTACTGAGTATTGGATCCTAATGTAGGAATCAATCAGTAATGTGAACCATTGAAAAGAAAGCCCATTGAGCTGATACTCCTTTACAATGGTGTTGCATTTAGAATGCATACATAATGAAGCCAATTTTCAGTTGACAGTACAATTACATATGTGTTAAATAAATTGTACACTCATGTGACATCTAAAATAAAATGAATCAGTGGTCATATAGACCCTGCTTGGGGGAGAGGAAGGGTGCAGGGACTCAGACTGTGGACTATTTCTAAAATCCTCCAAAAACCTTGAAAATTCAGGCAAAAATGTCTCTAGCCCCTGAATGAGGACATACTAACAGGCATAGAGGCAGGATTCAGTGTTAAAACAAACCTAATGCCCGGGATGGCTTTAGATCTATGGAAGATAGCCCCAGCAGGTCGACCTCTCTTACAAGCTCCCACGCGATCTACTAGGATACAGAAAGGGAGAATGAGCAGCTGTCGCACTCCCGATTCGAAACCCTGCTGAAAGAGATAAGAGAATGTCGTAAAGAGAATAAAATGGAATTTTGACGGTCGAGAAACACTTTCTACCATGGAAACAAGAGTAGGCTGGATTGAAGGCAGGGTAGTCAAGACAGAGGACAGTGCAGCTCAACTTTTGCAGATAGTACATTCCCTGGTGGTGTAGACAGGAGAGCCCCAGGCCAAATGCCTCAACCTTGAGGGAAGGTCTCATAGGGATAACCTGCATCTCTATGGACTGCCAGAAGGTATGGAAGTGGCACCAATGTCAGCTTTTCTTGAAAATCTACTTAAAGATGTTTTGGAGCTACTGGCCACCTACAACCTCCACATTGAAAGAGCACATCGCTCTCTACAAGCCAAACCATCAGACCCTAACGCATGTCTGCGATCGATTGTCTTCAAAGTTAGTTCCTAAAACACCAAAGAGGACATTTTGCGACATGCATGGGCTAAGAAAGATGTATCCTACCTTACACATTGGCTCTTTTTTGATCATGACTTCCCTCAGGAGATTCAGCAGCAATGCTTCAAGTACCTTCCTACTATCAGAGTACTAAAGGAAAAAGCAATTCGATTTCATACCCCCTACCCTGCCAGACTTCGGATCTTCTGGGAGGCTGATCCCAAAGTTTATTCCATAATTGAAGAAGCCACAGTAGCACTTAAAGAAAAACAGATTCAGATCCTTGATACTAGGAACCAAGGTGAGGGGTGTTGGGGGCAGCGGTGGCAGCATGCAACAGGGAGGAAATGCCTCGGTACCAAAATACGGCAACACTCCAAGGCTTTGAACTAGATTCAGCAACTCATCTCCAAAATGTGCGCAGTGGAAGACACACCAACCTGAAGGAACTCTGGAGAAACTTTCTGGTATTGAAACCATCCATTTTTGATCCCCCAGCCCCCGCTATTTGAACCTTCCAATAGCAGCTAAGTGAGAGTACTTTTATTGTAGACTTGGAGACCCATTTCCATTTCATGGAGGGGGACAGGCAGGGGGGAATCTGCAACTCAAATTCAGTCAAGCTGAACAATTCAAATGATGCCACCTGGTATTTGGGGCCTCTTTGTGCCCCCCCCCCGTACTGTTTCAGCACGTATGGACTCGCAGACACAACTATTAAAATACTGGGTTATTAACTGATTTCTGAATATAGACTGAATGTTAAACCCTTGGGGGAAATGAGGGAGGAACGTCATGATTTCTGGATCCTCCATAAATTAAATTATATTTTCCCCAACTTTAAATCGGGTGGCTTGGCTCCTCGTTTGCTATCACTGAGGTCATCCTTATCGCCCCTTTTTCTTTTGTGGGGTGTGGGAGATGGCTGAGGGAGCAAAGGAGGAGCCTTCCTTCAGGGGATTGTCATTCTTGACACGGTTGCATTCCACCTCTAACATTTTGATCAAAATAATTTTAGTTGGGGTGTGAATGCATGATTGACCTAGCATGCCAGCAGTGACGAACGGTACCTATTGGTACATACTGTATGGAGAACTTCTTCAACTATGTTCTGGAGGAGATCTTACAGAAATGGAAGCACATATCTCCTTGATCTTCTCATATCTGAGAGGACAAAGAGGCTGATTTTTTATATTAGCCTCCAGCGTTGGATGATCAATGTTTTTAAAGTTGGTTATTTTGTTCTCATGTATGTTATTGCCCAGTTGGCAAATTGTTTTGTGAAAAGATTTTTTGGGCAAGAACAATCTCATAATGAGGGCAATAAGTCTGACAACCATTTTGGACACTTGGGAAGGGACATATATCGACACAGTTGACACAGTCGACCATGGCATGCTTCTTTCCTCCCTATGTAAACTTGGTCTGGATCCTAACTCTTTGTGCTGGTTTGCCAACTACCTGAGATTGGAAACAGCAGGTTAAAGCTGAAGGTGATCTTTTACCACTTAAACCGCTACAGAGAGGTGTGCCTCAGGGGTCTATCCTTGGTCCCCTGTTGTTTGCGGTTTACATCAACAACATCGATGACAACATCAATAAGGCCAATATCCACTTGTTCGCTGGTGACACAGTATTTTGAGTTGTCCTACACCAGAAGCAGCCAGTGAAGTCCTCCAAACTGAATTTAACCTATTGCAATAGCAGCACATAAGCAAAAAGCTTTCACTTTATGCGAAAAAAAAACAAAAGCAATGTTCTTTTCCCCTTCCTCCTATGCGGAGAACCCTGCTTGCATTGGGGCTATCCCTCATATTACCACAGTATGTGCCAAAATTCAAATATCTGGGTGTATGGCTCGATCACAAACTCTCCTTCTCTAAACATCTCGAAGAACTACAGAAGAAACTAAGACAAAGACTAGGACTATTCTACAGAATTAACCACTTCCTTACTAAGGATGCCAAGCAGCGGTTGGTTCAAGCCACGTACCTTTCATTAATAGATTACGTGGACCTTCTCTATAGCCATTGTACTGCCTCTGACCTGACTAAGTTGGACACCCTATACCACAGAGCAATCAGGTTCATAATGAACCTTCCAATTTCTACACACCATTGCTCCTTGTACACCTCGGTGGGCTGGACTTCCCTTCGTTATAGGAGAAATAGAAATGCTGCTCTATGGGCTTTCAGAGCAGTTACCAACAAGCTCACCCTATACTTCTCTGATTGTATTCCCCTGAGTGTGATAGGTGCCTATGCTCTAAGAAGCTATTCCCTAATTGCCTTGCAGTTACCTAAGGTCAAATCTCGTTTCGGCAGAGCTGCCATATGTTTCTTGTTGCCTTCCTTATGGAACAATATGCAAAAAAACTTGAAGCTGAGCTGTCCTGTTAGCCTTAATATTTTCAAGTCACTCTATGACTGCTCTGTGAAGGAATTCTGCAAATGTTTTCCACATCGCTAGCTCACCTATTTTCAAGTTTCCCTCCTGCCCATCCTGCCTCCTGCCCTGCCTCTGCCCCTGCTTCTCTCTCCCTACCAAAATACCGGCTTCTCTGCCTCTCTTTAGCCATGGCCAAGTTCCACCCCCTTCCCTGAAGTATGCCAGTTAACTATTCCAACCCCGTAATTTTGTCCTAAGCTGGTTTCCCTCTTCTTGCCTTTCTCTCTCCTTTTAAGTAAACATTACAGCTGTACCCAGTTATGAGTCTCTGTTGTAAAGGCACTCTCTCTCAAATGTTGATGTACATGTGTATATTTTTCTTCTTTGTATAATATTGCATTATGTTTTACCATGTTACTGTACTATGATTTTTGTATGACCAGGTCCATCTTGCAAAGGAGCCCTGCTCAATGGTGCCCACATGGATAAATAAAGATGATTGCTTGATTGATATATTTTTGTTACATAATGGGGGGGTCACCATAATGGGATAATCCTTTAATTATAAATGACAACACAATCCTACACAATATGCACATATAACATGCATGGTATTTCCAATCCAATAAAGCATACTAAGTTGTTACAATACTTAAAACGGATGGGGGCAGATATTTTGCTTCTTCAGGAAACCCACCTTTCCCAATCTGAGCACAAAAAGTTTGACAAATGTGGAGTCGCCCATGTGGTGGCCTCCTCCTATAAGGGAGGTCGCCGTAGGGGTATGGCAGTATTGATTAGACAAGGAATTCCTTTTGACCTATAGGATCCAGTTGTTGATAAAGAGGGAGGGTATGTGATGGTCAAGGGTACCCTTAATGGTCAACATGTTACCTGGCATCAACCTACTTCTCCCCAGCCACAAATCTTTCCTTCTACAGATCCTTTTTTCTTCACTTGGCACAGTGGGTAGAGGGAGGGGTGATTTTTTTGGGGGGGAGGCCTTAACTTGAATATCTCAGTAAGGACAGGAAACCAGTGTCACAGTGGTAAAGCTACCAAAACTAGTAGAGAGGTGGGCAAACTACTTAATGAACTGGGATATGAGGATGCCTGGCAATATCTAAATGGATCCTCACCTAGGCATACCTTCTTCTCACAAGCTCATGGCACACACCCGTGCCTAGATTTTTTCCTCACATCTCGTGAATATCTGCAGACCATTCAAAAAATTTGGTCAGGAGGCCTTGTCCTTTCTGACCACTCCCATATTTTTATGAAAGTACAAATAGGTCAAATTAAGAAAAATATTTTCTGGAGACTAAACTTATCTCTCTTCAGAGATGAGGAAGTTAGGAAGCAGGTAGAGGAAATAATGAAACAAGCCATTCATGGCAATGACACAAAAGATAGCACACCTGCGATTCTGTGGGATACTATTAAAGCTATTCCGGGGGAGGTTAATAGGGATTTCAGCCCATAAGAAAAAATAAAGAGAAGCCACGGGAACTAATCTAGAATTACAAATTAAAGACCTGGAAAGCTTGCGGTGCCAATGGGTCAGTATAACCAGGAATAAGCAACTAGCTACACTTAAAAAAAGAACTTAACGATATACTAGACTATTCAGTCGAACAGAAACTGTCTTATTTAAGGCATAAATATTATGATGGGGACCTAGATTTTTAAGGCTACTTGCAGGTAGGCTATGAGCCCACCGAGCTACAGCGACAATTCTTAAAATTAGAGGCCAATCTAATGACTTGAGAAGTGCTTTATCCACCATATCCCAAGCTTTCTTGTCTTATTATACTCAATTGTACTCCCCAGGCCCCAGAGTCTCTGCACAGATGATCACTGGCTTCCCCTCTAAGCTCCATATGCCCACCCTTTCAGAACAACAACAATCTATATTAATTAAACTGGTGACAACCCAGGAGATTACAGCTGCAATTGGAACTCTGAAGATAGGGAAGTGCCCAGGATCTGACGGCCTCCTGGGAGAATTCTACAAAATATTCCTCGTGGTCCTAACACCCCTATTGAAAAGGCTATTCTCTTTTATTCCCATCAAGAATGGAAAAATTCCCCCTTCCTGGAATGAGGCTATAATTTCTGTTATACCCAAGGAAGGCAAGGATCCCACCCTATGCCATCATATAGACCCATTTCAGCCCTAAACACGGACTATAAAATATTTGCATCTATTCTAGCAAACTGATTAATACAATTTATTCCTAATACAATACATTTGGACCAATGTGGCTTTATTCCTGGTAGACAAGCTCAGGACCATTTTAGATGAACCATTTATCTTATTGAACACATTAAAACCCAGTCCCACCCTACCTTATTGTTAAGTCTAGATGCCGAAAGGTATTTGATATGGTATCATGGGATTTTCTACATGGGTTCCTTAACTCCTTTGGCTTCCGGGTACAATTTTCTGAGTTAATTTTTAAATTCTATGAAACACCTACAGCATATATCAGGTCTAATGGACACATTTCTGGAAGTTCTTCTTTATTTAGAGGTATGAGACAGGGATGTCCCTTATCCCCATTACTTTTCACTCTTTACATAGAAGGCCTAGCACAATATATTAGGAGCTCCATGGATATTACAGGAGTGAACTTAGCGGGCACAGAACACAAGTTAGCAATGCTTGCGGATGATATTTTAACATACTTAACTAGCCCAGAAACCTCAATGCCACATTTACTTAAAATAATTTGAGATTTTTCTGAGCTATCAGGATATTTCCTAAATGTTAACAAATCAGAAGCTCTGTCCTTTTGTTTCTAACCTTCCCTTGCTCTAAGAAATCAATTTAGGATCAAATGGGATCAACAGAAGTTAAAATATTTGGGGATAGTTATACCAGAAGACCTGACATGCCTCCAATCCTTCAATTACTCTCCATTACTAACAAAATTAAAACAAGACATGAGGAGATGGAGCCTCCATCCTATGTCCTTCTACTCTCGTATCCTTTCTTTAAAGATGAATGTACTCCCCAGGATGTCATACCTTTTCCAATGTGTCCTTTGTATAGTCTCACCTAAAGAATTACTATCATGGCAGAGAACTGTCCTCACTTTTCTCTGGAATAAGAAACCCAGGATTAAGCAACATAAACTATATCTCCCAAAAGAGATGGGCGAGGTGGGGCTACCCTAACTACTGGATAGCAGCACAAACAAGAATTGCACTGCTATGGGGGAATGATAATTACCATGCCCACTGGAAAAAAATAGACTTGTCAAGACAGTTGCCTTTCCTCCTACAGGCAGCCCTCTTTACCCATTCCTTAATACAAAAAAGCAGACAGTTAATACCCAGATCCACCACATCTGTAATAGAAGCGTGGCAAAGGAACTTTCACAGTAAAGCAGCCCAGTCCCATCTATGGAAATATCAGTGGTTTCTGTATTCATCGTTGTTATCCTCTGGCAAACATAGGAGCTGGTATGCCAGACAGGTGATCCTGGGTCTGTTTGCCCCATGACAGCTCCTTGTAGGAAATACAGTCCTAAGTTTCGAGGAAGGACAGAAGAGATATGGTTGGGCTACTGGAGAAAAGTTATATTATTTCCAGATGAGAAGTTATATTCATACACATCTTAAAAAACAAGAATCTAACATTCAAAATATGGGAAGACCCAACCTCATACATCCAAATATGGAAGTCCCTACAGGGTGAACAGGCCATTTCCAAGATACAAAGATATTTGACCCAATTGCTTGCCCATTACATAGAACTGGTTAAAACATGCTGGGAAAGGGAAATCAATACAACAATATACATAAAACACTGGTCTAAGGTTTGGCGGGGGGAGGGGGATGGTCCACTTCCTCAACTTGGAGAGAATGTTTGTTTGTTTGTTTGTTTGTTTATTCGCTTAACGGGTAAGCACACTGGAAACAAGTTCCTTTTACAGGTGCGACCCACACATGTGTCCGAATTAGGTTCTTCCTGTTTCCTGCCATAGTGGCATGCAGGACCCCAGGAGCCCCTTCAGAATGCTGGAGAGGATGTGGAGAGCAGCTAGCCACACATAGTCATATCTTTTATCTATGCCCCAAGCTAGATAAGTTTTGGTCCTCTCTCTCTCTCTCTCTCTCTCTCTCTCCCACAACATTACCCACCTACTGGACATCCAGAGCCCATTGACAGGGGTATAAGAAGAAGAATCAACATTTATATAGTGCTTTTCATACACAGTATCCCAAAGCTCTTTACAAGCAATGCTAGACTGGTAGTGAAGTGACCCAATGTGTGGCGGCAGCCATATCGCACATCACCCACACACAGCCTGGATAATTGCATGAACTGGTTTATGGGAAGGGGAATGTTGGCCAGGACACTGGGAATGCTCCCTGCTCCTTGCGTAGAGTGCCCTGGGTTATTTTACTTCCACCTGGACACCAACCAGGACAACACCAGGACAGAAGGAACCTCAATTTTATGTCTCATCTGAAGGACGGCACACCCCAGCAGTACAGCACTCCTCAATACTACACTCGGATGCAAGTCCAATCCCAGTGTGGGACGAGAACCCATGACCTTCTGGTCCAGAAGTGGATATGCTACCAACTGAGCCATGCTGACACCTAAACTGTCTCTTAGGTATTCCTCCAAGAGGAATGAAGGGAAGGGACACCCTATACCTATGGTCCATCCTCCTATGTGCTGCTTATAAAGTGATCACTAGGAGGTGGCTCCAACCCGAACCCCCAATGCTAATGGACTGGAAAGCATTACTTTTAAATATTCAACATAGTGAGTAGTTATCCTTTTCACTGCACAATAGAATGGAAAAATTTGTTTCCCAATGGACTAAGTGGCAACTTTACTCAAGTCAGATCTGACACTTAAGACATGAAGTGATTTTTTATGATATTAGTTAGGCTATTAAAGTAATAGTACCATCGCCAGAAGACTAAATTGGTCTTAATACAGGGTAAGGTTTTTGCTACCCCTCTGGTTTGATAAGGTTCATATAAGTGAAAGTACAGTAAAGTGTCCATGAAACTGACTTATAAAAGTGAGCTACTATGCCCGTGTTTTTTTTTTTTGCTTATGACATATCTTAACATACCAGCCACTTGCTTTTCAGAATGTAAATTGCTCATTGTTGATGTTTTTCCTTTTTATCGTTTCCTTGATTTCCAATCATCGATTTCAATAGCTGCATTATTTTTTATTATTTATATAATCATCCATTTAACTTTACAACCTGTGTAAACTGTACCTGAACAATGAATGTGTATTATGCTATACAGAGTTTTCATTTTTGAAAATAAAACAGAGTATAAAAAAATATACCAAGTCTCAACATTGGTGCTGTAACATAAAGCTTCCCATACACACTGCCTTTGAAAAATCCTTGATCTATTCATCTGACACTTGCATAATACACACCCACAGAACAGAAGGATTAACAGTAGATGCCACAGGCAGCCTACCAATAAATGGTGATCTAGGAAACAAAATTCAACAAAATACGTCTTCGCAAATGAAGAGCAAGGCAAAGACGTTTGAATAATAAACACCAGTATATTTTTACTTATTGCCACAAAAAAGCAGTTTCCAGGTAATCAGTAACCCTAGCACCTCGACTCCTCTATGAGTCTTCAAACTTCTTTGCCTTGCTCTTCATTTGTGCACCGTATTTTGCTGATTTGTTACTTATGTGGAGATTAGCCCTCTCCTATACGGAACAGCATCGGCCGGATTTGCAGCCGTGAGGTAATAGTGTTTCTAGCTGATCTAGGAAACCCTGCCTGCCTGGTCCCACAGCTGACACAGCATCCCCTGACTGACCCCCAGGCCCCAGCCCATTCGGTTCTTGAGTTCTGACTCCTACCTGCCAGCAGTGATCTTTCCTCCTGCCCCAGGCCTCAACGCATAGATTGCTCATCTCCAAATTGGACTGCTGGACTAATCCCCACCAAAACACCATCCCTTCCTCGATCATGGAGGTCGAACACCAGGAGGAAGATACAGTAGAGGGCGAGGTCTGGAGCATAAAGAATACTACATTAAAATTTATTTACATTCACTCTCATGGAATCCAGTAGGACTGGACCACAGCCTGCGCTGGTGACATTTTTTTCCCCATTTCATATGATTACCCTCTCCTGGCCAGCCTATTCCATAGCACCCCAGCTAGTACCATTTTGACTCCTAGCCAACCTGTGTGGTCCCTTCATATTACCGCCATCACCAGACAATCATAATCAGAACTGAAAAAGCCTTTAAGGGAAGGTCATCAGAGGAATAAAATAAATATATATTTCAAACATAAATTCATTTTACCTACATCAGGGCAGGCACGCACAAACTTAGCACACTCCAGTGCTCCTCAACAAATGACAGTCTTGTTTTAAGAATGCCAGCAGCTCAGTGTACCAATTGACACGCTCCCCTGACTCACCCACATGCATACTCGATGAAAAATTATTTAATATTTGCCGATGTCGATGGACGGTTGACTGGTGCAGCCCATGACCCCGCCAATAACAACTAGTGATAAGTAATGATCACAGAAAGAAACCGCGGTCAACACACATTCTCTGACTCCAGGTGCAGACTGCGGTGTAGTGATAATGAGAACAAACACTCGATCCGGACCTCCTTTCTCGATCTCCGCTCAAAAAATGGCACTTGGCACCAATCGAAATAACACCTTCTTCTCCTGGGCATGACGGGACAGTGAACAGCATACACGGCTAGCATCCCCAACCCCCACAGCTGATATCATTGGCTGCATTGTGGCTGGGGCTGGGAATAGAAGCAAGTGAACAGTTAATCGTAGCAGTGCTGCATTGGTGGGTGTCGGACTTCTTTTGGACTTCTATTCTGGCCCTGAAGTCTGAGACAGGCCCGCCCACCCCAGAAAAAAGCAAACTGAGTCTGGCAATGATGGCAATGGCAACTGATGTTACGCATAGAGAAAAAAAAAAAGGCAAGGCAGCTCACACAGGCCACATGCTGGAAGGCCAGGGACAGGCCAGGATGCAAATAGCATCCCAAGCACCACTACCAGTCTGCCCCTGATTGGGTTGTGCATTTGAGAAAGAGTAATGTGCTCGAGGACAGCCCAAGTTCCAGCTGTCTCAGTGATGCAGCTGTTTAGCACAATTAGAATAGTATCCCAGGTGGCCTAGGTTCAAGTCCCAGCTGAGGCACTTATTTCTTTTTCATCTCTGTTTATCTGTGTTCCATAAATATGCACACCACTATGTGACTGTTACAATGACAATTTTGCATGCAGACTTAGGTTTGTCCAAAACAGTGGAGTGCATGGTGGGGAAGGGTTTTATGTGGCACTGCTTTCTTTTGAAACCTTGTCTGGTTTGGTTTCAAAATCCACCGGCCAAGCATAAGTACACTTAAACACTTAATATTTGATTTGTATTGAAGGGTATCCAGTGATGCTGGTGACTGCAAATGAATGACTCTGTTATGAGTGACTCATTAGCAGCTCCTAACATGTGAGCTAACCTGTAAGTGTAGCGACGGAAAGGTACAGCAAGGGTAGGGATGAGCGAGGGAGGGTTGTGCTTGTGTAGAACAGTGACCAGAAGGGAAGGGATAGGGAAGAGGGTTTGAATGGTGCAGTGTGGCACGCTGCTGATCAGCTAACCTTGTGGTATGGTGGTGAGATTGACTAACTTTGGCATGGCAGGTACAAGATTCAGGGCTGGGGATGGGTAACATTTTGTGCTTTGGTTGGTATTTCTTTGGGGGGGAACTGTCTCCCCCTACTTGACATGCATCCCCCCAGCGTTGGTAATAGGGGCACAGCCCCTCACATATAGGTTGTTTTTAGATGTCGACTGTGGTGTCGCCGATAAGTGTACATCGCCATTTCACTTTTCAGTGATGTACACTCGCTGTGATGGCGATTGCTGTTTTGCGATCACTATCATGACATGTAACCATGTTGAACTAGTATGAAAAATTTTTGTTGCCGGAGAAAATGAAACAGTAGGTGTGAGAAAATGTGCAAAATATCCCATTTAACTGAATGGGGTGCAAACAACATAGAACATAGAAACATAGAATTTGACAGCAGATAAGGACCGCTTGGCCCACCCAGTCTGCCCATTTCCCTACCTACTGGATAAGCTGCAGATCCTAGTTAACCAGCAGCCTACTTCTTCCTACCCCCCCAGAATGGCCTTATGACTGTCCCATGCATGCTTGAATTCCACCACTGATTTTGACTCCACAACCTCCTCCGTTCCATGCATCCACAGCCCTCTCTGTGAAAAAATACTTCCTCAAATTACCTCTGAGGTGCCCCCCTCTATCTTCAAATTGTGCCCTTTTGTTCTTGTACACCTTTTTTTGAAAGATGCTACCCTCTTGGACTTTCTTGATTCCCTTGAGGTACTTGAACATTTCTATCATGTCCCACCTCTCCCTCCTTTCCTCAAGGCTATACATATTAAGATCCTTTCGTCTCTCTTCATATGTCTTCTGGTGCAGATCCTGCACCATTTTCATTGCCCTCCTCTGGACAGCTTCCATCCTGTCTATGACCTTGCTTCGATTGGGTCTCCAGAACTGCACACAGTACTCCAGATGGGGTCTCACCAGCTGTCTGTACAGAGGGATAATAACTTCCTGTTTTCTACTGGTGATGCCTCACCCTACGCATCCCAGTATCCCCCCAGCCCTCCTTGCTGCCCTCTCACATTGCTTGCCCACCTTTAGGTCATCTGATATGACTACCCCCAGGTCCCTTTCCATTTTTGTTGTTGTTAGTATCTCTCCCGCCATTGTGTACTCTTCCCCTGGGTTTTTGTTTCCCAGGAGCATTACTTTGCACTTCTTAGCATTGAATCTAAGCTGCCATACATTTGCCCATTCCTCTAACCTTGCCAAGTCCCTTCTCATCCTTTCCACCCCACCCTGTGCATCAACTCTGTCGCAGATCTTAATGTCATCTGCAAAGAGACATACTTTTCCTTCCAGACCCTCTGCAATGTCGCTTATAAAGACATTGAAGAGGACTGGTCCTAATACTGAACCCTGCGGTACCCCACTAGTAATCCTCCTTTCTTCTGAGTGGACTCCATTTACTGTTACTCTCTGTGTCCTATTCTCCAGCCAGTTCTTTACCCTGGATGTCATCTTGGGACCCACTCCCAGGCTGGCTAACTTGTATATTAATCTTTTGTGTGGGACTGTGTCAAATGCCTTGCTAAAGTCTAGGTAGGCCATGTCCACAGCCCCTCCCTGATCTACTATTTTGGTCACCCAGTCAAAGAAATCTATCAGATTCATCTGGCAATGTTTTGATTTATTTTATATCCATTAAACAATCCTGTGTTATGGAGCAAGAAAACAATGCAGAGTTTTGTTGAGGAAGAAATGACAGCTGTGATAAAGACAAGGTTATTTCTGACAAACAGTCATACCACTTCAGTTCAGCACTAAAACGCAAATGGTCAACTTTCTATGAGAACAATATGATAGATCTTAAACTAGTCTATCTAAACACAAACCAGATAGGTTAGTAACAAACTTGGAGTGAAAACAATTAGCTCTAAAGACTGCTGAGACTGGGAAGTGCAACGGCTTCTACAGTCAATTAGGGACTCAACTGCTGAAGTAACAGGCTAGACAAAAATGATGTCACCACTCTGCAGGCCTCATTGCTAGGGACATAAACATCTTCATTGTTTTCAGTTACTGTACAGCACATTAACAATGCTGATTTAAAGAAAACTGCAAAACCAAACAGCATGACATTTTCAGGAAACAATAATCTATGACACAGAGACTTGAGTTCAAGTGAATTCAAGCTTTTGTTAAGACAAGTCAAGATTATTAGCAGGAAATAACTCAATTGAGCATGCTCATTTACAATGAGGTCCTGACAAACAAATAGTACAAGATATACCACTGATAAAAAAAACATAGGATACAGTTAAAGAAATTGACTCTGTACACTGAAGACAAAAGTAACTCTAAGTAAACATAAAATTATAAGATTACATTGGTAAACATAATAACATGGTAGCACAAATCAAGTACAGGGTGTACAGTGGGATGGGTCCTTTCGATATTTAACCAAATCCTGGAAGTTGCGTTAGATACAATGAATTATGACATCATGCAGTTTGAGACAAGTGGAGACTTAGAGGATATTGATGCAAAAATCATAAGACTGCTGAAGGATGCATTATAGCAAGAGAAGAAAGGAGAATGTGATGGTAGGTGGATGAGTGAAGAGGCAAATTGGAGTGGTGAGGAGAGTGAAAGTATAGACATCTGTGAAGGAGGTTTGAGAAGGAGGTGAGTAAGCTCTGGTTTGTTTCCACTCGACTTACCTGTTGCATTCTCCTTGCCAAAAGAGCCCTTAAACCTAACAGATGTGTCAATGGTTCAAAAAAATATGGAACAATAGATTCATTTGATCTTTAAGCACGGCAAGGTTTATTTTTAGACATGATAACATGTCATAGTACTATCATCATCTGACTACAGTGAACCATTGACACATCTCTTAATTTTGAGGGGTTCTTTTGGCAAGGTGTATGGAACAGGTAAATCAGATGGAAACAAGCCAGACTTTAAACACTAAGATTAAGTTGTTGTAAATTTAAATAAACTATAAGATGACCATAGGCCATGTGAGTTGCATCTTCAATGGCATCTTCAAAAAAATTTGGTCTTTCCAGAACACATCTGGCAGGCCGGTGTACTCACCTGCAGCTTATCTCTTGGATTTTTGAATAATAACATATAATTTATATTTAAGTTTATGGTCTCACTTTTTTACCCTACCACTTTTTTTACCCATTTTTACCCCTTTTTACCTGGGCCTGGCAGTATAGCCTAGAGGTCAGAGTACCAAGCTGTGAATTAACTTGGTAGATACAGTGTACTGTGTGACTCTGAGCAAGTCACTTAATGACCCCAGTGCTCCTGGGTCATCTCTGAAAGCAGGCACTTGTGCCTACTGATCCTTACCCAGTTAGCAAAAAAGAATAAAAATAAAACATATTTTCCACAATGGCACATATGTACAAAAGCATGGAAAATGCACCCCGAAGCGTTGTAACCCTGGCATGAAGCTGCACACCTCGACTGTTTACACACTATACTCAAATTCACATGGATTGTGCTGGCCAAGTAGAGATATGGCCAATAGACTCATGCAGTGCAATGAGCAGGGACTGCTGGATGTTCCAAACATGTACGGGCCCACCCCTTGACACGACCATATATGGGGATGTGCACCACCCTGCATAGAAATAGCAAAGTGAATACTGTGATGGAGGAGGCTGTAAGAGCAGGAGAAGGAAAGAGCAGTACTGTGCTTGAGAAACATGGCCCTCTGCAAGAGTCCAAAGCACAGGGTGTGGGCATCCAGAGAGCCGTGGAGGTCACCTGGTGCATGGTGGCACCAGATCACAATGCTCAAATTTCACAGGCTGCCATGTGACAGCCAAGGTGTTGAGTATATAGGCATAGTATGCCATGCTGTATTGGATTGAGTCACTGAAGGCTGCCATGGAGGGTAATGCCTGCATGTGACTGGACATCCAGGCCATCACCAAGGCAGCCATTCCAGAGGCACAAACATTGGTGGCCATAAAATACAATTGGTGTGACCTCTGAACAGCTGTGAAGTGCAAGCTGGCAGCCATACAATGGATAGCGTGATAACTTGCTCACATCGGTGTCTGTCTTAACTCCCATCAAGGGAGTGGTGGCCAACACCCTAGATGATATCAGCCTGTAGTAAGAGGAAGAAGGCATGGACACATTGCCAGGTATGGAGTATAGGGCAGGGACATGAGGTATGATAAACAGGACACAACAGCACTACTAAAAGCCCTTTGTTGCACCCTGCAGAGTCTGAGACAGTACCCAACCCACTGGTGCTGAAAGCACCTGCTGCTGAGGAAGACACACAGGGTGAGGCAAACACAGACAGTGCAGGTATGTGTATCATACTGTGCCCAAAAGAACACAGATAACACATGGTGATGCACCAGCATGTAACACCAACATATACTCTCACCAACAGATACCACATAGGGGACTGAGGACAAAGCAGTGAAGATGGCCTCACACAAGGACACAGACACAGAAACCATGGTGGAGACACTTGAGGACATGCAGGACACAACCAGAGGGAGCCATCACACAGCCATTCCCAGCCCTGCACCACTACCACAAGAACAGCACATCTGGCCATCCAGTGGTGGCAGACAGGGCACTAAGGTCCAAGTGACATTACCCCACATGTCTGGCCAGGAAGTATGCCCTGTCAGCACATGTTCACTGCCTGGGGATACATGGGGGCCCCATGCCACCCCACAAGAACCATGTAATAGTGGGGATAAGGGTCACTGAGAATGGCTGTCTCGTTTGACACAGATGCCATCCACATATGCCATACAACATACATATTAGCTTGAGGAACGCCACCTGGAACATGACTGCCTGCAGGCCCAATGAGAGAACACTGAGTCCCTGAAATACCTAACTGTGGAGATGCAAGGGCTGTGGTGTAGCATTGACTGAATTGGTGGACATTCTGGAGTGGCAGGTTGAATACCTGCTAGCTGTGCACATCACACAATCCCAGTCCATCCCTGTGTCATGTACAGATGCATCCATTCCACCGGTGGCCACTAGTCCACCCCCCAGAACCATGGCAATGACAGATGCCCAAGTCCAGTCCACTGCCACCTATCACACTGGCCCTGCATCTTACATGGACATCCAACCAGCCAGCTCCCACAGCCCCCACCCCAAACACGTGCCACATATGGAAGTTGATGTACACCCTGGGTTCCATGGCATAACAGTGACACCTTTATGGCACAGAGTAAAAACAGTGCCAGATTATGGTCACTGACACAACCAACAAACTCTCTATTTGCCAGGGCTGTGCCCCATGCACACCGCCCCCTTTTGGGGGCTGTGCCCTCACACCTCCTTACTAAATATAGCAAAAGCAGGAGGGTCGGACCTCAAAGAGAGGGGTACAGGGAGTTCACTGATTGTGTCAGTCACCATAGTCTGGCACTGTTTTGAATCTGCACCATAAAGTAGTCACCATTGTGATGGTATATGGACACTCAGCACCCACCACCACAAGTTCCTAGAGGTGCCCATTGAGGGACATCCACAGCAAGTGATGGACGGACAGCCTGAGACATGGTCACATGGGGGAGTAAGGTGACTGCCAAGATAAGGCATTTGTGCACACGGTCTTGTACATGCCTCAGTAAATTGAAGTCTAGTAGGAGGTGGGCCATGGCGGCAGCAGCATGGAACATACTAATGAACATATTAAGGGAATCGAGGAGCAAGGGAGCTAAAAGCTCACAGGTGCTTCTATACCAACCAATTACTAAACTAGTAGTATGTAAGCTGCCCATGTGTCAGCAAAAAAGAATCAAGTCATTTTTTAAACTTATGTTTTGACGTACTAATAACAACATTTATTGGCAATGTATTCCTAGGATGTATAACCCGAAATGTAAAGAAAAATGTCCTATTATTACAGTGAAAATGTTTACCAGCCAACTGTAATGGATGCCCTCTAATGTCATATGTATTTGATTTAAATGCTAAACCTAATTCGGTGATCAGATAGGGGTCATTTATAATATCGAATAGAAACAATGGAGCACCTCTTAATCAGCGTGACTCTAATGACATTAAATTCAGAGAATCTAATCTACTACTGTATGAACTAGTCAGCAACCCCTGCAATTGTTTCATTAATTTTCTTTGCACTTTTTCAAGTTGAGTATGATTACGCTTCTTGTAAGGACCCCATAACTGAGAAGCGTATTCTAAATGGGATCTGTTGTGAGGGACATAGCACAGACAGTCCCTGACTGGCCCACAAAGTTACCTAGAATGGTCTATGTGGTCCCCCTTATGTGAGTTATTTGACCAATGTTTAAGCACTGGGACACCTGTGGTGTACATACAAACATGGACATGGATAGTAATGCTGAACACCCACAGGAATAAACACACAGCCCCCCAGTGGGAACTCAGGATGTACTAGACTCATCATTGTGCCACTATGGTGATATCTCTGTCTATGGAATGCACTCTACACAAGGGCAGGGTGTGCCAGACAGCTGGACAGTGTCTCAGGACCACGGCCCCTACATGTTGTCCCCCTCCTCATTGCCTGTGGGACAACACACTGTTGGTGTGGTGGGAGTAGTCATTTGTGTATGGCCATGTTATGCAGCATTCCGCATGTAGTAATCACTCTGCCGGCCTTCCCAGGGGTCTGAATCATCACACCACTGGTGTGATCCAGGTACCAGAACCTCATCTTGAGCACACCAGTAGTCTTCTCAATCACATGATGGATCTTCCTGTGAGCCTTGTTGTATGCCTACTCCTATTCACAGGAATGGCATCATCAGGTATAGCCATAGTGGATATCTGCTGTCACCTGGGAAGTGGGAAAAGAACAGACGTGTTCACATGCTGCAGCACTGTGCCCATCTATGTCATATTTGGTGCAAATCCATACTCATTTAGCAGCTATCCATTGACTGAACCATGTGCCACAAGGTGGGTACACAGCCTGAACCCCGTAGACTATGTAGGAGTCATGACAGAATCAAAGGTACTTGGCACACATATTTTTAATAATTCTACCCACATCACAAATAATCTTCCAATTGATGCTGTGGAATCTCTTTCTGTTCCTGTATGCTTCCTCATCCGTGATCAGTGCTAGAATTGCCACATGGGCAGAGTCCATCACCCCCTACTACATTGGGCATGCTGTGCATAGTATGAAATGCCTCCTTTGTGATACAGATATCAGCCATGGCAATGAGGAATGCTATGTGCTCATGCATATGCATGAGTAGGATGTCGATGATCTATTAAAGGGCCTTGGACCAGGACAACTGGCTGAAACCAGTGACGCCCCCAGCAACCCTCTGGAAGGACCCTATGGCATAGTATGATGGAGTACATGGCAACTTCATTTCCAAAGACATTGACCCTACCCTATGCGTCTTTGGTGCCATCTGCAGCTTGAGCATGTTGCACAGCCCTGTGATCATAGTGTAGTCCAGGTGGAACTGTTCCATGCAATGTGTATCACATAGTTGCCCAACACTCAGCCATGGCCTGAATATGTGGATCTCAGGGCATCATCTCATAGTAATTTCTCTCTCCAATTCAACCGCCATCAAGATAACATTCACCAGTATTCTGGGGCACATCCTAGTGGACGCCCATGGAGCCATAGTAATATGTGTACAGACTGAAACCCTCAATCAACACACAGCTCTGTCCTGTGTGCTGCTCAGGCAGCCACTGCTGCAAATCTCCCTTTAAATGGGTTGACATGGCACATTGGCAGGGTGATGCCACATAAGAGAGCATTAACAGGCATCATACACTATGGGTGTCATAAATGGCAGATGTGGCTGCACAGAGATGCAGGGCAGTGACTGCTCAGGTAGTGTGGTAGCATGCGGTGTACTCTTGCAAGATTTTCAGGGTGTTCTCCACTATGTATCAAGATCATCCAGATGAGGGGGGTGGATTGTAGCAGGTGATGGAGCCAGCTGATATAACTGGCAATACATAATGTATACCTTTCTGCTATGGGCCTGTCCATGTCTCCAAGGTCCTGTCCTACTGTAGTAACCGTGCTGTGTATACCCATACCATGGTGCACAGACTACAATGGCAGAATTGTGAACATGTCAACCCAGGGCAACCCTGTTTACTGGAACATCTGTGGTGTACTATCTGTTGTTCTTTTCATATGTCTCTGTATTATACTGCTATATCAGTAATGTGGTCTCCACAGGACTACCCTGGGCTTCCAGAGTGATTTGTGTTGCAGCACATCAAGCAGCCAGATGGGTGGTGTTGCTGATGATAGCCAGGGGAGGAGCAGGCCCCTGTACATCCTTTATTTGCTCTCTTGGTGCATGGGGTCCCAGGAAATGTGTTTCAAGGATGACGTGGGGGAGCCCACATCAAGGTTCTGCCTGGTAAGTTCCTTCTCAAGCTACAGCAGTAGACAGTCTTGGAAAATGTCCAGCAATGTCTGACTCCGTGCACTCTTGGCCACTGGGACCTCCCAATAGATGTCATACAAGTTCAGGTCACCCACCACCACTACTTGCCCCTTTGCTGCTTCTCTTAAGTTCCTGCACAAGTTTTCTGTCCATTTCCTGCCCTTACACTGTAGGCCTGTAGCTCACCCATGAATGCACTTTCCCGCCTGAGGCTTCTGTGAGTTACATCCATACTGAATCAGCCTCCCACTGCTACCCCCTAATACTTCCCTCCTCTTCACTTCAATGTTGTTCTTGACAAAATGGTCTGCACCATCCTTGGCAAAACGTACTAGTAATTTGAGACACCTGTAATGAACCTTTTCACTGTTAGTGACATTAAATGCTATACCAAATGTTACCATTGGTCAGTTTATAGTCACAGGTTTTAGGACCACCAGACACAGGCTCCACAATGTGTTCACCAGGAGGTAGTTCATTGATCGGATCATTAATGTTGGTAGCATTAGCTTACTGGTTTTCAGCATGTTTTCATCTTACCGATGCTGTATCATCACTGATGAAATACAAACCAGATACATTGTACTTGTCTATGAAAAGATACTGGATGAGTTCTTCCACATCTTTGACAATGGTTGTGTTCATCAACTTTGGTTACTGCTCAGCTTTACCCCACAAAGAATTTAAAAACAGCTTAAATATCAGTATATGTGCAGAGTTGGGTGCAATATTTTGGGCTTTTAAAACCCCCATCTTTACCATAATACTGTGTGGTTTATGCTCTACTTTCCACATCATTAGTGTACCAAAGTAGTATACGTGTATACTAACTGACAAAATGTGATTGATGGATGATTGATAGTTAATTGGCCCGCCCCTTTTTAACAGATGACATAATGCCTCCCCCCTTTTTGATTAATGGCAGATATGATGTAATGCCCTGTCTCTTCCACGTGTTCCAGAAATTACACAATGGCCCGGCCCCTTCTGTATCCCATATGCACCACAAATTAGGCAATGTCCTGCCCCTTCCGTATCCCATGTGCACCAGAAATTGCACAATGTCCCACTCCCTCCATGTGGGCACCTGATATGATGTAGCACCCCAACCCCTTTTCATGCCCATGTCCACCAGAAATGATGCAGCACCCCACCCCACCCCTTAAATGCTGTGATGCAGCTATGGGTGGAGCAAAGGCTGGCTTTTCTGGGCTAGCCAGTGACATGTTAGAAAGGTTATGCTGATAAAAGCATTTAGTGCTGTTCCACCATAGTTGGTTTATGTTTTGCTCCTGTGTGTGCAGATTGCCTGAGGAAAACAGTGGCATCGATGAACCTACCCTATCAACACCTGCTAGTGCCACATCAGTGAATTCTGTTATGACTGATTTGATCGAATCATTCATGAGACATGATTTGCATGATAACAATGAGTGTGTTAATATGGATGAACAGTAAGAAGTGCCAGATGTACCAAATGCTGAGAAATACCCTGATGAAAAGGCTGATGTGGGCATGACAGCAATTGAAATGCCACCTGAAAAAATTACCATGTTGGACCTGATAAAGGGTATTCTAATACAGCTACTGCAAGACTTGATGGCTCAGGACTTGAAGATAAACTGTGAGGGATGTACCACAGACCACCCCTCGCAGATAAGACATAGCTGTTTATATGAACCAGAGGAGGGGTACTAGGAGTGTGCTTTTCCAGAATTCTGTGAGAGATTATGCCCTCGACAGTTCAAGCTACTAGTCAAATCAACATCCTAGAAACTTGGGTACACAGCTTCCTATTTTGATACAATACAAGCAATAAATGACACTTTGTCAGAATTGAAAGAGATGCCATGCATTGCTAAGGGACTTGACACACTTAATGAACAATTGAGTGTAACACTATGGAGTGCTGTTGAAGAAGCAGTTTCATCAGGAAGTCGTAAAAAAATATTTTAAAAGTCCACTGCAAAAAAGGAAGCCCTGTGCCATATTATATGTACTTGTATGATATTCGTAGTTCTGACGAGGAATGCAGCACTGCATGGTGAGAGTTGATATGATGGGTAACCTGTGGAGTAATCACCAAGGAATGTTTGAAAAGCAGAAGATAGGAAATCTTCTACAGACTTTGATAACCAAGCAAATTTCAAAACCTGCTGCTCAAACTCCACGTAACCTGGAAAACTGTAAAAAAACTTCAATTTATACCAATTTTAATGAGTGACATTAAAAAAAGATGGAAACTGGTGTGAAATAATGAACATGAGCATGTGCCTAAACAATGATGTGTTAGAAACTGTTCAAAATGTGCTACCACTAATATTTGAAAAACTGGCTGTGGTTTCTCATGGCTGAGTATTAGTAGCTGTGGCCTACATTGTTGATATTTGTTGTTACAGTTTAAAATGTCAGAGACAGGAAGATGTTAGCAATGTGATACAAGCCTATCATTTTTAACCACAGTCTAAGTTGGTTTTAGCAAAAAGATGCCCTCTGAGTAACCTCTACATGTCTTTTTAATGCTGACTCAGCAAAAGGGCCCGGTCTGTTTAGCTGTAGGGGTGGTGGGCCATAAAATGTAGGATCAGTTGAAGATATCTTAAACCAATCTCAACAGAACAAAGGAGAGCAGATCATATACGATTCCTTCAAATACAATGTGCAAAATTAGTTTCCTTTAATTATACATGCCATCCAAAAATAGCTATTTACAGAGTTTAAGCTGTCATAAACATGCAGTTTATGGATGCAAGCATATCAGACCTGTTTTTTTTTTTCAGCCCTGGTGTTTTTTTCACAGTAAGAGAACTCCAAAGGTCAGATACAGGTCACTTAATCTGGACATAGTACAAATCTTTTTAATTTTACTAAAATAAATAAAAAACATAGAAACATAGACTATGACGGCAGATAAGGACCACTTGGCCCACCCAGTCTGCTCATTTCCCTACCTACTGGATAAGCTGCAGATTTTAGTTAACCAACAGTCTACTTCCTGCAACCCCCATTATAATTGCCTTTTGTCTGTCCTATGCATGTTTGAATTCCCCCACTGTTTTAGACTCAACGACCTCCTCAGAAAGGCTGTTCCATGTATCCACCACTTTCTCCGTCCGTGAAAAAAAGTTCTTCACATTAACCCTGAGCTGGCCCCCCTCTATCTTTAAATTGTGCCACCTTGTTTAGACACGTCTCTTTTTCTGAAAGATGCTACCATCCTGAACTTTGTTGATTCCCTTGAGGTACTTGAACATTTATATCGTGTCCCCCACCGTCCCTCCTTTCATCAAGAGTATACGTCTTAAGTTCTCAGTCTCTCTTCATATGGTTTCTGCTGCAGACCCTGCACCATTTTAGTTGCCTTCCTCTGGACTGCTTCCATCCTGTCTATTTCCTTGCATAGATGAGGTCTCCAAAACTGCACACAGTACTCCAGATGGGGTCTCACCAACTGTCCATATAGAGGGATAACCACTTCCCTTTTTCTACTTGTGATGCTCCTTTTTACGCATCTCAGTGTCCCCCTGGCTCTCCTTACCGACTTTTCACATTGTTTACCCACCTTTACGTAATCTGATGTGACTAGCATGTCAGCAAACCCATTATTGGTTTAAAATATAACCTTATTTTGTATATTTATGGAAAGTCTGGTATTATGCATATTCAAGACTATTTTGTATCTGAAAGAAATAAGTTTCAGAACAAAACCTCTTTTTTTTTTTTTTTTTTTTTTTTACACACACATTTAAAACAATGACCCCATTCATTTTAATGGAAAGATTTTTGAATAGTTGTTTCTGTTTCACATAATACATGTTAAAGCAGAAACCATCTATTAAAGGTTTTTTTTATCATCTCATAGCTTTATTTCACATTCTGTTGTGATGTACTTTTATTTTTTTATATTAGTCTTTGGTAAGAAGGTTAGGTTTATACTAGCCTTTGGCAACTGGGTGAGGTTTACCTAAACTATATTTCAGCTACCACTGGCCAAGACACTATTTTCAGTTAAAACTGTGTATGACAATACTTTTTTATGAAAAGCCTGAATATATGCATATTGAAGTTTATTTTGTATCTCAAATAAAAATGTTTCAGAGCTCCTTGTGTTTTAACTTATATCTAAACTACAGTATATTTCAGCTACTGCTGGCCAAGCCCCCCCCCAAAAAAAAAACAGAAGTATTTAAAAAATGCAATGATTACTAAACAGTGAGTCTTCTAGCCCCTTATTGGTCTATGTTACACTGGTTCTCGGTTTTTGCCCCTGTTTGGGGCATGTTTAGAGCATCACTTGTACCTCATAAAAGTCGGCACATTAGCTCAAAACTTCCTGTTTATAGCCAGTGAACCAGTGCCAGAAAGACTTTGAATAGTTTTAACTTTTTAAAAACTCTTGTGGCATAAATTTTAAAATGGCTACTTTGTTTGCAAAACAGTTTTTCAGATTGGCTTTCATGATCTTGTTTTAGAATCAGAAGCATCACTAGGAGATGGTGGTGGGTGCACTTAAAAAAAATAGATTAAATATTTTAAGTGGATAAAATTAAACTTATACTATAACATAGGTTTTTATAATGTAGGTTTGCCAGCCTTGTCTATGTCAAGTAATTGTCCTGCAGTATCACATATAGATTTACATGGTATGTCAAATTAAGTTTATCAAGCATGTTATTAGCATTTAAATGTTATAATTGTGTGTATAAGGGGGTAATTCCATAGTCATATTTTTTTGCCAGCGTTGCATACACTTGGGGTGGTGTATAGTAATGTATTTAGTTTAAAATGTTTTGCTGGTAATGTACAGAGAACCCTTTTTAGATGTGATTAGGACTAGCAAAGATGTTGTGCTTTACCTTTTGTGCATTTAAAACTATCACTATATACCGTATGCCAGGGTTTTAAGCCTCTAGCAAAGAGGCTTAGTTAAGGTCTGTACTTTGTAGAAAGATGTGGCAGCTAAAATATAAACTGCTAAAGTCAGCTCTTTAATATGTAACACTGTAAAAAACAAAATTAACAGCAGTATATGATTAGTGGTGACTTATAAATTGTTTTTATTTTTTGTAATAGGAACAGGGCAACCAGGACCGTCATGTACAGCTATACTGTTAATGAATGACGACAAAAAAAAAAGGTAAGCAGCAATTAGCCAAACATTTTGTACTACAGTAACGGAAGTGTTTGCAGTTTTTTTTTTTTTGCAGTGCAGGTTAATAATGGGCTGATGTGTTGAAGACTGTTAATTAGCTACAGTGTTGTTCTTGTTTTTGAATTTAGCATGCTTTCTTTTAAGAACAATAATATTATATAGCCACATGTTTTCACAACATACACTAAGAAGTTTTGCCATGCACCCCCCTTTATGTTTTTATAGTTTTAAATTCAGAGTGATTTAATGCAGCAACTTATTTAATATGCTGACGTTATGCATGGTTTTTATTGAGAGTACCAATTAACTAAAACAGATCAAAACACAATAAAGGAATGATTATCTGACACAAATGTACTTTATAATCAACCTGCAGAAAGACAGCACTATTATAATGCAATATACATTACAAGGGTTGTATAGTTATGTATTATATTTAATGTTTCCTAGATGGTCAATTTTAAGCCTCTACAAGCAGTATTTTCAAATCACGCAAGAGGCCACCACACACATTCAGGGTTATCCAGACAGAAAAGGAGTCTCCCTGACAAAACAAGACCCTTGCAGCCCTTAGTGCCTGCACCCACAACAGCAAACAGAAGGGGTGAGGGCTGTGTGAAAATTTCTTCAGCACCACCCCATGAATCTTTATGGTCAGACCAACTACCCTCCACAAAAAGAAATGAAAAACGTGAACACTATTGCCGTATAGGTGTCGGGGGTAAGCATTGTTGCAAACATAACAGTAAGCAAACACAGACACCTGTAGCATTATCTGTCATTGGGTTCAGTTCAGGTAGACAGCAGGAATCATAAAATATCATGTAAAACACCCTGAGGTGCTGTTTTATTGCCCGGTTTGTACAGATGGCATTTTTAGATGTAAACTTTTGTCAGGTTTCTATAAGAACAACAATAAAGAGTATGGGCTGGGAGTTTAGCTAGGAGACCTCTCACTAGAACACTGTAGTTTGACCTTACAGTACCCTCTAGAGACCAGGAACTGAACCTGTTGCAAGGTATGGTCACCCTGCCAATCCCCCCTGGGTTTCTGCAAGTTCCTCTGCAGTCTGGGTATCTGCCCACTCAGGCCTCTACAACTTCACCAGTCTGAGCCCTCTCCCTTTGGTAAATTCCAGGTGAGCAGCTTCTAGCATCCAGGTAGCCCAAACCTGACCTTTGGAGGTCCAGGGCCAATCCCAGGCCACAGTGATTCTTCTTTGCTTTTAGGCTTTATAGGACTTTCAACCTGAGCTCCACCTTAAGCTTGCCTCACCTTCACCTTTGGGTAACCAGGATCTCAGTAATTCAACACTGCATGTCTCTCTCACATTTGGCTGCTTATCTGGCTCCACACTGCTTCTCCCTGAGGTTCCTCTTTGCTCCTCATCCCAAAGTAAAACTAACTGTAGGTTGCCTGAGCATCCCTTATATGCAGCTCAGGTGTCACATGATTTATCAGTCGTGTTCTATTAAACAATTAAAGGAATACCAGATTTATAATTTACACAACTGCATTATTTTCAAAGACATATACAGGATACATATATGGGGCAATTGTTACACAATTCTAAACCCCTCACAAAAGCTTAAACACAAGAACATACAAACAAATATCCTTTTCAGAAATTTCATCCCTCTAAACTAATCACTTCCTGGCAGGACAAGACCCAAGACTTCCCTATATACCAATGCAATTAAGGCCCAGCCCTTCCCTAAGGGAACATCTTTCTAAAATGGCTGCAGCTGCTGAGATAGCAGCAGCAACAAAAACACAGTCCCAGGAGCTTCTAAACTCCCAGCTTCCAGGTACAAACAACCTTTAAAAAGCATAGATTCTTCTAGAGATGAACTCAACCTTTAACTGTTAGCCTGCATGTACTTTTATAGTTTATACACATCTATTTTTCTAAAGCTATCAAATGGTTCCTTATAATCATGTTTTGTTTCACAGAAATATAGTCTCAACTGTTTCCTAAAATCAGCAGCAGCCTGCAAACAGCAAACTATTTAGCACAGGTATATTTGCCTGGATTTACTGCTCAGCACTTTGTTACACTTGTTCGGGGGGAGGGGAATGCAGAACACAAACTAGATTGAAGACTACCCTGATAGTGGCTAGCTAGCAAGGCTCAAAGATAAACAAAATATAAAGTACAAGATACTTACATAGAGGAAGGAAAAAGTAACTACAACTTTATTTTACTTCCAGGGACTACTGCATGCTATACATATCCCTAATTCGGCATAATGGGGTAAACTTTGTTGAAGCTGAGCTGCTTTAACCATCACTACAGTTTTTCAACTGGGGTAGGGTCACCCACCCTATCACATTATCCAGTGCCCCTAATAGTGTATCTGCAGAGCTGCCACATATTAAATCACCTGCTGTGTGTGTGAACAAAGTTAGCCCTGTAATTAAACATTGAAAGCTTAACAACACAAAAAGTGACACCACATGAGCAAACGTCTACTGGTGGTACCCTTATATATACATATAGTTATAATTTAGAACAATTTTGCTTACCAGTGGTGGTTTCTTCACATGTGACACTACCCCCTGATTGCAAACTAACATTTTACATTTTTAACAACACATTTAAGGTGGCCAGCTTCACAGAAACAAAGCCATCATAATAAGAGAATTAAAACTGCAAATATACCTTTTGGCTGTTGTTTATATACCAGAAAATGGTGGGCACTCAAAAACTGATTAAAAATGTAGCCTGTAATGGGGCAAACATTTCAACTATACAAAATGACTGTGACAAAATGATTGATACAATTATACAATATGGGTGGGTCATTAGAAGCACTCGGTGTAATATAGTGAATCAGTATATTAGGTGCAGAATTAGAAAGGCTAAAAAATATTGGCTACCCATAAGAGAATGCAGCGGCATCAGACACCCCTGTGAAAACACAGGGCACCACTACATAACTTTGTGGTATCTGGGTCAGCCGCACCATGCTGTGTGTGTGATGGTTGTGTGAGTTTCACATTTCAGCAATCTCCTGAGTGTCAAAGTAGTGAATGTGAAACTGAGTGCTGTACTTATTTATTTGTTTAGTTAGTTTTTGTTGACCGGGTAAGTGCACTAGACAAATTCTGCCTATTTTCAGGCACAACCCAGGGGAGGGAGATACAGATGAATGCCAACTGACTTTGAACCAGATAAAGCTGTTGGTGGTATTTTAGTGAATGTGTAGGTGTGAACAATTTGCTTGGGGACAAAGTGATCATTCTGATGTGGACACAGACCTGCCAGACAGTGAATATTTTATCAGTCTTGCACAAAATAACAACCCTGAAGACATGCAGCTAGGGGTCAGTGCCACACCAAACCATGAAGAAGGTATTTGTAGTTAGGAGGGTCAGCAGTTAGTGGAAAATAGTCTAGCAGAGCCCAGCTATTTAGAATTAATAAATGAATATGAAGTACCCAGAAATAATTCCAATGGTGTTGAGTATCGCCAGCAGTTTCATTTTGCCAATCTAGACAGTATAACATCCATAGATCAATACTATTCTGCAATCCATACAGCTGTGCAGCAGTTATTGGACAGAATATGTCCTACTTTGGATAGTAATGATTTTGTACAGCTACACCTGAATTATGATAGTTTAAATGACCCCGTGTTTTCATTATGTAGAAAACCCCAAGAGTTAAATGCTGATGAGTTTTTATAGCATATTGCAAATTTATTAAACAGTAAGGTAAAGGTGTGTGCTAATGAGACTTTAATGTTAGTCGTTACTGTTGTGAGAAGAGTGCATGGGGAGCTTCCAGAGATGTAGAAGTGTTTTATTTAGTGATATTGTCAAACAGAAAGCAAGGCATCTAGTTAATTTAGTAAATCAAAATAATGCAATATGCTTCTCCATGAGCTTGGTGGCTTTGCTAACCCCTCAGCTAGTTGACTAACAGATATTAACAAAAGCTAGAGATGTGCAGAGCAGGGTAGGGCTGTCTGAACAAAGAATGGTAGACTTGAGCCATATACATCCTTCTGAGGCAGAGTTAGATGTGAACATCTTTATTTTTTATGAACAAAGCTGCTGCATGGCAAAGGTTTATTGCATCTCCTAATAACAGGGCAAAATCTGTTTTCATCCGGTTACACGAAAACCTTTATTATGGAATTAAAAATGTAAAAGGTTTGTTGCATCTCCTAATAACGGCAAAATCTGTATTCATCCTGCTACACGAAAACCATTGTCCCGGATTCCCCCCTTTTTCCCTCACAAAAGACAGAGACCATTGTTTGTTGTTGTGCTCAGACTGGCAATTAATTTATTTATATTCATAATCCAATATTCCATTTCCATTTCTTTTTATCATATTTCCAGAAATTTAATTTATTTCCAACCTTATCTCAATCTCTGATTATCCGTCCCCCAGGTGAAAACCCTGGTGCCTTTTGTTTCTCCTTTTCCGCTAGGTAACAGTGAAAACCAAGACCACTTTCTTCTTCCTGTTCTTCCTCTTCTTGTGTTGTTCCTTTTTTCTCCCCCCCCACCATCCACCTTTGGCAGTCCATAACCATATCATCACCTGCCATCCACCTTTGGCAGTCCAAACCATCCGACCAGACTTGTCTGTCATCCACCTTGACAGACCCACTATACAGTCCCTTTTTTGACTGTCTTTACCTCTTGCTCTGTCTAGTAGGGTGGGTGGGAGGAATCAAAAACTCCAGCAAAAAGTGGCTGAGGCCCCCTTGTGCTGTCCCTTGTGTACCTCCCTTCACCCCTCCCCTTCCTGTTACCTGTCCTTTGTTCTGGTCCCTAGCTCCTCCCCTTCCTTCCCCCTCCCCTTCTGAGCACTACAATTCCATGGCAGAGGGAAGGGGTGCACCAGGACAACCTGGTCTGCCCCTTAAGGGGCAAACTCCATTGTCCCGGATTCCCCCCTTTTTCCCTCACAAAAGACAGAGACCATTGTTTGTTGTTGTGCTCAGATTGGCAATTAATTTATTTATATTCATAATTAAATATTCCATTTCCATTTCTTTATTATCATATTTCCAGAAATTTCATTTATTTCCATCCACATCTCAATCTCTGATTATCCCTCCCCCAGGTGAAAACCTGTGTGCCTTCTGTTTCTCCTTTTCTGCTAGGTAACGGTGAAAACCGAGACCACTTTCTTCTTCCTCTTCTTGTTATTCCTTTTTTCTTCCCCCCCTTTTTCCCCACTAGCCAGTGTCCAGCTTGCGTTGGATGGCTGGCTTCCCCCCATACTTAGGGTATCACTCTCCCTTACCTTAGGGACGATCCTTTCTTCCTTTCTTCCCTTTTCCTTTTTTTTCAATATACCAGCTTTTTCCTGTTTTATCCATTGCTCTATGAAACCCACTGTTTCTGTGTTGAACATGTCTATGGCTAGGTCCGACAGGTGCACACCATCTGGCCTGTAGAAATCCTCCACCCATTATTCTACCCCCCCGCAATATCAACTGTCCCCCCATCTGCCTTATCAACGTCCCCACCCTTCTATTCATCTTTTTTCCTGCCCTCACTACTGCTCTGTGGCTGTGTTCCTGTCTCCATACCCTTCCTGGTATCATATCTGACCAGGCGAGGCTTACCTGAGGCCACCACTGTCATATTGCCACTAGGTCCATTTTTATCTGTAAGTATGTGTGTACCCATGGTCTGCTCACCAGGTCATTGCCCCCTAGATGTATAATGGTTAGGTCTGGACTGGGCCAATGTCCCTTGAGTTTCTTTCAAAGTGGGAAGGAGCTGTGCCCATCTCATCCCCCCCATGCCTTGCCATACCAACCTACACTGTCTTATATCCTGGTCCAGCTGCTTTCCCCCAGCTTTCTTCTCTACTCTCTTTCCAGCCTAGTAAATATAGGAATGGCCGCAGATCCAGACTTCCGTGATCCTCCCTCTACCTATGGGGTGCAAAGAAAAGTTATTAATTTACACAAACTCTTATTGCCCTCACTGTATTATCCCCCCCGCTTGTTTCTTTTCATTACCCCCCCACTCCCCCCTTTACCTGTGCTTCCCAGTAGGAGCACCTTTTTTTTTTTACTTCAGGGCTCTGATGTATCTCTTATAACTGTCTGACCACCAGCGCCCTTTTTCCAAAATACCCTTCACGGGTTCCCCAATTGCTGCCCACTGTGAGGCAGCCCAAATCCATAGGGAATGGGATGACTAATTAGCTGGGTCCTCCCCCCCTCCCCCAGAAATTGCATGCCCTTTTTCAGCACTGCTGTGTCTTGATAGTCGGTGACCCTTTTTCCATCACCATGTACAAATAGCTTTCCCGTCCTGGTCACCTGCTCTGCAGTGAAAACCTACAGAGCCTGAACTGGGCATATCGCAATCTCTGCTTGCCCTTTCAGTGTTACCATGCAGCCTTGCTCTTTTTGGTCTATTTTGTGACCTCCTTAGCTTGATGCGTATCTCTTTAACCCCCCAACTCACATAGCCCCATTCCAAACCTCCTTCCTTGTCATCTTTCCCATGGCCTACCACCTCACTCACTCTCATAGCCCCCACAAACATTGTCACTTAAATTGTGTGAAATAGCTGGGCCTCATCCTTTGATCTGTATATTACCGGGAGCACCTCTTTTAGCCTTATTAGCCACTGCTGCCCTATTGGCCTCCTATTATCACCTGGTCCACGTTTCAACCTGCCCCATCCCTGCATCATTCTCCTGATGAGCAGTGATTTTGTCAGGTCATCCCACCCTTTCAGGGTGCAGATGACACTAATCCCTGAAAGATAAACCCCCATTGTGGCATGGGAGGTCCCTTTCTGCCATTGTTCCATGGTGAACATTCCTAACTGCTCCTCTGTGAGTGGCCCACTTACCTCCATCTGGTGCTCTGCCCTGAATGTTTGAAACACTCTCCAGGCCCCATCGTAGGCCCTCAGAGTCTGAGGCACCCATAAGCTGTGAAAAAGCAGTTCTGCTCCTTCTTGCCAATGTCCCAGATGTTCGTTGATATGGGGGTTTTTTGTTTCTCCACTGCTGGTGCTAGCCTCCGGAAACGGTCCAGCTGCAGATGGGAAAGGCTGTCAGCCAGGGTAATGCCTACCCCTTCTATGTGTTTTGCTCTGAATGACATGTTTAGTAGCAAAGCCCTTAACACTAAACGTCATAATACCTGCATGACTGTATCCGACCTGGCCCCTCTGTTGTTGACTACATCCACCACTGCTCTATTGTCACACCTAAATGTCACTTTTTGATCCCATAATTACTCCCCTCGGACCAAGGTACATGTCCATATGGGCATGATCTCCAGTAGTGTTATATCTCTCACTTTTCCATCCCTCACCCAGCTGGCAAGCCATGGTTCTGTGAACCACCTGCCCCTCAGGTAACCCCCCCATGCCTAGCCCCCCCAGCAGCATCTGTGTAGAGGTCGAGGTCTGTGTTGTACAGTAACTCCTCTTGCCAGAAAGCACTCCCATTATACTCCTTAAGGAATTCTTCCCATATTCCCAAATCCTCCCTGACACCTTGTGCCAAGTCCACCCAGTGATGTGGTCTGGTGACCCCTGCAGTAGCCCTAGCTAACCTCCTTGTGAATGCCCATCCTGGTCTGATGGCCCTGCAGGTGATGTTCTGATGCCCCAGCACCTGCTGCACTAGTTTTAGTTGTACCCTTCTCCTGCTGGTGTGTACTTGAATAAGTTCCCTTAATTTTCTTACTTTTTTTGTCCAGTAATCTAAATATTTCATTCGGGGTTCTATCTTATTCCCCAGGAACTCCATCACCCTTTTGGGTCCTTCTGTTTTTTCTGGTGCCAGTGGAACCCCTAGCTCCTGGCACAACTCCTGAAACGTACCCAGCATATTTTGTGTCTCTCTTTTCCCCTCCCAATGAACAGAAAATCATCCAAATAATGGATGACCATCCTATATCCTGTTTTTTTCTTGGAATATCCACTGCAAACAGGTGCTGAATGCCTCAAACATCGCACATGCTATGGAACATCTCATTGGTGTTGCCTTGTCAAAATAATACTGCCCCCAATTTTAAAACACAATAGATCCCAGTCTTCTTTCCTAACTGGCAGCAGTCTGAAAGTGGACTCAAATGTCCGTCTTTGCCATCCATGCATCCTCTGTGGCCTGGATTAACTGGACTGCATCTCCTAGTGTCGCATATGTCACCCTACTATGCTCCTCGCTGATGAAATCATTCACCAAGTCTCCTTCCAGATAGGACAGGTGGTGGATCACCCTGTATTCCCCCTCTTGTTTCTTTGGTACCAAACCCAATGGTGAAATCCACATGTTCAGCAATGGGCGTGTGCTAAATGGGCCCTCTACCCTCTCTGCTACCTTTTATCTATCTTCTTTTTAAGCATCGCTTCCTTTCCTTTTACCGACCCCAGGTTGCTCACCTCTCTTGCTTGTATGAGTCCCCCACGCTGCAGAAAAAACCCTGTGTGAAAACCTTTTATGATCATATCCCACACGCTAATGTTTGGATATCCATCCAAACAGCCTGTCCATGCCCCCACGTTGATGGGGGTTCTGGCCATCCTAAACTGGTCCCTGTCATGCCCCCCATTACTCTTCCCCCGCCCCTCCCCCTTGTTTTGTGCAATGTTTCTTCTCTTAGTGAATCTGACCCCCCTACTCATGTTCACCCTACCCCTCCCTCCCCTGTTCCATGTCTGCCCTATAATCCCCTGACCTTCTCAAAAAAACTGTTGACCTGAACCTTGACCCCCATGCCCCTGTGCCCCCTGGGCCCATGTCGTTCTGCATCTACTTGCCGGGTGCCCCCCCACATTTGGAACAAACATGCTGGAAATGACATTAATGCTATGCGCAATAAGCCCTGTTGTAAGCCCAGCAACATAGCTGGGGCGTAGCCCCCATTTTTCCCCATTCACTTTCAGGTGTAGACTGATCTTTTACATAATCGGTCCATAAATCTAGCTGCTTGGTGTCCCATCTCATGTCCTTGAATGTTGCCATTCTCTGTCGAAAAAACTCTTCATAGTATAACCACCCCTACCCCGTCCTTTGCTTTTGCCCCTCGTATTATCAAGGAATAGGTGATGAGCGGGATGCCTAGCTCTGGCCTTTTTTCTAGTACAATGGCTGAGAAAGTGGCAAAACCTATGAACCACACATCCCAAGTCTTCCATTTTATGAACTTGTCATCCTCCTTCTTCCCTAAAAGCACTATCGCAGCTGCCATTTCGCTCTTATCTATGCCCTCTATTTCCTCATATTTGGCTGCCTCTTCCCGGCTCACCAAAGTGAATATATCCATATACTCCCCTTTCCATTTTTTTTCCTTTGTGGCCAATGGCACATGCTCACCTATCCTCATCCCATGTGCACCTATCTCCCTTATACCTTTCCCTTCCCTCTCTGTACACCCTTTATTTTTTCCTGGCACCTCCTTCTCTGCCCTAATCTCTGCCAAGGCTGATTCCATTCGCCCCATACCTCCTGTTCCCAGTGCCGACACAATTTGACCAATGTATTCTTTTAAACTGTCCCCCACTACACTGGATGTGTTACCTGTAACCTTGTCCAGGCCTTGCTGCCTGGAGTCCTCCAAGTGTCCCCTTGTTTCTCCCTACAGTTGAGGAGGAGGGTGAACTACCAGAGGCTGTGGGGGGAACACTGCATTCTGGGGATCTGGTCCAGGTTTGGCCAGGGAGATCCCACCTTGATTGGGGTGAGGTACTGGTGTCACCAAATCAACAGGCTGCAGAGGTACCGGATCCACCACCCCCTCAGGTCCCCCTACCAGCGGTGGCACCCTAGAGGGACTGTGTGGCCCTTCCACTGGTCATTTCCCTCTGCCACCTTTTCCTGGGACCGCTTTTCTCTTCTCTTCTCCCCGGGGTCTCCCTGGTTCTTCCCCCTTCACCAGTTCCCACATTCTGTTTGCTTTCTCTGCCAACTCAGTTATAGTCCTTTAAGCGTCTTCCTTTGATGGCCTGCTTTTTCTTGGTGCCATGTCCATTTTTTCCCTTGCTCTGTGAAAACAACTGTGGGAAAAGAGAACAGAATTAGTTGTATATATATCATTTTTGTAAAGCCTTCATGACACGCGCCCGCATGACCCATCACGCCCCCCTGTAAAGGGCTCCACCATGCTCAAACGTCACCAGGTCCCTTGGCTGCTCTCTGCCCTTTCCAGCGAGAATGACCCCCCCCTCTCGGCAGGCCTCTCACCCCCCGCTTTTGCCTCTTCACTGGCACTGAAAATGTATTATAAATAAGGAGTCAAGATGACTGCTCTTTCAGTCTTTCCCAAATCTCAGCAACATATCTCTATGTAAAGCCATTCAAAGACTCATAAAGCTAGCTGTCTAATACAACATACATTCAATTGTAAAGTATTTGAAAGTGTACATACACTAAGTTACAATTGTGTTGTGAAGCAATACTGTTACAGTGCCCCCTGATAAACCAACAGCACCAATGCACAACTGTCAATGCTATTTTGAATACTATTGCCTGATCATAGCTTTCAGATATCTTGGGTTACACAGATCTACCAAATCTACCGTAATAGTCAGAAAAAGATACCTAAGGGGGGGTTTGTGTTGATGCCGTAACAACTGCACAGTCATGCTTTTATTGGAAACCCCCTATAATGAAAAGAAACCAACAGAGAAAAAAGTAGATTAAAATGTATCTCTTTGGTTGCAGTCTAACAATTCACATGGTATGCAGTTGTTGTTTTATGACCACACATTTCAAAACACCTCCAACAGGCTTCTGCTCTGCAGCAAAACTGAGTGAGGATGAAAAATTGTTGTGTTTGTCATTCGCCCCGATAAGGTTGCAGCTCTGTGCAGTGGCTTTATGCACCCGGACACCAGCGACCAGCCTGCACAAAATGGGGTCGAGGCTTACTGCAACCACCACGTGGCGTGTGGTGTCCACTGTGTGGCCCAGGTCACCTCTTCTAATCCCACTGCTTTCACCTTAAAAACAGACCACCCGTGGCCCCACAGCACAGAACAAGCAAAAAACCTCCTCACTAACACCCCCACAGCACGTGTGATGTCACGTCGTTTGGTTCCAAGCCACCGCTCTCCCCCTTCTGCCCCCCGGGGCCTCTTCCTGTCCTGCCGCTTCTTTCTTTTAAACAAAAGGCCACCAATGGCCCGACAGCACCAGAAACAAAAGGAGCTTCATCACCAACTCCCCCATGCAGCGTTGACATCACGCCGAGTGGTCCCAGGTTGCTGCTCTCTCCCTTCTGCCCCGGGTCTCTTACGGCCCTCCTGCTTTTGCTGTTTAACAAGAAAAGGCCACCAATGTCCCAACAGTGCCAAAACCATAAGGCAGCTTCCTCACAAACCCCACCCACGTGGTGTGTGACATCACGCCGCATGGTTCTGGCTCTCCCCATTGCGCTCTCTCCCTTTCTGCCTCAGGGGCCTCTTACCTACCCCCAGGCCTACTTCCATTTTACCATTGCAGCACACTGCTCTGTCCCCTACTCCTAAATTGGCCACAGAAATGCTGCCACAGCCCAGAAAATGAGCGGAAAAACTTCTCCCCAGCCCCCACGTGGCATGTGACATCACACTGTGTGGTCCTGGATCACAGTCTCCCTCTTTTATCCCAAGGCCCCTTCCATGCCTTGTAGCGACTCCCAAACAACCCGCAGACCAAATAATGCAATCAAAAGTTCTAATGTTGGGGGAAAACTTTCACCCCAGCCACCACACAGTCATTTCATTCCTGGCTTTTTGCCCTATTTCAGCCCTCCTCTGGTGTGGGCCCCCATGCCTCCTAGCATGCCTGCCCTGTCCTTGTCATTTTTTTGATCCCATACCTTTAAACACAGCTATATCCAGCATTCCCTGTTCCAACCTGTATTTCAGCCTAATCTGTTTTTCCCTAATCTGTACAAACCATATTCCTCTACTGTATGCTGCCAACATTTTTTTATTTTGAACCAACTTCAAATCTTCTCCTACAAATCAGTTGTTTGTTTCCTTACCTCTCTCTCCTGTAAACAAACCTCAAAAGAAAATATGACAATCTGACTTGCTGTAGCTGATGCAAATCAAAAACTCCAGCAAAAAGTGGCTAAGGCTCCCTTATGCTCCCTTTGCCCCTCCCCTTCCTGTTACCTGTCTTTTGTTTTTGTCCCTAGCCCCTCCCCTTCCTTCCCCCTCCCCTTTTGAACAATACTATTTCATGACAGAGGGAAGGGGTGCAACAGGACAACCTGGTCTGCCCCTTAAGGGGCAAACTCCATTATTATGGTATTAAAAATGTAAAAGTTTTTTGGGGGGCCAGAAATGTATGTAAGCATTGTAACACCCTATTCACACACAAAGGTTCACACACATGCTCTAACATGTGCTATACATTTGGCTGTAGTAAAGTACAAAGTGAGGGTGTACAGTGCCCTGATTGTCATAAATATTGTAGCTCAGTCACCTGCTATGGCCGGCATAAACTGGCTTACTCTGATTGTCATTTATCTAAATTGTGTTCATCATGTGGAAAACTTCAGGGTGAGAGCCATATTTGTTTCCTGCCAAAGTGCCATAACTGCCTTGCAGCTGTACATCCATCTGAATCTCAATCATGCCATATCCAGCCCTTAAAGTCACCACCTTGTTCAGCTAGTTATATATTCTATGATTTTGAATGCATGCAAAATGTCTGCCCAGGCAACTCTAGACATATTCCAGATTATATCTATGCCCTTGAAAGATGTCAAAAGTGGGAGTTTGAAGGCACTGACTGTGTTGCTCAATTTGTAAAAAAGTTTATCCAAAAAGAGTTTCAGGGGTACACTTTCATAGTTCACAATTCAAAGGGATATGATAGCCACTTCATCATAAACCAGCTTGTAAAAGAAACAATGGAAGTGGAGTTACTGACTCAGGTGAGTAAATTGATGACCATAACTGTAAAATGGTTAAATACCCAATTTATAGACAGCTTAAATTTCCTTCCAATGAGGCTCGCAGCAATGCCACGAGCTATGGCATTTGAGGGAGTAAAAGGCTACTTTCTGCACTTTTTTAACAAACCATAATATCAGAATTCTGTAGGACCTATGCCATATCACAAAGATTATGGTGTAGACTACATGATGACTGATGAAAAAAACAGTTTTTGGAGTGGTATGACGTGCATAAAGATGGATTATTTGACTTTAAAAAGGAATTACATCATTACTGTCAGTCAGATGTGGAGATTCTAAAGCAGTCCTGTGAAATGTTGCAGGATGGTGTTAAGCAGATATTTCAAGATGATGCAAAGGAAAGGGGCCAGTTTACATGGCAATGTTTCAGTTTAAATTTTTAGAGTCAGACACAATAGGGATTATACCCACTGGCAACTATCATTGTCAGTGCAAGCATTACTTCACACTGGCCACACAGTGGTTGATGTACATCAGTAAACAAGAAAACATTTCCATACAACATGCAGTGAATGGTGGGGAAGTACAGGTAGGTCCTTATTTTCTAGATGGTTATTCTGCAATAGATGGTGTCCTCACAGCCTTTGAGTTTTTAGACTGTTTTTATCATGGCTGCCAGGTGTGTTACTTTGAAGAACTGTTGAACCCAGTGTTTAATACAACCTACAGACATTTATATTACCTAACCATCAAGAAATTAAACTATCTCAGACATGAAAAAGGCATGCCTGTTAGGGTTATGTGGGAGCATGAATGGAAACTGCTGGAGTGTGACAATCTACAGACGCATGCTTTCTTGAAAGCAACCCAATTTCCAGAACTGATGGACCCCCGTGAATCACTTGAGAGGGGGGTATATAAATGTTCTGTGATTATTTTACCAAGCGCAGCCTGATGAGAAAATCCTTTATTATGATTTTACCAGTTTATACCCCTATGTGAGCAAGACAAAGACATATCCCATAGGGCACCCAGTGGTCATATATGAGAAATTTGGGGATCTCAGACATTATTTTGTACTTATTAAAACTAAAGTGTATCCACCGCATGGTTTCTTTTTGCCCATACTGCCCAGCAGGATTGGTAGAAAGCTGATGTTTACACTTTATGGCACATGTGCTGAGACAGCACAACAGTCAGAACCTTTTACCCATTTAGATGATCAATGATCTCTGGAGGGTACATGGTGTTCAGAGGAATTAAACCTTGCTTTAGAGAGGGGGTACAAGGTGGCAGAGGTATATGAGGTATATGAAGTATGGCACTGCCCAGAGAAATCTGACAGTCTTTTTACAGAGTATATTAAATTACACCTGAAGGGGAAACAGGAAGCTTCAAGGTATCCAACTTGGTGTACTACTGATGTAGAATGTAAAGCATATATCAGTCAGTATTATACTAAGGAAGGCATTGTTTTAGAGTCAGAGAATATAGCATGCATCCCTGCACAAAGACGGATTTCTAAGCTGTTTTTGAATTCTTTGTGGGGAAAATTTGGTCAACATCCCAATTTGATGAACATTGCAATTGTCAAAGATGCTGAAGAACTCTTTCAGTGTATGTTCACAGATTGCTACCACATATCTGGTATTTTATCAATGATGATACAGCATCAGTATATTGGAAATACACTAAAAGACACTATGCTAATGCTACCAAAATTAATGTTGTTTTAGCCGCCTTTACCACAGCCTATGCCAGACTTAAATTGTACAGTTTATTTGAAAGCCTGCAGGACTGCTGTCTGTACCGTGACACAGACTCTGTCATATTTGTTAGCAGGCCAGGTGATTGGGATCCACCTCTGGGTGACTATTTGGGTGATCTGACCAGTGAACTACGTCCTGATGAACACATTGTTGAGTTTGTGTCAGGTGGTTTTAAAACCTATGGTTACAAACTGACCAATGGCAAAATTTGTATGAAGTGTAAAGGAGTTGCACTTCATGTGACAAATAGTGAAAAGGTTAATTACAGCTGCCTCAAATCACTTATTGACCATTTTGTCAAGGACAGAGGTGCGAATGAAGGTGTTGGTGTACAGTCGGTCAGTATAGGTTTGAAAAAAATTGTGCGGAACAAAAAAACCATCACTATTGAAAACAAACCAGAAAAAAAAAACTTTCAGGGTTGTATACAACAAATGGGTTTTGACTGAGGATTTTAAGACACAGCCTTATGGCTTCTGACCATGGTATAGATATACGCTTTGAGCACCCATTTTCCTGTATTTTGCAGGGCCATCAAATTCTGGAAAAAGTTACTTTATTAAAAGCATGCTGGATGCAGGTCTCAATGCCTTAACCAAATTTCCAGATAATATTATCTGGTGCTATAGTTGCTGGCAACCTTTGTACGCAGACTTAAGTGGCAAATTTCTTCAGTTGAAATTTATAAAGGGTATTCCTAGCACTCTGCAAGATCACAAACTATTACCACCCCAAAAAGTAAATCTTTCAATTATAGATGACTTAATGGAAACAGCATCTGAAAATTGTGAAATTCAAAAATGTTTCACTCAGTACTGCCATCACAGAAATGTTAGTATCATGTATGTCACACAGAATGTGTTTGTCCAGGGCAAAAAAAGCCAGACCAAAAATTTAAAAGCAAATTAAATAGTATTATTTAAACCCCCCCGAGAAAAGCTATAGGTTAGTATACTGGCTCACCAGCTGCATCCTGGAAAGATGAAATTTTTTGAAGAGGCCTTTGAGGATGCAACTCATAAGGCCTATGGTTATCTTTTGGTTGACTTAAAAGCATCAACACCTGAATCTTACCTCTTAAGGTCTAGCCTGTCTTTCCTGATTTACCTGTTGCATGCACCATGAAAAATAATACTCCACATAAATAAGAGATGTGCCAGTTGTTCATTGTATCCAGATGTTCATAGTACTGAGACATGTCAGCACGCCTGAAAATAAACCTTGCATTGCTTAAGCTGCTGGTGAAGGGGCCACCACAGCAAAGAAAAGCTTTACTCTGTTCAGCCTCTGATGATTTAATAGCAGCAATTGCTGAGGTGGCACTCAATGCTATTAAAGGGACTATACCTCTCAGAGTTTACCAGATTAAGATGTTGAAGTGGAAAGGCAACATTATTAAAAAATTAAGTGATAGAAAGCTGTCTGTTAAACAAAAAAAAACTTGTGACACAGTCTGGGGGATTTATAGGCACCTTGCTTAGTGTTGCTATACCCTTTTTAACCAGTCTTCTAACAAGCAGGTGAATAGACATGGATTATGCACAAAAAAATGAATTTAGTACCACAGCAACAGCTGGGCTTGCTAAGAGGTCATCCACCCCCTGAAGAGCCACCAAGAAAGGCTGTGGAATGACAGCCGGATGCTGAAATGCGGGTTGTTCTTCAAAGGACTGACCTCTCTGAATATGAGAATGCCAAAGTATATGGGAGTGTGTTGCAATGCTATCTCGCAGTTGTACTCCAGGTTGAAAAAGATGTAGCAAACTTGTCATTATCTTTAACACCACATGAGCTAATGCAACCACAAGATAGCACAGCACAGCCACTTGGCACCAGCGATATTCACAATGACATATTACAAGGACTTTCTGTGCATGCCAGAAAACACACTGAAATATTGTTAAACAAACTGAAAAGATCTGCGGGTGTTATGGACTGGAATGATCGTGGTGAATTTATATATCATGGTGTGCCTGTGGAATCGTCTCATATGTATGATTTAGTCAAGGCTATTACTTCACAAAGACACACATCTGATGTTAAAAAACCTAGGGGGTGGGGACATTTTATCAGAGCTTTAGCAGAAATTAATGCTTCAGAATCAGTGGTGCCTAATATCCAAAGCAGGTCTTTGATTCAGAGTGCTAAGAACAACCTCTCAAAGGCTTTGACAGGTTTTTCCACAGCACCAGTATCTGAAATCCACACACCTTCACCAGTGGCCAAAATAAGAAAACCCTCTTTTAAAAAAATGTCATGGTTGATGGTGTAACGTCTTGGCTAGGGGCACCTCACATTTTTGGTAGTATTGTGTTTATGTACATTTTTTTTAATTGGTGGTATAACATCTTGGCTAAGGCACCACGCATTTCTGGTAATACTGTGTTTTTGTACATTATGTTATTATAAATTATGTGTATGTTATCTTTGATTTTGCTGGCATATTTCAAAAATAAACAGACAGTCTGATGCAATGTACAAATGGCTATGTTTATTGTCTCCTTACATAGATACATAGATACATAGACAGTGTCGGCAGATAAGGGCCTATGGCCCACCCAGTCTGCCCATTTGAGCTTTCAAGTTCAGTTTATGTTTTCCTAGAAGTCTGTTACCCCTTACCCCTGACCTCCAGAATTCCTTTATGTCTATCCCATGCATTCTTAAATCCCGTGATTGTTTTAGCCCCCACCACTTCCTCTGGCAGGGTGTTCCCACTCTGTCCACCACCCGTTCTGTGAAGAAATTCTTCCTCATGTTTCTCTGAATCGTCCTCCCTCCAACTTCATCCCATGCCTCTATTCCTGGAACATCTTTTTCACTTAAAATAGTGCATTCCTGCACCCTGTTCCTCCCTGTGAGATACTTGTATGTCTCTATCATATCCCTCTCTCTCCTCTCCTCCAGGGGAGTACATGTTCAGTTCCTTCAACCTGTCTTCTATAGGAGTTGTGATGCAATCCATGCACCATCTTTGTTGCCCTCCTCTGAACCTTCTCTCCTCTGTCTATGTCCTTACGTAGGTATGGTCTCCAGAACTGTACACTGTACTCCAGATGGGGCCTCACTAGTGTCTTGTGTAGCAGAATTATGACCTCCCTTTTCCTGCTGGTGATGCCCCTGCCTACATCCCAGCATCCTATTTGCTTTACCTGCTGCCTTGTCACACTGTTTCCCTACCTTGAGGTCATCAGAGATGATAACCCCAAGATCCCTTTCCTGCTTGGTGCATGCTATATCCTCACCCCCCAACTGATATATTGTGCCAGGGTATTTTTGCCCCATATGCATTATATTTCACTTCTTTGCATTGAATTTCAACTGCCAAACCCCTGACCATTCTTCAAGTTTCTGCAGATCCCTTCTCATTCTGTCTACACCCTCTGGTGTGTCTACTCTGTTACAAAGCTTTGTGTCATCAGTGAACAGTGAAATTCTGCCTTCTAGGTCCTGTGCAATGTCACTGATGAAGATGTTGAATAGGACCGGTCCCAGCACTGATCCCTGTGGTACCCCACTGGTCACTCTTCCCTCTGTGGAGTGACAGCCATTTACCACCACCCTCTGTGTCCTGCCACCCAGCCAGTTACCTACCCACCACACTACTGTCCTGCCCACACCCATATTCCCCACTTTGTGTAACAGTCTTCTATGTGGCACAGTGTCAAAAGCCTTGCTGAAGTCCAGATAGGCCATGTTCACTGCCCTCCCCTGATCCACCTTCCTAGTCACCCAGTCAAAAAATTCAATAAGGTTGGTCTGACATGACCTCCCCCTGGTGAAACCATGCTGCTTTGGGTCATATAGTCCATTGACAACCGGATGTTCCACCAATCTCGCCTTCAGTAGTGCATCCATGATCTTCCCCACTACCGAGGTGAGGCTGACTGGTCTGTAGTTCCTTGCTTCCTCTTTGTTCCCGCTTTTGTATAAGGGGACTACGTCTGCTGTCCTCCAGTCTTTGGGTACCTCCCCTGTTTCCAGTGATTGGCTAAACAGGATAGCCAGAGGTTCAGCCACCACCTCTCTTAGTTCTTTAAGGACCCTGGGGTGCACCCCATCTGGCCCCAGTACAATAAGTACTTTTAATAATTATACATTATAAAAGTCCACTGCAATTGTTAGCTATAACATACAACATGCCTCATTTCTACATCTAGCAGCAGTAATAGCACTGGTCATAATCACAACATGAAATTACTGACTGTAGGCTAAAAGAAAAAGAAGGCTTTAACCTTTTAACAATTCTCCACTGACTGACAAATGCATAACGTTTTCTATCATTTGACATTAAATTATCAGAATGTTTCCTAATTACATCATTAAATTTTGTACCTTTGCATCTATGATGAAGGAAAAATATGCAATGATGGCCACAGGTCATAGACATTATATCTTGAACCTGTTTTGGGTTAAACAGTGTTTCTATTACATTCTTCCAGAAAAACATCATTATTGTTGCTGGAAAAAATGCAGCATCTGGAGGAAAGCCATAAGAGTAAAAAAAACTCCCCGGTAGTATGGTCAGGAAGATAAATAGCTAACCAATGTTCACCCGGCATAGACTGGGGCTGTGTATTCACCACTAAAGAGGCTGGCACTGGTGTTAGTCTCTCTGAAGGTAGTTAATCACTTGCAAAACCCACCAGAAAACTGTCTCTGGTAAAAATGTCTGCTGGAGAAAGCTGTCCAGTTGTTGAGTGTTCCTATTTAATTGAAGTCAAACACAACGTTTCATCTTTGATTAATTTCTACCACATTATCAAAGACTGCATACACTAACTTATTCACAGTAGCCGGTAGAGGGTCAGCAAAATGTATTTCAGCTCTCAAATTGCCAGAGCAGATTAAAGAATAATGGTCACTACAGCCTTAGTCAGGGTTTAGGTCAAAAGCAAATAATGTGTACCCATGACAAAAACCTATACAGTCTATCCACAGTGGATTGTATTTCATATGTTTGTCACTGGCATGAACCAGATTAATATATTCTCTGACGGCATTACCATTTGTGAAGTTAGGTTGCAGTGGTTTAGCAGGAACTTGCTCATCATCTACATACAGAGCTATAAAGTTAATGTTAAAATGTTTAAAATTGAAAGGGTTATTATTGTATACACCACTGAAAGTATCATTATCAACAAAGCCTATCACCAATAATTTTGGTATCTGTCCCAGAAACAGATTATCTTCATTACACACACAACTGCCCCCAGATATACTAAACACTTTCATGCTAACACTGTCAATAGGGTACTTTGCATGCAGCCTGTAAAGACTGGGCATGATCAATAAATACAGATGGTGAAACTTTTACCCTTTTTACATAAATAGATGTAGATTTAATTTGTAGTTTATAATCTTCACCTGCGTCACAACTAATTAAACAAAATTCATTCTTGTTGCTAATGAGTTTAATTTTTACATCAATGCCATTGTGGAGCTGCTTTTCCTGGAAGAAGAGGTCTGCATGAATTGGTCCAACCAGTTTTACACTGTGACTCTTTACTGTAAAAGTTGCACGCTTTTTAAAACCCTCATTGGGGCCATTAAGAGTGGTGTTCCCATGCTGCCCAGGTGTGGCCTTATGAAATAATCCAGATGAAAATTGTGTAGACAGAGTGTCATCGCTGTAATTAAGCAATAACTCAATGATTGCTCTTTAGCGGTAGCAGTTATTACTCTGGCTTATCAGCCGGTCACTCGCCACTATATCCAACTGGCTAAAGATGGTTGCTGGGGGTAATTAATTAAACTTATTTTAGCTCCATCACCAGTGTTGCTACCATCAGCCTTAGTGATCTTGCAGTGTTGTCTAGGTTGATGTAATCTTTATCATTACCTGCCACATGAAATGCCAGGGGTGCATTATCACTTATAGTTGACAAGGGTGGGATTTCAACATACAGGTTTTTCTCTATGCTGGTTTGGGTTAGTGGTAACATGAAAAGGTCTAATTCTGACTTTCCACATTCTTGAGACATGCAGTGTACCGGACCCATGGCTTAAAATAAGTCACTTTGACTGTTAGCTTTACGAGGTTTTCTCTCCTTGTGCCTACGTTTTACAACCACTCTTTTCTTCTGAACATGTCACCTTATAATAACACTTTCATGGACCCCCAGTAGGACCATTATCCTCTTCTTATTGTGCCTTTTATGAAAAAACCATTCCAGCCCCATCTTGCTGCTGTCCTGTGTCTGGAGTCATGAAGAAACTCACAACATTTCCCACAACATCTTTTACAATACTTTTAGCAGCTGTTTTAAGGTGTGGTTTTACTGTCTGGAAGCCTTTTTGTAACAGTGGTACAGCTTTTCTAAATAAAGTTCTAAATATACCACCTATACCAGCACCAAACATAACTGGGGCACTGTGAAAACCAGATAAGCCATGACCGGCTTGTGCTTTATAATAGGCTACATAAAGATTTGGGTCACTGTACAATTTCTGTGACATGGTTGTCATTCAAAAGGTTTCTTTAACAGGCTGGAATGAAGCTTCACAATCACTTTGCCAAACAAGAATAACACATTTTTGTCTTGATCATTCTTTATCACAATAGTTATGGTATCAAACTGTTGTTTGCTGATTGGTATATAATCCAGTTTATCATAGCAGATGGTTATGATTGCATTATTCTTACCAGATATTTCCACACAACGGAGTAGGGGCATGTGACTACCACCAACTTTTTGGTGCTCAACAATGTCTGTATACACATACAGTGTCTAAAACCCCCATTGATGTCAGCATAATATGGTCCTGTGCTTGCTTGTAGTTGTGGTATACCATGTGGTACACCCAAAATATGAGCCAGATTATCATAAGCAAAAATGCTCCACTACTGATGTTGTGGAATTTTGTTTTCCGTTCCCGGCTGTCATATTCGAAAAACATGCCTAGCTGTGCCTGTTCCAGTGCCTCATTGATGGCCACCATGACATCATCAACATCATGATAATAACCTCTGGGAACTGATAATGGTAATAATGGCTTAGAAGTTTCACCTGCTTGAAATCTCCCATCTTGCTGTGTAATATTGTCCCAAGTCCTTGGGTACTGTATTTCTGACAAACCGACTTCCCACACCCCTACTAAATTGATAAGTTTTGCCAGTTTCACATATATTCTGAAACAGTATTTTTAGGAAACATTTCAAAAGATGCATCGCTGGGCAATGTAACATAAAACCCATTCTCAGACATTGTTTTACCAATAATGTCTTCTCTCAACTGATGACCTGCAAAACACGGGGATGCAGTTATAATTTTAAATTTGTCAGCTATTTAGATTCTACCCAGTTGTTACATTTTGGCAGCCAGCCTAACCATTTCACTAAAACCAATTTTTTCTTACATTGTCTTTTTTGTGACACTATTTTTTGAACCCTGTACATCCTGTTTACAGTGTCTTCGACTTTTACCATTTCTTGGTCATAAAAAGTACCTCTTATTTCTTCTCCATCATAATCTTTTAATTCATAAACTTGTATAGGCTTAGGTATACATTCAGAAATAATTAATATATCACTTGTAAAGTTTTGCTCATAACCTTTTTCAAATGTTTTCTTAACTCTAGAAACCCACACATGATCACCCACATGAAATTTAAAAGGCCTTTTCACTTTGTGTAGAAGACCACCATATAGAATTTTCCAGACATCTAAAGAATTGGCTGCCATCACATCGGTGGGCCTCATTTTGATGGACTGGTGATAGCTCTGATTGTAGGCCATTGTTAAAGTTTGTACTACATCTATGTACCTATATGTGTTAAATACTGTAAATTATCTCCACATTTGTGTTTTCTTTTTTTTTTCTGAACTGGTTTTCCCCCACCACTACTGAACTCTTTCCGGCAACCTCCCTGTGCACTGTCTACCTCCTTACATTACTCAGTACCCACTCCACTCCTCTCCAGCACTGGGCATCCCCCGGGTCTGCCCTCTGGGGAAGGGTCACCCCTGCCCAGGTTGCTCTACCTACTAGTATTGAGCAACCAGGCTGGAGAGGGGAAGGAAGCAGAGGGGACCAGGCCAAATTCTATGAGTGTGAACTGCATGGGGAGGCGCCATCACCTATCAGCAGTGGAGGGAATTTTTTTGGTAAGTCCCCTGTGAAGCCTGGCTGTCATGGCAACATGCTGCCATGGCTCCATCCCCAGGCATATGCCACAACTCTACATTGGGCTCCCACACCGGGATTGGACTTGCACCTAAAAATCGCTGGCATCCGAGTGCAGTATTGGGGGGTGCTGTGCTGCTGGGGTGTGCCATCCCTCGGATGAGACGTTAAACCGAGGTCCCTCCTGCCCATCCTGGTGTTGTCCTGGTGGGTGTCCAGGTGGAAGTAAAAGAACCCAGGGCACTCTTTGCAAAGAGTAGGGAACATTCCCGGTGCCCTGGCCAACATTCCCCTTCCCATAAACTGGTTCATGCAATTATCCAGGCTGTGTGTGGGTGATGATGTGCGAACTGGCCACCACCACACATTCAGTCACTTCACTACCAGTCTAGCATTGCTTGTAAAACACTTTGGATGTATGAAAAAGCACTATATAAATCATGATTCTTCTTCTTCTTCTTCTTCTAAATGCTTTTATCAGCATAACCTTTCTAACATGTCTAGGGCTAGCCCAGACAAGTTAATCTTTGCTCCACCCATAGCTGTGTGTTAGCATGGCAGGGGTGGGGGTGGGATGGGGTACTGCATCATTTCTGGTGGACATGGGCATGAAAAGGGGTGGGGGTGCTACGTCATATCAGGTGCCCACATGGAGGGGGTGGGACATTGCTTAATTACTGGCTCTCATGGGATATGGAAGAGGCGGGACATTACTTAATTTCTGGAACACATGGAAGAGGAAGGGGATTACATCACATCTGGCAATCAATCAAAAAGGGGTGGGGCATTATATCATCAATTAAAAGGAGGGGGGCAATTAACCATCAATCATCCATCAATCAAATTTTGTCAGTTAGTATGCACGTATACTACTCACCAATTTGCACAGCCAGAGCTTCCTGTTTCTCATTTTGGTGTAATTTAATATAGTCTGTAGAATTACTGTCACGGCTCTCTGGGCAGTGACAGACTTCATACATCTTAACCTCTTATATCTTTATTTTATTTATTTATTTATTTATCCTCTCTTTAAAGATTTAGCTCTTCAGAACCCCATGTGCCCTCCAGAGATCACTGATCAGCTGAATGGTTACAAGGCTGATACTGTTGAACTGTTTCAGCATGTTTATGACACAGTGTAAACACCAGAGCTTGGATTTTCAGACTGCTTTGGTTCTAAGTCCCACTTCACAGCTGCCTTACAGAAAAAAAGTCTCCACACTGGCAGCTAGTTTTGCTGCATGGGCAGTAGGTGTGGCTGTGAAAGATTTTATCTCTGGTCCAATCAGACATGACATGTTGGTGCAGATGTGACAGAAAATGACCACAAGTTGCCATAAATTGCATATCCAGTGGCAAACTGCTGTGTGATTGAAAATACAGCACATTTTTTTCAACATGAGCACCAAAAATAGCCAGTTTGGGAAATCCAACCCCAGCTTTCTACCAGTCCTACTGGGTAGAACTGGTAAGAGACTGTGGGTGAGTGCACTTCAGCTTTTATCAGTCCAAAATAATTTCTGAGAACCATAAAATTATCATATATAATCGCTTGGTCTCCTATGGGGTATCTCTTGGTCTTGTTCACATAGAGTGCAAACTAGTAAAATCATAGTACTGAATTTCTAACCTGGTTGTGCATGGCAATATAAATACAGGGTGATTTGGTGCATTCTATAAAGTGACTTATAGGGATCCGTTAGTGGGTCATTTTCAAAAAAGGTTGCAACTTTGGATTCTACAGTAACAGACCAGTTGTTTGACTCGTGCATCCACATAACTTAAACATTCATACTCTTTAAAGACCTGAGATAATATAATTTCTTGATGTTTAGGTGATATACAATGAGAGTCTGTAGGTTGTGCTTAACATCAGGTTAAACTGATCTTCAAAATAACACACCCTGCAACTGTGATAATAGCACTCTAAATATTCAAAATGTGGTGGGGGCCGCCATCTATTACAGCATAACCATTAAGCAAATACTGTCCTACACTTCTCCACCATTCAAAACATACTGTATGGAAAATTTCTCTTATGTGCAGCGATGACTGTATAGCAGATGTGGAGTACAGTTTGCACAGATGGTGGTAGCTGTCAGCAGGTATACTCTCAATGGTGTTTCCTTCTAAGAATGTAAACCACAACATGGCCATACATACTCATACTATAGTGAGGCACCCAGAAGGGTCAGTTTTGTTCATCTCCACTACACCAACTTGAAACATTTTGCAGGCCTGTTTTAATATCTCCACAGCTGACTAATACACACAACTCCAAAAGCTGTTTTTGTCATGAGCCATCATGCAGTCTACACCTTAACCATTGTGGTCTGGCATGGGCTCTACATAATTCTGATTGTAAGGTTTGTTAAATAAAGTGTGGGAAATACCCCTTTACACCTTGAAAGCCAATAGGCGTAGGCCTGGCAGTCAGTCTCAAATCAGTACAACTGATTGTTAGCCTTTTTAGATTTATGGACATCAGTGACATCAGTTTAATACCCTGAGTCCATAACTCCACCTTCATGTTCTCTTTTACAAGTTTGTTCATGATGAAATGACTATTGTAAGCCTTTTCATTATAAGCTGTCCTGGTGTAATCCTGCAGTCCATTCTTGATAAATGCAACATGGCTGAAGCTTTTATATTCCCATTCCTGACCATTTACAAAGGCATAGATAGAATTTGGTATGTGGCTAGAGACACCTTACACTGACATCCTTCATGCATTCAAAATCATGAATGTATAGCCTGTTGAAAAAGTTGGCATCTTTAATGGCTTGTATGTAACAAAAGTGTGATTCAAAAGGGATCAGATCTTCACAACAGTTGAAGCACTTTCGGTGAAAACAAAGATGTACTGTAGTATTCCCAGAGATTTTCCACAAGATTTGTATAATTAAGATAAATGCCAGTCAGGGTAAGCCAAGTTATGCTGTCTGTAGCAGGCTGCTGAGCTGTTGTATTCACTACAATAAGAGCACTGTACCTCCTCACTTTGTAGAGCACCACACAACAGCCAAACAGTTTGCGTGCATGGCACGTGATAGGGCATGTGTGTTAACTTTTATGCACAAACAGGGGCAATGATCAAAAACATTCCTGGCCATAATAAAACGTAGAGATTTTAAAAGCTGTAATAATGGTTTTCATATAACATGCTTAACACTGAATTTGTTTATAAGGAGAACTAATTAACCTCAGCCACGCACCCTCTGTGTTCATAAATTAAACAAAGATAGTCACATTTAGTTCTGGCTCAGATAGGAGTATATTACTTAAATCTACATTTTGCGCTCTGACAAACCTAACTTGTTCTGTAAAGCTCTAGTTTTTGCTAATATCTGTATACGTGTTGATTTACCAAAGCAATCAAACTACATTACCTAGTGCATTAATTTGATTCCCTACATTATCTAGAGGCCTTGATTTCTGCACAACAATCTGGCTAGATAAAATGTTTCTGACACATTTTATATAATTGTAACTTTGAGCATCAGCACACAACTCCATCTTGTTTATCAAACTGGCTATGTGCTCTAAAAAATTCATGAGCATTTAAAGCATCAAGGCCCAGATTCACAAAAAATTGCAAAGGCAACACAACATTTTGTGTTGTGCTTTGTGGTTGCCAAGGCATCCAAAATTGCTATTCAAAGTCAGATAGTGCTCCCCGCTGTTTGACAGTGAATTGGGGTAATCCAAGACAGTGGTAACCCCTGTACCACTAGCGCTACCCCAGTAGTGCTGCCCTGGCATGCAGCCAGGAGCTTGGGACTACAAGGAATAGTGCAGGGGGCACTATTACCAATTCACAAGGGCAGCCATGCAAATCAACCCATTGGGCATGCAAGGTGCTAGGTGTCCATTTGCATGCCCATTATGGGCCCACTTGCATTGGCTGTGGGGAGCATAGCATGCCCCCCAGTCCCTGCCCTATCTGCAGCTGTAGTCCCTGGTGGCTTGCGGTCCCTACCCCACTGGTCACCAGCCCATTCAAAGATAGATAATTTACTTTAACCTTCTTTGTTAGTTAGTGGTCCCCCCACCTATCGCTGGCCCAAATATAAATATAATGGTTTCCCTGACATCTAATGGTACACCTCCCCCCACCGACTGCTGGCCCAAATATAATAAATATGTTTTCCCTGGTGTCCAGTAGTTCCTGCCCACTCCTTATGCCTGCCTGATTAAAAAAAAAATTACCTGGTGATTATAGGTCCCTCCTCCTCCCCAGTCCCCCATACTGTATACTGTAACCCCTTCCTTGTTGGTTAGTTTTTCCTTCCCTGCTGATCACCAGCCCACTGAGAAAAAAAAATCTCCCCAGTGGATAGTGGTCCCTCCTCCCAGGATCGCTGGCCCAACTAAGACAAAATAGTATCCCTGGCAGCTAGCAGTCCATCCCTACACCCACATCCATGCCTGCTCTAGGACCATAATTTCCCTGGTGCTAGTGCCCCCCCATGACTGCTGGCCCGTTGAGCAAAAAATATTTTCTTGTTAGTCTTGTGGACCACCGCCCACCCACCCAGGCAGATAGCAACCCACCACCCCTCTCCTCCCAACCAGAGCCCAAACTGGTGACCAGCAGAGTTCTCTTCTCACCAGCTCAGCTGGACACCAATTGATCTGTCAAAGAACATATACTGTATACAGTACATGCTTATTGACAGTTTATTCAGCAGCCAGCTGTGTTAGTGAGAGAAGGGCTATGCTGGTTGCCGGTTTGTGTTCAGGATGGGGAAGTGAGGTAGTAAGTTACAAACTGCTTGGGTGGGGGTGGGGTGAGGGTCCACTAGACCAACAGGGAAATTCTTTTTTCCTCAATGGGCTGGCGATTATTGGGGCGGACCACCAGCATGAGGGAAATCTTGTTCCTAGAGTGGGCATAGGTGCATATGGGGGTGTGGGATCTCTAGCCAACAGGGATACCATTTTGTCTTAGTAGGGCCAGCATTCAGTGAGGGTAGGGACCACTAACCATAAGGGAGATTTTTTTTTTCACAATGAGCAGGTGATGGGTGGGGGAAGTGACCACAAACAACCAGCAAAGGGGTTACAGTATGCAGTATGGGGAATCAGGTAGGGGGAGGCCACTGGCCAGCAGGGAAGGAGTTTCCCTATACAGTACAGGGTACTGGGGAGGTGGAGGGTCACTGACCACAAAGGAAGTGGTTACATTATATAGTATGAGGGATCAGGGAGTGGAAAGGACTGCTAAACACTAGGAAGAGGTTGCATCATTACAGTAGTGGGAATCGGGAAGGGGAGGCACCACTAGTCACCAGGTATAACATTTCCTGTTCATCAGGTGAGCATGGGGGTAGGGGGGTTGGATCACTGGGCACCAGGCAAAACATATTTATTTTTGTCCAGGCTTGTGATCAGTGGAAGAGGGTAGCACTAGAAATCAGTGAAAGCATTATATTTATATTCAGGCTGGCGATCAGTGGGGGTGAACCCCTAGACACCAGGGAGGTTTACATACATGATATATTTTTCAATGAACTGGCGATTGGCTAAGGGTTGGGGCCACTAGACACCAGGAACAAATATTAACTTATTTTGAGGCCAAAGATAGGTGGTAGGGTTGGGGGACACTGCAATACCTCAACCAGCCACAATGGTTCAGAGGATTAAAGCAAGGTCTCGGCCAGCAGTATTTGCTACGTGAAAGGGAAGTGAGCAAGAGGCCCTTGCGTGGAGTAAATATTTTGTGAATTGGACAGCACCAATATTCATTTCCCCTCTGCCTCATTCACACTATGGCCCCCTGCACACTTTGTCCTGACACAAACCCAGTTTGAAGGTGCAAGCCAGGATTTTGTGATTTCCAACTTGGAACAAAACCTGGTTTGCACTGTGCAAACTGGTTTTGTACCAGGGCAAAGTTTTGTGAACCAGGCCTATGGGCTTCTATGCAGTGAATTCAATGGGTTATTTAAGTAAGCAATCAGACATGACATGGTTTTGGCTGTGATGTCACAACTGCATGCCCGGTTGGCTAGTGAGGAACTGTGGAGAAGCCTGAGTGCCTTCAGCCCTTGGAATTGCAGTTGTGGCACCACAATGAAAATCTTGGAGCGTCTTTTGCATTTATAAGATTAAAAACTAAGTTCACTGATAACAAATACAAAAACATAAAAATGTGGTTAGATTAAACGTAAAATAGTTCATCCTCTTTTGCATGCTATTATGGGGAGCTTGAGTATCAGTGTCCCATGACTCAGTGGTTCCGTAGTCATCTGCAACATGACTTTCTCCCCTCCTAGGTATTTTGTTCTAGTATTTTACTGCTGTGTTGTTTTCCAGTGAGCAAGCTGTGAGACAATGAAGCACTGAGAATGGGGAACAAGCATCCGGAGCAAGTGTCAATAGCTGAAGCGAGGGTTACTAGCAGCAGAGTGCATATGATGGCATGCTGGCTGCCTGCTTCCATCTGTGGTAGCTGGACTGATGAACACACTGCTGTCCTAATATGTGGCTTGGATGAGTCTGTTACTGAGTCAGAGGATGGTCAGAAGTGCTTTTAATTTTTGGCAGTTGGAAAGAGGAAAATATAGAAATAAAGGGTAAAGAGGCGCATACTTGGGAAACACTGTTGGCACCATTTAATTCTTGTATTGGGGCGAAATTTGTATCCATAGATGGCAAACAAATGGTGACCATCTTTATTTTAAATTGAAAATAGTGTGCAATGATTTCATCTAGGTACTACATCCTGATTACCAGAACTTGTTCATACCCATTAGTTGCACTGTCTCAATCCGATGAGTCTGAGCACATTTTAGCCAATCTGGAGTCATTCTTTTCCCTACACATTTTATAAGCTATCACAATTCAGGTATAACTGAACATAATCATTACTTCCCAGAGTGGGTCTATTCTAATAACTGTTGTGCAGTAGGGTGGATTGCAGAATAGTATTCAAATACTTATGTTATATTGTTTACATTGGCAAAGCCAAACTGTTGACAAAACACAACACCATTACAATTATTTTTTGGTGCTTTATATTCATTTATTAATTTTAAATACACATTTTCTGCTATACCATTTTCCTGCATCTTTTGTCCCTGTCAGCTAAATATTTCTTCTTCACAGCTTAGTCTGCTGTTACTCCCTATCTGCATGTCTTAAAGAGTCTTATCCTGATCTGGCTTCATACAATGCTTGCTGCCTGTAAGAGCCATGCACATATCAAAATGATCAACTTTTCCCCATTTACAACCTTCACACATACATGCAATTTCACATTCACCACTTTGATGACACTCTGAGACTGCAGATTTTGTAAACACACAGAAAAACACACACACAGAAACACACACACACGCATGCACCCATGCACGCACACACACACACACACACACACACACACACAGCATGGTGTGACAGACACAGAATGCACTGGGTTATGCAGTAGTGCCTGATGTTTGTGCATCCTGTGATGAGAGGCTAATGTTCACGTAGGCTGTCTGATTCTATTTCTAATACAATGCTCCTCTGTTTTACACCTGGGGTTACACATTCAAAACTTAGCGTGGGCACTAAGGAGTGATTCATAGGTTTCATAGGTTTACAAGCTACTTAGGCTTATGTCCATAATGCTTGCCCAGTTGATTTTATTGCTCATCATTTTTTATTATTTTTTTTTAATTCAAGTAAAATTTATCAAGTCCTTATTTGAAGATGTCCATAGTTTTACTCATAACTAATTCTGTTGGTAAAGCATTCCATAAATTAACCACTCTCTGGCTAAACCATTTTTCCCTTTTTAGGGTATTCCATTTATCAAGTTTTAATTGCAACCTATGACCTCTTGTTTCAAAGTGGTAAGTCTCCCTTAGTGTTAATCCTAGGTTTTCCCTCAAATTTTGGTCTTTAAGTGCTCTAAAAATCATACATATATCACCTCTATGCACCTACACTGTAATGAGAACATTCCAAGTTTGTGTAGTCTCTCCTGATAAGTTAATTTTTCACAACCTAAGATTCTCTTTGTTGCACTTCTCTGAACCCCCTCCAACCTTCTGATATCCATTTTATTATAAAGTGACCAAAACTGCGCACAATACTCGAAGTACGGCCTCATCAATGCCTGATAAAGGGGCAAGACTACTTTGCTGTCCCTGCTGGCTATATGTCTAAAGATACAATTTAGTACCTGATTTGCTTTTTTGACTACCAAAGCACACTGTGTAATGAACTTTAAATCATTTGTCACTATCACCCTGAAATCTCTTTCAGCCATAGATTTACTGTATGTAGTGGATTTCCACCCAAGGTGTAGTTACAGTTTATATTGTCTCTTCCAAAATGCATCACCACACATTCATCGAGAGTCAATTCAAGTTTATATTGCCTTATCCACTGTATAAGCAGGTTCAGGCTATTTTGTACATTTTGGATATCACCAACAATATTTACTACGCCCCCTATCCTACAATCATCTGCAAACTTGCTCATCCACATGTTAGGAAATATACATTTAATAGAAGATACATATATATTGAATAAGCATGGGCCCAACACTGATCCTTCAGGCACTCCGCTCGTAACCACATCCCCATCTGACATTACTCCCTTTACCACAACCCTCTGCCTCCTATCACTCAGCCACGCCTCCACCCATTTAACAATATTAGTAGGTAGATTAATGCTAAGCAATACCTCAATTAGTTCTTTATGTGGTAATTTATCAAATGCCTTAGAAAAGTCCAATAGCACAACATCCACTGCCTCACCCAAATCCAAGGACTTATTTACTTTTTCATAAAAGGTCAACAAGTTGGTTTGACAGGATCTTGTTTTTGTAAATCCATGTTGAGTTTCGTCAGTATGTCCTTGCATAGTCAAGTGTGCTAAGGTGTGTTCCTTCAAAATTCCTTCAAATATTTTTCCCACAATAGATGTCAGACTAAATGGTCTGAAATTGTCAGGGTTTGTGGTAGGGCCTTTTTTAATAAAGGCATAACTAATGCATCCCTCCAACCCAGCACCACAACTGCCTGATCCAAGGATTTTTGAAAAATATAGGTTAAAGGCTGGAAGATAATTTCTGCTAGTTCTTTCAAGACTCTTGGATGTATACCGTCTGGACCTGTAGACTTATTTTCATTCAACTCCTTTAGTCTTTTTAGTACTTCATCTGAATCAATCATAATCTGGCCCACCTGTGAGCACTGTATGGTGCTATTTTTCATTATTGTACTTCTATTAAATATAGAGCTAAAATAAGAATTTTGTATATCGGCCAGTTTTTTTATTATCAGTTACCGACTCTCCCAGTGTATCAATAAAGGGACCAATGTTATTTTGCACCTTCTTCTTCCAGTTTATATATGTATAGAAAGCTTTGTGATTGTCTTTTACCCTAGTTGCCAAAGATGTTTCATAACTGGCCTTGTTCTCCTTATTTCTTTTTTTAGTTGTTTCACCGCTTTTCTATACACTATCCATCCTTGGGGGTCAGATTGCTTGTTTACTCTTTTAAAGATATTGCTCTTATTTATAATCATTTTTTTTATTTTAGCATTAATCCACCCTTTGTTTTTTTTTCTTGCTTTCTACCATACGTGTGCTAAGTATAAACCTTTGCACTGTATCCAGGATTTAATCATTAAACTTGATCCACATATTTTCAATTGGCTGGTTTGAAAAATCAGCTTGCCAATCCCAAACTGCCATTTCAGCATTTAATCCCACAAAATCTGCTTCATTAAAATTTAATTTATGTGTACTGGTTATACTGTTTTTTGTATTTAATTCACCTGTCGATGTATAGTGATCACTGCTGCCCAATGGGCTACCTATTAGTATATTGATTATTTTGTTCCCCATGTTTGTTAGAATCAGATCTAAAGTGTTTTTCCCTCTAGTTGGTAATAGGACTTTCTGCTCAACACCGATTTTGTCAATGATTTCCAGGAACTTCTGTTCCACATTTGTTTGATCTTTTAATTTTACCCAGTCAATATTTGGTAAATTACAATCTCCCACTATTAAACTATCATCTGTGGGATCCAGGTTGGACGTATATTCAAACAAGCTGTCATTATCCTGTTTAGCTAAGGATGCAGGTCTACACATCAGCCCTAACCTTGTTTTTGCTTTACATTTATGCATTATTTTGACCCATACCATTTCCACATTTTCTAGGTGCATCATCTCTTGTTCACATTTAACAGAGTCCCTGATATAAAGAGCTACTCCACTACCTCTTTTTATGAGTTCTGGATGCTGCAACTAGTTGGTAGCCTCTAATGTTCTTTTCCTAATAATCAATTTGGTCCCACCAAGTTTCCCTCACTAATGCAATATCTATATTTTTAGATTCCAGCAAATCCCAAAATTCATCAATTTTGGATACTAAACGTCTTGCATTTTTCCACACCAGGTTCCAGTTGTCATATTTAGTATTTTCCAAGCTATTTGCTTTCTCTTTTTTTAAGGGTTTAGAATCCTGCCCCCCTGTTTCCAGTTTAAATGAAACTGGTTCACCTTGTTTAACTTGTTTCCCAAGACCCTTATGCCTGCTCTATTTAAGTGCAGCCCATCGTATTTTGTACAATGTTCTACTTTGGAAAGTGTTTGAATTATCCATAAACCCTGTATTGCTCTGTATGTAGAAGGAGTACAACCAGTCATTTACTTGCTGAATTTCTAGATTTTTGTACTCGTATAGGCCATATGTTGGTAGAGTCCCCGAAACTATTAGCTCACCACCTTTTTCTTGAATACGCCTTACTATATTCTTAAATGCTTCCTGCATGATTTCTAATTTGGTTTTACCTATATCAATTACCCCTACGTGTAATATAATTAGGGGTTTGTATGTATTTTCCATTAAACCTTCCAAAAGTCTATCCAAGTCCATAATCCTAACACCAGGTAATGTACTCACTGTTGCATACATTTTTCTGTTCTTACACACAGCCTCATCAGTTCCTTTGGTTCTAAAATCACCAATAACCAGAATATCCTTCTTTTTTTATTTTACTTAAACCTGATGTTTGCTTAACTTCTGATTGCGATTCCTTACTCACATTTTTATGATCTTCAAGGTTCTTTTCTTGATTTACAGACCTATTTGGAGCTACTCCTACTATAATTGCTCACCATTTTCCAGCTCCTAACCCATTGTATTTTCTAGTATCTCAAATCTATTGCTTAAATGAAGGGACCCATTTTGTTTTTTTCTCCCCTTTTTACCTTTAGGTTTCCAATTTTTTTCTCTTGTTAATAGCCTGTTTTTAATTAAGTTACTTTTCTGTTGCATATGTATTTTGCTACTCTCTAAAATACTTCCGGGGTACTGGTAACAATGTTCTCAGTTTGTGTCATAAGGCTGTTAGATATTGTATCAATAAATTCCTCCAGTTCTCCTATTTCCTTTCTTGCTTCCAATCTTCCCAACAATATCTGGATTTCTTTTTGTAAAGTTGCCACCAAAAAACAATTGTTACACCTAAAATCGAGAGCTTTTACCCCTACCGTATACGTTTTACACTGTATACATTGTTTTTGTATTTTTGCTATTGTACCCCTTCCTTGTGCCATTTAGACAGCTGGTCAGTTACTCACGTTACATTATCAGTTTGGACTGGTTAATATATGCTGCTGTAGTTCTGTTACCAGAGACTTGATTCCTGTTCCTGGCATCCATAGCAGGCACAGCAGACACGTGCAGATGCACGTGTCTCTGCATGCATCTCTGTGTGCTTTGCCGCATGCTTGCACCACTCACACTCACTCCCACTCGAGTAAGGTGCCATATTTGACTGTCCCTCACAGGAAGTACATGGTGTCACTTCCTGTAAGTGAGGAGTTTACTGCCCAATGTGACAAGAATTAAAAAGAAAATAATAAATATCTGCCTTCTCATGCAGTTGAATTTTCTAACAGGGTGCACTACCCTTGCAACCCAGCCACTAGCAGTGTTAAATTTAGGGGATGCCTTTTATTCACGAGCGGCTTCACCTCCAACCTGCAATGCTCAAGAGCTAAGTGAGCAGGCAAGCACTCAAATGTTTGGGAGAGATCTCAGTTCAGACACCCTACTGTGTGGGCAAGCACCTGAAAACTAAGTTATCACTACACTTATGCAAATGAGGGGGTCGTCTGCTCCATATGGGTGCAGCAATGCATTCAGAGGTTTACAGAGGTGGTAAATGACACCCAAATGAGTGAAAGTTACTGCCTTTACAAACCCTGATTTTCAGATACAAGGCCCTGGTGGTGGGCAAAGGTAATGCAGGGGACTGTGTTTGTACATTGTTATGTTTGAAACATCACTTATCACCAACCCTTTTGCAGCAATAATGTTCACATTTTACACTCCTGTTTGATGAGGGTAACCTGATTCCCCTTGGGATTGAAGAGCTTTTCTGGCTACCATCAATCTTCCTGTTTACTGATGTAGTTGCAGACACTGCATGTAGTGAAGGTCCAGTCTTGTTAGCAATCCTCTTTTTCTGTCTGGAGAACTTTGAAAGTGTGTGGAGCCCTCTTGATGACTTTGAAATAGCACTTTTATTGATCTAAAATCACGATAATCTAGGGACAGAAAATAGACAACATAGAAAAGTGTGTTATCATACGTACCATAATTTATTTTTCTGTTAGCTCCAATGTTGTCAACTGGAATCATTGCATGTGAGTATATTGCACCCTGACTAGGGATCACTGGCAAGCTATAGCTATAAGAAGCTGTGACCTGCAGCTTCGAATGTTGATGACCTCTGTGTTCCAAGGAAGCAAATCATCAGTCAACATCTATTGTAATACAGAAAAAAATGTTATGACCCCTGAACACAGATACCATAAGAGACACCAACAGTAGCCCCCCAAAACTAGAATATGAATAGTAGTAATGAATGACTGTCTTACCCTGCTGGAGTTTGAATCTGCCTATTCCCCTCAAATGTGGGAGATGATTAGTGGTTCATTTACATGCCTTCTTACTGAACATTACATCTTCTTCTGGCCACTTGCCTGGACAACAAACCTAAAAATAAACTCTGTGTAGGCAAAAAACGAGAGCTCTGTTTTTTTTTTCAGCTAAGAATAATTAAATAGTTCTACAGAACAAACAAAATTACTGTTTATGGTGCCTGATAAAACTTCAACACATCTCTGCTAGATAAAGTTAAGTAATGCCAGTCTGTATTAACTGATATTTATGGAGTAACAACTCTTGTGTGTAGCCCCATTGACAATGTTGGAGCTAACAAAAAATAAATTTGTGTAAGTCTGACAGAATTTTTTTTCTGTGTCACTCCATGTTGTCAATAGAAATCCTTGCATGTGGTTTCTAAAAAGCAATACTCATCTTGTACTGGGAATGAAAGAAAATGGTCTCATATACAGTCCAGAGGATCAAATTTGAATTACCCTTTCATGTCTGCCTGCAGCACCCTGCACCCAGATGCTGCATCAGCTGAACTCTATGTGTCTAGCCTGTAGTGCAACATGAAAGTGTATAGAGAGGATCAGGTGGACACCCTGCAGAGTTCTGCCACAGAAGCTTCTGCCAATTTGTCCCAGTAAGTTGCCATCATCCTTTGAAGTCAATACAATCTGCTGTACAGGTATATGATAGCTGTATGGCAACATGCAGCTAATAGCAAATTACTTGCATGCATTAGCCGCCATTGGTTTAGCAGGCACACCATACTGCATTGTCCCGCAGGCACCATAACCGAGGCTCTGGAGTGAGTCAGGAGAGCTACAAGAAGTCTTGGTCCAGAATGACTGTGGTGTAGAGGGGCTGTGGGTTAACACATGGGCTGGATACCGAACTTCATGTTCAACACACAATCTCAGTGTGATGTTTATTCAAAATACAGGAAATATGCTTCTGCAATACCATATTCCTTCTTCAGTACATCAACTTGCAGCAACAACAGACTATGAATGTCCTTTATCTGGACTTAGCCAGCACCTACTGACACTGATCTCGGATCTAACCACTTTTCAGTGAAAAACCTTCATCTCTATGTGGGCCCCATTTGCTTGGGTAGTGGGTGCCCAAAAAGAAAAAAAAAACAAAAACAAAACAAGCTATAGACAAAGAATCTCAATGCAGAATCACTGAAAGAATGGTTACTCCAAAAGGCATTGGCAAAAAATTAAGTTTCAAAGAAATACATCATCATACATACTTCCGTGATGCAAAGCAGCATGGGATATATGTAAATCACCATGATGTTTCAGACTTGTTCAGTTTACAACAATTTACATGCATTTTAAATAGTACAACTAACTTAATTTCTATAATAGCCATCTAGTACTTTTTACCATTATCAAAAACACCTAGTGCCATGACATTATCAACATTTACAGGTTTCATAAACATAAGGTATATACATCAAGGTATTTTATGACATAGTGCTGTCACATACTAAATCCAACAATGATAAACACAACCTGTTTTACATACTTTTGGAGGTCACCACTATAACCTCCCAGTATGAGGAACTGAGAGGGAAAAGGAAAATTAAAGAGGACACTATTGCATAGTCAAGAAAGGGAAGGTGGTGTCCATAGGTGGCCAACCTTAAGGACTAGAAATTGTAAAGGATTGATTAGGCTAAGAAATAGACGAACTTTTGCAACAGATTTAAGAAAAGATTGGTCCTCAAAAGTGGCAGGAGCTCACTGTCGCATGTGAGCACACTTCTTCAGTTCTCAAGGAATGTTTATGATGAGTTGAGGAGAAAGTAAATACTTAGCAGTTGTGAGGCGTGGATGCAGAGGGCTGAAACCACTGTTATATGTCTGATATGCTGCATGTGTTTTTAAAAGGAGTGTGCAGCATTCATGGATGGCGGTGTGACATGGACAGGGAGCCTGAATTCCAGAGTAGAAATGAAGGTTTAGGAGAGGAGGAGATCATCTGACCCATACCAAGATCCCTGGTAAAAGATGTGGCTGGGGCATTTTCCATTCTCATATGAACTCTTTATGAGAGATTTTAAAGACACAGTTACTAAGAACGGACTTTGTCTTTATATTTCTGTTGTGATTCAGAAGTATGCTGATTACCTTGAGGGATATTCATCTAGTTAAGGTAAGATGGCTATATTGTGTTCCTGAACTTTAATGTATTACATGAGGGCTATCTAAGTGGTATTACCTCTTTGGAACTTCTATATCTATTGTGGTCCGGGGGGGCTTTATGTTTGGGAAATCTGTAGCTTTGTAAATAGTTAAATATTTGAATAATGGACCCTAACTGTGTTTTTCTTGCAGGATTTGGGGGCTCAGGGCCTATGAACAATAAGAAAAAATGCTTATCTGGTTATCAGTCATGGAATGGTTCAATAAGATATGGCTAAACTGGGAAATTAATTTGGTAATCAGACAACAAGGATGCAAAATTGAGACTAATAAAGGGAACTGTTTAAAGAATGCTATAAAACCCTGTTTCAAGAGGTACTAGGACGAGAAGCGTCTGGGTAGCATATTAGCTGATGTTGAGTAGCTCCTTGAACCATACAGTATGGACTCTTGGTGTTATTTTAAGAGGTCATTATATATTTTTTTATAAACTATGCATTTCTCTTTGAAACTAGGTTATATGATATTTATTCTGTTGGTATATCTGAATGTAATATCTGATGTTATGAGGTCTGCAGAACACATTTTATTGTAATGGCACAATAACACTCAGAAATAACCAGAAACACAAGGAACAGTGAGAGTGGCTAGAATGAAGAATATGCTGTGATAATACTTTCTCTTGCGGCTGCAGTTGTTGTTTGGCAGGGTGGGGTCACTTCAAAGAAACTATGTGAGGTATTCTTGGAGAGGACTTTGGAAAGTGTCTGGTGGGGCACAGTGCAGTATAGCTGATATGTCACCACTAATAGTAGACAGCTAAGGGTGCATTCTGGAGTACTGAATAGAGGTTGTGCCTTAGGCCCATTATCAACTACTTTGTCTTAGCATGAGACAGAATGACCTTACTTGAGGGAAATTGTTCTGATTGCAGGGTCCTAAACTTGATGGCCAATGTGCGACTGGGGAGGAATGATACTACTGGTGTTGCCAATAGGAGAATGGAGCAGCATATACTGCCTGATGCCCCTTGGACCTCCCCTTGTAACGGTGGGTTCTGGTTGGTGGCACCGGCTAGCTCCTTCTGGGCCTAGTGACTGCATTTCTCAATTTTGTCTGGGTCAGAGTAGTCTTATGAACTGACACTGATTTCTGGTTAGCTGGTCCTGTTGCCATAACTTGGCTCTAGCTCTATATAGGGCTATGGGATAGTTTACTGATGGAGGTGAGGAGTGGTTTATGCAGCAGTCTGCAACACAGGAGATCCCAGTTGGTGCTTTCCAGGACAGCTGCACAATTAGTATTATACTATGTAATAAGTAAATATTTGCTAAAATATTGCAGCTTTAACTTTGTATACAAATTTAGAAGATGAAAAAGATAAATTACAAGGAAGAATCCACAGCAAGCTGATCCAAATACTCGACCCATGTGAGATTCTAAAATATACTGTAGTTACTACTGGGTTGCATGATTTTGGGTTGTTGCAAGATTTATGTTTAACCTCTGTGGGTTTCTTGTTTTCAGTTCAAGGGGGAAGGCGGCCATGGTGTGGTCCATTTTGAGGCCATAGGGTAAGATGATGGGACAAAATGACATGAAGTATGGGGCATTACGGTCTGTAGGGCTTCTTTACAGTACAATAAGAGGCTATGCTGTGTGTGCCAAATGAGGTTAATTTGGGCTTTGTACTTTTGGGTCTATTTTGTGCATTTAGGAACAGTTAGGCAAATATAGGAAGTCAGCATTTTTTGGCTACTTTAGTGAACTATTTCCTTCACCATGAGACCAGGTTCTTGCCAGTTTACTAGCTGTGTCATATTAATCCCATGTGCTGTGCCTGGGCCCCCCCCAAGGAATACTTGTTGTGGTCCTTGACTCCCCCCCCCACTGAAAGGAAGACTTGAGGTTTGATGTAAGGAGGTACTGCTGGCTCTTTGTAGTGTCCTGTTGTTACTTTCCTTGTATATCAGTGCTTCCCTGTGGAGGAATTCTGGTTTCAGTCTTTCAAGAAGCATGGCTTTGCCTTTGTATTGATTAATTTTAGTGCTGAGAGCATACATTGTACCTGTGTATTCACTGTATGTATTTTTATTTGCTTTTTACTAGAATTTGTTGTAGTATATGTATGTGTGCATGGCTTACTATTGCAATGGCATATAGCCAAACAATTAAACATTCAATGACAAAATAACCTATTAATTATTAATTAGCTGTTTTTTTTTCTGTTACACAGATTGTAGAAGGAACATTTTCATAGAGATATTTGATTGAATGAAACACAATTTAGATATATTTTTGTATCATTGTTTGCATTTTGCAGTAGTAAGGTTTACAGCACATTATAACTGATCACAATTGTGAAACACAGATTAATAAATGTATTGTTGTAAATATGCAAATAGTCTACTATCATAACAATAAATATACTATATACTATAGTTGACATACTTCCTTAGCTATATAATACAGGGCAGTTCACTTCTAGAGGACACACTTAAGATGGACGCACATTATACATGTCCCAACATTTAAACACATAAAATACTTTTATAATGGGCCATTTCATCATTTCTTTATACATGGAAGCACATCTATTTTATCATATCAATAGTCAATTCTTAGTTGTTTTCCAGGCTCTTATGCATTTTGACTTCAGCATTAGTCATATTAACACATGCAGTACTCCAGATGGGGTCTCACCAGCTGTCTGTACAGAAGGATAACAACTTCCTGTTTTCTACTGGTGATGCCTCTCCCTATGCATCCCAGTATCCCCCCAGCCCTCCTTGCTGCCCTCTCACATTGCTTGCCCACCTTTAGGTCATCTGATATGACTACCCTCAGGTCCCTTTCCATTTTTGTTGTTGTTAGTATCTCACCCCACATTGTGTGCTCTTCCCCTGGGTTTTTGTTTCCCAGGTGCATTACCTTGCACTTCTTAGCATTGAATCTAAGCTGCCATACATTTGACCATTCCCCTAACCTTGCCAAGTCCCTTCTCATCCTTTCCACCCCACCTTGTGTATCAACTCTGTTGCAGATCTTTGTGTCATCTGCAAAGAGACATACTTTCCTTCCAGTCCCTCTGCAATGTTGCTTATAAAGACACTGAAGAGGACCAGTCCTAATACCGAACCTCAGTGGTACTCATCACTAGCACTTCTTTCATAGAGTGGACTTCATTTACTATTACTCTCTGTGTTGTATTCTCCAGCCAATTGTTTACCCAGGCTGTCATCTCGGGATCCACTCCCAGGCTGGCTAACTTGTATATTAATCTTTTGTGTGGGACTGTGTCAAATGCTTTGCTAAAGTCTAGGTAGACCATGTCCACAGCCCTTCCCTGTGCTACTACTTTGGTCACCCAGTCAAAGAAATCTATCAGATTCATCTGGCATGACCTTTCCACTGTGAATCCATGCTGTCTTGGGTCTTGTGCCCCTCTGGCCTCTAGATACTTGATAACTCTTTCCTTCAGAAGTGATTCCATCATTTTCCCTATCACTGAGGTTAAACTAACAGGTCTGTAGCTTCCTGTTTCTGCCTTGCTCCCACTTTTGTGAAGGGGAATCACATCTGCCCTCCTCCAGTCCTTGGGTACCACCCCATCCTCCCATGATTTGTTAAAGAGGGTAGTCAGTGGTGTCACTAGTTTTACCCTTAGTTCTTTTAGAATTCTGGGATGAATCCCATCAGGCCCCATTGCTTTGTCCACCTTCAGTTTTAAGAGTTCTTTCAATACCCTTTCTTCTGTAAATGGGCTGGTATCAACTTCTGTATCCAGAGTGTTTCTACTGTTTATTTTAGGTACCTTCACCTCTTCATTTGTAAATATTGAGCAAAAATATTTGTTTAGTATCTCTGCCTTTTCACAGTCACCCTCTGTCTACCCTCCCTCCCCTTTATTAAGCCTCACTATCCCTGCCTTAATCTTCCTTCGCTCCCTGGTGTACCTAAAAAAGGTGTTATCCCCCTTCTTAACTGAGTTGGCTATCTTTTCCTCAGTTTGGGCCTTTGCTGTTCTGACTGCCTTCCCAGCTTCCTTTTGCTTTAACTGATACAGTTCTCTGTCCTGCTCCTTCTGCGATTCCTTGTACTTCCTGAATGCTTTCTTTTTCTCTTGAGCCTTCACTGCCATTTCCCTTGAGAACCATAGTGGTTTCTTACATCGTTTTGTTTTGTTCATTTGCTTCACACAAAGGCTTGTTACCTCTGTGATGGCAGTTTTTATTATTTCCCATTGTTCTTCCACCCCTCCTTCTTTCCCATTTCCTTGTGCATTCCTTAGGCATTCACCCATTTTGGCAAAGTCAGCCCTCCTACAGTCCAATACTTTTGCCTTTGTATGGCTTGAGTCTATTGCTGTGTTTTTTTGTGAACCATACTGTTCGATGGTTGCTAGTTCCCAGGTGACTACCCACTTCTACATCTGTGATCCTCTCTCCATTTCCATTTGAGAGAACCAGGTCTAAGATTGCTCCCTCTCAAGTGGGCTCCAATGCTAGTTGTCTAAGGCATGCCCTCTGTAGAACATCTAGAATTACCCCACTCTTCGAAGTGGCTGCTGCAACTGCACTCCAGTTAACATCTGGCATATTCAGATCACCCATCAGCAATATCTCCCCTTTTTCTGCCATTCTAAGTATACTTTCTATCATTTCCTTGTCCATTTCCTCCCCCCAAGAAGGGGGTCTGTATACAACCCCTGTGTGGATTGTGGTGCCATTGCCGGTCTCCAAATTTACCCACAGTGCTTCTTCTCCTCCCTGTTTACCCTGTTGCTCTGTTGCTTTGATTTCTTCGCTTATGTAAAGAGCTACTTCTCCTCCTCCTCTTTTACCCTCCTTGTCCCTCCTGTAGATAGTGTATCCTGGTATGTTTACATCCCAGTCATGGTTTTGTTTGTACCATGTTTCTGTGACTGCCACGATATCCAGATGTTCCTCCCTCATCAAGGCCACTAATTCAGGAAGCTTGTTACTCAGACTATGGGCATTGGTACTCATTGCTCTCCATTTTTTGATGGCTTTACCTTCTGTTGCAGCATCCCCCACTGACCTTTCTACCTCAGTCTTTTTCTCATTTAGTAGCCTGTTTTGTAGGGAGAGGCTGGGATTTCCCTACTGCTTATCAGTGCCTTCACCCTTGACTTGTTTAAAAGCTTGCCAATGAAGCATTTAATCTGATTGCTCAAAGACTTGTTCACTTCCTGGACAGATGCAGACCATCCTGCCAGTATAGGCTGGTGTCCCTCCAGGTGGAACCTCAGTCCCCAGTGAAGCCAAACCCCTGTGCGTCACACCATTTTTTCAACCATTCATTAAACTGCATGGTGCAAAGTACCCTCGCCTCACCCGTGTCATTGACAGGCAGCACCTCTGAGAAGGATACTGTGTATGCTACTTGTCTTAGGCCCCTCCCCAACTCTACAAAGTCCTCCTGCACTGCTCTAATATCATGATAAGCCATGTAATTTGTCCCTAGGTGGACAATGATGTCCAGCTCAGACTCCTGTGCAGCTGTTCTCATGATCCTGAGGATGCACTTCCTGTCCCTCCAAGCCATGGCACCAGGCAGGCAACTTACTTCAGTTTTCTCTGCTCCCCCCAGTTCTATTGCCCTAATAATTGAGTCCCCCACCAGGAGCTGCTTCCTTTCCCTGTGGTGTCCTCTGCTCCTTCCTGTGGGCCTCCCTTGTGACAGTTGTCCTCAGCCTCCTTAGTCTCCTCTGTGGGTGAATCCTTGGGGAGCTATGCTCCCCCAGAATGGTGTATGGATTGTGGAGTGGAACAACTGACTGGGTGTGCCTCTTTTCCACCATCCTCACCCTTCCTGAGCCCACTGTGATCCAACTGCTGTGCTTTCTTCACAACCTCTGAGGTATTAGTGGTGGCTCTGGTGCTCCCTGGATGGGGGAGGTTCCCTTCCTACTGTCCAGTGTGGCCTGGGGGAAGGTTCCCTTACTACCGTCCAGTGTGGCCTGAAGAAGGGCAACTTCCTCCCTCAGGGCAGAGAGTTGTCTACAAATAGGGCAGCATCTCAGCTTCCAGAAAGACTCCCAGAAGACTGCTGCCCCACGGCCATTACATTGCACTACTCCCCACATGTTTATCTACTTTTTTGTATGTGTGTGTGTGATTGGTTTGTTATATAAAAATATATATATATATTATACAATGTGTATGCTTATATTGTCAGTGCAGTGTGCTAGAGAGGATATGACAGTGATATTACCTTGCACTCTTGAGGAAATGATGTCAGAACCCCAGGTATAAAGGAACTATTTTTCAGGGGTGGGTGGGGAGGGGTGGGCAGGGTTGGGCCTAAACTGTGCCCTCACAAAACAATCAGCTAAAAGCTCTGACCCACCACTGTGATGAGTGGCTTCCTGTCAGCATGATGCCCTACACAATAATTTGATAGAGAAAATACCCTGCTAATCAGAGAAAAATCCAGACATCCAAGTCAGACACAGGTAAACCTCCCCAGCCCCAAAACAGTCTGATGGTTTGTGCTCTGAAAGCAGTCAGCCCCAAAATAAGTCAGCTGTGCTTTAAACTCTGGAAAACTTCCCTCTGATGTAAGCAAGAGAGAGATTTGTTGCAGATATCTAGTCCTATATAGTATAGCCCATGCAGCTTCTCAGTTGTTTCAAAGAACACCGTTATACAACTTGGAAGAAGATGGACTTCTGTCTGAAACAGGATCACACCAGTAGTTTATAGTAATTGATCAATGCTGGAATGTTCAAGCCAGAACAATTGTCTGTGATGCAGGTCTCCCTGACTTGTGAAGACAATTTCTGCCACCTCAGGCTATGTCTGGCATCCAATTACAAACTGCAGTCTTTGCTATTTTAAAGTACACAGCCACCACCAGTAAATATTGCAAAATATATTGATGCAGACTGTCACAGAATACTAGTAGACAGTCCTGTTAGCCACAAAGGAAAATCAAATATGCAGTTATTTCAACCCTTCTGAATAATCTCACAAGATAAGCAGTTTTGAAAAACCCCTTCCTGACTTAAAAACTAAAATAATTAAACACAAAGCAATACCAATGTAAGACTGTAAAGTAAGGAAAACTTCCCTTTGATATAAGCAAGAGAGAGATTTGTTGCAGATATCTAGTCCAATATTGTATATCCCATGCAGCTTCTCAGTTGTTTCAAAGCACACCCTGTTACACCACTTGGAAGAAGATGGACTTCTGTCTGAAACAGGATCACACCAGTAGTTTATAGTAGATGACAAACTGAAACAAAGGGAGTCATGCTGGATTTTATTACTAGGAGGATTAACTTCCGTGGGTCTAAAGGATAAACTTGATCTGCTTCCATGTATAAAGAAATGATGAAATGGCCCATTATAAAAGTGTTTGCTGTGTTTCAATTTTGGGATATGTAGATTATGTTGGGGAGGATATGTTGGGGGAAAGGATTGAGCATCTGTCAGGCTGCTCTGTTCCTCTGGGGTGAGGGAAGAGCTCAGTGCTCAACTGTCCCAAGCAGAAGCTGGGAATGGCAGTCCGAGCACAAGAGGTGGGGGAGATGTGGCAGATGTTGGCATGTGCACTTTGGCATCAGCACATGCCAAGTGTCACAAGGGAGTAAACAGAAAATCTCCAGATGTGCTGGATAACTGCCAGCCTCTGCAGGCCCCACACCTGATTACTCAGGCAGCCCCCTGGAAATCTGGATCTAGTTCAGGTGGGTTGAGGACTCCCCACCACCCTGCCACAGAGGTCAAGCTGTGAGGGACTACAGGAGAGGCAAGCCCTGTGATGTTGGGGTGACAGGGCAGGGAGGAAGGGCTGACCATGACAGGGAAGCAGAAAAAGTAAAAAAAGAAACAAAAGTTTAGTCTGGTTTAGTGCCACTTGGTTTCCATCTGCCAGATGATTTCCATTTGTGCCACTCCATCCATGGGACAAGGATGATAATAGGCAAAACATCCTAGTCCTTCTTTTCCAATAAATTAAAAAAGTTCCTGTTTTCCTATGCTACATGGAAAAGTGTTTTACAGCAGTTGCACAAAGCATATGTTCACATGGGAATATGGATGGGCTGTTTACAACTGAGCATTCTGCCTTCTCACAGTCCAAGGAGCAACGCCTTGATACTGTCCTCTAAATGGCCTCATAATGAAATTGTAATGTCTTTTTAGGGTTCTTGAATGAAAACTGAGGTAACTGCCATTGAAATATGTGAATATAGCAACTCTGGGAAGAAGCACTAAGATGTATGTGCTGCTGTAACCAATACATTTCTGCTTACCTGTCTGTGTATTGTCTTTATTTGGATTTGGATAACCTCATTAGGTCAGCTGAGACTTGGCTTTGTTTTGCGATTTCACAGCAGTTTGTGTCTTCAGAGTTTTAGTCTCACATGGAATATACTGAAATATCAGTTGTTCTAGAACGTTAGAGTGAGCATGATCAGATATACAAGCACAACTGTAAGGACACCATCCTGCTTTGTCCAAAGGTAAGGCCATTATAAGATACTTTGCTAAAACTTTTAATATTCTGCCATTTATTTTGTCAGAGACTTGTGATGATGGATTACTACGTTTACTGAAAAAAATATATTATAATACAGAAGACAAAGAAAAAGTAAGGCACAACAAACCTGGCCATATCCTCCTTTCCACATAATGGCACTGTCATCAATGCTGATTCCTTTACTGTCTGAGGTACGGAAGTCAATGTTGCCTACAGATACACACCGTATTGTACCATTGGGAAATATCTGTTGGTTTAAGATCTCAATACTCATTTTTGGGTCTCCATTAGAATCAAAAAACATTTCTTCACCATCTATCTTTTTAAAACGCACATTCTTGACATAATGGAGAAGCTAAATTACAAAGTATAAATAAAATCTGTAAGCTTCTAGATAGAGTAAATCGTGCTTGTAAGCACTCCTCTATTCCATTAGAAAGAAATATTAACTTGTTTGTATTTTTATTGCATCAAATATAAATATAATTATAAAATGAGAAGAATAAGTCAATGAAGATTAAGTTCACTGATTAGATAAATCATACCACATGACCATGCGTTATCCCACAATGACCGCACACCTCCCAGTATGACAGCAGGCCTGCACTACTTTCCATCAATCAGAACCTTCTCATTAGCAATGAGATAACCCCACACCTGGCACACACAGCCTGGCACACACACACACTCACCTGCCACAGAGAGGCTGCCACGACCATAACCAAGAAGGTGTATATACTGTAGCTGCCCCACATCACAAACAAGTATCTGGTGGATCTTGCCATAAATTTTGTTGGGGGAAATCTGAAAAAACGTACCTGGTTGATCCTGCCTTTTTTTACACTGTTTGAATTGGGGTCTACATCAATTCACTCCTGCGATTTCACGCCCGGTCAACTCGCTCCCGATGACTCGCTCCCTTGTCAATTGGCTCCTGCACAACTCACTCCATGTCAACTCGCTCCTGTTCCCACAGAATCCCACAGAATTGTATCCTCCACCAGTTTTTGTTATTTACTGTTACTGTCAATCAATAATTCAATAATTCAATAATTCAATTAATTAAATTACTGTTCTCAACCTGTTGCTATGGAAAGTTATAAAGCTGCACTGTGGAACTTGATTGTTACTACAGTGCATGCTCACAGTCTGCAGAATGGAAGCAAAGTTTATCCCGTCCGAGTGGAAAAAAAAAAACTAGTGGACCATAACAACTTCATATATACTCACCACAAACGGGGGTATAATGGGAAGTCTATTTGGCAGTGCGAGAGAGCTGTTAGAAAAGACAAAACATACAATGCCAGGGTTCACACTGCCAGTTACGAGGACCCAACTATAGTCGCTACATTTAGTGACCACTCACATGCTCCAGACTCTACTACAGTTGAGAGATGTGAAGCCATCAGTAGAGCTAAAAACCGAGCAGAAAGTAGTCAAGATACCACAGCTCAGGTTCTGCTGCATTGTAAGGAAAACATGTCTTTAGCTGCTCAGGGAACAATGGTAGACCGAAATGTAAAGCGCACTATACAGCGCGTCCGTGTACACGGAGCCCCACCAAATCCCTGAGGACTGTCAGATATCATAATCCCTGACTATTATCGCACAATGAGAGGTAGTTCTGGAAATGAAGTAAACTTTTTATTATATGACAGCAGTCCTGACAGTGACCGGATTCTTGTGTTCGGCACAGAAAGCAACTTAACTTTCCTTGAACAGTGTAAGCATTGGTATGCTGATGGTACATTTAGTGTGGCACCACCATTATTCACTCAAATGTATGTAATTATTGGGGAATGACTTGGGTGTATGCAGCCTGCAATTTACGCACTACTGCCTGGTAAAAGAAAAGAAATTTATGAAAGACTGCTGTCCTGTCTAAAAGATTTAAACCCACGCTTGGACCCCTCTGTCATTATGACAGACTTTGAAAAAGCTACATTGCAGGCATTTAAATCGGTTTTCCCAAATGCAAGACAAGCCGGATGTTTTTTTCCATTTTGCCCAATGCATATACAGAAAGATTCAGGCTGAAGGGCTAGGGCAGTGGTATGCACTTGACAGCGAGTTCAGCATAAAGTGTCGTTATCTGCCAGCTCTTGCCTTCTACCCTCCCGATCAGGTTGTGGCTCAGTTCGAGGAAATTACAGATGAAACACTTAAAATTTTCCCTTCTGAGATGGAGCCAATTATAGACTATTTTGAAGACACCTGGATCGGCAGGAGGAATAGAAGAGGCAATGGGCGCAAACAACCACAGTTCCCAGTCACACTCTGGAACCACTTTGATACTGTTACAGAAAAGCATGCAAAAACTAATAACACTGTAGAAGCATTACATAGAGGCATGCAATCAACCCTCTGTATGTCTCACCCAACCTTGTGGAAATTTATTGAAGGCATGAAGCGTATACAACGAAAACGGGAGGCAGACATTGAACAAATAATAGCTTGCAATGCACCCAATTGTTCCAAATGGGTGTACAAGGACAATGCATCAAGGCTTGAACACATTATTGACAAGTCCTCCGAACGCACAACAGAGGAATTTTTAACAGGAGTGGCTCACTGTTTCGAGTATTAATTTTTAAAAACAAAGAAAAACATTATGATTTTACTACTTTACCTTAAATAAAGATGGGGTTTTAAGCTGGATATTTGAACTTCTGCACTAACACTGACGCTACATTGACGCTAACGTCACTGCATCACATGACTAATGATATGTCACATGACAAAGGGGGAGTACTACAACTTAAGGTATGAAGTTACTTTACTTTAAAAATATTAATAATAGAAGTGTTAACTGAGGTTTAACAAAGGTTTTACACCAATTATTATTGGTACCATTGTTTCTGATGTTTCTAACAGCCTTTGCTATTTACTGTTTACTGGGAGTGAATCGCATTGTTTCAGATGTTTCCACCAGCTATTTACTGTTGCACCACTGGGAGTGAAATAACATGGAGTCACATAGTTTCAGATGTTTCTAACAGCCTTTGCTTATATACTGTTTACTGGGAGTGAATCGCATTGTTTCAGATGTTTCCACCAGCTATTTACTGTTACACCACTGGGAGTGAAATAACGTGGAGCGAAAAGGGATGGGAGCGAATTAGTCGGGAGAGAATTGTCGGGCGTGGGTTTTCGGGGAGCAAACATGCGGGAGTGAAATGATGTGCTCCCTTTGAATTGTAATCACTTTCACTTTCGACTTTCACTTTAGCATGACAGGGTGGTGTTCATTCTGGTAAAGAAAATGCTGGCAACGGTTTAAAGCTAGTCAGGTTTTCTCCAAAACAATGTTAACTGTGGGGCGTTTAAGCACAGTTTAGTAATGTTTGTATAAGAGCGTCTGCGACTGAGATCTATGAGAGCAACTGAGTCAGCGGCTTCAGGAGACTTGACTCTATCATGAGCAAGTGTTGCTATAGCAAAACTCACTCAGGCTTATGTCTTGTGTCTGGTGGAGCTGGGGAAGTAAGCAAACACATCTCAGATAAGTTTCCATTGATTTTCACTGATTTTATTGCTGTTATTGTTTCTTTTGCAGCTTATTGTTGTTTTCAATTGGCACCAGGGTGCTTTCTGACTTAAGTTGAAAGGGTATCTGTATAGAGGATTTTGCTGATGTAGCTAAGTCTCTCAGTGAGGGTTTGCTGGGGTAGCTGATTGACTCTGGTGCTCAGGAGGGGCCCAACCCCCCACCCCTCCCCCCACCACTAGCACATCACTTATTTTATAATGGTAGCCTGTGACATCATACAGTACCTGCTCACTGCATATACACACACTGTTAGCCATCTTATTTCCATACACAACATAGCCACACACCACTGGGTAGAGGAACTGAAAAATAAGGGAAATAGTGCTGCCATCAGACAGGAGCAAGATAGAAAGAGGAGAAACTGCAAGAGGGAGAATGGAGCAGAGGGTACAATGAAGAGGAAGGGGTAATGGGACCAGGGCAACAGATATGGGAAGTCTGGGAAGGGGACAAGATAGTGGGGCAGGCTGGAATAAGGGTCAGTGGAAGGGAGGGGACACATGAATCAGGGAAGGGGGAACAGAAATCACAGGGGAGGAATGATTTTGGGATGTAATAACTGTGGATGGGGCAGTATTCATTTATTTATTTAATTGTATTTATTTATTTATTGGAACATCAGTTTAACAACCTTTGAGAATGAGGCTCATTTACAAAGGTACCACATCACAGAGAGGACAAAACAGTGCAAACAACATACATACAAGAAAAAAAGTGTACTGTTAAGAGACAAGGCAAGTTGGAAAAGCATGAGTCGGACCAAGGAATTCCATACCATTACAGTTGAGCATTACAGGATTGTACAGGATTACATTAAATAGTTGATGCAAGCCAAATAGTGCAGTAGGCTGACAGAGGCAGCTAGGTGGAGGAAAATCAGTGTAGAGGCATGTGGGGAGGGGAGAGGCAAATATAGGTAGAGATAGTCAGAAGGTCTGTGAGCTGCTCAGTGAGCTTTGTCTAGACAAGAATAGGAAAAGGACTTAGAAGCAGCCAACTGCAGTAGTGAGCAGGTGTTTTCTAAGGAGTGTTTTAAAGTGAGAGATCATGGAGGCATCAGTGATACTGAAGGGGAGAGTGTTATACCAAGTAGGAGCTCTGTAGGGGTATGCCCTTTGCCCTTGTGAGGTTCTTGGCCTCGGTACAACCAGTGCAGTTTTGCAGGAGATTCAGGTGTGCACTAGAGGGTTAGCTCGGTGGATAGAGGCAGTCAGACCAGGTGGGGATAGCCCAAAGAGAGACTTTTTAGTGAGGAGGCAGGTTTGGTAATAGAGGCGTTCATCTAGGTTGAGTAGATTAGCCAGGGTGTATAGTTGGCAGGTATGAGTTAGTCTAGGTGCCTCAGTTATCAGCCTACATGCTTTGCTTATGGTGAGGTGGATCTTGTGGAGGGCAGTCTGGTCAGCTGCCCCATACACAGGTAGGCCATAATCTACTAAGGATAGAACAGAAGATGTGACAGCGAGTCAGAGGGCGTCAGAGGGGAGACAGTTTTTATGATGGTAAAGGATGCCCAGCCAATTGTTAGCGGCTGAGGCAAGGGCAGAGATGTGGGCATGAAATGAGAGAGCAGGGTCAAAAGTTATCCTTAGGTATTTATAAGAGAGGACTTGCTCAATTGGGAGTTTTGAGCTGGAATGGACTTGGAGTGGATAATTTCTGGATTTATTTTGGGGGTGGGCAAAGAGCATGGTTTTGTTTTTTTTAAGATTAATTATGAGTCGGTGCTTAGTGAACCAGGCTTCAGCGTCATTGTAGGATGCTTGCAAAGAGTCCAGAAGGGAGATGTGGTTACGGTCAGAGGCAAAGATTACAGCATCGTCTACATAACATAAGATTTTTGCCAGTACAATCATCTGGCAGGGAGTTGAGAAAAAGAGAAAAGAGCAAAGGCCCAAGAATGGAGCCCTGTGGGACTCCGGAGCGGATGGGACAGGCGCTGGAGAGTGTCCCATTAATTTTAACACATTGTGAGTGGGCAGACAAGTAACTAGAAACATAAAAACATAGAATTTGATGGCAGATAAGGACTGCTTGGCTCACCCAATCTGCCTATTTCCCTACCTAATGGATAAGCTGCAGATCCTAGTTAACCCACAGCCTACTTCTTTCTGCCCCCACCCCCTAGAATTGCCTTATGACTGTCCCATGCATGCTTGAATTCCACCACTGTTTTTGACTCCACAACCTCCTCTGGAAGGCTGTTCCATGCATCCACAACCCTCTCTGTGAAAAAATACTTCCTTAAATTACCTCTGAGCCGCCCCTCTATCTTCAAATTGTGCCCCCTTGATCTTGCACACCTCTTTTTTTGAAAGATGCTACCCTCATAGACTTTGTTGATTCCCTTGAGGTACTTGAAAGTTTCTATCATGTCCCCCCTCTCCCTCCTTTCCTCGAGGCTATACATATTAAGCTCCTTAAGTCTCTCTTCATATGTCTTCCGGTGCAGACCCTGCACCATTTTAGTTGCCCTCCTCTGGACAGCTTCCATCCTGTCTATGTCTTTGCGGAGACTGGGTCTCCAGAACTGCACGCAATACTCCAGATGGGGTCTGACCAGTTGTCTGTACAGAGGGATAATAACTTCCTATTTTCTACTGGTGATGCCTCTCCCTATGCATCCCAGTATCCCCCCAGCCCTCCTTGCTGCCATCTCACATTGCTTGTCCACCTTTACGTCATCTGATATGACTACCCCCAGGTCCCTTTCCATTTTTGTTGTTGTTAGTATCTCACCCCCCATTGTGTACTCTTCCCCTGGGTTTTTGTTTTCCAGGTGCATTACCTTGCACTACTTAGCATTGAATCGAAGCTGTCATACATTTGACCATTCCTCTAACCTTGCCAAGTTCCTTCTCATCCTTTCCACCCCACCTTGTACATCAACTCTGTTGCAGATCTTTGTGTCATCTGTAAAGAGATGTACTTTTCCTTCCAGTCCCTCTGCAATGTCGCTTATAAAGACATTGAAGAGGACTGGTCCTAATACTGAACCTTGAGGTACCCCACTAGTAACCCCCCTTTCTTCAGAGTGGACTCCATTTACTATTACTCTCTGTGTCCTATTCTCCAGTCAATTCTTTACCCAGGCTGTCATCTTGGGACCCACTCCCAGGCTGGCTAACTTGTATATTAATCTTTTGTGTGGGACTGTGTCAAATGCCTTGCTAAAGTCTAGGTAGGCCATGTCCACAGCCCCTCCCTGATCTACTACTTTGGTCACCCAGTCAAAGAAATCTATCAGATTCATCTGGCATGACCTTCCAGCTGTGAATCCATGCTGCCTTGGGTCTTGTGCCCCTCTGGCCTCTAGATAATTGCCAATTTTTTCCCTCAGAAGTGATTCCATCATTTTCCCTACCACTGAGGTTAAACTAACAGATCTGTAGTTTCCTGCTTCTGCCTTGCTCCCACTTTTGTGAAGGGGAATCACATCTGCCCTCCTCCAGTCCTCGGGTATCACCCCATCCTCCCATGATTTGTTAAAGAGGGTAGTCAGTGGTGTCACTAGTTCTACCCTTAGTTCTTTTAGAATTCTGGGATGAATCCCTTCAGGCCCCATTGCTTTGTCCACCTTCAGTTTTAAGAGTTCTTTCAGAACCCTTTCTTCTGTAAATGGGCTTTTATCAACTTCTGTATACAGAGTGTTTCTACTGTTTGTTTTAGGTACCTCCCCCTCTTCCTTTGTAAATACTGAGCAAAATATTTGTTTAGTATCTCTGCTCCTCACATTCACCCTCTGCCCACCCTCCCTCCCCTTTATTAAGCCTCACTATCCCTCCCTTGGTCTTCCTTTGCTCCTGATGTACCTATAAAAGGTTTTATCCCCCTTCTTAACCGAGTTGGCTATCTTTTCCTCAGTTTGGGCCTTTGCTGTTCTGACTGCCTTCCCAGCTTCCTTTTGCTTTAACTGACACAGTTCTCTGTCCTGCTCCTTCTGTGATTCATTGTACTTCCTGAATGCTTTCTTTTTCTCTTGAACCTTCACTGCCACTTCCTTTGAGAACCATAGTGGTTTCTTACATAGTTTTATTTTGTTTACTTGCTTCACACAAAGGCTTGTTACCTCTGTGATGGCAGTTTTTATTATTCCCCATTGTTCTTCCACCCCTCCTTCCTGCCCATTTGCTAGTGCATTCCTTAAGCACTCACCCATTTGGCAACTGGAGCACCAGGAAACGGACCCAGTGGCAAAGCCTAAGTGGCAGAGGGCATCCAGCAGAAGGGGGTGAGAGACAGTATCGAAGGCTTTAGATAAGTCTATGAACACTGCACCCGCTATGGAGCCAGAGTCCAGAGAGGAGTGAAGAAAGTTAGAGAACTCAAGGAGGGCGGTGTTGGTGCTGTGGCCGGCTCTGAACCCATGTTGTTCAGGGCAGAGGATGCTATATTTGTCTAGATTTTCAGAGATTTGGGATGACACCATTTTTTCTAAGGCCTTTGAGTGAGTAGAGAGGATTGAGATAGGCCGATAATTACCAGGGAGAGCCCTATCTCCACCCTTGTGTATTGGAGTGACAGTAGCAATTTTCCAGGCAGAGGGGAATTGTCCTAGGCAGAGAGATTTGTTAAAGAGGATGGTGACTGGTGAGATAACCAGATCCAGAACCTGACGGAGGAGACTGGGATCAAGGGAGTCACTACCAATAGTATTGCTCTTTAAGGCCTTGAGTAGGTAAGGTCTGACTTCCTGGGCAGTGACATTGTGAAGGTAAAACCAAGGGAGAGTGTGAGTAGCAACAGACCGGAAGGGGGGGTGAAGAAGTTGTCTGGGAGCAGAGGGCTAAGGTCAGTGACGGATTTGTTGAGGTGATTGGAAATGAGGACTGGGTCTGTGGAGATGGAACCATCAATGTTGATATTTGAGGGTGGAGGGGGACGCGTGCCCCCATTAAGCTGTTTGTTGTTGTCCCAGAAGGTCCTGGAATTCCCCCATGAGGAGGTGTTTTTTTTTTTTTTTTTTCATTTGTTTAACCAGGTATAGCACACTAAGCTGAAAGTTTTTTTACAGGAGCGACCTGGGAGCACAAGGAGGTTAAGTGACTTGCTCAGGGTCACACAGTATGCAAGTGGAAGCTGTGGGATTCAAACCCAGGTCTGGTCTGCTGGATGTCACCAAATTTGCAGCTCAGAGCCTTAGACCACTGCGCTATACTGCCTCCTGTTTGAGGTGAGAGAGGCTTGATAATGTTCAGCCTTCACCTTGCGGATGGCCCAGGTACATTTGTTCTGGGCTGCTGCATAGGCCTGCCTGTCAGCAGGGCGGCCAGTTTCATTGGCAATGTGCCATAAGTTATCCCTATTCTTAAGAAGTTGGCGAAGGGGGGCGTAATCCAGGGGGCGTGCCTTACATTGGACCAATATGCAGTTAGTGGTGCAAAAATGTCACAAGCATTGTTAAACGTATGGGTAAAAAAGGTTAGAGCCGTGTCTATATCAGGGGCGTATTGTATAGGAGACCAGTCAGTATGGGCTTGGAGATGCTTAAGGCCTTTCAGCCCACCTGGTCTCAGCTGCCGCCGAAGGGTGGATTGTGCTGAGGATTTGGGCGAGGAGGTTGACCAGCAGAAAAGAAGAGGGGAGTGGTCACTAAGGCCATCAGGAAACATTTGGATATTGCGAATATGGTTAGGACGGTTTGTGAGGACCACATCAAGAAGTGTGCTAGTGCCCGTTCTAGGATTCATTCTAGTAGGTTGGATAACCAATTGGGTAAGGTCAATAGCTGCAAAGGTATCACAGGAGGTGGAGGATGAGGGGCTGAGCCAGTTGATGTTTAGATCCCCCACCAGGATTTGGTCGGAGGAGTAGGGTAGGGAGATGAGATAATCAATTAGTGGACCTAGTGCCTGCGCTTGATTTTTCAGAGGTATGTAAGCTGCAGTCAGATAGAAGGGACCCCTAGAAGGATCAGGAGACAATTTTTAGGGTTAGGGCCTGAGCCCTGCAATCAAGGACAGGGGCTGGGAGGGCTAGTCCAATGAGTGGATCTTTGATATAAATGGCACAGCCCCCACCTCGCCTACCAACACAGTCCTCCCAATAGATGGAGTCCCCCCAGAGTGAGACCAGGGAGTCGGAGGTTGAGTCAGACAGTCAGGTTTCCACTATTGAGATGATGTCAGGTTTATGGACTGCAGCCCGGCATTGGAGTAAGTCGAATTTTTTAAGGAGGCTACATATGTTCATAGAAACAGTATGAAGTCCAGAGGATTCCACTGAGGGGCTTTTGTATGCTGGGCCTGGGTTAGGATGTATGTTACCAGTTAGGAGTAGAAGGATGAGAACAGCCCTGGATAAGGAGTGGTGAAAAGGAGAGTTTGCGCTGGGAAAGATAGGAGGAGTAGGGGAGTTTCAAGGTGCAAGGGGTAGGTAGGGGGGCACAAGCTGGGAAGGCTTGAATGATAAGTCCCCAGTGGGAGCAAAGGGGGGAAGCAAGGTAGTGACTAGGTGGAGGGTGAGGTGGACTAGGTGAGCCTTTACCTAAGGGCCTTTTTCTGAAGCAGCAGGCTGTGTTGTGGGCTCCAGAAGGGAGCAGGAGCTTCTGTCACTGCCGAGGTAGGCAGAGTGCAGGGGGGGGGTTCAAGCCTATAAGGAGCAAACAAACAAAGGGAACAGAGTTAATATGCAGTGGGAAAGAGAATTCAAAAGCACACCAGACTGCGCATGCGTGGGCTATGTCCCGATTAGGCCCACACTGCGCATGTGCAGAAAGCTAGCAATATGGCCACACAGGGGAGAAACAGGTAGGCGACAAACAGAATCCAACTTACCAGTAATAGTCACTGATAATAGCCAACAGTAAAATACAGTGCTGGTAGAGCAGGCAGTTAACAGAATTAAAGTCCCTAGTTGAAGTACAACCAAGCTGGAACAGGCAGGTAAACGCAGAGACAGAATCAAAAATTAAAAAACTATCAGTACACCTGTGGGGACAGATATTCTAGAGTCTTAAGGCTACACTCAGGTAGCACTCCACAGTAGTCTTCTGGTAAAGAAGCAGGTACGCCTTTACCTAAGGGCGTTTTTCTGAAGCAGCAGGCTGTGTTGTGGGCTCCAGAAGGGAACAGGAGCTTCCGTCACTGCCGTGGTTGGCAGAGTGCTGGGCCGGGGGGGTTTTAGGCCTAAGGGCCTTTTTCTGAAGCAGCATTCATGGACACCCTGTGGAGGACGGGGGGTGCCCAGTCTGTATAAGGCTGGGAAGGCTAGAGAAAGAAGTACTAAGGCTAATGGGGTAAGTGTCAAAGATGATGAAGGGGCATATTAGGTCAGGAGGGGAAGGGCATGTGGAAAACACAAAAGACATCCAGGAAAAGAAAAAAAGATGGTGGAGATAAGAGAGATGGGGTGTTGTTAGGACAAGGGGGTAGAAAGAGTGACATAGGTAAGGGAAACAAACATGCAAGGAGAATAAGAAAAGGAGTACAGGGAGATGGTAACACAGTAAGCTCAGATGGGGGCCGGCCTCTAACAGAAGGGTCAAATGAGGGGAAGGAGGAGGAGGAAATGTGGTCCATGGGTACAAAGAACAAAACGGCTGGAGAAGGTGAATGACAAATAGGTGAATTGGGGCAAGAAGGGTTGAGTACAGCAGAGAACATGGGGGGGAGAAACAGCAACAATAGGAGGGGACATTGTGCAGGAGGAGGAGGAAGGAGAGGAGAAGGGGAAGGGGGAGGGGAAGAACTGGCTGCTTCTGTCCGAGGCTGAGAAACTTGCTATACAGCAGGGAACAAACTAGAACTCATTTGAGGAACTGGGACGCTGGTAAGACATAATATTGTTGGGGACTTGCTAGGAAGGTGAGTTACGCTTCCTACAGAAAGTTTCATTTGTCCTTATTGGCATTCAGGAAAGAGTTGCAGGATTCCATTAAAGTGCAGTAATTTTATAACCAGAGGGAGTGAAATGCAACTGAAGTTGCTTGATTCCTGTGGTTCAGACTTAGGATTTGGAAGGATATTTTTGCAACATTTTAGAAGTGTCCTGCTGGCTGAGGAGTGAGTTCATTTTTATCCCTGAACTCAGTAGAGTGGTTTGTGTAGGAGCAGTGGTCTAGTAAATTGAGGTTTTGGTTGAATTACTATAAAGGGCAGTACTCACCAGGGTAGTGGAGCAGTGGTGTATTTGATTGTTTCTAACAGTCTCCAGTGGTTGTGGCATTTCCTCTATAGCCAAGGTTCTGACATCACTTCCTCAACAGGTCTTGAGGCAGAACTGTCATTTTCTTAATAACCCAGCACAGTGCATAAAGGGTAAGTACACCCCAAAAAAAAAGTTTTATATATTACATATTGTATATTATAAGGGAGAGAGACATATGGGGAGTGTTGCAATGCACTGGCTGTGGGGCAGCAGTTTTCCGGGAGACATTCTGGAACCTGCATCACTGCCTCATTTGCAGGCAACTGTCAGCTCTGAAGGAGGAGGTTGTCCACCTCCAGACTGAACTGGCAAGGACTAAGGACGCATCCCCATCCAAAGAGCACAAGCGCCACAACCACTGCCTCAGAGGTTGCCAAGTGTGAAGACCAGTTGGACCACAGTGGATTCTGGGAAGGTGAGGATGGTGGAACAGAGGTGAAGCTCTCAAGCTGTACCTCTAAACAAATCATATGTCAGTCTGGCAAAGCAAGGTTCCTGTATGATGACACCATCAGTGGAGACCAATAAGAATGCAGGGGACATGCACAAGGGAGACCCACAAAAGGGTAGCAGTGGACACCACAGGGGAAGAAAACAGCTTCTGATAGGGGAGTTAATTGTTAGGGGTGTAGAACTGGGGATGGGAGAGGAGACAGAAGTAAGGTGCCTGCCTGGTGCCATGGCTTGGAGGGACAGGAAGCGAATCCTCAGGATTGCAGAAGCAGCATCACAGGAGAGGGAACTAGATATCATTGTCCATCTTGGGACAAATGATCTAGCTATGCATGAGATCAGTGCAGTGCAGGATGAATTTGTGGATTTGGGGAGGGGCCTCAGACAGGTAGCAAGCACGGTAACCTTCTCAGAGGTGCTGCCAGTCTATGGCAGAGTTGAGGCTAGGGCACTGCACATCATACAGTTTAATGAAAGGTTGCAAAACTGGTGCAGAGCACAGGGCTTTGGCTTGATTGGGGACTGGGGGCCCACCTGGAGAGATGAAGGTCTATACTGGCATGATGGTCTGCATCTGTCCAGGAAGGGAACCAAGCTCCTAGGTGACAGGTTTAAATGCTTCCTTGGCAAGCTTTTAAACTTGCCAAGGGGGGAGGTGCTGAAAGGAAGCAGGAAAGTTCAAGCCTCCCTCCACAAAGTATGGCAGGTAGCAAGGTAAATACTGAGGTACAGAGCTTGACAGAGGGCAGAACAGGGGGTAAATGGAAAAATAGACAAGGGCAATAAGAGCAGGGATGGGGTAAAAATGGATAAAGCCAACGTTAAATGGGGGGCAATGAGTAACAATGCCCATAGTCTGGGAAAGAAGCTTCCTGAGCTAGTAGCCCTGATGGAAGAGGAACATTTGGATATTGTGGCAGTCACAGAAACATGGTACATGGAGAACCATGACTGGGATGTCAACATACCAGGATACACAATCTACAGAAGGGACATGGAGGGTAAAATAGGCGGTGGAGTAGCTCTCTATGTAAGGGAAGGTATCAAAGCTACAGAACACAAAAGTAAAGGGGGAGGACAAGAGGCACTCTGGGTCACCTAGGAGACAGGGAATGGCATCACAATCCTTCACAGGGGTTGTATACAGACCCCCTTCTCAAGGGGAGGAAAGGAACAAGAAAATGGTAGAGAACATTCTCAAAATGGCTGAAAAAAGGGGAGATACTGTTGATGGGGGACCTGAATATGCCAGATGTTAACTGGACAACATGTACTGCAACCACATTCAAGAGCAGGGTCATTCTTGATGCCTTACAGGGGGCATGCCTTAGACAGCTAGTGGTGGAACCCACTCAGGAGGGAGCAATATTAGACCTGGTACTCTCAAATGGAGAGAGGATCACAAAATTAGAAGTCAGTAGACATCTGGGAACAAGTGACCACTGCACAGTATGCTTCACAATAAGCACATACAAAGACAAGGATACTGGACTTTGAAGGGCTGACTTTGGCATAATGGGTGAGTACCTGAGGAATGCACTAGCAAATAGCCAGAAAGGAGGGATGGAAGAACAATGGAGAAAAAACAAAACTACCATCATGGAGGTAACAAGCCTTTGTGTGAAACAAATGAAGAAAAGCGGAATAAAAAAACGCTATGGTTCTCAAAAGAGGTGGCAGGGAAGGTTAAGGAGAAAAAGTCTGCATTCAAAAAGTATAAGGAATCACAGAAAGAGCATGACAGGGAACTGTATCAATTAAAGCAGAAAGAAGTGGGGAAGGCAGTCAGAATAGCAAAGGCCCAAACCGAGGAAAAGATAGCCAACTCAGTTAAGAAGGGGGATAAAACCTTTTATAGGTACATTAGGGAGCATACAAAGGTTAAGGGAGGGACAGTGAAGATCAATAAAGGAGATGGGAGGTGGGTAGAGGGAGACAGTGAAAAGGCATAGATACTGAATGAATACTTTTGCTCAGTATTCACAAAAGAAGAAGAGGAGGAGTTACTGAAACCAAACAATAGAAGCACTCTTGGTAGAGGGGTTGACACCAGTCCATTTACAGAAGAAAGAGTCCTGAAAGAACTACTAAAACTCAAGGTGGACAAAGCAATGGGGCCTGACGGGAATCACCCCAGAATCCTAAAAAAACTAGTGGTGGGCTAAGTGGTTGAAATTCGCTCTCCGAAGTGATTCGCTGAGTAACGCGGAGTCCGCGGAGTGCTCCGCAACGCGAAGTGGAGTACTTTGTATTATAATGGGGAAGGCGAAGTCCATTGAAAACAATGACTTCATGTTGTTCCGCCTTCCCCAAGCCACTTCTCCACCAATTTTAAGGTGAAGTACATTGAAATCAATATACTTCGCCCTGCTTCGCCTTACTCCACCTTGTTCTTGAGCTCCTAAGGAGAATTTTGCAGTGATTTATGGGATTGCAGGTCACATGGACTCTAGATTGCTCTGCACAGCCTCAGTTCTGTGTAGTGTGTGTGTAGTGGAAGATGGAGAGTTTCCTTTCAGAGTTCTGTGATTCTAATCCTCTAAAAGCAGTTAAAAAAATATTTTTGAGCCGTTTTATTTTGCTCACAATTTACTACATTGAGTATAGGAAACCCTGCTGTGCTCATATTATCGAGTGTTTATTGTTTGTGTGTGGATTTTGAATGTTAATTTAGAACAGTCAGTCTGTGTACTGTGAAGTGTGCTTTAGAGGAGGGGCGTATCTGTGATGTATGTAGATCAACTGGGAGAAAAAGGCAGTCTTTTTTGTTTTGGTTATATTTTTCTTGTATTAATGTATTAATTGTGTTAATGTATGCACAGTAATATTTTCAGTAATTCTTGACATTTTTTTTCTGATTGTCTTGATGCAGCAGTGTATAATTTCAGTTTGTTTAAAACATTTGGTTATATTACTAAAGGATTTCAATTTGCTATGCATTACTTGCAGTGTGTGTGAGTGTGTGTGCGATGCATGCCATTAAATAAGACACCTGTTATTGTGCCACAGAGTAACTGCAGCAGTGTGAACCTGCCATCCACCGCACCTGCATGAATTTTTTATACTGCTTTGTGGTATCTTTACTGGTAGTGGACTGTCTGTTACTGCTCTGCCCTCCCCCCAAACCGTCAAAAGGTTTTCTTTTCCAGATTTGTATTTGTGACTTATGAGCACTGGTTAGGTGTTGTTGTGCCTTTGCATCTGCGTCTTGAGTGTGCAGCACAATCTTAATCTATCTGTGTGTTTGTAGTACACCATTAATTCTGGGATACTTAGCATTTCTTCTTACGCTCTCATTTAACTTCATCAGCACTGGGAGATTTTCTGTACAAAAGGCAGTAGCATTTTTGGGATGCCCATTAATTCTGGTGACTGTGTGTGACCACTGCACACATGACAGAGTGCACCATTAATTCTGAGAGACTTTGCATTTCTTGTTATGCCCTCAGTAGCATTTTGGGGATGCACATTAATTTTGGTGACGCACATTAATTTTGGTGACTGTGCGTAACTACTGAATGCACGACGTCTGTGTGCGCTATTAATTTTGAGAGACTTTGCATTTCTTGTGCTCTCATTACACTTTGTTAGTACTGGGGAGTTTTCTGGACACAAGACATGAGCATTTTGGTGATGCACATTAATTTTGGCGACTGTGTGTGTGAAGGGCTGCCAAATATTGGTGTCATTTCACCTTACTTCGAGTTAAGGCGGAATGATAACACAAAGTAATAATTACTAGGCGAAGTGAGCCTTTTGCATTGACCACAGACAACAACATGAAGTTCCCACTTTGCGGGCACTTTGCTGGTGAAATTTAAATTCACTGCATCTCTATTTGTGATACAAGTCATTGCCATCGGGGGACTACAGCTGTAGGCATTCGCGTTCTTAAGTTACAGTACTGCAAGCCATGTGATGTGTGGGGACCCGGGGGCTGCCAATATTGTTGTCACTCTACCTTACTTCAGGTTAAGGAGGAATGACAATGAGAAGTCACAATCACAATAACGAGGGAAGTGGGCATTTCATGCTGGCCACTCTGTGTAGTGAAGTGAAAATGCAAAGTACCCACTTCACGGGCACTTCACCTGCGGAATTTAAATTTGCTGCATCTCTAAGATGGGAGACTTTGCAAGTCTTGTTACACTCACATTTCACTTGGTCAGCACTGGGGAATTTTCTGGACACAAGACAGTGGCATTTTGGGGATGAACATTAATTCTGGTGACTATGTCTGACCACTGCCCAGATGACTGAATGTGCCATTAATTCTGGGAGACTTTGTATTTCTTGTTACCCTCTCATTTCACTTCATCAGCACTGGGGAATTTTCTGGAGACAAGACGACAGTAGCATTTTGGGGATGCACATTAATTCTAGTGACTGTGTGTGGGGGGGGCACCAATATTGTTGTCACTCCACCTTACTTTGCGTTAAGGTGGAATGACAATGCAAAGTAATAATAACAAGGCAAAGTGGGCATTTCATGCTGGCCACTCCATGAAGCAGAGTAACAACGCGGAGTACCCACTTTGCGCTCACTTCGCAAGCAAAATTTAAATTCACTGCATCTCTAAAAAGAACTAAGGGAGTACCTAGTGACACCACTGATCACACTTTTTAACAAATTGTGGGAGGATGGGGTGGTACCTGAGGACTGGAGGAGGGCAGATGTGATTCCCCTTTACAAAAGTGGGAGCAAGGCAGTAGCAGTAGCAGGAAACTAGAGACCTGTTAGTTTGACCTCAGTGGTGGGGAAAATCATGATGCAATCACTTCTGAAAGAAAGAATTGTTGAGTACCTAGAGGCCAGCGGGGCATAGGACCCAAAGCAGCATGGATTCACAGCAGGAAGGTCACGTCAGATGAACCTAATTGATTTCTTTGACTGAGTGACCAAAGTAATATACCTGGGAGGGGCTGTGGATATGGCCTACCTAGACTTTAGCAAGGCATTTGACATAGTCCCACACAGAAAATTAATAATCAAGTTGGCCATCCTGGGAGTAGGTCGCAGGGTGGTAGCCTGGGTAGCAAACTGGCTGCACAACAGGACACAGAAGGTAATAGTGAATGGAACACATTCCGAAGAAAGGGGGGTTACTAGTGGAGTACCTCATGGCTCAGTACTGGGTCTAGTCCTCTTTAACGTCTTTATAGGTGACATTACAGAGGTTCTGAAAGGAAAGGCGTGCCTTTTTGCATATATGACAAAGATCTGTAACAGAGTTGATACACAAGAGGGGGTAGAAAGGATGAGAAGGGACTTCGCAAGGTTGGAGGAATGGTCAGACATATTGCAAATTAGATTCAATGCAAAGAAGTGCAAAGTAATGCAGCTGGGAAATAAAAACCCAGGGGAAGAGTACACACTAGCAGGTGGAGGTACTAACAACAACAATAATGGAAAGGGACCTGGGGGTAGTCATATCAGATGATCTAAAGGTGGGTAAGCAATGTGAGAAGTCGGTAAGGAGAGCCAGGGGGATAATGGGATGCATAGGGAGGGGCATCACAAGTAGAAAAAGGGAAGTGGTTATCCCTCTGTACAGACAGTTGGTGAGACCCCATCTGGGGTACTGCATGCAGTTTTGGAGACCTCATCTACACAAGGACATAGACAAGATGGAAGCAGTCCAGAGGAGGGCAACTAAAATAGTGCAGGGTCTGCATCAGAAACCATATGAAGAGAGACTGAGAGATCTTAATATGCACACCCTTGATGAAAGGAGGGACAGGAGGGACATGATAGAAATGTTCAAGTATCTCAAGGGAATCAACAAAGTCCAGGAGGGTAGCATCTTTCAGAAAAAGAGATGTATAAGAACAAGGTCGCACAATTTAAAGATAGAGGGGGTACGACTCAGGGGTATTGTGAGGATTTTTTTTTTCACGGAGAGAGTGGTGGATGCATGGAACTGCCTTCCTGGAGAGGTTGGGGTCTAAAACAGTGGGGAATTCAAATATGCATGGGACAGACGTAAGGCAATTATAGTGGGGGGTTGCAGGAAGTAGGCTGTTGGTTAACTAAAATCTGCAGCTCATCCAATAGGTAGGGAAATGGGCAGACTGGGTGGCCCAAGTGGTCCTTATCTGCTGTCAAAGTCTATGTTTCTATGTTCTATGTTAAGAAGGGAAGTGTCTTGGTGTTGGGGGACTTGATACTAAGAGGGGTCAGGTTGGGCAGCAAAGGGGAAAGGCACAGTACAATATTGGTGGAAGCCATGCCAGAAATGAAGGCGGAAAGGTTGGGGCAATCAGCACTGAAGTATGCAAGCTGGGGAAGGGAAAGGCCTCACCTAATAATACACCTGGGGATAAATGACCTGGGTGATGGAACAGCAGGGGAGGTAAAGAGGAGGTTTCAGGAACTGGTACCTCTATGTGAGGGAGCGGGCAGTTCTGTTACCTTCTCAGAGGTAACTCCCATTCCCAGTGCAAGTATGGCAAGAAAAGGGAGAATTCAAGAGTTGAATGAATGGCTGGGGGCCTGGTGTCAGGAAAAGAGGTACTGGCTGATAGGAGGGTGGAGGGGGACCTGGGAGAACAGCAGTCTGTACCAAAAGATAGACTGTACCTAAATGAGGAAGGAAAAAATGTAGCGAAGGGCAAGAATAGTAAACACATTGAGGAGCATTTAAACCGGGGGGGAGGGGTAGCAGGGTGGATGAGGAGCTCAGAGGCCTAGTGAAGTGACACCAAATATGCTTACCCCCCCCTGACAGCAAGGTAAGGAGGAAGGCAACTACTAAGGGAGTGAACATGAGGGGAGAGAGGCAGGGGTTGGAGACAAGGGTTGGAGGGTGGTAACACTAAATGCTAGTAGTCTCGGGAATAAGGGGGTGGAACTACAGGCTCTCCTTGGGGGGGTGGACTTGGTGGCTATAACCGAGACATGAGCCACCCAAATCCATGACTGGGACATGATGGTTCTGGGGTACAGATTACACCAGAAGGATAGGGAAAAGGGGAAGAGGGGGTAGCGCTGTACTTAAAAGAGGGATTAAAATGTGTAAGGGAGGCGGGAGATGAAGGAGATACAGAAGCACTGTGGGTGCAACTCAAGGATCCCAAAAATAGATCACTAAGACTAGGGATGGTGTACAGGCCACCCTCTCAGACTAAAGGAATGACAGGGTACTAGCAGAACAGAGCAGGAGGAACTGCAGGAAAGGGGGGATGGTGATAGTAGAGCACTTTACCCTGTCAGGGATGGAGTGGGACATATCCACCACAAAGAAAAGAAGGAAGCAGGTAATTCTGGCTGCCTTCCAGGAAAGCTTTCCAGTACAGTTGGTCAAGGAACCAACTAGGTAAAGGAACACCCTTGACCTCATACTTACAAATGGGGACTGGGTGAGGGATGTGAGGGTGGAGGAACCACTGGGGGGACTGACCACTGGACAGTATAGTTCCAGTTATAGATGGCTAAAGAGAGGGGGGCATCTAGCACAAGGGTACTGGATTTCAGGAATGCCAACTTTAAGATGATGAGGGAAGTGGTACAGGAGTTCCTGTGCAAAACTCAAGCAGGTATGGACACACAACAAAGGTGGGAACTGATAAGACAGGGGATAGTGGAGGCAAAATTAACTTGCTGTAGGGTTCAGACTAAGAAGGCTAGGGGAAAGAAACCCAGCTAAATAAGCAAAGGGTGTTAGATAGGGTGAGGAGGAGGAGGGCAGCTTACAGGAGATACAGAAAATCAGGGAGGGAGGAGGAGGACAGGGAGGAATATCTGCAAGAAGCAATGGAAGTGACTGGGGGTTAAGGGCAGCAAAGGCAACAAGAGAACTCAGGCTGGCACAAGGCAACAGAAAAAAGGGAAAAAGACTTCTTAAGGTACATCAGGGAGAAAAGGAGCTGTAAGGACCAAATTCTAGGAATTAAGAAGGAGGGGAATGTGTGGAAGAGAGGGGTGAAAAGGCAGAAATGCTCAACGACTACTTCTGTTCAGTCTTTTTGAAAGAAAGGGAGGAGGTGCTACCCATAGAGGGAGAAAGGATATAAACAGATGGGGGGGATGACGGACAGAGAAATCACAGTGTGGTGGGTGCTGGAGGGGTTAAGGGCATTGAGGGTGGATGAGGCACCAGGACTGGATGGAGTACATCCAAGAGTGCTGAAGGAGCTGGCAGATGTCCTGGCAGGACCTGTAGCAGAATTATTTAATTCATCTCTAAACACAGGATGCATGCCCCCTGACTGGAGACTGGCTCACATGGTTCCCATCTACAAGACTGGACCCAAGGACGAACCGGGGAACTATGGGCCAGTAAGTCCAACATCCATAGTGGGGAAGCTAATGGAGGCCATCCTTAAGGAGAGGCTACAGACACTACTGGAGGTGAACAGGGTGCACGACAGGAGCCAACATGGCTTCCCAAGGGGCAGGTTGTGCCAGAGCAACCTGGTGGAATACTATGACTGGGTGACTAGGCAAATTGACTGGGGCATGCAGTGGCTGTCCTATACCTAGACTTCAGTAAGGCCTTTGATTCAGTATCACATAGGAAACTTGGAAGCAAACTACGGGGCACAGCAGCAGGAGCAAAACTGGTGGGGTGGGTGGAGAACTGGCTAAATGATAGGCAGCAGAGGGTGGTGGTAGGTGGGGAATACTCATCCCCTAAGCCTGGGACAAGTTGTGTTACACAGGGGTCAGTGTTGGGACCAGTGCTGTTTGGCATATTTATTGCAAATACCTCAGAGGGCATCAGCAGCAAAATCAGCCTATTTGTGGATGACACCAAGATGGGAGCAGTGGTGGATCACCAGGTTTGGTGTTAGGGACTACAGAAGGATCTGGCAAGGATAGAGGCATGGTCTGACAGATGGCAGCTGTAATTTAATGCAAAGAAATGCAAAGTACTGCACTTCAGAACAAATAATCAGAGGAGAAGCTACCATCGGGGGGTGGAGCTGGAGGTAACAGAAGAGGAGAAAGATCTGGGGATGCTCGTCATGGGAGCAATGAACAATTCTGTGCAATGCAGAAAGGCAGCAGCAATGGCCAAGAAAATGCAATGGTGTATTGCAAGGGGCATTACCTTGAGAAGAAAGGAGGTTAGTCTATCATTATACAGACCATTGGTTAGACCCCACTTGGAATACTGCATGCAGTACAGGCATCCGTAAATACAAAAGGACATTATGCTGCTGGAGTGTGGCAGCATAGGGCAAGAAAGATGATTCAGGGCCTGGGGGAACTGCCATATGAGGTCAGACTAAGAGAGTTAAACATGTACACACTGGAGGAGAGGAGGGATGGGGGGACATGACTGAGACCTTTAAATACATGAAGGGGATTCTCAAAACAGATACAGAGGATCTATTCAGAAGGAAGGAGGGGAGAGACACTAGGAGCCATGACATGAGATTGGAGTAGGATAGATTCAGGAGGGAGTAGGGGACGGTGAGACTGCCGTTTTTCACCCCCCCAAAACTTCTGTGGAAATAATACAACTTTCATGAAACGTTTAAGAGCTTCCACCTGTGGTGCAGTGGAAAACTTCCACAAATGTTACCAGGTCAGATTTTGCTTGGTATTAATAAAATAAGCCCTGGTGGCTAGTGGTCCCCCCCACCCACTCTACATGTAAAAAAATATCCCTGGTGGCTGGTGATTGCTTCCCTTCACCCGGTCAGCCACCCAGCCTGAAGTGTACAGTAGTAGTACCCACCCCCACATCCCTATGTCCAGTGCTATTTAAAAAAAATCCCTGGTGGTCCAGTGTTTTTTTTTATTTTAACCTACTCCTTATCCCCGATGCCCAGTCCCAAATCCCTGGTGGGCCAGTGCCCCTCACCCAGCCTCCCCAGCAGCCAAGTGTCCCACCACCCCGCTCCTACCCCCATCATAAACCCCAATAGTGGACAGACCATCACAGCTCTCCTCTCTCCTCTCTCCTCCATGGATGGTTCGCTCTACTGAGCTGTTAATGAATGAGCACGTATGCTCTCATTCATTAACAGCTCAGTTGGCGGGCCAGCCATGGAGGAGAGAGGAGGACTGTGCTGGTCCGCCCACTGCCAGGGTTTATGATGGGTGTGGCAGCAGGGTGGTGGGACACCTGCTGGGGAGAGTGTTGGGGGGCACTAGACCACCAGGGATTTTGGACTGGGGATCAGGGATGGGGATGGGGTTAAAATAAAACAAAACACTAGACCATCAGATATATATTTTTTTAAACTGGAAAGGAGGAGACAGGACTGATGCCTCACATTTAGGGCAAAGATGTCTTTGGCTAATCATTATACACCACAAACTTGTGTCTTCACACCAAAAATACTTTTTTAAAGAAATTAGTAAATTTTAAATGCTGGATAATGTTGCAGAAAGCAGTTTTTATGTTGGCTTGCACTTGCGTGCCAGCCAGTATATTGCAGTAGTAGTAGATTTGGAGGTGCTGTTTCTGTGGGCGAATGCAGGACATGCATCAGAAGGTGCGTCTCTCATTCCCCAATAAGCCAGCATTCAGGTGCTGACACCAGCAATATGTAAAGTGGCCACCACATCTAACAAAAGTGCCACTGCAATGAGAGGCAAGCTAGTCATACAGCGGCGCAATAACACACCTCACAACATGCCCTTCCTGGTGAAGCATTCCAATAAACATGGCGGCAGTGACTACCGCTGCTGGCTGCCACAATGCTGACTTCAGGGGTGCCCAATCCCCCTATCAGCATGCCCAGACCCATTTCATGTGCCAATGGTGGAGCCCCTCCCCATCGGCATAAAGCGCCCCTCCCATATCAGTTGTGTGCCAAAGCGCTGCCCAATCCCCCTAAGCATCAGGTGCCCCCAACAGTTTTTCTTTGCTGATGGGGGGCCCAATCACCACTGGCATAAGTCCCCCCATTCAATCTGCTGATGGGGGAGCGCACTCCCCATCAGCATAATGTCCCCCCCATTAGTTGTGCACTGAGGGGGTGCCCAATTCCCCATAGCTGCTGCCCCACCACTCATTATGTGCCAATGGGGGTGCCCAATCCCCTGTTGGCTACAGACCCTCAAAACACTCAGGTGGCACGCTGGGAGCCCACCCCACTGTGCCAAATGCCCATGTAAAAAAAACAAACTTCCTGCAATGTTTTCCTTTTTTACCTGTAAAACAGAAAATGGCCCTTCCCTCAACCCATAGCCACCCTCTGCACACCCTACCTCCTCACATCCTTCTAACCCCATACTTACCTCTGGAGCATGGCACTTCGATCTTCTGTGGACCAGGAACATATCTGCACTCTTCAAAGCTGACCACGAACTGAATAAATACCGGTAAGCTGTATAATGGCATAAACAGGTTTTTTTCAACTTTTGTGCATATCTCAGGAATTTTGGCACTACATTTTCAACATGGGGTTATTTAGACCCCTTTTCATGAATTCTGTCACTGTCATGGCGTTATTCAGTCCTGAAAGGTGATTTCATAGTCACTGCACAGAATCAGCTTTTGGGACCGAGTAATGAAATGACTGTGCCACTGTTCATGAGGGGGCCAAAAGAAAGAGGAAACCACTGTGGTTCTCAAGGGGAGTAGCAAAGCTAGTAACAGGAAAAAACATGGCATTTCTGAGGTACAAGGCAACACAAGCAAGGAGGACAGGCAAGAATACTTGGAAAAATGAATGGAAGCGAACAAGGCAGTAAGGGCAGCAAAGGGCAAAACTGAGGAAAAGCTAGCTAAATCAGTGAAGGAAGGGGGGAAGCATTCTTTAGGTATACTAGTGAGAGAAGAAAAATAGGGGGAGGGATTGTGAGACTTGGAGAAGAGGGAGGCAGGGTAGTGGAGAAAGACATTGACAAGGCGACCATCCTCAACAAATACTTCTGCTCCGTATACATGGTAGAAGACAATGGAGAAGGCCCCTCATTAATGGAGAAAGACAAACAAGGAGAAGCTGTGGACATTAGACCTTTTTTAGAGGACAGAGTAAAAAGAGCACTAGAACAGCTTAGGGTGGATAAAGTTACAAGGCCCGATGGGATACACCTGAGAATCCTAAAGGAGCTCAGGGAGGAACTGGTTAAACCTGTGGCTAAGCTGTTCAGTGGATCACTAGAAACAGGCGTGGTTCCAGAGGAGTTGAGAAGGGCACAAGTGGTACCCTGGCACAAAAGTAATAGCAAGGAGGAGGCAGGAAACTACCCCCTTATCAGTTTGACCTCGATAGTAGGTAAAATAATTGAAACCCTACTTAAGGAAAGGATGGTGGACTACCTAGGAAAAGGTGGCTGTTGTACCAAAGGCAACATGGATTCTCTGTAGGGAGGTCATGCCAGAACGACTTGATTGATTTCTTTGAATGGGTGACAAAGGAAATAGACCAGGGCACAGTGGTTGATGTGACCTATCTGGACTTCAGGAAGGCCTTTGACATAGTCCCACACAGGAGACTAATCCACAAGCTGGCAGATCTGGGGGTGGGACAGAGGTGGTCATGTGGGTTAGAAACTGGTTGAGTGACAGAACACAGTGAGTGGTGGTAAATGGAGTTAGCTCACAGGAGGGACAGGTAACAAGTGGCATACCCCAGGGATCAGTGCTGGGACCAGTGCTCTTCAATGTCTTCATAAGCAATATTGCAGAGGGTCTAGAAGGGAGGGTTAGCCTATTCGTGGATGATACTAAGCTATATAACAGGGTAGATAAGTATAGAAAAAATGTAAAGGGATCCGAAGAGGCTAGAAAACTGGCCCTAAGAATGGCAGTTGGGCTTCAATGCAAAAAGTGCAAGATTGTGCACCTAAGGAGAGGGAATCCTAAGGCTGAGAATGAACTAGACGGGGTAACACTTGAGGCCACCACAGAGGAAAGGGATCTAGGGGTAGTCAGAGAAGACAACCTCAAAGTGGCTAAACAGTACAACAAAGCAGTTGGAAAGGCTAACAGAATGCAAGGGTGCATAGCGAGGGGTATAACAAGTAGAAGGATGGAAGTGGTGGTACCATTGTACAACTCCCTAGTAAGGCCTTATCTGGAGTATTGTGTTCCATTCTGGAGGCCCCATCTCCAAAAAGACATAGACAGGATGGAGACTGTACAGAGCAGGGCAGCAAAAATGGTGTCGGGGATGCAGCATAAATCATATGAGGAGAGACTCAGCACTCTAAATATGTACTTTCCTGGAGGAAAGGAGAGAGAGGGGGGACATGATAGAGACCTTCAAATATCTAAAGGGGATCAACAGGGTACTAGAGGGGAACATCTTTCACATGAAGGGAAATAGCAGAACAAGTGGGCACAGAATGAGACTAGAAGGTGGAAAACTTAGAGGGAACTTTAGGAAATTCTACTTCTCTGAAAGGGTGGTGGAGAAGTGGAACAATCCCCCCCAGGAAGTGGTGGGGGTGGCCATGGTTCAGGGATTCAAGAATGTGTGGGGTAGGCTCATGGGAATTATCAAGATAGGGGTGAAAGAGGATTCTTGTAGCATCTAGGATACCTTAAGCATTAGAAAGAGGGATAGGGCAGACTGGATGGGCCGCAAGGCCCTCATCTGCCAACAACATCTATGCATCTATGTAAAAGCCTAGTAGCAAACAGTGTGTTCCAAAAATGCAGTATATTTTAAAATATTTGTTGAGAAATATTTGGGTACAAACAGTGATGGGGAAGAGCTACAGGCGTGGCTACAGAGGATATAAACAAGAATAAGTGGGACTGGAAGGATATATTTTTGGTCACCTTTAACATTAAGGATTTTTATTTGGGTATACAACATAATGAGAGATTAGATGTATTTTGGGGGCATTCGGTGAACAAGAAGATAAGCACCAACCTATCGAGTTTCTACAACAGCTAGCTGAGATTTTACTTACAAAGAACTATTTCACATTTGAGGACAGTTTTTATATGCAGGCTAGAGGCGCCGCGATGGGGAGTACCATGGCCCCATCTCATGCCAAGATATACAGGACATGTGGGAGTATGGAAAGAGGCATATGCTGGATGCCATCCGTAATCCCTTCCTTGAAAACATTCTCTTATGGAAGAGTTTTTTTGATGATATTTTGGTATTGTGGGAAGGGACAAGAAATGATCTTAAAAGGTTTGAGAGATATTAGAATAGCAGAAATGAGAACCTCACGTTCACTACGTCAGCAGATGAATCCTGTGTTCCCTTCTTGGATCTAGAGATTTATAAAGTGGCGAAAGGGCTAGCTACAACTTTATATAGGAAACCTATGCATAGGAATACAGCTTTACACTGTACACAAGTTATCACGACTCCAACCTGAAGTGAAGTATTCCAAAGACAGTGATAATGAGTGTAAAGCGTAACTGTGCTGAGAAAATAGAATACCAGAGAGTGGTAGGTGATATGGCCAACAGGTTTGTGGCTAGATCTCTTGTACAACAAGCATGGAATGAAATGGATAGCATCGAAAGGGAGGCCTCCCTCACTGACAGAACTGAAACAATGGAGGGGATAGAATTGTTTTGTTAATGAACTACCGTCACTTGAATAATAGGATTAAAAACATCATTGTTAACAATTGGCATATTGTACAGGCAGGAGACAGGGAAAACAGGAAATTCAATGATCCACACCTAGTAGCCTCTAAAATGAAAACAGACTGGTACACACTGCACATAGAACATACAGTACACAAACAAAACAATTACTTTTAGGGCCACTTAAGAATAGAAGCTTCCAATGTGGCTAGTGTTTCCAGTGTGGGAACACAAGGGGCAAGATCTTTTTTGAACATCCTTGTATGAATGTAAAGTAACACATCAAACATATAACCTGTGCCATGGACCATGTGGTGTATATCGTCCAGTGCTCATGTAACAGAATTTATGTGGGAGAAACCACCAGGGACCTGAGGAATCAAATAAGTGAACATGAAAGGAAAATTCAAACTTGTGATGAAGGTTCCCCGGTAGCAAAACATTTCAATGCAGTAGGTCATTCTGTTGTTCAGATTTTGGGGTTTGGAACATGTTACTGAGCCACACCAAAAGGATTTAATATGGGATGATGCCTTACACAAAAGGGAAGTCTTTTGGATTTTCACCCTGGACAGCATGAGTTAAAGATTTGGCTTAAATGAAGAATGTGATTGGCAACTTTACAATAAGGTGATAAGGAAATTTGTCTTGCAATAGCGAAAGACCTGTAATAAGAACTGTAATTGCCCCTATATTTGACAAGAAATGTACTGTATTTCGGATTGCTTGTATATACTTCTTTAATTAAACAAACTTGTACAACACCCCCTGCCCCAATCCTGCTGTCTTAGACCATCAGATATGGAAGCAGTATCCTTGTAGGACTCAGTGCCTCTTTAAAGCCTAAAGCAGGTATTCTGCTATATGGCACAAAGCTAACTACTCATCAGTGACCCGGTCTGGTTTACACTGCATATGCTCCTCGCCCTCAACTGCTTAGTTACTGTCACAGCATGTGGGAAATAATCTCAGATAAAGCAGATTGTCAGGATTTAAAACATACTTTGTGAGATTTATTTACAAATTCAAATAAAGTAAACAAAAATAATAAAGAAAAAATATGCAATATAAATGACCACTACTTCAGTGGTTACTTGCAAAACACAAATATATGGTCTGAGAATGCAGAAATGCTACTATCTGGTTCCTTCTGTATCTCTCAACTCATAGTCTACCTGTACTGTAGACCTTCCTCTCCCAACTCCAAGGCTGATCTGCCTGAAGATCTGTGCAAGGAGCTTTTATACACGCTAGGTGTGATCACCTGACTAAAGCCCTTAACCTAAGATACAGAATATAAAAGTTTTGGATTAGTTTATTTAACATTGGTGACCCACCAGAGGTGCTCAGGAGATATAGCTTGTTACCTAAGTAATGAAAAAACAATAAACAATGAATAAGGGGTTGTTATTCTCCTTTATGTACTAATTACAGGTCTAATTACTTGGTAACTCCCATGGTGTTTCCCTATTTACATCTTGAGTGACAGTGTGCACACCATAAAACAGGGGCTGTAGAGGGCATTATTCCCTAAAGGAAACATGTTTTGGAATTCAGCAGCCAGTTAAGGAGAAAGTCCCCTGTATTTGTTTCTATCTGGCTAGTTTATATATATATGCTCTTAAACATTCTCAGAGTCCTATGTCAGCACGTAAATGTTCTGGCAGCCCTCTGATACTATTTTCTTGGGTGCACCATTCATCTGGGCATGTATATTCGGGCAGTACCTTGTTTATTTTAAAACACAGCCGTGGTTATTTATCTGCATAACATAATTTAATACCCATGTGTATCCCCTCTCTGAAGGTACAAAAAGACCAATAGTACAATCTCGGGACTCTCCAGGCTTGAATTGCCTAGCAAGGAATCCTCCTACCCTGACACTAGCCTTTGGAGCAGCGGCTGCTTTTGCTAAATTACTGTACAGCCACCGATTCCTTTTCTGTGCTGTTTTCCATGGATTCTTGAGATCTTTTTGCTCAGACTCGGACTCCATTTCTTTATTTCTAATGTCCACTTCTGGTGTTGACACGGCAGCCTTTTCTTCCTAATGACCAGTTTGTCTGAAGTGCAAACTGAGAAAAAATACTAATAACTTTCACTTTTCTGGCGGGTGGCTGATGTCGTAAATGCCACCCCACATCTCGTCTTGCTGAGCTGAGTGCTTGCTCACACTCTGGGGGACAAAACATTACTTTAGGCACAAACCAAAGGTGCCTGTTTAGGACTCTGCTCACTTCACCTAAACATTGTGAATCGAGTGCTCTTTAAACATTTATTTTAGGAGACATTACAATTTCTATAGTGGAGATTTCCTAATACTCCCCTGCTCAGTCTCGTAATGAAATAATAAATTCTTAAGGATCCTTTTTCTTTCTTTTACCCGGGTGTTTACACATTCTTTCCCCTAGTCCAATTTAGCTTTTAGGGACTTTACTTTATGCATTTCTATGCCCGAAGGCACAATGCCTTTTAAAGCTAATTTATCATTTAGGCACATCTTCTCTAAGTGCCATCTATTTATTTTTTTACTTAGGGGCTAACAGGATAGAAATTATGAGGAATAAGTAAAGTATCAGGTATAGTCAGAGTTTATAGGAGATAGTAAAGTACTATCCTAGGTGGCCTACCTAGAATAACAGAAAAGAAGGGATCAGAATTCAGGGGTACTGTTGCAACAGAAGTTTTTAACATAGGATAGTAAAGCGAAAGAGGACAGGAAACTGTCCAGTAGCCTTAACTCAGGGGGGTGTAACCAACATCTATCACACTTACCTTGGTTACATGTGTATGTTTTCTGATGAAATTGCCTGGTTCTTTGTGTTATTTTCTTTGCGTTTGTGTGCAGGATAAGGGATTTCAATGTAAACCTTCTGTTACCTGGGGTTACTAGAACCCTAGTTAGATCTAGTGGCAGGTAGAGACAAGGGACAGGCAGCTAGTGAAACTCCAGTTAAATGGCTTTCACTATGTCTTGCTCTGTTTTCCATCTCTGCTGAGCTGGGGCTATGACATCATTTAGAATTCTGCAGCAGCATAAGCCACAATGGAATGTTGCAGTTGGAAGTTAGGAAGAACGTTGGGGAATTTCAATGTCAGTCTAGAGTTGATCCTTGAAGTCAACAGTCTAATCTGAAGTCTGAATCAGTCTGTTGAAGTCTGGAGTAGGCTCAAGAGAGAGAAGGATGTAGATCCTGCACTGCAGTGGAGGGAGGGAGTGCCATGCAGGGGCAGGCCCCCCTGCCCTCATCTCTGACTCAAAGCTACCTTAGGGTGTGTGCTTCCACTATAAGAGATACACAAAGAACCAACTCCCAGGGGCAGCCCCCTGGCCTGAGAAAAGGAAGAAGCTGCCTGATGAAGAGTGCTGGGGCACTATAGTTTTTTCGGAATAGAGATTCCTTCAGAGTTTTTGGACATCTGCAACAATGACAGAGATGAAGCTTTGACAAAAGCTTAGGTAGTGTCAGTGGCTCAGTAGGTAGTGTCAGTGGCTCAGTAGGAAGTGTCAGTGGCTCAGTAGGTAGCACACTTACCTCTGAGGCCGGGAGATCACGGGGCTGTGGGTTCAGTTCCCACATCTGGCACTTGGGTTAATATTCAGTACTGACACTGTAGTGCAGCATGAGAGGGGTGCTGCACTTCTGAGGTGCCGTCTTTCAGATGAGACGTTAAACCGAGGTCCCATCTGCCTGGACTGGTGGTAGTTCAGGTGGATGTTAAAGATACCATGGCACTTATCGAAAAGAGTAGAGGAATTTCCCCGGTGTCCTGGCCAAATTTCCCTCATTCACTAAAAATACCGCCAACAGCTTGACCTGGTCAATTGGCATTCATCTGTATCCCCTCCCCCGGGTCGTGCCTTAAAATAGGCAGGATTTGTCTAGTGCACTTACCCAGTCAGCAAAAACTAAATAAAATAAATAAATAAAATAAAAAGGACAATGTCATTCGCCAAAACAGTGAGAAAATAAGTCTCTGGGGCTGTGGGTCAGTCAGGATGGCAAGTCCAGGGTTTATGGAACAGTGAGATGTAATGACTGTTGAATGCGGGGGGGGGTCTTCAAGAGAAGGACAGTTTCTGTATTACAAAGCCATGAACAGTCTGCACTTTAGTAGCCAAGGATGTGTGTGTGTAAACAAAGGAATGGGTGGCTATGGGTCTATGGAACAAAAGGTGGGAGACCGCCTTCCTAGCGTAACAGGGGTCACCTCTATGGATTTGCTTTGAGACACCAGTCACCTTTCTGTCAGGTATTGGCCAGTGCCTGAAGAGCGTGCCCAGACATTGGGATGGAGTAGAGGGTGGTAGTGTTCCACTAGTTAAAGAGTCCATGACATATGGAAGCTTAGGATCCAAGTTTGAATATGTAGCTCTGTCATCATCTTATCTGCATTACAAGGAGCATAGCCTTGTGGGGGTCCATCTATGCTTTTCATTCAGTGTTGTTGAATAAAGCCACAATTTAGAATCCCATCTCCTAGTATTGGACATTATGTTATTGCTTCTAGTCTCTGGATTACTTTGGGTGCCCCTGTGCAGAGTAGTCAAACCTTGTCATCATGCCGAGTGATACCTTTCTCCCCAAATTTTCAGTTTATAAAAATGGATGCACCACGTCATAGGACCCAGACCCCTCAACCTGTTCACTAGCCATACAGGCAGGGGTAGTAGCCCATTCAGTTTAGTGCTGACTGGGGATTACATCAATATAGCAAGACAGTGGAGCCAGGTTTTCCCATACTGCTCCTCTTACAGGTGGCATGATACACAACTGGTAGGTGCTTCCATTACATATCCTTTTCCTTGGTCACTGAGCTATATGACTTGCTTTGCCTTGCTGCATCGCTTGTAAGTATGTTCTGTACTTTACCATGCATTTGTAACATGCTTTAGCCATGAGTTGTTCTGCGTCACATCGGTAGCTGGAGGTAGGCTCCCACCAGAGCCAGGCACAAGGAAGACGTGCTGGAGGGTGCCAACTTTAAAACTGTGACTGTTCTATTTAAGCCAGAGCCCAGATGCAGTGAAACAGAACTTGGTGCTGCATCAGCGGTTGGGGCGAGAGACATGCCGCATCAGAGGCTGGAGGATGGGGCTGTTGTAGCCACGATTTGTTCTGCAGTGCATCAGTGGCTGGAGCATGGGGTGGCTATAGCCATGAGTTGTTCTGCTCCACTTTGGAGGCTGGAGGGAGGTTACTGCCGGAGCCAATCAAAAGGAAGGAGCTCTGGATAGTGCCAATTTCAAAACTGTGGCTGGGCAATTTAAGCCAGGGCCCAACCGCACTGAAACATAACTTGGTGCTGCATCGGCAGTTGGGGTGTTTCTACTGCTGAATTTTCTATCACTCGCCCACCCCACACCACCTCCATTATTAAATGGGCTGCAGAAACCATGCTCCATAGGGGTACACCAACAAGGGAAGGAGTAGTGGACGAGTACCTTGAAGAAGTGACACCACGGTGTGATTTGACTTTGAACTGTTTGGCAGCCTGATGGTTGGGATGTCTTAAAGGGACATGACCTGCACACAGGGCATGGAGGACTGGGAATCATACTCAAGGTGCTGTGCAGATTTACTACTTAAGGCACTGTACATCTTATAGGGAAGCAGCAGCTGTGAATGATTTAATGTCCTGGGAAGAACACCCTTTGTGACAGCTGTTTTGGGAGGGTTTGATTGTGCTAGGGGTGATATACTCTGTTGGACTGTCATAGTGTTCCTGGGTGGGTATTTGCTACTAGAGGGTATAATTCTGTAGGGCTGATTGCAGCTGTTCTGGGAAGGTGTTAATACTACGTGGGGTTGATTGTTCTATAGGGTACATGCATGGCTGGTGTTTCAGAAGAAGCAGAAGTTCAGGTATTTGTCCTAAAGGGTAATTTTCTGTTGAGCTTAAAGCAACTGACTTGAGTGGGGGGTTGATTTGTATCTGATGTCACTGATTATAGGGGGTAACATTTAAATCCAAAAGAGTAATGTTATGTTGGGCTGGACACAACTGACTTGAGTTGGGGGACTAATTTGTATCTGATGGTCATTGATCACATCTAGTACATCTGGGTACTGCATCAGTGCCCCTAGATGCAGGCTGAGGAGTGGGGGGGGGGTCAGCCACACTGTGTACAACAAGGTCTGGAGTGCCAGGCAGGAGAGTGAGGGGGGAGATGGAGCTACCTGGGAGAGGTGGCACTTGGGGAACCTTCAGGTGGCAGGACAAGAGCTGGTGTTACAAGAGGGAGAGTTGGGGTTGATTCCGTGGTGAGGGTGCTGGCACAGGGGGCATGGGGTCAGAATGGGAACCAGGGGGGACAGACTAGTGAGCTGCAATGGCTGTGGGATGGCGATCTGGATTGGCACATTATGAAGGCTAATGGAATGTGCCATTTTCCACAGGCTAGGGGACCGGGAGGCAGAGGTCCATTGGCTGGAGGGGGAGTTAAGAAGAATGAGGGGTGGGTACAGAAGAGTAGGGGTGGACTGGGTACACCCTCAGGCATACAGGAATGCTCAGACAGCGGGGTCTATGGAGAGGACAAGGAAGCTTATTAGATATAAGTTGCTATATTGGGACAGCAGTAGAGGCAATGACAGGAGGAGGGGGAAGGTACAAGTAATAGGTATGCTGTACTGGTGTCAGTCACAGGTGAGGATGGTGGGGCTCTCCAGGATGGTGGGGCTCTCTGGGATTAGGCAGGTGGGCATGAGGGTAAGGGATATGCAGGGGCCAGCAGTTCAGATTGGGAAGGGGTACAGAATTATTGGGGGAAGGCACAACAGGTAGGGGGGAGCAAAAGCTGAAGGGGGATAGAGCAGGGGCAACAGAAAGGGGATGCAGATTGGAGGGATGGCACATAGCGAGATGGGAGATGTCATAGATGGTGAGTTGGCTACTAAGGGAGGGGCAGCAAGCATAGCAAGGAAAGCAGGCAGGTGGGAAATGGGGAGATGAGTGGGGGGCTGGGTTCTGGCGCTGGTGGACAGGAAATGGTTGATGCTTATGGGAGGGATGGGAATAGCAGGAAGGCACAGCCTAATGGGGGGGATTGAGGGGGAGGAGATACAGTGATAGGGGACTCTGTCCTGAAGGGGATCAGATAAGAAGGGAGAGGTGAACGGCACAGTTGGATATAATAGTGGGCAGGGCAGGACAGGGTCTGATTAGGTGTGCCGGAGGGGAAGACTGTAACCTCACGTGGTGGTACACGTAGGCACTAATGACCTGGGGGGCTGCACGGTGGAGTTTGTCAGGGAGAGATTTGAAGAACTGAGGAAGATGTGTATGGAAACTGGGAGCTCAGTGGCCTTATTGGAAGGACTACTGGTTACCAGGGCAAGCACAGCAAAGAAGGACAGTAGAGTGGAGTTCTGCTCTTGGCTGAGTGGGTGGTGTCATTCTCATGGGTATAGACTGCTGGGAGATTCTGGGACTACTTGGGACAACAGTGATCTGTATGCAAAGGACAGATTACACTTGAGTAGGATGGGCAGGGGGTCTTGAAGCATTAACTGGAGGAATACTTAGCATCAATGAGGGTCTTAAACTAGGAAGGGGGGAGGCGAATGTGCAGTTAGTATGCAAGGTCACCAGGAAGGGGATCCAAGCAAGCTGACCCCCCATGACAACAGTGTTTGCTACAGGGGTGGGCTGCAGGGGTGGGGTCAGGTTGAGGGAGCACAGGGTGGAGAGAAGGATGGGACTGGGTGGAGGGTGATCTCACTGAATGTGAGGAGCCTGGGTAACAAAACAGATAAGCTCCAGGCACTGTTTGCTGAAGGGGTCGTGGACATTGCAGCCATCACAGAGACTTTGGCCACACAAAACCAAGAGTATGATCTTGCGATCCCTGGGTTCAGAAATTATGGGAAAGACAGAGGGGCTGGGAGAGGGGGAGGGGTGGCAGTTTATGTAAGGGATGGGATTAGATGCACAAGAGACAATGGAGAGGAAGGGAGTACAGAGGCACTGTGGATGCAGTTCCTGGACTCTAGAGGTAGAAAACTGAGGCTGGGGATAGTGTATAGACCACCAGCTGAATCCAAGGAGTTGGATAGGGAGTTTGTGGAACAAATTCGGCGGGTATGAAGGAAGGGGAGTGTGGGGAGTGTGGGGTTCTACGTAATGATGGTGAGCGCTGAACGGTGACTCACATTATCGTGACGTCAGGGAGGTGAAAACAATTTTGCCACCCTGACATTCTCGGCACATGGAAGAATGGTGCCGGGGACTTAAAACACCTGCTTTCTGTGGGGGGGCATCCACCCCCCTGCCGATGGGGGTTTTGATCCCTACACCCCTCTACTGAAGGATTCTCAGCTCCAGGAGGGTGCATGTTGGGGGGAGAATGCAAAAAAATAAAGTTTTGGGCTGGGCACAACAAAAGCACAGTATCGCCCAGACCCAGACCCGAATCCAGAACCCCAGCACCACAAGCGGAGGCCAAAACTTGATGCCACAGTGCAGCTCAGCAGCCAACCACAGTGCCACCCCCTACATCCCCTCCGCTCCCTCCCAGGCCATGCTCGACATGCTCGCTTCCCCCCATGCATGTACATATATCGACATCCTCTCGCTAGGGTTGCCCACCCCACCACATCAGGTTGCCCTCCCTGCCCCCTCACCTTTTGGGCTTTCACCCATATCGCATCGCCATTTCGGACGGCGCCGTGATTCAGGCACCCACTTCATGTGCTACCAAAGTGTGGTGATAATGGTGGACTTCAGTCTGCCTTGTTTAGATTGGGGTACCCAAGCCACATCTGGTGTCAGGGAGCAGGTAACTGTAGATGCATTCCAGATAGTCTTCTCACGCAGTTGTTCAGTGTGCCAACTTGACTAGATAATACTCTTGACCTGTACTATCGAAGGGAATGAGGTGAGGGAACTAAGGGTGGAGGACCCACTAGCTGGGAGTGAACACCAATTGGTGTGGTTCATGCTCAACTTGAGCAGGGAGTCTGTAGAATCAGCGACAAGGGTGGTGGACTCCAGATGTGCAGACTTTGGGAAGAAGCGAGAAATCCTTAAAGGACACCTAGAGGGGATTAGATCTGAGAATGATGCACAACAGAAGTGAGATATTATAAAACTAGGTCTGAAGAAGGCTATTTAGGCATGCACCAGGACTCTGAACAAGGAGAACAGAGCTAAGAAGCCATGTTGGCAGAACAGGAAGGTGTTGTAGGGGGTGAGGGCAAAGAAAGCAGCATTTAGGACATTCAATAGGACCAGAAGGAGGGAAGACAGGAAGGTATATGCAAAGATGTCCAAGGACGTAACCAAGTTAATAAGAAATGCCAAGGCCTCCAGAGAGCTAAGGTTGGCTCTGGGCATCAAGGGAGGGAAGAAGCACTTTTTTTAGATACGTGATGGAAAATAAAAGCTGCAGGGACTGAAAGATGTGGATGAAGAGTGGTGGAGAGGTGGAAAAGGGAGTGGAACAGGTGGAATCACTAAATGAATACTTCAGTTCTGTGTTCATGCTGGAGGAGGGAGGTCCACTACCTTCATGGACTGAGAGGCTGGGAATGGGGGAAGGGATGACAGATGGGATGATTGCAGACAGCAGAGTACTAGAGGGTCTGAAGACTCTAATAGTGCACAAGACACTGGGTCCTGGTGGCATTCACCCCAGGGTGCAGAGGGAGATGGAGGAGGTGTTTGTCAAGCCACTGGCACACCTGTTCAACACCTCCCTGGACATAGGATGCATGCCACAGGACTGGAGGATGGCTCATGTGGTTGGTGTTGGTTTTGTGGTACATAATTGGATAGTTTGGGATTGCTGTTTGGGTTACCAAAATGTGTTGGAGACCTGCTCCCACAGTCGTGCGCTATTCATCCTCTGCCCTTCATGTTCTCTGCCCTTTTTTTCCTCCCCCACTTCAATTTACAATGTACCAGCACTGTAGGGCACTGAGTAATGTGCCCATAGGTAAGAGGAGGGCGTGGGGTTGTGAACAGTGGAGGATGAATAAGGGGGGGTCACCACATTGGGGTAGTGAGATCCAGATGACACCGTGGGATGAAATGGAACCCATAATGTGGTCCATCCTGTCTGGTTTCCATAAACTCAAGAACACTATCAATTTTGGTAGGGAGACAGTCCAGGTGGCCTGAGAGGTTCATTCAGTTTGGGTGGTGTTATGCAGTGATCACTAGTACATCTGGTTTGGTATGGCATACCTAGGCCAGGATAAATGTAAACTTTTTCAGCAGGCTGCAATATATTCATATGGAGGAATTGCATGCCTTTCAGGTTTGCAAGGTCTGAGGGTGACAAGACAATGTTTGGTGGGCCAGGGTTGAGCTCAACATCTCCAGAGCACAGTAGAAGGAGAAGAAGAAGCTTCCTTAGGGTTGCAAGAAATATATTGAGGATTCTAGTTCATGGGCATCTGCTGTGTGTATCAAGTTGGGTAAGAAGGAGCCCATTGTTAGGCCTGGATCGTCCTAGCAGCACAAGCACCAATACCCAGGCTAGGAGATGTAGGTGGGGGATTTTGCTTGGTAACATGGTGTGCATAGTTTGTGTTGCCGGTTCTACATCAGTCCCACCTCTGTGCGCTGTTCTGATGAGGAGCTTCAAGTGGGGAAGTCTGAGGTTACAAAGAGAATTATATGAAGAGAAACGATGGACACGGCAGCTCACTGGGGAAATATAGTCTCCCCTAGTAGTAGAACAGGTGGGCTCGGGTGCTATATAAGACATGAGTATGAGGAGAAACAGAGCTAGGAGCCAGTGGGGCACCCTCATGGTTGAGCCTTGAGATAGGCAGAAGAAGTTAGGCCTCTACTTCTTAGTATGTAGGCATGATAAGCACCTACACTGTCACCTCAGGGGTTCACAAGAGTAAGGATAGGTGGGTATGAACATCTGTTCACTAATAATGTAATTATATTCTGTCTGCTAGACCAGTGACATAGGCCAATAGTGTGCAGCATAAGCTACTACCAGCGTAGGTTAGGAGCCCAAGGAAGGAGTATCACAAGAGCTGGATACTCGTAGAGAATTCATTTTAAGTTGGGCAGGCAGCACCAGGGAAGCGTATTTGCTAGGGAGACTGGGAACAGTGAGAACCTATCAATAAGTAATCTGGGACCATCCAGAGGTGGGAATTATGAAGGGACTGAGGATCCTATAGGTCCTGGAAAAGAGGCTAAGGGGTGTGAGGGTGATGAGGGCGGGGCATAAGCCTATTTAATAAACGGTGGAGGTAGGGGATGGGGGGTGGGCGAAAAAATACGGCTTTTGCCGTACCTTTCTGCTGCATGTATCCAGGCTTGTGGTCTCAGGCGGCGGCTATGGAGGTGCCGCCCGCCCAGGAGACCACATCTCGCTCAACGTCAGAGCTGGCAGCCCTGGAGTGTTCTCTGCTGAGGAGAGAGGAGACAGGAGAAGATTAAATACTGGCCAGAGACAAAAGGCCACATAGTCCAGGTACGGGGGCAATCTGCATGACAAAGGGGCTGATTTAGCTTGGCACCCTGCAGTCAGTGAGATTTATTCCTCGGATCCAGTTTCTCTGACATGTGAAGTTCCTCAGGGCTCAGTGTTGTCCCCCATGTTGTTTTCAGTGTATATGCCACCCCTCAGAGACATTGTAAGAAGGTCTGGGCTGAGGTTTCACTGCTATGCTGATGATACCCAGCTCTACCTTTCATTCGCACCCAACCAGGATGGAGCTCTCTCAGTCTTTAACAGCTGTCTCACTGAAATCCAGGAGTGGATGGAAGTCAGGTGGTTGAAGTTGAACTCTGATAAGTCTGAGGTATTGGTTGTGTATCTGGGTTGCCGGATAGGGAGGTTGGGTGTGGGTTCACCCTCTGTACTGTTTCTTAAGGGGCATGTCACTCCTGACCTCTTAAAGGGTGCAAAACCTGGGGGTCATTTTTGACAAAGGGCTGACACTGCATTCGCAGGTGTCAGCCATCATCAAATCTTCATTCTACCATCTGGGAGGGGGGGCGTGGCTACCACCTGAGCTGAATGGATGCTTGAGCTCTGAGCTCCTGCCTAATCTACTGATAATCTGCCTGTTTATCCGCAGTTCTTCTACCTAACTCAGTGCGATTTGTTTGGTATTTACACCCGGGTAGTTCATGTATGGTGAGATTTGAGGTTTTTCGCTTGCAGCCACACTGATTTGTGGTTATCTGTCTCCGCTATCTGGGGTTCGACAAACGAGGCCTACTGATCGATTAGATGGAGTTGGTAACTCAGAATAACCAGCACCATGGTGATATGCCAGAATTTCACCAAATGTTCTCTGAGATCCTACAACAAATGGACAATTTAGATGTGTCGGCTAAGCAGAATGCGACTGATATTATTGATTTGGCTCAGCGGGCATGTATCACTGAGCATAGATTGGCAGAAATGGGGGATGGATGGCATAAAGTGATCATTCAGCTCCAGGGACAGGAGCGCCTTATTCAGCTACTTTGGGACAGGGTGGAGGATTTGGAGAATCGGAGTTGTTGCAATAATCTGCTGGTAGTGGGCTTCCCGGAGGGGTGTGAGGGAACTGACACCATCAGTTTTCTACAAAAAGAGTTGCCTGCATTGCTGGACAAGCCTAATAAGGCCCCAATTTAAATTGATAGGGCCCACAGAACTCTGACGCCTCGCCCCGAGGCTGGGGCTCCCCTGCGCACTATACTGGCTCGGTTTCTCCGCTTTCAAGATCGAGAGTTGATTACTAAATTGGCTCTTACCAAAAAGGAGTTACATTGGAAAGGTCATAGAATACAGATTTTTGCGGACTACTCTCAGGAGGTTACCAATAGATGTTGGGCCTTCACTACTGCCCGTAGAGACTGTGCTGAATTGGGGCTTGAATATTCTGTGTGATATGCAGCTTCACTTAAAATTATTTACAATGGTGCTCCCAGAATCTTTGACAACCCCACTGCTGCGGAGCAATTCCTCTCAGAACAGGCCCCCAAGCTGTCTTGGGTAGGCTGCGCACTCCCTCCAGCTCACTGGCTCCTCACACTAAGCTCATGCCGATGGAAGTAACGCCACTGGATCTGGGCCTTAATCCCCAGATTCACAGTCTGATCCAGAGTACCCATAACTGCCCATCTTCATCTCCAGCTAAACCCTTGGGTGGTAGTGGTAAGTGACAGAATAGGAGACAACAAAGGCACGAGGGGCTGCACATCGATAAGACTCCTCGTCTCTGGTCAAGGAGCCACAGTGGAAGCTCCGAGTCATCGGCTTCTCAGGATTCGTACAAGCCTGATATGAGGAATAATAAATTTCAGCCGCTGATGGATCTGCCAAAGGAAGACTCCCTGGCTACCTCTCCCTTACCCCCCCAGTCTTCTCCCTCCAGGGCCAATGGGTCAAAAGGCCTCAGGATTACCTCCAAGCTGGAGGTTCAAGACCTTTCAAGGGACACTTCACTTAGCCTGAACAAGCCGCAGGACTGTAAATCTACGGAAGAAGCGCTCCCTGTTAAGGTGGCCGTGGTCTGAAGCTCCTCCAGTTCATCTCTTGTTGCCTTACCTTTGGACTGACATATGCTGCCTAGGATGCCCTGGTGGTATTAGTCTGCTACCAAGCGTTTCTACCATGATTTCATTCTTGTTCCCTTCTCTCTCCCTAATTGAACTCTGGTTAAAAGGGGGGCATTTTCACTATCTGGTATCTCTTCGGTATTCTGGATCAGGACAATGTTGGACCTCTCTTGGACTGCTGAGTGCATTCTTTCTTATTTGGAGCATCTGATCTTGTGTGCAGACTAACCTATGTTATAATGTGTATCTCACCGCCTGGCCCCCTGTGTGGGGTGCTGGGGGCATCCCGTGTTTTTTTTTTTTTTTTTATTTCTCTCTATCTAGCAGTGTCCTGTGGGTAGGAGGACTTAATTGATGCTAGATGGTAGGCGGTGGGTGATCTCAGATTTGGAGAGTCCTCTACTTAGTGTAGTCTTTGGCTACACTACCCCCAGTGACCTCCGCTGGTATCTGGGCCTCTGTTGGTCGATACATTTAGTGGTTGCTGGTCTGTGATGGACTTGTGTTTGGGTTCAGGTAGGGGTTGGGGGTGGGTTCAGAGTATGGGTGTTTTCTGGACAGTTACTAATAGGTTATTTTTCTATTTGCTAGGGGCACTTGTCGCCCTTGGACACTTTGTTGTACCATGCTGTTTTATGTATTTTTGATACAATCTGAAATCTAGAGCTACTTATGTTACTATAGGAGTGGCTAGGAGGTGTGGGTCTATTGGGCACAGCGTACTTGGGTGGGGTTTCCGCCTCTGTTTCCCCTCAGGCATGATAGCACTTTGGACACATGGGGACTAGATTTGTCTCTTGGAACGTGAGGGGGCTCAACTCACCAGTTAAGCGCAAGAAAGTTTTGCTCCACTTAAAGAAATTGCAACCTATGGTGGTGTTTCTCCAAGAGACAAGACTGTCCTCATGTGAGGCTATGAAGCTCAAGCAGGATTGGGTTGGTGTGGAGCTCCACAGCGCAGCTAAGGGACTTAAGAGGGTAGTCTCTATTTTACTCCACAAAAACCTGGGGTGGAAAGCTAAACATCAAAAACAGTATAAGGAAGGAAGATGGCTCTTGGCTGAGTTAGAGACCCCTGAGGGCTCTTTGATTCTTGCCAACCTCTACGCCCCAATCAAGATTGCCCTCAGTTCTTTTTTACTTTGAACCAGGCCTTTACTGATTTCAATGGTCTCAATGCTCCGGTGGCCATGGGGGGGAGGGGTAGGATTTTAATTTAGTTTTAGATTATGCCATGGATAGAAGCAACAAAACTCTTGAACCTCACAGGCAGGCTCTCAAAGCGGTTCAGGCACTAATGCCAGAGCAGGCCTTGCTGGATGTTTGTAGAACTATGCACCCAGGGGTGTATGATTACTCCTGCTTCTCCCAGGTCTATGGATCTTCTAGCAGGATTGCTTTCTGGTTCCTTTCATCAGGCCTATATGATAAGGTTACCAGCACTGAAATGCAGTCCATTTTTGTCTCAGACCATGCGCCCATAGAGTTCAGGATTCAAATGGGCACTGACTCCACTCCTACCCCCATATGGCAGTTGGATCTCCTGTTAATTGAAGATGCTGATTTTTCCCACTGGCTAGGGCCTGTGGTACATGATTACTGGGAGTCCAATGATAATGGGGAAGTGAATGATTCAACGCTTTGGGAGGCCTTTAAGGCCACCATTCGGGGCAGAATTTTTGCTTACGCCTCTGCTAGGTGGAAGCGGCATCAAGTTGATAAAAGGGCTCTAGAGCAGCAGGTAGCTTTTTTGGAGGCCCAATATAAGTCTTCAACCCCTACACAGTCATTACTAACTCAATTGAATAGCACTAGGATTTCTCTGAACGCCCATTTGACCCGACAGGCGGAATTAAATCTCAGACAGCTGCGCCACTCCTACTGGGAAGGGGGGAAGCTAGTAAGCTTTTGGCTTATCGGCTTAAGCAACAACAGGCATCTCGTACCATTCATGCATTGAAAGATATACATGGGGTCCCGACCTACTCTCATAAGGGGATAAACAAAATTATGGCTCAGTTTTATGAAGTTCTATATTCTGTTTCCCACCCCCCGACCCCTCGAGTATTCAAAAATTTCTGGGAGACCTCCCTATTCCCCGGCTAGTGGCCTCTGATGCTAGACAATTGCAGACGCCTATTTCCGTGGCTGAGGTGGAGCAGGGCATCGCTTCCCTGAATTCCCGAGAAGCCCCAGGTAAGGACGGCCTCCCGGTTGATTTTTACAGAATTAAAGGACTTATCTTGGCCTCTTACTTGACTAGGATGTTCTGGCATTCATTATTGGTGGGTTTTCTCCCTCTGTCCCTGAGGGTGGCTACTATCACAGTGCTGCCAAAAAAGGGGAAAGACCCTTTACTCCCTGCTAGCTACCACCCTATATCCCTTATTAACATGGATGCTAAATTCCTGGCTAGGCTCCTTGCTAGTAGGCTAGAGCATCTTATGAGTGATCTGATCCACCCGTCCCAAGCGGGGTTTATACAGGGGCACCTAGGGTCAGACCATCATAGAACGCTGCTGTCACTGGTTCATCATACTACAGTTTCTGGTAAACCCTCCATGGCCCTAGCAATTGACTTTGAAAAAGCATTTGATTCTGTCCAGTGGCCCTTTTTGTTTCACACTCTTTCTAAAATGGGGTTCGGCCCTGGTTTTATCTCTTGGGTAAAACTACTGTACTCCTCCCCTATGGCCTCGGTCTTAACAAATGGGATCATGTCCCCCTCCTTTCCTCTCCAAAAAGGTACTAGGCAGGGGTGCCCTCTTTCCCCTCTCCTTTTTGTACTGGTTATTGAACCATTGGCCATTGCACTTACTGAGTCACCTCACATTCCCAGGATCCGAGTGGGTGGTAACATTCTTAAAATGTTTTTATATGCCGATGACTTGCTCATTGCAATGGAGGCCTCAGCTGGAGTGATTGACAGTATTCTTGAGATTCTGGCTACCTTCACCGATGCATCAGGACTTAAGATCAATCACTCCAAAACTGAGGTGCCCCCGCTGAATTCTAGAACCCCTGGGACGGACTTTATAAATAGAGGCCTCCGCTGGTCCCCTAATGGCATAAAATATTTGGGTATTATTCTTCATTTTAATATTGGGAAAATGATTGCTGCTAATATTACAATGTTGTTAGAGTCTCTTAAACAGGACATGGGGAGATGGAAGGCCTTAAGGCTGTCGTTGGCCGGCAAAATTGACTCCACCAAAATGATGGCTGCTCCCAGGGTACTATATCTATTAGCTCACCTGCCTGTGGTTATCCCCCAAAGATGGTTTCAGAAATTAGATGCTTTAGTGGGGAATTTTCTATGGGAAGGGGCCCTGCCCCGGTTTAGTAAACATAAGATTTTCCAGCATTGGAGTAAGGGTGGATGGGGTCTTTCCTGGTTTAAAAGGTATCATATGGCCTTCATTACCTCTCAAACTATCAGATGGTTTACTAAGATTGACCTGTCCTCTCCATCTTGGCTCCACTTAGAGGCGTCTCTGGCCCAGGCCCCCTCACCAGCGGTGGTGCTCTATAGCAAGAAAAAAGTATTCCAGGCCCTCTCTGCTCCTATGCAGGTTTCGATTCTGTATTGGAAACAAGTTTTCTCAATCTTGGGGCATGACCTCACTCTGTGGAAGTATATGCCCTTGTGGAACAACCCAGCCCTCCAGATAGGGAGGTCTCCCATCCATTGGAAATACTGGGAGGCCCAAGGCATCACTAGGGTTAAGGTTCTGTTGCTTCCCAACAAAATCACCATGGATACTTTAGAGTCATTGAAAGAAAGATTTAGTCTCCCTCAATCTCATTTCTGGAGATATCCACAGATTAGGGATGCTATTATTCACCTGCCTAATGCTCCATGAACTGGATGGAGGCAGCATTTATCTCACCCATTAGATGTTTGGGGGAAGAGATGCAACAGCAAGGCCAGTTTGCTCTACTCTACTCTTAGGGATGCTGCTGCTGATCCCACTCAGCTGGTCAGAGTGCAATGGGAAAGAGACCTTCAGGTCTCAATCTCGGACCGGCAGTGGAGACACAGCTGGTTCAGGGTACATAAGGCTTGTCGGGATGGGTGTACCCATGTTATTATGAGTAAGACCAGTCATAGGTATTATAGGGACCCTATCAAGCTCCACAAGATGGGTCTCCTCTACAATGATAACTGTTGGAGATGTGGAAAGGGTGGGCGCACTTGTTTCACATTCTCTGGGACTGCCCTATGCTGTATCCCTTCTGGTCTTTAGTTAGGAGTATGTGTCGACAAATATTCCCAGATACTAACCCAGATTATCTCCTTTTGCTTCTTGGTTGTGCACAACAGAATGTCCCTAAGTCTAATCCTGGGGTCATATGAGTTACGGCTGTTGGGGCAGTGGCCAAATGACTTATTTTAATTAATTGGAAATCCTCTATGACGCCATCCTTACAAGATTTTTTAATGGCACTAGGCCAGGCGGCCATGTTTGAAAGGATCTCTAGCTACGCGGCTGGTTCTTTATCCTTTTTTGAGAAATGCTTGTCACCCTTCTTGCAATCCAAATTCTGCCACAATGCCTCTTCTCGAATAACCCCTCAACATGCCGATCCCACTGGCTCAGCTTGCTAACTGTATGTGGAGGTGGTGCCCCATCGTTCTCATGACTCTGGCTACTCCTTTTTTATTGCCCTTCTGTCCGTGAAAATTGCCGTTTTGTATATAGTTGATATGGTCACTGGACCCTGTTTAGGCGCACACTTGATGTACTTGCAATGGCCATGAACCGGCCTTTCACTTTATTTTACCCTTGCCGGACAGCTAATAGGTGTATCATGTACTGTATGTCTGTTATTTGAGGTGCAATTACCCAGGCTGTTTCTGTATAACTGTTTTTCTTTTTGTTTTAACTTATGTTGTAGGGCCCTCCTATGTATTCCTATGGTTTGCACCTATGGACTTTTGTTAGTACTGTAATTCATTGTCAGTGTTTACCCTAGTGGTCCTGCTCCCTTCTATAGTTGGGGCCTGGTCGGGCTCTGATCAGTCATGGGAGTTACGTGTGTGTCTAGTGATTATGGTAAAAAATTAAAAATTGTTAAACTCATTCTACCATCTGAGAAATATCTCCAGGATTAAGCATCTTGTTCCATCTGGCAATCTTCCTACTCTGATCCACACCTTTGTGACCTTGCGTTTAGATTATTGTAACTCCCTGTACCTAGGGCTAACATGAGTGGAAATCCATTGCTTGCAGCTAGTGCAGAATGTGGAGGCCTGGCTTTTGACAGGATCATCTCGGTCCTGCCGTATTTCTCTGGTTGCTGCAAGGACTGCACTAGCTGCCAGTTCATGTGGTGGATCACCTTTAAAGTTGGTCTTCAGACTTTTAAAGCCATACATGGACTTGGCCCAGACTACCTGAAAGAGCTTCTGGTCCCTTACTGCCCTGGGCGATTGCTCCGCTCAGCCAATGAGGGGTTGCTAGAGATGCAAGGTTGTGTCAGAAATCTTCTGGGGCTAGAGCATTCATGTATGCCACCCTACCCTTTGGAATTCTCTATCCCATGGTTATGTGAGTGCACAATCATGGAAGGATTTAAGCAGACATTAAAAACTTTTCTATGGTACCAAGCATTTGGTGATTAATTATTGGGTGATACCAGTTTGATATTTTGTACTGCTGTGATGTTTGTTTTATTTATTTATTTTGTGATTTTAATATTGTTAAAGCATCTTGGTTTTGAAAGACGCCATGCAAATGAAGTTTATTATTATTATTAAAAGCAGTCCAAGGGACAAACCAGGCAACTATAGACCCTGTTAGTCTCACGTCCATAGTGGGTAAGCTAATGGAAGTGATCCTGAAGGAGAGACTGGTGACATTTCTTGAGGCTAATAGCCCATGGGATGGGCAGCAGTATGGATTCATCTTGGGGAGATTTTGCCAGATCAACCGAATATAGTACTATGACTTGGTAACAAGAGAGCTGGATAGAGGCCGTGCTTGTTCTGTATTTGGACTTCAGCACAGTTTTTGATTCAGTGCCTCATGGGTGACTTTGGGGGAAAATGAAATATGTGGGGGGGTGGCGGTGAAGATAGTTAATTGGATCATGAAGTGGCTAAAGGGGAGGCAGCAATGGGTGGTGGTGGGGGACTCTCACCCAGTAAACCAGTGATGAGTGGTGTGCCACAAGGCTCTGTGCTGGTCCCGGTGTTTTTGAACTATTCATAATTGGATATCTCATAGCCGGATTAGTCTTTTTGTGGATGATACCAAGATGAGGGTGGTAGTGGATGATGTAGAGGGGTGGAAAGAGCTACAGGGGGACATAACCAAACCACAGGAGTGGTTGGCAAAGTGGCAACTGGGATTCAATGTGAAGAAGTGCAAAGTTATGCACTTCAGAGCAAAGAACCTGAGGAGGGAACACTAGCGGGGTGCGGTGACACTGGGGATCTCTGAGGAAGAGAAGGACCTAAGGGTGATGGTAACAGACAGCACGGACAACTCTGCTCACTGCAGAAAGGCTACAACCAAGGCTAACAAGATGTTGGGGTGCATTGCAAGAGGATTCTCATCCAGACATAAAGATTTGGAGGCAGTATAGCGCAGTGGTCTAAGCCTCTGAGCTGCAAATTTGGTGACATCCAGCAGACCAGACCTGGGTTTGAATCCCACAGCTTCCACTTGCATACTGTGTGACCCTGAGCAAGTCACTTAACCTCCTTGTGCTCCCAGGTCGCTCCTGTAAAAAAGCTTTCAGCTTAGTGTGCTATACCTGGTTAAACAACTAAATAAAAAAAAAAAAAAAGGATGTGATCCTGCCCCTCTACAGGTCCTTAGTCAAGCCACACTTGAAGTACTGCATGCAATACTGGTGCCTATACCTGAAGAAGGATATCAGGCTGCTACAGGGGGTACAATGTAAGGTGACAAAAATGGTACAGGGGATGGATTGCAAAACCTACTAGAACAGACTGAGGGATCTGAGTTTATACACCCTGGAGGAGAGGCGGGATCAGAGGGATATGACTGAAATGTTCCAGTACCTGAAGGGGATCAACAAATCTGGCACAGATGAGCTATTTAGGCTGAGAAAGGGAAGGGACACAAGACAGCATGGGTTAAGATTGGGAGGGGTCAGATTTAGAACAGAGATGAGGAGACATTATTTCACAAAAACAGTGGTGTTGAAATGGAACACTCTACCAGAGGAGGTAGTATCATGTAGGATAGGGCACTTTCAAAAGGGCATGGGACAGATCACGGGGGGGGGGTCTCGGTAACTAGTACTGAGAAATTGCTGGAGGGGAAAATGGGGTGGGGCAGCTGTGATCTAGGGATGCTAGCTGTGCACTCAAGCAGACTTGATAGACTATATGGCCTATTTCTGCTGGCAGATTTGTATGTTCATACATAAATCTCTGAAGGTGGTCTAGGGATGGAAGTGATAGGAATACAGCATGTGATGGCACAGTCTGGGGTGGTGACAACGTGTACCATATATAAATAAACTTAAAAAGCCATTCTGTGTGTTATTATAGACATAGTGTAGGATGGACGTAGTTTGTGGAGAGCACTCACCCCTACAGGCAGCAAGTTTAAAAAAACAACAGGTACACCAATTTAGTGCTTTAAAGTCATTTTACTCCTCAAGCAGACATAGCAGTGCAACAGACAAGGTAGCTTACATTTCACCCCTCAATACGGACTTCTTCAGAGCTAATGAATTCCATTCCATTCAAGTAATATATACTGTCCCACCAGTGATGTCACTTCATATATAAACCAATAAAATCACTTTATCATTTACCTTATTTACTCATCTTAAGTGTTTACATCAAATAAGTACTTTATATGCAATCAAAGTAGTGGGAGTCGAACATGAATTCCAAAGCTAATTATAAATGCACAAACATTTCAAAAAATAATCATGTTCTGATCCCATATTTCATGATATCACCTCACATCCACGATGAATCTTAAAAAGAAGAAAACAAATATAGTACAGAAACTATTCCTCATATAAAAAATATATATATTTTTTGACTTCCAGTTTTTTCACTGAATTTCCCTCTCTTGTTCTTTTTGCTTCCCACCTCCTTCCCCTCCCTTCCCTACCATAAATCTCTCCTAACCCCCCTTCCCCCCCTGTCTCCCTATTTGGGATCTATTCTGACGGGCCTGCAGCTAATTTATGAAGATTCAATATGGATTGAATAATGAAGAAAAGATTTTGTTATTTGTGACAAAAATGATAAACATAAAGAAAAATATTTTTTTTTATATGAAGAATAGTTTCTATACTATATTTGAAGCTCAGTGCCTGGAGTATTATTTGCCTAGAGCAGCCAACCATTGTTTGATGACCTAGATTTTTCACACTATCCTTGTGCATGAGAGAAAGAAAGCCATGTTGTCCTCTTAACACTGTCACTCCCAAATCTGTATACACTCAGAGCACAGCAATCTCCCAGAAACACACCTGTTTTATCTGCATTTGGCCTGTCAACTGGAAACCATCCAGTCACTGATGTTAGCCTGATAACTACTCAGCGTATTGATGATATCACTCTCCTCAGGACAAAGGACAAATATAGATGAGTACCATCAGCATATTAGAAATGAAACTGTGTACTACATTGTCAAGCAACCTCGTTCAGTGGCAGTATGTGTACCACAAACAATATGAGCAACAAGACTGAACCTTGATAGACTGCACTGGTCAAGACAGCAGGGCACCAGGAAGTTTTCCCATGCTACATTCTGTACCCTATTAGAAATTAAGAACTTGGACCACCTCAGCATAGTGCCAGTGAGTCCCACCAAGTTCCTCAGCCGAACTGTTAAATTCCATAATCAGCAGTATCAAAAGCTGATAAAAGGTTGTCAAGTTCACCACATGCCAACACTGGCGCTAACCGTGCAAAATAAAATAGTACAAACCAAACTGATTCACTGTTAGTCATTATCTAACTACTCTAACTTCCAGTGCTAAAATGATTAAACAAATGTAAATGCAGGACAAACTATAAATAATATTAAAATATTATTTAAATGGTATGTAAAAGCTTCACAAATGGCATATTAGCAGAAAAAACACTCTGCTGTCCCAGTGTTGTAGAATATAAGACCACTACAATGGCCATCCTTGAAGAGGGGAACTGAATCAAGAAGAGTGCCATCCAAACTGTGAAAACAGTGGTCCAGCTAACACTACTGTGACAAGAAAGCACCACTGGAGGTCAACAGTGAATTTGTCGACCTCCCATACAGCGATGACCTATGTCCCATGCATCCTCCATGCAGGGGGATCTGCCCCCACTCTACCCAGATTTCTATATAATCAAATCCAGATCAGAGTTGTTATGGGCAGGGGCAGAACACTGAGAGAACGGCATCCCCTCAAATCAGACCATTATAGCAACAAATGCTGTAATGGTCTGTTTTTGAGATTCACTGTTGGGGTGTCACACTGGAGGGGGTAACTGGCATCACAACAGTGAGAACCAAATACCATGGAGTCAGTTCATTTTGCATTCAGCAAGAGCTAACTGGAGCAGACACAGCACTGGATGTTACTAAAATCACACTGCTACAACTGTGGGATAGAGGTTCTGGATGCATAAAGAACTGTCTCATCAATGTACATACAGTATGCATGTTTTCAGAAGCAGAGACTGAGACAAGGTTCTTCAGGAAAACAGAGAGATGACTAGTCCCAGAGTGAAGCCCTGAAGCACTTCAGAGTTGAGTGGAAGGGACACAGATGAGGCTTTCCCAACCTGGGCAGACTGACTCTAGCCTGAGACATAGGAGCAGAACCAGTCAGTGGCTGATGCTGAGAGCCCAGCACCCCTCAACTTATCTAAGAGTATAGGATGGGGGACAGAACTGAATGCCTTAGAGAGGCCAGTGAAGATAGTGGACAATATTTGGCCCTTATCAATCTCTTTAAGGAAAGAGTTGGTGGCACTTAAGAGGAAGGGAACCCTGGAATGGGCTTTACAAATGCCAGGCTTGTAAGGTGAGACAAAGGAGTGGGCATCTAGAAAGTCAGATAGTTGGGAGAAGATAGTTATTTCCTGGAGATTAGACTAAGTGAGGAGAAGAGAGAGCAGACGATGGTCCCAAAAGTGCAACTGTAATTCCCTTTCTGGAGAACTCTTGCCTGTTTCAAGCAAACAGGGACAAATCATAGCTGAAAGTAACAAAACAGAAGTGGAGAAGGAGGGAGGCTACAATGGCAGGGCGCAGAGAGGTGAAGAGTTCAGGATCTAGCCCAGAAGGTCTGTGCCCACTGGAGGAATTAAGAGAGAGGGAAGAGCAAACAAGACAGGAAGATGCAGCAAGGGGACAGCAGAGAGAGTACAGGGGGTGAAATGAGTTATGAAAGTGGCAGCAACCTCAGAGAGCTCAGAGATGACCATTGGAGCGATGAGGAGTTTGAGTGTACAGTAGGTGTGGACATTTGGGTGGAGGGAATAAAGATGGAGTGAATAACCATCCAAGACTTACATGGGGAAATATTATTGTGCTGGAGGTTCAAGGAAAAGGGACTAATTACCATTGCAGCTAAATAGGTCTTCAGCAACATTCTGCAGAGTGCTTCAAAATGCTGCAGAATTGCATTCCATCCTGGGGGACGCCACTGTATGCATGTTTGCAGAAGCACAGGCAGAGGCAAGGTCATTCAGGAAAACAGAGAAGAGGACTGGTCCCAGAGTGAAGCCCTGAAGCACTCCAGATTTGAGTGGAAGGGATGCAAATAAGGCTTTCCTGACCTGGGCAGATCGGCTCTAGCCTGAGACATAGGAGTGGAAGCAGTCACTGGCTGATTCTGAGAGCCCATCACCCCTCATCGTATCCTAGAGTAGAGGATGGGCAACAGAACTGAATGCCTTAGCGAGGTCAATGACGATAGTGGACAACATTTGGCCCTTATCAATCTCTATAAAGAAAGAGTCGGTGACATTAAGGAGGGAGGGAACCCTAGAATGGGCTTTCCAAATGCCAGGCTTGTAATGGGAAATAAAGGAGTGGGTGTCTAGAAAGTCAGATAGTTGGGAGAAAACAGTTTTTTTTCCTGGAGATTAGACAAAGTGAGAAGGGGAGAGAGAGCAGATGATGGTCCCAGGAGTGCAACTGTAATTCTCTTTCTGGAGGGAAAACTCTTGCCTGTTTCGTGCAAGCAGGGACAAATCATAGCTGATAGTAACAAAATAGATTTTTTTTTTTTTTTTTTTTTTTATTTATTTAGTTCTTGGATTACACCCCTGAGTGGTTGCTCACTTATGGGTTTCATGTCACTTACAAGGACAAAGGTACATCAAAACAGTAGTACGTTTTAGACAATGTAATATTAAGATACAGTAATACAGTAGTACATTTTTAGACAGAGTTCCTATAGTGAACATGCCAAATTTAGGATCATAGGCAGCAAGTAATTTGCCTGAGTCAAAGTTAGGGCACACTACTGGGTTGCATAAGAAGAGATGATAGTTGGATGATAGTAGTAAGGGTGCTAGAGGGTTGGTAGGGAGTGGGGGGAGTTTACAGAATGGGTGGGGTAGAGGTGGCAAAGGTTGTGAGTCAGGGTGGTGACCTGAAGTACGAAGGACAGATCATGTCAGAAGAGTAGGTTAGACGTTAGATAAGAGTGCTAGGGTGACCTTGAAGCACATGAGGAGTGTTAGTGGAGGCAGCCACGGCTGCTGGTTGAGATAAGGTGCTGTCATAGTTTGTATTTGAAAACACCAACAGGTGCAGCACCCCTAATGTCAGGTGGTAAAACACTGGTCCAGTGAGGAGCACAGTAACAGAATGCGCATTGTGCCAAGGCAGTGCAGAGTCTAGGAATTTTGTAGATCTGGGAGTCAGAGTTCCTTGTGAAATGAGAGTCTTAGTGCATGGTTAGGAGTTTCTCGACCCCTGCCAGTATTAGTTTGAGGGAGTATTTCTTGGCAAGGAGGCACGATTGGTATCTTATTATTTCCTTTAGTTGGAGCCAACTGGCCTGTGACTAGAGATCACAAGTGTGTATGAGTCTTGCAGCACCTGTGAGAAGGTGAACCCTTATTAAGCGCGATGGGAATGTGTTGTAGGGCCATGTCAGTTGACAGATCCATAGATACCCAGTCCATAATTGACAAGGGAGAATACTGAGCTGTTGATGGCAGATTCAATGCCTCATAGGTTAAGCAGTGCTTGTTGTGGTAAAGAATCCCTATTCTTGTATCGTAACATGGCATCAAACAGAAACGACTAATAAAGAAATTTCATTGCATCAAATACAACACATGACCATAGCTGGAGCGGTGATTAATTCCCCAGTAAGGCACGCTACAACTATTAATCATAGGGTCATTGGGTCAAGCTCTAGCACCACTAGCTGTCCCAGCAACAAACAGAATACACATCGCAGTGAATATGGAAGATCTCAATGCACCAACACAAAGCTGAAAAGAACTGTAACAACGGAAACAACAACAAAGCAAATATTCCCATGTTATAAGCACATTAATGACCTCCAGAGTCGGCTTCTGCTGGGGAATTAATGCATGGTTGGGTGGTTATAGGCACTAGGCCAAAGCCTCTTGCCATAACCCCCCCAACCATGCATTAATTCCCCAGTAGATGCCTCCTTTGTCAGGCATTAATGCTTACCTGATAGCCTTTGCAGTGTTATCAAATTGTTGGACATAAGCCACAGTGGAGTCGATTGTGATACCCAGGTATCTGAAAATCTGGACGTACTCCAGAGTGTCACAGCTTTTATTTCTGATCGCAAAGGGTAATGCTTGGAACTGACTCTGGGTGCTCGAGTACAACATTGTCTTTGTTCTTTTACAGTTCATGATTAGTCTATGCTCCTTAAATCATTTCTTTGTGGATGAGAATCTCCTTTGGAGTTCTGCTGTTAGTTGTTCCTGATGGGGTTTCCGGTGAAGATAACTGCATTGTCTGCATAAAGGAGCATCCGGGTCAGACAGGAGGCTGGCAGTTGGTTTAGGAAAAGACTAAATAGTAGGGTCCCTGGAATTGACCCCTGTGGGACCTCGAAGCAGACAGATCTGCTAACAAAGGTGGTGTCTCCTACCCTGACCTTTTATGATCGATTGTGAAGGTAGTTATTGAACCATGAAATGGTTCTGGGGAGAGCCCAATATCAAACAACTGATTCAGGAGTTCATGGTGCACCGTATCACCATATAAGTTATTTAAAATCAGTCTGGAAAAGCCTGGGGAAATAGAAAATTTTTTAACATGGTTTTAAAACTACTGACAGTCAGGTATTCTCTTAACCAATGAAGTAGAGAATTACACAGGGTTATTGCTGCAAATGAAAAAGAGCGAGCTCCAGAAGTTTTTGAATGAACCCTAGGACTCTCTAGCAATCCCTCATCTGTGAAACAGAGAGGACGATTGGGGGAGTAGGGATTCAGGAGATCTTTCAGGTAGTCGGGTCACTGTTTGTGTAGGGCTTTAAAGGTAAGAATTTGCTGAATACACATTCAGCATCACCTCATCCTCAGCACTTCTCCCTGTAGACTACTAACCCATAATCTATTTTGCATAAAATGCAGTTATTAACAGCCACTGTTTTCTTAACATACTGTGTTAATGGTTTGTCTGCTTCTGTGCAATGTAAGTTCACTCTTTTAACAAGATGGTGCATGTGAGCAGCATACAGTGTGATGAGTACCTGTCATGGTAGAACCCCAGATTCTTAAATACATGAACCTACTCTGGTGAGTCATATTCTAGAGATACCAAATTTGCTTCACTAGAGTCTTCGATTCACTGCTACTATCAAAATTCATATTTTTTTAATAATCATTTTGAATTTACCCTAGCGTTGCAGCTGGAGAAACATATTGCTTATATGCGGGGCAAGCAAAAATGCTATACATCCCTTTGGGGCCCCCTAGATTCCTTCCTTATGGTTTGGAAGCCGAGAACCTAATTGTTCTATGAACAGATTGATTAAGTCTCTGCTCCCTCTTTCGTAATCTTGGGGGTGGGGTGGGGGAGGAGTAGTAGTTTTAGTTCATGTTTATAAATATCATCAGAAATGCGTTGTATGTAATATGGAATCTAATGGTTTTGACTTTGCGCTTTCAGTCTAACACTTCATTATCTGCTTAATTGATTGTGTTGTGTGTAAAAATAATAAAAATGTTAATTACAAAAAAAAAATAATCATTTTGAATTTATGATATATGATTTGTAAACCACTTTGCGTGACTGAAGGCAATCTGGAGGCAATCTGCCAGTGAAGGCAAACTGTTATTTCTTCTATAAATTATAGCACTGTCAGTGTATAGGAGCAGATGACAATCATGACATTCTTTCAGTAGTGGGTTCAAGAAAATGCTTAACATTAAGAGGACCAAGATCAGCTTCTGAGGAAACCTAAGGTCAATTGCCTGGTATGATAAATAAATAGAATAATAGACAGGTGTGTATCTATTACAAGTCAGTAAGACCATTGAAAGGTTTTGGGGACTTGGAACCTTGACAGTGAAGCTCAAGAGTTTCCCAAAGTCCCCAAAACCTTGAGATGGTCTGATTGCCTTCTAATACATACACATATACATCTGTTATTTTTTGTAATATATAGATCCAATTGAGAAGATTTGTGGCTTTTTTGATGTGAATTATGTGAAACAGTCTGGATGCCTGCTGCACTGAAGAGAAGCTCTCTTTCTCAGTTGCCCATAGCACTGAAGACCCCCCCATTTCTGATAACATTTTGTTTGTATGAATTTAGTAGGAAGTCCTATCTTTCAGTTTTTTTCATTGTTCAGAGAATGCAGGATCAGCCAGATAATCCATTATATGTTTGAAAAAAAAATCGATGAAATGAAGTGGACACATTCCTCTCACTAAGTGACAGGAAACAGCAGCCATGTTTTTCAGGTTGCTCTGCCCGCCCACAGAGAAAAGCTGCCAATGGGGATGCACACCATCACTAAGGCTGTGCAGAAAGGGATGTAGCACCATGGCAACCGGGTTTCTTGGCAGGCAAACATGTGTATGCGCTGTGGAATTTCGGTTTTACTACTGCCATTCAGAGCTGAAACGATAGTATTATCAGCTCTGAATGATAATATTATCTACAAGAACCTACAGTATTGTCACTTGAGCAATGACAGTTTTATGGAAAAGGGAGTAATGAATTACAGGGATTTTTTTGCATGTGTTTTGATAGTATCATTTTCAATATCCATATATTACAAGTAAGTAATAATGACTGAGAGGCTAGGTATTTCTGAGGGATTACTCACTTACTGGTGGGATGGGTGGTCTGAGGTGCAGTTGAGGGTCATCTCCTTCCCACAGGTCTAATCATAATACACTTTCATTTTTGTCATTTTCTTTTAATTTCAAGTATGTTTTAACCCAGTGGTGTGAGTCATGCATGCCACACAGCATCAGTTGGCAGTTTTGTTGGTCACTTTCAAGATTAATCAATCAATCAATCTTTATTTAGCCAGGCTAAACATCATTGAGAAGAACTAATTTACAAGATGGACCTGGCAATAATTACATATGTGACAGAATAACATTGGAGTACACAATAGCACATCCTCACAGAGTAGATATTCCAAGCAGATATAACATACAATTGGCTGTTTATACAGATTAGTTAGGATATATACAGATTTGTTGAAACAAAATACAATAAACAAAATACAATAGAAATTCTATTAGCTAGATTGGTTAGGATATATACAGATTGGTTTAAAGAAAATACAATACGCAAAATACAATAGCAATTCTATTAGCTAGCTGTCCCAGTCTATACTGATAGTGTATAATCTGACTGGCAGGATATCAAGTCAATGGCCAGGAGGGCAGAGGTCTGCAGGGAGGAAAGGCCACCTCTACGAGTTGAAAAACAAAAAGGAAATGATCAGCTTTGAGATTACTGCAATTACAAGTCTAATCATAATAAATTTTCATTTTGCCATTTTCTTTTAGTTTCTAGTATGTTTTAACAAGTGATCCAGTAGCACATCTGAAACCACACTAGGTTCATGAATAAATAATTAGACTTATAAAGGGGTAATGGCCATGAAGAGGGGCCTGAAGATTCTGGAAGGGTGGTTGGACACATGGCAGCTAAAATTCAATGCGAAAAAGTGTATAGTAATGCACATGGGGCATAAAAAACCGCAAACTGAATAAACATAGGAGCAAGGGGGATATAATTAAGTATTCAAAGCAGAAGAGGGATCTGGGGATTATGATTTCAGACAACTTGTTGGTTGGTGACCAATGCAGCAAGGTGGTAGGTAAAGCAAATATAATGATTGAGTGCATAGGTAGGGGCATAACAAGCAGAAGGAGGGAGGTGCTGATTCCTTCGTATAAAACCATGGTCAGACCTCACTTGGAAAAATGGGTCCAGTTCTGAAGGTCTTATCTGCACAATGGCATAGATGGCATAGAAAGAGTTCAAAGGAGGGCAACAAAACTGGTGCAGGGTATGCAAAAGAAGCCCTGTGAGACAAGAAGGAGAGAATTGGAGCCGTACCCGCTGGATACTAGACGGGAGTGGTGGGACATGACTGAAACTTTTAAGTACATGAAGAAGATAAATAAGGTGAAGGAAGGGAGCTTATTTAAGAAGGAAGTGGGGGCAAAAACAATGGGTCATAGTCTAAGACTGGATGGAGGATGATACAAGGACAAAGTTAGGGGTTTTTAATTAACAGAGAGGGTGATGGAGCCCTGGAACAAATTACTTGAGAAGGTAGTACAGGCTGAATTGGTGGAGGGGCTCAAGAGGGCAAAGGAAAGAGATAAAGGATTGAGCAGTGGGTGGAGGGGGATATCACCTGACAAATGTGACAAGTGGTGGTGGTGGGGGGTAAGGAGCAGACCAGATGGGTCAGAGTGGTCCTTTTCTGCCACCAGATTTCAATGACTCTATGATTAATTTTGACCCTTTGTTCTTCTCCCAGTCACATAATACATAAACCAGAAGCAAAAACTGCACATGTCAATGGATAGTCACCTACTCACACAATACTCTACTCAATTCAGCTATCAGCTATCATAAAATTGTGGTTAACCATATCAAGAACTTTTGATATATCAATATAGATCTCTCCTGCTAGGTGTCCCATGATAAGAGCTAGTGCGGGACAGCTACAGGGAGAAGGGCAAGTCAACAACGGTGAATGTAGGCATGGCACCATCAATGGAAGGGCTATGAGCACCTGTGCCAATGGGGATAACGGTGAGCATCAGAATCACAAATGAGGCTACTGGAGATAGGCAAGAGGGTGACTGGGGCCATGGCAAGTGGAATTACAGTGAAAGAGGAAAAAAAACAATGGTAGAATGGCAACCCCCAATGCATGTCTGAAGCAGCAATTGCTCCATCAGCAGATAACAGGCCCCCTCACCTGTGGAAGGCATCCCCCTTCCTGGAGCACACACCCCCAGCAGCATACAGGTGTGTGGTCCCCTCTGCAGCAAGCCCCCAACAGCAGGCCCCCGACAGCAACTCCACCCAGAAACAAAGGTGTGCACACGCCCCCCCTCCGCACACAGAAACAGCATGGTGGTGGGACCACTTCCGAACCACCACAATAGCTCACAGCAGGAATACACGCAACCAATACAGCACTGGTGTTATGGGACCATGTGTCTGGAGTTTGACTCCTCTAGGGGCACCCCACATCACAGCACCAAAATGCAAGACACAGCAGCAAGCTTGATAGGTCACTGTACAGTAGGGGCATACAACAGGATCACAGGGTGTACAGCCAGTCAGTAGCACCTGTACTCATTATGGATATCCACTCATCATCGTCTGATGAACTGGCCACAGCACTACTTGCCGCAACACACCACCCACCTCCACCGCTGCTTCTCCCACAGACAATTTGGTGTGTTACCCATGCACGGCAATCTTTTTATGCTTCACGGTCGCATGAGTTGGGCAGCACACATGCTGACACACACTCAGGTGTGTGAGCACAAGACCCTCTGTTGCCTTTTTAAAGGTGGGCAATGCAGAAATGTCAGCCTCCCAATAGAAGGGTGTACTGTGGTATGGATGACATCCATTTCTTAGTGAGCCAGAAGGGAAGGCCACTCCTTGCGCACCTGGAATTCCTTTACTAGCACGACAAGGAGGTGAAGACAAAAGTATATTGGCGGTGCATGCAGGACTACAGGTTTGGGTGCCCTGCATGCATGCACACCATGGAAGATGCTGTGCTGTTGAAGGGACAACCCCACAACCATGTCCCTGATACTGGAGAGGTGGAAGTCAGTGAGATCCTGGCACAGGTGCGTGAGCAGGCATGCACGCGTGTGGCTGGCACCTCCCAGGTGTTTGCCCAGTGCACCACTGGTGCACCAAATGCTGTGTCGAGCAGGCTGCCTGCACTGCGGTTGATGAAATGGACACTGCAGCGGGTGAGGCAGGCAAGTACGGGGGGGTCCTGCCATTCCAACATTGCTGCTGGACCTCAGGATACCCGCTGAGTATGCCATCACTGGGGGGTGACATCTTACTGCATGGCTGAGGACTGTGATCTTATCTATGCCACATAGAGGTCCCTGCAGCACCTTGTGGGTTATGGATGGGAAGCCCATCTCTTCAAGTGGTGTAACAGGTTGTGCTTTGAAACAACTGAGAAGCTGCATGGGATATACTATATTCACTAAAAATACCACCAACAGCTTAATCTGGTTCAAAGTCAGTTGGCATTCATCTGTATCCCCCTCCCCCGGGTCGTGCCTGAAAATAGGCAGGATTTGTCTAGTGCACTTACCCGGTCAACAAAAGCTAAATAAATAAATAAAATAAATATTGGATTAGAAATCTACAACTGATCTCTCTTACTTACATCTGAGGGAAATTTTCCTTACTTTACAGTCTTACATTGGGATTGTTTTGTGTTTAATTTCATTTTTAAATCAGGAAGGGGGTTTTCAGAACTACTAACAGCTAATATTCTTAAAGTGAAACTACCTCTGGCTGGAAGCTGCAACACTGAACATAGGATTTCCAAGAAAGTGAGTTGTGCTCACAACAGAGGGAGGTGAACCTTACAATTGTCTATGGTTTGTAGCAGATATTCTGCAGGTGGAGGCTACGTCTAACTGAAAGGTGAAATAAGGAACTTAGAATTATCAGGAAAAGGCAGTCTTTAAAGCAACAGAGGGAGGTGGATCTAGCTTTATGTTTGTTACAATTCTTAAGATTTTCAGTGCAGGAAGAGTTTAAAGCACAGCTGACTTATTTTGGGGCTGACTGCTTTCAGAGCACAAACCACCAGGCTGTTTTGTGGCTGGGGAGGTTTACCTGTGTCTGACTTGGATGTCTGGATTTTTTTCTGTTTGATTAGCAGGGTATTTCCTCTGTCAAATTGTTGTGTAGGGCATCTTGCTGACAGGAAGGCACTCATTGCAGCGATGGGTCAGAGCTTTTAGCTGATTGTTTTGTGAGGGCACTGTTTAGGCCCAACCCCTTCCCACCCCTCACCACATCCACCCCTGGAAATAGTTCCTTTATACCTGGGCTTCTGACATCATTTCCTCAAGTATGCAAGGTGCATATCACTGTCATATCCTCTCTTGCACACTGCACTGACAATATAAGCATACGCATTGTATAATATATATATTTCTATATAACACACCAATCACACACACAAACACATGCAAAGAAAGTAGATAAACATGTGGGGAGTAGTGCAATGTAATGGCTGTGGGGCAGCAGTCTTCCGGGAGTCTTTCTGGAGGCTCAGATGCTGCCCTATTTGCAGACAACTCTCTGCACTGAGGGAGAAAGTTGCCCGTCTTCAGGCCACACTGGACAGTAGTAAGGAAACCTTCCCCCAGGGAACACTGGATGGTAGGAAGGGAACCTCCCCCATCCAGGGAGCACCAGAGCTACCACTACTACCTCAGAGGTTGTGAAGAAAGCACAGCAGTTGGACCACAGTGGGCTCAGGGAGGGTGAGGATGGTGGAACAGAGGCACACCCAGTCAGTTATTCCACTCCACAATCCTTACACCATTCTGAGGGAACATAGCTCCCCTATGGATGCACCCGCAGAGGAGACTAAGGAGACTGAGGACAACTGTCACAAGGTAGACCCACAGGAAGGAGGCAGAGGGCACTACAGGGAAAGGAAGCAGCTCCTGGTGGGGGACTCAATTATTAGGGGTATAGAACTGGGGGGAGCAGGGAAAACTGAAGTAAGGTGCCTGCCTGGTGCCATGGCTTGGAGGGACAGGATGCGCATCCTCAGGATCATGAGATCAGCTGCACGGGAGTCTGAGCTGGACATCATTGTCCACCTAGGGACAAATGATTTGGCTTATCATGAGATTAGAGCGGTGCAGAAGGACTTTGTAGAATTGGGAAGGGGCCTAAGACAAGTAGCACACACAGTATCCTTCTCAGAGGTGCTGCCTGTCAATGGCATGAGTGAGGTGAGGGTACTTTGCACCATGCTGTTTAATGAATGGTTGAAGAAATGGTGTGGAGCACAGGGGAATGGCTTCATTGGGGACTGGGGTTCCACCTGAAGGGACACTAGCCTATACTGGCAGGATGGTCTGCATCTGTCCAGAAGGGAACAAGTCTTTTAAGCAATCGGTTTAAATGCTTCATTGGCAAGCTTTTAAACTAGTCAAGGGGAGGCACTGATAAGCAGCAGAAAAATCCCAGCCTCCCTACAAAACAGGGTACTAAATGAGAAAAGACCGAGGTAGAAAGGTCAGTGGGGATACTGCAACAGAAGGTAAAGCCATCAAGAAATGGAGAGCAATAGTGCCTAGTCTGAGTAACAAGCTTCCTGAATTAGTGGCCTTGATGGAGGAGGAACATCTGGATATCGTGGCAGTCACAGAAACATGGTACACACAAAACCATGACTGGGACGTAAACATACCAGGATACACTATCTGCAGGAGGGACAGGGAGGGTAAAAGAGGAGTAGGAGGAGTAGCTCTTTACATAAGGGAAGGAATCAAAGCAATAGAACAAAAGGGAAAAAAGGGAGGAGAAGAAGCACTGTGGGTAAATTTGGAGACCGGCAATGGCACCACAATCTTCACAGGGGTTGTATACAGACCCCCTTCTCAGGGGGAGGAAATGGACAAGGAAATGATAGAGAGTATACTTAGAATGGCAGAAAAAGGGGAGATATTGCTGATGGGTGATCTGAACATGCCAGATATTAGCAGGAGTGCAGTTGCAGCAGCCACTTAGAAGAGTGGAGCTATTCTAGATGCCCTACAGGGGGCATGCCTTAGACAACTAGTACTGGAGCCCACTCAAGAGGAAGCAATCTTAGACCTGGTTCTCTCAAATGGAGATGAAGAGAGGATCACAGATGTAGAAGTGGGTAGCCATCTGGGAACTAGCGACCATCGAACAGTATGGTTCACAATAAATACAGCAATGGAGTCAAGCTATACAAAGGCAAAAGTACTGGACTTTAGGAAGGCTGACTTTGCCAAAATGGGTGAGTGCCTAAGGAATGCACTAGCAAATGGGCAGGAAGGAGGGGTGGAAGAACAATGGGGAATAATAAAAACTGCTATCACAGAGGTAACAAGCCTTTGTGTGAAGCAAATAAACAAAATAAAATGATGTAAGAAACCACTATGGTTCTCAAAGGAAGTAGCAATTAAGGTTCAAGAGAAAAAGAAAGCATTCAGGAAGTACAAGGAATCACAGAAGGAGCAGGACAGAGAACTGTATCAGTGAAAGCAAAAGGAAGCTGGGAAGGCAGTCAGAACAGCAAAGGCCCAAACCGAGGAAAAGATAGCCAACTCGGTTAAGAAGGGGGATAAAACCTTTTATAGGTACATCAGGGAGTGAAGGAAGACCAAGGAGGGATAGTGAGGCTTAATAAAGGGAGGGAGGGTGGGCAGAGGGTGACTGTGAAAAGGCAGAGATACTAAACAAATATTTTTGCTCAGTATTTACAAAGGAAGAGGGGAGGTACCTAAACAAACAGTAGAGCCACCTGGATACAGAAGTTGATACCAACCATTTACAGAAGAAAGGGTTCTGAAAGAACTCTTTAAAACTGAAGGTGGACAAGCAATGGGGCCTGATGGGATTCATCCCAGAATTCCAAAAGAACTAAGGGTAGAACTAGTGACACCACTGACTACCCTCTTCAACAAATCATGGGAGGATGGGGTGGTACCCGAGGACTGGAGGAGGGCAGATGTGATTCCCCTTCACAAAAGTGAGCAAGGCAGAAGCAGGAAACTACAGACCTGTTAGTTTAACCTCAGTGGTAAGGAAAATGATAGAATCACTTCTGAAGGAAAGAATTGTCAAGTATCTGGAGGCTAGAGGGGCACAGGACCCAAGGCAACATGGATTCACAGTGGGAAGGTCATGCCAGACAAATCTGATAGATTTCTTTGACTGGGTGATCAAAGTAGTAGATCAGGAAGGGGCTGTGGACATGGCCTACCTAGACTTTAGCAAGGCATTTGACACAGTCCCACAGAAAAGATTAATATACAAGTTAGCCAGCCTGAGAGTGGGTCCCAACATGACAGCCTGGGTAAAGAATTGGCTGGAGAATGGGACACAGAGAGTAATAGTAAATGGAGTCCACTCTGAGGACAGGGGGGTTACTAGTGGGGTACCACAGGGTTCAGAATTAGGACCGGTCCTCTTCAATGTCTTTATAAGTGACATTGCAGAGGGACTGGAAGGAAAAGTATGTCTCTTTGCAGATGACACAAAGATCTGCAACAGAGTTGATGCACAAGGTGGGGTGGAAAGGATGAGAAGGACTTGCAAGTTAGAGGAATGGTCAAATGTATGACAGCTTCGATTCAATGCTAAGAAGTGCAAGATAATGCACCTGGGAAACAAAACCCTGGGGAAGAGTACACAATAGGGGTGAGATACTAACAACAACAAAATGGAAAGGGACCTGGGGTAGTCATATATCAGATGACCTAAAGGTGGGCAAACAATGAGAGGGCAGCAAGGAGGGCTGGGGGGATACTGGGATGCATAGGGAGAGGCATCACCAGTAGAAAACAGGTAGTTATCATCCCTCTGTACAGACAGCTGGTCAGACCCCATCTGGAGTACTGCGTGCAGTTCTGGAGACCCAATCTCCGCAAAGACATAGACAGGATGGAAGCTGTCCAGAGGAGGCAACTAAAATGGTGCAGGGTTTGCACCAGAAGACGTATGAAGAGAGTCTTAAGGAGCTTAATATGTATAGCCTCGAGGAAAGGAGGGAGAGGGGGGACATGATAGAAACTTTCAAGTACCTCAAGGGAATCAACAAAGTCCAAGAGGGTAGCATCTTTCAAAAAAGAGGTGTGCAAGAACAAGGGGCACAATTTGAAGATGGGGGTGGTCAGAGGTAATTTAAGGAAGTATTTTTTCACAGAGAAGGTTGGGGATGCATGGAACGGCCTTCTGGAGGAGGTTATGGAGTCAAAAACAGTGGTGGAATTCAAGCATGCATGGGACAGTCATAAGGCAATTCTAGGGGGTGGGTGTAGGAAGAAGTAGGCTGCTGGTTAACTAGGATCTGCAGCTTATCCATTAGGTAGGGAAATGGGCAGACTGGGTGGGCTAAGCGGTCCTTATCTGCTATCAAATTCTATGTTTCTAAGTTTCTATGCTGATCGGTTTATGGACATCATGTTTCGCTGCTCACCGCCACTCTTCAGTCAGCTCTACACTGTGCATGGTATATGTGCGGGAACCGTACTACCGGCAGTGTACAGTATATCCTCATGCTGATGTGTACCAAGACAGCATATGCATAGCTGTTAGGGGAGGTGTGGAATCTTGTGGGGGGGTGTCTAAAGACAGAAATACTTGACTTCAAGAGTTCAGCCTGGCGGGCCTTCTCCACAACTTTCAAAGGCATAGCACTCAGGCTGCTTCTTCTATTACTGCCAGGCCATCTGATGCAAGATACAGCAGACCCCTGAGGTGCATGCAAGGTATTTCCGGGATGAAGATTTTGTACTCAACATTCAGATGCTCCTCACCCTGGCATACATGCCCATGGACACCATGTTGGGTGCATATGGTGACCTGCTGGACCAGTCCTTTTACAGGTCTCACGTGGACCTCCTGCAGCCACTGCTTGAATACATGGAGGTTACGTGAGTCAGCAGGGTGGTGGACAGGACTGCAGGCAGGCACCCACTCTTTCCAGTCAACACCAGGAACATGTACCAGCCAACCCTGGATGGCCTTGCCACAACAAGCAATTCCACTGAGGGCTGACACCATGGTTTTAGCACTAGGCTGGGTGTCAGACACCTGAGTATTTGGTGGTTTCTGGACTGCCTCATGGAGGAAGAAAACCTGACAGTGGCCCAGATGGAGCAGCTGATTTCAGGAGCAGGGTCAGTGAGCCAGAAGAGTATGTACCAGGACACGACCAAGCAGCAGGAGGCGATAGTCGGTGAGTACAGCAAGCGGAGCACATCTGACTACCTGCATCGGCTCACCTATGACTTCCAGCTGTAGGTCTAGTCAAGTGTGCTGCCAGATGGAATGTTGCCCACACTTCACTGGTCACTCATGCAGTACCATTCCCACCCACCACAGATGTGTGCCTCTGTGCTGCATGCCAGCGTGTGTAGCTCTGGTCCCCCAGCCAGCCTCAGCATCTGCTCGTCCCATTACTGCCATCCAGGGGGTGCTCTGCTGCTGATGTCCATCACACACTGGTGTGTGGCCATGCCCTGTGCACTGTGTGTCCCTCCAGGTCATGGCCCCATGGTGTCGTCTACCTTCCGCGCACTTGCCAGCCTAACAGTGGCCCCATTTCCCCACTTATGTCCTGCCACTGTATGGGTGTCCTCCCCCCACCTCCTATTGTGCATGTTTCACTTTGCATTCTGTGGTGGTGGTAGCATTTTGTTTTTTTAAAAACCCCTCCCCGTTCACCCTTCTGATGGTCACACTTGATCCTGCATGCCTTCCCGGGTTTCCAGGTTCTGCCTGAGCCCTTTTGGCGATCGCAATTCCAAGATCACCTTCATCACATAGATCCCTTTTGCCAGGCTACCCTTATTCAGTGTGGTAAATCATGAAGGACATTTGCCAATGTGATTAAAGCCAGTCACATGCTGTGGTTTTCATTGACACCTTGTTACATTTTAGTCAGTAAGAACATTTTTTAATTAACCTCTCTTGAGTTCCCTGAAGAGCGGGACAAGACAGAAAATGGCCGATACTTGACTAAAACATTACAAATGCTAACCATATGAACTGGTACACTTGCAAATTTTGTCTAAATATTACAAACATCCTGAGTAACCTGTGATTAACTAAACAATTATGTTGACAACAGATTAGCTAATATCAGTGCTAATGTGTTTTCTAATGCTGTATTGGAGTTCACATGGTTTTTCATAAACAAGAAAGTAGCTTTAAGGGAAAATGGCAAAACCAAAAAAAACGGCTGGTCTTCAAGGAAGGTACAAATATGGGGATAAAGGGTTTGTGCCATTCCTTCCCTTGTTACATCAGTACATGTTGCTTGTACAAGTACATGCTCATTCATTCCAGGTCAGTTGGGTGGCCAGCTGTGATGGAGAGTGTGGTGCTCGGCTGGTTGCCTGCTCAGGGCTGGAGAGGGGGGTAGTGGAGTGGTGGGACTCTATCTGACACCAGACACCGGGGATTTAATTGATATACATATTTTTTTAAATTTGTGCTGGTGATCGGCAGGGAGGTGGCACACTAGACACCAGGGATTTAATTGATATATATTTTTTAAACCGGGACCAGTGATTGGGAGGGCACTAGACATCAGGCATTTAAATGATATACATGTTTTTCTACATTTTTTCAGGTGATCGGTGGGGATGGGGTGGGGTCCACCAGACACCAGGTATTCAAGTTTTTGCTGCAAAGTGTGGAATTTCACTCATGATATTCCAAGCTTTGTGGTTGAGCCATGCTCTGTGAATTGGAGAATTCATGAATTGCGCTTTGTGAATTGAGCACAATTTGTGAAATGATTTGTTGTGCAAATTATGCCATCTTTGCACATCTCTACCCAGATGTGATGTCCTTTCTTCAACAAGCCGTCCTGATTATCCTCAATGTTAAGAACTGCTTTTCAGTAGGCACTGAGTGATTACAACAGTATCTGGCTGTAAAGTCATGTTGTTTGATAGAAAGCTGTAGTAGTCTTTATTTGTTTGTGGCACCCTTCCCCAGTGGTTAAGAGCACTGTTACATAAATAACATGAAATACATAGGACACATAAATACCAAGGCTCTACCCAATAAATAAATACAGGCACTGAGTGAGCACAACGTTATCTGGTTGCAAAGTCAAGGCCAGGGGGCTGTCCTCAGCCAGTTCAGGCAAAGTTCCCTATCTATCTGTTGAAAACGTGACTACTCTAATTGCCTAATTAATGGGGCACCACAATGTTTTAATTCATCAGATGAAGTGGAACAGTTCATCACAGCCACTCACCGGTCACAAAATCTACCTTTAGATAGACTCTTAGGGCTCCTGCCAGCAGGCTCCCTGCCACAGCCCATAGATAATGCACCAGCTCAAGATGGGACACAACTGCAACCACTCACCTCTGAAACTATTTATCAGATTCCCTGTCCTTCAGATGGCCTGTTGGTACCTGCCTACTGCAGCTATGGCCACCAATGCAACAAACAGGAAAGACCAGACTACCACTGTGTCACGATCCCACAGAGAAGTGAGAGTTCCCGCTGCACTGAACACCTGGAAACTCCATGGCCTGGCATTGCTGTAGATGCTGAGCAGGTCTGTGGCACTCTGACCCTCATCTCCCACTGTAACCACATTTCAGCTACAGACTCTGCCAAATCTAGAGTCATCTCCATCTGAATCCCTGTCTCTTGCTGTTTCCTGGGCCATGATAGCAGTGTGATTCCATTGCCTCAGGACCTATCCTCTTGTCGTGATGACATGCCTACTGTCTCTCTGCAACAGTGAACAAACCAACCGGTTATGGCATGAGGTAATAAATCAGAGCAGAGAATATGCACTATTGGGATTCAGCGCTGAACAACTTCCCTGACCAGGTCTTTTACCCCCTCAGCTGAAAAAAGTGGCCTGCTATTTGCATGGCTTGGAAAGGTGTCAGGGGCCTGTATGTTCTTTCTATAGCTTTGGAACTACAATGGCCTTCTAGTTCTTGTATCTAATGTGGTGACCAGGCCATCAGTGGCCACCTTAGACATTGCTTGAACTTTCATTCTGTGGACCTGTTGTTTGAAATAGCCCACTGGGCAATGAGTTGGACTTTTGTGGGGACTTAGAGATTTTTTGTGCTTCTCGCAATTGATTGTGCTTAATTTCACAGCAAGGATGTGGGGCCATCAGTTCCACCTCACAGGACAATCTACTAAGTATGAGAGTGAGAGAAGAGGGTTGGTTTCAGTTGCACTGCAATTGGGCTTTCCTATTGGGGACTGGTGTTAATGGCTGTCTTCCATTTTGTTCTGGGCCATGCTGCTTCAATTATCCTCCCCAGTTCCCCCTAGATCATCTCCACTTCAGCCCTCTCCTGTCCTCACCTGACTTAAGCCTGGCATGCAGATAGCATAATTGTCAGTGTCAGTGGCTCAGTAGGTAGCACACTCCCCTCTTAGGCCGGGAGATCAGAGGGCTGTGGGTTCAGTTCCCACATCTGGCACTTGGGTTAATATCCCAATACTGACACTGTAGTGCAGCATGAGAGGGGTGCTGCACTTCTGAGGTGCCATCTTTCAGATGAGACATTGAAAACCGAGGTCCCATCTGACTGGATTGGTGGTAGTTCAGGTGGATGTTAAGGATCCCATGGCACTTATCGAAAAGAGTAGGGGAATTTTGCCGGTGTCCTGGCCAAATTTCCCTCATTCACTAAAAATACCACCAACAGCTTAATCTGGTTCAAGGTCAGTTGGCATTCATCTGTATCCCCCTCCCCTGGGTCGTGCCTGAAAATAGGCAGGATTTGTCTAGTGCACTTACCTGGTCAACAAAAGCTAAATAAATAAAAATAAAATAAATAATGGCCACTCTGCTCTCCTTTTCCTCTTGAATACCTTGTTCCCAAAAAAGCATAGCCTTTGGGTAACTGGGTTCAATGTCATAATAGCGAACACAAAACAGCGTTCGCTATTATGGAGAATGTATATAACCCAAAAGCAAATCGGTGATATACATTTAACGGTGAACCGACACCCAGCAAAGTATAGTGTTCTCGTGGGGGGGGGGGTCACCCCTATACCCCTATACCCCCTGCACCCCCGGAATTAGGATTCTTAACTCCAAGGGGGTGCATGTCAGGGAGGGGGCACAATCTGGCTGAAAAAAAAAATAAGTCCAGGAGCCAGCAGCAGCAAAATTCAAACCCTCTTGTCCCAGAACCCAGTACCTTCTGTGCTGGGACCAGCCTCCTTCACCACCAGACCACAAGGCTGGATTGGCAGCAGTAGGCACATTTCCTCCAGAAAATCTTCTTCCCAATCCTTCCCCTTCCCCTTGCCATTGCCCCTTTCTGTTCACCTTCACCTACCTTTGAGGTAGTAGTAGTCGCTACCCTTGTGGGTCACCTATTACAATAGCTCTGAGTATGAGTCTCCGTTTTGACAGTTGCCCATATTCAATCACTGTTATCATGGGATTCTGGGTAACTGTCTCAGCCTCCAAGAAGTTGACTCTTTGTATCTCTCTTGCTCCATGGGTGCAATGTTTAGGCCTGGGGCATTGAAATAGGTGCACAAAGCCATCCATAGATTCCCCTCAGTCCCATTACTCTAGCAGTGTTTCTGATGGTGTCTCTTCACACCAATTCCATGTAGTCTTCAGTTTGGGCGGAGGACAGGGGGCAGGGTAAGTGCTGTCTAGATTCTGACTTGGGCCTGGGCCAGGCAGAGTACTCAACTTACTCCATTCCTTTGCTAACTCCAAAGTAGTCTCCTTCATGGTAAAGCAGCACAGGAACACTGACAGACACTACATACCAACTGTATGGGAATCTTAGTCTTAGCAACACAGGGTTGCATATCTCATTACTCATACCATCACACCATGGGGTTTAGTTTTTGCACCCCCTCTTGAAGGCCTGCCCCTGTGGAGTTGGTTAGGTACCACCCTTTGTGGGATATAGATTCCCAAGGCCTTGTGGTGGTGCTTGACCTCTCATCTCCCATGTTGGCAAGCAGTGATCCAGAGATCCTTGTGTTGGCTTATAAAATCACTGTGATAGTGGCGCTGGATTCTATTGCTCCACTTCATGTTCGCCCCCTCTCCCTTCGACCCAAGTCCCCTTGGTTCGATGGGATGTTGAGGGAGATGCAGAGAGAGGGGCGAAGGTTAGAGCATTGCAGGCGAAGGTCCACTCTTGATGCCAACCACCTTAGATCGATGAATCACTATTCTGTCTATCAATCCGCTATCACCCTTAAGAAGGCAGAATTCCTGTACAGGGAGATCGCGGCTGCGCAGAATTGACCAGCTCAGCTGTTCTGAACTGTGGACAGACTGCAACCCAGCCTGTCTGTAAGCTCAGAAAGCTTTTTTGCAGTTGGAGTGCAATGAGCTTACTCAATTCTTTGCAAATAAGGTGGCTGACATTAGGGTGGAACTGTTGCCATCACACTCTAAGGGAGCGGCTGTGGACCGGTGTGAGATCACAGTGCCTCGGTTTTCCTGGAGTTCCTTTGGCCAGCTGGAGTTCATGGATGTCATGAGGATTATCCAATCTGTGTGCCCTACATGCTGTAGTTTGGATCCTGGACCAACCTCCCTAATTTTGGGTTGTATTGATATCATCTGTCCTGTCCTCGTACAGATAGTCAGGTGCTCCCTGGAATCTGGTGAGTTTCCTAGCTCCGTGAAAGAGGTGGTGTTGACACCCCTCTTGAAGAAAGCTACCTTGGACCCTGACTGTCTGGAAAACTACAGACCTACCTCTAACCTTCCCTTTATTGTGAAGGTGATTGAGAAAGTAGTGGCTGCACAATTGCAAGACCATTTGACCATCCATGACATATATGAACCCCTCCAGTCCTTATTTTGTAAAAGACATAGCACCGAGACAGTGCTGGTTCGGGTGCTCAGTGATCTCTTGATGGCTAGAGATTGGAAGAGACATTCCATCTTGGTTCCTCTTGACCTTTCTTCAACGTTTGACACCGTAGATCACATGGTGTTGATAGAATATCTAAGGCTGCTTTGCGGAATATCTGGAACCATCTTAAGATGGTTCACTTCATTCCTCACTGGGAGATCACAAAGGGTTGTGTCCGATGCTTTTTCCTTGGATTCAACTGCTTTGTTATGTGGTGTGCCTCAGGGTTCAGTATTGTCACCCATGTTATTTGCAGTGTACATGCTGCCCATCAGAGACATTGTAAGGAAGTATGGGCTGAGGTTTCACAGTTACTCAGATGATACCCAGCTTTATCCTTCTTTTGTTCCCCACCAGGAGGGAGCTCTCTCAGTCTTTAACAGCTGTCTAAAGGAAATCCAGGAGTTGATGACTTCTACTTGGCTGAGGTTGAACTCAGATAAGACTGAGGTACTGGTTGTGGACCTGGGCCAACAGATAGGGGGGTCGGTAGTGTTGCGTCATCTGGAATTTTTCTGGGTGGCGTTTCTCTCCCAGCCTCTGAATGGATGGGGAACCTAGGCGTAGTTCTTGATAATAGGTTGACACTACACTTGCAGGTGTCGGCAGTCATCAAGACTTCCTTTTATCATCTGAGGAATATTTCCAGGGTTCAGCATCTTGTTCTGTCTGCCGACTTCTCTACGTTAGTCCATGCCTTTGTGTCCTTGCGCCTGAATTATTGCAACTCCCTTTATCTAGGGCTTTCTGGGGTTGAAATCCGTTGCCTGCAGCTAGTGCAGAATGCTGCAGCTCGGCTTTTGATGGGCTCTAGAAGATTCTGTCATATTACTCCAGTGCTGCACGAACTGCATTGGCTGCCAGTCCAGTGGCAGATCACCTTTAAAGTTCGCTTGCTAACTTTCAAAGCCCATCATAATCTGGACCCAGCCAATCTGAAAGAACTTCTGGTTCCCTATTTCCCTGATCCCTATGTCAGGGGAGGGAATGGACAAGGATATGATAAAAGGCATTCTTAGGATGGCAGAGAAAGGGGAGATACTGTTGATGGGAGACCTGTATATGCCAGATGTTAACTGGAGCACATTTGCTGCAGCCACATCCAAAATCAGGGCCATTCTCGATGCCCTTCAGGTGGCAGGCCTCAGACACCTAGTTTCAGAACCCACTCATGAGGGAGCAATCTTAGACCTCATACTCTCAAATGGGGGCAGTAAGAGAATCTCAGATCTAGAAGTGGGTTGCCATCTGGGAACAACTGACCATCAAACAGTGTGGTTCATGTTAAACTCAGCTACAGAGTCAAGCCATACAAAATTGAGGGTACTGGACTTCAGGAGGGTTGACTTTGGTAAGATGGGAGAGTGCCTCAGAAAAGCACTAGCAAACAGATTAGAAGGAGGGGTGGAGCAACAATGGGGAATCATCAAAACTGCCATCACAGAGGCAACAAGCCTTTGTGTGAAGCAAATAAACAAATCAAAATGAAAGAAAAAGCCACTATGGTTCACAAAAGAGGTGACTGGGAAAGTCAGGGAGAAAAATATAGCATTTCAGAAGTATAAGGAAACACAGAAGAAGCAGGACAGAGAGCTGTACCAGTAAAGGCAGAAGGAAGCAGGGAGGGACGTCAGAATAGCAAAGGCTCAAACTGAGGAAAAGATATCCAACTCAGTTAAGAAGGGGGATAAAACCTTTTATAGGTACATCAGCGAGCTTAGAAAGACAAAGGGAGGGATAGTGAGGCTGAATAGAATAAACGGTGGGTGGGTAGAGGGGGACAGTGAAAAAGCAGGGATACTGAATGAATATTTCTGCTCAGTATTCACAAAAGAGGAGGAAGAAGTGCCTAATCCAATTAACAGAAGCACTCTTGATAGGGGGTTGATCCCAGTCCTTTCACAGAAGAAAGGGTCCTGCAAGAACTCCTAAAACTGAAGGTGGACAAAGCAATGGGGCCTGATGGAATTCACACCAGAATTCTAAAAGAATTAAGGGAGAACTACTGAAACCACTGGCTACTCTTTTTAATAAATCATGGGAGGATGGTGTGGTACCCGAGGACTGGAGGAAGGCAGATGTGATTCCTCTTCACAAAAGTGGGACCCAGACAGAGGCAGGAAACTACAGACCTGTCAGTTTGACCTCTGTGGTAGGGAAAGTGATGGAGTCACTTCTGAAGGAAAGAACTGTTGATTACCTAGAGGCCAGTGGGGCACAGGACCCAAGGCAGCATGGGTACTCAGTGGGAAGGTCATGTCAGATGAATCTAATAGATTTCTTTGACTGGGTGACCAAAAGTAGTAGACCAGGGAGGGGCTGAGGACATGGCCTACCTAGACTTTAGCAAGGCATTTGACAGTCCCACAGAAAAGATTAATAGTCAAATTAACCAGCCTGGGAGTGGGTCCCAGGGTGGTAGCCTGGGTAAAACATTGGCTGGACAACAGAACTCAGAAGGTAATTGTAAATGGAGTCCACTCTGAAGAAAAAGTGGGGTACCGCAGGGTTCAGTGTTGGGTCCAGTCCTTTTTAATGTCTTTATAAGTGATATTGAAGAGGGACTGGAAGGAAAAGTGTGTCTCTTTGCAGATGACACAAAGATCTGTAATGGCGTTGATACACAAGGAGGCATGGAAAGGATGTGAAGGGACTTGGCAGGGTTGGAGCAATGGTCAGAAGTATGGCAGCTAGGATTCAATGCAAATAAGTGCAAAATAGTGCACCTGGGAAACAAGAACCCAGATTAAGAATACACAATGGGGTGGGTAGTAACAACAACAAAAAAGGAAAGGGACCTGGGGATAATCATATCAGATGACCTTAAGGTTAGCAAGCAATGTGAGAAGGCAGTAGGGAGGACTGGGGGTATACTGGGATGCATAGGGAGAGGCATCACTAGCAGAACTCAGGAAGTTGTTATCCCGCTGTACAGACAGTTAGTGAGACCCCATCTGGAGTACTTCATCTAGTTCTGGAGACCCCATCTCCGCAAGGACATAGACAGGATAGAGGCAGTCCAGAGGAGGGCAACTAAAATGGTGCAGGGTCTGCAAGAGAAGCAGTATGAGGAGAGACTTAAGAAGCTTGATATGTATACCCTTTAGGAAAGAAGGGGGGGCATGATAGAAACTTTTAAGTACCTCAGTGGAATCAACAAAGTCCAAAAGGGTAGCATCTTTCAGAAAAACAGATGTGCAAGAACAAGGGGACACAATTTAAAGATAGAAGGGGGTCAGTTCAGGGGCAATGTGAGGAAGTATTATTTCACAGAGAGGGTAGTGGATGCATGGAACAGCCTTCCTGAGGAGGTTGTGGGGTCTAAAACTGTGGGAGAATTCAAGAATGCATGGGACAAACATAAGGCAATTCTTGTGGGGGGTAGGAAGAAATAGGCTGTTGGTTAACTAGGATCAGCGGCCTGTCCTGCAGGTAGGGAAATGGGCAGACTAGATGGGCCAAGAGCTCCTTATCTGCCATCAAAGTCTATGTTTCTGTGTTTCTATGATCGACCTTCCACTCTGCCGTTGAGGAGTTGCTGGAGATTCCAAGGGTGAATTTGAAATCTTCTGGTGCTCGAGCATTCTCGTATGTTGCCCCCACCATTTGGAACTCACTACTCCCTCGGTTGCGTGAGTGCACTTCTGTGGAGGGTTTTAAGAGGGGTCTAAAGACCTTTTTATGGGAAACAGCATTCTCTGAATGCTGAATGTTTTAATTGGTTTGCCTGTATTTTTTATTATGCCTGTTTTAATTGTTATTATGTACGGTGCCTTGACAATTGAAAGGCGCCTTATAAATAAAAATTATTATTATTATTATTCTCATGTAAGCTCTCCCTGCTCTGCTTTCCATTTCTATTACATTATTACCCCTTGTTGACTGCTTCCTCTCCTTCCTCCCCTGTTTAAATGAATAGTATTGCCAAGAGAGGTATGTGTTTCCAATGTTCCATTTTTATCTTCATGCATGCCATACTCCCAGTTTGGAATTCGAACAGCCCTGGGCCTTACAGAAGGCCCTGCTGGTTTGGTATATCTAACCATTGTGAATTCTTGGCAACGAGTAGTATGAATTCCTAGTTTTCCTACAGGGCTTGGGCTTGCTGTCATTTTTGCTTTTTGTTCTTTTGTTTACTGTGCTTTGGTTGCTCTTTGAGAATGCCTGCTTCAGAGTAAAATAGATTTATGTTACCAAAGTGCAGTATCTATCAGTGCTAAGTTCTTGGGAAAATAGTGAGCATGCAAGAGTCCCCTGAACCTTCTTTGGAGACCAGCTGTTTTTTTTTGGTTTTTTTTTCATTTTCCCTTAAAGATACTTTCTTTATTGTGTAAATCCTTAAATGGCAGACTTAACTTGAGTGACATGGAATTTCCCAGGGCTTAACACTTCAATGAAATGAAAAAAAGGTGCAACATGCTTTAAACACCATTAACAACAGGTTGATTTTCTCCAGATCAAATTGGTGGCTTCCAGTGTTCCAAAACTGTCCTGAATGGGTGGATTTTGAGGCCCACATTCACACCAAATCTTCCAAGAGTGGGGTATCCATTGTTCTGCATAAATACCTGAAGTTGGTTAGCAGTATTGCCCAAAGGTTACAGTAACGATCTGTGACTGCTCTTGGTACACTCAGCAGACCCGGGTATGATTCCCACAACCTCCATGTGGATACTGTGTGACTCTGAACAAGTCCCTTAACCTCATCAGTGCTCCAAGGTCACTCCTGAAAACAGGCACTTGTGGGTAGTGGGCCTGACATGAATACCAAAGAGTAAAAAAGAGTAGACTCTAGAGCACAGGGCCTCTGATATGGAGGGCAGGAATGGTTATCTTGAAAATGGCCACTCAGGAGAGCTAGAGTTTCCATGGTCCTATGTGGTCTTAGTTCTGATAACCCTGCCATTTTTCATGGTCTAGGCCAAACTCTGGTGGATTTTATCTCAGAGGGCATACCCATTTACCAGAGTGGGGATTTTAATCTTATACTTGGTTCTACTCTTGGTGGCTGAGACAGACAGAAGGCAAAATGTCCATTTGTAGTCCATCTCCCATGATAATGTGGTCATTTTGTAGGGCTCATGGATAGTTGCCCTCCATTGAACCATTTCCAAGTTGTTTACACTCCTCCTCAGGTAGGGACTCCACAGGGGTGTGCAGTAATCTACAGGAGTGAGCTCAGAGAACATCCTATTAGACCTGACTAGTTGCTGCCTCCCTGTAGGTTGCTTGTAAGCCAGGCTACGCCAGAAGTTGACAAACCAAAACAACGAAGCATAGAGCAAAGGAGTGTATGTTCACAAGATCAAAACCTTTAGAATGATTGACAAAGACAGATCTGGTGTGATCCATGGCAACCCTAATCTCTGAGGTATCATTACTGAGCGCAGTAGAAGCACTGTATCCCTTATGAAAGCCATGTTGCTTGATGGAAAGCTGTAGAAGTCTTTATTTGTTTGTGGCATCCTTCCTAGTGGTTAAGAGCATTATTACATAAATAATACAAAATACATAAGATATATAAATACTGAGGCTCTACCCAATAAATAAATACAGATAAAATAATCACGAAATAAATATGTATGGCTACTCAGGTATAACCAAGGCCCTTGGAATTCTGCGATTCTGTGGTTGTGGAATTTTCTGCAGAATTTGCATCATGCTGCATAATTCACAATTATGTCACAGAATTCACTATTTTTGGTGAACTTTCATTCAGAAATATGGTTTTTGATAGTGCCAGGCTCCCGTACCAATCTTGTTTATCCTGAAGGCCCTGCTCTGTGCTTGCCATATGATGTCATCAGTGACATCATATCATATTTTAGCAAATGGCAGGACAGCATTCTGCCACATAAATGAATAAATCATGCCTCCGAAACTGGAAAATGCTGCCACAGAAGCCTAGGATCTCTGCCGCAGAAGTCAGAAAATGCTGCCACAGAGCACTAGGGGCTCTGGGTTTAACTAAACACCAAATGCTTGCAAAAAAAAAGATATGTTTTCAGACCCATTTCAAAGGCCTCTGTTGAAAGGGCCTCCCTCAGAGTCCTAGGCAATGTATTCCAAAGGACTGGGGCAGACACCTTAAATACCTGGTCTCCAGATGATATTAGTCTTGCCCTTGAGACTACCAGGAGGCCTTCCTAGGCACAGCAGAGCAGATGCCCAGGAGTGAGAGGGTGCAGGAGCTCTAACAGGTAGCCTGGGCCTAGCTCATTTAGGGCCTTGTAGGTCAGCAGACCCACTTTAAAGAAGAACAACAACTTCTCTCACAGCCAGTGCAGTTCACACAGCACCAGTGACACATAACAGAACCTAAAAAGGCTCTTAAGTAGAGATGGGCAAAGTTGGAATATTTAGCTCCACAGAATGATTTGCATATTGTCATGGTTAGAAACATAAACCTTGATGGCAGATAAGAACAGCTTTGCCCCCCAAGTCTGCCCATTTCCTATCTATTGGATAAGATGCAGATTCCAGTTACCCAACACCCCACTTCCTCCTACCCCTTACTAAGATTGACTTACAGTATGTCTATCCCATGCATTATTGAATTTCCCCACTGTTTTTGATCCCACAACCTCCTCAGGAAGGTGGTTCCATGTATCCACCACCCTCTATGTGAAAAAGTACTTCCTCATGTTGCCCCTGAGCTGTCCCCCCTCTATCTTCAAATTGTACCCTCTTGTTCTTGTAAATCTCTTTTTCTTAAAGATACTCCAATCTTGGATTTTGTTGATTCCCTTGAGGTACTTGAACATTTCTATCATGCCCCCACCTCTCCCTCCTTTCCTCAAGGGTATGCATATTAAGCACCTTTAGTCTCTCTTCATATGGCTTCTGTTGCAGACCCTGCACTCCATCCTGTCTATGTCACTGCTGAGATGGGGTCTCCTGAACTTTACACAGTATTCCAGATGGGGTCTCACCTACTGTCTGTACAGATGGATAACAACTTCCTGTTTGCTACTGGTGATGCCTCTCCCTATACATTCTAGTATCCCCCAGCCCTCCGTACTGCCTTCTCACATTAGTTACTTACTGTAAGGTCATCTGATATGACTACCTCCAGGTCCCTTTCCATTTTTGTTGATGCTAGTAACCCCCCATTGTGTACTCTTCCCCTGGGTTTTTGTTTCCCCAGGTGCATTATTTTGCACTTTTTTTTGTATTTAATCTAAGCTGACATATTTTTTACCATTCTTCTAGTCTTGCCATGTCCCTTCTCATCCTTTGCACCCCTTTTTGTGTATCAGTCCTGTTGCAGATCTTTGTGTCATCTGCAAAGAGGCATACTTTTCCTTCTAGCCCCCCTGCAATGTCACCTATAAAGACATTAAAGAGAACCGATCCCCATACTGACCCTTGTGGTACCCACTAGTAACCCCCCTTTTTTCAGAGTGTTTACTATTACCCTCTGGATCCTCTTGTCCAGCCAGCTTGTTACCCAGGCTACCACCCTGGGACCCACTCCCAGGCTGGCTAACTTGTTTATTAATCTTTTGTGTGGAACTGTGTCAAATACCTTGCTAAAGTCTAGGTAGGCCATATCCACAGCCCCTCCCTGGTCTATTACTTGGTTACCCAGTTAAAGAAATCTATTAGATTCATCTGACATGACCTTCCTGCTGTAAATCCATAATGCCTTGGGTCATCTGCCCTGCTGGCCTCTAGGTACTCAGCAATTCTTTCTTTCAGAAGTGATTCCATCATTTTCACTATCACTGAGGTCAAGCTACTGTAACAGGTCTGTAGTTTCATGCCTCTGCCTTGCTTCCACATTTGTGAAGAGGAATCACATCCGCCCTCCTCCCATCCTCCAGTACCACACCATCCTCCCATGATTTGTTAAAAAAGGGTAGTCAGTAGTATCACTAGTTCTCCCCTATTTCTTTCAGAATTCTGGGGTGAATCTAATCAGGCCCCACTGCTTTGTCCACTTTGAGTTTTAGTGGATTGCTTACTTTGCATTGAAACTAAGCTGCCATATTTTTGACCATTACTCCAATCTTAACAAGTCCCTTCTCAATGCAAGTAGCCTGTTGGTTAACTAGGATCTGCAGCCTATGCATTAGGTAGGGAAGTAGGCAAATTAGGTGGGTCAAGCGGTCCTTATCTGCTGTCAAATTCTATGTTTCTATGTATCTAATTAAAAGTTCCGCAAATTTTTCTGAAGCGTGAAGTCGAAATTCACAGCACAGAAGCGGCTTCACAGAATTACAAAGTTGTGACTTCATGGAACATGTTAAGGTAAAGTCTGAGTGGTGCCGCTGCACAAATTGTGCAACTTTGCTGGCATGTTTAGCTACCAAGGCAAAGTTTGCGCTGTACTATGGGATAGGAAGTCAGATGTTCCTTTGGGAAGGTCACATGTTTTTGAAGAGCCTTTAGGAAGCTGCGTAGGTCATATCTTAGTGCAATGTTGTGGAGTGAGACTCAGAGACTCAGAGACCAGAGTGTGTGCTTCTGACTGAACCTTAAAAACCTTAAGAACAGTAGTGAAACAAACATTTTGCATTCCAAAATGCTCCCATTGTACCTGGTGAGTACCTTGTGCATGCACAGCAGTGGGTTTCCTTTGATTTTTACTAATTATATTGATTAAAGTATTTGTTTCAGTTTATACAGTGTAGTCATGGTTTGGGTGGCTTATGTTGGGAAGGGCAGCAGCAATTTGCAGTCAGGGTAGACAAATCTGCAGCTTTTTTTTGTTATGCTGGTGATTTCTGTTAGATTTTGTTTTTGTTATATAGAAACAGAAACATAGATTTTGACTGCAGGTAAGGACTGCCTGCTCCATCTAGTCTGCCAAAATCCCTTCTTACTTAAACTCCAGATCATAAATGATCAGCTGCTTACTCTCTTTCCTATCACTTAGGTTTCCTTCTGTCTATCCCATGTATTCTTGAACTCACCAATCATTTTAGCCTGCATGACCTCTGCTGGGAGGCTGTTCCATGTATCCACCACCCTTTTTGTGAAAACATACTTCCTCGGATTACACGTGAGTCTCCCCCAGCCTCATATTGTGACCCCTTATTCTATTTTTTTGAAAGATGCTACCATCTTTTACCTTGTTCCCCTGAGGTACTTTAGTATCTCTATCTCATCACCCCTCTCCCTCCTTTCCTTCATGGTATACGTATTGAGTCATTCATTATATGTTTTCTGGTGCATTCCTTTAACTATTTTTGTTGCCTTTCTCCAGACCACCTCCATTCTGTCAATGTCCTTCCAGAGATGTGGTTTCCAGAACTGAACACAGTATTCCAGATGTGGCCTGTCCAATTGTCTATACAGTGGCATCACCGCCTCCTGTTTTCTAATGTTGATGTCCTTTCCTAGTCACCTCAGCATCCCTCTGGCCCTCCCCACCGCCATTATACATTACTTGGCCACCTGCCGGTCATGCACTATATTTACCCCCACATCCCCCTTTCCAGTTTTGTTGTTGTTAATATCCACCCCTCTTTTGTATTTCTCACCAGGATTCCTGCGGCCCAAGTGCATGACTTTGCAATTTTTTATATTGAATTTAAGCAGCCACACTCTTGGCCACTCCTCCAATTTGTCTATGTCTCTTCTCATTTTTTCCACCCCATCTGGAGTGTCTACCCTATTGCAGATCTTGGTGTCATCCTCAAAGACGCTTTCCTTCTATTCCAGCCTCTCTGGAATGTCCTTTATGAAGAAATAGAAGAGGACCGGATCCAAAATTGAGCCCTGTGGCACCCCACTTATCAAGCCCTCTCTCCTGGGATTAAATTACATTTACCACCACCCTCTGTGTCTTGTCACTCAGCCAATTTCAGACCCAGTATACCACCCTGGCATCTACTCACAGACTGCTCAACTTGTTTACTAGCCTCCTGTGTGGGACAGTGTCAAATGCTTTGCTACAATCTAGTTAGGCCACGTCCAACACCCCTCTCTGATCCACCACTCTTGTTACTCAGTCAAAAAAAAAACTATCAGATTTTTTTGGCAAGATATCTCTGCTGTGAATCCATATCGACTCAGGTCTTGTGCCCACTAGCCTCCAGGTATGGCACAATCCTTTCCATTAACATGGATTCCATGATTTTCCCCGCCTCTGAGGTCAAGATGACTGGCCTGTAATTTCTATCCTCCCCCTTGCTGCCACTTTTGTGTAGTGGTTCCCCATTCACCCTCCTCCAGTCCTTCGGTAACACACCCTCCTCTGGCGATCAGTTAAATACGGCGGTCAGTAGTGACCCTAGTACCATTCCTTTTTTTTGTCTTTGGTAACCGGGTAAGGCCCACTAGGCACAAGTGCATGTTTTCAAGGGTGACCTGGGAGCAATGGGCGATTAAGTGACTTGCTCAGAGTCACTCAGTATGCAAGTGGAGGTTGTGAGAATCAAACTCAGGTCTGGTTTGCTTGTTCACACCTCATTTCTCTAGCCTCTAGACTATCCATTAGTTCTTTCTGTATTCTGGGATGCATCCCATCTGGTCCCATTGCCTTGTCCACTTTTAATTTCAAGAGTTCCTTTAAGAATCTATCCTCCATAAATTGACTGGTGTCCACCTCCCCACTGTGTTTGTTTCTACCCCCTAAATTTGGTCCCTTTCCTTTAGCTTCTTTTGTAAATACTGAACAGAAGTATTTGTTTAGAATGTCTGCTTTTTCTAGGGCTCCCTCTGCACCCCCCATTCAACCTCATCATCCCTCCAGTGGTATTTTTCCTTTCACTGAAATATACTGTACCTGAAGAAGTTTTTGTCAACTTCTTACTGATTTTGCTCTCCTTCCTTCACTTTGCACCGTTGTGTATCTAACTGCTTTTCCCATTTCTTTTGCTTTGCTTGGTACATTTCCCTGTCTCCCTCCCTCTGTGCGTTTCTCTGTACTTTCTGAACCTCTGTTTTTTTTTCTTCCATAACCTCCTTTGCCACTTTTTGAAAATCATAGTGTTTTTTTTCTTTATTTCTCCTTTGTTTATTGAGATTTCCAGGCTGTAAGATATAATGAGTGAAACTGTGATCAACCATGTTAAGTCACAATATGCACGACATGGAATACCTGAAATACCCATCACAGATAATGGCCCTTAATTTGCGAGTACTGAGTCTGAAACTTTTGCAAAGAAGTATGAGTTTAAACACTTCACTTCATCACCCAGATATCCCTAAAGTGATGGTAAGGTTGAATGAGCTGTTCAAACAATTAAGAATTTGTTGAAAAAAGCCAAACAGGACCATCAAGACCCTTATCTAGTTCTGCTCAATCTAAGAAACACACCCAAGGAAGGCCTGGGGTTGCCAGCACATTTGTTAATGGAACATCAAACCAGGATGCTGATTCCAAACACATGAGCTGCTTAAACCAAAACTGGTAGAGACTGATGTCCGTATTGTTTTAGAGAAAGCTCAAAGAAAACAACAATACTATTATAACCTATTCCTATTCAGCCTATTCCTGAACACCCTCCCTAGTTCCTGTTCCAGCAAAATGCTGCTCTATGCAGACGACGCCGTAGTCCTAGCTACTCACTCGGATCCTCTCTCTCTCCAAGGCATATTACAAAACGCGTTCCTTCAAACTGAAAAATGGTTCAACAGCCATCGTCTAGTCCTCAATCTAAAGAAAACAAAGTCCATGCTATTCTCACATAGGCAAAACAGCGCCAAGGACTTTCCCATCCACATCACCACCAGCATGCTCCTCCCAATTGAACAAGTATCATCCTATAAGTACCTGGGCATCACCTTTGACTCCTCCTACCTTCCATGTCCACCTCAAAGCCTTGTCATCTGCCATGAACTCCAGGATCGGGCTTCTCTACCGCCACAAAGACTGCTCCCTGAACCCTCCTTAAAATTAGCCATTGCCTCATCGGTGTTATCACTGGCCGACTACGGGCTCCCAATCTACGCAGCTGCTGACACCACTGCCCTATCTAAGGTCCAGACCGCTATTAACAAAGCCTGTAGGCTCCTTATCGGTGCCCACAGCAGAACCCACACCTGTCTGCTATACTCCAGCACAAATATACTCACTCTTGAGGAAAGACTGAAATATCAAACCTGCCTGCTGGCTAAAAAGTCTGTGTCAGGCCTTTGCCCTCCTGGGGTCTCTGGACCCTTGCAGCTGGCTACTAGGTCTCTGCCCACCCGTAAGTCCTCCACTGCCACCTTCGTTGTTCCGAGGGCCAAGACCTCTCGCTACCAAAGGTCCTTTCATCACTTTGGCCTGCTTGTTCAACTCCTCCCAATCTATTCCAAGATCCTGGATTGGCTCTTCAAAACCACCTCCGTAGCATATCATTGACAGCCGATGCTGTAGATGCCTGTAGCTAACCGTCCCGCCCACCGCTTTTAAGACTACTACTAGTTGTTTGATGTATCTATTGCTTGTTACAATCGCTGTAACTCTACAAATGTTGTACTAGTATAGCTGCTGCCTGTAATCTTTATTTTAAAGTGTGTCTATGTATTTTTTCACCCGTGTGTTCATCCCTGTCTCTACTCACCTAATTGTTGTCTCCCCCCCCTTACGACGAGGTACCTTTGTAAACGAGTCCATGACTCAAAGGTTGTAAAACTGATTGTCTCCAATAAATAAAATAAATAAATAAAATAAATATAACCAGACAGTGCACCCCTTGCCTGATTTGACTCTGGGACTACAGGTGCATTTGAGTGCCACAGAGAAGGAATGAATCCCTGCTGTCATCCTCTTTCCTGTGTAGACCCCTCAATCATATGTTGTCGAAGCCAAAGGAAGTAGTATCACTAAAACCATAGAGATATCCTGTGACCTCCAGTGACACAGTCCAGTTTACCACTAAGAGAATGGGGTAGTTTGCCAAGTGACAGAGAGAGAAAGAGAGAGAGAGACAGGGAGAGAGAGCAGGAGGCTAAGTTGGAGGAGGGGGGGCTGGGTCGGAGGCAGATGAGAGACAGCAATGTCTGAGGGGACAGACACAGCCATAGTGGTTCAACAGCAACAGAACCTGAGCAAGGACCCCCACTGATGACGTCAGCAGTGACATCAACTGCCTGAGGAAGCATGTGTGGCCGTGAGGAAGCCCAGCCAGGGTGAGTTGAATGAGTTGCTGCCCTATTGTTAAGCCTGAACACTACAGGATTGAAAATGATTGTGAACTGTAAAGTATTGTTTTCTTTAAGTTATTATTTTGTTAAACTGCTGAAAAGATCAAGCTAAAGAGGGAAAATGTGAATATTTGTACATTAATGAGAATGCATGCAAAATAATTATTCATGCTCTGCTTATTATAGCATTTGGACCTCCTTATAAATTAGACTTGTTGTCTGTGACCCATCAGATTAACATTAAAGTGGATACTGTATACCTCTGTACAACTGCTGGATGGCAACTTCAGCAAACATTCTTGCAAATTCTGATTACCTGCCTCAGCATATTATTACACCTAGTTGCTTGCAGCACAGCTCAGGAGTGAGCAATGAGATTCACCTTTTTTATTTTTAAATGGTTTCCAATCTTTAAAATGACCCAAAAGTTTATGCTCCATACAGTAAAATGTGTGTGCATTTGGCTCATGATCATTTGCTCCATGAGGGCAGGCAGAGTGGACAGTAAGGTGGCAAGCCTCACAGAGGCTACAGTGCACCAGTGAGAAGTGTCCTTCTGTAAACCTTCTAAATGTGTGGTTAGCCAAACACATCCTAAAGTACCTATGACCGAAGCTTTCAATAGGTGGAGATTACAGAAGCTCAAGGTCCTCTTACTTAACTACCATAATTGCACCAGTGGAGTGTACCTATACAGTAGGAACCTAATGGCAACTATAGACTTTCCCATGGGGGCAGATGTGAGAAGGGTACAGTACCTGGTCTAAAAGAAGTTGGAAGGATGATAACCAAGGCCACTGATTTACGGTTATTAAAACAATTAAATTCCGTTTTCAAGACTTAAGATTCCGGAATTTCACCGGTGATTGTTATTCTAATTTCCGGATTTTACCGGGATTCTGCTATCATTCTTTTAGTATGTGCATAAATAATCAGAATTAAAGAAGGCTTAATATACAGAGCATTAAATAAAGCAAACTGAGAATAGTACAGGAAGGAATTAAAAGAAAAACACACTTTTTTTATAGATTTACTGATCTGATAGAAAATGCCAGATTCCATGAAATCTTCGTTTTTACCGGTCTTCAGGCAACCCTAATTCCGGAATTTTACCGGATTTTCCGTTAAAAACCGAAAAACAGTGGCCTTGATGATAACGCCTGGAAAGTTTTTGAGTAAAATGCTCCATTGCTTCATCCATTTCTCAGTGCTAAGGCTGTTCAAATCTTACAGATAAGAGTCTGAGTAAATCTACCTCATGCTGGGTTCTGTTTGGAAGTTTTGGTGTCTAACCCACAGCTATAGTACAATTAATTTCCTCCCATTTCTCCAGGGCTGTGCACAGCCTCAAGGAGCTTGAAGATGCTGAATAAAAGGCTAGAGCCCTTAAGAATTGCCTCCTATGAGTGATGATGTTTAGAAACATAGAAACATAGACTTTAATGGCAGATAAGGACCGCTTGGCCCACCTTGTCTGTCCAGTTTACCAAAAGAGGTTCTCCCTGTGGGATATTTGGCTGGGATGTTAACTTGACTCTTGATCACTTCATCTCAATTTTCAACATATCCTGTGACCTATTCACCCCTGCTAAAAGGCACAAAACAAAATCTCTCTCTAACCCATGGGTCACCACGGCTCTGCTCTCAAAGCTAAAACTAAGGGATCACCTCTGAGCAGTTTCCAGGGCCACTGGCAAACAACTGGATGTCCAAAATTACAAACAAGCATGAAATGCCTGCACAAAAGCCATCCAGCTATTGAAGTCCACCTATTACAAAGATGCTCTCATTAATACATGGGTAAATTGTAGTGCTTTCTGGGAAAATGTCAAGGATGTCACAGGGAAGCCACCAAAAACCTCACTGGCCAGGTTAGTGGTTGATGGATCCTCAACTTTCAACTCCATGGTGATCGCAAACATCTTTAACACGGCTTTTTAAGATCTTACTGCTGTTCTACCCCATGACTTTTTAGAAAACAGGGCCTACTCCCCAAATACCTCAGCCCCTCAGTCTAACCATCCCCTCTTCTACTACAGGGAGGTAAGGCTGCATGAAGTCCACCACTATATTACTGCAGCTTTCACTAAATCTAGATCTAGCAGCAACACCCTGGACCTTAAGCTTCTGTTGCTCACCCTCAATGAAGTAATTCATCCATTAACAAAAATCCTAGACCTCTCTCTCTCTCAGTTGTGGAAAATTCCCAGACCTATGGAATATAGCCATCGTGACACCCATCCATAAAAGTGGGGATAAGACGAATCACTCAAATTATCGCCTTATCTCCATATTGCCGCCACTTTCTAAGGCACTCAAGCACATCGTGGCTGATCAACTTACCGACCACTTGGATAAATACAGTATACCTTGTCTACATCAACATGGCTTCCAGAAAGGTCACAGCACCACCGCAGCCCTTCTTGTGTTCACTGGAGCTTTGCACAAATCCCTTGACAATGCCCTTCTCACAGGGGCCGTTTTCATCGACCTCTCCAAGGCTTTTGATACAGTACACCATAACTACTAATTCACCAACTACTGAATGCCGGGCTAACACCTGACTCTTCTCTCTGGTTGAAAAGCTACTTAGAAGACCGGTCACAGAGAGTAAAAATTGCGGACACTCTTTCTGACACCCTGCCTGTTCGCTCAGGTATCCCACAGGGATCCATACTGGGTCCACTCCTTTTTAGCCTTTTCTTAAACTCCCTCCCTTACCAGTGCTCTGAGCAGATCATACTATATGCCGATGATGCTATTGCATTCTCCACTCACAAAGATCCTGCAACTTTTCAACACAACCTTCAACTTGGTTTCAGTTCTGTAGAGACATGGTTTCTTAATCATAAAATGGTCCTCAATGACAAGAAAACTAAATCTATGTTCTTCTGTGGCTCTCATAACCCACACAAGCTACACCACTTGGCTATCTCCACCACCCAGGGGAACACTCTAGATCAGGTGGGGTCCTTCAAATACTTAGGGATACAGCTTGACCCTAATCTCTCCTATAGACCTCATGTAGATAATGTAGCTAGAGCTGCTAATACACTGATTGGTCTCCTTTAAAAATGCAAACCACACCTCATGCCAGAAGCTTTGAAGGTTGCAGTCCTGAGCTCTGTGATCTCTGTAATAGACTATGGTCTCATCATTTATTGCTCGGCCAAAACCACAACACTTAGACACCTCTCAACTGCCTTAAGTAAGGCATGTCGGCTCATCACTGGTGCTCACCGTCTCACCCACACATGTGACCTGTACACTCAGACTGGCTGGCTCTAACTATCAAACTGTATAAAGTTTCTCACCTGCTCCATGGTGAAAAAATCTACCTTAGCCTTGCAGCTTCTGGGATCTCAACTCTGTTACAAAACCAAATTAACAAATGGTGCCTTAGGAGATCCACGCTACAGCTACTCAAAGTCCCCCACTGTCACACTTTACAGGGACAAAGCTCTTTTGCTGATCGAGCGCCACTCTGGTTCAGTGGCCTCAGCCCCACTATCTCCTCTGCCCCAACAATTGGTATGTTTAAAACTAGGCTCCGGGACCGTCTCACTACCAACAGCTCCTGTGACTGCCCAACTTAACCTTGTTTCTCCACTTCCCTTCTTGCTCTAGTGATCCCCCCCTCCCCTTCTCACTGGATTCTACCCTCACATCTTGGTATACCCAATGCTGCACTTTTCACCCTCTCCCCACCCTTCCTACATTCCTTCTCCCCAACCCCTTCCCTCTCCCTATGACTCTGGCACTTCTTATCCGTTGTCTGTTTTCTCAGACAAATGCCGCTGGCTTCCTTGTTACAGTGCTACCCTTGAATTGTATTAATTTGCACTCTGTTTGCAATGTCCACATTGTTGTAATGTCTGTCTTGATGTTCCCCATAATTTATATTTCTCTGACATGGAACCTTTGTAAAAGAGGCAAGGCTCAAAGGTATTTGTAATCCTAGACTTGATAAATAAATAAAATAAAATATGAAATACCTGAAGCCACCTGGGCTGTGACTTCAAGGTTCTTCCTGTGGGATATGACATGCCTGAAAGCACCCCGGCTGGGACTTTTTTTTCTCCATGCAATAATATACTCAAGAGCATTTTCTTTCATTAAAAAGATTCAGTTGGACTTGTACTAATTTGGACATTCAGTTACCAATTGCAAAATATTTGTCTGCTGGCCAGTTGGTTTGCAGTATTCAACAGTCAGAAAGACGTCTCTGCACCCAGGAGGTCACCACAGGCCAAGGGACCCAAGTAAGTGGTTTTATTATTGCATGAGCTTCCACCTTGAAAATTAGTTGATAGTTACCCTAAGGAATGAAGGGTGTTATACATTGGGACTAAAGTGCATGATTTGATGTACCCCTAAGTGCAACAGTAAGTTTGAAGGCCCTGTTGTGACTGCATGAAAAGTTAAAACATGTTTAAACTGGCAGTGATGGAAGTTCAAAATGGCCTCTGAAGAGCCTAAATAAAGTGAATATTGAGGAGCAGTTCTCAGTTCTGGACAGTGAACATGTCTGAAAGATCACATGCCCCAGTTAAAAATTTCCACAGGAGCACAGTCATTGGCCAGATGAATGGAGTAGTGCCAGTGGATAAGGAGCACCTTAGTTTGCAGACTACTGTACTTAAGCTGCCAATGGTTACCAGAATTCATCAAGTGTTTTAAGGTATTCAGATTTCCTGGATCTTACAGTATTTACAGCCTAGACCAGTCTATGCAATGTTAACTGCAGTTTGGAAATCGAGGTGTGAGCAATCAGTAAACTCATGAACGAGCACAGGTAGGCTGGCAGGAACATTCCACAAATAACTGGACTTAGAGTGATTGGGTTTCAGTTTGTTTGCTTTGTAGTTACAGTTGGACATATGCTGAAAGGTGGCAAGGGGGAAAGAAAAGAGCCTTAAAAAAGATTTACTTAAAGCTGCAGGGCCCATTATACTAATCAATAGGGTTAGTGTTGAAAACATACTGTAGCCAGTGTGCGCTTCTTTGATGGGGATAGGGCCCTGCTGAAACACTTCTCCACATGGCTGGCATTGAAGGAGGCCCAGTTAAGAAAATTGCTTCCCAGGAGAAGACACTGGCGGCCTGAATGCTAAATGCCTGAATCAACTCTAAAGTGGAAGAGGCATTCTCAGGCCAACAATGCCATTACAAATGTATTTTAACAACTTGTTACAACTGTATAAACACATCTTGTAGACTGGGAAGTATAGCCTAGAGGTTAGAGCAACAATCTGTGAATGCACTTGGTACATTCAGCAGGCCTTCATTTGATTCCCACAACCTCAACTTGCATGCTGTACAACTCTGAGCAAGTCACTTAATCTCCCCAGTGCTCCCAAGTCACCCATGAAAACAGGTATTAGTGCCCAGTGGGCCTTGCCCAGTTACCAAAAAGTAAAATAAAAAAAAGAAAAGAGAAAACCCTGATGCTTTGAGGTTTCAACAGCCTCTTCATCAGGGGGATGTCTGGGCGGTGTAACTGTTGTCACCAGAAAGAGGATGTGTGGCCATATTGTGTTGTCAGCACAGCATGAGAGGGGAAGGGAAAAAATAATTTTAAATGTGCCCACAAAGTACCAACAAACTGAGGAAATTCAAATTTTGAAGAGATTTGGAAAAGTCCTCCATTGTTAAACTCGTGAAATCTTTGCACGTCATTTTCATAAAATTGTTAAACAAAACTGTCACACAGTTTTTGAGCAATTGCACACTTTTTTGGCATTTTCCTCATGTAGCATTGTGCATTGTTTTACTCAAGGTGTACATTTCATGAAATAGGCTAGCTGTCTACATTGTGCTAATCCTTTGCTATACTGCTGAATGTCAATTGACACAGCTTTATGTACCTATATAGTAAAGTAAACAACAAGAAATATTAATGTGAAAAGGATGAGCAGCAGGGTATTGTGGCTCTTTTAGGTGATGTAGCTATCAGTCCTAAACTGACACACAGTAAAGGAATATGTTGGCAATCATCCTGCAACTACTCCCTCCTACATCTCGTTCCAAATTAAGCATACCCCCTACTCCAAATCCCATGCATAATGCATCACAATCCACCCCATTTCTTTTTAATTTATTACTCAGAATAGCCAGCGTGAAATGCAGCATTTTGTGGAAAGGACAGGGTCACACCATGAATGACTGATAACATTGAAATATGAGCATGCAGTCTTCCATTTAATTGTTCAGTGTGCATGCCATTAGATCACACTAATGTCCATATTTAAGGTGAATAGATAAAAAAATATTAGCTCACTTGCCATGGCTGGTAATCCAAAATGTCAGCACAAGATCCATTAATAAAGGGCCCTGATCCAGACGTGCATGTAACCATATTATGTAACGCATACACCAGAGCATACAATGCAATGTAGAAATGATAGGCACTGCGGAAGTTTAATATATCGAAAAAGGAGCTGTCCAAATTTTTCAGGTCTTCTTCTCCTGTGCAAAACGATATTTTCACTGGTGCTGTTGATTGATTTTTTGTGAGTGACCACTTGCAGTTAAATACGTTCTCCCAAAATGTTTTAATAACTATATCATCTTGTGATCTGAAAGGATGAATATTGGAAAGGAATTCTTTATAGCCAGGGATTTCTCTGTCATGGTTTGCAAACCCGAGAGTACCATTTATTATCTCCCAGATCTGTTTCTTGAATGTGTCTTCAAGGATTGTGCATGATTGGGTAGAAGTGATCCAAATTTTCCCAGTTAGGTTGTAAATAGAAATCTCTTCCATCAAAGGCAACCAAATAGTAGAAGGTACATAGACTATTATTACATTCACTGAAAAGGTTTTGATCAACTTAACTATGGTGGAGACCTTTTTCTGGAGACTAATTTTGGTAAATGTTTCCATGAAAGCAATGCATCCACCATTCTGCATATATTCTTTCTTCAGATTTTGGCTACCCAGCAGACCATAGTCATCCTCAGATGCTATGATTCCAATCCAAGACCACCCAAAGTATATCACAAACTTGGCTATGGTAAAGCTTTCAGTATTCCCATCACGGACGGTCCGAAGGAATGATGGGAACTGTCGCTTATCACTGAGGAGGTATGACATTGCGCCATGGCTGACCTGTAAGTATAAGAAGTTTCAGCAGTAATAAAAAGCAATACAATCTGCAATATATGCCCTTGGAGTAGCTGGATTTGGTAGAGTCTTACAAACACATGGGTGGATATAATTAGGTACCACCTACACTTGTGAGCCATGAAGCATATAATTGTTTGCTACTCAATGCGCACAGTCTCATGAACAAGCAGGATTAACTCATTTTAACACTTAGAAGGTCCAATATTCAAATTTGTGGTATTACTGAGACATAGTGGCAGAAGGAAGATATGTGGGATAAGCATATCCTAGGTTACTCTTTATTCAGCAAGGAAATGGTCAATACAAGGGGGAGGAGGAGGAGTGGTCCTTTACATTTCTGATAGTATTCCATTGTTTGTTATGGATAGCTCCGAGTGGGATCCAGCAGGGATCATTTGGGTGAAAATGACACCACCATATGAATCCAATATCATTAAAGTCATAGGGCAGGATTCACAAAACAGATGTGCCAAGCACAACCCAGATACGCTGGCGCAAGTCAGAAATGCACCAGGGGCCAATCCAGGAACAGGAAGGAAGTTCCAGTGCAAACAAGATGCCAATGCCAAGAGACATGCACCACAGGTGCAACGTAATGATATGCAGTGCATATACAGGGGTCGTACCCACGCATACACAGTGCATCCCGATCCACAGAGCACAACCAAGGTGCAGCAATGGAGCAAACCCAGTGCAAATCCAAGATGCGTCAAAGAAAGATAAGTACTAACGAAGGAGACTTAAGTCCAGCACACCAGCAGGTGGTCAATGGAATGACGACAGCAGGTCACACTCAGAGGGGAAGTTAAACCAGAGGGAGAGGCACAGGCAGGCAGAGTGCCAGCAACAACACCAGGCAACAAGCTACAGCAGAGGGCTACAGCAACAGAGGGGATTAACCCAGCAGCAGTCCCCATTGCTGGTGCTCTAATGAGGAGTAGGAGGCAGGGCACTGGAAGGAACCGTAGGTGGCCAGCCCCATGGTGGTACTGCACCCGGCTGTCCTTTGAGCAGCTGACAGAGATGGAGACATTCAGGCAATACCACCACATCAGGGCCATGCTGAGGCAGCTATGTGAGCTGTGCCATGATGTGATGCAGGCACCCACTGCTCGAGGTCATGCCATCTCGGTGTAGACCAAGGTGACAACGGTCATGTGCATGCTCACCACGGGAACCTTCCAGAGGCCTACAGGGGACACCACTGGCATATCACAGGCCTCAATGTCCTGCCTCCTCACACAGTTCCTCACTGCACTGCTACCACATGCTTCAGAATACATCAAATTCCCCAGCATGCAGGCATAGTGGACAGAAGCCATGCAGAGGTTTCACAGGGTGGCACATATGCCAGGTGTCATGGGGCAATCGACTGCACCCATGTGGCAATCCATGCACTACTTGGTGAGGAGAGCATCACATACTTGAATCAAAAGGGGTACCATTCAGTGAACTGTCTGGTGGTGTGCGATGCCATGGGGTGCATCATCAATATCTGTGCCACACCCTGGGAGTGCACATGATGTCATACATATGAACTGGTCGACACTTTGCACAAGGTTCAAGGCCAGGGACATCCAAAGTGGACACCTGTTAGGTACATGTGACCTAGTGTCAGCAGCCCGGGGGGGCACCATAACCGGGATACCTGGAGTGGGCTGTGGGCAGGCAGGCACAGGCATGAGGGTATTTGGACAGCAGGGGTGTGGAAGGGTGCTGGGACAGATGCAGGGTGGCATGAGACTGATGTGCACCACAAGATGGACTGAGGCAGGCAGGGGTAGCTGGGGCATGGATGCAGGAAAACCAGGCATGCGGCTGCATGGGTGGTGGAGTGGGACAGGGGCACAAAACACAGGTTGGGACAGGGTCAGGCCACATGCCACAGTGCAACATCATGTACTAATGGAGACACATTTACCCCCACAGGTGACACTGCATACCCATTGTGGCCCTGGCTCCTCACCCCCAATCCGACAACCCTGAACAGTGGTGGAAGAACGCTAAAATGAAGCACATATTGCGACATGCGCAATCATCGAGTGTGTCTTCAGCATGCTGAAGATGCACTTCCAGTGCCTGTGTCAGTCAGTTGGTGCCCTACAGTACAGCCCTGAGAAGGCCTGTGGCATATTCCTGGCCTGTTGTATGCTACACAACATGGCCCATGACTATGGGATAACTTTCAAGGCCAGTGAGGGCAACAGTTCTAGGGAGGAGAAGGGGCGGGGGAGGGCATAGCAGGGGCACACCCTGGGGACCATGGAGCAAAAGGTGGACATGGGCACAGGGATCACAGGCTGGCGGCTAGGGCATGAGCATACCACATGCGAGTGGTGGAGGAACACTTTGGGACACACAGGTGAGTACGCAGGTTGGTACATGTGCGGGTGTGAGCACCACAGTATAGGGACAGCATGATGGAGGAATGGCAGGTACCATTTGCCACACCAGAGCGCACGTGCAGGCACATGGTGGGGGACACACACACTCACATGCAGGCACCATGCAAGCACCACACCAGAACCACACAGGCCATGCCCACACTGTCACAGGTCAGTGAGCACTGTGGCCAGCACACAGGCACTACATGCACCGTAACACACTCATCTTTCTCATGGCACATAGCACTACAGCAGTACACGCAAACACTCCAGAGCACCTGCACAGGCAATACAGGGGGGTGCCAGGGCAACTGTGTGGCTGGATACTGCCACACACAGTGGCACTGGCACCACCCACAAGGCAGCCAGTACACACAGCCATGCCACCTGCTACCACAGGCCCCAAGCATGGACGTCACAGGGCTGCCCATGACCACCATGCGCATGGCCTCTGTCACAGCCACTGGTGATGGGGGTGCCACCATCGGCCACAGGGGGTGTCACTAGGGACCCCTCAGGGGTGCTGCACTGAGACCGTGAATGGATGCTCAGTGGGGTGGCCATTCTATGCCGACCAACTGAGCCATGGCCAGTGGGAGTGGATGCCAGTGGCTACGGGTTCAGCAGAAGGGACCCAACTGGCACCACCGTCAGGGTGTCTGGGATGTGCTCCTGGGTATCTGACTTGATGCACATTGTCCATGGCATGCTGTGGATGCAGCCACTGCCTCCGCAGCAGCTGTGATCCACTCCATGGCTGTGGTCATGCCCACCCACATGAGGCATGTCTCCCAGCATCTGAGCATGCCACGCTGCCACAGGCTCATGCTCCTGGACCATGACAGCCCTGTGGCTCTGGAACTCCACCCAGAGTGCCTTGTTACCACCCACAGTTGCCCACAACAGGTCAAGGTAGACACCCATGTCTTCAGCAGGTGATGTGGCATAAGGGCGGCTCCGACATACTGGGGATGGTTTTGCCTCACCAGGGTCATCCATGGGCAGTGGATGCACTCTGTCAGGCTGTGCTGTGTGCATATCTGGGTTGGGCACAGGCACCTGCTGTCCATATATGTCATCCACTGGGCCCACTGTAGCGGGTGCGTGCACACTGGTGCCCTGACTGGATGCCACTGAGACTGCCAGCACTGCACTGGGCAGCAGTGCAGGGAGCACGGCACACACAACCTCAGGTGGCTGTGCTGCTGCTGCACTGGTGTCCATCACAGTGGGAGTGCCGTTGGCACCCAGGGTCCCATGCACAGGCGTCCCCATACAGTGTGTACTGCTGTCACCCATGGCAGTAGCGCTGCTGATGGCGGAACATGCATCAGTGCCAATGCCCTCACCCTGCAAGCCACTGGTGAGCATGATAAGAGCATCTGCTATGTCCACTGCCTCATCCTGGTCAACATCAGACAACCCAGCCAGGCCCCCAAACCATGCATTGTACCCACCTGCAGCACTGCCAGTGCTGGTGGAGGGCTCCACAGGGCCCTCCACCACAGGGACCATGACCAGTGGTGTGCGGAACATGGCCATCACAGAGGCAGACACACCCAAGTTAGTGTCATCGGCCTCATGTGGTGGTTCCTCATCATTGCCTATGGGGGCTGCACAGTCGACCATGGCCCACCCTGGAGTCATGATGGAGCTGTGGAAGAGAGAAAGGGAAACATGGTTAATGCACAGAATGCACATGGCACACAGCACAGTCAGCCACACACTGCTGGGTATGCACGCCTGTCCATGGCAGGCATGGACAGGGTGCACTGCTACTCACCATGCTGCGATGGGCTACCCCCATCTGGAAGCCACCCTGTGGGATGCCATATATGGCTGTCCCCAACTCACAGGCAGCCAGGAGGGAAACATTGTGGCTGAGCTGTGCCACGAAGCTGGGTCCTGCCCCTGTCTGCTGCAGGGAGGCCTGGGTGCTGGCCACCCTCTCCTTGGCCCTCCGTTGGCCATCATTCCAATGCTTTCTGCACTCCTGCACCGTGTGGTTGTATAGTGTGACCGTATTCACATCCCGGGCCACCTGCTCCCAGCTATCAGCATGTGCCCTCCTGCTGCCACCCCTGCCGGTGAGTACATACAGGTGTAGATGGCATGACTCAATGAGTTCCCTCTCTTCATCCCTTGTGAAGTTTGGTCACCACCTGGAGGTGGCACCAGCCTCCTCAGTCATGTCAAACACTATAGGGAGAGGCAACTTGGTACCAGACCCGCCCATGTGTACACACAGACCCACACCCATCTCCCACTGTCTGCAGCCTCACCATGGTCTGTGATGCCAGTGGCCTGTGCTGTGGTTTGCATGTGGGCTGTCAAGCACAGGTGGACATGCACCATGGTATGTGGTCCATGGGGGATGGCACACATGCCACACATTGCACCCAGGACACAGTTGGGGTACTGTGTAGCCACCACAGTGTATGTCCCACCACTATGGTGCCACATCATACCTGGGTGCCACCCCTGTGATGGCTGCAGGGTGGAGGGGGACTGCCATGTGGGGGCATGCACTGTTGGGATGGCAGCAGTGTGTGTGCTGGCAGTGGTGACACTCTGGCTGCACAAGTGTTGCACTGTGTGATGTACATACATGTGGCATGGCGCTGCATGCGCCTCACAGTGCAGTTCACCCCAGCCATACGTCCCTGTGTACATTGTGTGGGCTTCTGTACACATTGCATCCCCTCCCCAACACCGCACCACCTCAGTGCACTGCCAACCACACCAGAAATTGGCAGTGGTACTTCGTACCTGCTGTGCTGTGTGTGTCTCGGTGACCCGGTCATCTGCTGTGGACTTGGCAGGGCCGAGTCCAGTGATGCCGTGTGGATACATCCCTGCAGTTGTGCAACACAGTTTTCTGTGGGTGTGACCTAATGGATGTCTGGTCCAACATGCGGTGTACTGGGACACCATCAGTTGTGCATGCTCCGATGTAGGCACACCAGTGTGTGCTATAGCCCTGTGAACATGGCTGTATACTTACTCTGTAGGCACTGACTCCTCTCAGTGCCAGCTGAATTGGGAGCATTTATGGCTCAGGGCATGCAAATGAGGCCTGAGCACATGTTAATGAAATGCTAATTGGCTGAGCTGCCCATGCATGGTTGATGGGGCTGTTTGGGGTACATTCTCTCTGAATAGCATAATTACTCCAGCTCATCTCACTTTGCACAGAGCATCTGTGTGATGCACCAATTACCACACAGCGCATTACCAGTGCATGCGTGACCTGGGTATTGCATCTGCATGACCTGGGGGGGGCATTCTACACAGCACATCCCTCGTACATGCGTAGAGTCCGTGTGATACAGAGCATCTTCCATGATGTGCCGTTCCACCACATTCCGGTGCACCATAGCATGCCTGATGATCACAGTGCCATGTTCTATATCGCGCAGTTTGTCCCATAATGTGTCACCCATTCGACCTTGATCCAGCCCTCCCTACAGATCATGCACTATGCACAGTACACGTTCATGGTGTATGCCGTGCAAAACATGGCACCCACTCCCGCACCACACATGTGCGACCATGTCCTGGCCGCGCAGAGCCATAGCATGGTGGTGTGCACATGCGCAGGTCCATCATCAATGGCCAGTCGTGCATCATGTTCAGTCCACGCTGTGCTGCACATGCCTCACTGTTTCATGTGGCACATAATGGTCGGTGGATGGCGTATTTCCTGTTTGCACCTTGCCACTGTCTCAGCACAGTGTAGGATGCCGAGGGCTGGAGGAATGGTACCTAGGGCCATGAACTGGTCACATGTGGATCTGCTACATCTTGTAGCACAGGTTATGGCTGTGGAGGGATGCCTGTTTGGACAGGAGGACCTCCATGTGCCCAGGGCTTGGGTGTGGTCCACCATTACATCACGCATTGTGTGCTGTACTAGGGTGCCATACACAGGGGAGCAGAGCAAGCATCGCTATGGAGACCTCCAGAGGTGGGACCCAGACAGGCTTGAATGGCTGTGGTGCTGTGTACACAGGGGTGCACTGCACATCCAGGTAGGTGTTCTTCGGCTGTATCCTTTCGTGGCATGTGCTGGGTGTGTCTATCTCTGCCGTCATGGTGCTCCCGTGCTGCATTGCCCTGGTGCTGGGGGGGGCAGGGCGTAGCTGTATGTGTCTGCTTACACCGGGTGCTTCACACCCTGCCATCACTGTCTGCTGCATGGCCACACACAGCCGGGGGGGCTGGGGAATTGCATCCTGCATGGTGGCAGTGTTTGCTCATGGTGCTGTTTGTTGTGTTTTGCAGTACCAGGGGCCAGGCAGCATGCCACGGACACAGCTGAGGATCGTCATCAGCGATACTTGGGTGCCAGGCCTGGTGCCCCTCCAGTGGCAGGTGAGCATCACTTTCCATGATTGTAGTCTTTCTAATGTTGTGTGGTCGGTGGTGGGTGGGGTTGTGTTCCACATTCTGGCCCTCAGCATGTGTTCCTTCTATCATTTGCTGTAGGTGTTCATGATCGACGTGCTGTTTTGGGTGCTGATGGTGGTGGTGCTGCACCTGTGGATGTGGACCGGAGGATCCATGTGGCCATCCAGGTGGCTCTGTGCCCTCTTTCATGGACTGTTCAGTGCCTGTCAGCTGCCCTGTGGGGTATCATGCTGCACCTTCCGGTCCATGCCAGGGTGCTGCGTGGCAGGGCACAGTGCTGCTAGAGTTCCCCTGCCACTTTCTGGGGGCCATCCTGTGTAGATAGTTGCCCTACCCTGTCCCCTGTTTGTGTCCCTTTCCTGTCCTCCTTCCCATCCCTGCTCCACCTTTTCCCCGTCTGTAGATGTTGTTGTTGTTCTGCCTTTTCTAGCATTTGGTTTATACAGTTTTTATGGCCATTACATTTTATAAAGTTGTTTTACTCTACATTTGTGTCCATGGGTTTGTTTGTTCCAGCTCTGCAGTTGATCCTCCTGCCCTGCTGTTTTGCTCCAGTTGTTCTCCTGGCTCCCCTGTGTGGTTGGTGGCTATCTGCCTGCCCTGGTGCATCACTGGTTGTGCTGGCCCATCTGCAGTTCCACCGTTGTGTCCTGTGGTGATTCACAGTAGTGTTGCACTTGGTGCTTGGCATGGTGCATCCCTCTGTGAATGGCTATGCATGGGCTTGGCGCATCTAACTTGCACCAGTGCATCTGAGTTGTGCCTGGCACATCTTCTTTGTGAATCCTGCCCATTGTATACGGGCCACTGTCTTACTCTTACAATAAGGATAGCCAATTTCTGGATTTCTTAAAGAAACTGGATTCTTTAGACAAAACTATTCTATTGGGTGATTTTAACCTACCTGGCATTAATTAGTGCAACCAAACAGTAACAACTAAAATATAACAAAACTATCTGGACTCATTTAATTTAGCCAGTTTGGATCAGTTTGTAATGCATGGTGCTAGAGGGGAGAGTATGCTGGACCTAGTTTTAAGTAATATGATACATAATATCATGGAATGTCAGGTGTTAGCACCCCTAGGATCCAGTGATCACTCAATGGTCAGCTTCTGGTACATGGGGAACCTAAGCAAACCTGGCAGTAAAACTTTAATTTATAAGTTCAATAAAGCTAAATTTAATGGCATGAGAAAAGAGCTGTCTTGTTGGAAATGGGAGAATGAATTTCCTGGCTTATCAGTTCAACATATGTGGATCTCTTAATAAACAAAATCATTGATATAACAAAATATATGTTCCTCTAAATGAAATACTCCACAAATAGGAAAAAGTCTCCACTCTGGATGCCTTTTGGGTCAGAAAAGTCATTAAGTTAAAAACAAACTTTTATAAAGGCTAGGAAAAGTAAGCACAGAGGTTGTTGGAAGCTAATAAAAGGCCCTCAATGAGTCAAAATATTAAATAAGAATGCAAAAAAATATATATATGAACTTAAGTTAGCCATTAAAGTAAAAGACAACTATAAATCCTTCTATTCTTATATCAACAAGAAAAAAGGTAATAGTGAGGAACTAGGGTCTTATAAGAATGGGGATGTGTCTCATTTCAGATAACAAAGGTATGATAGAACAGTTTAATACTTACTATTCCTCTGTTTTTAATGTAAAAACAAAACGTACTAACAAGCACCTAGTCAGCTGTGATGAGAAAAGTATACAGTTAGATGTAGCTGACATAAGAGTTAGGTTACAGAAGTTGAACCAGAATAAATCTTCCGGCTCAGATGGACTACACCATAAAGTTATTAAGGAGCTTATAATAACTCTGGCACCCCCCTGACTATTTTATTTCAGGAATCTATTAACCAGGGTGAAACTGTACAGGCTTGGAGACAAACAGAGACTAACTCAATTTTACAAAAAGGATTCAAGACATGAGGTTGGGAATTACAGGCCAGTACATTTGACTGCCATACTAGGTGAGGTCCTGGAAGGTGTAATCAAGGACCATATTATGGAACAATTTCTCAGACTAGGCATTATAGGTCACTTACAACACAGGTTTACAAGGGGACTTTTGTGTCAGACAAACCTCTTTGATTTCTATGGTAGGGTTAGTAAGGCACTGGACAATAGAAACTCAGTGGACATGATCTTTCTGGACTTTGCTGAGGCCCTCAACAAAGTTCCTCATGGAGAACTTGTGGATGCAATAATAGATCAAGGATACCATGGAACCTTTCACAATGGATTGAGACATGGTTGTCCAACAGGACAGAGGGTCTACATCAAAGAGGAACATTCAGATTGGGTGGAAGTGAAAGCAGGGTTCCCAGGGTTCTGTACTGGGACCCTGCTGGTTTTATATATATATATATATATATATATCTATGTGTGTGTGTATATATATATATATATATATATATATATATAGAGAGAGAGAGATATATATATCTATATATATATATATAGATCAAGGATACCATGGAGTCTCTCACAATGGATTGAGGCATGTTTGTCCAACAGAGCCAGAGGATCTACATCAAGAGAACATTCAGATTGGGTGGAAGTGAAAAGGGGGTTCCCCAGGGTTCTGTACTGGGACCCTGCTGGTTTATATATATATATATATATATATATATATATATATATATATAAATATATATATATATATATATGTGTGTGTGTGTGTGTGTGTATATATATATCATATATCTATATATATATCTATATATATATATATATATATATATATATATATCTATAGATATATATATATATATATATATATATATATATATATGTATATCATCAATGGACTCGAAAATGGGCTTGGCTATCTAAGTTTGCTGACGATACTAGACTGGGTCTGGTGGTTAATACAATTGACAACTGATGATGCATCATCCTTGCAGGCAGCAATGTGGGACCTTGAAAACTGGGAAATAATAAAAAGGCTGATTTAATTTAGCCAGTTTGGATCAGTTTGTAATGCATGGTGCTAGAGGGGAGAGTATGCTGGACCTAGTTTTAAGTAATATGATACATAATATCATGGAATGTCAGGTGTTAGCACCCCTAGGATCCAGTGATCACTCAATGGTCAGCTTCTGGTACATGGGGAACCTAAGCAAACCTGACAGTAAAACTTTAATTTATAAGTTTAGTAAAGCTAAATTTAATGGCATGAGAAATGAGCTGTCTTGTTGGAAATGGGAGAATGACTTTCCTGTCTTATCAGTTCAACATATGTGGGATCTCTTAATAAACAAAATCACTGATATAACAAAAATATATGTTCCCTCCTAAATGAAATACTCCACAAATAGGAAAAAGTCTCCACTCTGGATGCCTTTTTGGGTCAGAAAAGTCATTAAGTTAAAAAACAAACTTTTTATAAAGGCTAGGAAAAGTAAGCACAGAGGTTGTTGGGAAGCTAATAAAAAGGCCCTCAATGATGGCGGTGCTAAGGTTCTGTTACTGGGAGACTCGATGATTAAGGGTATCCATTGGGAGGGACAGGGGGATGGATGCCATAGCCAGGTGAAGGTAGTGAGTATCTCTGGGCTGACAGTGCACAGAGCAAAGTTCATGGTGTATGAAATGGTTAGGGATTGTGGAGGAAACCGGATTTCCTGGTGCATTTGGGAACTAATGATCTAGAGGAAATAGCATTATGAAATCCAAGCAAGGTTCAAGAACTTGCCAGAGTCTGTCGGGATAATGGATGCAACATTTCCTTTTCGGAGATATTGCCAGTACCAAAGGCCTCAGTGGAGAAAAAATGAATGCCACAGAGGTTAATAAATGGCTCAGGAAGTGGGTGAAGAGAATGGGTTGGGGGTGTTAGGGAACTGGAATGGAGTTTGGGAGGATAAGGGACTATATGCCAAGGACAGGTTTCATCTTGCCCCATTAGGGAAGGAAGTCCTTAAACAGGGGATGGCTGACTACATACAAGAAAAGTGGGGTTTAAACTTGTAAGGGGGAAGGGATAAGGGAGGGCTGACAGGAAGCCCTCCAGATGAGGGAGTAGCCTCTAAGCCCAAGGGGAGGGAAACAGACTGGAGGTGGAGGTTTCAGGAGGAGCAGGGGAGGATGGAAGTATAAGGAATCTGGGTGGGTTCGACAAAAAGGATCAGGGATGAGGGAGAGGTTAGGTGGCAGTAAATGCCAGGAGCTTGGGAAACAAGCTGTCAGAGTTCCAGGCCATGCTGTTCGAGGGGGGTGGATGTGGCGCAGTCACGGAAATGTGGGCCAACAAAACCATGACTGGGACCCAAATGTACGGGGTACACTATGCTTAGGAAGGATAGAAGGAGGGCAGAGGGGTGGAGTGGCTATGTTCATTAGAGATGACATAGAAATTGCTATGGTAGAAGAGGCAGAGGAAACGTGGAGGCCTTATGGGTCACCCACGATCCCCAGCAGGAGATAAGGTCAAGCTGGGAGTGTAGGCCCCCGGATGAGTGATGTTCTAGAGGATGGTTTGCTGGACAACATCATTGCCCAGTGTGGTCCAAAAGGAAGGAGTGGTGTTGATGGGGACCTTAATATGCCAGGTACAAACTGGGAACCATGTCCTCTAAGGTGGCCAAGGAGCAGAGGCTGCTGGATGGCTTCCAGGATGTGTTCTTAACACAGCATGTGATGGAGCCCACAAGGGAGGGGCATGTCTGGATGTGGTACTGGCAGATGGGGATCTGGTAAGGGACATGGTTGGACAGGACCCCTGACTGGGAGTGACCACAATACTGTCTGGTTTCAAATAAGCATTGGGGAGTGGGGTGAGATCTAGGACACTGGCAGTGGACTCAGGGGCAGACTTTATGGGCATGGGAAATATTCTCAAGGATCACTTGAAGGATTACCTCAACGACAAGTGTGGAAAGGAGATGGAGGTCATAAACGGGACTTCATGAGGCAGTCAGGATCTGCCTAAGTTGAAACGTAAGGGAGCAAGGTCACATAAACCATGCTGGTGGTCCAGTGAGGTCCAGGGAGCAGTCAGAGAAAGAAGGCGGCTTACAAAAATATAAAACAACAAGAGGGGATAGGGATAAGGAAATGTACCAGCTTGCATCTAGAAAAGTCACCCTTATGGTGAGGGGAGCAAAGTCCAGTAAAGAGCAACGGCTGGCACAGGGGATACATGGAGGGGAAAAGGGGTTCTTCCGGTACATTGGGGAGCGGAGAAAAACTAAGGGCCATCTCAGCAGATTGAGATCAGAAGAAGGGTGGGTGGAAGAGGCGAGGGACCAGGCAGAGGTATTTAACGAGTACTTTGCCTCTGTGTTCACTAGGGAGGGGGATGGGATATCTACAAAGCAAGGCACAAAGGGGATAGAAGCGGCAGGGAGTGGGATCAGGGGAGCAACAGAAATGGAGCAAAAGGGAGGGAAAGGTACCCCAGGGGTGTCACATCTGGATAAGGATAAAAAGACCAGTAAGGTGGAGGGGACAGATGATGACATCCCCACCAAAAGGGTGTGGTTTGCCCTCAAGGCCCTAAAGAAAGACAAATCTCCTGGGCTGGATGGCATTCATCCGGAGAGTACTATGGGAATTGGTGGACATACTGGAAGGTACTCTCTGGCGGAGCTTTTCAACAGGTCATTGAGACAGGGAGGGTACCTAGGGATTGGCGAGAGGCACATGTGGTACCAATCCATAAAGGGGTCGAAGGAAGTACCAGGAAACTATAGACCCATCAGTTTAACCTCGGTGGTGGGAAAATTAATGGAGAGTATACTAAAGGAACGATTGGGGTTTACTTGGGGAGGTGGGAGGTCTGGATAGTCGGCAGCATGGGTTTGTGCCAGGTAGATCATGTCAAACCAACCTTGTGGAGTTCTATGAATGGGTAACATCAGAACTGGACAGGGGTAAGCCTGTGGATGTATTATTCTTGGACTTCAGCGAAGGTTTGACTCTGTCCCCTGCAATGGTCTGGTGGAGAAACTGATGGGGTTAGGAGTAGGCCCTTTGATGGCCGGGATGGATTGAAAACTGGATAGCTGGATGCACTCAGAGAGTAGTGGTCTGTGGGGAGCTCGAACCCTACAGAGGTTGGTAGTGGGTACCACAGGGCTCGGTCCTGGGTCCAATCCTGTTTAATGCATACATATCAGACATCAGGGATGGTATAGGGTGTGAAATGAGTCTCTTCGTGGATGACTCCAAGATGGGAGCAGTAGTTGAGGGAGAAGAGGGAGGTTGGCCCTTCAAGGGACCTGACACCCTGGAAAGCTGGGCTCACACATGGAAATTAAATTTCAATATCACCAAGTGCAAGGTGTTGCATCTTGGTCGGGAAACCCTAAACACAGGTACACCCTGGGAGGGAGGTGCTGGAAGCCTCAACAGGGAAAAGACCTAGGGGTCATGGTGGATACATGTATGAATAACTCTGAGCAGTGCAGGAGAGCAGCTAGCAAGGCAAACAGGATGTTGGGATGCATCTGAGGGGGATCACCTCAAGGAGCAAGGAACTGATTCTGCCGCTGTACAATGGACTGGTTAGACCACACCTGAGTACTGTGTACAGTACTGGAGACCACACTTGAAGAGGGACATACAGCTCCTGGAGAGGGACAGAGGAGGGCAACAAAGATGATACGAGGGCTAGGGGATTTGACTTACGAGGACAGACTTGAGGAGCTCTGCCTGTTTTCATTGGAGGAGAGAGAGACAGGGGACATGATTGAGGTCTCAGGCACCTCAAGGGAATAAATAGGGTAAACATGGAGGGATCTTTAGACTAAAGCAGGGAGGCATCACCAGAGGGCATGGTCTGAAGTTGGAAGGTGGAAGGGTGAGGGGGGAAAAGAGGAGGAGGTTTTTCACTGAGATGGTGGTGGACCCTTGGAATGCTCTGCCTGGTGAGCTGGTTCAGAGATCCACAGTGGAGGGCTTTAAGAGAGGGTGGGACAGACACAGAAAGTGGATGTATCAGATGATGGCCTGTCCCGGGGGGGGTGGGGATGGATGATAGGGGTTTCTGGAGCACAAGGGATGGGAGGGTCTCTGCACCCAATAAAGGATCTAGGTTCGAGCAGACTTGATAGACCATAAGGCCTAATCTGCTGGCAAATAGTATGTTAGTATGTTAGTATGTTAATGAGTCCAAAATATTAAATAAGAATGCAAAAAAAAAATATATATATGAACTTAAGTTAGCCATTAAAGTAAAAGACAACTATAAATCCTTCTATTCTTATATCAACAAGAAAAAAGGTAATAGTGAGGAACTAGGGTCTTATAAGAATGGGGATGTGTCTCATTTCAGATAACAAAGGTATGACAGAATAGTTTAATACTTACTATTCCTCTGTTTTTAATGTAAAAACAAACCGTACTAACAAGCACCTAGTCAGCTGTGATGAGAAAAGTATACAGTTAGATGTAGCTGACATAAGAGTTAGGTTACAGAAGTTGAACCAGAATAAATCTTCCGGCTCAGATGGACTACACCATAAAGTTATTAAGGAGCTTACAATAACTCTGGCACCCCCCTGACTATTTTATTTCAGGAATCTATTAACTGGGGTGAAATGTACAGGCTTGGAGACAAAGAGAGACTGACCTAATTTACAAAAGGATTCAAGACATGAGGTTGGGAATTGCAGGCCAGTACGCTTGACTACCATACTAGGTGAGGTCCCGGAAGGTGTAATCAAGGACCATATTATGGAACAATTTCTCAGACTAGGCATTATAGGTCACCTCAACACAGGTTTTACCTAGGGACTTTTATGTCAGACAAACTCTTTGATTTCTATGGTAGGGTTAGTAAGGCATTGGACAATAGAAACTCAGTGGACATGATCTTTCTGCACTTTGCTAAGGCCCTCAACAAAGTTCCTCATGGAGAATTTGTGGATGCAATAATAGATCAAGGGATACCATGGAGTCTCTCACAATGGATTGAGGCATGGTTGTCCAACAGGAGCCGGAGGATCTACATCAAAGGGGAACATTCAGATTTGGTGGAAGTGAAAAGCGGGGTTCCCCAGGGTTCTGTACTGGGACCCTGTTGGTTTTATATATATATATATATATATATCTATAGATATATATATATATATAATATATATATATATCTATAGATATATATATATATATATATATATATGTGTGTGTGTGTGTATATATATATATCTATATATATATCTATAGAGATATTATGTATATATATATATATATAGATATATATATATATATATGTATATCATCAATGGACTCGAAAATGGGCTTGGCTATCTAAGTTTGCTGACGACACTAGACTGGGTCTGGTGGTTAATACAATTGACAACTGATGATGCATCATCCTTGCAGGCAGCAATGTGGGACCTTGAAAACTGGGAAATAATAAAAAGGCTGATTTAATTTAGCCAGTTTGGATCAGTTTGTAATGCATGGTGCTAGAGGGGAGAGTATGCTGGACCTAGTTTTAAGTAATATGATACATAATATCATGGAATGTCAGATGTTAGCACCCCTAGGATCCAGTGATCACTCAATGGTCAGCTTCTGGTACATGGGGAACCTAAGCAAACCTGGCAGTAAAACTTTAATTTATAAGTTCAATAAAGCTAAATTTAATGGCATGAGAAATGAGCTGTCTTGTTGGAAATGGGAGAATGAATTTCCTGGCTTATCAGTTCAACATATGTGGGATCTCTTAATAAACAAAATCACTGATATAACAAAAATATATGTTCCCTCCTAAATGAAATACTCCACAAATAGGAAAAAGTCTCCACTCTGGATGCCTTTTTGGGTCAGAAAAGTCATTAAGTTAAAAAACAAACTTTTTATAAAGGCTAGGAAAAGTAAGCACAGAGGTTGTTGGGAAGCTAATAAAAAGGCCCTCAATGAGTCCAAAATATTAAATAAGAATGCAAAAAAAAAATATATATATGAACTTAAGTTAGCCATTAAAGTAAAAGACAACTATAAATCCTTCTATTCTTATATCAACAAGAAAAAAAGGTAATAGTGAGGAACTAGGGTCTTATAAGAATGGGGATGTGTCTCATTTCAGATAACAAAGGTATGACAGAACAGTTTAATACTTACTATTCCTCTGTTTTTAATGTAAAAACAAAACGTACTAACAAGCACCTAGTCAGCTGTGATGAGAAAAGTATACAGTAAGATGTAGCTGACATAAGAGTTAGGTTACAGAAGTTGAACCAGAATAAATCTTCCGGCTCAGATGGACTACACCATAAAGTTATTAAGGAGCTTACAATAACTCTGGCACCCCCCCCTGACTATTTTATTTCAGGAATCTATTAACTGGGGTGAAATTGTACAGGCTTGGAGACAAAGAGAGACTGACTCAATTTACAAAAAGGATTCAAGACATGAGGTTGGGAATTACAGGCCAGTACGTTTGACTACCATACTAGGTGAGGACCTGGAAGGTGTAATCAAGGACCATATTATGGAACAATTTCTCAGACTAGGCATTATAGGTCACTCACAACACAGGTTTACCAGGGGACTTTTATGTCAGACAAACTTCTTTGATTTCTATGGTAGGGTTAGTAAGGCATTGGACAATAGAAACTCAGTGGACATGATCTTTCTGGACTTTGCTAAGGCCCTCAACAAAGTTCCTCATGGAGAATTTGTGGATGCAATAATAGATCAAGGGATACCATGGAGTATCTCACAATGGATTGAGGCATGGTTGTCCAACAGGAGCCGGAGGATCTACATCAAAGGGGAACATTCAGATTTGGTGGAAGTGAAAAGCGGGGTTCCCCACGGTTCTGTACCGGGACCCTGCTGGTTTAATATGTATATATAAGTATATATCTATATATATATATATATATATATATGTGTGTGTATATATATATAGCTATATATATATATATATATATATATATATCTATATAGATATATATATATATAGAGGCAAAAAAATCCGTTTAATGCATTAGTTTGGGTTGTTCCACAGCGACAAAAGTGAGGAAATTTGCTGTTAGGGTTGAAAACCCTAACTCCGGATTCACCCCCCCCAGCACCACTCACACACAGACACACACACACACATTCAAGTATGGGGGAGGACCAAGTCAACACAACCAATGACAGACATCCAGCAGCAGGTGACAGAAATAACAAACAATTGTCTAAATGTACTACGAGACATCCCCACCCACCTGACCAGGTACTGCATGCTCAGTGGAGATCAACAGCAAAACGGAGGCCATGTACACCAAACGTACACATCCCTGATTGCAGCTGCACACAACGTACCACACTTAGTAGTTGCATGGCCTTACCTACCGATGCCCCACACTACACCACACCACTTGTGGTGGCCACCTGAGCAATAGAGTTAAGCAAAACCAAGGAGTTGTACAGGTATAATATCTCTGATTATAACAAGGGTTTGAGAAATGCAGCTTTAATTACTGTAAACATTGTAACAGCCTTTATGTTTAGTTTTTATCAATATATGTAGAGCCTAAATCCATATGATGAACAAGGTTTAATGTTGTTTAAAAAACAGTTTATTATGACAGCAATAAGCCACTCCCAGGTATTATGTTAATGGTCAGTTTATCACTGTCTAGCGACATGTGGCACTCGGATATGCCTCATTCAACATTAAACCCCTACAGTGTGATTAACAGACCATTTAACATAACTGTTGGTCATGCCTTATTGCTTAATTGTCTTTATGAGTAGATACTCTCCCTCTGCTAGGCACTGCAGCAGCTTTGCAACACAGTGTCCCACCCAGTTACACCATACACTGTCTAGTTGCTGGAGAATGGCTGTGAATATGAACTCATGAAGATGAACAGTGTAACTTGATCATTACAGTCATCGAAACCCTAGTGTGATTATAACTGACAGACTCAGTGATAGAGGATAACCCTGCTGTCCTAGTACATTTACCCCATTATGAGTTAAATCAATACTAAAAGACATTCTGTTTATATCTACACCATACCTACTTGATTCCTGTTGTAGCAGAATTAACATAGTTATCACTTTGATAGCATCAGTGACAGAAGTGTGGCAAACCCAAACAGTAGGCATACAGCCTGAGTATGAAACAACTGTTAAAAATCACACTGTGTCCTTAAGGGCATAGATCACTCATTGCAACAATAGCAAATGTATTACTATTTGAATAAGTTAGTCATCACAGATGCAATGAGATTGTCTTTATCAGGTACAACATACTCAGTAAGTGCCTACAGGAAAATCTATCCTATATACATGTCCGATACAGGTACATCATTGTTGGCTCAGTAGTGCTATGATATTTAGAAGTTGCTTGGCCTGATCCATGCAATTACAATCTTTCTTACAAAGAATACTTACTGCGTCTTTAATATTGAAACACACTGAAGGTCTATGTATGTACATCAGCAGTACACCTTCATCAGTAAGAATGCATGTGATACTGGCAGTACCAATTTCACAGCGCTGAACAGGCAATGCTTTTCCATACGTTTACATCAGCCTCTATGTTGAGTAAACCATTGCAGTAAATGTACTACTATGTAAATCACCTTCTAAATGTATCACTACTTTTATCTTGAGCATGCTAGTGTCTTGTAGTTAATTTATGTGCTTCCTTTAATTAATGTATACTCAGTAGTGTTAAAACCTTTCTACAACTGTCATCATGCACCTTCAGCATTTATATTGAATAACGGCACAGTACCAGTTGTGGTGTGGTGTGGGCATCGTGGTAAGGCCATGCAACTACTAAGTCTGGTACGTTGTGTGCAGCTGCAATCAGGGATGTGTACGCTTGTGTACATGGCCTCAGTTTTCTGTTGATCTCCACTGAGCATGCAGTACCTGGTCAGGTGGGTGGGGATGTCTCGTAGTACATTTAGACAATTGTTTGCTATTTCTGTCACCTGCTGCTGGATGTCTGTCATTGGTTGTGTTGACTTGGTCCTCCCCCATACTTGAATGTGTGTGTGTGTCTATGTGTGTGTGGTGCTGGGGGGGGTGAATTCGAAGTTAGGGTTTTCAACCCTAACAGCAAATTTCCTCACTTTTGTCGCTGTGGAACAACCTAAACTAATGCATTAAATGGAGTTTTTTGCCTCTAATTTCCCTTTTTTCTGAGAATGATATTGAGAAATAGTGAATGTAATGTGGTGGCGGGCTCGCGGGGCCCCCGCCACAAGATGTCTTGTGGCATAGTAACAGGAGCAGCAATGCAAACAGAAATGCTAACAGTGGCACACATGGTAACACAAGCGCGAATGATAACAGAAAGGGTAACGCACACGGTGGCGGAGACGGGAACGGTGTGCCACGTGATGTCTGGTCACATAGTAACATGGTGCCTGTAAATGGAAATGTCAATGGGCATGGTGACGCAAAGTGAAACAGAAAGAGAAACAGTGCGGTACACACAAATGGCAAAAAAGTAACAGAAACGCATGCGCAAATGAAAACGCAAAAGATGACGCACGAGATTGGTGTGCATTGGGATTATCACTCCTAACTCCTCACCCCATGACCTGTGTAAAAGCAGCAGAAGCATAGGAGAATGGGGTGAGAGTTAGGATCATGATCCCAATGCACACCCCAATGCCGGTTGGGGGGTGGGTGTGCAAGGGTTTTTCAACCCTAACAGCTAATTTCCTCACTTTGTCGCTGTGGAACAACTCTGACTAATGCATTAAACTGAGTTTTTTGCCTCTAATTTCCCTTCTTTTGAGAATGATAACAAGAAATAGTGAATGTAATACAGCAGCGGACCCTGGTGCCCTCTGGGCCCCGCGCTCCCACTGTATGCGGTGAGGGAGCGCGCCCAAAGGGCCCCGCACTCCCGCCACATGATGTCTTGTGGCATACTAACAGGGACAGCAACGCAAACAGAAATGCTAACAGTGGCGCACATGGTAACACAAGCACAAATGAGAACAGAAAGGGTAACGCACATGGTGGCATAGACGGGAATGGTCTGCCACGTGATGTGTTGTCACATAGTAACATGGTGCCTGCAAACAGAAATGTCAGTGGGCATGGTGATGTAAAGTGAAACAGAAAGATAAACAGTATTGTAGACAGAAAATGGCAAAAAATAACAGAAACACAAGCGCAAATGAAAACGCAAAGGATAACGCACATGGTGGCGCAGACGTCAACGGTAAGTGAAACGGGTACGGAACCGCAAGCGGAAAGGGCAACAGTAACAGTAATGTAAGCGCACTGGCTGGTTTTCCCCAAAACTTGCATTGAGAAAGACAGTGAGTACAAATAATGTATGCAAAATAATGAGTATCGGCGCAGAAAATGAGATCTTGGAATACTAAATACATTATATCTCAGGAACGGTACGACGTAGAAAAAAAATTTAAAAGTCATATTATTTACAACTGTCCTGGCTGATTTTAATCTTAGCCCCATTGTGGGGCTAAGAATTTTTCCGACGAAAAGTCCGTATCTCGCACCGTTTCCGAGATACGGGCCCTGAAAGGCGTGGGGAACGCCGTAATGTTATCCTATGGGAAAAAAAGAAAAGTTCAGAGCGCCGTAACTTTGCCTCCCTGTAATGTTTTTTCACCAAACCACTGAAAGGCACATCTGTGAGCTGTTGGCTGTCTTCCCTCCAAATTTCAGGAAAAAAGACCAAACCATTATTTTGCAGCAGGGATCCAAAGGATTTCTGTTATGCGTTGGGCGCCACAATGTTATCCTATGGGAAAAAATATCAACTTTGGAGTGCCGTAACTTTGCTGCCGTGTGATATTTTTTCACCAAACTACTGAAAGGCACATCTGTGGGCTGTTGGCTGTCTTATCTCCAAATTTCAGGAAAAAAGACCAAACCGTTATTTTGCAGCAGGGTGCCAAAGGATTTCTGTAATGCTTCGGGCGCCGTAATGTTATCCTATGGGAAAAACTGTCAACTTTGGAGTGCCGTAACTTTGCTGCCGTGTATTATTTTTTCAATACAACACTGAAAGGCACATCTGTGAGATGTCGGCTCCGTTCCCTCCAAATTTCAGCTCAAAACTCCCAACGGTTCTTTTGCAGCGCAGTGCCAAAGAATTGCTGTCATTTTCCCACAGACTAGAAAACTACTGTCGCAATTTACGAAAGCTTTTGCAAAAATTTGCGACACTTTCATGAGCACGAAAGTAATTTGTGAAAGCACTTTTTCCAGTTATTTGAAAAACATATTTCTGGGGTGTTTTACCACAAAATAAAGACATGGCAAGCATCCTCAGGGCCCGACTAGGTGAATACAAAAAATTAGGTTGCTAGAGGGTCCCAAATTTAAATGCCAACCATTTTTCTGATCACCAACTGAAAACAAAATGGCTGATTTTATGAAGAACAGGCCCATTTGCGAAAGTAAAATGCATTTGAGAAAGTGTTGAACTTTTGTTAACTTTTCCCATTGACTTATAATGGGAAACTGTTTTTTGAATAACTTTTGAACCGTTTAATATTTTTTCATGAAATCTTCGAAAGGCACATTGGGGACCCTGGCTGCACGTTCCCTGAAGATTTCAGGCCGGTCACACAAACCGTACGACCTATAGGCGCGACCACAGAATTCCAGAAAAGGGTAAACGTATGCACAGATCACACTTAATAACTCCGCAGCTGTATATCCAACCAGTATGCAACTTGGCAGATCCCAAGGCCTATGGTTCTTGATCATAAATTCCAAATTTCAGGTAAATTCATCAAACGGTTGCAAAGTTATTAAGGTGCAAAGTTTTGGGGTTTAACATAGAAATGGCTCCTCAACCCTAACTATGGTAGCACTACCGTGCTACCATAATATATATATACATATATATATATATATATATATATATATATATATATATATATATATATGTATATCATCAATGGACTCAAAATGGGCTTGGCTATCTAAGTTTGCTGACGACACTAGACTGGGTCTGGTGGTTAATACAATTGACAACTGATGATGCATCATCCTTGCAGGCAGCAATGTGGGACCTTGAAAACTGGGAAATAATAAAAAGGCTGATATTTAATGTGGGCAAGTGCACGGCAATGCACCTGGGAAAGAATAATCAGTCATTTAGGTTTAAACTGGGAGGTGCTTAATTAAAATCAGTTTTGGATGAGAGGGATTTAAGCATCAGGGTAAATAATGGCCTTGATTTTAGACTTCATTGTAATCAAGTCATTAAAAAAGCCAGTGGCATTTTGCACTGCAATTATAAGCACATTATTAGTATGCCTAGGGTAATACGACTCCCTTTATACATGGCATTGGTTAGACCCAAGTTGAGTACTGTTTGCAGTTTTGGGATCCACGGACATAAGGGGGCATAAGTGCCTTTGAAACGATTCAGAGGAAGGTAACACAAGGTATTAAGGAAGCATCAGGCAAATCGTATCAGGATAGATTACAGAATCTAGGTTTGTACTCACTGGAGTATCAGAGACTCAACGAATATGTGTGTGTCATTCTTAGGGCCCTAACAGATGACATACTATGGGAGCAACTAGGTCTGTCTTTAAGGGATATGTCATACTGTACAAGGACACACCCATTACAATTATATAGTGAAATATTTAGCACCATTAGAAGAAAGTACTGGTTCAGAGTTAGAGTGGTTAAGATTTGAAATGAATTACCAGTCAACATGATAGCAAGTAAAATCATGGCAGAGTTCAAAATAAAACTAGATAATTATCTTATTCATAGGAACATAACAAGGTAGAATTAGAAAATGTTTCCTTGTTGGCATGTTATAATGGACCATCTGGTCTTCGTAGAGCATGTATAATTCTATGTCTATGTAATTTCAGACCAAAAGGACAGAACTGCATCGGAGGTCATGGCCTCAAGCTAGCAGCAGGAAAGTATGGAATGAGTGGGAAGAAATATTGCTTTAAGGGTAGAGTGGTGGATGAGAAGAATGCACTGCCCAAGCACTCATAAAAGTTACACTATCACAGACATCTACATCAAATGAGATAGACACAGAGGGTCTGTTAAGGACAAACTGGAATACAAGAGAACTGAGAATACCCTGAGAGTGGAGGGATGGTGCAGTAACCGGAGACAGGAATATAATCCCAGAGGAAATGATAGGCACATGACCACCCTTGAGAACTGAAGGCACTGAAGTTGGTGGGCTCAGTTCACAGCCATAAACATATCTGCCAGAAAACATTGAGCAAACTGCACACCATTCAGCTGACCTATTAATGTACACTACTAAAGGGGGAGCAGCTGTAATGGGGAAACACTGTAACAGCACACAGAAGTACAGGTCCATATACATATGCAGATGGCACACTGTAATGCACATGTATACATGGACTAGTCCTGTAAAGTTAATTGCCCCTGGCCCATCTCCCAGACCAGTATCTTAGGCTTGCATTTGGACCCAAGACTCATTCCTTCATTCCGTCACTCACACATCACCTTGGCCTCTACACAAGCCTGTATCATCTATTGTAGTCTAGTGGTTCTCCCTTTCTAACAATTTTCCCTTAGACATAGCCATCTGTGATACAGGTCGAATGACAATTATAGCCCTAAAACTTCTGTACATACCCATACATCACTCCAATAGCTCCTACTGCCACTTTTTAATTTCAGGTCTTGGGATCCATTGCAAAAGTACTGTGATGGGTGTGTTGGTGCTATTTGTTGATGTTATTTTTACTGTGTGTCATTTATTTGCCAAACCTGCTTCAGTTTTCCCACCAGCACATATCTTACACTGATAAAGAAATCCCCAAGACCCTTTTTGAGCATAACATGAAGTGGAAGCAGCCAAAAGACTGTCAAAAAATAGCATTGCACCAATTTTGTAGCAGTCCCTTGTAACAGAGACTTGGGCTTAGTGTTTCTTTTAAAAAATGTGTGCAAAATTATTATTTTGTGCCAAAAAGCACCTTCCCCTGGTAATGCACCCACAGATCAACAGAATTTTTTTAAATTCTTTGGTAACCAGATAAGGATCACTAGGCACACAATGCCTATTTTCAGGGGTGAGTTGGTAGCACTGGGGAGGTTGCGTTACTACTCAGGGTACCACAGCATGTAATTGGAGGTTGTGGAAATCAGAGCCAGGGCTGCTGGATGCATTCAGCTGATTTATAACTCATTATCTAATGTCAAGGATGAAACAATCACAGGCAGAAGGTAGGGGTGCATGTAACTCCCAAACTTAGATTTCATAGTTACAGAAAAACAGTGCACACACCAAGCACCTGTATTATAAATAATGTATTGATGTGTCAGGCTGCAGACTCAGTATTATAGAACTAACATTACCTCGGCAAAAGATCATAAAAAATGTTGGTAGCACGTAAAGAAACTTCAAAATCCTGTTAGTTTCAGGACTCCAATAAATTTGATTGAGTACAATTTGATCATTGGAGATCAGATAAAAGTGGCTGATATGTTAAATTGGTACTTTATAGAATTACCTGACCTGGTACCTGAGAATCCCAGGAGAGGAACATTACCTCTGACATTTCTTTGCATGAGATAGTTCAAAAGATTTAAACAGTGAAAAAAAAAATGAAGGTGATAACAATTGTAGACCATGGTTCAAATTTAAGGTATTCACTTTCAAGGATGTCAAAAAAATTAAATTGTTTGAAGGTTAACAAATTGCTTGGAATAGATGGAGTGGAAGTTTAGATTTTTTAAAGCTGGGGGAAGACATATTGGCACCAATAATAAGATACCTACTGAATCAGAGTTGTGTACCTCTATGTACACTGAGGTATGGAAAACAGATAAATTTGTACCAGTCTTTAAAGAAGGAGAACACATAATAGCTACAAACTATGGATCTATAGCCCTGCTCCCCATATTGTCAAAACTCATAGAAAATTGTGTTCATGGGCAGTCTTGTCAATATGTGGAACAGTATGATTTCTTGACAAACTGCCACTACAGTTTTAGGGTGGGGAGGTCAATGGACATGGCCCTGGTGGATTTTAATAACCTGGTTGTAACATCTATGAACTCAGGAATGAGTACTGGGGCTGTGTTCATGGATCTCAGTAAGGCCTTTGACCTTGTGGACCATGTGACGTTATCGTATAGATTACATGAAGTAGGAGTCCATATTGAAACATTACAGTGGTTTAAATCTTATTTAGCAAACAGAAAGCAGTGTGTGTCCCTGGTGACAAAAACATCTCCATTGGGTGAGGTAAAATGGGGAGAACCACAGTGCTCCATTTTGACCCCCTACTCTTTAATGTTTATGTTAATGAATTACCCAAGGTTTTAAAAAATAGTGAGGTCCATCTGTACATGGACAATACCATTTTGGTAACATCCACTGACAACCACACCTCACTAGAACAAAAATTGCAGGAGGATTTGTCTAGGATAGAACTGTAGTTTGTTAAGTCAAGATTATTAATGAATCTTAAAAAAACACAATGGCCCAGATATTCAAAAGGGTTGTGCCATGCGCAACAGGGTTGCGCATGCGCAAGTCCTACATTGCGCCATTCTGCGATATTCAGCAGGAGGCAGTTGCGCCACTGAAAACAGGTTGAGCAACAGCGCAATGCAAATGAATGCATGCTCAACAGGAGGGGGAGGAACCATGCATAAACTGCGCAACCCGATATTCAGTCGGGTTGTGCAGAGTTGTGCATGCGCAACCCCCAACCTGCGCCTGCACAACTTTGAGCCAAAAAAAAAAGGATCAAGTTGAGGGCCACCCACAGGTGAGCTGCTGTATTGCAGGGCGCAACACAGCAGCTGCCACCCGTGGCTGGCCCCCAACTCAGTCCCTGTGCCTCCCCACCAGCCCGATCGCGGGCAGAACGTAAAAACAACCCCCAAACCCGAATATCTCCCTGGTGGTCCAGTGGACTGTAATGCCCGATCGTGGGCAGAATGTCCAGTGACAACCCCCAAACATCTCCCTGGTGTCTAGTGTCCCACCCAACCCACCCACCCAGGAAGCCCCACCACCCGCTCCCCGGCAGCCAGCGGTGGCAGCATCCCACCTGCCTGCCACCCGCCACCCGCCGACTGACTGTCCGGTGGGGCTGCACGCCCACTGGTGCAGAGCTAGAGCCAATGCGTGCAGTCCATACCGTACATGACAGTTCAGATTTGTGAATGAACCTATCTACAAATCTGGACTGTCATACGGTATGGGCTGCATGCCCATTGGCTCTAGCTCTGCACCATCGGTGTGCAGCCCTACCGACAGCTAGTCGGGCGGCGGCAGGCGGGTGGATGCTGCCCGCTGGGCTGCCGGGGAGCGGGTGGTGGGGCTTGTGGGTGGGTGGGGTGGGGGACACTAGACACCAGGAGATGTTTGGGGGTTGTCACTGGACATTCTGCCCACGATCGGCATTACGGTCCACTGACCACCAGGGAGATATTCGGTTGGGGGTCTTTTTACATTCTGCCCACGATCGGGCATTGGGAGCTGTTTGGGGTGTTGTTTTTCCGTTTGCCCGTGATGGGGCATTGGGAGATGTGGGTGGGGTTGTTTTCATGTTGTGCCCGCGATCGGGCTGCAGGGTGTGCAGTCCTCGATGGCTGCTGCTCGGCAGGCGGCCAGGCGAAGTCTCTGGGATCGGGCGCACCATGCTAATGGCATGCAAATGGGGCCATAATCACAGCAAATGGCCCCCTGCACCTTTGCATGAATTATGGCCCCATTTGCATGTCACCTTTTGAATATCAGAAATTTGCGATGGCGCAATGGTACTTGCGCCACCGCAAGTTTAATGCTCAACTCTGACAACTCTTGGCGGTGGAAAAGTTCCATCGCGCTCATGCACAGTGGCTGTGGTTGGGAGTGATATTCAAAGGAGTTGCTCAATAGCGCAACTCCTTTGAATATCACCCCGGCCACACCCCTGCGCAACTATTTTGAGCGGCGCAAGGGCTTGCGCCTCAGAATGGCGCAGTTTGAATATCCGGGCCCATGTATCTGTTTTACAACTGGGGCTAAACATGAGTTGGGCATGAAATTAAATATTAGATTTAGAAATGTACAGCAAATTGTTAATGTCACAAGTTACAAATATCCAGGAGTCCTAGTAGATTGTAAGTTGTCATATACATATATATATATATATATATATATATATATATATATATATATATATAAACACACAAACAATGTAGTAAAGAAAACAAATCAGAAGTTGGGTGCATTAAGAAGAATCTATGTATGTCTCAAGTGAGATAATAAAATAAAATTATTACAACTTCTAATCCTAATATTAGAGTATGGGGGATTGGTTTATAGAAATACACCCACAACAGTTTTGAAAAATAATTGACCAAACATATTACGAACTGGCAAGATTTGCCAGTTTTAGTAAATATGGTACTCATCATTGTAAGGCTTATTTGGTACTGAGCTGGTTAGATCTAGAAGAAAAAAGAGACTTCAATTGGTTAACATAGTGTTAAAAATTATTGAATTTTAAGAGCATACATCAATTGTGCCACTAAGTATTAACTGAGGCATGGCAAAAGAAAATGTATGCATTAAGGGAAAGTACAATAAAACGGTATTGCCTGAGTGTTTAAATAAAGTTTGGTGATACTGCATTACAAATATGCATTATAACTAAGTACAACTAAGTCTTGGAATGTATGAATTTCAAATAGCTTTAAGAAAGTCTTTTAACACATTATAACTGTATATGCCATGTATGCCATATATGCTGTAGATGCTGTCTATCCGAAATGTTTATATCTTAGCTTTTTCAGAAATCCTGCCAGTACACTGCACCAGTACAACTAGGCAATGGAAATCATGGACTATAACCACTGGCTGATGCTGTGGTGTAGAAAGGAGGGCTATGAATGCATAGGTGAGTGGGGGGGGGACATGTGGGTAGATCAGCATCTGTGTGCAAGGGACAGACTGCATATCAATGGTGAAGGGGCTAGACTGCTGGGGAAACTCCAGTGATATATAGATAACATACTGGGGGGGGTGATTTAAACTAGGGAGCAGGAGTGTGCAGCTAGAGGTGGTCCAGGTAAAAGGTCTGGTGGGACTTACCTAACGCACACTCCCCCACAGTTGGGGGTGGGAGACATTGGGGGAAGGGACATGGTGAAAGGCAGGGCTGGTGGAAAGGGTTGCTAATAAATGTCAGGTGTCTTGATAATAAAATGGTGACCCTACAGACTGTGGTGGCAGCAGATGACCTAGACATAATTGCAATCATGGAGACATGGCGGACTGACAGCCACAGTTGGATAGTGGAAAGACCAGGGTATAGATTCTACAGGAGGGATAGGACAGGAAGAAGGGGAGGGGAGTTGCCTTCTACATACGAGAGGGGATTTGATCAATTGGAAGTGGGGGAAGGGATGGACCAGAGGAGACACTGTGGGTCACTTTAAGCAGAACGTGGGGAGGAGGCAGTGAGGGTAGGGATGATCTACATACCACCAAATCAAGGAGAGGTAGTGGATAGAGAGTTCATTAATGAAATACAGGCAATATCCAGGAACAGGGAAATAGTGGTTTTGGGTGATCTGAGTCTACCAGGTGTGAATTGGGAAATTCCACCAGCATCCATAGAAAGGAGTAGGGAGCTGCTGGTAGCCATGCAGGAATTGTTCATGCACCAGCTGGTCACAGAATCTACTAGGGGGAGGACCATACTAGATCTGGTAATGACAAATGGGGAAGGGGTTGAGGAGGTGGAGGTTGGGGAACATTTGGGGGACAGTTACCACAGGATAATAAGCTTTAAAATTCAGAAAGGAACAGTTAAGTGCATTTCCACCACGAAGGTGCTAGATTTCAGGAAGACAGATTTTAGGAGGATGATAGAAATTGTGAGGAAGGAAGGAACTAGAAGGAAAGGAGACTGTGGATGATACAAAGGAGCTATGAGGAGAGATTAAGGGAGGGATATTGAAGGTGACAGAACTATGTATTAGGGTGGTGAGCAAAAATAAGAAGGGAAGGAAATCACTTTGGTTCATAAACGAGGTGGGGTAGTAGTTAGGGAGACTAGGCGGGCATTCAGAGTATATAAAGCCTCTCAGAAAGAGATGGACAGGGAGGTATATAAAGCAAAACTGAGGGAAACAGGAAAAATAATCAGAAGTATAAAGACTGATTTGGAGGAAAATATAGTGAGGGAGGTGAAAAGGGGGAGATAAGACATTTTTTAGATATGTGAGTGACAGAAGGAAGAGGAAGATGAGGATTACTAGATTCAATGGGGAAAGGGTGGGGCAATGGTAGAAGGGAATAGGGAAAATGCTTATGTTCTGAATGATTACTTCACATCCAACTTCATGGTGGAGGAGTGGAAAGGGCCGGAATTGGAAGTCAGAGGAAGGGAGGGCAGGACAGTGGACTTGGGTCCATTCACAGTGGATAGGATATTAGATGAACTGCGGAAACTGCAGGAGGATAAGGCGGTCTGCCTGAACAGGATTTGCCCAAGAGTGATGAAAGAGCTGAAGCAGGTGTTGTTGGCACCATTCACAAGGTTATTTAATCTGTCTCTGGACAAGGGAAGGGTTCCTGGGGACTAGAAAAGGGTTGAGGTGCTGCCATTGCATAAGGGGGGTGAAAGGAAGAGAGGGACCTGGAAACTACCACCCAGTTAGCCTTACATCTCTGGTGGGTAAGCTCATGGAGACCCTTATAAAGGAAAGGCTGATTAAATACCTGGAGACAGAGGGCCTCCTGGATGGCAACCATTATGGATTCGCTGGTGGTAGGTCCTGCCAGATAAATCGGATTGAATTTTTTGGCAGGATTATGAAGATATGGGACCAGGGAGGGGTGGTGGATGTGGTCTACCTGGACTTCAGGAAGGCCTTTGACACCGTCCCCCACTGGAGACTGGTAGGCAAAGTAGGCAGCTTGGGAGTGGGAAGCAAGCTCACAGAATAGATTGTACATTGGTTAGAGGCAAGGACGCAGATAGTTGTGGTACATGGGGAGCACTCATAGGAGGAAAGAATGATTAGTGGGGTTCCCCAGGGTTCAGTGCTGGGACCCATATTCTTCAACATTTATATTATGATCATTATGGAGGGTCTGCATAGGAAAGTGATTCAATTTGCAGATGATTTGAAAATATGTAATAGGGCAGATATGACAGTGGGGTGGAAAGTATGAGAAAGGATCTGGCAAGGTTGGAGCAGTGGACAGAAAGAAGACAGCTACAATTTAATTCAAAGAAATGCAGAATTATGCAAATAGGGCATAGAAACCCAAAGGCAAAATACTGGCATGGGGGGGACTGGAGACAACAGAACAGGAAAGGGACCTATGGTTTCACCATTTTGGACAGCATGAAGGTTTGGAGTCAGTGTGACAGGGCAGCAAGGAAGGCACTCAGAATGTTGGCATGCATATAGAGGGGCTTCACAAGCAGGAGAAGGGAGGTGATTATGCCACTTTACAAGACCATGGTCAGCCCGCTCCTGGAATATGGAGTACAGTTACGGAGGCAATACTTACAAGGAGACAAGGACAGGCTGGAAAGGGTTCAGACAGGGGCTACCAGAATGATCAGTGGGCTGTAGGAGAAGTCATATGAGGAGAGACTGGGTGAGCTGGCCTATACACATTGGAGGAGAGGAGGGAGGGGGGGGCATGGTTGAAACATGCAAGTACTTGAAAGGCGTAAATAGGGTGAGAGTTGACAATATCTTCAAACTGAGTGGGAACAAATTCACTAGGGGGCATGCATTAAAATTCAAGGGGAGCAGATTTAAAGGTGACATCAGAAGGAAGTGCTTTACTGAGAGGGTGGTGGGTCATGGAACAGACTGCCAGAATGGGTGGTGGGAGTTGATTCATTGGACAAATTTAAAAAAGCCTGGGATACATACATGGTCCTAACCACCAGGGGGCAGACAGAAAATGGAGGGTGGAGGCCTTCCTAGAGGAGGGAACTCGGACAGACTGGATGGACCATGGGGTCTTTTTCTGCCAACAAATTTCTATGTTTCTGTATTTATTATGCAATTGCTACTCTTGAGTATTATGAATTGATGAACTATGTGTAATACTATAATGTTTTTACATAAATGTTGTATTATGTTTTGAGGCACTATAATGCAGTGGGTTAGGGCTCTGAGCTGCAAATCTGGAGACCTGAGTTTGAATCGCACAGCCGCCTAAGTACATACTGTGTGATCCTAAGCAAGTTACTTAACTTCCTTGTGTTCCCAGGTCACATCTGGAAACAAGCTTCTGCTTAGTGTGCTACTCCTGGTTAAACAATATTCGCTTCTCTCTTTCCCTGTATTGAGTGTTACTGTACAGGGCATTCTTATTGAAAAGTGGGATACTTTTCCCTAATGTTTGTTACTGAATAAAAATGAAGTTGTATGAATCAATACCCCTATGTATCAGCTCATGTTAGTCTTCTTCATGGGGTTGTAGTGGACCATGAACACAGCATTCACTTAATAAGAGCAATTATCCCTTTCAGATCAGTTCTCACATTCATAGAAAACATATGCAAGTTATCATTTTATTTATTTAGTTTTTGTGTACTGGGTTGGTGCACTATCCAACAGGACTATTTTCAGGCACTACCTGGGAGGGTACAGAGACAAACTTAAGGAGAACATATTTGTACATAATACAAGTGACATGTAAGTGTTTGAGTAATTAACAGTCACAAAAATTACAAAACAATACATAATTCAGGGTTACATGTAACAAATACAATCATGTCATTTTTAGAGTGACTGAGCAGTATACAATCAATGAGGAATAGAGCACTGTGAGAGCAAGTAGTAATAAAGTAAGAGGAAGTTAGGCAGTGAGAATTGGAAGCAAAAGAGCTCCCTGTTAGAGTGGACCCCAGGATCTCAGGGGACAATTAGAGAGAGGGGTGGGATTAGGGAATTAGGGCTAGGGCAATTTGAAACAGGAGCATACATAGGAGGAGAAGAGATAGTGGTGTAATTCTTTTTTGAAAGAGATGTGGGATGCAGTTTGATGTAAGGTTAGTTGGAGTGTGTTCCAGAAAAGTGGTGCATGACAGGCAAAGGCAGGACCACCTTTGGAAGTGCGATGTCATGGAATAAGAACAGGGACATGGTCTGCAGAGCGCAAGGCATAGTTGGTTTTCTGGTAGAGAAAGAGACTGGTGAGGGGTTTAGGTGAATGGGATCTGATGATGTTATCAGTAATGGATCCAAGAGCATAATACCTAAGCTCTTGGGGAGGAAGCCATCCCAGATCTGAGTAGAGAAGACAGTGATGTTTCAGCCTGGGGGAGAAGGATGCAAAGCGACAGATATTATTATAGGTAACATCCCACTTTCATAGACTTAAGTTGCAGGCAGAAGCATACATGGCAACCCGATAGGTGAGAGAGGGGAGTAATATCCCACAAGCAATAGCAAGCCTGGCTGAGGGGGTGAGCAGATAGCTCGTACAGTAGGCGACAACGAGTTTGGAGTTTACATGCTTACAGTTAGATTGAATATGGAGGTCAAAACTCAGTGGTGGGTCAAGAGTGACCCCCTAGATATTTGAATTAGTTTACCACCCAACTGATGAGCCATCCAGGGAGGAGACATTGAAGTGTGCCTGGGATTGTTTAAGTTTGAGCTTAGAGCCAAATAGCATAGCTTGGGTTTTAGTTTTATTTAGAATAAGTTTGTGATTTGCAAGCCACTGTTGGATAAGCTGAAAGTCACAAGAAAGTCGAAAGTTTATGTCCTTTATACTATTGGAACTGAAATACAACACAATGTCATCTGCATATAATAGAGAGGAAGTTTTAAGGAGATTGGGGGTGATACTATTTATAAAAATTGAGAAAAGCAGAGGACCTAAGATAGACCCTTGAGGTACACCAATATTGATGGTAACCTTGTCAGAGAGGGTGGAGTTAAATTTCACATATTGAGACCTATCAGTCAGATAGCTATTAAACCAGTTCACAAGATTTGATGAGAAACCTAGAGAGTCGAGACTGGCAATGAGGATGGAATGGTCTACAAGATCAAACACCTTGGTCATATGTATGAAAATGGCCCCCGTGAGACAGCCAGAGTCCATGGCCACTAGGGTGTTGGATGTGAGTTTGAGCAGAGCAGTGGTGGTACTGTGTCCCTTGAGGAAACCATGTTGAGCATCAGTTAGGAGGTCATTTTCAGAAGAAAGTCAGTAGTTTGGAGGGCAATTAATTTCTCAAGAATTTTGCTGAGTGCAGACAGGATGGCAATAGGTCTGTAGTTTGTTGGGTCACGCAGGTCACCTGTTTTCAGCAGAGGGGTAACTCTGGCCATTTTCCAGATGTTTGGGACAGAGCCTTGACACAGAAAGAGAGTGAAAATCTTTGCTGGAGGGCAGCTATGTGTGGGCAGCTAATTTTACAAGCTTAGGTTCAAAGTTATCAGACCCCATGGCTGCAGACTCTGATACGTTTGGTAGAAGTCTGAGAACCTCATTCCTATGTACAGACTTGAAGTGGAAGGTGGGACTGGTGGGGTTTGTGTGTATGACAGGATTTTATGGGGGAGGGAAAGTGGAGGTGTATTGAGTGAGGTCAGCAAATTGCACATTAAAGAAGTTTGCAATAGTAAGGGAATTGTTACAGTGGATGCCTTTTAGAGACATGTTATTAGGCATGCCAGACTGATTTGAGCCAAGGAAGTACTTAATATGGGACCAAAATGTTTTCTCTCCCATTAAATATAAAACAAATGATTTAGAATATAATCTAACACTTCATTAGACAGAAAAGCCATTATGTACACAGAGGGCTGTAACAGATATTGAATACTCAATATACATTATATTATAATATATAAATGTGCTTTACTACATTCCTATAAAATCCATTTAATACACCAATAGCATGGCTTAAAAGTTAATTCTTAATGTTCATTCTAAATATCAACACAGCACCAGAGTTGTTGTTTAATTGAAAGGCAATATAAAACAAAATACTGTTACTTTTAAGACAAGTCATACTAAGCGGACCTGTAGCCTGGTGGAAAATCATAAAATATTTGTCAAAATCACTTAAGCTTCACTGGCCCAGTGGTGTGCAGCTCTGTGGCATCCCATGCCTTACCTCCCACCACAATGGTGGCCCATGTTCACTGAGCGGGTTGCTGGGGGTCGGCCAGGAAGAATGAGGATCAAGCATCCACTGGATAGCTCTCATCCTCCTGGGAAGGGGGAGCAGCAGTGATTGTTAGCCTGTCCCCTAGTGGAGTCTAGGGGCTGGCACACCAATGCTGCTAGAAAGAGGGGCAGAGGCGGGGGAGACACCTGATGCGCCATAAACAGAAAGTACATGGCACCACTATTGGCTCCTCAGCATGCCCCCCTCTGTGGGAAGAAAAAGAAGAAAACTGCCAGTGGTTGGATGATAGTAGGCACTCTCCGGCCTTGTCCCCAGTCTGCCCAACCAGCAGAACCAGATCCTGTGTGCAGTGCGTATGAGCCTTCCCCCCACTGACCCTGCTGGTGGGGTAAGCCCTGTAGGCAGAAGCTGGTACCAGTGGACATTGGGAGTTGGGGGCTGGAGTTCCTTCCTGAATGTGCACTACCAGCACAGGGAAGAAACAAATTAACTTAAAAATTACATAAGCCTTATGTGAATAATGTGTCTATGGAATGGCTTGAAGCAAAAATGCAGAAGAATCAGAAACCTAGTGGTTGAAAAACTGTCACTAACCCATGTCAGAAATTCAATTTCTGTTATCCTAATCTAAACAGTGTAGAGGTATAGTAAAACAATAACCATCATAGACAAGGGAATTGGCCTGTATGGGCATATAAATTCAAAAATTTAACTGATTTAAACTGCACTGTAAATAAATAAAACTTAAGAAGTCAATGGGAAGGATTATATTTTAAATCTAATTTCTTATTATCTAATCCTAACTTCCATGTTTTTCCTATGAATATGAACACTGATTTGAAAGGTATTAATTGTTTTTACTATGTAACTGCTGTGTTTGTGGTCCACTACAGCGCTGTGAAAGAGACTCCTAAGACTTGATAGGTAGGGGTATCTGGTCAGATGCCCAAAGAATTAATGAACTGTTTATGCTATATGTGCTCAATGTGTGTGTGCTGTTTTTCTGTTTCCATGTTCTCTTAGATTGTACAGCTACACCTTTGAGAGTCAGTTGTGCCTCTTACATTCTCTGTGTGACTGTTTTGTTCTTTATGTGATAGAGCACCTGCCAACTATTCAGTTGTGTAGAACTTCACAGAGAATCTCCTATTCAATTCCAAACAAGGAGATTTTTTTTTCCTGTTTGGCAAAATGTCACTGGCAGAATTCAGAATCTTGATTTGAATGTGGACACTCAGCAAAGTATGACAACAGCAATCCCACAAGACAAAGGTGCATTTTGTTTTTGGACTGCAGAGAAAAATGCAAGCAAACATGGTGTCAAGTGATGACTGTTTAGCCCACAAAAACAGTACATTTTACTTAACCGACATTTATTTTTTTTAATTGAGTATGCTTTATTCCAAACTTACAAGCATGTGAAATTTGCCAGCAGAAAAAGGCCACTTGGTCTATTGAGTCTGCTAGATTTTGCAGCTAGCATATTTCAAAAATACAATATCAACAATTTCAACATTTGCAATATACAACAAATATACCAAAAAAGACAACAAACAGAACTTTGTCCCCCCCCTGGAGGAGTGGCACACTGTTCTGACAGTAATGTGATGATCCGTTTCAGGAAGAAGCATCATTCACAGCAGAGAAATGAAGAAGCAGATGGACATTGCGGTGACAAAAATAAGGTATGCTTATGTTTTCTTTCTTCGTAAATATGCAACACATTGCTGTCAGAAGAGTAAGTAAGTTTATTGTTCAAAATACAGCCATTAGAAATTACAATGCATACACATGTAAGCTGGAATGCTAATATGCTTGCCAATATCTTTATATCTATGTTTAATAGTGAAATCGGTCTGTAATTCTCAGGTCTAGTCAAATCTTTCCCTGGTTTTGGAAGCACCACAATTCTCACCTCCAACAATGATAACTCCCTGATAGGAGAGGAATATAGATGGATAAATAGCATTCTCAAGAATGGGCTGAGTTCTTCTTTGAAAGTCTTATAAAATAAGGTAGAATAACCATCAGCCCAGGAGCCTTGTCCAAAGGTAGTCTATCTATAGCTTCACTGTTTTTTTGTATGGTAATTTCTCAGTTGCTGTGTTAATGTGAGCTGAGGAAGATCCATATCTTGCAAAAAGCTCTCTAAATGCAGATGATAATCTGTCTCTAAGGGGGCTGTATATAGATTTGAATAATATTTCCTAAAGTCATTTGTTATATTCACCAGGTTTGAATTTAGTTTCCCTGTAGCACTGTCTTTCACGATGACTACCAAGTTAGCTTCCTTCTGTTTTTTTAGTCTTTGGGATAGCAATTTCCCTGATTTTTCCCCTTGTCCTATATATGTAGCCTTCATTTTGGCGCTGATTTCAATGTATGATTAAGTAAGTACACTGCATATTTGGCTCTTAATGCATTAAGTTTCTCCAACATGAGCTCATCTGTTGCCTGATGCAAATGGAATTCTATAAACTTTATTCTGGCTGGCCATTCTTCTACCTGCATGGAATTCTTACACTTCCTCGTGGAGGCTAATCTAATTAATTCTCCTCGCCATACTGCTTTCATTGCCACCCAAAGAGTATCTTTATTCCCCACCAATTCCAAATTGTTATTCCAGGAGTCTTTAATAAATGATATCACGTGCTTCACTATTTCCTCCCCTAAGAGTTGGTTATTAAGAAACCATGATTTCGAGACTTTTTGATAATTTTGGAATCTCAATTTCACCCAGATTAGAGAATGATCTGATAATACTCTGTCATGTATGCCCACGTCTTCTATACCCTGTAAAACCCTTTTACTTACTGTATGAGAAAATAGTCTGTTTGAGAATAAACTTCATGAGGTGGGAAATAATAAGTGCAATCTATCTTCTGGGGATAATAAACTCTCCATGGATCAATTAGACTGGAGTCTTCCAAAAATTCCCTCATTGCCCTCTGAGCAGGTGATAGTGCAACTCTCTTTTAAATGACCTGTCCAAATCATTAAAATATACTAGATTCCAGTCTCCTCCCAGCAAGCATGGGACATTAGGGGAAAAAGCAATAATAGCTGCTAGAGGGAGAAAAAAAGAGGGGGAATCTACATTTGGCCCATATATTGATCCCAACATAACCTCCACCCCTGCTAATATCCCTTAGATTGCTATGAATCTCCCCTCTGGATCTTTCCAGGATTTCGCTTCCTGGAAGGGCACATTCCTATTAATAAGGATAGCTACCCCTCCCCATCTAGGGCTGTTAACTACTCCAAAAACCTGGCCCACCAAAAGTTTCTGTGGAGTTGACAGTCAGTAATGATATGTATTTCTTGCAACAGAACTATGTGCGGATGATATCTACTAAGATATCTTAAGACATTGTACTTCTTGGCATTGTCCTTGCCTCCTTTAATATTCCATTACATTATGTTCCAGCTTCCCATACATTTACTACAACAGTAACCTTCTTTTCTAGTGTTCTGCCAATCCCAGTTCATCCCTTTTGCCTCTTATTCAATATTAAATGCAGTACCACCCTCCCCCTCCCCATCTATCACTGTCCTTAATGAGTGTCCCCCCCTTTTCTCTGTGTCCCAGGCCCCTCCTCTTCCCAGGCCAAATGCCTTCTTCAAAATGTTTTGGCCGCCATACCCTCTTGAAGCCACATCCGCAGCATTATGCAAAATGTCAAGAGAAAAAAGAAGTACGAAATGCTCCTTTTCACCACTTAATATGATATTAAACATCTACCTTGTTACCCCAGTAATGTCAAAAAGAAAATAGAGGGGAGCCCCCTGTATGACCATGAGTTAAGATTGACCTAAATATATGTTTGAACACCTTTATACGTTCATAGTGATCTTATTATCCGATTCCCCATAACTAACACCAAAATAATTCAACTCACTATCTACTTCTTCCTGAAACTCTAAGTCAGATCATTTCGTAATACTTTACAATATAATTAAATGCCTTGCAAACATGCCCCAATCACATAAACATAATGGTGAGATTCACCTCCTCCTTGAAATTTACTTATACACAGATCCAGAGAGCAAGCACCATTATGAATAGCTTGTTTGAACAGCAAATATAAACTAAAATTCAGTGAGCTTCCAAGGTTACCCTGTATTACCCTAATACCAGAATATGACACTAGAGGGCGCATAAAGTCCATACGTGTCATATTTGTATTGGATCCATACCAATTTCTAAAATTAAATATGTAGCATTATTCCTGCTTTAAACTGAAATAAAAACTAAAAGTTCTCCAATTTCAGTCTTGTTAACTCAGAGGACAGTCTCCAACACCTCTAAACTTTACACAGACTGGAGAAGCAATGCAGTGAGGCATCACCAGGAGGTCAGCTGTATCTCTATAGGCTTGTGATTCTTCTTGGATTTTCTAAGAAACACTCACCCCTCCTTGCCAAATAAATCAGGGACTCTCCATTTTAGATCTTCCAGAGCCAGCGTTGCCGATTCATACCTCAGGTTTCCATTAGGTAGTGAGACTTCCAGCCGAGCTAGAAACAGCATTCTGTGCTTGATCTTCACTGCCTATAACTTGGATTGAATTGCTCTATATTCTGCCCTTTCTTGGCACACCTTGTATGTGAGGTCTGGAACCAGACATAACTGTTTGCCTTCCCAGATTATCTTCTCAACATTTCTCGCTGCTTTCAGAATATGGTCCTTATCCAGATAATTTAGGACCTTAAATATAATAGGATGAGGTAGTTGCACTGCCATGGGTTTTGGCCTGATTGACCTGTGAGCCTGTTCTACCACATAAGTGGGGTCGTTGGGGATGGACCTGCCACACGAGTGCACAACCTTTGGATGAAATTTACTGTATTTGTGCCTTCTTCTCCTTCTGGAATGCCTAGCAGCACTAAGTTGTTGTGTCTGAACCTGCCTTCAGGTTGTCTACTTTATCCTCCATCTTTTAACTGTTTTTAGGGCTGTATTTTCCGTTAGAACATTTTCCAGCTTATCCTCTATAGAAGAAATGCACGTTTTGGCATCAGTAACCCTTGCTATCAGGCCATTTATAGATACCTTCCACTCTCTAAAATCCACGATGAGGGAGAATAGTGCAGAACTGATCACCAAGACATTCTCTTGCAACTGTCCCAACACTGAGGATTCTAGAATTTCTGCCGGAGACTCACATCTACGAGGCCTTTTTGCTTCCAGGCCCCCCGCTGCCTTTTCAGTTTCTTCATCGGTGTCACTTCAGATTTTGTCTCTTTGCGATTCCATGATAGTTGAGTCTATAACTCCCTACAGTATTTTCTTACATTGGAGCAACTTTAAAATGCTTTATCTGGGTCTAAAAAGTGGAATTTTTTGCATATACTCGTGGAACTGCTACAGGAAGCTACTTACTCCCTTGAGGGCATCACGTGACCTCGCTTCATTTTTTTTTAACTGCTGCAGTATACCGTAGTGATTAAAAAAAAGAAAGAAAAGTTTTAGTCGACTTCATCCTTGCTATCCAGTTCAGCGTCTTGCTCAGAGTTTTCTGCATCGAGTGTTTCCTTTTCTATGAAGTCCGGTTCTTTCTCTTGGGATGCTTCTGCACGGCAACTCGGACCGGATTGTCAACCTAAAAACAGTATAGTGGTTAGTACTGTTTTTTTTTATGATGTTTTCATTAATGTTTGAGGCAACTGAAATTACCATTCAGTGATGCCAACTTCACCTCGATTGCTTGGCAAACTTCAAATGCAATTCCATCTGGCCTCCCTGAATTCCATTAGACTCTTTAGGCATTCGCTTATCCCTTCAGTACAACAAATGGTAGAAGTCTGAAATGAATGATTAACAAATGCTTATTAATATAAGCCACCCTTAAATTGTAACCACCCCTGAATTCAAGCCACCCATTAAAAATAAAAGTTTTAATAGAAGCCACGGCTTCAAAATGGTGAAATACAGTATACTATGTAAGCAAGTCAGCAGAAGTGTTCATCTGTCATCAGGGACATTAAATGTGTAAACAGAGTGCAGAAAACAGTAATGTATTAAAGATAGCACCAACTCTCATACAACATTTTGAGGGTTCTCAGACCCTGGCCCTTGGGAGGGAAAAGACTGACTGTAACATGTAACAATTGTTGCTTGCTAGATTGTGCTCATATTTGGGCACAGACTCCCATCTGTAATAACCATAACTCAATAAAGTGTAGTCGTTATTGTAATCACTGAACCAGTGAAAGGCCTGGTTTATGTACCAGTATAGTTAGGGGTGGGTGCAGTGTTCATTGACAAATTCCTAATATGCACCTTAATAACTTTGGTAGTGTTCATCAAAATCATTCCAACTTTGGCTTGTGTTAACAGACAGGCAAGTTCTTAAGACAATGGATGTTTCATGATGGTAGCTTATGCAGTTTCTGAGATCATGAGGATGTGTCATTTGTACAGAAAAGTGTAATCAATTTTAAACTTTTATTATATGTTTTTAGGTCTCACCTACTGCCTAGATATATGGAATTTTTTTCCCAAACATTCAGTGTTTTGAAAAGCCCTGTGTCTAGTTACTGCCTTTCAAAGGATTCCTTAAAAAATGTCAACCAATTCCACAGGATGTAAATTTTTTCTGAGCGTGTTCCATAGGGGGTTTTAGAATAACAATCTGATAGAAAAATAAATTTACATTCTGAGCATTTACCTTTCATAAAAGTAGTGCTTTACCTTTCAAAAGAAAACATTTTTGGGTAGTGACAGTTGTCACCTTTTTTTTACTAGTTAAAAAATACTAAATACATAAAACTGAAGAATATAAAACACACATGAATCTTGCTAATCAGGGGCCTGGGGTTTTGCAGCCAGAAATTAGTAAAGTATATATGTCTTATACCTATGGCTGCAGAAGTGCAGGTCCCTAAAGTACCTTCCTTCTGCAGACAGAAATTGTGTTCTTATTTGGGTATCATGGATTTTATGAGGTCTGATTTTCTGTAGCCAGAGCTTGGTGGTTATGTCTTACACCTATGGCTGCAGAGGTGGACCCCTCAGGGTCTTGTGCTTGTGTAGCCAGAGTGTATGTATGTTTGTAGCATGCAAAAGTACATGTGGCTACAGAAGAGGGCAGTTCCAAAGGTGCCTGTGCTTCTGCAGACAACTGAACTCTTGCAATTTAAGTATCATGGATTTCTATCTGTGATACTAGGGGCCTGGCTTCTGCAGGCAGTACTATTTTGATTTTTGTATTGTGGATTTCTATCTGCAGCCAGAAATTAATGCATATGTCTCACAGTGTGCATATAACATATACAAATACAAGTAGAAAGCACATCAGTGCTACTACATTTGTCATCTGAAAACAGTTGTATGTTGGTTGTCTTATCTGATGATTGATATCAATGGATACTTTGTGGCCTTGTCCTTTTTCTAACTGTTGTGGGGAGTTCAGGGTTGGAAATTTTTAATGCACATTTCCCTACTTTTGTGGAATTATGTTGAAACCTAACTGGTGCATTAACAGAGATTATTGTAATGAGTTTCCTTGTTTTTCCTAATAATGCAGTTGTCTCTATGGAACCTGTGTGGACAGAGGCAGATGTGCAGGGACTTTTGGACACTGTGCCAAGGGAAGAGCTTGTCTCTCTGTGTAAATACAGGGCCATCAGTATAGCAAGATTCAAGTATTATGCACTTTCACATTTGTTATTTTTGCCCAGAAACAATAGCAAGGTGATGATCTTCACAATCTAAGTTTTTCTCTTGACACAAGAACACAATTAGTCACAACCTACAAATGCTCCAGATAAAAGAATTTTTGGGTTGCATCAGAAGGTTCAGTCAAAAACCATAGAAAGCATGCTCAGAAACCAAATTTCAAAATATTATAACCCCAGAACTGATTCATACATTTTGTTGCCCCTTCCCGACATGCACCTTCCTGGAGTTGGTAACCCATAATCTGGGGCCTGTGTGGAGCAAAGCCCCCCATGAGTGGGGGCACAGGTGGGCACAGCCCCCCACATAAACACTTCATTTATTTGCCTGATGTGCCTACCAGCTTAAGTGTATGTCGCCAATTTGTTTTTGGTGATATACACTTGCCACAGTAGCTATAGCTGTTTTGCAATCGTTATTATGACATGGAACCTCCACATCCTGGAGTATTTTTTGCAATTATACTAGGCCCCCAATGTTTTACTGAGAAAAACATACATTTATTTTGTGTTTTAAATTATTTTTGTGGAATGTATTGTTCTGCAAGAAAAAAACAGTTCTTTGTTGCTAGAGAGTCCATGCCTGGTACTATGAATGGAACTGTGCATCGGAGCCAGACAGTGTTGACATGAGTGCTTGCTGCCACATTTCCTAAGGCTAATTTCATGATCCTGTTCAGTTCCTGCATCATGGAAACTTGCTAGTTGGCACTTTTGATTTTGTTTCTCTCTGCTTCAACTCCAATCCCCCTCCGAAAACTGCAGAAGGTCTGAGGTCAGAAGGTGTGTAACAATTAACAATGTCAGAGTGAGCAACTGTGAACAATTGTGAATAACTAAATTTATTTATTTATTTATTGAATTCTCAGATTACAACCTTTTTTCTACTAGCTCATTTACAAAGCTTCTACGTCGGGAAGAAATGTGATCGTACAATATGAAAACACACAGAGTTGCAATTAACATTAAAAAAATTACAACAGTATAATGACTGACAAAGTACATGGTATAGGTTTGTGACTCAGCATACAGGCTAAGTCAGTGCTTCAGTAGTAACTGGAAAGAGAGAAGGGGCAGGAGGAGGCAAGGTACTTCAAGAGAGTAGGAAGAGAGAGGATCGAGGAGGTGTTAGCTTGTGGTAACCTCTGGCTAAGGGTCACCTTGTCAATAGGGTAAGGGGGTTGTGGGCCCCAGGGGAATAGAGAGGGGGTGGGACTGGGGCTGTGGGGGGGAAGAGGTTTGGTGGAGTAGGGTAAGAGGAGGAAAGTAGCAGGTTGGGTGTTGCATAAGTGCATGGTAGGTGGGATATTCAGTATTTGTTACCAGTGGGGTTGATCAGGTGTGGAAGGTGCTTAGCACTTGGCTGGACAGGTGGGATCTAAGTGCAGATTTGAACAAGCCGATTTTGCTAATAGTGTCTAATTCTGGTGTAAGTGAGGCATGCAATAAGCTCAGTATTCCAAGGATTGCTGACCTTGGGAGGTGCAATGGTAGGGGATCTTGACTGAGATATTATTGAATGCCCTTGTAGTCCTTCTTGGTGCTGCCTGGTGCATGAGAGAACTGGTTCCCAGGGGCAGTAGGCCCAGTGTTGCTTTTTTGGCAAGAAGACAGGTTTGATAGCGGACCATGTCATTTAAATTTATCCAACTAGTTTGCTGGTAGAGATGGCAGGTGTGGGTTAGACCTGGAGCTCCAAGTGCAAGTCTGCACACTTTGTTGAGGGTAGTAGTGAGCCACCCGAGGATGCTATCATAAGCTGCACTGTAGATGGTAAGGACATAATCAAGAGCTGAGAAGATGAAGCTGGTTATGGCAAGCTGGAGGGCTTTGTCAGTGAAGCAGCTACGGTGCTTATATTGCAGGCTAAGCTTCCTGTCAGCTGTAGTGGTGACATGATCAACATGTGTGGCAAATGAGAGGGAGATGTCTAGAGTGAGGCCCAAGTATTTGAACTCGGGGACCATTTCAATGGTGATATTTTGTGAAGATATATTGTGAATTCAGAATGTTCAGAGTTGCAGTCCCATGCAGGGGCAAGAAGAACATGGATTTAGTCTTTTTGTGGTTGTCTAGGAGTTTAGCTTTGTTAAACCAGTCTTCCACATTGTAAAAGTCCTCTTGAAGTCGCTGCTCCAGTGTGATGGGTCAGAATGACTGGAGCAGATTACCACATCATCAGCATAGAGATGGATTTTCTGTTGATAGGCTAGCGGTAGGTTGTTTAGAAAGAGGCTAAAAAGGAGGAGGCCCAGGATGGATCCTTGGGGGACACCTATGGACACTTGTTGGGGGTCCGAGAGTACATTTTTACCCACTGTACATGTCCAGAGAGGTAGCTTCAGAACCAGCACAGTGAGTTAGAGGAGAGCCCAGTTACCTCTAATTGGGCCATGAGGAGGTCATGGTTGACTGTGTTGAAGGCCTTGGAGAGCTCAATAAAGGTTGCCTCCACAAAGTACCCATGGCTGAAAGCATTGTGAATGTAACCCATGAACTGGAGAAGCACTGTGGTAGAACTGTTGAATTTACGAAAGCCATCCTGCTGCCTACATTGTAGCTGGTGTTTGTCAAGCTGTTCAACCAGCTGATCGTAGACTATCCGCTCAAGGGCTTTTGAGATTGGGGGGGGAGGATTGAAATTGGGCAGTGGTTGGCATGGTCATTCTTACTGCCTGCTTTGTGAATGGGGGTTATGATTGCAGCTTTCCAGAGTTGTGGGAAGGTACCTGTGGTGAGGAACAGGTTTACAATACTGGTCAGTGGTGTTAGCAGTGCATCAATGGTATGAGAGATTAGTTTTAGGCTGAGGCCCTTGGAGCTGTGCCTGGACTTTCCACAGACTTTGGAGAGGTAATTTGTTTTACCTCTCCTTTAGATTATACTCTGAGATAGAATAGGGGGGCGTGATTCATTGGTAGGGAACTTTGGAGGCTGGGTTGGTTGGTGTTGGCTTGGTCTTGGAAACTGGGGAGAAGCACAGTACTGAGGTTAGTAAAAGCTTTGTTGAAGATGTCTGGGATGGATTTGGGGTCTTGTGTATAGGATCCATTGTGGCTCAGCACTGTGGGTGATAAGATACCCATTTCCCAGTGATTGCATTAAAGTTTTCCCAGAATCAAAGGCTATCCCCCCCAGGTCGAGTTTAGCTCGAGTCTGTGGTAGTTAGCTTTTGCATGACAGATTGCGATGGTGCATTTATTTTGTGCTGCCTTCTAGTTTTTCATATCCTGGTCAGCGAGAGTATTCTTGTACTTATACCATAGGCGGTTCCTGGAGCTCATCAGGGCAAGGAGGTGAGGAGTTATCCACGTTTTGTGTGAGCCACTGATTTTTCTTCTTGATATGGGGCAAATATATCATAAGTAGTATTGTAAATATCAATAAATTTACCCAGTGCTGTGTCAACGTCTTTGGCACCTAGGATGGGTGCCCAGCTCAGATGCTGGAGGTGTTGCTTAAAGAGCCCTAACATGCGCTTTTTTAGCATGCAGGATAGTTTCACCTTGGGAGCAGTTTAGGAGCCTTGTTGGACAAGGCAAAGATGATGGGTGAATGGTCACTTGAGTCTGGGAGCACTTTTAGGCCAGAGATACGCTCTTGGTGGTTAGTTAGCACTCAGTCTAATAAGGTACTGGTGCCCAGTCTGTAATATGTATGGGTGGGTTAGCCCACCAGTTGAAGGAAGTTGCTTGAGGAGATTGCATCCTTATGAGTGGCAGAATGCTGAGACAACCAATTGATGTTGAAGTTACCCAGCATTATGACTTCGCTGCTAGAGTGGAGGTCGGCTAGATTCTCATGCAGTATGCTAAAGCCCTCAGCTACATCCCTAGGGGGTAAGTAGGCTGAGATAATAGTAAGGCCCTTGCCCTGGGTGCCCAGGGTTAAGTCCACAGAGAGTATCTGAAAATTTTTTCCAGTACTTAATTGTGGGAGAGCTACTCTCTGCAGGTAGTCTTTTATATAGAAAATGCAGCCACCTCCCCTCTTTCCTAGCTGATCGAGCCAGAAGGGGGTTTACCTGAGGAGCTGGACTTGGCTGTCCTTGGTCCTAGATCTAAACCACATTTCAGTTAAGGCAAGGATATCTGGGTTGTGTTGCACCACCCAGGCTTGCAACATGTCTAGTTTTGGCAGAAGACTACAGATGTTAAGGGATGCTATGGTGATCAGTCAACTTTTCCTGGTTTGCCCTGCAGCATTGTAACTGTGGCTAGGGTTAGGATTAATATTTCCTGAGAGCATTAAGAGTAGCCAGGCTACTCTGATTGTGAGGAGTTTGAGTTTCTTAACTGAGTGAGGTGTAAGTTATTGGGATGGGGATCGAGTATGAGCGTTGCATGCAAAGGGGCTTGTAAGTATAGTAAGTGGTGGGATAGGGTAGTGGTGGTCAGCGGGTAGCAGACATAGTGACCCAGACATCAGGGGAGCTTCGGTCATTGGGATACCAGGCCCTGATGTGGAGTTTGGGATCCCATTCCTGAATATATGAAGTGGTCCCAGAGCGGTATTACAGCAGGTGAGCGGCATTGCAGCGGGAAGTAGTAAAAAGGCCATGAGAGATGTTGCTAGCCAGACTTGCATGTGGTGCCATTGTTGGTTTTCCAATGATGGGCATTGCTGGCAGGTGTGGGTGCACTATGAGAGTCTGATTGTGGTTCAAACAGTGGGAGTTATTTTGTCTTTGGAGCACCCTTTACAGCATACGAGGTAGTAGGGTTGTGTGTACTATAATGGTCTGTTTGGGATTGGATCCTGGGTGGTGGTGTAGTTGGCAAGGTACAATCTCCAGAGATAATACGTAAGCTCCAGGGACTGCTGTATGCGGGGACAGTCCTTTGTGTTTACGAGTTGTAAGAGTTGTACACTTATAGATTAGGCACCATTTGACTTTAAGGGGCAGTGCCTGCTTTTGGTGATTACTCAGATAAGCAAGGATGCAATGAGAGGAGTGGAGAACGATGAGTGGAGGAGTAAATGCATATTAAAGGAGACCTAGTGGAGGGTGGGGGCAGGAGAAAAATACTGCAGTGTTTTATCAGTAGACAGAGCAAGCTGTGGTGAAAAATCCTATGGAAAGTCAATACAAAAGGCACACTTATCGGCAGTAGCACAGAAAGGAGGCAGTCCAATCAGGATTTGCCTGCAAGTTGCAGCACCGATTAGAAGCCTCAGCTCTGTATGTCCAGCTGGCGGCAGTACCCGGGGTAGGGATCCGAGGTGGAGAACCACAGGGGCAGCTGCAAAACTGAAGACTGGCCGGGTGACAGCCGTGGATTTGTCCGGGGAATCCACCTCTCTGCTGTGGTCTGCCACTTCAGGCATGAGTCTTTGGGGAGAAAGAGGGAGAAAACACAGGAATTATAGTAGATGAGACACAGAGGTGAGTGCCTGGTGGGAGTTCATTAGTTGGGGTTGGGGGTGATTGCAGATAGACAAAGGCTGAATAGATTCTGATGCAGATGGGAGGAGATGTTGGAGCAAGAATAATAGACAGAGGAGGGAGGTAGCCATGGGTGATTAGAATTCAAGAGGGAGAAATGTAACAAAGAACAAACAAAGGTTAAACTGAGAGTAGGGAGGGTGCAGATTAACACAGCAACAAAGATTTAAGCAAGGAGGAACTGCACAAGGGAGGAGATCAGCAGAAACTAGAGTAAAAGTAACTTATAGGCTGAAAGTTGGGCGTAGAAACTAGTAACGAAAGCAGGGAAACTCAAAATTTTCTATAAGCATGCAGGTACCAAAATGCAGTAATCTTAATGGTGCAGCACAGGTTTAAGCTCTAAGGCAGCTTTTTACAAGGCTAATTATAATACATGAAGCATAGTGAAGGAGGTTAGGCAGCTATACATTTACAGAAAAATACCACAGTGCTTTACAGGCAGACAGAGCAAACTGTGGTGAAAAATCCTACAGAAAGTCAATGCAAAAGGCACACCAATTGTTAGTGGCACAGAAAGGAGGCAGTCCAATCAGGATTTGCCTGAAAGTCGCCTCACCAATCGGAAGCCTCAGCTCTTTAGGTCCAGCTGGCGGCAGTACCTGCAGTAGGGATCTGAGGTGGAGAACTGCAGGGATGACCAGAGAAGCTGAAGAGTGGTCAGGCAGCAGCCATGGATTTGGCTGGGGAATCTGCCTTTCTGATGTGGTGCGCCGCTTCAGGCATGGGTCCCTGGGGTAGGGATCCAAGGTGAAGAACCACAGGGTCAGCCGGAGAAGCTGAAAAAGTGGTTGTGTGGCAGTTGTGGATTCAGCCAGGGAATCCACCTCTCTGCTGTGGTGTGCCACTTCAGGCATAGGTCCCTGGGGTAGGGATCCAAGGTGGAGAACCACAGGGGTGGCCAGAGAAACTGAAGAGTGATCTGGCAGCAGCTGTGAATTTGGCCTTGGAATCCACCTCTCTGCTGTGGTGCACCACTTTATGCATGGGTTCCTGGGGTAGGGATCTGAGGTGGAGAATTGCAGGGGCGGACGGAGACGCTGAGGAGTGGTCATGCAGCAGCCATGGATTTGGCTGGGGAATCTGCCTTTCTGCTGTGGTGCGCTGCTTCTGGCATGGGTCACTGGGGTAGGATCCGAGGTGAAGAACCACAGGGGTGGCTGGAGAAGCTGAAAAGTGGTTGGGCAGCAGCCGTGGATTCGCCAGGGAATCCACCTCTGCTGTGGTGTGCCACTCAGGCGTGTGTCGCTGGGGTAGGGATCTGAGGTGGAGAACCACAGGGGCAGCTGGAGAAGCTGCAGAGTGGTCAGGCAGCAGCCATGGATTCAGCTGAGGAATCTGTCTTTCTGCTGTGGTGCGCTGCTTCAGGTGCAGATCCCTGGGGGATGGATCCAAGGTGGAGAACCACAGGGGTGACCAGAGAAGCTGAAGAGTGATCAGGCAGCAGCCTTGGATTCAGCTGGAGAATCTGCCTCTCCTGTGGTGCACCACTTCAGGCATCGGTTCCTGGGGTAGGGATCCAAGGTGGAGAACCACAGGTGGCCGTGGAAGCTGAAGAGTGATCAAGCAGCAGTCGTGGATTCAGCCGTGAATCTGCCTCTCTGCTGTGGTGCACTACTTTAGGCATGGTTCCCTGGGGTAGGGATCTGAAGTGGAGAACCACAGGGGCGACCGGAGACGCTGAGGAGTGATCGGCAGCAGCCATGGATTTGGCTGGGGAATCTTCCTTTCTGCTGTGGTGCGCCACTTCTGGCATGGGTCACTGGAGTAGGGATCTGAGGTGAAGAACCACAGGGGTGGCTGGAAAAGCTGAAAAGTGGTTGGGCAGCAGGCATGGATTCAGCTGGGGAATTTGTCTGTCTGCTGTGGTGCGCTGCTTTAGGTGCGGGTCCCTGAGTAGGGATCCAAGATGGGGAACCACAAGGGTGTCCAGAGAAGCTGAAGAGTGGTCAGGCAGTGACCATAATTCGGTCGGGGAATCTGCCTAACTGTTGTGGTGCACCACTTCAGGCGCTTGTCCCTGGGGTAGGGATCTGAAGTGAAGAACCGCAGGGGTGACCAGAGAAGCTGAAGAGTGATCGGGTGGTGGCTGGGATTTGGCTGGGGAATCCTGCTCTGCAGTAGTGTGCTACTTCAGGCATGAGTTCCTGGGAGGAAGAGGAGAAAACACAGGAATTATAGTAGCTGATACACGAGGATGGGTGAAAGGCAGCAGTTCGTCACTTGGGGGGGGGTGATTGCAGGTAGACAAAAGTGGAATAGATTCCAATGCAGATGGGAGGAGATGTTGGAGCAAGATAGATGGAGCTTGAGTGGGAGATGACGTATTCATTTATCTGATTCATATGTTTGACATAGAAAGGCATTTTTCAGTGTACTTTGCCTTCTCCCTGGAACACTTGAGAGGGTCTGTGGTTAGAGGGTAGTGAGTGATTGGCTTTGTCAGCATGAGGTAGTCTGAAGGACTAAAGGGAGCTGGCATGCAGTTCTGTGACACTAGCATGAAGTGTTGTTGGTACTACAAGTGTACATCACTAATATTTGCTAAATTATTCAAAATAGTTTCTGAAGCTGATGCACAAATATGTAGTGAAGGTCCTAGGAAAGTCAAGGCATAGTGGGGACACACTGGACCTTAAATTCATATATCTGGCACTGGAATAAATAATTGGACCACTAACAGAAATAATTAACCTCTCCCTCTGTCAGTATCAATTCCCACTAAGATGGAAATCCGCCACAGTAACCCCTGTCCGTAAAAGTGGGGACCGAATAGTATACAACAATTATAAGCCAATCTCCATACTCCCACCACTCTACAAGGCTCTGGAGTGGATAGTGGCTGACCAAATGGTGGAGTATCATAACACAAGCTTCTCTGCCCAGAACAACATAGATTCCACGGTGGCCACAGTACCATCACGGCCCTTCTAAAATTCGCCGGGTTCAACAATAATGCCCCTGGACCAAGGCCACCTAGTAAGGGCATTCTTCATTTACCTATCAAAGGCATTTGATGTGGTTCATCACGCCTCCTCCTACAGCAGCTCTCTAAAATTAGACTCGTAACAGAAATCATGGACTGGTTTAGCAGGTACCTGAACCTTGTCTCCCAGCAAGTCAGGATTGGGGAAGTCCTATCTGACAATTGACCTGTCAGATCCGGAGTATGGCAAGGGTCTATACTGGGGCCACTGCTATTAAGTGTCTTCCTAAACAACCTCCCAACAGCTTGTCAATGCCACATGCTCTTGTATGCAGATGATGCAGTAATCTTCGCCAGCAAACAGCACCTGGAACTCCTCAAAAAAGACCTCCAAAGTAGCTTCACAACAGCTGAAAAATGATTTAAAGAACAAAAACTGGTCTTGAATTATAAAAGACCCAAACTATGCTGTACACATAAACCCACAACAGCATAAGCTACCCCTTAGCTATACAGAATGACAGGGTAGCACCCTGAACAAATCCCACACTTCAAATACCTGGGAGTAACTATCGACTTCACCTAGTCCTTCACACAGCACATTGACAACACTATCAAAGCCATCAACACCAGAATCAGCATCCTCATCGACACAGACATTGTCTCATCCATGAAGCACTGAACCTGGCAAAAACAGCTCGAATTAACCTTTATAGATTATGGACTGGTAATATATGGATCTGAAAATGACTCAGCACTCCACCGCATTACTGTTGCACTAAATAAAGCCTGTCACCTGCTCACTAAGGCACCTAAACAAACCTATATCTGGGAACTCTATACCCACACTTGCTGGCTTCAGATGAATGACAGCATAAGCTATCAAGCCTGCCTTCTCGCCAAAAAGGTCGTGCTAAACCAGCTTTCTCCTAGAGTACAGAAGCTGCTGTTCCTTCTCTAAATACCAGGAAAACCAGGAGCTCCTCCACACAAACATTCTATATACCCAGATGCCACACATCCATGGTACAATGTGCCTTGTGTACTAGGCACCACTCTGGAAAAATGTACTACCACCGGATATCTCTGGCACTGCTACACTTGGACCCTTCAAATTTAAACTGTGCCAACACCTTATTCATATGAGTACCTTCAGTAGTAACCAGTGAGTTATCCACACACTCGTCAACTGACCCCATCACTTCTGAGCCCCTATCCCCAGGATAGACAAACCGCAGCACTTAGCCCCATCTCCAACCCCTTTATCCCAGCCTACCTTCCTCTGTCCACACTGTCCTATCTACCCCACCTCGTCTTCCCCTTTTTCCCTACTTCTCTTTTTGATGCAGGCTTACTTTGCACACTACCACAGTTACTAGTCTGGCTTGGATTTATGTACCCTTATGTTAATAATGTCATTATCTGTTTACTGTAGTCCCAATGTTTTATCTGTATATTGTCCTGAATTCCTTGCATTGTTGTTTATGTACATGACGTGGAACTTCTCAGCAAGCATCTGCTCACAGGTGTATCCAAGATTTCAATAAATAAATAAATAATAAATAAATAAATAATTGAAAAGTTTCTCCTAGAAAGACCTAGTGGGCTGGTGACATGCAAGTCTGGTTACAGGACTCAGCAAGGGAGTCAGGATGGAGTGAAATGTTCAGGTCAGAGCCGGTACAGGAACAGGGGCTGGCATGAGCAAGCTGTTACAGGAGCCAGCATAGAACAATAGGAAGGAGGAACCATTTTCTATTACAGTTCAGAACCATATCACTGAACATTTAGTTTTTTTTTTTATAGTTCAGAACCATAGCAGTTATGAGTTATTCTTTTTTACAGTTCAGAACCACAGCACTGAAAGCTACGGCATTTTTCATTTACAGTTCATTGTGAGACTTTTTGAGGGAAGGGGACTTTTTTGGGGAGGCTACAGTTCTTTTTGTCGGCAGGGTTTCCGTCGGCACTTAGGCAATTAAGCAAGATGATGGATTTTGTTTTTCATTACAGTGGTTGTAGTAGTTTTCTTAGTCCTCTTGGTGAAGTGGCTGATGGATCCTTTACCAGTGGGTTATGCTAGGATTTACCATGGGTAACAGCTGACAATCAGACAATCGGAATGCATGATTCTAGGATCCCATTGTGTAATATGTATGTATTACACCTGTGGCTACAGAAATGTTGATGTCTCAAAGGCCTGCAGAAGTTGTGTTGCAGTTTCTGTATTATGAATTTCTTTCTGTGGTTGAAGATGTCTGGGCTTTAAAGAGGCCTGCGCTTCTGCAGCCAGATGTCACAGTGTATGTCTTACACTATGGAACAGTATCAATGGATAGAGATTTGTAGGTCACACAGGGCCTGTGCTTCTGCCGACGGAAGTAATGTTGCAATGAGGGTATCATGGATTTCATCAGGCCTGCACTTTTTCAAACAGAGATCGGTGTGCATGTCTTAAAACTATGGTTTCAGAAGTGCAGCTATGGACACATAGAATTTGTGACACACTACAAAATGGCTGGCACTATGGGAGGACTGTATTTGTACTAGCATGGAGGGCAGCCAAATATGAATTTATTTTCTGTCAAATTGGTCTTCATCACGTAGCAAAGTGTAAACCGGTACTACGGTTTGCTACCAACCTGTGCTATATAGCATTACTGCTGCACCAACAAGCACTAACAACTACCAGTTTATGATCCCAATCATTAAAGTACTAGATCTTTGTGCACACATTACAGGACAGTTATAGAAATACTGTTTGTTCATGAAAGTAAGCTCCCAACCATTTGTAACAAATGGAAATGTATCACATAATAATACTGTTTTTTGCTGCCCCCCCCCCCATGTTTTGGAACTAATTTCTTCAGTGTGATGCTACACAGAAATACAATAATTTGTGACTTTTAAAATGTATCCTTTCTCTCTGAAAAGTTTTCTTAACAAAAAATGGCATATGATAAGTGCAATAATACACTGCAGCCTCTGAGTAGTAGTGCATTAACCTTATTTCCAGGGACAACAAGGCACTCGGCATGTGGCCAAATATCCATAACTACCCACACCAAATCTTGTGTTATTGCTTAACTCATATATTATGGTAGCACAGTAGTGCTACCATAGTTAGGGTTGAGGAGCCATTTACATGTTAAACCTAAAATTTTGCACCTTAGTTACTTTGCAACTGTTGAATGGATTTACCTAAAATTTGGAATACACGATCAAGACCCATATGCCTTGGGATCTGCCAAGTTTTGTACTGGTCGGATATATGGTTGTGGAGTTATTAAGCATGATCTGAGCGTGTGTTTATGCTTTTTTTGGAATTCTATGGTTGCACCTACAGGTCATACGGTTTGCAAGACAGGGTCTGAAATCTTCAGAGAACGTGCGGCCTGGGTCCTCAATGTGCCTTTTGAAGATTTTGTGAAAAATATTAAACGTTCAAAAGTTATTCAAAAACAAGTTCCCATTATAACCCAATGGGAAAAGTTAACAAAAAATTCGGCAGTGCCAGAAATGTAGTATTTACTTTCGCAAATGGCCCTTTTACTGTCGCAAATCCACCACTTTGTTTTCAGTTGGTGATCACAAAAATACTTGGCATTTAAATTTGGGACCCTCTAGCAACCTAATCCTTTTTGTATTATCCTAGTCGGACCCTGAGGATGCTAGCCATGTCTTTATTTTGGGGTAAAACACCCCAGAAATATGTTTTTCACATTTCTGGAAAAAGTACTTTTGCAAAGTACTTCGCACTTACAACACTGTCGAATGAATTTGAGAAAGTTCACAAATTGTGACAGTGCCTTTCTAGGCTGTGGAAATTACAACAATTCTTGGCACCGCTGCAAAAGAACGGTTTGGTGTTTTGGCCTGAAATTTGGAAGGAATGCAGACGACATCTCACAGATGTGTCTTTCAATGTTTCTTTGACAAAATATTACATGGTGGCAAAGTTTCGGCACTCCAAAGTTGACGCTTTTTCCCATAGGATAACATTATGGCGTCTGACGCATTGCACCAATCCTTTGGCACCCTGGTGCAAAATAACGGGTTCATTCTTTTGGGCTGAAATTTGGAGGGAAGACAGCCAACATCCCACAGATGTGTCTTTTAGTTATTTGGTGAAAACATATTACAGGGATCCAAAGTTATGGCACTCCAAACTTCTCTTTCTTTCCCATAGGAAAACATTAAAGGTGTTCACCGCACCTTTCAGGGCCGTATCTCGGAAGCGATGCGAATGCGGACTTTTCATCTGAAAATGCTTAGCCCCTCATGGGGACTAAATATAAAACTAGCCAGGAAAGTCATAAATTATATGACTTTTAAATTTTTTTTCCACGATGTACGGTTCCTGAGGTATAAGCAATTTAGTATTCCAACTCCTCATTTTCTGCTCCGAGACCCATTATTATGCATACATTCTTTGTATTCACTGTGTTTCTCTATGAAGCTTTTGGGGAAAACCAGCCTGTACGCTTATACTACTGTTACTATTGCCCTTTCTGCTTGTGGTTCCATACCAGTTTCACTTACCATTCACGTCTAAGCCACCATGTGCGTTATCCTTTGTGTTTTCATTTGCACTTGCATTTCCATTAGTTTTTACCATATGTGTCTACAGTACTGTTTCTCTTTCTGTTTCGCTTTGCGTCACCATGCCCATTACCATTTGCGTTTGTGGGCAGCATGTTACTATGCGACAAGACATCACGTGGCGGACCGTTCCCGTCTATGCCACTGTGTCCGTTACCCTTTCTGTTCTCATTCATGCTTGCATTACCATGTGCGCCACTGTTAGCACTTCTGTTTGCTTTGCTGTTCCTGTTACTATGTCACAAGACATCACATGGCGGGAGCACGGGGCCCTTCGCCACATATATTCACTATTTCTCATTATCATTCTCAACAAGAAGGAAAATTAGAGGCAAAAAAACTCTGTTTAATGCATTAGTTAGAGTTGTTCCACAGCGACAAAAGTAAGGAAATTCAGTGTGGGGTTGAAAACCCCCTTGGACCCAAACCACCCCCCAACTGGCACTAAGTGCGATTGGAGTCTTCGGTCCTAACTCTCACCATTCTCTATACATCTGCTTCTTTATGCATGTGATGGGGTGAGAGTTAGGGCCAACGACTCAATGCATACCAGTGCCAGTTGGGGGTGGGCTGGGGGTCCAAGGGGGTTTCAACCTCAACATGGAATTTCCTCACTTTGTCACTGTGGGAACAACCCTAACCGATGCATTAAATGGATTTTTCTGCTCTAATATATATATATATATATATATATATATGTATCACAAGGCTTACTCAGTATACCATTTGTATTTCATTTCTTGCCTATCATGCTTTTCTTTGTATTTCACTATTTCTTATGATAAACAACTATTCCATTTGAAAACTGAAGCTTGTTTCTATGTTGAAGTCTCAACAACATGAAATGTATTTGCTTCTGAGTGTTGCTGACATCTAGAGATGTTGCAAAACATTATTTTGCATGTGAAATCCAGAAAAAATCATGAATTTTGCCCCACGTAGTATTTCACAAAGATAAGCCATTGTGGTGAAATTTCATGGGCAATTTCACAGGTAAATTTTGCTTTCACTGGTAAATTTTTCCTTGCTGAAGTATCAGGTGAAATTAGGGAAAAAAAGTCTTGCCACATGACTTACTCTCTGCAGTAGACTGCAGGTCACATGGGTGATTGTACTTAGGCAGGAAGCCACTGAATCTGCTTCCATTTTCTAGAGCACGCAGGCAGAGTAGAGGAGTATGAGACTGCAGGAGAGGAAAACCTTTAAATTGTGGTTGTTTGTGTTTGTGTTCTTTCCCACGTTCTTTACTTTAGCAAAAGATAATCTTTCTGTTGTAGGGCATTTTGTGCTGTGTTATATTTTTATATCTTCCAGTTTATAGTTACTGTAGTGTGTGTGTGTGTGTGTGTGTGTGTGTGTGTGTGTTTGACTCCCTTTCTCTCACTTTCTTTTTCATTTATTTCGCTTTCTATTAAGAAACATTGTTTTTTTATGGATGGGAGGAAAGATAAGGCAATGGGGACTGAGCAGAAAGCAGGAGCAGCAGGAACTGGAGGATCTACTGTTCCCCTTAACAGGCAGACACTTCTGTCCATAACACAGCCTCCCAGCAGGCACATGTGCCCCAACTCCCAGCAGTAGCTGGTGCCCATTGTCCCCCCAGCAGTAGAAGCATGCGCACCTGCCCACCATCAAGGGCAGCAGAATGTTGTTAAGGTCCCCGCCGGAACATCAGTTGGCGCTCCCTTACATATTCTCTGTAGTGTGGTCATTTTTTACCACAAAGGCTAGAGATGACACTTTTGTCATCTGCAGTCTTTATGGCAGCAATGTTTGGCATGGAAAACAAGGGTTCCACTTTGGGACTGGTGCTCAAAGGAGCCACCTGCAGCACCACCACACTGCAGAGTGGCTCACAAAACAGCATGAGTTTACAGCAGCAGGAGGCAGTGATCAGTAAGGGGAACAGGCAATGAGCAGGAGGAAGGCAGTTAGCAGCCTATGGGGCATTGTAGGTCCAGCAGGAGGACACAGCAGCAGCAGGACCATCCAACTTCAGTGATGCACCCCACACCCACTGGCACAGCCATGCAGCTGATTCTTCATCACTGCCTGCAGCAGCCCCCCCCCCAGGTTTGATCAGCATGGAAGACCTGGAGGCCATGCTCCATCAGGTGGTGGTGGTGGTGCACACTGAGGTGCATGATGTCTGGTAGAAGTTGGACCAGTTCCACCAGGAGTTCAGGAGGGACCTGCAAAAATTAATGGAGGACCAAAAGAAAGTGTTGGACCTCTTGGAAGAGCTGTGTGCTAGTGGTGGTGGCACTGGTGGAAGTGAATAATGGCCCATGGTCCAAGGTTCAGCACAGTGTCAGTTTTGACACCCAGGAGGCAGTGCAACACCTATTTTTTCTTTTCCTTTTCTTCTCCTTTGTTGCTGTCACTCTTCCTCATCTGCACCCTTAAATATAAAAAAAAACAAAAGAAATAAAAAAAGTAAAAAATATGTGTATATAAAAATATATTGTGTCCTCTTCCTCTTTGATATCCTCTTGTTCCTTTTACTGCTCCACTAGTTTTGTGTGTAATTTGCTATGTAATGTTTATGTTCCCTCCCTTTCTCCTCTCATATGAATACCCTTGCCCTGACCCTGCATGCCCCGCTGTTGTAGTACTGTGCCCATAAACTCTGTACCTTCCTTCTTATTTTATGTTACTCCTCCTTTGTATGTTTCCTCCTCCTATCCACAAATGTTAAATATTGTAATTTGTTCCTATGACAATTTTTTCTCACAGTTATGTGCTGTCATGTGGGCTTGTGGCAGTTGGATTTGGCTGTGTGCAACATCAGTCTGAATACGTACTGTATGCAACATTCATATAAACATATGCACTTTTATTGTAAATTTAAACATAAAAATGTTTTTCTATGCTTAACACCACACGTCCCCTGGCCTTGCCACCCACAGATGTTAACTTGGTGTCCCTCCTCTCCAGTCATGATGATATTTTATAGTGCCCCATCACCACCACCCAGTCCAAAATGTGCACTTGGGCCACAGTTTAACACAGTCTCTTGCCACCATACTGTGCAGAACAGGCATGCTAAGATGAGAAATACAGCAGTAAAAATAGAATGAAATTGAGACACAAATCTACTCTCAGTCATGATGTTATATAGTGCCCTGCCACCACCAGGACAAATAAATGGTGTTTTATCCACCATTAACAAATGATTTCAGGCAGAATCGTGTTGCTGCTAGTAGAACAGGCCGTGCAAGTCCAGAAATCTTACATGAAAAATGTTATATAAAATTTAGATAGAATTCTTGTCTCAGTAATGATGTTATATGGTGTCCCCCACCTCCCAGACCAAAATGTGCTGTTTCAGTCACTATTTACAAAGTATTTCAGGATGAATTTTGTTGCTGCTAGTGCAGAACAAACCGCACATGTCTAGAAATGTTACATGAAAATGTTACATAAAACTGAGACAGAAATCTGGTCTCAGTCATGATGTTATGAAGTGTCCCCCACCTTTCAGACCAAAACATACTATTTCAGCCACTGTTTATAAAGGATTCAAGCTGAATCTTGTTGCTGTTAGTGCATAACAGGCCGTACACAAACAGAAATGTTACATGAGAAATGTTGCATAAAACTGAGAAAGAAATCTGGCATCACTCATGATGTTAAATAGTTTCCTGCCACCACCTGGACAATAACATGCTGTTTGCCCACCATTTAGAAAGGATTTCAGGCTGAATCTTGTTGCTGCTACAGCAGAAGAGGCCATACATGTCCAGAAATGCTGCATGAAAATGTTCGATAAAACTGAGATAGAAATCTGCTCTCAGTCATGATGTTAGTTATATACTGTATAGCAGCTTATTTCAGCACCCTTGTTAGCGCGAGGAGAGATGCAGTACTATTTAGTACCCAATTGAATTAGTGCATCAGCTTCATCTCCAGTTACAACACTATGCTCTCTATAATATTAGTGTCAGCTTATTTTAGTGCTTTTTTCAGGTAAGCTAATATAGTGAAAATAAACTGAAAGCTAATATTTCCTGCTATACAGTAGTTCCCTGCTACAACCCTGACAATAACATGCTGTTTGTCCACAGTTTTAAAGTATTTTGAGGCTGAATCTTGCTGCTGTTAGTGGCCATACAAGTCCAGAAATGTTACATGAAAAATGTTACATAAAATTGAGACCAAAATCTGGGGCCCATTTCCAAGACCTGTCACGCCTGTTGCAGGGCGATTTATGCCAAACCCCATGGCACAAATTGCACCTTACACCAGACATAATGCAAGTTCCAGTTCCAAAACGTACCTTGCACCATGCCATATGTGGGTTGCACCAAAGGTGGGTTACACCACCCACTACATCAGCAACTCACTGTGGCATGGTGCAAGGGTAGGTTAACAGCATCTGCACCCTATTCCAGAAGGGTGGCTGCCATAACCCACTTATGTCATTCCATAACAGAGAATGGCATAACAGAGTTAGACCAGCTAGGAGGTGGTCTAAGGGGCATCCGTCCTGGTGCAATGACAGATGCCCCCCCACCACACTGCAGAATTGCCATGGATGTGTTCCCCATGTCCCCCACACTGTCATGCCCCCACCTCCCCAAAATTTCAGGGACCACCGGGGTCTGTTTTCAGCACTGCCCCACCAAGGACATGTGCCAACTGGCCAGCCCCCCCACTGCCCCAGGTGCATGCTGTTGCATTTTGAGGGGGCTCTGGGGGGCAGCAGATTGCATGCTATGACTTGTGGCACCCAGGTCGGGTGTGCAATTCCTTTGATGCTAGCCTGTGGCTGCCACAGGTCATGGGCATAGGTGCCAGGGACCCTGCTTGTCCTGCAATACAGCACAGGGTCCCCAGTGAACTCACATATGCCCACGAGTTGCACCATGCATTTTAGAATCAGGCCCTTGGTCTCAGTCATGATGGTATATAGTTCTTTGCCACCACCTGGACAATGACATGCTGTTTTTCCACTGTTCACAAAGGATTTCAGGTTGAATCCTGTTGCTGTCAGTGCCAAACAGGCTATACATGTTCAGAAATGTTACATTGAAAATGCTGCATAAAACTGAGATAGAATTCTGTTCTCATTCATGATGTTATGTAGTTCCCTGCCTCCACCCAGACAACAACATGCTGTTTGTTCCTGTACAAACTTGCCCAACTACAACTGGGGTCAGTGAGAGGGTTCCGGTGTCTGTGTTCTGGGCACTAGAACTTGATTTTATTTTCCTGCATTGTTTATTTTCACTTACTCTGCTGAATTGGACTTGCCCTGGGGGGCCTTATTTTGTGATTTGAGGCCTGAGAACTTTGCTCTCCTGTAATTTAGAAAATTAGTTTCTAGTCTCCTTTTCTGCTCTGTGTGGGGTGGTTGGGGGTATTGTTGGGGGGGGATATTTTAGCTGTTTAATATTGTGTATGCTGTGTGATGTGCTGGTTAAAGTGTTTAGAATTTTTGTGTATTAACTGTGTTTTTTAAGTGTGACTGATAGATATTTTTAGCTTGGTTTGTTTCTGCGCTTATTTAAATCTTGTGCAATACAGGGTTCTCCTGTTTGGCTGGACTTTCCTGGCAGAGGTGTGTTGGAGCCGTGGCCCAGCTTGAACTGCATATGCTGCAGCTGGCGTTGTGACCTACACCCTTAACTGACCTCCCATTCCTGCCATTGCAGCTAGGTGTTGCAGGAAGGTCTGGATTAGCAAGGAGCCGAATGGGTTTTGATGGCCGAGGGTGGCTGACGGGGTGGGGTGGTGAGTAGCATCGAGGTTGTCCAGTGCAGGAGATGCCCTGGGTTCAAATGGATATTAGGGAGAGGCCAGACATGTTTGGTCTCTGTACCCAGGGTTCCCACCAAAATGAGTGGGCAGGTAGCTAGAGGGCAGGCCACGTCCTCTTTTCCTCTTCAGGTGGTAATATGCAATGCCAGGTCGATAAGTTAAAAAAACACCTTTTTTGTGGACTTGATTTCCTCTTTTGACATGGTTTGCATTACAAGACCTGGCTTGGTGACAATGCAAGCCTGGTTCTAGAGGCTGCCATCTCCACTGGTTACTCTGTGGAGCACTGCCTAAAGAAGGATCACAGCGGAGGGGGAGTGGTTATTGTACTTCGATCCAGCCAGGGCTTCACAGTGCATTCAGTAGGTAATAACCAATCTTTTGAGTGTGTTGCTGCATGTGGGAGTACAGGTGCAGGTTGCAGGATTCTCCTTGTTTACCACCCTCCTGGGGCGTGGGGGAGAATTTCTGCTGTAGGTGGCGGGCTTAATTATTAACCAGGTGTTGGAGTCCCTGAGGTATTTAATCTTCAATGTCTGGATCGACAATGAATCCTCACATTTCAATTACAATCTCCTCCAGCTGATGTTTTCACTGGGCCTATCACAAGCAGTTGCTTCTGTTATTCACCAGCATGGCCATGCACTCTATCTGGTGTTCCAGCTGGTTCATGAGATTTAGAACCTCAAGACTGATCGGGCCTCTTGGTCTGATCAGTCTACCCTGAAATTCATGTTTGGGGCCCCCCTGAAAGTCCCTCCCTTTTGGAGATGGTCAGCTATTGCCCATTATGGGGTCTGCACCCAGAGGGGCTGTTGGCATTAGCTGACCTGTCTGGGCTTGATACTGCATGTGTGATTGGCACTGGAGAGGTGGCGGCCACCTATAACAGGGTGGTTCCAAAGCTCTAGATGGCTTTGCACCAGTTCGTATATGACCAAGACTCTCTCACTTGAGATCTCCTTGGTTTGAATGGGATCTCAAGGTGATGAAGATCAAGGGTCAGAAGTTGGAGGGGTGCTGGCCGAGGACTCAGCTGGAGGATGATAGTCTGGCCCTGCATGCTCACTATGTTGAGTACTAGGGGCAATTTCCCAATAAGAATGCAGAGTTCCTGTCCAGGGAAATTTCTGTGGGGAGAAACAGATGATCTCAGCTGTTTTGGACTGTGGACAGGCTTCTTCATCTGGCCTGTCTACAGCCCAAGAAGGCTTTTTCATCCACTTTATGTGAAGAGTTTGCTATGTTTTTCTCTGTCAGAGTGTCTGCTATCTGGTCGGGGATTCTTCAAGGGAGACAAATGCCTCACAGTGGCCAAGGTGAGAGGTTCAGAAGCGCTCTGTCTGTCTGGGAGGAGTTTAGGCAAATGGAAGTGTCTGATGTGACTAACGTGACATTAGAGCTGAAGCACATTTATTGTGAACTGGACCTTGCCCCGATGCATTTCTTAATCAAATGTGTTGAGATTTTTGGCCCAGTGTTCACTGGGATTTCCAAGGTGCTCTATGGCAGAGGGGATATTCCCAGTGGCTTTGAAAGAAACACTGGTGAGACCCCTCCTTAAGATACCTTCCCTTGACCCTGACATCTTGGCAAATTACTGTCCCATCTCCAACCTACCTTTTTTGAGCAAGGTTGTTGTGAAATTAGTGGCACGGAAGCTCGAGGATCAGTTGGTATCCTTGGATATCTATGAGCCATATTAAGTCAGGTTTTTGGGCCAGACATAGCACAGAAACAGCTATAGCGAGGCTGCATAATGATCTGCTCAGGGATAGAGATAGAGGAGACTGGTCAATTCTTGTGCTCCTTGATCTCTCTTCAGCTTACAACACTGTGGACTACGCCTTACTTCTTGACTGATTGTGAATTTTGTGGACTCTCCAGTACTGTCATCACATGGTTTGAGTCATATCTCATGGATATGGAGAATTTCTCCTCCTCCCCAGTGCCTCTGTCCTGTGGAGTATCAGAGGGTTCGATCTTGTCACTGATGCTGTTTGCAGTGTACATGCTTCCCCTGGGCAAGATCATTTTACAATACAGCATTAAGTTTATCTGCTATGCAGATGATACCCAGCTGTATTTGTCTTTTGCCCCTGGAATATCAGGAGCTGTTGATGTCCTTAATAACTCTTGACCAAAATCAATGACTGGATGGCTTACAGCTGTTTGAGACTTAACCCAGTGAAGACAGAGGTACTAGTGATTGAGTCTGGTTGCAGGAGTGATGGGTTGCCACCTGGTGCTGACACAAGTCTTGTCCTTGGTTCTGCTTTTTTGGTGGCTTCCCCAAGGGTACAAAATCTGGGTGTGAGATCCTGAACAGCAGGTTGACCTTTGAAAACCAGTTGTCATCTGTAGTCAAAAGTGTTTTTTACCACTTGTGGAACATTGCCAGGAACAAGCCACTCCCTCCACCCAATGATCTGACAACACTGGTGCATGCCTTTGTTACCTCTAGCCTCGACTATTGTTAATGATCTCTACTTTGGGGTCATGGGAGGGACCCTTCACAGATTGCAGATGGTGCAGAATACAGCAGCCTAGTTGCTGATGGGCCTTTCAAGGATGAGTTATGTCACCCCTGTTCTGTGTGCACTTCACTGGCTGCCTGTTAGGTGGAGGGTTCTTTTCAAGGTGGATCCTTCCACCTATAAGGTCCTATATGGACTGTTTCCTTGTTACTTGTCAGAGGTCCTGACACAGGCGACCTCTATTCATTTCCTCCCCTCCTCTTTGAGTGGTCTCCTGGACATTCCCAGGGTTCAGCTCAGGACATCGGGAGACCATGATTTTAGTATCTCTGGGCCAACCCTGTGAAACTCGCTTCCATCTGCAGTCCAGGAGGTCCCCTCAACTGAAATGATTAAGCTGAAGCAGAAGGCAAACCTCTTTAGCCTGGCATTTGCAGACTGCTGAGTATATCCTTTATGCCCAATCCATACAGCTGGCAAACCTGAAATTCTTTCTTTTATGCTGTGTTAGTAAAGACTATTATATTACTTTTGTAAGATTTTCTTTATTGTATTTTGTAGATCTCTTGTCAGTGCTCTCAAATTTCTTTTTCTTTCTTTCTTTCTTTCTTTCTTTCTTTCTTTCTTTCTTTCTTTCTTTCTTTATTTCTTTCTTTCTTTCTTTCTTTCTTGTGTAAGTCTCTGAACATTTCATCAGCTTGTGGCTTCTTCTGGGGAACCATTAATCAAGCACAGAATAATATTTTTTGTGTAAATACAACAAGGTATCTCTAGTATAAAAATAATCAATTTACCATGTTTAATTCATGTATCATTAAACTCAAACCACATTTAATATTGTCCAAGTGATATTATATGCACACTCCTATTATTAATTAAGTATGCATTCATGTGCCAATATTCTCATGCCTTACATGTCCTAAATGTGCAAAAGCCTCTACTCCTATTACCAGCTCCTGTAGTGCTTGACAGCCAAACAGATATCCAACAGTTCATATGGCTATAATAAAGCTTACCCGACTTTAAAACATAAATTCAAACCATCATTAAATCTTTCAGCAAAATCTTGCTTACTTGTGTATCCAATGTTATTGGCACTGTAACTTAAGCATTCTAATAGGTGGAAATGACCTCACAATTTAATTCCCTTCTGTAAACAAGAAAAATCTCCTTAAACATCATTTTGGTACATTAAACATCTACTACATTTCAGATTAGTGTTCAAAAGGTCTCACCATAATTTCCTGATAAGTGGCTAACTCTACTCTATACAGCACATTGTGTCTATGACTTTGAATAAAAAACAAATATTTATTTTCTTTCTGTGCTGCTTTGTGTCAATTCACTAATATTTTGAAAATATGAAGTATTTGCAAATATGTAAACAGGTTTGTAAGGCACCTACTTCTATTTACTTTAAACTGCGAGTAGTTCAGCCCTCCTTTTTCTGGTCAGCACGTAGCACACCCTTTAACCTGCGCTTTAAAAGAAAGACCGCTGTCATTTGTGAAGAGAACAGCTTAAGTTATCACAGTCAGCTTTTAATGTTCATGTAGACAAAGTTTGAGATTTAGCTCATAAGGGCTTTTGAATATGCTTAATTTAATTTAGAAAACATACTCGTGGTGTCCTTGTTCATGCTTCTCCTATTTACTTCTATCTTGGCAAACCGAGCAACAGAACTGAAACCCTCTTATATCCCTCAGATGCATATCTTTGTGCAGAAATGGGCAAGTTGGTAGGAGCACAGGACCCTCTCCAACCAGAACATGCTTTTTAGTGGCCATTAATATAGGGTTGTGTTTGCACCCCTATAATTAGGGTTATGAAGCCACCTCTATGTTAAACTCGAAATTGTGTATGTTAATTACTTTGGACCTGTTCAACAGATGTGCATGAAATTTGGTATGCAAGGTGGGGCATGGTAGATCTCTTGCTTTGCCACATTACATTTTGGTCGGTCTGGTTTTCGCACACCAAAATGCTGAAAAATCCACTTTTCACCAGTTATGTTTGTAGTTTTTCAGATTTTGTCAGTGGCACTGAGTGGCTGTTGTACATTATGCTACTCTGCAACTTGACATGTTGAAAGAGCTTGGGCCAAGGAACATGCCAATTTTTGTTTGGTAAAAACATATTAATTCATTCAAAAGTTATTAACGTTTTAAGTTCCCTTTATAAGTCTATGGGAAAATTTATATGGTTATTTTGAGAACAAAGAATGGGGTTTTGGCCATCTGATCCCTCCTTATGATCAAAGAATTTGCAGGCTCACAGTCAAGGATTCTTTGATCCCAAGGGAAGGACTAGTTGGACAGATTTGAAGGAACCAGATAGCTAAATTTTAGCAACTTTTAAAATTAAGTATCTCGGAAACGGTTTGGTCTTTTAACTTGAACTTTGGAGGGTGTTGATGGTATGTACTGTAGATGTGAATTATTGTGCATAGGTGTCAGAAAGTACATCCATTGTGGAGATATGGTGTGGCACAGTTAACGTTTTGCATCGTGGTAGTGGCTTGAAATTTATGGGGAAGCTAGCTTTACTGCCATGGACATACTTTTCATTCGTTAGGTGTGTAAAATGTAAACAGATGTAGATTTCTGCCACTCCAACCAATGAAAATCTCAAATTTTAAAATGTTATATCTTGGACATGGTTTGGTCTTTTAAATTGAAATTTGCACAGTGTTGAGCGGATGTCATAGAGGTGTGAACTACGCTTTTTAGGTGTCGGGGAAATAATGAGTTTTAGAGATATTCAATGATGTAATTGACATTTTTCCCATAGGATTACATTGTAGTCTGTGTCATGACTTTCGGTGCTGTTATCTCGGAAATGAAGCAAGATACAGACTTTCTGCTACAGTTGGCTTAAATCACCATTAGGAAATCTAGCCACTGAAAAATGACTTGAAATCATAGACTAAGCCTGAAGTGGAATTTTGTTCATACATTGCACGGTTCATGAGATATTGTAAAATTATTGTCACAAGGGTTGAAAGAGTGCCTGTCCAGTGCTTTTCAGTACCTATAGCTTGGAAGCAATGTGAGATATGGCTACATTCAGTGATGGTGGCATAATCTATTCACTATCATGGTTACAATGACATGAATTGTTTTCTAGCTGTTACAGTTCATAAGATATGGACACATTATTGTTGCAAGCTTTCGGTGGTCAATAGGAATGCTGCATGTCTCTGTAGCTATGCGTAAGTGACAGTGCAAGGTCAGAGAACCCACGGTCCATCTGATGCATATTGTTATGCAGAAATGGCCAAGTTGGTGGGAGCACGGGGCCCTTTCCCACCAGTACATGCTTTTTAGTGGCCATTATTATAGGGGTGCAGTTGCCAACATATATTTAGTGATATAAAGCCACTCCTATGTTAAACTCAAAATTTTGTGCGTTAATAACTTTGGACCTGTTCAACGGATGTGCATGAAATTTGGTATGCATGGTGGGGCTTGGTAGTTGTCTTGATTTTCATAGTTTTATTTTAGTCGAATGTAAGGTTTTTGAAAACCAAAATGCTGAAAAAATTCACTTTTCGCCACTTATTGTTTGCAGTTTTACAGATTTTGTCCATGGCGCTGTGTGGACTTTGTGTGGTGTGCCACTCTGCAACTTTGCTCATTTAAAGAGCTTGGGCCAAGGAAAATGCCACCTTTTGTTTGGTAAAAACATATTAATCCATTCAAAAGTTACTAAAGTTTCAAGTTCCCATCATAAGTCTAAGGGAAAATGTATATGTTTATTTTGTGTATGAAGAATGGGGTTTTGGCGGTTGTCACGTGATGCTGTGCAGAGGGTAAGATGCATCTGTCAGAGCTCCACTTTTCTGCCTCACAATTGTGGATAGCCTCCTTTCACGTTTGTTTTTATAGCTATTTCGGTTGATAATAAAGTGCGAGAATCAAGTTTTACAACTAGAGGGCTAAAAGTATTTGCAACATATCTAATTTATCAGATCAAGAAGAGCCATGCAGGAGTCAGAAGCCAAGCGCCTTTCGTAGTTCCTCTCGCAAAGCATATCGGAGGAAGTTGTCGCCCTCCCATGTCTACTCGAGCTAACCGATTAAAGAAGCCTTGTTGAAGCTAATTGGCAGCGTGGCTGATTTTAAAGCCAGCACTCACCCAGCTAGCCCAGAGGGTCACAGATACCGAAGCAAGAATAGCTTCAGTTGAGAGAAAACAAGCAGAATGGAACCAGAGTTAGTGGAAGTTAAAAAATCTTTGACAAAAATGGAGGATCATCTTGAATATTTTGAGGGAAGGAACAGGAGGAACAACCTGGTTTTATTAGGGTTGCCTGAAGGAGAAGAAGGACCGAATACTATTCAGTTTCAACAGAAATTCCTGAAGAAAATGGTGGGACCTTCTCCAAATGGCCCAGAGTTCATTATAGAAAGAGCCCATAGGTCCCTGAGAACTAAGCCAGCTCCGTCTGACTCACCAAGACCTATAATATTTAAGTTGCTGAATTATCTGGATCGGGAGTTTATTAACAGAGAAGCCAGAAACTATCAGCTATTTTATGGGAAGGTAAAAATTATGGGCTCAAGCTTCTTATCGCCTGTCACTTCAAAATTGTGGGCAGCAGGTATAAAACATATGCTGTACCCAGCTTGATTAGAGGTGGCCTTAAAGGAAGGATCAAGCGTTTTGTCACTGTGGAAGAGGCAGTTAAGGCTTTGAAGAAATGTTATCAGATCTGTTTCCTGAATGAAGATTACCAGACTAACTATAAGGAATCTGAAGCCTGTGCTGAGAATCTTCTAGAAAGACCTTCTCTGTAGGAGCAGAATGCCAATTATTGGACTGCTCCTTCTTGAAATGACTGGTTGCAATGAAACTGTTTTTCTTTCTCGCCTCAGTAGTGGTGTCTGCATTGGGACAATAGTATTTCTGGTTTAATTACTTCGGGTTTTTATTACCGTTTTCTCATTCCGGCAGATCGGTACTGTGGGGGCGAGGGTTTTGATAGTTGTTTTTGACCACTAGATGGTGGTACACTGTTGTGTATATATCAAGCAAGCTGAACAGCTTATTCATGCAACCTTTTCTCCTTTGGCTGCAGTGTTACTGTAATTCGATTCTCCACATTTCTGCTCTTTGATAAGAGCTCTTTCTTCTAGTTAAATCTCTACAGAGTGTAATTCAGGTTAATGGTGTTTGAGTAACTCATCGGGTGTTTCATTTAAAGTCTAGATATTGTCTCAGGAGCTCTGACATATGATCGTTTTATAGATCGTCCTTCTGAGGGACCTTTTTCATGTTATATGTTCTAATTTCTCTGGTTACTGAAACTAAACAGTTCTCGTGAGAACACCTGATGAACTTTGATCTAAATTTGAAGATTAATTAGTCCACGGGTGTATGGAGTGTTTATGAAACATAGAAACATAGAATTTGATGGCAGATAAGGACCACTTGGCCCACCCAGTCCCTTCCATTTCTCTACCTGATGGATAGGCTGCATCCAGTTAACCAGCAGCCTACTTCTTCCCACCCCCACCCCTAGAATTGCATTATGACTGTCCCATGCGCGTTGAATTCCACCACTGTTTTTGACTCCACAACCTCCTCTGGAAGGCTGTTCCATGCATCCACAACCTCCTGTCTAAGTTGGTAAAGGTCACAGTTTGAGGGTAGGCTGGCTCAGAATTTGCCATGCCCCCTGTAACTCTCAACTGTTGTAGATACATCCGTGGACACGGTTATAGCCCTATTTATATAATACTAGATTACAGTTTGAGCAAGTGGGGGCATTCAAGGTATTGTGTTTAGATTACATTTGACTTCCCCCTTTGTATCCCTTCTCTCTTATTGTGTTCATGTGGGTTAATGATGTTTTTGGTATTAGACCATGTGAATATTACATACAATAACGATGGTTGCTTTTTGGGAGAGACTCTTTGCTGAGACAAGAAGGGGTTGTCTCCTCAGCCCTTTTGATTTAGTCTCTCAGTTTGGTGGGAGGCAGTGGAGGGAGGAGCTCGCTTTTGCAAGCACCATGGGCCATTTGTTGTGTGTGAGGCCACGGGCCTGTATATAGTTCTGTAAAAAGTTAAAATTGGTGGGCTCCAATTACCTGATTTTTATGTCTGTTATTCAGCTATCCAGGCTAACAGATTTTTGCACTGGCAGTCCTACTACAGTCTCTCTAGCAGCACCCCTCTTGGTTGTTTTAGATTGGTTGCAAGCAAATTCTTTCAAGATAGACTTAGAGGCCCTTTTATATGCCCCTTGGTCCATTGCTCCATTGAAAGTGAAGAACCCCACCTTGGCTGGGATATGAGGTCTTGCAACAACTTTGTTGTTCTTCAGAAATCTAACCTAAGGGACCTAGGGCAACCATTATTAAATAATCCAAATCTACAGATAGGCAAAATGCTTTGCTTATCATTGTCTCAATAATACCAATGACGTGGAACCTTTGTAAAAGAGCCTTGGCTCAAAGGTATTTGTAATCCTAGAACTAATAAATAAAATTAAAAAAAAATAAAAATAAAAACCCAATTCGAACTTTTGCAGGTAACTATTCCGTTAAGCTACATTTAGAAAGCTTTGTCTTGGGCAACATAGAATTTGACAGCAGATAAGGACTGCTTGGCCCACCCAGTCTGCCTATTTCCCTACCTAAAGGATAAGCTGCAGATCCTAGTTAACAAGTAGCCTACTTCTTCCTACACCCACCCCCTAGAATTGCCTTATGACTGTCCCATGCATGCTTGAATTCCACCACTATTTTTGACTCCACAACCTCTTCTGGAAGGCCGTTCCATGCATCCACAACCCTCTCTGTGAAAAAATACTTAAATTACCTCTGAGCCGCACTCCATCTATCTTCAAAATTCAGTTCTTTGTTCTTGCACACCTCATTTTTGAAAGATGCTACCCTCTTGACTTTGTTGATTCCCTTGAGGTACTTGAAAGTTTCTATCATGTCCCCCCCTCCCTCCTTTACTCGAGGCTATACATATTAAGCTCCTTAAGTCTCTCTTCATATGTCTTCTGGTGCAGACCCTGCACCATTTTAGTTGCCCTCCTCTGGACAGCTTCCATTCTGTCTATATCTTTGCAGAGATTGGGTCTCCAGAACTGCACGCAGTACTCCAGATGGAGTCTCACCAGCTGTCTGCATAGAGAGATAATAACTTCTTGTTTTCTACTGGTGATGCCTCTCCCTATGCATCCTAGTATCCCCCCAGCCCTCCTTGCTGCCCTCTCACATTGCTTGCCCACTTTTAGGTCATCTGATATGACTACCCCAGGTCCTTTCCATTTTTTGTTGTTAGTATCTCACCCCCACTGTGTACTCTTCCCTGGGTTTTTGTTTCCCAGGTGCATTACCTTGCACTTCTTAGCATTGAATCTAAGCTGCCATACATTTGACCATTCCTCTAATCTTGCCAAGTCCCTTCTCATCCTTTCCACCCCACCCTGTGCATCAACATTGTTGCAGATCTTTGTGTCATCTGCAAACAGACATCTTTCCTTCCAGTCCTCTACAATGTCGCTTATAAAGACATTGAAGAGGACCGGTCCTAATACTGAACCCTGCGGTACCCCACTAGTAACCCCCCTTTCTTCAGAGTGGACTCCATTTACTATTACTCTCTGTGTCGTATTCTCCAGCCAATTCTTTACCCAGGCTGTCATCTTGGGACCCAATCCCAGGCTAGCTAACTTGTATATTAATCTTTTGTGTGGGACTGTGTCAAATGCCTTTGTCTAGGTAGGCCATGTCCACCGTCCCTCCCTGATCTATTACTTTGATCACCCAGTCAAAGAAATCTAACAGATTTGTCTGCCATGACCTTCCCACTGTGAATCCATGCTGCCTTGCGTCCTGTGCCCCTCTGGCCTCTAGATTCTCGACAATTCTTTCCTTCAGAAGTGATTCCATGATTTTCCTTACCACTGAGGTTAAACTAACAGGTCTGTAGTTTCCGGCTTCTGCCTTGCTCTCACTTTTGTGAAGGGGAATCACATCTGCCCTCCTCCAGTCCTCGGGTACCACCCCATCCTCCCATGATTTGTTAAAGAGGGTAGTCAGTGGTGTCACTAGTTCTACCCTTAGTTCTTTTAGAATTCTGGGATGAATCCCATCAGGCCCCATTGCTTTGTCCTCTTCAGTTTTAAGAGTCATTTCAGAACCCTTCTTCTGTAAATGGGCTGGTATCAACTCTGTATCCAGAGTGTTTCTACTGTTTGTTTTAGGTACCTCCCTCTTCCTTTGTAAATACTGAGCAAAAATATTTGCTTAGTATCTCTGCCTTTCACAGTCACCTCTGCCTATCCTCCCTCCCATTTATTAAGCCTCACTATCCTCCTTGGTCTTCTTCGCTCCCTGATGTACTTATAAAAGATTTTATCCCCCTTCTTAACTGAGTCATCTATATTTTCCTAGTTTGGGCCTTTGCACTTTGACTGCCTTGCCAGCTTCCTTTTGCTTTAAGTGATACAGTTCTCTGTCCTGCTCCTTCTGTGATTCCTTGTACTTCCTAAATGCTTCTTTTCTCTTGAACCTTCACTGCCACTTCCTTTGAGAACCATAGTAGTTTCTCACATCATTTTGTTTTGTTTATTTGCTTTACACAAAGACTTGTTACCTCAGTGATGGCAGTTTTTATTATTCCCCATTGTTCTTCCACCCCTCCTTCCTGCTCATTTGCTGGTGCATTCCTTAGGCACTTACCCATTTTGCTAAAGTCAGCCCTCCTAAAGTCCAGTACTTTTGCCTTTGTATGGCTTGACTCTATTGCTGTGTTTATTGTGAACCATACTGTTCAATGGTCGCTAGTTCCCAGATGGCTACCCACTTCTACATCTGTGATCCTCTTTTCATCTCCATTTGAGAGAACCAGGTCTAAGATTGCTCCCTCTCGAGTGGGCTCCAGTACTAGTTGTCTAAGGCATGCCCCCTGTAGGGCATCTAGAATAACCCCACTCTTCCAAGTGGCTGCTGCAACTGCACTCCAGTTAACATCTGGCATATTCAGATCACCAATCAGCAATATCTCCCCTTTTTCTGCCATTCTAAGTATACTTTCTATCATTTCCTTGTCCACTTCCTCCCCCTGAGAAGGGGGTCTGTATATAACCCCTGTGTGGATTGTGGTGCCATTGCCAGTCTCCAAATTTACCCACAATGCTTCTTCTCCTCCTCCTCCCTGTTTTCCCTTTTGTTCTGTTGCTTTGATTCCTTCCCTTATGTAAAGAGCTACTCCTCCTCCTCTATTACCCTTCCTGTCTCTCCTGTTGATAGTGCATCCTGGTATGTTTAAGTCCCAGTCATGGTTTTGTGTTGACCATGTTTCTGTGACTGCCATGATATCCAGATGTTCCTCCTTCATCAAGGCCACTAATTCAGAGCTTGTTACTCAGACTATGGGCATTGGTACTTATTGCTCTCCATTTTTTGATGGCTTTACCTTCTTTTGCAGCATCCCCACTGACCTTTCTACCTCGGTCTTTTTCTCATTTAGTACCCTGTTTTGTAGGGAGAGGCTGGAATTTTCCTGCTGCTTATCAGTGCCTCCCCCTTGACTAGTTTAAAAGCTTGCCAATGAAGCATTTAAACTGATTGCTCAAAAGAGTTGTTCCCATCCTGGACAGATGCAGACCATCCTGCCAGTATAGGCTGGTGTCCCTCCAGGTGGAACCCCATTCCCCAATGAAGCCAAACCCCTGTGCTCTACACCATTTTTTCAACCATTCATTAAACTGCATGGTGCAAAGTACCCTTCCCTCACTCATGCCACTGACAGGCAGCACCTCTGAGAAGGATACTGTGTGTGCTACTTGTCTTCGGCCCCTCCCCAATTCTACAAAGTCCTTCTGCACTGCTCTAATCTCATGTTGAGCCAAGTCATTTGTCCCTAGGTGGACAATGGTATCCAGCTCAGACTCCCATGCAGCTGTTCTCGTGATCCTGAGGATGCGCTTCCTGTCCCTCCAAGCCATGGCACCAGGCAGACACCTTACTTCAGTTTTCCCCACTCTCCCAGTTCTATCCCCCTAATTATTGAGTCCCCCACCAGGAGCTGCTTCCTTTTCTTGTGGTGTCCTCTGCCTCCTTCCTGTGGGCCTCCCTTGTGACAGTTGTCCTCAGCCTCCTCAGTATCCTCTGCAAGTGCATCCATAGGGGAGCTATGCTCCCCCAGAATGGTGTTTGGATTGCGGAGTGGAACAACTGACTGGGTGTGCCTCTGTTCCACCATCCTCACCCTCCCTGAGCCCACTGTGGTCCAACTGCTGTGCTTTCTTCACAACCTCTGCGGTAGTGATGGTAGCTCTGGTGCTCCCTGGATGGGGAGGTTCCCTTCCTGCTGTCCAGTGTGGCCTGGGGGGAAGGTTCCCTTACTACTGTCCAGTGTTGCCTGAAGACGGGCAACTTCCTCCCTCAGGGCAGAGAGTTGTCTGCAAATAGGGCAGCATCTCAGCTTCCAGAAGGACTCCTGGAAGACTGCTGCCCCACAGTCATTACATTGCACTACTCCCCACATGTTTATCTACTTTTTTTTTAGAGCAAGTCCCTTTTATCTATTCCAGAACTGCAATCAAAATTTGAATTGGCCCACGAGGGCCATTTTCAATTGTACCAAATGCACCCAATGTATTTATCATTTCTTGGGGAAACCTCCATGGTCAGAGTTGGCTGGAACCATGCTAAGTAGCTTGTGGGCAGTATCCAAGAGCCAGAAAGCAATAGCTAAGTTATATAAATCAATTTTAACCCATATGATGTCCAGGTTTACTCCCATAGCTTACTGCTGGAAAAATAATTATATCAAAGCCTTCCCAGTCAAAACCTGGGAAAAGATTTGGACAGACATTTATGTCTTAATCAAACAAGACCATTTAAGGAATATTCAATTCAATATTTTGCATAATCTATATTATAGACCCGCCAAGTTATTTCAGATTAAAAAACTACCCTCAGCCGAATGTGGGGATTGTGGGTTTGAATTTGCTACCTTACATCATAAATTATGGGCATGTCCAAAAATTGTTAAACTATGGAACTCCATTATACAATGGGTGACACCATAGTTCAATATTGCAGCTTTTTCCAATGAGGATATATGCCTGTTAGGTATATGCTCACTGATCCCTACTTATTTTCAAAAGGTACAAGTTGCTATGGTTGCTATGGTTACTAAGCTGCTAATACTTCGACATTGGAAAGATGACTGGGAACCCTCAATTAAAGAGTGGTGGGCTGAACTTCTCTATGCTCTAAATGCAGAGAGATGTGTAGCCTGGATGTTCCATACCAGTGAGAAGTTTCAGAATTGTTGGGGTGACTTTCTGTTAAATCTAAGAAACAAATTTGGTTACTAAGGCTAAGCTCAACCGTTCTCCTTTTTTCCCCTTCTCCATTTAGTCTCCTCATAGGAGACTCCTGGGGCAAAGTTCTTTTTTAAGTGTTAAACTTTATTTCCCAGAATAGGCTATTGGTCCTGTTATATCTTTTTTACTGGTTTCTATTTCTAATTCCCTTCCTTACAGTAAGATTAATATTCCCTTGACAATATTTCTTCTAACAGATCCTTCCTCCCTCCCTCTCTATGATATAGCCCTTTTTAGGTTAAAGGGATTAGTGTGGTGTTGATGCCTTGGTCTTGCTATTCTTATATAAGTTTCTCTAGAGTTTAGTACAAGAGCCATTGTGGCCAATACATGGTTTGTTACCCCCAGCAGGGAATGGTAAGGTGCCTGCTATGAGTTGGGTGGGGGGGTTGTGTTGTCTTATGTTTATCTTTCCTTGTTTTGGGGTTTTATGTCATTTTGCTCTCGCTGTATAAGTACCAGTATTATCCATTCATGACAAGTGTTGGGTTATGCTTATGTTAAGAAAAAGTGAAGTTAATTGCAAAAAAAAAAAAAAGGAATGGGGTTTTGACCATCTGGTCCCTCCTCATGATCAAAGAATTTGCAGGCTCACAATCAAAGATACTATGATCCCAAGGGAGGAACTAGTTGGACAGATTTGGAGGAACCAGATAGCTAAATTTTAACAACTTTTAAAATTAAATATCTCGGAAACAGTTTGGCCTTTTAACTTGAACTTTCGAGGGAGATGATGGTATGTAATGTAGATGTGAGTTATTGTGTTTAGGTGTCAGAAAACACATCTGTTGTGGAGATATGTTGTGGCACAGTTTATGTTTTGTGGACAGCATTTTGCATTGTGGTAGTGGCTGGAAATTTATAGGGTAGCTAGCCTTACTGCCATGGGCTTACTTTTCAGTCATTAGGTGTGTAAAATGTAAACTACTGTGGAATTCTGCCACTCGGACCTATGAAAATCTCAAATTTTAAAATGTTATATCTCAGACATGGTTTAGTCTTTTAAACTAAAATTTGCAAGGTGTTGAGGGATGCCATAGAGATGTGAAGTGGGCTGTTTAGGTGTTGAGAAAATAATTTGCTGCAGAGATATTCAATGACGTAATTAACTTTTTCCCCACAGGATTACACTGCAGTCTGTGCCATAATTTTGGTGCCATTATCTCAGAAACGACACGAGATACAGACCTTTCACTACAGTTGGCTTAGATCTAGCCACTGGAAAAAGATTCAAAATCGTAGAGTAAACCTGCAGTGGAATTATGTTGGTACATTGTATGGTTCATGAGATATTGTAAAATTACTGTCACAAGGGTTGAAAGAGTGTCTGTCCAGTGCTTTCAGTGCCCATAGCTCAGAGACAATGTGAGATATGGCTTCAGTCAGTGACAGTGGCATGATCTATTCACCGTCATGGTTACAATGACACTTGAATTGTTTTTCTAGCAGTTATGGTTCCCAAGACATGGACAAATTACTGTTACAAGCATTCGGTGGCCAATAGAAATGCTGCATGGCTCTGTAACTATGCATAAGTGGCAGTGAAGGCCAAGAGGGCCCACACTCCCTTGGATGCATATTGTTATGCAGAAATGGGCAAGTTGGTGGGAGCACGGGGCCTTCTCCTACCAGTAAATGCTTTTGGTGGCTATTATTGTAGGGGCTGTCGTGCCCTATATTTAGGTTATGAAGCCACTTATGTTAAACTCAACAATTTGCATGTTAATAACTTTGGACTTGTTGAACGGATGTGCATGAAATTTGGTGTGCATGGTGGGGCATGGTAGATCTCTTGATCTGCTAAAAATTGTTTGGTCAGACATATGATTTTTGTGCACCAAAACGCTGAAAAATCCACTTTTGACCAGTTATGTTTGCAGTTTTTCATATTTTGTCCATGGCGCTGCGTGGCCGATGTTTGGTGTGCTGCTTTGCAACTTTGCATGCTGAAAGAGCTTGGGAGAAGGAACAGGCTGCCTTTTGTTTGGTGAAAAAATAATAATCCATTCATACGTTATTAAGGTTTTAAATTCCCCTTATAAATCTATGGGAAAATTTATATGGGTATTTTCTTGACGAAGAATGGGGTTTGGCTATCTGGTCCCTCCTTATAATCACAAATTTGCAGGCTCACAGTCAAGGATTCTTTTGATCCTGAGGGAGGGACTAGATGACCAGATTTGGAGGGACCAGATTGCCCAGTTTTATCAAAGTTTAAAATGAAATATCTGGAAACAGTTAGGTCTTTTAACTTAAAATTTGGAAGTTGTTGTGGCATGACCTGTAGATGTGAATTATGGTGTTTAGATGTCAGCAAATACATTTGTTGTGGATATATGGCGTGGCACGATTTACGTTTGAGGACAGCTTTTGCATTGTGGTAGTGGCTTGAAATTTATAGGGTAGCTAGCCTTACTGCCATAGACATACTTTTCATTCGTTAGGTGTGTAAAATGTAAACAGGTGTGGAATTCTACCACTCTGACCAATGAAACTCTCAAACTTTAAAATGTTATATCTCAGACACGGTTTGGTCTTTTAAATTGAAATTTGCAAGGTGTTGAGGGGATGCCATAGAGAGGTGAACTATGCTATTTAGGTGTTGGGGAAATAATATGTTACAGAGATATTCAGTGATGTAATTGACATTTCCCATAGGATTACATTGCAGTCTGTGTCATGACTTTCATTGCAGTTATCACAGAAACAGCGAGATACAGACTTTTTGCTACAGATAGCTTAGTTCACCATTAGGTGATCTTGTGACTAGAAAAGACTTGAAATTATAGAGTAAGCCTGCAGTGGAATTTTGTTCATAGGTTGCACGGTTCATGAGAAATTATAAAATTATTGTCACTAGGGTTGAAAGAGTGCCTGTCCAGTACTTTTCAGTACCATAGCTCAAAAACAATGTGAGATATGGGTACAGTCCTGGACTGTGGCATGATCTATTCACTATAATGGTTACAATGACACTTAAATTATTTTTCTAGGAGTTATGGTTCCCAAGATATGGACAAATTGCTGTTTCATGCATTTGGTGGCCAATAGGAATGTTGCATGGCTCTGTAGCTATCGTAAGTAGCAGTTCAGGTCCAGGCGCACCCTGAGGTGCATATTGTTATGCGAAATGGACAAGTTGGTAGGAGCATGAGGCCCTCTCCCACCAGTACATGCTTTTAGTGGCCATTATTATAGAGGTGTGGTTGAGCCCCTATATTTAGGGTAAGAAAGCCACTTCTATGTTAAACTCAATATCTTGTGCATTAATAACTTTAGACCTGTTCAACAGATGTGCATGACATTTGGTATACACAGTGGGGCATGGAACAATACATCTCTTGATTTGCCAAAGTTCGTTTTGTTCGGACTTATGGTTTGTGCACACCAAAACACTGAAAAATCCACTTTTCACCAGTTATGTTTGCAGTTTTCATAGTTTGCCTGTAGTGCTGTGTGGCCGATGTGTAGTGTGCCACTCTGCAACTTTGAACATTGAAAGAGCTTGGGTGAAGGAACATGCCACTTTTTGTTTGATGAAAAAATAATAATCCATACAAATGTAATTAAAGTTTGAAGTTCCCATTATAAGTCTATGGGAACATTTATATGGTTATTTTGTGAACAAAGAATGGGGTTTTGGCCATCTGGTCCTTCATAATCACGAATTTGCAGACTCATAGTCAAGGATTCTTTGTTCCTGAGGGAGGGACTAGATGGCCAGATTTGGAGGGACCAGATTGCCAAGTTTTATCAACTTTTAAAATTAAATATCTCAGAAACGGTTAGGTCTTTTAACTTGAAATTTGGAGGTGGTTGATGGTATGTCCTGAAGATGTGAAATATTGTATTTAGGTGTCAGAAAATACATTTGTTGTGAAGATATAGAGTGGCATATTTTACATTTTGAGGACAGTGTTTTGCATTATGGTAGTGACTTGAAATTTATAGGGTAGCTAGCCTTTCTGCCATGGACATACTTTTCATTTGTTAGGTTTGTAAAATGTAAACAAGTGCAGAATTCTGCCACTCCAACCAATGAAAATCTCAAATTTTAAAATATTATATCTCGGACACAGTTTGTCTTTTAAATTGAAGATTACAGTTTTGAGTGGATGTCATGAGATGTGAACTATGCTATTTAGGTGTTGGGGAAATAATTTGTTACAGAGTTATTCAATGACGTGAATTGACATTTCCCCACAGGATTGCATTGCAGTCTGTGTCATGATTTTCGGTGCCAGTATCTCAGAAACGAAGCGAGATACAGACTTTTCGCTACAGGTGGCTTAGTTCACCTTTAGGTGATCATGTGACTGGAAAAATATGTGAAATCATAGAGTAAGCCTGCAGTGTAATTGTGTCTGTACATTGCACAGTTCTGAGACATTGTAAAATTACTGTCACAAGGGTTGAAAGAGTTCATTTCCAATGCATTTCCATGCCCATAGCTCTGAAATAATGTGAGATATGGTACAGTCAGTGACTGTGGCATGATCTATTCTTTATCATGATTAGAATTCCACTTGAGTTGTTTTCTAGCTGTTACGGTTCCCAAGACATGGACAAATTGCTGTTACAAGCATCGGTGGCTAATAGGAAAGTTGCATGGCTCTGTAGCTATGCATAAGTGGCAGCCCAGGCCCAGAAAGCCCGTGCTCCCTCAGATGCATATTGTTAAGCAGAAATGGGCAAGTTAGTGGGAACATGGGGTCCTTTCCCAGCAGTACATGCTTTTTAGTGGCCATTATTATAGGGGCGAGGTCACACCACTGTATTTAGGATTATAAAGCCACTTCAAAGTTAAATTCAAAATTTTGTGCCTTAATTATTTTGGGCCTGTGGAATGGATATGCATGAAATGTGGTATGCCCACAGGGGCTTTGTAGTTCTCTTGATTTGCCGAAGTTTGTTTTGGTTTGACTTATGGTTTTTTCACACCAAAACACTGAAAAATCAGCTTTTCACCAGTTGTGTTTGCTGTTTTTCAGATTTTGTCTGTGGCACTGCATGGCCATTGTGTGGTGTGCTGCTCTGCAACTTGACATGTTGAAAGAGTTTGGGCCAAGGAACATGACATTTTTTGTTTGATGAAAACATATTAATCCATTCAAAAGTTATTAATGTTTTATTTCCCATTATAAGTCTAAGGAAAAATGTATATGGTTATTTTGCGAATGAAGAATGGTGTTTTGGCCATCTGGTCCCTCTTCATGATCAAAGAATTTGCAGGCTCACAATCAAAGGTTCTACAGTCCCAAGGGAGGGGCTAGCTGGACAGCTTTGGAGGAACCAGATAGCTAAATTTTAAAAACATTTAAAATTAAATATCTCGGAAATGGTTTGGTCTTTTAACTTGAACTTTGGAGAGTGTTGACGGTATGTACAGTAGATGTGAATTATGGTGTTTAGGTGTCAGAAAATACAACCATTGTGGAGATACGTTGTGGCACAGTTTATGTTTTGTGGAAAGCATTTTGCATTTTGATAGTGGCTCAAAATTTATAGGGTAGCGAGCCTTACTGCCATGGACACACTTTTCATTCGTTAGGTGTGTAAAATGTAAACAGGTGTGCAATTCTGCCACTCTGACCAATGAAAATCTCAAATTTTAAAATATTATATCTCGGACACGGTTTGTTCTTTTAAATTGAAGATTACACAGTTTTGAGGGGATGTCATAGAGATGTGAACTATTTTATTTAGGTGTTGGGGAAATAATTTGTTGCAGAGATATTCAATGACATAATTGACATTTTTCCCATAGGATTACATTGCAGTCTGTGTCATGACTTTTGGTGCCGTTATCTCGGAAATGAAGTGAGATACAGATGTTTCACTACTGTTGGCTTAGATCTAGCCAATGGAAAAAAAAATAGAAATTATAGAGTAAGCCTGCAGTGGAATTATGTTTGTACATTGCACAGTTCATGAGATATTTTTAAATTACTGTCACAAGGGTTGAAAGACTGCGCATCCAGTGCTTTCAGTGCGCATATCTTAGAAACATTGTGAGATATAGAAACATAGAAACATAGACTTTGACGGCAGATAAGGACCGCTAGGCCCATCTAGTCTGCCCATTTCCTACCTACAGGATAGGCCACAGATCCTAGTTAACCAACAGCCTATTTCTTCCTACCCCCCACAAGAATTGCCTTATGTCTGTCCCATGCATTCTTGAATTCTCCCACAGTTTTAGACTCCACAACCTCCTCAGGAAGGCTGTTCCATGCATCCTACCCCTCTCTGTGAAATAATACTTCCTCACATTGCCCCTGAACTGCCCTCCTTCTATCTTTAAATTGTGTCCCCTTGTTCTTGCAAGTCTCTTTTTCTGAAAGATGCTACCCTCTTGGACTTTGTTGATTCCACTGAGGTACTTAAAAGTTTCTATCATGTCCCCCCTCTCCCTTCTTTCCTCAAGGGTATACATATTAAGCTCCTTTAGTCTCTCCTCATACGGCTTATCTTGCAGACCCTGCACCATTTTAGTTGCCCTCCTCTGGACTGCCTCTATCCTGTCTATGTCCTTGCGGAGATGGGGTCTCCAGAACTGGACACAGTACTCCAGATGGGGTCTCACCAACTGTCTGTACAGAGGGATAACAACTTCCTGTTTTCTGCTGATGATGCCTCTCCCTATACATCCCAGTATACCCCAGCCCTCCTACTGCCTTCTCACATTGCTTGCTAACCTTAAGGACATCTGATATGATTACCCCAGATCCTTTCCTTTTTGTTGTTGTTACTACCTCCCCACCCATTGTGTATTTTTCCCTGGGTTCTTGTTTCCCAGGTGCATTGTTTTGCACTTCTTTGCATTGAATCTAGCTGCCATACTTCTGACCATTCCTCCAACCTTGCCAAGTTCCTTTCATGCTTTCCACGCCTCCTTGTGTATCAACCCTGTTGCAGATCTTTGTGTCATCTGCAAAAGGCATACTTTTCCTTCAGTCCCTCTGCAATGTCACTGATGAAGACATTAAAGGACTGGACCCAATCTGGAACCCTGAGATACCCCACTAGTAACCCCCTTTCTTCAGAGTGGACTCCATTTATACCTTCTGTGTCCTGTTGTCCAGCCAATGTTTTACCCAGGCTACCACCCTGGGTCCCACTCCCAGGCTGGTTAATTTGACTATTAATCTTTTGTGTGGGACTGTGTCAAATGCCTTGCTAAAAGTCTAGGTAGGCCATGTCCACAGCCCCTCCCTGGTCTACTACTTTGGTCACCCAGTCAAAGAAATCTATTAGATTTGTCTGACATGACCTTCCCCAGTGAACCCATGCTGCCTTGGGTCCTGTGCTCCACTGGGCTCTAGGTATGACTATTCTTTCCTTCAGAAGTGACTCCATCACTTTCCCTACCACAGAGGTCAGACTGACAGGTCTGTAGTTTCCTGTCTCTGTCTTGGACCCACTTTGTGAGGGAATCACATCTGCCTTCCTCCAGTCCTCAGGTACCACACCATCCTCCCATGATTTATTAAAAAGAGTAGCCAGTGGTTTCACTAGTTCCTCCCTTAATTCTATTAGAATTCTGGGGTGAATTCCATCAGGACCCATTGCTTTGTCCACCTTCAGTTTTAGGAGTTCTTGCAGAACCCTTTCTTCTGTGAAAGGACTGGGATCGACCCCCCTATCAAGAGTGCTTCTGTTAATTGGATTAGGCACCTCCCCCTCCTCTTTTGTGAATACTGAGCAGAAATATTCGTTCAGTATTCCTGCTTTTTCACTGTCCCCCTCTGTCCACCCACCTTTCATTCTATTCAGCCTCACTTCCTCCTTTGTCTTTCTTACGCTCTTGATGTACCTATAAAGGTTTTATCCCCTTCTTAACTGAGTTGGCTATCTTTTCCTCAGTTTGGGCCTTTGCTATTCTGACTTCCCTCCCTGCTTCCTTCTGTCTTAACTGGTACAGCTCTCTGTCCTGCTCCTTCTGTGTTTCCTTATACTTCCGGAATGCTATCTTTTCTTCCTGACTTTCACAGCCACCTCTTTTGAGAACCATAGTGGCTTTTCTTTCATTTTGATTTGTTTATTTGCTTCACACAAAGGCTTGTTGCCTCTGTGATGGCAGTTTTGATAATTCCCCATTGTTGCTCCACACCTCCTTCTAGCCTGTTTGCTAGTGCTTTCTGAGGCACTCTCCCATCTTGTCAAAGTCAGCCCTCCTAAAGTCCAGTACCCTCACTTTTGTATGGCTTGACTCTGTAGCTGACTTTAATGTGAACCACACTGTTTGATGGTCACTTGTCCCCAGATGGCAACCCACTTCTAGATCTGAGATCCTCTCACTTCCCCCATTTGAGAGTACACGGTCTAAGATTGCTCCCTCATGAGTGGGTTCTGAAACTAGCTGTCTAATGCCTGCCACCTGTAGGGCATCAAGAATGGTCCTGCTCTTGGATGTGGCTGCAGCAAATGTGCTCCAGTTAACATCTGGCATAGTCAGGTCTCCCATCAACAGTATCTCCCCTTTCTCTGCCATTCTAAGAATACCTTCTATCATATCCTTGTCCATTCCTTCCCCCTGACATGGGGGTCTGTACACAACCCCTGTGCGGATTGTGGTGCCCTTTCCAGTCTCAAGGTGACCCACAGTGCCTCCTCTCCTCCCTGTTTACTCTTTTGTTTAGTTGCTTTTATCCCTTCCTTTACACAGAGAGCTTCTCCTCCCCTCTTCTCCCCTGCCTGTCTCCTCCTAGGTTATGTACCCTGGTATGTTAACATCCCAGTCATGGTTCTCTGTGTACCATGTTTCTGTGACTGCTACAATATCCAGGCATCCCTCTTCCATTAAGGCCATCAGCTCAGGGAGCTTGTTGCCCAGACTACGGGCATTGGTACTCATTACCCTTCATTTCCTGATGGCCTTACTCCCTTTTGCCCCATCTCTGTCCTTCTTGCCTTTGTCACTTTCTCCATTTACCCCTGCTTTTCTCCCTATCAACACCTCTATGTTGGTGTTTGCTGCACTTACTACCGTGATTATTTGGGGGGGCTAGGGTTTTCCTGCTCCTTTCCAGTGCCTCCCCCCTTGGCTAGTTTAAAAGCTTGCCAATGAAGCATTTAAACCTATCACCTAGGATCCTGGTTCCCCTCCCGGACAGATGCAGTCCATCATGCCAGTATAGGCTTGCATCACTCCATGTGGACCCCCAGTCCCCGATGTAGCCAAATCCCTGAGCTTCACACCAGTTTTTCAACCACTGATTGAATCCCATGGTGTGGAACACTATAGCCTCTCCTATGCCATAGATGGGTAGCACCTCCGAGAAGGTTACCGTGCATGCTACTTGACTAAGGCCCCTCCCCAATTCCACAAACTCTTCCTGTACTTCTCTAATCCCTTTCTTAGCCAGGTCATTTGTCCCTAAGTGGACAATGACATCCAGCTCCCTCCCCTGTGCAGCTGTTCCGGCAATCCTGAGCATTTGCTCCCTGTCCCTCCAAGCCATGGTACCAGGCAGGCACCTTACCTCCCTCTCCCCTTCCTCCCCCAGTTCTACCTTCCTAACAATGGAGTCCTCCACCAGGAGTTGTTTCCTTCCCCTGCAGGGTCCCCTGCCACCCTCCTGTGGGTTTCCTTTGTGGAGGTTCCCAGCATCCTCCTTGGTCTCCACTGTGGATGCCTCCATAGAGGAATCACACTTTGCCAGAATGGCATAGGAATTGTGGAGAGGTACAACGGGAGGGACACGCCTCTGTTCCACAACCCTCACCCTCCCTGAGCCCACTGTGGTCCAACCGCTCCTCTTTCTTGGCAACCTCTGAGGCAACGGCAGTGGCACTGGTGGTCCCTGGATGGAAGAGGAGGTCCCACAAATCCTGGTCAACTCAGCTTAGAGATGAACAACCTCCTCCCTCAGCCCAGAGAGGTGCCTGCAGATGGGACAACACCGCATCCTCCAGAACATCTCCCGGAAGACTGCTGCTCCACAGCCACTGCACTGCACCACTCCAATCATGTCTTATTTCTGGCCCTTAACTGTTTGCAATCTTTACTCTTTCCTCTGTTTTTTTTTCTCTCTCTCCTTACTTTCTGCCTGTGTGCCCTTTAAGTTCCTGATTGTCCTGTTCTGAGACAAGAATATCCTATATTTCACAGTAGACCACTTACTTGCTCAGAGGCAGACCTCCAGCAGCTAGATGGGGCCGGAGAGCTACTCTTGCCCTTCTAAGATGGTGGGTCCTTGGTGGTTCTGTGATTACTCACTTCCTGCCCCTAAACAGTAAGTTTCTGTTGTCAGTCAAATCCTGTGCCTATAAAAATAGAACTAGCTTTGGGTGGGGAGGGTGGAGGGAAGGGAAGGAGGGCAATATAGTCCCAGCAGAGAAGTCCAGTCACACAGCAGTCCTTTCTCCTGGTGTCTTCTGCCAAGCTACTAGCAGAAACTTTCTAAGACAGTCTTTAAAGGTAGCTTCCTTCTAGCTAAGCCACTCCCCCTACTTACCAGATCTTTCTACAAGTAATTTAAACCTCACAGCAGTTAAGTCCTTTCAGTCACCTGAGATTTACACCTAGATAACACTTCAGATTCCCATTCAGTTCAGTTAACCCAAACACACACTTTTTTTTTGTATGTTAGTTTTTTTACCCTTAATTAAAGGTCAAATACAAAAGTTCTTCTACTATAGTCCCAGCAGAGAAGTCCAGTCACACAGCAGTCCTTTCTCCTGGTGTCTTCTGCCAAGATATGACTACAGTCAGTGACTGTGGTATGATCTACTCACTGTCATGGTTACAATGGCACTTGAATTGTTTTTCTAGCTATTACAGTTCCCAAGATATGGACACATTACTGTTACAAGCATTCAGTGGCCAATAGGAATGCTGCAAGGCTCTCTAGCTATGGATAAGTGGCAGCACAGGCCAATAGGGCCTGCACTCCCTCAGATGCATATTGTTATGTAGAAATGTTCGTGTTGATGGAAGCACAAGGCCCTCTCCCACCATTACATGCTTTTTAGTGGCTTTTATTTTAGGGGCATGGCTGTGCCTCTATATTTAGGGTTATGAAGCCACTTCTATAAAAAACTTGAAATTTTGCACATTAATAACATTGGACCTGTTCAATGGATGTGCACTTGGTATGTGTGGTTGGGCATGGTAGATCTCTTGATATGACAAATTTAGTTTTGGTCAGACCTATGGTTTTGGCACACCAAAATGCTGAAAAATGCTCTTTTCACCAGTTATGTGGGCAGTTTTTCAGATTTTGTCCATGGCACTGTGTGGCTTTTGTGTGGTGTGGCACGTTGAAAGATCTTGGTCAAAGGAACATGCCACATTTTGTTTGGTGAAAAAATATTAATCCATTCAAAAGTTATTACATTTTTAAGTTCCCTTTATAAGTCTAAGCAAAATTTAAATAGTTATTTTGCAAATGAAGAATGGGAATTTGGCCATCTGGTCCCTCCTCATGATCAAAGAATTTGCATGTTCACAATCAAATATTCTTTGATCCTGAAGGAGTGATTATATGGCCAGATTTGGGGGGCCAGATAGCCCAATTATTTCAACTTTTAAAATTAAATATCTTGGAAATGGTTCGGTCTTTTAACTTGAAATTCTAGGTTGTTGACGGTATGTCCTGTAGGTGTTAATTATTGTGTTTATGTGTCAGAAAATACATTTGTTGTGGAGAAACGGTATGTAGCGTTTACATTTTGAGGACAGTGTTTTGCATTGTGGTTGTGGTTGAAATTAATAGGGTAGCTTGCCTTACTGCCATGGACATACCTTTCATTCATTAGGTGTGTAAAATATATACAGGTGCGGAATTCTGCCACTCCAACCAATGAAAATCTTAAAATTTACAATGTTATATCTCGGACACGGTTTTGTCTTTTAAATTGAAATTTGCACGGTGTTGAAGGGATGTCTTAGAGATGTGAACTATATTATTTAGGTGCTGGAGAAATAATTTGTTGCAGAGATATTCAATGACGTCATTGACATTTTTCCCACAGGATTACATTGCATTTCATGTATGACTTTCAGTGCCATTATCTCGGAAACAAACTGAAATAAAGTCTTTTCACTACAGGTGGCTTAGTTCACCTGAAGGTGATCTTGTGACTGGAAAAAGATTTTAAATCATAGAGTAAGCCTGAAGTGGAATTTTTTTTCGTACGTTGCACGGTTCATGAGATATTGTAAAATTACTGTCACAAGAGTTGAAAGTGTGCCTGTTCAGTGCTTTTCAGTGCCCATAGCTCAGAAACAATGTGAGATATGGGTACAGTCAGTTACTGTGGCATGCTCTACTCACTGTTATAGTTACAATGACACTTGAATTGTTTTCCAACTGTTATGTTTCCCTAAGATATAGACAAATTGCTGTTACAAGCATTCGGTGGCCAGTATGAATGTTGCGTGGCTCTGTAGCTATGTGTAAGTGGCAGCGAAGGTCTAGAGCACCCACACTCCCTCAGATGCATATTGTTATGCAGAAATGGGCAAGTTTGTTGGAGCATGGGGCCCTCTCCCACCAGTACATGCTTTTTAGTGGCCATTATTATAGGGACGAGGTTACCCCACTATATTTAGGGTTACAAAGCCACTTCTATGTTAAACTCTAAATCTTGTGCATTAATAAGTTTAGACCTGTTTAACGGATGTGCATGCAATTTGGTATGCCTGGTGGGGCATGGTAGATCTCTTGATTTGTCAAAGTTTATTTTGGTCAGACTTACATTTTTTGTGCACCGAAACACTGAAAAATCCACTTTTCACCAGTTATTTTTGTGGTTTTTCTGATTTGGCCTGTGGTGCTGTGTGGCCATTGTGTGGTGTGCCTCTCTGCAACTTGTCATGTTGAAAAAGCTTGGGCCACATAATATACCACTTTTTCCATTCAAAAGTTATTAATGTATTAAGTTCCCATTATAAGTCTAGGGGAAAATTTATATGGTTGTTTTATGAATGAAGAATGGGGTTTTGGCCATCTGGTCCCTCTTCATCATTAAAGAATTTGCAGGCTCACAACCAAAGATTCCTTGATCATAAGTGAGGGACTAGTTGGATCGATTTGGAGGAACCAGATAGCTAGATGTTAACAACTTTTAAAATGAAATATCTCAGAAACGGCTTGGTCTTTTAACTTGAACTTTGGTGGGTGTTGACAATATGTATGGTAGATGTGAACTATGGTGTTCAGGTGTTGGAAAATACATCCATTGTGGAGACATGGCTTGGCACAGTTTATGTTTTGTGGACAGCATTTTGCATTGTGGTAGTGGCTTGAAATTTACAGGGTAGCAAGGCTTACTGCCATGGATATACTTTTCATTCGTTAGGTGAGTAAAATGTAAACAGGTGCAGAATTCTACCACTCTGACCAAAGAAAATCTCAAACTTTATAATGTTACATCTCGGTCCCGGTTTGATCTTTTAAATTGAAATTTGCACGGTGTTGAGGGGATGTCATGGAGCTTTGAACTGTTCTATTTAGGTGTTGGGGAAATAATTTGTTGCAGAGATATTCAATGATGTAATTGACATTTTCCCATAGGATTACATTGCAGTCTGTGTCATGACTTTCGTTGCAGTTATCTCAGAAACTAAGTGAGATACAGACTTTTCGCTACAGTTTGCTTTGATCTAGTCACTGGAAAAGATTAGAAATCATAGAGTAAGCCTGGAGTGGAATTATGTTCGTACATTGCACGGTTCATGAGATATTGTAAAATTACTGTCACGATGGTTGAAAGAGTGCCTGTCCAGTGCTTTCAGCGCCCATAGCTCCAAAACAAAGTGAGATATGGCTACAGTCAGTGACTGTGGCATGATCTTCTCACTGTCACAGTTACAATTGCACTTGAATTGTTTCACTAGCTGTTACAGTTCCCAAGATATGGACAAATTACTGTTACAAGCATTCAGTGGCAAATAGGAATGCTGCATGCCTCTGTATCTATGCATAAGATTCAGCGCAGGCCAAGAGGGCCCGCGCTCCCTCAGATGCATATTGTTATGTAGAAATGGGCAAGTTGGTGGGAGCATGGGGCCCTCTACCACCAGTACATACTTTTTAGTGCCTATTGTTATAGGGGTGCGGTTGCACCCCTTTGTTTACGGTTAAACTTGAAGTTTTGCACATTAATAACTTTGGACCTGTTCAATGGATGTGCATGAAATTTGGCATACGTAGTGGGGCATGGCAGCTGTCTTGATCTGCTAAATTCTGTTTCAGTCGGACTTATGATTTTTGAGCATCAAAACACTGAAAAATTCACTTTTTGACTGCTATGTGGGCAGTTTTTCAGATTTTGTCCATGGCGCTGCATAGCCGACATGTGGTGTGCCACTCTGCAAAGTTACAAGGTCAAAGAGGCTAGGCCAAGAAACATGCCGCTTTTTGTTTGGTGAAAAAATAATAATCCATTCAAAAGTTATTAATATTTTAAATTCCCATTTTAAGTCTATGGGAAAATTTATATTGTCATCTGGCGAATGAAGAATGGGGTTTTGGCCATCTGGTCCTTCCTTATAATCAAAGAATTTGCAGGCTCTCAGTCAAGAATTCTTTGATCCTGAGGGAGGAACTAGATGGACTAATTTGGAGGGACCAGATTCCTCAATTTAAATATCTCAGAAACAGTTAGGTCTTATAACTTGAAATTTGGAGGTTTTTGATGGTATGTCCTGTAGATGTGAATTATGGTGCTTACGTGTCAGAAAATACATATGTTGTGGAGATCTGGCTTGGCACAGTTCATGTTTTGAGGACAGTGTTTTGCATTGTGGTAGTGGATTGATATTTATAGGGTAGCTAGTCTTACTGCCATGGAAATACTTTTCATTTGTTAGGTGTGTAAAACATAAACAGGTGTGGAATTCTGCCACTTTGACTGATGAAAATCTCAGACTTTTAAATGTTATATCTCAGACATAGCTTGGTCTTTTAAATTGATATTTGCACAGTGTTGAGGGGATGTCATAGAGATGTGAACTATTCTATGTAGGTGTTGGGGAAATTATTTGTTGCAGAGATACTCAATGACATATTTGACATTTTTTCGACAGGAATGCATTGCAGTCTGTGTCATGACTTTCGGCACCATTATCTCGGAAATGTCGCGAGATACAGACTTTTCACTACAGTTGGCTTAGATTTAGTTACTTGAAAAAGATTAGAAATTGTAGAGTAAGTCTGCAGTGTAATTTTGTTCGTACATTGCACGGTTCATGAGATATTGTAAAATTACTGTCACAAGGGTCGAAAGAGTGCCTGTCCAGTGCTTTCAGTGCCCATAGCTCGGGAAACAAAGTGAGCTATGGCTACAGTCAGAGATTGTGGCATGATCTACTCACTGTCATGGTTACAATGGCACTTAAATTGTTTTTCTAGCTGTTACATTTCCCAAGATATAGACAAACTACTGTTACAAACATTCGGTGGCCAATAGGAAAGCTGTATGGCTCTGTAGTTATGCATAAGTGTCAGCACAGGCCTAGAGGGCCCACACTTCTCAGATGCATATTGTTATGTAGAAATGGACAAGTTGGTTGGAGCACGGGGCTCTCTCCCACCAGTACGTGCTTTTTAGTGGCTACTATTATAGGGGCACAGTCGCTCCCCTATATTTCGGGTTATGAAGCCACTTCTATGTTAAACTCAAAATTTTGCATGTTAATTTCTTTGAACCTGTTCAACAGATGTGCATGAAATTTGGTATACAGGATGGGGCATGAAATATCTCTTGATCTGCCAAGTTTCCTTATAGTCAGACCTACGGTTGTTGTGCACCAAAACATTGAAAAATGCACTTTTCGCCAGGTGTGTTAGCAGTTTTTCAGATTTTGTCCATGGCACTGCATGGTTGATGTGTGGTATGCCACTCTGCAACTCTGGACCTTGAGAAAGCTTGGGCCCAGGAATATGCAGCTTTTTGTTTGCTGAAAAAATAATAATCCATTCAGAAGTTATTAAAGTTTTAATTTCCCATTATAAGTCTATCAGAAAATTTATATGGTTATTTTGCGAACAAAGAATAGGGTTTTGGCCATCTGGTTCCTCCTTATAGTCAAAGAATTTGCAGGCTCATGATCAAGAATTCTTTGATCCCAGGGGAGGGACTAGATGGCCAGATCTGGAGGGACCAAATTGCCCAATTTTATCAACTTTTAAAATTAAGTATCTCGGAAATGGTTTGGTCTTTTAACTTGAAAATTGGAGGTTGTTGATGGTATGTCCTGTAGATGTGAATTTATGTGTCAGAAAATACATTTGTTGTGGAGATATGGGGTGGCACAGTTTACATTTTGAGGACAGCGTTTTGCATTGTGGTAGTGGCTTGAAATTAATAGGGTAGCTAGCCTTACTGCCATGGACATACTTTTCATTCGTTAGGTTTGTAAAATGTATACAGATGCAGAATTCTGCCACTCTGACCAATGAAAATCTCAAACTTTAAAATGTTATATCTCGGACATGGTTTAGTCTTTTAAATTGAAATGTGCACAGTGTTGATGGGATGTCATAGAGATGTGAACTATGCTATTTCAGTGTTGGGGAAATAATTTGTTGCAGATATTCTCAATGACATAATTTACATTTTTTTCCCCCAGGATTTCATTGCAGTCTGTGTCATGACTTTCATTTCCGTTATCTCGGAAAAGAAGTGAGATAGTCGGCTTAGATCTAGCCACTTGAAAAAGATTCAAAATCGTAGAGTAAGCCTGCAGTGGAATTTTGTTTGTACATTGCACGGTTCATGAGATATCGTAAAATTACTGTCACAAGGGACCACATGATGCAAGCTACTGGATAGTCGCTCCTCGGTATAGCTCCAGCCTCCCTTCTCTTTAAAAATGCAATCTGGTGTATTTTCTTGATCTCAGACCTCACTAGTTTGAGTTATTCTGGTTTCCTACAACTTTGTGCCCTTATGGAGCGATTTCGAGAGACAGAATGGACGTCCACATGAAAAAGCAACAGCAGAAACACAGCCCGCCAGTTACTCCAGAGAAAGCCCCCAAAAAATCCCAGGCCTCGAGTGAAGCGGGGAAAGGGGATGCCTCGAATCAAGGTGCGGATCAGGTGCCGCTCACATTGTGTAAATTCATGGAAGAGTTTAAACCATTCCAGAACGAGATTAAAGAAATGGCATCAGAAATTAAGTTGCTCATGAGGAAACTGGAAGAGGTTACCCTTGTTACCTCAGACAACTCAGCCAGGATCTCCTTTTTAGAGAAGCAAGTGGAAAGATTCAAGCCTGGGATGGCAGCTATGCACCATAAATTGTCCCAATCTGAAGCTAAACTTGAAGACCTCGAAGGTCGCAGCTGGAGAAACAATGTAGTGATCCTCGGGCTACCGGAGGGAAAGGAGGGTCAGAATACAATTGCTTTTGCCCAGAAGCTGGTGGAGAAGATTGCTGGCCTTTCTCCATTTGGGGGCAAATATATTATTGAGAGAGCTCACAGATCTTTAAGACTGAAGCCCCCACCTGGAGCAATGTCCTGTCCCATAATTTGCCATTTTTTAAACTTTTCAGAGCGGCAACACTTTCTGTATAAAGTAAAAGAACTCCAGGAAGTTCACTGGGAACAAGTTAAGCTCAAGATAGCGCAAGATATACTGGGTTCAGTCCACTAGAAATGCACTGCATTTTATCCGGTTGTCTCAAAAGTCATTGCTGCTGGACTGAAATTTCATATGGGATACCCAGCCAGGCTACAGGTACAGGTGGCCGGTTCCTGGGCTACTTATGAGGATTCTGAGGCGGCACTTACTGGCTTAAAAGTATCTCTGACAGATCTCTTTAGAGATACAAGAGAGGCCTCTGGACAAGAAGTGTACCGATGTGAGAAGTGTGGGCAATTATTCGAAGGAATCCTTGGGGAGGAGTGCTGTTAAACAAAGTTGGACTTTCATCTAAACCCAATGAAAGGGCAGAAGGGACCTTCCTTTTATTATAGTAATCCATTTGTGGATAGATATTGATGTTTGTTTTGTCTGGGAATGGGGTTCCATTTAATTAAGATGTTTATCATTAGATTTCCGCATTTGGGGAGAGCAATTCCAACACCAGTACTATTCAATCCCCCTTCCCCCTGAGGGAGAATGATAAGATTGGACCTGGTAAAGGTTTATGGCTACATTGTACAGGGTATAAACACCCATAATTTGGGGGAATTTAATTATAGGAGCAGTGATGTTTCTTCCCTAGTAAAGTATTAGTGTACATTTCTGCATTGGTTACGCAGGAGGGAACTTATGCTCCATGTAATAAGGGTTAGCAGTTTTAAGGACCGGAGATAGCGGGGGTTTCCTGGTGCAAGGGCATGACAATTAGAAGGGGAGCAATGGAGTCTGTCTCTATGAGGTCAGAAAGCTTACTGAGATAACGGCCCGCATGACAAATTGTTTGCATCGTTGTGGTTGGTTTTTTGATTTCCCACCAGGCGGTGCCTCCTCTTAACAAGCAAGGCACTTGTGTTAGCAAGCTTTTGATGTTCCTAGCGGAGACACCTTGCTAACACAGGATCACTTCAATGCCTTTCATTGGGGGATAGGCGACGACAGAATGGGTCGTTACTGCAATAATGTATATTCTTCTCCTTTCTTTGCAATTTAAAAATTAAAAAATAGGGGACCGATTTAAGCCTAATAAGGGTTTGGAGATGGCTTTTCAGGGGGCTGGGGAAGGAGTAGAAAACAGAGTGTTGCTGAACGTTGTTAGCAATAATAAGGGAGTTAGGGAGGGCGGGTTTTCGGATAATGTTCTGGGTTTGTTGAAGTTTTGGTCTGTTTGTGGGTTACTTGGGTGGGAGGGGAGGTATAGTTGGGTTAGTAAGGGGAGGGTTGGGGGTGGGAGTTTGGCACAGCAGTTTCAGGGGAACAGAATTACCTGGTTTATGGTTGCAGTATATGTCTTATGTTTTATTTGGATTCACACTTGACGTTATAGATGGCTCAGAATATTAATTTTGCTACGTGGAATGTGAAGGGGATTAGGAAAAAACTTAAACAATATCAGGTACTCAAGCACCTGAGCTTGTTGCAAGCCCAGATATTGTTTTTACAAGAATCTCACTTAGTAGATTCCAAAGTATTGCAACTTCGGGGGCAACAGATTGGTCAGGTTTTCTATGCCACAGGGGCGACCAACAGTTGTGGGGTCATGATATTGATTAATAAAGACATTCCATTTGTTCATTCTTAGGTTTTTAAGGATGCAGATGGCAGGTGTGTCTCAGTTCAGGGTACCATTTGGGCCATGCCATTCGTCTTAGGCAGCATTTATGGACCAAACACAGACAATTCCACTTTTTTTATGAAACTGATCTCCATGATTCTTCCCATACTCCCTACTCCTATTATCTTAGGGGTGACTTTAATTTAGTTTCTGGCCCTAATACTGACAGATCGAGCACTGGGTCAAGGGGACTGTCCCCTGGGCATAGGGCCTGTAAGGAAATGATGGACCAATGTGGGTTGTGTGATGCCTGGTGAGTTATACATCCGAACATCAGGGAATGTACTTACAGTTCACCAGCACATGGCACGCAGTGTCACACTGACTATCTCTTAGTTTCTCATGTGCTCTTGCCAGGTGTATTGTCTGCCTTGGTCCAGCCAGGACCAATATCGGGCCATTTTCTAGTGTTGGGTAATCTGGCTTTCCTTAACATTCCCAAGGGAGAGACCAGATGGAAATTAAATGAACAATTATTAAAAATTAAATGAACAATAATTAAAAGATGAAATGGAGACCATACCTATGTAAGGACATAGACAGGGTAGAGAAGGTTCAGAGGAGGGCAACAAAGATGGTGCATGGATTGCATCACAAGTCCTATGAAGACGGGTTGAAGGAACTGAACATGTACTCCCTGGAGGAGAGGAGGGAGAGAGGGGATATGATAGAGACATACAAGTATCTTACAGGAAGGAACAGGGTGCAGTAATACACTATTTTTAAGTGAAATAGATGTTCCAGAACTAGAGGGCATGGGATGAAGTTGGAGGGAGGACAATTCAGAGGAAACATGAGGAAGAATTTCTTCACAAAACGGGTGGTGGACAAGTGGAACACCCTGCCAGAGGAAATGGTGGGGGATGAAACAATCATGGGATTTAAGAATGCATGAGATAGACATAAAGGAATTCTGGAGCTCAGGGGTAAGGGGCAACAGACTTCTAGGAAAACATGAACTGAACATACAAGCTCAAAAGGGCAGACTGGGTGGGCGATAGGCCCTTATCTGCCAACACTGTCTATTTATCTATGTATCGGGGATTGATGAAACAGATAGATTTCTTTTTTTCCACCAACCCAATAGACAGTTCAAAGCCGGATATTTTGTGGGGAGCCTTTAAGACCTATATAAGGGGCATTCTCATTCGTCTAGCTACAAAGAGGAAGAGGGCACAGGAAATGGAGTTATTGTTTTTATTGTCCTAGATAGATACGGCATTTAGAAACTATACAGCCAGTTAAAATTTCTCAACAGGAATCACAGAAATTAGTAGTATATAAGGATAGATATTTGGGAATGTTAAGAGAGAAGGCAGAACTGTCTATTATTTGTACTAAGGCCAGTTTTATAGATCAAGGAGAAAAAGCAGGGCGCCTACTGGCTTTACGTTTAAAGCAACAAGAATCAGCAAGATTTATACCCCCAATAAGGTCACAGTCAGATGGGACACTGAGCGTATCCCCCTCAGAGATAGTCCAGGAATTTGCTACATTTTATGAGCAATTATATAGGGATATGGACAGCCCTCCACAATAGAAAAGCTAGAGGAGTATCTCAGGGAAGCACATCTCCCTTTACTATCTAACCCCCAAAAGAAATTTATGTCTTCCCCTCTATCACAGGAAGAAATAGTGGCCGTAATAAAGGATTTGCCTTCGGATAAAGTCCCGGGACTGGATGGGTTTTCAGCTTTATTTTATAAAGTTTTCAGAGATCAATTACTACCTGTGTTGCATCATCTCTATCTACATATTCTTTCTGGAGAGACAGCAGACACACATTTGTTTGAAGCTCTGATAGTTCTGTTACCTAAACTGGATAAGGACCCATAGTTGGTTCAGAGCTACAGGACAATATCTTTGCTGAATCAAGATGTCAAAATTCTTTCAAAGATATTGGCAGATAGATTAACCCTTGTCCTTCCAGACCTGGTTGGAATGTCTCAAGTGGGATTTATGAGGGAACGTTCATCCTCGGATCACCTGCGTACCCTCTTGCATGCCTTCTTGGAGTCCAGGGATGGTACCTTTCCTGCGGGGCTGGTCTCCCTGGATGCTGAGAAGGCATTTGATCAGGTTAATTGGAATTTTTTATTTCAAGCCCTCAAGGCATTCAGATTCCCTTCCATGTTCATAGTTTGGATCAGGGCAATATACCAGTCTCCTTCAGTGAGGATTTCAGGGAATGGGACCTTCTCCAAGTCTTTCATGTTGTGGTCAGGTACGAGGCAGGGATGCCCCCTCTCTCCATTACTTTTTTTAATCTTTATCTGGAACCCCTTATTCAACATATTCTCAACAATAAAGGAATAAAAGGTATTCCCATTAGGAATGAGGTAGTGAAAATAACAGCGTACACTGACGATCTTTTACATTTGGCTAATCCGGTAATATCTATCATGAACATGCTAAGAGAGGTTAACAGTTTTAGTAGTTTTTTGAATTATAAGTTAAATCCCAATAAGACATCCTTTTTCCCTCTTAACCATATGGTTTTCAAGACTGATATTATCTCTCTGGGATTATGCTGGTCACCCAGGGCTATGAAGCATTTAGGTATAAAGTTAATGCGTAATACTTCCTCATGGTTTAAAGAAAATCTGGAGCCTCTTTCGCAGGAGATCACTCAAGACCTAGAGATGGGACAAGCTTCCGTCATCTTTATGGGGTTGTATTAATATAATTAAGATGAATGTATTCCCTCATTTATTTTATACCCTGTTACATCTAAACTCATTTGTCCCTTTAGCTTGGTTTCAGAAAATGCATAAACATTTTACCAAGTTTATATGGTCTAACAAGATCTCTAGGTTGGCATACCACAAGATAACTGCACCCAAAAATGAGGGGGACTGCAGATTCCTTATTTTCCTATTTATTACTGGGCTAGCCATCTGGCTAAGTACCTGAGACGGATAAGGCCGGGCCCGTATAACATGAGACTGGATTGGCTCAGGATTGAATTAGACTTCATCCAATCCATGAACATGGACCCCTCAATCATGCTTTATCTAAAAAATTCTCATTTACAGAATGTTAATAAATGTCCAACTATCATGGCCTCAATAAGAGTACATTCACAACTGCACTCTTTTCTGAGATATAATCAAAGTAAAGATCTTGCTCAATCTATCTGAAATTCCCCGGTTTTTACCATAAATAAGCAGAAAATTTCCTGTTTATGGTTGCCTCATTTAGGAGAGAGAATAGTCTCCTCATTTTTGAATGAGACTGGGGCTTGGCTTTCATTTCCTGAGTTTATCAATAATTTCAATATTCTGGCGTCTCAGGTCTTTAAGGTGATCCAACTGAGGCAATTGTTAACCACGGTCTTCGGTACCATTCCACGCCGCCCAGCGGCCTTTGCATTGGTATCTGAACTCTCCTCTCTTCTTCTCTCCTCAAGTGTGATCTCTAAGATATATCAAGTGCTGTACCGATGGCGGTTTGGATGTGGTAATGGCCCCACTAACTTTTGGGTTTCATATTTTCCCCAATATACTTTTAATTGGATGGCTGTCTGGATGTATTGTCATAAATATGTATCCCAAGATAGATTACGTCTTATGCAATTTCACATCCTACATAATTTGTATTATACTCCAATCAAACTGGCAAAATGGGGCCTTCTCAATACTGATAGATGCAATAGGTGTTTCCAGGATACAGGATCACTCCTTCATTTATTTTAGTCATGTCCCCAGATAGCTTCATTATGGGAGCTTATAAAATCCAACCTGGATCCTTCATTAGGTTTACAGGATTATTTTACACCTGACATTTGCCTGCCCGGAGATTTGTCTTCCATCAATGTCAGAATCTGGAGATTTCATATATCCATGGTTGCACTTTTGGTAAAAAAAGTTATTCTTAGGCATTGGAAAGAAGGGACCTGCCCAACATACCAGGAGTGGATCCATGAGATCCTAGCAAATCTGTGTACAGAGAAGGCTATTGCTATCCTCCAAAACAGGTTACACAGGTATAAGGTTATTTGGGACCCCCTTCACACTCTAATTATGATGGCTGCTGAATAATGTGTGGTTGAGGTTATTAACTTATTTACCTTTGGTTAATGTAGTTAGATTGTGATAACAGTATAAGAACGGACTGCTTTGCTGGGGGGGGGAGGGACGGTTTGGGGGAAGTACGGTTTTGTTTTATAAATCTCATGTTTAAATGATCATTACTGCCTCCTGTATTGTGGAAAATGTGGTGAATAAACTTTGAATTGAAAGGAAAATTACTGTCATAAGGGTTGAAAGAGTGCCTGTCCAGTGCTTTCAGTGCCCATAGCTCAGGAACAATGTGAGATATGGTTACAGTCAACGACTGTGGCATGATCTACTCACTATCCGGTTACAATGGCACATTTCCTAAGACAAATGGACAAATTACTGTTAGAAGTATTCAGTGGCCAGTAGAAATGCTTGTAAAAACATCAATAACTCCTCTGTCACTATGCCAGGCTATACTACGGCCCTCCAGGATATAGCCTCGAAAGGCGGCAGAATTCCCATCTACGTAAACTTGGACTTGCACTATTCGGTGGTCCTGACCAAGTCCAAACCAAAAGTCCTTGAAGTAATACTAATTCAGCTTGTCATTCCCTTCTCACTACCAATCTACATTGCTGGGATATACTGCTGACCTAGTACACCAGCTTCTGCTGTCACCGACCTCCTCAAGCAAGGTTCCTGCCTAACCACAACAGGGGAACTCTACATTATGGGCCATCTTAACCACAATTGGCTAGCTCCTGCCCTCAACAAAGCCAGGACTGAAATTTCCACCCTAAACCTCTCACAAATCATTACTGAGCCCACCTTACTTAACCTAAAATCTGGTAACCACTCGCTCATTGACTGGGTCCTTTCCACATCCCCCCACAGGGTCAAACAAGCTGGTATTCTTCCTGACTCCCTCAGAGACCACCACCTAACCTTCTTAGTGCATAAAATCCACAGCCCAAAATCCCCCATCAAATTTGTAGTCCAAAGCTCCTATAAATCCCTCAGTTGAGCCCCTGTATTAGATGACCTTACGCTAGCAAAATGGGCCCCTGCCCCTTCTATGATCTCCATTGATGATGCCTTCCTACACTTTGAAAACACATTCCTCAGCTTCTGGAACACACACACACCCCACTGTGTCGTACAAGAGTATGAGGAACTCACCTACCTTGGATCACCCATGAACTGACTGCATGTCAAATCACATGGGATAAAGCCTGGAAAATGCATACATCCTCACGCCTCCCACAACACATCTCCACATACCGAATGCTTCATAATAAGTGCACCAGAGCAACTCGTCTTGCACAAGCAGAGTACTTCAGAAGCTCCAACCAGTCAAACCTAAATAAAGCCTCAGAATTCTGGAAGGTCATTCACTCCCTTTTCACCCCACTGGCTGCCAATCCCACTCCAATGTTAAATATTAATAACTCTCTCCTATCAGAGCCCACACTAGTCACCACTGAGTTCAATGAGTACTTCTCCACTTGTGCTGCCACTCTTCTGTCTTCCCTGCCCAACACTACACCTCTCACACCGCCTACAGACATAAAGACCCAGACTAGGCCTTGCTCCTTTTCCTTCAAAGACATCTCTGCAACTGAGGCCCTAGATGCATTACTTTCTCTCAACCCATCAAAAGGCAAATCCCCAGATGGATTACACCCTAAACTTCTATATCTCTCCATCCCCGCTATAGCAACTCCGCTTGCCAAACTCTTAAACCAATCCTTTGCTGTTGCTGCCATCCCTCATGCAAGGAAGCATGCCATTGTCATCCCTCTGCCAAAAGGAGATGCCCCTATCTCCCCCTCTAACTACCACCCTATCTCCCTCCTCCTAGCCCTAGCAAAACTACAACAGGACCTTGCTCACCCAACTTACCGACTTCCACTCTGACTCCAAATTCTTCACACCATTGCAGTCAGGCTTCAGGATGGGACACTCCAACAACTCCTCCCTGATAAGGCTTACAGACACTATCCTGACAGACATGGACAGTGGACTGGTCACTTCAGCCATTTTTGTTGACCTTGCAAAAGCCTTCAACACCGTTTCTCACCCCATATTGGTCTTGAGTCTCGCTGAATCAGGCCTCTCTGTTGCAGCCTCAAACTGGTTCTGATCATAGCTCTCTGATAGAACTCAGTCCGTTAGAGTCTCAAATGTGATCTCCACCCCCCCCCAACTACCGGTGTCCCACTGGGGTCAGTTCTTGGTCCCATTCTGTTCTCTATATTCTTAAATAACCTGCCACTCATCTGCTCTACTTACTCAATCCACATGCATGCAGATGATACTGTACTCTACTACTTGGGTTCCGCCCCCTGATGTGGTACAATCAAACATCCAAGCTGACTTCAACAAGGCACAGCAATGGTTTATCTCACACCAGCTCTCCCAAAATGCAAAAACACTTGTCACTATGACCTTTAGCACACGACAACGTCTGGCCAGACTCCCTTCCCTTCCCTAGTTCGCCACTCTGGACGGCCAAAAACTTGAAGATGTCTCCTCGTTCCGTTACTTGGGGGTCTGGCTCGAAAGCCATCTCTCCTTCTCTGACGACATCGATGCTATCTCAAAAAGCTATGACCCATGCTCAGTTTACTAAATAGGAACCACAGCAGCCTCCCTCCCCAAGTCCGACATGAACTGATCCTGAAGATGATACTGCCCTCCATTGACAACTGCAACCTTGTATACAGTGCAGCCCCTAAGTCCACCCTATCCAAACTGTACACACTTTATAATGCCTTCTGCCACTTTGCTCTCAATGCCTTTCCCCATACCCACCACTGTGACCTCTATTGACCCTTGGCACTACCGTCCCTTGAAAACCACCGCATCTATCACTCTGCTAAATTTGTTGCCAATCTTTGGCTTGGGTCCGTCCCCTCCTACCTTGTCACCATGCTCACAGATGCCCCACCCCCTCCCATCATCTTAGATCCAATGACTCCTGCCAACTTTAAGTCCCTAAGTGGAAGACCTCTGCCAGTCAAGCTGCCTCCTCATACTGGCTACCCAAGCTCTAGAATGCCCTCCCACCAAAAATTCAGCACTCCTCCTCTTCCTACTCTCTGTCTACTGCCCTAGCAAACTTTCCTACTATGAATTACTCCTGTCACAGAGCCTGCCATGCCCCATTATCCCCTGCCCAATGCCTGACCAGCGGGCTTAGCTTTGCTACAGAAGCTGGCATATAACCCAAACCTTGCACTTATGTCCTGGGCCTATTTTGCCCTATGTACAGTGTGTAACAGTATAACTGTGATATACATCCTCTGTTGTTTACAGCTGTTACTACTGTGCTAATTTACCTTGTCTGCTGCTTCTTGTCACAAAAAATTATTTGATAATTTAATATCCTAAGCATTCAATGTGCGCTACTTGTATATTCATGCAATCGTGTATCCTTATGCTGCTTTTTATTTGCTTCTGTTAACTGTTCACTTGATAACCTGCATGTTATCATATCCCTGTGTACCCTCCCCAGGTCACACCGGGAGATGAGCATCTCGTTGTTCAGTGTGCCTTTCCTGGTGAAACGATTGCAATAAATAAATAAAACAAACATAAATGAGGCTGCTTTTTGCTCAGGAGGCTTCATTCTGCCCCATCTGAATAACAATAATAGTGTGTAAAATATCCCTGGTAGTCTAGTGGCCCCCCAGCCCATCATTATAAATAATCTTATAATGTCTTATGTCCTGGTAGTCTAGTGCCCCCACTCCAAATTTTATTTTTTTTAATCCCTGGTAGTTTAGTGGTCCCCCTGACTTGTATAAAAAAATATGACTATTAATATCCCTGGTAGTCTAGTGCCTTCCATCTGTATAGATTATATGCACTTCGATTTTACATATCTAACATAGAAACATAGAAACATAGAATTTGATGGCAGATAAGGACCACTTGCACCACCCAGTCTGCCCATTTCCCTATCTAATGGATAAGCTGCAGATCCTAGTTAACCAGCAGCCTACTTCTTCCTACCCCCACCCCCTAGAATTGCCTTTTGATTGTCCCATGCATTCTTGAATTCCACCACTGTTTTTGACTCCACAACCTCCTCCAGAAGGCCGTTCCATGCATCCACAACCCTCTCTGTGAAAAAATTCTTCCTTAAATTACCTCTCAGCCACCCCCCCTCTATCTTCAAATTGTGCCCCCTTGTTCTTGCACACCTTTTTTTTTTGAAAGATGCTACCCTCTTGGTCTTTGTTGATTCCTTTGAGGTACTTGAAAGTTTCTATCATGCCCCCCCGTCTCCCTCCTTTCCTCGAGGCTATACATATTAAGCTCCTTAAGTATCTCTTCATATGTCTTCTGGTGCTGACCCTGCACCATTTTAGTTGCCCTCCTCTGGACAGCTTCCATCCTGTCTATATCTTTGTGGAGATTGGTTCTCCAGAACTGCATGCAATACTCCATCTGTGATAGTCTAGTACCCCCCATTATAATACAATACATAATTATTTCATATTTCCTGGTAGTCTAGTGGCCCCTCCACCCAGCCATGCCAGCCCACCCAGCACCCCCCTTCCCCAGCTGGTGACTGGCACAGCCCACCTCTCACCTCCATAGCCAGCGGCCAACTTTCTGCATTATGAGTGGTACTGCAAAGACACACTCTGAAAATATTTCTGAGTGCATCTTTGCATTAGTGCTCATATCACAGACAGTCGGCAGCTGGCTGTGGAGGTGAGAGGTGGGCTGTGCAGTCGCTGGCTGGAGAAGGGTGGGGTGCTGGGTGGGCTAGCATGGTGGGGTGGGGGTGTATTGTATTATAATGGAGGGGGGCCACTAGACTACCAGGGATATGTAGAATCAGAGTTCATATTGTTTATACAGGTGGGGAGCCACTAGACTACCAGGGATATTAACAGTCATAATTTTTTCATACAAGTCGGGGGGCCACTAGACTACCAGGGATTAATAAAATACACATTGGAAGGGACACTAGACTATGAGGACATGAGACATTATAAGATTATTTATAATGATGGGGGGTCCACTAGACTAACAGGGCTATTTTATACACTATTATTGTTATTCAGATGGGGCAGAATGAAGCCCTCTGATCAAAACCCAGCCTCATTTATGATTGTAGGGCACCCCAGGGCTGAGAAAACTAATTTTAAAATCTAGCCATCTTGCCCCTCACTCACGATACACGATCAAAAAATCTCACAATCAAAGAATTTGCAGGCTTGCGATCAAAGAAATTACATGTTCACTACCAAAGAATACAAAATGGTGAAATCCAATCCAGCCAATGCCATGCCTTGATAGAACGAATCCCCCTGATCAAAACACACCCTCATTTGTGTCCCTAGCCCACCCCAAGCCGATATATTTGTAAAAATAGGTTGAGATGCAAGATTGTGATCAAAGAATTTGCAGGCTTGTGATCAAAGATCATTAGCGAGTGGCGAACAAAGATTTTTAAAGTTAATAACTCTATTTTTAGACCAATTTGGATGGAAACAAAGGCAGGCTTGATAGATTTGGGCCCCTTGGGTAAAACCCATCCAAAATTTACTTTAGAAGTGACCCTTGAGCCGAGATAATTTTGCGATCGGAAATTAAAAAACAAAATGGCAGATCAAAGAATTTTTTAAAAATCCTCGGGGACAAAGAGTCTTGATCCATGAGGCTGCAAATTCTTGGATCATCAGGCGGGACCAGATGGCCAGAACCCCATTCTTTGTTCGCTAGGAATACATATAAATTTTCCCATTGTCTTATAATGGGCACTTAAAAGTGGTATAACTTTTGAATGCCTTAATATTTTTTCACCGAATGAAAAGTGGCATGTTTGGCCACCAAAGTTCTTTTAAATGGGCCATCTTGTAGAGTGGCATGCTGAACAATGGCCATGCAGGACCACATCCAGAATCCCAAAAGGTACCTCCAAAAATGGATAATTTTGCATTTTTCAACACTTTCGTACACAAAGACTGTTTGTCTGACTGAAACACAATTTAGCAAATCAAGAGACCTACCAAGCCCCATTGTTCATACCAAATTTCAGGCAAATCCATTGAACAGGTCGAGAGTTATTAATGCCCAAACTTTTGACTTTTTTATGTAACTGATCACTAAACCCTAACTATAGTGGTGTGACTGCGCCACTATAATATATATATATATATATATATATAATATATATATAGAGAGAGAGAGAGAGAGAGATTTTCATGGCAAAAAAACTCCATTTAATGCATCAGTTAGGGTTGTTCCACGCGACAAAAGTGAGGAAATTCAGTGTTAGGATTGAAAGCCCTCTACACCCCCCAGCCCGACCCACCAACCGGCACTGAGTGTGCATTGGGGTCATCAGCCCTAACTCTCTAGTGACCTCCCGAGCTGTATAAAATAATTATTACTGTTCCTATCCCTGGTAGTCCAGTGGTCCCATGATCTGTATGAAATAATATTCATTGTGCACAGCCCTGGTAGTCTAGCGCCACCCCATCATAATATAATAAATAATGATTTTCTATTTCCTGGTAGTCTAGTGGCAACCAACCCGCCCACTCAGCCATGCCAGCCCACCAAGCACTCTCCCACCCTTCCCCAGCAGGCGGTTGGCACAGTCCACCTCTCACCTCCACGGCCAGCCGCCGACTGTGTGCATTATGATTGCTAATACAAAGAGGCACTCAGAAATATTTTCAAAGCACCTCTTTTCATTAGCACTCAGGGGGGGCACTAGACTACAAGGGAGCTGAACAGTAATAATTATTTTATACAGCTCGGGGGCCACTAGACTACCAGAGTTGTAAAAAAATACACATGGGGGCCACTAGACTACCAGGACATTACACATGATTAAATATTTTATTATGATGGGGGGGCCACTAAACTACCTGGGATATTTAATACATTATTTTTGTTATTCAGATGGGGCAGAACAAAGTCCCCTGAGCAAAACCCAGCCTCATTTAACGTTGTAGATCACCCCTGGGCTGACAAAAAACATTTTAAAATCTGGCCATCTCATTCCTCACTCTTTGTTCATGAGCGAACAATTTCTTTGATTATGATCCTGCAAATTCTTTGATCGCAAGATTCTTTGATCGTGATCGTGCATCGCGAGTGAGGGACAAGATGGACAGATAACAAAAATCAATTTTCTCAGCTCAGTGGTGTCCTAGAAAGACATATGAGGGTGGGTTTTACTCAGGGGGCTTCGTTCTGATGAACCATGGTGGTGGTTTACCACAATTCTATGAATATTTTAAATTACAAAAGGTATTATTCTTTGGCCAAAACCCTGCAAATTCTTTGATCGTGAGCCTTCAAATTCTTTGATCACGAGATTTTTTAATCACGATCATGCATTGTGAGGGTAGGACAAGATGGCCTTATTAAAAAATCAATTTTCTCAGTCCAAGGGGTGCCCTAGGAAATCAAATGAGGGTGGGTTTTGCTCAGGGGGCTTCGTTCTGTTGAACCATGGCAGTGGTTTACCACAATTACTTCAATTTTTTGATTTAAAGCATTTTTTATTCTTTGTTCATGAGGCTGCAAATTCTTTGATCATGAGCCTGCAAATTCTTTGATCATGAGATTCTTTGATTATCATCTTTTGATAGCGAGGAGGGGACAAGATGGCCACATTTTTTATAATGGACTAGATAGGGAAATTTTACCAATCTTTAACATTGAATATCTAGGAAACGGTTTGGTAATTTTATTTGAAATTTGGGGGGTTTTTATGGCATGTCCAGCAGATGTGAATTATGGTGTTTACATGTTGGAGAATTTTTTTTTTTTGCAGAGATATTGTGTGACACACTTTAAGTGTTGTGGACAGTGTTTTGGATTCTGCTGGTAGCTTGAAATTGATAGGATGCCTAGCCTTAGTGTCATGGATGTAGTTTTTAGTTGCTCTGTTTGTTAAATGTCAACAGGGGTGGAACTGTGCTACTCTGATGAATGAAAATTTCAAATTTTGACATGTTATATCTCGGACATGGTTTGGTCATTTTACTTGAAATTTGGAGGGTGTTGACGGCATGTCCTGTAGATGTCAATAGTGGTGTTTATATGTCAGACAATATATTTTTTGTGGCGATATTATGTGGTGCAGTTTACATTTTGTGTACAGTGTTTTCTATTGCTCTACTAGATTAACATTTGGTGGCTGGCCTTGCTGTTGTCATTGGGTATATAATGTGGCCTGACACGTAAGCTCCCACCAACTTGTGCAACTTTCTACTTTTCTGTTCTTTCTTAAAAAGTAAGGAAATTCTATGCCAAAAACTTTATTAATGCATCAGTTAGGGTTCTTCTACAGCAACAAAAGTGATAAAATTTGCCATTAGAGTTCCCACCCCGTTGAACCCAACCCCACCCACACCAACAGGCACCACAGTGTGCGTTGGAATCATCAGACCTCACTCTTACCCCATTCTTCTACACTGCATCACTTCAGCTTGCTTACACAAAGGATAGGGTGAGAGTTAAGGTCGATTACCCCAACACACACCCCGATGCCTGTTGGTGGGGTTGGGGTGGGGGTGCGGTTCCATAGGTGGGAACCCTAATGGTGAATTTCCTCACTTTTGTCACTGTAGAAGAACCCTAACTGATATATTATGACATTTTTTTGCATAGAATATATATATATATATATATATATATATGATATATATATATATATATATATATATATATATGATTAAGATATATATATATATATATATATATATATATATATATATATATATATATATATATATTCTATGGCCCAGATATTCAAACTGTGCCAGGCTGTGGAGCAAGCTTGGGTGCAGCTCAACTTGGCTGCACATGTGTGTGGACTGGGTGATATTCAACATAGCTGCGCCATGGCTCAGCAGCTTTAAATATTGCACCCTGGCCACCCCCAGTGTGCATGGCACAGTGGCACTGCACCAGCGCAAGTGGCCAGAGAACAGCATGGAGAAGTACTAGCACAAGTTCCATTGTGCCATGCACAGCAACTGCAATATTCAAAACTTGACATGCACATGGGGCCATAATGTATGCAAGGTGCACATGGGGCCATTTGCATGTCATTATGGCTCAATTTGCATGCAGGTGCACTGATCCCATTGACTTGCCCCTGGCACCCTGCCAGGCAGTAGCCATTGGGGACCGACCCACCCTGCAGCCCAATCGCAGGCATCTGTATAAAAAAAGAAATAGTCCCAACATCCCTGGTGGTCCAGTGGACCGCTATCTGCCCGATCGCGGGAATTTGTAACAAAAAGACTTCCAATATCCCTGGTGGTCCAGTGGACCACTTTCTACCCAATTGCGGGCATTTATAAAAACAAAATACTTCCAATATCCCTGGTGGTTCAGTGGACCACTATCAGCCCGATTGCAGGCATTTGTAAAAGTAAAAATAATTCCAATATCCCTGGTGGTCTAGTGGTGCCCCTGCCACCTGCCCACTGAGCCCCACCACCCCACTCCCCCCAATCAGCCGGTGGGTGGCAGCACCCCACCCGCCTGCCGCCCACCGACTGACACCTCGGTAGGGCTGTACACCCATTGGTCTACAGTGTAGGCCAATGGGCATGCAGCCCATACCATACTACACATTCCAGATATGTGAATGGGATCATTCACATATCTGGAATGTGTAGTACAGCATGGGCAGCACGCCCATTGGCCCATGCTGTGGACCAATGAGCGTACTGCCTTACCAAGGTGTCAGTTGGTGGGCAGCAGGGCAGCAGGCGGGTGGGGTGCTGCCACCCACCGGCTGACCGGGGTGGAGTGGGTCAGTGGGGCTTAGTGGGCGGGTGGCGGGGGTACCACTAGACCACCAGGGATATTGGAATTATTTTTACTTTTACAAATGCCTGTGATCGAGCAGATAGCATTCCACTGGACCACCAGGGATATTGGAAGTCTTTTGTTTTTACAAATGCTCGCGATTGGGCAGAAAGTGGTCAATTGGACCACCAGGGATATTAAAGTCTTCTTTGCAAAATGTCCATGATCGGGCACAAAGCGGTCCACTGGACCACCAGGGATATTGGAAGTCTTCTTTTACAAATGCCTGTGATCAGGCAGAAAGCAGTCCACTGGACCACCATGGATATTGGAAGTCTTCTTTTACAAATACCCGCGATCGGGCAGATAGCGGTCCCCTGGACACCCAGGGATATAGGACATTAATCTTTTTTGTTTATACAAATGGCCACGATCTGGCATGGGGGGGTGCTGCCAGGTGCAGCTAGAACTCAGGTGGCCACAGCTCACCTGTGGGTGGTCATCAGATGTTCCCTTTTTTTGGCGTAACTTTATGCTGGCACAGGTAGGGGTTGCGCATGCATGGCTCTGCACATCCTGGGCTGAATATTGGGCTGTGCAGGTTATGCATAGGCATGCCCCCCTACCTGTGCCTGCATACATTACTGATGCACTCCAGTGCATCGGAATTTGTGCCATGCACTTTTTCCTTTTGAATATCACGCCGGGGCACATCAGTGGATTGCGCATGGTGAAACACTGTTGTGCCATGTGCAACCCTTTTGAATATCTGGGCCTAAATAGTCTATACAAAAAAAATTGATATGCATAAGTTAGGGATCAGATCAAACTGACAAAAGAAGGGAAATGTACTGTTAGGGATTCCAACCCTAACCCCCCACCCCCACTCTTCAAGCAGCAAAGAGGAAAAAAAAATATGGTTTTTCCTGTCAAATCAGGCCTGGGGTCTTCCTTGTGGTTATCAGCCTAACATTTCATCCATTCCATCAGCAAATAAGCTGAGATGTGCAGACTTTATGAGAATAGGGTGGGCATTAGGGCTCACAACCCAAACAAAGACCACAGGCCTAATTTGCAAAGACTAAGGTCAAGCAAAACTGTTATGTTTTTTCCTTTTCCTGCATGCAGTGCGGGAGTGGGGTGACAGGGTTGGAAACCCTAACAACACATTGCCCTATTTTGTCTGTTTAATCTGAAACCTATCTGGCTATTAACAAAGTCTTTGCAAAGAATGTCCTTACATTATGCGATAGTATAATCATATCCTAGAACACGTCCATTTGTGTAGGGAATCACAGGGCCTGCTAGGCCCAGTGCTTCCATTGATCCGTAGATGCACACATTCATCTAGCTATGGAAAGCATGGCTATAGAGGTCCTGTGCTTTCATATCTCCAAAAAAAGCAATTGATGTGTTTAGTTGTAATAGTTTTTTTTGGGGGGGAGGGGCTCACTTCAAAGTGAAAAAATATATTAAGTGTGCCTCTTAACTCCCAGTGCTTGATTGTACTGTAAATGGGCAAAAATGTCTTTCTCAGTTTTTTTATCCATAAGTCAGCACATTTTTGTAGGCTTCCTCTGTAATTTGGTATGGTTGTATTTGAAGACAATATACACCGTTGTGCTACTTTTGATGATGATTGGACATTCACTGTGTATTTGGCACCATGGTGAACATTATAAGTAATTTTGGGGTGACTGCTGATCCCATGAATGTTTAGGGGGTAATTATGTGTTAGTGTTCTAGTACTTATTTACATTTTTGTTTAAATACTATATATATACCTAGCCAGTTAACTCCAATTATTGATGGACTTATGGCTTGTCAAAGATGCAATGTTATCCAATGGGAATTTAGATATTTATATATATATATGTGTGTGTGTGTGTGTGTGTGTGTGTGTGTGTGTGTGTGTGTATAGATACATAAGTATATATGTATAGATATATAAATATATATATATATATATGTATAGATATATAAATATATATATATTTATGTATACATATATATATATATATATATATATATATATTTTATGGTGGCACAGCAGTGCCATCATAGTAAGGGTTGAGTACCCCATTTAAGATTAAATGGTGAAATTCTGCACCTTAATAACTTTTCCACCATTCAGTAAATTTGCCTGAAATTTGGCAGGCAAGGAGCATTAGCATACATCTTGGGATCTGCCAAGTTTTCGGACCGGTCAGAAATACGGTTGTAGAGTTACTAAGAGACAGCTCATAGTGCATTTATGCTTTTTTGCACATTCTTTGCTCACACCTACAGGTTGCATGGTTTGTGAGACTGATTGGAAAACTTCAGGGAACGTATGGCCAGGGTCCCCGAGGTGCCTTTTAAAGATTTTGTGAAAAAGTATTGAACAGTGCAAAATTTATTCAAAAAACAAGTTTCCCATAACAGTCAAGTGGGAAAAGTTAACAAAAAGTTCAACAGTGTCACAAATGCAGTTTTTAGTGTCACAAATTATCCCTGTAATGTTTCGAGTCAGCCATTTTTTTTCAGTTACTGATCACAGAAATGCTTGGCTTTTAAAATTGGGAACCTCTAGGGACACAATTCTTTTTGTGTTTACCTAGTCAAGCCCTGAGGATGCTAGGCATGTCTTTATTTTGGGGCTAAACACCCCAGAAATATGTTTTTGAATTTTTTGGGAAAAGTAGTGTTGCAAAGTAGTGTCGAACCTGTGACACTTTCGTGATTTTCTTTTGCAAATGTGTCATATTTTACAACACTACTATTTAACATGATGGGTAAAATAACAGGAATTCTTTGCCACCCTGCAGCAAACACTGGTTTGATCTTTTGGACTGAAATTTGGAAGGCAGAAAGCCAACGTCCCACAAATGTACCTTTTGGTGGTTTGGTGAAAAAATATTGCAACGATTGAAAGTTACGGTGCTCCGAAGTTGACTCTTTTTCCCATAGACTAACATCGCGGAGTCCACTGCGCAATTCACGGCTCGTATCTCAGAAACAATTCGAGATACAGACTTTTCATCAGAAAAATGTTTAGCCCATGTGGGCTAAGAGTTAAGTGCAAACCTAGCCAGGAAAGTCGTGAATCATTAAATTGTAATTTTTTTTCTACATCTTACGGTTCCTGAGATATAAGCAATTTTGTGTTCCAAGTGTTCATTTTCTGGTCCAAGGCCCATTATTATGCATACATTATTTGTAGTCACTGTGTCTCTCTATGCAGCTGTTGGGGAAAACCAGGGTGTGCGCTTCAGTTACTGTTACACTTAGCATTTTAACTTGCGTTTCTGTACCCATTAGCATTCCCGGGTATGCCACTATGTGCATTACCCTTTACTTTTTCATTTGTGCTTGCATTTGCGTTGCTGTTACCATTTGCATCTCCACTGCTGTTTGTGTTTGCGTTTCAGTTTTTGTCACTGTGCGCATTACCATTTGCATTTGTGGCCACCCTTCCATTTGTGTTTCTCTTTCATTTTGCACCATCGTTGCTGTTACCATTTCCATTTTGCATTTCCAATTGCGTTACCGTGACCATGAGCTTTACAATTTGCTTTTCTGCACGTGCATGCTTTAGAGTTTCTGATTCCTTTGGTATTATTGTTGCTGTTATCTTACTATTTGCATTTACAATTGCGGTACCGTGACCGTGCATGTTACGGTTTGCGTTTCTATATGCGCTTGCTTTAGAGTATGTGTTTCTGATTCCTTTGGCATTATTGTTTCTCTTATCATTACCAGTTGCATTTACAATTGCGGTACCATGACTGTGCGCATTACGGTTTGCATTTCCATATGCACTTGTGTTTCCATTAATTTCCGTTTCTGTTTCCTATGGCATTATTGTTACTGTTACCATTACCATTTGCTTTTACAATTGTGGTACCGTCACTGTGCATGTTATGGTTTGCGTTTCTGTATGCACTTGCATTTGCATTTCTGTTTCTCTTTCCTTTGGCTTTATTGTTGCTGTTACCATTACCATTTGCATTTACAATTGAGGTACCATGGCCATGCACATTACCAGTTGTGTTTCCATATGTGCATGCATTTGCATCTCCGTTTGTGTCACTGTTCACTTTGGCATCACTTTGCGCTTGCGTTTCTATTACTGTTTGCGTTACCATTTACATTTGCCTCATCATGTGCGTAACCATTTGTGCTTGAGTTTGCGTTGCTGTTACCATTACTATATGACAAAATATCTTGTGGTGGCCACTACATTCCATTCACTATTTATAGTCCTCATTCTCAAAAAGAAGAGAAATTCACGACAAAAATATCCATTTAATGCATCAGTTAGGATTGTTCCACAGTGACAAAAGTGAGGAAATTTGATGTTAGGGTTGAAACCCCACCTTTGCTCACCCCCACCCCACCACACCAACTGGCATTGGGGTGTACGTTGCGGTCATCTGCCCTAACTCTCACCCCATTCTCCTATACTTCACCACCTCAACTTGTTTACACATGGAATGGGGTGAGAGTTAGGGTCGATGACCCCAACATGCAAAATTTTGAGTTTCACATAGAAGTGGCTTCATAACCCTAAATACAGGGGTGTGTCTGTGCCCCTATAATACTTATATATATATTTATATATTATAACTGCATGATAGTTCAGCTATAGTTAGGTTTGAGTACCCCATTTAAGGTTAAATGGTGAAATTTTGCACCTTAATAACTTTGCCACCATATGTCAGATTTGCCTGACATTTGGCAGGCATGGAGCAGTGTCATAGATCTTGGGATCTGGCAAGATATGGACCAGTGGGATATACAGGTGCAGAGTTACTAAATGACATCCTGGAGCATATTTAAGCTTTTTTGCACATTCTTTGCTTGCACCTACAGGTTGCACAGTTTGCACGACTGGTCTAAAACCTTCAGGGAACATGCAGCCAGGGTCCCCGATGTGCCTTTTGAATATTTCGTGAAAAAATATTGAACGGTTCAAAAGTATTTGAAAAAAGCAAGTTTCCCATTATAGTCAAAGGGAAAAGTTAACAAAAAGTTGGACAGTGTCGCAAATGCAGTTTTTAGTGTTGCAAATGACCCCTGTAGTGTTGCGAGTCAGCCATTTTATTTTAGTTTCTGGTTACAGAAATGCCTGGCATTTATGTTTGGGACCCTCTAGGGACACAATTAATTCTGTGTTCACCTAGTCAAGCCCTGAGGATGGTAGCCATGTCTTTTTTGGGGGGTCAAATACCCCAGAAATATGTTTTTAAAATTTTTGTAAAATGTAGTGCCACACTCATGACACTTTCATAATTTATTTTGTGAAAGTGTCGTGGTTTGCGACACTATTTTGGGACACTATGCCCAATATAACAAGAATTCTTTGCCACTCTGCTGCAAAAGAATGGTTTGGTTTTTTGGGATGAAATTTGGAGGGAAGAAAGCCAACATCCCACAGATGTGCTTTTTGATTTGGTGATAAAATATTGCAGGGATGCAAAGTTACGGTACCCTAAAGTTGATGATTTATCCCATAGACTAACATTGTGGTTGTCCATGGTGGCTTGAGCCCGTATCTCAGAAATGCTTTGAGATACAGACTTTTCATTGGAAAAATACTTAGCCCCCCAGCAGGGGGCTAATTCAAAAACTAACTAGGAAACTCATAAATCATATCACATTTTAATTTTGTTTCTATGTCGTACAGTTCCTGAGATATAAGCAATTTAGTATTCCATGTGCTCATTTTCTGCTCCGAGGCCCATTATTATGTATACATTCATTGTACTCACTGTGTTTCTCTATGCAGCTGTTGGGGAAAAACAGGGTGTGCACTTCCGTTACTGTTACAGTTAGTGTTTCCACTTGCGTTTCCATGCCCATTTGCATTAGCTTTCCCATGTACGCCACCGTGTGTGTTACCCTTTGTGTTTCAGTTTGCGCTTGCATTTGCTTTACTGTTACCATTTGCGTTTACATTACTGTTTCTGTTTGCATTTCGATTTGTGTCACCGTGTGCATTACCATTTGCATTTTCATACACACTTCCATTTGCATTTGTGTTTGTCTTTTCTTTGGCATCATCGTTGCTGTTACCATTACCATTTGCATTTCAAATTGCATTACTGTGACCGTGCATGTTATGGTTTGTGTTTTTGTATGCACTAGAATTTGCATTTCTGTTTCTGTTTCCTTTGGCATCATCGTTGCTGTTACCACTAGCATTTGTGTTTCCAACTGCTGTACTGTGACCATGCATGTTACCATTTGCATTTCCATACATTCTTGTATTTACATTTAGTGAGAAAGAATGCTCACGGATAGTAGAGCGACTCTCAAATAATTCAATTTACTAGTAATTAAAAGGATGCTCATACCATTCAACCAAGAATGGAAAAAATAAACAATTTTTAGCCCATGCTTGGTTTATTATTGCAGCACATAGAAGGAAATAGAAAATACAGGTGCTAGCAGCACAGGGCGAGCCTGTCTGCCTGGCTTACATTTCACCCCACCATTGGGGCTTCATTAGAGCTAATTACAAAATGTTCACCTAGTATGTTAAATACACTTCCCAATTATATTTCAAAGACCTACAACCTATCAGAGTGTCTACCTTATTTAGCAGCAAGTATTGATAATTCAATAATACATCTTTATATTTCTTTTAAAGCTATACTTGCCCTTAACTTCCTATAAACAGGTATTAATTTAATAATTTATTAGTAACCAGAAAATTACAATAACCCACCACCTAGTGAATTTAAAAATGGTCAACAACCACATTTATTTTTTGGTGTTCAAATTCCATTTGACCATTTTCTTCTTGGAACCTGCAATTTTAAAATACAGTAGATATAAAAAGCAATAGATGTAAAAAGCATCCACATTATCCAATTGCATCATAGTTAGTACAAAATATACATATATTAAACACCACGTTATCAAAATGAATAAGATACCCAGGAATTGATTAATTTACTCTATTATTGGACTACAAGGCTATATTAATATTGAAGGAAAAGTTGGATGGGAGAAGGAAAAGGAGGAGGGGAAGTAAAAAGCAAGGAGGAAACAGAAACAAGAGAAGGATAATGTTTAGAAGGCTACATCCATTTATTTTTTAATAGTTTTTCTTTTCAAAAAGGGAGCTAATTCAAATATTCCATTCAACCCTGGGGTTTTTAAAGCCCCTAATTTAAAAATCCAATGTTGTTCCTTACAATTAAGTGCATTCTCCAAGTTACCTCCTCTTACATTTTTGGAAATGACCTCAATACCCATAGCAGAAACTTTATGTGCAATAGTCATGTTACTATTCACATGTACAGCCATAGCATAATCTATGTTTTTCTTCTTAATCACAGCAATATGTTCATTAACTCTAAATGTTAGTTTTCCTTTGGTTCTACCAATATAATAGCTACCACAAATACATGAAAGCAAATAAACAACATTTTCTGCGTTACAATCAATTTGGCCTCTCACCTTTTCTGTCATGCCTGTCCTAGGGTTAAGAAAATCACTTCTGTTTTCCATATACTGGCAGGTTTTACAGAACCCACATGGTTTACTGCCCTGAATATTCAATTTCTTGTTAACAGTTGGTGCTATTTGGTAGCTATTAGTTAAAGGGACACTGTCAACCTGTTTTTCATCATATTATTTCCAGTTGAAACCTTACATTTTATGATTGCTTACCCTCTCTAAAATTCCCTGATGTTGCTATTTGTTTTGTCTGTCCACTTGTTTAGAAGAACTGAAATCCATGGCAGTGTATATTTATAAACAACCTTGTTTTTGTTTGCAATCCTAGTTCTGTTCTTACTGCATACTTCCTGGGCATTAGAAACACACCCAAACAGTTCAGTCACTCAAAAGTCAGTACCCTTCTAAACTCTCACATGATCATGAGGTGCTAGAATGTTTTGTGGGTGTTCCCAAGTCCAGGAAAGATGTATTTGGGGCTGATTAAGAAATGTAAACAAACCTGTTTTGGTGTGATAACACCAGTATGTTGGGCAGTCTGTTTTTTACTTTTGTAAAGAAAATATGAGTTTAAATCAAACTACCAGCTACATCAACAATCTTTACAGAATGTTGGCAATCATAAAATATGTTTTTTAAACTAGGGACATTTTGAGACTTAAGGGGGTTGACAGTGTCCCTTTAAAGTGTCACTAAGATTTCTACCTCTTCTATAAGAAATTCTTACAGGCTTGGTAAGGATGTCTTTCAATAACGGGACACCCCTCAGCATTAATACATTTCTGCAAACAATTTGTCCAAGCTGTCTACTGCTCCCTCCATAGCAAGTCACAAAAGATAGTTGTTTAGATGTTTTTTTTTTTTTTATTTTTATGAAGCAGTAGAGTTTCCCTTGGAATTTCAGTCACTTTTGTCACTTCATTCTCAAGTGAAGACATCTTGTATCCCCTTTTCTTCAACTTCTGTGTGAGCTCATTTGATCTTTGTAAGAAGTCCTCATTATTTGAACAATTCCTTTTAGTCCTAATGTATTGTCCCCTAGGTAAATTATTTATAACATGTGGTGGATGGCAACTGGCAGCATGTAGAAAACTATTTATATCTATTGGTTTAATATACAGATCAGTGCTTAAAGTACCGTCATGATTTTTTATTATGGTAAGGTCAAGAAAATTAATTCTTTGTGTATTCCAGTTTTTACCTTGAACCTCAAGTGCTCATTAGATAGTTCAAGATATCGGACACACTCAGTAAGTTCCTGCCCTGTACCTTTCCATATAATAAATAAATCATCTAAAAAAAAATATAGATATCAATTTTATCCAAAAATTGATTATTGTGGTACAATACCCTATCTTCCCACTCTGCTAGATAAATGTTAGCTAAACTGGGTGCTAATGTGGCACCATTGCAGTGTCTTTTATTTGTCTGAATAATTTCCCTTTGAAAAGAAAGATATTATTCTTAAGCACCAGGTCAGTAAAATTCACTAGCATATTAATCTTGTCTTGTGAAAGATCAGTATTTTGTAGAAGTATTTGTTCTATTGCTAGTAACCCCCCTTCCCTAGGAATGATAGTATATAGAGAATCTATATCTAATGTTACCAGCAGCCACTCTGGTTCCACTTGTATACTTTCCAAGGTTGTAAGCATATGTGTTGTATCTTTAATATAACTTCTGGTGTTTAGTACTAAAGGATTTTAATAACTATCAATGTAATGAGACAGTGGTTCAGTTACCCACCCTATGCCTGACACAATTGGATGACCTAGAGGTTTCTCCATATCTTTATGTATTTTTGGCAGGACATCGAAGGCTGGTTTTATAGGTTTTGTACACTAAGGTAACAGAGTTCATCAGTTTTCAACTAGTTAAAACTGTACATTTCTAATAAGTAGTCTTCTATATCATGTTTAATTCTGGTAGTAGGATCAAATGAGAGGAATTCATAAAATTCATGGTTACTTAATTGTCTATATATTATGGCTGTATACTCACTAGTATCTAGAATCACAATTGCACCCCCTTATCAGCTGATTTAATAGTAATGGTACTATCATTAGCCAGATTTTTTAGTATGTTCCCTTCTCTTCTTGATAAATTACAGTAGGGGAATTGTATTCTAGCACCATATGTCTGTTCCAAACCAAAAATACAACAATTAAGACATGTCTCTATAGCCAGTTGTAAAGGGGGTTAAATGTAGAGAGCACTTTATATCTGCAAGACTCATCCCCTCCATCTGTTGTCACCTTTTCATTTTGTTCTATACAAGTATTTTGATCACTTTGAACAGCATTTCTATCACCAAAAAATAATTTCAGATTTAGTTTTCTGGCAAATAGTTGTATATCCACAAAACCATCAAATTATCTAACTGTATAGGTAGGGACAAATGACAAGCCTTTTGACAGTACCTTAAGTTCATCTTCTGTAGAAACTCTCTGAGATAGGTTGTACACAGTTATAGTAATGATTCATTGTCCATGTTTTCTGGGCTGCTCATCCCCTTCCTCATTTTCTTTTCTTCCTATGACTCCTCTGTGTTCGTGTTCTCTTCTCTGCTGTTCTTCCGGGACAAAGAAGTGAGTGCATCATGTACTCCTCCTGGGCAGTCCTCATCCAGGAGGAGTAAATTCCAAAAAAGAACCATGTTCTCTGTCACTTTCCTCTCTCTCCAATGTACTCTCACCTGTACTGTAGTTGATCAAGACATCCAGTGTAATTGTACGCTTCAAAATAGGGTGCAGTATTTCAACCGGAGATCCATTTACTTCTGTCTGAGCCATGGTAGCGGGAATGTTAATTGATGATGCAGCTCCTCGTGACCCACCAAATGTATGCTTCTTCCAATTAAAGATACAATTATGTTGATAATCATTAGCATCTCTTAAAAAATTATTTTGTTTTTGAGCATGCAGTTTTGAGTCATAAGATGTTACATACTCCTTGAACTTATTTTGACATTTAATGAAATCAGGATGTAGTTTAAACTTCGCCACAAACAGGGACAGTGTGATGGGGTAACAGTAGTGGAGCACTTGGAGAACAGTGACCACCAGTCATTGTGGATTGAAATCACAGAAAGAGCAGAACCAAACCACACAAAAACACGTATCCTGGATTTTAGGGGGGCAGACTTTGGGAAAATGGGGAGATACTTGAAAGAGGCATTAAGGGAATGGACAGGAATCAGGGGTTGAGGAACAGTGGCAGTATTTAAAATGGGGATTACAAGAACAACAGAATTATGCAGTAAGCAGGTTAGCAAGAGGAAAAGGAAGAGGAGACCATTATGTTTTTTTAAAGAGGTAGCAAAGAAAGTGAAAGCCAAAAAGATTGCATTCAGGCAATACAAAAAGACACAGGCAGAAGCGGATAGGGAGAAGCACCAGGAGAAGCAAAGGGAAGCAGGGAGGTCAGTAAGGGAAGCCAAAGCTCAGACAGAAGAACACATTGCAAAATCAGTGGGTAGAGGGGACAAAACCTTTTACAGGTATACAAGTGAAGAAAGAAAGACAAAGGGAGGGATAGTGAGACTGAAGGGGGAGGATGGGGGCCGCATGGAGGATGACAACTGTAAAGCTGACATATTGAACAGATATTTCTGCTCATCTTTACTGAGGAAGAGGAGGGTAATGGGTCTGAAGGGAGTACAAGGGGTGAAAATGATGCAGAAATGGACACAAGTCCCTTTACACGAGAAAGGGTCCTGAAGGAACTGGAAGTAATAAGAGTTGATAAAGCAATGGGGCCAGATGGGGTGCACCCCAGGCTCCTTAAAGAACTAAGAGAGGTGGTGGCTGAACCTCTGGCTATCCTGTTTAGCTGATCACTAGAAACAGGGGAGGTACCCAAAGACTGGAGGACAGCAGATGTAGTCCCCTTATACAAAAGTGGGAACAAAGAGGAAGCAGGGAACTACAGACCAGTCAGCCTCACCTCAGTAGTGGGGAAGATCTTGGGAGCACTACTGAAGGAGAGATTGGTGGAACATCTGGTTGTCAATGGACTACAGGACCCAAGGCAGCATGGTTTCACCAGGGGGAGGTCATGTCAGACCAACCTAGTTGAATTTTTTGACTGGGTGACTAGGGAAGTGGATCGGGGAGGGCAGTGGACATGGCCTATCTGGACTTCAGCAAGGCCTTTGACACTGTGCCACATAGAAGACTATTACACAAACTGGGGAATATGGTGTGGGCAGGACAGTAGTGTGGTGGGTAGGTAACCGCCTGGGTGACAGGACACAGAGGGTGGTGGTAAATGGCTGTCACTCCACAGAGGGAAGAGTGACCAGTGGGTACCCAGGGATCAGTGCTGGGACCGGTCCTATTCAACATCTTCATCAGTGACATTGCGCAGGACCCAGAAGGCAGAATTTCACTGTTCGCTGATGACACAAAGCTCTGTAATAGAGTAGACACACCAGAGGGTGTAGACAGAATAAGAAGGGACCTGCAGAAACTTGAAGAATGGTCGGGATTTGGCAGTTGAAATTCAATGCAAGGAAGTGCAAGATAATGCATATGGGGCACAAAAAGCCTGGCACAATATATCAGTTGGGGGTGAGGATATAGCATGCAACAAGCAGGAAAGGGATCTTGGGGTTATAATCTCTGATGACCTCAAGGTAGGGAAACAGTGTGACAAGGCAGCAGGTAAAGCAAATAGATGCTGGGATGTATAGGTGGGGCATCACCAGCAGGAAAAGGAGGTCATAATTCCACTATACAAGACACTAGTGAGGCCCCACCCAGAGTACAATGTACAGTTCTGTAGACCATACCTACGTAAGGACATAGACAGGGTAGAGGAGGTTCAGAGGAGGGCAACAAAGATGGTGCATGGATTGCATCACAAGTCCTATGAAGACAGGTTGAAGGAAATGAACATGTACTCCCTGGAGGAGAGGAGGAAGGGAGGAGATATGATAGAGACATACAAGTATCTTATAGGGAGGAACAGGGTGCAGGAATACACTATTTTTAAGTGACAAAGATGTTCCAGGACTAGAGGGCATGAGATGAAGTTGGAGGGAGGACAATTCAGAGGAAACGTGAGGAAGAATTTCTTCACAGAACGGGTGGTGGACAAGTGGAACACCCTGCCAGAGGAAGTGGTGGGGGCTGAAACAATCACGGGATTTAAGAATGCATGGGATAGACATAAAGGAATTCTGGAGGTCAGAGGTAAGGGGCAACAGACTTCTAGGAAAACATAAACTGAACTTACAAGCTCAAATGGGATGACTGGGTGGACTATAGGCCCTTATCTGTCAACACTGTCTATGTATCTATGTACAATTTCTTCTTGTTTTTTGAGTTCTACATTCGACTCCTCTTATTCTGTATCATCTTATATAATTAAATTCATTAATTTGCCAGTTGCTTCAAACATAATTGCATTCCACTTTGTTACCATAGAGCTCGGTTTTTCACCAGAAGCCAGTTGTTTTAATATACGTAAGCCTCAGGGAGCCCTGTTAACAGTCAGGTAGGCTTGCATGGATTGTTTCTCCAACTATAATCATTGCGCTTTAGTAGCCAATTTCTCTAAATTATAAAATGCTTCCCTAATTGAATTCTGCTCACCAGATTCTGTTGTCTGCTTCATAGTTGATGTTCTGTTATCTCTTAAAAGTAGATTCTCAGTCTGGTCATTGGAAAAAAAAGACTAGAAGATGTTGCCTTCTGCTGCTTCTGCAGCGACTTCTGAAGTACCATTGTTATTCATCCTTCTGCTAGCGGTTAATTCAATTCTGGTGAATTTTTATTTAACCTGAGCTGCTCTTGAAATAATTATTACATTTAGTGAGAAAGAGCGCTCACAGATAGCGGAGCAACCCTCAAATAATTCAATTTACTAGTAATGAAAAGGATGCTCATACCATTCAGCCAAGAATGAAAAAATAAACAATTTTCAGCCCATACTTGGTTTATTATTGCAGCACATAGCACGAAATAGAAAATACAGGTGCTAGCAGCACAGGGCGAGCCTGTCTGCCTGGCTTACGTTTCACCCCACCATTGGGGATTCATCAGAGCTAATTACAAAATGTTCACCTAATGTGTTAAATGCACTTCCCAATTACATTTCAAATACCTACAACCTATCAGAGTGTTTACCTTATTAAGCAACAAGTGTTGACAATTCAATAATAAATCTGAATTTGACATTTCTATCTGCATTACTGTTCGCTTTGGTGTCATCATTGCTGTTACCGTAACTGTTTACATTTGCAATTGCATTACCATTACTGTTTGAGTCTTCATCACCATTTGCATTTCTGTTGCCCTTAGGGTTTGCATTTTTGGTTGCATTTCTGTTGTTGATTGCATTACTGTTTCCTTCTGTGGCACCATTCCCTTTACCATTTGCATTTCTGTTTCCATTTCCATTTTCGTTATCGTTTACGTTAGGGTCACCATGTGTGTTAAAGTTTGTGCTTGTATTTGTGTTACCGTTACTTCACTATTTATACTGCAAATTCTCAAAAAGAAGGGAAATTCATGGAAAAAAAACAGTATTTAATGCATCAGTTACAGTTGTTCCACAATGACAAAAGTGAGGAAATTCAATGTAAGGGTTTCCACACACCCTTTCACCCTCCACGCTCCCCACCAACAGGCTTCATGGTGTTTGTTGGAATCATTGGTCATAACTCGCACCCCATTGTACTATACTGCACCACCTCCACGTGTTTACACATGGGATGGGATGACAGTTAGGGCCAACTACCTCAATGCTTACCCCAAAGCCTGTTGGTAGAGGGTTGGGGGGTGCAAGGTGGGTCGGGAAACCCTAACATCAGATTTCCTTGATTTTGTCACTGTGGAACAACTCTAACTGATCCATTAAACAGTGCTTTTTGCCACGAATAGATATATATCTAGATATAGATATAGATATAGATATAGATGTAGCTATAGATATAGATATATATCTATTCATGGCAAAAAAATCAATTTAATGCATCAGTTAGGGTTGTTCCACAGTGACAAAAGTGAGGAAATGTGATGTTAGGTTTCCCACCCTTCTTGCACTGCACCCCCCCTCCCCCACCAACAGGCATTGGGGCGTGCGTTGGGGTTGTTGGTCCTTACCAAATTTCACACTTTAACCTTAAATGGGGTACTCAACCCTAACTATAGTGGCACTACTGTGCCACTATAATATATTGCAGCAATCCTTTGGTGCCCTGCTGCAAAATAATGGTTTAGTCTTTTGGGCTGAAATTTGGAGGGAAGGCAGCCAACATCCCACAGATGTGCCTTTTAGTTATTTGGTGAAAAAGTATTACAGGGAGCTAAAGTTATGGCACTCCAAACTTCTCTTTTTTTCCCATAGGATAACATTACGGCATTCGCCGCACCTTTCAGGGCCCGTATCTTGAAAATGGTGCAAGATACGGACTTTTCATCAGAAAACACTAACTGGGAAAGTCATAAATCATATGACTTTTTAATTTTTTTTCTATGTCATACGGTTCCTGAGATATAAGCAATTTAGTATTCCAGCTACTCATTTTCTGCACTGAGACCCATTATTAAGCATACATTCTTTATACTCACTGTCTTTCTCTAGGAAGCTTTTGGGGAAAACCAACATGTGCACTTCCATTACTGTCACCGTTGCCCTTTCTGCTTGCGGTTCCATACCTGTTTCACTTACTGTTCACGTGTATGCCACCATGTGCGTTATCCTTTGTGTTTTCTTTTGTGCTTGCATTTCTGTTATTTTGACCATTTGTGTCTACAGTACTGTTTCTCTTTCTGTTTCACCTTGCGTCACCATGCCCATTACCATTTGCGTTTGTGGGCAGCATGTTACTATGTGACAAGACATCACGTGTCGGACCGTTCCCATCTATGCCAGCGTGAGTGTTACCCTTTCTGTTTTCATTCACACTTGCATTACCATGTGCGCCACAGTAAGCACTTCTGTTTGCATTGCTGCTCCTGTTACTATCTCACAAGAAATCACGTGGTGGGAGCACGTTGCCAGAAGGGCCTCGCACTCCCGCCACTGCATTACATTCACTGTTTCTCATTATCATTCTCAAAAAGAAGGGAAATTAGAGGCAAAAACTCAGTTTAATGCATCAGTTAGGGTTGTTCCACAGTGACAAAAGTGAGGAAATTTGGTGTTAGGGTTGAAAACCCCCCTTGGACCACCCAGCCCACCCCCAACTGGCATTGGGGTGCGCATTGGGGTCTTCGGTCCTAACTCTTACCCCATTCTTCTATACCTCTGCTTCTTTACACATGTGATGGGGTGAGAGTTAGAGCTGATGACCCAAATGTGCACCCCAATGCCAGTTGGAGGGTGGGATGGGGCCATGGCGTTTTCAACCTCAACACTGACTTTCTCACTTTTGTCACTGTGGAACAACCCTAACTGATGCATTAAATGGAGTTTTTGCTATATATATATATATATATATATATATATATATATATATATTGTAACACAGCACTGGGTAAAGTTGTGGAAGGGCGTTACCTCCCAGCATGTATATTCCATTTTTTCTCTGCCAGGACTAGAAAGTATGGTGCATACACTATAAGTCCCAAAAGACATTGCACCACAACTTCACAGAACTAAGTGCTTAATTAAGAGCAGGTGAAGGAGAGTGATTCCCTGCATAAAAGAGAAGGCTCAAACAATTGCTTGTGTCTCAGTACCTGATTAGGAATAGATGTGGAGCCTGGCTGGGGAACACTTGAAGAAGGATTTTACTTTGGAAAGAGATAATTCTGAATCAACTGACTGCCTGGTTTGGAACTTTTGTTTGGCCTTCAACAATGAATTGGATTTTTACTTTGGAAAGAGAGAACTCTGAATAAATTGACTGCCTGGTTTGGAACCTTTTGTTTGGCCTGCAAGAATGAATTGAATTCTGACTTTGGACTGGCTGAAAACCTGAGACTGGTAAATAATTTTCCTTTGAAACATAGAACAAGAGACTCTGTGCTGATTTTGTTTGTATGTCCCAGGAAACAGCTTAGCTACCTCGGTTATAGAGAGGGAACAAAAGTTCACTGTGTAGTTAGCGCTCAACAAAGAGCTAGGTATTATTTTTTATTTTATGTTCAAACTGTGTTATGTTTTGAATGCACCTCTCACAGTAATCTTACCAATAAATGCACAGTCTGCTGTGTTAAGCTGCACATCCTGGGCTGTGGTACAAAGTCTGTTTATATCCCCACTTACAAGATCCCAGGGTAACACAACCCCCCCCTTGTGTTACAGTGGTGGAGAATGCAGGCACGGTTGTGTGGATAACAACAACACTAAAACACTGAAGCAGCTATGGAGAGCCTATTGCAGCAGCTTGTACAAGTGATTCTGGCCCAGCAAACCACAGACCAGCAGCAGGCAGAGACCAATAGGCTGCTGCTGGAAGAGCAGCGGAGGGGACAGCAAATGTTGAGCTTAGAGCTACAGCGGCTTGCTGCAGAGATGGCCAAAGGTAAGGAAGCCCGAACAGCAGGTGCATCTTCCATTGTAGCTGGGCACTTCCTGCAGAAGATGGCAGCCAGTGATGATATGGAAGCCTATCTGAAAACTTTTTAAAGGACTGCAAGCTGAGAAGGATGGCCTCAAAATAAGTGGGCTGGCATTCTGGCCCCCTTCCTCAGTGGTGATGCACAGAAGGCATATTATGACCTTGAACCAGGGGATGCTGAAGACTATGATAAGCTAAAAAAATAAATCCTTGCATGCCTAGGGGTAACAACCACAGTGAGAGCTCAGCGATTCCATTTCTGGTCATTTCAACCAGAGAAACCTCCCCGCTCACAGATGTTTGGTCTGATCCACTTAGCTCAAAAATGGCTACAACCTGAAGTCCTGATGTCTACTGCAGTAGTGGAAAGAGTGGTACTGGATCACTTTATCAGAGCTCTACCCTATTATTTAAAAAGAACCATCAGTCAAGGCAACCCTAGGTCCACAGAGGGCCTGGTAGACCTTGTGGAGAAATATTATGCTACCGCCGAACTTTTAAAGACTACTAGACCTGAAAGGATCAGTCTGAATAAAAGAGCCCACCAAGAACAAGGTTGGAGAGTCATCCATTGCACAACCCAGATGGAAGGGCGAGAAGGAGCAAGGGGACCAGATAACTACAGTAACAACAGAGGGCGTCAGGACATGTTTAAAGTAAGAAAAGGAGTAATGAACTGAGATACCAGAACCTGTTTCCCATGTGGAGAACCAGAACACATTTCTTGGAACTGTCCTAAGAAAGATGAGCCAATGCAAATAGAGGCAAACCTGTCCAAACAGTGTAATATCATTACTGTTCTCCTGGGGAATCATAGTCAGCCTCCTCGTATCAGTCCAGTACAAGTCCATAACCAGGAAGTGGATGCATTGCTGGACTCCGGCAGTATGGTGACACTAGTCAAACCCTCTTTAGTACCCCTCAGCCAAGTAAGTGACAACAACTCCATTTCCATCAAGTGCATCCATGGCGACACCAAGATATATCCCACGGTCCACCTTGAAATAAAAACAAAGGAAGGTGTATTTTCTGGAGCAGTGGGAGTGGTGAAGCAGTTGCCTTTCCCCTTGTTGTTAGGACGTGACTGTCCATTCTTCCAAAGACTCTGGAACTGAGGAAAAGATGAAGACAAAGAGGAGGATAAAGGCCATGATGCCACAGGTAAAGATAAAGAGGAAGGCAAAGACAATGAGGACGATAAGGCATATGCAGTGTCCGACAAACTTGAAGGAAAAAATGTTCCATCAATGACACAAGTCTTCAAGGTAGAAGACACTCCAGAGGACCTAGAAGAGGATGGAGGAGCAGATGTCATAGAAGACACTCCAGAGGACCTAGAAGAGGACAATCTCTTCACACCAGAAGGTGCACCGCATAGAGGAAAATTTGGGACAACACAACTCGAAGACCCCACACTCCAGTACGCCAGAGGAGATGTGAAAGTGGTGGATGGGAGGCCCTTCAACCCTGATCAAACCCTCCCCTACCCACACTTTGCTATGAACAACAACTTGCTGAATCAAGTACACAAAACAGCCAACAAACTGACAGAGCAGCTACTCGTGCCCCAGCCCTTCCGGCACACCGTATTGCATTTGGCCAATAGCCACCTCTTGGGAGGACACCTGGGAATGGATAAGACAAAAGAGAGACTGTTGAGTCATTTCTTTTGGCCGGGGGTCCATGCTGAGGTGGAATGATATTGTTGCTCCTGTCCAGAGTGCCAACAGAGAGCTCTGCAACCCTCTTTCTGAGAACCACTAGTTCCCCTGCCAATCATTGAAATACCATTTGAGCGTATTACTATGGACCTGGTAGGACCCTTGGTGAAGTCTGCAAAAGGGTTTCAGTATATTCTGGTAGTAGTGGATTATGCTACCAGATACCCGGAAGCCATTCCCCTGTGGAACACGGCCACCAAAAACATCGCCCGGGAACTAGTACAGATGTTTTCCCAAGTCGGGATTCCTAAGGAGATCCTTACTGACCAAGGAACACCTTTCATTTCCAGAGTAATGAAGGACTTGTGCAAGCTCCTGCAGATCAAACAGCTACGCATGTCTGTGTATCATCCACAGACAGATGGGCTCATTGAGAGATTCAATAAGACATTAAAGAGCATGATACAGAAAACCATGGAGACAGATGGACAGAATTCGGATCAGTTATTGCCGTATTTAATGTTTGACATCCGTGAAGTACCCCAAGCATCCACCGGATTTTCCCCGTTTGAATTGCTGTATGCCCACCACCCACGAGGTCTCCTAGATGTAGCAAAAGAGACTTGGGAGCATCAACCCTGCCCCCAGCAAACCGTCATTGAGCATGTGGAAGGAATGAGAGAGTACATTAATGCCATAATGCCCATTGTGAAGGAACATATGCAAAAGGCCCAAGAAGCTCAAAGTACAACCTACAACCGTTCTGCAGCACCTACAGAGTTTCAACCCGGTGACAGAATGTTGGTACTTGTCCCCACCTCTGAGTGTAAATTCCTGGCCACATGGAAGGGACCCTATGAGGTACATGAAAAAGTAAAACAAATCAACTATAAGGTAAAACAACCAGGTAGGCGGAAGCCTGAACAAATATACCACATCAATTTGTTGAAAAAGTGGGTAGACCGTTATGTCTGCTGGAGTGAAACAAAAACCGGTCAAGCAGAGGAAAATCTTAGAGACACAGTGACGTGTGGAGACTTGACATCAAGTCAGAAGCAAGAACTCTTCGAGTTCCTTGACAGAAATAAAGATGTGTTCACCGACCAGCCCGGCAATACTCGACTCGCTACTCTCGATATTGTGACCCCTCCAGGGAAAGTGATACATCTCAAGCCATATGGTGTACCACAAGCACACTGAATTGCAATAAAAGAAGAGGTTAAAAAGATGTTAGAGATGGGAGTAATTCAAGAATCTCACAGTGCCTGGTTTAGCCCTATAGTATTGGGCCCAGAACCTGATGGATCAGTCAGGTTCTGCAATGATTTCAGAAAACTGAATGAGATTTCAGCCTTTGATGCCTATCCAATGCCATGAATAGATGAGCTCATCAAAAGACTGGGAACCACCCACTTCATCAGCATTCTTGACCTGACGATAGGCTACTGGCAGGTCCCCTTAACAAAAGCCGCCAAAGAGAAAACAGCGTTTGCCACCCCTGATGGCTTGTATCAATATACAGTGCTTCCTTTTGGTTTACATGGAGCTCCCGCCACATTTCAATGCCTGATGGACCGTGTGCTGTGACCCCACCAAGAGTATGCTGCTGCGTATTTAGACAATGTCATCATCCACCGCCACACCTGGGACAGTCACTGGAGAGACTACAAGCCATGACGGAGTCACTTCGAAATGCAGGGCTCACACCAAACCCAAAGAAATGTACCTTAGGGGTGAGTGAAGCACAGTACTTGGGTTATACAATAGGAAGAGGCCTTATAAAGCCACAAGAAAAAAAAATTACTGCTATTCAAGACTGGCCACGACCGGTCAATAAGAAACAAGTAAGGACATTTTTTGGGACTCACGAGCTATTACCGAAGGTTTATTCAAAACTTTCTACTATAGCAGCCTCCTCAGTGACCTCACATGTAACAGTCAACCTAATAAGGTGAAATGGACTCCTGAAGCTGACAAAGCGTTCTGTAGCTTGAAACAGGCACTGTGTGCCTCTCCTGTCCTGGATTCCCCCAGACTTCTCCAAACCCATGATCATACAAACTGATGCATCTGACACGGGTCTGGGGGAAGTCCTGTCCCAGGACATTGAGGGTGAAGAACACCCGATAATATACTTGAGCCGCAAGCTGTTGCCACGTGAAAGGCGCTTTGCCACAGTGGAGAGGGAAAGTCTGGCTATCAAATGGGCACTTGAGTCTCTAGAAATATTACTTGCTGGGCTGTAGTTTTTCTTATGACTGATCACGCCCCCTCATGGATGAGACAGACTAAGGAAAAGAATGCCTGGGTTACCCAATGGGTTTTGAGTTTACAGCCTTTTGATTTTCAGATTCTGCACCGTGCCGGTGCTACACACGGGAATGCGGATGCCCTTTCCCGCATCCACTCCTTCTTTTCTGCGGCCGCTCAGCCCGAGGGGGCTAAGCTGAGGGGGGAGGTATGTAACATGGCACTGGGTAAAGTTGTGGAAGGGCGTTACCTCCCAGCACGTATGTTCCATTTTCTCTCTGCCAGGACTACAAAGTATGGTGCATACACTACAAGTCCCAGAAGGCATTGCACCACAACTTCATAGAACTAAGTGCTTAATTAAGAGCAGGTGCAGGAGAGTGATTCCCTGCATAAAAGAGAAGGCTCAAACAATTGCTTGTGTCTCAGTACCTGATTAGGAATAGATGTGGAGCCTGGCTGGGGAACACTTGAAGAAGGATTTTACTTTGGAGAGAGAGAATTCTGAATCAACTGACTGCCTGGTTTGGAACTTTTGTTTGGCCTTCAACAATGAATTGGATTTTTACTTTGGAAAGAGAGAACTCTGAATAAATTGACTGCCTGGTTTGGAACCTTTTGTTTGGCCTGCAAGAATGAATTGAATTCTGACTTTGGACTGGCTGAAAACCTGAGACTGGTAAATAATTTTCCTTTGAAACATAGAACAAGAGACTCTGTGCTGATTTTGTTTGTATGTTCCAGGAAACAGCTTAGCTTCCTGGGTTATAGAGAGGAAACAAAAGTTCACTGTGTAGTTAGCACTCAACAAAGAGCTAGGTATTATTTTTTGTTATTTTATGTTCAAACTGTGTTATGTTTTGAATGCACCTCTCACAGTAATCTTACCAATAAATGCACAGTCTGCTGTGTTAAGCTGCACATCCTGGGCTGTAGGTACAAAGTGTGTTTATATCCCCACTTACAAGATCCCAGGGTAACACAACCCCCCCTTGTGTTACAATATATATATATATATCTATATATATATATATATATCTATATATATATAGATATATATATCTATTATGGTAGCACGGTAGTGCTACCATAGTTAGGGTTGAGGAGCCATTTACATGTTAAACCCAAACATTGGCACCTTAATAACTTTGCAACTGTTTGATAGATTTTCCTGAAATTTGGAATACATGATCAAAACCCATGCTCCTTGGGATCTGCCAAGTTTTGTACCAGTCAGTTACACGGCTGTGGAGTTATTAAGCATGATCTGTCCATGCATTTATGCTTTTTCTGGAATTCTACGGTCGCACCTACAGGTCGCACGGTTAGTGCGACCAGCCTGAAATCTTCAGGGAATGTGCAGCCAGGGTCCCTGATGTGCCATTCAAAGGTTTTGTGAAAAAATATTAAATGTTTCAAAACTTTTTCAAAAAACAGTTTCCCATTATAAGTCAATGGGAAAAGTTAAAAGGTTCGACAGTGACGCAAATGCATTTCTACTTTTGCAAATGGCCCTTTTACTTTCACAAATCAGCCATCTTGTTTTCAGTTAGTGATCAGAAAAATGCTTGGCATTTAAATTTGGGACCCTCAAGCAACCTAATTCTTGTTGTATTCACCTAGTCGGACCCTGAGGATGCTAGCCATGTCTTTATTTTAGGGTAAAACACCCCAGAAATATGTTTCTCATATTTTTGGAAAAAGTACTTTCACAAATTACTTTTGTGCTTATGAAACTGTCACAAATTTTTAAGAAAACTTTTGCAAATTGCGACAGTACTTTTCTAGTCTGTGGGAAAATGACAGCAATTCCTTTGGCACTCCACTGCAAAAGAACAGATTGGAGTTTGGGGCTGAAATTTGGAGGGAACACAGCCGACATCTCACAAATGTGCTTTTCAGTGTCTTGTTGAAAAAATATTACACATTGGCAAAGTTATGGTACTCCATAGTTGACACTTTTTCCCATAGGATAACATTACGGCATACGATGCATTGCAGCAATCATTTGATGCCCTGCTGCAAAATAAAGATTTGGTCTTTTGGGCTGAAATTTGCAGGGAACATAACAAACATCCCACAGATGTGCCTTTCTGTGATCTTGTGAAAAAATGTTACAGGGAGGCAGTTATGGCAGTCCGAACTTCTGTTTTTTCCCATAGGATAACATTACGGCGTTCGCCGCGCCTTTCAGGGCCCGTATTTTGAAAACGGTGCGAGATACAGACTTTTTGTCAAAAAATTGGAGAGTGATAATTCATATGATTTTTAATTTTTTTTCCTGTGTCATACGATTACTGAGATATAAGCAATTTACTATTCCAAGTCCTCATTTTTGTGTTCCGAGACTCATTATTTTCCACACATTCTTTGTACTCACTGTCTTTCTCTATACAGCTTTTGGGTAAAACCAGCCTGTGCGCTTACATTACTGTTACCATTACCTTTTCTGCTTGTGGTTCCGTACCCGTTTCACTTACCATTCATGTTTACGCCACCATGTGCGTTACCCTTTGCATTTTCATTTGTGGTTGTGTTTGCGTTGTTTTTCACATTTCTGTCTACAGTACTGTTTCTCTTTCTGTTTCACTTTGCATCACCATGCGCATTACAATTTGTGTTTGCGGGCACAATGTTACTATGTGACAAGACATCACTCTTGCGCTCCTGCCGCTGCATTACATTCACTATTTCTCATTATCATTCTCAAAAAGAAGGACAATTAGAGGCAAAAATCTCTGTTTAATGCATCAGTTAGGGTTGTTCCAGAGCAATAAAAGTGAGGAAATTCAATGTTAGAGTTGAAACCCCCTTTGTCTTCTTTCCCCACATTTCAATGGAATCGGGGTGTGCATTGGGGTCATGTGTCCCAACTGTCACCCCATTCTCCTATTCCTCAGCTCTTTTCCACATGTGATAGGGTGACACTTAGGGCTGATGACCCCAATGCGCAACCCGATTCCATTTGGGGGGTGGGCTGGTGGGGTGCAAAGGGCCTTTCAACCCTAACATTGAATTTCCTTGCTTTTGTCGCTGTGGAATTACTCTAACTGATGCATTAAACTGAGTTTTTTTGCCTCTAATATTATATTTAGATAGATATATATATATATATATATAGATGTATGTCAAAGATAAGCTACTCTATGGTGTGAGTCATGCTGTAATACATGCAGGGCTTTGTGTGCATCAACCACCCAAGATTTGCATATATCAGAGTGTGACTGCACACCCTAGAGTGGGTTGTCTACCTTATAAAAAGGCTAAATTGTTTTGGAGGAGTATGAAAGTGCAGGTGTGTGATCATGGTCTGAGATAAGTACGGTCATGTGATGTGTTTCAGCCAATCAGCACACATAATTTATCCTAACCATTTTATAAACATAGTGCAACTATAGTTAGGGTAATTAGGATTGCCTAGCCAATTCTATGTTAAACCCAAAATTTTGCACCTTAATAACTTTGCCACTGTATGATTGATTTGCCTCCTTGGTTTGGCACCACAGGTCTTGGGATTGGGCAAGTTGTGTTATGGTCGGATGAGCAATTGCAAGCTGCAGAACACCAGAAAATGCAAAGAAACTGGGAAGTTGTGCATTTCTTTGATTCTACATCCACATGATTTGTCCATCTGGTCTGAAATCTTCAGGGAAGATGCAGTCTGAGTCATTGATGTGCCTTTTGAAGATTTAGTGAAAAAATATTACACTGTTCAAAAGTTATTAAAAAAAGTTTTCTGTTATAGTCAATGGGGAAAAAATATATGTGTCTCTCAAAAGCTGCCGTCACTACATTTTACTGTCACAAATAATCCTTTTACTATCGTGTGGCAGCCATCTTGTTTTCAGTTAGCAAGAAACAAAAGTGCCTGGTGTTTAAATGTGGGACCCCTAGGTAAATACTGACAGTTGTGTTTACCTAGTTTGGCCCTGAGGACCATAGCACTGTCTTTTCTGGGGAACCCCTCCCCAAAAATTCTGTTTTGGCAATCAGACTCCCTGTAGTGTTGTAAATTGACAGAAACAGATGCGACACTTTTGCAAATTCACTAAAAATACCACCAACAGCTTAATCTGGTTCAAGGTCAGTTGGCATTCATCTGTATCCCCCTCCCCCGGGTTGTGCCTGAAAATAGGCAGGATTTGTCTAGTGCACTTACCCGGTCAACAAAAGCTAAATAAATAAAAAAATAAAAATAAAAATCACGAAAGTGTCATGCCCATTCTGTCACAAAATTTTGCAAAACTGTCACAATTCTTTGCTGTCACACAGCATCAAAACAGCTGAGGCTTTTGGATTGAAATTTGCAGTGTGGCAAACCCTTGTCTTACAGATGTGCCTTTTGGAGGTTTGGTCCCAAAACATTCAACAGGCCCATAGTGTCAGCATCTAAAACTGAGAAATTTCCCATAGGCTAGCACTGCTGTAGCTGCGTCAAATTTTGATGCCCATATCTCAGAACTGGTGAGAGATATGGATTTTTCATTCTCTGTAGCTTAACCCACCTAAAGGTAGACTAAGCCTTCATGGAGATTTTGAAGTCATGAATGCCACTGCAGTGAAATATTTTTGATAGCTGCAATGGTTACTGAGATATTGCTAAATTAGTGCTACAAGGATTCCTTTTCAGTACTATATGGCCACTGTATGGCTCCATGCTTATGTGTAAATGGGGCTGCAGGGCCCAAATGGACTGTGCACCTATATACATATACCATTACACAACAAACTCTAGCCAGAGCCGATAGGGATGTGAAAAGCTACCAAATGACCAAAGTAATTTTCTTGTTGGTGCTATGTAGTGCTGTTTAGTCACAATCATCATAGTGCTCCCTGATCCAAATAACCATTTTCCTGTAACAAGCCCTCATTTTTCCTGTATTTTCCCTGCAGGGGCAGCATCAATCCCTGCAGAAATCTATGTAGATTTTTTCATAAGCCACTATTTTTTTTATTTTTGACTTTGTTGTTTATTAAAATGTAATACGTTGGCAGCCTTTTATCAAGAAAGGGGCTCTGATTTGCTGTTAGGTATTAAAATTGTATGTCAAGATGACCTTTGAATGATTTGGATTTATTTGGAATCAATAAAGCATATTGAGGGAATTTATTTATTTGTTGAAGTTTGTTGACCAGGTAGGCCCACGAAGGCTAGAAGTCCCTTTTTCAGTTACAGATGGTAACCAACTGAAATTGTAACATGGCATAAATCCTTACTTAAACCAGATAAAGCTGTTGGTGGTATTTTCAGTGAATGGGGGACATTTGGCAAGGACACCATGGAAATTCCCCTACTCTGCCAGCAGGTGGCTTGACTTCCTCCAGAGTGGAGGAGCTCAGTTTGGAGCTGGACAGCAGAAGAGGAGGAAGTGATGATGTGGCAGTGATGTGGACCAAGATGGCCGATGATGCATGTGTGGGAAAGGAGAGTGAAGGTATGGAGCTTGAAGGAGATGATGTGAATGCAAAAAGTATTGTAACTAAGGATTTTTCTACCAAGGAGACTGTGGAAACAAATGTGCAAATCCAGGACTTTCCTGAATTTCCCTCTGAAGGTATATCAGATTTAAGTAATAATGAAGAAGAGCCAGATGTTTCTGAAATGTTAACTGCAAGTTCTGATGTCTTAAATATACAATTGCAACTAGAAAAGGAGGAACGCTGCTAACGAGTAAAGAAAATGCTGCTTGAAAAACAATTGAGGGAACTGCAGACTGACAAACAGAAAGACTGTGTCATTTCCTGTCAGCTTGGTAATTGTGACTCAGCAGCATCAAAGGCTCCATCTGAGAGCTGGGCGGCAGCTGTAGAGCAGGCAGAAGAAAGTGAACAGGAGAAAACAGTAATTGCATCAGGAATGGCACACACAGGAGATTCATCTCCTGGCATAAGAGGCGCTGAAAACAGTACTCTGACTGAGGAACAGTCGTGGTCTGTTGAAAATGCTTTGGGAGCAGCTGGCAGGAAGTGGGATGTTACTACTGGGAGCTGGGTCTCTGGCTCTAAACCTCTGCACAAAGAAACATAGAAACATAGAATTTGATGGCAGATAAGGACCGCTAGGCCCACCCAGTCTGCCCATTTCCCTACCTACCGGATAAGCTGCAGATCCCAGTTAACCAGCAGCCTACTTCCTACCCCTGCCCCCTAGAATGGCCTTATGACTGTCCCATGCATGCTTGAATTCCACCACTGATTTTGACTCCACAACCTCCTCTGGAAGGCTGTTCTATGCATCCACAACCCTCTCTGTGAAAAAATACTTCCTTAAATTACCCCTGAGCTGCCACCCCATCTTCAAATTGTGCTCTCTTGTTCTTGCACATCTCTTTTTTTGAAAGATGCTACCCTCTTGGACTTTGTTGATTCCCTTGAGGTACTTGAACATTTCTATCATGTCTCTCCTCTCCCCCCTTTCCTCAAGGATATACATATTAAGCTCCTTTCGTCTCTCTTCATATGTCTTCTGGTGCAGACCCTGCACCATTTTAATTGCCATCCTCTGGACAGCTTCCATCCTGTCTATGTCTTTGCGGAGATTGGGTCTCCAGAACTGCACACAGTACTCCAGATGGGGTCTTACCAGCTGTCTGTACAGAGGGATAATAACTTCCTGTTTTCTACTGGTGATGCCTCTCCCTATGCATCCCAGTATCCCCCCAGCCCTCCTTGCTGCCCTCTCACATTGCTTGTCCACCTTTAGGTCATCTGATATGACTACCCCAAGGTCTCATTCCATTTTTGTTGTTAATATCTCACCCCCCATTGTGTACTCTTCTTTAGGTGGAGAGAGGGGACAGGGAGGGAGTGCAGTTTCACATCTGATAGGGGTCAAGCGTTGAAGGCAGGTCAAGTGACAGGGGAAAGAGTCCACTGCAGGACAATGTGGTGGCAGACAACAGACTTGCAGAGCTGAAAACAATGGTGGAAGAGGGGGAGTTAGGGGAGCACCAGGAGAGGGAGACAGGGGGAAAGGGAATGGAGGGAACGGGGCAGGCAGTAAGAGGAGGGTAGCAAGAGGAGAGGGGGCATAGCTGAAAAGGAAAGTGTCAGCAGTAGGGGTGTAGGGGAGAGAGACAGTGCTAATAGAAACATAGACTTTGACGGCAGATAAGGACCGCTTGGTCCACCTAGTCTGCCCATTTCCCTACCTAGATGATAAGCTGCAGATCCTAGTTAACCAACAGCCTATTTCTTCCTACCCCCCACAAAAATTGCCTTATGTCTGTCCCATGCATTCTTGAATTCTCCCACAGTTTTAGACCCCACAACCTCCTCAGGAAGGCTGTTCCATGCATCCACCACCCTCTCTGTGGAAAAATACTTCCTCACATTGCCCCTGAGCTGTCCCTCCTCTATCTTCAAATTGGGCCCCCTTGTTCTTGCACATCTCTTTTTCTGTATGATGCCACTCTCTTGGACTTTGTTGATTCCCTTGAGTAACTTGAATGTTTCTATCATGTCCCCTCTTTCTCTCCTTTCCTCAAGGGTATACGTATTAAGCTCCTTTAGTCTTTCTTTGTATGTCTTCTAGTGCAGACCCTGCACCATTTTGATTGCCCTCCTCTGGACAGCCTCCACTCTGTCTGCGTCTTTGCGGAGACGGGGTCTCCAGAACTGCACACGGTACTCCAGATGGGGTCTCACGACCTGTCTGTACAGAGGGATAGCAACTTCCTGTTTTCTACTATTGATGCCTCTCCCTATGCATCCCAGTATCCCCACAGCCTTCCTTACTGCCTTCTCACATTGCTTGCCCACCTTAAGGTCATCTGATATAATTATCCCCAGGTCCCTTTCCTTTTTTACTGTTGTCAGTATCTCACCCCCCATTGTGTACTCTTGCCCTGGATTTTTGTTTCCCAGGTGCATTACCTTGCATTTCTTTGCATTGAATCTGAGCTGCCATACATTTGACCATTCCTCTAACCTTGCCAAGTCCCTTCTCATCCTTTCCACCCCACCTTGTGCATCAACTCTCTTGCAGATCTTTGTGTCATCTGCAAAGAGACATACTTTTCCTTCTAGACCCTCTGCAATGTCGCTTATAAAGACATTTAAGAGGACTGGTCCTAATACTGAACCTTGCGGTACCCCACTAGTAACCCTCCTTTCTTCTGAGTGGACTCCATTTACTATTACACTCTGTGTCCTATTGTCCAGCCAATTCTTTACCCAGGCTGTCATCTTGGGACCCAGTCCCAGGCTGGCTAACTTGTATATTAATCTTTTGTGTGAGACTGTGTCAAATGCCTTGCTAAAGTCTAGGTAGGCCATGTCCACAGCCCCTCCCTGATCTACTTCTTTCGTCACCCAGTCAAAGAAATCTATCAGATTCATCTGGCATGACCTTCCCACTGTGAATCCATGCTGCTTAGTGTCCTGTGCCCCTCTGGCCTCTAGATACTCGACAATTCTTTCCTTCAGAAGTGATTCCATCATTTTCCCTATCACTGAGGTTAAACTAACAGGTCTGTAATTTCCTGCTTCTGCCTTGCTCCCACTTTTGTAAAGGGGAATCGCATCTGCCCTCCTCCAGTCCTCTCATGATTTGTTAAAAAGGGTAGTCAGTGGTGTCACTAGTTCTACTCTTAGTTCTTTTAGAATTCTGGGATGAATCCCATCAGGCCCCATTGCTTTGTCCGCCTTCAGTTTTAAGAGTTCTTTCAGAACCCTTTCTTCCTTCTACATTCCTCAATCACCCCGCAATGCTGTGCATCGACAAAGGCGGACACCTATAACTTCTGTGGATATTGCAGTACCCTCTGAACTTTCCTTGCCACAAAACCCAAAATTACATTTTAAATAACTGCACTCTGTGGATTCTGCATTGCAATTGCCTGGGGGATGCCCTGAGGCTAGTATAGACACTCCACAACTGCCTTTAAGCAGAATTGATAATGAAGCTCCTAAATCCTACTCCTCTTTGTTTAAAACCCCAGTCTTGCTGGCTAGAAGGCATAATGTTGTTAAACTCACATACAAAGGTGGGTTAACAGAGCCTCCAGATCATATTTTTGTGGCAAGAACCATGCTGAAAGACACAATGAAATTATTCTCCAATTAATTATATGCACCCATACATGTATCATGAGAGTCGACTTTTGATGTGATCTTTAAAACTATGAGATGCTTAGAGCGATTCTGGATTAAGTATAATCATTTGAAAAATTCTGCACCCTGGTCTTCCTTTATGGCTACTCCTTTAACCAGGCCTGCGCATAAAACACTGACTGTTCTGTTTAGGAATGAAAGTGTCAGTATGTATGATCTGAAATACTGGCTACAACAGTGCTGTACAATATTGAGGACCCTGAAGCAATAATGGACACAGAGAACATAGGGGCTGGGGGATGGAAAGTTAAAGTTATGTTAAAAACAATAGAAACTGGTGTGGTGCATCTTCCTAATTCTTTTTTCTTGGGGAGGGATAGAGGCATTTTGTTTTGCCCAGGCCAGCTGAAGATGTGATATAAATGTAGGTCAGTTGCACATCTGAGTAGCATATGTGATCAGCAATGCTGTACTGTATGTAGGGAATTGGGTCATATAGATTCACATGTATAAATGAATGTACGTGCAGTCTTTGTGATCAGAAGGGGCACACTTTTCAGAATTGTAAATGGGTGGCCCTTAACATCAAATATCAGGCTGATGGGGAGGAGCAGAGGCTTCTAATCATTTTCACACAAAAGAAAAAGCTAGCCAGTCACAGACTGCAGGCAAATCAGAGACCCAGCGACACAGCTGTTTCTGCTGCTCCAGAAGGTGTAATGACACCACAGGCTGTTTCTTCACAAGAGCCAAGTTTAGAACCCCCAGAAGCAGCTACCACAAGTTCCTCAATCACCCCTGCTAGCAGTGTAGTTCTTTCCTCTGTAGCAGAAGAAGGGAACATCTCCATGACAGTGAAGGAAGGAACTACTGAGGCAACAGATAAGGTTGCAACTCTGATACCCCCTCCCTCCAACCCAGTGGGAGAAGAGGTTAGAAGGAGCACTAGACAAACTTCTAAGGTAGTTCCTCCACAGAAAGTAAATGAGGTGCCAATTTACAGTAGGTATGATGTGTTGCATTCAGGGAACTCAGAGGGTGACTCTGATGATTCATCTGTAGCTTTGTCACTTCCAGAAGGGCCTACAGATACAGACAGACAGGAAAGGCCAAATGGTCCACAAAAAAGGAAAGCTAAGATAAAAACAAAACATAAAGAATTGAGAAAAGGGAGATATAAATAATGGAAAGTAGACTTTTCTCTCTTTGATGTGTGTACCTTTTTCAGTTCACACGTCAAATTTGAACAGCATTCAGAGGCCAGGGAAAAGGAATACTGTGTTTTCTGTACTGACATACTTACAGTTTGGGATTTCCTTTCTACAAGATGTTCACCTACATTCCCTGAAAGATATTAAAACTACTGCAAGAGCTTGGATGGGGGAGGCCCTTATATTGGTCTGTGGGGATGATGTATGTTCAGGTGTTGGCATTCTTTTTTGACTTCCAGAATTGAAAGTGGTTATATATCATGTTTACCCAGGGAGGATATTGATTATGGATGTGATGATACAAAATGTAAACTTTAGATTTATAAATCATTATGCCCCTCAGACAAAAGCAGCTAGATGTGAACTGTTTAGTTTGACACAACCTTTCTTGTATATAGCACAGCAAGTGGTTTTGGCAGGAGATTTCAATTGTCCTTTAAAGGCCAGGATGGACAAGCAATATTGTGATTCTAATTTCCTTGCACTAATGATACAGAAGGCCCGGCTACAGGATGCTTTTGTTATACATGCTAAAAATGATGTACATACTTTTCAGAAGGGGCCTTTAGTGTCTAGAATAGACTGTATTTTTACTTCAAAATCAGTAAACACATTATCTGCAGTGGTAACTCCAGCTAAATACTCTGACCACTGTGTAGTCTCTCCCAGGATAGGAATATCATCTGACATATAGGGGGCCCTGGCTTTTGGAAATGTAATGTGTTGCTCTTGATGGACAGACATGCTGCAAGCATAATTCAGGATTTTTTAGAAGCTAGAAAATCAGTTTTTGTATGCTTTGACAATCCGGTAGCCTGGTGGGAGAACACAAAACAAGACGTGATTTACATATGTAAAAGGATTAGTAAATTTCAGAGCAGAAAATCATATTTTAAAAATTTACAGAATAGACAGTTATCGCAACATTTAATGTCCACCTCGTATGAAACTGGACAGAATTTGACCAAGCAGATTTAGGCAGTGAAAGACGATATGATGGACTATCATTCTTCCAAAAGTAGACAGCTACATCACCAGCAACAATATGGGATGAGGGGAAGGGCAAACTTGATTTGCCCTTTTGAAGAATGTATTGCAAAGGTCAAAGCAAATGATGTGTCTGTAGTGATGGATGAGACTGGAAATATCTTGGTGGAAAAAAAGCAATCTTAAAGCTAGTATCAGAGTACATGCATCAAATGTATGCTTCCTTACAAAGCAAAAGTGGAATCATGCAGAATTTTTTTTCATGGCATACAGATACCTAGGCCAGAACAGTCAGCTGTAGCTGCTCAAGCACAACCCATACTGAATCTGAGGTCAAAGAAGCATAATGGGGGGAAAGACCTCAGGGCTGGATGGCTTAACAAATTAAGTTATAAAACTTATGGGTACTGTACTTTCACCAGAATTGACTGTAGCTTTTAATCATATCTTGGACACCAATCAGACGCCACTGTACATGAACATGGGTGTGCTGACATATGTACATAAGAAAGGGGTAAGATCTGATGCCATAAAATGGAGGCCTTTGAGCCTCTTAAATTCAGATTTTAAATTTTTTAAGCAAGACACTGGCTAAGAGGTTGGTCTCCATAGCTAACACAGTTATTTCACAAGCACAAACTTACACAATTCCAGGTAGCTATATTCAAAACCATATCATATTGATTAGAGAACTGGTAGAACTGGGAAAGATTGGGGAAGTGGATGCATATCTGCTCTCGCTTGATCAGGAGAAGGTGTTTGACAGAGTTAGTTATACATATTTATGGGACATCATGGAACAGTATCATATTCCAGACAGTAATACAATGGTTGAAGTGTATATATCATACAGCAACAGTGTTATCGGTTGTATGTGGGTGGAAGGGCCCTATAATCAGGCTACAAAGAGGGGTCCAGCAGGGCTGCCCCTTGAGCCCGATTCTGTACAACTTTTTTATTGACGCTTTATTTTGAAAAATTAATCTTAATGAGAAAATTGCAGTAATCAACATAAGAGGACAACCACTTCCATTCAAAGCACTTGCTTAACTGGATGACGTGAATATTATAGTAAGCACATAGTCCTCGGTAGAAGAATTAATATTAACTTGCAAGAATTTTGGGATGGTATCTGGCTCGGCTTTGGATGTACAGAAGTGTAAAGGTCAAAGGTTAAATTACATATTGAATTTCAAAGATATGGTAGCAAGGATATTAATACAGCCTGATCTGATTAAAGTACTAGGTGTCAAATTTGGTTCAAGAGAATTGGATGTTATAAACTGGACAAATAAGATAGAGATTGGGAAGGCAAGGTGGCCCAATGGAATAGGTGGAAGATGGGAGAGAAAAAAAGAATATATCTAATAAAGACTTACCTTATTTCTGTGATTTTATATATTAGTTATATTTTCCCACCTCCAAAGATGTTAGAAACTGTTTCGTTAGGTATTTATTTTTCAAGCATGCTGGGGGAGTCGTCCGAATCCTTTGAAAAGAAATATATTGTATCTCCCGCTCAAGCAGAGTGGTTTGAATATGCCAAATCCAATTTTGTTTTTTAATAGTTTCTTTTTTCAATATAATATCAGGCCACTGCTATTACAGCAAACAATAGGATGGGAGGTCTTACTTAGAGGGAAATGTAGCACCTGGATTAATCAAAGGGAAAGGCAGACCCTTTGAAAGGTTAAAAGAACGGTTACAGTTCCTGAATATATAAGATGAACTTTTCTTAGGTTAAAACAGTGGGGTTTACTGACGCAGCAGGTTATCACATTACCTAGAAAGCAGTTATATCACTATTTACTATCTTCAATATGTCAGGAAGATGTTGTATTTGTAAAAATTCCTGTGGGGCATAGGGAGACCTTAAAAATGCTTTTGAACAACAAGACGATATCGGGAAAAATGTGGAATGTGCACTGGTAAATGTATCATGAGAAGCTTAATGTTAAGGCCAATCATAAACATAAACCCCTACAAGAAAGGATATGCAGCAGGTTAAGATGTGTGCAGCAGGAAGAAATGATACAGCATCTTTTTTTAAGGCTCATTTATATCAGGCTTTTGGGATTATTTAGCACAATAGTGGGGTGATAATATATTCAGTGCACTTACATGCACTAATCTTATGCATGGGGTGTTTGATAGGAGATAGGGAAAGTGGCATTTAAGCACTGTACACTGTATAATGACAATCATTAAATGGAACATTTGGATTATGAGATATGGGTATACCCTACAGCAAAATGCAGGAAGCCATGAAGAACTTTATAATAAAATTATTCAAGATTTAATGCAATTGAATAAGTTGGAAAAAAGCTCACTGTCAAATGTAATAATGTTGGAACTGTGGAAAAGTCTGCCATGGGTCACTGACACAGATACTCCTGTAACATAATTTGTTTTTCTTTTTGTATTTTGAGATGAGTTAAATCTCTTTTTTTTTTGTTAGACCCTGATTAAATGTCTGTTTGTTTTTTCTGGAATTGTACAGCATTTAGTTTTATTTAATATGCTTAATTTTTGTGTTGTTTAATTTCTCTAATGTATTAAATAAATAAATTCCCCTACTCTTTATGAGAAGTGCCATAGGATCTTTAACATCCCCTTGAACAGGCAAATAGAAAAGAAAGGAGCACCCTCCATGGTGAACTACAGTGTCAATACTGGAATTTAAAGATCTAGTGTAGCCAAACCAGGCAGACAGGAAAATAATAGAAATTTTAAGAAGTAGTCAGTTATAAAATTGCATTTCTGAAGTACCTGTCTTTTACCTATTGCCCATCAGAGAGTCTTCTGTGTCATAATCAGTTTCATTTATCAGTGTCAGTGGCTCAGTAGGTAGCACACTCACCTCTGAGGGCAGGAGATCAGAGGGTTGTGGGTTCAGTTCCCACATCTGGCACCTGGGTTAATATCCCAGTACTGACACTGTAGTGTAGTAGAGAGGGGTACTGCAGTTCTGAGGTGCCGTCTTTTGGATGAGACATTAAACCGAGGTCCCATCTGCCTGGATTGGTGGTAGTTCAGATGGATGTTAAAGATCCCATGGCACTTATCGAAAAGAGTAGGGGAATTTCTCCAGTGTCATGGCCAAATTTCTCTCATTCACTAAAAATACCACCAACAGTTTCATCTGGTTCAAGGTCAATTGGCATTCATCTGTAGCCCCCTCCCCTGGGTCATGTCTGAAAATAGGCAGGATTTGTCTAGTGCACTTCCCAGGTCTACAAAAAATAAATAAATAATGTTGCAGATGTGTGGAACAGCTCTTAGTATAGCAGCTGACATATCTATCTGTACTGTCCCTCTGTACAGCATTGTGATTTCTATGACAGTGAATTTACATGTGAATGACAGTCACTGAATTGCTGTTCCTAAATAGCAGTGATGTCACAGTCAGTGAGGTCCAATGCTGGTGATGTAGTGGGGGCTGTATTGCTAACTATGTCAGCTGCTACACAGAGTGCTGTTTCACACATCACACATATTAACATCAGGTAAATAATCTAATTAAACAAAGGGAAAAGAACCTCAAATATATAAAAAGTATTAGCTGACTGCTTTTAAAATCTAATATTGGTTTTAGGCATTACACAAGCTATTTAACCCACCTGCCTAGTGTGGGGATAGAACCCATAGCCTATTGATCTTCTAGTCTCAGAGACCAGTGTGCATGCTATATTTTGCATGTTTCATTTCTTAGTTTTTACAGAAATTCTCTCAGACTTTTTTCTGACCACCTGATGGAATCATGATTGACTTATGTAAATGTCATTATTTTCTCCAAGGTCCTGACCCTGCACCTAAACACTCAGTACATCATATTATAAAATTAGAAAAAAAACAGTCTTCTGTTTCCAGTGCTTGCAGAAAGGACTGTCAGGCAGCTAACAATCTGCATTCTACAGCCTGTAATGTGACACTGAGTCTGACTTTTGTTTTCACAAAAAACAAGAGGAAATGAGTCCCCTAGGTTGCTGAAAGAACTAGAACAAATGTGTTAGACTAAACTGGACTGATGATAGAAACTCCAGTTTAAAAAGTTTTTTTTTTCAATATCCTGAGAAGTTCTCAGACACGTAAGCAATAATACCTGACATGGTGGGCGGTATTGGGCAATACCGGACCGCCCAGGGGCGTAATGAGGCCCGGCGCATGGTGGAGGCTATACTCTCCTGGTCCGTATTGCCTATACCGCCCACCGTGGAGGGTATTATTGTGCTTAGAAAATGGGTACTGTAATGTATTTGTTTAAAAAGCATAATTTTATATTTAAATGTTAAACATTTAGATATTTCATTTATTCTGTAATAAAGTAGTTCTCTACACCTGCATTACAGTACCTTTTGAGCTTCTGACTTTTTTTCTAGATCTGGATCTAGTTGTCATGGCTATCCTCTCACCCACAGACACAGAGATAGAGCAGGCTGTGGAACAAAATGCAATTAACTCTTTTAGAAGGGTACATTAATGTTTTTTTATTGATTTGCTCTTCATTTTGATGCGACGCTGTACAGTCAGTGTACATTTTAATTGGTAGTCGCCTTCCCCTTATAGATGCTAAGATTGCTTTGGGATCAGGAAGGGAAAGCACAGTAGTGTGCAGGGGGGTAACAAAGCAGCGTTAATGTTTTTAAATGCTGAAGCCTTTTCAGTCATGCTTTTTCTTCTTTCAACATCAAGGTGAATCAGGAGGCAAACCCAGGACTAGCGGGACACTGGCTATGTCGGAGACAGTTGCAGTTATGGTGGCGGTACTTTAAAAGAATGGTTCCTCCCTTCAGTGATTTTACCCGTTCTCCAAAAAAAGACTACCCCTGCCAAAAACAAGCTTACTGGTCTCTCCATTGTTTAACCCCCATTCTTACAGTTAAGCCGTTCTGTCAACCCGGAAGTAACTATACAGCATGAGGTAGCAGAGCCACAACTGTAAGTGTAGCTTCTCAGTAGAGGTAAGGAACTGGAGGAGTTACAAACAGGCCTGTAAGCAGACAGGAGGGGTATAATTTTAAGTTAGAGGGGATCAGGAGCAGTAGTGCCGTCAATTTAAAAGAATGGCATTAGCTCTACTGCCCACATTCGAGCTGCTAGCAACAGCATGATCTATGAATGAAGGATCTGTTTTGATAAGGAAAACAGTTAGTTGTTGCCAAGAAACAAGTTGGTGTATGTGGTGTGTGGGTCTGCAACCTTCGGGGTCCATCTGCTACTCTGATTGGTTTGGGGGTGGGGGTGTCCTGCCGGCTTTCATGTTGAAATTGAGCCGCCGGCTTTCTGGGGGGCAAGAGAGAAAGATACGCCTGTGTCCTGATGCCTGTTGAGCTTTTGACAATGAATGCAGGCGATCGCTGTAACTGTAGATTTGTGATTTTACTTTTTTGTTATGTGCTACTACTTTATTCTGACTCATAGTACTGGATTCGGGAAGGGGAAGGCCACAAACTCACCCGCTAAGCAGCAAATAAAAATGTCGGCATTTTGAAATGAGAGTTCTTTTTGCATACTGATCTGTGTAGTTAGGTCTGTGCCAAGCTGGCACTTTTAATGCCTGGGCTCTATTGCCTGATAGACGCCCACCTTGCCAGGGCTATCAGCCAATCAGAGCCTGGGATTTCTGATGCCCATTTTCTAAAATACAATAGCATCCCCTTCCCCTTTCAGATGCCTTTAACATAGAGCAACAACTAGTAAAAATTAGAGGGGGAGTGCACTACTTTGCAGCTGTGGAGGAATACATACCATTGTCTAAAATGGAAGTTCCAAGAAAAGCTGTTTTTAGAGCTACAGATGACAGTAGGGCTGTAGGCTCCTCCCATAGCCCTAAAAATGGTCAGTGTGAGGGGAACACAGAGCCAAGAGGGCCCACACTCCCATTACCACACACCACTTATTAGTTACATTGCACTTACTCAAAAATAAGGGAAATTCATTGCAAAAAAAGTTGTTAATGCATCAATTAGGGTTAAGAACACATGGACAAAAGTTCGGAAATGTGATGTTAGGGTACATATATGTGTGTGTGTGTGTGTATATATATATATATATATATATATATTAGAGGCAAAACTCCGTTTAATGCATTAGTTAGGTTGTTCCACAGTGACAAAGTGAGGAAATTCACTGTTAGGGTTAAAACCCTAACTCCGATTCACCCCCCAGCACCACACACACACACAGACACACACACACATTCAAGTATGGGGAGGACCAAGTCAACACAACCAATGACAGACATCCAGCAGCAGGTGACAGAAATAACAAACAATTGTCTAAATGTACCACGAGACATCCCCACCCACCTGACCAGGTACTGCATGCTCAGTGGAGATCAACAGCAAAACTGAGGCCATGTACTCAGACGTACACATCCCTGATTGCAGCTGCACACAATGTACCACACTTAGTAGTTGCATGGCCTTACCTACCGATGCCCCACACACACACCACACCACTTGTGGTGGGCCACCTGAGCAATAGAGTTAAGCAAAACCAAGGAGTTGTACAGGTAAAATATCTCTGATTATAACAAGGGTTTGAGAAATGCAGCTTCTAATTGACTGTAAACATTGTAACAGCCTTATGTTTAGTTTTTATTAACATACATGTAGAGCCTAACCATATGATGAACATGGTTTAATGTTGTTTAAAAACAGTTTTATTATGATAGCAATAAGCCACTCACAGGTATTATGTTAATGGTCAGTTTATCACTGTCTAGCGACATGTGGCACTCGGATATGCCTCATTCAACATTAAACCCCTACAGGGTGATTAACAGACCATTTAACATAACTGTTGGTCATGCCTTATTGCTTAATTGTCTTAATGAGTAAATACTCTCCCTCTGCTAGGCACTGCAGCAGCTTTGCAACACAGTGTCCCACCCAGTTACACCATACACTGTCTAGTTGCTGGAGAATGGCTGTGAATATGAACTCATGAATATGAACAGTGTAACTTGATCATTACAGTCATTGAAACCCTAGTGTGATTATAACTGACAGACTCAGTGATAGAGGATAACCCCTGCTGTCCTAGTACATTTACCCCATTATGAGTTAAATCAATACTAAAAGACATTCTGTTTATATCTACACCATACCTTCTTGATTCCTGTTGTAGCAGAATTAACATAGTTATCACTTTGATAGCATCAGTGACAGAAGTGTGGCAAACCCAAACAGTAGGCATACAGCCTGAGTATGAAACAACTGTTAAAAAAATCACACTGTGTCCATAAGTGGCATAGATCACTCATTGCAACAATAGCAAATGTATTACTATTTGATTAAGTTAGTCATCACAGATACAATGAGATTGTCTTTATCAGGTACAACATACTCAGTAAGTGCCTACAGGAAAATCTATCCTATTTACATGTCCGATACAGGTACATCATTGTTGGCTCAGTAGTGCTATGATATTTAGAAGTTGCTTGGCCTGATCCATGCAATTACAATCTTTCTTACAAAGAATACTTACTGCATCTTTAATATTGAAACACACTGAAGGTCTGTGTATGTACATCAGCAGTATACCTTCATCAGTAAGAATGCATGTGATACTGGCAGTACCAATTTCACAGCGTTGAACAGGCAATGCTTTTCCATACGTTTACATCAGCCTCTATGTTGAGTAAACCATTGCAGTAAATGTACTACTATGTAAATCACCTACTAAATGTATCACTACTTTTATCTTGAGCATGCTAGTGTCTTGTAGTTAATTTATGTGCTTCTCTTAATTAATGTATACTCAGTAGTGTTAAACTTTCTACAACTGTCATCATGCACCTTCAGCATTTATATTGAATAACGGCACAGTACCAGTTGTGGTGTGGTGTGGGGCATCGGTAGGTAAGGCCATGCAACTACTAAGTGTGGTACATTGTGTGCAGCTGCAATCAGGGATGTGTACATTTGGTGTACATGGCCTCAGTTTTGCTGTTGATCTCCACTGAGCATGCAGTACCTGGTCAGGTGGGTGGGGATGTCTCGTAGTACATTTAGACAATTGTTTGTTATTTCTGTCACCTGCTGCTGGATGTCTGTCATTGGTTGTGTTGACTTGGTCCTCCCCCATACTTGAATGTGTGTGTGTGTCTGTGTGTGTGTGTGTGCTGGGGTGGGTGAATTCGGAGTTAGGGTTTTCAACCCTAACAGAGAATTTCCTCACTTTTGTCACTGTGGAACAACCCTAACTAATGCATTAAATGGATTTTTTTGCCTCTAATTTCCCTTTTTTTTGAGAATGATATTGAGAAATAGTGAATGTAATGCGGTGGCAGGCGCCACATGATGTCTTGTGGCATAGTAACAGGAGCAGCAATGCAAACAGAAATGCTAACAGTGGCACACATGGTAACACAAGCACGAATGATAACAGAAAGGGTAACGATGACGGTGGGCGAGACGGAACGGTCTGCACGTGATGTCTGGTCACATAGTAACATAGGTGCCTGTAAATGGAAATGTCAATGGGCATGGTGACGCAAGAGAAACAGAAAGAGAAACAGTGCGGTACACACAAATGGCAAAAAGTAACAGAAAGCATAGCGCAAATGAAACAAGGATGACGCAAGATTGGGGTGTGCATTGATAACTGAGCCCTAACTTCCCACCCCATGACCTGTGTAAAGCAGCAGAAATATAGGAGAATGGGGTGAGAGTTAGGACTCATGATCCCAATGCACACCCCAATGCCGGTTGGGTGGGTGGGTGGGGGCAAGGATTTTCAACCTAACAGCGAATTTCCTCACTTTTGTCGCTGTGGAACAACTCTAACTAATGCATTAAACTGAGTTTTTGCCTCTAATTTCTCTTCTTTTGAGAATGATAACAAGAAATAGTGAATGTAATGCAGCAGCGGGAGCGCGGTGCCCTCTGGGCCCCGCGCTCCCACCGCATAACGCGGTGGCGGGAGCGCGGGGCCCACATGATGTCTTGTGGCATACTAACAGGGACAGCAACGCAAACAGAAATGCTAACAGTGGCGCACATGGTAACACAAGCACGAATGAGAACAGAAAGGGTAACGTACATGGTGGCGTAGACGGGAATGGTCTGCCACGTGATGTGTTGTCACATAGTAACATGGTGCCTGCAAACAGAAATGTCAATGGGCATGGTGATGTAAAGTGAAACAGAAAGATAAACAGTACTGTAGACAGAAAATGGCAAAAAATAACAGAAACGCAAGCGCAAATGAAAACGCAAAGGATAACGCACATGGTGGCGCAGATGTCAACGGTAAGTGAAACGGGTACGGAACCGCAAGTGGAAAGGGCAACAGTAACAGTAATGTAAGCGCACTGGTTGGTTTTCCCCAAAACCTGCATTGAGAAAGACAGTGAGTACAAATAATGTATGCAAAATAATGAGTATCGGCGCAGAAAATGAGATCTTGGAATACTAAATACATTATATCTCAGGAACGGTACGACATAAAAAAAAAATTTAAAAGTTGTATTATTTACAACTGTCCTAGCTAATTTTAATCTTAGCCCCATTTGGGGGCTAAGAAATTTTCTGACGAAAAGTCCGTATCTCGCACCGCTCGAGATACGGCCCTGAAAGGCGTATGCATGCCGTAATGTTATCCCATGGGAAAAAAGAAAAGTTCAGAGCGCTCGTAACTTTGCCTCCCTGTAATGTTTTTTCACCAAACCACTGAAAGGCACATCTGTGGGCTGTTGGCTGTCTTCCTCCAAATTTCAGGAAAAAGACCAAACCATTATTTTGCAGCAGGGATCCAAAGGATTTCTGTTAGCGATAGGCGCCATAATGTTATCCTATGGGAAAAATGTCAACTTTGGAGTGCTGTAACTTTGCCGCCATGTGATATTTTTCACCAAACTACTGAAAGGCACATCTGTGGGCTGTTGGCTGTCTTCCTCAAATTTCAGGAAAAAGACCAAACCGTTATTTTGCAGCAGGGTGCCAAAGGATTTCTGTAATATGTCGACGCCGTAATGTTATCCTATGGGAAAAACTGTCAACTTTGGAGTGCCGAACTTTGCCGCCATGTAATATTTTTCAATACAACACTAAAAGGCACATCTGTGAGATGTCGGCCGTTCTTCCAAATTTCAGCTCAAAACTCCCAATGGTTCTTTTGCAGCGCAGTGCCAAAGAATTGCTGTCATTTTCCCACAGACTAGAAAACTACTGTGCCTAATTTCAGAAAGCTTAAAATTCATGACACTTTCATGAGCACCTAAAGTAATTTGTTAAAGTACTTTTCCAGAAATTTGAAAAACATATTTCTGGGTGTTTTACCACAAAATAAAGACATGGCAAGCATCCTCAGGGCCCGACTAGGTGAATACAAAAGAAATTAGGTTGCTAGAGGGTCCCAAATTTAAATGCCAACCATTTTTCTGATCACCAACTGAAAACAAAATGGCCGATTTGCGAAAGTAACAGGCCCGTTTGAGAAAGTAAAAATGCATTTGCGAAAGTGTTGAACTTTTTGTTTACTTTTCCCATTGACTTATAATGGGAAACTGTTTTTTGAATAACTTTTGAACCGTTTAATATTTTTTCATGAAATCTTTGAAAGGCACATCGGGGTCCCTGGCTGCATGTTCCTTGGAGATTTTGGGCCGGTAACGCAAACTGTATGACCTGTAGGCGCGACCACAGAATTCCAGAAAAGCGTAAACGTGCGCACAGATCACACTTAATAACTCCGCAGCCGTATATCTGGCCAGTACAAAACTTGGCAGATCCTAAGGCCTATGGTTCTTGATCATGAATTCCAAATTTCAGGCAAATCCATCAAACAGTGGCAAATTTATTAAGGTGCAAAGTTTGGGGGTTTAACATAGAAATGCCTCCTCAACCCTAATTATGGTAGCACTACTGCTACCATAATATATATATATATATATATATATATATATATATATATATACAAAACTCAGTTAATGCATCAGTTGTGGTTTCTATTACAGTGGCAAATCACTGGAAAGTCAGTGTTAGGGCTACCAACCCTACCACCCCACACATACCCCATTCTCCACAGACTAACAGGTGTCAGGGTGTGCATTGGGTCTTTGGGCCTAATTCTCACACCATTCCATGTGCAATCAATCTGAGATGTTACAGTATAGGAAAAGGGGGCAAACTACAGTGACCAAATTGTCAGCATAGCCATCTTATTACCCCACCTCATGTACCCTGGGACAGAGAAAGTGTAAAATGTAAGGCAAAATGTAATTCTGCGCAACTGCAATGTCATTCTGCATTACAGGTGCAAAATCGCATTTTGGGCAGGATGTAAAAAATGATAGCAGTACTGTTCATGAAGTGGTTTGATAAAATTTGAATGTTAAAAATGTAGCAGCAAAATATTGAAAAGAAACAAAGCTGTGCTCATGTGTAGAATAAATTTAACAGAAACATGTAACTAGGGCATTTTCAGGAATTTTGTCACCAAATTTTCAACATGGCCTTTTGGGAACCCACCTCATGAAGACTGACACTGTGAGCTCATTAATCCATCTAAAAAGTTGATTTCACACAGCAGTCATGCCATTCCATGCCATAGGAGCAAAAACAAATTTCAGACAAGATATAAAAAATGACAGCTGTACCGCTTATGAGGAGTTGTGAAAAAATGGCAATGTTGCAAATCTGGAGTGAAAATTTTAAAAATTGATGAACTTACAAGCGTGAGTAGAAACAGCACAAAGCAGACTTGTAACATGGACATTTGTGGGCTTTATTGCACCAGATATTCTATATGAGCTTTTGGGGACCTCCCCTCATGAACACTGGCACTGTAATTTCATTAACTGGTCCCGAAAAGTGATGCCACGCAGTGATTGTGAAATCACCTTTCAGGACTGAGTAATGAGATAACAGTGACGGTGTTCATGAGGAGGGGTCCCAAAAAGCCCATGCTGAAAATTTGGTGCAACAATTTTGAAAAATGCCTGAGATATTAACATAAGTTCAAACCCCCACAGATAGCCATTATATAGCACTTACCTTTATTCTTCAGTTTGTGGCTTGGCTTTGAAGAGTGCAGATTTGTCCCAGTGCAGAGAAGATTCCAGTCACCTACCTCCAAAGGTAAGTGTGGGGTAAGGGTGTGTGTGTGTGTGTGTGATGAGGTGGGCGCGCAAAGGGAGGATGGTGATTGGGGAGCGGGGATGGGGAAATAATGAGGGATCATATTCTTTTGTACATGATTTAAAAAAGATAAAAAGACATCAGGGGACTGTTTACTTTATTGCATGTATACGCTATTGGAAAATTATTTTGTGACTCTGGGGTTGGGCTCCCCAGTGCCACACAGTGCTGGTGGTGGTGGAGGGGTATTATATAACTGAGGACACTGGGAATGGGCTACACAGTGTCCCTCCTTGGGGGAGGTGACTGTCGACACAGACACTGGGCACTCCATTGTCAGAAATTTAGGAGATGGTTTTCTTTTGTTGGGGACACTGGGAGCAGGTTCCCCAGTGTCCTTTTCTGGGTTGGGGGAATCTAGTGCCAGCATGGGGATTGGGCACCCTGATGTTGGCATAAACATTTATTTTTGGGATTTTCATCTGACAAACTAGGATCTTACTTCATGTCTTGCCATAGAAAGTAGGATCGTAAGTCATACTACACCAATACAAAACAGGAATTACATCATTAAATAAAGGACATTTTAGGGGTATAATTTGTCCAATGAAGTGCAAAATGCATCTAAGAGGGCCTGATAAGCATGCTACATGTGTTGGTTCACCTCCAGAATATAATTTTTAGAGGTTTCCATTTTTTTCAAACATAACTGCAAATAAGATGACATCCTTACAAAGTAGGAATTTCTCTTTATGAAGCAGGATTCCTACTTTGTTTAATAGAGCTATCACGAAGTTCTTACTGAGCATGCTCAAAAATGATTTTTTTTTAGATTTTTAATTGGAATAACTTAAAAACTGCTAATAATTCTTTTTTTACCAGACTAGCAAAAGGCACATCTGTGTGGTAGCCCATTTCTGCCCTGAAAATTTCACACACAAAACGCAAACCCTCTGGGCTGAAGGCAAGTTCAAAGAAAAATCCCAGCAAAGTCAATAAGTGAAAACATGTTTTATTAACCTCTCCATAACTCAGAGACTGCACTGATAACCAGAATGTAACTTTCAAAATCAAGAGATCCACCCCACAGGAAGATGCAAAACAAATTTAATCCAAATCCATTGTAAGGTTATTAAAGCACAAACTTTTGAGTTTATCATTGATCTGCCTACTCAAACCTAACTGTAGGGGTGCTACTACATCCTTATAATATATAGGCTCCAAATATTTTGGGTGGTGTTATGTTTTATTTTTGTTGTACTCATTATGACCTTTCATTTGATATGTACCTTTCCCCTTAACTTCAAATATTAATGGAGTTATGGCTTGTTAAAAATGAAATACTGTATAGAAACAAAAATAAGTCCAATTTTGTTTTTCGTATGGAGGATTCTTTTTTTGGGTGAGAATGACACAAACTCAAGAAAAAAAATCATACAAAGAAAGAATGTGAAAAAAACTAAGTAGAAATTATTTTTTCACAGGAAGGAATCTTTTTTTTTCTTGGGATTGTGTTATACTCATGAAAAAAGATGCCTTTATATGAAAAAAATGCAAAAGATGCCATAAGTTCAAATTATTTTTTGTATGAAGGTAATATTATTTTCTATGGCCAATTGGCCATAAAAAAAATAAGAAAATCATCTCATGAGAAAAGACTTTTAAATTGTGTTAAAAACACATTCTTTCAGCTGACCCTTTAGCGCTGAGGGTTGAGGCACTGGACGCCACACCTCTTGCCACACTGGTGGCCTGGGTTCTGGAACAATCTTGGGGTCACCAAGAGTTGGAGGGGGAGGGGAATTGAGCTGCAGGGATGATCAGAGATCTGAAGGAGTGGAATGAGAGGATAGTAAGGTTGGATATAAAGGAAAGTATAAAAAAAACATTTTCTGTGTCAGTTTTCCAAAAATTAACTGCAGAATACTTCAAATAGGGTCTCTACTAGCAAAATACATGTGTTGGTGTGTTTCAATTATATCATTTTTATAGATTTTAACATTTAAAAAGTGGAAACAAAATGATAGCCATATAAATTTTTTTTTTTTCTCATGAAAAAAAAGTTTGCCCTCCCCCCCAAAGAAAACAGAATCATTTTTCATATGGGCTAAATTATTTTTTTGTATGAATCAGCTATCCAAAAAACTGTACTGAGCATACTTAGAACTTAAATAATATCTAAGTCTTACAATTCTGGAATGGATTCATATTTTTTAACCAAAACTACAAAAAGCACCACTCTGGCCCAAGCCCTTTCTTACCTAAAAATGTCCATGCAAAATTATTTGCTATCTGGGTGCTATGTAATGACAAAAAAAAATGTTTTTCATTTATTTTGCTATCCAACTTTCAGAAACAACAAATCTCACCAGACCATGTGTGCAAACATTCGTGCAAATCTGTTGAGCAGTGGTAAAGCAATTAAAATGCAAAGTTAGGGGGTTAACATTAAACAGTCTACTCAGTCCTAACTATAGTGGATCTACCGTGCCACTAAAACATAAAGATTTGCTGTGAGGCTAGATATAGATACAGATACATGAACCATATATAACATAGATAAAACAATATGTCTGCATGGTTCTGTGATGCTGGTTTGACAATTTTGTTGTTGACTGACATCACAGCTATGGGTTTATGTCAATCACAAGTTGCAGTTGACATAAATCTGGCAGGAGACCCCAACTGTTTTTCTATCATGGAGCTTTGCAACATGGATCCCCCATGCAAGCTGCTCTGCCTCCACAGACCCCAAATTTAAGGATTATCAACTCCGAGTGAGAGTGCTGAGGTCTTGGGTGGACCATTACAGTGAAATGTCAATGTTGTCAGCATTGATGTGTTCGCTGTAATGGTGTTGCCATACAGGGGGCATACCTGTATGCATAATGATGGCATAATATTAACCATGAAAAAATATCACAAATATGTTCCATACCTGAGGGTACCTGTAGAGCCCCAGAAGTCTCGCCATTGGGATGGATGTGACTGACACATCATCTCCAATAATCCCAGAGAGTGTGGAGCTGGACTGGCAGTTATAGTTTGGGACACAATTCTCCTGACCTGACAACATCCACATAGTACCCTGGAGGGCTCGCATTATTGAAGTGCAAGAGTCATAAAGCCGGAATCCCAAAGAAATATTTGGCAATAGTTGAGGATCCTGATTTATCTGATGAGTGGCAAAACGAGCACAAACTATGGTCTTATATGTTTCAATTAGAAACCTGGGAAATAATATAATTAAATACATTTATATAATGTAGGTAATGGAATCAACTCACAGACAAATACATTTATTTTAGGCAATCGTGCACTCTGAATAAGAATAAATAATGTATCTTCAGTTTTTACATTTGGCTCTATTGTAGACAGGTTACAAATGTTCACTTAACCAGTGGGTGAGCAGCTTAAATGATGCCTGATGCTATCACAACCGCTTCTACAGGTCACAAAGAAGAGCTTTGAAGTCAAACAGAAACAGCTGCATTTTTGTAATTATATTGTTTTTATGCTGTTATGAGAGAGTCATGCTTGCCTCTTTTTAATATTCTGCAATGTTTGTATTTTTCCTTGAAACCCTGTATATCCTTGTCTTGCCTGTAAATTACTTGTGATCTCTGGAGTTGCACCTGAAAATAGACATTTGTTTGTCTAGTGTGCTTACCTGGTAAACACAAGCTAAATAAATAACATACATTCACTAAACACTCTTTTAATAGCTTTGCAAATTAGAGTAAATTGGATGCATAATGTCCTGGCATACAATGATGATGTCTGTTATCTCATGCAAGGAGATTAGGCTTATAGAATTCACTCAAGGCTCTGTCACTTGTTATGATTCTGCACCGTCATTTATGATGATACATAGCATATTATGAGTCAATCAATCTGAAATAGAAACAGACAAAATTTAGAAATGCTGTGAACAAGAACTTCATTGAAACAGTGGTGGACACCTACAGTAGAATAGTCTTTCAATGCAGGTGCTGGGGACAAAAACAGTGGTGGGCTTCAAGCATGCATGGTATAGGTACCACAGAAACTTGGTCAAATAGGGAGGTAGTAGCTACAGATCAGGTAGGGTCAGGGTGAAACTACAGGCAATGACAAAACAGACAGAATGGGTTGTCCAAGCTGTCCTTGTCAGCCAACAAATTCTGTGTTTTTATGTTTCAATGTAACCAACATGGAACTCATATTAAGATTTAAGTCAAACATTAAGACTACCACTGACAAAACCTAAGAAGCAGAGGCCTTAATGATTACAGAAGTGGTGACAACTGACAATGATATCTGTACTATAAACAGTACAAACATACTAACATACTAAGATGCCAGCAGAGTAGACCTAATGGTCTATTGAGTCTGCTCAAAAATCTGCACCCATTCAGAGGTTGTTAAGGAATTAAGGAAAACAAATAATCAAATCAATAATTATCATAATAACTACAGAAATGAAAGCCAAATGAAGAATAGAAGATAAAAGAGAAATGCTCCCTGGCAATTCTGCTTGCAAGCTTTAAATCCAAAGTTAAGCAAAGAATATCAAGCAGAAGAAAAAATGTAAATGCTATCATGGCAAGTATACTAAAATATCACATGGAACAGAGCAGCTATGCCCTGGCCTGAAGCGTGTAAGTATACATTTTAGAAGTTCATTGCTACTTATCTTAATACTTGCATTGGTAAGTGGAGATATCAAGACCAACCCGAGACCAAGGTAACAGGCCAGCATTGTCAAAATAGCATAGGGCAATGCCAGAAGCCTTGTAAGACAAAAGGTACTACTAGAACATTAGATAAATGAAGGGAAATATGATATTGCAGTAATCTCAGAAATATGGCTTACAAAAAAAATTTAGTTGCAGAAATTTCTTAAACAATTGTGAATTAATTAGATGTGACTGGCTGTATAGAGGGGGAGGGGTAGCATTATATATTAAAAGTCACCTTGAGCAATTGGAAACCCTTTTTTCAGGAAATGTTGAAGTTGCAGTACTGATCCTAGTACATATTATCAAGTTGAAAATGTGTGTCAGGGTAATTTACTCCCAGCCTAAAGTAAAGGGTTCTGTGCAATAATGCTGAATGTACTTCTGCAAAAATCAGTTTTGTCAATGTACACCCAGGCATATGACAAAATAGGATTGGTGACTTACATTTTTTATGTTTATGCAAGGGGCTGTGTCCCCAACCCCCACCTCCACAGTCTCCTGCTAAATGATTCTCAACTCCAGGGAGGTGCATGTTGGGGGGGGGTGCAAACAAATTTTTAATTTTGGCCAGGTGCAACAAAATGTTTGTGTGCCCAAACCAAAACCAAGCACCCTCACAAATGAAGTCTACAACCCAGTCACCACACCACAGGGCAGATCAGCAGCCTGTCATCACAACATGCCACAGAAACCCTCCCTACCCTTCTCCCGTGCTCATTCCCCCTGTGTGCACCTGTATATATAGAGGCAGACTGTCACTATACCTACAGTCACCCCCCCATCCAGTAGCCGTCTAATAAGGCATCACTATTAAGTCACCCACTTTGTGAACACTCAATAGCAAGCACCCTTATCACTGGATACCAAAGTAAAGATTACAGCCTTTGAGATTTTGTCTGTGAAAATGAGTACTCTAATTGGACAAAAGAGGCAATCTTAATTGGTGACTTCAGTGAAGCAAAAGGGAGCAGCCAGAGGATGTAAACTTGAAACTGAGTATTGGGCTCTGGGATTAATATAGATAGTAAATACCCCATTACGCAAAAACACTCTCTCACACAATGGAAATATTCTGGATCTAATTTGTAAGACCAGGGACATTAAAGTGATAAATCACAAGGTTTGGGCAACCAATTTAGGGGACCTTTGTTACATAGAAAGCAATGTGGAATATAGTTATGAGAATTAAATTTGATGCAAAATTAATATTCATTAAAAAAAATCCTGCACTAAACACCAAAAGCAATAGATGTTCAAACACTCTTCTCAAAGGTGCTTCATTTTATTTGTGGCAATGTGCAAAATGCAATGTGCAAAATATTCCCGACACATTTTGGAAGAAACACTTCTTTTCTCAATGGGTCGATTGAGAAAGGAAATGTTTCTTCTGAAATGCATCTGGAGAATTTAGCACACTGCATTTTGCACATTGCTACAAATACATTGAAGAACCTTTGAGAAGATTGTTTGAGTGTCTACTACTTTGGGTGGTGAGTGTGGGATTTTCTTTGAAGAATGTTTTGAATTTTTTATCCCTGCACCACCAGCCCCTGTGCAGCCTCTTCTTCTGTTTGACTTACTACAAAATAAATATGTTAGTGATTCTAAAAAGTTTAATAACACATCTTTCCAAAAACAGCTAAGATGAATAAAATGGAAGCGCATAAATCTGATACCAGATGTAGATCTAGCAGTTAGAGATTTTACAAAAACATATGTAAAGATATGTGACAATAATGCCCCTTTTAAAAAAGTAAAAGAACGAGAATAACACCATCCATTGGGTACATGAGAAAATTTAAAAAAACAAATAAGATGAAATGATGGGGTTTGGAAAGAGGCAAACCAGTCCCTGAAAGCTGATAAGTGGGAATTGCTTAATAAAATCAAAAACAAAGGCAAAAGTATAATTAAAAAGGCAAAGTGAAGATATTGCCAAAATAAAATAAATCAGATGAGAAATCCTGTTCAGTATTGGAAACTTATAAAACAATATGAAGGAAACATAATGAAAGAAATGGATATGAAAATACAAGATGAGAAGGGAATGGACATGTCTACTTATAACATAGCAAACAACTTGAATCGTTACTTTTGTCAACTCCCAGATGTAAATATAAATTATTCAGTAGATGACACTAGCCCAATACATGGAATTTTAAATAAAGAATTATATCCTGAGAGTAAACTACTACACTTTTACTTTTGAGTTATAAAAGTGAATGAGGTTCAAAAACCAATAAGTAAATTAAACTCACAACAGGCCAATGGGTTGGACCAAGTGGAAGTAAAATTCTTAAAATATTCAGTAGAACAAGTAACTCCAACATTGTCTAAATTATTTAAGGAGATTTTACAACAAAACATATTTCCAGATTTTGGAAAAAATTCCAAAGTTGGACCAATCTTTAAGGGATGGACAAGGGATGATTAAACAAACTACCCTCCAATTGTTCTGTTATCTACCATCTCAAAGGTCTTTGAAATATTATGTGCTGAAATATATGGGTACTTTTCGAAATACAAATTGCTAACAGACAGCCAGGTAGGTTTTAAAGCATGGAAGTCATAGATACATAGATACATAGACAATGTCGGCAGATAAGGGCCTATGGCCCACCCAGTCTGCCCATTTGAGCTTGTAAGTTCAGTTTGTTTTCCTAGAAGTCTGTTGCCCCTTACCCCTGACCTCCAGAATTCCTTTATTTCTACCCCATGCATTCTTAAATGCCGTGATTGTTTCAGCCCCTACCACTTCCTCTGGCAGGGTGTTCCACTTGTCCACCACCTGTTCTGTGAAGAAATTCTTTCTCATGTTTCCTCTGAATCGTCCTCCCTCCAACTTCATCCCATGCCCTCTAGTCCTGGAACATCTTTTTCACTAAAAAATAGTGTTTTCCTGCACCCTGTTCCTCCCTGTAAGATACTTGTATGTCTCTATCATATCCCCTCTCTCCCTCCTCTCCTCCAGGGAGTACATGTTCAGTTCCTTCAACCTGTCTTCATAGGACTTGTGATGCAATCCATGCACCATCTTTGTTGCCCTCCTCTGAACCTTCTCTACCCTGTCTATGTCCTTACATAGGTATGGTCTCCAGAACTGTACACTGTACTCCAGGTGGAGCCTCACTAGTGTCTTGTATAGCGGAATTATGACTTCCCTTTTCCTGCTGGTGATGCCCCTGCCTATACATCCCAGCATCCCTATTTGCTTTACCTGCTGCCTTGTCACACTGATTCCTTACCTTGAGGTCATCAGAGATGACAACCCCAAGATCCCTTTCCTGCTTGGTGCATGCTATATCCTCACCCCCCAAATGATATATTGTGCCAGAGTTTTTGTGCCCCATGTGCATTATCTTGCACTTCTTTGCATTGAATTTCAACTGCCAAACCCCTGACCATTCTTCAAGTTTCTGCAGGTCACTTCTCATTCTGTCTACACTCTCTGGTGTGTCTACTCTGTTACATACAGAGCTTTGTGTCATCAGCGAACAGTGAAATTCTGCCTTCTAGATCCTGTGCAATGTCACTGATGAAGATGTTGAATAGGACCGGTCCCAGCACTGATCCCTGTGGTACCCCACTGATCACTCTTCCCTATGTGGAGTGACAGCCATTTACCACCACCCTCTGTGTCCTGCCACCCAGCCAGTTACCTACCCACCACACTACTGTCCTGCCCACACCCATATTCCCCAGTTTGTGTAATAGCTTCTATGTAGCACAGTGTCAAAGGCCTTGCTGAAGTCCAGATAGCCATGTCCACTGCCCTCCTAATCCACCACCCTAGTCACCCAGTCAAAAATTCAATGAGGTTGGTCTGACATGACCTCCCCTGGTGAAACCATGCTGCCTTGGGTCCTGTAGTCCATTGACAACCAGATGTTCCACCAATCTCTCCTTCAGTAGTGCTTCCATGATCTTCCCCACTACCGAGGGAGACTGACTGGTCTGTAGTTCCCTCTTCCTCTTTTGTTCCCACTTTTGTATAAGGGACTACATCTGCTGTTCTCCAGTCTTTGGGTACCTCCCTGTTTCTAGTGATCGGCTAAACAGGATAGCCAAAGGTTCAGCCACCACCTCTCTTAGTTCTTTAAGGACCCTAGGGTGCACCCCGTCTGGTCCCATTGCTTTATCAACTCTTATTACTTCCAGTTCCTTTCAGGACCCTTCTCGTGAAATGGACTGTGTCCATTTCTGCACCATTCTCACCCCTTGTACCCCCTTCAGACCCTTTACCTCCTCTTCCTCAGTAAAGACTGAGCAGAAATACCTGTTCAATATGTCAGCTTTACTGTTGTCATCCTCCACGTGGCTCCCATCCTCCCCTTCAGTCTCACTATCCCTCCCTTTGTCTTTTCTTTTTCACTTATGTACCTGTAAAGGTTTTGTCCCCTCTACCACTGATTTTGCAATGTGTTCTTCTGTCTGAGCTTTGGCTTCCTTGCTGACCTCCTGCCTCCCTTTGCTTCTCCTGGTACTTCTCCTATCCCTTCTGCCTGTGTCTTTTTGTATTGCCTAAATGCAATCTTTTGGCTTTCACTTTCTTTGCAACCTCTTTGGAAAACCATAATGGTCTCCTCTTCCTTTTCCTCTTGCTAATGCTTAATGCATAATTCTGTTGTTCTTGTAATCCCCATTTTAAATACTGCCCACTGTTCCTCAACCCCTGATTCCTGTCCCATTCCCCTTAATGCCTCTTTCAAGTATCTCCCCATCTTCCCAAAGTCTGCCCCCCTAAAATCCAGGATACGCATTTTTGTGTGGCTTGGTTCTGCTCTTTCTGTGATTTCAAACCACAATGACTGGTGGTCACTGTTTTCAGGGCTCCCCACTGTTACCCCATCGCACTGTCCCTGTTTGTGAGCATAAGGTCCAGTATTGCCTTCTGCCGAGTTGGTTCCATGACCAGTTGCTTGAGGAAGGCACCCTGAAGGAGTCCAGGATAAATCTGTCTTAGTTGATGCTGCTGCTGGGATGCTCCAGTCCACGTCTGGAATATTGAAGTCTCCAACCAGTACTACCTCACCCTTGTCTGCCATCCTTTGGATGGCTAGCATCAGCTCCCTATCTGTTTCTTCCTCCTGGGCTGGTGGTCTATAGACCACACCTGTGCAGACTGCTGTCCCCATTTTCCTTTCCAGTTTAACCCACAGTATCTCTCCTCCATTTTGTTCCTCCTGGATCTCTGTGGCCCTTATGTCATTTTTCACATGCAGTGCCACTCCTCCTCCCTTCCTGCCTGCTCTGTCTCTTCTGAATATGTTGTAGCCAGGTATGGCCATCTCCCAGTCATGGTTATCATTACACCAGGTTTCAGTGATGGCCACAATGTCCAGGTCTGACTGTACCATGACAGCCTCCAGACCTTCCATCTTGTTGCTAAGGCTCCTGGCATTTGCACACATGGCCTTCCATGATTTGACCTCCATAGACTGTTTCACTGTTCTACTCCAGCCCCTTCCTTGGTTGTCATTTATCCCTGGTTCTCCTTGCTGTCTGCCCTTCTGCTGAATTTTGCCCCTTTTCTGCTTATCCACCTCTTGGGCACTAATCTCCATCTTTTGTACACTGCTTTGCAGAGATAGCCACTCCTCTGGTTCACTGGTTCCACTGCTAGCTGTGGGGGGTGAGCAAGTAGGTACCCTCCTTGCTGGCCTGCCCCCCTTTGCTAGTTTAAATGCTTGTCAATGTAGCATTTAAACTTATCATTGATTGCTTGATTCCCTCCAGGATGGATGCAGGCTGTCAGGCTTGAACAAACCTCCATCCTCCAGGTGGGTCCCGTCACCAATGAATCCAAACCCTTCCTCACAGCACCAGTTCTTCAACCATGAGTTAAAGTTCTGGTGCATGCACTCCTATGCTCTCCCTTGCCTCTCACAGGTAGTATTTCTGAGAAAGTGACAGAAGTAGCTACTTGCTTGAGACCCCTCCCCAGTTTCCTAAACTCTTCTTGAACTTCCTTTGGCTCCCCATTTGCCAGGTCATTAGTACCTAGGTGGATAATGACATCCAGCTCACCATCCTGTCTTGCCTTCCCAGTGATCCCCAGGATCTTCCTTCCATCCCTCCATGCCGTGGCATCTGGTAGGCACCTCACCTCCCTGTCCTCCCCCTCCAGTGTTCCTAGCTGGATCCCTCTTATGATGGAGTCCCCCACCAGGATTCACTTCCTCCTCCTCTGGGGTCCACTGCTTTCCCCGCTGAGGTCACCTCCTTGGCTAACCTCCTCATCCTTTCCTTCCACTTCTCTGGGTACCTCTATTTGGTTGTCCTCATTTGCCAGTGTGGCATATGAGTTCTTGAGTGAATAGGATCTGGTATGTGCCTCTGCCTGACTGCTCTAACCCTCCCTGAGCCCACTGTCATCCAAGTGCTCCTCATTCTCGGCATCCTTTGAGGCAGTTGCATTGGACTGGGTGGTCCCTGGATAGGGGTGATGGTACTCCTGACACAGTTTACTTCCACTCTGAGTCTGGCTACCTCATCCCGCAGTCCAGAGAGATGCATGCAGAAAGGGCAGCACCTCAGTGTCCAGAAGGTCTGCCTTAATATGGCTGCTGCACAGCCACTGCATTGCACTTCTCCCCACATTATACTGCAATTCCACTACTTGTCTGCTACTGAAGCTCTCCTAGTTCCCTTTTTATTAATTTACTGTACTAAAAATCCTGCCACTGATCCTCAGATACATATATTTTTTTTTAAAGAAAGTCGATGGACACGGCACTAGCAGACTTCATTAAGACAGTATCAAATGGACTGGAGTCGATGGAGTCTGTCGGCACTGTGTTTGTCGACCTCTCCAAGGTCTTTGATTTGGTTGCCTATCACATCTTGATGAAATGGTTAATGCTTGTTAGCATGTCTAATCAAGTGCAGACATGGATGATCTCATGTTTAACAGAACATATGCAGTAGGTCCGCATAGATGGAATTCTGTGACATAGGGAGAGGAACTTTAGAGGTGCATTCCAGGGTTGATCCTGGGTCCCATAGTGTTCCTGCTATATATATATATATATATATATATATATATATATATAAAACCCCAGCCACAACCAATAGATAGAGGTAAGATCTATCTTTATGTTGTTGATATGGCCCTAATAGGTAGGACCAAAGATAATGTGGAGTTGCAGACCACCCTGCAGTCTAATTTTGACCACCTATAGCCCTGGCTACATAGCTCAAAAATGGTTTTGAGCAAGAGAAAAACACAAGTGATGCTGTTCAAACTCCCAACACATAGCAAAGGTACAAAATAATAGTCTGACTATATTTTCCCTAGATAAATACAAATTGGAAGAGGTAACATTTCATAAGTATCTTTGGGTGCATTAAGACAATAAACTTACCTTTGAGGAACATGTGACCAGTATTCTAGGAAAAATCAAAGTCAAACTGGGGGTATTTTGATCGAGAGTTTCAATATTACCAAAAAAAAAATAGGGTGACTTCTTGAGCAACTACTACTCCCCTTACTAGAGTATGGGAGTCTAATATATCAACATGCTACAAAAATCCTGCTAAAAAGATTGGTTAAAACATATTACAGAATGTCTCAGTTTGTATTAAAATGTCAATATATTACACATCATTATAGCCTTCTGCAACAGCTCAACTGGGCTCCCTTGAAATCCAGAAGAATAAACAGATAGGGTTAAAAGCATATGTAGAATTTAGTGATGAAAGTTCAAATAAAGCCAACAATTTAAATAATTTAAATAAATATGATCTGAGAGGCCTAAAACACAGATGTTTAATGATCCCTTTGAGAGTAATGTATAAGGTAAGATGCAAAGAAAGTACTTTCTTTCAAAAACCTGGAATTTGATAGATCCTGACATTTGTAAGACAAAAAATATAGGATATTTTAAAGCAGGCATAAATAAAATGTGGAAAGATAAATGCCTTTGCCTAGGGTAGTATAAAAATAATTTTTGAAATCTTTGGGATGATTGCAATAAACTACTTCTCTCTCTGTAGCTTGGATGTAACCTTCTAAATAAATATCTGTATATTCATGTAGAAATCGAACATACTGACGTTTATCTCTGTGTTAACAAACGTTTGCTAGAAATGTTTTGGGAGGATGATGAGGTACAGGATGATAGCAATAAACTATTTGCTCTTTTTGTAACTTTGATGTAATGTCTTAAACTAACATCTGTTCTTTTATAATTTGCAGAAACTGAGGCTTACATTATGTTAATTAATGTTTGTTTCAACTGTTTATATACCAATCCAGAAACATAATTCATTTCAAACTTGAAATGTTTCCAATGTAACTGTAATGCTTCAATTGCTTACTTGTCACTGTGGAACTATGATACATTTAAGCCTGAAATTCTCTTAATGTAACTGTATGCATTCAACAGGACAACTTTCTAAAACAGGGCCTTGCAGTTCTAAAAGTTACTTCCTGTCAAAAAATAAAGGTTTTATCTACATCTATCTATCTATCTGTTGAAGGGCTAAGTCAAACAATGCAAATAATTTAGGGAGGAACCACTCAAATCCAGCGCAAGATGTCTAGGGCCAAAAGACCTTCTTCGTGGACCAGCGAAGTGCAACAGGGGGTGAGAGAGAAGTGGATGGTAATCCAAAAGTACAAACACTGCCATAATGAGGCAGATAGGAATGAGTACGACAAGATCTCAAAGAAGTGACTTGGCAAGGCTGGAGGAATGGTCAAAAGTGTGGAAGCTTAGATTAAATGCAAAGAAGTGCAAAGTAATGCATCCAGGAAACAAAAACCCAGGGGAATGTACACAGCGGGGGGGAGGTACTAACAACAACAAAAATGGAAAGGTACCTGGGAATAGTCATTTCAGATGACCTAAAGATAGGCAGGAAATGTGAGAAGGCAGTAAGGAGAGCTGGTGGGATACTGGGAAACATAGGGAGAGGTATCACCAGTAGAAAACAAGAAGTTGTCATCCCTCTATAAAAAGAGTTTGTGATACCTCATGGGTAGTACTGTGTGCAGTTCTGGAAACCCCATCTCTGCAAGACATAGACAGGATGGATGCTGTCCAGAGGACAGCAACTAAAATGGTGCAAGGTCTGCACCAGGAACCATATGAACAGAGACTAAAGAAGCTTAATATGTATACCCATGAGGAAAGAAGTGAGTAGGGAGACAAGATAGGAACTTTTAAGTACCTCAAGGGAATGAACAAAGTCAAAGAGGGTAGAATCTTTCAAAAAAAAAAGATGTGCAAGAACAAGGAGGCACAGTTTGAAGGTGAAGAGGGGAAGGCTCAGGGACAACGTGGGAACACATTTTTTACAGAAATGGTGGTGGATGCATAGAATGGTCTTCCTGAGGAGGTTGTGGGGTCAAAAACAGTGGGGGAATTCAAGAATACATGGGACAGACATAAGGCAATTCTTGTGTGGGGTAGGATGAAGTAGACTGTTGGTTAACTAGGATCAGCAGCTTATTCAATAGGTAGGGGAATGGGCAGACTGGGTGGGCTAAGTGGTCCTTATCTGCCACCAAAGTTTATATTTCTTTGAGGTCAGTAAAAAGGTTAGATCAGCAAAGGTGGCTAAGGAGCTAAGACTAGCACTGGGATTTGAGAAAAGGGAACATTGTTTAACCAGAAGTAGCACAGTAAGTTGAAGTTTGTTTCCAGATGTGACCTGGGAATACAATGAAGGTAAATGACTTGCTCAGGATCACACAGTATGCACCTAGGCAGCTGTGGGATTCAAACCCAGTTCTTGAGATATGCAGCCTAGAGCCTTAGCCCACTGTACTAGACTGCCTCTTAAATTAGGGAGGGGGAGAATTAATTTTATAAATCTGTCAGGTGAAGAAGGAAAGGGTAGGAAAATTATCAAGTTGAAGTACAGAGAGAGCTGGGCTGAATGGTTGGTAGAGCAAGCAGAGGTACTTAATGAGTACTTCTGCTCTATATTTACTAGTGAGAGGGAAGATCTGTTATAATGGGGGGGTAGGAAGGGGACAAAGGGGGGAGGGGCACTCACAGATTTTGAGATTGAGGTGGTGAGGGCAAGGGAGGGTCTGAAGTATTTGAGGACTGATAAAGCCCCAGGACCTAATGGAATCCATCCCAGAGTCCTAAAGGAACTGGCAGATGTCCTGGCCACTAAATTGATGGAATTGTTTGGTTTCTCTCTCTCCAGTCAGGCTGGGTACCCCAGGACTGGCAGCTCAGCACATGTGGTGCTACTACACAAGATTGAATTGTGGGATGAACCAGGAAACTACAGGCTGGTCAGTCTGATGTCCATAGTGGGTAAACTGATGGAGGCCATCCTGAAGGAAAGGGTGGTGGAGTTCCTGGGGGCAAATTGCTGAATGGATGGAAACCACCATGGGTTCATTAATGGCAGATCATGTCAGACCAGCCTAACTGAATTTTTTCAACTTGGTGACACACTCACTGGACAGTGGAAGGCTGGTTAATGTCCATACTTGGACTTCAGCAAGACCTTTGACTCAGTCCCCGTGGTAGACTGATATGGCAATTGATGAACCTAGGATCGGGGAATGGTGGGCTGGATAGCAAATTGGCTCAGTAACCAACAACAGAGGGTGGTGGTGGGTGGAGTTTCAGAAACCATGGCCATTATCAACAGAGTTCCTTAGGGTTCAGTACTGAGCCCAGTACTGTTCATTGCAAGTATCAGGATGGTGTTAGGAGCAGGATGAGCCTGTTTGTGGATGATTCAAGTTGGAAACAGTGGTAGACAGCAATGAGGGTAAGAGGACTTAGAAAAGTTAAAGAGGTGGGCACACACTTGGCAGCTGGGTTTTAATGCCCATAAGGGCAGCATACCGCATCTGGGTCATGGGAACCTTGGGCACAGCTATGAGCTGATAGAATACAGCTGCCAACTTCTTTGGGGGAAAAAGATCTGGGGGTGGTCATGGATCCCAAAATGAGCAACTCAGAACAGTGCTGGAGAGTGGCAGCTAAAGCAAATAAACTGTTGGGTTGTATATCTAGGGGGATAACATCTAGAAAAAGGGAAGTCATGATACCCCTATATAACTCCTTAGTGAGATCTCACTTGGAGTACTGTGTACAGTTCTGGAGACCTTATTTAAAGAGGGATGTTGACATTTGGAAAAGGTTCAGAGGTGAGCCACTTAAATAATCCACAGTCTGGGGACATGTCCTATGGGAAAAGACTGGCAGAACTGAACATGTATTCCCTTGAGGACAGAAGGGATAGGGGTTATGATAGGGGTGTTCAAATATATGAAGGGGTTCTACAGGGTGGAAACCGAGGGGCTCTTTATGCTGTGAGGGGAGGGTAATATGAGGGGTCACAAACTGAGGGAGGTTCAGAAGGAAGAGCAGGAGGCATTATTTCACAGACAGAGTAATGTAATCTTATAATGCACTGCCAGGAGGTTTGTTGGCAAAGAACATGGTGAAGGGATTAAAGGTGGGGTGGTACAGGTATGGGGCAGGGTGCGAGTAGGTGGAAGATTAACAGAGGCAGCTGCTGAAATTGAAATCTGGATCTGCAATCAGGCAGACAAGATAGACCTTTGGGCCTAATCTGCTGGTGACTATGTGAGTATGTAAGAAAAATAAAGATAGGCCATTGTCAACCTACCCAGAAATAACCCTGGCAAGATTCTCAACATCCTGAAGGAGGAAATCAGGAAATGGCTACCCCTTCTTCTCATATTCAGTTCTTGCCTCTCCACTCTCTCTTCTTCACCTGCCCTTCTCGGTCACCAGTGTGCACAACCTAACCCCATCCTTTTTACTCCAACAGCACTTGTGTACTACCTCGAGACTGCTCCTAGTACACTCTTGCACTATAAATGGTTCTAATGCATTATTACTGTTTTGTACGTTCATATGTTCTTTCGTATGATTTTGGACATGTATTGTAATTTACCCAATGTTCCACTTCTGTTTATTGCACAATACCTTGTGTTCCAACTGTTGCACAATCTTACAATATTGTATTGTTTGTACTACCCACACACTATTGTAACTGATCATCCTTCACAACACTATGTAACCTTCCTCCCAGGTTGCACTGTGAGAAGGGCAACTTGTTGTTCTGTGTGCCCTCCTGGTGAAACATTTCAAGAAAGAAAGAAAGAAAGAAAGAAATAAATGCTATTGAACAAGAAATGGGAAATCACAATGATCAAAAGGGAGTAAAATAAAATAGGGCTTATATAGTTTACACCAAAGGACTTGCAAAAGCTAATGTAGAAAATAATGAGAGGTTATAAATAATAGTTTATGGTTTGATTACATGATTATGGGTGATGAACTAGTCTGAAAAAATATAAAGGATATGTGATAGGAACTTGTGGCATAAATGATTTATCTTCACAAGAGCAGTTTATCCCCAGGTAACCTAGTGAGTGCTGTAAGCCTCGAGTGATGGACCCAAGGTCAAACTGCTTGAGTGATGATAAATAATTTATATAACAGGGTCCCCATCACATATTCCATTTATGCAACAGGTTGGGATCTTGTGTCTTTAAGTTATTCTTTTAATCAATATTTTGCTCTGTTTAAATTTATACAGGTTTAAGGGTTGATTTGGTGACATTGTATTGATGCACTTTAGCTTTGGATGCTGCCATGCAGATGCTGAATCTATGTACTAACATCACTGCTGATTAGTGGGAGGGCTCAGCTTTTCAAAAAACGTGATGAAAAAAGGGCAGCTATGGTTAATGAGTGGTGTCAGCAGGACTGGCAGGTAAGGCATGTAGCCACTTGTCATCTACAAGAACATGTTAAATGTGTTTAAACATTCATTTTACCATGCCATTAGGGGTTCTATTTTCTGTCCCCACACAGCAACTGATAGTTTTTCCTATCTGCTATTTGGACATTTGTGTGCTGGGTATTTATCTCATGTTATTTTAAGGGAGTTCTGTATTTTTTTCTGTTGTTAGCGACTACAATCCTGATGTCTACAAGTACTGTTTTACTGTGAGTTTAAACCTGTATTAGACTGTTCAGGATTTCTGGTATTCTCCACTATTACAGGCTAATTCTTGCTCATGCACAATAGCCTTCTGTGTCCTGACTGTTGGAACATGCGCAGTAAGGCCCCCCCTTCTGTCACACTGCATACTAATTCCTTTGTTCTCTTCCCCATATAGGCCTCAGAAGTACCCCTCTCAATACTGCCCGCCCACCTGAAGGAGACTACAAAGAGCCTTAAGCGGTAAAGCCTCCTTCCAGCATACTTGTGGAGAGGTGTTACTTGGTCTGAGCACCGACTGCCCCACCCATGCAAGCTACCTTTATTGCTGCATATAGATCACATGACCTCTCCTTCAAATTACTATGTCGACATTCCCATTTGCAGCTTATAGATTCTGACCACTAGGGGACACTGCAGTGCCCTCCTAGTCCCTGTTGTCTGCCTTCCTCTCACCACTCTAATTTCTCTCCTAATCTGTACTCCTCCCCACCACTATACCCCCTTCTTCTTCCCATAGTTTGCTACTGTCCCCTGCAGGTCTTAAATCTTGTACCTTTGGTTCTAAAGTCAGCAGCCCTACCCCTGAGCCAATGAGTCAGGCTACTGTTTCACTCTGTTTTAAAGCTTTTAAGCCTTTTTTCTCCATACTTGGGGGGTGGATACTTATCTCCCATTGAAGAACTCAAACCCTGTACCCCTGACACCAGAAACAGCAGCTCTGCCACTAAGCCAACAACTCAGGAGAATTTATTTTCTGTTTTTACATAGATACATAGACAGTGTTGGCAGATAAGGGCCTATGGCCCACCCAGTCTGCCCATTTGAGCTTGTAAGTTCAGTTTGTTTTCCTAGAAGTCTGTTGCCCCTTACCCCTGACTTCTAGAATTCCTTTACGTCTATACCATGCATTCTTAAATCCCCGTGATTGTTTCAGCCCCCACCACTTCCTCTGGCAGGGTGTTCCACTTGTCCACCACCCGTTCTGTGAAGAAATTCTTCCTCATGTTTCCTCTGAATCATCCTCCCTCCAACTTCATCCCATGCCCTCTAGTCCTGGAACATCTTTTTCGCTTAAAAATAGTGTTTTCCTGCACCCTGTTCTTCCCTGTAAGATACTTGTATGTCTCTATCATATCCCCCCCCTCTCCCTCCTTTCCTCCAGGGAGTATATGTTCAGTTCCTTCAACCTGTCTTCATAGGACATGTGATGCAATCCATGCACCATCTTTGTTGCCCTCCTCTGAACCTTCTCTACCCTGTCTATGTCCTTACGTAGGTATGGTCTCCAGAACTGTACACTGTACTCCAGGTGGGGCCTCACTAGTGTCTTGTATAGCGGAATTATGACTTCCCTTTTCCTGCTGGTGATGCCCCTGCCTATACATCCCAGCATCCTATTTGCTTTACCTGCTGCCTTGTCACACTGTTTCCTACCTTGAGGTCATCAGAGATGACAACCCCAAGATCCCTTTCCTGCTTGGTGCATGCTATATCCTCACCCCCAAATGATATATTGTGCCAGGGTTTTGTGCCCCATATGCATTATCTTGCACTTCTTTGCATTGAATTTCAACTGCCAAACCCTGACCATTCTCAAGTTTCTGCAGGTCACTTCTCATTCTGTCTACACCCTCTGGTGTGTTACTCTGTTACAGAGCTTTGTGTCATCAGCTGAACAGTGAAATTCTGCCTTCTAGATCCCTGCTAATGTTACTGATGAAGATGTTGAATAGGACCGGTCCCTGCACTGATCCCTGTGGTACCCCACTGATCACTCTTCCCTATGTGGAGTGACAGCCATTTACCACCACCCTCTGTGTCCTGCCACCCAGCCAGTTACCTACCCACCACACTCACTGTCCTGCCCACACCCATATTCCCCAGTTTGTGTATTAGTCTTCTATGTGGCACAGTGTCAAAGGCCTTGCTGAAGTCCAGATAGGCCATGTCCACTGCCCTCCCCTGATCCACCTCCCTAGTCACCCAGTCAAAAAATTCAATGAGGTTGGTCTGACATGACCTCCTCCTGGTGAAACCATGCTGCCTTGGGTCCTGTAGTCCATTGATAGCCAGATGTTCCTCCAATTTCTCCTTCAGTAGTGCTTCCATGATCTTCCCCACTACCGAGGTGAGGCTGACTGGTCTGTAGTTCCCTGCTTCCTCTTTGTTCCCACTTTTGTATAAGGGGACTACATCTGCTGTCCTCCAGTCTTTGGATACCTCCCTGTTTCCAGTGATTGGCTAAACAGGATAGCCAGAGGTTCAGCCACCACCTCTCTTAGTTCTTTAAGGACCTGGGGTGCACCCGTCTGGCCCATTGCTTTATCAACTCTTGTACTTCCAGTTTCCTTCCAGGACCCTTTCTCATGTAAATGGACTTGTGTCCATTTCTGCACCATTCTTACCCCTTGTACCCCTTCAGACCCATTACCCTCCTCTTCCTCAGTAAAGACTGAGCAGAAATACCTGTTCAATATGTCAGCTTTACTGTTGTCATCCTTCACGCGGCTACCATCCTCCCCCTTCAGTGTCACTATCCCTCCCTTTGTCTTTCTTTTTTCACTTATGTACCTGTAAAAGGTTTTGTCCCCTCTACCCACTGATTTTGCAATGTGTTCTTCTGTCTGAGCTTTGGCTTCCCTTCCTGACCTCCCTGCCTCCCTGCCTCCCTTTGCTTCTCCTGGTACTTCTCCCTATCCCCTTCTGCCTGTGTCTTTTTGTATTGCCTGAATGCAATCTTTTTGGCTTTCACTTTCTTTGATACCTCTTTGGAAAACCATAATGGTCTCCTCTTCCTTTTCCTCTTGCTAACCTGCTTAATGCATAATTCTGTTGTTCTTGTAATCCCATTTTAAATACTGCCCACTGTTCCTCAACCCCTGATTCCTGTCCCATTCCCCTTAATGCCTCTTTCAAATATCTCCCCATTTCCCCAAAGTCTGCCCCCCTAAATTCCAGGATACGCGTTTTTGTGTGGTTTGGTTCTGCTCTTTCTGTGACTTCAAACCACAATGACTGGTGGTCACTGTTTCCCAGGTGCTCCCCCACTGTTACTCCCATCACCTGTTTGTGAGCACAAGGTCCAGTATTGCCTTCTGCCGAGTTGGTTCCATGACCAGTTGCTTGAGGAAGGCACCCTGAAGGGAGTCCAGGATAAATCTGCTCCTAGTTGATGCTGCTGCTGGGATACTCCAGTCCGTCTGGAATATTGAAGACTCCAACCAGTACTACCTCACCCTTGTCTGCCATCCTTTGGATGGCTAGCATCAGCCCCTATCTGTTTCTTCCTCCTGGGCTGGTGGTCTATAGACCACACCTGTGCTGGATAGCTGTCCCCATTTTCCTTTTCAGCTTAACCCACAGTATCTCTCCCCCATTTTGTTCCTCCTGGATCTCTGTGGCCCTTATGTCATTTTTCACATACAGTGCCACTCCTCCTCCCTTCCTGCCTGCTCTGTCTCTTCTGAATATATTGTAGCCAGTTATGGCCATCTCCCAGTCATGGTTATCATTACACCAGGTTTCAGTGATGGCCACAATGTCCAGGTCTGACTGTACCATGACAGACTCCAGATCTTCCATCTTGTTGCTAAGGCTCCTGGCATTTGCACACATGGCTTTCCATGATTTGACCTCCCTAGACTGCTTCACTGTTCTACTCAGCCCATTCCTTGTTGTCATTTATCCCTGGTTCTCCTTGCTGTCTGCCCTTCTGCTGATTTGCCCTTTTCTGCTTATCCACCTCTTGGGCACTAATCTCCATCTTTGCACACTGCTTTGCTGGAGATAGCCACTCCTCTGGTTCACTGGTTCCACTGCTAGCTGTGGGGGTGAGCAAATGGGTCCCCTCCTTGCTGGCCTGCCACCCCCTTGCTAGTTTAAATGCTTATCAATTTAGCATTTAAACTTGTCATTGAGAGTGTGGATTCCCCTCCAGGATGGATGCAGGCCGTCAGGCTTGAGACAAACCTCCATCCGTCCAGGTAGGTCCCCAGTCACCAATGAATCCAAACCCCTCATCACAGCACCAGTTCTTCAACCATGAGTTAAAGTTCCTGGTGCATGCGCTCCTATGCACTCCCTTGCCTCTCACAGGTAGTACTTCTGAGAAAGTGACAAAAGTAGCTACTTGCTTGAGACCCCTCCCCAGTTTCCTAAACTCTTCCTGGACTTCCTTTGGCTCCCCATTTGCCAGATCATTAGTACCTAGGTGGATAATGACATCCAGCTCACCCTCCCATCTTGTCTTCCCAGTGATCCCCAGGATCTTCCTTCCATCCCTCCATGCCGTGGCACCAGGTAGGCTCCTCACCTCCCTGTCCTCCCCCTCCTGTGTTCTTAGCTGGATCCCTCTTATGATGGAGTCCCCCACCAGGATTCACTTCCTCCTCCTCTGGGGTCCACTGCTTTCCCTGCTGAGGTCACCTCCTTGGCTAATCTCCACATCCTTTCCTTCCACTTCTCTTGGGTACCTCTGTTTGGTTGTCCCTCATTTGCCAGTGTGGCATATGGGTTCTTGAGTGGAATAGGATCTGGGATGTGCCTCTGCCTGACTACTCTAACCCTCCCTGAGCCCACTGTCATCCAAGTGCTCCTCGTTCTTGGCATCCTTTGAGGCAGTTGCATTGGACTGGGTGGTCCCTGGATAGGGGTGATGGTACTCTGACCCAGTTTACTTCCGCTCTGAGTCTGGCTACCTCATCCGCAGTCCAGAAAGATGCATGCAGATAGGGCAGCACCTCAGTGTCCAGAAGGTCTGCCTGAATATGGATGCCCACAGCCACTGCATTGCACCACCCCACATTATATTGCAATTCCACTACTTGTCTGCTACTGAAGCTCTCCTATTTCCCTTTTATTAATTTACTGTACTAAAATCCTGTCACTGATCCTCAGATATTTTTTTTTAAAGAAAAAAACCCAATAAATAAATAAATGAGTCAAAACACTTGTCGTGCTGAGGGTGGCTTCTTCCTCTTATGCCTCTCCTACTACACTCTTACTATAGCCGTGTTTAGCTCCTGTCAATGGGATTTATCAGGCATACAATTAAGAGTTGGGGAAGGGGAGGAGGGGTGAAAATTTGCAGCAATTAAAGACAGCACAGAATTACACCACCACTATGTTTTAAATTTTCAACAGCCCAAAAACAATTATAAGTAAAGACAACAAAGAAAGTATAGTGTCACTAAAAGCCCACAATCTAAGTTTAAAGAAAAATAGCAATTACCAGTTACTCTAAAGCACTGAATTGAATATGTTTCCTTCCTTCCCCTTCTGGCTTCTTCTGAGAAAATAAAACTCTGCTTGCTACTTTAACTCTGACTAAGCCCCACCTCCAGTTATCACGTAGCTGAGGTCAGAGGCCAGACAATGAACACCCTTCACCCAACTACAGGGCAGTCAGACAAGCCAAGATAAAATTTGCAGCAATTAAAGACAGCACAGAATTACACCACCACTATGTTTTAAATTTTCAACAGCCCAAAAACAATTATAAGTAAAGACATCAAAGAAAGTATGGTGTCACTAAAAGCCCACAATCTAAGTTTAAAAGAAAAATAGCAATTACCAGTTACTCTAAAGCACTGAATTGAATATGTTTCCTTCCTTCCCCTTCTAGCTTCTTCTGAGAAAATAAACCTCTGCTTGCTACTTTAACTCTGACTAAGCCCCACCTCCAGTTATCACGTAGCTGAGGTCAGAGGCCAGACAATTAACACCCTTCACCCAACTACAGGGCAGTCAGACAAGCCAAGATAAAATTTGCAGCAATTAAAGACAGCACAGAATTACACCACCACTATGTTTTAAATTTTCAACAGCCCAAAAACAATTATAAGTAAAGACATCAAAGAAAGTATGGTGTCACTAAAAGCCCACAATCTAAGTTTAAAAGAAAAATAGCAATTACCAGTTACTCTAAAGCACTGAATTGAATATGTTTCCTTCCTTCCCCTTCTGGCTTCTTCTGAGAAAATAAACCTCTGCTTGCTACTTCAACTCTGACTAAGCCCCACCTCCAGTTATCACGTAGCTGAGGTCAGAGGCCAGACAATTAACACCATTCACCCAACTACAGGGCAGTCAGACAAGCCAAGATAAAATTTTCAGCAATTAAAGACAGCACAGAATTACACCACCATTATGTTTTAAATTTTCAACAGCCCCAAAACAATTATAAGTAAAGACAACAAAGAAAGTATAGTGTCACTAAAAGCCTACAATCTAAGTTTAAAAGAAAAATAGCAATTACCAGTTACTCTAAAGCACTGAATTGAATATATTTCCTTCCTTCCCCTTCTGGCTTCTTCTCTAGCTTTAAAGCTCTTAAAGCCTCTGACTCAATAGTCTACTAAGATTCCAAATTGCTGTCTACATAGCCTAGGTTCCCCTGGTCAGACTTGAACTCTGTACCTTTGGCACCAAAGTCTGTGACCCTTCCACTGTACCACTACAGAATTATCCTTTGCTTTATCTCTTCTATCCTCATTCACCCCCCCAATATCCTGCAATACTAAGCCTTACCATGACCACTCTCTCCATCACCAACATTATCTATTGCCCCCAGCCCTTCTTTTACTATACACCATTATCATGGTAGATACTCCCCCAAACTGCAGCTTACCAGGGCTCTGCCTTTGCACCCCAGAGTCTGTTAAAGGTGACCTGACACTCCTGCCCTGGACACACACACCCTCCTCTACCTCAAACCACAGGACTCCCGGGATCCCGCCACCCATCTCCGGCCACTGTATTCTAGGCCTCTCCTCCCACAGGTCACTGCCTTGTTTCACTTCTCCCTTCCTAAGGGATATTCCCACCCCTGTCTGCATGCTCCTCCCAGCTTCTTCTACCCAAACATGCTCCAGGGTATCAACAAATCTGAGGCTCGCCTCCCTGCAAGTAATTATACTACTCCTCCTGATCTCTGGAAACACCCCCCTAACCCTGGTCCTAACCCCTTGCAGCCAACTAATCAGACTGCACCGGGGAACTCTGTATATCGTCCATCAATATCTGCAGTTTCCTAAAGAAATTTGATAATCTACAAGGGTGGGTTGCTCAACAGCGGCCAGACATTATCTCGGTGGTAGAACCCAGCAAAATGGCTGCACTCCTGACTCCGCAGTAGCTCTGCCAGTGTACACAATATTTCAGGCTGACAGACTAGCCAAAAAAGGGGGGAGGCTGTGTAATTTACATCTGTGACACCCTCCAAGGTCTCAATCTACCTTCCCCACCTCTTTACCATGGTGCCCAAGTCCTCTCCCTCCAAGTTAATGCTGCTTCTTCCAAGGCACCTCTCTTTATCTCTTCTATCTACATCTCACCTAGGAATAAAAAAAAATGCATTCCAGTCAGTTGTTGCCCACCTCCAGTAACACCCGGATAAGGCAGAAAATATTGCCCTGGGTGATTTAATATCAATTGGTTAGCAGACAGTGCTACTCCATATAGGGATGCTGCAGCCACCCTCAGTTTATCAGAAGTTGTGCCCACTACCATCCGACACAACCTGAGAACAGGTACCATGACCATCATCGACCTAATTCTTACTAATCACCCTCACAAATTCACCCACATCTCCATGCTACCTGACACACTGAGTGACCACTCTCCAGTACTCGGGCGCTGATCTTACTTGGCTACAAAGGCCCCTCCTAAAGATAGCTTTCAGTGAATACTCAGGCCAGGCAAGCTACAGTCCTTGACATACCACCTCATCAATCAGCTGGGACTGGTCTCCCACTGCTGCGTCACCCGATATTGACTCTACCCTGGAGTACAGTACAAGTAACTTTAAGCTTTTCCATCAACTCACTTGTGTAGCTTTTTTTTTTTGTGATTCTACTGCAGAGGCAACTTGAATTGTTGAAGCTTTTAATTAGTTTCCAAGCATTCTTCACTGTCTATTCAACTCACTTGTACCTGTTTAGTGATATGGCAGTAGCTGTTTTGCAGTGTTTATGCAATGCATTTTCATGGCACTGTTTATAAATATCATAGCATTCCTTAAGAGCATTGTTTATAAATATCACAGCATTCCTTAAGAGTTGTTTAGTCTGCCTTCTGAAATGAAACTCATAAGCACTCAGCTGAAAATAAAGCTTATAGTCCTAACAGCTAGTTGCAAGCCAATACTAACCTTTTACTAATTCATTGAATTAAACACTGCACAGATTAGGAAACTCATTGAACAATGCTACAGCAGTGAGTTGAGTGGACAGTTTAATGTGACTTGTACTGTACTTTGTCAATTCCTTCAATTCCATCTGTGATCTTTCTGCACCCTTCTGCAAATGAGTCATTAAAGGAGCTGACACCCCCTGGATGTCCCAGTCCCTTCTGGACCTCATGGGCCACCGAGACAATCTCTGGCATATAGCCTTGGAGACTGGGATGCCCACTTATAGGCAACATTACCCACCCCCACCATAACATCGACACCCACCCAAGTACCCCCTTTCCACTTCAAGGTCATCTCCCAGCATGATGCTGCCTCCTCCTGCTTATGGCATTCTGCAAATCCTGGTTCAGCAGTGACAATCTTGATCTAAAAATACTAAGGCTCACTCTCCCTGAAGTACTCTACCCCCTCACTGCCCTGCTAAACCAGTCCCTTGCCCTAGGTCAATTCCCCTTCATGTGGAAAACTGCCCTCATCACTCCACTCTTGAAGAGTGGTGACCGAACCCTGCCTAGTAATTATCAACCCATCTCAATTCTAACCCCCTCTCCAAGGTTCTTGAAAAGATAGTAACCTTCCAAGCCACAGACTACCTTGCTCAACACAATCTCCTCTGTCCTGAATAACATGGCTTCAAAAAAAAAAACCATAGCACCACAACTGCTCTTTTGGAATATACCAACACTACCTATACGGATGCAGGCCAGATTGCTGGTGCTGTCTACATAGATCTTTCCAAAGCATTTGACACCATCCACCACTCACTTCTTCTAACCTCGCTAACCAAAATAGGTTTCTCACAGGATACCACCACTTGATTCTCAAACTACCTGTCTGACAGAACCCAGAGAGTCAGATTAGGGCATACCTTATCATCCCTTCTCAGAGTCACATCTGGGATCCCCCAAGGGTCAATCATTGGCTCCCTATTTTTCACTCTATTCCTTAACTCCCTGCCCAAGGCCTGTTCTGGGAGTCTCCTTCTATACGCTGATGATACAATTTTGTTCAGCACCCACACCAACCCTACCACCCTCCAAATAGCCCTCCAAGGGTCATTTAATGAGGCCAAATCCTGGTTTACTGACCATAGGCTTGTTCTAAACTGTAAAAAAACAAAATCCATGCTGTTTGCCCATGCCCAAAACAAGTTCAGTAACCACCCCCTGCTCATCCATAATTCCCATAATGAGACCCTGGAACAAGTTTCTATCTTTAAATACTTAGGGGTTACTCTAGACTCAGGGCTAACCTACCATGAACATATCCACTGAACCAATATGGCTGTAAATGTGTGCATTGGTCTGCTACACTGCTACAAGCACTGTCTCCCCCCAGAAGCCCTGCAGCTAGCCATCTTCTCCTCCATCCTGTCACTCATTGATTACGGGATTATCTTCTTTGGCACTGCCGACAATACCTCCCTCAACAAAATCGGGGTTTCCCTGAATAAAGCCTGTAGACTGGCCACAGGATGTGACCAGCTTACACACACCTGTACGCTATATACACCAGTAAAAACTGGCTTAATTTCGATGATCACCTAAAGTGCCAGACCTGTCTCCTTGCAAAGAAAATCATGACTGGCCTCATGCCCCCAGCTCTTGTGAAGCTGATCCCCCCAAACAACATCAGGCACACACGTCACACTGAGAAATCACCTTACCAGGTTCCCTACTGTAATTTTTTTTAGGATTTAAAAAATCCGCCAGAGAAGCTGGCACATCTGCCACACAATTGGTAATTTCTTTTCAAATGTGAACATTACAGATTCGTGCCAACTTCTCCAGCAAATTAAAAATTCACATCTCTAGTTCTATAAATTGTACACTCCATCCCAGCCCTTTTGAATTGCTGCAGGATTCTGAAGTAAGGTAACCTGCAAGAATGAGAGTGCTAGTGGCCCCATGGCCATCCCTGTACTCTCCCAGGTGAACCTAACCAGATGATGCCATTGGTCCAATGGCCCTGATTTCAGTGACAAAAAGTTGACAGCTATGCCGGATGAGGTGCACTTAATAGGATTCATCTATTTCCTTCACAGGGTCTGTGTTATGCACATTGCTGGAAGTCACTGCTAAATATTGTTATAGGACAAGACAACTCTTTCTGAATGCCAGAATCAGCACAATGTCAGAGGAGTTCAGCAGCTGCCATCTGCTGTGTTGGACAGACCACTCTCAGATATACCACACATTAAAGAGGAGTATCATGCAAAGGTTGGCTAGTTTTGACATGGAAGCATAGAAAAATGTTAACTGAATGAAAGATCATTTGTCCATCCAGTTTGCATATTTTACCCTTTTCTATCCGCAGACCTATTGTCTATTTTATTCTATGGAGCCCCTCTACTACTCTCAACCCAATCCTCTTCCCTTGCACAGGTGAATCAACTCTATCATAGGACTGGACATTTTGCCCTTGGAACAGACTCCAGAAAACACCACTGTGAGGCCCTATATTCTCTTCAATGTCCTACCTATGACTCAACTCAGTTGGTAGCAAATCTGCCTCTGGACCAGAAGGTCGTGGGTTCTCATCCCACACCGGGATTGGACTTGCACCTAAAAATCGCTGGCATCTGAGTGCAGTATTGGGGGGTGCTGTACTGCTAGGGGGTGCCATCCTTCAGGTGAGACGTTAAACCGAGGTCCCGTCTACCTGTCCTGGTGGGTGTCCAGGTGGAAGTAAAAGAACCCAGGGCACTCTTCGCAAAAGAGTAGGGAACATTCCCGGTGTTCTGGCCAACATTCCCCTTCCCATAACCGGTTCATGCAATTTTCCAGGCTGTGTGCGAGTGATGATGTGCGATATGGCCGCCACCACACATTCAGTCACTTCACTACCAGTCTAGCATTGCTTGTAAAGTGCTTTGGATGTATGAAAAGTGCTATATAAATACTGATTCTTCTTCTTCTTCTTCTTCAGTGTTACAGTTTCACACCTTATGCCTTGTATTCAAACTTACCAAGCTCTTTAATCCCCCTTGCCTAAGGGGATTCATTCACAAAAAAGCACCCACATGTATGCTTAGATCTACTTCCTTACCCTTATTAGCAATCCAGAAAATGCAACATCTATCAGGAAAGTGCTTGTTCACCTCCTCAGCTCCCTCTGCTTGCAATTCCCTCCCCCCGAACTTACTCTCTTGCCCCGTCCTATCCTCCTTCAAAAAAGAGCATACCTCTTTCCCACTAACCCCACTCCTCTGCAATTTAAAAAACCCTTATAGCATCATTAATGCCTAGTCTATGTTACTCTGATAGATGTATCTTGTAATCAACCTGCTCTCTTGTTCCTGCTATGTATATATTGTATAATGTTAGTTATCTAGTTTATTTATATATGTTTAATACCTGATCTGTTTAAGTTAGATATCTGACTTTCCACTGTAATAATTTTTTGCAACATTGTTAAATTTCTCTGTATCATGTATATTGTTATTGTATTTGTCTATTGTACAGTGTTCACCATTGTCACCTGGGTCATTACTGAAAAAAGGACTGCATGGTCTCAGTGGACTTACCCATTACCAAAATTCTAATAAATAAATAATAAATAAATAGTCAGGTTTATTGCTCTGGCCTCCCCCATTGTTCTCTGCTGTACTATGTACTCTTATGTAACTATTAAGTATTTTGCTGAGTCTCAGCCATGTTTGAAACTATTAGTGGTTCTTGCACCATCATCTCCACTGGTAGGCTGTCCAATGACTCAGCCAGCCTCTCTATAAAATAAAACTTTCTCATGTCCTCTCTGAAAATCTCAGCCACCAGATTCCTCTCATGCCCCTGCATTCTTGATTCACCATTCCTGCTGAATATTTCACCAGTCCACCTTGTTCATTCCTTTCAAGAATTTGAAGGTCTCTATCATATCACCCCCTCCTTCTAGTCTCCAGTAAATATTTGTTCAGAGCCTTAAGCCAATCCTCATATGTTCTTCCCTGCAAGTCCTGAATCATTTTGTCTATCCTACACTGCAATGGAATTCAAGGTTACCCAGATATTTAAGTACTGTAGCAACAGCATTATCCAACAACAAGTCATGTAAGGATAGAAGGGTGACAACTGAAAACAAAAGGCAACAATCAATGCATTTATTAAACTATACATAGCAGAATAAAATCTAAATGGCGAACCTGAAAAGGAAGAGAGAATTAGGAAATTAAAAATCAGAATGTCTGTAAGTTAAAGCGTTATTGATGCATCAATCAAGCTTTACGATCTCTTACAGTAACAAACATTTGAAATAATCCATTAAAAAATGAAACATATATTCAAGACAGAATTTTTTGAAAATTTTGGCCAAGAAAGACACACCATACTAAAGCCTTTTTCAAGCCGTGTTCTGGTAGTACAGGGAAGTTAAATTACTTACTCATCGTCACACAGTATACAAGTGGTGGCTGTTTGATTCAAACCAGGTTCTCCTGGTTCATATCTAAGTGCACTTAACCACTATGCTATACTGCTTCTGAGTATATAAATACAAAGAATATAATATATAATTGTAAATGTGTATCCCATATTAATCAACCCAATATAATGTTCCTGTGTCATAGGGCATAGGTGCGACAGCCACTGATCCAATTATTAAATTACAACTCACAAACTATGTGGTTTTATTCATAGAAGTAAAAAAAAAATAAAAATCCCCAGGAAAGTCCAATTAAATCATACAGGAAACAAATCTTCACACTATATTTTTTTCAGGATAAAACAACCAAACATCCCTTTCTTTCTGGGCTCCACTGAGTTCTCTGGTCTTGGAGACTTATGCCTTCTCTTCTCAGGCTCTCGATCAAAACTGAATTCTCAGTAGACACAAAATAAAATAACAAAACTGGAGCTCAGATGGCTCAATGCAGTGGCCCCAATATGTCCCTGTTAAAGAGTTTATCAATAATTGTTATGGGCACCAATGCTGCCTTAGCCTTGTCCCCATCTTTTACACCCTCTGGCACTGTGGACAAGTCTGACAGTAATTTTCCACGTCTCTTCACATACTATGGCAAAAGAACTAGTTAGTGAGCCACCTTTTTTTGCAGTTAATTCCCAGGTGGCCAAAAAAGGGTGAGATGGGCCCATGCCAAAAGCTGCTTGCTGTAAGTCCTAGGGACTAACAACTGCCAGAGTACTGTACTTCTCCCTTTAGCCCCTCTGTGGTGTGCACTCCTAGTATAACAGTCTATTCTGTCTGTAAACTAATGGTTTACACTCCCTCCAAGAGTCCCCAGCACTATCTGCTATCTATGTCAGCTCTGTAGGGTAGGATCAGTCAGCTGAGCTCTGCATAGTTACTCCCGTCTGATGCTTCCCAAATCCCTTTCACAAGGAGATCCTCTCATGGTTGAAATTTCCTGTTTGCAGCTGGGTTCAGGGCTGCATCTCCTAGCTAGGTCTTCACCCACACTAGCTGCTTCCTCAGCTGCTGAGGGAGGGGATAGTACCAGCTGTGTCACTCCTCTTTAACCTCAGAGATTGCCCTTTTGTCTGACTGCAGGTAGTAACACACACCAGTTTGCCTGTGGAGAAAATCATTCCCCTTTATCACATCCACAGGGAGGTCAAGTATGACTCCCAGTTCTTGAACCACATGGCTAGCTTCTCAACTCAGGAGGACCCAAACCATTGGTACTTGGACAGCTAGTCCCATGACTCACTTCGTCTGAGAGAATTGCACTGCAGAATCTGCTGTACCTGAATCAGACCCTGCCTCACCATTGAGATGGAGGTGTCAGTGTCCCTCAATCCCTATGTTACTGTCCCATTACCTAATATAGGGTGCATGTGCTCAGAGGAGTTAGGTGGCACTGCAGTCTGTACACAGGCTGCTATCTGCCAGATACTTTCTTGGTCATCCCTTACCGCAGACTAATGTCCTTTGTTCATCTTTTTAGGGCAGCCATATGGCAGATGCCCTAATCTCTGGAAAATGTAACACTGCTATGTCCTTGGCTCCTTCTACTCCTTAGGACTGGTGGGTTGTGTTTTGGGCTTGAATACAAGTTGGTTTATTTGAGCAGCACTCCTTAAGCCCCCCTGAAACTGTCTGCTACGCCCCCACACCACCGTTGTTACTATGCTGCATCGGACGTCTGTTGCCAATGTCCAGATCAGCACTTTCTGCTGCTTCCCTTGCAGAGTTGCACACCCAGTCCAGTAACTATACATGCAGGTCATCTGCTACAATTTTATGAAATTGTTCCCTGATAAGCACATCTTTTCTTTGCTCTACAGTTCTGGCATTGGCCTCATCCACTCAGCAGTCTTAATAGGTACACATTTGAAAATTTTACATAGCTGTCTCCTGTGCCCTTTCTTAAGTCTCTGAATTTTCTCCTGTAAGTCTTAGGAGTTAGCTCAAAATGGTTCAGTAACATTCATTTCAGTTTCGGAGGCAGTATAGTGAAGTGGTTTAAGAATCTGAGCTGCAAATCTGGAGACCTGGGTTTGAATCCCACAGCCCCCACTTGCATACTGTGTGACCTTGAGCAAATCACTTAACTTCACTATGCACCCAGGTCACACATGTAAACAAGCTTTCAGTTTAGTGTGCCATTCCTGGTTAAACAATTGGGAAAACATAACACCCTCTTAACTTAATCATAGTCCATACAGTCCTTATCATTCATTCTCACAAATGTCTAAAAAGCATGGCCAGAAAGCAATGGTATGTGCTGGGTCATCCAAGAAGCCCTGTACAATTTAAACTGCACACATACCATCTCAAATGATTTTCAAAACAAATGAAGATCATCCTTCTTGTGGTAGTGTGGAATCATTTTAGAATTAATTGTAGCTTCATGGGTTTGAGCCCCTCTCCCATGCCATTACCCTTTGCTGTGGTGTTTTCTGGTGCACTTTCTCCATTTCTTTCTTGTGCTGTCATTCATTCTCTTATTCCTGCTGCATTAAAATCTCATGCGGGTGTGCCCTCTCTCTTTCAGCTCATTCCTTCTGTCTTTTTTCAGCCTCCAGCTTCATTTTCTCCCTCTCAGTTTCAAGCATTGCCCACTACAGTTGAACATACTTCAGGGCAAGGTCTATTTTCATAAGCTCAAGCTGATTTAGTCACTCTGCTGCCTGAGGTTTTGGCCCAGGTTCAGGGTCAAGCTGCACTGTTTCACCAGCTTTCAGCATGAGGTTCCCCTCTGGGACAACTTCTGTGCCCTCATTCTCAATAGTCAGGTCACTGTCCTCAGTGGCCGCTTGCTATACAGGCATTTGGCCATATGCCACATGGACTGACTGCCTCTCCTTCACTCTGTCCTACTCTGCCAGAGATTCTATGACTCCATATTTTGTAAGACCCTCATAGACAATCCACTTGTCTTTGCACAGTTCATGGGACTGAGACACTTTACATCTGCTGTATGCTGTAGACATATTCACTACTGTAGCTAGACTGCCCTAAGCTGTGTTTTCAGAAATAAAGTTGAACAGTAGTAAAAGGCATCAACATTGTTCACATGAATATCCTGATCATCAGGAGGAAAATCACTGAGCTCAAAACTTGGGTCCAGCACTACAAGCCAGACATTCTCTGTATTACTGAAACTTGGTTAAAGCCCTCCATCTAGTCCCATGAAATAGCCCTACCTGACTTCTCCTTCTTTAGGAGAGATTGGTTCTCTAAAAGAGAGGTGAGTACTGAATTACACCAGGACTGCAATGGCAGCCTGTGAACTTCCTCATTTTGTATTCTTCTCAGCTATTGAGCACCTGTTCTTTACAATTATCTTCCAGCAAGTTAAAAAGTTACTAATAAGGTGTATCTACCTACCCCCCAGCTTCACCTCCTCCTCTTACCCTGAATTATTTGCTAATATCAATACACTTACTCATAGGGAAATTATCTAGTGAGTTGACTTTATCCTTGATTAGTTGGGTGTAAACAACACCCAGGACCAAGTTGCACTATTTGACACCAAAGTTAGAGCAAGTTCTTGACCAAACTATGCAGCTAAATATGAAGTCAGTAAGCACAGCCTTCTTGACTGGATACTAACCAACAACAAACACCACATCAAAGCAGCAGAAATTGTCCCAGATGCTATAAGCCACCACTCCCCCACATATTGCATTGAGAAGAACAACCTTCCTCAAGCACCCACCATGATTATTAAAGTCTCAAGACCTAAGCAGTTTCAACACTGCTACTTTCTTGTATAGTCTGAACTTTGTGGACTGGAGCCATATCAACTCCCTTCTGGACATTAATGCAGCCCTTGACTTTTTTATCAATACCTTCTCCTCTGTCTTTGGCTATCACACCCCATTTAAACTGAGAAGAACCAAGGGCATCCACTCCCCCCTGGATCTCCCATGATTTATGGCACTTGATGAGCTCCCATTGCAGAGCCTGGAATATCTTCAAAACGTCTGGCCACTACTCTGATTTGATTACCTACCATCAATTGATAAATGCATGTAAATCTCAGATCTCCAAATCCAAATGTCAGCACCTTCAATCCCTGTAAACTAACCTTTGCAGTAATCCTAAAAGCTTCTGGGAACAAATCAATACCATGATCAAAGGCAAGGAACGAATGCTCCCCCAGACCTTGATCAAAATGGCTCAGTACTAGCCATCCCGTATATTGCATCTGGTATAAATCATTTCTTCACTGATCTTGATAGATATAAACAAGCCTTACCAACTACAATACCACCCCCTGACAATGTAAGGTCTGACCCCCCCTCCATATGAGACTTACCTCATGTACAGAAGCCCTCCAACTTGTAAACAAACTAAACCCTGATAGTTCACCAGGATTCAATTCCTTCCCTTCCAGATTCCTTAAAATCAGTGCCCCCACTATTGCTTACCCAGTTTCACTGTTAATCAATAGGTCCTCCCTCTCTTTTACAATAGCTCATCAATGGAAAACAGATATGGTGGTTACTATTCTCAAGAGTGGCCCAGCCACCCTTACTGAAAACTACAGACAAATATCTATACTGTGTCCCCTCACTAAAATTCAAGAAATACTTGCCTGCTACTGTTTGAGGCTGAGAGTCTTGCTATACTGCAGAGAACAAACTAGAATGCATTTGAGGAACTGGGAACCTGGTAAGACATAATATTGTCAGGGACTTGTTAGGAAGGTAAGCTATGCTTTCTACAGAAAGTTTCATTTTTTCTTATTGGCATTAAGAAGAGAATTGCAGGATTCCATTAAAGTGTAATAATTTTATAACCAGAGGGAGTGAAATACAACTGAAGTTGCTTGATTCCTGTGGTTGAGACCTAGGATTTGGAAGGATATTTGTGAAACATTTTAGAAGTGACTTGCTGGCTGAGGAGTGAGTTCATTCTATTCCTGGACTCAGTAGAGTCATTTGTGTAGGAGCAGTGGTCTAGTAAATTGTGGTGTTGGTTAAATTACTATAAAGGGCAATACTCACCAGGGTGGTGGAGCAGTGGTGTGTTTGATTGTTTCTAACAGTCACCAGTGGTTGTGGCCTACCCACCCATCCTTCTCCTCACCCTACCCACCCCATTTGTGGCATTTCTTTTATAGCCAAGGTTCTGACATCACTTCCTCAACAGGTCTTGGGGTAGAACTGTCATATTCTTAATAACCCAGCACAGTGCATAAAGGGTAAGTACACACCAAAAATAAAAGAGATATTTTATATATTACTCATTGTATATTATAAGGGAGAAGGACATGTGGGGAGTGGTGCAATGCACTGGCTGTGGGGCAGCAGTTTTCTGGGAGACATTCTGGAACCTGCATTGCTGTCCTATTTGCAGGCAACTGTCAGCTCTGAGGGAGGAGGTTGCCCACCTCCATGCTGAACTGGCAAGGACTAAGGAGGCCTCCCAATCCAAAAAGCACCAGTTCCACAACAACTGCCTCAGAGGTTGCCAAGTGTGAAGAGCAGTTGGACCACAGTGGGTTCTGGGAAGGTGAGGGTGGTAGAACAAAGGCGTAGCCTTCTAGTTGTAGCTCTACAAGAATCATATGTCAGTCTGGCAAATCAAGGTTCCTCTATGATGGCACCCTCAGAGGAGAACAAGAAAAATGCTGGGGACATCCACAAGGGAGACCCACAAAAGGGTGTCAAGGGACACCACAAGGGAGGGAAACAGCTTCTGATAGGGGACTCCATTGTTAGCGGTGTAGACCTGGGGAAGGGAGAGGAGAAGGAAGTAAGGTGCCTGCCTGGTGCCATGCCTTGGAGGGACAGGAAGAAAATCCTCAGGATTGCAGAAGCAGCATCACAGGAGATGGCACTAGATATCATTGTCCACCTTGGGACAAATGACCTAGATAGGCATGAGATCAGTGCAGTGCAGGATGAATTTGTGGAGTTGGGGAGGGGCCTCAGATAGATAGCAAACATGGTAACCTTCTTAGAGGTGCTGCCAGTCTATGGCAGGGGTGAAACTAGGGTACTGCACACTGTACAGTTTAATGAATGGTAGCAAAACTGGTGCAGAGCACAGGGGACTGGGGGTCCACCTGGAGAGATGAAGGTCTATACTGGCATGATGGTCTGCACCTGTCCCGGAAGGAAAACAAGCTCCTAGGTGACAGGTTTAAATGCTTCCTTGGCAAGCTTTTAAACTAGCCAAGGGGGAGATGCTGATAGGAAGCAGGAATGCTCAAGCCTTCCCCCACAAAACATGGCAAGTGGTAGGGTAAACACTGAGGTACAGAGCTTGACAGCGGGCAGGACAGGGGTAAATGAAAAAATAGACAAGGGCAACAAGAGCAGGGATGGGGTAAAAAAGGATAAAGCCAACATTAAATGGAGGGCAATGAGTACCAATGCCCATAGCCTGGGAAACAAGCTTCCTGAGCTAGTAGCCCAGATGGAAGAGGAACACTTGGATATTGTGGCAGTCACAGTAACATGGTACATGGAGAGCCATGACTGGGATGTCAACATACCAGGGTACATAATCTACAGAAGGGACAGGGACGATAAAAGAGGGGATGGAGCAACTCTCTACATAAGGGAAGGTATCAAAGCTACAGAACTCAAAATTAAAAGGGGAGGACAAGAGGCACTCTAGGTCATCTTGGAGACAGAGGATGGTATCACAATCCACACAGCGGTTGTATACAGACCCCCTTCTCAAGGGGAGGAAATGGATAAGAAAATGATAGAGGACATTCTCAAAATGACTGAAAAAGGGGAGATACTGTTGATGGGGGACCTGAATATGCCAGATGTTAACTGGACAACATGGACTGCAGCCACATCCAAGAGCAGGGTCATTCTTGATGCCCTACAGGGGGCATGACTTAGACAACTAGTGGTGGAACCCACTCAGGAGGAAGCAATATTAGACCTGGTACTCTCAAATGGAGAGAGGATCACACATTTAGAAGTCAGTAGACATCTGGGAACAAGCAACCACTGCACAATGTGCTTCACAATAAACACAACCATGGAGACAAGCCATACACTAGTTTACCCTTGAGAAAAGAAGGGAGAGGGGGGGCATGATAGAAACTTTTAAGTACCTCAGTGGAATCAACAAAGTCCAAGAGGGTAGCATCTTTCAGAAAAAGAGGCTTGCAAGAACAAGGGGACACAATTTAAAGATAGAAGGAGGGCAGTTCAGGGGCAATGTGAGGAAGTATTATTTCACAGAGAGGGTAGTGGATGCATGTAACAGCCTTCCTGAGGAGGTTGTGGGGTCTAAAACTGTGGGAGAATTCAAGAATGCATGGGACAGACATAGGGCAATTCTTGTGGGGGGTAGGAAGAAATAGGCTGTTGGTTAACTAGGATCTGCAGCCTATCCTGTAGGTAGGGAAATGGGCAGACTAGATGGACCTAGCGGTTCTTATCTGCCATCAAAGTCTATGTTTCTATACAAAGACAAGGATACTGGACTTTAGAAGGGCTGACTTTGGCATAATGGGTGAATAACTGAGGAATGCATTAGCAAATGACCAGAAAGGAGGGGTGGAAAAACAATGGAGAAAAATCAAAACTGCCATCATGGAGGCAACAAGCCTTTGTGTGAAACAAATAAAGAAAACAAAGCAGAATAAAAAAACACTATGGTTCTCAAAAGAGGTGTCAGGGAAGCTTAAGGAGAAAAAGGCTGCATTCAAAAAGTATAAGGAATCACAGAAGGAGTACGGCAGGGAACTGTATCAATTAAAGCAGACAGAAAAGAGGAAGGCAGTCAGAAAAGCAAAGGCCCAAACTGAGGAAAAGATAGCCAACTCAGATAAGAAGGGCGATAAAACCTTTTGTAGGTATATTAGGGAGCATAGAAAGGTTAAGGGAGGGATAGTGAAGATTAATAAAGGAGAGTGGAGGTGGGCAGAGGGAGACAGTGAAAAGGCAGAGATACTGATTGAATATTTTTTCTCAGTATTCACAAAAGAAGAAGAGGAGGAGTTACCTAAACCAAACAATAGAAGCACTCTGGGTAGTGGGGTTGACACCAGTCCATTTATAGAAGAAAGAGTCCTGAAAGAACTCCTAAAACTCAAGGTGGACAAAGCAATGGGGACTGACGGGATTCAACCTAGAATCCTAAAAGAACGAATGGAGGACCTAGTAACACCACTGACCACACTTTTTAACAAATCATGGGAGGATGGGGTGGTACCTGAGGACTGGAGGAGGGCAGATGTGATTCCCTTTCACAAAAGTGGGAGGAAGGCAGAAGCAGGAAACTACAGACCTGTTAGTTTGACCTCAGTGGTGGGGAAAATGATGGAATCACTTCTGAAAGAAAGAATTGTTGAGTACCTAGAGGTCAGCAGGGCACAAGACCCAAAGCAACATGGATTCACAGCAGAAAGATCACGTCAGATGAATCTAATTGATTTCTTTGACTGGGTGACCAAAGTAATAGACCAGGGAGGAGCTGTGGATATGGCCTACCTAGACTTTAGCAAGGGATTTGACACGGTCCCACACAAAAGATTAATAATCAAGTTAGCCAGCCTGGGAGTGGGTCCCAGGGTGGTAGCCTGGGTTGCAAACTGGCTGCACAACAGGAAACAGAAGATAATAGTGAATGGAACACATTCCAAAGAAAGGGAGGTTACTAGTGGAGTACCTCAGGGTTCAGTACTGGGTCCAGTCCTCTTTAATTTCTTTATAGATGACACTGAAGAGGGTCTGGAAGGAAAGGTATGCCTCTTTGCAGATGACACAAAGATCTGTAACAGTGTTGATACGCGGGGGGGTAGAAAGTATGAGAAGGGACTTGGCACAGTTGGAGGAATAGTCAGGCATATGGCAACTTAGATTCAATGCAAAGAAGTGCAAAGTAATGCACCTGGGAAGTAAAAATCCAGGAGAAGAGTACACAATAGCAAGGGAGGTACTAACAACAACAATAATGGAAAGGGACCTGGGGTTAGTCATATCAGATGACCTAAAGGTGGGTAAGCAATGTGATAAGTCAGTAAGAAGAGCCTGGGGGAATACTGGAATGCATAGGAAGGGGCATCACAAGTAGAAAAATGGAAGTGGCTATCTCTCTGTACAGACAGTAGGTGAGATCCCATCTGGAGTACTGTGTGCAGTTTTGGAGACCACAACTATGCAAAGACATAGACAGGATGGAAGCAGTCCAGAGGAGGGCAACTAAAATAGTGCAGGGTCTACATCAGAAACCATATGAAGAGAGAATGAGAGAGCTTAATATGTATACCCTTGAGGAAAGGAGGCACATGGGGGACATGATAGAAACTTTTAAGTACCTCAAGGGAATCAACAAAGTCCAGGAGGGTAGAATCTTTCAGAAAAAGAGATGTGTAAGAACAAGAGGGCACATTTAAAGATAGAGGGGGGATGGCTCGGGGTAATGTGAGGAATTTTTATTTTCACAGAGAGAGTGGTGGATGCATGGAATGGCCTTCCTGGAGAGGTTGTGTGGTCTAAAACAGTGGAGGAATTCAAACATGCATTGAATAGACATAAGGAAATTATAGTGTGAGGTTGCAGGAAGTAGGCCATTGGTTAACTAGAATATGCAGCTTATCCAATAGGTAGGGAAATGGGCAGACTGGGTGGACCAAGTGGTCCTTATCTGCCATCAAAGTCTATGTTTCTATGTTTCTGTGTAATACTATTTAATCAGTTATACTTCTTTCTAGAATCAACCAATGTCCTGACCGTCTCAAAACATGGCTTCCAGAAATTGCATAGGAAAGATTCTGCCCTTGCAAGGGATACCACAGATATTTACCATGCTATGGATCAAATGTGTGCAACAGAGGCCATCTCTGTAAATCTCACAAAAGCATTTGACCTCATTTATTTGCTGAATTTTGTTGACCTGGCAGGCCCACTGAGACTAGAGGTCCATTTTTTAGGGGTCACAGGGAAGGGGGGATACAGATGGTAATCAACTGAAATTAAACCAGATTAAGCTGTTGGTGATATTTCTAGTGAATGGGGGAAATTTGGCCAGGACACTGGGGAAATTCCTGTACTCTCCAACTGACCTGGCGAGGTTTTGAAAGCTGGATACAGATTGGTCAATACCAGCAGGAACATCTGCCAGAACTAGACACATAGTGGATTCCCTGCAGGGGGAGGGCCTCAAACAACTGGTACAGCAACCCACAAGAGACAGGGCTATCCTAGATCTAGTACTGACTAACAAGGAAGGGATCACAGATCTCCAGGTAGAAGGTCACCTGGGGGCCAGTGACCATCACATGGTATGGTTCAATTTGGCTACTACATCTAAACCATCCCATTCCAAGGCAAAAATATGGGACTTCAGAGGAGCTGATTTTGATAAGATGGCCAACAGAGTTAAGCTAGCCCTGGCAAAAAGAAACACAGGTGAGGGGATACAGGCAAGGTGGGCAAGCATTAAGGATGCAATACGTGAAGCAACATCCCATTGTGTTAGACAGAAAAGGAAGTGCAAAAGAAGAAGGAAACCACTTTGGTTCTCAAATACAGTAGCAGAAAAGGTCAGATCCAAAAGGCTGGCCTTCAGGAAATATAAGGGAACATAGCAGGATGAAGATAGGGAGGCATACCAAACTGCCCTAAGGGAAGCAGGGAAGGCAGTAAGGCAGGCAAAGTCCCAAACTGAGGAAACACTAGCACGAACAGTAAAGAAGGTGACAAGACTTTCTATAGATACATTAGTGAAAGGAGAAAGTCCTCAGGGAGTATTACTAAGCTTAATGGAGAAAAGGGAGCATGTAAGGAGGAGGACCCTGTAAAGGCATCTATCCTAAATAGATACTTTTGCTCAGTATTTACTGAAGAGAAGGTAGGGCAGGGCCCACAGCTCAGCATCATGGACACAGGGGGAAGGGAGGTGAGCACTACTCCCTTCACAAAAGAAAGGGTCCTACAAATGCTTGTTAAGACAATGGGACCTGATGGCATACATCCCAGGGTACTTAAGGAGCTAAAGGTGGAACTAGCAGAGCCATTAACAGAACTGTTTAGTGAGCCTCTGAGCACAGGAGAGGTCCCAGAAGACTGGAGAAGGGCTCATGTGATCCCACTCCACAAGAGTGGTAGCAGGGAGGAGGCGGGGAACTACAGACCAGTCAGTCTTACTTCAGTAGTGGGCAAGATTACTGAGGCACTCCTTAAGGAAAGGATAGTGCAACACCTGGAATCCACAGGGGCACAGGATCCAAGACAGCATAGGTTTACAGAAGGAAGGTCCTACCAAACTAATCTCATAGATTTCTTTGATTGGGTAACCAGAGTGGTGGACCAAGGGGGGAGCAGTTGATGTCACCTACCTTGACTTCAGCAAAGCTTTTGATACTGTTCCACATAGAAGATTGATAAATAGTCTGGGTAGGCTCGGGGTGGGTCAGAAGTTGGTCAACTGGGTGTCAAACTGGTTGTCGGGCAGAAAACAGAGAGTGGTGGTAAGTGGTATACAGTCAGAAGAGATGCAAGTCACAAGTGGGGTACCTCAGGGATCAGTCCTGGGGCCAGTCCTCTTCAACATCTTCATTAGTGACATTGCAAATGGACTAGAGGGCAAGGCTTGTCTGTTTGCAGATGACACCAAGATCTGGAACAGAGTAGATGATCAGATGGGGTGGGCAGAATGAGAAGAGATCTGGATAAACTAGCAAAATGGTCAGAAGAGTGGCAACTGGAATTTAATGCAAAGAAGTGCAAAATCATGCACATAGGGAAGAGAAACCCTGAAGCCACCTATAGGCTGGGAGGGGAGTTGCTAGCAGTCACAAAGGAAGAAAAAAACTTGGGCATCATCATCACTGATGACCTGAAATCATCCAGTAGTAGGTAAGACTAGGGGGGTGTTAGGGTGTATTAGTAGGGGTATCACAAGTTGTAAGAGGGAGGTAATAATCCCTCTTTACAAGACACTGGTTAGGCCCCATCTGGAGTACTGCGTGCAGTATTGGAGGCCACACCTTCACAAGGACATTAACCAAATTGAGGCAGTCCAGAGAAGGGCAACCAAAATGGTGCAGGGACTGCATCAGAAGACATATGAGGACAGATTAACAGAGCTCAATATGTATACCCTTGAGCAAAGCAGGGAGAGAGGTGATATGATTGAGGCATTCAAACACCTTAAGGGCATTAACAAGGTGAAAGAGTCTAACATGTTTAAATATAAGAAAAATAGCAGGACAAGACACAGCATGACATCAGAGGGGGGCGATTAAGGGGGAATGTGAGGAAATTCTGTTTCACAGAAAGGGTGGTGGATGCAAGGAATGGCTTACCACAAGAAGTGGTGGCCATGAATACAGTGCAGGGCTTCAAACAGGCATTGGATAGGCATAAGGGAGCAATACAAATGACTATGAATAGATAGGCCACTGACAGAGCAAAGGCCAATGGCACATTTATAAGGTAGAAAAAGAAATGGGCAGACGGGATGGGCCTTGTGGTCCTTATCTGCCATCAACTTCTATGTTTCTGTTTCTATGTATTATCAGTTAAAAAACAGCCTGCTATGGAAGGATTTCATTGCAATCCCCTTAACAAAACCAGCTTTTAAAATTGTAACAATTCTTTTTGGAAATGAGGGAGTAAATTTAGCCGATATTACCTTGTGGTTAAAACCAAAATGTGAACTAAAAGTGCCCCTGGAGCCAATTTTAGATGAAGAAAATCTTTACACAGGGGATTGGAAATTTAAAGTGGTATTTGCGACAAATAGATGGGGAATTCTTGCATTTGCCAAATTGTTTCTTCCTGGGAAGAGATAGTGGGATAGTATTCTATGCAGGCCATCCAAAAGCATGTTATAGATGTGGAGACAAAACCCATTTAAGCAGTGCTTGTAAAAGTCAGATGTGGTTTATGTGGACATATTGGGCATTATGAAGCGACATGTAAAAAACCCTATAAAGTGTACTTTATGTGAGGAAACAGGACACATTTTCAGTAACTGTCCATAGGCATCACAGAACAGCCCTGACTCTGGAGAGCAAGGGGAACAAGATGCATACTTGCCATTAGCAAAAAAGGAGAAAGCAAAAGCAGGAACAAATTGTGACTGAAGCTCAGAGAGATGCAGAAAGAGATGGAAAAAACGGAAGAAGAGTAGGAGGATATGGAGCCAACAGCATTTAAAAAGCAGGGAGAAAAGGACAAAAAAGAATTTCAGGACAAATCTGAGGATAAACAAGAATAGAGGAATGCGGGTCAAAAAAAAAAAAAAAAAGTGAAGCTTTCACAATGGTCACAAGATTAAAAAGGGGATCAGAAAGAGCTTTCAGAGAAAAATGAAAACCCCAGAAGTGGTGGTGAATTTGGAGAATAAATTTAAATTGTTACAGGATAAAGAATGGATGACTGTGGAAGAAGATTCAGATACATCGACATCAGAAGACGGGGAGGAAGGGGATATATCAGATAATGAGATCATGATCCTTGGGTACAATACCTTCAGACAAGACAGGACAGGAAAGATGGGGCCCTAATCTATAAGAAAGACACTCTAAATGTGGGTCTACTTAAAGCCCAACCTTTGTAGCTGCCAGGACGGGGAGTCTATCTTCATCTGTCTAACCCTTGGTAATGCTAAACATCTCACTATTGGCTGTGTCTATAACCCTCCTAAGATTGCCCAACTTGCTCTTGAGGGCATCACCAAATTAGTTGGCAGTAATTTAACCAATGAACTCCTAATAAAGGGAGATTTCAACCTGAACTGGGCAACTGGCCCCAACAAGCTCCTCAAGGGTGAAAACCAAGACGCAAACCTGGAACAGGTCATCTCTCTACCTACAAGATTTAATTGTAAAACGGGAACCATACTACTCTTGACTGGGCTCTGGTATCTAACTCCCTCAACATACAGAAAGCAGGTATATTGGCTGACACCATTAGTGATCACTCCCCAATATTCTGTATTTGGAAGAACAGAGCATCTAAGATTTCCAGCAGGATGCTCACAGTATGTGACTTCTCCAATTTCATGCCAGCAAAATTTAACATTTACCTAAGTAGCCTGGACTGGATCCCGATTAGGCTTCTCCCTACATTGGATGAGGCCCTTGCCTACTTCCAGAATTCACTCCTCAATGCTGCATTTCTATTTGCCCCTTTCAAAAAAACTTCATACAAAAGGAGGCTGCCATTAATGGATCTCCAGCTCTGTTAAATCTCAGATGAAAAGAAGGGACAAGGCTTGGAAGAAATTCTGGCTTTCCTACCTTCCTGCAGACCTGGTTACTTACAAAATCCTAAGAAATAAATGTAAGCTAGACATCAAACTTGCCAAAAAGGAGTATGTAACCCACCTCCAATGGTCCACACTGGGAAACCCTATGCTTTTCTGGGCACAAATCAACAAACTGCTTAAGGGCAACCCCAAGGAGGCACAAGGTCAAATTGAGGTACAAGCACAGTGTATCAGTGATTGCTAGCTTATAGCCTCAGCAATCAACCACCACTTCACCAACCCTGATGCATAGAATGTAGGGCTACCAACATACATGCTTTTACAGACCTTTGATGAATCCCCCCTATCTGAACAGACCTCAATTTCACCTGAGAATGGTCAAGGTGAGTGAAGTCCATAAACTTCTGATAGCCATCAAACACAAAGGCTCTGGTAGCCCAGATAGAATCAGTCTGAGGCTACTCCAGGAAGTTGCACTGTCCCTGGACAAACCTCTAACCTTGATCATCAACAGTTCTTTACTTGAAGGATATGTTCCATACCAGTGGAAGGCTGCCAATATGGTCCCCATTTACAAGGGTGGCTCTCGAGAACAAATTGGCAATTACCCTGGCCAAATTTCAAGAAAGACTAGTTTATGGGCAACTGAGAGACTACCTGGAGCTCCTCCAAATCCTACCCCCTTCACAGCATGGCTTTCACGCAAACTATAGAATAGACACAATACTCATCAAACTCACAGTGGACCTATTCAGGGCAATGGATGAGGGCATGTCAACGGGTGCTATCTTCATTGACCTGTCCAAGGCGTTTGACCATGTGGACCACAACCTTCTTCTTACTAAGCTTCAAGGCATTGGGCTTAATGCCCAGGCCCTTAACTGGTTCAAGAGCTACCACTCAGGCCTCTCCCAGAGGGTCATTTGGAAGGGAGAACTTTCCACCCCTTTATCCACCAAGGAAATTGTGCCTCAGGGATCAATTCTTGGCCCCCTCCTGTTCTCTCTCTCTTCAAAAATGACCTAAACTGTCACTGTGGGGATAGCTCAGTAGTTCAATATGCAGACAATACTGTCATCTTCTGACCCAGGTCCACACCTCATGATGTGGGCCTTCTCCTACAAGAGGACCTAAACACACTCAAGGCCTGGCTCACATCAAACAAAATGATCCTGAACACAGCAAAACCAAATGCCATGTTGTTTGTTCCTAGCCCCCTTGGCCAGGATTGGACCAATTCCCTAAAACCTACTACCCTTGGGGATAAATGAATAGACATAGTTGACAACATAAAATACCTAGGGCTAACTATTGATCAGGGTTTCACCTTTAAGTCCCACATTGACCAGGTAAAAAGGTCTGTCCACATCAAACTTGGCACCATGTACAGGCTAAAAAAACAACTTGTCCCAGAGGCTAGATGAGCAATCGCCTCCAGTGTCCTCCTACCCACCTTAACCTATGCTGCCCCGGTAATCCAAGACATGGCAAGGAGTGAGTTTAGCAGGCTTCAGGTCCTGTACAACAAGGTCATGAGGTTTGCAACAAGGTGTCAACCAAGAAGCCATACCTGCATCTCATTAACTCAGCTGTAATGGCCTTCTTTCAAGGCTCGTCTACAGTATCTCCTGCTCTGCCATGCATACAAATTGCAGAGCCTGGCAGCCCCATCAAGCCTAACAGGAATAATCATGGCTAAGCCTAACCCTCAAATGCTCAGGACTTCAGTTCGGTCCCTACTGGCAATCCCCAGAATCAAGACTCACAAAGGAGGCAATTCCTTCGCTCCCACAGCCTCTACACTATGGAACACTCTCCCAGCTCTAGTACAGGAAGCCCCCTTGCTACTGGTCATTTGCACTAGGCTTAAGTCCCATTTGTTCAGGACAAGCTCATGTCACTGTGAGGGTATAGGATAATCACTCCCGATCCTAATGACAACACCAATCCCCGCTCTCTTCTCACCTTAACCTACATTAAATCACGCCTTAAATCCTTACATCTTTCAAGTGTTGCACTTATGGTCATGATTTGAATAATTTCCTGAACTGCTATCCTCATCATCTTGTCTACTTCTCGTAACCCTGTATCACCTAACTGTATGTATTGTATTGCTTCTGGATCACTGGCTTGTATGTATTGTATTGTTTCTGTTCCCTGGGTCTCTTCTGAAAAAGGGACCTTTGTGGGCCCAGTGGGCCAACCCAGTCATCAAACTTCAATAAATAAATAAATAAATAATGACTTACTGGACATGCAAGCATCAAAAAAAGGAAAAAAGATAAGATAGGATAGAATAAGGGTTTCTTATCAGTTTTTGCTGCTTTTCTTTAAACATCATGACAGGTCTAAAATGTGCAACATGTAACATGCAATGTGAATAGTATTAGGAATGGGATTAGATGATTGGTTACTTTTTCAGTACTTGGGGAAATGAACCTAGACATACTGTTTCTGCAAGACACTAGGTTGTACACAATTAAGGACCTAAATATGGATGTGGTATATAAAGGAATGACAGTAAGATTGCTGAATATTTATAACCCCTCAGACTAAGCAAGAAAGAAGTACATTAATGAGCAAAATAGAACAATACCTACATACGAAAAAATTAACCTTATTGGGGGGGTAATTGTGAGATTGAGGAAAGTGATTGGGGAGGAAAACAAGGAGGATATTTAGTGATTCACTACATTTAAAGAAAAGTTTTAAAAATGCAAGTATGGATGATGCCTTCAATATAAAAGGGCAAAATGCTTTACATACATATTTTAGAAGAAGGCTGTAACCTCAAATTTATTTTTGGTTTGTACCCAAGAATGTGGAAATTGAGAAAAAAATATACAATACCTATAGAGATAACAGATTATGTTATGGTTGTAATAAATATAAATACAGTTAGAACAATGAACTATGGTAGTGGGTACTGGAGAATAAATTTTGAAAGTTTGGAAGACAAGAGAATACAAGAAGAATTGTGGGACATGTTTGCAGCTAGACAGACAGTGTATGATTTATATGATGATAAGATGGAATGGTGGGGAGATACAGAGAAAGATATAAAAGAAATATTGACAGTGGGAGCACAAAGGAAAGGAAAGTCTAATTATCGTATGTATTTAGGTTTAAGAGTGAAGTTGTATAACAAAATATCCAGTCAGCATATAGATAAAAAAGATCATACAAAAAAAATAGCTGAATTAGAAGAATAAATGTGGGAATTTCAGTATGATAGAAAAAAGTCATTACTGATGAAATGAATGCTGGAACACAAGGAATGAAAGTGCAGACAAATCCACTAAAGGTTAATAAAGAAGAAGAAAAGAAAAAAATAATGTACAGTTTGGTCTGACAGATAATAATGGGAGATCATATTCTGACATAAGGAATATGAAATAAATAGCACAAGAATATATTAAAAGGAAATTTCAAAGACAGGAAACACAAGAACCAGACAGTACATTTGAAACTATGCAATTACCTCAAACTGGAGAAACTGAAAAACAGATTTTAAGAGAAAATATCACAGAAGAGGAGGTTAAAACAGCAATAAAAGCAGTAACAAATAACACCACACCTGGAACAGATGGCATTCCAAATACTTTCTACAAAAAATTTGAAGAGATTCTGACACCAGTACTAACTGTAATTTATAATCAGATTTACCATGAAGGGGAAAATAGCTGAGTCCATGAAACAAGGAATCACCATTTTTCTGCATAAGAAAGGAGACAAAAGTGATATTCAGAACTGGAGTCCTATACGTCACTTAACAGCTGATTATAAAATATTGGCAAACATAACAAATAAAAGGATTGCAGAAGTCACATCCCAATTAATAGCAGAAGCACAGACGTGTTATAACCGGTAGAGACATTAAGCAGAATTTAATGTATTTGAGAGAAATAATAAATAAAGGTAATGAGGAGAAAATAGAAGGTTGTGAATATGCACTGGACCAGGAAACAACATTTGATGACATCAAACATAAATATACGTGGGACATCTTGGGAAAGTATCATTTCCCAGAAGAATTAATAAAGTAATTAGAGTTTTTTTTATGGGGTAAGCTCAAATGTGTCCAATGATTAATGGACATCTGGGAATCCCCATGTATATTCACAATGGTGTCAGGAAAGGGTGCCCTTTAAGCCCCATTCAATATGTACTGTGTTTGTATACCCTTTTAAGAAGAGTACAGAGGGAGAGGAAAATAAGTGCAATAGATTGGGAAGGTAAAAAGCTCCACAGGACATATGCATTTGCAGATGACTGTCTATTGTTTTTGAAGGATCAGGCTTCAGGGGAAAAAAGCTTTAAAGATTTTTGAAGACAGTAAAATATATACTGGAATATCCATAAACAAAAAGAAGAGTAAGATTATTCCATTGGGGAAAGGAAAGGAAAGACAGAGGAAAAAGGGGGTATAGAAGTTGTGCTGGGAAGTGTGGACATTTTGGGGGTAAAATTTGGATGACAAAATCCTAAGAAAGACAATTGGGAATGGAAACTGCAGATTGCAGAAGGTAAAGTAAATAAATGGAAAGGATGGAATGTGATGAAAGAAAAAAGAATAAGCATGCTTAAAACTTTCATTGTTCCAATCTTCTTATATATAGCATATATTTTTCCAATACCATGGCAGTTGCAGACAAAATGTTTTAGCTTATTTTTAATGTTATTATGAGGGAGTAGGCTGAACCCTGTAAAAAGAGCACATACATATAGGCCTATTTTTGAAGGGGCGTCTGAATATGTTAAACCAGGTAGTTGTTTTCATGAATATATTTATTTATGCAAATATTAAGCCAGTAATACAAAATGAGAATAATATATGCATGCCTTTACTACAAGAATGGAAGGAGGTATTATTGCAAAGTTGGGGAAAAAAGGAATGTGAGTAATCAATCTAAACTACCAGGATATATAAATGTCTATAGGAAGTACATAGCACAATGGGAAGGATCTAAAGATGAAATATCAACAAATAAAAGGAACCACAACTATAAGGAAATTACAGAAAAAATTATAATGAGAATCCTGTTTTTAAACTAGACAAGAATGTTAATATAAAAACTATGTTGAAAGCAATGTTAGAAGTAAGAATACAAACTAAAATGAAAGAAGTTATATGGATGTATAGTCATGAGAAAATAAATTTAAAAGGTAATTTAAAACACAAAAAAATGGAAAAAAGAGTTTATTTACATGAAAAGTGTTATAATAAGGAAGAAACAATAAAATTTTTGTTATTCAAATGTACATTTATAAAGCATATTTGGGGGATGTTGGCTAGAATGAGGGGAATGCCAGAATTTTAAAATATTACTTTGGAGACTTAAGTGTATAGACAATTAACAAAAGTGTGGAGAAAGACAGAAGTACAATGTTTGTAATATTTGCCATAATTAAATGGTCAATATGGCAAGTGAGATGTCAGAGATGTATCCAGGGTAAAGAGATTACTATTCAAGATTTAACTTTTAAAATTCAGGATGAAGTAGATAAACAGTTTCAACGTGAATGTGTGAAATATGGTGAAGAAAAAGGTAAATGTTTATGGAGGAATATTAACTGTATTGGTTGATTACTATGATATGAAATTGATATGTACAGACAAGTTTAAATAAGTACACTATGTAAATGTTGATTTTAATTTTAATAAAAACTTCTCCTACTCTCCAGCGGAGGGATCCTCTGGGTGACAGAATGGCTGGCTCAGTTGATGAGCAGACTGTGATGCTGCAGGTTGTGCAGCAGTTCAGGGAACTGGTTCCCTCCCCAACTACAGATAAGTTGTAAACAGATATTTTCTCTGATGTGCTCACTGTTTTATGTGCAATAACAGAATCTGGATGGATGGATTTTGATCTGACACTTTTGCGAGGACAGGATGCCAAGAAAACAGAAGGTTTAATTTCAGCACCATTCCTACAACATAATTCTGTGACTATAAATGTTTCCGGTGCTGAAGATCTTCAAGTTCTCCTTGCTGTAGAGAAGGAGAAATTTCAAATGAAAAAATGGGAGCTTTCGGCAGTGTTGGCAGCTGTGATATTGAAAAAAGAAACAGAGGCTGCTTCACCTACACTCAGCAACCAGGCCTTTCGGAGCACTGTTACCAGGAATTTTGCATGGAAACAATGGGCTCTAAAAATTCCCAAACAGGTACTGTTTTTGCCACTAACTTTTCTGATCACAATCAGGCCAATAAGACATGACAGGGTGTGGGTTATTTGTGGGATTTACCCATGCCTTGTGTCGTGTGTCAAGAGGTGCAGCCGAGTGACTTAACCACACAAAAAGTGGGTAAATCCACCAATAACCCACACTCTGGAGTGTCTTATTGTGATTGTACAATGGACCCATGTGTAAAATACATTTAAAATGTGTTTAAGTACGTCATTTATAAATGTCATTTCAAACAACATGAAGTCTTGCTATATTATGACAATTGCAGTTTGTCCCACCATTAGAACTGCTCCGGAGGTGAAAGAGTTAACTACCATTCTAAGAATGGAGTTTAGACCGCGAGCTCGGTTAGAGAAGCTCTGTCTGGATAATTTCAAACCTAAACTGTCAGATTCTTTACTCCGCCTCACTGAACAGTCGCTCGAATTTCTCCTTCTGCTTCGGTTCATTTCCTCGGTTTAAACAGTATTTTCTCGGTTAAATTCAACCGCAAAGTATTATTATTTTAACCGCAAAACCGATCGGTTCAAGCTCTGTCTGTGGTATTGTAAGTAACAGACAGGTTTTATTTCTGTGTGGAACTTGTAAATGTTTATCGGTTCGGTTCGAACCAATCAGGTTGTTTAAAACTTTAAAGAATTAAGCATTTTAAAGCTTTTAGAGTGCGGTTCCCGGTTCTTATCGGTTCTAAAAAAGACGGATTTCATTCGGTTTTCCATGACCCGTGACACGGTTGGGAACCGATAAAAGATTGTCTTACCTGGCACTGCCGTAAAAGGGCAAGTTTCTTGATTTAGGCTGGCATCATGTCTGAAACCCAAAAGAAAAACCGGGCCCCTGGGTTTCAACACTGTAGTGTCTGTGGGGAAGCCTTTGCCAGGCTGACCCACACACTCATGTGTTTTGTCTGGGGTTTGACCACCTCAATTCAGACTGCCAGATTTGTAAAAATTTCCCTGCAGCCACCCTGGATAATAATAGAGTGGGCAGGCTCAGGAGCGGAGGCCAAAAGGTCCGTGACCGGATGGCCAGCCCAGTTCGGTGCCAACTGAACCGGAGGGAGTGCCCTCTGACCAGGGAGACTTCCGGGAAATGTAAAGCTGGCTCTGAGGAGCCAGTTCCAGCAAAGAAAACTAGAAAATCAGCAGGTATGAGTCCAAATTCTTCTCAACTGCTGCAGAAATAGCAAAGCTATACAAATTGTACAGTCACTTTTCCGGTTCCGTCCAACCTCCTCTGTCTGGTAAAAGGTTGGTCTGGTCGGTTCCACCGTTCAAGAATATGATATTGGAGATTTTACAAACCAGAGGAGGGGAGGAGGATTATGAACAGTGTGAATGTGACTTTGAGAGTCTGGATGTGCCCATTGAACCGGACATCTCCCCAGACAGACCTTTAGAATCCCCCATGCTTTCTGAGTCCCTTCTCATTTTTTGTTTTATAAAAGGTTGCTGAAACCTCCAGCTCCCATTAGAGGAAGCTGTGGATGAGCAAGAGGAATCGGATTTTGTGGAAATGATGGATATCCCAGAGTCTAGGAGATTATCTATCCCCTTACATAAATCTTTTAGGAAGCAAACAATAAAGATTCTAAAAGCCCCTAATTCTGTGCCTCCTGTTGACAAAAAGATGGACAGGAGGAACGCTTTGTCAGGTCCTGATACAGACTTTCTTTCACAGCAATGCAGTCATGTTGGGGTAGTTCAGGCTGCAGCCTGTGACAAAGCTAACATTCCCCTGGCTTCACATCCTCCTGACAAGGACTCCAGGAAGATTGATGCCATGGCTAAAAAACAATACATGGCAGCATCCTTGGGACTCAGACAAGCAAATTACATGGCTTATGTGGCAAGATACCAAAAAATCTAGATGGGACACTGTCATGGCTTTGGCCAAACAGGCCCCTGGCCAGCTTGCCAAGGAGCTGGAGCAGGTGGCTGCTGATGGTATTGAGGCATCCAAGATGCAATTCCATGCTGCTGTGGATTCTAATGATGTATCCTCTAGAATCATAGCTATATCTGTGGCCTTTCGTAGGTTAGCTTGGCTCAGGTGTACTAATTTGTCACAGGATACCCAGACTAAGGCTATGGATTTTCCTGTGGTGGGGAATTCTCTGTTCAGGGAGCAGACAGAGAATTACATGAAGAAGATGGATGAATACAGAACAACTTATAGGAGTGCACAAGCCAAGGAGTGGCAAGGCACTCCTCAGAAGCAGACCCCCAGGGGTAGAGGTAGGCCCTTTCATGGGCCTTTTTACCAAACCCAGGCTTCTTCTGCTTATGCTCAGAGGGGGGTTCTTCAGAGGCAGAGGCAGACGGGGTGCAAGTAGGTCTGCTACCACCCCTCAGCCCAAAGTCCCTGCCAAACAGGCACCCTGATGGGGTGCCCAGGGCCGGTTCTCCACTACCTGTAGGGGGCAGGCTGGCTTACTTCATTCAGGACTGGGAGTCTCTAACATCAGACAAATGGGTCCTGGAAGTAGTAAGCCAGGGTCTGGTTCTCAGCTTCAAAACATTTCCAAAGATGAGAGCCAGATTTTTTCCACCTGCAAACCCTCTAGAGACCTTTACCTTAGAATCAGAAGTCTCAACCCTCCTAGCCCTCAGAGCTGTAGAAAGAGTTGCCCCCTACACCAGGGCAAGGGTCTGTACTCCAGGTACTTCCTTACCCCAAAAAAGACAGAAGAATGGCGGGCCATTTTAGACCTAAGATATCTGAACAAGCACCTTTTGAAACCAAAGTTCAAAATGGTGACTCTGGCAATGATTTTACCTTCCCTAAGGCCAGGGGACTTGCTAGCTTCCCTGGACCTCAAGGATGCCTATTTCCATGTTCTAATCAGAAGCTCCCACTGAAAGTACCTCAGGTTCGAACTGCCCTCAGGTCATTACCAGTTCAGAGCAATGCCCTTCGGCCTCACCTCTGCCCCAAGGGTATTCACAAAATGTCTGGCAGTAGCAGTTGCTCATTTAAGAAGGCAAAGGATTGTTGTCTTTCCCTATCTAGATGACTGGCTCATTGTAGGCCAGTCTCCAGAACAGGTCAAATCACACCTGCAAGTTACCCAGCAGCTGCTCACCTCTCTGGGCTTCCTGCTCAATCTTCCAAAGTCAGTTCTGGAACCTGTTCAGGTACTCACCTTCATTGGTGCAGAATTGGACACAAAGTAGGCCAGAGCCTTCCTACCCTTAGAGAGGGTAAGGAACCTGGTGGCCCTGGCCTCCTCCTTCACTCTGCAGGTCTCTCGACCAGCAAGGCACTTCTTACAGCTTCTAGGACACATGGCTGCCTCCACAGCTGTGTGCAAGGAGCAAGATTTCAGATGAGGGACATTCAGTTTCACTTGAGAGCTTTTGGTCTCAGAGAAAGATCCCTTCAAGTTGATCCCAGTGACTCGAACCCTGATCCAGGCCCTTCAGTGGTGGCAGGATCAGAACAATTTAAGATTAGGGGTCCCCTTCATCCCTCTATCTCATTCCTTGACCCTCACTATGGATGCGTCCCTTCTGGGATGGGGAGCTCACATGGGCGACCTCTCCACCCAGGGAGTGTGGTCCCTCAGGAATCTCTGCTCCACATCAATTTGCTGGAACTCAGAGCTGTCTTTCTAGCACTTCAAGTGTTTTTGCATCTGTTCAGAACAAAGTGGTACAAGTCAGAACAGACAACACCACCACAATGTGGTACATCAACAAACAGGGGGCACTCATTCTTCGGCCTTGTGCACCGAAGCAATGAAGTTGTGGTCTCTGGCTTATTCCCTGAACACTTCCCTCATAGCAATTCACCTCCCAGGAAAGGACAATGTCCTGGCAGATGCTCTCAGCAGGATTTCCCAGGGCCATCACGAATGGTCACTGGATCCCCAAGTACTGGGGATAGTTTTTGCCAGATGAGGCACCCTTCAGATAGACCTTTTCACAGCCCCAGACAATCACCAACTTCCACTGTTTTGTTGCAGGCCCCCAGTGATGGGCTCATTCCCTCTGGTTGCCTTTCTCCTAGATTGGGAAGGGAAGTTTCTATATGCTTTTCCTCCCTTCCCTCTCCTATTCAAGGTGCTGGTCAAAATCAGATCCCAGCCTTGCAGGATGATTCTGATTGCTCCAGATTGGGCCAGGCAGCCCTGGTAGCCACTTCTTCTGTCCTTAGCAGTCCATCTTCCCCTGTGCCTCCCCAGGAGGCACAATCTGTTATCTTGTGCCCAGGGGAGAGTTTGGTATCCGAATCTCAAATCCCTCAACCTCAAGGCCTGGCTCTTGAGGAGTTAGAGTTTGCTGACCAACACCTTTCTCAAGGTGTTCTCGACATCCTGAAGGCTTCTAGGAAACCTTCCACTAGGGCTACTTATAATTCTAAATGGAAAAGGTTTTCCATTTGGTGCTCGGGGAAGCATATTTCCCCAGTATCTGCTGATTTGCCCATTGTTTTGGACATTATGATCCATCTTAATTCTTTGGGCCTGAGACCAGCTACCCTGAAAGTACATTTGGCAGCTGTCTCTGCTTTTATTTCAGCAGGAAAGCCCTCTTCCCTTTCCACTCACCCTGTATTTTCCAAGTTTTTCAAGGGATTACTTCATACTAATCCATCTTTCAGGGACCCGGCCCCTGCCTGGGATCTTAATGTTTGCATTGCTCAGTTGATGCAACCCCCCTTTGAACCTCTGTCTTCTGCAGAGCTCAAGTATCTGACTTGGAAAACTGTTTTTCTAGTAGCCATCACTTCTGCCAGGTGCATAAGTGAGTTACAAGCTTTGTCAGTGGAGACTGACTTTATTTCCTTTCACAGGGATAAAGTAGTCCTCAGGACTAACAGGAAGTTTTTGCCTAAGGTGGTTTCAGATTTCCATCTTAACCAATCTATCTCCCTTCCAGTGTTCTTCACTGACCATTCCCCCTCTGGTGAGAGGAGGCTGCACAGCTTAGATGTTAAGAGGGCCCCAAGTTACTACATAGAGCATACCAAGGGTCACAGGTTCGAATCCCTCCAACTCTTTCTCACTTATGGTGAGGTTGGAAAAGGTAAACCTGCCACTAAGAGATCCATTGCCAGGTGGATTGTCTCTTGTATCCAATTTTGTTATCAAAAACTGGGAAAGGTTCCCCCTTCAGGCCTGAGGGCTCACTCTACCAGAGGTACAGCTGCGTCTAAAGCTGCTGCCAGAGACATCCCTATTTTAGAGATATGTCAAGCAGCTACCTGGAAAATGGTATACACTTTCACCAAGCATTACTCCTTGGATATCCGGGCCAGGAGGGATGCTAGATTTGGCACAGCCGTGCTTCAGAGCCTATTCCCTAAGTAGGTTCCGTCCCTCCTCCATGGAGGTACTGCTGTGTATTCTGCAATTGTCATAATATAGCAAGACTTCATGTTGTTTGAAGAAAAAATTACTCACCTTAGTAATGTTGTTTCTTCTAATGGAGTCTTGCTATATTATGACCTCCCCCCCCTGCCCCTCTCAGAACTTCTACTTGGGTATGGGGTGGGCAGTCCAGTGTGGGCACCGGTTATGCCCATTTTATGTTTTTCACCCCTTCTTGGGGTTTTGGGGTGTGGTGTTTTATTTGACCTTACTTTATTATTTTTTGGTTCCCTGACTTGAGTCTTTGTGTTGGGACCAGGAATATGTGTTAATATTTAGGTAGCCAGTTGGCTAGTGTAGGTTACAGCTTCCACACAGAACCTTAGTGAGTTTTTGCTGGTAAAGATCTGACAGTTTAGGTTTGAAATTATCCAGACAGAGCTTCTCTAACCGAGCTCACGCTCTAAACTCCATTCTTAGAATGGTAGTTAACTCTTTCACCTCCGGAGCAGTTCTAATGGTGGGACAAACTGCAATTGTCATAATATAGCAAGACTCCATTAGAAGAAACAACATTACTAAGGTGAGTAATTTTTTCTTCTCAGCCGTGGGTTATTGCAGACTATACCACAGTCATGTGATGTCTTTTGACCAATTAGGTTACAGGATTTTCATATCCCATTGTATAATTTCTCTTTTGCTGCATGTTCTAAGCAGCAACCCACAAAACAGATCAGTAAACCCTCTGAAATGTAAACTAAATCTTGGCCTAAACAGGTGGCCGAGGCAGACACTTCATGGTCTGTAGATCACTCTCTGAGGTTGGCCGGGTGGGCACTGCTACCTGACACAGGTTGGTGAATTTTGGGGTTCTCACCCATATTTATCCCAGGGGTCAGAATGGCTAAACAGGATTCAGATGATAATACCTCTCACTCTAAAACTATGATACCCACAGTACCCATACCTCAGGTACATTCCAGATGGGCCCAGCCTGTCAAGTCTCCAGGATTAGACCTTATGCCACAGGAGTCGTCTCTTGTACTCCACTATGAACTTCATTTGATGCAGAATCCAGTGTTACAACTGGAAACAAACACTCCCAACACTAACATTCCTCAGATGGATGATGGGCTGAATTCTCCCAGGATTACTCCCATTTTGTCAATAGAACATCTGGAGGAACATGCGACCAGGGATGATCAAGAGGGCCCTCCACCTAACTCTAACTCTTAACAGTCCCGGCGGAACCCACGCTCATATGCATCCTTTTTTCAAACACCATCTTTTTCTTCAAAAAGACATAATGTAGTTTGCTTGGTATATAAAGGGGTATTGGAGACATTCCCAGACTGAAAATATGTTGCTAGGGTTCTTTTAAAAGATAATTTGCAATTTGCATCTTTGGAACTGTATGCTTTAATACATGTTTTAGGGGAAAGGAATTTCAATGTTAGTTTAAACTTAACAGAGGTTTGGAAAAATTCTGGGACAGGTACCATAGGGTAAAACACTCCTCATTGTCATCTCCTTTCGAGGTCTTTCATTTGACTAAACCTTCTCAGAAATGGTCACTGTTCTCATCAGAAATGAAGGGGTTCCCTTGATAGGGCTCTGGTTGTAGATATTGCTCCCAATGGCAAAATCCTCCTTTTTCTCCAATTTCAATCAAACTTTCACCATGCCGCTGGAAACTCCTTTAAATACTGGCAGGTAAGACATACAGTGGTCTCTTTTCTAAATAATATATCATTACTCAGCCCCTCTAAGGTTGAACAATCCTTTCTTTTACATACAGTCAACCAACCACATTCAGTCTCCAAAGTTTATAAAGAATTACAATCCTTAGATACCCAGTTACCCAAAGGCATCTGTTGTTATTGGGTGCACAGACTTTCCCTCAAAGAGGAAACTGAACTCTGGCAACAAATGTTGATTAGTTTATATAAACATGTTAAACAAGATCAACTATGCCTAGTCCAATATAATATCATGCATAACCTATACTTTACTTCTACAAAACTCCACAAGATTGGAAAACTTAACTCTTCACAGTGTCACCGGTGTCTCAGTGCATAGGGCGATCTATACCATATGATATGGACCTGCCCAAAAGCCCAAGTATTTTGGCAATCCATTAAACAATCATTAGATCCTCTACTGGGACTAGAACCATTATTCTTGCCAAAAGTCTGTTTGCTCAACTGCTTTCCCCCAGGACTAATTAAGCAGAGAAAAGCCTATACGGCTTTAATAACCGGTGTAGCTAAACTCGTAATAATGAGACATTGGGAGGATGACTTCTTGCCTACTGAGTTAGAATGGCATAAAGAAATGCTCTTGGCTCTTCAGCTGGAGAAACATGTAGCTATGACGCATAACAGGCTGCAGTCTTATCTGGATAAATGGGGTGCTCTTGATGCTTTGTTAGTAGCATGGAAACCCTAGATTCTCATGTCACATACTCATTTTCAGTGTTTAATGGGTCAACGACATTGGATTTATTCACTTGGTACCAAACAGGGAGGGAATAAGTTAAGATTTTTTATATAAGGACTTTTTATTTTAATTTTGATTATAATGTTGTATGTAATGTTTAACATACAGTCTCGTAGCTCGTATATAGTTTATGTCTCTGTAACCCAGACTAATATTCTGTAATCCATTTCTGTACCTTTCATAAAACTTGAATAAAGTACATTGAATAACAAAAAATTAAAAAAGAAATGAAAGGGTGAGCATCACTGACCTGGTCTTTTGGTTAAAACAGAGATGCACTGTTTTAGGCCACCCAGAGGCAATCTTCGATATCGAAGATATTTGGACAGGAGGTTGGGGAATAAGAGTAATCTTAAATTCCACTGACAAAAGCTTTACAGCACCTGTCAAACTGCTTTTTTTGGGTAGAGATAGGGGGTCCTGTTCTACGCTGGCCAATCAAAAACCTGTTAGAAATGTGGGAGGCTGGGCCACATCAGCAGCATATGTGATCGCCTGCGATGCACACTCTGTAACAGTTTGGGGCACACCAGTGGGCAATGCACATTCTGTAACCACTCAACCTCTACAGACCACTCATGCAGAGCCAACAAAAGATCCAGGAACTGTAGAGTCAATTGATGTTAACCCCTCCAGAGTAGATGACAGTGAGAATAGAGTTTATGAGCAACTTGTGATTAACCTAGAAATAACTAGTCCCTCCCCCACTCAGACTGACACAGTGTCAATGTTCCCCTTGCCTCCCCATGAGCAAATCCCTTATTCTAGGGTCACTAAGCAGAGAACTTACAGTAATCAGCCTGTCACTAAAGTCACTAAGATGTCCATAACCCTTACTTCCAATCGTTTCCATATCTTGCCGCCTGCACAGGGTGAATTGGATGCAGAATCAGAGAGTTCCCAAACAGTCTCAAGGTCATTAGGAGGGCACTTTGACACTAGTCTGAAGAGGGAATGCTCCCTCTTGCAAAACCCAACCTACAGGGTACCAAAAAGGGGAAAAAGGGCAAGCACAAACTTCCCTGAGGTAGCCCTTACTTGGCACTAAATGTCAGTTTCATTAACCTTCTGTTCACTTAATGTGAGCATTAAAAATAGGATGTGTCAGGCTGATGTTTTTTCTTATTTACAATCTAATAATGCTAACATTTCCTTTTTTCAGGATACCAGGTTACACACTGTAGCAGAATTGTCCCATGCCACTAAATGGTGGCATATAGACATATTCTATTGGTCTTTGCACCTGGACACCTGCTCTGGTGTGGCATTTCTCTTTCATAACATTGAAGTAAGGGTTTTGAAGTTAATTGACCTGGTTCCAGGCTGCACCTTGATATTACATGTTATATTTCATGGTGTATGTTTTAGGTTACTTAATATTTGTGCTCCTCAGATGAAAGCAGAAAGAGTGGAACTGTTTCATTTGGTACAACCTTATTTACACACCTCACATCAAGTTGTTTGGGGTGGTGACATTAATTGTGGATTATCCACCAGAGATAGGGGTATGGGCACTACCACCAAACAAATATTTCACGATACGTCTTGCTTAAGTGATATTTTACATACTGCAAATTGAAGTGATGTATATGCTCAGCTTCATAGGGACATAGCCCCTTCATACCATAAAGGGACATTGGCCACTCAAATAGATTTTTTCTTCACCAGCCAAACTCTACCCTTGGGTTCGGCCTCTTTGACCCCAGTGGAATTCTCAAATCACTGTGTTGTGCATGTCTCAGTGGGTTCACATGCTGCCCTGAGGCTTGGGAGGTGTACATGGATGCTGAACATTTCCCTTCTGGAATATCAGGAAGTTTCATAACAATTACAGTATTTTATTTTCACCCAGAAATCCTTATATGATATGTACAAGGACCCCTACAATGGTGGATAAACACCAAGAGGGATCTCACACACTTGTTAAAATCTATAGTGAAATCTTTTCAGGATAAACAAAGAAAAATAGAAACACAGAAGTTGACGGCATATAAGGACCTCAAGGCCCTTCAGGTCTGACCATTTTTTTTACCTTATGAATGTGCCATCGGCCTTTGCTCTGTCAATGGCCTATCTATTCATACTCATCTGTATTGCTCCTTTATGCCTATCCCGTGCCTGTCTGAAGCCCTGCACTAAATTCATATCTGCCACTTCCTGAGGTATGCCATTCCATGCATCCAACACCCTTTCTGTGAAAAAGAACTTCCTAACATTAACCCTTAATCGGCCTCCCTCTAATCTCATACTGTCTCCTCTTGTCCTGCTATTTTTCTTATATTGAAACATGTTAGACTCTTTTACCTTGTTTCAATCATATCACCTCTCTCCCTCCTTTGCTCTAGGGTATACATATTGAGATCGATGAATCAATCTCATATGTTTTCTGAGACGATGCCTGCACCATTCTGGTTGCCCTTCTCTGGACTGCCTCAATTTGGTTAATATCCTTGTGAAGGTGTGTCCTCCAGTACTGCAAGCAGTATTCCAGATGGGTCCTAACCAGTGTCTTGTAAAGGGGGATTATTATCTCCCTCTTATGACTTGTTATACCCGTACTAATACACCCCAACATCCCCCTAGCCTTACCTATTGCTTTAGTGGTCTGCTTGGATGATTTCAAGTCATATGTGATGATGATGCCCAATTCTCTTTCTTCCCCTTGTGACTGCCAGCAACTCCCCTCCCAAATTACAGGTGGCTCCGGGGTTACTCTTCCCTAAGTGCATGATCTTGCACTTCTTTGCATTAAACCCCAGTTTCCACTCTTCTGACCATTTTGCCAGTTTATCCAGATCTCTTCTCATTCTGCCCACCCCATCTGGATCATCTACTCTGTTGCAGAGCTTGGTGTCATCTGCAAACAGACAAACCTTACCCTCCAGTCCATCTGTAATGTCACTGATGAATATTTTGAAGAGGACTGGCCCCAGGACTGATCCCAGAGGTGCCCCACTTGTGACTTGCACCTCATCTGATAGTATACTGTTTACCACCACTCTCTGTTTTCTGCCCGTCTACCAGTTTGCCACCCAGATGACCAATGTCTGACCCACCCCGAGCCTACCCAGCTTATTATTTAATCTTCTATGTGGAACAGTATCGAAAGCTTTGCTGAAGTCAAAGTAGGCAACATCAACTGCTCCCCCTTGGTCCACCACTCTGGTTACCAGGTCAAAGAAATCTATGAGATTAATTTGACAGGACATTCCTGTTGTAAACCTATTCTATCTTGGATCATGTGTTCCTTTGGATTCCAGGTGCTGCACTATCCTTTCCTTAAGGAATGCCTCCATAATCTTGCTCACTAATGAGGAAAGACTGACTGGTCTGTTGTTCTCTGCCTCCTTCCTGCTACCACTCTTGTGGAGCAGGATCACATGAGCCCTTCTCCAGACTTCTGGGACATCTCTTGTGCTCAAAGACTCACTAAACATTTCTGATAATGGCTCTGCTAGTTCCATCCTTATCTCCTTTTGTACCCTGGGATGTATGACATCAAGTCCCATTGCCTGGTCCACCCTGAACATATCAAGCTCTTGTAGGACCCTTTCTTTTGTGAATGGACTAGTGCACACCTCCTTCCTCCCTGTGTCCATGGTGCTGAGCTGTGGGCCCTGCCCTACCTTCTCCTCAGCAAATACTCAGAAGAAGTATCTATTTAGGATACATGCTTTTACATGGTCCTCCTCCTCACTCGCCCCCTTATCCACTTTGATCTTAGCAATACCCCCTCTGGACTTTCTTCTTTCACTAGAGTATCTATAGAAAGTCTTGTCACCTTCTTTTACTGTTTGTGCTAGTGTTTCCTTGGTTTGGGCCTTCGCCTGCCTTACTGCCTTTCTACCTTTCCTGCTTCCCTTTGGGAAGTTTGGTATGGCTCCCTATCTTCATCCAGCTGCATTCCCTTATATTTCCTGAAGGCCAGCCTTTTGGCTCTTACTTTTTCTGCTGCTGTTTTTGACAATCAAAGTGTTTTCCTTCTTCTTTTCACTTCCTTTTCCTTCTAACGCAATGGGAAATTGCTTCAAGTATTGCATCCTTAATGCTTGCCCACTTTGCCTGTATCCACTCACCTGTATTTCTTCTTGCCTGGACTAGCTTAACTCTGTTGGCCATCTTATCAAAGTCAGCTCCTCTGAAGTCCCATATTTTTGCCTAGGAGTGGGATGATTTAGTTCTAGTGGCCAAATTGAACCATACCATGTGATGGTCACTGGCCCCCAGGTGACCTTCTGCCTGGAGATCTGTGATCCTTACCCTGTTAGTCAGTACTAGATATAGGATATCCCTGTCTCTTGTGGGTTGTTGTACCAGTTGTTTGAGACCCTCCCCCTTCAGCGGATCCACTAGGATCCACTATATGTCTAATTCTGGCAGATGTTCCTGCTGGTATTGATCAATCTGTATCTGGCATGTTGAAGTCTTCCATTATCAGAACCTCCCCTTTAACTGTCATATTTTGTTTATCTTCTAACAGTAATGTGTCTATGTCCTCTCCCTGGTCTGGAGACCTGTAGACAACCCCAGTTCATATGGCTGTCCCATTTCCTGTTTTCAGGGTTACCCACAGTTCTTCTGGATCCTTATGTGTATTCTGAATTTCTGTAGCTTTGATATTTTCATTCACATAAAGGGCCACTCCACCCCCCCCCTTTTTGCACCTTGGTCTCTTCTGAACAGTACATAGTCAGGTACTGAAGTCTCCCAAGTGTGGTTAATAGTGAACCATGTCTCGCTAATGGCTACTATGTCCAGTTTAGCCTCTGTCATTATTGTTTACAGGTCTGAGATCTTGTTTCCCAGAATGTGAGCATTTGTGTACATGATCTTCCAATGGCCAGATTTCGGTGTGTTAGTTGTTGGGCAAGGTCTGGCATTTCCCCTGTGCCTCATATGTGGAGTCAGACCTTTTTCCTTACCTGGTGATGCAAATGAACTACAAATATGCTGAACTCCTTTTTGATCACTATCTGAGGAAGAAGGGGTGTTCTTCCCATTCAACATATTGGGTGCTGTACCCCTTTCCCCATTTGCTAGTTTAAATATTCTGCAAAGATGTCAAACTTCTGCCCCAATGGACTGACTCCCTCCTTAGTCAGATGCAGTCCATCGAATTTAAAGAACTTTCACCCCCAAAACTTTTGGCAGTTATCTACAAATGTATGTCCTTTTTCCTGGCACCAGCCATTGAGCCACGTTTAGCTCCCCTATCTCCACTTCTCTGACCTTCTGTTGATCTGCCCCCCTCAGAGAAGGAGATGCTGGATGAAATGGATGTCAGTTTGTCACCCAGCCTGGTCAGGTTTTCCTTGGTCTCCACAACTGACTGGCTGGCAAGATCGATAGTCCCTATGTGTTCCTGGACATCGATGTTTTCGCCTGCTTCCTGTACAATTTTAGTAATGCGGTCAGTGTCTCTCAATGCTGATGTACCTGGAGACATCTGATCATTACCCCTGGCTAGAAATAAGTATAGATAAAGACTATTTTATTTACTTACAGTACAGGAAGCAACTACAGCTAGTTATGTCATTGGCTCAAACCACTAAACATGATTTTTCTACTCAAAATATAGGCTTAAAAGATGGCATGGCACAGTGCCATATGAAGCAATCAAGAACTTTAAAGTTGCAGCAAAGATATGATACACAAGGGAAATTTGCAACAATTTTCCTTTTTCTTAGTTGCAAAGATAGAGTAAAGAAAAAATATTTTGACAGTATTAGAGGGCAAGATAATCTCTTAAAAGTATCTTCACATGAGATAATGACTGAAGTTACAAATTACACTATGACCCTGATCCAGGAAAAAAAAACTGTTTGTACCACTGACATGACTGTGTATTTACAGCAAATTGGGATTCCACACAGCCCTCCTTTGATTCTCCAATGTTTGACAGAACCTATTTTCCCCACAGAAGTATCTAGTGCAATGACTTCCTTACAGTCAGGCAAAGCCCCTGGTAGGGACGGATTGACACCCAAACTCTATAAGGTGCTGAGTTCTGAATTATCTAATGAATTAGCAGATGTCTATAAAACTTTATTTCATTCTGATTTCCCATTGGATATGGCAGGGAACACACTCATTTTCTTGCTCAAAAAGGAGAAAAGCAGGATATCTTTAATTGAAGAACTATTAGCCTCTTAAATGTTGATCTAAAAATATTGATGACTATTTTAAGCAAACGCCTTTTAACAGCTGAACAATTTCTTATAATACCAGCACAATCCTGCACCATAATGGATCAACTTTTATTTTTGAGGGAATTATTCAACTGGGAACATGACACAGGTCATTCCAGGTTTGTTCTCTCATTAGACCATAGGGGTACCTTTAATTCAGTAAATCATACTTTTTTATGGCTTACTCTTCATCACTATGGCATACCTAATGTTTTCATCACTTGGTTATAAAAAAATCTATAAAAATGCAATGGTATCCCCTTTAGTAAATGGGCATCTGGGGCTGCTCCTCCCCATTAAAAAAGGAATGAAACAAAGCTGCCCAATCAGCCCCCGATATGTATTTTCAGTATAGATCCTTTAGTATGCTTCTTAAATGCTGTAATACCAACTATTGATATAAATGAAATTATGGCCCCTTTCTCTGCCCTGGAATATGCAGATGACATCTGCATATGTACTTCAGCTGTAGCTTCAGTAGAGTGTGAAATTCAAGTGTGTGAGACATATGTGACACTCTCTGGAACTTCCCTAAATAAACTCAAATGTGTCAGTAGGGAATTGGGCTTTAATCACCCCACCCATGCATCTATTGCTGGCACTGGATTCTCCGGAGTACCCATTAACATTGTAGGTATAGGGTTTGGAACTCAGACTCTACATTTATCCAACTGTGATTTACAAATTGAAAAGGAAGAGTCATGGTTCAAAATTGGAACAAATGGCAGCTCTGTAAATCCAAACAGATTTACTTAATCAAGATGTATCTGTTACCCATATTTTTGTTTTCTAGTAACATCTTTCCACCCTCAAAACAACTTGAAGCTACCATTTTAAGTAATTTTTTTCAGGCAGTTTGGGGTAGCTGCCTAAACCCTATTAAAAGAAACATTCTGCATTTACCTATCTCCCGAGGTGGACTTAATATGGTGAATCCTGTACTGTTTCTTTATTGTCGATTTTTATTTATGAACTTCCCACCATTAATAAAAACATTACTTAATTATGGATGGACCTTTTCAGTCATTCAGTAGATATGTAGTTTCAGTCTTGGAAAGATGGAATGAATAGATGCATTAAAACAAAGCCATTTGTTTCCCCTTACCTCAGAGAAGTATTTGTTAAATTAAAATTCTGGCACATCTCCAGTACATGAATTATTTCCAAGAATAAAATATATGTCTATCAAGCAATTATTGATACCCACTTTACAGAAGGTATTACTTTCCAAAAGTGCCCTGAATTTCATTTGCAGGCACTGAAGGGCCTTATTGTCGAGAAACAAATCCCCTCAAAATTGCACAGCATTACCTGGTTGTGCTGTCATAAAAAACTTAATGTCAAGGTAAACCAAAGACATAAACAACTGGAAGAATGGAATTGTTCATGGCCTGGATGTTTCCATGCACTTGAAATATGCATAATTTATATTTTTTGTGCTCATATATTTTGCCATTTTGACCTTATGCTGCCCCTGCCTGGAATGAGAAAGACTTTTTGGCTATCTCTTATGAGATACTGATTTATGGTGCATACTCCTCAGGACAGTGGCCTGTTAAATGTACTATTCACAGTTTTTAAATGGTTTATATGGCAAAGTAGGAGCCTTTTCCCTCTGCAACAAATGCATTTTTCTCATACGGAACTTCTGCAGAAAATATCTGTGGAACTCTGTTATATTTATAGAAATGAGTCTAGATCGTATGATAAGAGACTGTTATTGTTAAAATGGAGGAACTTGCCATGGATCACAGATAATGTGTCTATCACTTAAACCATATGGATGAGTTTTTTTTTTGTAAATTTCAGTGTCACACAGGTTTGAGGTAGTTTTTTTTCCTCCTCCACTGTGGTATCTTTTTTTTTTGTTGTATATTTTAATTTCCTTGTATTTTCTTCTGTTATATTTGTATGACTTCTAATAAAAACAAATTACCCTACTGTTTTCAAGAAGTGCCATGGGCTCTTTAATGTCCACCTGAACAACCACCAGAACAGGCAGGCAAGAAATTTTTTTAATGTCTCATCCAAAAGATGGCAACTCAGGAGTGCAGCACTCTGTCATCCTGCGCTACAGTGTCAGTACTAGAATTTAACCCAAGTTCAAGGTGTGGGGCTAGAACCCACAGCCATCTGATCTTCCAGTCTTAGAGGTGAGTGTGTAACCTGCTGAGCCACTGACCTCATAAACCACTGACTACTCCTATCAAATCTTCATAAGCTTGGCCTTGACCATCACTCCCTAACTTGGTTGTCAAATTATCTGTGTAAATGGCTACAATTCATCAAATGGGCTGGTATTACCTTTTCCCTACCTCACATCATGGACAGAGTCCCCCAGGTGTCAATCCTGGGTCCTCTGCTATTCTCCATTTTCATCGTTGAGCTACCTAGCAACTGTGGCAGTGTGATGGTACAACTATACGTGGAAGATGCAATTCTATATAGATCGGATAAATGTATCTCCTCCATCAAATCAGACCTAGAAAATGATTTCTGGCTCCTTGAAGCCTGGTTGGTTCAAACAAAACCTGCCAGTTGTAAATACCAAAAAAAAAAAATGCTGTTTCGACACACCTCTGATGACCTATCCACCCAACAACGCTTCATAATCAATACCTCCACAGTCACAGCTCTAGAAGGAGTGGACTTTTTTAAATATTTAGGAGTTACCCTAGATGAGAATCTATCCCACAAAGAGCATGCTCATAGAGCTATCATGTCCATGCATCAAAAATTGGGCACAATCTCCTGAATTGCCCCCTACATGATCTCTCAATCTCAGAGAACCCTGGCATCTGCAACATTACTCCCGTGTCTCTTTTAAGGAACCCCTCTACTCCACTCAGCCATGGCAACCACACTTTCCAAATTGATGCAAACCTACCATAGAATTACACACTTTGCCACTATAACACTTGCTCAAGCACACCTCTGTGATGTCCATAAAACCCTAGGATGGCCACCCTCAATGCTAAGCTTAACTTCTCCCTACTTTGCACTATGTTCAAACTCATCCACCTTCCATCCCCACCCATCCTTACAAATGTTCACCCCAACCCCATTTGTAGGACCCTTTGTTCCACCCACCTCCCTTTGTTAACTCTCCCCAAGACTCATCTAATTGCAGGTAGGTGATACTTCACCTTTCTATCTTCCCAAAAGTGGAAAACCCTCCCACACAGATTACTTTCCTGCACATCCCTTCCCCAGTTCAAAAAAGTGCTTTAAATAACTCTTCTTTCCCCCTCCAATCTGTACCTGTTTCTAAGACCTTGTCTCCCCACCTTACTTTCTAACATTCTAATCTGTATCCTTATATCACCCTCTCTCAATCTCCGTTCCACAGTTTGCCCTTTGAACTTCTTTATCTTATCGTACTTGTTATGACTGCATATAATATGACTATGGCACTTATTGGACCTACTGTCAGCAGTCATCTAAATGTCTGTAATTATTTTTTTTTTATCTCTTGACCATGGCACTTAAAGGAACAACTGTTAACACATGTTATTCTGTAGGATACTCTGTAACTACTCCTCTGTTTTAACCTGGATGTATGTTCACATTATGGGCCAGATATTCAGAAATGCACCAAAGGCTGGTGCAAGTCTGGTGCAGCGCAACTCATCTGCACCATGGCACAGTGAATGCAATATTCAAAGGTTGCAAATAGCAAAATGCACCAGCACAACATGGCAGAATATCACAGGGATGTGCTCTGGTTAGGGTTTCCGGTTTTCGGTTTTAACCGATAATCACTGATAAAACACCACCGACGTGTTTTTCGTGATTTCGGTTAAAACCTATAAACATCAAAATACATACACCTGCGGCACTCTTCTCATACACCATCATCACACTGCAACAGCTCTCCAGTGGATAATAGTCTATATACAGTATAATTTAACAGATTCTTCTCTCCAAACTCTGTTCCTAACTCTGATCACAGATGGAGCGTTAAGAGCTGCCGGGAATTCTAAGCTGAAGCTGAAGCAGGACTGCAAGGGATCCAATCCATGAGGGAGCAGGGGAGAAACCGGCCAATCAGAGTAGTGGGTGGGTAGCTCCAGATTCAAAAGGATTGGCACTTGTAGGGAGAGACTGTACCGTGATGAGTCAGCTGGCTGCTGGAGCATAAGGCTGGTGGCTGTAGAGAAGTGCTGCACTGCATCTTCGGTGGAATGCTTGTCCGAGTCAGGGGCTCCATCTGTGGATATAGAGACAGAGACAGAGGCAGAGAGAGAGAGAGAGAGAGAGAGAGAGAGGTGTGGGGGTCAGCGCCAAGCATGGGAGGAGATGGAGCAGAAACAGGGGACGGATGAGAGAATGGCTAGGGAGACCGAGAAAGCAAGGTAGGGATGTAGTGATTTAAACTTCAGAGTAAAGGAAGGGGAGTTGAAACAAAAGAAATTTGGATAAAGGCAGGTAAATTAAAAGTAGCTAAACAAAATAATTGCAGTGCAGATATTGATTCTATGGTGCTATAAATATGAGCAGGATGGTTGGTGCTAATAATAGGGGATATGGTGCTACTAATGGGGTTATGTGCAATTCTAATTATTTTTACAATTTCTTGAACTGGAACAGCAATGTACACAGTGACTTAAAAAAAATTAAAATACAAAAATGTATTACAATAAACACTGATAACTACTGAAAATGTGTTAAGACTTATTTGTTTACACTGGAAAACACATAATTTTAATTCTTGAAAACCGAGTGAAAAAAGTTGAAAAATAAACACCTTTTCTGTTAAACAATAAACACCTAAAACTGGAAACCCTAGTTATGGTGCAGCCAGAGGTGCACCAGGGAGCAAACAGACCCGTGCCATAGTGCAACCAGAGATGCACCAGGGAGCAAAGGGAGATGAGCCAAGGCACAGAAGGACCAGCCCCAGGCAATGTTGGCAGCAAAGCTGCTGAGGGATAGTGCTGGGCAGGCAGTGGAACACAGCTGGGGACAGTGGCAGAGAGGCACAATGGTGGGTCACAAGTGACCATCAGCTGCAGGGCACAGATAGGCAGCCACCCCCCCAGCACCAGGGCACTGGATGCAGGGAATAGGTGGCACCAACAGCCAAAGAGAGAGCTGCCACTGGAACTCCCTGCTGGATGCCGAGCCCCCACCCACCCAGACCATGGCTAGCCACACCCTGGTGCACAGCATCCAACACACATTCCACAAATCCTGGACAGCCAGCTCATAGCCACCTCAAGGCACAATCAACGACCAAGAGGCAGGACACCACCATGCACAACCCTCACAATGACACTGGCACACCACACAGACACCCATCACACCACTGCAGCATGGCTTCAGTCACCAGCTGCAAAGCAGACATGGACACAGGCAGTTAAGCAAGTAATCCATAATAAACAAAACTATGTACAAAGTAATGCAGTGGGAAAGGGTAGGAGAGCGAGAGTAGGGTACAGGGGACAGGACTGTACAGTGGGATGGGGAAGGATGGGGTAGGGATGGCAGGGGTAAGAGGGAAACAATGAGGACAACTATGGGTTGCCACGGCCTGCCACCACTTGCTGCCCCCATGCTGCCTGTCACACAAGCACCATCCACTGGGTCTGCTGGGTCACCTCCAAGGTCGTTGAGGTGATCAGGATTATCTGCTTTAACAGCCGGCAATAAAGTGGCAGCCGTGACCTCCTCCAGTTGCCTATGACAAAGGAATGGACAGGTGATCAGTGCAAGTCCATAGAAACCATGCCCTCCCACCATGCACAGAAGACAGTGGGAACACACACCCCTGGAGTGGTACCCTGGCCACCCACAGTGGGTGGGCCAATGCCTGCCAACATCCCAGAAAGCAACAACAGTGCACAGTGGTGGACACCACTGCCCAAAGGCCACCTGACCATGCAGCAACAGGCAGGTGGTATAGGGCTGCAGCAGCACCACAGCAACACCAGTGGCAGCCAGGCACATACCCATTCCACCAACAGCAGGTAAAAGTGTGCAATGGCTGCCCCACAGTGGCATGCACACCGCACAGTGTGCAGCACACAGCTGACACAGCACATGGCACAGGTGGTCAAGGACACACCCTCACCCTCGCTGACCACACGGTAAGGAGTAGAGGAAGACAACAGTGCCTACCTGCCCACTGCAGCACCACTCATGCCTGTCCTGCTGTCACTCCAACTCCACCAGTCGGGCCCACTCCACCTGCTGATTGCCCTGCAGAGGTCTGCTGCAGCCCGCCAGGCACCCCCGCTGCCCTGACATGGCACAGGTCCTCAGGCCCGAGGAATGGAACACAGACAGGCACACATCAGAGTACAGTCACAGCATGTGTCCACCACCCCACCCCTGTGCACAGAGTGCACCCCAGCCTGACACGAACAGCAGGGCAGTGGTGCAGCACACCCAGTGGAAGGCAATGCCACATCACATAGCACATGCTGACAGTGCCCCCACAAGCATGTCAGACAGCCCAGCCAACACCACAGTATGGCAGTGGGGCACACATGCAGAATGTGCCAACTTACCTGGCCATGGCACAGCCCTCCTATGGATACATGCAGCATCCTCAGACTCTTGGGGTCCCACCGCATCAGGTCACAGTACTGGGGCAGCACTGCTCACTGGTTCGAGGCACATCAGTATCCTGGACTAGGCCTGCCAGATGTCACTCCTAGCCTGCTGCTGTGGCTTCTGGCCAAACAGACCAGGTGCATGTGCCAGCATGTGGGCCACAAGGTTCACAAGCTCAGTTTCACTCCAGTTGTGAGCACATCACACCCCCCCACTGCATCATGCTCCCTAAACAAGTTGCTGAACCAAGACGGAGGCCAGTTGCACATGTGCACAATGTGCATGGGATGTGCACCTTGTGGATGCATGCACAGCGTCCGCCAATCATGCATCACTGTAGATCTATGGCATGGGTGTGGCCCACCTGGCATGTGGTGGTCGACTCCCAAGGGGCATAGGGTCAGGTAAGTAATTACTATTTTTCTTTTAAACTTAGATTGTGTGCGTTTAGCAACACTGTACTTTCTTTTTTGTCTTTACTTAGAATTGTTTTTGGGCTATTGAAAATTTAAAACGTAGTGGTGGTGTATTTCTTTGCTGTCTTTAATTGCTGCAAATTGTCATCCCCCTCCTTCCCATTCCCCCAACTCTTAATTATATGCCCTGTTAAATCTGATTGACAGGAGCTAAGCACAGGGTATAGTAAGGGGTGTGGAGTAGGAAGGGCATAAGGGTGAAGAAGCCCACCCTCAGCATGACATGTGTTTTGATTCATTTATTTATTTCTTGGTTTATTTTCTTTTTTTAATAAGGAAAGTATCTGAGGATCAGTGGCAGGATCCTTAGGACAGTAAATTAATAAAAAGGGAAACAGGAGAGCTTCAGTAGCAGACAAGTAGTGGAATAGCAGTATAATTGCAGTATAATGTGGGGAGTGATGCAATGCAGTGGCTGTGGGGCAGACATATTCAGGCAGACCTTCTGGACACTGAGGTGCTACCCTATCTGCATGCATCTCTCTGGACTGCAAGATGAGGTAGCCAGACTCAGAGCGGAAATAAACTGGGTCAGGAGTACCACCACCCCTACCCAGAGACCACCCAGTCCAATGCAACTGCCTCAAAGAATGCCAAGAACGAGGAGCACTTGGATGACAGTGGGCTCAGGGAGGGTTAGAGCAGTCAGGCAGAGGCACATCTCAAATCCTATTCCACTCAAGAACTCATATGCCACACTGGCAAATGGGGACAACCAAATAGAGGTACCCAGAGAAGTGGAAGGAAAGAATGTGGAGGTCAGCCAAGGAGGTGACCTCAGCAGGGAAAGCACTGGACCCCAGAGGAGGAGGAAGTGAATCCCTGGTAGGGGACTCCATCATAAGTGGGATCCAGCTAGGAACACAGGAGGGGAGGACAGGGAGGTGAGGTGCCTACCAGGTGCCACAGCATGGAGGGATAGAAGGAAGATCCTGCGGATCACTGGAAGCAAGACGGGAGTGTGAGCTGGATGTCATTATCCACCTAGGTACTAATGACCTGGCAAATGGGGAGCCAAAGGAAGTTCAGGAAGAGTTTAGGAAATTGGGGAGGGTTCTCAAGCAAGTAGCTACTTTTGTCACTTTCTCAGAAGTACTACCTGTGAGAGGCAAGGGAGAGCATAGGGGTGCATGCACGAGGAACTTTAACTCATGGTTGAAGAACTGGTGCTGTGAGGAAGGGTTTGGATTCATTGGTGACTGGGGACCCACCTGGAAGGATGGAGGTTTGTTCAAGCCTGACGGCCTGCATCCATCCTGGAGGGGAATCCAAGCACTCAATGATAAGTTTAAATGCTACATTGACACACATTTAAACTAGCAAAGGGGGGTGGCAGGCCAGCAAGGAGGGTACCTACTTGCTCACCCCCACAGCTAGCAGTGGAACCAGTGAACCAGAGGAGTTGCTGTCTCTACAAAGCAGTCTGCAAAAAGATGGAGATTAGCACCCAAGAGGTGGATAGGCAGAAAAGGGGCAAAATTCAGCAGAAGGGCAGACAGCAAGGAGAACCAGGGATAAAGGACAACCAAGGAAGGGACTGGAGTAGAACAGCAAAACAGTCTAGGGAGGTCAAATCATGGAAAGCCATGTGTGCAAATGCCAGGAGCCTTAGCAACAAGATGGAAGATCTGGAGGCTGTCATGGTGCAGTCAGACCTGGACATTGTGGTCATCACTGAAACCTGGTGTAATGATAACCACGACTGGGAGATGGCCACATCTGGCTACAACATATTCAGAAGAGACAGGGCAGGTAGGAAGGGAGGACGAGTGGCACTGTATGTGAAAAAATGACATAAGGGCCATAGAGATCCAGGAGGAACAAAATGGAGAGATACTGTGGGTTAAGCTGGAAAGGAAAATGGGGCCAGCCATCCGCACAGGTGTGGTCTATAGACTACCAGCCCAGGAGGAAGAAACAGATAGGGAGCTGATGTTAGCCATCCAAAGGATGGCAGAAAAAAAGGGTGAGGTAGAACTGGTTGGAGACTTCAAAATTCCAGACGTGGAGTGCAGCATCCCAGCAGCAGCATCAACTAAGAGCAGATTTATCTTGGACTCCCTTCAAGGTGCCTTCCTCAAGCAACTGGTCATGGAGCCAACTCGGCAGAAGGCAATACTGGACCTTGTGTTCACAAACAGGGACAGTGTGATGAGGGTAACAGTGGTGGAACACCTGGGGAACAGTGACCACTAGTCACTGTGGTTTGAAATCACAGAAAGAGCAGAACCAAACCACACAAAAACACGTATCCTGGATTTTAGGGGGCAGACTTTGGGAAAATGGGGAGATACTTGAAAGAGGCATTAAGGGGGAATGGGGCAGGAATCAGGGGTTGAGGAACAGTGGGCAGTATTTAAAATGGGGATTACAAGAGCAACAGAATTATGTATTAAGCAGGTTAGCAAGAGGAACAGGAAGAGGAGACCATTATGGTTTTCCAAAGAGGTAGCAAAGAAAATGAAAGTCAAAAAGATTGCATTCAGGCAATACAAAAAAACACAGGCAGAAGGGGATAGGGAGAAGTACCAGGAGAAGCAAAGGGAGGCAGGGAGGTCAGTAAGGGAAGCCAAAGCTCAGACAGAAGAACACATTGCAAAAACAGTGGGTAGAGGGGACAAAACTTTTTACAGGTACATAAGTGAAAAAAGAAAGGCAAAGGGAGGGATAGTGAGACTGAAGGGGGGAGGGTGGGGGCTGTGTGGAGGATGAAAACAGTAAAGCTGTCATATTGAACAGGTATTTCTGCTCAGTCATTACTGAGGAAGAGGAGGGTAATGGGTCTGAAGGGAGTACAAGGGATGAGAATGGTGCAGAAATGGACACAAGTCCCTTTACACGAGAAAGGATCCTGAAGGAACTGGAAGTAATAAGAGCTGATAAAGCAGTGGGGCCAGATGGGGTGCACCCCAGGGTCCTTAAAGAACTAAGACAGGTGGTGGCTGAACCTCTGGCTATCCTGTTTAGCCAATCACTGGAAACAGTGAAGGCACACAAAGACTGGAGGATAGCAGATGTAGTCCCCTTATACAAAAGTGGGAACAAAGAGGAAGCGGGGGACTACAGACCAGTCAGCCTCACCTTGGTAGTGGGGAAGATCATGGAAGCACTACTGAAGGAGAGATTGGTGGTGCATCTGGATGTCAATGGACTACAGGACCCAAGACAGCATGGTTTCACCAGGGAGAGATAATGTCAGACCAACCTCATTGAATTTTTTGACTGGATGACTAGGGAGGTGGATCAGGGGAAGGCAGTGGACATGGCCTATCTGGACTTCAGCAAGGCCTTTGACACTGTGCCACATAGAAGACTATTGCACAAACTGGGAAATATGGGTGTGGGCAGGACAGTAGTGTGGTGGGTAGGTAACTGGCTGGGCATCAGGACACAGAGGATGGTGGTAAATGTCTGTCACTCCACAGAGAGAAGAGTGACCAGTGGGGTACCACAGGGATCAGTTCTGGGACCGGTCCTATTCAATATCTTTATCAGTGACATTGCGCAGGACCTAGAAGGCAGAATTTCATTGTTCACTGATGACACAAAGCTCTGTAACAGAGTAGACACACCAGAGGGTGTAGACAGAATGAGAAGGGACCTGCAGAAACTTGAAGAATGGTCAGGGGGTTTAGCAGTTGAAATTCAATGCAAGGAAGTGCAAGATAATGCACATGGGGCACAAAAACCCTGGAACACTATATCAGTTGGGGGGTGAGGATATAGCATGCACCAAGCAGGAAAGGGATATTGGGGTTATCATCTCTGATGACCTCAAGGCAGGGAAACAGTGTGACAAGCCAGCAGGTAAAGCAAATAGGATGCTGGGATGCATAGGCAGAGGCATCACCAGCAGGAAAAGGGAGGTCATAATTCCACTATACAAGACACTAGTGAGGCCCCACCTGGAGTACAGTGTACAGTTCTGTAGACCATACCTACGTAAGGACATAGACAGGGTAGAGAAGGTTCAGAGGAGGGCAACAAAGATAGTGCATGGGTTGCATCACAAGCCCTATGAGGACTGGTAGAAGGAAATGAACATGTACTCCCTGGAGAAGAGGAGGGAGAGGGGATATGATAGAGACATGCAAGTATCTTACAGGGAAGAACAGGGTGCAGGAATACACTATTTTTAAGAGAAAAAGATGTTCCAGGACTAGAGGTCATGGGATGAAGTTGGAGGGAGGATGATTCAGAGGAAATGTGAGGAAGAATTTCTTCACAGAATGGGTGGTGAACAAGTGGAACACCCTGCCAGAGGAAGTGGTGGGGGCTGAAACAATCACGGATTTAAGAATGCATGAGATAGACATAAAGGAATTCTGGAGGTCAGGGGTAAGGGGCAACAGACTTCTTGGGAAACATAAACTGAACTTACAAGCTCAAATGGGCAGACTGGGTGGGCCATAGGCCCTTATCTTCTGACACTGTCTATGTATCTATGTATCTATGTAAGGGGTCACCCAGTGCACAGTGAGCCAGAGCACCATAGGGGCCATAGCTCATAGTTTGTCATGGGCCCTATAGCACTCAGGTGCTATAAGAGCCATGATGCACTATGTGATAGGACCCCATAGCAGCTGAGCACCATAGAGCCCATGGCGCACTTTGTGCTATGGCCCCTATAGCACTCTGAGTGCAGTGCACAATAGGTGGTAGCACAGGCCATGAAGCATGCATACTCTGGGCAGCGCACTGTGCATGTCATGGCATTGTGCCACTACATGTGCTGGAACAATTCCATTGCGCAAGGAGGAAGTGTGCGATATTCATCTGCCACATGCTAATAAGCTCATCAGCCAATGCATGGTGCACTGGGGATATTAGCATGTCATTACCGTTGCACCCCAGCTCATTTGCATGCAATGCACTATAAAGGCACTGCAGAACAGCACAGGCCATGGACCAGTATTGTAAGCATCTGAAGTAAGTTGCACCTGCTGTGGGAACAGCCAGCACAGCAGGGTGGATGGGGTGGGCAGCAGCAGGCAGTGACACACTTATCCTTGTCCACAAGTAGCAACATGTCCGAGCATGAGGACAATGAAGATCATGGGCCTGCCTGCAGTGCAGGCCCAACTTTTTGAAATCAGAAGTCTATGCCCTGTTCAAGGTCTACCTCGACAGGGAGCAATTGCTGAGTGGCACCACTGGCACACCACAGGCCAGGTCTGTGGCCTGGGTGGAGGTGGTAGTGGCTGTGAACTTGCAGGGAAGGCACCAGCAGTCTGTGCAGGAGTACAGAAAGAAGGTGGGTACTGACAAACACCACATTAAAGAGAAGGTGACGGCCATACTGGCTGCCAGGGCAGTCACTGGTGGGGGCCATGCTGCTGTGCCACAGCTCACAGCACAAAAGGAGCTGGTGGTGGCAACACTATGGTGCAGCACCATTGAGGGTGTGCTGGGTGGTGGCTTCCTGGCAGGAGGGAGCCCATCACTGCATGGTATGTATGCCATGCCTGGGGGTGGACTGCCGGTATTGCAGCACTAACACATCTGTTTTCCCTTACAGCACCGGCATGGCAGCATGCAGTCATCCTCTTCCATGGGCATCCAGGGGCCCAATTGGCTGCAGCACACCACTGCTGTCCAGCTGGATGTCCTGGGCTTGGTGTCAGATGAGGCCCTGGCTGTGTTCCAGCAGGATGTCAGCCATGGCGTACTCTGCATGGAGACACAGATTGGGGCTGGGTCTGACACTGATGACGACATGACTATCATCCTGGACAGTATCAGTGGTGTCGTGGGGGAGACACCAATACCTACTAACATCAGTGGCATCGCAGCCAGTGACCTGTCAGTGGTGGAACAGCTGTGCACTGCTGCCTCTGATGTCGCCATGTGCACAGCCACAGCGGTGCTGTGTGGTGGTGGTGGTGCATCCGTATAGGCTCTGGCCAGCACACATTGGCCAGAGGGGCAGCAGCGGCAGATGACTAGGGATGTTCGGCAGCCAGACGCAGAGTTTGCTGAAGGGGCACCAGACAGTGAACTACCCAATGGGGACCCCACTGTGCAGCATCCACCTGAGTGGGGGCTGTGCAGTGCAGTTATACACCATGTGTGGAACAGCAGCAGGCCCATGCACCCCAGGGCACCGACCCATTGTCAGAGCACACCCGATTGCTGTGGGCCTCCGTGGAGCAACAGGTGATGCTCACAGCTGGAGTGCATGTGATTCATGCAGAGGTGCACCAGGTAGTTGAGCTGCTTGAAAGGGGCACCACACAGATCCTGGAGGCTGTACAGCACCTGCTGGAGAGATGACTGCATCTCTGGATTGCATTGCCAATGCAATCTCAGTTGGCCTTGCGTTGTTGGCTGCCACAGGGCATGGCTGCCAGCCACAGACACCACAGAGTACACTGTCCACCCCTCAGACCCAGTGTCGGATGACTTCCTTCATGTCGATGCCAGGCTCTGCAGTCAGCATCCCAGGCATGCCTGGGGCAGGCCTGTTTGGGTGCCTACACACACCATTGTGTGAACCTAGTCATGTTCCTGCAGTTCAACCACTGGGGGGCAGTTGCATACCCCAACGGTGACCATGGTTCCATGCAGTGGACCTGATGTGCATGTTGCCCTGTCTGCAGTCTGTTGTCACTGTCCTGTGTGCACATGGGTGGTGTGTGGGTGCATGCCAGAGTCATGGCAACTGTGTGTCATGCCACATGCTGCCTGTGTGCTCACCTGCCTGGCTGCTGGCCCAAGTGGCATGTGCATGATGAGAGCAGCACAGCACTGGTTGCAGCTGTGCAACGGTGCCCTGCATCTGATCCATGCCACATACTGGGCATGGGCACATGCTTGAATATTCCTGTGTGTGTGTGTGTGTGTGTGTGTGTTGCTGTAAGGTGCTGCATGCTGTTGTGTTTTGCTGTGTGGCACTGCCACCCCCACCTCTGCCCCACACCTGTGTGTGCATGCCCATTGCCATGTCTGCCCAAGCCCATGTGCCATGCCACTGTGTCTGTCCACTACATGGGTGTTGCTCCACCTACCTGCATGTGCCGAAGTGCTCCTGTGCAATTGTGTCCTGGTGCTGGTGTGCCATCCTTAGGAGCCGGGGATCCCTCCTCCTGGGGGAGCTGCCCACTGCCCCCAGCCCATTGACCTCATCATCCCCACTGCTGTCCCCCTCTTCAGTCTTGTCAGCTATCCCACAGTCAATGGCCATGTGGTGCAGTAACCAGCAGGCCAGGAATAGGCCACAGGCTTTCAAGGGGCTGTACTTTAAGGTACCTCCAGATCTGTCAAGGCAATGGAATCATGCCTTCAGCATCCCAAATACACGGTTAATGATGTTCCATATGCTGGCGTGTGTGTCTCATTAGCATGGTCCTCTGCTGGGGATGATCGGAGCTGGTAGGGGGTGAGCAGCCAAGGCGTGAGTGGGTAGCCACTGTCACCTGTGTGGACAGATACATGGTTAGCCTGGTGTCCACTGTCACTGTGCCTCTTGCCCATCCCTGGCACCCCCGCCAGTGCACCCACCCTGCCTGCCCCCTTCCCATGCCCTGCTGTTCCCAGCTCCTCATGGCCATTCCATACTCACCCACTAGGTGGCCTGTGGGGATATCCCCACCTCAAACCTGTGGCACAGTGCAGAGGTGTACCAGATAAATGAATCATGCGCACTGGCAGGGTGTGTGGCACAAACATTGGTTATGTGCCCCCTAGCATCGCACACCACCTGGCAATTGACACTGAAGTAGCCCTTCCTGTTGATGTATGCTACGCCCTTAGGACCAGGTGGCATACAGATGCTCACATGCATGCAGTCAATGACCCCTAGCATGCCAGACATCCGTGCTACCCTGTGGAAGTCCTGGATGGTTACTGTATGCTCTGCCTGTGTGCTGGGGAACTGGATGTATTCCATAGCATGTGGCAGCAGGGCATTGAGGAACTGTATGAGGAGGTGTGACTTGGCTGACTGGGTTATGCCTGTGGTGTCCCCTGTTGGTCTCTGGAAGGTGCCCGTGATGAGCAGGCACATGGTGGCTGTCACCTTCATCTCCACTGTCAAGGTGTGGCTCTGTCTAGTGGGTACCTTCATCTCCTCACTGCACAGCTCAAAGAGCTGCCTCAGAATCACCCTGTTCAAGTGGTACCAGCCCACAATCTCCATATCAGAGTGGTTCTCAAAGCTGATGCAGGGACAATGCCACCTTTTCCGAGGGTACCACCAACAGACCCTTCCACAGCCACGTTGCTCTGCCTCCTGCCTCCTCACACCCCTCATTACTGCCTCCATCTGGAAAGCTGCACAGGCCATGGCCACTGCTGTCCTGTCTGCCCCGGGTGGTCGGCTCCAGTAGTCCGCTTTCCACCATGGAGCAGTGCCAGTCACTCTGCCTGGCTCCCTCTTGCGTCCCCTGGCTCACACTCCACTGCCACCACTGTCCCACACTCTTGTGGCTGCCTGTTCCACTCCCTCAGTCCCTCACTGGCTCTGTCTCCCTTTTGCCTTCTGTTCCCTCCCTCCAGGGTCTGGTGGCTCTCTCTCTCTCTCTCTCTCTCTTTGTCTGTCTGTCTCTCTCTCTCTCTCTCTCTCTCTCTCTCTCTCTCTCTCTCTCTCTCTCTCTCTCTCTCTCTCTCTTCCTCTGGTGAAAGTGCTGTCCCCCTGCTTGCTTCCTGTATTTATAGGCTCAAGTCTGCTCGGTGCATCTGGCCATTGCTCCACACTTGCGCCATTGCTTGGGGGTTGAATATCACACTGTGCTGCATATTCATGGGCACGCCCCCCTGCCCTTCCACATGTATTTATTAGGGTTGCACACTGGCACACTGTTACTTGCACTGCGCACTGGCTCCTGCTGAATATCACTCAATGGCGCATAACGTGCAACTGCTTTGGATATCCCTGCCACAGTATATAATTCTTTGACGAATTTGTGCACACATTTTTATGTATTGTATATTGTTCTTTTTCACTGCCCACATGCTTTTTGTAACCTGTCTTTCTTTCTAACTGGAATAGTATTTCCCCAGGTTGCCCCTAAAAAAGGAAGTTGTCTATCTCATCGGGCCTACCCAGTCATCAAAATTCAAATAAATAAAAAATAGAATCCTTTTGTACAGTATATCCCATTTCTTAACTGTTAAGGTAACGTTCCACTTGCACTTCTATTTCCCTCTGTATTATTTATTTATTCCACATGAAACCCTTAAGGCAAGGTCTATTTACAAAGGGCTTAGATTCAGCAACAACAGAAATGATAACAAGTCAGTTGAAATGGGAGAATAATATGAATACAGTACAACTCAATACAGAACTGAGACAGGCAGTACTTACAACCCTTCAACCAATAAATGACATTGTTACAATGAATGTTTGCTTTCATAAGTTTCATACGTTTTAACAAGCAGAGTAGACTTGCGTCCTTTAATTACTTGCCAATGAAACCATATTGGCAGAGTAAGTACATAATATTCATAAGCTAAATACTTTTATGTTTAGTGCTACCACATTTTGCTTTATCTAGTATCATCAGGTCAAGATATGGTAAGGGAGGAAAAAAGCAGAGATTTAAATTGTTTCAGGGAGCAGTCAGCTTTTAAAGGGGGAGGCAGCTCATTCCAGTTTGGCAAATTTGTAGGAGAAGCCAGCTTGACCTAGTGAGGTTTTCCTTTTGAGGAGAAGCAGAGAGTGTCACACTACTCCCCTGGTATTGTACATTTGGTCCACATAGTTGAACAGGGTTTGAATGTCGGGAACAGAGAGCCATAATGTTTTTTCATCCAATGAATAGAGTTTGGAAATGCAGCTGTGATTCAATGTTAAGCCTATGTAAGCTACACTACAGAACACATAAGTGTGTGTCACGATTTAGGCCAAGGGCGGCCAGGTGGCACTGAGGGTTGAGGCACTGGATGCCATACCTAACATCATGTTGGTGACCCAAGTTAGGGAATTAACTCGGGTCATTTGGGGTTGAGCCGGGGAGGCAAGGATTGAGCATCCAGAGGACTGCTCTCCTCCTTCAGGGTGGGGGGTTTGGGTTGCATGCTTCAGCACAACAAAGAGGGGTTTGGCCCATGCCCAGGGTGCTTGTCTGCCTCCTTGGAGGTGGAGACTGCTGCAGCACCCATTGCATAGGTGAGGACATGGGGGAGAAAACAGAGGACAAATACAGGGACCCAGCAGGACCAATGATGACCTGATGGGCCAGAGGACATACTCCTCTGAGGAGTTCCTAGCCTATGACAGGTCCACGGAGGTGATACAAATAATATCATGATAAAGAAAAAAAATTATGCCAAGGGTAAAGCAGTAGACTCTGCTGAGGAGACTCGGTACTCTAGAAAGCTCACCATCAGTTGCAGAGCCACAGACAGTGATACCATAGTCTATAAAACTGGTGATGTAGGATGTAACAAGCAGCTTTTTGATTTCTGGAAGGAAGTTGTTTCTGTGGTGAAAGAGAGGCCCTAGCGTCAAGCTGACAGTTTTCACTAGGGTGACAATGTGCACAGAAATTGAGAGGGCTGGGTCCAGTATGACACCGAGATACCTGAATGTGGAGAACTACTCCAGGATAGTGCCAAATAAGGTGGTTATTGAAAGTGTAAGTGAGGAAGGGGATTTATTGTGCATGTTCAACACCAGAAGCTTAGAGGACAGCCAGTTCTGTATGGAGTTAAAGTCAGACTGGAGTTTCTACTGCAGGATCTGCATAAAGCAGAAAATGTTTGGATTTGTGGACAGTGGGCAATTCATTAGCAAAAAAGACTGAATAAAAGGGAACCAAGGATAGACCTCTGATAGAACTCCTATGGCAACAAGTTGGGTAATAGAAAGTTCTTTGTGACATTTAACTGCTTTGGTTCAGCTGTTAAGGTAGTTTCCGAACCAGAACGCAACATCTAAGGAAAAGACCAGGGAGTGAAGTTTCTGGCAGATGACAGCATAATTCACAAGCTCAAATGCCTTAGTAAAATCAATAAATATGGACCCAGTGAGTTCACCTCTGTCAAGGGTACAGTGCAGTACATCAGTGAATTCTAGTAGGGGAATCATGGTGATGTGGCTTTTCCTGGAACCATGATGCTCCCTGGTGAGTATCCCATGAATATTCAGAAAGTAAGCTAATGGCTTTCTCCAGAATTTTGGACAACGGAGAAAAGATGGAGATAGGGTGACAGAGGGAAGGATGTTTGCACCACCTTTATGTATAGGATTGATGTGTGCTTTTTTCCCACTGCTGGGGAGCTTTGCTAGAGGATAGGGAGAGGTTAAAGATTATCTACAAGGGACAGATGACCTCCTGTAAGACAAGTTTGATGAGCTTCATGTCAATGTTATTAGGGTCAACCTGGGTAGATATTTTAGTCTTAGTGAGGTAGCTGAAGACTTCCTTCTGAGTGAGCTGTTTAAAGTAGAATTTGGTCCTGGTTTGGGAATCAGGAGGCTTGGTGTAAGTGGTGAGGTGGGTAGTGGCCAGGTATATAACATGAGAGGTCACAACACATTTTAACCCTCAACTGTGGAGCTGTCTTTTATGCTTGAGCAGGGCAAAGGTTTCTTTGTGTTACCAATCATTTTGTTGATGCTACCCCAGAGCTGCTTAGGCCAGAGAAGTAGGCTTTTCTGCTGGAATTTGTAGAAGTTGGTTTTGGCTGTTTTGAAGTGGGCTGTAACAGTGTTACGCAACTCCTTGTACCTTTGTAGATGGCTCTTACTTTTCTCCCAGAGGTCCTAGTCCCTAAGGAAAGCACACTGCAAACAAATTTCAGCTTTAAATTTGTGCACTTGTCTGCACTGCTACCAAGGTTTGTGGCACTGATCTCACCACTTCTGCCACCAGATTGTGACAGTGATCTCATACCACTGCCACCCTTTTGTAATAACCTGCCCCATGGGCCATATCAACTTACAAAATAGTAGTCTGGGTACACTCACTCCTGACCTGCCATGACCTGACTATATCAGAGAAATAGATCCACAATCAAGCAGAGCTCGGGACATCCCCAGAAAAAGGATTCCAGATGCTTGAATGTCTGATACCAAGCTGCATATATTAGGGATTGTGTGGTCCCAAGCACATTGAAAACTCCAAAAGATGGAATGTCTTTCAAACTGCCACACTGGACATATGAGTGCAATAACTGCTCATTCTATAAACATTTAAAAGTGGAGACAGATTTCAAAATCCACACAATGATAAGATACAAATGTCGTGGCCAAATGGTATGTGGACTGTAATACTGAATACATTGTGTATAAGACTACTTGCATGTGCAGTTGTTTCTAAATAGGGAAGACAACAAGAAAACTGAAACTGTACATTGGGGAACATTTAAAAGCCATAGAAAAGATTAATATGAATAATGCATTAGCTTTGCACAGGAAAATGAAAGGTCCAGGACAAGTCTTTTTATTTCAGGGCATAGACAAAGTTATGCCGATGTTAATAAGAGAGGATATGGACAATGCACTTTTGAAGAAGGAAAGCTTTTGGCAATATACATTGGGTGCTGATAAAGGCAGTGGTCTGGTACATAATGATAGGCTCCAGAAAAAAAAAAATTTTAAAGACATATATTGGGTTGTGCTCCAGATCTGTTTAGAAACGGGTGGATTTATGTAATAAGTGTCAATCTGAGAATAGGTTCCAGTTAAAACTGCCTTCAAAGGCATACATTGTGTTGTTCTTAATAGATATATAAAGAAAGTAATGCATTTATGCAATATGTGAACATTTCAGTACAGAAAACAATAATCAATACTATACTTTGTATACTTTATGAATTTAAGGATGTGCAATATATCTAGTTTGCGTTGGTTTGGACATAATGACTATATGATGCTGTATCCAAGGGTTCAGTTAATTTATTTTTTGTGGACGTCAAATACCTACATGAATCATAATCTGGAAGTCATTACATTTTTTGGAAGTCAAAATCCATCCCAGATCTCACAGTTTGAAAGCTAGTATTCTAAGAAGGGTCAATTTATGGGTGTTAATACAACTATTAGTGGTAAAATACAATTTCTTTTAGAAAGATCTATAATTTCCTAGCATCTGTGCCTTCAGTTTTGGAAGTCATCCAGTTTTTGTTTTTTTACATTAGGAAGTCAATGACTTCCTCACCATTTATTTTGGAAGTTTTTGTCTTCTTTTTGGGAGTCAAATACTCCCAAACAGGAGTTAACTGAAGCCCTGGCAGCATCCAATGTCTTTCCCCCTCCATCTTGCCCTCAAACCACCTCCCCCACCCCCTCCCTTTTCTCTTCCTGTCTACATGTTTTCTTCACATCTAATATGTTTTATATCTGGTGAACTGTGGTTTATTCACAACAAATGGTGACTAACTTATAACACTGTATTTATGTAAACATTCACTTTTTCATCTGTGTTTTTTTGATCAATGTGGTTAGACTTTGTAGAACTGTTACCTTAAGAACCCTGTTTTTAAATGGTCCTTCCACAGATGTGTGCTATGCCTTGAGAAAGAGTCTAGTGAGACTTAAAAACGTTCCGCAGCATCAGATTCTGGCTGACGTTTTTAAGCAAATAAATGCAGTTTAGTCCCATACAAAAAAAATAAAATAATACCCAGCGGTTACCTATTTAATAGTTAATTGCTAACTTAAAAGTTGAGTATGAAGCTTAAGAATTAGTTGACTGGTTTTAGTCAACTAATGCACAACCCTTGTTATGTAGCCATTAGTTGATGGGTTTTTTTGTACTTATGCATTAGATGAAAAAGAAGACTTCAAAAAATATTGAAGCTATGAATTGATTGAATCTTACACTTTATCATAATCCAGCTTAGCTATTAGTTGACTATTTGACTTAGAAAATGTTTCAGAAAGTATTGAAGTTATGAATTTATTGAATTTTACACATTACCGTAATCTAGCTTAGCTATTAGTTGATTATTTGACTTAGAAAATGTTTCAGAAAATATTGAAGTTATGAATTTATTGAATTTTACTCTTTAACATAATCCAGTTTAGCTATTAGTTGATTATTTGACTTAGACAATGTTTCAGAAAGTATTGAAATTATGAATTAATTGAATTTTGCACTTTAACATTATCCAGCTAAGGTATTAGTTGGTTATTTGACTTAGAAAATGTTTTAGTTTTTCAATATAAATTCCAGCGTTAGTAATTACATGATATTTGAAGTTAGTATTTTTTCTAGTTAAATTAGGGCTCTGTGGTCCTTATCTGCTGACAGATTATATATTTCTGTACTGAAACATAAATAGAATTTTCCAGCAAGATCCACATGGGGTGGGCAGAAGAGATCTGGATAAACTGGCAAAATGGTCGGAAGAGTGGCAACTGGGGTTTAATGCAAAGAAGTGCAAGATCACGCACATAGGGAACAGAAACCCTTAAGTTACCTACAGGTTGGGAGGGGAGTTGCTGGCAATCATAAGGGAAGAGAGAGACTTGGGCATCATCATCACAGATGACCTGAAATCATCCAAGTAGACCACTAAAGCAGAATTTAAGGCAAGAGGAATGTTGGGATGTATTAGTAGGGGTATTACAAATCGTAACAGGGAGGTAATAATCCCTTTTAACACGACACTGGTTAAGCCCCATCTGGAGTACTGCATGCAGTACTGGAGGTCACACCTTCGCAAGGACATTAACCAAATTGAGGCAGTCCAGAGAAGGGCAACCAAAATGGTGCAGGGACTGCATCAGAAAACATGAGGACAGATTAACGGAGCTCGCTGGCCCTTTGGTGCAGTGGTTGGATTTCCGCTTGTGATGCTGGTGTAACGATCGCAGGTCATCGGCCATCTGGCAGGGAGGAGATGGATTGAGCACCCTAGAGCTGCTTTTCTTCTCCATGGGGGAGGGTGGCGGAGTGATCGGAGCTGTGGTGACACCCAGTGGAGGCTGGGGTGCACCACAAGCTCTGACGCCAAAGTAAGCTTGGGGGCGGGCGGACACAGGTCATCATTGCATGTCCCATCCCCCACCTAATGTGGAAAAAATAACACTGCTGGCTGCCAGGATGATGCCTGCCCCTCTACTCTAATGAGCTCCCAGTCTGGTTCCTGGACCTATCCTGTTGTCTGCAGCACTTGGGCTGGTGCTGCAACCCCACCCTGGGGGGTAATCCGGGGGTATCTGGGAGTAAGGGCTAATATGGGAGTGGGAGTGGAGGGGACCATGACCTGGGCAGATAGCTCAGCGGCAAGCGGCAGATAAAGAATTGAAAAAAAAAAAAGATTAACGGAGCTCAATATGTACTGTATACCATAGAGCAAAGGAGGGAGAGAGGTGATATGATCGAAACATTCAAACACCTTAAGGGCATTAACAAGGTGAAAGAGTCTAACATGTGTCAATATAAGAAAAATAGCAAGACAAGAGGACATAGCATGAGATCAGAGGGAAGCTGATTAAGGGGTAATGTGAGGAAGTTCTTTTTCACAGAAAGGGTGGTGGATGCATGGAACGGCCTACCTCAGGAAGTGGTGGATATGAATACAGTGCAGGGCTTCAAACAGGCATGGGATAGGCATAAGGGAGCAATACAGATGAGTATGAATAGATTGGCCATAGGCAGAGTAAAGGCCTATGGCACATTTATAAGGTAGAAAAAAATGGCAGACTGGATGGGCCTTGCGGTCCTTATCTGCGATCAACTTCTATGTTTCTATTTTGAATTGGAAGAAGAATAACAGCAATATATTAAGTATATACCCAGGGCTTATCAACTTAATTATATTTTAATAGTTTGCATGTCCAGAAACAGCTTTAACATTATGAAGAAAATCAGTAAATATCTGTAGAGCAAGAGTAAATGAATTTGCATGATGTATTAGCTCTATGTGAAATTCATAGCATTTAAGAGGTCTGTATGGGAGGGAGTCAGCATGAGTGTGTTTGTGTGTGTGGGGGGGATTCTCTGCTCATAACTGTATGCTGCTTAGAGAGGTATAGTGTGACACTTTCCTCTCCACATCTTGTGCTCAGAGCGCAAACCTGGTCACCAGCATAGTGTTTGATTTTGTGCATGATGATGTTCAAATCATAATTGGAGCGCAATGGCAAACTAATCCACAATGTCTGCATTATCAGCTGAGTTGCCGCCAGGTTTGAAACTTACCTACTGTTCTGTTTCCCTAAGTGTGCCAAACACCAGCAACATAGTTAATATTGTTAATACGGCTGGGTAATTGTCTCCAAATATGTTTTAGAAAGTATACCTCTTTTTATTGTATAGTAAAATGTATGTGTTTATTTTGCTGTGTATTTATATTATGCATTATTATTTAAAATCAACAAAATGTTATTGAGAACAAAAACAATTCCCAGAGGAAAGTGGAGTGCACACTTCCATCTTGAGTCTCATTTCAGTGTTATTTCAGTCCAGACTGACAAAGCACTGCTTTTCATCAGTGCACTGTTAATACACTGCACTGACTTTCTGCTACACTGTTGTACCACTGCTCAGTCTTTCTTATTTTTTGATGCAGAGTGTAAGAGCACTGCACATAATTATTAGATTTTCATGCACACTTCTTTAGCACTGTATTTCCTTCACAAATTTTTGCCGCACACTGTAGTAGTACTGGCAGCACTTTATAATTGTCATCACACTTCTTTAGAACTGCATTGGCTTAGTAATCTGGTTACCCTTACTGAATTTGTCACGATTGCATTACAGTGGTATAGCAATGGCAATACTGTGGTCAGCTGAAAAATACACAATGGTACTACCCAGTGGTACTCTGGTATCACAGGGGTAGGTGATATATAGATTTTCCTCTGTGCATTGGTAGTGTACTGGCAGAATGGTATCCTTAGGGCATTTTTGAATATTTTCTCTGTCTCTCACACATACACTGATAATACAATGGTATCACCAAATTTTGAGATTTTTGTCAGCTCCCAAAAATATTGGTACTCTGGTAGCACAATGGTACTGCATTATTTTGACATTTTGGTATTTGGTACCTCTCACAGCAACCCTTGACTCGTGGTAGCACAGTGGTACCAGTATTAATCTCATTATACTCTGTACTCTAACGCATTATTAAGATAAACTACATTATCAACCTCATGGAGAACAGCTCTCCATTCCATATTTTTATTTGTTCACTTGTCGTTATCTTACTGGTAATGGACTGTTATTGTTCACATAGCCCAGAACACTCAAAGAGCATTTGCGATCGCTAAATGAGTAAGTGACTCTCAAACAACACTTTGCACCCCAAAAACAGGGTAGGATCACAAAATGATATCTAGAATAGCATAATTAGTGAGTCTCAGACTAGTTAGTGAATGGCGATAAAAGATGTTGCCTCCCTAAATCAGGTATTATCACCTCTGCCTCCTACCCCTGCCCCTTTGAGCTCCCACTATCAGTAATATCAATTTCACCTGGTGTTCAGTGGTGTTGCTGTCCATTCCATACATTTAAAACTGCCAATACTTACCAGCCTACCCTGTCCCATCGCTTCCACCATTCATGGCCCCCACCATATGTTTACACACTCTCCCCACAGTGGCAATTGGCAGAGACACTCTGCTAACCTCTGTGACTGACTGAGGACAGAATGCCAGTTTTGCACTCATGTGCCTACATTATAAACAGCTGTGTACAGTTAGCACATGATTGTGAACTATCATCCATTTTGTACCTAGTCAAGGAGCTGAGAGGATGGTCTGTGCCAATTGTGGAAGGGTGTCAAATATATAGTAAGCCTGGGGACTAGGAGGTAGTATTTGCTGTAAGCACTAACTGGGTCATGGTGGGGACTTTGGATATACAGGGGGCAAGGGCTTTCACTCAACACACCACTGCTCACTCTATCAGGCCCTGGGCTGGCGTCCGCCCATCAGCCCAACAGACCAGGCCAGCACAGTCAATAAGGCCATCCAAAACTGAGTTACCTCTCAGCGATCCCAACTTCTTTGGCCAAAAGTGTTTGTTCAAGAGTTCTGCCTCACTGCTGGCTCCATGCTTGTGTGCCCCCTAGTCTCCACCGTATGGGTAAATGTGCATTCTCATCTGCAGCCCCTTTCCTTTGGAACAACCTGCCCACTCCACTTAGCACCAGTGACTCTCCAGGAATCTTCCCCTCTCACCTTGGGTCTCACCTTCTGTCCTCCACTCCTTGCTCCTGCTCTCCCAACTTATTGTCATGCCTCTACTTCCCTTCCCTCCTTTTCTTTCTTGGTCCATACCTACACTGCCATGATGCACTTTTTCCTTTACTCATCTCAGATCATGCCTAATTTGTATTACAACTTGGCTACTACTGTACCTGCTATTGTCATAAATGTTATTTATCCATTGTGCTGCAAGTTTATATATATATATATATATAGATATATATATTCTTATAAATATCCTGTATATTTTTATTACTGTCTATTGTATACCTTGTCCCAGCCTCCTTTGTACTTGCTTGTTTTTCTGTGCCATCCTCAATGGCCCAGGTCATGCCTGAAAATGGTTATCAGACCAGTGCACCTACTTGGTAAACAAATGAATGAATAAATAAATAAATGGGAACCACTGGACATCAGGGATAGTAACAATCTACTGTATATCTGTGGGGTGATTGTAGGATGGGGTAGGACTGGAGAACAGGTAAATTAAGATTCTGGACCTGCGGGATAATTAGGGAAGGGGGCCCAATGGAGACTGTTTCCCAGGAGGGTGCTTTGGTGGTGTAACTCCCGGGATACATTATGCCTGGTGCAGTAATGTGGCCTGTGCTGTAATTGGCATCAGCAACATGGCTGTCACACCAGCATGGGCGAACCCTTTCTCCGCACCCTCCTGAGTGTTCACCCTATACCACGTTTTGGTAGCACCTGCAAAAAGACATACCTTCCCATTCAGTTCTTCTGAAATTTCACTTATGAAGACATTGAAGTGGCCCACTCCTGCTGAAAGCTGGTGTGGAGAGTACTATCTTCTTCCCAGATGTACATAGGCAACCTTTCAGCAAAAGCCACCAAGCATGCTTGAGGACCCTCCCCCGTCCCTGAAATTTCCCTGCACTACACCTACCCCATCCCTTGCTAGGTCATTTGTCCCCAGGTGGACAATGACTTCTAGCTACCTCTCATCTCCTGCTGTCCAATGATCCACTGTATCTGCTCTCATCCCTCCAAGTCAAAGTACCTCTCAGGTATTTCACCTCTCTCTCCTTTAACCAACCCTGCTCGCAAGTCTATCTCGCTAATTAAGTCCCCCACCAGCAGCTGCTTCCTACTCAGCTGGGGGCCTCTTCCTCCCTCCTTGTAACTGTGGAATGGTCCATGGACACTGCTTTCCTTGGGGAAGGTTTCTCTAGGGCTGAAAGGGTGGTTCAGCTGCAGGAAGAGTGGTTGCCTGGGCAGGGCCCATTTCAGATGCAGGGAGAGTGGTTAGTAAACAAAGCAGGTGAACTGGAACTCTGACAAACAAACTGGCACAAGGGCAGAAAATGCAAGCCCCATAAGAAAGAGCACAGAGAGGGCTACAATAGGTAATTTACCAGAGAAGTCACAGGTAAGGGAACTACAGCAGAAGAGAACATGGAGACTAGGCAGGCATTGGAAAATGATGCATGGGGGCAGCGGACAGACGTGCACTCATGACAGCATGCATGGCAACTACAGATGCTGGGATGCCAATGCTGGGGGGTGCAAAGGCCAGCTTAGGTAAGTGGACACTGACCTGTAGGTAGAATGCACAATACACAGGGACCTCTGCATGCTGGACAGCAGGAAAATGTACCATGGAGCATAGCACTGTAGCTGATGGAGGCCCAGGACACTGTGGACACAGAACTTGAATGTGACCATGGTGCACAGCACAGCCATGAAGCACTGGGACTGTGGGCAGACAGTGATACTACAGTACCGGTACAAACCACCAACAGACAAGTAGCAGCTGCCACAGGTGTGCCCATGGAGTGTGATGTGCAAATGAAGTGCAATCACACCAGCATGCCTGAGCCGGAACCAAAGCTGGACAGCGTATCACAGTCCTCTGGCACAATGGAGGACAGCGTGGAAGCCATGGAGGGGCCAGGGTGCTTAACTACTACCCCAACAACAGAGACAAACTGTGAGGTGGTACCATCCAGGAAGGGAAAGTCCAAGCTGAATGTGAATGGCTACCTCCTGGTCCATGAATGGACATGCAATGAGACAGTGTACTTTTTTTTTATTATATCATATTTTTCACCTGCTGTGGCACACAATCCAGCTTGTGGCACCCAGCTGCCAGCTCCACCCACCTGGAGAGCTAGGTAGCCCAAACTGCACCCAGGAGAATCAGGAACAACCATCATGCCATCCTGCTGGAGGGCTCCCCCTCTGCTTCTACCAGCCAGGACAGCCCCGGACCCTCCTCAACAGGAATACACCAAAGTTCTCTGGGTAGCTCAGAGAACATCCATCAAACTGCAAGGTTGGGCCCAGCCATTTTCCTTTGATTGGCCCCAGTAGCATGGACATGCAATGACATCCAGGCAACATCTGCTGTGGTCCCCCATCTAGTGTCACTGACACTAGTAGTGCCCCTGGGCATCCCTAGGGGGCCACTACAGCACGTTGAAATTCCACAACCCACCCCAGGACTGGGAGAGCAGTCTATGGATGTTCAATCCTAGTCCTCCCCTGCTGACCCCCAATGGCCCAGGCTCAATCCTGAATCTGGGTCACTGGCACGGCACAAGGTGTGGCATACAGTGCCTCAACCATCAGCACCACCGGGCTGGCCTGAGACAGTGTAATGGTGCTACCAGCACCATAAGTCCAAGTCCTGCCTCAGCCAGGCCATCACACTGCGCCTGGATGGCCAGCACCACCTAAATAAAAAGAATGAGGACAATCATGCTCTGGAGGTGACAGTTGCTCTACCAGCACAGGCACTGGCTGGCATCAGGTAGAAGGCACACAACATCATGGTTAGCCCTGCATAGCTACTGCAGAGAGAGGCAACTGCGATGACCACTGAGCTGTGGCAACAGTTGCCAAGCAAGAGGGCCCTGCTGCAGATTGTGAACAGGACCCACCACAAGGACCTCTCACCAGAACCAGTGACACTGGCTGACCTCACTATCCCCAAGCAGCTACAGACGGTGACTGGATGGCCATGGTACAGCAGGATCGCCGGCAGCACCACCCACCAAGTCCTTCTACCCACAACAGAGGACAACATGAGAGACCTGGCTCAGGCACCCTTCTGGGTGATGGATGGTATGTTCAAGACTGTGCCACACCTGTTCACTCATTGTACACCATCCATGCACCCATGGGGATGGGACCTAACAACCTCATCATGTCATTGGTGTATACACTGATGATGACAAAGAGCTTGCAATGTTACTGCGTCTTGTTCCAGGAGCTGAATAAATATACCAGTATACAGTCCTACACCCTCAGACCACCTACGATCATCACTGACTTTAAGTAGGCTGTGATCATTGCCTGTAAGATGGAATTTCCGCAATCCATAAACAAGGCTTGCCTGTTCCACTTTGGGCAGATTGCATGGTGGAAGGTCCAGAACTTTGGCCTTGCACCACAATACAGAAGTGTCCTAGACTTCAGCCTGAAGATCCATGAACTTGTGGCCCTCGCCCATCTCCTGGCACAGGATATTCCAGCAGCATTCAGGCTCCTGAAGCCAACCATTCTGCCCAATGCCACCACACACTCCTCTATTGTTTTGAGCAGGCACATGTACTGGGAAGGATATAGTTGTACAGTAGGGTGGCCAAGGTGCCCATGAGATATGACCCTATGTTCCCACCTCAGCTGTGGTTGGTTGCGGATCTCAATGAGAGAGGTATACTGTGGACCCAAAGCAATGTCGAGACCTAGCACTGCCATCTGGTGCATGTAGGGGTCATGACAATGCTAGCAGAGCTCCACAGGGAACAGCAATGGACCTATGTCACCAGGGAAGGCATTTGTTGTGGACTGCCATCGATGCCAACCAAGAAGAGCTATGAAGAGTGGATAAGGATGGTGCTGGCATCCAAGGACAAAGGTGAGTTGCTGAAGTTCCTCTGTGGCATGGCACACAACACCACCCTGTAGGGTTTCCATGGTGACATGGCACCTGACAGTTGCACACTCACAGTACACATCATGCACATCCACCAGGTTGCCACTGTGGCCCCCTACTGTTGAATAAAGTTTCACCCCCCCACATTTCACATGCACCCCAACCTGGTGGCGATGTCTCATCACAACACTGCTGGGTATCGCCAAGCAGCCCACTGCACACTGCCACGTCTGCACTGTGTGTCCCATGTTACACAGGCCTGACTCTGTGTGAGTCCCCCCAAAATCCTTTCAGCTGTTCATGTGTGCAACATTGCACAGTCTTGAAGCTATGTGAGTACCCCTGAATCCTTCCAGCTGTGCAACTGTGTGTCAAAAGCATTCCCGCAATGGGCCCTCGTGGAACCCCCCACAACACACCTGGCAGCCTTCATGACACAATGGGCTCCTGTGGCACAGGCCCTCCCCCAACACCTCCAGACTTTTTTCTGTATGCTTACTGCAAGCCCATAGTCAGCTAGCATGACACGGCCACATGCACACATTGCACGGTTAGTGCAATGGCATGCTGCTCTGTGTCCTGGCATCCACATGTGTGGTGTTGCTGTGGACCATTTCCTGGTACAGCTATCCATGCTTTTGCTGTGCCACTCTGCTGTGTGCCTGCAGTGTCATGCATGCACTGACCAACAGGCATGGTGCTCCAATTCCTTCATACATGCCCAGCTGGCTGGCTGTCAGCTGACATCATCATGCATGCAAGGATGCATGGACAGTCCACCATGCTGCCTGGGATGGCTGGCCTACACATTGGGGCATGCACAGCTATTTGTTTCATCCCTGTCCCACGGATGGTGAGGCAGTCATCCTTACCGGGGGTCTGTGATCAGGTCAGTGTGTCCTCAGAGGCTGCACCACATAGGGGGTGGGTGTTTTCACATATTCTGTGCTGTTCAGTAGTGGCTCAGGTCCTGGGATGGGTGGCATAGGTTGGGATTGGGTGCTTCATGTGTTTGTGGAAAATCCACTCAACAGCAGCACAGCATCCCAACTTCCTCTGGTCTGACAGTGTGTCAGGCATTGTCCTAGGTCAGGTCACTGTGTGTTTAGCTACTGGGGCTGTTGGGTTGTTGTGTGCGGGATTCAGCATGTCAGACTAGTAAGTGTTAGGATTATAAAAGGGTACCTAGGAAGGCAGAGCTTTCTATGTGCAAGGAGAGGTGTCAGTGGTGGGATGGGCAACTGGTATCTGGGCAAGATGGGTAGTCTGGGTGGGTCTAGCTGCAGAAAGAGTTGTTATCTAGGGGGTGTTGGTCCAGCTCTAAGGAGGGTGCTTTGTTTGGTGAGGCTGGGAGGTTGGTCCAGTTGCAGGGAAGGCAGTCTACTGAGGTGGAGAGGCAGGTCTGGGGGGGTTCCATCTGAAGGGGGATCTTGTCTGAGGGTAGGAAGGATAGCCTGGAGCAGCCAGCTACAGGGAGGGTGATAGTTGATGGGGAGAGGCTGGTTTGGGGCTTATAGGGTGGACTAGCTGCAGACAAGGTACACAGCTTGGGAAAGGTCTATTGGGATGTTGATATGGTTGTCCAGCTGGGTGGTCATCTGGGCAGGGGGTGTTCAATATGTGAGTGGTCATGGGGGTGCAGGCCCAAAGGGCTGTACTTGGGAACCCTCACTGAAGTCAAATACTAAATTTAGTATTAAAGCATTCATAAATTTGCATTCAAAGACTCATTGTATTCATTTTTTAATAATCTTTAATCATTCAAAAATACAACCACTAAGAATACTAAATTCTAAGAAGCATTTCAGCAGACTAGTTGTTCAAGAGTAAGCTATTGCTAAATGAAGATTAGAAATAGATCTGCAATGCTATTAAAAGTACATTTTTTTTAATACAACTGAATCATAAATGAAGATTGCAGTCAGTGGAGTAGTTTTAGGATTTAAGTTAGCCAATCAAGGCTGGGTACATTACTGTGCATTTCAGTTATACTAAGTAAGGAGACAGATAAAACAACCAGCAACACCAACAAATTTTAGAGAAGGTCAGCAATCATAAAATGTGGATTTTTACCTGGAAATAATATGGTGCAAAAAAAGCTGGCAGTGTCCCTTTCAAAGTTTATTCTAAACTACTTTTCCCATAAGTCTACTCAGTCAGAGGCCTGCATTTCCCAGATCTCTTCCTGTCTGTGTTCAGTTTGATGAAACTGCACAAGCGCTCTGTGGTCTCCATTTTTGAATATCTGAGGTTTCCTACAGCTAAGATTTACGTGTTAAGGTAAGAGCTTACTGTATGTTTAAAAAGTACATCTTTTTAACTCCCTGAAATGTGAAATACAGTAAGGGAATTATCACTCAAGTGTTTTGTTTTTCTCAATGAAATGCTGAGCAGGTTTCACTATCAATATTTTGTCTTGAAAACATTTTCTCTTCTCTGAACTTGTGGCTAAACTTTGAAATACACGTTTTATTTTCAATCACCCTCCTCTCTTTAAAGTGTCTAGGATGCATTGTGCCTCTAGATGACTTGTTATTTGTGGAATTTTTGCTGATTTAGTCACTTTAAAGTAGTGGGGGTGGGGCAGGAGAATGAACAGCAGGAAGATTGTATAATTGAGCAAATTCAGAATTCATTTTCTATGTGTATCCATTTAGTAACCTATTTAATTATATTTACAGAGAAAAGATTACAACTTTTTTAATTTGAGAAAATCTGGAGTTCCCTGCAGACAAAGGAAGAATTATTTACCGCAGATATCTGAGTGTATTTGTGGGGGAACTGTTTTTTTGCATTTAATATTTATGTTTAACAGTTGCATGTGTTAATCCATTTTGTAATCTGGGGATCAGTGCATTTTTTTTTTGCTGAGGACTGCATTAATTTATATTTTATGTTTATTTTGTTTTTGTTGACCAGCTAAGTGCACTAGACAGATTCTTGCCTGTTTTCAGGCATGACCCGGAGAGAGGGGGATACAGATGAAAGCCAACTGACCTTGGACCAGATAAGCTGTTGGTGGTATTTTTAGTGAACTGGTGGAGAAATTTGGCCAGGACACTGGAGAAAATTCCCCTGCTTTTTTTGAGAAGTGCCATGGGATCTTTAACATCCACCAGAACAGGCAGATGGGACCTCGGTTTAACGTCTCATCTGAAAGACAGTGCCTCAGGAGTGCAGCCATCCCCCTCGTGCTGCACTACAGCATCAGTATTGGGATATTAACATGAGTGCCTGGTATGGGAAAAGAACCCACTGCCTTCTGATCTCCCAGCCTCGGAGGCGAGTGTGCTACCTGCTGAGCCACTGACTCTGCAAATGCAATATGTTAGTGTCACATATTTATTTTTGTGAATACTACATTGAGAAGTATGGGGTCCATGGTTGAGGAAGGGTGATCGGGGGGGTGTCTAGGTGTAGGGAGGTTCTGCTCTGGATGGCAGGGTGTGTTCAGCTTTTGGAAAGGGTGTTTAGCTCTGGGGAGGTTACTCAACCTGCAGAGGGAAGGGGGGCTGGTCTGTGGGTGGGAATGAACACGGGGTCCAGCTGCAGGGAGGATTGTCTGCTGGGGGAGGCTAGTCCAGGGCATGAAAGAGTGAGCCAGCAGCAGGAAGGGTTGCTGGTGGTGGGGGGGCTAGTTCAAGGTTGGACGTGAGGTCCAGCTGCAGGGTGGGTGGTTGGATGGTGAGGCTGGTATGGGACTTCTGGTGGATCTGGCTATAGGTTGAGTGGTTGGGTGGGGGACTGCTGGTCCAGGGGCTTGGAGAGACAGCTTCAGATATGTGGTCTGTTAGAGTGGAAGTTTGGAGTGGTGCTCCAGCTACATGGAGGTTGTATAGAATGTAGTTGGAGGCTGGCCCAGATGTAGGGAGGGTGGCTGGCTGGGTAAGCAGCTGGCCCAGATCCTGTGTGGTACTCTAACTCCAGTGCTCATTATGTGAAAGGCTGGGGCTAGAAGGGTTGTCCAGCAGCATGGAGGATAGTCTGGTGCCTGGAAGGGTGATCTAGCAGAGAGGAGGGTGGTTGACTATTTGGGAGGGGGTGAGGTTAAAGAGATTGATCAGCCTAGGAGGGATCCAAAGTGGTGAAATTAATTAGAAACTGGTTAACATGTGTGCCCTTCAGCTTAACAGTAGCACTATGACCTGCGGTGGAGGTGACCTTAGTTCAGGAATGAGCTCACATCAGGTGCTCTCTGGGGAGAGGAGGAGGATCAACTCTTATACAAGAGGCTCTCTTCTGAGGAAGGATGACAGCCAGCTCAGCTGTAGTACTGCTGACTGAGTGATCACAAGTGGTAGTGCAGGTGGGAGCAGCCCATGGGTGGGAAGACATTTACTGGTGCTGTGCCACACCTGTCTGCACGTGTTTGTGCACCCTTTGCTGCTTATGTACTAGAGAATGGAAGAACATGCAAATGTATCCTGACTACCTAGGCAGCTGCTCCACATATTGGATTCATTCTATGGTGGAGCAAGTCCTGGCAGATGCCAGAGTGATGGTGTTGTGGTAGCTGAAAGGAAAGGGGGGTGACTAGAGATGCAGGTTGGAAAACAGAGTAGTAGCTGGGGTTGGGGGTTAAGCTGAACTACTACTTAAATTTATTGGCTACCTGCAGGTCACCTTGGGGCACTAAGTGGGGGTTTCCTGAGTCCCAAATACTACTTTATTCTCTAGTCTTAGCTGTCTGCATTTTTTATTCCATCTCTAGTTTCCTTACTTTGACCTAGTTTCTTTTCCTCTAAAACTCCTCTTCCTTTACTCCTGTGCCTTATGCCCTTTTTGTATCTCTCTCTACTCTTGCTACTTTAATTTCCCCATACTGATCTATTTTTCTCTTTATTTCTACAGGTCTGGCCAAACATACCAATCAGATAAGTATCTTTGTTTAATTCTAACAGTAATCTATCCTCTAGCACCTCCAACCCTTTGTGTCCCTTCAACCTTCTCTGTTCTTCCCTTTCAGGTCCTACCTGAATACCCCGAGCCTAGGATACCCCAACTCTGGACTCCCCTACTCTGGTGGACCAGGTGAGTCCTAATTACTTAACTGCCTTAGAGTCATAGAAATATGGTGACAGAAAAGGACCATTTTGGCCAATTAAGTCTGCCCCTTACCCCCCCCCACCAGTCATCACCTTTGTCAAGAGACACCTCACTCTGTCCACTAGTCAGCTCCTGGTGTCTGTTCCATGCCCCCTTGAACCCTTTCACAATTTTTGCGCACACCACCCCTTCTGGTAGTCAGTTCCAGGACTCCACCACCTTCTCAGTGATGTAATGCCCCCTCACATTGCCCCTAAACCTTCCTTCTTCTAATTTTGGTTTATGATCCCTAGTTCTAGCAATTATTTTCCTTGCAAATAAGCTTCTCATTCCTACCTTACTAGTTTCCAGTGGGTACAGATCCGATTTCCTCCACCTCTCCTCATAGGGCTTCCTATGCATAGCATGCACCATCTTGGTTGTCCTTTACTGAACCCTTTCAATCCTGCCTTATGTCCTTGTGTAGGTGAGGCCTCCAGAACTAAATCCCATACTCCAGGTGAGGCCTCACCATGGATTTATAAAGGTGCATCAACACCTCCCCTCTTTCTGTTTTATAACCCTCCCTTTGCCCACCACTGTGCTGCACTGGTTCTCCACCTTAAGGATATCTGAAATTATAATCCCCAGATCTCTCTCCTGCTGAGTTTCCTTACCCCCTCTCCCCCATGTGTAAATGGTTTGTGGATTATTACACCCGTGTGCATTACTGTACACTTTTTGGCATTAAATTTCAGCTGCCAAGTTTCCGACCACTGCTCCAGAATCTTTAGGACCTCCCTCACTGCCTCCACCTCTCCTACCAGGGTGTCTACCATATTGCAGATCTTCGTATCCTCTACAAATAGGCACACCATCCCCTGCAGTCCCTCCACTATATGTAACATACTAAAAGCCAGCAGAATAGGCCTGATAGTCTGTTGTGTCTGCTCAGTTGCCAGTCTCCTAATGGGTGTTTTCTTTCCCACCCAGCCCCAGAGAGGGTCATCCTCTGCTTCAGTTTACCCTTTGTATCTGTCCCACTCCCTCTTGAAGCCCTCCACTGTGCCCTCCTCCACCAGACTCCTGGACAGTGCATTCCAGGGCTCTGCCACCCTCTCAATGAAGTAATGTCTCCTGCATCCCCACCCCATAATTTCCCCCTTCTAGGTTCCACTCATATCACCTGGTTGTTCCCACCTTCTTTAGTCTGAACATCTCTTTTTACACATTTGAAGACCCCTATCATGTCCCTCCTGTCTCGCCTCTTCTCCAGCAAGTACAGCCCAAGCTCTTCCAGCCTTTCCTCATAAGGCCTTCCTCCCATGCTCTGAAGCATCCTAGCTGCCCTCCGCTGGGCACTCTCCAGCAGTGTTACATCCTTCTTGAGGTGAGGTCTCCAGAACTGCATGCAGTACTCGAGATGTGGTCTGACCAAGGCATTATACTGAGGGAGAATCACCTCCCTCCTCCTGGACGTAATCCCCCTGGCTATGCAGTATCCAGTTTGCTTTGGCCACAATTCTTCTGCAATTTTCAGGGTTATACATTTTGACATCTACCACCACCCCTAGATCCCTCTCACTCATTGTGGCTTGCAGTATGACCCCCCCAGGTGTATACTTGGCCCAGGTTTCTGACCCTCTGGTGCAGACCCTACATTTCCCTGCATTCAACCTCAGTCCCCACCTCCTTGACCACCCCTTCAGGGTATCCGGTCCCTCTGGACTGTCTCTCTCGCTTCATCCCTGTCCGCCAATGCCCCTAATTTTAAGTCATCCACAAAGAGACTCATCCTACTCTTAACTGCCCTCCCCACATCCAAGACATAGGCATTGAACAGGAATGGCCCCAGTACCGAACCTTGGGGGACCCCACTGGTGACCTTCTTGGGGGAAGAGACTACCCACCACTACCTTCTGTATTCGCCCTATTAGCCAATTTTCTACCCATCTGAGTAACTGTCCTCTCCCCCCCATCCCCCTCAGCTTTATTAGCAGCCCATTTTGGGGTACTGAATCAAACGCCTTACTGAAATCCAGGAATAGGACATCCTCTGGTCTATACCAGTCCAGGGTCCCAGTCATAAAAATGTATGGGGCTGGTCTAGCACGATCTCCCCGGGATGAAACCATACTGTTTGTCATCCAGTTGCTCCAACCTTTCCAGCTGCCTCCTGAGCCTATCCTTTATAAGGCCTCCATTACTTTGCCCACCATAGATGTTAGGCTGACAAGCCTATAATTCCCCATCTCCTCTCTAGACCCCCCATTTGTGGATAGGCACCACATGAGCCACCCTCCAGTCTTGAAGCACCCATCCTGTCAGCAGAGACGTATTTAGCTCATCTGCCAATTCCTTCATAATACTCTGATGCAGCCTATTCGGCCCTGGGCCTTATCAGTTTTCAGTGTCCGAAGGGTCTCCCTCACCCTTTCCACTGTAATTTCTCCTCCCAGCCCACCCCTCATTTAACCACCCATCCCCTTCTAGACTTGGCCCAGCCTGAACCCCAATTTCTTTCAGTCCTATAGACTCCATCTAACCTCTTGACTCCGCTGGCTCCCCTTCTCTCCCATTGGGCTGGAGAGATACCGTGCCTTCCCCTGTAAATATCAAGGCAGAACATTCATTTAGCACATCTGCCTGATTTCCTCCACCTCCTGAGTCCATTCCTCCTCAGTCCTAATCATGTTGATCTGTGCCTTCCCTTTTCTCTTCTCCCTTGTGTATCTATAGAATCCCTTTACCCGCTCCGGATATCCCTAGCCAGGTTTTGCTCCCTCCTCACATTGGCTCCCCTCACCACTGTGGTGACCCTTCTAGCCATCAACTCATACCCCTCTCCCCCCTAGAGTGCTTAAAACATGCATAGGCAGCCTTTTTATCCCTCACCACCTCCTACACCTACCTGGTCCACCAGCATGGCTTGTTGGCTCAACCATGCTTATGCCTTTCCTTAGTACAGGAGTTAGTAGTCTCCTGCACCCCCTTCTTAATGGCTTCCCACTAGCTGCCAGCATCCATGTCCAGCCTAATCTTGTCCAAGCTCCCCTGTAGAATCCTGCCCATGCCCACGAAGTCTGCCCTCCGAAGTCCACTACTACTGTATTAGAATGGTTAGCCTCCCCCCAACCAGATACAGCAGAAACCAGACCGTAGTGTGGTCACCACCTGCTAGCAGGCTGCACACCTCCAGGCCCTTTATCTGGTCTCTGTCTGCTAGGACAACATCCAGTAGCCGCTTCTCCCTAGTAGGTTCCTCCACCTGCTGGACCAGGAAGGCATCCTGGAACACATCCATCAGTCTCTGTTCCCTGGCCACAGAGGATGCCATAATGTCCCAGTCTGTCCCCGGCATGTTAAGGTCACCCATGATCACCACCATACCCTTTCCACAGTCACAGTGCCCCTTGATGTTCTCAACTAGTTTGTCCTCCAGGGCCTCTTCCATCATTTGGGGGGTCTGTGCACCACCCCTATTTTCAATCTTTTACCTCCCCTCATTTGTAGGGTGACCCAGATGTTCTCCACCCCCCTACAGCCTCCTCCACTCCACTAACCACTATGTTATTTTGGACTATCAGTGCAACACCCCCTCCTCTCCCTCTTCTCTGTCCTTCCTGAATATTTTGTAGCCCAATAAATTTAGGTCCCAAACATTTTTCTGAGTGGCCCATGTCTCAATAATTGCTGCCACATCCACTGATCCCTCAACCAGCATCGCCTGGAGCATGGGCATTTTGTTACCCATGCTTCTACCATTGATCAAGGCTGTCCTCCACCCCTCTCCCTCTCCCTTCTCCAGTCGTCTTGGCCCTGAGCAGTCCCTACATGCCCTTTCTTGCACAGCTCTGGATGGATTTACATCGCAGTCCCCTGACTTGTTTTCATGCCCTAGACATGAACCTTCAAGCAGCCTTCCTGGAGCCACTCTTTTACTTAACCCCCCCCTTTACAAGTTTAAACTCCACCTCTTAAGTATGAATCCAGCAAGTTTTAGCTTCAAGATCTCCCTCCCTTCCAAGTTGAGGTGTTGTCTATCCCTGGCATATAACCCTTTGTCCCAGGGTCCTTAAAGAACTTAGAGAGGTGGTGGCTGAACCTCTGGCTATCCTGTTTAGCAAATCACTGGAAGCAGGGGAGGTACCCAAAGACTGGAGGACAACAGATGTAGTCCCCTTATACAAAAGTGGGAACAAAGAGGAAGCAGGTAACTACAGACCAGTCAGCCTCACCTCGGTAGTGGGGAAGATCATGGAAGCACTACTGAAGGAGAGATTGGTGGAACATCTGTTGTCAATGGACTACAGGACCCAAGGCAGCATGGTTTCACCAGGGAGGTCATGTCAGACCAACCTCATTGAATTTTTTGACTGGGTGACTAGGGAGGTGGATCAGGGGAGGGCAGTGGACATGGCCTATCTGGACTTCAGCAAGGCCTTTGACACTGTACCACATAGAAGACTATTACACAAACTGGGGAATATGGGTGTGGGCAAGACAATAGTGTGGTGGGTAGGTAACTGGCTGGGTGACAGGACACAGAGGGTGGTGGTAAATGGCTGTCACTCCACAGCAGGAAGATTGACCAGAGTGGTACCACAGGGATCAGTGCTGGGACCAGTCCTATTCAACATCTTCATCAGTGACATTGCGGAGGACCTAGAAGGCAGAATTTCACTGTTTGCTGATGACACAAAGCTCTGTAACAGAGTAGACACACCAGAGGGTGTAGACAGAATGAGAAGGGACCTGCAGAAACTTGAAGAATGGTCAGGGGTTTGGCAGTTGAAATTCAATGCAAAGAAGTGTAAGATAAAGCATATACATACATAGATACATTGACAGTGTCGGCAGATAAGGGCCTATGGCCCACCCAGTCTGCCCATTTGTGCTTGTAAGTTCAGTTTGTTTTCCTAGAAGTCTGTTGCACCTTATGGGGCACAAAAACCCTGGCACAACATATCAGTTGGGGGTGAGGATATAGCATGCACCAAGCAGGAAAGGGATCTTGGGGTTATCATCTCTGATGGCCTCACGGTAGAGAAACAGTGTGACAAGGCAGCAGGTAAAGAAAATAGGATGCTGGGATGTATAGGCAGGGGCATCACCAGCAGGAAAAGGGAGGTCATAATTCCACTATACAAGACACCAGTGAGGCCCCACCTGGAGTACAGTGTACAGTTCTGGGAGACCATACTCTACGTAAGGACATAGACAGGGTAGAGAAGGTTCAGAGGAGGGCAACAAAGATGGTGCATGGATTGCATCACAAGTCCTATGAAGACAGGTTGAAGGAACCGAACATGTACTCCCTGGAGGAGAGGAGGAGAGAGGGGTTATGATAGAGACATACAGGTATCTTACAGGGAGGAACAGGGTGCAGGAATACACTATTTTTAAGTGAAAAAGATGTTCCAGGACTAGAGGGCATGGGATGAAGTTGGAGGGAGGACGATTCAGAGGAAACATGAGGAAGAATTTCTTCACAGAACAGGTGGTGGACAAGTGGAACACCCTGCCAGAGGAAGTGGTGGGGGCTGAAACAATCACGGGATTTAAGAATGCATGGGATAGACATAAATGAATTCTGAAGGTCAGGGGTAAGGGGCAACAGACTTCTAGGAAAACATAAACTGAACTTACAAGCTCAAATGGGCAGACTGGGTGGCCCATAGGCCCTTATCTGCCGACACTGTCTATGTGTCTATGTATCTATGTCCTCCCATGTATCCCCCAGTCCCCCACCAGCCCATACCTTTCTGCCTTGCGCCAGTCCCTGAGCCACTGGTTCACACCTGTAAGTTTATATTTGGTCTCCCCGGAAGCTCTAGGTACTGGCAGAATCTCAAAGAAGGAGATTGCGCTTCCTATAGAGTGGTAAACCCTGGCCAGTTTCTGGAATCTAGCCTGGATTTCTAGTTCACTGTTTTCCTCTAAGTCAGTTGTTCCCAGATGTTTTAGGAAGTCTGGTGATTCCCTGCATTCCAATGCTATCGAGTATAGCTGGAATTTGGCCTTGTGTACGGATAGGCAGTGGATATATTTAGCCTTGACTGGGCTGCTTTTTCCTTCCCCTGCCCCCTCCCACTGGATGCCCCAGGTCATGGAGTCACCCAACAGGATTATCTTCAACCCCCCCACTTTACTGGCCCATTTGATTCCATCCAGGCTCCTCCTTCTGTCATCAACCACCAGCTTACTTCTCTTGCCCCCTCTCAGCCTGGGGATCACAAGCCTGTGGTTGCCCTACCACGCTCATTCTTCTACCTGTAGCTCCCAGCTTGCTCCTCACCCCCAACCTCCTGTGTGGCACAGATTGCCCCCCCCAGATCTCCCAAGACTCTATTTCTGGGCTGGTATCCTCAGATCCCCCACCCAGGCTCCCTTTTACTGCTTCCCTCCTTGCCTCCCTTCCCCCCACATTCTGCATCCTTCACCCCATCTGCTGTGTTTCTCCCTACCCCCGCCATCTTTCCCCTCCTCTCCACCTCATCTGATTTCTCCCACCCCGAAGCTGGCCTATCTAGTGTATTCCTTATCCTTGGCTGACTTCCCTAACCTGGATGCTTGCCCAACCCTAGTCCTCCCTCCTCCCACCCTGGCTTCACTCTGCACTCCCCTTTCCTCCCCACCTCCCTCCCACCTAGACTAATGTCTCTTCCCCCCTTCTGTGGATCTGACTCTCTCTTCCTGCCCCATCTCCCAGCTTACTGACCAAACCCTCTTCTGTCTGCTTCCTCTCTTCCGCAGCCTCTCCACCTCATCTCCCGGATACAGCAGGGTGACCACTTAGTAAGTGCATGCTTGCCTCACTCTGTTCTCTCCCGTCCCCTCCTTCTGGTCAGCCACCTCCCCCATGAAGTGATATCCATACATTGCTTGTTCTCATGTGCCCCACCCTCCTGAGTAACCATATGATCCTTGTCCACCTGTTCCCTGGGTTATGTCATATTGGCCTTGTCTACTCTCATGAGGTCCTTTCCACACCTTTCCTCCCCACCCCTCCCACCTTCCAGCTGCCTTCTGATCCCCTCTACTTCCTCATTAAGACCTGCCAACTGAAAACACACTGGGCACCCTCTGAACTTCCATGCCCAATTTAATATTATTGCCATCCCGCACCCTGTACACCCAATCACTCTACCCAAGGTGCCCGCTTTGGCCACCCCCGAGTCTACCCTCATTTTAGGTGAGCAATGCAGCCCACTAACAGAAATAATTCAGTCAGTGTTACTCTAAAACCCAAGCAGTTTTCCCCCTCCAATTACAGCAATTTTCCCTCCTCTTTCTTGACAGTAGCCAGTTTTCTAACCCTAGCAGTAGACGGTTCACAAGCAAAATTAGCCCACCACAACACTAGCCAGCTCAGAGGCCCTAGCAGTAATCAAGTCACACACAGTTTGCCTACTCCCACAGATGTAGTTGGCATACAGTTATTTAGACAGTCTGCTTCATTATACCCCTTCCTGGTGGTAGTCAAATGTTGCCCAAGCAGCACAGTGTACAGGACCCTTTTCCCCCAGTCAATAACAATCCAGCTTCCTAGTGTTCCAGTTCACCCAATCTCGACTTGCCCTCCTCCAAGGCTTCACCCTCACCGACCATTTAATAGAGGTCGGGGCCAGGGTGGGTGGTGTGGAACAAAGAACAGCTCTCCTCCTCTGATTGCGACTGGACTATTTGCCTTTTATGGCCCAGTCACACAGTCAAAGGTCCATGCCCTATTTGCTGATTGGCCGCTCCTTCCTGAGTTGCCAGCTTGCGAAGTTGTGGCCGATGTGGCCCCGGTATGCATGGCCTGTCCCCCGGCAACAAGAGCTTCTTTGTCGATCACCAATGTGATCCCATCCTCCCCCACCGCCGATGCAGCCCTAGAATGCCTGCCCCAACCCCTTCCAGTGACAAGTTCCGGTCCAGAAAGAACAACTCTCCTCCCCTGATTGCAACTGGGCTAATCATTGCTATAGATATTAAAAAAGGATGGGTCCCAGCACGGACCCCTGGGGCACACCACTCCCACCCTGGAATGCACCTCATTTGCATTACCACCACCCTTTAGTTTCAGTCTTACAACCAGTTCTTCACCCACCTTGTTATTTTCTGTCCCACCCCTAAGCCTTCCAGCTCATTTACCAGCCTTCTATGTGGCAAAGTGTCAAAGGCCTTGCTGAAATCTGGGTAGGCCACATCTTCCCCCATCCACCTTCCTTGTTACCCAGTCAAAAAACTCAGTTAAGTTTGTTGGGTACAACCTCTCTCCTATAAAACCAAACACCTTGGGTCCTGGAGGCAGTATAGCACATTGGGTAAAGGCTCTGAGCTGCAGATCTGGAGACCTGGGTTTGAATCCAGCAGCCATCTAAGTGCATACTGTGTGATCCAACTTGTGCTCCAGGTTGCATCTGAAAACAAGCTTCAGCTTAGTGTGCTACTCCTGGTTAAACAGTGTTCCCTTCCCCCACTTCCCCTGTAGACCATTGGCAACCAGGTGTTACACTATTCTTTCCTTCAGCAGTATTTCCATTACTTTTCCCATTGTTGTGGTCAGGCTGACCAGTATGTAATTCCTGCATCCTCCCCTCCCTGTCCCCACTTTTGTATAGTGGGACCCCATCAGCCATTCTCCAATCCCTGGGCATGTCACCAGTTTACAAAGACAGGGTGAACAGGGTAGTCGGAGGCCCTACTGACACCTCCCTTAGCTCCCTCAGTGTCCAGGGGTGCATCTATCAGGCCCATAGCCTTTTTTCTGCCAGTTCCATGAGGATCCTTTCTTTTTGCAAAGGGACCTGTGTCCTTTTCTGTGATCTCTCCATCCAATTATTGCTTAATGCTGGCCCATTTCCTGCCCCCTCCTTTGTAAAAACTGAACAGAAGTATTTGTTCAGTATTTCTGCTTTTTGGTGGTCATCTTTTACCCTCCCTCCATCCACCCTTTTCAGACACTCAATATCTCCCTTTGCCTTCCTTTTCTCCCTGATGTACCTGCATGTAAAAGGTTTTGTCCTCCTTACCACAATACCTACTGGCTGGCTTGTATCAAGGGTCCCACACAAGTGTGGGTCTGGTGCCAATGTGCACTTTGCATGTGAAGCCATTTTGGTTTGCCTGCTGTGTGCTGTAGTGTAGTGGATTATGATGAACTGGTTTTGCTTGATTCTACACTGACAGCTTAATTTGCAGCAGATCCTGGAGTCCTTTGCTGTAGGAGATTGTCCTACAGTGCATGTTACAAGCTTATATAGGCTCTCATCTTTGTTTTACTGGCCCCACTGTACTCCCTGGGCTAAGTTCTGTCACGGACTGACTTTACCCTGGAGAAGAGCAGAAGTGGAAACATCTGATCAGGAGATTGTGGAAGCTCAAATGTGCCCTGCAGGCTATTGGAACTTCTATTGCCTGTTGCCCTGGTGCCCGCTGCAGGGAGTTCTGGTACTGGTTGTGGCTGTGGATATCTGCCTAGGGATGGTCACAGTTGACCTGCTGTGGTGTGCTGTAGTGCAATGGAGTGGTCATTGGAAATTCCAAATCATTTGAGGGGAATTTAGAGGAATGATTAGGAAGTACTTCTTCACTGAGAGGGTGGTAGACAACTGGAATGGGCTGCTGAGGGAAATGGTGGGAGGATTCACGAGGGCATGGGATAAGCACAGAGGGCAACTGGCATGGGGGAGGACTACAGAGAAGGTCTAGTGGATGTCTAGGCAAACTGGGCAGACTAGGTGGGCTTGCAGTCCCTTTCTGCCGTCACATGCCTATGTTCCTATGTATTCTACAGGCAGATTGGGGAAAGTGAGGGGGATCCACTACACCACCAGGGAAGCATTCATTGTGCCTTGAATATCTGTCCTTGGTGTCTTTATCCTGCCCTGTGTTGGTTGATGTGTGGAGCAACATGACCTCCTACCCCCAAAAAGATAAATTTTAGGGGCACAGGGGCAAGGAGTCTTCCTCCCTCCCCCAACCATGACATCCCCCTGAGTGGCCGAGTCCATTCTAAAAGCCAGGTTGGTGGTGTGGTACAGGTCTGGTATCCCTCCCTCCAACCCATTTTTTTATTTTAACCTCTACAGAGCCTTCCCATCTGACCCAGCTGATCAGTATTTTTATTTTTCATACTGACGCATTTTACCTTTTATATCTACAGGTCCAGCAGGACATGGAGTAGGAGGACACTGACCATATGTATCAGATAAGTATTGTTTTTTTTGTTTACCCTACATTGTTTGTCATATAATAGTTCATAATGAGCTGCAGATCATTTGTGAGACCATTGCTGTTCTTGTTTTACAGGTATAAATGGCTGCTGTGGAAGACACTGGGTTGGAGCTGTACCTTGTGCTTTAGAAAGGAGGCTATGGGCTGGGGGTATGGTATGGGATGGGCATTAAGGTTGGGAACTTCAGGTAACACCACACAACCAATTTGACAAGATGCGTGAGGTTTAAACCCTGTTTTTTGTTTTCTTGATTTGTGCGCTTTGCATTCTAATGCCTGCATTAATGTAGTGTTTTTGTTTTGCAACAAGTACTGTCTCATATATATGTGTGTGTGTGTATGTGTAATAGATAACCCACTGTAGGGTGTACGGTCACACTCTTGATATACGCACACCTTGGTGCGCGTTGTTACACATGAGGTCGCATGCCGAGTGCATCAACCACTGAAGCCATGCATATATCATTGCACAACCGCACACCCCACAGTGGTTTATCTGTCTTATACAATGGCAGAATTGTTTTGGAGGGGAGTAAAAGTGCAGGTGTGTGGTCGCACTCTGATATACGCACAGTCACCTAATGGTGTTTGTCCAATGCGATTGATAATCCCATTATAGATATAATACATACACACACACACACACACACACACACACACACGTGCTTCACTCGGAACAGCCCCTTGATACCAAAAATCAGTTTCCTCACTGTACATGTGCTCCCAATCTGAAGAGGCTCTCTTCTCCTTTAGAAGATAAACCTGGAAATACTGGTGAGGCCCTGCATATCAGGGCGGCTTCCATACCATTTTCTGTAGACCAGAACCATCCATTTTTCACAAATCCATTTTCTGCAAACCAGAACCATTGGTGGTCATTCCTTTAACTTAATGTCCACCCCTGTCCTTGTGATTTTGAGTCAAACATTGGGTAACAGACTTTAGTACCTCTTATAGACATAGCCCCCAAGATCTCCATCTTCTTTGGAATTCACAGACGATTTTCTCACTCAGGAACCCTTAAGAGCAAAACTTCCTCTGCTGAGGTTGTAGATACTTGCAGATGAATACTTGTGTTTTTGTTGAATTTTATGTGACACCATCTTTAATGCAGTCTAATACACTGAAACAAAACTGCAGCACTGCTGACAGAAGTGCTGCTAAAATCACACTGCACACTGAAGTACGCTACAGGTGTTGACGCAGTGCTAATTAACATAATTCGCACACACTGAAAAAGCAATGCAACATTGCTTCAGGCAGTGTTGCTGCACCAACACTGCTTCAGCCAGTATTGCTGCACCAACTGTTGATGACAAAACACTGCTACTTGCAGTACTTTTGCAGTGTGATTGCAGTGCTAAATAACATAATTCACACACACCGTGTTAGCATTGCATGTACACCAACAGAGACCTAAGATGCACTGATTAAACACTGATGGACTGCATTATGAAATGCAGTGTGCAGAAGTGTACACTGCTACTGTAACACTGAAATAACACCATATAGTGACTATTTGAACACTTCACTTCCCCCTGGGTTATTTCTAATAGGATGAAAGTTTTCACTGCAAATGCTTTCCAAGCTCATAATTTTCCTACCAGTGCAAGCAGAACTATGATTCTTAGAAACACCTTGAAAGAGTTAAATTGCCTTTGTAGACATCCAGCAAGACAAACTGAGGATGATTTAACATTCATGAATGATTTGCATAGCCCACCTCAACCTCTGTTCTGCTTGCACACATATTGTCCAAGCATTGGTTATGCAGATCTTTTCATGCTTATTTAGTAGCCATCTGTCTTTCTCCCTGTAACTTGAAGCTGAATTAAATAAGAAACTTGAAACTGAAACAGGACTTTCACTTCAGCAGTACAGAGTATTACCATAAGCTGTAGCTTCATCTCAAGCATCGCATGGGTTTATTTTATTTAAAAAAAAAAATGCCACTTTATGTCACTCAGTTTCTGCCCTGCAGCAGTACATTGATGTGCATCCCTGCCAATCAGCTGTGCAACTTTGGGCAGGTCTTCCTGTTGACACTCTCCATGAAGGACCGTTACTGGGAATTCAGCGTGAAGAAGAATGAGGAAGAACGGTGTAACTGAAGGCTCATGGAAGAAGAGGAAGTCATGAAGTAGAAACCAAGAAAACATGAGCTGTAGCCACGTAAGGGATCATCCACCATACTGAAGGTGAGAGCTTCTTTTCCACACCCCCGGGTCTGTTTTACCAACATTATGGTGAGGCATGCGTAAGTTTTTTTTATCTTTTTGTTGAGGCCTGCCCTTGCCACTCATCCCTCCCCCCCCAGTTCTTTCTATCACCGACTTGAAACGCAGTCACCGACTGGAACCTTGCATCTGGTCTAACCTCCCAAAGTAAGTGATGGGTCAGGTAACATATAACCCGCTATTACCAGTCAATCTGGGTTCCCCGAAAATGGACGGGCAGAAGAAAATGCAAGATTCTAGGAGTCCTGGTTCACTTGAAAAATGTGTTTGAATGTGGTAACCTGGATATTGCACTACAGACTCCAGCTCAAGATCTGAGAGCAGAGAATGAATGTGGAGCAAAAATAATTGTCAGTTTACCCCTTTGCAGTCTCTCTGTTCATTTATTTTTGTCATTGATGGTTCTACCTTATTTACTTTAAATGTGCAAACTGGTGCCTTCCCTATCTTGGTGGGTACACACTGGCCTTAAGAGCTCAGGAAAGTGCTCTTGCTGTCTAAAATTAATGGGGAGTTTATTCCTGGAACATATGCCCCTGGTGCTTTTATTTTATCCACAATGAGGTTTACTAAAAGAGTTTAATTCATATCTCTTGTGTGCATGTTGGGGGGGTACTACTCTTGAGTTGGGGGAGGGGGAGAACTTTGCTCCTGATTTCAGCAGAGAGCATGGCACCTGTATTCAGGTGAGCGGGAGAGTGTGTCTCCTGTGTTTGGGTGAGGGGGAGAGCATGCCCCCTGTGTTTGGGTGACCAGGAAGGGAGCCCGGCACCTGTGTTCAAGGGAAAGTAGTGAGTCTGGCACCTGTGTTGGGGGGCGGTGGACAGTGGAGAGCCCCGTGCCTGTGTTGGGGGGATGGTGGAGATCCCTGTGCCTGTGTTGGGGGGGCAGTGGAGAGCCCCATGTCTGTGTTGGGGGGTGGATTGTGGAGAGCCCTGTGCCTGTGTTGGGGGGGAATGGTGGACAGCCCCATGCCTGTGTTGGGTGGGACAGTTGAAAGCCCCGTGCCTGTGCTGGGGGATGTGGGACAGTGGAGAACCCCGTGCCTGTATTGGGTGGGAATGGTGGAGAGTCCTGTGTCTGTGTTAGGTGGATGGTAGAGAGCCCCGTCCCTGTGTTTGGGGGGATGGTGAAGAGCACCATGCCTGTATTGGGGAGGGCGGTGGAGAGCCCTGTGCCTGTGTTGGGGGGACAGTGGAGAGCCCCATGCCTGTGTTGGGGGGGAGACAATGGAGAGCCCTGTGCCTGTGTTGGGGGGGGACAGAGAGCCCTGTACCTGTGCTAGGGGGATGGGGATGGTGGAACCTGAGCCTGTGTGGGTGGATGGGGAGAGCCCCATGCCTGCATTGGGGAGACAGGGAGAGTCCCATGTCTGTTGGGGATGGGGAGTGTTCTGGTCACTGAGGGTGCCTGAGGATGGGGAGTGTTCAGGGGACTGGGTGGAGCCTGGGAATGGGGTGTGAGTTCAGGGGACTAGGGTGGAACCCGCCCTGTGGACTGGGGTGGGAGCTCAGGGAACAGGGGGGAGCCTGGCTCCTGTGAACGGGAGGGGGTATTTGGGATCTGGGGGAGTCTGGCCCCTAGGGATGGAGGGGTGACTGGGGGACTGGATGGAGCCTGGCTCCTGGGTGGTGTGTTTGGAGGACTTGGGGGAGCCTCGCTCTTGGGGACGGGGTGAAGTGTTCAGGATGGCTAGTTCATGGGTCAGGAAAGGTGGTCCAGTTGCTACATGTGGCACTGCACTCTGATAGCATTGCTTGAAAAGCAGTTCAGTGATGGAGTGCAGTTGATTGGACAGACAGGCTGGTCTGAGGTGGTAGCCCAGATATAGGTTGACTGGTAGGCTGTTGGTGGTCCAGCGGTAGGAAGGATGGTCTTGATGTGTAGGGGAGGGTTGAGGCTAGCCCATTGGTGATGAGCGGTCCAGCTTCCAAGGGGGAGGGGCAGTGAGGTCTTCAGGATACTTTCACCAGGAAAGGAGGCTTACTAGTTGTTGTTTGTTTGAACTGGGTTTGCAGCTGGGTCCCAGGTTTCCTAAATTTAAATTCTTCATCACGCGTTAATGATTGCCCATAGAAACCCAAGTCAGTTGTTAGCCAACCCATGGTAGGGACATAATTCAGTGAAGTTCAAAACAGTACTAACCACTGTTGTTGATAAACATGGCCCCCTCCCAAAGGCAGCAGCAAGCACTTACCCTGTGCTTCAGCCTCTGTGTCTGGCAAGAAGTTACTTTATACAGATAACTTTGTTCATATTGTAGTCACTCCAGGGATAACACAAGTGGCCATACTTGTGCAGGGCTTGTCTTAGCATTAGTAAAGCTGGTGTCAGCTTGACCCTCTGCTTCAAATATTAGTGATCAGACCAGAATATTTTGGGGTCAGAAATTTGAGTGGCTTAGTACAACATTATTGGATACTTTTTTTTGCTAACAATATTGGTGCAAGCCTTTCAATTTTTAGTGGCAATGTAGGAGCAATTATTTTTGTGCTTCAAAATCCTCAAAAATCCCAATACAGGGTTAGTACAAGCCCTGCTTGTGTGGGATGTCTGACAGCTGCAGAGGTGAGCCAAGTGTAATTGCTACGTGCACGTCTGCCCCCAAGTTGTGCCAAGGGCCCTGTCATGCACTATAGACACTACACTTTGTCACATGTGCTGCTATCTCCACACTGTCATGTGCACCATTGACTCCACACCCCACTGCACTACCAGCCCTCCACAGTGCTATGTGTACTGCCAACTCTGCCCTTTTCTATGTGCACCACCAGTGAACCGTGCCATATGCACTCTCTTCAGCGTTTGTTGCCACATGCACTGCTGTCTATGTAATTCCTAGTGTGCAGCAGCTGATACGCTGTGACTCACGCAGTGCTGACACGGTGCAGTTAACCACCACAGCTGTGCTGCTAACACCTCAGAGTGCTGCATGCACTTCTGTCTCTGTGCAGCACTCAGTGACACTGAAAAGTGAAATAACCCCAGACCCAGTCCATTGACAGGCAACATATGCTCTTCTGACTCTGGAGACAGATGTACTACCAGCTTAGCCACACTAGTAAGTATTTTCTGCTGTTTCTACAGCATTCTGTCCCATGATACTGCAATTGTAAAGCAATTCCTAAAACCCGCCTATTCCCACACAAGACCAAGTGCATGCCCTTCATTTGCCATTTCTCATTTCTTCATCTTTTTTCCATGTTACAGTTGTGTCATCTGCTGTTTCTTTTGTGATACCCTTCAGTGCTGTTTTTGCAAGCACCGCACTGCATGCTTTACATTTAAAGTGCTGACACAACAACCAACAAAATGGAAGATCTGGAGGCTGTCATGGTACAGTCAGACCTGGACATTGTGGCCATCACTGAAACCTGGTGTAATGATAACCATGACTGAGAGATGGCCATACCCGGCTACAACATATTCAGAAGAGACAGAGCAGGCAGGAAGGGAGGAGGAGGAGTGGCACTGTATGTGAAAAATGACATAAGGGCCACAGAAATCCAGGAGGAACAAAATGGGAGAGATACTGTGGGTTGCTGGAAAGGAAAATGGGGACAGCCATCTGCACAGGTGTGGCCTATAGACTACTAGCCCAGGAGGAAGAAACAGATAGGAGTTGATGCTAGCCATCCAAAGGATGGCAGACAAGGTGAGGTAGTACTGGTTGGAGACTCTCAATATTCCAGACGTGGACTGGAGCATCCCAGCAGCAGCATCAACTAGGAGCAGATTTATCCTGACTCCTCTTCGGGTGCTTTCAAGCAACTGGTCATGGAACCAACTCACCAGAAGGCAATACTGACCTTGTGCTCACAAACAGGGACAGTGTGATGGGGGTAAATAGTGGGGAGCACCTGGTAACAGTGACCACCAGTCATTGTGGTTTAAATCAGAAAGAGCAGAACCAAACCACACAAAAACACGATCCTGGATTTTAGGGGCAGACTTTGGGAAAATGGGGAGATACTTGAAAGAGGCATTAAGGGAATGGGACAGGAATTAGGGTTGAGGAACAGTGGACAGTATTTAAAATGGGGATTACAAGAACAACAGAATTATGCATTGCTAAGTTAGCAAGAGGAAAAGGAAGATGAGACCTATGGTTTCTCCAAAGAGGTAGCAAAGAAAGTGAAAGCCAAAAAGATTGCATTCAGGCAATACAAAATACACAGGCAGAAGGGATAGGGAGAAGTACCAGGAGAAGCAAAGGGAGGCAAGGAGGTCAGTAAGGAAGCCAAAGCTCAGACAGAAGAACACATTGCAAAATCAGTGGTGTAGAGGGGACAAACCTTTACAGGTATTTAGTGAAAAAAAAGAAAGACAAAGGAGGGATAGTGAGACTGAAGGGGAGGATGGGAGCTGTGTGTGAGGATGACAACAGTAAAGCTGAGCATATTTACACAGGTATTTCTGCTCAGTCTTTACTGAGGAAGGAGAGGTGTATCTGGGTCTGAAGGAGTACAGGGGTGAGATTGGTGCAGAAATGGACACATGTCCTTTACCGAAAGGGTCCTAGAGGAACTAAGAATAGAGTTGATAAAGCAATGGGGGCCAGATGGATTGCTTTTCCAGGTCCTTAAAGAACTAAAGAAGTGGTGGCTGAACCTCTTGGCTAATCGTTTACGATCACTGGAAACAGGGAAGTACCCAGCAAGACTGAGTGACAGCAGATGTAGTGCCCTTATACAAAAGTGGGAAACAAAGTGAGAAGCATGAACTACAGACCAGTCAGCCTCACTCGGTAGTGGGGAAGATCATGGAAGCACTACTGAAGGAGAGATTTGGAAACATCTGGTTGTCAATGGACTACAGGACCTAAGGCAGCATGGTTTCACCAGGGGAGGTCATGTGCAGACCAACCTCATTGAATTTTTGACTGGGTGACTAGGAGGTAGATCAGGGAGGGATGGACATGGCCTATCTGGACTTCAGCAAGGCCTTTTACACTGTGCCACATAAGAAGACTATTATACAAACTGGGAAATATGGGTGTGGCAGGACAGTAGTGTGGTGTGTAGGTAACTGGCTGTGGCAGGACACAGAGGGTGGTGAATGGCTGTCACTCCACAGAGGGAAGAGGACCAGTGGGGTACCACAGGGATCAGTGCTGGGACCGGTCCTATTCAACATTTCATCAGTGACATTCAGCTAGGATCTAGTAAGGCGGTGCGTACTGTTTGCTGATACAAAACTCTGCAATAGAGTAGACACACCAGAGGGTAGACAGAAGAGAAACCCAGAAACTTAAGAATGGTCAAGGGTTTCAGTTGAAATTCAATGCAAAGTGCAAAATGTGTATATGGGGCACAAAACCCTGGTACAATATAAGTTGGGGGGAGGATATAGTATGAACCAAGCAGAAAGGGATTTGGGGTTGTTATCTTGACACGGGGGAAACAGTGTGACAAGGCAGGTAAAGCAATGGATGTTGGATGTTGGCAGGGCATCACCAGCAGGAAAAGTGGATAATTCCGCTATACAAGACACTAGTAGGCGGCCCTGGGTACAGTGTACAGTTCGGACCATACCTACGTAAGGACAGACAGGGTAAGAAGGTCTGGAGGCAACAAAGATGGCATGGATTGCACCAAGTCCTGAACAGGTTGAGAACTGACATGTACCCTGGAGGAGAGGGAGGAGGGGATATGTGGAGACACAAGTATCTAGGAGAACAGGTGCAGAAAACACTGTTTTTACATTCTGACTAGAGGGCATGGGATGAAGTTGAGGAGGACGTTAGAGGAATTGAAGAATTTTCAGAACGGGTGGTGGACAAGGAACACCTGAGGGAAGTGGAAGCTGAAACAATCGCGGAGGAAGAATCATGGTAGATATAAAGGAATTCTAGAGGTCAGTGAGGGGCAGACTGGGAAAACAAGTTGAACTTTGCTCAAATGGTAGACTGTGGGCTATAGCCCTTCTCTGCGACACTGTCTATGTATCTGTGTATCTATGACACACATTTGCAAGATGAATACTGTTCGTCCACTGAATCCTTTTTTCCAGATGTACTAATTTTGAGACCATCAATGTTTCTATTGTTATGATTCTCCCAAATCACCATCCCAAAGGTAAAACGAAAGTCTTGTGCCAGTGGTTCCCACCCCAGCCAACTGCTGTCCCAAGTTAAGCATGGGCTTGCCCTGGTGTATAGTGTTGCCCTTCGGCTGACCACCCGCCAAAAGATCCCCAGTGCTAGTGGTCACCTCCATCGATCACCACCTGGTGGTTTTAAAAATAAATCTGGTGTCAGTGGTTCATCCCCATTACCCAGACACCGTTTCCATGTTCTGGGCTTCACAGAAGAAGGGTTTGAAGAACTCAAACTGAAGGTGGACAGCAAACTTCTGATGGGCTTCACCCCGAATTCTAAAAATTAAGGGTGAACTAGTGTTATTACTGACACCTTCTTTAACAAATCAGGGAGGATGGGTGGTACCTAAGGACTGAGAGGAAGATGTGTTCACTTCATAAAATGGGGTAGTCAGGCAAACTACAGACAGTTAATTTGACCTGTGTGGTGATAAAATAATGGAATCACTTCTGAAGGAAAAATTGTTGAGTACCTAGAGGCCAGTGGGTCTGGGACCCAGGCAGCATGGATTTACAGCAGGAAGGTGATGTCAGATGAAACTAATAGATTTCTTTGACTGTTGATCATAGTAGACCAGGGAGGCTGTGAACATGTCTCGTAGTCCTTGTAAAGCATTTGACTGATCCCACAAAAGATATTGCAAATTAGCTAGCCTGGGGTGGTCCCAAGATGCGCCTGTAAAAACTGGCTGGACAACAGGACACAGGGGTAATAGTGCCTGAGTCCACTTGAAGAAAGGGGCTTATTATGGGTACCACAGGTTCAGTATGAACTAACTTTTAGTGTCTCAAGTGACTTGAGGGACTGAAGGAAAAGTATGTCTTTTGCAGATAATACAAAGATCTGCAACAGGTTGCAACAAAAATGGGGTGGTGCAGGGGGTGAGAAGGGACTGGCAAGGTTGGAGAATGGTGGGTGTATGGCAGCTTGGATTCAATGTGAAGAAGTGTGGTAATGCACCTGGGAAACAACCCAGCGAAGGGTAGAATAGCAGGGTGGGGGTAGTAACATCAAAATGAAGGGACCGCAGAAGTTGTCAGATGACCTAAAGGTAGGCAAGCAATGTGAGAAGGCAGTAAGGAGGGCTGGGAGGATATCGGATTGGAGAGGCATCACCAGTAGAAGACAGGAGATAGCATGAACCAAGCAGAAAGGATCTTGAGTTGTCATCTCTGATGACCTCAAGATGGGAAACAGTGTGACAAGGCAGCAGGTAAAGCAAATAGGATGCTGGGATGTATAGCAGGGCATCACCAACAGGAAAAGGGAGGTCATAATTCCATATACAAGACACTGGGGCCCCACCTGGAGTACAGTGTACAGTTCTGGAGACCATACCCACGTAGGACATAGACCAGGGAAGAGAAAGGTTCAGGAGGGCAACAAAAGATGGTGCATGGATTGCATCACAAGTCCATGAAGACAGGTTGAAGGAACTGAACATGCTCCCTGGAGAAGAGGAGGAGAGATGATAGAGACATACGTATCTTACAGGGAGGAACAGGGTGCAGGAAAACATACACAAAGCAAAAAGATGTTCCAGGACTGAGGGCATGGGATGAAGTTGGAGGAGGACGATTCAGAAACTTGAGAAAGAATTTCTTCACAGAACAGGTGGTGGACAAGTGGAACACCCTGCCAGAGAGTGGTGAGGCTGAAACAATCACAGTTTAAGAATGCATGGGATAGACATAAAGGAATTCTAGAGGTCAGGGTAGGGCAAACTTCTAGGAAAACAAACTGAACTTACAAGCTCAAATGGGCAGACTGGGTGGGCCATAGGCCCTTATCTGCTAACACTGTCTATGTATCTATGTATCTATGACACACTACATTCTGCAAGATGAACTGTGCACTGTTCGATCCACTGAATACCGTTTTTTCCAGATCGTACCAATTTTGAGGATCTGCCATCAATGTTTCTCTATTGCTAGTGATTCCCCCTCCCAAATCACCATCCCAAAGGTAAAACTGAAAGTTCCCTGGTGTCCAGTGGTTCCCACCCCAGCCAACTGCTGTCCCAAAGTTAAGCATGAACGTGCCCCTGTGTATAAAAGGTTGTCTTCCTGGCTGACCACCAGCCCAAAGATCCCCGTAGCGCTAGTGGTCCACCTCCCATCGATCACCACCTGATGTGGTTTTAAAAATAAAATCCCTGGTGTCCAGTGGTTCATCAGCCATTACCCAGACACACGTTTCATGTTCTACGTTCACAGCAGAAAGGGTTTGAAGGAACTCACCAAAACTGAAGGTGGACAAAGCAATGGGACCTGATGGGCTTCACCCTGAATTCAAAAAATTAAAGGTAGAACTAGTGATATCACTGACTACCTTCTTTAACAAATCAAGGGAGGATGGGGTGGTACCTAAGGACTGGAGGAGGGAAGATGTGATTCCACTTCACAAAAGTGGGAGCAGGGCAAAGGCAGAAAACTACAGACCAGTTAATTTGACCTCAGTGGTAGATAAAATAATGGAATCACTTCTGAAGGAAAGAATTGTTGAGTACCTAGAGGCCAGTGGGGCACAGGACCCAAGGCAGCATGGATTTACAGCAGGAAGGTGATGTCAGATGAAACTAATAGATTTCTTTGACTGGGTGACCAAAGTAGTAGACCAGGGAGGGGCTGTGAACATGCCTACGTAGTCCTTAGCAAAGCATTTGACACAGTCCCACACAAAAGATAATATACAAATTAGCCAGCCTGGGAGTGGGTCCCAAGATGGCAGCCTGGGTAAAAAACTGGCTGGACAACAGGACACAGAGGGTAATAGTAAATGGAGTCCACTCTGAAGAAAGGGGCTTATTAGTGGGGTACCACAGGATTCAGTACTGGAACTAATCCTCTTTAATGTCTCTAAGTGACTTTGCGGAGGGACTGGAAAGGAAAAAGGTATGTCTTTGCAGATAACACAAAGATCTGCAACAGGGTTGCAAACAAAATGGGGTGGAAAAAGGGGTGAGAAGGGACTTGCTAGAGTTGGAGGAATGGTCAGATGTACTTAGCAGCTTGGATTCAATGAGAGAAGTGGAGAGTAATGCACCTGGGAAACAAAAACCAGACGAAAGGTGAAGAATAGCAGGGGTGGGGGGTAGTAACATCAAAAAATGGAAAAAGGACCTACAACGTAGTTATATCAGATGACCTAAAGGTAGGCAAGCAATGTGGAGAAGGCAGTAAGGAGGCTGGAGGATACCAAGAGTGCACAGGGAGAGCATCACCAGTAGAGACAGGAAGTTGTTGGCTCTCTGTACAGACAGTTGGTGAGACCCCTCTGGAGTACTGCATGCAGTTCTTGAGACCCCATCTCCGCAAACACACAGGCAGGTGGAGGCTGTCCAGAGGAGGAGAACCCAAATGGTGCAGGGTCTGGCACCAGAAGACATACCAAAGAAAGACTAAAAGGAGCTGAATATGTTTACCCTGAGAAAAAGAGGTTGGGGGACATGAGTGAGAAACATGCTCAAGTACCTCAAGGGAATCAACAAAGTCCAAGAGGGTGGTATCTTTCAGAAAAAAAACATGCAAGAACAAGGGGGCACAATTTGAAAATAGAGGGGGAAAGGCACAGAGGTAATATGAGGAAGTATTTTTTTCATGGAAAGGGTTGTGGATGCATGGAATGGCCTTACTGAGGAGGCTGGGGAGTCAGAAACTGGGGTAATTTAAGAATGCATGGAACAGATGTGCGACAATTCTAGTGGGGTTAGGAGAAAGTAGACTGTTGGTTAACTAGGATCTGCAGCTTATCCATTAGGTAGTGAAAAGGGCAGACCAGGTGGGCCAAGCAGTCCTTATCTTCCATCAAATTCTGTGTTTCTATGTCTGGTGGGGGGAGGGACCACTGGACACCAGGGGATCTTTAATCTCTCTAACACCAGGCCAGCAAGACGAGGGGGGCACATACACCACTGAACACTAGGAAATCTTTCAGTTTTACCTTCAGGATGGTTATTGGTGGGGGAGGTACTAACACCAGGGAAACATTAATGTCTCACTTTGAGGATGGCAATGAGTAGGAAGGGGCACAGTTAGATGGCAGGGACTACTGTGTTAGGGTCAGGGGGCACGGCACTTATCCACCAACAGCTAGCACTGAGTGGGATTAAGTTGGGATTTGGATCTACAGTATGTGTGCTGCACAAGGGGACCTACAGAACAGCCTTGCACATTGCACATACTCTGGATATTGGACTGCACCAATATTCAGGTCACTGCCCCTTCATTTGCAGTGTGCCCCCCTGACTATTACCAAGGTGCAAACAGACTTTACCCATGGTAACCAGCCTTCAGTATTGCCTACCCATGCTGAATCTGGTTTGCATGGGCAAACTCAGTTTTGAGCCTTAGCAGAGTTTTGAATATCTGTTAGCTGGTGACTTCATCCTGCCCTATGTCAGACAATGGACTGAGGAGCATATCCCCCCACCCCAAGAGAGATTAGTCATAGGAACACTGAATCCACCCCATGACAGCCCCCAAGTTGGGTCCATTCTGAAACCCAGGTCAGAGGTATGGTATCAGTCCAGCATCCCACCCCCACACCACTTTTTTTTTTCATTTTTTCAAACCTATGCAGGTCCTTCCCATCCGACTCAGCTGATAAGTATTTTTTTTTCTTCATACTGACCCATTTTCCTTTTACATTTACAGTTTTGACAGGAGACGACCATGTGTAGGGGACACTCACATTCATATCGGATAAGTATTGTTTATTTGTTTATCCTACATTGTTTGTCATACTTGGTTCATAAGAGCTGCAGATCCTTCGGCCCAATTGCTGTTCTTAGTTAACAGGTGTGTGGGCTGGAACCTGTATCCGGGTTCCCACAGGAACCAGGTAAGAGATTCTTATCTGGGCCAGGATGCAATCGGTGCAACCCAATATTATGACTCTGCAGACTTTCACTTGCTAGGTGGTTGGTGATGCAGAGTTTGAAATAATGCCACTATTCAGTTAAGATTCCACTATCACTAAAGGAGGAGATTTACTCAAAAATGCATTAATGCAGACATTATGGTGAAGAATACAAAGTAAAGTACACAAAAACAAATTGGGGTTTTGAGACCTAGAAGTCTAGATGAATCAGTGGTGTGGTGGTCCTTGGTGTTCTGGCGTAATGCCCACCCCCTCCCTTAAAGAGACATGATGATCTCTTGTATCATATGGGGCCCTATGGGAAGAAAGCTACGAGTGATTCTGTTGGCTGTGTGTGCCAAGCCATACTTCTTTTTCTCCAAAGAGTAATTGCCTATGAGGCTGTGGCTTGGAGCTGTACCTTGTTCTTCAGACAGGAGGCTATAGGCTTGGAGGAGTGTGTGGGCATTACAAGTTGGAAACCCCAAGGGACTTCGCACCATTAATTTGCCCAGATTCTTGATGCTCAAAACCCTGTTTATTTCTTTGTGCACTTTGCATTTTTCAAGCATAATGTTTCTGTTTTAATTATTTTTTTTTTTTTTGCAATGATTACGCACTGTATGTATATATGGAAATGACATATACTGGTTTGGGGGAACTTCATGGCCATAAGCAAGCAAGGAGGCAGTATAGCATAGTGGATAATGGCACTGAACCTCAAATCTGGAGATCTGGGTTTGAATCTGTTTAGCCCCTACCCCCCCCACTTATATACTTTGACACTGAATGAGCAAGTCACTTCACTTCCTTGTGCTCCCTGGTCGTACCTGGAAACCAGCCTCGCCTTAATGTGCCTTTCCTGGTTAAACTATTTCCCCTTCCCTCTAGGAAAGTTATTCTGCACCAATAAAATAAGAGAAATGAAATACCGATGTCACATCATTTTTATATATATTCAATCTTTGTGACTCTCGAGTTGGGGGTGGGGGTTTGGATTGTGGTTGGCATTCTGGGTCACTTACTCTGCTATTTTGAAGTTCCTTGTTCCCCAAATAGCAGCAGCATTCTTTTTCTTCACTCTCCTAGATTGTAGAAAGGAAGCAATTTATTTTTTACATAGCACTGATCATGCAAAATGCAACACAAAAATGCTTTACAATATGGTAGGAGAGAGAAGTCTAAAGTTATTGGGAATAAGGTGCTAACTAAATCAAGTGTCTGAACATTTTAACAAGCCTTTAAACACTTTTTGTTTTCTGCAGTATGCAAGTCTATCAAAATACCTGCTACTCTGCTGGAGAAGGTCCAGAGGATAGCTGGTCAGCAAGGTAAGGCATATGAGGAGAGGTTGAGGGCACTGAACATCTACGCCCTGGAAGATGAGAGAGAGAGAGAGAGAGAGAGAGAGAGAGAATGAATGATTGGAACCCTCAAGTAACTGAAGGGGATAAATAAGGTTGATAAGGAGAATCTCTTTAAGCTGAGTAGCAGCAATAACATGAGGGAGCACAGTCTTCAATTGGAAGATGAAAGGTTTAGGAGGGCGTGTCAGGAAGCACTTCTTCAGAGAGAGGATGGTGGACACTTGGAATTCGCTACCAGACAAGGTAATCTTGTTGAAGACAGTGGGCAGCTTTAAGAGAGGGAAGTAGATGCCTTGCAGGGACCTAGGAGCAAGGCCAGTTGATGGACAGGTGGGGCATCATTGAGGGAGCCGGCAGCATTTTTACAAACTTTCATCCCTGGGAACGGGGCACACAGCAGCAGCGCCTGATGCTGTTTTCTCAGCCAGCCCCATGAACTTTGGAAATGGGCCAGGGAACACTGAAGCAGCCGCAGCATTCCCCCATGTTGCCTCAGTGCATCACAAGTACTGTGCCAAGAGTATCGGGGGGGCTGAGTTTACTTTGTGTGTGTGTGTGTGTGTGTGCCTGTGCGAGCTGTCTGTGGCATGTGTCCTGCTGAAGCATGTAAGTCCAGCAGTGACTTTATAAAGCAACTACTTTTCAGTTAAAAAATTGTCATATTTTTTAAAAAGTACATGAGACTGCAGTTACAGTCCAAAATAAATGTTTATTTCATGATTTAAACAAATCAGTACTAAGCAAAATACTTTTAGTACATCGCGAAACACTGACAGTACTCAAAATGAAGCAATTAATTGAAAAGCAAACTTCCAAATGAAAAGTGGAGCGATTTTGAATTTAAATATTTGACATGGATGTTTAAATTTCTCAAGTGGCCAGTACTTTTCATAAATAACCCACCTTTTGGGAACTCAGTGGTATAAATGATCTCATCCATTGCTAACTGATATGGAGAACGCCAGTGGAGCGGCAGCAAGCCGCATAGAGTGAATGTCTGATCGCTGTCTCTAGTGAGCAGGATGCACTCGTGATTTTAGCTCCTGCTTCCACCATCAGAAACCTTCAGCTCCCCTGCACTGTGTTCACCTGACAGTGGAAGGCTGGAGGAGAACAGATGCATGTCTTTTAAAGTCACTGTGGCAAAACAAGAGTTTTTCCCCTCTGCACCAGAACCCCCAAACCACCAAATTGAGGTCCAAGGACACAGACAAGGGACCTGGGAGGCCACAAAAGTTGTTTTTAAAAAGCACATGTAAATAAGCTAGCAGCTGGCTGCTGGGAGCTGTAGTCCTGCCCCCCAACCTACATTTCCTAGCCCCCAAGAGCACCTGTGCCACCATGCTGCTCAACCTTTTGTCCCTGAAACGAGGGTTGTGGACATTTTCTGGTAATCATGATGAGGGACATCAGACCCTCAGAATGAGGGACACCTCCTCAAACCCTAAAAGTACAAGTTCTGAGCACTGTATGAATTGTGTTTACTTGTGCAATGTTTATTTTTGATTCACCATGTTATAATATGATGAATTTCTGCTTTGATGTCTTAATTTACATAACATTCTCTGTGTGGGCAGCAGCTTTTCTATAATGGACAGGACACTTTTAAGGGGTAACATGAGGGATGCACCTCATAATAAGGGACACTTGAAAGACATGAATGCCATTTTTATTTATATAGAAGGGTTAATGGCCCCCACTAGTCTTCACTAGCTCACCTGAGCTAAGTAAAATATTGGCCACTTGGCCACCACTACAGACAAAGGGGTTTTAGCTGAGCCCCCTTCCCCAAACATCACTCCCTTTACCGGGCTTTTGTTCTTATATTGATTTTTTATTCTAACCTATTTTATTTTAACAGGTCTGACAGGACAAGGGTTCCTAAACCTTATAAGATAAGTATATTTTAATATCTTTCCTGTCCCTTCCTCCCTTTTGAACACCCCTAAAAAGCTGCAGATCCTTTGTGACCCCTTTTCTATCTTTTATTTTACAGTTAGTGTACATTACCCATTCAGACTCCTACCTATGGCTCCCTAGGGCAGGTAAGTCCTATATTTTACTTATTACTAAGCTGTTGGGATGAACATATTATGGAGATTACGAGGGTGTCCAATCTGCCACAGGCTAAGGAGGCTGGAGGGAAGACTGCAGTGCCTTGGTAGTGAGCTGGACAGGGTGCTGGCAGAGAGAATGAGAAAGGGGCCAGGAGGGCCTCACCAGGGGTAATGGGAGGGAGCATCAGGAGAAGGACATTAGGTGGAGAGAGGGGACAGGGAGGGAGTGCAGTTTCACATCTGATAAGGGTCAAGCATTGAAGGCAGGTCAAGTGACAGGGGAAAGAGTACACTGCAGGACAAAGTGGTGGCAGACAACAGGCTTGCAGAGTTGACAATAATGGTGGTAGAGGGGGTGTTAGGGGAGCACCAGGAGAGGGAGACAGGGGGAAAGGGAATGGATGAAACGGGTCAGGCAGTAAGAGGAGGGTAGCAGGGGGAGAGGGGCACAGCTGAAAAGGAAAGTGTCAGCAGTAGGGGTGTAGGGGAGAGGGACAGTGCTGATAGAAACATAGACTTTGTGACAGATAAGGACCGCTTGGCCCACCTAGTCTGCCCATTTCCTACCTAGATGATAAGCTACGGATCCTAGTTAACCAACAGCCTATTTCTTCCTACCCCTCACAAAAATTGCCTTATGTCTGTCCCATGCATTCTTGAATTCTCCCACAGTTTTAGACCCCACAATCTCTTCAGGAAGGCTGTTCCATGCGTCCACCATCCTCTCTGTGAAAAATACTTCCTCACATTGCCCCTGAGCTGTCCCTCCTCTACCTTCAAATTGTGTCCCCTTGTTCTTGCACATCTTTTTCTGAAAGATGCTACCCTCTTGGACTTTGTTGATTCCACTGAGGTACTTAAATGCTTCTCTCATGTCCCCCCTCTCCCTCCTTTCATCAAAGGTATACATATTAAACTCCTTTAGTCTCTCCTCGTATGGCTTCTCTTGCAGACCCTGTACCATTTTAGCTGCCCTCCTCTGAACTGATGGTCAGACAAAGGGTACATTGCTAAAGGGGGATGGGGCCAGGGGCACTTGAGGGGAAGGTGGATGGTAACATGGGACCAAGGGGCGGGCAAGGGAACACAGGTCAGGAGTGGTGAGTGGGGGGAGTTATAGGGGTGAAACATAGTGGCATAAATGGGCAAGGAAGGGCAGATCTTAGTAATGGACAAGGAGGTTAAGGGGGAGGGGTGGAATGAGCTGAGGAAGGGTGTGTGCTAGTGATGGGGGGCTCTATACTGAAAGGGATCTGATGGTGCAGTAAGGGTGGAAAGACATAGTCTAATACGGATCGGGTGGGTCTGTTCCCAGGTTGATGGCAGGCTGGGCAGAGTAGGCCATTCTCAGCTGCACAGGAAGAGGACTGAGGAAACTGCATGTTGTGGTGTGTGTTGGTAAGAATGACCTATCAGGGGAGATGGAGATAGTAAAAGGGAGATTTGAGGAACTGGGGAAGCTGTGTGAGGAGGAGGAGGAGGGGAAATTGATGGCCTTCTGGGAGGTGCCTCCTGTACCCTGTGCAAGTAGAGAGAGGAAGGGAAGGATAGGGGAGCTGCTCAACACCGGGTTGTGGGAATGGTGTCATATCAGGGGGTATGGGATAGTAGGGGGCTGGGGCAGGACCTGGGACAGTAATACCCTGTATGCAGGGGACAGGTATCACTTGACCAAGGAGGGGGGAAGGGAGTATTGAAGCAGGGCATGGAGGGGTACATAGCAACAAGGGTAGCTTTAAACTAAGAAAGGGGGTGGCAAATGGAAAACTGGTAGGCATGGTTTCTAGTGAGGGAAGCCAGACGAGCCTACCCCCCAAGCTACAGGGGAGATTATCAGGGTAGGAACAATTGGGGGGTAAATCAGGGTGGGGAAGGGCTAGGAGGAGGATAGAGAGTAGTGCCACTAAATGCGAGGAGCCTGGGAAACAAATCAGCTGAGTTGCAGCTCTCTTGGCTGTGGGACAGGTGGACATTGCAGCCATAACAGAAACTTGTGTCACACAGTACCAGGACTGGGATATGATGATCCCTGGATACAGGCTGTACAGGAAAGACAGGGCAAACAGGAAAGGTGGAGGGGTGGCAATCTATGTAAGGGGAAGGAATAATGTGCATAAGGGAAGAGGGTGAGGAAAGGCAGTACAGAGACCCTGTGGATGCAGTTTTATAATCCATAGGGCAGGGTACTGAGGATGGGGGTAGTAGGGTACTCGAGGAACTGGCAGGTAGCCTAGTAGCACCACTGGCTGACCTGTCCAATACCTCTCTGCACACAGGACTGGCGGTTAGCCCATGTGGAGCTTATTCACAAAGGTGGTCCAAGGGATGATCCAGGCAACTGCAGACTGGTGAGCCTCACTTCAATTGTGGGTAAGCTCATGGAGACAATCCACAAGGAGATCAAGAACTAGCATGCTCTAACCTTTGTATTGCTTACAAAATGTAATTCACATTTCTGCAGAAGGGTGCTTCTGGTGCGTGGCATATAACAAACAGAAACAAAATTCCAGTGCACAACCCCCCTCCCCCCCCCCAAAAAAAATGGTACATATTAGAATATAGTAATTTTAACTGCATATTGTTTTTTCTTACTTTAAACTCTGTGAAAAGGGGGTCCTCTTAGTTATCAGATTGAAATTCCAATGTGAGCTAGCTAAACAACCACATCACAGTGGGACCCACGGTTTGGTCCCTACATTCGCTTTTCAGCTCTGAAGTCCTGCAGTGGCTACTTATAAATATAGAGTGCAGTACCTAATTGACTCCTTTTAATGAAGTGCTTCCACCCAGGAAATGTCACATGTAGTAGAAAGGAGCATGCTAAAAGGAGCACCAAGACTCCCACACAGGATGTGTCCCACAGGACTGGAAGTTAGCCCATGTAGTGCCCATTCACAAAGGTGGCCCAAGGGATGATCTAGAGAACTACAGACTAGTGAGCCTCACATCAGTTGTGGGTAAGCTCATGGAGGCAATCCTTAAGGAGAGATTGGTAATTTGGAGAACACTGGCCTCCAGGACAGGCATTAGTATGGGTTTATCTCCGGCAGATCCTGACAGACGGACCTGATTGAGTAGTATGATTGGGTGACCAGAGAGCTAGACAGAGGCAATGCAGTGGATGTCCTATACTTGGACTTCAGCAAGGCCTTTGTCTCAGTGCCACATGGGAGGCTAGGAGGGAACCTAGAAGATGCACGGGTGAATACTAATGAAACCCTTAGGTGGTGCTATCCTAAGAGCTACTACCCTTGCCTGCATGCCTTGGCACAGTTGAGGGGTCTGAGCTCATTGAACAGGTGCCTCTATCCCAAGGAATGGCTCTGAGGTAGAGTAACTGCTGTTGGTATAGCCCTCCAGGATGCTACAACCCCCACCAACCCCTCTACATAGAAACATAGAAACATAGATTTTGATGGCAGATAAGGACCGCTTGACCCACCCAGTCTGCCCATTTCCCTACCTAATGGATAAACTGCAGATCCTAGTTAACCAGCAGCCTACTTCTTCCTACCCCCAACCCCTAGAATTGCCTTATGACTGTCCTATGCATGCTTGAATTCCACCACTGTTTATGACCACAACCTCCTCCGGAAGGCCATTCCATGTATCCACTACCCTCTCTGTGAAAAAAAGTCCTTAAATTACCTCTGAGCCGCCCCCTTTCTATCTTCAAATTGTGTCCCCTTGTTCTTGCACACCTCTTTTTTTGAAAGATGCTACCCTCTTGGACTTTGTTGATTCCCTTGAGGTACTTGAAAGTTTCTATCATGTCCCCCCTCTCCCGCCTTTCCTTGAGGCTATACATATTCAGCTTCTTAAGTCTCTCTTCATATGTCTTCCGGTGCAGACCCTGCATCATTTTAGTTGCCCTCTTCTGGACAGCCTCCATACTGTCTATGTCTTTGCAGAGATTGGGTCTCCAGAACTTTACACAGTACTCCAGATGGGGTCTCACCAACTGTCTGTACAGAGGGATAATAACTTCCTGTTTTCTACTGGTGATGCCTCTCCCTATGCATCCCAGTATCCCCCCAGCCCTCCTTGCAGCCCTCTCACATTGCTTGCCCACCTTTAGGTCATCTGATATGACCACCCCCAGGTCCCTTTCCATTTTTGTTGTTGTTAGTATCTCACCCCCCATTGTGTACTCTTCCCCTGGGTTTTTGTTTCCCAGGTGCATTACCTTGCACTTCTTAGCATTGAATATAAGCTGCCATACATTTGACCATTCCTCTAACCTTGCCAAGTCCCTTTTCATCCTTTCCACCCCATCTTGTGCATTAACTCTGTTGCAGATCTTTGTGTCATCTGCAAAGAGACATACTTTTCCTTCCAGTCCCTCTGCAATGTCGCTTATAAAAATATTGAAGAGGACCGGTCCTAATACTGAACCCTGCGGTACCCCACTAGCAACCCCCCTTTCTTCAGAGTGGACTCCATTTACTATTACTCTCTGTGTCCTATTCTCCAGCCAATTCTTTACCCAGGCTGTCATCTTGGGACCCACTACCAGGCTGGCTAACAGCATAGCAGCAAAACATTCACATGTACTATATGGCAGTAATGACTTGCTCACTCCCCTTGCACTCACCACCAGAGCTGGATCATCTGCAGCTGTCCTGGAGACCCCCTACAAAGTAAGACCTGTTATGCAACAGTTCAATGGCAGTGCAATACCCCCACCAAAAAGATACAGACTAGCCAGGTCAAATGCGAAAAGAAAAAAATCTGATTTATTCAGCCCAGCATCCCTATTATTCAACTAATGATCAACTAGTTGAATGCTGTTATCAACTAATGCTCAACAAGTGAGTGCTGTTTGCAGAGAGATTATTTATTAGTTAAGATCAACTAGTAAATAATAAATGTTGAACTAATACTCAATTCTTGGATAACTGCAGAAAATATTAAGAATTGGTTAGCAGTAGGGTGAACAAAATGAGTTAATCACTAACTCATTTGAATGTGAAAAAATCAACCAAAGCAAAACTGAGGAATAATTGAACATTAGCTAATTATTAGTGGTTTGACACAGTTGAGCATTAGGTAAATAAATAACTACTGAAACTGTTAAGAATTGGTTAGCAGTAGGGTGAACAAAAAAGTTAGCCACTAACTCATTTGCATGTGAAAAAATCAACCAAAGCAAAACTGTGGAATAATTGAACATTAACTAATTATTAGTGATTTTAGACAAGCATGAGGCCTATTTTTTGGTATGGGGTATCAGACATTCAAGCATCTGCAATCCTTTTTTGTGGAGATGGCCTGAGCTCTGCTTGATTGTAGATCTGCTACAGATTGTTGCACAGTGAAGCTCAGTATGTTGGTCCTGTTGCCATTCTCTTTATTGTTGATTTATATTAGGAAATTATCCTGTTGATCAAAATCAAGCAGGTCAAACACAATAACATTATGCAGAGTGCTCTTCGGACAGCGGACTGTAGAGAGAATTTATTTTGCAAGCAGAACTATTAAAATACCTTCTTAATAGTGAGGCACATCCGCTGATTCTTTAAAGACAGATTCTTTACTAGCAATTACTACAGGCATTAACAAGTACACAGGATATGTATAGTAAGACAAAAGGTTTAGATGGTACTGGGAAAGGAAAATAATATCAAGTATACAGACAGATGATGGATAGAAGAATCTCATATCCTGTGCTCTCCTAGTGTCTATAGTTTTCTTGAACATGCTTTATTGGAGGAACATACAAAGTACAAGACAATCAAAACTATGCTAGATGAACAAACAACTAACAATTATTCCAGACACCACCATCCCTCCTAGAGTATGACATCAACTGTATCAACTACACAGTGGGAATGAGGTGAATACAGTCAAATAAGGGATAAGGCACAGTAACTAAGATTGAGGTTTGCTGACAAAAGCATTGAGCTTTACCTCAGCATTTGTCTTGTAGGTTTGCTTGAAAAGACACAGCAAGGAGCAACATTAACAGAGCAAGGAGAAATAATAATGCTTCTTTGGCTAAGCAGAGTTACTGTCTTTATTATATTGTTTTTGTGACATACAGGTTCTGCTTACAGGTTTTGTTTAGGGATTACAAGTTTTGCAGTCTCTTTCTTATTTTGAAGGAGCTAATTGTGTTTCTTCCACAGCTCATCCAGGGGATTAGGAGTGTAATTTAGGGGTGGAGCTGATAAAGGCTTGGTATCTTCCAACGGAAGGAAGATTTAAAAGGTCAGGTTACCTTTACTTTTGTCCGAGGGTGCTGTGGTTGGTGGTGTTTGCTGAGCCACTGTCAAAAGTTGATTGTTTTTCTCTACAGGTTCCTCTACTGATTTTCTGCAGAGAAAGTACCCACCCACCCTGAATCCATTCTAGCATGTCCCAAGGTCATCCTCTAATATAGCCCCTTACCCCTTCATATCCTTCCTACAGAAGTAAGGAAGGGATGAGACTTACTGCACATCTCAGGAAAAAAATCATATTTTTTTCTCTTCACTTACTTTCATCTGTACATTGCTTGGCTGGGAGTCTCCAGATATTTAAGGCTAACTGCCACCAACTATGGATGCTGTAAACTGCAATGACTTTTGAACACTCTTCACCAGAGCATTTGTCCTGAGGATGGGGCTGTGACATACATGCCCTTCAGAGACTTAAGGTCTCAGCTCCAGGCAGCCTAGACTGAGATACACTACATCTGCCAAAAACTATGTCAGTCCTCAAAGGGCAACAATATAACATCAACAATTGGTAAACCTCTGTCACAGGTGCCCATAACCCAAAGGACAAACTGGCAGGGGGGCTGGAGAATAGTGGAAACTCATAGGACAAATTCTAAATCCACAATGAAGGAGGGAAGCACACCTATGGACAAGGCCACTGATTTACGGTGATTAAAACATTTAAATTCCATTTTTAAGACTTAAGATTCCAGAATTTCACCGGTGATTGTTACTGTAATTTCCGGATTTTACCGGGATTCTGTTATCATTCTTTTAGTATGTGCATAAATAATCAGAATTAAAGAAGGCTTAATATACAGAGCATTAAATAAAGCAAACTAAAAACAGTACAGGAAGGAATTAAAAGAAAAACAGACTTTTTTATAGATTTGCTGATCTGATAGAAAATGCCAGATTCCATGAAATCTTCGTTTTTAACGGTTTTCAGGCAGCCCTAATTCCGGAATTTTACCGGATTTTCCGGTAAAAAACGAAAAACAGTGGCCTTGCCTATGGAGCAAGGAAGAGAGAGAGAGAGGAAACATAGTTGAAACATTCGAGTACATAAAAGGCATTAACAAAGTACATGCACAGGAACTTTTTCACTTAAAGAAGGGCTCCAGTACCAGTGGACTAAACATCAGGCTGCAAGGAGGGAGATTTTGTACCAACACAAGGAAGTTTTTCTTCACAGAAAGAGGAATGGATGCCTGGAACAGCTTGCCCCAAATGGTTGTGGGGGTCAACACTGTGGGGGATTCAAGAATGCATGGGATAGACACTAGGGAGCCCTGACTACAAAGGGCAACTAGAGTGTTAAAATAGGTCTAAAACAAATGGGCAGACTAGATGAACCTAGCGGTCTCCTTCTGCCGTCAACTTCTATGTCTCTATAATGAGGGTAGACTCTCAACTTCAGCATGATGACCAGAACAAAGTTGCAGTCCTCCGCCTCCCTATCATCTCAACATAGAGGAACATGGACTGCATCGATAAAATTTTACGCATTGTAGAATGGGGCATGCAGATCATTCTTTTCATGCAGTGGTGTCCCCCAGGATCAAACACACTTTTAATACACTCTGCAGTATGCTGCAGCAGAACTACTGAATAAAGCAATGTCATTTCAATGGCAATTAGTCCCCTTTGTCATGCAGGAAACTGGTATTCATTTCATCCTGGCAGTGTGACATTTTCCTGAATGACAAAGTGGACTAATTACCATTAAAATTACATTGCTTTACACTGTAGGTCTTCTTAGCATTCTGCAGAGTGCTACAAAATGCTTCAGAATTGTGTTTCATCCTGGGGGACACCACTGTAGGTACAAATGACCTAGCCAGTTGATCCATGGGAGAAATAAAACAAAATATTACCAGGCTAGGTAATAAGCTAGCTTCCCTTTTGACCACTATCTCTTTCTCAGAGATTCTGCCTGTCTAGGGGAAAAGTGGACATCAGGCAGAAGATCATACAGAAGGACATCACTGAACTTAACTGCTGGCTAGAAAACTGGTGCAAAATAAGAGAGCGTCAATTTCTAGGACACGGGCAGACCTTCTGGTAAAGAGACTTCTTTAAATTTTATGGCCTCAACCTCACTAATTAGGGTACTGAAGAGCTCGGACAGAAATTTGATGTCCAATCAATTAAAGAAGTGGAGGGGGAAGTGCTGCTGGCGACCCTCATATTGCAAGGGTCGCCAATTACCCCACCCCCAGCATCAACTACTGCAGCACCTAGATACCACAGAGATACCAACAGTGGAGAGAGTAAATTCACTGACCAGCCTGATCCACTAAGGAGAGGCATAAAGCAATTAAGACACAAATAATTTGGATCAGAACAAGGAAATGGTACACAGCAAAAGGACTATCAGCTGTGGAAGCCTATTTGCATCAATGCTCATAGTGTACTAAAGAAAATTCCGGAATTCATAGCCTTGGTGGCAGAGGTACAATTGGAATGGGTCACAGTTACAGAAACGTGGTTCACCATCAACAACACCTGGGATGCTACTGTCCCAAGGTAATCACTCTTCAGAAAAGACCAGGAGGGAAACACAGAAACAGAATTTGATGGCAGATAAGGACCTCTTGGCCCACCCATTCTGCCCATTTCCCTACCTAATGGATACGCTGCAGATCCTAGTTAACCAGCTGCCTATTTCTTCCTACCCCCACCCCTTTGAATTGCCCTATGACTGTCCCATGCATGCTTGAATTCCACCACTGTTTTTGACTCCACAACCTCCTCCAGAAGGCCATTCCATGCATCCACAACCCTCTCTGTGAAAAAAAAACTTCCTTAAATTACCTCTGAGCCACCCCCCTCTATGTTCAAATTGTGCACCCTTGTTCTTGCACTCTTCTTTTTTTAAAATATGCTACCCTCTTGGAATTTGTTGATTTCCTTGAGGTACTTAGAAGTTTCTATCATCATGTCCCCCCTCTCCCTCCTTTCCTCGAGGCTATACATATTAAGCTCCTTAAGACTCTCTTCATATGTCTTCCGGTGCAGACCCTGCATCATTTTAGTTGCCGTCCTCTGGATAGCTTCCATTCTGTCTATGTCTTTGTGGAGATTGGGTCTCCAGAACAGCACACAGTACTCCAAATGAGGTCTTACCAACTGTCTGTACAGATGGGGGGGGGTGGCTTTGTATGTAAGGGAGAGAATTTGTGCAACAAGGATCCAAGGGTAGCACAGTAAAGCAGAGGCCCTATGGGTCACCTTAAGAGCAGGGAAAAATGACCCCTTAAGGTTGGAGTAATCTACAGACACCCAACCAAGGAAAGTGAAATCAACAAAGAGCTCCTGGAAGACATCTCAGTGTAGGCAGACAAGGGTGAGTTGTTGCTTGCCAGGGACTTCAATCTACCAGATGGGGACTGGACCTCATTCACAGCAGCCACACAGAGTGGAGCAGAAAATTCCTGTTCATGCTGCAGGGGCAGGTGTAAATTAGCTGGTAGTCTCACTCACCAGAGACAAAGCAACCCTGAACCTGGTGCTCACAAACATCAAAAGGACTTCAGATGTTCATGTGGGTGTCAGTCTGGGGACTAGTGACCACAGGTCAGTCTGGTTATCAGTAAAAAAAAGAAAGGTAAAAAATCACACAAAAATCCAGATACTTGAGTTTAGGAAAGCAAACTTTTCCAAAATGAAATCCAGGATCAAGTCCATGCTTGACACCAGTAACAAGGAGAATTCAGAAAACTACTGGGTGAACTGTAAGAATACCTTAAATACAGTCACTGAGCAATGTGCAAGACAAATCAACAAAGGTAAAAGAAGGACGGACCATGCCTGGTTCTCCAAAAAGGTAGCAACCAAAATCAAGGAAAAAAAGAGGACTTTTAAACAGTACAATAAAACAAAGAGAAAAACAGAAAGTGAGGAATAAAGGAACAAACTCAAGGAGTCAGGAAAAGGAATTCAGATAGCCAAAGCTGAACTAGAGGAAAGAATAAGACAGGGACAGGAAGGGAGATAAACTTTTCTGCAGATGCACGAGAGAAAAAAAGAAGAGTAAAGGGTGTATAGTCCAATTAGCAACAAGGGATAGACAGCTGTTGGAGAAAGATGAAGACAAAGCACAGTTGATAAACAAATTCTTCTGCTCAGTCTTCACAATAGAAGATATTGGCAAAGCAACTGAACCAAATAAGACAGAGCAGGCTAGTGGAGGGGGAAGACACAAGTACCTTCATGAAAGACAGGGTCTTAGAAGTTAAGGTGGATAAAGCCATGGGGCCAGATGGTCTTCACCCCAGCATACTAAAAGAACTTTGTGAACAAATAGCTGCATCATTAGCTGAGCTGTTCAATCTATCTCTGGAACACAGCAGTGTACCTCAAGACTGGAAAAAGAGCAACAGATGTCCTCTTACACAAAAGTGGTAGCAAGGAAGAGGCAGGAAACTACTGCCCAGTCAGCCTGACCTCTATAGTTGGAAAACATATGGATACATTACAAAGGAAAGAATAGTTGACTACCTAAGGGGAAATGGAAAACTCAGTCCAAGACAACATGGCTTCACAGCAAGGCACTCATGCCAAACAAACATGATTGATTTCTTCAATTGGGTTACCAGAAAAGTGGACCAGGGTGGAGTGGTGAATTTTGTGTACCTAGATGTCAGCAAGACCTTTGACACCTTTCATTATGGGAGATTTTCTAAGAAACTAGAATGCACATGAGTCAGACAGAAAATAGTAAAATGGATTAGAAACAGGCTGCAGAATAGAATCCAGAGAGTTTTGCTCAATGGGGCATTATCAAAGGAGGAAGGTGTGACCAGTGGCATTCCACATGGGTCAGTGATGGGTCCAGTCCTTTTTAATATATTCATCAGAGACATTACTGATGAACTAGAGTGGAAGGTTTGCCTGTTCTCAAACAATACAATGCTCTGCAAAAGGGTTGATATACTAGATGGGGCATTAGGTATGGAAGCTGACCCAAGGAGACAAGAAGAATGGTCCAGAAATTGGCAATTAAAACTTAACATCAAGAATGCCGATCTCAGCACATGTAACCAGCTGACTGTACACCCCTGTATAACTTGTATCATAATTGTATTTTCTACATTTACCACATTGTGATGTATCCTAAGTTATGAAATCCCAGGTCACCCCTGAAAAAGGGACCTCCACGGCCCAGTGGGCTCACCCGGTCACAAAAATGTAATAAATAAATAAAAATAAAAAAGTGTATGACAATGCACCTGGGGAAGCAGAACCCAGGAAAAAGGTTTGTAATAGAAGGGCATCAGTTAGAGGAGACAGAGATGGAATGGGATCTGTGCGTAAACTTTGCCCCAGTAGTATCCCCCCCGACATCGACACCAATACAGCGACCTACATTGCTACCAACAGAATCAACAGTTCACTGACAGACCACTGTATTTGTGTGCTGGAGACAGGGGCACACTGTCTCCCAGTCCTGCACCCCCTCCCAAAAAATGGATCAGGAGTCCATCGGGATTTATGTCAATTGCAACTTGCAGTCGACATAAATTCCTTCATTGTGATGCCAATCAATGAAACTGATGTTGAACTGGCATCATAGAGCCATTGCCAATAACTTAATGATAGGAAAACAATGCAAAAAAGATGTACAGAAGGCAAGTGGTATCCTCAGTTGCAAAGGAAGGGGTATTACGAGCAGAAAGCAGGAAGTTATCATGCCCCTCTATAGCTCCTTGGTGAGGCCACACCCTGAGTGTTGTGACCAGTTCTAGAAGCATCACCTAAAAAAAGGACATTGACCTTCTGGAGATGGTGCAGAGAAAAGCCACAAAGATGGTGCAGAGGCTACATCATGAGTCATATGAGACAACACTCAAAGACTTGAATTTATTTTCTCTGGAACACAGAAGAAATGGCGGGGCATGATAGAATCATTTAAGTACATCAATAGAATTAACACAACTGAGAAGGAAAATCTCTTCCAGGAAAACAGTTTGGTGCAGACAAGACTGTACAACTTTCATCTGGTGGGAGACAAGTCCAAAAGCAGCTCTAGAAAGTACTTTTTCACCGAGAGAGTGGTAGACCCATGGAATAGCATGCTAGCTACCAGAAGTGGTGGAATTGATGAAGGTAAGGGAATTCAAACTCACTTGGGACAGGCAATGTGGGCAACTTAGGAAAAAATAGAATTAGGGGTAGCCATCATGGGCAGACTAGATGGACCACACAGTCCCCATTTGATGATACTTTTTTGTGTTTCAGCATATAACAAGGTGCAATAGTCTAACATGTTTCGGTCTAAAAACATAGCAGGACAAGAGGACACAGCATGAGATTAGAGGCAGGTCAATTAAGGGGTAATGTGAGGAATTTCATTTTCACAGAAAGAGTGGTGGATGCATGGAATGGCCTACCTCAAGAAATGGTGGATATGAATACAGAGCACAGCTTCAAACAGGCATGGGATATGCATAAGGGAGCAATACAGATGAGTATGAATAGATAGGCCATTCATGATGTAGGAAAATTGGGCAGACTAGATGGGCCCTGTGATCCTTATCTGCCTTCTATGCTTATATACCCTGATGCTCTTATGCTCTACTCCTTTGATTAGACATTATACTGAAATTTAATTTCATCACTGACTGATTCAGTAGATAACTGTGCATACAAAGATTCCCATTTGTTCTTAAAGGAGATATCATTAATGGTTTCCCTTTTCTCCTATAGGGAATTCATGGTGTAATTTGCTGTAATGAAGGAGAATTCATTATGGCAAACATGTGCATGGTTTCCCTCACTGTGCGTATGCGCCCACCGCACTTTCTCGCTTCATCACTATCTCTAGTCATGAAACCGCTAATGGAACAGCAAACTGCTGCCTGGACTAGACGGTAAGTAGGACCTCCCCCTTGAAATCTGCCAAAACATTTAAAATTAAGCCTCAGGGCTGCGTACAAGGTAAAATAAAATTAAAATTAGTAACTATACTGTAGACTGCGGCCACACACTTCAACCTAACTGGACTGTGGCTACACGGCAACATTTTATTTTATACAATTGCTGACACAAAAAAAGGAAAACCCAGCAATTGTATAAAATAAAATATGGATCATGGTGTGTAAACTCAGAGTTTACACACACTTGAGGGGTTAGATGCTTGTCATAAACCCCTCAAGCACCGCTCTCGGGGATTATGTAGCATCTAACCCGTCAGGTGTGTGTAATCTTCTTGTTACACACGCCGACCCATACTTTATTCTATTTATATCTATTGTGAAGAGCGGTAATTTCTTTTTCCACAATTAATACCTCTAAAATATATTGGTACCACTCTCTGTTGGTTAAAATAAGGTAATCTAACCAGTGCCTTAAAATAACATGCTTATCAGTAATAGCTATTAATGCCATGTGGCCCTTCCAGAGACCAAAGACCTGGTGAGGATAAAACCCCACTAAGCAAATCCCTGGGGTAAAAAACAGTCTTCCAGTTCCAAGAAGGGAGCCATGTGACTCTTGACAGCTTCCCAGAAAGAAATCACTTTGGAACAATCTCATAGATTATGTTTGTGTTCCCTCCACTAATCCATACCAAGAACACTTCGGAGATGCTAATTTGCACATCGTGTAAAGTCTCTGATGTGTGAAATATAAACTGTGCAAGATCCTGTAGTGTATCAGTCTGTATCTATCTTGTTTTACACATTTTTATAGTGCTTTTCATACTGACTACTATTCTTTAGCAACCCATTGCATGCCTAGGGCTTCTTGCCAGAAAAAGCATATGCCCTGAGACTTTCTGGGGTTAAGAGTCTGAAAAGATTTATATAAACCATTTATAGAGTGGGGTTGTCAACACTAAAATATCCAAGCTGTCTCTACTTTTCCTCAACCAGGAGCTGGGACCTAGATGTGCAGTTATGGAGTATGTCAGTTACAAGAAAATAAAGATGGAAAATATTGGAAAGTTGTATCACTCTTGTAGAGATGTGAACATAATATATAGGATAGTGCATGGGGAACAGTTGACAACAGGGCTATTCTTTCACCGAGTTGGCACTATGGCGATGGATTAACTCGAGAGGTAATCCATCGTCATAGTGCCAACGAGGTGAAAGATGCCCTGTTGTCAACTGTTCCCCATGCACTTTTCTTTATAGTGTATGGTGGAACATCATTTTTTGGGGGGGAAAAATCACTACAGCATGTTTCTGCTTCAAAACATTTTTACTGGGTTACTAGAAGGAAAAAAGAAGTTTACATTTTAACTGTTTTCACACTTGACATTTTAACTGTTTAAGAACTTTACATTTTGAATGTTTTAATGCTAAACATTAGTACCACCGACGACATTGCTGCTTTCACTATGTGTCCTATGGAGTGAGCCCTGTCAAATGCTGCTCGAGGACACAGTGTGTGACATTCTCAGTGCAGTAGAAAAAATTGTTCTGCTGCACTGCGAACATCACAAGTGTGTGGCTACAAGGTTTTGACAATGACGGATTTCGGTGGAGAACGATATTCCACCATACACTATAAATCAGTCCTCTGGGGTAAGGTACCCTTCAGAGAAAGGTTCAAATACTGGCAGAAAATGAGAAGTAATAGGGCATTGATTAATACAGAAATTAGGGTTACTGAATACAGATTGAGAGATATCATAAATCAAGTGTAACCCTAAATATGAGATAATCTGACTATGAGCTTTAAGGGGCCAGTAAATTGGAGTCTGTTTGAGACTGGTTGGTAGCTGCAAGGGCTTAATAAAATGGAGACACCTGGGCTGTAGACCTACTGCCTGACATAAGGCTGTCTCAATCTGGAATCATGATGGGTTACAAATTGCATCTCTTTTTCCATTTTCTGATTTCCCACACTGCAAACACTTGCTCCTATGTATGGCTCTATAACAAAGGAAAAAGTTGAAAAGTCTAAACCCTCCCAGCTGTTGGCATGGGGTCATTCTGCTGCAAACAAAAACAACTCAGCTACAGCTGTGCATTTGACACTGCACCGACCACAAACAGAGTCGGGCCAAACACCAACTAGACCTAAACAACATGCCCATCAAAAACAATGGGACTTTACTTTGCCTCCTGCAGCCCCCACATGGGGGGTTTACCCCTCCAGAACTTAAATAACTCTGAGGGGGTACTTTGGGGATGGGAAGAAACTCGTGAGAGAGAGAAAGTTTTTTTTTTATTACCAACAAATGTTGTAGCATTGGCGACCTCGGGGGGACTGAACCATGGTCCCAGGTCTCTGTTTATGCTGTGTGCTGGTGCCCTAGCCACTCCACCATGGGAACGTCTTGATCAGGTCCCCAGCACATGACTACTTGACATCTCCTCACATACACGTACAGTGACAGGGGTAGTGTTAATTCCCTTCTGCTATTACACCCCTGTTGTTCTAAATGGATGCACAGTCTACCTTGCATGGTTATTGCCACACCATTCCTCGTGTGAGAAATTGACCCAGTACCCCAGCTGTTTAGGACTGTTCATTTAAAACAGGACCATCTCACTATCTTACCCTGTCAGAGAAAGTAATTGATTAAGTGTTGTAGCCTTCTGAACCAGTATTTGGATAGGAAAACATTTGGTATACTAAAGGGATAGAGTAACCATCGGAGGTGGTTCATTTTCATTACATTGATATGGCCTCATGAGATCATGGGAAGTGCAGACTACATATGTAGGTCTAAGATAATAATGCACAGAAGAGGATCTAAGTTGTTTTTTATCAACTCTGAGGAATGTCTAGAGAACTTAATACACATATATGTGAGAATATGAGCCTCCAGGACTAATCTTATAACAATGATATCCCTTTTACTTAACAAGTGGTTCAAAGCCAAGGCTTATGTCTTTCACAGATTCAGTTTATAAACTGAGATTCCCATAGATGTTTTTATTTTGGCAAATGTTGCAAAGATTAAGTTCAAGGGACCGTACACAATTGGAGGCAAGTCATTAGCCTATGCTGAGAGTTTATATCCCGAGCCCACAGCCGTAATTTCCTTAATATGTGGATTTCTTTTTAAACAATGAATTGGGGGCTCTAGATATAGGTCAAAAAGTAGGAAAAACATTGAACATCCCTGCCTAGTTCTCCTCTCCAACAACTTGCTATTCAATTGGATCCCATTACATGACATACTAGCTATAGGATGCTGATAAAGTATCTGGTCCCTGACTATAAACTCCTACAAAATTCCAAATGTTTTGAGAACATCAGATAACTAGGGCCAAGATACTTGGTCAACAGGTTTTCCAGAGTCCAGTGAGACCAGGTCTATGGGGACCCCACAACCCTGACTGCAGAAATTAGGTGATGGAGTTTATGCAGTTGATTGCTTGAGACTCTTCCTCCATTAAAACCAACTTGTTCTGCTCCTATTAGGCAGTTCCACATTTTTAACAGCTGATTTGTTAAAATCTTAGCTAGATGTTTGAGGTCTGTATTTATGAGAAGAAATAGGCTGATAACTCTGCCAGCATCTCATTCTTAATGGGTTTAAGAAGTTGAGTAATCCAGGTTTCTGTCAATGAGTAGTCAGAGATACCCTTGGAAAAAGATAACTAAACATTTTAGTCAGAAAAGGAGTGAGCTCGGTGGCACATGCGTTATAGAATTACTAGAGAATCTGACTGGCCCTGGCATTTTGTCTAGAGGATGCTGCTGAATGGCTAGAGCAACCTCTACCTGGGAGATGGCACCCTTAAACAGTTCCCTTTGGTGTTCTTTTAGGGATGGAAGTTCTATGTGGTGAAAATAGTCATCAACTTTCTCCAATATAGAATGGCCACACAGTACTTCTCCTTCTAGTACAGAGAGACATTGAAATCCCTGAAAACCTTAGCTATTTCTCTAGCTTTAATAATCATATTTTGGTTGGGCAATACTGTCAGTCATGTGATTACCTTTGTGACTTCTTGGTTGCTGTGGTCCAAACACTAGCTTTTTCCCAGCCCTCTCCTCTGATTATAAATAATCAACCTTGACTCTGAAGATAGCAAGTTCTGCCTTATCACTTAAAATGGCTGCATATTGTCCTCAAAGAAAGTTTAGAAGGAGCAATATAATTTGGGGGGTATCAGGCTTGAGTACTGCAACTTTTCTATCTCATGGATCCTATGATATATCTGCTAAGGCTTAGCATTTCTTACCCTTTGGTGCATAGTTGCTAGTCATATGCATTCCCTTTGTATAGTGCATTTCAACTCTGCCCATAAAACATCTAGGAGATTTCATTTAATTTCATTTATTTTGTTAACTGGGATAGGGAACTGAAACAAGTCCATTTTCAGGCCTGGCCTGACAAAAAAAAAGCCCACAATGTACAATTAAACAGCAACAGTAACAGAAGACAACTTACACTTTACAGACACAGTTGTCAGCAGCCATTAAGCAACCCTTAAAATTGTTTTTTAATTTATACAATGAAGAGGAAGCCTGAAGACTATCTGGCAAGCTGTTCCAAAACAAAGGGGCAGAAACTGAAAAAAAGCATGACACAAGCATAGATTAACAAAAAATAGATTGTAAGGCTATCATTTTGGAAGACCTCAGAGAAGTCATAGGTTTCCAAATAGTTACCAGATCAGATAAAGGAAATTTCGGAGATAAAAAAAATAGATTTAAATATTTGATAGCCAAAATAATAAGCAATTTTTGATTTGGGTGAAACCAAAACAAATTCAAGTAAAACAAATGGTGATGAGTGTGGTAAGAGGAACCTAGCACAAATATGTAAATACTATTGTATGCAACAAAGAGCATTTTGAATTCCTAAACATCAATACCATAATATGAGCTTGCATAATAGTCAAAATGAGGCATAAGAGAACCCTGGGCAATAAATTTGCAAACATCTGGAGAGAAAAAGCACTTAACTTTTGTAAAGTACCACCAAGTAAAAACAACTTGAGAATTAAATGACAAACAAGCTGTAATAAAATGATCAGATACCCAAGCCAGCCACTGGTGTAGGGGCAGGATGCCGCCCTGTGACGATGATGACCCGGATTCGAGAACTGACCCAGGTTGTCAGAGGGCTGGCCAGGGGAGAAGGATTAAGCAGCTGACAATGGATCTCCTTCTCTAGGGGGGGAGGGTGGTGGAGCATATGGCATCATGGTGACGCCTGGTGGAAGCCTGGTGTACTCTCAACAATGCAAGTATGTAGGAGGAGTGTGGTTAACATGGGCCATCATTGCACATCCCCTCCCCTTAAAGAGGGGAAAATCAGCTTCCTCCCCCTCCATGATGCCCACCCTTGGCTCCAACTGCTCCCAGGCTGGCTCCCTGACCTATGCGGTCTTCGCAGCCTTAAGAGAGGGAAGGTGCCGTGACCCTGCCCTGGGGAGTAAGCCAAGGGGTAGATACGGCTCATATGGGATGTGGGAGATAAGGGCACGTGACCACGGCAGATGTCTGGTGGAGGGCAGCTACAAATAAAAAGCACTCATGTACCTAAACTCATAAACCTGGTCTACTAAAGTACCAGTAACATCTGACATAGAAAAAAATTGAGTTAGTCTGAAGCATACTTGGGGTTCCAAACAATATTTTTTTTTTATGTCTAGTATTGGCCCATCTTTTACTAATCAGCTGCAGACCTCAGCAAAGTCTGACTCAACAATAGCCAAAAGATCAATAAGTGACCTTGATCGATAATACAAAACCGAGTCTTCTGCATAGAAAACTCTATTACAGAGCTTGAAGATGGATGGCAACTGGTTAATAAGTAAACTAAACAACAGCGGACCCAAAATTGAGCCTTTGGGTACACAAACATTAACTTCAGAAGTAGAAGAAAACATAAATCCAATGGACACAAACTGAGAATGATCAGTAAGAGAAGCAGTACACCAATCTACTACAGAGTTAGAGAAAACAAGGTGCAAATTATTTCTCAGCCAACAATTTATGTTCAATAAGCTTGAATGCCTTGGTCAGGTCCACAAACACCACCCTAGTCATTAGGCCTTTTTCAAAGCCCAAGATGGTGGCATCAGTGAACCTGACCAAGGCAGTCTCAGTTCCACGTAATTTCCGAAACCCATGCTGTTGTTTATCCAAAAGGTCATACTTTTCCGAATAATCAATAATTGCAGTAGGTACTATTTTCTCAAACAGCTTTTTTTTCCCCAATTGTTTAACCAGGTGAGACACACTATGCTGAAAGCTTGTTTACAAGTGCACAGGGAAGTTAAGTGACTTGCTCAGGGTCACACAGTATGCAAGTGGGGGCTGTGGGATTCAAACCCAGGTCTCCAGATTTGCAGCTCAGAGCCTTAAACACTGCACTATACTGCCTCCCAGTAGAATAGGTTAAAATAGGTTTACATAGAATAGGTTAAGAATCATCTAGTAACAATGCATTTTTTTTGTTTGGGAACTGGAATTGCTTTAGCACATTCCAGATAGTAGGAAACTGCCCAAATGTTAAACACAAATCAAACACTGTTCAAAGTGGGCCAGCAATCAAAGGTACAAGTAATCGTGAAAAACTACCATCATGCCCACTCCCACAGTCACTATGTTTATTTGGAAGAAAAATTAATAACTTCTTAGACTCTCTACATGTAATACAACGAAAATTAAAAAGTGGCATATTAATAGAAAAAGGCTGAAAACCTTAAACAATCCAATGGGGATTGCAACCAGATTTCTTATAAGAAGAAAAATTAGAAAACTTAATGTTTAGCAAATTATTAATTTCACCAAAATTAGACAATTCACCATCAGAAGTAACACATTTTAATGTTTGCTTGCACGCATGTTCAAGAAACATAGTGCCATCATCCGAGTTTTTGTAGGTGTGGCGCCCTGTCTTCCAATTCAGTGAGTGTGTTTGCAGGTGTGGCCACAGTTCACCAATGAATGCTGCAGCTCTGTATGACAGCAGTTGAAAATGCAGTGCCGTACAGTTGAAAGGGAGAGCTCTGCTTCAGTGAGCAGTGATAAGATAGTGCTGATTAGCATATTGCATGCTCATGCACTCCCCCCCCCACACATACACTGTAAGGCTGATGGGGGTGCCAAATCCCCTGTCAGCTCTGTTGTGCTCCCCCCAACAGAGTTCCAGGTGCCACGCTGGGAGCCAAAAGTGGCAATGGTCTGTAAGGCCGAAGGGGGGTGTGCCCAATTCCTATCAGCTCCACTGTTCCCCCCCAACAGACTACTGGCTGCCACCCTGGGAGCCCACCCCAGTGTGGCAACAATCCATATGGCCAATGGGGGTGCCCAATCTCCTGTCAGCTTCACTGCCCCCCCAAACAGCCTTCCAGCTGCCATGCTGGGAGCCCACCCCAGTATGGCACAAGTCCCGCGCCCGCGATGTCTACAAAAAAAATAACCTGCATGAAAAAATGTTGCCTTGCTGACTGTCCAGCCCCCCTCCACTCACCCATGCCCACTCTCTGCAAACCATGCCTCCCCACACCCTTGCCTCACCCCATACTTACCTCCGGTGTCCAGCGCAATGATCTTCAGTGGACCGGGAACACGTCTGCAGTCTTCAAAGCTGACCACAAAATGAGGAAATGCCGGTAAGCTGTATAATGGAATAAATAGTTTTTTTTCAACTTTGACGCATATCTCAGGCATTTTTGGGAATTTATTCACCACATTTTTAACAGGATTTTTGGGACCCCACCTCATGAATTCTGGCACTGTCATTTTGTTAACGGGCCCCGAAAGGTGATTTCACAGTCACTGCATGGAACCACCTTTCAGGACTAATTAATGAAATGACAGTGTCACAGTTCATGAGATAGGCCCCCAAAAACTCTATGTTGAAAATTTGAACAAATTCTCAAAAATGTCTGTTTTACGAGCATGTGTTGTGCTGTTCCTACACACGCTCGTGAGTTCACGAATTTTCAATATTTTCACTCCAGATTTTCAACATTGCCATTTTACCACACCTCCTTATGAGCAGTACAGCTGTCATTTTTCACATCTCCCAAAATGCGTTTCTGCACATGTTGCTCACAATGGCGCAGTCGATGTGTGAAATCAATGTTCCGGACAGATTAAGAAAATTACAGTGACACTGTTCATGAGCAGAGGTGTTAAAATGCCCAAGTTAAAAACTTGGTGAAAAAAAGTTCATAAAATGACTGTGTTATGAGCGATCATTGTGCAGATTCCACCCACCCTTGTAAGTTCATGCATTTCAAATATTTTCAGTCCAGCTTCTCACCACTGGCATTTTTCCAAACTTCCTTATGAACAGTACAGCTGTCATTTTTCACACCATGGCCAAAATGTTTTTTTGCACTTCCAGCGCAGAAATCTGTGGTCGCTGTGGGAAATCATTATTGCGGACAGATTAGGAAAATCACAGTGACACTGTTCATGAGAGGAGGTTCCAAAATGCCTGTGTTGACAATCTGCTGTAAAAAATCCCCAAATTAATTGCATTACGGGTGTGCACTGAGCAGTTTCTATGCATGCTCATGACTTCACCAGTTTTTTTAATATTTTCACTGCAGATTTTCAACATTATTTTGCACCTCCCCATGAACAGTACAGCTGTCATTTTTCACATCCTGCCACCATCAATCAGGACCGGGGGTGTGTGGCTTAGCATAATGGGGCTCGCAAGTGAGGAGTATACCGTTGTCAGGCAATACACACTGGCAGCACAGTTTGAAATGTGTTTTTGCACCTGTGTTGACAAATGGTGTACTCGCTCTGCAGAATCAGCTTTTGGCTAACAAACTGATATTGCCACTGTTCATAAGGTGGAAAACCCATGTTGAAAATCTGGAGGGAAAATGCCACCGAATGCCTGAGGCATTAGGGTTTCTGACAATAACGCCCCACCCTGTAGAAAGTGACAGGCATTAGTGGTGTGACTTGGGATTCTCACCTGTAATGCTCATACCATTCCACACCCTGCAGCCAGTAAGAGGCATTGAGGTGTGCCTTGGACTCTTTGGACCCAAAGATCACCCCACTCTTCTATACAGCACCCATCTCATTGTATTTCCTGATGGAATGGGGTGAGCATAAGGGCCAAAGACCCCAAGGCACACCGTGACACTTGTCGGTGTCTGCAGGGTCGTGGTGGGGTTGGCTTCAGTTCAATACTTCACTGCCATTCCTATAATGCAGCTCTCTAACTCCTACACTACCAATGCCAATGCCAGCAAGCAAAATTCAGCATTAACAAATGCTTGTTTAACTCGACCCCGCTCACTTTCAGAAAGCAAACCATTAACTGAATGCCAAAATTTATAAGGATTAGCACAACTTTTCTTGACATGGTCATTCCAGAAGGCATGTTTAGCAGATTTTATCAGCCCGCTAACCTTATTCTGCAGGGTGTTATAAATATTCAGAGTAGAAACAGAAGGAGAATGTTTATAACTTGACCAGGCAGGATCAGACACCTAATCCAGTCCCTTAACTCTCTTGTAAATCACCTATTATGCTGACCTTTTCTCTTAGGGAGTAAATTGGAAAAAAAAAATTGTTCTGTATCGGAATTAACTGTTGACAAAAAAAATTGAATTGCATCTTCAGGATTTGCAATTAATCAAGCAATGACCAGTCAATTGATAGTCAGCATTCTTAAAATTAAGAAACTGGATAAAGTGGGGAGAAGCCCTGGGCTTCCTAGAGTTAAGCATAAGAAATAGCCTGATAATCTGACACAGATTCTGAAAGTACACCAACTTGAGAAACAACTTCTAATCTATTAACTATTACCCAGTCCAAAAGGGCATGATTACCTGTTTGGATATTCAGCCTAGCTGGGTCTTTTATAAACTGATGTAGATCAAAAGACTGCAATAAAGATTCATAATTCTGCTCATCTGTCAATGACCAATTTAAATTAATGTCCCCTAAAAGTACAAAATCAAAATCAGATATATAAGAGGCATTGGTAGCTAAAAAAATGTTCAATCCTGAAACACCAAACTGTAGAGGATTATAAACGCAGTCAACTGTAACAAACTTTTTGCGCCTCAGAATTAAATGAACCAACAGCCAATCAGATAGGCAATCAACAGAAACACTAGAACTAAGTAGCAAGACATCCAACTGTTCAAGAAAAAGTATCACAATATCCTCACCCTTTTTCTTGCCATCCCGATGAGCTCTTAATTTCTTACACCCAGGTATCAAACACAAAGAATCCGCTAATGAATGTTTAAGCCAGGTTTCAGAGACTGCCACGATGTCAGGCTAATAAGTATGGGGAGTAGCCTCAAGCTCATCTAGATTGGGAATTAAACTATGCAAATTAAGATGCATCAGCTTTAACCAATAGGCTTTAGCCCAACTATAGGTAGAATGCCCATTGCTTCCAGAACCAAAGTCAACTGGTCCAGGATTAACCTCTACATCACCTGATAACAAAAGCAAGTGCACTAACACAACAAAACGAACACAATGTTTCAACTTACCCAATCCCTCTAACCTCTGATGTGTACATTTACCCAATATAAAAAAAAACACAATTAAAAATACATTGTTTATCAAAGGCTAATAAACTGTGTATGAGTACCGAGTGATGGTACTCAAGCAATAGGTTTGACAGAAGAGAAATTACCTTGATCTGATAATCCTGCTTGCTCCACAACAGGAATACTCATACACACTGTGTTAAGCAAGACAAGAGTACGACATAACAAGCACATCTAAATCCAATTTAACCCCATAGTCAAGACTTCAAATAGCAACACTCTGTAGCTTAAAATGTTTAAGACCAAACTACCTGGCCAAGATCCCCACGGTTCCCACAGACTCCCATGGACTCCTCAGCACTTGCCCACTCTTCACCGCCACAAAACCAACTTTTGTAGTCACTGCTGCATCTAAGTGGTGGTTTTATTTGAACTCCAAACTCCTGCCAGACCGGGCTGCCACCATCAGTCAGGACCGGGGGTGTGTGGCTTACCGTAATGGGGCAGGCGATTGAGGAGTATACTGTTGTCAGGCAATACACACTGGCAACACAGTACAGCTGAGCCAGGAGCAGGAAGAAAAGGCTCAACATAGCAGCACAATGCAGCAGCCAGACTTAATGCAGACAACACTCTGTGAAAGGTAATGCACTGAAAGCAAACAAAAACAGCAAGGTCCCAGCAGTACTTAGTATGCTGTTCAGTTGAAATCATCTGACCTGAAAATTAAAATTCCAGCACCATCAGCAGTATAGACAGTACATAGCAGCACACAATTCCAATGGACAAATCTCCCCTCTTGTAAAATGGCAGTTAACAGCAGCAGTCCCAGGAAGTAAAATCTCCTGTCCTTCACACTATGCAGCAGATAAAATTTACAGTATTAGGGAGCAGAATGACCACAGTCACTAACAGCCCACAGAAACATGCAAAGCAAAAATCTTCGGGCTCCTTGGTTTCCTTCCTGTGTTGCAGTTGGGCAATAGGTGGGTGTGACAGAAATGGTAAGGAAAGAGTTAATGGTTCGGATTCTTTAGCTGGTGTTCTTTTAGCAGTTTGGAAAAAAAAACACACATAGGCTAAAATCCACTGTCCAGCAATATCCACAAGCTGGAATGTTCAGTCCTCCCTAGCTGCTAGGTAAGAGCTGGGTCATAAATCTCAAGTGGACATCTCCACACATACACACAGACCTGCAGACACATACACATGCCAGTTTGAACAGATTGGGTCATTCAAATATAAACTGAAGGTTAAAATGGAGTATAATTGGTCACTGACAGATGTTCAGTCTGATTGGGACAATTAAATACATACATGTTGGATGGTTGGTGCATTCAAAGGGGGGGGTAGGCATTACCTTTTCGCAGGAGAATATATAAGAGGCTGAAAGACAATGAAGAGCTCTCTCTTACTTTGGAAGCTGGAGGGGGAAACATAAGTTTGGAGCCCACCCTTGGAGCTATGTCCATGGGAGCTGGCAGTTAGAACAGGGTCCAGTGTCTCTTGTAAGGACAGGGAAGGGTAAGTTTAGTGCTAGCATAGTGCAGTAATACTTTCTTCTTTTGCCATCTGTTATTTAAAAACATTTGTTTACTTTTCCTGTAAGAGTGTTATTCTCTTGTGTTGTAAATATATCCTGTAAATGCTCAGTGCACTTTCTGTTAAGTAAAAAGCTATTTATTTGCTCAACAGTTGTGACTGTGATGTCATTTTTCTAAGGTAAGATTTGGTTTCCACTGGCTGAGGTGAACTCTGTGTAGCATCCGCCACTCGAGATAGACACACTACCAGACTTTAACTTGTGCAATTGCATGTTTGATTATTCAAGTTTGTAAGCTTGAATGAGGTGTCAGAAGAAAGTCCGGCTGGTGACAGTGAATACCAGAGGACAGACACCTCTCTAAAAGCTGTTTCAGCCCAGAGGGAGAGGTGGGTTATCGCAGAGGGTGCAGATGAAATGAGGATCAGTGGGGTCTGCCACACTCCCACTGACTCCACAGCACCAGGCCTCAATTCACCACCACAAAGCCACCGCATCAAAGTAGTGGTTATATCTGAACCCCAAACTCCCTCCAGACTGGGCTGCCACCACTGATCAGGACTGGGGAGGGTGTGGCTTAGCATAATGGTGCAGGCAAGTGAGGCATATACTGTTGCCAGGCAATACACACCGGCAACACAGTAGAACTGAGCTGAAGGCAGAAAGAAAAGACTTAACACATCAGCACAATGCAGCAGACAGTCTTAATGCAGACTACACTCTGCACAATGTAATGCACAGAAAATTTAATAAAAACAGCAAGGTCCTGGCAGAACTTAGTATGCTGTTCCGTTCTAATCAGCCAACTTGCAAATTAAAATTCCAGCACCTTCAGCAGTATAGACAGTACATAGCAGTACACAATTCCAATGGACAGCCCTTCTGCCCTTGTCAAATGACAGTTAACAGCAGCAGTCGTAGGAAGTTAAATCTCCCAACATTCCCACTATGCAGAGGATAAAATTAACAGAATTAGGGAGCAGAATGACCACAGCTACTTACAACCCACAGAAACATGCAAAGCAAATGTCTTCAGACTACTTGGTTTCCTTCTAGTGTTGCAGTCAGGCAATAGGAGGATGCAGATGAAATGGGGATCAGAGGGGGTCTGCCACACTCTCACCAGCTCCATAGCTCTTGGCTGCACTTCACCACCATAAAGCCACCACTGTAGGCACCACCATGATTAAGCAGTGGTTTTATCTGAACCCCAATCTCCCGCCAGACTGGGTTGCCACCACCAATAGGGACAGGGAGGTGCAGCTTAGCATAATGGCAGATGAGTGAGGAGTGTACTGCTGCAAGGCGATACACACCAGCAACACAGTACAGCTAAGCCGAAAGCAAGAAAGAAAGGTTCAACACATCAGCGCAATGCAGTGGCCTGAATTAATGCAGACAACACTTTGTGCAAGGAAATGTGCTGAAAACTAACAAAAACAGCAACATCCTGGCAGTACTTAGTATGCTGTTCAGTTCAAATCAGTGATCTTGCAAATTAAAATTCCAGTACCATCAGCAGTATAGAAAGTACATAGAGCACACATTTCCAATGGACAAACCGCCTGCCCTTGTAAAATGACAGTTAACAGCAGCAGTCTCAGGAAACAAAATCTCATGTCCATCATACTATGCAGCAGATAAAATTAGTAGTAGTAGGGAGCAGAATGACAGCTGTCACTCACAGCCCCCAGAAACGTATAAAACACATATCTTCAGGCTCCTCAGTTTCCTTCCTGTGTTACAGCTGGGCAATAGTAGGGAGCAGATGAAATGGGGATCAGCAGGATCTGCTATGCTCCCACCAACTCTCCAGCACTTGTCCACACTTCACCGCCACAAACCTGCCGCTGTAGAGCTCAACCAATCAAAAAAAATATCTCTGTGTTATTGGCATTCACTGTGTTCAAAATATATCAGATTATTGTCTTTTAAGTTTTTCCAGTGTGTCAGAATCCTTCAACACCTGTGTGTTGCGTCTTCATACTCTATCCCTCTCCACAACCCCTCATTAGTTATATTTCATATGAACTGAGGTGTGATCTGGGATCACTAATGGATGGATTTTACAAGAACGCAATCCAGGAATACTTTCTTGATTAATCAAAAAGAAGTCTTTTCTGGGAAATGTGGCATGAGGGATGGAGTGGAAGGTATATTGTCTATCCATTGGGTGGAGTAATTGCCATGGATCTGACAGTCCCATACCATCCATAAACTCCCTGAGCCCCATCTTACATGGAGAGAAGGCCTTTCTGTTAAGGTCAGATTTGTTCAAGTCGACTAGAGGCATCATGTTCCAATCCTATCAGGATGGGAAGATGGGTTAATGCAGCAAGTTGAGGGACAAGGTCTGTAAAAAAATGTAGGGGTGTGTACATTTGGGCCATAAACGGTACCAAAAAGACTTAATGAAGGCTCAGTCTGCCAAGTAGGAATGTATATCTACCCTCCTGATCCCAATATTCTTTAATCAGTTGAAAGGCCACACTATGGACAACAAAGATAGCAACTCCTCCCTTCTTACTGCTGTTATGCACCCAATACAACTGGCACACCCTCTCCCTACAGAGATAATGCACCAGATCTAATTTCAAGAGTTTTGTGTAAGTAGGCTATGCCTGCATTCAGATTCTTCAGATGCCTGAGAATCATATATCTTCTCCATTTGTCTTTGACCCTTTTAACGTTCCATGTGACGAAGTTGCATGTGCTAACCATTAACCAGCATATTCAAATATAATTAACCGTTTTTGCCTATAATTAGTTAACCCACTCATAAGCAGTGCATTCTGCTACTTTATGTTGTACTCCAGGACCATTTCTTCCCCTCCAAATTCCCCACAGTGTGACAGACCCTCCCACCAGATCCATGGCACCCCAGGGCATTCCCTCTCTGTCTAGCCCCTTTTCTTAAAAGCCTACTCCAGTAGCGCCTTTTACTTGAATCTTCTTGACTCCTTTCTAATTTTACCATGATGGGGTAGCCTCCCACTGTGGTTCCTCTTTCTACTTTGCCTCACTAATTTTCTTCTTTTGTCCCTGGTGGTCATAGATTTGGGGCATTAGTAAGCCTCAGAGATATGTTTAAGTTCTGGACCAATAGGTCTGTGACAGTTAGAAGCCCTCTCTGTGCCCCGAACAAAATAAAATATTGAAAAAGTTTTCCAGAATAATAGAAAATGTTTTACAGAATAAGTTAGCTTAGTGGTGTGAGTTCACATATGATTTTAACACAGGGACACCTGTGTCTTCTTACATACTGCCCTCACGTTTAGGGTAGGTAACCGTGTGCTAAGAGGCTCCTAGAAACAAGTCACCAGTGTTAATTCTTTTTAGTATTCCTTTTAGTGGCTCATCTTTCTCTAATGTAACAGCCGCTGCATAAGGTACCCATGTTTGCACTCTGCTTATTGGTTGGCAGTCGCTGGATGAGGCTTTTCTCTCCTCTTGCTCAAGTCCTCTCTTGAGGTATGCTTCTTTAGCAGCGAGAATGGTACCAGAGCATGGGATGCACCCATTTGTTGGAATCACAGTCAGTCAAAACATCTGGTACTTTCTTTAGTTCAGAGCAACATAACGCTGCAGCCCGTTCTGAGCTAGGAGTTTACATGCAAACCTCTCAGCATGATAGTAGACTCCACAAGCATCCTAAAAATGGATCTGAGCATTCTAACATTGTGCAATCAAGGATATTTGGTTTGCGTTTTAAACAAAGAAGTGTTTGTGTGTGTTTTCCTTCGTCTTATATCAAAACACCCCATAATATAATCGAACACCCTATAACATGATCAAACACATGGCTGAATACTTAGCCCTATAGCTGGTAAATGAAGCTGACAGTCCAAAGTCTAAATAAAAAGGAAAAGATATAGTTTTGGAATTATGTCATTACTAAACGATTGTTTCTGATTTATTATACAACCTATAGGAAGCCAAGTAATGTAATTAAGCTTAGCAAATTTAAGTATATGCATTTTTCTTTTGGGATAATTACTACTCCTCACAAGCATACCTGTTCCAGCAGCATCATCTCTGGACACTGTTGTGCTCTTAAGGGCCAGTGGCCCCTTTCTAGGGAACAGTTGTAGAATTATACCGAGTGATGTAACTGCCTAGAGGGAGTAGTTTGGGTCTCTAATTGACCCTTAAGCCTTTCAGGATTGTTTTTCCTTTCTGTATCTTATAAACACCCTCAATTTCTATCTAGGAGTATTTGGTATAAATCTTGAAGTGATATCTTGGTCAAGCTAATCCACCCATTTGATGTATTAGAGTAGGAAACTTATGTATTAGAATGGGGGGCTGATCAGGTGACCTATGATGTCACTTAGATTAGATATAAGAGACACCTCTGTGTCCAGGTAGTCAGATAGGTTTTGATCACAGATGATGGTGGATTTGCTGATGCCTAAGCTCTGTCCACACTGTGGCAGCACTTTGTAGAGAAATTAAGTGCTAAAACTCAGTAGAAGCCAGTATTTTCTTTACTGCATTGCTTTTTCTTATTTTGAGTTTATTTTTTTGAATAAAAATCACATAAGTAATTTGTGTGTTTTACACTGCAAGCTGTAACTGAGTTATCACTTCACACACCCACTGACATAATTTGGTGTTAGAGTTGGGATCTGGTCATCCAATGTACACTGGAGGAGACCAGAAACGGTACCAGATCAGGTACTGTAGTGGCAGAAAGACATGGCAGAAGGAACAGATGAGACGAAGAAGACTGGTGTAGCCACCAGATCTTAGATGGAGAAGACGAGCGAGCCCTTACTTCCTGGACTGGGACTAGATGTGTACTGGAGGACTTCAAAGGACAATGTGGACAGTGAGGATGAGGAAGTGTTGCAGAGGGAGAGACACCCTAAGCCCAGAGAGGTACCAACCGAAGGCCTGTCTGATTTACTGCATTGGCTGGCAGTAAGTCAAATAAAAATTGAGAGGAAGAGAGACATTGATGCCTAGGAGAGAGACCGTGAGTACTAGAGACAAGATATGAGGTGGGCAGAGACATTACAATTATTACAGACTTAGGGAGCAGGGCACGGAAATGGGGATGGTGGGACTACAATCAATCCAAAAGGCATTAAACTGTCCAACATGACTCCCTCTGATGATATAGAGGCCTATTTGACCATTTTTGAAAGGGTGGCCAAAGAATGTGACTGGCATACAGCACAATGGGTAGTACACCTCATACCTTGTTTGTCAGGAAAGGCCCAGCTGGAATATGGGAATGTGGATCCCCGTTTGGCTGATGATTATGACCTGATTAAGCAAGAATTACTGAAACATTATGATATCAGTGTGGAAACCTATAGGCAGAGGTTCCGTGCCCTGAAACACCAAACTCATGACCCACCTAGAGACATAAAGTATGTTAGGCTAAGGGAACTTTGATTGAAATGGGCACAGACAGAAGGGAAATCCTGAATGGACATTATAGAAATCTTTGTAGTAGACAATTTCTGCAGATTTTACCCATGGATGTACAATCTGGATAAAAGAACATAATCCGTAATCCGCAGAGGTAGCAGTGACATCGGCAGAGGATTTTCTGTCCACCCATCAGCCTTACAAAAGAGGAGGACAAAGGTCATCTGAACCAATTGTGAAACCTCAGTCCACTCTGGTAAGATCCAACCAGACTGTTCCCATAAAGAGATATGAGGGAAAAGTGGCCCAGTGATGAGGACATTTCCCCCATGTATAATATGCCACAATAGGATATTATGGCCTTAGGTCATGATGTACCATGGGCAGCACATACGGAGAGGGACAAGACATTGAGAAGAATCCTGCAAAGGTTCTTTTGGCCTGGGATACATGATGACACAGCCTGGTATTGTCAGGAATGTCCAGAACATCAACTAACTGCCCAGAAAGGAAAAAGGGATACAGTACCCCTAGCACCCTTATCATTGGTAACCACTCCCTTTGAGATGATAGGGATTGGGCATCATTGAGCACGTTGGTAAAAGTGTGAAGGGTAACAGATTTATCTTGGTGGTGTGTGATTATGCCACCAAGTACCCTGAAGCAAAACTGTGAGATCTGTTACCACACCCAGGACTGCAGAAGAACTAGTGAAGTATTTTAGTCGGGTAGGGATTCCCAAGGAAATCCTAACTGATACAGGGAGCAATTTTAATGTGGAATTGCTGAAAGAATCCTACCACTTTCTGGGGATAGTAGCATATGAACTTCTCCCTATCATCCCCAGAGGGACAGTTTAGTCAAAAAGGTTCAATCAGACCCTGACATGAATGATCAAGAAATGTGCTCAGGAAGAAGGCTGAGACTGGGATAAATACCTCCCTTTCATTTTGTTTGCTTACCAGGAAGTACCAAGCCTGAACCAGGCACTCCCCCTTTGCACTTCTTTTTGGTAGCACTCCCAGGGGCCTTCTGGATGTAGTTAAGGAGTATCTCGATGATGGTAAGGATATGAAGTCTCCCAGCATAGCCCATTACATGAGACGGTTAAGGCAAAGATTGATCTTATACACACAAAAAGCTCATGAAGCAGGGGTAGAGGCCCAGACAAACCAAAAAGAAAGATAGGACAAGGGAACTGCAAGTAAAAAAAGGCTTTCTCCCCAGGGGACCAGGTGCTCTTATTGTTGTCCACTTCCACACATAAGTTACTGATGAAATGGCAGGGACCCTATAAAGTCTTACGACAGACAGGGCCTGTCACCTATGAAATTGAGACCCCTGACAAAAGGCTAGGTAGAAAGATCTATCATGCCACTCTGTTAAAACGTTGCCATGAGAGACTTAACCTACGACTAGGAATGGTGGTAATGCTTGAAACAAGGGATACAGATTTGGAGATAGCCTATGGGAGACTGGAAGTCAGTAAGCAGCTGATGGAAGTAGGAGAAAGACCTTCAAGTGGTGTGAGCTCAGACTGGCAATCACTGACTGGGCTGAGGAAAAGTCCTGCCACCCTGCTGAAGCAAAGCAGTGGTCTTTACTATTTTATTTATTGTCTTCTGAGTGAATTAGCTAACTTATTTTTTTTCTTGATTTCTGTATATATTTGCTTCAATTTTATGATGCAAAAATAAAATGATAAATGCCTTTGGGCATTTTTTATGCACTGAATACTTAGTCTGCCTAGTTATGTTATCCTGATTTCCCACACCTTAACAATTGGTGTGGAGGCTGAGAAGGAAAAGGAGACAGTAACCATGAACCCTGACCTAAACAAAGCCCAGCAGACAGAGCTGAGGTCCCTGGTACAATAATTGAAAGATACCTTTACCAGTAAACCCGGGCTGGCTAAGGGAGTAGAAAATCAGATTTGCACTGAATCACAAGCCATTCAAAAAAAAAACATACCAGCTCCATGAAAGAATCCTAGCCGATGTCCAGAAAAAAATCCAAAAGTTACTGCCATTATATAACATAGAAACCTCAAAAAGTCCTTGGGGTTCCCCATGGTAATTGTTCCTAAGAAGTAGGGAGGCATAGGGCTATGCCTGGATTTCTGGAGTCTAAATCAGGTTGCCCAGTTCGATGTCTACCCCTTGCCCAGGGTAGATGATATTCTGGATAGGAATGGGTATGCCAAATTCATCTCTACAATAATCTCAACAAAGGGATACTGGTAGATTCCCTTAGAGGAATCCGCCAATGTGAAAACTGTCTTTAGTACCCCCATGGGCTTGTTCCAATTTTGGACCATGCCTTTTGGGCTCCACGGAGCCCCAGCTACATTTCAGTGATAATGGACCTGGTGCTGGCAATCCATATTAATTTTTGTGTGGCATACCAGGATGATGTTGTATTTAGTCCAAGTTTGGATACCCATTTGCAACACCTAAGAGCAGTCTTGACATCAATCCAGCAGGCAGGGATGACAATAAACCCCACAGAATGTACCAAAGCTATGCAAGAAACCAGATATCTAGGGTTCAAACTAAGTAATGGACTGATTAAACCAGAAACCAGTAAGGTTGAAGCAGTGGCACAGCCCATCATCCCATTACGAGGAAACATGTCCAGTCTTTTCTAGTATTAGCCAGATACTATACATTTGTTCCCACCTTCACTACCATTGCAAACCGTATAACAGATATGACTGAAAAGAAGCATGGGAATCAAGTGGGCTGGCAGTATAGCCTACAGGTTAGAGGAACGAGGTGTGAATGAGCTTGGTTCATTAGCAGACCAGACCTGAGTTTGATTCTCACAACCTCTACTTGCATACTGTGTGACTAAACAAGTCACTTAACCATCCAGTGCTCCCAGGTCACCCCTGAAAACAGGCACTTGTGCTTAGTGGGCCTTACCCGGTTACCAAAGACTAAAAATAAAGAGTAAAATGGACACCAGAAAGTGAGGAGGCTTTCAGGAGGATAAAGGCAGCTTTATTCTCCTCCCCAGTACTGCGAAACCCAGAATTTGCCTATCCCTTTGAGGTTCACATGGATGCTTCTGGGACTGGCATTGGGGCGGTATTAAGTCAAATGACCAATAGGGAAGAACATCCAGTGATTTATATCTCTTGCAAATTGCATGGTAGGGAGCAGTACTCCACTGTAGAGCAGAAGTGTCTAGCACCAAATGGTCTATTGCAGAATTAAGGTTTTACCTATGGGGAGCCCTGGTTCCATGTGAAAATCGCAACTGAAATATCATGATCGTCAAATAAGCGAGTATTTAACAGGAAATATCATGATGCCCCACTAATTGTTGTACAGTGCTTGGCTCACAAAAAACAAAAAAGTAAGTAAATAAAAAATTCCTCTCTCATAAAGGCTGTTATTGCAGTCACCCATCCCTACAACTGGTCATTAATACCCAGGAAATGATCCTCTCCTCAGCAGTTATTGTTTAATTAGTGGAGAGGCAGGACATTGCAAAGCCAGCTGACTTAAAGTCCAGTTCATGTTCTTTTATTCAGCCTGAGGGGTTCACTTCTTTCCCAGTCACTCATGCTCAGTGGCTGTGTATTCCTGCTGGTTCTGTGATGTGGCTAAAAAACATTTTTGCTTAAATCATTTCAACTAGCCAGGCTACTACCTATACTCAGATGCATAAGATGATCAGAACATGCAAAGTTCAGTAACTGCAGTAGGTTATTATTTGTGCTAATTGGCATTTGTTTTTGCAAAACTCATTTTATAGTGCAATGGTAGTTATAGGGCTGTTTTTAGATTATTTTGGGATCTAATTAGTGAGCACAGATCAGGTATTTTACTTTTTAATTTCTAGTTTTGTATGGATAGTAGGTGGTGCTTTCTGAATCTGTGTCCCATCAACTTGTCTTTTTTAGCCTGGTCTCAGACACCCTACAACCCTGAAGTGCCACAGTTAGGCACTGGGATGCCAGTTAATCAAGGAAAGCTGAAAGACACCATTTTTGCACATCGTGATTATTGTGCCCACATTGGCAGGTGTAGTAGCTATTTGTGCATATGTGCGATTATGTGCATTCACTAAAATCAAGATCACTATTATTTATTCGCCATTGTTTTAGTTACGATTTTGCAGTTGCGATTTTCACAGGTTACCGGAACCCCATTCATGTTGGTAACTGACCACAACCCACTGTGCTTCATCTCACAAATGAAGGACAAAAATAATTGTATCATGAGATGGTACTTAGTCCTTCAACTCTATAAATTTACAGTGAAGCACAGGGCTGGGACAGAACACCTGAATGCTGACCTTTTTGTCCCATCATGAGGCTAGAACTGAGTAGAATCATGTATAAAATGACAATGAGTATGAAGTAAATATAAATGAAGAAAGACTTTGTCGAGAATACTGATGGTCTGGTAGTGAATATGTACTACCCCAAAAAAAGTAGACACCCCAGGGTTATTGAGATGGAGTTGTAATGTTGAAAGCCAGTGCTTCATTGCATTCTGTTCATTAATTTTATTTTTTATAGGGAGACCCTTGGATGGAGTTTCAAAGAGAGGGTGGGAAGAAGCTCCATTCTACCCAACAGCTCTGGGTAGGTTGTCTGAAAAACCAGTACATAATGTTGTAAATCATTGGTTTTCACATAGCCTTAGGGTGTGTGTGACAGTACCCCCCCCCCCAGCTCCATGGCACCCAGGACATTCCCTCTCCCTCTAGTTCCTTTTCTTAAAAGCCTACTGCAGTAGCACCTTTTCCTTTAGTCTTCCTAGTCCCCTTTCTAATTCTACCATAATGGGGTGGCCTCCCACCTTGGTATCTCTTTCTACTTTACCCCACTAATTATCCTCTTTTGTTGCTGGTGGTGCTAGATTCAAGATATTAGTAAGCATCCAAGATATGATTAGGTTTCAGATCAATAGAGCTGTGACTGTTAGAAGCCCTCTCTGTGCCCTGAACACAATGAAATATTGAAAGTATTTTCCAGAATAATTGAAAGTGTTTTACAGAATAGGGTAGCTTACTGGTGTGGGTTCACATATGATTTTAACACAGGGATTCCTGTGTCTTCTTATACACTCCTTCCCCCTCACATTTAGGGTAGGTACCCTTGTGCTATGGTGCTCCTATTAACAAGTCACCATTGTTAATTCTTGGTAGTATCCCTTTTAGAAGCTCGTTTTACTCTAACAAAATGACCGCTGCCTAAGGTACCCATGTTTGCACCCTGCTTAATGACTGGCAGTAACTGGATGTGTCTTTTCTCTCCTCTCTCTTAAGTCCCCTCTTGAGGTATGCTTCTTCAGCAGTGAGAGCAGGACACACCCATTGGCTGGTGCCATGGTTACCCAAAGCGCCTGGTACTGTACATCTGTAGTTCAGTGAGGTGTAATGCTGCAGCCTCTTTGAGCTAGCAGTTTACACACAAACCACTCAAGTGTGATATTCGGCTCCACAAGTGTCCCAGAAATGGAGCAGAGCATTCTAACATTGTGCAACCAAGGATATTTAGTTCATATTTTAAACAAAGAAGTGTTTGTGTGTGTTTTTCTTTGTCCCCATAATAAAATCGAACACCCCATAATATGATCAAACACCCGGATGAATACTGAGCCCTATAGCTACTGAATGGAGCCAACAGTCCTGAGACTAAATAAAAAGGAAAAGTGATAGTTTGGGAATGATGTTGTTACTAAACAATTGTTTCTGATTTACATAGAAACAAAGAATTTGACGGCAGATAAGGACCGCTTGGCCCACCCAGTCTGCCCATTTCCCTACCTAATGAATAAGCTGCAGATCCTAGTTAACCAGGAGCCTACTTCTTCCTACCCCCAACCCCTAGAATTGCTTTATGACTGTCCCATGCATTCTTGAATTCCACTACTGTTTTTGACTCTACAACCTCCTCCGGAAGGCCATTCCACACATCCACAAACCTCTCCGTGAAAAAATACTTCCTTATATTACCTCTGAGCCACCCCCCCATCTTCAAATTGTGCCCCCTTGTTCTTGCACACCTCTTTTTCTGAAAGATGCTACTTTCTATGCAATCTGTCGGATTTCAATTAATATTATTAAGCTTAGCAAATTTAAGTATATGCATTTTTCTATTGGATAATTATTACTCCTCATAAGCATACCTGTTCTAACAGCATAGTCTCTGGACACTGTTGTGCTCTTAAGGGCCAGCGACCCCATTCTGAGGAACATTTATAGAATTATACCTAGTGATGTCACTGCCTAGAGGGAGGAGTTTGGGTCTCTGTTTGCCCTGTATGCATTTTGGGATCATGTTTCTTTTATATGCCTTTTAAACACCCTACATTTCTATCTATGGGTGTTCCATATAAATGTTAAAGTGATATCTTGGTCAAGCTAATCACCCCACTGATGTACTAGAGCAGGAAACTTATGTATTAGAATATGGGGCAGACCAGCTGACCTATGGTGTCACTTAGACTACAGTAGATATAAAAGACACCTCTGTGTCCATCTAGTTAGATAGGTTTTGATCACAGATGATGGTGGATTTGCTGATGCCTAAGCTCTGCCCACTCTGTGGCAGCACTTTGTAGAAAAACTAAGTGTTGAAACTAAGGAGAAGCCAGTATTTTCTTTACTGCTTTGCTTCTTCTTATTTTGAGATTATTTTTTGAATAAAAATCACAAGAAATTTGTGTGTTTTACTATGTCTGAGTTATCACTTTACACACCTGCTCACACACAGCATTAACAATTGCCAGCCATACAAAAATAAATGATAACAATGAAGAACAAAGAGCATGGAGATATCTCTCTCCACCTCCACCCGAATTCCAGGGGCCATGTCTTCCAAACCATTTGGCTCATAATGATCCTGGGTCTGTTATCAGTTTCAGCTCCACATTCTTCAGAAAAATCCTTGTTAATGTGACAAGGGAATCATCTGCCCTGGGTAGAGTTGGTACAGGGATCTGAAAAGGCTCCAGTAAAAGGCACACCAGCAACCTAACCCCCCCCCCAACTTGGAGGGGGTCTACTAAGACAGGGAGCATTATAAAATGCGTTAATAGGTGACCTTATATACCCATGAATATGTGACTACAGGATCCAAAAATCCTAAGGATTTATGCATCCATAAACCAAAGCGTTAACATTGAGCAAGATTTCATTATGAGCTACAACTAATAGCAGATAAAACAAGCATTTGTCAATGCCAAAGTTCGTCATTTGGAATTGATGTTGGTACACACAGTTTGTTTTGTTAGGACTACAGTTCCCAGCAGAAAAAACAATTTATGGCACCAAGTTTGCATTCCCGTTGCAATACAATGAAGTGCATATCTGTTTCCTCAACTCATGATCTGGTTTTGAAGAATGAAGATGTGTCTGCAGTCCAGAGAAGTTGAGGGCACAGTAGCCCCACTATGGGTTAGGCTTGGGGGGACGATATAGTTAAAAATCCTAACACCCGGATGTTTGTTGGTATTTGCACTACAAATTTTCAACATGACCTATTGTGAACCCTACTTAATGAAAACATTTGGGACCTCTGCTCATGAATAGTGGCGCTGTAATTTAGTTACTCTGTCCCGAATGTTGCTTTTGCACAGCAACTGCGCCATTCTGCGCCAGATGTGTGAAAACACACTTCGAGCAGGATGTGAAAAAGTACAGCTGTACCACTCATAGGGAGGTGTGAAGAGAAGGCAGTGTTGAACATCTGGAGTGAAAATATTAAAAATGCTTGAATGTATAAGCATACATGGAAACTGCACAATGCAAGCTCGTAACAGTCATTTAGTTGAATAATTTCACCAAAATTATCACATAGGCATTTCAGGTCCTCTACTCATGAACACTGTCACTATGATTTTTGTACTCTGTCCTGAATGTTGATCTCCCACAGCTACCATGCTATTGTGCGCCAGATGTGCGAAAACACATTTTGGGCAGGATGCAAACAATGACAACTGTACTGTTCATAAGGAGGTGTGTCAAACTAACAATGTTGAAACTCTTGAGTGAAAATATTACAAATCCACAACATTATGAGCGTGCATGGAAACTGCACAATACACACATAAAATAGTCATTTTATGGACTTTTGTCACAAAATTTTCAACATAGACATTTTGGGATCTCTGCTCATGAACAGTGTCACTGTGATTTTCTTAATCTGTCCTGAACACTGATTTCCCAGAGTGACAGAGCTATTCTGCGCAGGGAGTGCAAAAACTCATTTTGGACAGAATGTGAAAAATGACAGCTGTACTGTTCATAAGGAGGTGCAAAAAGATGCTAATGTTGAAAATCTGGAATGAAAATATTACAAATTCACAAAGTTACTGTGTGCTTGGAAACTGCGCAATGCGCTCTCGTAACACAATGATTATATGGACTTTTGTCACCAAATTTTCAACATAAGTATTTTGAGATCTCGATTATGAGCAGTGTTACTGTGATTTTTGTAATCTGTCCTGAACACGGATTTCCCACAGTGACCGTGCTATTCTGCGCTAGAAGAGCGAAAACACAATTCAGCCAGGATGAGAAAAATTACATCTGTACTGTTCGTAAGAAGGTGTAAAAAAATGCCAATGGTGAAAATCTGGAGTGATAATATTACAAATTCCCAAAGTTATGTGTGTGCATGGAAACACACACTTGTAACACAGTCATTATATGGACATTTGTCACCAAATTTTCAACATAGGTATTTTGAGACCTTCGCTCATGAACCATGTGCACTGTGATTTTCATAATCTGTCCCAGACAGTGATTTCCCACAGTGACCACAATATTCTGCACTGGAAGTGCAAAAATGCATTTCAGCCAGGATGTTGAAAAATGAAATCTGTACTATTCATGAGGAGGTGTAAAAAATACCAAAGTTGAAAATCTGGAGTAAAAATATTAGAAATTCATGAAGTTACGAGAGTGTATGGAAACTGCACAACACACGCTCATAAAACAGTCATTTTTTTGATTTATTTCACCAGATTTTCTTTTTTTTCATTTCAAAGTTTATTCACTACATGTTCTACATTACAGGAGGCAGTAATGAACATTTTGTCATAAGATTCGTCAGACAAGTCATACTGCCCCAACCCCCAGCACAGCAGTTCATTCTAACATTGTTATCACCCCCTAACTACCTTTACCAAAGATAATTAAGGTGGTAACCTCGACTACCCATTACTTCATAGCCACCATAATTAAAGTGTGAAGGGGATCCCAGATAACATTATACCTACATACTCTGTTTTGAAGTCTAGCAATAGCCTTCTCTGTATGTATATTTGCTAAAATCTCATTGAGCCACTCCTGATATGTTGGACTGGTCCCATCATTTCAATGCCTAAGAATGATTTTTTGGCTGAGAGCACAACCATGGATATATGAAATCTGCGGATTTTAACCTTTATGGAAGACAAATCCCCCAACAGGTAAATATATGGTGTAAAATAGTCTTGTAAACCCAATAAAGGATCCAGATTGGTTTTTATGTGCTCCCATAATCCAGGGTCATGACCAGAATAGATGAAAAAGTGACCCTATATCCTGGGAACACTTATTACACCTATCAGTATCAAGGAGGCCCCATTTCACCAGTTTAGTTGGTGTACCGTGCAAGTTATGCAGGATGTGAAACTGTATGAGATGTAATCTATCTTGGGATACATATTTATGACAATACATCCAGAGGATGGACCATTTAAAAGTATATTGGGGAACAAATGAAACCCAAAAGTTTGTGGGGCCACCACCACATCCAAACTGCCATCGGAACAACACTTCATAAATCTTAGAAATCACACCTGAGGAGACGAGAAAAGGAGAAAGTTCAGATAACAATGCAAAGGCCGCTGGACGGGGTGAAGTGGCCCCTAGAACCATGGTTAACAAGTGCCTCAATTGAAACACTTTAAAAACCTGAGACTCCAGAATTTTGAACTTGCAAATGAACTGAGAGAATGAGAGCCACTCTCCAACTTCATCCAAAAATGAGGATACTATCCCCTCTCCTAAATGAGGCAACCATGAATGGGAAATTTTCTGTTTATTTATGGTGAAAGCCAGGGATTCAAATGGATTGAGCGAGATCTTTACTTTGATTGTGACGCAGAAAGGAGCACAATTGCAAGGGTACTCTTAATGAAGTCATGATAGTGGGATATTTATTAATATTTTGCACCTGAGAAATTTTAAGATAGAGCATAGTCAGGGGGTCCATATTCATAGATTGGATAAAGTCTAATTCAATCTTGAGCCAAGCCGGGTTCATGTTATCCGAGTCCAGTCTTACCCATCTCAGGTATTTAGCCAAATGACTAGCCCAGTAGTAGATGGGCAAGTAAGGAATCAGCAGCCCCCCCTCATTTTTGGGTGCAGCTAGTGTGTGTTATGCAAGCCTAGAAGTCTTACTCAACCATATAAACTTGGTAAAGAGTTTATATGTTTTCTGAAACCAACTTAAGGGGACAAATGAGTTAAGATGTGACAGAGGGTAAAATACACGGGGAAACACATTCATCTTAATTATATTAATACAACCCCATAAAGATAATGGGAGTTTATTCCATCTCTCTAGATCCCTGCAAAACAGGGTCCAGATTTTCTTTAAATCACAAGGAAGGATTACGCACTAGTTTTATACCTAAATATTTAATAGCTCGGGGTGACCAGCATAGTCCCAGAGAGATGATGTCGGTCTTGAAGACTTTATGATTAAGAGGGAAAAAGGATGTCTTGTTGGGATTTAACTTGTAATTTGAGAAACTACTAAATCTATTAACCTCTCTTAACATGTTCAGGATAGATATTACCGGATTAGCCAAATGTAAGAGGAGGTCGTCAGGGTATGCTGTTATTTTCACTATCTCATTCCTAATGGGAATACCTTGTATTCCTTCATTATTGAGAATATGTTGAATGAGCTGTTCCAGATAAAGATTGAAAAGTAATGGAGAAAAAGGTCATCCCTGCCTCGTACCTGACCGCAGCGTAAAAGACTTGGAGAAGGTCCCATTCCCTGAAATCCTCACTGTAGGATTATGGCGGATTATAGCCAGCTCTGCCTTTCCAGTAAATTGCCCTGATCCAATCTATGAACATGGTTGTGAATCCAAATGTCTTAAGGGCTTGAAATAGAAAAGTCCAATTAACCCAATCAAATGCCTTCTCAGCATCCAGGGAGACCAACCCCACAGGATATATGGCATCCCTGGACTCCGAGAAGACATGCGGGAGGGTACACTGGTGATCTGAAGATGCACGTCCCCTCATAAATCCCACTTGAGACATACCTACAAGATCCAGAAGATCCAGGGTTAGTCTATCTGCCAATATCTTCTAGAGAATACTGACATCTTGATTCAGCAAAGATATTGGCCTATAGCTCTGAACCAATTCTGGGTCCTTATCCAGTTTAGGTAACAAAACTATCAATGCTTCAAACAGATGTGCATCTGCCGTCTCTCCAGAAAAAATGTGCAAATAGAGATGGTGTAACACCGGTAGTAATTGTTCCCTGAAAACTTTATAAAATAAGGCAGAAAACCCATCTGGACTCGGGACTTTACCCAGAGGCAAGTCCTTTATAACAGCACCTATTTCTTCCTGTGATAAAGGGGAAGATATGAATTTATTTTGAGAATTAGATAGTAACAGAAGATGTACTTCCCTGAAATACTCCTCCAGTTTTTGAATGGGTGGAAGACTATCCATATCCCTATATAATTGCTCATAAAAATTAGCAAACTCCTGGACTGTCTCTGAGGGGGATACCTTCAGGGTCCCATCGGACTGTGACTTTATTGGGGGTATAAATCTTGCAGACTCTTGTTGTCTTAAATGTAAAGCCAACAGGCATCCCACTTTTTCTCCTTGATCTGTAAAACTGGGCTTTATATGGATTATAGCCAGCTCTGTCTTTTCTTTAAACATTCCCAAATATTTATCTTTATATGTTAATAGCTTCTGTGACTCCTCTTGAGAAATGTTTTCTGGGTGTAAATTTTCTAATGCCCGTATCTGAGACAATAAGGACAGTAACTCCATTTCCTGTGCCCTCTTCCTCTTTGCAGCTAGACTAATGGGAATGCCCCTTATATAAGCCTTGAAGGCTCCCCATAAAATATCCGGCATTGCACTATCTATTGGGTTGGTGGAAAAGAAAAACTCTGTCTTCTCTTTCACCAGTCCTCGATACTTTTCATCTTTTAGTAATTGTTCATTTAATTTCCATCTAGTCTCTCTTTTGGGAATGTTAAGGAAAGACAGATTACCCAGGACTAAGGAATGCTCCGATATTGGACCTGGTTGGATCGAGGTGGACAATACCCCTGGCAAGAGCTTGTGAGAAACTAACAGGTAGTCAATGCGAGATTGCGTGCCATGTACTGGCGAGCAATAAGTATATTCCCTAATATTAGGATGTGTGACTCTCCAGACATCGTACAACCCACACTGATCCATCATTTCCTTAAAGGCCCTGTGCCCAGAGGACAGTCTCCTTGACCCAATGCTTGATCTATCCAAATTCGGATCCAAGCCCAAATTAAAATCTCCCCCTAAGATAACTGGAATAGGGAGTATAGGAAGAATTGTAGAGATCAGTTTCATGAAAAAAGATGGATCATCTGTGTTTGGTCCATAAATGCTACCTAGAACCAATGGCATGGCCCAAATAGTACCCTGAACTAAGACATATCTGCTATCTGCTTCCTTAAATACCTGAGAAGGGACAAATGGAATGTCTCTATTAATCAGTATCATGACCCCGCAACTATTGGTTTCCCTTGAAGCATAAAATACCTAACCTATCTGTTTTCTCCGAATTTGTAATACTTCGGAATCCACTAAGTGAGATTCTTGTAAAAATGATATCTGGGCATGCAACAGACTCAGGTGTTTAAGTACCTGATATTGTTTCAGTTTTTTCCTGATCCCCTTCACATTCCATGTAGCAATATTAATATTCTGAGCCATCTTTTATGTCAGATACAAATCCAGATAACGTATCTATCGTATACTGCATCCATGTAACAGGTGATTCTATTCCTCTTAACCTGCTGTGCTGGTCTCCCACCCCCGCAACCCTCCCCTTATTAAGCCCCTGTTCCTCCCCACCCCTGATTATCCATTGAAAAATCCACAGCTTCAGTAACCCCAGAACATAGTCCAAAAATCCATCCACCCAAACCCCCCTTTTATCGCTAACAATGTTCAGCAATTTTCCGTTTACTATTCCTCCCCCAGGCCCCCAAAAAACCGTCCCCAAACCCTGTATTATTTATAATACATTCTCCTTTTTTTGAGATGTTAGTAATAAAGAAAGAGAGAGGACTCATCATCATTGCAGTACAAGTCATTGTGTCCCTGGCCTATCCCCTAATGAAAATCATTGAAAGCAAGCCAGTATTCATAAGACATCGCTACCAGAAGCATCACGGCTTGCAAGAACATGTGGTTTGTTAGATGTGAAAAGGCACCTTGTGGCATGAGATCAGGAAGCCGGCCGCAGCCATACATGAAAATCACTATGCGGGCCGTTGTCTCAATAAGCTCTCCAGCCCCATAGGGACAAGTCCTCATTCCCCTCCTCCAATTTTCTGTACCTTTACCCCAGTAAAACCCCATTTTTCTCTGGCCTTAGCAACCATTAACACTTAATGCATGAAACACAAGCTCCCTCCTGTGTTGCAAGTATGTAACTGCACCCTGATGCTTTACGAGGGAAGAGACACCACAGCCCTTGCAATGAGATCTCCCCAAAAGCCACAGCCCTTCACCAGACCCATCTCCACCAAACTCCCACCGGGGAAGGGAAGACTAAATATTGCTGAGTTGGCTTTGTTTTCTCCAAACATGAAAACTAATGAGAGATCACTTAATTACTTGAAACCGCAGACCCAGACAAAACAAACAAGAATATACATCCATGATTGGAATACTATGAAAACCGATGGGTCCCTTCTGCCCCTTATTTGGGCTGAAATGAGAGTCCAAGAATGTTTAACCGCTTCTTTCCAGAAGATTCCTTTACATGAATGCCCAGTCTTTTCAGATTGATTCTCAACTTGTCGGGAGAGATGTGAGGCCTTTCATGTGTCCCTGAAGAGATCTGGCAGGGATAATTTTTAACCAGCAAACACTGCCTCAGGGTCTTCGTAGGTAGCCCAGGAACCAGCCACCTGTACCTGTAGCCTGGCCGGGTATCCCATACAAAATTTAAGTCCAGCCACAATGATTTTTGAGACAACAGGATGAAATGCCACATGTTTCAGAAGGACTGAACCTGGGATATCTTGCACTATTCTAAGCTTAGCTTGCTCCCAACTAACTTCTTGGAGTTCTCTTACTTTGTACAGAAAATGTTGTTGCTCTAAGAAATTTAAGAAACAACAAATTATAGGTCAGGGCGTTGCTCCAGGAGGGGGCTTCAGTCTTAATGACCTGTGGACTCTCTCTATGATATATTTGGCCCCAAATGCGGAAGGGCCTGCAATCTTCTCCACCAGATGCTGGGTAAAAGCAATGGTATTCTGGCCCTCCTCTCCCTCCGGTAACCCAAGAATCACAACATTTTTTCTCCGGCTGCGACCTTCGAGGTCTTCAAGCTTAACCCTAAAATCTGGACAATTTCTGGTACATTGCTGCCATCTCAGGCTCAAACTTCTCCACTTGCTCCTCTAAGGAGAAGCGATCTAAGCGAGAGCTATCTCTTCTATTTTTCTCATGAGAGATTTAATTTCTGATGCCATCTCCTTAATCTCATCTCTGAATGGTTTAAATTTCTCCAGAAATTTAGACAATGTGAGCTGCTCCTGATCCACCCCTGGATTCAAAGTGTCTCCCTTTTCCACTCCACTTGAGGCCCGGGATTTTTTTGGTGCCTTTTCTGGTGTAACTGGTGGGGTGTGCTTCTGCTGTTGCTTTTTCATGCAGACGTCCATTCTCTCTCAAAATTGCCCTGCAAGGGCACAGAGTTGTAGGGAACCAGAATTGCACAAAATAAGAGGTTTAGAGATCAAGGAAATATACCAGAAAACAAATAGAAAGAGACAGAAGGCTGGAGCTGTACTGAGGAGCGACTACCTGGTAGCTTGCATCACGTGGTGTCATTTTTTTCACCAAATTTTCAACATAGGCTTTTTTAAAGCCCACCTCTTGAACAGTGGAACTGACATTTTGTTAATTGGTCCTGAAAGGTGATTCTACGCATTGACCACAAAATCACCTTTCAGGACCGATTAACACAACAGCAGAGCAACTGTTCATGAGGCAGGCTCTAAAAAAGCCTATGTAAAAAATTTAGTGCCAAAATTTCCAAAAATGCCCAAGATATGAACCAAAGTTGGAAAAACCCTATTTTTGCCATTATACAGCTTATCACCTTTTATTCAGTTTGTGGATAGCTTTGAAGAGTACAGATGTGTTCCCGGTCCACTGAAGATCGTTCCGCCTGGCTCCAGAGGTAAGTATGGGGTGGGGGTGTGGGGAAGTGGGTTCACAAAGGGTGGGTGCGGGTTGAGGAGGGGCCACCAGACTCAACAAGGGATCATTTTCTGTTTTACAGGTTTAACAAAAAAAAAAACACATTCTTGGAATGGTTTCTGTTTATACAGGGACATTTGGTATGCTTGGGTGGGCCCCAGCATGCTACCTGAGTGTTTTGGGGCTGTAGCTGATGGGGATTGGACACCGCTGTCAGCACATTCCGAAGGGTGGGGGAGCAAGAACTGAGGGAACAGGGCAACCTCCTTGGCACACAACAAAATGGGGAGGACATTATGCTGACAGGGAGTGGGCTCCCCCATCAGCAAATGAACTGAGAGGGGGCATGCTGACAGGGGGACTGGGCACCCCATTGTTTTTTTTTAAACTGTGAGAGGGAAGTCTTGGGCTCAAGGTGTTCACACTGCTGTAAGCTACTGCAGTGTGAACATGCAACCAGGAATGCAATGCAGGAATGCGATTTCAAAGGACCGATCTGTGCCACTATTGGTGTGGCTCATCCTTTGAAAAGTTGTCCTGTTCAACCCAAACAACTGAACTTGAGTCATTGCTAGCCTGCCCCCGATTCACCTGCCACTGACCTGCCCCTAGAAATGGAGCTCTTCATTGGGCACACCCCTGTAGAGCACCTTATAGCAATGAGTTCCTCTGTGCCTGTGCACCATAACAAACTCAGAAATGGAGTTTGCATTCCACAAACATTTTTTAATTATCAAGACCTCATTCTACAACTAGAAACTCCCTCTTCCCCTTAGAAATATAAATGCATGCAACAACAATGACTGTACTCATACAACAAACTTTGAAAATGGAACAAACCAGTGATGCAGCCCAAAATAAAAATAACAATTGGCGTAGAAAATAATGAATGCCACTGCTACTTCATTTAGACTAAGTGCAATGTTTCAGAAATTATAAATGGCAGAGAGTTATTACTGAGCTGTGTAGTTTGAAAGGGTAGTGGGCCATGGAATAACAAGCATTTGTCAATGCCGAATGTTTGCTTGCTGGAATTAGCATTGGAAATGCAAGAGTTAGACAGATGCAGAACAGGAATAGCAGTGAAGTTTTGAAGTTCACGCCAACCCCACCTCCATCCTGTAGAGACCGACAGGCATAGGAGTAAGTGTTTGGGTCATCGCCCATGATAGTCATGCCATGTCACCTCACCCTATTCTGCAGACACTGGCATGTGTTGAGGTGTGCCTTAGGGTGTTTGGCTTTACAGTCACCTCATTTTATAAGGACATACACTGAAATGGGTGCAGTATAGGAGAATTGGGTGAAGTCTGGGGCCGAGCAGTCCAAGGTACACCTCAATACCTGTCAGTGGCTGCAAGGTGGGGGTGGGATGGCATGAGTAGTACAGTCAGCAATCCAAAGGCATACTCTGATGCCTGTCAGTCTGTACAGGGTAGGATATTATGGTTAGAAACCCAAATGCCTCAGGCGTTTGTTGGTATTTACACTACAGATTTTCAACATGGCCTTTTGTGACCCCACCTCATGAAAGCATGTGAGACCTCTTCTCATGAAGAGTGGAAATGTGATTTTGTCAATGTGTCCCTAACATTGACTTCCAACAGTGACAGTGCCATTCTGCGCCAATTGAACGAAAACACAGATTAGGCAGGATGTGAAGAATGACAGCTGTACCATCCATAGGGAGGTGTAAAGAGATGGCAATGTTGAAAATCTGTAGTGGGAATATTAAAAATGCTCACATGTCCGAGCATACATGGAAACTGCACAATGCACACTCATAACACAGTCATTTTATGGACTTCCATCACCAAATTTTCAACATAGGCATTTTAGGACCTCTGCTAGTGAACAGTGTCACTGCGATTTTCTTAATGTCCCATGAATACTGATTTCCCACAGCGGCCATGCTATTCTGCGCCAGAAGTGCAAAAACACATTTTTACCAGGATGTGAAAATTGACAGCTGCACTGTTCATAAGGAGGGCCAGAAAAATGGCAGTGTTGAAAATCTGTAGTGAAAATATGATAAATGTGCAAAGTTATGAGAGTGCGTGGAAACTGAGCAATGCACGCTCATAACACACTTATTGTATGGACTTTCATTACCAAATTTTCAACATAGACATTTTAGGACCTTTGCTCATTAACAGTGTCACTGTGATTTCCTTCATGCATCCTGAACACTGATTTCCCACAGCAACCACACTATTCTGCGCCGGGAGTGCGAAAACACATTTCAGTCAGGATGAGAAAAATGACAGCTGTACTGTTCATAAGGAGGTGTGGAAAAATGGCAGTGTTCAAAATCTGAAGTGAAAATAATGAAAATTTGTGAAATTACGAGCATGCGTAGCAACTGCGCAATGCACTCTCGTAAAACAGTCATTTTTTTTATTTTTCCCACCAAATTGGCAACATACACTTTTTGAGAGCCCACTTCATGAACACTGGCACTGTTGTTTCATTAATCTGTCCAGAAAGGTGATTCAGGGCAGTGACCGCAAAATCACGTTTTGGGACCGGATAACGTCATGACCGTGGCTGAATTCATGAGGAGGGGTCCCAGAAACTCCATGTTGAAAATGTGGTGCCAAAATTCAACAAAAATGCCTGTGATAGGCATCAAAGTTGAAAAAACCCTATTTATGCCATTATACTGTACAGCTTGCCGGCATTTCTTCAGTTCGCGGTCGGCTTTGAAGAGTGCAGATGTGTTCCTGGTCCACCGAAGATAGCCACGCCAGACTCCTCAGGTAAGTATGGGGTGAGGGGGGGTGTGAGGGGAGGCAGGGTGCACACACGGTGGGCGTAGGTTGTGGGAGGGGGCAGGGAGATGGCAAGGGACTGTTTTCTTTTTTTACAGGTTAAAAAAAACATTGCGGGACTTTTTTTTATATGAGGCATTTGGCACATTGGAGTGGGCTCTCAGCATGCCAAATAAGTGTTTTTTTTGGGGGGCAGCTGTAGCCGATGGGGGATTGAGCACCCCCTTGGCACAAATCTACTGTTTTTTGTTGGGGGGACATTATGTCGACAAGTAGTGGGCACCCCATCAGCAAATTAAACTGGGAGGGGGGACATAATGCCGATGGGGTGTGGGCTCCTCTGTCGACAATGTGAACTAGGACGGGGACTGAATCCGATGGGGATTGGGGCCCGCGTCATCAAAAACACACTGTTGTGGGTGGGCACATGCTGCCAAAGGGGACTGAGCACCCCCTTGGCAGTGGGGGCTGATTAATATTGTTTGAGAACACAGCAGCAAGCCGCCGCCATGTTCACAAACAATATTACAGTAGCAACGTTCCACCCAGCAATAGCGGGTCACTCCCTTATTGCAGTGGAATGGCTGACGCTGTAATGATGAGGTGGCCTCTGAATGCTGCAGCGAAAATGTTAGAAGTTGGTGGCACTTCTGGAAGCCAGTGTCACCAGCACACTGTGCCTCCATTGGTGCACTACTGCCAAGCCCCTAAATGCAATGCCTCCGTTCGCTGCCACACTGCCGAGCCTCCACAACCCGCTTCTCTCCTAAGCTGCCGCATAATGTTTCTTGCTCATGTGTGCAAGCAAACATAAAAATGAAGTCTAAAGACACAGACAAACAGACCCCTTCTCTGACGCATATTGATTTGTGTCGTGCCAGAATCCATGTGGTGCTGGTAAGGTAGTAAAAGCTGGAGTTGAGTAGAAGTTTGTACATGTGGAAGCCTTGGATCTTCATGGTGGTATGTTGTGACCCTGTATTAGATCAAATGGTGGTGTGTCGGAGCCAACCATCATGCATATATACAGTCTTCCTCCCAGAATGCTGCAAGAGACCGCACTGTGTTTAACCTCAGGAAGACCTTGTTTCTAAGAAAATGTCTGCCTGAGTAGTTGTTAACATTTAAAGGGTATGTGGCAAACCAAATCCTGTGTGAAGTAAGGCACATTGTAAAGCTTGCATACAGGATTCCAGGCTGTGCTCAGAAGTGTGGTCTTCACTAAACTCAATATGCTCCTTAAAATAGAGTCAGTGCATGCCAATCAAGATGAACCAGGGCTGTTTCAGCTGTCTATCAGCATTTTGACTTACTGGGAAGACTACTTTCAAGCTGTTATATTTCCTGAAATTGCATTTCGTATATGTACATGCTTTTGTTTTGCCTGTATATATATCTATATATATATAGATATATATATAGGAACTAACTGAACTTGTATTTGTCATTGCTTTTAGTGCTATTTATACATGTATCTGCGTCCCCCAGGACTTCCTTGCAAATGAGTTGTCTCAGTGGTGTTATCCTAGTGAAATAAAATTGAATTGAATTAAATTGAATTGAACTGAATTGAATTGAAAAAAAAATGGTGAAATCTGGCAACCTTTTAATTCAAAGTGTTCAGAGCATCTAGCAGACTTGAAATGTTTGGGGCATAGTTGAGGCAGCAAGCTTTGTTTGTTAGGCATGTTGAAATATTTTGACCTCCCTCTGAGTAATAATGAGTTTATCAAGGTATTGGGGGTGAATTCTAATTTGTGCCACTGACAGCTTTGTGAAAATGGCACAATACGCTGTTCTCCTTTCCCACACTTAAAGAGGGAGATCTGGAAAGAAAAGGAGTTTCTTCCCTTTCCATAAAATGTCATTGGCTTCTTGGGCTTTATTTAAGACATGCAACTTGTCCAGAAACTTGAATAATTTAAAGGTTATTGGCTTCAGACATTGCCCTTTGGATGGCTTCAGACACAATGGTTCTATAAGCCTGTTCAAGCACATATGTCGGGCCATTCAGTAATGGGCCAGCAATTTTAGAGCAAAACTTCTGGGCAGATTGAATTGTGTCACTCCCTTCTGCTTTTACTGAGAGACCAATTATCACCAGGTTGTTGCAATGGCTCCTGCCCTCCTGGACATTCAATTATTCTTCCATTTTGGTCTGCTTCTACCACAGTTGGACTAGTTCGGGGTCCACACAGTGTCACCAATTGTCAACTGAGATGACACATGCTTCAGCATCCCCAGCTCTCCTGGTCAATTCATCTAGCACTGACCGGATAGCCTTGAGATCACTGGACACATCTATGGTGGTCTATTTCAATTGGAAAAATTCCTCTAGAAACCTTTTAACTGTTGAGGTTTCCAACGAGATGTTGTTTCTAGGTGGGTACTGAGGCACTCTGGTGGGAATGATTGTGCCCTTGTTCCTGCTCTGGGAAGGGTGGCAGAATGTGTTGTAAAGCCACAGAATTCTCATCCATCGCTGGTCTACTTTGAAAATACAGCCAAACGCTATGGTAGAGATCTTATTAAATCTTGTTGTTGCATTGAAACAAAGATGATAACTCAGAGTCAGATGCTGAAAAGCTTAGGTTTTATGTCTCAATGGTCTGGAGCTCAGCACCTAAGCTGGCATAAGCTACAACAACAACCGCCTCCCCCACAATGATGCCCCCCTCCTATGAAAGCACACCCATGCACACCGCCAACCCCACTGACCCACACCACCCCCACCTTGGACCCTCCTCCCACCTCACCAGCCCCACCTACCTACTCCCATCCCACCCTGGACCTACTGCTTCTACCCCTACTCATGCACATCCCCCTATCCTCATCCATACCTCAGTCCCCTGATCCCCCCTTCCTTGCAGTACCCACCCTTCAATCCCTGCCAATTTCCTGCACACCCTATTCTAGGTCATCTACCCCATGCTCCAAAACTGGTACAAAGCGCTACCTTGCTGCTGCCAGAATACTCTCTCTGATCCTCATGTTGGCAGGTAACATGCACCCCAATCCTGGCCCTCTGACCTCTGGCCAGCCCAAGCAGCCGCCTGTATCAGGGCTGTGTATTGCATCAATAAACTTCTGCAGCCTCCTAAAGGAATCTGCTGCCCTTCAGTGCTGGACCTCTCAGCACACTCCCGATATCATAGCCATTGTCAAAACCTTGCTCTCTAAGACAACCCCTAGCTCCTTCATCTCAACCCTGGTTTCACCCTCTTCAGGGAAGACCCAGTCAGCAAATGTAGTGGCAGATGCACCCTCTATATGCAAAATACCCTATCAGGTCATGCACGCCCATCGCCCAAACTAGACACCAGTGCCCAAGCTCTGTCCCTAAAAATCACCCTGGACCCTACAAAGGCACAACTGATCCTTACTGTGGCCTATATCCTCCCTCAAAACCAAACCCCTGCCATCCACTCGCTCTCAAACTACCTCACCAAGCTATCACATAAACTCAAGCAGATCCTCCTAGGGGACCTAAACTCTCATTGGCTTTCCAGCTCTCACACATTATTGACTCTTTCTCGGCCCTCAACATGATACAACTTGTCTCCCAACCTACAAGGTAGAACCCCACCTCTGACACCAGTACCCTACTACACATAGTTCTATATAACTGTTCACACAAGATCACTGACCTACACATCCTCCCTAATGCACTTAGTGATCACTCCCCAGTCATATTCACCTGGTCCACCCAAGTCAAGAGACCTGCACCCAGAACACTCCACCGGCAGTGCCTCCACCCCGGCAGCCTCTGTAAACTAACACTTTACCTAGCCCAATGGGACTGGAGCCCCATTACCCACACCACAACTATAGACCACGGGCTTGACTATTTCACTAGCTCCTTCAACAAAGCCTGTGACATTTTCACACCCCTCACTAAGACCTTAACTAAAAAATGAAATGCCACTTGGGTCACCCCTGTGCTTCTGCAATAAATGAAATTATGGGATAACCTTTGGCATAAAGCCGTGGATTCAGGTAAACCGGCAGATAGGCAGACCTACAATGCTGAGCATAACAGGTGCACATGGGCCATTCGAAGGCTAAGGCTGAGCACTACAGATCTGCCCTTGCCTCCTCCTGGGGTAATGCCTAGAATTTCTGGGGTAAGTTAAAGGATCTGAATGGGAAGACACAGTCATCCCCCCATCCCAGCTTGTCGTCAATGGCTCTATCTCCACAGACCCACACACCATCGCTGACAGCCTCAACAAATCCTTCACCAACCTCAGCTCAGTCCTGCCCAAGAATTTCTTTGATCCAGTCCCCCCATTGCTCACACCCGGCCTCTGCCTTCCCCCCTTCCACCTCCGGACCATAACCCCGCAAGAAGCCAAGCCATACCTGCACATAGCCCTCAACAGCACCAGCCCTTGCAAAAACCCTCTGGACACTTGGCTACTTCAGCGAGTACTGGACACAGTACTCACCCCACTCACCCACCTGCTTAATCACTCACTATGCCTAGGTCAGTTCCCTTTTGCCTAGAAGATGGCAATCATCACCCCAATTCACAAAGGTGGAGACCGCACCTCCACCAGTAATTACCAACCTATTTCTATCCTGCCCCCACCTTCCAAGGTGCTGGAAAAAATAGTGGCTGACCATCAATCTGATTACCTTACTAAGCACAGCATCATGTGTGGAGAGCAACATGGCTTCCACGCAGGACACAGTGCCACCACTGCTCTGCTGAAGTTCTCCAATTTCCTCCACACAGCACTGGACACTGAACACCTGGCCAGAGCAGTCTTTATCGACCTCTCCAAGGCCTTTGATACGGTCTGCCACCCTCTTCTTAACTCCTTGCAGAATATCGGTCTTTCTCAAGGGTCTCTCTAAAGGGTCCCTCTCCTGGTTTGACAGCTACTTGTCATCCAGGTCACAGCATGTAAAAATCAATAGCACCCTGTCCAATGCACAACCTGTCTGCTTTGGAGTCCCCCAAGGCTCCATATTAGGCCCACTCATCTTCAGCCTCTACCTAAACAAGCTCCCCACCCTCTGCTCTGAAAAAATCATTCTCTATTTGAACAATGCTGTCCTTCTCAACTGCACCCCTGCCCTAATGAACACCCTCCAGCACTCCTTCACCAATACCAAACAATGGTTAATTGATCACAGGTTGGTCATCGACCTAAAAAAATTAAATCTATGCTCTTTGCCCACCATCACGATAAAACCAGAAACACCCCACTCCAGATCTTCCTCAACACTCAAGCCCCCCTTCAGCAGGTGATTAAGTACAAATACCTGGGCATCCCCTTTGACCCTGCCCTCCCCTTCCACCACCATATTTCAGCCCGCTTGTCAGTCATTAACATATGGATCGGTCTCCTATACCACCACAGGGACTGTCTGCCCATGAGATGCTTCATATGGCAATCACCTCATCAGTCCTATCCCTGGTAGACCATGGCCTCCCTATCTATGCTGATGCTGACAAAACTGCCCTCAATAAAGTAAAACTGTCCATTAATACAGCCTGCAAGCTCCTGTGAGGTGCTGAAAGGTGCACCCACACCTGTTCTCTCTACTCACTTGCCAACATTCTCAATTTTAAAGAGAGGATCCTTTTCCAGTCCTGTTTGTTGGCAAAGAAAATACTCCTGGGTCTCTCCCCTCCAGGGGTGATCTCCTTCGTCATTCTCACCTTCCATGTAGTATTGACCTGTAGTACTTGCAAACCCATCCTCATGGTACCCAGAGTCAAGACCTCGCTTGCACAATGGTCCTTCCCATATAGGTCCCCTCTATGGTACAACTCCCACCCTGCTACTACTACTAGCCTCCCTAGAATAGGCCCCTTCAAAGTTGCACTCAGAAACCACCTCATTGCCTCACACTGCTGCAACTGCTGATAGACCCGTTGCCCCCAGCTCGACTCTCCAGCCACCCACAGACCCCCTTACAATGTCCCTTGGACAGCTAATCCACCATGAAGAGCATCCTCATCAGCACTACCACTCTATATTTCCTCCCCCTTGAAAATCACCACTTTGCCCCTGCTCACTACCCCCTTCCCCCCTTAGACTGTCCCTCAGTCACTATTTTGGGCAATTGTATTCCCCCAAGGCAATGCCCACTCATGTACCCCCATATCCATATGAAGTTATTCCATGTTATATCTCTGTTATATGTAGTTATTTTATGTTATACCTCTGTTATACCTACTCATGTACCTACATTACTGTATGAAGTTTTGTTATTATTTTCTCCTCCTGTTACTAAGTGATGTTCTGTTTATTGTAAACTGTACTTGTCTGATGAGGAGCCTTTGAAAATGAGTCCATGACTCAAAGGATTGTAATTCCGATGTGAACAATAAATAATGCATCATGTGACGCCTCTCCTGGTGTCTTATCTTACTTGTGGCTAGCCTAAAAGAACTTACACTGACTTTGTCCTCTCCTCACATAGACAGCTAACTCTCCCATAAGGGCTCCCACCTGCTTCCAGATATAAAGGGTCAGTGAGAGAGAAAGAGAGACAGACAGAGAGAGAGAGAGAGAGAAAGAGGTGCCCAGCTCCCCAATTTATGTGCACAGGGCTGTGAAAGAGTGATCTCTTCTTTGAGTTACAGTTCCCCAGCCATGTGTGTGTGTGTGTGTGTGTGTGTGTGTGTGTGTGTGTGTGTGTGTGTGTGTGTGGTGTGTGTGGTGTGTGTGGTGTGTGTGTGTGTGTGTGTGTGTGTGTGATCGATCACCCAGGCCAAATGGTACCTTTCACACCTGGGACGTCCTTCATTCAGCTTTATGACCTCGTTTGCAAATTGTCTGTGGTGTTGGAGGTCACACCCTCACGTCTGGCAGGGTCTTTAGCTTGCTGGGGGAGAATTAGCACTTCCCAGTTGGCAAGTGTTTCTCATAAGATCTTCCTGGACATGTGACCTAGAAGTTATATTTGCATCCACTCCCAAATAACAGAATTTATGAAAGAAAAACCATTGGAGTAAGACACAAATAGCTAAAACTGGTCAGATGCCCATCACACATTACGATTGCATTAGCGTATTTGTTTAGTAATTTTATTATTGGAGGCACAAGTGGCAGAAAGTACCCTTGTTACACAGTCATCGATATCATGCTCATAACCACTGCTGGCTGAACTAGTATCTGCCTCACTATGAGATAAAATGCTGGCCATATACCTACCATAATCTTTTGTGCTTTCAGAATGGTGACATGAGACCAATTACTTTTACTTCCTTGCATGTCATCTTTCATTCTTCTGGACAAGTGAAATATGCATTTTGAATTATACAAAAACACAATAATGGCTCTAACTTACATTTCACAAGTCATCTGCTTAGGAGGTTCTGCGAATGAGAGTATTGGATAAACACTTGCAGCGTGAACAGGAAGGATTACCCCCAAAATATTATCTCCATCCTTGGTGAAACCTGTCTCTGCTGGGCTCGTTAGACTGCAGCCTCGTTTCTGTTTCTGGAGAGTAACATCAGTCAGTATCAGGATCCAAACAGCAGCATTCAGCATCATTGCTGAAGTATTATGCAAGATCTTTTCAGCTTTATCTGCCAGAGAGAAAGAGAGAGTTAGGAGAGAGGGTTCAGGACAGAGGGGAGAGGAGAGGAGAGAGAGAGAGAGAGAGAGAAAGAGAGAGGCAGAAAGAGACAGAACACAGATATAGGACATTTGAATTTTAGATAATCCATAGGTAAAAGAAAAGGTGAACAATACAATGGGTGTAGTTTTTCTTTATTGGAACAATCTTTAGTACTGTAGCTCCCAACTACAAATGTTAAATATCTATGATCTTATTCTACAAATTATTCTTTATATCATTTTTATATTTTTTTAACTTTCGGTATTATTATTGATATAAAATCCTGACAAAAAAGATTCAAAAAAGTGTTATACTTTATTGATTGATAATGTCAGACTGGCTGGGATCCCCATGGTGATTGAAGGTCCAGACCCCTGGGACTTTTTACAAAAACTTCTTTCTGAAGCCTTGGGGGAGACACCATGCTGAAAGCAATAGAGATGTAGTAGACAGGGTGCATAGAGATGTGACAAAGCCTACCTACCGTGGATGACAACCAAGATTTGTCTACATCAAACCCCACCACCTTCAGAAAAGAAAAGTGAGAGTAGAGCTAGGTCTACATGTTGATGAGATGATGATGTAAGAATTCCAAACTTCCCAGCTGATGTCTTGGGGAAAAATGAAAGCTTTCTTTGTGGGGAAAAGTGTGTTAAATGAATACAGTATTCACTTTACTTTGCTCTCTCCTGCAAAGCATAACCTGTATCTTCAAGGATACCTAAAACATTTATATTCCGGTTTCAGGCAGAAACCGTTATTAAAGACACACTGCTTAATGACCCTGGGGGCTTTGCAAAACAGAAATCAAGACCTCCAGATAATGGCAGCAGAGCAAAGAAGTCAACATTATTGCAGGACCATGACAGCTCTTCATCGACACCATTACATCACTAGCAACAGTGGAGGAAACATCAAAGACAGAGTTAGAGTCCGGCCCCGTGACACTGAGTTTTGAGGCACTGAACACCACACCTCACACCATGCCATCAGCCAGGGCTTGGGAGCAAGCTCAGGTTCCCAGGGATTGGCCAGGGAGGAGAAGATTGAGTGTCTGGAGGACTGCTCTCCTCTCCTTGGGTGGTGGGTGGGTTAGTGACACCCTGGCAGCAGCAACTCCCAGTGGAGACAGTATGTTCTTCACCCATGGGCACTCAAGCAAGGGATAGTGATGATGGTGGACATCTGTAACAAGGGTGCAGGAGCATGCTCATCTTGTACTGGATGTCATTGCATGCCCATGTCTCTGGGGGTCACTTTCATGCATGAAGGAAAAACCCTGGTATCTGAGGAGATTAAGGATCACCTGTCCCATGTCCACCATTGGATCCCGCATTCTCTGGTATCCCATGAAAACAGCAACTGAACTTGAGCGACTCACATATGAGTGACTCAGGTTCAATGTTCTTTATGTTAGCAATCCTGAAGGGGTAGTGATGGGCAAAGACTAGGTGGATGGAAGGACAAAACGGGGGACAGAAGAGGAGGGAAGGGTATGTGGGAGGTAGTGCAGCAAAAGATTCAACCTTGCTGTGTGGCACAGTTGTGAGGGTGGTTGGCTACACCAGGAAGGGTGCAGGGTTCAGGGCTGAGGAGGTGCATATCATTTTGAGTGCAGGAGTATTTGTTTTCTGAGTTTCACCCCATCCACAACCCAACATGCACCCCCCCCGGAGTTGACAATATTTAGTTTGGGAGGTGTGGGGGATGAAGCCCACCACATAAAAATAGATATCTGTTTGCCTGGTTGGCTTCACTTGGAGTGTACATTGCTGGCTTTATTTTCTCAGTGTCAGTGGCTCAGTAGGTAGCACACTCATCTCTGATGCTGGGACATCAGAATGCTGTGGGTTCAGTTCCCACATCTGGCACTTGGGTTAATATACCAATACTGACACTGTAGAGCAGCATGAGAGGGGTGCTGCACTTCTGAGGTGCTGTCTTTCAGATAAGACATTAAACCAAAGTCCCATCTGCCTGGATTGTGGTAGTTCAGGTGGACGTTAAAAATCCCACTGCACTTATCGAAAATAGTAGGTCTTCAGTTAGAGGGGAATGGGGAAGAAGCTTCTAGCTGGATGCTGGGAGAGTAAGGAGACTTGAAAGATTTTCTTAGTTGGAGGTGCAGTGAGGGACAGACACAGGGATAACACACTCTCGTGAGAGTCAGGTGTAGGCCTGATCCCACCCTCCCCTTTCCCAGAGCTTGGATCTTTTATAGGGGAACACCTGCCCTGCAATTGGAGGAAAAAGCTTCAGGTGCAGCTCATGGAATTCTAGCCACTGGGGGTTGGGTTTAAGGGCTGGGAGAGAGGAGCTTATGGAGTTGTACACTTCCCCTATAAGTTTACTGTGTAGTACTGCACCTAGTAACAGGAATACCTGTTTACTGTGGGACTGTATCTAGGATTAGTGGGTGACCTGATTAGTGGGTAGGGGTGTATCTTGGACTAGTGGGTAACCTGGTGGTTCACCCATGGAATTCTACTTGGAGGGGGATGGGACCACACGTCATTAGGGCCAGCATATTTGGGAGGGTGGTGGGGTGCACAGGGTGTGGGGTGGCCATCATAATGGACTGGGCTTTGAAGTTTGGTGGTTGCCCAGTGTGCTATCAGTTGGCACAGCTTAGGGAGGAGGTTGAGTGGATTAGGAGGCAGAAGGAGGGAGGGGGGAGGTATGGTTGGGGAATAGGGCAGGGGCTCTCCCGTGGGGTTGCACCAAGCACTAGGGGTGGGGGCATAGGGAAAGGAGTGCAGGAGAGTAATCTGGGGTCACATATGGACCCTGACAGAGGGGGCCAAAAAGGAGGACACTACCAAGGAAGCAGGCAGGTATCTGGGGACCCTCACAGAGAGGGCCAAAGATATTCTCAGGGAAGTAGGCAGATGGCTGGGGCTGGATGGAAGGAAGCAATGGGGAGAGGTGGATCAGACCTTAAGCTCAGTAACCATTCAATTCTCTTCTTCTGCTTGAGGATGAGGGGGGTTATGTAGCCATGACAGGGATGGTTAGAGATGGAAAGGGAGTGGAGAGCAGGAAGCAGGGCTGGATAGCAGGAAAAATGGGGGGGAACTTGGAACACAGGAAAATGTGGGGAGCGGTGGATCAGAGCAGAGCAGGAGGAGGAGGAGGGGGAAGAGGGAGGAAAGTGCAAGGAGAAGGACCAGTTGGGAGGAAAGGGCAAGGAGAGGGACCAAAAGTACAAGGTGGATACAGTAAAGGCAGCTAAGGGATTATGCAGGGGAGCAGGACAGGCAAGGAGGGGCTGAACGGAGACAGGAAGGAAGGGAGGATGAGCCAGGCATGTTTAGCAGATGGGGGGAAGGACCAGTTGCGAGCAGTGATGGGGGGATAGCAGGGTACAAAAGAATACTCGGGAGGAGGAGGAGAGGCATATGGTTGGAGGGGAAGGGGTGGCCAGGGTAAATAAGGAGGGGGTGGCAGGGGGCACCCAGATACGGGGAGAAGAAAGGAGCTGGCTGGGGGGAGGGGCCAGTAGAAAGGATGAGGGACATGGAAGGGGGAAATGGTGGAAAAGGGGTAGTCAGAGTGCTCCTGTTGGGTGATTTCATGATCAGAGGTATCAAATGGGATAGGGAAGGGGAAGCCTTCCAGGTTAGAACAAAATGCTTCCCTTGACTAACAGTGCATAGAGTCAAGCATGAGGTATATCAGCTGGCAAAGGATTGAGGAGGTTCCCCGGACATACTGCTCCACCTGGGTACCAATGCCATTGAGGGAAATAGTGAGTTAGAGATACAGGCAAGGTTCAGGGAGCTTGCCAGGGTCTGTCATGACATAGGATGCACAATTTCCTTCTCGGAAATCCTGCTGGTGCCAAGGGCTAGTGGGGAACACAAGAGGAAGATTAGGGAGATAAACCAGTGGCTCAGGGAGTGGTGTGGGGCCAGGTGGTATGGGTTGATGGGGGGTTGGAGGAAGACCTGCTATGATAAGGGGCTGTAAGCTTGAGATAGGCTCCATCTCAATTTGGGGGGAGAGAAATCCTTAAGTTGAAAATATTGGGGTTTGTTGGTGAAAGGTGGGGTTTAAACTTGTCTAGGAGGGAGGGACGGGAGAAAAGGCTGTCGAAGGGGATCCGATAAAGGAGAGACTGGTAAGGTACTGGCCAGGGGAAGACAGAATCCCCATGGGAATGCGATCTGAGGAGAAGTAAGTATACGGAAAGGGTAGAAGGTAGTCCTGCTAAATGCTAGGAGCTTGGGCAATAAAATGCCTGAGCTCCAGGTGATGCTAACCGAGGGAGAGATGGATGTGACAGTGGCCACTGAGACCTGGGCCATCACAGGGTATGACTGAGACCTGAACCTGGAGGGTTACACCATGTTCAGGAAGGATGGGGGAGGGAAGGCGAGGAGGGGTAGCAGTAATAGTCAAAAACTGCATTGGCATATTAAAAGTGGAGGAGGTGGAGGGAACTGTGGAGGTGATTTGGGTCACCTTGATAACAAGGGGGGAAGAGAATAAAAACAGGAGTGGTGTAAAGACCCCTTGCGCTGACAGAGCAGCTGGAGCAGAGTCTGGTGGCAGATGTCGGTAGGCACTGCAGATTGGGCAGGGGAAGGGTGGTGGTGTTGGGGGACTTAAACATGTCAGGAATGGACTGGGAGACTATGACATCCTCAGTGGCCAGGGAACAGAGGTTGTTGAATGTCTTTCAGGACGTGTTCCTAACTCAGCAGGTGGGGGAACCAACCAGGGAGGCATGGATACTGGATGTGGTCCTGGCAGACAGTGACCAGATTGGGGGACTGGAAGTAAGGGACCTGTTGGCGTGGAGCTACCATGCCACTATCTGGTTCAGTCTGGAACCTAGGATGGGTAGAAGACTGCACAAAGACAGAGGTAACTGACTTCAGGGGGGCAGATTTAAAGGAAATTGGAAGGATCCTTAACAAGCATTTGGATGAGATTGGGCCAGACATGGACACTGACAGTAGGTGGGAAATCATCGGGGGGGGTGCAGGATGCTACCAGCACCTGTGGAAGTGTACGACAAAAATGCGATAGGGCCAGTAAACCCTGCTGGTGGACTACAGAGGTTTAGGAGGTGGTGAGTGGAAAGAAGGCTGCTTACAGGCATTTCAAGTGATCAAGGAGTGAAAGGGATCAAAGAAAGTATGAGCTGATGGCCAGAAGGGCCACTAGGGTGGTGAGGGCAGCTAAGGCAAGGAAGGAGCAGAACCTGGCCAGGGAAATTAGGAGAGGGAACAAAGGGTTCTTTAGATACATTAGGGAAAAACAAAGGGTAAAAGGGCAGATTAGCAGGATTAAAACAGGGGAGGGATGGGCACAAGACCTGGGGGAGCAGGCTGAGGTACTAAATGAGTACTTTGCCTCAGTTTTCACCAAGAAAAATTGGGGGGCTACATCATACATAGGAGGAGATGGTGAAACTGAGGAGTGAGGACCCTTGCCGATCGGCGGGTCTGGGTAGAGGGGGGGCCATCACTGCCAGGAGGGGTGGAAGGCAAAGCAGGGAGACAAGGAAGCAGAGGTAGAAATCACAGCAGAGATAGTGAGGGAAGCCCTCAGGTCCCTTAAGATGGAGAAAGCACCAGTGCTGGATAAATTACATCCCAGAGTGCTGAAGGAACTGGTGGATTTCAACATCTCTCTGAGGACAGTGTGGGTGCCCTAAGACTGGAAGGTGACGCATATAGTGCCTGTCCACAAGGGGAGGATCAAGCGAGGTGGCAGGGAACTACAGGCCTGTCAGCCTGACATCGGTGGTGGTCAAGGTGATGGAGGGCATTGTCAAGGAGAAGCTGGGGGGGGACCTGGAAAAGACGGGGTTCCTGGATGAAAGACAGTATGGATTCATCCCAGGGAAATTGTGTCAGACAAACCTTGTGGAGTTCTTTGACTGGGTGACGAGTGCCTTGGACCTGGGTAGACTGGTGCACATCCTCTATCTTGACTTCAGCAAGGTGTTTGACTCTGTTCCTCACTGGGGCCTATTGAATTAGCTGGGAGAAATGGGGGTGGGGAACCAGATGATCAGATGGATAGGCAATTAGCTCCAGGACTGGACCCAGAGGGCTGTGGTTGGCAGGGTAGTCTCATCCCCAAGGAGGGTAATTAGTGGGGTCCCTCAGGGTTTGGTCCTTGGGCTACTCTTGTTCAATACCTATGTCTCTGACATAAGGAAGGGTATCAGGAGTGAGATGAGTATCTTTGCGGATGACTCAAAACTGGGGGCGATGATGGATGGGGAGGAGGGGAGGGTGGCCCTACAGGGGGACCTGGAGGCTCTAGAAAGGTGGTCTGGAAAGTGGAACTTGAGGTTCAATGCAGGGAAATGCAAGGTAATTCATCTGGGAGCCAGAAACCTAGGCCAAGTGTACACCCTGGTGGGGGAATGCTACAAGGCTCAATGGCTGAGAGGGACCTGGGGGTGGTGTTGGATGTCAAGATGAACAACTCTGAGACTTGTAGGAGGGCAGCAGACAAGGCCAACAGGATGCTGGGATGCATCGCTAGGGGGATCACCTCCAGAAGGAGGGAAGTGATACTCCCTCTGTAAAACTGCTTGGTGAGGCCGCACCTCAAGTACTGAGTGCAGTTTTGAAGGCCACAATTAAAAAGGGACATTTAACTTACTCCTGAAGAGGGTCCAGAGGAGGGTAACCAAAATGATCTGGGGCTTGGGGGACAGGACCTATGGGGAGAGGCTTGAAGAGCTAAATATGTACACATTGGAAGAGAAAAGGGACTGGGGGACATGATAGAGGTCTTCAGGTACATGAAGGGGTTAAATAGGGGAGGAGCAGTCAGGGTGCTCCAAAGGAAGAAAGAGGGGGCAACTAGAGGGCATGGGTGGAAGCTGGATGGGAGGAGATTCAGGGGAGAAAGGAGGAGGTGCTACTTCACTGACAGGGTGGTGGAGCCATGGAATGCACTGCCTGGGGGGGGCTGGTGGAGGCAGAGATTGTGGAGTGGTTCAAGAGGGGGTGGGACAGGTACGGGGAAGGGTTCTGGAAGCAAAGTCCTGTGCAGTGGGAATATCCAGGACTGGGAAGGGAGAAGCCAGAGAAGGCGAGGGGGGCAGTAAGGTCAGCTCCCAGGGAGGGGGCTGACCAAACGAGCAGACACGAAAGACTGTTAGGCCTATTCTGCTGGTGTTTTAGTATGTTATTATGTAATATTTTATTCAAAAAACAATAGAAAACAAGATAAAACATTGTATTACATCATACAATCTAAAACAGAAATCAAAAAACAACAACAAAATAATGAAAAGTAGCTTCATAGTAAATAGAAATCTACTCTAATTCATGGTAAATAAAAGACTGAAAAAAGTAAATGTATGTACCAATCGTAGGAAAAATAATCAAAGAAAACATGAAAAAATGCAAAAATACATAAAAAATCAAAAGAAATTAAAGGAAAACCTACTATCAAAAAAACTAAACTTTTAAAGAGTACATAATTACAGTACTATTCAAATGGACAGGCTTAAAATAGTCCTGCCTAGGGAGAAATGTCATCAAGCAAATAGTCACCCCAACAAAATAATGAGGTGAAAAAACAAGGTGCTATAAGGGGGAGGAAAACCCACAGCTGAATCTATAAATCATCCGAAAGGCTCCTTTGAAGGAGGAAAAAACCCACCAGATTTCCAAAAAAATATCTCAGGCAAGAAAAAGGAGGCTCCCTCGCCCAAATGTCAAAAAAAGCGCAGGGAAAATTAACAGAACGAAAACATTGTTCACACCTAAAGTCGATATACTATCATACTTTTATTGTTTTGGAAAAAAAACTGAAAACACCCTCACCCCGTATCAAGCCAGGACTTATTTCTCCACAACAATTTATACAATTCTAAACAGACTATGCACCTCTCCAGGGTTTGTCATCTAGTAAAATCTCTAGAAATCAATAATGTAAACTGATCATACATCTGCAGTTGTTTTTGAAGAGGTAACGCACAACGAGCCTGCCATAACTAAAAACATAAAACACAACATAAGTCCAATGGTACAATTGTCATATTTGGTCCAACACCCAGGTACTTTCCTCTCCACCCACATATCAGTAGTTAAAGCCTGAAAGGAGCTGGCCCGGTGGTTCTGAGGGTTGAGGCGCTGGATGCCACACCTCGCGCCACGCCGGCAACCTGGGTTCGGAGCGAGCCCGGGCCATCGGGGGTTGGCAGGGGAGGGAGAGGACTGAGCATCTGAAGGACAGCTCTCCTCTTCCAGGAGGGTGGGGGGTGTTGACTCGGTACTCGTCTGGCCTCTGGTGTAAGCCAGAGGCACAACAAGTACATGAGCACACAGAGAGGGTTGGGAGTCAGGACGTCAGTGGGGATGCCTTGACGTCTGGGCGTAGCCACTCCCTCAGAACAAGGAAAAAACACATCGGAGCACCAAGGAGAAGGAGCACTGGGTATAGGCCCTAATGACTGCTGCCTGCCTGACCACCAGATGGGACCTGACGAAAGCTAAATTGATTGGGGTGTACTGGTCCCACCTCATACCCACCTGGGGGACATTTGCCACGGCTCCATGGGCATTCCCTGGGGTTCCAGGTATGCAGCAGTGGGAGTAATACCCTTAGCGACTCCCAACAGAACGAGGCTTCGATGTTGAGAAGAAGGAGACACAATACAATTTCAAAAAAAAAAAAAAATAAAGCCTGAAAGGGATTTAAGGGCCATGTCTCATATAAATGTTCCCAAAATGAAACAGCGAAAGGACATTAAAAAAAAAAAATGAGTCATGGATTCAATTACTCCTTCGCATATCCCTCCCCTTGAACAGTTCTGCTCTGCAAGCTCTTTGTGTTTCAAATTCCCATGAACCCCCAACTTTTTATGTGTACAGAGCCATCAAAAATCCCACATATAATGAGGGACCCTCTTACTAGTTAATAGCATGGTAATTGCTTTCTGCTCTCCACAAGGAAAATCTATAAAACCAGGGGACTGTAAAAATGAGATTCCATAATCCAACCACATAAAATTTTATGAGTAGACCAACATTAAAAACTCTTAAGTTGTCACATTTTTATTTTCCCTATAGCATCCCTCAAATAAGTAGGCAGCTGATTCACCCTTGTTTGTTTTGAAATAGTTTGTGCAGGTTCCCAAACTTCCAACAAAGGTCCTACATTATCCAGCATCCAAGGAGTCCATATAACGTGAATCTTTTTTAAGAGGGATACAATATTATAAGAAAAAAAATTACATAAAAGAAGACTACTGTGTTAATCATACCCAAACCCCCCCATATTTCTAGGGAGGTAAGTAACCCCATGTTTTATTGGATTTAAACGGCTTCCCCACAAACACTGAAAAAATATGCTGTACACTGAGGTCTCCAGTTGTCGGGAGGGGGGAAAACTGCTGCTCAAAACAGGAAGTAAGACAACAAATATGTTTTGATTAGGTAAATTAGTTTAAAGTTTGTCATACGCCATCTGATCCATCCTCACACCTGTTCTCTTACCTCTACCAATTTCATCTCCCAATTACATGTTTTTGGATCTGAACCTCCAAAATAAATACCCCAAATTTTATGATAACCTAATGTAATCGGTACTCCCCATATTAAGGACATATCTTGTGCATCATAACCAATAGGCAATATGCAGCTTTTGGAATGATTAATATCAGAACCTGTCAAATCAGAAAAAGTTTGTAAATACCCTTCACCTCCCAAGCAGATCTTCTGGCAGTTAAAAAAATACCTAAATCATCTGCATATGCCATCGTGATAATCGGAGTATCCTCACATCCCACAGAGAGCCCAATAATAGACTCTGAACTATGCAAAGCATGGAGAAGTGGATCCAAAGATAAAATATACAATAATGGGCTAAGGGGGCATCCTTGTCTCACTCTTTGTCCGACAGCCACTTTTTGACCCACCCGATCATTAATACTGGGAAAAATACTGATCCCAGCATAATATGTCTGCAACCATGCAATGAAAAGTTCTGGGAAACCATAACAGTGCAGGGTTTCCCAGAGATAGTCATACTATACTTTATCAAAGGCTTTAGAATGGTCTTAACAAACTAAATGTCCCATCAATTCCTGTGTTTTTCCTTTATGCAGGATTTCACAGAGAAGAATAAGAGCATCCTGTAATTTCCTTGACAGAACACCACTAAATTGAGAGGGGTGAATAATAGTGTCCAGAACCCCTGACAATCATTTGCTCAGGATTTTCATCAATATTTTGATGGCAGTATTTAAAAGAGTTACTGGTCTCTAATTAATAAGGGTTCTGGAAGCAAAATCCAATGTAGCAAGAATATCCGGAACTGGGAAGGGAGAAGCCAGAGAAGGTGAGGGGGGGCAGCAAGGTCAGCACCCAGGGTGGGGGCTGACCAATCGAGCAGACTCGAAAGACCGTTAGGCCTATGCTGCTGGCATTTTAGTATGTTAGTCAAAAGTCCTCTCTCTCCACCCTTAAACAACAAAATTAACAGACCCTTTCAACATATTATCTGGCAATCATCCTAACCTTAGGCAGGTATTATAACAATCACAGATCTCAGGCCCTAAAAGAGCCCATAAAATTTTATAAATCTCATGTGGGAAACCATCTGCCCCAGGCGTCGTCTGGGGCTTTAAAGCCCATTTAACCTCTTTTATTTCTAACAGGGAAATGGGCTCAGTTAAAAAAGTTCCACAGTCTACAGGGATTCATGGTAAAGTGCAAGAGACCAACCACTGTTTCAAATCCTCAAGGGACAAGGACTGACTCTGAAAAGAACTACTATAGCAAAATTTCCTGAAATTTCTCCCAACACATATGCATTGGTGGTTACTGTAACACCCCCGATGTTAAAAGATAGGTCATATTTCTCCTATCCTTCAGAGAGCACTCAGTATCAAAGGGTAAAGTGTTTGCCGTTTTCCCTTTAATCCGATATTTCTGGGATTTTTTCCAATTCTTTCATAAAATTCAATTGCAAAAGCGCGAGTTCTGTTTTAATGGTTTTAATAGTGTGTTGATCTTCTCTGTCTAAATGCTGATGCAAACCCGTCAAATGAAGGATTTTATCCTTAAGATGACGCATCTCATCTTGTTTAAATTTCCTATTAATACACCCCATCTCTTGAAAATGTTTTGTAATCTTTTTCTTCTTTTCTTCCTACCATAAGTTTATATCATCGAATAAAAAAAAAAAACAGATTTTCTAGCTTGTGGAACATAAAGGAAACCCTCCCATACCTGAGGAATATCTAATAATCCAACATTCAATTTCCAACCCCCTGGACCCCTTCTCTGTGCAGGGTAACTTCCAAGCTCTAATTCCGACATCATATGGTCAGAAGTAGCAATATCCACTACTACTTTAGCCAATTGGAGCAGAAATGAGAGGGGTGCAAAAAAATTATTAATACATGATGCTCTTGGACCACAAAAATAAGTGAAGGAGGTCACTGAAAATATCACAGGATATATATCAATGAGGCCTGCCTCCTAAATTAGAGCCTGTACGCCCAAAGCATTACAATATATATTTATACCTGGTGATACTGATCCTTGTGGTGGCAAGGTACAATTAAAATCCCCTCTGAACAAGATTGGATGATTAGTTGACAAAAAAGGTTTGAGAGACTGAAATAAAGCCACTCTGTCATATTTTGACTGGGGGGCATAAACATTAAGAAGCCTAATAACAACCTTTTCCCATTGGACATCTAACAGCAGAGCCCTACCTTCCAAAACCTCTAATTGTCGGAGAATCCGAACTTTAGAAAAAAAAAATAACCACCCCAGAACACACATCTTCCCCTTTTGACCAAAAACAATACCCTATATCCAGCCATCAGAGGCCGCAGATAACTCTTCAGGGGAATGAAGTCTAACGTCCTGTAAAAAAACACAATCTAAATTACTCTGAAAAAATGAGCACATGTGCTGGGAATGAATACTGTTCACATTTAGAGTTGCTACCTAAAGGTAAGGAAGCCAGGTCTGTAGTCAAGAGATACAGTGATTTCACTTTGCTGGATGCTCTCGTTACTCTATCACTCTTCTGAGTTACCAGTGGTTGGACTTCTTGTGCCTCCACCTCCACATGAACCTTAGTTTGTGAGGATGGTAAAGATGCTTGATCATCCTCCTCCATGTCAGAACGTTCATCCATCAGTATTGAATAAACATTAAGATCCTCCAGAGGTTTCTATGGAGGTTTCTGTTTAGATTTTAATTGTTTTTTTATTCCTCTGCCTTTCTTCCCAGTTACAGCAACAAAGGCTTCTTCTGAAGGCATCGCAACCACAGGGACCACAGGGGATACCTGTTCCACACCAGGTGCTGTTATAATAGACTTCTCAGAATGAGGAACGGACAGCCAGGGTTCTTGTCCCTCAGGGGATACAGTAGGTATAAGAGTCTGGGAGGGCACAGGTGCGTTACCAACCAGGAGCACACAAGCTTGCCTCACTGCAGTCTGAATATAATGATCTTGTACATCAAAATTAGCATCTTCAGTATTTTTGGCCACTTGAGAACAATCTGAGAAAGCATGGCCCTCCTCATAGCATAGGTTACACCCCGGGGCATGAAAACAGTGACTACTAGGATGTCCTCATTCCCCACAATGTGAGCATTCCAAAACTTCACAAGCAGTACCAATGTGCTTAGTAGACCCACACTTAAATCACACCCGAGGCTGACCAGGGTAAAACAAAAAACCCTTATCCCTCCCAATAAAAAAGCAGTTAGGCAGATGTATAAAGTCTTGATTGGATTGCTGTAATTTCACTTTGAATTTTCAACCCCACTCCAAAACCCTTCCTCATCCATTATAGGCATCATGTTCCCTTGAATAGTACACCATTTTTCAAGCCAGTAGACAATGTCAGTGATATTGACAACCTCATTTATGAAAAGCACAGTAAGGACCCTAAAAGGTTGCTTAGTCAAAGGAATGACAATAAAATCAACCCATAAAGTATTCATTTTAAGGTTGGTATAACGACACCAAAAGGTTTCCAAAAAGGCAGGGGTTCTAAAGCTGATGCCAAAATGTAGTTTGCCTTGGGCATGTATCAAGGCATAGACTTCTGAAGAAACAAAACCCATACTTTGTTTCAGCAGAATTTTGCCAACATAAAACCAATCAGCAGGATGGTCTCATGGGTCCATATACCATAGCTGAACTGCATTTCAGAGTTTTGACAATTCTATAGGCTTATGGAAATGACTAGAAGAAGTTGTTTTTTTCAGGCCCTGTATCAGTAGGTATGGGGTCACCCCCAGGTACAGTATTTTCGGGGGCGTTAGCTAACTCAACAGTTGTCTTGTCTATAGTGTTAGCATCAGGAGCAGGGTCAATTACAATAGGGGATACTGGACAGTTATCTACAGGAACATCAAAGGGAGAAATGTTGTCACTTATCTGCGGGTGTGGGGGAGTAGCCAGTAAGGGAATTCCTGGGTCAGGTCTCCAATGTCCATCTTGAGTGGGTATCCATCCAGCTTCATGTAGGGCCTTGTCAGGGGACCAGGAGCTTTCCATGTCAGTACTCCAATCTCTCTATGAACTTGATTCTATCCTAGCCTAAGGTGATTCTGGTCTTTCTTCTGCCGCTAGGCATTTTGAAAGACCAGCGGCTCCGGTAGTACTTGGAGATGTAACTGATCGCTTACATTTTTGGTCTTCTTCTTGTCGAATCTTCTCTTTAGAAATTTGCTCACTTACATGGAGCAGTTCAGCCTCTAAACATTGCTGTTTTTCCACCAGACTTAATTGTATGGAGTTCTTTCCTCTCAAGAGACCACTGATTTGGGCGATATGTTGGCCACCCGAAGGGTGCATCCCAGCTGCCTCCACAGCAGATCCCTCTACCTGGGACATTATCAAAGGTCTATGTTGCTCTTGAAACTTCTCATGCTTATCCATCCAAACACCTCCACACCCTACTGCAGAATGAGAATAATCCACAGTCACAAGGGTCCCCCTACTGTCAGAGTAGGGGAATTTCCTCTGTGCCCTTGCCAAATTTCCCTCATTCACTAAAAATACCACCAACAGCTTAATCTGGTTCAAAGTCAATTGGCATTTATCTGTATCCCCCACCCCCGGGTCGTACCTGAAAATAGGCAGGATTTGTCTAGTGCACTTACCTGGTCAACAAAACTAAATAAATAAATAAAATACATATTTGACGATGTACACTTGCCCTAATGGTGATTGAGGTTTTGTGACCATAGTTCTACAGACACTGCAGCTGTAATTGTGTATGACATTTGCAGTCCTGTGGAAACAGTGTGTAATACAATATATAGATACATAATTAAAGTTACATTTTGTAGCTTTGCTGGGAAAAGCACACAATTGGTGGACTTAAGCCCTGTGACCTGTGAAGGTTTCAGGAAGAGGAAAGTGTAGTTCTTTGTGACAGATTGGAACTACAGTTTTGGATAATCTCCGTTTTTATTTGTTTTGGCTACTGTCTGATTACCTTGTGCTTGCCAGAGCTGTGTATGAATGGTTTTCACCAGCAGTTAGGTGTTTTTTTAAAGTTTTAAACCATATGCTGTAGAAACTGAGTCAGCTGACCTGTGCACTTTATTTGTGGGTAATTTGGGGGCTTTTAAGTAGCTCGGAATGAGCAGCACACTTGCGTGCGTGAAGACGTGCACAAAGACATGCACATTTGCACATGCTTATACGTGTTTGTAAGAGTTTTGCTGTAATTCTGAACATTCCCATTTCCCAATAGCAGAAACAGTACATGCTGCACACTTTTACTCTCCCTCGCCCTCCACCCACCAGCAGTCCTCACCCGCTGTACCTAGGAGCCTTTCTATAAACAACAGATGCTACATTGAAGTAGATACAGTACTGTATATTGGTAAAAACAATGTGGCTGCTGTGCTTTTTGGTCACACATCTTTCCTTATGAGCATGGGATTTGTCTCTCGCCTGCCTGATGACACCACTTAGACAAAAGCTGTCAATGCTTAAAATGGCAGAATGAGCACTTTTAATGTTAAAGGACAATGGAAGGAATTAAACTGCTTAGAAGTACAAAGTTAAGTGAAGTTGATCACTGTTATTGTACTACAGTAATTGCTGACAGTTGTGAATTTGATTAAGAATGTAACTAAACATAATCACTTGTAAAGGGTTGCCAGCACTACAGTTGGGGGACACAATGAGAGTTTGTTAGATAGGAAGGTTCCAAATTTCAGGGGTCGGATAAACAGGGTTTGACTGTACTAATACAACTGGTAAGATTACTGAAATCACCATTACGGTTTGGGACCAAGCTAAGTTAGCCTCAGGATATGGTTTAGTGTCCAAAGTGCTAAAGCACCAAAAAAGGTCGCAAAGCAGGAACTTTTGAGCTACCTCTGTCTAATCATTATGATATATTTAGTTATCCTGGAGATCTTGCTAATCAGCATGGCACAAATAGAGAGGACCAAGAGTTTTCACTAATTCCTGAAATATTATCTAGCACTGGGGTGGATGCAAGGAAGCTTACAAACAATAAAGACCTGATTTCAACCCCAAGCTCTTTGTGTACTCAAAGAATTAATTGTAAGCAACCACAGGTACAAAGTATAAGTGCGACTCATATTGATGAGATGAATCTTATGAATGTTCAATCTGAACAGCAACCTGTTTATGTACTTGGAGATTCTATAATAAAGTATTTGAACTGTGCTATATGTAACGGAGAGGAGCATAGTCTCTTTAGAATTGTATACAGGACCTTATCTTTCTTTGGGGGAGCAAGAATAAATGATCTGGCCATGATGCTTGATAATATTATATCAAAAACATGTGAACCAATGGTAATAATACACACCAGTGCAAACAATATTCTAAAGGAGCTTCTATATAAAATAAAACAGGATATTGTAGTAATGACAAACAACTTTGCACTTTTTAACTATAAAACAGCATTCTCAGAGATACTTCCAATTCCTAGAGCATCAAGATCAAATTATGATAAAACCAAAAAGTTAAACAACTGGCAGCGGGGCTGGTGTTTAAAACAACAAATAGGTTGCATCATGCATTGGGAGGAATTTGATGACAGGCATGAACTGTTCTCATGGGATGGCTTACATTTGAGCAGGAAGGGTAATGTGATTTTAGGCAAGCATATTAATGCATTTATAAATCTAAATTTAAACTAAAATTACTAGGGGAGAGTCCTAAAAATCTGGAACTCTAAACTTGGGTAAAAACAATGTGGGTAAAGAAACTGATTTTCTTAAAGTACAATCCAATAAAGACAGTCAAGTTATAAGAGAAAAAATTATATCAAGCAATAAAAACCAAACTGATAAGAAAGATGACAAACTGTTACTGTTATTACTAGTTAATGAGTGAAGCCTAAATAATAAAATGGAAGAACTAAAGGCTTATTTGTTAACAAATAATATTGATATATGTGGGGTCTCTTAGACTTGGTTCAACAAAAATGATTGGGGTATGGATATAACAGAGTATGCCAGATTAAATAAAAACCAGATAAATAAAGAGGTGGACCTGTGTCCTTTTACATATCAAATAGCTTTAAATGTTGTCCTTGAAGCTGTGAGCTCAAAGAACAAGACAATGTAGAACTGGTCTGGACTAAAATATTGATTACAAAAGACTGCAGTATAACTATGAGACTGGGATATAGATCCCCCAGTCTAAATAGTGATGAAAATAATCACTTTTTGAAAAATATTGAAAATAGGGTTATTGACCAAAATCATACTTTAATGGGCAATTTTAATTTTCCTAATATTGATTGGGTGCAGGGAATATGTTCATCAGAATTACAGGAGAAGCTAGATTTATGGACCATATGGTCTCTAAAAATATGGAACAAATAGTAAGAGAGAATAACATCCTAGATCTGTTTCCAACTAATTTGCCAGAGGATATTATTAAAGTTAGAGTGAAGCATCCATTATCAAACAGTGACCATAATATTGGAAAAAATAACAGTAAATTTAAAAGAAAAAAATGTATGTAAAGGCTGCACAAAAACCCAAAACTTTACAAAGCTGACTATTCATAAATAAACATTTTTTTAAGAACTTGGGATTGGATCTCTGACTTTAAAAATGGTGATTTGAATAGCAAATGATTGAAGTTTTATTATAAAATTCAATATTGTATTAATCAATGGGTGCCTAATAGACATAAATACACTGTAATTAAAAACAAAAAATCCCTTTATGGTGGAATAAAAACATCAAAAAGAGCTTAAGTAGGAAAAGTAAATTTTATAGGAGATATAAAAAAAACTACTACAAAAAGAAACTGGGATTTATATAAGAAAGCTGTTAATGATAGTAAAAGCATAATAAGGAAATCAAAAAATAAAATGTATGAAGAAAAATTAGCTTAATTTGTAAAGGACAATAAAAAACTGTTGATTAATTATATAGGTTCCTTAAAAAATAGTACTCCTACAATTGGACCATCAGAAACAACACAGGGATTGGTCAGAGATGAGGTTGAAATATCAAATGAGCTCAATAAATACTTTACAATTATATTTAATTCGATAAGCAAATCCTAACCACAGTATTCAATGATGTTTGATGACACCATATCTTTCACTCATAAAGAAGTGATGGAAGTTATAAAGATCATAAAAACTAATAGTTCTGCAGGACCAGATGACGTAGCTTCTATTTTTATTATAAATACAGCAAACCAACTTGTGGGTTCATTGACCTATTTTTTCAATATTTTCTCAAATCAGGAACTACTTTACCAGTTTGGAAACAGGCTACAGTAATTCCACTACATAAAAATGGAAATAGAAATTTAGCACAAAATTATCATCCTATTAGCCTTACTGCTATTTTTTGTAAATTAATGGAGAGACTATTAAAAAATAAAATAATGGAATACCTAGTTGATAAAGGGCTGTTATATTATATTCAGCATGGATTCGTAAAGGGAAGATCATGTCAAACTAATCTTTTGAATTTTTTGAACCAGTAGGTGAGGCTTTGGACAAAGGTTGATCTGTGGATATAATATTTATGGATTTTGTGAAAGCCTTTGATAGGGTATCACATGATATTTTGATTGAACATCTAACCAAAACTAAAATACATCAATCAATAATAAACTGGATTGTGAGTTGGTTAACTGATAGGAAACAAAAAGTTTCCCTGAGGGGCCATTTATCTTCTTGGGAGAGTGTTACTAGTGGGGTTCCTCAGGGTTCGGTTCTAGGGCCTGTACTTTTCAATATATTAATATCATCAGTGCTTCCTATGAACAATCATTGTTGGTTAGTTAAATACGTTGATGATTGTAAACTTGGTGGTATTATTACAGATCATCCTTCCGCACAAGAAATAAAAAAAACAACTTACACACTTAGAAGAATGGTCTAAGGCAAATAAATTACTATTTAATGTAGAAAAGTGCAAAGTGATGCATCTTGGTAGACATAACCGTGGGTGCTAATATAAATTATACAACACAACTTTGCTGGAAATTGAACACGTAAAAGACTTAGGTGTTATATTTTCAAAAAACATGTCTTTTTGATTTTAATATAACTAATATTATTAAAAAGGGAAATCTGATTCTGGGCTGCATATTAAGAAACATTAAAAGCAGAAGTGGTAAGGTCTTAATACCTCTTTTTTCTAGCCTTGTTAGACCACATTTAGAGTACTGCTCATCAGTATGTGCCCCAACCTTAGTTAGAGGAGTTAAACTCATAGAAAACATTCAATGAAAAGCTACTAAGAAAATTAAAGCTGTGAAAAATATGGATTATGACATACAAATAAAAAAAAAACTAGGGATATATTCAATGCAATATAGAAGATTAAGCGGAGACCTAATTTTAGTTTTTAAGGCTGCTGGTGCTAAAATAACTTTTGAAACTATAGGATTGACCATAAATCCCTCCATAGCTAATACAAGGTCACATACGAAAAAAATATTTGGTATCCTAAAGAAAACTAATAGAAGAAACTAGTGGGATGCACAAAGGGTTATATCCACATGGAATGCTTTACCTGGGATTATTGTAAATAGTAATACAGTTGGTGAGTTTAAAAGTAGATTGGACACATATATGGGTGATAAAAAATTTCATTTCCATCATTAACTATGGTGGCAAGTTCAAAAAAGGCAATATTGGCTACTGAGCTTGTAAATTACCTATGAACCTATTATCACATTGAACCACCTTCCCTGGATTTTCCACTCTGCAAGCAGCCCATTATACAACTTGATTGAAGGGGTGCCCGAAATAAGTAGAGGGTGGCCCCACCCTGAGGGGCACAAGTCAGGAGGTTCCAGTGGGGAAGAAGATGCCAGATCAGGGTTCCAGGGGGATCTGGGACTGGGGGGGTCTCAGGCCAGGTGGGACAAGCAGGTAACTCCTTAGGGATGCCTCAGGAGCTGGCAACTGGATGAAAAAAGAATGTAAAAACAGACAGTTTTAGAGAAGACACTGCAGAGATTAGAGAACAGTCCTGCTGAGCAAGAAATAACCAAGCATAATCAGCAGTAGATGAATGGATAATTAAATTAACACAAACGAGAACATTGCCTTAGTAAGACATTAAGATGTAATCAATAAGACACAACGGGATGTGCAATAGATAGTTCTAATTAATGGCTAGGGGGATGTAGTGAGGCACATGGCCATAGGCCGCGTGCATCCAGTCCACTAGCCATGCATTAGAACTGTCTAATGCACATCCCTAGAGTGGCTTATTGAGATTATAAAATAGGTCTGTGTATTCTAAATGGGACTTCCAGTTTTAGCTGTACATTAAACACTTCTAATGCATGGCTAACAGATTGCTTGAAATCCTTTGCCCATTTTATAAGAAAACTTTACCTATGGGATGGAGTAAGAAAATGAATAAAAGGGGGGAAATACAAAAGAAGTTTATCAGACAAATACCAGAATTGGGAAATAGACAACTGTTTTCAAGATAATGATAGAGCCCTTTAGGTTTAAGATTAATGAGACATTACATAAAGACATCTCTCCCAGAAAGATAGTACTGATATTCTGTTATTAACACCAGGAGCATGGAATGATTTTGCCTTGACGTACTCACCATTTTTGATGCTAATTACTGGACACTAAGTACCTACTGTCTTGCTATAAAAGGGGAAGGATGGCATTATAGATAGTGGACTAGGAGGTAAAGTAGGGCTCACGTTTATATTCTCTTCTACACACTGTTTTTACTACCTTCCCAAGTTTACACTTCTATGCATAGAAGTAGAGGGGGTGTATATGTAAGCAATAACACCCGACAGGGTGGGCATTATTGGGAAATACTGGACTGCCCAGGGGCGTAATGAGGCCCAACGCCGCAGGCGGAGGGCCTTATAGCCCCTGGAAGGTCCGGTATTTTCCAATAATGTCCACCCTGTCGGATGTTATTGCACTTAGAAAATGGTCAACTGTGTAAATTTTTATGAAGTTGTAAGAAAATGTAGTAAATGATTGTGAAAAATCTAATACAGGTGTTAGAAACAAACCTATAGATAAAGTAGTCCATAGGGTGTTACTGGTGCTGTGCTTCCACCCTGCAGCATTCTGGAGGATTGATGCTCCCCCCCATGTGACGTTGTATGTATGCAGCGTGTGAATTTTGACCGCAATATGCTAGCAAGGCAAAAAGAGATGTTTGACCTTGAGGTATGAGAAGAGAGAAGAAAAAGATTTATGTTCAGTTTTTAGTGAGCGTCTTTGTCCCCCATCTTCCTGGCCTGACGTTGTAGCTATGCGGCATGCGACCTTTGACCGCGACATGCTAGCAAGGCAAAAGCAACGTTGACACAGAGGTATGAGGAGAGAGGAAAAAAAAGATTTATGTTTAGTTTCTGGTGTGTTTTTTGTTTTGTATAGCAGGCTAAGTGTTTGTTGGCGAGTTGTGACGAGTGATGGGTGTGGTTCTGTTTGCGTCAGCAGGGTAGTGCGAGACCGAGATTGGAAATGGACAAGAGTGTGACTCTGCGGTTGGGAGTGTAGTGGTCTTGTCAAAACTGTTGAAACTGCAAGCTGTAAATGAAGTGTGTGTTTTTTTTTAATTTTTTAAACAGGAAGCGGCTGAATGTGAATGCTGTTAGGTTTGCACTGTGGGAGACGAGTACGTCTCGCTAAGCAAGGGAAAAGGAAGTAGTGTTGGGGGCAGCTGTAGTTCTAGCTAAGCAAGAGAAAAAAACATGGCGTTATTTTCAAATTTTCTAGGGTGCTTTCAGCCAATTAGAAAGCAGGCTGGGCACCTCTGGAAAATGTTACACTGTAAAGTGGCACTTGGACTGGCCCTTATTTTTAGCTGGGCATTTATTGAAAAATAAATGCCCAGCTTGGAGCCTGTCTGAGCCAATCAGCTTTTACTATTGATTCTTGCCATTTTCTAAATATAAATAAGGTACCCATGCCTCTACTAAAGTTAGCATCAGTAGTAGGATTTACACTGTGCATACAATAAACCAGGACTTTTGTGTGTGTGTGTGTGTGTGTGTGTGTGTGTGTGTGTGTGTACTAGGACTGGAAGAAAGGAATGGATCCTGCAGCATCAAGCCCAGGCCTGATAACCCAGAGAATGGCAGCCAAACTAGAAGCAGAAATAAAAGTCCAACCTGAGACTGTACAGCTGGCACCAAAGATGAAAGAAAGAGAAGAGGCAGTGACAGAACCTGAAAGCAGGTCTGCTGTCTTCAAATGGTGGGCTGTACAACAAAAAGTTGGTCTGACAAGGGTGGAAGACAAGAAACCAGCAGAGTTGTGTCAAGAGCAGCCATGACCACCAAACAAACATACAGTGGTTTAAGGCTCTGAGCTGAAAATCTGGTGACATCCAGCAGACCAGACCTGGGTTTGAATCCCACAGCTTCCACTTACATACAGTGTGACCCTGAGCAAGTCACTTAACTTCCCTGTGCTCCCAGGTCACACCTGTAAAAAATCTTTCAGCTTAGTGTGCTACTCCTGGTTAACAACCAAAAAAAAAAACAACACAACCAGGGACCGAGTTATTTGCAAGATCTCCTTCATCCCTACTGTCCCCCCCCCCTCCGATCTACCAACAAGGGATTGCTAGAGATTCTTAGGGTATGTTTACAGACATCTGGGTCAAGATCATTTAGTTTTATGGCCCTGGCCCTGTGGAATTCTCCACCTCATTGGGTGCAAGATTGCCTGACCATCCAAAGCTTTAACGTTGTCTTGAAAATGTATCATTTTAGCTTAGCTTTTTCTGAATTTTAATGCCATTATTGTATTTATTAACTTTTTTGTATTGCTTATTTATTAAAGTGTTTTAATTAGTTGTTGTACAGGTACCTTGGTTTTGGAAAGGTGCCTTTTTATAAATAAAGAATGTTTTGATTTAATTTGATCAGAGTAAGAGAGAAACCTTGGACACTTTCTGCCACATATTTACTGACCAGGCGTGTACAGGCAGGTATTGACCTGCTGTAGATCCTGAGATGCCGCCAGTTAATGTTGGATGTAGCCCCAATGAGAAGGATGTGGTTACCTTGCAGAAAAAAGGTTTTACTTCCCAGAGACCAGGAGAAGCAGATAGCCCACAAAGGTAGACCACCTGGAGAAAGAGGTGGCATTCTGTGAAAATAGCTATGTTTCCTCTTGTGCTGGGAGAGATGTAAAGAAAACCTATGAATGCATAATAAACAGTGTAATGCTTTTGCTGCAATGCTACTGGCTAGTCTTATAAACTGAAAATATTAGAAATTAGAATTTAGAAGGTTGGAAAAAAGTGTCTGTTTAAACTGAAATGGTTGCCTTAAAAGGCGGTATGGAAAAGGGATATGCAAAGCACTGTAAATGCTACTGTATAACGTAATCTTAAAAGAATTAAGAGTAAGCTTTGGAAACCTTTTTCTAGAAAAGAAACAAAAAACAGATTTCCTCTTTAAGAGGGGAGTATGTGACAGGGCTAAATAAAACCCTGTCCCATTTGTTATGCAGACAGGGTGAAAATCAAGAATCTGTTCCATTCTCTCTCTCTCTCTCTCTCTCTCTCTCTCCTCCCTCCCCTCTCCCTCTCTCTCTCTCTCTCTCTCTCTCTCTCCCTCCCTCCCCTCTCTCTCTCTCTCTCTCTCCCCTACCTGACTGTGCAATCAGTTTTCTTGTGAACCTAGGGCCTAGCGACCCTAATAGTTGCACAGTTTCTCCCTCCTATCTCCCTGCCAGCACTTGATGTTCTTTTCTTCATTTATTCCTTTGCTTCTCTGTGATTCTGTGCTTTCTCCCCTTGCTTCTCTGTGATTAAAAAAAGGTATGTGAATCTTTATGGAAAGCTGGCATCCCTTGTTTTGAAAATGTATGTAATTATTATTGTTGAAACACTGCAAACAGCTGTTTGAGTTTATTAGAAAACACAGCAATCTGAAACACATGTGGTTTGACCTTGAGCAACCTTTTGACCTCATCAAGCTTGTTTCCAACATTCTCCACAGGAGATCCACCCCAGACACAATGTTCTGTAGCTTAATGAAGACAGCATGCAGAGTTAAAAACAAAACTGCCAGGCAAAGGAACCTTGTAAGAAGGAAAGTAATGTTTAGGTTTTTCCAATTTTTAAATTTAGAGAGACCCAGAAGAAAGACTTTTGTTTAAGCTGCCTGTGTTAAGAACCATCCTGTACTTTTTCATTTTTATTTTAGTGTTATTGATAATAAAGCACTACTTGGAAATTGTATAACTTCTCCTGGTCTGTGCCCCTGTGACATACTGTTTTTCACTTGTATGTGCTTCTGTTATAACTTTGTTATTAAGTCCCTTAGAATGTATATGCTTTGTTTGATTATTGGCATCTGCATTGATATAGATCACAGGGCATGTACAGCCTTTTATAACACTAGCCCTTTAATTTTCCACTCTAAATGAAACATCACAGTGGACCACCTCTGCCCCCTGCCAAAGTCTCAGTGTGAGACAAAACATTGTAGAGTTTGGTCAGTCGTGGTTCCATGGCCCTCAAACACTGTGACCATTTTTGTATCTCTCACTATTTTACTCAAAAGTAAAATAATTTGTAGTACTTTGCCATGTGTGCACTGCTGTTTATGTTTTCACTACTCTGATGTTGTAGAGTCTTGGCAGAAGCACTGTAGACTACCTGAAGCAGCAGGTTCCATCAATCTGTGATCACTTACATAAACAGTTTACTGTTTTTGGAATCAGGAAGAGCAATCGTTTATGTTTAATATTAAAGACTCATTTCATAATTAAAATCTGGACCATGATGTAGCTGTATGGATGGATAAATCCTCTGGTTGAAATCATTAAAAGATGTACCCCGTCATAATGTTTAATACTAGAGTCATGTCATGGAATGTGAGGGAAGCCAAGGATATGTTTTGAATTTATTTTGAGCAAGAGGCATCCATTTCCCTCTCACATCCAACTCGTGAGGAACTGCCATCTTTATAAAGAATACATCCAAGCTTGTAGCTGAAGATCACTATGCTAACTCATGGGTAGATACACTATTATTAAAATAAATCTGAGTACACAGACATTTAAGAAGTGTGTATGCCTCGAATGAGGAAGACCCTACCTTTTTCTTTACAATTACCTTTTCATTAATGAAGCTCAGATTCTGTTATAGCCAAGGACTTGAACTTAGCCCTGAGCCATATTGGCAGAATCCTGGAATCAGTGAGAAGTAAACAATAGGCTGTCTTTGCAGTACAGAAAATGATGGCAGATCTGAATCTAACAGATCCATTCGGACATATATCTCCAAATTCAGAAGCCAATACATCTTATTCAAATACAGGTAAGTCCCACTCCAGAACTGTCTTCTGCCTCGTGTCCAAAAATTTAATATTCAAAATTATGGAGGTCAGATATGAAAATATTAATATGCTATCAGTCCATGCCACACTTTATTTCTCCATAGAGTCAGAATGTACCACAATGTAATATAAGCTTTAAAGATCTGAAGCAAGACTGTTAAGCAATTCAGAATTTACTGCATTTATTAAAATAAACTAGCAGATGTATGCAGGTCTGAGCTGCCCCCAACCACGGCCAGTGCCATCTATGACTAGAGATATCAGCATGCAGTGCTCTAGATTACACCCCTGACCTGGCTACTAAGTTCACTGCACACAACATTCAGCCTTCACTTGGAGTGGAATACGTTGCTTCAGGCAGAACTGCTACCTCTTGCCAGTTTCAGTTTCAGAAGTGAACCAGAGCAATCCACATGGTAGAATGATAAACCCAAACTGTGTAAATGCTCAAATGTACAATAAGACCACTGCATCAGCTGATGGCCTAATTATTCTTTAAAACATTTAGGGGTGAATTTTGAACCTCAACATTATTTCTCCATTTTGTTACTGGATTAAAGTCAATCTGAATCCACACATTTGTACGCACTGTTTTTTTTCAGTTGTTTAACCAGGAGTAGCACACTAAGCTGAAAACTTTTTTACAGGATCATCTTGGGAGCACAGGAAAGGTAAGTGACTTGCTCATAGTCACACAGTATGCAAGTGGAAGCTGTGGGATTCATACCCAGGTCTGGTCTGCTGAATGTCACCAGATTTGCAGCTCAGAGCCTTAAACCACTGCACTATACTGCCTTGTGCCCTTTAAATAACTACATTTGCCTTTCAGTCACCAATGGACCACTGATGATTCAAATCAGTTCTTTGGCAGTAAAATTGTGCCTTTGTTAATAACGAAGCTTAATCCACTTACAATTTTTCACATCTTTTTGTATGTTGCAATTTACCGCTAACAGGAACATTAAACAATGCTGACACAAAAGAAAAGTGCTGACATTCTTTCATGCTGAGACAGTGGAAAACCACAGTCTGATGGTTTGCTTTGTAGGAAGGATGAGACTTGACAAGAAAGAGTGATCTGCTTGAATTCTCTGTTATCATCAGTGGTTGAAAAGTGGAACAGGGTCATTCCCTGAATTGAGTTCTTGTAGGCCCTATCCCTACCCTCATCACTGTTTAGGGAAACATTTTAAACAGCTGCTGGTTTTCCCCACTTTGTGTTGGATTAAAGTCACTACATCAGCTGAGATCCTTTAGGTTCCCCCCTCCACTCCCAGCACTATTTAAGGGGATCAATTTTAAAGAGAAGCTGTCTTACCCCATTTTGCTGTCGGAATTGAGTCACTCGATAAACTGAGGTCACCTTGACTCAACCCCCAATGGCCACCACTGTTTAATTGTAAAGTTTTACTATCAGAAGCCTTACCCCATTATGATATGGCATTAGAGTTGGTCCCTGAATTTTCTTCATGTAGGCCCCCACTTCCACTCCCACTTTCACCACTGCACATGTTAAAACAGCAGTAGTCGTTCCCCATTTTCCAGCTGAAATAGAGGTACTCCATTAACTGAGTACATTTCGATCCCTGACCCCACTTCTGTTCTTATCAACATTTAGTGGGTACATTTTAAACAGTGACAGTCTTTTCCCATTTTGCTGCTAAGTTCAGTTTCTTTAGCCCCCCCCATTACTCTCAGCACTGTTTAAAGGGTGCATTTTGTAACAGCAACTGCCTTTCCTCATTTTGCGATAGAATTACAGTCTATCACTAAATCAAGTTCCTTTTGGCATCCAACCCCACTCTTGCAATTGTTTATAGGGTAAACTGTAAAAAGCATCGGCCTTTCCCATTTTGTGACTGGAATATAATCATTCCATGAACTGAGTTTCTCTTGGTCCCTACCCCACTCTCACCATTGTTTAAAGTACAGGACACTGGTGGGCTGATAGCTGAGAACACAGCATGGAAAGAAACAGTAAAACATTGTCATGAACAAAAAAGAAACATGGACAATGCTGGCAGGAAAAGAACACTGCTCCATCCTGTCTGCCTGTTCTACTCTATGCTACCCTGAGAAATATGGTCTAGATGTGGTTTATGTCCTTATTTTTCTTTCCTGCCCCCAACTTCCTTGCTGTAACCCCCTATTAATTAATTCTGTTTCAGCTGTGCTTGAAACTAATGACGAATGTTATGCCCTACGCATCAGCCCATTGTATGTTCTCTGCCTTAAACACCCTCCCTGTAAAGTACAACTTTCTCACATCCCCCTGATTCTCCACCCTCAGCTTACAATCATATCCATGTGTTTGTGGCTCACTAGTCTTGCTGAATAGTTCTTAACAGTTAGCTTTATTCAAAATTCTCTTTTGAGCTACAACTGGACCAGCAACTTAATGATTACTTTAACTTTTGCAATAGTCCTCCACTCTATCAGTTCAGCTATAGGAGGGATGTGAAAAATACACATTTTTTCCCCCATCACGAAAGACATTGTAAACAGTAGGGTTCAAACTTATGCAGCGGAACCCCAAAGGATTTCATTTCCATCACCTTAACCTCTCAGCCACGACTTCCACCTACTGTAGATAATCAATAGAATAATAAAATAATCCACATGGCATGGAAATATAATATCCTGTTTAATACAAATATATTGTTCCAAAACCACTAAAAGGTTAATGTTTTTACCTTTTTTTTTCTCAAGATGAAAATGCGTGATGTCTAGTGCAATGGTGAAGTTCTGAAGTAGGACTGATTAAGAAAAACATTACAACTCTTTTTATAGGTTTTTGTTCACGCAGTAAACACCTACTCTGCATTTAAAAAGTACTGTACACTTGTTGATATGCCAGTCTGAATCACCTAAGGCATTTTTATTGTGCTGAACAGTGATTAAAGGTTGCATTGTAAATAATTATAATTAAATAAAATATACTGTGATATGAAACTTTTTCTCTTGAGAGTGCAAGTGTTTTACAAATGCTCCATTCTCATATAGTGCTTCTCTGTTTTCTGTTTTTTTCAAACTTCTAACAATTATGAGTATAACATAGTATTACAGTAGTAACATTAATTGTGATGATGAAGTGAAGGGATGTAATGTCCTTGTTGTCTGCTCCTCCTGCCTCATAAAACTGATTGTACTCTGAGTAAACAGACACACACACACACACACACGCATGCATGCACACATACACACATACACACACACAGTAGCTGAGCTACAGGCTGTCTTAAGCACAGGAAAGGTGGATATCACAGCCATCATTGAGACGTGGGCCAGCTACACCAGGATTGGGATCTGACTATTCCTGGGTGCAGGGTGCATCGAAAGGACAAGGGAGTGAGAAAGGGAGGATGGTCAGCGATTTATGTAAAGGATGGTATCAGGTGCACAAGGGATGAGGGGGAGGACGGAGGCACTGTGGATGCAGTTCCTGCACCCAAAGGGTAGAAAACCAAGACTAGGGGTGGTGTATTTACCACCAGCACAGTGCAAAGAGATGATACGGAGTTGACAGATCAGATTCGATGGGTGTGTAGCAAGGCGAGCGTGGTGATTAGTTGAGGACCTCAGTCTACCTGGGGCAGACTGGGGAACCCATACCAGCTCTAGCACCAGGGAATAGATTCTTCTGGATGCATTGCAGGATAGCCACCTGGTACAGTTGGCTGGTGAACCAACAAGACTAGGCAACATATTGGACCTGGTACTATCAAATGAGGAGATGGTGAAGGAGCTATGGGTGGTGGATCCACTAGCCGGCAGTGACCACCTCTTGATGTGATTCAGGCTCAGCATGAGCAAGGAGGTGTTGGGGTCAGCAATAAAGGTAGTGGACGTCAGACGGGTGGACTTTGAAAGGATGAAGGAAATAGTGAGGAGGTGCCATGATGGAATTAGGTCAGAGATGGATGCGAACCAAAAGCTGAAGATTATAAAGTCTGGCCTGAGAGAAGCTACTGTAGTGTGCACCAGGACTCTAAACAAGAAGTCCAGGGCCAAGGTGCCATGCTGGATGACCAGGAGGGTGTTGGAGTGGGTGAGAGTCAAGACAGCTGCATTTAGGTGAATGAAGAGAACTGGGAGGGAGGGAGAACAAGGAGTTGTATGCAAAGAGGGATAGAAAAGTAACCAAGTTAGTAAGGGAGGCCAAGGCCACCAAGGAACTGAAGCTGGCTCAGGGCATAAAGGAGGGAGAGAAGGAATTCTTTAAGTATATGAGGGAAAAAAGGAATTGTTATGACCAAAAAGTTCAGATTAGGAAGTGTGGGGGGTAGAAGGAAAAAGAGAGGTAACAGGCAGAGGTACTGATTGAATACATCTGCTCTGTGTTCATGAGAGAGCTAGGCAGTCCACCACCTCTGTGGACAGGAGTGATGGGGACAATGGGGGAGGAGGTGACAGACAGTGTGATTCAGTAAAGCAAGGTGTTGGGAGGTCTGATGTCACTTAAGGTGGATAAGGCACCAGGTCCTGTTGGCATTCACCCTAGGGTGATGAGAGAGATTGCGCAGGTGTTGGCTGGGCCGCTCTCTAACCTGTATTACATCTCCTTGGACACGGGATGTTTACCGCATGACTGGAAGTTGGCTCATGTGGTGCCTATCCACAATAGTGTCCCAAAGGTTGATCCTGGCAACTATAGACCACTAGTCTCACTTCCATAATGGGTAAAGTAATGGAATCATTCTTGAAGAAGAGACTGGTACCCTTCCTGGAGCTCAGTTATCTACAGAATGGGCAGCAGCATGGGTTCATCTTAGGGAGATCATGCCAGACCAACCTTATAGAACGCTATAACTGGGTCACAAGGGAGCTAGACAAGGGCCATGCAGTGGATGTCCTATATTTGGATTTCAGCAAGGCCTTTGACTCGGTCTCTCATGGGCAACTGGGGACAAACCTGGAACACATAGAGGTGGGGCTAAGATGGCTGGCTGGATCAGAAATTGGCTTAGAAACAGGCTGCAGTGGGTGGTGATGGGGGACTCTCATCTCCCAAGCCAGTGAACTGTGGAGTGTTGCAGGGCTCTGTGCTTAGGCTGGTGTTGTTTGGACTGTTCATATCAGATACAATGCACTGGGTAAAGAGCAAGATCACTCTGTTTGTGGATGACACCAAAATGGGATCTGTATTGGATGACATAGAGGGGTGGCAGAGATTACAGGGTAACCTCACCAGACTTGAGGAGTGGTCAGTGAGGTGGCAATTGGAATTTAATACAAAGAAGTGCAAAATTATGCACTTAAGGGCAAGGAATCAGAAGAGGGAATATTGGCTGTATGGAGTGCTGTTAGGGGTCACTGAGGAGGAATAGGACCTGGGGGTCACAGGAACGGAAAGCATGAATAACTCTGCCCAATGCAGGAGGGTGGCAGCTAGGGCCAATAGAATGCTGGGGTACACCATGTGGGGATTCTCATCCAGGCTCAAGGAGGTGATCCTGCCTCTGTACAGGTCCTTGGTCAGGCCACAGTTGGAGTACTGCGTGCAGGATTGGTGTCCATTCCTGAAGAAGGATATCAAGCTTCTTGAGGCGGTGCAGCACAGGGTGATGAAAATAATACTGGGGATGGAGGACAGAACCTACAAGGAAAGGCTGAATAATTTGAGTTTGTTTACCCTGGAGAAGAAAAGGGATGGGGGGACATGACTGAGTCTTTCAAATACTTGAGGAGGATCAACAAATCTGGCACAGGGGGGCTGTTTAAGCAGAGGAATGGAAGGGACATGAGGGGGCATGGGCTGAGATTGGAGTGAGGTAGGTTCAGGAGGGATATGCTAAGGCATTATTTCACAGAGAGGGTTGTGTTGAAATGGAATGCTGTGCCAGAGTGGATGGTGGCATGCAGGACAGTGGGAAGTTTCAAAAGGGCATGGGACAGGACACAGAAGGGTGGCTGAGTAAAGGACACTGAGCAGTTCCAGGAGGTGAGTTGGGGAATGGGACATCTCCAATATAGGGGTTCTACCTGCACAAACAAGCAGACTTAATAGACCATAAGCCCTGTTTCTGCTGGCAAGTTTTGTATGCTCATAAAGCACACACACACACACACACACACACACACACATACACAAACACATTTCAAAGCTTATAAACTAAAATGTAACCCCTACTCATGCTGTGTAACCCGCTATTTTCTCAAAGAAATCTGTCTAGTCTTTCTTTCGATGAATGAACAATTCTTGTCTCAACAATCGTACTGACTACATTATTTCACATACAATCCTGCAGTATAATAATTAGCCAGAAGAAGAATGCCCTACTGTGGCAAATATGCTAAACTGTGGTGCTCCTAATCTACTGATTACAGTGGGTCCCACGTCCTTCCCCCACCTCTGCCTTTCCCCTTCACTCTATCTGACCTTTTCTTCAACCCTCCACTGTCTTTTGGTTGATGACCTTAGGTAGGAATTCATTCCATTCAGATACTACCCACTCTGTAAAGAAATGTCTCCCGACTTCCTTCTTGAATCTTCTCCCTGCCAGCTTTAGTCAGTGCCCCCTAGTATTTCTCTTATCTCTGAGACAGAAAACGTTCCCTGATATCCACATTTTTAATGCCTTTCAGGTACTTAACGGTTTCAGTTATGTCCCCTCTCCCTCTGTTCTTCTCATAAGAACATGTTTAGCTCTGTCAGGCTGTCCTCAAATACCTGTCCTGTTGTCCTGGAGCCATCTTTGTTTATATCTTCTGGACTGCCTCAAGCTGGTTGATATCTTTTTTAAGGTAAGGGCTCCAGTACTGCATGCAATACTCCAGGTGTGGCTGCATTAAGGATCTGTACCCTTTCATTATAACCGCCTCGATTCTGTTCATGAACCCACTAGCAATGCAACATAGAGTTCTGTTTTCCTTGTCCAGTACCTTCTTACACTGACTGACCTGTTTCCAATCACTTATAATGGCTATCCACCAAGTGCTTCTCCACCTCTGCTTCAACAGCCCTGATCCCACCTTGACTGTACTCTGCCATCAGATTCCTTCTTCCTATGTGTATTACCTTGCATTTCTCTCACTGAACCCCAACTGCATGACACTTCTCCGGTAGTCAAGTCCTCCTTTAGGTCCTGCACCCTTTTATCCAAGTCCATCCTCCCACAGAGCTTGATGTTGCCAACAGATAGGCAGATCTTAACTTTAACTCTGTCATCAGTGTTGTTTATGAGCACAGTAAACAACACTGGTCCAAGCACTGAACCCACGGGACACCACTTGTAAGCTCTGTTCTACCTGTGAGTTCCCTCATCACCACCACCACCATGCTCTGAGTCCTAAAGCTAAGTCAATTTTCAAACTAGCTGGTTAATTTACCCTGTGACCTTATGTCTTCCAACTTCCAGATCAACCTCTTATCTGGCGCTGAGTCAAAGTCCTTGCTGAAATCCAAAAATAGAATGCCAACTGCTTGACTCTTATTCAGAGCTCTCATTAAGCAGTAGAAGAAGTTACTGAGGTTATTTGAATAGGATCTCCTTGACACGAACCCATATTGACTTTTATTCTATAGCCACTGGCTTCAAGGAACTACACTGTTCATTCTTTCAGAATGATCTCCATGAGCTTACACACAATGGAGGTCAGACTGAACAGCTTGTAATTCCTTGGATAGTTCCCGGGTCCACTCTTGAGAAGAGGTGCCACATGTGTGGTTCTGCATGACTGCAGTACCTCCCCGATATCCAAAGAACTGTTGAATAGGTCTGTCTGTGGACCTGCCGGTTCCAGTGCTAGTTGCCTCAACACCTTCGGATGCATGTCTTCTGGGCCTGGGGAATTGTTTACCTTTAGGGACATGATACTGGTTCTAACCCTATCCTCTTTTATCCTATCCTCATCCATATTCCCCATCGTCCCACCATCCTCCTTCATGGGACTTGTCCATCCCACTATTAGTAAGGGCAGAGCAGAAGTATTCATTCAACACCTCTGCTTTCTCATCACTTCATTCTACCCCCCTTCTGCATTTGTAGCTTCACTGTACCTGTCTTCTTGTCTGTCTTCTTACTGTAAACCTAAAGAAGGCTTCCCCCTCCCCACTCCCCTCTGCATTTTGGAGCGTCTTCCTACCCTTGGCATGTCTGACTATCCTATCCTACCAGTCTTCCTAGCTTTCTCCAGGTAGACTTCCTCATCTTCAACTTTTCCAGACTTCCTGTACTCTCACATGTGGCTCTTTTATCCCTGACTATCTGACGTACCTCCCTACTGAATCTGCTGGGTCTTCTGGCCTTGGAATGCTTTCCTTTCCATTTTAGACTGGTGTTAGTGGCTGCTATGATCTGTACATTAATCAACGTCTGTCCTTGTTCCACATTCGTATCTTCCTCAAGTCTAGTTAGGTGAGCCTTCAATATCTCTCCTGTCCTACAATTGTTGGCCTTTCTGAAATATAGCAATTTTTTCTTTGTGCTCAATGTTTCCTTCCTTGCATTCACTTGAAGTCAAACTGTGCAATGGTTGTTATTCCTCAAGGTGTAGGATACCCGGCCTTGGAATTTTTTCCCTTCTGTTTTAGGCCTGTGTTAGTGGTGGCTGCAGTCCCTACCCTGATTACTGTCCACCTTTGTTCCACAATTATATCTCCCTCACACTATCTAGGTGAGCTTTCAATATTTCTCCCATCCTACCATCATTGGCCTTTCTGAAATCTAGCACTTTTCTCTTTGTACTTGGTTGACTAGAAGTCAAACTTTTTGATGGTTACTATTCACCAAGGTGTCATCAACTGTGATGTCCTGGACATGATCCCCATTTGTTACTACCAGGTTCAGGATAGCTTCATCTCATGTTGGTTCAGCCACCCTGAACAAGAAACCTGTCCTCGACTGTGTCCAGTAACTGTTGACTCCTGGCACAGGTATCTTGTCACCATCACTTCACCCCTTTCAGCTGCTATCCTGATCATGGCACCTAACACATTGTCCGTTTCCTCATCCTGATTTCATGGCCCATAAATTACACCCAACCTTAATTTCCTTTCTGCTGTCATTTGAACTTGAACCCACAGTGCATCTAATTTTCAACCCCCAACTTCCTCCCTAGTGGCAATTATGTCCTCCCAGATATATAGTGCCACCCCTCCCACCTTTCCTTTCTTCCTGTCCATTCTATAGAGAGCATTCCCAAGAATGGAGAGCTCCCAGTCATGATTTGGCGTAGCCCAGGTCTCAGTAACATCTACCATATCCATCTTTCCATCTTTCGTTATGGCCTGTTGGTAATCCATCTAGTTTCCAAGACTGCTAGCATTAAGGGGCACTACCCTTCACCATTCCACTGCTTCTCTCCCTTTCACATTTCTGTGTGAATAATGCTTTCTCATATTTCCTCATATTATGTGCCCTCTCAGTCAGAGGGCAAGTCCTTTAGTTCTGCCTGAACACAGCAGCTGCAACATCTAAGTATCCTGCATCCTTTCAGCTCCATTAGTATTCAGAAAACCATGATCACTTAACTTTCAGATTTGTCTATTCTAGGGTGATTAATTAAGGTATGGCCCATCTATTCTAAGCTGACTAATTATAACATACATATGAACATACAAAACTGCCATCATATACAGGCTATTTGGTCTATCAAGTCATCGTGAATATGCAGCTAGCAAACTTTACACTGCTGCTGCCCCTCCCTCCCCTTCACACATAACAGTGACCCTTCCTCTCACTTTGTTCCACTCCCTTTTAAAACTGCACTCTGACTTGCAGGATATCACCTCCTTGGGCAGTACATTCTGCATAGACACCACCTTTCTGTGAAGAAGTGTCTCTTCATTTCTCTTATGAATCTTCCACTCTCCAATCTCAAACTGCTCCCCCTTGTGTCCCTCCCTCCCCTTAATTTAAAAATCCCATCTGTTCCAGTCTTGTTTATAACCCTCATACAGATAAAGATCTCTACTGCATTCCCCCAACCCTCCACTCCCCCTGGGAATAAATGTTAATTTCTCTAAGCCTCTCCTCATAGGGTTTGTCTTCCAATCTCTGGATCTCTTTGTTCCTCTGCACTGGACCCCCTCCTATAATTAATGTGCAGTATGTCCCATCTATTCTATGCTGAATAAAGTATGTCCCATGTATTCTTTGCTGAATAATTGAAGTATGTCTCTTCTACTCTAGACTGAATAATTAAAGCATGACGCACCTATTCTAGAATTATTATTGTATGTCCCACCTATTCTGTGCTGAATAATTAAAGTATGGCTCATCTATTCTATGTGGAGTAATTAATATATCACCTATCTATGCTAGCCTGAATAATTGCAGAGAGGACCATCTATGCTATGCTAAATAATTAACTCATTCAGGCCTAGATACACCTGTAGGTGGCATCTAAAAGCATAGCCACTCAGGCCAATGACGCCTGTAAATGTACTCAGCTGACTTCCACTCACACCTGGAAATGTCTGAGAAAGTCAGACATTTTTATCTAAATATTAAACAAACCAAATTGCTTAGACTTGATTGTATAGCATGGTTAGAAAGGTGATTTCATACAAAGTAATTTTGCTTTTGATACTTTGTGTCTATCATGTATACTTTAGGAGTTATTCACATTTGTTTACAGTATGGTGAGCATGACTAACATCTGTCTCTCAAGCCTCACCTAAGCACCTTGAATAAATCTAAAAAAAAAACACAGTTATTTGATATTGCAGCTAGTATGAAATAAAAAATAAATGAATTAAAAATTATTGCATAGAGCCATTAGAAAGGTAATTTTGTGTGGAACAATTTTTCTGCTGATACTTTGTGTCTACTACATATGCTTTAGGAGTTATTCACATTTGCTTAAGGTATGGTGAGCATGACTGACTTCTATCTCTCAAGCCTCACCTAAGCACCTTGAATAAATCTGAAAAAAAAAACAGTTGTTTGGCATTTCAGCTAGTATAAAATAAAAACTAAATGAATTACAAATGATTGCATAGCACCATTAGAAAGGTAATTTTGTGTGGAACTGTTTTGCTGCTGATTCTTTGTGTCTACCATGTATACTTTAGGAGTTATTCGTATTTGTTTAAGATATGGTGTGCATGGCTGACCTTTGCCTCTCAAACCTCACCTAAGCATCTTGAGAAAATCTGAAAAAAACAAAGTTGGTTGGTATTTCAGCTAGTATAAAATAACTACTGATTGCATAGCATCTTTGGAAAGGTAATGTTGTGCTGAACAACTTTGCCACTCGTACTTTGTGTATAGCATTTATGGTTCAAGAGGTATTCATATTTGTTTGTGGCAAGCTGATTATGGCTTGATTTTGCTTAGAAAGGCCCAGGATGCAGTGCTAAGAGTATACAGGGCACAAATGGTGGAAGTCTCAAAGAGCTCCTGTGGTGTGAATGAGTTAAAAGTATAACCCATCTGTTCTTGACTGATTACTTAAGGTATGGCCATTATATGCTAGATTGAATAATTAAAGAGGTACTGATGCTTCAAAGAAAACTTTAAAAATCATAATGGTTAGGTACAATTGTGTCTGCATTCCATTTATTTGGTGTATATTTCTCCTCCCCATTATTTATGACCAAGGACATTTGCATAAATATATGTTCTTCATCCCTTAGAGTTCCTTTAGAGTCCAAGTGCCTCTATTGATTACTCCCTATTCAAGTCATAATCCTCTTTCGTGACACCACAGTCAGTTGCTATGGGAATAACTGTGATACTACAAGTAGTGCTACATGACTGCAGGTAGGGAGAAAGCAGCAGGAATAGATAAACTCTTCAGAAGCAAAGATCCTGTTTTCATACAGATGACCTCAGTAATAAATAATTGGGAGGAGGAATACAGCTCTAATAGGAATCGCAAACTGGACTGTGTCTAAATAAAAGGTTTTGTTAAAGTTCTCCAGAACATGTCACCAACTCTTTAAAGAATGGTTCTTCTTTTCTCTGTGTGTGCAATAACAGGATACAAACTGTTTAGGATGGATTGCCCTTTCTCTAAAAGCATGTTCCTCCACAGGCCTGGTTATGCTGAGGGTTGAGGCGCTGGATGCCACACCTCGCACTACACTGATGACCTGGGTTCAGGAACAAGCCTGGGCCATCGGAGGTTGGCAGTTGGGGATGCTGGGGGATAGACTGAGCAGCTGTCAGATACAGCAGTTCTCTACTCCTGGATGGGGACCCAGCTGCTCCGACTGCAAGGGTGCCCCGAGTGGAGGCCTACAGGTAGAACAGTCAGGGAGTGACTGGAACAGGGAGGGTACCGCGTGATGCTACATGTGCATGTCTCTACATGCATATGAACACCCAAGGCAAGGGCCAGGAGAAAAACAGCAAGGATCCTGGAGCTGGCAGGCTCCATGATAGTTTCCACAAGTGCCCAATCCAGCCCCCTGAAGTCTAGATGCTGGTCTCTGGGGAAAGGGAGGGAAAGATGATGTTCTTTGCCCTTGGCCCTACGATGGGGGGGTGGGGAAGACCCATGGAGGATTACCAAGAGGGTCAGGAGGATGGAAGCCAGAAGCACTGCCTGCCAGAGCCACTATGTGACCCTCCCAGTCACAAAGGAGGGAGATAGCGACAGGGGAGCCAAACATCAGTATAACAAAAAAAGCATGTTCATCGCATAAAGCCCAGGGTTAGAGGACCAGTGACAAGATGATTGCACAGTGACTTACTTGTATCACTTAAATCTAGGGACAAAACCGAGGATAGATTTAAAAAACAAATAAGTCTATCTCTGATTGGGTTCAACACAGAAGACAAAGGAAAGACTATAAAAAAGCAATGCATACTACTAAACATAACTACTGCAAACAGTTCCTCCAGACATCTATTATGGACTCATGTAACTTTTGGAGATAGAAAAACATTTTCATGGGGCAGGTCACTAATCCTACCATATCTGACATGACACTGAATGGTATTAACTGTAATAATGTTGAAATCATTGCAAATACTTTCAACTCACAATTAACTGACCTCTCCAAGTACTTTATGCCAATTGGCATAGCTCCTGAACCATGCACTCTTGAAGAGAAACCAGTATCCCCTCCCCGTATACTTAGGACTGTCACTAAGGCTAAGATATTATGCCTCTTGAAGACTATCCCACCATGCAGAGTGCAGGGCATGAAATTCTCATATCTAGGTTCCTCTGCCTTGTACACCTCACCTGGCTGCTCCAGCCTCAAGCCTATTTAGTAGTAGAAGAACCCAGAAGAGGAAGGAAACAGATTTATTTCAGTGCTTTACTGTAATTGTACATTGCTATTTTTGTTTTAAACTTAGATTGTGGGCTTTTAGTGACACTGTAATTTCTTTGCTGTCTTTACTCAGAATTGTTATTGGGCTGTTGAAAATGTGAAACCTAGTTTGTTGTGCTTGTAGTGGTGGTGTATTTCTTTGCCGTCTTTAATTGTGCCCCTCCCTCCCCTGCCCCCAACTCTTAATTATATGCCCTGTTAAATCTGATTGACAGGAGCTAAGCAAAGGATATAGTAGGGGTTGTGGAGTATAATGGGCATTAGGGGGAAGAAGCTCGCCCTCAGCACGACAAGTGTTTTGACTAATTTTTTATTTATTTTGTTCTTTTTTAAAGAAAAGTATCCGAGGAGCAGTGGCAGGATTTTTAGGACAGTAAATTAATAAAAAGGGAACTAGGAGAGCTTCAACAACAGACAAGTACTGGAATAGCAGTATAAGTGTAATATAATGTGGGGAGTGGTGCAATGCGGTGGCTGCAGGGCAGCCATATTCAGGTAGAACTTCTGGATGCTGAGGTGCTGCCCTATCTGCATGCATCTCTCTGGATTGCAGGATGAGGTGGCCAGACTCAGAGCAGAAGTAAACTGGGTCTAGAGTACCATCACCTCTATCCAGAGACCGCCCAGTCCAATGCCGCTGAAGCAAAGGATGCTGACAACGAGGAGCACTTGGATGACAGTGGGCTCAGGGAGGGTTAGGGTTGTCAGGCAGAGGCACATCCCAGATCCTATTCCACTCAAGAACTCATATGCCACACTGGTAATAGGGACAACCAAATAGAGGTACCCAGAGAAGTGGAAGGAAAGAATGTGGAGGTTAGCCAAAGAGGTGACCTCAGTGGGGAGAGCAGTGGACCCCAGAGGAAGAGGAATCAAATCCTGGTGGGGGATTCCATCGTAAGAGGAATCCAGCTAGGAACACAGGAGGGGTAGGACAGGGAGGGAACATGAGGTGCCTACCAGGTACCATGGCATGGAGGGATGGAAAGAAGATCCTGGGGATTGCTGGGAAGGCAAGACGGGAGGGTGAGCTGGATGTCATTATCCACCTAAGTACTAATGACCTGGCAAATGGGGAGCCAAAGGAAATTCAGGAAGAGTTTAGGAAATTGGGGAAGGGTATCAAGCAAGTAGTTACTTCTGTCACTTTCTCAGAAGTACTGCCTGTGAGAGGCATGGGAGAGCATAGGGGTGCATGCTCCAGGAACTTTAACTCATGATTGAAGAACTGGTCTGTGAGGAAGGGTTTGGATTCATTTGTGACTGGGGACCCACCTGGAGGGATGGAGGCTTGTTCAAGCCTGATGGCCTGCATCCATCCTGGAGGCCAATACAAACACTCAATGATAAGTTTCATTGCTACATTGACAAGTATTTAAACTAGCTTAAGGGGGGGAGGCAGGCCAGCAAGGAGGGTACCTATTTGCCCACCCCCAAAGCTAGTAGTGGAACCAGTGAAGAGAAGGAGTGGATATCTATACAAAGCAGTGCACAAAATATGGACATAAGTGCCCAAGAAGTGGATAGGCAGAAAAGGAGCAAAATTCTACAGAAGGGCAGACAGCAAGGAGAACCAGGGATAAAGAACAACCAGGGAAGGGGCTGGAGTAGAACAGCTAAGCAGTCTAGGGAGGTGAAATCATAAAAAAGCCCTTTGTGCCAATGCCAGGAGCCTTAGCAACAAGACGGAGGATCTGGCGGCTGTCATGGTTTAGTCAGACCTGGACTTTGCGGCCATCACAGGAACCTTGTGTAATGATAACCATGACTGGGAGATGGCCATACCTGGCTACAACATATTCAGAAGAGACAGGGTAGGTAGGAAGGGAGGAGGAGTGGCACTGAATGTGAAAAATTACATAAAGGCCACAGAGATCCAGGAGGAACAAAATGGGGGAGAGATACTGTGGGTTAAGCTAGAAACAAAAATGGGGTAGCCATCCACACAGGTGTGGTCTATAGACCACCATCCCAGGAGGAAGAAACAGATAGGGAGCTGATGCTAGCCATCCAAAGGATGGCTGACAAGGGTGAGGTAGTGCTGGTTGGAGACCTCAATATTCCAGATGTGGACTGAAGCATCCCTGCAGCAGCATCAACTAGGAGCAGATTTATCCTGGACTCCCTTCACGGTGCCTTCCTCAAGCAACTGGTCATGGAACCAACTTGGCAGAAGGCAATACTGGACCTTGTGCTCACAGACAGGGACAGTGTGATGGGGTAACAGTGGGGGAGCACCTGGGGAACAGTGACCACCAGTCATTGTGGTTTGAAATCACAGAAGAAGCAGACCCAAACCACACAAAAACATGTGTCCTGGATTTTAGGGGGACAGACTTTGGGAAAATGGGGAGCTGCTTGAAAGAGGAATTAAGGGGAATGGAGCAGGAATCAGGGGTTGAGGAACAGTGGGCAGTATTTAAAATGGGGATTACAAAAACAACAGAATTATGCATTAAGCAGATTAGCTAGTGGAAAAGGAAGAGAAAGCCATTATGATTTTCCAAGGAGGTGGCAGAGAAAGTGAAAGCCAAAAAGATTGATTCAGGCAATAAAGAAGACACAGGCAGAAGGGGATAGGGAGAAGTGCCAGGAGAAGCAAAAGGAGATAGGGAGGTCAGGAAGGGAAGCTAATGCTCAGACAGAAGAGCACATTGCAAAATCAGTGAGTAGAGGGTAGAAAACCTTTTACAGGTATATAAGTCAAAAAAGAAAGGGAAAGGGAGGGCTAGTGAGACTGAAGGGGGAGGATGGGGGCCACGTGGAGGATGACAACAGTAAAGCTGACATATTTAACAGGTATTTCTGCTCGATTTTTACTGAGGAAGAGAAGGGTAAAGGGTCTGAAGGGAGCACAAGTGGAGGGAATGGTGCAGAAATAGACACAAGTCCCTTCAAATGAAGAAGAGTCCTGAAGGAACTGGAAGTAATAAGAGTTAATAAAGCAATGGGGCCAGATGGGGTACACCCCAGGGTTCTTAACGAACTAAGAGAAATAGTGGCTGAATCTCTGGCAATCCGGTTTAGCTGATCACTGGAAAAAGAGAAGGTACCCAAAGACTGGAGGACAGCAGATGTAGTTCTCTTATACAAAAGTGGGAAAATAGAGGAAGCGGGAACTACAGATCAGTCAGCCTCACTTCGGTAGTGGGGAAGATCATGGAAGCACTACTTAAGGAGAGATTGGTGGAATATCTGGTTGTCCATGGACTACAGGACCCAAGGAAGCATGGTTTCACCAGGGGGAGGTCATGTCAGAACAACCTCATTTAATTTTTTGACTAAGTGACTAAGGAGGTGGATCAGGGGAGGGCAGTGGACATGGCATATCTGGACTTCAGCAAGGCCTTTGACACTGTGCCACATAGAAGACTATTACACAAACTGGGGAACATGGGTGTGGGCAGGACAGTAGTGCAGTGGGTAGTTAACTGGCTGGGCGGCAGGAAACAGAGGGTTGTGGTAAATGACTGTCACTCCACAGAGGGAAGAGTGACCAGTGGGGTACCACAGGGATCAGTGCTGGGACCGGTCCTATTCAACATCTTCATCAGTGACATTGCACAGGACCTAGAAGGCAGAATTTCCCTGTTTGCTGATGACACAAAGCTCTGTAACAGAGTAGACACACCAGAGGGTGTAGACAGAATGAGAAGGGACCTGCAGAAACTTGAAGAATGGTCAGCGGTTTGGCAGTTGAAATTCAGTGCAAAGAAGTTCAAGATAATGCATATGGGGCATAAAAACCCTGGCACAATATATCACTTGGGGGGTGAGGATATAGCATGCGCCAAGCAGGAAAGGGATCTTGGAGTTATCATCTCTGATGACCTCAATGTAGGGAAACAGTGTGACAAGGCAGCAGATAAAGCAAATAGGATGCTGGGATGTATAGGCAGGGGCATTACCAGCAGGAAAAGGGAGGTCATAATTCCACTATACAAGACACTACTGAGACCCCACCTGGAGTACAGTGTACAGTTCTGGAGACCTTACTTATGTAAGGACATAGACAGGGTAGAGAAGGTTCAGAGGAGGGCAACAAAGATGGTACATGGATTGCATCACAAGTCCTATAAGGACAGGCTGAAGGAATTAAATATGTACTCCCTGGAGGAGAGGAGGGAGAGAGGGGATAAGATAGAGACATACAAGTATCTTACAGAGAGGAACAGGGTACAGGAATACACTATTTTTAAGTGAAAAAGATGTTCCAGGACTAGAGGGCATGGGATGAAGTTGGAGGGAGGACGATTCAGTGGAAACGTGAGGAAGAATTTCTTCACAGAATGGGTGGTGGACAAGTGGAACACCCTGCCAGAGGAAGTGGTGGGGGCTGAAGCAATCACGGGATTTAAGAATGCATGGGATAGACATAAAGGAATTCTGGAGGTCAGAGGTAAGGGACAACAGACTTCTAGGAAAACATAAACTGAACTCACAAGCTCAAATGGGCAGACTGGGTGGGCCATAGGCCCTTATCTGCCAACACTGTCTATGTATCTATGTATCTAGTAGTAAGTAGTAACTTATCTATTCTTGGCAATCCAGAAAAGAATAATCCAATTGTGCTAGAGCTCATTTAAAATGGAGTCCTTCATGCACACAACAATCAAATACAGTTTTACACTGTTCATATAAATGGTACATATATAAAGACATCAGTATATAAATAACAATAAGTTCAAAATATAATAAAAGACTGTACCGAAAACAGTAATCTAGTTAACCCTTTTCAAAGTTGGTAAAACAGATCTTGAATAAGAAGGAGATTTTTAAATACCAATATTTTATTCGGTTCCAAGATGTCTTCCCATTAAGTACCTTTGGAGAATGTGGTTAGTTTTTCCAGACCCTAGGCCCTGAGCTAACTTTACTCTCATTACCTTTAAATACTGGAGTTGTAGTTCCAGAGTTCCAACTGATCTAAGGTTACTCCTCTTTTGTTAATTTATTCTCTTATTTTATATTAACATGTCCCTTTCCACTGGGGTTGTACCTAAGCTCTAGAAGATTGCCAGAGTGGTGCCTATTCACAAAAATGGAGACACCAAGTATATGAATAATTACTGCCCCATTACTATCTGGTTTGTGCACAATAAGCTTCTGGAGAAATTTGTGGCCTCCCAAATGAAGAACACCTCTAGTTTCATAATCTGTTATCCTCAGTGCAGCATGGTATAAGGTAAGCCCATAGTAGTACATCCACTGCCTTATCCAATTTACAAATGATGTTAAAATGGACATGGATAAGGGGATGCTCACTGGAGCTGTTTTCATTGGCCTAACAAAGACATTTGACACTGTGGACCACATTCTTCTACTATCCAAACTGTCTACCCTGCGTTTCTCATATGCTGCTTCTACCTGGTTTGTGAGCTACCTTGGTCATGCTCTAACACTAGCCCCTAGGTTGGCCATAGCTTAGGGTGTCTTAGGATCTAGTTTCTCCCAAGGGCTGGTACCCTACCTGGAGACAAACAAAGGGGTCCTAAATAAATGGAACTTCTACTACAACAATGTTTTTCGCTTTGTGCTTTCTGTGGCTGGGCTAACCCATCACTGCACCATTTACTCGAGTCTGGGTTGTCTCTCCCTATCATTTTACCAACTCTATACTGCTGACTGTACCATTTATAACATTATCAGAACAAGTACATCAGCTACGTTAGCTGGCATGAAAATCAGAGCTGTATAGGCTTACAGCCTAACAATACAGTGTGTCACTTCTGGTTGTCCCACAAATATACTTCCATGATGGGTGAACAAGCCTTCTCTGCATTTTCCACCACGATCAGGAACTCTTTTCCTATGCCTCTAACTTTTAAAAATGAACTTTTTCAAGTTCCTCTGATCTAACAATAAATGTTTATGTAAATTATCCTTTTATTGTACTTATCTCACACTTAATCACTTAACTGCCTAATAATTTCCCACTCCTGAAGTTGAAATTCTTCTGTTATTACACTCTGCTAAACACGATTATGTCATTCCTGTACTTTGCTGTACTATGGTGATGTTATGCATTTTTTCCCAAAGTATTTATTGTTGTCTTTTTTAACATGCTGTCTATTTATTGCTTGTACCTCTCCCACTTTGTGCCTGAAAATTGGCAATGTTTGTATCTAGTGCACCTACCTGGTCAACAAAAACTAAATAAATATTCCAGGCTGAATAATTCAAATATGGCCCATCAATTCTAGGCAGAATAAAGTATGACCCATCTATTCTAGGTTAAATAATTAATATACGGCCTGTCTATTCTAGGATGAATGAAGTGTGGCCCATCTATTCTAGGCGGAATAATTAATATATGACTTATCTATTCTAGGATGAATGAAGTGTGACCCATCTATTCTAGGCTGAATAATTATAGTATGCTCCAGCTGTTCTATGCTGAAAAATAAAAGTATGGCCCATCTGTGCTAAGCTGAATAATTCAAGTGTCACTCAACTTTTCAAGGCTGAGAAATTTAAGTATGGCCTATCTATGCTAGGCTAAATAATTCAAGTATGACCCATATATTCTAAGCTTAATAATTTTTAGTATTGCCCATCTATACTAGGCGGAATTAAAGTATAGCCCGGCTATTCTAGGTGGTGAATGAGAAGACAGTAGGAGGGTTCAAGAGGGTGTGGGATAAACACAAGTGGTTGTTGGGAAGGGGGAGAGCTATTGTAAAGGCCTAATTGTATACCTAGGCAAACTTGGTAGATTGGGTGGGCCTGAAGGTCCTTTTCTGCCATCACATTCCTATGTTTCTATGTTCCTATGTTCCAGCTATTCTAGGCTGAATAATTCAAGTATGGGCCATGTATTCTAAACTTAATAATTTTTAAGTATGGCCCATCAATGGTAGGCTGAATAATTAAAGAGTGACCCATCTACTGTAGGCTGAATAATGAACGTATAGTCCAGGTATTCTAGGTTGAATTATTAAAATGTGGTCTATCTGTTCTAGGCTTAATATTTAAGGTATTGGCCATCTATTTTAGGCTGAATATATACATTATGGACCATATATTCTCATCTGAATAGTTAAAGTATGATCCAGCTATGCCAGGCTGAATAATTTAAGTATGCCTCATTTGTTCTAGGCTGAATAATTAAAATATGGCCAATCCATTTTAGGCTGAACAATTCAAATATGGTGCTTCTATTCTAAGCAAAAAAAAAACTCAAATATGGCCTATCTATGCTAGGCTGAATAATTCAAGCGTGGCCCATCTACTCTAATCTTTACAGTTGAAGTATGGCCAATATATTCTAGGCTGAATAATTGAAATATTTTCATCCATTCTAGGCTTAATAATTAAAGACTGGCCCATCTGTTATAGGCTGAATAATAAAAGTACAGCCCACATATTCTAGGCTGCATAGTTAAAGTATAGACCATCTATACTAGGCTTAATTAAGTATGGCTCTTCTATTCTACACTAAATAATTAAGTATAGCCCATCTATTCTAGGCTGAATAAATAAAGTGTGGCCCATCTATTCTAGGCTGGTTAATTAAAGTATGGACCAGCTATCATTTTTTTCCCACAAGCTTTTTCTCCCAGGTTTCAGGTGAGTACTTCAGCCCCTGCCCACCTTCCCTTGTGTCTGCCACATTCCTCAGGACTCACCCACTGCAGCATCCTTCATTGATTGCCCCTGGATCTATGACAGTTGGGCAACAATTTCATTGTCGACTGACATTACAGCAACTCCTTTATGTTGACTGCATTTGAGGTTGGGATAAAGGGAGTCACATCAAACCTTGTTTTCTTTGGGGGGGGTGAAGCCCCCCCAAACTTTCCATGTAGGGAGCTCTCACAGTCACAGAAACATGGTACACACAAAACCATGACTGGGATGTAAACATACCAGGATACACTATCTACAGGAGGGACAGGGAGGGTAAAAGAGGAGAAGGAGTAGCTCTTTACATAAGGGAAGGAATCAAAGCAACAGAACAAAAGGGTAAACAGGGAGGAGAAGAAGCACTGTGGGTAAATTTGTAGACCGGCAATGGCACCACAATCCGCACAGGGGTTGGATACAGACCCCCTTCTCAGGGGGAGGAAATGGACAAGGAAATGATAGAAAGTGTACTTAGAATGGCAGAAAAAGGGGAGATATTGCTGATGGGTGATCTGAATATGCCAGATGTTAACTGGAGTGCAGTTTCAGCAGCCACTTCTAAGAGTGGGGTTATTCTAGATGCCCTACAGGGGCCATGCCTTAGACAACTAGTATTGGAGCCCACTCGAGAGGGAGCAATCTTAGACCTGGTTCTCTCAAATGGAGATGAAGAGAGGATCACAGATGTAGAAGTGGGTAGCCATCTGGGAACCAGCGACCATCGAATAGTATGGTTCTACAATAAACACAGCAATAGAGTCAAGCCATACAAAGACAAAGGTACTGGATTTTAGGGAGGCTGACTTAGTCAAAATGGGTGAGTGCCTAAGGAATGCACTAGCAAATGGGCAGGAAGGAGGGTGGAAGAACACTGGGAATAATAAAACTGCCATCACAGAGGTAACAAGCTCTTGTGTAAAGCAAATAAACAAAATGAAATGAGGTAAGAAACCACTATGGTTCTCAAAGGAAGTGGCAGTGAAGGTTCAAGAGAAAAAGAAAGCATTCAGGAAGTACAAGGAATCACAGAAGGAACAGGACACAGAACTGTATCAGTTAAAGCAAAAGGAAGCTGGGAAGACAGTCAGAACAGCAAAGGCCCAAACCGAGGAAAAGATAGCCAACTCAGTTAAGAAGGGGGATAAAACCTTTTATAGGTACATCAGGGAGTGAAATAAGACCAAGGGAGGGATAGTGAGGCTTAATAAAGGGAGGGAGGGTGGGCAGAGGGTGACTGTGAAAAGGCAGAGATACAAAACAAATATTTTTGCTCAGTATTTACAAAGGAAGAGGGGGAGGTACCTAAAACAAACAATAGAAACACTCTGGATACAGAAGTTGATACCATCCAATTTACAGAAGAAAGGGTTCTGAAAGAACTCTTAAAACTGAATGTGGACAAAGCAATGGAGCCTGATGGGATTCATCCCAGAATTCTAAAAGAACTAAGGGTAGAACTAGTGACACCACTGACTACCCTCTTTAACAAATCTTGGGAGGATGGGGTGGTACCTGAGGACTGGAGGAGGGCAGATGTGATTCCTCCTTCACAAAAGTGGGAGCAGGGCAGAAGCAGGAAACTACAGACCTGTTAGTTTAACCTCAGTGGTAGGGAAAATGATGGAATCACTTCTGAAGGAAAGAATTGTCGAGTACCTAGAGGCCAGAGGGGCACAGGACCCAAGGCAGCATGGATTCATAGCGGGAAGATCATTCTAGATGAATCTAATAGATTTCTTTGACTGGGTGACTAAAGTAGTTGATCAGGGAGGGGCTGTGGACACGGTCTACGTAAACTTTAACAAGGCATTTGACCTGTCCCACATAAAAGATTAATATACATGTTAGCCAGCCTGGGAGTGGGTCCCAAGATGATAGCCTGGGTAAAGAATTGGCTGGAGAATAGGACACAGAGAGTAATAGTAAATTGAGTCCACTCTGAAGAAAGGGGAGGTTACTAGTGGGATGCTGCAGGGTTCAGTATTAAGACCGGTCCTCTTTAATGTCTCTGTAAGCGACATTGCAGAGGGACTGGAAGGAAAAGTATGTCTCCTTGCAGATGACACAAAGATCTGCAACAGAGTTGATGCACAAGGTGGGGTGGAAAGGATGAAAAGGGACTTGGCAAGGTTAGAGGAATGGTCAAATGTATGGCAGCTTAGATTCAATGCTAAGAAGTGCAAGTAATGCACCTGGGAAACAAAACCCAGGGAAGAGTACACAATGGGGGTGAGATACTAACAACAACAAAAATGGAAAGGGACCTGGGGGTAGTCATATCAGATGACCTAAAGGTGGGCAAGCAATGTGAGAGGGCAGTAAGGAGGGCCGGGGGGATACTGGGATGCATAGGGAGAGGCATCACCAGTAGAAAACAGGAAGTTGTTACCCTCGGTACAGACAGCTGGTGAGACCCCATCTCGAGTACTGTGTGCAGTCCTGGGAGACCCAATCTCCACAAGGACATAGACAAGATGGAAGCTGTCCAGAGGAGGGCAATTAAAATGGTGAAGGGTCTGCACTGGAAGACGTATGAAGAAAGACTAAAGGAGCTTATTATGTATGGCCTCAAGGAAAGGAGGGAGAGAGGGGACATGATAGAAACTTTCAAGTACCTCAAAGGGAATCAACAAAGTCCAAGAGGTAGCATCTTTCAAAAAGAGGTGTACAAGAACAAGTGGACACAATTTGAAGATAGAGAGGCGGCTCAGAGGTAATTTAAGGAAGTATTTTTTACAGAGAGGGTTGTGGATGCATGGAGCGGCCTTCCGGAGGAGGTCGTGAGTCAAAACAGTGGTGGAATTCAAGCATGCATGGGACAGCCATAAGGCAATTCTATGGGGTGGGGTAGAAAGAGTAGGCTGCTGGTTAACTAGGATCTGCAGCTTATCCAGTAGAGCGAGGAAATGGGCAGACTGGGTGGGCCAAGCAGTCCTTATCTGCAATCAAATTCTATGTTTCTATGTTTCTATGATAGAGAAAAGGGGCAGGGTGGGGGATAATTGCTGTAATGGGGCAAGGAGAAGCTAATGAGGTGGTATGAAGACCTGAGATTTAAAGTAGCAACTCAGGAGCTGGGGATAGTGGGACTGGGGGGCTTGGAGTTAAGCAGTATATAAGTTAGGATTAAAGCTGTGCAGGTCATCATTTAGGAGAGGCAGTCACAGGAGCTAGAGGTAATGATATGGGCCCAGAGACTGGTTTTGAACAGACCTAGTGTTGCGGCAGAGGAGATGGTGTGGCTGAGATCATTCATCCATAGAGGAGCCCTATAGGCGAAGGAGCATTGGCCCTGCGTAGTTCGACAGCAAGGAACTTGTAGAATCTGGGTTGTCGAGCTCCTGGTGTTCTGTCAGTTGGTGTTTTGATGTAACAAGGCAGTTACACCAGGGGGTGTGAGACCAAGGTTGATTTATCCCGCCATAGCACATGTGAGATACTTTATATGGTTGGAGAGTTGTAGCGATCCGGATTGTTCATAAAGGGCACAGGTGTGGGTGAGGTAATGGGCACCAGTTGTGAGTCAGCATGCTTTGTTAAGAGCAGTTGTTACACATCGGAGAGCGGACGTTGTGGCGGAGCCATAGATAATGAGACCATAATCAATAATTAACACCACAGAGCTCTGGACGACAATCTTCAAGGCCTCTGGAGTGAGGTGCTGCCTGTGCTTGTAGAGTAATCCAAGGCATGTGCTGGCAACTTTAACCACACTGTCAATGTGAGCCATATAGAAGAGATTGGGGTCAAGCAGAATGCCTAGATATTTGAAAGAGTAAACTTGTTCGAGGACAGTCCTTTGCTTGATGGAGATGGCAAGGGAGTGTTGCTTGTAACTATTAAGGGAACTGCAGAATAGCAATGACTTGGTTTTCTTGTGATTAAGGACTAGTTTATGATTGGAGAACCATGTTTCAACAGCACTGAATCTGAGTTGGAGGCTGTGTTGTAGTGGTGAAAGGTCCTTGTGCGTAGAGAACAGCATCATCCGCATACTTGATGATTTGCTCTGAGCAGGATTGTGGTAGCGAGTTTAAAAAGAAGCTGAAAAGGAGAGGGCCTAGTATGGACCCCTGAGGTACTCCAGAGTGGACAGGCATGGTGTCCGAGATAGCATTGGCAATTTTTACTCTTTGAGAGTGGTTGTCAAGGTAGCTTCTGAACCAGTGGGCTGAGTTTGGTGTGAAGCCAGCAAGGAGTAGTTGGTCATACAGCAGCCAATGATGGACCATGTCAAATGCCCTTGAGAGGTCGATGAAGACATAGAAACATAGAATGTGACAGCAGATAAGGACCGCTTGGCCTACCTAGTCTGCCCATTTTCCTACCTAACAGATAAGCTGCAGATCCTAATTAACCAACAGCTTACTTCCTCCTACCCCCCACCAGGACTGCCTTATGTCTGTCCCATGCATTCTTGAATTCTCCCACTGTTCTTGACTCCACAACCTCCTCAGAGAGGCTGTCACATGCATCCACAACCCTCTCTTTGAAAAAAATACTTCCTCACATTACATAGATACATAGATACATAGACAGTGTCGGCAGATAAGGGCCTATGGCTCACCTAGTCTGCCCATTTGAGCTTGTAAGTTCAGTTTGTTTTCCTAGAAGTCTATTTCCTCTTACCCCTGACCTCTAGAATTCCTTTATGTCTATCCCATGCATTCTTAAATCCCGTGATTGTTTCAGCTCCCACCACTTCCTCTGGCAGGGTGTTCCACTTGTCCACCACCCGTTCTGTGAAGAAATTCTTTCTCATGTTTCCTCTGAATCGTCCTCCTCCAACTTCATCCCATGCCCTCTAGTCCTGAAACATCTTTTCGCTTAAAAATAGTGTTTTCCTGCACCCTGTTCCTCCCTGTAAGATACTTGTATGTCTCTATCATATCCTCTCTCCCTCCTCTCCTCCAGGGAGTACATGTTCAGTTCCTTCAACCTGTCTTCATAGGACTTGTGATGCAACCCATGCACAATCTTTGTTGCCCTCCTCTGAACCTTCTCTACCCTGTCTATGTCCTTACGTGAGTATGGTCTCCAGAACTGTACACTGTACTCCAGGTGGGGCCTCACTAGTGTCTTGTATACCTCTGAGCCATCTCCCTTTTTCTTCAAATTGTGCCCCTTGTTCTTGCACATCTCTTTTTCTGAAAGATGCCACCCTCTTGGACTTTGTTGATTCCCTTGAGGTACTTGAAAGTTTCTATCATGTCCCCTTTCTCCCTCCTTTCCTCAAGGGTATACGTATTAAGCTCCTTTAGTCTTTCTTTATATGTCTTCTAGTGCAGACCCTGCACCATTTTGGTTGCCCTTCTCTGGACAGCCTCCACTCTGTCTACATCTTTGCGGAGACGAGGTCTCCAGAACTGCACACAGTACTCCAGATGGGGTCTCACCACCTGTCTGTACAGATGGATAACAACTTCCTGTTTTCTACTATTGATGCCTCTCCCTATGCATTCCAGTATCCCCCCAGCCTTCCTTACTGCCTTCTCACATTGCTTGTCCACCTTAAGGTCATCTGATATAATTACCCCCAGGTCTCTTTCCTTTTTTACTGTTGTCAGTATCTCACCCCCCATTGTGTACTCTTGCCCTGGATTTTTGTTTCCCAAGTGCATTACCTTGCACTTCTTTGCATTGAATCTGAGCTGCCATACATTTGACCATTCCTCCAACCTTGCCAAGTCCCTTCTCATCCTTTCCACTCCATCTGGTGTATCAACCCTGTTGCAGATCTTTGTGTCATCTGCAAAGAGACATACTTTTCCTTCCAGTTCCTCTGCAATGTCACTTATAAAGACATTAAAAAGGACCGGTCCCAGTACTGAACCCTGCGGTACCTGACTAGTAACCCTCCTTTCTTCACTGTGGACTCCATTTACTACTACCCTGTGTGTCCTGTTGTCTAGCCAATTTTTTTATCTGGGCTACCACCTTGGGACCCACTCCAAGGCTGGTTAACTTGTGTATTAATCTTTTGTGTGGGACTGTATCAAATGCCTTGCTAAAATCTAGGTAAGCCATGTCCACAGTCCCTCCCTGGTCTACTACTTTGGTCACCTAGTCAAAGAAATCTATTAAATTTGTCTGACATGACCTTCCCATCATGAATCCATGCTGCCTTGGGTCCTGTGCCCCACTGGCCTCTAGGTACTCAACAATTCCTGTAAGAAGTCCTTTATCAAGAGAACTATGCACTGCACCAGTAAATTCAAGCAGGGCAGTGGTGGTTCTACGCCCTTTTCTAAAACTGTGCTGTTGTGCACAGAATATTATATTTGTCCAAATAGTAAATGAGCTGGTCCACAACAATAAGCTCTAGGGCCTTGGATAGTGGTGGCAATAAGGAAATCGGGCTGTAGTTAGAGTGGCAGGTCCTATCCCCAGTTTTGTAGACCGGGGTTACAGTGTCAGTTTTCCATATTTCATGGAATGTACTGGTGTGGAGAAAAAGGTTAAGAATTTTAGTTAGGGGACTGAGGACCTTGTCAAGTGTAAATGACAGCAGCTTAACGTCCAGGGTATCACTGCTGATTCTGGAAGTGGAGATGGCTGAGGCGATGTGGCAGTGAGCTTCATTCATCTTAATCTCCCTGAAGTAAAAATGAGGGTGGTTTGACAGGGAGCAGGGTGTGTTGGAGGGGGTGTGACTGACTGTGAAGAAATCAGGTGGTGGAACAGTACTGAGGTCAGTAAAAGCCGTGTTAAAGGTATTTGCAATGACCATGGGATCAAGAGTAGTGGACCCTTCAAAAATTAACATGCCCAGAGGGGACTTTGATTGTTTCCCAGTAATGTCCTTGATATTGTCCCAGAAAACATGACCATTTCCCCAGGTGTTGGTGAGGACGTCCTTATAATATGAGATTTTCTTGAGATGAATGGATTTTGTGCAGGCATTACGGGCATGTTTGTATTTTTGGATGTCAGATTGTTTGCCTGTGGCTTTAGCCACTGCCCACAGGTGGTCCCTAGATTTCAGCTGGGAAAGGTGCTCCCCAGTTATCCAAGGGTTACAGAGGGCTTTTGTTTTCCATTTATTTGAAGGAGCGAAGAGGTCACAGGCCTTACTGAAGGCGGTGATGAAGCAGTCGAGGGCAAGGTTAACATCTGTTGCCTTGTAGATGGGCAGCCAGTCTTGCAAGGATAGGTACTGTTTGAGATGGATAAGTTGATCATGGGGGAGGACTTTGCTGGTAATGATTATGAGGGTGGTTTTAGAAATTTATTAGATCATTCACATATAATCAGGGAGTGGTCACTGAGAGAGTTGGGGAGAATGGAGCTATGAGAGATGCTGGTAGAGTGATTCATGAGAACCCAGTCAAGCAGGGTACTGGTGCCAGTTTTGCAATTTATCTAAGTTGGTGTTGTGACCAATTGTGAGAGGTTGGCAGCTGCAAGGGCATCCTTATGAGTGCAGACATTAGATGCGAGCCAGTTTATATTGAAATCACCAAGCAGAATGTGTTCAGAGCCAGGAGTTTGGGAGCTGACGAAGTTAAGAACTTCTTTGATGCCAAGATCTTGATCTCAAGGTGGAATATATATACAGAGACGATGGTGAAGGCTTTTGATTGGGACATAGAAGAATTTTAATGGGTAGAATGTATAAGGTTTTATTTTGTATAACAGATATAAACAGTGTACTAAAGAAGCCCATTGTCTGATGGCAAAACATTGAGTGGCAAACTGTATAACTTTGGATTCAAAGAAACATAGCTATTTCTCTTTGGTGGCTGTGAAGCATTTCTTTATTGGCCCCCTCCCAAGTGTGAAGGTTACAACATTAAGGCATACCCTCCAGTCTTCCAGGAGACATTCTGAAGGATGGGGCATTGTCCCATCTGCAGTCACTTCTCTTGATTAAGGGAGGAGGTAGCTCATCTCCAGGCTGAGTTGGCCAGGATTTGGGGGATCTCCTCTCTAACTGAGGGACCACAAGGGTAGCTGCCAATTCCTCAGAGCTTGCCAAGAAAGAGGAATGGTAGGACCACAGTGGGCTCAGGGAAGGTGTGGACAGGGGAACGGAGGCGCATCCCTCCAGTTGCACCTCTGCACAATTCATACTCCATTCAGGAAGTGGTTCATCTATGGAGGCACACACAGTGGAGACCAAGAAGGATGCTGGGAACCTCCACAAAGAAGACCCACAGGAGGGTGCTATGGGACCCCACAGGGGAAGGAATCAACTTCTGATGGGGGACTACATTGATAGTAGGGTAGAACTTGGGGAGGGGGGAGAGGGAGGTAAGGTGTCTGCCTGGTACCATGGTTTGGAGGGACAGGGAGAGAATCCTTGGATAATAGGAGCAGCTGAACATGGGAGGGAGTTGGACATCATTGTCCACCTTAGCACAAATGACCTGGCTGGGAAAGGGATTAAAGCAGTGCAAGAGGAGTTTGTGGAGTTGGAGAGGGTATAGGCAAGTAGCATGCATGGTAACCTTCTTGGAGGTGCTGCCTGTCTATGGCATAAGTGAGGCTAGGGCACTCCACACCATGGGATTCAATCAATGGTTGAAAAACTGGTGAAAGTACAGGGTTTTGGCTTCACTGGGGAATGGGTGTCCACCTGGAGGGATACAGGCCTATACTAGTGTGATGATCTGCATCTGTCCAGGACTGGAACCAGGATCCTAGCTGATAGGTTTAAATGCTTCATTGGCAAGCATTTAAACTATCCAAGGGGGGATGCACTGAAAATGAACAGGTAAATCCTAACCCCCCCCAAAAAAATGAGGGTAGTTCCTGAGGTAAACACCAAGATAAAGAAGTTGATAGTGAGAAGGGCAGAGGTATGTGGAGAAAAAGGCAAAGGCAGTAACTACAGGGATGGGGCTTAAAGGGGTAAGGCCATTAAAAAATGGAGGGCAATGAGTACCAATGCCCATAGTCTAGGTAAAAAGCTTCCTGAACTGGTGGCCTTGATAGAAGTGGGATGCCTAGATATTGTGGCAGTCACAGAAACATGGCACACAGAGATACATCACTGGGATGTCAATATACCATGGTACACAATCTACAGGAGGGGCAGGAAGAGTAGAAGAGGAGAAGCGTAGCTCTCCACATAAGGGGAAGGATCAAATCAACAGAACTAAAGGGTAGACAGGGTGGAGAAGAAGCACTGTAGGTCACTCTGGAGACTGGAAATAGCACTGCAATCCACATGGAGGTTGTATACAGACCCCCATCTCAGGGGGAAGAAATGGACAAGGAAATGATAGAAGGCATCCTGAGTATGTCAGAAAAAGGGGAAATATTGTTGATAGGGGAGCTGAATATGCCAGATGTTAACTGGAGCACCTTTGCTGCAGCCACATCCAAGAGCAGAGTCATTCACGATGCTGTACATGGGGCATGCCTCAGGCAGCTAGTGTTGAAACCCACTTGGGAGTGCACTTTCTTAGACCTGGTACTCTCAAACTGAGATGGACAGATATTACAACCTTGAAGGTTGGTCTGATTACATTCTGCCCTGTTCAGCTAGTCAGCAACATCTGACAGTAGGGTACTGAGGGAATCCAGGAGGCTGTGACTGTGCTGCTTCCCAACACGTTGCTGGTACACATCCACAATTGCCTGAACTGTGATGATGCCTGCATATTTCCACCCACAGGAACCACAATGTCCAATCAGGAAATGCTGCAGGATGGAGACATCCTAACTTTACATCAGATGGGGACAGAGTGATGCTGAAGGCCTACCTCCATAGGCAGAGCATCCTGTCTGTCAGTGGTGGCAGATGCCAGCTCAGGGACAAAGCCTAGGAGGAGGTTGCTCCGCATGTGAATGGCCATGGCAAATACAACCAGACCCCCAAGGAGTGTTGCAAGCACATCCATCATCAGAAGCAGAGGATCAAGGATAAGATGGCCACCATCAGGGCCTCACTGGGGGTGACTGGGTGTGGGCCACAGACAGTAGTGTGCCTCACCCCAAATGAGAAGAGGCTTGCAGCCAGCATGGACTGGCCACAGTGATGGGTGTTCCAGGTGGCGGCAGTCCATCACAGCACTGTGTGAATTCATGTTTCAATAACTGCAGGTATGTGTGTGCATGCAACGGTTACCTTGACATGTCCCACCTTGGCCTGCTATGTGCCCATGTGTCAATGTGCACTGTGCATGTGGATGTACATCCCTATTCATCCACAGTGTGCTTCAGACACATGTTATGCCATCCCTGTGCAGTACCTTGGGGGGAGTGTCTTGCCTAAATGAAGAGTCACAAAGGAATAATCACACTTGGCATTCATACATCAGCACAATTTATTGCAAGCAAAAGATAATTACACTTCATGTAACAGCAATGTCACTATCAGCATTAATGATTACACTTTAGCATTCATTCATTAGCAATATTACTATCAGCATTAATATATACTTCAATTAAGCAAAACATGATACATCACCGATTCAATAAAGCATCATCAAGCCTTTTCCCAGTAGCTGGGAAGCCCTAAATCATCTCACAGCCTGGCCAGGAGTTTTGAACTGGGAGAAAGTTCCACAGCGATCGTCCACCCTGCAGATGAGGCTTCCAACCAGGCATTGAGAAGCTACATTTATATCTTATTCTGTGCTAAAAAATAACCGTGCAGCCTTTATAGTGTTATTTTCCCACATTCTAGAAACTGGCGAGACTCCCAGAATATTCTGAGATTCACACGATAAGGACTGCTCAGAATTCCCCACACCTGCTAGGTCACTGTGCTCCAAACACTGGCGGGTGCCTAGAACACTATGAGCTAAGCAGAAGTTTAAACAAAACTGCAAAAACAGGTTGCCTGATAATATGAGACCTTCAAGTCAGCAAAATACACTGTCTGAAGCAAAACATAATAATGAGGCTATCTAAAGAGCAAAACACCAATTAAATGAAGCAGCATGTAAATGGAGTCACACAATACAAAATGGAGTATAAAATGACATACATTACATGAAATAGCATACAAAATGGAGTGACAATAATCAACATATTATACTATCACTACATTCGGTCCTTTGATTATTGTAAATACGATTTGTATGATATTGGTACCATAGCAAAATTACTACGAATATAACATGATAAGTAACAAGTCCAAATAAGCAAGATAATTGTCACTACAGCAATGATTATCAGAATATTTAACACTTTTGTAGCTGATGGAGACCATCCTGTAACTGATCCTCCACACATATATTATTACTCATTAAATCACTCTGGGCCTTATTTCTTTGCATTATAGAATACATATGTGCATTGTGCATTCTGTCCAATCAATAAATCATAAAATATTTTCTGCTACTCCCATTCCCCATACCTGTGAAGCATTAAATAACTGCAAGAACTCAAAATCATAATTCAAAGTTAATCTTTGGGTAAGAAAACAGTTGGCATCCATTGAGCTTGTAAGTTAATTAAGCTAAATACATCAATTCCTACTGCCTGAAGCCTGTTAGTCAGTGTTTCTATATCAACACTATTTAAAATTCCCATGCCTGCCCTGCTCCACCTAATAGCGTATCATACCAAGCTCTTTATATTTGCATTTTCTACTAAACATAAACGTTATATTAAAATGGATTACATTTTTCTGATACCGCTCGCTACTGATGTACATGTGGATGGAACCTTAACTATACTATCATTGCTAATTACAGGATGATTTTCAACACTGTAATGTGATCTGCCAAATAGTTCTATTAGTTATTGCAGTAGCATTCATGCAGAATAACGTGTCTATGTCAATCAAAGTAATACTTGCATTGAAAATGTCTGTTTGATTCATGCAGCAATCAAGTCTATGTTGTACAGTCACCATGCAACTATTCAGTAAGTTGCAGCATCTAATAACAGTCTGGTTCTGTAATTTAATCAATTTGTGTCCTGCATAGGTTGGCGTCCTGCCATTGTCTCAACTGGTTTTCAAATGTTCACATCTGGTGAAAAAGTAATGTTCACTATAGGACATCCTTGGTTTCAGGGCAAGTAAAGTTGTCTTGCACTCGTAAACTGTGGAAGATTTCAACCCCATTGTACAGGTGGGTCATCAAGCTTCAATATTCTTCCACCAGGGTAATAGGCTTTACCGAATGGACCGTGAGAGAGAGTGTTATTCCTTTTGAATCCATTGAAGAACCTAGAAAATACACAGACTGATTATTCTCGAAGATAACATGTGTTCGCTGGTACATATTCCCATCTCTCTTTCCCTGACCTGATAATTAACACTGTGTTGTCTCGTCCGGTGGCTATCACCTCAGCTGGTTCAGGAGGGCCATTTGGGTTTGTAACCCATATTTTGGCACCATTGTTAAAACCTCCTGTAGATCTAAAACCTTTATCCCCCCTTGCTGTTAAGAGTGTGGGGGCTTGTCCCTTTATAGGGGTCACTTTGTTAACTGGAATAATTAACAATTGAGCCACTCTGTCATACTGTTGAATTAACAGATTTTGTTCTCCACTATTCAACAAAATTACTTTCACTTCTCCTTGGTAATCACAATCAATCACCCTCCCAAAATTTGTATTCTCTTGAGGCTAGTTCTGATTTAGGTGCTATCCAACCAAAATGTCTCAGTGGAATTTGTATCCCAATACCAGTTTCTATCACTTGAATGTTTCTGCTGTTTATTCTGTATTCTTGAAGGGCATGTAAATCAAGTCCAGCAGCTTCTGGGGTTGCCCTGCAAGAGACAGAGCTCCTGTGTAATTTCCCAATATAACACTGATTCTGTAGTTGAGTAAGCCTGCACTTGCAAATTAGGAGTTATCATTCGCATTAAGGGGGTCTCAAATTCTCAATTGGTCTATTATTTAAAATCTGTAATGCTTCATGCAAATTCTCTTTCCATTTTAGAGGCTCTCCCCCAATTTCCTAAACTGTTCTTTCAGCAATCCATTCATTCTCTCAATTAACCCTGCTGCCTGCGGGTAATAGGGATGTGAAATACCCACTGTATGTTATGGGCTTGAGCATAAGCTTGTACCATTTTCCTCTAAATGGGAACCATTGTCACTTTGTATCTGCAAGGGTATTCCATAGTACAACATAATTAAGTCAATTGCCTTAATGGTGTTTTTCTGTAGCTTGTTTACAAGGGTATGCCAATAAATACCCTGAATATGTATCTACAACTGTGCAAGCATATCGACATCCTCCACTAAGGGGTAGAGGTCCAATGTAATCAATCTGCCAAATTTGTCCCGGTAATTTTCCCCTCCCCAATTGTCCTTTCACAATATGAGGGATTGGTCTTTGTTGCCCATGTTGGCATATAGGACACTGAGCAATAACAGTTTTAACCAAATCCAATGTTAGGGGTACACCCCTACTATATGCCCACCTGTAAGTGGCTTTCTCTCCCAAATGTCCACATTTTTGATGTGCCCATTTTGCCAGCCCTGATAACTGCTGACTTTGAGTTTCTTCAATATCCACTGGAAGAATCTTAGCTCTTTCATCTGCAATAGAATTATACCATCGTTCTAGTGTATCTGAAGCACAATGAGCATCAACATGAAACACAGTAGTCTGAGTATTTTGCACCATAGTCCATATTTCCTGCCACGGTTCTTTCCCCATATTTCTTTCGAATAAATTTTCCACTCATCCTTAGCCCAAGTGGGCAGCCAGGTTGTTAAACCATTGGCTACAGACCATGAATCAGTATAAATATGACATGTATCTGGGTTTTCTTGTCTCAAAGCCTGATATACTGCATACAACTCAGCATATTGACTGTTTTTCCCTTCTCCTGATGTTACCAAAAACTTTTCAGTGTGTGGACAATAAGCTACTGCTTTCCAGTATCTCCTATTTCCCACATATTTGGCTGAGCCGTCAGTAAACTGTATAGGTCATTAGTTAGACCACACCTGGAGTACTGCGTGCAGTTCTGGCGTCCGTATCTGAAAAGGGACATTAAGTTACTGGAGGGAGTGCAGCGCAGGGCGACAAAGATGATCAAGGGTCTGGGGGACTTATCATATGAGAGGAGGTTGAAGGAGTTGAACATGTACTCACTGGAGGAGGGAGAGACAGGGGACATGATTGAAACCTTTAAATACATGAAAGGAATAAACAAGACAGGTACAGAGGGCTGTTCAAAGTAAGGGAGGAGGGCCACCAGGGCCATGATATGAGACTGGGCGAGGAAGGTTCAGGAGGAGATGAGAGACACTTTTTACAGAGAGGGTGGTGGCTGGGTGGAATCGTTACCTGCAGAGTGGTATGCAGTAGAACAGTGGACTGCTTCAAGCGAGGATGGGACAGGACAAGGGAGGGGTTAATGAGGGGAAGGGTGGAAGGAGGGCAGCTGCAGGATAAGGGTGCTAGCTGCACATTCGAGCAGACTTGATAGACCTCTAGGCCTTTATCTGCTGGCAAATTTCAGTATGTTAGGTATGTTAAGTAAACCATACATGTGCTTTCGGTCAAGCGGGCAGCTCATCAAAGAGCTTGCCCATTTTCACAGTGATTCTTGAATTTCAGGCATTTTCCCTCAACCTGTTCTCCCTCGAGAATTTCAGCTACCTTCTCATGGAGGCTGCTATTCCCCAATTCCTACCTTTGCTCGATCCTGAATATACCATTTCCATTTGATAATGCTAGCTTCCTGAGCATGTCCTATTTTGTGAGTTCTAGGGGCTTTTACCCATTGCATAATGGGTATCTCTGAATCTCAATGCTACCTCATGACCCACTGTCATTTGTTCTGTCTCTATCAGAGCCCAGTAGCATGCTAGTAGTTGTCTCTCAAAGGTGAGTATCTGCTACCTACCTCTGGGAGTTTCCTATTCCAAAAACCAAGTGGCACTTTCTGTCTCCTTGCTTCTGCCACAAACTCCAGTTTGCATACTGCCCAGATTACGGACACATTTAATTCTACCTCCCCTCCTGCAGGGGCCAAAGGTCTAAGGCTTGCTGCACTGCTTCCTTAGCCTTATCAAATGCTTTTTGTTGCTCATCCCCCCATTCAAACTCGTATTTTTTTCTGATCACTTTAATAAGGGGAGCTAGTATTTGCCCTAAATGGGGTATATGCTGTCGCCAAAATCCAAACAAACCCACAAATCTTTGTGTTTCAGTTTTGTCTTGTGGAGTCGAAAAGTCCAGTATTTTCTATCGTGCCTTGGGCAATATTTCTCTATGCCCCCTGTTCCATTGAATTCCCAAAAATTTTACTGTTTGGGAAGGACCCTGTACCTTGTCTGGATTAATTTCCCATCCTTTCTTCCTCATATGATCAATGGTCTCATCTAGTAACTGCTGTACTTTATCTTGATCAGCCCCCTGGATCAAGATATCATCAATGTAATGAGAAATCTGCATGCCATCCGGCAGCTTCAACTCATCCAAGTGTTCTGCCACCATCCGGTGGCAGATGGTGGGGCTATGTACATATCTCTGAGGTAATCTAGTGAAAGCATATTGCCTCCCCTGCCATGTGAAGGCAAACTGGTCCCAAAACTTTTCCTCAATCGGAATAGTAAAGAATGCATTAGCTAAATCAATAACTGCATACCATACCCCTTTGTGCCTTTGTATTTGCTCTATCAGGGTGATGGTGTCTGGAACGGCAGCCGTCAATGAAGGGGTGTACTTGTTCAATTCCCTATAATCTACTGTCATCCGCCATGACCCGTCACTTTTCTTGACCGGCCACACAGGATTGTTCCAAGCTGTTGTTGTGGGTTTAAGCACTCCTGCCTCTAATAGATCTTTAATAGTGGCAGTTATCTCCTCATCCCTCCTGGTATTCTATACTGTTTCATACAGATAATTTTTTGCAGGTGGAATGGCTACTGGAGCATCTGCACCTTCCCCACTACTACTGGTCTTGCTGAAATGTGGTTTTACTCCAAATTGATATTGTCCATCAGACAATTCATAGCGTCATCCCCTTTAGTATGTCTATTCTATAATGTATTCCGAATCGAACAATCATTACACAATATTTTCTCCAGGGCAGCTGACCTATTTTCCAGTTCAAAATGGTCTGTACTGCCTCAATTTGTTACCTCTAATCCTGTAATTACCACTCGCTGACCTTTGTGTTTGCTGGGTTCCCATAAATTAATGAGGCCTCCGCCCCAGTGTCAATTAAAGCTCGTTACTTTTTGGGGTGAGCCACTCTTCCAATTAATTTCCAATTCTACATGAGGTCTAAAATCCCTCCTAGCCCACCTTCTACTGGGGCTTGGCCTTCATTTCAGTCATATTTTAGGTGTTTCAGTTGCTGCAACTCCCTAACCAGGTACAAATCACTAGGATACAGATCTGCATATTCCTGCTCCGGTCGGGGTGACTCAATGGATCCCTGAGTGGGAGCCCCCCCCACCCCGGGATATACTTTCATCATCAAACTCTGCCGGGGGAGCAATTGGACTTACAGACTCCCCTGAAGAGACATGTACATCTGTCTTTAACTTTGAATTGGTCTGTTTATTACTCGCTTCTTAGTGTTCAATCCCTCTTTTGTACATTTCCCACATATCAGGGTACTGATCCATCAATGTTTTCCCTTGCCACCCCATCCTTTAAGAGCCAGGAACATATCTCTCCTAGAAACTCGACTCTCAGGATTGGACCGCTGTTTATCCTGTCCTGAAGAATCATATAAACTAGACCCCTTTGGGCTCCAATCTCCAGTTCCCCTAACTGCCGTATTGCCTCTAGCTTTTCACCTATTTTCCCCATCTGATTAATCAACAAAGTCATCATTACTGCCTTATATGCAGGTGGTGCAGTTTTGATAATCTTATTACGTACAGACACTGGCACAACAACACTCATTAAATCAGCATGGTCTTCTGTGGAGACCGCAACTTTCATCATTTCCATTTTAATGTTTTGTATACAGTCCTTTAAGGTAAACCATGGTTTACTATCCTCCGGCCAGTCACTCACCGTCGGATACTTGTGTTTGCAAGCCATAGCCACCACGTCCAGCATCGTGGCATAGCCCTGCCCCTGTATTTGGAGGGTCCGAAACACCTCCTTCACCACAGGGTCATAGCTTAGTGACAGAAACCTAGGGGCATCAGTTTCATCTAAGCTTACTCCATCCGCCCCTGTGTCATACAACCTCACCAGCCATCTCAACAAACTCTCCCCCTCTGGGTGTACCGCTCCAGGAGGTCTGATACCTCCTGTTGAGAAAAATCCTCCACTACATCTCGATTCCTAGGATTTCCCTGATCCAACACTTCAGTACGTCTTCTAGACACTGGCTGTGCATGCAGTATTGGAACCTTACGTCCCTCAGCCTTTTCTTCTTTATCTGAGGCTGACCTTTCCTCATCTGTAGAAACCAAATATCTCCATCCATGTTTCAGGATCCCAGTGGGCTCCTGCCTAGCTATTACTAGGCTTACCTTTCCTACTAACTCTGCCCTCCTCTTTTTATACTTGTACTGTGCCACTCGGACAGCTGCATTTTCTGCAACTGTCTGATAGGTATCAATTTATCCTCAGCAAATGATTTTGACATTGTAACACCACAGCTTTACTTTCAAATCACAAACCTTTCGTTCCAACTCTGCCTTTTCACTAAGAAGTCCACTACCTTTTCATGCATCTTCTAAAGGCAGACAATAAAATCCACCCCTGCTCCAAAGACAGCACATTCTTTCCCTTTTGCCACAGGCACTCTTTTCATACATGTAACAACATCTGCAGGCTCAGAATCCTTTAAACAGGATTCCCAGTGTTCCTCAACCCTGCACAACATGACCACTCAGTGGCTAAATCAGCATAAGGTTGGTTTTCCCAACCAGGAATTTCCACTTGTGCACATGCAACATTAGACTCTTTTCTTTTAAACATTTTTACTTCACCTTAGTGTGTACCTTCCTTTATGAATCCTGCCGACTACGCCAAAATTGTCTTGCCTAATCGAAGAGTCACAAAGGAATAATCACACTTGGCATTCACACATCAGCACAATTTATTGCAAGCAAAAGATAATTACACTTCATGTAACAGCAATGTCACTATCAGCATTAATGATTACACTTTAGCATTCATTCATTAGCAATATTACTATCAGCATTAATATATACTTCAATTAAGCAAAACATGATACATCACCGATTCAATAAAGCATCATCCAAGCCTTTTCCCAGTAGCTGGGAAGCCCTAAATCATCTCACAGCCTGGCCAGGAGTTTTGAACTGGGAGAAAGTTCCACAGCGATACGTCCACCCTGCAGATGAGGCTTCCAACCAGGCATTGAGAAAGCTACATTTATATCTTATTCTATGCTAAAAATAACCGTGCAGCCTTTATAGTGTTATTTTCCCACATTCTAAAGCTGGCGGGCTCCCAGAATGTTCGAATTCACACGATAAGGACTGCTCAAATTCCCACACCTGCTAGGTCACTGTGCTCCAAACACTGGCGGGTGCCTAGAACACTATGAGCTAAGCAGAAGTTTAAACAAAACTGCAAAAACAGGTTGCCTGATAATATGAGACCTTCAAGTCAGCAAAATACACTGTCTGAAGCAAAACATAATAATGAGGCTATCTAAAGAGCAAAACACCAATTAAATGAAGCAGCATGTAAAATGGAGTCACACAATACAAAATGGAGTATAAAATGACATACATTACATGAAATAGCATACAAAATGGAGTGACAATAATCAACATATTATATTATCACTACAGGGGGCTGCTGTGGCGGTCAGTGATGGATGGTTGCTTTGGACGTTGTACCCATTGGTGGTGTGCATTGGGGGGGACCACTCAGTGGTGTGCTGTCCCACACATGTTCCTAAGTGGCTGAACTGGCCACAGTGCATGTCTGCCTATGCTGGTGCATGGTCTTGGCAGTGTCCCCTAGGGGTGGCACTCACCTGTGTGGCATGTCAGGTGCACATATGGCACATGTGCATTGCTCCGTGTTCATACCTGTCTGTACATACCATTGACGCATGTCTCTAAGCATGTTTCCCTTCTCTTTCAGCTCCATCACATCTCATGGGTGCTGCAGGGTTTGGTGGGCTCCCTGAGGACCTGGCAGGGGAGGATGTCAGACCATCACATTGAGCCACAGCCAGGGCTGTGTCAGATCCCATGCCAGCCATCTCCAACATCATCACAGCCCTGGACGTGTCAGATGATGGGGAAGGGCCAGTAAACCCCTTCACAGCCAGTGCCACAGCTGGTGGCCATGGTAGCACATGGCTGATCAACCTACTCAGTCTTGCTGACGAGGACCCTGTAGACAGGGTTGACATTGCAGATGACCTGCTTGTGCATGCATCTGGAAAAGAGGAGGGGTATGATGACATTAATGTTGATGCCACACAGATTTGGGGAGAATTGGACAACATCAGCCTGACTGAGGCACTTGTGCATACAGAGGTGGCACCATGTGGTGTAGGCAGTGTTGTGGCTCCATACACACCCACGAGGACATCACAACCACCCATGGTGGTGGATGTTGGTGGTTGTATGTCTGGTGCTGCCATGGGGACAGGGACTGCTGATACTGTTCAGCAGGGTACTGTGGAGCAACAACAGGTGGCAAGGAACCATGATGTGGGCATCTCTGGGCATGAGGTGGTTGGCTGTGCCCAGTCCCTGCCCATTCAGGTTCCTGCAGTGTAGCGTCTGCCTAAGATACATGTGGTGCAGCAGGCCAAAACCCCACCTTCTCATCAGCACTGCCCCCCTGTTGCATCCCCCACTGAAGAGGTGGAGGGCTATGAACACCTCCTGTGGGACACCGTGGAGGGGCAGGCATTCCTCAGGGTGGAGTGGAGGGGCATGTGGACACAGCTGGTGATGGAGCATGAGTTGTCATCTGTGTGGCATGTGCAGATGACAGCAGAGGTTCGCCTCCTGTCGGTGTGCACGACCACTCCACTAGAGCAGATAACACTTGCTGTCAAGGTGATGAGTGCTAACAGTCTGCCATGTGGATGCCAGGATACCAGCCCTACCCCCAGGAATGCCTCATGCACCCCAGGTCACAGCATCAGGTGAATCCATTGCTGCTCATGCCGTCACCATGCCTAGCCATCACTGACACCCTGTGATCCATCCTGGTACTTGGGGCAACACACCGGCAAGCATCCATTCACAGTCTCACTTCAGTACCCCACCATTGGTGGTGGACACTCCCATGAGGCCAGTAGCACTGACTCAGTGACCACCAGGTGATGGCGTGTTTACCCACATGTCCTTGGTGGCCATAGTGGCCCCTGCTGATGTCTGGGTAGACTGCTTCCATGGCCCCTGTAACCTGCATCCATTGAGGCCCACACACCAGGCTGACAGTGTCTTTGGTGGCATGATGTGGCACAGACCTGCCACAGTACAATTCCTGTTTAGGACACCTGTGTGGTGCACTATGGTGCACAGTGCACCACACAGTGCACATGTGTGGTGCACTGTGAATGGTCGGGGCTACCTGTGTTGTGCTGCATGACATGGGTGTGATGAGTGCAACCTTGTGTCTTCTATGCATGTGTGCTGGTGGATGTGTACTGATCCATGCCATAGCTAGCACAGACACTGTATTCCCCTCCGTCCACCTCTGGCCTATTTTGTGTGTGCGTGTGTGTGTATATATGTGTGTATGTGTGTGTGTGTGTGTGTGTGTGTGTGTGTGTATGCATTCCTGTCACTCCCTCACAGATGTGCTCTGTGCCTGCAATGTGGTGGCCATCTGTACATATGTGTGTGTCACTCCCCCACCTGTGGTGTATGTGTGTGGGTGTGTGGGTGGATGGGTGTGGGGTACCATGTGCTGCCCACCTGTGTTACTCACCTTCAAGCCCCTAAATGCTCCTCCTCCTCCATGGTGTCCCCTGTGCCACCAGGACCTAGTGACCAGGTGTGGTTCCCTGCATCCCAGGGGCAGCTGCCCACCTCCTCCATGATGCCCCTGCTTGCTATTATCATCATCCTCCTCTTCCTCCTAGAACTGTTGCCCTCCTCACCCAGGACAGCTATTCCACGGTCAACAGCCATGTTGTGCAGCATACAGCAGGCCAGGAATATGCCACTGGCCTTCTCTGGGCTATATTATAGGGTACCACCAGACTTCTCTGAGCAAATGAAGTGCATCATCAGCATGCCAAAGACACACCCAATGATGGTGCATGTAGTGATGTGTGCCTCATTATACTGTTCATCTGCCTCTGTGCTGGGATGGTGGTAGGGGGTGAGGAGCCAAGGTCATAAGAGATGCACTGAATCACCTCTGGGGGGAAAAAGCAGTCTGTTAGTACTCTGCATGCCTGTGCAAAGTGTACCACCACCCCACATCCATCACTGCACACTGGTGCAGCTACTGCCTGTCCACCTTTGTGACTGTGGCCTGCCTCCTGGTGCAACACTATGCCACCATGAGGGAATGGTGCATTTGTGCTCTCACCATCAACTGCAGTGACCTGGCTGCCTCATCTGCCCTGCACCTGACCCTGCCCGCATCCTGGGCTGATTATTCCTGTCCTGTCCAGCATTGGTAGCCTTCCATTGCACTGCAGTTGACCTTGCCTGGGAGCATTTGGTGCATTCCACCCTGCCATACAATCCTGCTGTTCTGCATCACCTCACCTCCCATGCTGCATTGTGCTGCTGCACTGTCCCCCTTTTTGCATGCATCATCACATCAGCATGCCCACCTCTGCTGTCTCGCATGGGTATGTACCCTTGCACAGTACCTGTTGCTGCCCCCACACCTATGCACTACCTCCTGACATATTTTGTGAACAGTGTGCTGTTTGTGGGCATGTATTCGTGTCCCACTCTCCCACTAAGTGGCCACTGGAAATATCACCAGTCTCAAAACAGTGGTACAGGGCTGACTGGTGCCACATGAATTCATTGCATATACTCCCAGGTTGTGTGGTGCAGACATTACTGATGTGTCCAGTGGCACTGCACACCACCTGGCAGTTTATGGAGTAGAACCCCTTGCAGTTCATGTAAGACATCACCTCATCACCATGTGGTGCACTGATTGCCACGTGGGTGCAGTCAATGGTCCCTATGATGCCTGGCATGTTTGTCATCCTGTGGAATTGCTGCATAGCTTCTGCCCACTCTGTCTGTGTGCTTAGGAATTGAATGAACTCCGAAGAATGTGGGAGAAGTGTGGTGAGGAACTGCATGAGGATCGGGGACATGGACAACTGGTATATGCCAGTGGTGTCTCCAGCTGGTCTCTGGAAGGTGCCTGTGCGAGTAGACACATTTTTATTCATTTTATCTTTTTATTCAGAAACTGAATAGGATTACTCAACTGAGACTAGTTCATTTCCAGTGAGGTCTTTGTGCAAAACAGCAATCCGTTACATAGAATAATCACAAACATCAGACAGTATGAGATAATCAGTTACATAACATAGTCACAAAGAACAAACAGTAAAAAATAATATACAACAATTGTACAATACAGGACATACCTAAGTTAAACAACCATTTCACAGTCAATCAGCATATTAACTAAGTTCTTTGGCAGTTCTTACTTGCACTTCATTAAATGCCCGCTTTTGTATTGCACTAACTGCAAGGGGTTCTACTCCACTGCAAGATATTGGTGAAACCATTTTACTACTGAACTTGACATATCAATATCCCTGAGGTTGGACAGGAGGATGCAATGGGCTTGAGTATCAAAGGCTTTAGATACGTCAACAAAGACTGCTCCCATAGATATCCCCCAGTCCAAAACCTCAGTGATATCTCCTGTAACTTTTATAAGGGCTATTGTTGTAATGTGTAATGGTCTAAAACCAGTCTGAAATGAGTTTATAACCTTGTTACCCTCCCAAAAGCTTTGTAGCTGATTTGCCAACAGTAACTCAAATACCTTTGCAATAACTGTGATTAAAAATATGGGTCTATAATTTTCAATTGATGTTCTTATACTAGATTCATATATAGGAATAATTTTTGCTGTTTTCCATAACACAGGAATGCCCATCTGTATCTATGACAAATTAAATATAAAAGCTAATAGGTGAGCAATTACTGGGTCCTCATACTTTAATAACACTGTCGGCATACCATCAAGGCATATTGTCTTTTTTACATTTCATTTCAACAAAGCCTCTTGTAACTCATCTGTCCTCAATTCAGAAAAGACAAATCTCTATCCTTGTTGAGGAGAGGGCTACCAGTCCCAACTGACTTGAGTCACATTGATTTTTTTACTTGAGCTACTTGACTTGTTTCCCCATTTTTATTACATTGAACTTGAGTACCCATGGTGATAAAATATCTATTAAATGAATTTGCCACTATAGGTCCTAAAAGGATGTCATTTTGATTTATGCTACATTTTTCTGGCAAATTAAACTTTTTTACATTTTGCATTTTTCACATGTATTTCCAAAAATCTCCGATTACCCTTAACAGAGGCCAATAATTCCCTATTACAGTATTTCTGCCTAGCAGCTTTTATGGCATTAATATATTGATTCCTAAGTATTCTATAATTATTCCAAGCCTGCTGTGTATTATTTGCCTTTGCTTTTTTTCCAGGCCTTATTTCTTTTTTTTTTTGTGTTTGTTTAAAGAGATCTGAATTGTACCAGGGGAATTTCCTATTTTGATTCACCTTGACTTTACTGGAATAAGTTTATAACTAATTTTCATAAAATCTGCACAGACATTTCGAAGCATCTTCCACTGTAGGAACCAATACTAATCTTTCCCAGTTATGGTTCTCCATATCCATCATAAACTGAATATAATCAAAGTCCCTGAAGGATCTATATTTTATTGTTTTTGCCTGCTATTTAAATCTATTCCAGGCACAAATACAATAAACCATCTGATGGTTAGACATTGAATCAGGTAACACTCCACTCGATAAAACTTTGGGTGTGAAACAAATATTACGTCTAATATTGTAGATGAAGATAGACATTTAGTGTTTAATCTAGTAACCTCTTTTATCAATTGTGTCATCGCTAATGAGCAGGGCTACTGGAAAATTGTGGAAAAGGTTGCCCAAAATTGCAAAGCGTTTTGCCAAAATTGTGGGAAATTGCGGGGGTTCTACTATAGACCTTGAATGCTTCACAATTAATCTTTTAATATTTTATGCAGCATATATAAGTCAATATAAATTGCTTAATGAATACACTGTCACCTGAATATATGTAAAATTAAAGAAAAGTTTAAGTTCCTTAAAAGAATACTAAACTGATAAACTATCGTAAGTGTTGTCTATCTTCCAAAATGTAAAAGCATCTGCCACATACAGTGCTAAATAGGTCTATAAAGTGAGCCAAAACAGATCAATATTAAATAAAACCGGAAGAAATATTTTTTTCTGTTTCGTGGATGTAGAATAATGAAGCTTAATCAACAGCTGTTTACAGTGCCCTGCCAGTTAGTCACCCACTTGGTACAAGAAAAAATAATCAGATAGAGTGGTGAATAATTGAGTTTTAGTAAAATGTTGCTAAACATAGAAACATAGAAACATAGAATTTGACAGCAAATAAGGACTGCTTGGCCCACCCAGTCTGCCCATTTCCCTACCTACTGGATAAGTTGCAGATCCTAGTTAACCAACAGCCTACTTCTTCCTACCCCCAACCCCTAGAACGGCCTTACGACTGTCCCATACATGCTTAAATTCCACCACTGATTTTGACTCCACAACCTCCTCTGAAGCTGCTCCATGCATCCACAACCCTCTCTGTGAAAAATACTTCCTTAAATTACCTCTGAGCTACCCCCATCTTCAAATTGTGCCCTCTTGTTCTTGCACACTTCTTTTTTGAAAGATGCTACCCTCTTGGACTTTGTTGATTCCCTTGAGGTACTTGAACGTTTCTATCATGTCCCCTCTCCCTACTTTCCTCGAGGCTATACATATTAAGCTCCTTTCTGCCTCTCTTCCTTATGTCTTCCGGTGCAGACCCTGCACCATTTTATTCCCTCCTTTGGACAGCTTCCATTCTGTCTATGTCTTTGTGGAATTGGGTCTCCAGAACTGCACACAGTACTCAGATGGGGTCTCACAAGCTGTCTGTAAGAGGATAATAACTTTCTGTTTTCTACTGGTGATGCCTCTCCCTGCCATCCAGTGTCCCCAACCCTCCTTGCTGCCCTCTCATTGCTTGCCCACCTTTTGGTCATCTAATATGACTACCCCAGGTCCCTTTCCATTTTTGTTGTTGTTAGTATCTCACCGCATTGTGTACTCTTCCCTGGGTTTTGTTTTCCAGGTGCATTACCTTGCACTTCTTAGCATTGAATCTAAGCTGCCATACATTTGACCATTCCTCTAACCTTGCCAAGTCCTTCTCATCCTTTCCACCCCACCCTGTGCATCAACTCTGTTGCAGATCTTTGTGTCATCTGCAAAGAGACATACTTTCCTTCTAGTCCTCTGCAATGTCGCTTATAAAGACATTGAAGAGGACCAGTCATCTGAACCCTCACGGTGCCCTGACCTCCTTTCTTCTGAGTGGATCCATTTTACTATTACTCTCTGTGGTCTATTCTCAGCCAATTCTTAGCAGGCTGTCATCTTGGGACCCTCCCAGGCTGGCTAACTTGTATATTAATCTTTTGTGTGGGACTGTGTCAAATGCCTTGCTAAAATCTAGGTAGGCCATGTCCACAGCCCCTCCCCAGTCAAAGAAATCTATCAGATTCGTCTGGCATGATCTTCCCACTGTGAATTCATGCTGCCTAAGGTCCTGTGCCCCCCTGGCCTCTAGATACTCGACAATTCTCTCCTTCAGAAGTGATTCCATCATTTTCCCTATCACTCAGGTTAAACTAACCGGTCTGTAGTTTCCTACTTCTGCCTTGCTCCAACTTTTGTGAAGGGGAATCACATCTGCCTTCCTCCAGTCCTCAGGTACCACCCCCTCCTCCCATGATTTGTTAAAAAGGGTAGTCAGTGGTGTCACTAGTTCTACCCTTAGTTCTTTTAGAATTCTGGGATGAATCCCATCAGGCCCCATTGCTAAAGTGTTTAATGGTCATGATTTGGACTGTAGGTACTGTACGCTATTTTTAAAATCTCATATTTAAACATTAAATCTGGAGGTTATTGGGGCTGGCAGTATAATCTAGAGGTAAGATTAAGAAACTGTGAATGAGCTGACGACATTTAACAGACCTGTGTTTGATTCCCACAACCTCTACTTGCATACTGTGTGATTGTGAGCAAGTCACTTAACCTCCTCAGTGCTCCTGGGTTGTACCTGAAAACAGGCACTTGTGCCTAGTGGGCCTTACGTGGTCACCAAAAAATGTAAAAACATACCAATATATATTACATCATACAGTAGTCAGGGTACCCTGCAATTTACCTATGTTTTACTCAGGCTGCAATGATTTTGTTTAGTTCAAGAAAATATTCAGATATATTTTGTGTTTTATAAGCTTGTTTTTTAGACTTTAGTCAGGTTTGTATTGTAGTCTTTGCATGTGAGCACCTAAGAGTAGTTGCTACGAGTGAGATCGCGGCTGGCAACTAGCTTATTCAAGTTTAAAATTGACAGGGCCATTCAAAAGTCCTCAGCTGTTTGAATCAAAAAAGTGTCCGGGCTGCTGGTTCAAAAGCCGGATGAGGGAGCAAGCTCCAGTCAGGTGGGATGAGAAATTACGGTGTTTGCAGCAGAAGGCTAGGGCCTGCAACCGGGCTCATGGAACCGATTGCTGGCTTGGATTGGTTCGGGGGTTGGGGTGAAAGACGGCAAAAGCTTGCGGCATCCATGGATGACAGTGAGAAAAGTGTCCAGGACGCTGGTTCTGTGACCAGGCGTGGGAGTTGAGCTACAGTTAGGCGACAATGAGAGATTACGGCTTTTGTGGAAGAAGGAAGGGGTCTGTGACCGGACTCATGGAACTGTTAGCCGGCTAGAAGGTGTTCGGGATGTGGGGTCATGGATGGCAAAATAGTTTTAGAGGCCGAACGTGCAAAGAGTACCCAGTCTCATTGTTTCATTCCTTGGTAAGGTACCAGTGATCAAGTCAGAGAATGGGAGGGTTACGGTGGACAGGTGGCGTGGGAAGCCGGATGAGTAACTATTGAAACAGGTCCATCACAGGGCAACAGGAGTGACACAGAGCTTGGTATAGTGAAGACATTGTGGGGGGGGGACACAACTGAGTCAAGCTGGCTTTAACAGGTTAAGCCAGGGAGAGACCCACAAAGTTAGGGGGCTGGAAATGGAAGCAAGGATGAAATCCTGGCCACTGATTCTTATTTCAGGTATAGGAACCGAGAAATTCAGGAGGGGTGCTAGAGGGAATTTTACAGTATTTGCGGCAGATGCTAGGATCTGTGTTAGGACTCATGGAACCACTCACCGGCAAGAGCGAGTACAGGAGGCAGGGTCTGAGGTGACATATGGCAAAAGGCAGATTTAGCAGCCGTGGGTGCGGAAGAAGCCCGGGCTCATGGACCTGATTGCCGGGTAATAGGTCTGGGCTTAGTCGGTGTGGGGGAGAAACAGAAGAGGCTGAGATCCTTAAGATGTACCAGTACCAAATACAAAAAACTTTCACCTCAAATTGTATAGGCAGCAAGTTGAAACAACAGGCAAACAGTGTGGTGGCGAGAGGCATTGTCAAACACATAAGCATTGTAGAGGCATAAAATAGTAAGGTCTTGAATTTTTTAGCATCAGCATTAAAAGTGCAAATAGGCTACCTGACATATAAGGCAGACAGGGGAAATATGGACAGTCAGCAGATAGATAGGATAAGGAAGCAATGGGAGAAAAGGAGGTTGATTGAAGCAAGGGGGGTCCAAACACATTGGGGAGAAAAGGGGGCATGAAGGACAGGCTCAGGTATGGTCATAGCAAGCACATTGGTCCATTGAAGTTAGGTGAAAATGTAGTGTGAGGAGACATGCTTTAGATTGAGTGGTAGCAAGTTCCACATTTGTGGGGCAGCATGCCCGAATGCACCTGAACCCTTTGAGGTGTGGCAGAGGTGAACTTTCAGGAATGATTTATCTGATGATCTCAGTTCATGCGAAGAGACATTGGGCTGAAACAGTTCTGATAGTGAAGCTGGTCTATCCACTCTGATGATAGACTCTGAGAGGCAGCATAGATAGTAAAGTCTGGTGGCAGAGGGGGAGAGCCAGCCTAGGTCTTTGTACAGTTGGCAGTAATGCTTGAGACTGGGGAGGCCTTTGAAGCATACTGGCAAACATTGTTGTAGGTGACATCCCATTTTTGCAGGGTAATTTTATGCACCATAGACAGGATGGGAGCACAGTAGGTTAGAGTGGGAAGGAGGATTCCCCTGGCAATGGCCAGTTTGGCAGCAGGTGTAAGCATATATCTGGTTCTGTAGGCAGCCCCAGTTTGCAGTTTACAGTTTTGCAGGTTTCTTGAATATGTAGGTTCAGGTCCAGAGATTGGTTGAACAGTATGCCCAGATAGCAGAATGTGCTAACAACTTCTAGAGGGGTCCCTTCAAGATCAGGTATATTTAAGGGAGATGAGCAGGATCTTAGTTTGTGGACAGTACCAAATAGCATAGCTTTGGTTTTGCTGACGTTTTGGATAAGGCGATGTGAGTTTAGCCATTGTTGAGCAGAGTGGAAAGCAGATGTCAGAGTCACGTTTAGGTGGTCAGTATTATCTGACCAAGTATAGATGACCAGGTCATCTGCATAGAGAAGCAAGGGACCTGATACTATACTGCTGGGAAGATTGTTAATGAACAATGAGAACAGGAGAGGGCCCAGCATTGAGCCTTGAAGCACTCCAATATTGATAGTGATGCTGTCGGAGATTGCAGAGTTAAGTTTGACAGCTTGGGTCCTATCAGTTAAATTGCTTCTGAACCAGCTCGTTACAGGGGATGAGAAGCCAAGATGTTTGAGGGTAGACAGTAGTAGGGGGTGACTCACAAGGTTGAAGGCCTTGGTGAGGTCGATGAACACAGCCCCAGTAAGCTGCCCTTCATCCATGTGTGTAAGAGTATCAGAGGTGAACTTTGCTAACGCAGTTGTGGTGTTGTTGTTTTTCCTAAATCCATGTTGTGCTTTACAGAGCAATTTTGAGGATTCAAGGAACTCAATGGCCTGGGTGGCTACAATTTTTTCTAGGATTTTGCTGAGGACCGAGAGAATGGCTATAGGTCTGTAGTTTGAGATTTCATTCTTGTTTCCCTTTTTAAAAATGGGGGTAATTCTTGCAGACTTCCATATACCTGGGACTGTGCTGTTGGTAAGGGAACAGTGTGAAAACCCTGGCTAGTGGATATGAGATGAAGTGAGCAGCAGCCTTCAGCAGACGTGGTTCCAGTGAGTTGGAGCCTGAGCTGGTATTGTCGGATATGGTGTTAAGTAGTTTAAAAACTTGTATTCCAGACACAGCTTTGAAGTAGAAAGTCTTGGTTCCTGTTGGCACAGGTTTATTGGTCAAAGGGCAGGCTGTTTCATTGGTAGAAAGGGGCTGAGGGGCAGCAGGTGCAGTTGTTAGTGTGGACGTGTAGGGAGACAGGTCAGAGAACTGTTGATTGAAGGCATTTGCTATGGTGAGGGAGTCATTGCAGTGGATACCTTGTAGAATCATTTCCAAGGGGGTGACTGATTGAAGGGTTCCCAGGAAGGTCTTGATATGACCCCAGAACTTGCAGGGATCATTTGCAGAGCTGGTTAGCAGGTTTTGGCAGTATTTGCTTTTTGCAAGCCTGATTTGTTTTTTGCAGAAACTTCTATGTTGTTTGTAGATTAAGTGATCCCTGGGTAGGCCGGTGGTCTTGAACTGCTTCCAGAGATTATCCTTAGTTGTGAGTTGTCGGAGTAAATCTTTATTGAGCCATCTCGTTTGTTGACCTCTGACCCTTCTCTTCACTTTAGGTGCATGCCGATTTTGTACGTCTCTGAACCTGGTCAGGAACACATCTAGGGCATCTTCAACTTTTGTTGCTTGGTAGATTTCAGTCCAGTCAATGTTGGCTATGTCTAGGAGAAAGGCGTTTAGATCCATATGTGCAAAGTTAGTAAATGTGACCAGGTGGGACTGAGGAGCAGGTGATGGACAAGAGCGCCAGTGGCAGATAGTGGGTGAGTGGTCAGTTATAGTGTCTGGCAGTACGGATGCCTTTGTCATATGATCTGGTCTGTTTGTGAGGATCCAATCTAACAGCATTCCTGATAGGCAGTTGGTCATTCTTGTGTTCTCAGTTATAGGCTGGTGGAAGTTGTGCCTTTGGACTAGTGATGCCAGAGTGCTATGAGATGGGCCTAGCCAGTTTAGATTTACATCACCAAGTATGACGGCCTCATTCATGTTAATAACTTGTGATATTTGTTGGAGTAGTTCCTGGAGACTTTCCACCCCACCAGTGGGTGGATTGTAGAGACATATTATGTGCAGATTTTTCGCACCTAGGGACAGGGTTACGTGCAAGGACTCACAGAGCCATTGGGGGCTAGGGACAGGAGCCACTTTTAGTGTGAGGTGGGTTTTGTGGTAAATGGCAACACCTCCACCCCATTTAGACCCTGTCCTGTCCTGTCAGATAATAGAGTATCCAGGTAGGGTACACTGGGCATCCAGGATATGGGGTTTTAGCCATGTTTCCATGATTCACAGAATGTCAGGACCAACCATTTTGATCCAGGCCTCAAGTTCAGTCAGATGGCCTAGAAGACTGCTAATATTCATGTGAGCAATTAGAAGATCTTTTTTTGGCTTGGTATGAGGGTTTATCAGGGTGCTGCTTTGGTGAGGGCCAGGGTTAAGTTCAACGTCGCCTGCCAGCAGTAGTAATAGAGGTGCTAGGAATTTAAGCTGCACCTTGCTTAGAGAATTGGAGTATTTCTGTTTTTTCCTTTGTGGTAGATAGTTCGTGAGAACCAGGTACGTGCATCCTTTTTTAAAAAGAAGGTAGTGAAAGGCCGGTTTTGGGTAGTGATTGGAGAGGAGTAGGTTAGAAAAACTAAAGTCACTGAGTGATGGGGTGTCTTGTTGTAGGCCATGAGGTAAAGACAGAGAGATTCTGTTAAGTCCAAGCAGGAAAAGAAGGCAGAGCAAGATGGTCAGTACTTTTAGTCTAACACACGAGGGCAATGGACTCTCAGAAAGGAGGAGCATGATAGCGATATTGGAGAGGAGAGCAGGATTTAGAAGGAGCAGCAGAAAAAAAGGGGTGAGGCTAGAGGGTGAGGTAAGGAATATACAGGGAGGTTTTTAGGAAAACCACGTAGAAGTATGGTAGGTTTGGGAGAGCAAGAACTCAGTGAAGGAGAGGCATCCTGGGAAAATGATGGGGGAGATGTGGAATAAAGGTTAAGGGAAAGGGCCGAGACCAGATCGTATAGCTACAATAGAAAAGTGCTATCTGCTGGTGTGTAGGACTAACGCCCCCAATGGTTAGAGAGTATAAGGAGCCAATGGGAAAGTGGACACTTAGTCATATGACCAACAGAAGCCTATATAGCTAAAGGGTCGACCAGGGTGGGTGAGGTGGAGGTGAGTGGGGATCCAGCGCGAAGCGCCGGCGGGACAAGTGTTCACCGGAGGAGCTGTAACACTTAGCCGCAGAGATGGCGTTCACAGTCCTGGGGATCATTTAGGCAGTCCAAAGTCCAAAAAATAAGGTGAAAACAGCCACTTTCAGTGAAGGGTGGAACCAGCTAGAGCCACCAACCCCTGCTGGAGAGAGCCGGCGGGAAGAAATCGGTAAGAACGTACTATACTGCTTTAACGTCTTTAGCAGCACAAGGTACCAGTGAGTGGTCAAGCTCCTGGTTCCCTTCCTCGGCGAGCGTGCGGTGGTGTGGCCCCTGACAACAGGCTTCCTGGAGGAGCGCAGCTTTTCTTTGGTGGGGGCCGCTGGGCAAGCGGAGACCCCAGAGGCTTCTTTGGGTGCAGTGGTGGGTCCTTAGGTCCTTGGAGGAGCGGGTCTGAAGCCCCGGCAGGCTTGGAGAGGTCCTAAGGAAAGTAGCAGGGAGAGGTTGTTAAGTAGGCAAGCCAGGTAAAGCAGGACAAAAGGAGAGGGCGGGAGGTGAGAAAAAGGTGGAGATTAGCTTAGAGGGAGGCAGTTACAGCAGTTAGGCAGCTTTTTTTTATGATTTTAGGTTACTAATAGGTAGATTTCATGGGTAGTCTAATAGGATTCCAAAAAAGCTGCCAGACAGGAAAATATATGCTCACCCTTCTTCGGGGGACAATAGGCTCCCACTAATAACAGTGGTTTCACATTTGGGATTTTCAGATTCAAGGCTAATACTTCAACTTCCTCCCAGTTCTCTGCACAATCTATTCTAGACATTTCTAAATATTCCAGGTAATATATTATTACTTTGTCATCTTGTCACCTTGGTCTCCACAGATATGACCTGTCAGTTTGACCTCAGTGGTAGGGAAAATGATGGAATCACTGCTGAAGGAAAGAATTGTTGAGTACCTAGAGGCCAGTGGAGCACAGGACCCAAGGCAGCATGGATTCACAGCAGGAAGGTCACGTCAGACAAATCTAATTGATTTCTTTGACTGAGTGACCAATGCAGTAGACCAGGGAGGGGCTGTGGACATGGCCTACCTAGACTTTAGCAAGGCATTTGACACAGTCCTGCACAAAAGATTAATAAACAAATTAGCCAGCCTGACAGTGGGTCCCAGGATGGTAGCCTGGGTAAAACACTTTTTGGACAACAGGACACAGTGGGTAACAGTAAATGGAGTCCACAGTGAAGAAAGGAGGGTTACTAGTGGGGTACCACAGAGTTCAGTACTAGGGCCAGTCCTTTTTATTGTCTTTATAAGTCACATTGCAGAGGGACTCAAAGGGAAAGTATGTCTTTTTGCAGATGACACAAAGATCTACAACAGGGTCGATACACAAGGAGGTGTGGAAAGGAAGAAGAGGATGAAAATGGACTTTACAAGGCTGGAGGAATGGTCAAATGTATGGCAGCTTAGATTCAGGACAAAGGAGTGCAAAGTAATGCGCTTGGGAAACAAAAACTCAGGGGAAGAGTACACAATGAGAGGAGAGATACTGACAACAACAAAAATGAAAAGGGACCTGGGGGGTAGTCATATCAGATGACCTACAGGTGGGCCAGCAATGTGAGAAGACAGTTAGGAGGGCTGAGGGGCTCCAAGGGATGCATAGGGAGAGGCATGGACAGTAGAAAACAGGAAGCTGTTGGCCCTCTGTACAGACAGTTGGTAAGACCACATATGTAGTACTGAGTACAGTTCTGGAGAACCCATCTCCACAAAGACATAGATAGGGTGAAGGCTGTCCAGAGGAGAGCAACCACAATGATGCTGGGTCTGCATCAGAAGACATATGAAGAAAGATTAAAGGAACTAAAAATGTATAGCCTTGAGGAAAGGAGGGAGAGGGGGGACATGATAGAAACTTTCAAATACCTCAAGGGAATCAACAAAGTCCAAGAGGGTAGCATCTCTGAGAAAAATAGATGTGCAAAAACAAGAGGGCACAATTTGAAGACAGAGGGAGATGGCTCAGAGGTAATGTGAAGAGTATTTCTTCACAGAGAGGGTTGTGGATACATGGAACAGCCTTCCTGAGAAGGTTGTAGACTCAAAAACAGTGGGGGAATTCAAGAATGCATGGGACAGACATAGGGCAATTCTAGTGGGGTAGGAGGAAGTAGGCTGTTGGTTAACTAGGATCTGCAGCTTATCTGTTAAGTAGGGAAATGGGCAGACTGTGTGGGCCAAGCGGTCCTTATCTGTCATCAAATTTTATGTTTCTATGTTTCTATGATCTTCTTCATCCTGTTAATATAATGGAAGAAGGACTTGTCCCCTTTCATAATCGCCTGTGCTATTTCTTCCTCTGTTCTTGCCTTAGTCCCTCTGATGGCTTTTCCAGCTTCTCTCTGCTTCTCCAGATATTTCAGTCTGTCTTTGTCTTCTTTCTATGTCTCTTTGTATTTCCTGAATACTTTACTTTGTTCTTGCACATTCTCAGCTACTGACTTAGAGAACCACAGTGGCTGCTTCTTTTTTTTTGCTTTTGCTAAGCAAGCTGACACATTGACTTGGATCTCTTGAGCCTAAGCCACTGTTCTTCTACTCCTCTCCCCATCTCTTCTGCTGACAGGGCAATTTTGAGCTGTTCCCCCATCCCCATGAAGCTGGCCTTCCCAAAATCTATGATCTTAATCTTTGAATGGGTTTCTTCTGCCAACATGTTGACTCCAAACCACACAGTTCTGTGGTCACTGGTATCAAAGTGACTGACCACCTCATATCCATGATCCTGTCCCTCTTTGTCAGCACTAAGTCAAGTACAGCCCCCTGTTTTGGTGGGCTCAACCATCAGCTGCCTTAGATTTGCCCCATACATGACAGACATGAAGTCCCTGCTCCTTGATGTACTTGCAGTCTGGATATTCCAATTTGGCATGTTGAATTCCTCCATTAGTAGTATTTCCCTTTTGGCTGCCATGTTATGGATGGCTTCCATTAATAATATATCTATTTCCTCCCCCTGCACAGGAGGCCTGTAAACTACTCCAGCCTGGATGGTTGTTTTGTTCCCCAATTCCAGAGTAACCCACAATGCCTCTGCTTCTTCCCTGGAACCCCAGGGCCTCCATAGCTTTAATCCCTTCCTTTACATACATAGCAACCCCTCCTCCCCTCTTCCCCTCCGTATCCTTTCTAAAAAGTGTATACCATGGTATGGCTGCATTCCAGTCATGGTACCCTGCATACCATGTCTCCATAATTGCCACAATATCCAGGTTTGTGTCTGCCATCTGTGCCTTTAGGTCTGGGATTTTGTTTCCCAGACTGCGATCATTTGTGTACATTACCTTCCATTCTGTGTACCCCCTTAATGTTCCCTGTTTATTGGTCTTTGCCCTGTACTACATTAGTGATGTACCTTCTGTTCTCTCCCCCATTGTAACCATGGTAGTTTTACAGTTATATATTATGCTAGTTACTGGGTCCTCACTGCTTTCAGTTATGTCCTGTAGGGGGGACTATGGTAATCCACTTGACTGTCTATGCCTGCCCTCTTGGCAAGTTTAAATGATCACTAAGGATGCAGTTAAACTTCTCAGAGAGGATACCTTTGCCTCCCCTGAATAGATGCAGGCCATCTGGAAAATACAGTCCTTCATCCCTCCAGGTGAGGCTGCTGTCCCCAGTGAAGCCATATCCCACCTCTCTGCACCATTTCATTAGCCATTTTTTTAATTCAATGATGCGGATGTCCCTCCTCCCCCCCCCGCCATGAACAGGCAGCACCTCTGAGAAGGTGACAGAGTGTATTACTTGCCCAAGACTCCTCCCCAGCTCTATAAACTCTTCCTGTACTCTTCACACATCTACCCCATTTCTAGCCAGGTCCCCAAGTGAAGAATGACGTCTAGCTACCCCCCTTCTTGTTACCGCCCTTGCAATCCTAAGGATTCACTTGTTCTTCTTCCATACTGTGTCTCCAGGTAGGCACATTACCTCCCTCTCACCATTGCTACCTGACCTTAGCTCAATCCCCTGAACAATACAGTCCCCAACCAGGATGCATTTCCTCCTCCTGTGTGTTCTCCTTGCATCTTACACCTGCCCTTAGGGTTGCACCCTGGATGACCTCCTCAACCTCCATGGTGTTCACTTCCAGTGATGTTGCACAATCTCTGTGCTCTGCCTGGATGGCATATGTGTTGTGAAGTGCAACTGGCTGGGGGAAGTGCCTCCATGCTGCCTCCCACACCTTCCCCAAGCACACTGTAAGCCATCCTTCCCTCCTTCTTGGCAACCTCTGATGCAGCGGTGGTGGACATGGTGGTCAATGAATGGGAAGAAAGGTCACCTGTATTATCGCCAACTCTGCTAGGAGTCCAGCTACGTCCTCCCTCAACACAGAGAGGTGCCTGCAGATAGGGCAGCACTGCAGTGTCCAGAAGGTCTTTCTGAACACTGCTGCCCCACATCCACTGCAAAGCACTATACCCATCATCTTCCATTTTACTATCCTTGCCCTTACTGCCCCTTATTGCCCTGTACTCTCTGCTGCTCTTTTCTTCTATACCATGTCCAGTGCGTAGCTATATATATTTTACTGTCAATACTTTTTAGTGATATAATGTATCAAGGAATGTAAATTTATGTCAGGGTGTAGTGTATACCCATGTTGTGTACTGAAATAAGATGGTTAACAGTGGATATATGCAGTCAGATGGTACCGTATGATGTCACAGGTTAACGGAATAAAGGAAGTGATCTGCTATGGGTGGGTGGGGTTTGAGCATGGGCCCCTCCTGTTCACCGGAGACAATCAGTCACATCAGAAAACCCCCACAGAAACACTCAGCTGTACCTACAAAATCCTCCAAACAAGTAACTTTCCAAATGAATCCAGAAAGCAACCTGGTACCAACTGAAAGCAACAATAAACTGCAAAAGAAACAATAACAACAGCAATAAAATCATCAAAAATCAACAGTCATTTCCCTGAAATGAATTGCACCATTCCTCTTCTAGCCTGTAGAAGATGTCTTTTGCTGTAATCTTAAGTCGCCAGTTCAAATTTCAAACTATAGGGGTTAACACTAGTCATATGAGCACTGGAGAATGATCAGACCAGGTCACCAGGAGGATGGAGCAGTTGCAGAGGAGATATCCCTTCTCCCTGAGGAGAAGAAACATATCTATACTGGAGTAACTCCTGTGTCTATGTGAAAAAAATGTGTAGTCTCTTTCGGTAGGATGCCCCATCCGCCAGGCATCTAACAGACCCTCCTTCTCCAAAAACCTTCTCAAAAAGCTCCCTCCCTTACTCTCTATAGTCAAGGAATCAGGACCTCACCTGTTTCAGCAGGCTGATACCACCCTATTGAAATCTCCTCCTGCAATACATAATGCTTTAGTATCTCTAACTGAGTCTAGGATTACTTGTCTGAGAAAGACTTGATTGTCCTTCTCTTCATTTAGAGCACATAAATTAAAAAATACACATTTCACTGGCACGTCGGCGCAGCAGTTGGATTTCCACATGCGACGCCAGCAACCCGGGTTCGGGAATGGACCTGGGGCACTGGAGGGCCAGCCAGGGGAGATGGATAGAGCGTCCCATGGACTGCTCTCCTTCTCCGGAGGGAGGGTGGGGAAGTGCCCGGAGCATCGGCGACCCCTGGCGGAGGCCAGGAGGTCACGCAGATACCGGCGCTAGCACGTTCAGGAGGCAGGGCAGATGCTAGGCATCATTGCACGACCCTGCCTCCCCAGAAAAACAGAAAAAGAAGACAGCTGCCTGTCGCCTTCCATGAAGCCCGCCACGGCTTCAATTAGCTCCTCAGGCCAGCCCTCCGACCTATTCTGACGACTGTGGCATGCAAGGGGGAGTGCCGCAGCCCCACCATGGGGGGTAAGCCACGGGGCTTCTGAGGGCTCGCGGCCGATTTGAGGAAGTGGAAGCTCGTGGTCCGTGACCGGGCAGATAATACCGGGCGGCAGGCAGCTCGGGAGGAATAAATAAAAAAAAAAAAAAAAATACACATTTCATATCATAGTAAGCAGTGAAGAGCCTAAGAAACTGCCCCACAGGCTCTGCCTCCCCTTCTTGAATCTGTATGAGGGTGTCTCATCTTATCAGGATTGCTGTTCCTCATCTGTGAGGATGTGCTGTCCATGAAACCACACGGACTTCTTCCATCCAGGACCTCTTAAGTTTCTGGTGCTTGTTCGCAGAGAGATGAGTCTCCTGCAAAAACTAAAGGTTCACTTTATACTTTCCCAATTATTACAAGATCTGCGCTCTCTTGATAGGCCCATTTAAGCCCTTAACATCATAGGTCACATTTTTTAGTTCTGAAATGTTATGTTATGCCTTTTGCTGTAATATTTTTTTTTTTACTAAAATATTTTTACTAAAATAGTTCTCATGTACTTCCTCTTGGGAGTCCCTCTTGTTTTAGTTGCCAACACTTTCCCTTTCCACATCATCCAAGCAGTGATAAACATCAACAAAAAACATAAGAACCAAACTCTGCTAACTTCAGAACTTTGCAACCAATCTAAGAACACTGAATTAATAACCCCAATAGTGCCACTCCAGCCCCCCAGGTCCAAATTTATGGAGGATGGTGCAGCAATCTACGTCTGTGCCCAGGTAAAGTAAATTTGTACACAGCATGAGGTAGAATGTCAGACCTCAAAGATGGCAAACCAAACCAATATGCTGCACTGTGTCCCCCCTTCCCTCCCTTCTAAACGCTATTGTTAATATATTTTGTAGTAAGGATTAAAAGAACTAAAAGGTATTGCGTTGTTCATATAAGGAGACTGTGGAGGCATTCAATCTCACTCCTTCCCTTTTCTGACCATTCTTGACCCTCCATTTCAAGTTATTTAGTGAGCTTCTTGCTATACACATATTGTACCCATTGTATGCAATGCAGAGTTTAAAACACTTATGCTGGAAGTTTCAGTTCAATCAGTTCAACTCAGTTTTATCACAGGATTGGCTCCACTGAGCGGGCTCATTCACAAGGAGGTCCTGGTGTGTCAAGACAGTTACAAACAAGTATGCATTAGACATACATATTGATTAGCACATAGTATACAGTATTACAATGTAAAAGTACAGGGGACAAGAACAATAGACCAGTATACAAGCTAATACATGGGTAGGATCTAGCAAGCTAATACATAAGAAGTATCTAACATGAAATCTGGCTGGCAATTTTTATTTACAATTCTGTTACAAATCAGAGAAAGGAAAGACTGTTTAAGAGCATGGTGATAAGTGCAATATATGTTATTGAGGATAGTTTGCAGAAGGGTTGGGGGTGAGGTCAGGGCAATAATGTTAGTGATGGATGTGTAAAGAAAGGAAAAAAAAGGAAAAAGATGGGGGACAGGGTCAGTAAAGGACGGTAGTAACAAATAGCTGGATAATGGGCAAGCTAACAAGAATTCTGGTAATTAACAAATAGTCTAAATTTCAAGTAAAGAATGAGATCCTGCAATAGTGAAGTCTCTAATTTACAGTTCATGCGGTTGACATAAAGGTGTCACTGTAACATCGGTCTACAATGAATTTGTCGACTGACCATAATGGATCCTATTCAAAGTGGATGCCTGTTTTGATGTCTGATTCTAGATTTTTCATTTGCCACCCATCTTCCACTTTGGCAAATGATTTTTCAACAATGGGGAATTACTCCATGACACCTCCAGCTGTTCCAACAGCAAGTGTTCTTCTTGTCCTTCTTTATTAGATCATTTTCTCTAATGAGGACCCCTCACTGTATACCATTGGTGGTACTCTAATTCTTTAATGACTTCTGCATCCAGGAGAGAGTCCACTGATATGTATCTCACTGCTGCAAGAATTTCCTTGCTTCTGAAATAGTTGGAGAGGAGTGGTTACCCAAATCTGTGAAAGTCTTCAAGACACCCAGATAGTCTAATTGGGCTCTGACTCCTTTTTGCCACAGTTGTATCATGACTGGGAGTAGTCTGCACCACCAGTCCATTGTGATTGGAACATAATCATATTCAAAAAACAGACGGAAGTCCCACCACCAAAAAAAAATTAGTTTTGCTCCCAGGCTCTTTGTAAGACATCCAGGGTCCGATTCCAGGATGACTTACGCATGGCACAAGGTGATTAATGCCAAACCCTATGGCATAAATCACACCTTGCACCATGCAATAAACAAGCCATGATTCCAAGATGTGGCATGGACCATGCTGCATGCAGGTTGCACCAAAGGTGGGCTACACCACCCACTATGCCCACAACCCACTGCAACATGGTTCAAGGGTGGGTTATGGCAGTACCTGTGCCCTATTCCAAAAGGGCAGCTACCGTAACCTGCCTTTGCCATTACAGGTCCAGATATGGTGCTGCGAGGTTAGACCAACACTTGGCTGGTCTAAGGGGCATCTGTCCTGGCAAAATGACAGTTGCACCCAGCAGCGTTGCATATGGAACATTGCCCTGCTGCACCTACCCCTCAGTACAGTGATGCGCCCCACATCCCGAATTTCAGGGAGCCCCTTTGTACATTTTGTGCCATGCCCCTCCATGTGCCTGTGCCATCTGGCCAGCCCTCTCAGGCCCAGAGGGGATTGCAGGAGTGTTATGAGGCAGGGGTCTCTGGGGGGAAGCAGTTAAATGCAAGCTGCAGCTTGTGGCACCCAGGTCCATTGTGCCAATTCCATGGTACAATCCTGCGGCTGCTGCAAGTCATGTGTCATAGATGCCAGGGACCCTGCCATCGTGGAATAGGGCGCTGGGTCCCAAAGGGAGGTGGTGCATGGTGTAACTTACATACACCCACGAGTTGTGCCAAGCTTTCTGGAATTGGGCCCTCAATTTTTTTCTATAGTCTAAAAAGGTGACTATTAATGATCTAGGTTGTGCTTTAGTGTCTGTGAGTCCGGCAATCAAGGAACTGTGTGCCCAAATGATGTTCAGTGTATAATCAGCTCCTGAGCACAGGGTCTCATGAAGGAAACTATCCATAAAGGTCACCATGACTCCCGATTCTGTCCACTCTGGAATGCCATGGATTCTGATGTTTATTCTATACAACCTGTTTTCCAGGTTTTCTAGCTTTTGTTGCAGTACTAAAAAAGAAACAAGGCAGCACCAGCAACCATGATTGATGTGTATTTATTTCAATCCAAACAGCTCATACAGTCACCAAATGAAAAGTGCAGAGTGCACCTCCTCCTCAACTGCCCTGACTGGATTTGAGCATATGCTCTTCCTCAGGGAGGCCAGGCCCCTAGTGCTCAAATTATATTTATACATCAATTTCCAGTGTAACAAATAAATCAATTAGTGATACCAAAAGGAACTTTGTGCAATTTTAAAGAAACAGTCCTTAAATGCATTTTTTTAAATATTAAAAATCTAACTTAGAATTACACACGACAACCACATAAGTCCAGACAATGCATGTATCTCATATGGTATTGTCTGGACTTATTTAGATGTCTTGTGCAATTCTAAGTTTGATTTTAATTAGTTCATTTGATAACTGTATGAGCTGTTTGGATTGAAATAAATGCACATCAATCGTGGTTGCTGGTGCTGCCTTGTTTCTTTTTTAGTATTGCCCTTTTTTGGCATTCCACAGCAGTACTGGAGCTGCCTTTTTTTTTTCTGCTTGTGCTTTTGTTGCAACCAGACCTCTGTCATGAAGCTGTACTATCACTCCATTATGTATAGCCACTGTTTTTGAAGTCTCTGTGGCATGGGTTTTGAGGTCCGTAATTTTCCTACTATGTGATTGCTATTCTGGGTAGATGTCTGAGAGCTCTTGGTGCATCTTCATAACTGTGTCTGCTAACTGACGTAGTTCCTTAAAGAACTTTTTAGAAGTAATTTTGAAGGTTCCCTTTTCATCAGAGCTGCTCTTAGATGCTGAGTTTGGGTCAGAGGAATGTTGAATACTGTGAGGGTGTGTGGCCTGTGGCCGGCAGCTGCAATAACCTGTCTGTATCTTTCTTCTTAGCTGCTCCAGCCACAGACTCCTTTAAGCATTGATGAGCAGAAGCCATAATCTCCTCTAGCCTCTGCTTTGTAATAGAATTTTCCAGTTTGATAGGGAGTAAGGAGAAGGGTTGAGCTCTAACTTGGGGGAGCCCCTGAGAGTTCAATCTGTCATAGAGGATGATGTCACTGGAAGGCCCAAATCCTGTGACAGTTTCTGATGTCTAACTAGTAACACATTGCTAGGGAATTATTCAAGTTTATATAAAAGGAATGTGCTTCATAATTTGGGGTCAAACAAAATACTCAAATATGGCTTAAACCCAAATGAGTAATACCTTTTAGCAACCCATCTGGAATGTGCCCAGTTCTCATTTTTTTTAATTGTTCTGGTTCCAGAAATTAGTGATTCTCTTTGTTATAATTTTTTTTTATATTTCATGCTTATTGTAATCCCCCTAGTTGTAAAGGACTTCAGATTTGTGAGACTGTACCTGTTTAACATAGAGTTTAGTAATTAGTACCAGAACATACTTCAGTATCCGAGATCAAACCAATATTTTTTTTCAGCAAGACGCAGATAAAAGAGTGTCTTCTTGGGTAAATTTATGTGTCAGACAAAATAGCGTTTTCCTTATATTAAATAATGTTTTTAAATCCATCAGGCCCAGTTCCGCCTTTAAATGCACAGAAGGGCACCAGTAACCAAGTCTCAGTACTTTTCTTAGCAGTTTATAAATTGCAATTGCTAATTTGTCTGCCATTTTACTTTCCCACACTTCAGCTCCATAAAGTATCTGGGATTGGAAATTAACTCTAATTGTCTGAACCAAAGGTTGGATAGACATCCCTCCATATCTGTAATTAAGCCTTTCTAGCCCTCTGGCTGTTAGTTTGTCTTTCACCTTCTCAAAGTGAGTATTCCACAGGCAGTTAGTATTAAATTTGACCCCTATGTATACATAGCTTGCTGCTAAGTCTATTTTCTGTGATCCTATATGCCAGTGTCATTGTTTTTTTAATCCTTTGTCAAATATTACAACTTTAGTCTTACTAATATTTATCTTCAGTTGAAGCTTCTTGGATTTTTCAAAGAGGAGATCAAGTTTTTCTGCAAACCCTTATTTGATAGAAAAAACAATGCAATGTCATCCACATATATGCAAGGGCTGCACATGAATGCTGAAGAAGTTTAGGGGAATCTGAAGAGAGCAAGTTGAGCTTGTTCAACAGACCATCCAACTATAATGAAAATAGAGTAGGTGCCAGGACACAGCCCTGCTGTACTCCTTTTTTGGTTAGAAAAGGGTCATAGAGCGCTCCATTGGCTTCCACTCTGACAGAGGCCCAGGTGTGTGAGTACAGATTGTTTAGTATGTGCACCAGGTGACTGTTAATGCCTTTTTCCAGTATGGTTTCCCGTAGGACTTTCCTCAATATGGAACTGAATGCGGCTGAGTAGTCTGTAAAAGTTGTATATAAGTTACAGTACTGATGGAAATCAATCCTTTGGAAACTCTTACATATTCTCAAAAAACAAACAAACAAAAAATAAACAAACAGTGATTTACAGGTTCAGGGCGTTTTTAAGGCAGGCCTTTGGACCTGCGGTGTGTTGCCTTTCCCCACAGCACCTAGGAACACAATAAAAAAATGTATTCAACCACAGCAGAGCTCAGGATGACCCAGAACAAATAAAAACCTTATAACACTAAGGTGTCTGATTCGAAAATTGCACTTCTTTATTCGTTAAAAGAGCCACCACCTTACATCGTTGGTGTGGGTGGTGGCTCACTATCAAGTACAATTTTGAATTAGCCTATAGATTAAGGTTTTTATTTGTTCTATCATGGCTCTGCACAATGGTTGAACTGCTTCTGAAGTTGTATTATAGCTCGGCCATTTGCAGGTCTAGTTAGAAACATAGAAACATAGAAGTTGATGGCAGATAAGGACCGAAAGGCCCATCCAGTCTGCCCATTTCTTTTTCTACCTTATAAATGTGCCATCGGCCTTTGCTCTGTCAGTGACCTATCTATTCATAGTCATTTGTATTGCTCCCTTATGCCTATCCCATGCCTGTTTGAAGCCCTGCACTGTATTCATAGCCACCACTTCTTGTGGTAAGCCATTCCATGCATCTACCACCCTTTCTGTGAAAAAGAATTTCCTCACATTCCCCCTTAATCGGCCTCCCTCTAATCTCATGCTGTGTCCTCTTGTCCTGCTATTTTTCTTATATTTAAACATGTTAGACTCTTTCACCTTGTTTATGCCCTTAAGTTGCCACCTAGTAAGTGGAAACACTAAAAAAAGTGCACTGCAGTTAACAACTGCTGGGAAATGTAACATACTGCAGCACTGTTAACTATTTACATATACAAAATCTATTTTTTAAGTCTATTTATGCACATAACCCTCCCCCATTGCAAACAACACAAAAATCATTCCCACATACACCTAACCACAAAATGAGCAAATAAGGAAAAAGGTGAGAATGAAATCCAGATTAATAAGATTTAGAAGCCATGCCAGGACTGAGGTCAGTATCTTTATGTTGTGAACTGATTTGATTTATGAGGATTTGATCTCAGATCCAGGTGGTCATTCTCCCTGTCTGAGTGCTTACCAGAGAATAAGAATTCCCTTGGTGTTCTGGGGATGATTTCTGAGATTCCATCTCTTGGGGGGTTCTCAAGAGTGGAGGCAGAAGGCATTCCACAGCCAATGGCATTGACTTCCCCTTTATGTGAATATTGACTGTAAGCCTAACTTGAAAAGAGGTAGCACAGATGGGTTGATTCTCTGGGGAAACTTTTCATGGAGTGGGGGAATTTTTAGTTTCCCCAGCAGGGCAGGCAACATCTGAAAAGACTCTCTTTGATGCTGAGTTTCAGGGGCGGTAGCAGCAGCTGATCACTCCTTAAAGACATCTTTCAAACTGGCAAGACCGTCTATGGCACTTTTCTTTTGTGCCATCCCAAAGATCTCATGGGCACATTCCCACAGGCCTTTGCCTGTTGCTCCTGCTTATTATCTCCTGTGGGCATTGGTTTATTGGTACCAACCTCATCCCACACTTCTTCAGTCTGTACTCCCTGGTATCCCCAGCTGTGAAATGCTGCTCATACTCCTTAGAGATTGGGGTACTTTAGACTGGGAGTTCCCATGCTTCCAAGATGGAGTCTTTGGATTTGGCTCTGGATAGCAATCCAGAGGCACTGGCTAGGCATGTTGCCTTTCTGAGAGGTACTAGTACCCCCAACTTTGCATGCACAACAAAGAGGGATGAATGACACATCATTCCACTGGTGTGAACATCTGAAGCAAGGTGTATCATCAATGGCTTGGGGGTTTTCTTTTTTCTTTTTCAGTGAGACATCCTAACAGTGCAATGGGGATCTTTACCTCTACATTCTTTTGGAACTCAACCATGATGCCCCATGAAGTTTCCCTGTCACCTGCTCAGTCCTTTACTTTCCCAGTCTGTAAACAAGTAAACAAAATATTCTTAGACATTGTTCGCTTGCACACTCTGGGGAAGTTCCCCTTTTTTATCTCCCTGTTCAAGTGCTAAAATCTCTATGCCTGCATTGCGCTCATAGAATCAGCTATTTTCCCATGATCACCCCCTCTAAAATGATTTGTATGTCCAAACCAAGTAAAATGGGTGCACAAAGGAAAAAATATTTATTTACACCGCTGTAACATTATGAACATCTGCATAAGTCAATCATATTTACAACATAAATGTTCATTCACAACAGTGTATTAGAATCATCCATAATTAATACCCAACTCAAACTTGCATTGACTTTCTCTTTTCTTCTTCTTCTTTTGGGGTCCGGACCTCCAACCATTAATCTTCCCTCTGTGTACTTTCGCTAGGTCCAGATGCCATAGACCCAGCCCCTAGCCATTCTATTTACCCTTCTCTCCCCTCTAAAAGTCATCCAGGTGCCTTCCCCTGGCCCCTGCACCCTCCCCCCTTCCCTACAGGCCCTGCCTGTTCCCCCTTCCCTCTAGGCCCTTCCCTCCCATCCCCTAATTCCCTTTCATTTCTTCCCATACCCTCTCCTTTTCTACCAGCTCTTCCCTTTCCCTTTCAGACCTATCCACATATTCTTCCAGTACCTCCCCAGTATAGCAGAAACTGTCTACCTGCCCCGGGACTCTTGGCCAGTATAGCAGGAACTGTCCACATCCCCCCAGGATCTTTGACCCATATAACAGGAACAGTCCATCTGCCCCAGGACCCTCAGTACTCCATACCACTCCTTTGCCTTGCGTGTCTCTCTTTCCTTAACAACTCTTCCTGTGTCAGGGCGGGTGGGTAGGAAAATGAAAGATCCCAGCTGAAAAAGGGAAAGGAACCCTCAGCCAAGACTTATAAAGTCTCTAAAGACCTCTTGCATGGACACCTGCAAGCCATGCCACAGTCAGTCCAGCGCCCTCTTCAGGTGTACGCATCATCACCTAGCACCTGTCCGTCATGACCTCACCTGTCCCCTTCCCTTTTTCCCTTATCACTCTTCGTGACCTCACTAGGCTCCTCCCCTCTGGCCCTGTGTGTTCCTTTCCCCTTCCCCTCCCCCGCCTTTCTCCCCCCTTCACCTTCTCTATGCCTTAAGCTCCCCTCATCTTCTCTGGGCTGGCATCAGACAATTCAGGTTGCCTTTTATTGGCAACCCTACTTGTCCCATGATCACCTCCTCTGAAAAAATTTGAATGTCCAAACCAAGTAAAATGGGTGAACTAAGGCAAAATGATTTATTTACACCCCTGTAACATTATGTAAATCTGCTTAAGTCAATCATATTTACAACATAATTTATTCACAAAAGTGTATTACAATTATCAATAATTAATATCCAGTTCAATCTTGTATTGAAATACCCTTTTCTTCTTCTTCACATATGAAATTTGCCAGCAGATAAAGGCCTAGAGGTCTATCAAGTCTGCTCGAATGTGCAGCTAGCAGCCCTTATTCTGCAGCTGCCCCTCCCTTCCACCCTTCCCCTTCATTAACTCTCCCCCTTGTCCTGTCCCATCCTTGTTTGAAGCAGTCCACTGTTCTACTGCATACCACTTCAGCAGGTAACGCATTCCACCCAGCCACCACCCTCTCTGTAAAAAAGTGTCTGCTCATCTCCCCCCTGAACCTTCCTCGCTCCAGTCTCATATCATGGCCTGTGGTGGCCCTCCCCTCCCTTACTTTGCACAGCCTCTCTGTACAGGTCTTGTTTATTCCTTTTGTGTATTTAAAGGTGTCAATCATGTCACCCCGTCTCTCCTCTCCTCCAGTGAGTACATGTTCAACTCCTTCAACCTCCTCTCGTATGATAAGTCCCCCTGCCCCTTGATCACCTTTTTCGCTTTGGGCTGCACCTCCTCCAGTAACTCAATGTCCCTCTTCAGATATGGATGTCAGTACTGCATGCAGTACTCCAGGTGTGGTCTAACTAATGACCTATACACATGGAGTCCAGATACCTCATCCAACCCCCCACCTCTGACCACCAATCGTCCCTCCATGTACTTCAGCTATGTCTGGATGCCATAAACCCAACACCAAGCTGTTCTATCTACCCCATCTCCCCCCCCTCTAAAAGACATCCAGGTGCCCACCCCTGATGCACCATCCCCATTCCCCGCCCTGCCTGTTCCCCTTCCCTTTAGGCCTCTCTCCTATCCCTAATTTCATTTCCACTTGCCCTTTCTCCAGCTTGCTTGGATGCTGGAGCTTCCCCCCACCTTGCAGGGATCTGGTTGTACCATAACTTGAGCATAGCTGCCAGAGAGCCAGCAAAAATGCTTCCAAACCCCTATTGAATAAATGCACCCCATCCATCCTATAAAGGTGTGGCTTATTGAAATTAATGCCCAAGTGCAGAACACAAACTCCACCCATCCTCTTTATGAATGCTGCCACTCTCCTAGTTAACCATTTTTGGGATCTTTCAATCGCTCCAGTGCTGGTGGCCTGATGCCAAACCCTCCTTGATATAATGTCAGACTACACAATCTCTACCCTGGGCCACCAACCCTTGATGGTCTGCAAATCTGCCATGATGGCCCTCAACAGGGCCCCCATGGCATCTTCTCTACATCATTGCCCCCAAAGTGGATAGCTAATATATCTGGTCTACCCCAAAGTAATTTAAGTTCGTCCAAAACAGGTAGCCATTGAGATCAGCGCATTCCCAGAATCTCTTTCCATCGTATCTATGGACTTCTGATTCCTCTCACAAACTCCCTGTCCACTTGGTTGCTAACCATGTGCTTCTCTGCCCAGTAGACATAGGAGTGTCCCAGGATCCACATAATCCATTGCCTCCCATCACCTACTTGTAGAAGGAAAAACACAAAGAAGTAGTTTCAAGGTCTGATATAGCACTTGTAACAGTCAGATCCCCAGCAGCCCAACTCCTTTATTTCTTCTACAGATCTCCCCTCCTAGGTTAATTCTGAAGCTGCTCCAATTCTAAAAGAATGTATGGTGAACTGTGCTGGGTCATGCCCCTTAAATGCCAATGCCCTCTTCTAAAACCCCCCGCCTGGTAACAAGTTCACACTCCCCCATTCCCATGTTGAAACCAGGTGCCTGTGCCTGCCGGACGGATGCTCCTGTATTTCTCCATGGCTTCCACTGCACAGACCTGCCTCTCCATGTTGTGCATGATGTGCACTCAGCTGCCCTGTCCCATCTGGTCCATCTTTGATCATTGCAACCTGATGTGCAGGCCCTCCTTGAAAGATGAAATACCCCCCTGCAAACCTCCATCCCTGTCACCTTTGTTTTTTGACACCAGCTATCTCTCCGTAAAAACCTCCTGTACAGTAACACTAATACCACCAAGAAAAGGCAGGCCTTGAATGCCAAGTGACATATGGCCCCCAGAGCCCCCATGACTGCCGCTAGAATGTAATGTGTTATGGGTCTGCAGGTGTCTGTATGAGGGCCCTGCCCCTTCTGCCACCCAAGGAGTATGTGTCATACCTTTTGACTTCTGTTGGGCTCTGGCCAACCCCTCGAAATGCAAGCCCATCCTATGCCTGCTAGCAGTACTGCCATGGAGGAGTGGGCCATCACCCTGTCCCATCTATCACCCATAAATCTTATTACCTGTACTTCTGATGCAGATGCACTTACCAACATGCCCTGCTGCTACTACCAAAACCCTTGGAATGTTTCCCATGCCCCTTCATAGGCCTTCAGAGTGTTGGCTGACCAGGAGCTCTGATACAACATTTGGGCTCTTGCCAAGCAATTTCCCACAGATGGTCTGGTATCGGTGTTTTCACCATCCCAGCCTGAGGGGCCAGCCTCTTGAACCTGTCCAACTGCAAATGTGAAAGGCTGTCAGCGATCTCATTCTTTACCCCTTCTACATGCAATGCCCTAAAAGCCCTAAAAGAAAGGTTCAAGTGTAGTCCTAGCAACACCAGATGCCTGGTGACCCTATTCACTAACTCAGTGTGTCCCATCTTTCTTTTAATTACCTCCACCACCCCTTTGCTGTCACACCAGAAAACCACCTTTTTGTTTCTCATCTGCCCACCCATACCACCAACGCAACCCAAATAGGGAAAATCTAAAGGAATGTAATGTCATTCTGTAAACCCTGGGCTTTCTCTGGGACCATGGTTCTACCATCCACCTGCCCTCATAGTATGCCCCAAAGCCAGATACATCTGACTTGTCCATGTACAACTGAACAGCCTTATTGTCTACCCAATGCTCCTGCTAAAAGGTCACTCCATTGTATGCCTCCAAAAATTCCTGCCACACCAAGAGGTCCTTCCATACCCCCTTTGTGATGCTAACCCAATGGTTCAGCGGCTTTGCCTTGCTCCTGGTCTGGCCCAATCACTGCATGAAAACTCTGCCTGAGTGTATTGCCTTACAAACAAATTTGAGATGGCCCAGCAATTGCTCTATCCCTGCCGATGATACCCTTCTCCTTCCCAATACCAGGTTGAGGAGCTCCTTCAATTTTCCCACTTTTGCTTGAGGCAGTCAAAGACATTCTCCAATCATATCCAACTCAATTCCCAGAAACTCAATCACCCTGGTGGGGCCCTCTGTCTTCCCTTCTGCCAGGGAGATACTGATTGAGATGCATAAATCCTGAAAGTCCCACAACATCAACGGTACCTCTGCCTTGGATTCCCCTATGAGCAAGAAATCATCCAGATAATGTACTACCCAGCTGTGCCCATACCTGCGCCTGAAAACCCGCTGCATCCATGTGCTAAATGACTCAAAGGTGCAGCAGGCTATCGAGCACCCCGTGGGCATGGCTTTATCAAAATAAAATCTGCCAACAAAATGGAAACCCGGTAAGTCCCAATCTTCTAGTCAGAATGGCAGAAGGCAAAATGCAGATTCAATATCCATTTTTGCCAACCACTCCCCCTTTACCTCTCTGATAAGCAGCACAGCCGAACTGAGGGATGTGTATGACACCGCACTGCCCTCGTCATGGGTACCATCATTCACAGAAGTGCCTTCCACAAATGACAGGTGGTGAATTGGCTGGTATTTCCCTGCTTGTTTTTTGGGCACCAGTCCCAAAGGGGATACATGAAATTTCCCAGATGGGGGAGCCTCGAAGTGCCCTTCCACCTTGCCTGCCTGCTTCTCTTTTCCGATTTTCCGACACACTATGTCCTCCTTTCCCTCAACTGAAGACAGGTGCTTGGGCCTGGCCCCCTTCCTGTCCCCTTGGAACTTCAGTGAAAATCCCTTGGAAAATCCCTCCTTCAGCAATCCCCCGCTCTTCACGATCCAGGTAATCCACTGTCCATGCCCCCACTACCTCCTGTTTTCTTGATGTTCTGGCCAGCGCATAACCCCATCATAAAGCCTTTGCAGCCTTAATATCAGTTCCAACAATAGTTAGAATTGTACCTCCCCATTCCCAGAACCCCACCCCCTGTTCCTAAAATTCCCACCTATACCCTCCCTTCCACCCCTGAGTCCCCTGAAAGGGCTATTCATGTCCATTCATACTCCCAGATCAATCAGAAGTGTTTCTGAATTTTAGCACCGGGTACACTCCCCCACACTTGGAGCAGGTATGTTTGAACTTGCAGTTTGCCCAGGTGCACGGCGCTCTGTTGTAAGCCCAGCGTGACTTAAACTTGGCTGTCCCTTGACCGGCTACCTTTTTGGCCACTTCTGATGCTACCCCCACCTTGGTGGACAAGGTCCTCATCCATAGCTCAGAATGGGTGGATTCCCATCTCAGACCCCCCTTTGAAGCCATCTACTGCCAGAATGCTTCTTTATACTCCAGGCATCCACACCCTTTCTGCACCTTAGGGGCATCCCAAATTATGGCTGTGTATGTCAACAAAGAGGTGGCTAGCTCTGGCTCTGTCTCCAATAAAATGGCACCATACATCACGAACCCTGTTTGCCAGATGTTCAGGTTTTTCCCTTATATGTAGCTTCCTCCTTTGCTTGTCCCACCACTGCTAGTGCCACAGCCATTTCAAATTTTCCCACTGTCTCTTTTCGCTCATATTTCTTGGTCATCTTTTTGTCTAAAAGGCTAAATATTTCCATTTACTACCCTTTCCAAATCTTGTATTTTATGGAGGCTGGTATGTGGTCTCCCAATGAGAAACTGGGAATGGAATCATAAAGCTTCCTGCCCCTGGCTGTGTCTCCCTCCACCTCTTGGCCTTTCAATTACCTTTTTATCTCTCTTAAACTCTTCCAAAATCTTCTCAATAGTGCACAGCCCCTTATCCCCCATTTCCTCTAATAATCCCTCCATATATTCCTTTAAACTATCCTCACCTGTGGGCTCCCCTGTATGCCTACCCCCATTGGCATCCAGGTCTGTTGGTTCCAGTGTGGGCTCAGATAAAGGGAACAAGCTCTGGGTCTAGGGCTGGTCTCCTAGGGTACATACCTCCAGCCTCCTTACCCCGTGGCCCAACTGGCTGTTTACACTTTCTCTCCACCACCTCTTCTTTCTTCCTTTTTGATGCCTTATCTATCAGCTCAGTCATCTTGGACATCAGTGTAGCTGCCTCTGATCTCAGTTGGGTACTGGAGGCTGGGGGGGTTACCTTCTTAGGCACCATGATGTGCGGATGAATACTTAAAATGACAAAGGACAAGAACTGAAAGCATAAATGTCTGAATGTACCCCAAACCGCCCCCACAGCACTGTGCCACACTGCAGTGCACTCCAGCTGCATAAGGCCAATACTGACCATGGAAAACAAAAATCAGTGCTCAGTTTGCATGGGTTGCATTACCCCTCATTGCAAATAACACCATATTTAGGAAACATTCTACCTTGAAAAAACACAGGATGAATATACCCTTTTTCCACCTCTATCCTCTTGTCCAGTAGTGGTCCACTTGCCCTTTATAAAGAAGGAAATGAGTAGAAGGGGGCCTGCTGAATTGCTGGGTCATTATGTGCCAATGCCCTCTATATCAACCTATCGATTTGCCCTAAATTGCCCTTACATTTCCTTTTTGGGGCTTTTGTCCCCCCCTTTTTTTTAAATGCTGCCAGTTGATGTGTGCCCAGGCTGGGGAATTGGCTCTGTGAGGTCTTGCTACATTCCTTGCAACCAATGCCCGCCACTCAGCCCTTATCCATCCTACCTACTTAACCTTAAACCCTAACCAGCCAAACTGATTGCCAAGACTTCCTTTTGGGTAGTCATGTTGTTTGTTTGCTAGGGCCCCTTTTCCTTCCATGTTGTGTAACAGAATATCTAAGCTTCCTTGGCATGCCTAGCCCAGCAGCAATGCATAACCCCTCCATACAGTTCCCCCTATTCCTCTTCCAACACCTAAGACTACAATCATGTTATAGGGTAACCAAAGTGAAAAAAGATGTGTTCTGCAGCCTCACAATTAGTCAATATGTGCAAGATCCCACTTAAGGCATGTCAAGGTTTGTATATCTTGCTAAACAGGCATATGCCTTTTTTTAAACCCAAATCCAGACTTTAAACCCTTTTTCTTTTGTCCCTTTCAATGTTTTTCACCCTCCCCAAACCCCAGGAGTTTTGGGCCTCAGCCCGCCCTGCTGTCTGTTTGTTTCCCACATGGACGGCATGGTGATGATATCAGACACCATGCCACGCGGCCCGCTCCTCTTGCCTGCGTCCTTCTCTCCTGACTTTGGAAAAGGAACATTCCCTGTATTTGGAGTGACAAAAGTGCCCGCTAGCCTGTCTGCACTGCTGTCCTGTAACCGCACTTTCAGGTCCTTCCTTGCACCACTGCCCATACCTTGGCAGCTGGATGACCTCCATCCTTGCTCCAGTGAGCAAAGATCAGCCCCATGCCAGACAGCTAATGGGCCAAATTCATACCCTCTGCCCTCCTTCCCCTGCTCCACATGCTGTTGTGAAGACCTACTGCAGCCAAAAAGCCTCACCTCTCCAACACCATCTAGAAGCTGAGCACCGCCCCGATTACCTCCATTCCCATTTGCCAAAACTACCTGACCACCAAACCAAAAGCCCCAAACTGCCCACAGACCACTCATGGAGCCGGGCTGCCTTGCCCTGCATTGCCCTTAATAAAGAGAAACCCTGAAGCCACCTATAGATTGGGAGGGGAGTTGCTGATAATCTCAAGGGAAGAAAGAGACTTGGGCATCATCATCACAGATGACCTGAAATCATCCAAGCAGACTACTAAAGCAGTAGGTAAGGCTAGGGGGATGTTGGGGTGTATTAGCAGGGGAATCACAAGTTGTAAGAGGGAAGTAATAATCCCTCTTTACAAGACACTAGTTAGGTCCTATCTGGAGTACTGCGTGTAGTACTGGAGGCTGCATCTTCACAAGGACATTAACAAGATGGAGGCAGTCCAGAGAAAGGCATCCAAAATGGTGCTCCATCAAAAAACATATGAAAACAGATTAATGAATCGCAACATGCATACCTTAGAGTAAAGTCAGGAGAGAGGTGATATGATCAAAACATACAAACAGCTTAAGGGCATTAACAAGATGAAAGAGTCTAACATGTTTCAATATATAAGAAAAATAGCAGGACAAGAGGACACAGCATGAAATTAGAGGGAGGCCGATTAAGGGGTAATGTGAGGAGGTTCTTTTTCACAGAAAAGGAGGTGGATGCATGTAACGGCCTACCTCAGGAAGTGGTGAATATGAATACAGTGCAGGGATTCATACAGGCACGGGATAGGAATAAGGGAGCAATACAGATGAGTATGCATAAATAGGCCATTGACAGAGTAAAGGCCTATGGCACATTCATAAGGTAGAAAAAAATGGGCAGACTGGATGGGCCTTGTAGTCTTTATCTTCCATCAGCTTCTATGTCCTCACCTGCCCAGTCCCTCAAAGGAAGCACAGCAAACCACTTCCCAGCCATCCTACAAAATCGCCAGCTCCACAAGGACCCATGTCATATCCAGCAAGCCATGAGATTCTCCCCTCCCAAACCTAAAACTACCCACCTCAAAACTGGGAAAACAGCATGGAAAAGATTCTCCTGACAAAGTTACATATTTATTTATTTCTCTTTTTTTTTTTAAGATCCCGGGTTACTCAAACAAGGAAAAACGACCTCCCGATCACACTGCTTCCCCCTTAAAGTGCTTTCCCCATGTGCCATATTTTAAAAACTTTGCAACAATTAAACCACCTATGCAAGGTAGCTCACAGTGACTCAAACATGTCCTGGCCTGCTAGAAAACCTTTGCTAATGCAGGGGCCCACCAAAATGGCTTTTACCACAAAATGCTCCTCCATCAAATGCCTTGCTAACTTCCTTGACATCATATTAAATAACTATAAATAAATACATCCCATTTTAAAACAGAAAACACAGGATAGCACTCAGGATAATACCTCTGATTTTGGGCAGCTGCCCATGCAACTTTAAAATTGGGCCCCAAGGACTATGCAGCCACTAGGCCAGGGGAGACCACTGAGATTTATCCTTTCTTTGGATACAAAAAAGAGTGAGAGTGCAGCTAATATTGAACCTTACTTCCTAAAACTTGGGCATACCTATCTGACCGCCCCATTACACACTTATTCAACACCTCTCTGATTCAAGGTGTGCTACCTGTTTTGTGGAAAACTGCCCACATCCTACCATTATTCAAGACTGGGGATCCGAGTGATCTCAACAATTACTGGCCTATTTCTATACTATCCGTCCTCTCTAAATTACTTGAAAAAATTGTCAACATCCAACTTAGAGAACATTTGGATTCACAAAAGTTGCTAAACCTGGCTCAGTCTGGCTTCACAGCCAAACACAGTACAGTATCAGCTCTTGCCTAAATAACTACAGACTGGCAAATGGCCTTGGACTCTAAGAAGCATGTATTTGCCCTCTTCCTTGATCTAAGTAAGGCCTTCGATACTGTGGATCATACCATCATGCTTACTGCACTGAGTAACATTGATCTTGATAGTTCTGCCATTAAATGGTTCACTAGCTACCTAACCAATAGATTACAACAATACAAAGCCATAGGAGATCTGTCCCTACAAAAATCCTTGTTATGAGGAGTCCCACAATGCTTCATCCTGGGCCCTATTCTCTTTGCAATACACATCAATAATCTGGACTCACAGCTGGGCACAGCAAATGCACACTTATTTGCAGATTATACTGTACTCTATACCACAAATTCATCTTTGGATCTAACCCATGAGTACTTACAGAAAGACTTTGCCACCCTCCAATACAACCTTCTCATTCATAATCTCCTCCTCAATGCCAAAAAGACTAAAGCAATGATTCTCTCACCAAAGTCTACTTCCAGATGTCCACATATCACACAGATCTGAACACTCTTAGATGAACCCCTTGAAGTAGTTGATACCTATAAATACCTAGGGTTCTGGCTGGATAGCAAGCTCAACTTTCTGTGCCACTTAAATGAAACCTTGAAGAAACTAAGACAGCAATTAGGTTTATTCTATGGCATTAAACACCTACTCACGTTAGAAGCCAGAATGAGACTAGTAGAAACTACATTCCTACCTATTCTGGACTACACTGACTTCCTTTACAGTCATTGCCCATCAACAATGCTAAACAAACTGGACACCCTTTACCACTGGGCTTGAAGATTTATCGTAAATCTACCCCATAGTACGCATCACTATCACCTATACCAGGTTTCAGGATGGACCTCACTCTCAACTAGAAGAAAAAGGAATGCCCTCCTCTGGTTTTTTAGAGCATTATCTGATAACCTGCCTGCATACATATCGAACATCTTCAAACGGGCTTAAGGTTCCTGTGGCCTGAGACGCTTCTCTTTAATCTGCTTCCAGATTTCTAGAGTGAAAATGACCCTTGGCTCAGCAGCAATCAAATTCTCACTTCCATCACTTTGGAACACTATGCAAGAGTCTTTAAAATGATCCTCACTTCCAAGCATTTTCACATTCAAAGCTCTATTAATGGATTATCTGAAGGAATCATTCAACGGTTTCAGACGCCGATGACCCCTAAGCCCCAGGTGCCACTCTCAAATCCTACGCCTAAGTGTCTCATCCAACCCACATTCATAACAACAGAAACCTAGGACCTACAAGACTAGTTCCCTTAATCCAAGATGGCCCTGCCTATTCTCTACCTTTTACCTATTCTGGCCTCCCTTTTGGCTGCCTACTCTTTCACCCCAATTTCTACCCTATTCCTTAATACCTCCTTATTGTTTATCATTTAGGTATGAGCTCTTACTTAACGGAGACTATATGGGATTGTTGTCTCTTCTCATTTCAGTAAAGCTTATCATTATGTACCTTGCATATTAATTATGTTGACCGAATGTATAGGCCCATATTGACCGCACCATCACAATGTTTTTTCTTTTTTTTTTTTTTGCACCGTTGTCCACCGTAATTGTAATCTTATGAAGTGAACTGTATTGTATTAATGCCCAGGACCACCTTGAAAATGAGCTTGCTCAATGGTGTTTATGCCTGGTTAAATAAAGTGATTGATTGATTTATCCTGTCCACACATCACTTTTTCCAAATGCCCTGGATTCCAACATATAAAGATACCTCTCTACTTCAGCATACAGTACAACATTCCTTTTACCAACACTCAGCCTTTAGTAAATTAAAATTAAGAAAACCTTTAAGGCCTGAGTGCCCGGGTCACAAAGTTGCAATACCCTACCTAGTGGTGCAAACAATCAGTGAAAATTTGACCAATGCTGTGCTGATATCTATTCCACATGAAAATCCCAACAGAAAGAAGGAGAGCAACCCTCAAGCAAGGCTTATAAATCCCCTATGGACCTCTTGCAAGAGCCCCTATGAGCCATGCCCCCAGCCAATCCAGCACCCCTTCAGGTGTACACACAATCACCTAGCGCCTGTCTGTCATGACTTTACCTGTCCCCTCCCCTTTCTCCTTTGTCACTCTTCGTGACCTTACTAAGCTCCTCCCCTCTGACCCTGTCTGTTCCTCTCCCCTTCCCCTTCCCTCCTATCTCTCCCCCCATTCCCTGCCTCTATTCCTTAAGCTTTCCTCATTTTCGCTGGGCTGCCATCAGGCAGTTCAGGTTGCCTTTTATTGGCAATCCTACTTGTCAAAATAACACATTTCTGTTTCTTGTGACTTGTTTTATTATATTTTCTTCATTGTCATATTCAGAGACAAAATATTCCAAACATACAACAAAAACAGCAAAAAAGACACTAAAACTACAATAAGCAACTAACAAATTGAGGAGACGTAATACAAAAATTCCACCCCCTCCCCATTCTATGACATGTGGTACACATATGCAAGAATCCATACATATTGGACTACTATCAAACAGTAAGGTGAAATCAAAACACTCTGGTACAGACAAAGAAGCTAATTACTTGAGCAAAGTAAGAAAGAACATCCATATCGCAATCTTTGAGAGGAACAGGGACTATCAAAATAATGACTAAAATCATTAAAATGATTATCATAAACTAAAGAAATACTACCATAGGCACTTTATGACACATGATGCTCTGAAACTTGCCATCAGTAGTTCAGTACTGTCCTCCATTGATTATGGGTTGCCTATCTATGAGACAGGCACTAAAACTGCCCTAAACAGGTTCAGCATACTACTAAATAAGACCTGCCAACTGTCAATAGGGGCTGCTTTGGACACCCACACCTACACACTCTACATGGAAACTGGGTGGCTCCCACTCCATCTTAAAGCACAATACCAAACCTGCCCACTTCTAAAAAAAGTGCTTCTTAGACTTACCACCCCCGCACTGAGTTGTCTCTTTACGCCAGCAGTTCCCACCAAATCAACTAGAAGCATGGCTACAGATAGGCTAGTGATTCCCTTCAAAAGGATGAATCTCACCCAGAACTCCATCCTGTACCAAGGACCGTAATGGTACAATGAGCTACCTGCTAACCATACAGAATCATCCAAGATTAGTACCTTCAAACCTGGGCTCAGATCCCTTCTTGACACAAAAAAGAGCTGTGCTTGCGTGCACTAATGTGGCAGATTTTTTTTACCACCCCTCCCCCCTTTTATCTCCTCAAACCCCTCCCCAAACGAGGCCCACTCAGCTGACAAACCACTCCTTCGACGACAATGCCATCTCTTGCTGACCCCCTAACTCCCTTCCTCCTAGATCGATCTGTAGACTAGTGAACTACAAGGCTGAACCCTATTTGACCCAATCCTCTTCAACCTATCGTTAAATGTATATAATTTTATAATTTCTTGGTATTTGAATGCCTGTGTAACTGTTTTCTGTAAACATTGTTATATTTGTAATGTTTGTACAACAATGACCTGGAACCTTTGAAAACGAGTCCTGGACTCAAAGGTATTAATCCTTTACTGAAATAAGAATAAATAAATAAAAAGATAAAATATGAATAAAAAGGGACACATGAGGAATTATCAGAGTAATAAATTGTACAGAGCATCCCATTTAGAATTGAAATTCTGTATTTTGTATGTATACTAGCAAATGTTTTATCAATCTGTAAGTTGTATAAAGCAGGTTAAGACCATTCGCTAAAAGTTAAAGTTTCATTATCAAACCAATGTTTTAATGCTATCTAACTGAGACAGAAATGAAAGCTAACAAGACTTTTCAGAGGTATTAGAGAGGGAAATAACATTCCCAAGGATAGCTCTTTCAAAGTGTAAGGTGCCTTGTTCCAGATCCCTTCCCCACAAAAAGAGACGCCACACTCAATATTGTACATTTTGGCTGCTCAGTCGGCAAAACCTTTTATTTCATATACACATAAATATATACACATTATACAATATTGAGTTCCTTTTCCTTCTTTCTTCTGATCCTTTTATTCCACTCCTCTTTCTTTTCCATTGTTGTTTCTTTTATTTTTCTCCCTTGGGCATCAAAACCCTAGGGGGTCATGTTCTACTCCTTTTCCCGGGTGTAAACCCGAGCTGGCCTTATACTTCTTTATCTCTTGGGCAGGTCCAATTCCTACTCCCCTTTTCCTGTCCACTTAAACCAGGGTGTCCACACCCTTTACTATCCTCCAGTTTATTCATTACCCCTTTTGTTTTTCCCCTTGCCCCCGTGCTCCTTTCCCCTTTTTCTATCAGATCTTTAGTTCCTACCTTCCACTAGTTTGCCCCCAGCTTGCGCTGGATGGTAAGCTTCCTCTAATTGGCACCCAACTTCAACCACTGATCTATACCTCTACCTAGTTCAGTGATGAATATGTGATTTCCTATTTGAGCTAAATGCACCCCATCCATCCTGTATAGGCCATATATCCTCTCCTCTCTTCTATTTCATCATGCCTGATGGCAGCTTCCCCATTTTCTTTCATAAACCTCCCCACCCTACTATTCATCCTCCTCCTCACTTTGTCTATGGCCTTGTGCTGTCTGGCCTGTCTCCACACCCTCCAGGGAATAATTTCAGACCACATAATTGTTGTTTCTGGCCACCATGTTCTCATAACATTGACATCCCTCTGTATGCTATAAAAAAATATCTAGCCAGGGGACGTGGCCCAAATCATTTCCCCCCAGGTGTATTATAAGGAGGTCTGGGTCCTTGTTGTTCTTAATCGTTTCTATCAGTAAAGAAAGGAGCTGCCCCCATCACATTCCCCATATTCCTTTCCACAGGATCCTGATTTTTTTGTGGTCAAAACCCAGTTGCTTTCTGCCACTCTTCTGTGCTGCCTCCCTTTCCGCCCAGTAAATGTGCGAGTGCCCCACCATCCATATGTCCTTCCTTTTCTATACATCTATGACAACAATTATAAAACAGTGAGGACAAAAAACTTCTCTGTGTGTTTTTTTTTGTCCCTTCCTTTCTTTTCTGTGGGGAAGACAAACACAAATAGGTTAATTTCTTGCATTTCTTTTTTTTTTAAACTTTCTTTATTTAGTGTAATTTATTGGTCCTAGTCCCATGTAACATACACCAACATCAAATAAACAACATTCATACACATTGATTCATTTCTACTACTTTCACTGGTAAGCAAGTCTTATGAAAAAGTAAATGTACAGTATACAGTGTAATTTATGCTGAACAAAATGAGATATCCAGAGTATTGATTTAGATGTATCCTATAAGTATCCCCAAAATACATTTCCAACTTGCATCTCATAGGATGTCCCTCTCTATAAAAGGGGGTCGGTCAGGAGGAGAGGAGGGAGAGGGAAGCAGAGCACAGGGAATAATCATAATGTATACTTAAAGTCCTAGTGTACTGTCAGATTCTCCCTATTAAACCCTAACCTGGTTCTTTACTTGCCCCAATTTTTGGAACGAACTCAGGCCTCTCCACTGCCATGTAAAGGACCCACTGCCTCCACAAAATCTCAAAGGCAGAAACCTTTTTATTAAGCTTGGCTGTTATTAATTCCAATCTATACACATCTATCATACGGTCTAGCCACATGTTTAGGGTGATCCTCTTGGAGGATAGCCAATTACTTGTAATCACTTTTTGGGCCACAAGAAAATAAATTTTCAGAAATTTGACCATCAAGGGGTCTCAGAGTTCCTTAGGTGATCTAAGAAAAAATAACAGAGGGGGGACACTTCCAATTCAGAGTCTATGGTTGCCCTGAGAGCCTGCTGAAGGCTCTGTTTGAAGGGAATTAACTCAGGGCAGTCCCACAATAAATGGGCTAGAGATGCAGGTGAGTATCCGCAGTTCCTCCAGCATGCTGCAGTAATAGATGCATGGAATCTCGTCTGAATTGCTGGGGATTGAAAGTAAAGGACAAGAATCTTCCATGAGAACTCCTGCCAGCTCCCTGATGAGATACCCCAGTGAACCCTCCTTTGAGTCCAGACCCAGAAGTCCTCAGGAATCAGGACTCCTAAGTCCCTTTCCCAAGCTCTCTTTATGTGTGCAGAGGAGTCCCCCTTCCAAGATAAAAGTGCCCGGTATAACTTGGATATTATATGAGACTTAATCAGGTCCCTTTCTATTGCCTTTTTAAGAAAATATGCAATCTGTGGAGGTGATGAGTCACCCAGCTTAAATTGTCATGAGATTACTAATATAATTTCTTATCTGAAAATATCTAAATCTGTCTTTCCAAACAATTCCATATTTATTAACCAGTGATTCAAATGTTATAATCCTATTTCCATCTAAGAAATACCAAATCAGGTGTAAACCCCTCTCTTCCCATCTCTTAAAGCCTCCATCCCATCTGTTAGGTGGGAAAGAGTTCAAGTATGGGACCGAAGTCAACAAACAGCTCCAGCACCTTTATCCCCCAGATCACCATGCCACACACTCAGGGTGGAGGCTATATAGGGGTTCTCTCCCTGATTTAAATTTGGTCTACCTCTTTGCCTTAATAGCATGTCATTCAGATTTTTAAATGAATCGGCCTCCCCTAGTTGCAACTCCTTCCGCTTGACTGAATACGCCTGGTCCAACCAGTAGATGGCAGTATGCAACTGGGCTGCACAGTGATATAATTTGAAATTTGGCAATGCTAAACCCCACTCTGCGTTTGGGATTTGGAGTGCTGAGAGGTGATCCCTAGGTTTTTGTGGGCCCCAAATGAAGCATGACATTGTTCTATTTAAGGAATGAAAAAATGCCTCTGGGACAAGGATAGGGAGAGTCTGAAACAGATGTAAGAATTGAGGCAGTATTATCATTTTTATCCCTTCCACCCTCTGAACCAGTGGCATAGCGACAGGAGCCCATCTGTCCAACTCTAATTTAATTTTTCCCAACACTGGTGCAAAGTTGAGGGGATACAACTGGTCCACTTGACCACTTAGCTGGACTCCCAGATACTTGATCTGAGAAGTGTTCCATCTGAAAGGTAACTTCTTTCGAATCTGCTCTGAGGGATCGTAGTGTAATCTCAAGACCTCCGTTTTATTCATATTAATTTTGTAGCTGGCCAATAGACTAAATTCCGATAACCTAGCCCATAAGGGTTCTAGCATATATTCGGGGTCTCTAAGATATACAAGCAGGTCATTGGCATATAGTGCCAATTTATGCATTTCCTCCCACGGATCCCAACCCCTCACTAGTTCATCCCATCTTAAAGCTTGGGCCAAAGGCTCCAAGTACAACGAAAAAAGTAAAGGGGAGAGGGGGCTCCCCGTCTCATACCCTGATGCAGGTCTATTGGGGGGAAGCTCTTCCATTGATCTTTATGCATGCCTTTGGTTTAGTGTATATGCTATGTATAACTCGGGTGAATTAATCTGAAAATCTGAAAGCACCCAGAGACAGACCCAGGAATTTCCATGCCACTCAGTCAAAGGCCTTCTCAGCATACAGACTTAATATCAGGCTGGGGGCCCCCGACTGGGCGGCATGGTGTAAAATTTGTAGCGACCTTTTAATATTATCCTGGGTCTGCCTACCAGGGATAAACCCAGCCTGATCACCGTTGATCAATTCTGGGAAGGCCACTTCCAAATGTCTCGCCAATATTGAAGCAAATAACTTGTAATCAATATTTAATACTGAAATGGGGCAAAAAGCACTACATTGTGTGGTGTCTTTCCCAAGTTTAGGAACACTACAAATGACTGCATAGTTCCATGAGTCCGGGATTGCTTCCCCAGAATGCTCTACCTTACATGCGTTTAGCATGGGGTCCTTGATTTCCTGAAAAAACAATTTAAAAAACTCAGGTGTGTATCCATCTGGGCCAAGGGATTTTTTTACTTTCAATCTTTTAATCGCAGAGGTCAGGTCTGAAAGGGATAAGGGGGAATGGAGAGATTCTCTCATTTCCCTTGTTAAGTTAGGTAGATTTAATTTAGTCAAATAAGTATTAATTTGCCCCTTATCCGGACTTTGTTCTGAGGCATATAACCTTGAGTAAAAATCTCTAAATCCACTTAGGATTTTTTTCCAGGGCTTTTAATAGTTGACCTGTCACAGGGTCCCTAACTCGAGTGATCATGGATTTGGTGGTATGCTGTCTCAGACGATGTGCCAAGAGGCGAGACGCTTTAGGACCTTTTTCAAAATATTTTTGCTGCAAGCACTGTATGGCCTGTTCTGTCTTAATATCTATTAGCTTTTGAATTTTTTGTTTGATTATCTGAATATCCGGGGATATAGAATTATCTCCCTCTGCTAATCTTCCCTGTAACACTAATAGTTGATTTTGAAGATCTGCCATCTGCTGATTTTGGTGTCTTCTAAAGTGTGCAGCAAACTTAATACAGTCCCCTCTGAATACAGCCTTCACTGTGTCCCAGAATATATTACTCGGTACTTGAAGGAACTTGTTGTCTTGCTGGATTTGTATTAGCCTCTTTTTGGCCATATCAGTAAACTCTTTTAAGTTTAAAAAATAATTATTAAACTTCCAAAGGAACTGACCCTTTTTAGCTTTCCAGTGCAACCGCAGCAGCAACTGGGAATGATCAGAGAGTACTGAGGGAATGTGTTTACATTCAACAACCTGATCCTGATGTTCTACAGAGATCAATATGTAATCTATTCTAGCAAAGGAGCCATGTGGATAGGAGTAGTGTGTATATTCTTGTATGTTCTTATTGAGCCCTCTCCAGGCATCCACTGGGAAGGTACCTGTCAGATGTTCCCTAATGAGCTTGCTAGCTGGACTCTGACAAAACGCTTTAGCATTGGATGTGTCTTTCTGGTCCCATACTTGGTTTAGATCCCCTCCTACTATTAATAAGCCTCTTTGTTGTTCAGTTATTTTTTGCAATAGGAGGTGTAAAGTTTCCTTAGTGGAGCCTGATGGTGCATAAAGAGAGGCTAACGTAACAGGAGTACCCTCTAATTTCCATGAGACAATAACCAATCATTCCTCTGGGTCTACGTAGCTAGTCAGCTTTTGAAACTGCGCCCCTCTAGAAATCAACACTGCAACGCCTCTTCTGTTTCCTTTCCCATATGAGGCAGCTATTACTTGCTCGAACCCAAATTTCTTCAGCTTCTGATATTCAGATTTACTTAGTTGGGTTTCTTGTAATAAAACAATCGAGGGTTTCTGTATTTTTATCATAGACATGACCTTGTATCTTTTCACTGGGTTGTTTAGCCTATTAACATTGTGGGAGAGAATTCTCAAGCTGGTGTTGTCATCCATCTAGGGGCCAGAGGTAGAATCTCTGTTGGTAACTAAGCTTCTCCTCTTCCTCTCCCCTTTTCCTCGGATCACTCCCCCCCCGTCCCCGCCACCCCCCCAGTGCTGTAAATAATCTGTTTTTTAACATGCTGTACAGTTATAAAGTGCCAGTGAAAGATTCTAAGTAAAATCAAAACCTTCCATATAACATAGATGAAGACAACACAATCATTACCTCTCCTATGTGCAGGCGCCAACTGGACGGCCCTCCCCTAAAGGTCAAAACTATTTACAAGAATGCTCCCAAAGCAGGAGAACAGCGTTCTCTGTTCTCTATCAGTCTGAGTCATCACAACTCAGGTGGGAGGTAAAGGTGCCCCTAATGCGGCACATTCCCCCGGACCTCAAATTTCGATGGTCCTAGCCCGATGTCTGGGCAAAGCATCGCCAGCAGTGTACCCAGTACAAAAGAGGGTTCCCCCAGCATCAGAGCACTCAACTGGGTAAGATCGAGGATGCGTCTGACACGAGGATGTCCCCCCCCATTCTCATTCCCCTATCTACACCCAATACTGTGGTCCCAACTTTCCTTTGACTTTAAGTCCTCTAAGGAGAACTTGTACCCCATCCTGAGCAACAGTGGATTATTAAAATTTTTTATTTCAACTTCAGCTTCCCTTCTGGGTATTTTTACCTTACAGATGCCACTCGAATGTGTCAGGACGCTTTCCTCCAGACTGTATACTGAACAACGCGGGAGATGAGACATCAGCATTAGACCCCTGGTTTGAAAACTAGCATGAGCTGTCCCCTAGGGTAACTACCAATATGTCTGCTCCTCCCCCTCTTTGACAGTTTGGGCGAATACTCTAAATCTAGGACAGACCGCTCTCAGCACCAATCTCCTTCTGAGAGTGTTGGGACCCCCCGATGGCCTCAGTCCTAGATATGATTTCACTAGCCTGGAAGACAGCGAGATGGCATCGGTCGCTCTCCCATATTCTTAACCATGATTTCTCCACCTAATAGAGGCAAACCACCAACCCCATACTAACTGTGGCTCCAGTTCATACAGACGACAGAACCGGATTGCCATCGTGGGAAATTTAAAGCCATCCCCTCCTGATCCGAGTTGCCCAGCAAAACATCCAAATCTAATATAAAGTGGTTTGGTACCCCCGGGGGGAGATCACCATGGCATCATGCCCCCAGGAAGCCCCATAGACTCAATCCTTGTGATACCAACATATCTATTTACAAATATAGAGCCATCTGAGGAGAGCATCTGTCCAGGAGTCCCCCCATCCCCTCCAGGCAGTGTGACTGCTTATATACTCCCCCTTTCAGTTTACCCTTCCTCCTCCCCCTTCTTGAAGAGATGCCACTATATTGGTGGGCACTATGTTGTTACCATTTGCCTTGTAAGGCCCGCGAAGTCACCTAAACAGACCCAGCTCTGCAACAATTAACAGTCACCCTACCCCCCCCATATCTCTAATTTATTATCAATAGAGGCCTTCATCTCAAGTTCAGGAAAGGGTTCCAGGATGTCCCATCAAATTTGAACGCTAACACATTGGAGCCCCAGTTCACTCGCAGAGGTGAACCCACGCGAAATAGGGACTTCACAAATACTGTCCTACACCCAATATTCCATATCCTCCTTTCAGGTATCCTTCATACTTTCAGTTGGCTGCCCTCTGAAGGTTGGGGGTGCCAAAGTCTACATAGTATTTCTCTGATCTCCTGAAGTGTAGCAGCCGCTGTTCGTCCACCCGGTCGGTTGGATTGCCGGTGCCTAACCAGTTGCCATGGGAGCTGAAGGGTAGATTGGTGTTCTTTGCAAAGGGAGGCCTCTGCAATTTCATGTCCTTTATCCTTCAGCACCTGAAGAGCCTTCTCATAAGTGTGGAATAATTCTGTACCTGAGCCCCAATATACTCACAATCAAGAAGGGTAGGGGGTTTGGAATTATATATTTAAAGCTTTTAATTTCTGCAGTATCGAAGAGTAGGCCATAAGTTGCTGCAAAATCGTGAGGGGTAGTCTCAATCAAAAGAGAGATGTGCACCATTATATTCAACCTTTCTCTGTTTCCAGGCCATATGTAAAATCTGATCTTTCTCCCTGAAGCTTGTGAATTTCGCTACGATCGACCAGGGCCTGGCATTCGATGAGGTTGGTTTGGGTACCAGCGCTCTATGTGCCCTTTCAATTCTAAAGTGAAAGGATGGTGGGAGGTCTAAAATGTGTCGCAGTAAGTCCTCTAAGAATTCATGCATCTCCCTAACCTCCAATGCTTCAGGTAGGCCGTAAATTCTTAAATTATCTCTGCGGGAGCGTGCCTCGAGGTCTAAATATTTGGCAGCAGTCTGTTCTTGTTGAGATACTATAAACTCCATCGCTAGAGAAACTTGAATAAGGTCATCTTCAGCAGTTGAAATGCACTCTTCCAAGGAGGTCACTCTTTTCTCCAGCCCCTTTAGATCAGAATGCAATATAGTGAATTCTTGCTTCATTTCCGATCAAAATTGTTTAATTTCAGAGAGGAGGGTTTCAAATTTGGAGCGAGAATCTCAGTGTCGCCTCCCTCCATGTTTGAAGGAGACTCTCTGCCACTGTTTGCTGAGCTGGCTGGACTCAATCCTCCACAATTAGCCTTCATTTTCCAGTTTTTAGAGCGGGATCTTTTCCTGGCTGAGTTTCCACTTGCATTTCTCTGCATCTTTATACCAATTTGATTTAGCTAAGGCTACGTGGAAATGATTTGAATGATCAGAGAGAGGGGGAGCCGCTCAATTAAGCCGCCATGCCATTGGTGATGTCACCGGAAGTCCCCAATTTCTTGAATTTCTAATGTACTTTTTATAGCAGTCTGATGACCATCGCCCTAGGGCTTTTATGTCCTATCCTCCTTTTCCTTGTGCCGCTGCCTCTGAGGCTGCCCCAATCCAAAAGAAATGAGATGAGAAACTGTCCGGGTTTTTCCCCAGTTGTTTTACACTCCGTTTCAATACCCCAGACACTTGACTTCCTTTTAACCCTTTACCGTTCTCATGTACGGAAAACAGCCCCCCCCCCTTGTTTTGGCCTAATACTGTGGTAATGTTTCATAAGCTGGCATGGGCACAGGTCAGGGTCATCCTTGGGCTCAGTCCTTACTCTGTAACCCTCTCCTGTCTTGTCCGTCTTTGACCTTGAAATTTTTAAGGTTAGCCCTTCCCTTTTCCACAGTATATCACCTGATTGGAGACCTTTTCCCGGGGAGGGTGTAGGGGATCCTACCATTTCAGACACTCTGAATGCTCCCCTTTGCAACACCATGAATAATGCCTTAAACAGAGTTACTTAGAATGGGGAATAGCAGACTTCTATCAATTTTTCTAGTATCTTCGCTAGTAAGTGTTCCGATATAGGTTCTCTGGGATCCTTCTCTTTTCCTTTCACCCTCTGCCACCCCATCATCATTTTTCTAACTAAAATACCATTGCAAGGCTCTCCCCAACCTCTCATTTGGCAAACCCAACCTATCGATGCTAGATGGACCCTCATAGTAACACAAGCTGCTCCTTCTTTCCAGTTTGCCACCACAAATCTCCCAACCTGTTCCTCTGTGACTGCCCCACTTACTTCCATGCTGTGGTGGGCTCTGAAAGCCTGGAAAATTTTCTATGAACTTGGGTAAGCTTTTAGGGTGTTGTCTGCCCATGTGCTTCAAAAGAGATATGCTGCTCCCTCCAGCCAATCTCCCATAGCTCTTCTGGGATCCTCTCCCATTTGATCTGTGTTGGGAGCTACTAACCGAAACCATTCCATCTGTAATCGGGAGAGGCTGTTAGCTATAGAGTTGTTTATCCCTGCAATGTGCCTAGCCCTGAAACTCATATTGAGCCTCAGCCCCTGCAATACAAGCTGATGTAAGATGCAGAGTACTAATGTTGACCTTGACCCTCTGTTGTTCAGACCATCCACGACTGCCCTGTTGTCGCACCAAAATGTAACCCGTTGGTTCCGCAACCATGCTCCCCACAATTTTGTCACCACCCAGATGGGGAAGATCTCCAAGAAAGTGATGTCCTTTGTCAAACCTTCTTCTATCCACCTTTTTGGCCAGGGTTCTGCTATCCATTTTCCCCGGAAATAGGCCCCCAACCCATACCCCCCTGAAGCGTCCGTGTAAAGTTCCTAATCTGTGTTGTATAGCCATTCCTCCTGCCAGAAAGCTATCCTGTTGTGTGTTTTTATGAATTGCTCCCAAATCTTTAGGTCTTCCCTGGTCTCTTTTCCTATACTGACCCAACAATATGACTTTGAACCCCCCTTCCATGGCCCTAGTCAGACGTCATGTAAACACGCGTCCCGGCCCGATTGCCATACAAGCAAAATTCAAGTGACTCATTAGTTGCTTGCTGTTAATTAGGGGCACCCATTTTCTCTTTCCTATGTCTATCAACATTTTTCTCAGCTTAATCACCTTTTGTTCTGGCAGGCGGAACAGCCTTTGCCCCACGTCCACCTCTATACCTAGGAATTCTAAGCACCTACTGGAGCCTTCTGTTTTTTAGGTAGCTAATGGGACTCCCAGCTCCTTGTAAAATTCCTGGAAGTCCTCCAGCATCAACTGTACACTTTCTTCGCCCTCCACTATGAACAAAAAGTCATCTAGGTAATGGACTACTGTGTCATGCCCATACCAGACCTTGAATACCCACTGCAGCCATGCGCTGAATTTTTCAAAGGTGGAACATGCTACCAAACACCCGATCAGCATGGCTTTGTCAAAATAATACTCCCCCTCGATCAGGAAACCTAACAACTCCCAATCCTCCCTGCGAACTGGCAGTAACCGGAATGCAGACTTGATGTCTGTCTTTGCAAACCATGGGGTGTGTCTTGCCCTGATAATCTCCACAGCATCTTCCACAGTCCTGTAGGATGCCCTACTATCCTCCTCTGAAATGTGGTCTTTGACTGATTCATTTTCAGGGTAGGATAGTTGGTGAATAACCCGATATTCCCCTGCTTGTTTTTTAGGGACTAAGCCTACAGTGATACCTGCAGGTTTCGTAATGGGGGGGGGGGGTCTTTGAAAGTGCCTTCTATCCTACCTGCCTCTTTTTCGTTACCAATCTTCTTTCCTAGCAGTGCCTCCTTTCCTTTCATTGAAGCTAGATTCTTTGCCCATGTCTTAAACCTCTTTCCCTTTTGAAAACCATCTATTAACTCTTGTCCCACTTTTCTATTCAGATATTCCTTCATCCATTGTTCTAGCAATTCGGCTTTAATTGGTATTTTCGCTAGCTGATATTGACCTTTCTCATTTTCCCCCATGTTGTTACCCTCCCCCCATGTACCCCTCCCTCTTCCTGTAATATCTCTCTGTATCACCCTGTGGCCCCCCCGCAAGGAACCACTTCCTTGTCCTCCTCCGGAGAAGGTTTCGGCATAGGATCGACATTGAGAAGCTGGGTGGGTTCCTCCACTTTTTGAACAGGTATGCCTGAACCTGCAGAGTGGAAAGGAGCAGTGAGCCCTGTTGTACCACCAACAACATTTTTGGTATTGCAGACCTCCCCTCTGCCCTTCGCCTTCAGCCTGCCCACTACCGTCATGTTTTCCCACCATAGGTCATTGTGTCTAGAATCTCATCGACAATCCTCTCCCTAACTGGCCATACGGGTCTTGATTTTTTCATCATACTGTAGCCAATTAGTACCTCTCATCATCTTATATGCATTTCTTATGATCAATGAATATGCTAACAAAGGAATGCCCAACTCCGGCTTCTTCTCTTGTGCTGTAGCACTGTAATACGTGAACCCCAGGGTCCAAGCCTCCCAAGTCTTGCCTTTATAAGTAGGTCCCTTCTGTTTCTCTCCCTTTCTGACCAGAACTACTGCTGCCACTAGCTCTTTCTTGCTGAAACTCTCTTTTTCTTTATATAGCTCAGCTGTTTTCTTGTCTACCAAAACAAAGATATCAACAAATTCTCCTTTCCAGATTTTTTCTTTCGTTGTTATTGGCACATGATCCCCCTATCTGTACTCCCCCACCCCCTTTATTCTGCTCCATCACTTCTTTTTTCCCCCATCTCCCTGTTTTTCTTCTTTTTCTTCTAAATCCCCTAGCACCTTTTCCAAATTTTTAACACCATCTCCCCCATGCCTAATATTAATTGCTTTACATACTCCTTCATGTTACTTTTCAATGTCAACACTGTACCTGATTCTCGAAGGGGGTCCTTTGCTGGTCCAATTGTTGCTTTGTTTCCTGGTTCCACTCCCACTCATGGTCCGGTAGTTGGGGCCTGCCGGTTACTACTAGCCACGGGTTCAGCTGTCCCTCCTCCCCGTTGCATCGTCTCCAGTTGGCCAGCTTCGGGATGTGGGAATATTGGGTCCCAGTCCTGGGTGAGGCCTATCCTCCTCCCTTGGGCTGGGTTCAGGTTCAGGCATCAGCACCTCTGGACTGGGTGCAGGTATCAGGTCGGGATGGCATGGGCTGTTGGTTGCTGCCCTGGAGAACTTGTTCTAGGGCATTTTGGCACCAGTGCCCCAGCTGCCTTCCCTTTTCCTCCTGCCCCACTCTGCCCCTTTTTCCTGCCCCTGTCTTTTTGCCCTGGTACTTCCACCACTGTGTCTTCCAATGTATCCAGGATTTTATGTGCCTTGTCCATGAGATCCATAATCATTTTCATAGCATCTGCTTTCATTGCATTGGACCCACAGGTGTTCATACTTTTGTCTTTTTTCCCGCTCACACAAATATCAATGGTTAGTTAGCTCTTTGGGTCTTTTTTTTTTTGCTTCTAATCTAATCTATCACAATACCTGCCCTCTCTTTTTTTTTGATCAAAAAAAACTTTTTTTGTTTTGCCTTGTCACAATTTTTTCCTCTGCTCTATAGCAGAAAAAAGGTCACCATGTTCCCCCAGAAAAGGGGAGGGGGGTTGTTCATCTACTTCATTTAAAAAAAAAACCCTTTAATGGCTCCTTCAACATTTTAATCCCCTTTTTTTATCTACCTGCTCTGTTACCGCCATTGCAAAAAATGCATTCTATATATATTTTTTAAACTCTAAAGAGAAACCTTTTCCAGAGAGACAGCATTTGTTTCTTTAACCTTATTACTAAAATCCCCTTTAGTGCATCAGATTTCTCTTGCCTGAAATGCTACGCTGAGTTCACAAAAAAAGGCCCAAATTAGCCCCTCTTACCACCATCACTGTTGCATGGCCTCCGGGAGGTCCTCTGAAACAACCTGCCCTGCCTTCCGGCTTCAACTTTCCCACAGCCTGACTCTTTGTCCTTTGCGGCACATCCCGCTGTCCCCCCGATGCCAAAAACATCTCCCTTATCCTCTGACCACCCTTTTCGGTCCAAAAAAACCCTGAAATTCCTCCTTTTTGCTTCCCCAAGTAAATTCAGCCACCGGACAAATTTTCTTCCTTTTTGTAAAACAAACTTTTCCCATTCCAATCTGCGCTCCTACTCTGTCCTTCTTCCCCGGCCCTTAGTTCTTTTGGGGTTTTTTTTGCATTCCCCTGCTGTTGCTTTTTACCTCTGTTACTAGGCCTCTCTCTTTTTTGTCCCATAACCCCCCTCCCCCCACGCTGCAGTCTGTGGAAAAAAACTATGCCCAGGGTTGACACCACGTCGCCTCTGGGCCCTTGTCTGCCAGCTACACTCCTTTCACTCTGTCAGGCGGTAAAAATGCCCCATGCCTCCTCAGGTCCTTATCCCACTTCTCTAGTCTGCTGCGGTCCCCCTTTCCTTCATGTCACTTCTCCCAGTTGTTGCTTGGCCTTATTGGCCATGCGACTTCCTCGGCCATGTGCTTGGCTTGAGCCAAGCAGGGTTCACCATCTGTGTAGCGAAGTGCTCTCTCCCCCTTCCCAACTGTAACCTTTTTGCTTTTTCGCCGCATTGCAGCATTACCGTCAATGTGCTCACTGTGCCTTCTTTTCCCTGCAGATGCCTTGAGGAGAGGGAAAGTGGGCATCATTCTTCGTGAGAAAAAAACACCTGCTTCCCTCCTTCTCCCCACACTATCTGTCCAACTGCCTGCCTCTTTTAAACCAAACATCCCCTAAAGCCTCTCTTTTTTTTTAAACTTTCCTCCAAACCTTGCTCCTCACACCCCGCTGGCTCTGCGCTCCTGGCCCTAATGCATAGCTTCCCTTGCTCATTCACCTGGCTAAAGTCCTACATTACCTATTCCTTTTCCTTACCAAAAGGCGCAACCCACTCTTTGTAACCTTCTACACCTTCGTTACCTGGTGCGCATTCTATTTCCAGCTTAAACAAGGCTTGAATTGCATCTCTTAAAGACATAGCTACCCACTCTCTGTAACCTCCAACACCTTCATTGCCTGGTGCTCCTTCTATTTTTAGCTTAAACAAAGCTTGAATTGCATCTCTTGAAGACATATAACCTAAGTAAAACTTTGCATACTTTTAGCTTCTAGCTGAATTTTTACTGAAAAAAAACTCATTATAACAACCTTTAACTTATCAGTATATCAACTACAATTGCTGGATCCTCTTTTTCTTACCTTCCTTAGGAAGTCCCGACTGATGTGCTAGGTTCTTTTCTTGAATTTTTACTTACTTAAGAAACCTAGCAGAAACTGGCAGAGCCCTCCTGTGTTGCCCTTTTTAAACCTCTCTTATGTCGGCCCCTCACTAGCCTTTTCTAATATCTCATTGATCCTTATTCCCCCCCTTCCATGATGCTGCTATGACACACGAGGGACCTCCCCCTCTGACCTCACTTCCCCTTCTCTACCCCATCCCTTTTCTTCCGAGCCCCACCTTATCCCCCCCACCCTCTGACCCCACACCCACCTTTGCAGCTATAATAGTCTCTTTTTCTGGTTCAGCTGGCCTGGAACAATGAGTGCTGCCTCTTATGGAAACCCATTTTGAATATGAAGTTTGTTCAAAATCCTACCTTCAATTTGTGTCCAATGTTAACTAACCAAAGGACAAGTCCAGAAAATATGGTTAAGATCACCAGTGCCCAAATTGCAAGAGGTACATGTATCACAGCTAATGAGACATCTTTTAAACAAAATAGAAAGAAAAACATAAGCATTATGTAAAATTTTAGGTTGTATACATTTTAAATTATCTAAAGGGATATATTTATAAATATTTTCCCAGATTTGGCTCCAATGTAAAGCACTGAAACCTAATTCTATAGACCTCCATAGCCTCGGAGAATTTAATAAGAAGTAGGGTATTATATATATTTGTAATAGGATGACTAATTGTATTAATGTTTATAAATTTATTTAATATATCTTGGTAGTCAGTCATCCATGGAAATAGTCCAAAATAAGCATTTAAGGCAGTTCTCAATGCAAAAAGATTCATCATATTTTTTTACTTTGATTTAATTTACTTTGAAGCTTACTGATGGTGAGCAAGTAGCCATTTTCTAATAGAGAATCAACTTTTAAATTCTTAGCCTCAGACGACCAAGGTTTAATGAAGGTTTTGTTAAGTTTAAACTTGTAGTTATTAAAAATTGGTTGATTTATATCCTTATAAAACTGCAAGTCTAAAACCTTTGATGCTTGATTATGTACCTTTTAAAGAGATACCTATTGCCATTTGATCCCCTCTGGAAACAGAAACACATAACTTCTAGTTTGGATGCTCGCATGGCAACAATTTATTGAATGCATTTTTATTATTAACACACTCATAAATTCATAATCCGCACATTTTATTTACAGTCCATTTATTTTGTCACATCTCCTCAGTGTTCATTTGCCTGGTCCTCTTCCTCTGATTTTTGTCTTCAGGGTTCAGACACCAGATCCGACCCCCAAACCATCACCAGTTACCAGTTACCAATTTAACATGACTTCCACCCCCACCCCACCCACGTTCTGACACGATGATTCAACCCCTATCGCTCACTGCCTTGCCCTCCCATTTATGTCCATGTCTGGTTGCCTTTGACTCCAGCCCATGTTGTCCTGCCCTCATCCCCTCTTCTGCCTGCCCTATTTTCCCATCTTGCTTCCCCTTTTCATTCCCACCATTCCCTCATGGGCGACTTGCTGCCTGACTGTGCCACTTCAGCCAAAATGCTGCTTACCCTAGCAGCAGCCATCCTTCCTGACAACACCATTGTTGTTTCCTTATTTATTTATTTATTTATTTATTTATTAGACTATCAGTTTAACAACCTTTGAGCCAGAGGCTCATTTACAAAGGTACCTCGTCAACAGTGAGGACAAAACAGTGCAAGAAACAAACATCAAGGCAGACAAAAAATCTGAGTACGTTTAGGAATCAGCCAAAAAAATACAGGCATTTGTCAAACACAGTATACAACATAATCATATTACTGTCCTTCTGCAGCCCTGGGGCTCATCTAACTGCCCCATTCACTCTTTCTTCCTCTTCTGTCCCAGTCCTAAATATGGGTGAGTGGGACCAAATTCTTAGCAGAAGAGAGAGATCTGTGGTCTTGCACCACATTCTAAACCCCCAGCTGACCAAAGACCTGCTTTGTCCTGCTCCAGCATCATACAACACTACCTGATAACCTCAATCTCGATTAAAACAGGCCCCTTCTTCTTCCACCCAGCAGCTCCCTACACCTCCCCCTACCTACTTTCCTCATTTACATCTGGGCCACCTGACAATTCAGATTGCCTTTTAGTGGCATCCCTATTTGTCATTTGATCCCCTCTGGAAATGAAAACACATAACAACTTCTAGTTTGGATGCTCGAATAGCAACAATTTATTGCATAAACTTTTATTATTTACACACTCAGAAATTCATAATCCACACATTTTATTTACAGTCCATTTATATTATCACATCTCCTCACCATCCATTTTCCTGGTTCTCTTCCTCCAATCTTTGTCTTCGGGGTGCACTGACAATATAGCTTATGGTTCCACATACATCTTCAAGGGATTACACTATATTTGTACATGTTTTTAAGATACTTTACCTTGGTAGCAAGCTCCTTAGCATCTGGTGCACTTGTCTATAAGCTTGTGTCCCGGGCATAATGACTCATTTTATGCGACCAGCAGAAGGTGCAGCACCTGGAGGAAATCACATCAGCAGCAGCCAAAACATGGTATTGGCTATGCCAGAGACTGCCCGTTGTCAGTCAATCATGGAGTTGCAATGCAACTTAAGTAGGCTGCATGTATTTCTGAGAGTTCAACGGCAGTTGTTCTCCATTACATGCCCCTCTTTATGTACCCCCAACAGCGGTCTATGTACTAGCAGTGATTCTCTCACTGATGTTGCTTGAGTCAGGCAGTATAATTACGACTTAAGGTGAAATAATAAAAGATGTATAAATATCATTCTTTCAATTGTTGTCTGTTTCCTTAAAAATATTCTGACATTCACTTGCCCCAGGATATTTTGAGGTGAAATGATACAGGATGTAAAGATACCGCTCTTACATTTGTTGTTTATTTAAAAAGATTCTTAGGCATTTACTACCTATATATGTCATCAAGGGGGTGAGGGGGTGGAGTTGAGTGGGCCTGGTTTCAGCAAGTGAGAAGTAATTATGTCTTGAGGTGGGAATATCATAGAGAACAAAAGTTAATAGGTATTTCTATTATTTAGCTCCTTTTACTAAGTGTGACAATGTATGGATATAGTTCATACCAGTCTCTACCAACACGCAAACCAGTTCTCATTCTCATTCATACCTGGCTTGCCCTCTATGGCATTTATGGTAAGATCCAGTATACCTCCCTTCTTTATAGGGATTTGCTCCAGTCTCCACCTCTTTCTGGTTTTGTTACAAGCTTAATGTCCCAAAATTTCAATGAGGCTGCTGTATGATTTTTTTTGGTGAAATGAATAGCCACTGGGCTATTCTCTGTTTTAGTACTGATTCCACTTTTATGCTCTGTGATCATATTCCTAAGGGGACAGGTGATTGTTAAAACATAACATTTCAAGCAGGGACACGTAATCATATGGACTACATGGTGACAGTAGCAGTTAATATTTCAATTTATCTTATATTTTGAATTCCCATTGGGTTGAAATATTTCTGATTTTTTGGAGGTATTGCTGCAATGTGCACATCTACCACATGGTGTCATTCCTTTTTCCAGAGGTTCTAACAATAGTTGTTCCCATGGTCCTATGTTTAACGGTTTCAATTCTGAATTAACCAACCCTTCCTTTAATGTTTTTACTTTTTGTATAGCAACTATTGCTCTAATCCCTGTGGGCAACAGTGTATGCCAATGTTTATTTATCATTTGAGTTATTGGCTGTGCTAAGTATGAAAAGTCTAAAGATAGTACTATTCTATCTCTTGTAGCTGTAATTTTTTCAGCTTGTTCTCCTGTAGCTTCTATACCCTGTGAAGCTCTTCTTCTAGCTCCAAATGTAATATTAGATTTATATTGTCTGTCCTTGAATCTCTGAGTCAGATTTTCATATTCCAGATTTCTATTGTGCAGTTCATTATAGTTACACTTTACCCTTATTATCCGGGAATAAGTAATACTGTCTTTCAATTTTTGTGGGTGAAATCTGTCTGCATGAAGCAGAGTATTCCTGTCAGTTGGCTTTTGATAGATTGTTGTTCAAAGTTTACCTAGTTCTATATAAATTCTCAAGTCCAAAAATGCTAGCTCCTTACTGCTGGATGTTATTGTAAACTTGAGGTTTGCTATTCAATAAATTTAAATGTTCATAGAAGTCATGCAGTTCATCCTCTCCACCAGTCCAAAAGAATAGTATATCATCAATAAATCATCTGCTATGTTGGATTTTTGTTAAAAAAAAACAGATTGCACATAGGGTTTAAAATAAATTGTTGTTCAAACAGTACATATATAAATTGGCATAGGTGGGAGCAGAAATGCTCCCCATTGCCATCCCTTGCTTTTGCCAATAATATTTCCCTTCAAAACAGAAATAGTTTTCATATAATGGAGGATATCGGGGAGGATGCGCTGTTGTCCCATCTGCAGGCACCTCTCTGGGCTGAGGGAGGAGGTTGCTCATCTCCAGGCTGAGTTGGCCAGGATTTGTAGGACCTCCTCTTCCATCCAGGGACCACCAGTGCCACTGCCATTGCCTCACAGGTTGCCAAGAAAGAGGAGCAGTTGGACCACAGTGGGCTCAGGGAGGGTGAGGGTGGTGGAACAGAGGCACATCCCTCCAGTTGTACCTCTCCACAATTCCTATGCCATTCTGGCAAAGTGTGGTTCTTCTATGGAGGCACCCACAGTGGAGACCAAGGAGGATGCTGGGAACCTCCACAAAGGAGACCCACAGGAGGGTGGCAGGGGACCCTGCAGGGGAAGGAAACAACTCCTAGTGGTGGACTCCACTGTTAGGAAGGTAGAACTGTGGGAGGAAGGGGAGAGGGAGGTAAGGTGCCTGCCTGGTGCCATGGCTTGGCGGGACAGGGAGCGAATCCTCAGGATTGCTGGAGCAGCTGCACAGGGGAAGGAGCTGGATGTCATTGTCTACCTAGGGACAAATGACCTGGCTAAGAAAGGGATTAGAGAAGTGTAGGAAGAGTTTGTGGAATTGGGAGGGGCTCTTAGTCAAGTAGCACGCATGTGTAACCTTCTCGGAGGTGCTACCCATCTTGCATAGGAGGCTAGGGTGTTCCGCGCCATGGGATTCAATCAGTGGTTGAAAAAAGGTGTGGAGCTCTGGGATTTGGCTTCATCGGGGACTGGGGTCACCTGGAGTGATGCAAGCCTATACTGGCATGATGGGCTGCATCTGTCCGGGAGGAACCAGGATCCTGGTGATAGATTTAAATGCTTCATTGTGAAGCTTTAAACTAGCCAAGGGGGAGGCAGTGGAAAGGATCAGGAAAATCCTAGCCCCCAAATAATCACGGTAATGGTCGTAGCACCAACATAGAGGTATGCTTCAGGGAGAGGCAGGGAGTAAATGGAGAAAGTGACAAAGGCAAGAAAGGACAGGGATAGGGCAAAGGGAGTAAGGCCATCAGGAAATGGAGGGTAATGAGTACCAATGTCTGTGAGTCTGGGCAACAAGCCCCTGAGCTGATGGCCTTAATGGAAGAGGGATGCCTGGATATAGTAGCAGTCACAGAAACATGGTACACAGAGAACCATGACTGGGATGTTAACATACCAGGGTACATGACCTACAGGAGAGACAGGCAGGGGAGAAGTGGTGGAGGAGTAGCTCTCTATGTAAAGGAAGGGATAAAAGCAACTGAACAAAAGAGTAAACAGGGAGGAGAGGAGGCACTGTGGGTCACCTTGGAGACTGGAAAGGGCACCACAATCCGCACAGGGGTTGTGTACAGATGCCCATATCAGGGGGGAAGGAATGGACAATGATATGATAGAAGGCATTCTTAGAATGGTAGAGAAAGGGGAGATAGTGTTGATGGGAGACCTGAATATGCCAGATGTTAACTGGAGCACATTTGCTGTAGCCACATCCAAGAGCAGGGCCATTCTTGATGCCCTACAGGTGGCAGGCATTAGACAGCTAGTTTTGGAACCCACTCGTGAGGGAGCAATCTTAGATCTCATACTCTCAAACGGGGGCAGTGAGAGGATCTCAGATCTAAAAGTGGGTTGCCATCTGGGGACAAGTGACCATAAAACAGTGTGGTTCATATTAAACTCAGCTACAGAGTCAAGCCATACAAAAGTGAGGGTACTGGACTTTAGGAGGGCTGACTTTGGCAAGATGGGAGAGTGCCTCAGAAAAGCACTAGCAAACAGGCTAGAAGGAGGTGTGGAGCAACAATGGGGAATTATCAAAACTGCCATCACAGAGGCAACAAGCCTTTGTGTGAAGCAAATAAACAAATTAAAATGAAATAAAAAGCCACTATGGTTCTCAAAGAGGTGGCTGTGAAAGTCAGGAAGAAAAGATAGCATTCCGGAAGTATAAGGAAACACAGAAGGAGCAGGACAGAGAGCTGTACCAGTTAAGGCAGAAGGAAGCAGAGAGGGAAGTCAGAATAGCAAAGGCCCAAACTCAGGAAAAGATAGCCAACTCAGTTAAGAAGGGGGATAAAACCTTTTATAGGTACATCAGCGAGTGTAGAAAGACAAAGGGAGGGATAGTGAGGCTGAATAGAATGAACGGTAGGTGGGCAGAGGGGGACAGTGAAAAAGCAGGAATACTGAATGAATATTTCTGCTCAGTCTTCACAAAAGAGGAGAGGGAAGTGCCTAATCCAATTAAAAGAAGTACTCTTGATAAAGGGGGTCGATTCCAGTCCTTTCACAGAAGAAAGGGTTCTGCAAGAACTCCTAAAACTGAAGGTGGACAAAGCAATGGGTCCTGATGGAATTCACCCAGAATTCTAAAAGAATTAAGAGGAACTAGTGTAACCACTGGCTACTCTTTTAATAAATTATGGGAGGATGGTGGTACCTGAGGACTGGAGGAAGGTGGATGTGATTCCCCTTCACAAAGTGGGACCAAGACAGAGGCAGGAAACTACAGACCTGTCAGTCTGACCTCTGTGGTAGGGAAAGTGATGGAGTCACTTCTGAAGGAAAGAATAGTTGAGTACCTAGAGGCCAGTGGAGAACAGGACCCAAGGCAGCATGGGTTCACAGCAGGAAGGTCATGTCAGATGAATCTAATTGATTTCTTTGACTGAGTGACCAAAGTAGTAGACCAGGAGGGCTGTGGACATGGCCTACTAGACTTTAGCAAGGCATTTGACACAGTCCCACACAAAAGATTAATAGTCAAATTAACCAGCCTGGGAGTGGGACCCAGGGTGGTAGCCTGGGTAAAACATTGGCTGGACAACAGGACACAGAAGGTAATTGTAAATGGAGTCCACTCTGAAGAAAGGGGGTTACTAGTGGGGTACCTCAGGGTTCAGTATTGGGTCCAGTCCTTTTTAATGTCTTCATCAGTGACATTGCAGAGGGACTGGAAGGAAAAGTATGCCTTTTTGCAGATGACACAAAGATCTGCAACAGGGTTGATACACAAGGAGGCGTGGAAAGGATGAAAAGGGACTTGGCAAGGTTGGAGGAATGGTCAGAGTATGGCAGCTAGGATTGAATGCAAAGAAGTGCAAAATAATGCACCTGGGAAACAAGAACCAGGGAAGAATACACAATGGGTGGGAGATAGTAACAACAACAAAAAGGAAAGGAACCTGGGTAATCATATCAGATGACCTTAAGGTTAGCAAGCAATGTGAGAAGGCAGTAGGGAGGGCTGGGGGTATACTGGGATGTATAGGGACAGGGATCATCAGCAGAAAACAGGAAGTTGTTATCCCTCTGTACAGACAGTTGGTGAGACCCCATCTGGAGTACTGTGTCCAGTTCTGGAGACCCCATCTCCGCAAGGACATAGACAGGATAAAGGCAGGCCAGAGGAGGGCAACTAAAATTGTGCAGGGTCTGCAAGAGAAGCCATATGAGGACAGACTAAAGGAGCTTAATATGTATACCCTTGAGAAAAGAAGGGAGGGGGGGACATGATAGAAACTTTTAAGTACCTCAGTGGAATCAACAAAGTCCAAGAGTGTAGCATCTTTCAGAAAAAGAGACTTGCAAGAACAAGGGGACACAATTTAAAGATAGAAGGAGGGCGGTTCAGGGGCAATGTAAGGAAGTATTATTTCACAGAAAGGGTAGTGGATGCATGGAACAGCCTTCCTGAGGAGGTTGTGGGGTCTAAAACTGTGGGAAAATTCAAGAATGCATGGGACAGACATAAGGCAATTCTTGTGGGGGGTAGGAAGAAATAGGCTGTTGGTTAACTAGGATCTGCTGCCTATGCTGTAGGTAGGGAAATGGGCAGACTAGATGAGCCTAGTGGTCCTTATCTGCCATCAAAGTCTATGTTTCTATAATACCATGTGAGCTAACTCAATTAGGAAGCTGGCGGGTGGCATAAAAGTATTGTTATTTCTATCTAATGATTTTCATAAACTGTTTGATTCTTCCTCGTGGGGAATGGAGGTATATACTGTAGGTCTTTGACATCTAGTGTGCAAAGGATACATTCATCAGTATTCTCTGTTTAATTTATTGTATTTAATAAAGTTAAAATGTCACCTGTGTCTTTAGTATAGCTAGGCATTAGTGTCACTAGGCATTGGGCAAAATAACTGATATAACCAGATAGTGGCTCCAGGACAGAATCATTGCTCAAAACTATTGGTCTTCCTCGAGGATTATTTGCATCTTTATGTATTTTAGGGATGGCATAGAAGACTGGAATTTTAGGATATTGTACCATCAGTGAATCTTTCTGGCATTTATCCACATGTTTAAGCTCCATTGCTTCATTTAGTATCTATTTTATGTTCATGGCAATTCTACTAGTAGGATCTTATCTCAAGAGTTCATAGTTTTCTTCCACATTCAAAAGGTCATTACACATATTAATATTTTTGTCCCTCATCATTACCACCATCCCCCTCCCTTGTTAGCCTATTTAATTATCATTTCATATTTTTCAAACCCTTTTAAGGCTTCATTTTGTCATTTACTCAAGTTGTAAATCAGTATTGTGGTTGTTTGTTTCTTAAATAATTCATTTATATCTAATGTTACTGATAAAATGAAAGCCTCCATACTATGATTAGTCCCCTTAGGTGGATTAAAGTTTGAGCTGTACCTAACCGCTTGTCTTATTTCTTTCACATGAGGATTTTGTGGAGATTCCAAGTGAAAAAATTCCTGCAGTCTGACAGTGTGGAAAAAAATGCTGCATGTCTGCCATGATATCAAAGTGGTTTGATTTTTGATATGATGCAAGAGAAAGTCCTTTACTGAGCACAGCTATCTCTGTTTCTGTTAAATGTCTGTCACTAAGGTTAAAGATGACTATTATCTCCTGTCCTGGAAGAGGGAAGCCTGGATATAGAGGCAGCCACAGAAACATGGTACACAGAGAACCATGACTGGTATGTCAACATACCAGGGTACACAATCTATAGGAGGGACAGGGAGGGAAGAAGAAGAGGAGGAGGAGGAGCTCTCTATGTAAGGGAAGGGATTAAAGTAACAGAACTAAAGGGTAAGCAGGGAGGAGAGGAGGCACTGTGGGTCACCCTGGAGACTGAAATGACACCACAATCTACACAGAGGTTGTATACAGACCCCCCTCTCAGGGGGAGGAAATGGACAAGGAAATGATAGAAAGCATCCTTAGGATGGCAGAGAAAGGGAAGATATTGCTGATGGGGGACCTGAATATGCCAGATGTTAACTGGAGCACCTTTGCTACAGCCACATCCAAGAGCAGATCCATTCTCAATGCCCTACAGGTGGCATGCCTCAGACAGCTAGTTTTGGAACCCACTCATGCGGGAGCAATCTTAGACCTGGTACTCTCAAATGGGAACCGAGAGAGGATCTCCAATCTTGAAGTGGGTAGCCATCTGGGAACAAGCAACCACCAAACAGTGTGATTCATGATAAACTTAGCTGTAGAGTCATGCCATACAAAAGTGAAGGTACTAGACTTCAGGAGGACTGATTTTGTCAAAATGGGAGAATGTCTCAGAAAAGTACTAGCAAACAGGCAAGAAGGTGGGGTGAAGCAACAATGGGAAAACATCAAAACTGCCATCACAGAGGCAATAAGCCTTTGTGTGAAGCAAATAAACAAATCAAAAATGAAAGAAAAAGACTCTAAGGTTCTCAAAAGAAGTGGCAGGGAAGGTTAGGGAGAAAAAGATAGCATTCAGGAAATATAAGGAAACACAGAAGGAGCAGGACATAACTGTACCAGTTAAAGCAGAAGGAAGTGGGGAAGGCAGTCAGAATAGCAAAGTCCCAAACTGAGGAAAAGATAGCCAACTCAGTTAAGAAGGGGTATAAAACCTTTTATAGGTACATTAGGGAGCAAAGAAAGACTAAGGCAGGGATACTGAGACTGAATAAAGAGGAAGGTGGATGGGCAGAGTGGCAGTGAAAAAGCAGGGATACAGAATGAATACTTCTGCTCAGGAGTCATAATAGAAAAGCAGGGGGAGATACATAATCCAGTCAATAGAAGTACTCTCGATGGGGGGAAGGGTGATATTAGTCCTTTCACAGAACAAAGGTTTCTGAAAGAACTCTTAAAACTGAAGGTAGATAAAGCAATGGGGCCTGCTGGGATTCACCCCAGAATTCTAAAAGAACTAGGGGAAGAACTAGTAACACCACTGCCCTTTTTAATAAATCATGGGAGGATGGCGTGCTACCTGAGGACTGGAGGAGGGTGGATTTGATTCTCCTTTACAAAAGTAGGAGCAAGACAGAGGCAGGAAACTAAAGACCTGTCAGTTTGACCTCAGTAGTAGGGAAAATTATGTAATCGCTTCTGAAGGAAATAATTGTTGAGTACCTAGAGGCCAGTGGGGCACAGGACCCAAGGCAGCATGAATTCACAGCAGGTAGGTCATGTCAGACAAATCTAATTGATTTCTTTGACTGGGTGACCAAAGTAGTAGACCAGGGAGAGGCTTTGAACATGGTCTACCTAGACTGTAGAAAGGCATTTGACAAAGTCTGGCACAAAATATTAATAAACAAATTAGCCAGCCTGGGAGTGGGTCCCGGGGTGGTAGCCTGGGTGAAAAACTGGCTGGGCAACAGGACACAGAGGGTAATAGTAAATGGAATCCACAGTTAAGAAAGGGGGGTTACTGGTGGGGTATCACAGGGTTCAGTACTGGGGCCAGTCCTTTTTAATGTCTTAATAAGTGACATTGCAGAGGGACTGGAAGGAAAAGTATGTCTTGTTGCAGATGACACAAAGATCTGTAACAGGGTTGATATACAAGGTGGGGTGGAAAGGATGAGAAGGAACTTGGCAAGGCTGGAGGAATAGTCAAATGTATGGCAGCTTAGATTCAATGCAAAGAAGTACAAAGTAATGCACCTGGGAAACAAAAACCCAGGGGAAGAGTACACAATGGGGGCTGAGATAAAGACAACAACAAAAATGGAAATGGACCTGGAGATAGACATATCAGATGACCTAAATGTGGGTCAGCAATGTGAGAAGGCAGCAAGGAGAGCTAGGGGAGTACTGGGAAGCATAGGGAGAGGCATCTCCAGTAGAAAACAGGAAGTTGTTGTCCCTCTGTACAGACAGTTGATAAGACCACATCTAGAGTACTGTGTACAGTTCTGGAGACCCCATCTCCACAAAGACATAGACAGGGTGGAGGCTGTCCTGAGGAGGGAAATCAAAATGGTTCAGGGTCTGAACCAGAAGACGTATGAAAAAAGATTAAAGGAACTTAAGATGTATAGCCTCGAGGAAAGGGGGGGCATGATAGAGACTTTCAAATACCTCAAGGGAATCAACAAAGTCCAAGAGGGTAGCATCTTTCAGAAAAAGAGATGTGCAAGAACAAGGGGGCACAATTTGAAGATGGGGGTGACAACTCAGAGGTAATGTGAGGAAGTATTTCTTCACAGAGGGGCTTGTAGATGCATGGAACAGCCTTTCTGAGGAGGTCGTAGAGTCAAAAACAGTGGGGGAATTCAAGATTGCAAGCGTAAGGCAATTCTATTGGGGGTAGAAGTAAGTAGGCTGTTGGTTAACTAGGATCTACTGCTTATACTTTAGGTAGGGAAATGGGTAGACTAGGTGGGCCAAGCGGTCCTTATCTGCCATCAGAGCCTGTGTTTCTATGTTCTGATCCCCTTCCCCTGCCTCCAGCTTCTTCACCCCAAACTCCTCCTTTCCCTCTGCCTCTGTCTTCTCTCCCTCCTTGTCAGGGTTCTTGGTAATCTGAAGTTTGTTCTGGTATTGATCCTTGTGCCCTAGTGTAATAACAAGGCTGTCTCTCTTGCTGCTATTTTGGTGGGGGTTCCATTTCTCCTGGTGCCCTCTGAAAAAATTCTCTAGATTGATCAAACCTATTATATGGTTGTCTGTGCATTCTTTTACTTTAACTACTTGATCTATCTGAATCTGATTCCTTCCTATATCCTTTATGCGGTGGGACAATTTGCCAGGTGTATACTCGATTGAGTCTGTAGTCATTTGTGTCTCTTTTTAATTTCTTAATTTTAATTTTTTTGAGTTTGTCTTCAAAGGTTTGTAGATGTTTCTTAATGTCATCTAGTGTTTTTTTAACTGTTCTTCTGGTTTAATATTTAATTGGTCTTGTACTTTAGTGATCTCATTTGTTAATTTGTTCCTACCCTCTAGGCTAGCCTCTATCAAGGCATACATGAAATTGTTAGAACAGTGATTTCTTATGCCTTTCCATTCTTCCTAGATGTCAAAGACCTATGTAAGCAATAATACCTGACAGGGTGGGCGGTATTGGGCTATACTGGACCATCCAGGGGTGTAATGAGGCCCGACACCACAGGCGGAGGGCCTTATAGCCCCTGGTAGGTCTGGTATAGCCCATACAGCCCTCCCTGGAGGGTATTATTGTGCTTAGAAAATGGGCCACTGATTTATATATGTTTGGTGAAAAATTAATTTTTATGATTACTTGTTAAAACCAGTTTGATTTCTTTTCTAATCAACTAGTTCCTCCAACTGCATTAAAATGCCTGTTTTTTTAACATAGGACTTCTGTCCTAATGCAGCCTTCGTAGCTCCTACATTGGAGGTGGTTGTCTTGGTTAGCCCCACACACACACACACACACACACACACACACACACATGCATGCAGAGATTGCGAGTTTGCCTTGCTGTGAGAAACTGTTGCTTGTTTCCATCCTACCCAACAGACAGAACAAACAGGCTGTATTCCATTTTGTTTTTTATAACTATGCTGGCTTCGACCCCCCCCCCCCAAATTGTGTTCAGTTGCTGCCTGGCAGGCATGGAGTGAGGAGTGATGCTGCCAGTATCAGACAGACCAGTCTTCTGGAAATGAGCTATTAGCAAGAAGGTACAGCCATCGGGGAAAAAGTGAAATGGTAAAGCCACTAGCGGGAAAGAGCGGACTGGTAGCAAGACATGGTTGCCAGAAATGGGCGACCGGGGAACATCAAATTCTTTGTATTTTTTTTTTTAAATAAAAGAAAGGTGCTGGACTTCTAGAGAGGGTTGTCATTCTATGTATGTGTGTATATTAAGTGACATGATCGGGAGAAGCCAGCGGAGGATCGTCGACAAGATGGGGGTGCGTACATGTACTATGGGTAGGCTGATTGGTAACAGTTGGTAGGTATTTCCTCGTTCTTCCTGACTGTAAAACCTGTGAGCTTTCTTTTTTTTTTCCATAACAAGCTGGCACTGAAGCAAGGAGTGTTTGGTTGGGGGACCAGTAGCTCTCGCTAAGTGAGAGAAAAACGTGGCAGGGATTTAAAATTTTATAGGGTGCTTTCATCCAATGAGAAAGCAAGCTGGCAACAGTATATGACACAGGGATTTAAAAACGAAATCAGGCAACAGATACTGGGACTCTTTATTTTCTGGTGTCTGTTGCCTCATACCAGACCGGGTGGATGCTTGTCTTGGCCAATCAGCAACAAGCATTCTCCCTACCCATTTTCTAAATACTTCTATTCCCCATGAGGATGGATTTGACTGTTTACGAACAGCATTAGAGAGAAATAACGATGTTATGCTACCTCTTAGTTTCCTAATTAAGTTGGCATGCATGGTATTATATGAAAACTATTTCTGTTTTGAAGGGAAATATTATCGGTAGAAGCAAGAGATAGCAATGGGGGGCACTTTTACTCCCTCCTATGCCAATTTGTATATGGATAGTTTTGAATAATAATTAATTTTAAACCCTATGTACAATCCGTTTTTTAACACAATCCAACATTACAGATGCTTTATTGATAGCATGCTTTTCCTTTGGACTGGTGTAGAGTATGAATTGCATGACTTCTATGGACATATAAATTCACTGAATGGCAGCCTCAAGTTTACATTAACATCCAGTAGTAAAGAGCTGGCATTTTTAGACTTGACAATTTATAAAAAACTAGGCAAACTTTGCACAACAATCTATTGAAAGTCGACTGACAGGAATACTCTACTGCATGCAGACAGCTTTCACCCACAAAAATTGGAAGACAGTATTCCTTATTCCCAGATGTTAAGGGTAAAGCGTAACTGTAGTGAACCACGCAATAGGAATCTGGAATATGACAACATGACACAGAGATTTAAGGACAGAGGATACAAACATAATGTCATATTTGAAGGTAGAACAGTTACACAAGGTATAGAAGCTACAGGGGAACATGTTGAAGAAATTATAGCTACAAGAGTTAGACTAATGCTATCTTCAGGCTTTTCAGACTTAACACAGCCAATAACTCAACTTAAAAATGAACGTTGGGATACACTTGTAAGATATCGCTGTGTTATGCACTGTGTTTCAATACTTGATGGCCAAAGTGAAGTGTATGAAAGGTTCATGGACAGTTCAGAGTACAGTACATATAAAGTACACGCCTTGTGGTCAGGAGCTAGTTGAAACTGACATCATTCTGAACTGACATTATTTTGACCTGACATTATTCTGACCTATTCTCACCTAATGTTGAGTACATGATGGAAAGAACATACTAAATTTGAAGTTTTCAATATGCTGTTCAGTAGCTATGTGTCTGTTCAACAGGCTATTCATTAGCCCTACTCATTAGTTATCTGTAGACCTTCCAATGGGCCATTCATTTGAGGCATGTAATGGAGAACACCCCCCCCAAACTCCCAGTAACACACGCAGCCTACTTACGTTGCTTTGCAATTCCATGAGTGACTGACAAGGGGTGGTCTTTTGGATAGCCAATACCACATTGTGGCTGCTGGTGATGTCATTTCCTCCAGGTGCTGCCCCTTCTGCTGGTTGCATAAAATGAGTCATTATACCTGGAACACAAGCTTATACACAAGTGTACCACATGTTAAGTAGCTTGCTAGCAAGGTAAAGTATCTTAAAAATGTGTACAACTGCAGTGCAGTCCCTTAAAGATGTGTGCAGAACCATAAGCTATATTGTCAGTGCATTGAATAACAAAATATTGTTGTTAACACCTCCGGTTATGAAATGACCTGTGAAAAGGGAGAATGAAGGGCCATTGACACAAGTAACAACTTGAAGGCATGAATGGCCATCAGTCAAGCTAACTTTATCTAAAACTATGTAAGTGAGATATTGACATTACTAGTATAACAGATGTAATGATATGCAACCTCGATTTAAAGGGTATCAAGACAGATAAGTAAAGGAGAATATAAACTGCCAAGAGAGCAATAGGTATAGTTTAAATGTATTGAAACAGACAATGCTAACACAGAATGTTAGAGGATCTGAGAGAAATGCATTTGTTTATCTTACCTAATGAAATACATTGCTAGCACTAGTATGAGGCTGTATAAGATGAATGATTTTTTATTAAATTAACAAACAAAGAAGTGTAGGACATGTAGTAAAATCCATGTTAAGTTAGTTTAAAAGAACAGAATGATATTCAGCATGGAGCTTTCCATTTTTAAAGTTAATGAGTAAGATAAGAAGTTTAAGTGAGTGAGAGAATACATTATAAAGTGGCTACCATAAAATCAAATGGGAACCATGACATTCATTTAGAACATGATGTAGAAACTTTAAGAATCTAGTGAATAATTATATTAACAGAATGAGAACATGAAAGATATAAATCACCTTTTGAATGTGATACAAACAGAAATACTGGACTCAAGGTAAATGGCAATGGCTCTGGATATTCAAAGCAGTTGCGCATGGCTCAACTGAGTTGCACCGGTGCAAGTGCAGAATTGCACCATGGAGCCATAGTCAGAAGAAGCCAATGCACAACTATAGTGAATGCAGGCACAACCGCAGGGGGCATGCCCATGAATATCCAGTGCAGTGCGATATTCAACTGTGGAACCATGGCGCATGTGTGGAGCAAAACCAAGATGTGCTGATCAGACTTGAGTCTATAAATACCAGGCACAAGCACACATACAGCACTTGCACCAGGCGAGAGAGAGAAAGAAAGAAAGAAAGAAAGAAAGAGAGAGAGAGAGAGAGAGAGAGAGAGAAAGAAAGAAAGAAAGAAAAAGAAAGAAAGAAAGAAAGAGGCAGCCACAGAGGGAGAGTGACAGAGGTGGCACTGGAAAGGGAGAAGGGGCAGAGAGAGTGAGAGAGACAGGCAGGCACAGTACCAGGCAGTGCACCAGGGTGCCACACATCCCACAGCAGCCAATTGCCCTGGAGGAAAATGACAGCAGGGGCCATGGACAGCGCATCATACATGATGGAGGCAGTAATGAGGGGTATGAGGGGGCAGGTGGAACAGTGACATGGCCGAGGAAGGGCCTGTCTGCTGTGTGACCAACACAGGTGGTCTCGTGCTTGCACCACCTTCGAGACTTTCAGCGACATGGAGATAGTGGGCTGTTAACACCTGAATAGGGATATCCTGAGGCAGCTCTGCAAGCTGTGCAGTGAGGAGATGCAGACACCCACAAGACGGAGCCATGCAATGACTGTGGAGGTGAAAGTCACAGCAGTCATGTGCCTGCTCACCACAGGCACCTTCCAAAAACCAACAGGGGACACCACAGACATACCTAGTCAGCCACGTCACACCTCCTCACACAGTTCCTCAATGCCCTGCTGCCATGTGCTTTGGAATACATCTATTTCCCCAGCACACAGGCAGAGCATACAGCAGCCATGCAGGACTTCCATAGGGTAGCATGTATGCCTGGTGTGTGCAGTCCATTGACTGCTCCCATTTGGGCATCCACATGCCACCTGGCCATGAGGGCCTGGCATACATCAGTAGGAAGGGGAGCCTGAGTATCAACTGCCAGGTGGTGTGCGATGCCTCGGGGCACATCACCAATGTCTGTGCCATACACCTAGGAGTGCACATGATGCATTCATCTGGCACAGTTCCATGCTGTGCCACAGATTCAAACATGGGGACATCCCCACAGGCCACCTAGTGGTGAGTATGGGACAGGCAAGGGTTGAAGGGCAGAGCAGGCCATGGAACATGGGAGGGCAGGATGGGCAAGCAGGCAGGGGTACCAGGGTAGGCAAAGGGCACAGCAAGGGAAGGCAGACAGCTAACCATGTCAGTATCCACACAGGTGATGGTGCCTACCCACTGAGGCCCTGGCTGCTCACCCCCTACCGTTGACCATCATCCCCAGCCAAAGAACACTACAACGAGGCATACGCCAGTATGCAGAACATCATTGAACTTATATTTGGAATGCTGAAGGCACATTTCCATTGCCTAGACAGGTCCAGTGGTGCCCTAAAGTACAGCCCCTCAAAAGCCTGTGGCCTGTTCCTGGCCTGCTGCATACTGCACAACATGGCCATTGGCCGTGGGATAGCAGTTGAGGCTAATGAGGGTGACAGTAGTGGGAAGGATGGAGGCAATGTGCTGGAGGGAGGAGGACAGCCTCCCCCCTTGGGGGAGGGATCCATGGCTGACGAGGCTTGCATGACAACATCGTGACACCATCACACAGGAGCAAAATGGTGCACAAAGATAAGTGGAGCTAAACCCATGCATGAGCCACACACACACAGGTACAGCACAGATGCAGGGGTATGCATGGCAATGGGCATGCACACACAGAGGAGTGGTGCAGGGTCAGAGGAGTTGGTGGCACACTACCACACACAACTGCACAGAGCAGCACACAGCAATGCACACACACCCACACTCACATGCCCAGGCATTGGTATGTGGTGAGGATCAGATGCATAGCACCGGTGCACAGGTGCAACCGGTGCAGATCAGCCCTCATCATGCCCATGCCACATGGTCCAGTGGCTGGGCAAGCATGCATACAGGCAGCATGCAGCGTGACACACAGGTGCCACATCAGAGGTATGCACATGCACATGCCACCCATGCATGCACTGGGAGGCAGCAGCAGACTGCGGTCAGGGTGGGCCACACATCAGAGCTGCTGCATGGAACTCTGGCTACCATGACCATGGAAGTGGCCCTGCTGGGACCGATCAGCAGCCACAGGCTGCTCATCAGCCACAAGGGGTGTTTGCAACAGCCCCCCAGGGGTTGACCCGTGGGACCGCAACCGGGTCCATGCGGGGTGGGGTGTAGGTGTCCAAAAAGGCCCACCCCAGATGTGCCTGGGATGCCAACAGCAGAGCCCGGTGTTGACAGTGTGGGTATCGCCCAATGCCAGGATCATGGGTGGACCATGCACTGCATGGGGTCTGTGGTGGCCAGCCATGCCCTGTGGCAGCCAGCAGCATGAAGCCATCCATGTCGCCTCTGCAATGTAATCTGTAGATGCAGTCATGGCCTGCATGCGGTGAGCAATACGATCCATGGAAGCCATTGTGGCCTTCTGCATGTGCTGCATCCCCACCAGGAGTTGCACAATGCCTGTCTCACACTGCTCGGCTGGCTGGCACACCTCAGTATGCAGTGCAAGCAGCCTAGGGGCAACCTGCACCTGTTGCTCAATGGAAGCCCGGAGAAAAAAGGGTGTGCTCTGCCATTGGGTCATCATCCTGGGGATTCTGGGCAAGATGCTGACCCTCCTGTGGTTACTGGCCATGCTGCACAGCCTCTCTCTCAGGTGAATGCTGCACAGTGGGATCCTCTTGGGGTATGTCCCTAGCTGGCACCCTGGTTGCTGACCCTGTGTCCAGCTGCCCTGTGGCACCAGCAGCCTGCTGCCATTGCCCCTCCTGCCCCCGAACATTGCCCAGTGCCTGCATGGCAGCACCACCACCACTGCATGGCACAGCTGTGGTAGTGCACACAGCAGCACCCACAGTGGCAGCACACAACTGGTCCCCCACTATCAGGTAGCTGGATGTGCTGCCTGTGCCTGGAATGGGTGTCTCCGCCACAACATTGCCCATGTTCTTCAGGCTTATGGTAAGGTCGTCATCAGTATCGGACCCCACCCCAATCTGTGTCTCCACTCACAGGATGCTGAGACTAGCATCCTGTAGAAACACATGCAGGGTCTCATCTGACCCCATGCCCAGGACATCCATCTGGACAGTGGTGGTGTGCTGTGGCCTCCCAGGCCCCCAGATGCCTGTGGAGGTGGATGGCTGGTCATCTGGGGCTGTTTCTGCCTCCACGGCTGCTGCCAGCACCCCATCATCTGCTTGCAGGTGTGCTGGTGCTGGAAGATAAAACTGGTGTGTCAGTGAAGCAAATGCTACATGTGTCCTCACCCCCCTACTATGCCACAGCATGCTGTGCATTTCCCCCATATGTACCATGCAGGGATGATCTGCCACCTGTCTAGAATCCACTGGCAGGCACACCCTCCATGGTACTGCAGTGGAAGGTGGCTGCCACCAGCTCTTCCTGCACTGTGAGCTGTGGTGCATCTTCAGGCCCCCCTCTGGTGGCATTCTGGGCTGCACGGATGGCCACCACCTTCTTCTTGATCCACCTCTTGTCAGTGCCCACCTTCTTTTGGCACTCCTGCATTGACTGCTAGTGGATGCCCTGCTGGTTGATGCATTTTGCCACCTCCACCCAGGCCCCAGCCCTGGCATGTGGTACCACTCAAGAGTGGCTCCCTGTTGAGGTAGGCCACAAACAGGGCCTCTGTCTCTGCTTTTGTGAAGTTGGACCTGCTCTTGCAAGCAGTTCCATGTTCCCCAACCTCCTAAGGTTCCAACATGTCACTTCCTGTGGTAATAGACAGCACAGTATGTCAGTGGCTGCATCACCTGTTGCAACCCCCCTTGCTGTGCCCTTTGTGCTCAGTGTGCTCCAGCAGCATGCGCAACATACCTCACAATGATGCAATACTGGTCCGTGGCCTGTGCCATTCTGTGGCACTTTTATGGTGCATCATATGCAAATGGGCTTTGGTGCAATGGTAATGATATGCTAATGCCCCCATTGTGCCACGCATTTTCTGATGAGCTCATTTGCATGTGGCGGCTGAATATCATGTATCTGCACTGTGTGCAATGAGAGTGCTCTGGAACAAGTCAGATGATTGCTCCTTAGCACGACATGGTGCAATGCAGATGCATGCGCAGTGCACATTGGTGCTGTGAGCATGCACCATGTGGTGCACCTCCAACTATTGTGCACTGTGCACCACCTGTGCAGTAGCATCCATGGTGCACTCTGTGCACCATGGATGCTATTGCGCAGTTGGAGCATTGTGCGTCGCCATGCTTCGACCCCTGCAGTGACCTCTGACCCTAGCTAATCCCATGCACATGACCCTGTTCAGCCACTCCCATGTCACGCATCTCTGCCATTGCATGATTGGTGGACACAGCACATAGCCCCTTGGCCCACACTTCTGGCTTATGCTGTTGCCATGTGTGGCTATGGCTGCCATTTTGCTCCATGGCTTTTAGCAGGGACATGGCACAGCGTAGGTCTCGTCGGGTGAGCAACTGGATGCAGGCAGAGCTGGCTAACCTCATGGCCTGTGTCCAGCCCCATGCACTGCAGCTGTTTGGACAGGCCCCACTACAGCAGTCCTGTGTGGCTGTGTGGCAGGATATTGCTGCCACACCAGTGCAGTGAACTGGGGTGGCCTGGACCGGTGAGCAGTGTCAGCACCATTATGGGGACCTGATGCAGAGGGACCCAAGTCACCTCCAACACCTGGAGGTGCGTGTCGGGTGTGGGCATGTGCCACAGCCAGGTGAGTAGGTCCAGCATGCATGTGTGCCCTGCTGCTGCACTGTGGCATTGTGTGGGCTGCCTGCCATGTCCTGCAGGATGGTGTGCTGTAATTGTGTGCATCACGGTGATGCATCACCCACCACTGATTGGATTGCCATGCCACTGTGTGGACCATGCAAGGCAAGGACCCACACTGTGCAGGGGGGCAGCTTCTGTGGTGGTGTACTGATGTGTCCCTGTCTATGTTCCATTCCCAGGCCCTGAGAATCGCCAGATGGCAGCAACAGTGGCAGATGCAGCAGGACAGCAGGCTGCAGCAGCCCCAGCACCAGTGGGGCCACAGGGAGCAGGTAGGCACTCTCATGGGCCTTCACACTTGCATTGGGGGTTAGTGGGGGCATGAGTCTGGGGATGGCCACCTGTGCTGTGTGCCATGGCAGCTGTGTGTGTTGTACTGTACTGGGTACTGTGGTGCATCCATTGTACTCCTGTGCCAGCTGTTAGTGGGGTGGGGTGGGTGTGTGCCTGGCTGCCACTGTCGATGCTGTAGTGCTGTATGGGCACTGTGCCATGTGACTGGCATTGCACAGTTGGGTGGCTACTGTGCAGCCAGATGACCATTGTGAACTGTTGCAGTGTGCCTCGATGCTGGTAGATGTTGGCCCATCTACCTGTGGGTGGCCTGTTCAGGACCTGTTGGGGGGATGTTCCCACTGCCCTATGCATGCAGTGGTTGGGCATGGTTCCTTGGGACACTGCACTGATGGCCTGTCCTGTCCCTTCTCCTAGGTGTCTGGAGGTGGAGGAGGATGCCCCTATACTGTAGGCTGTTGCGGCAGATTATCTTGATTGCATTGACCACAATGGAGGCGGTGCTCCAGATACACTGGCAGGTTTTGGGAGGTGGATGCCATGGACAATGCGGGGCAGCACAGTGTGGCCTCAGCTAACGTGAACCCTACCATCCCCCATTTCCCCATGCTGTACCTCCCCCTACAGCCCCCTTTCCCACTGTATAGTCCCTGTTCCCTGTCCCCATACCTCACATTCCTACACCTTCCCACCCCCATTGTTCTGTACATAGTTTACTGTCCTATTCTCTATTACATTATTTTGATTTACCTGCCTGTGTCAGTGTCTGCTTTGCAGGTGGCATATGGCTCAATGCTGCAGTGGCCCAGTGCCTGTCTGTGTGGTGTGCATGTGTCAGGGTGCCTGTTGTGCTGCTGTGGTTCCCTGCTGCATGCCATGGTGTGTCCCACTGTGGTTGTGTCCCTCCACTTGGTTAGTGAGCATGTCACGGGGGTGCCCATGGGTGGGCTGTCAGGGGTGTGCTGCAGGTGTGTGTGATTGGCTGCATGGTCCTGGGTGTGTCCTGCTCTGGTCTGGCTGTGTTGCAGGGCTCAGCATGCAGCCTGAGGGGGTCCCCTTGGTGGCCCTCTGTTGGCCATTGGCACCCCCTGTTGTCTTCATTCGGTGCTACTGTTGTGATCTGGGCTGGGGTGTGGGTGCCTGTTCACACCCTGCTGTGCCCAGCTGGTGGTGGCCTCCTGTGGCCTGTCACTGTACCACACTGGTTCTGTCCCTGGGTCATTTCTTTGTGCCATGCCCCCCTGTCGCTCTGCTACTGTGAAGCAACTATGTGTGTGTGTGTGTGCGCGCACACCACGGCGCACCTCTACTTGTGCTATGGTGCACCTCTCCTTGTGCCATGGTGCATTCCCAGTTGTGCCATAGTGCAACTGTACCATATTCAGCCAGGTCGTGCTGGTGCACTATGGCATGTGCAGTCTCTGAATATTTCTCCTGTTGCACCAGTGAGCATCAGATTTGTGCTGCACTGGACTTGAGCTAGGCTCTGGTGCATTTTTGAATATCTGGCCCCATGTTTTTTTTAGAAATGAATTTTTAGTTTATAAATAAATGAAATAGTGATAGTCTTTGAAGCAAAAAGTAAACATAATTTGGTGGCCATTCCGTGAATCCAGTCAAAAAAGAAAAAAAAAATTCTTACAGTTAATTGTTTGGTAAAAGACAATGCTTATTGAAGAAATGAATTTCTGTTGATATAGAAGTTGAATAATGACAGATTCTGAAGTAAAAGGTAAAATACATGATTTGGCAGCCATTGTGTAAATCCAGTCAAAAAATAAAAAAAAACATGTTCCTACAGTTAATTGTTTCAGTAATGCATAAACTGTATGGCTGGGGTTCCACAATGAATCTAGCAATAAAGACATACAGTGTCAGAGTTGCTTGATGCCAGATATGGGCAATAACATTATGTGGAGACTAAAAATGAAAATAGTATTAATAATTGATGTCAGGTGTGTATTCTGAAAACTATTGTATATTTACATAGATTCTTGCTCCAGAAGAATACCAAGGTGGGTGAAATGTTGGGCACACTTGCAGATTATTGTGTTCATTGAAAAAAAGAAAATACAACTTCAGATTTTAGAAAACAAAGAGGTATGGCTGGTTGGCTCAAATACTTTGCTTCCTCCCTTAGCTTGGCAGTGGAAGCTGGGACTGGTACTTGCTTTGGTGCCATCTTCCACTAAGGAAACAATAAAAACAGGTGAACAACCCTGCACATTATTCTGTTTCCTGACTCTGCCATGTCTCCCTAAGCCCCCCACCTTCCAAGTCATGCCATACCCCATCCTCGAAATGCATCCCCCGATAGACCACCCTGCCCTTTTGCGCCCCCAAGTGAAGAGCAGGCTGACCGCAGGCCTTCTTTCTAGTCAACCCCCTTGTTACCTCATTCCCCCAGGTGCCTACAGCATCCTGCTCATGTCAGCCATTGGCCATCGGTCCCTAGACCAAATTCCCTATGCTGTGCCTGATTTAACAAATTTTAATGAACAGAGATGATCCCTGCATCTCTCTGAGGCTGTCAGCTGACCCAATAGCCCCTAGTACCATCTCATTTAAAAGATCAGCTGTTTCAATAAAAGCTGACAGGATAGCAAGCTCAAAATTTCCCACCAGGGCTCACTCCATGGGAAGAAGTCATCTTTCTTGAGGGAAAAGAGCATGTGCTCAGCTGCCAGGTAGGAGTTTCCCATTGTAATAGCCATCTGACTAGCAAGGATATTGCTAAGTACCTGACTCCACTTTTAAAGCATTTTATGCTGCCCCTAGTTCTTGGCCATTTCCAGTTCCCACCAGCTTTTTAAGCAGCTTAATCACCATCCCCCTGCCTGTGCTGCCTCCATACATTCCTCTTGTAATTCTGCTTCTCCTTGTGCTATTGCCCATTTTGTTTTTTTAAACTGTTCCCTTCCCGTAGAGGTCCTGGAGAAGAGGGGGCCATCTCCCTGTTGTTTACTGTTTGCCTGACCCTAAACTCCCCGTTGGTGCCTCTGCCACATAGCCTCCACTCCTCCCACCACCAAACTCCTTTGTACAGTGCCCAGCCGAAGATAGGCTACTGCAATCTGACTGGGCAGGTGAGACAATCTAGTGGAAGAAGAACCCACCCCTCCTCACTGGGCTGTAGCCTGCATTCAGTTCCTATTTTTTATTTATTTATTTTTATTTTTAAAATGCTTGGGCTTCCTTGCCCATTCACCGGTGACCACCTTGTGCTCCGAACAATGCTCCTGCCTGCCACATTCCTGGGCTGTGGTACTGGCAGGGTGAACTCACAGTCCCCAAGTAATGCTAGGCTGTGGTAATCTGAGGGGGTGGGTGAGATGCAAACTGTAGAAGAAGTGCCCAACCCTTCTCCATGAACTGCAGCATGTATTCAATTCCTTTTTTTCCAGAAATGCACCAGCTTCCTTGCTGCATCGCCCTGCGGCCACCTAGTGCTCCAAACAGCGACAAGGGGGCACTGGCCTTCCTGGACCTGTTTCCTATAAGTGTCCCCCTGCCTACCCCCTAAGAAGCCAAAAAAAATCTATATTGTTAGTGAAAACCATGGGCCAAGCCACTAGATTGCCTACTGGTCCCCCCCCCGTGTTGGCCTCCCCAATCACAAAACCCATATTTTTCTCTTATCTCTTGCCTCAGTTTAACACAATAAAAGGTGCAAAAACATTTGGGAAACACATATGGCACTGAGGACCCATAGAAACTGGTGACACCCATGGTGGCCACAGGCCTAGCCATGTGGTATGGTGGGATCTGAACCGGACACAAAATTAGCAACCAAAACTGCAAAAAAACTCAGTTTTTACAATGTACAACACTGGAAAACCACAAGTCCTCCCCTGCAGGCCTTCCTTGTGCTCCTAACCTGCCCAGTTGTGCACTAAACCAGGCCACAACTGACCAGCCTGGCAGCCACATTTTCCACTTACAGTTCAGAAGGCCCTTGCTTAACCTTAGCTAGCTAACTACTGGCCCTGTCTTATTCCTTAGACAGCTAGCCACTGCATAAATACATTGTTTCCTTTCTCTCTTCTATTTGTTATAAGACAAAACATAAGCTAGTTAACTACTGCCTAAATATATTGTTTGCTTAATTTTTTTTAGAAGACGGAGCTTATGCATAAACAACTTCATGTTTTTTACATTGTTTTATAAAAATAGCCTGAATCCTGTACATCAATTTAAAAGCCTTACTCCAGCTGTGCTATTACCAAAGAAAATACACAGTAACATACCAGCTTCACAGCAAAGACAACCATGCTGCTCAGAGGCCTGCCTCTGGCCTATGTGCATGCATCTGACCTGAATTGGTATTCAAAATTCCAACTTGCTGCCAATAGTGAAGTGCTAAGAACAAGTTGTACCAAATGCTTGCAGAAGAGGGAGATCTGTGGTGCTGCAACACCTTATAACCCCCCTCAGGACCCCCTCAGGACCCCATTAGGACCCCAATTTGGCCCCTTCTCCTGGCCAGTCACCTGCTTTACCCTGCACCTGCATCATATACCACTACCTGGTGACCTCACTGCTAATGTCACCAGGCCCTCAATTTGTCTCTCATCTGCTCCCTACACCTCCCCTACCTGCTTCCCTCATTTCCATCTGGGCCACCTGATAATTCAGGTTGCCTTTTAGTGGCAATTCTGTTTGTTGTGTTCTTAAGTGAAGGAGGTAAGTTATTAAACATGGTGTAGAACAAGATTTCTGGGGCTGTTTTATGTGTTTTAAGTAAATAGCATTCAATATCCAAAACATATTGGTTTATAAGTGGAGTAATTAATTGCTGGAAGAGACCATTTAATGTATATTTATATGAACAGTCATGTAATAAAGAGTTAACTTGCATATTTTAATGCCACACTAACATTTTAGAAGCATTACTTTGTTGAGAGCAATTCTAGCAGGTTTGCCTTGCCAAATAAAATTATTTATTAATGTGTGAACAGGGACAAACCAATTTAAAGGAAGATACACATTTAACATACTTTATTCATAGAGTAAAAGAGCCTTGGGAAGATGTTCATTTTTAATATGTTAACCCTACCCCAAAAGGAAATGGGGAACATATTCCACCTACTTAAATCCTGTTTTAATGTAATGATTAAGTTTGAGAAGTTCAAATTAATAATCTGAGAAATATCCTGATTTAAAATAATTCCTAAATATTTAATGTAATTAGGCTCCATTAACACACCTAAATTAATAATCTCCGCTTTTAGGACCCTGGTATTTAAAGGCATTACCATTGATCGTTCCTGGAGCAGACAAAGTGGGTCAACCAGTCCTTATCTGCCTTCAAAATATATGTTTCAATGTTCTATGTTTCTTATATAATTTCTAGTTTGAAAAAAGACTGAGTTCCTGAATGATTTCTAATGCTGCTTTAATTTTTTCTTTAGGATTAGACAAATGAAAAAGCATGTCTTCTGTTTAAGCAGATACTTTTAAGTGAAAAGGGCCTATAGTTATACCTTTAACTCTGGGGTTCTTATTTAAATATAGAAAAGGGCCTAAATAAAATTAAATAAAACTGGTGACTAAGGGCATCCATGCTGAGTTCAGCAATACATTCTAAAAGTGGATGAATAAATGCCACTGTAAAAAAGGGTTTCTGTTGGATGTGAACAGATAATTCTGAGCCAATTAATAAATTTAAATGGAAATTCAAATTTTTGGAGAGTATCTATGAGAAATTTGATACTGACTCTATCAAATGCCTTCTTGTGTCCGGGGACACCAGAGCCACATGGACTTGGGCATCCTTGGAGATGGAAAAGACATGCAATCACTTCCTAATGTGGTTGTAAGCCTGTCTGGATGACAAAACTGATTTGTTCTCTGCAGATTAGGGAATTCCAAATTTTGTTTGATTCTCTGAGCCAGTATAGAAGAACGTATTTTAAAATTGCAGTTAAAAAGTGAAATAGGATGATATAGTAGATGCTAACTATGTCTTTGGGCTTATCAGGCTTAGCCAAAAGAATTATTAAGGCTTCAAGAAGAGTATAGTCATGAAAATCATTAGTGAGAATATAGGTATAGATGGACTGTAAAATTGGAGCCAAAGTATCATTAAACGTTTTATCAAAATTGACAGTGAATACATCGGGGCCAGGTGATTTGTCAATTTTAAGTTGCTCATTGCATCAGATATTTCTTGACTATGAATAGGTTTAGTTAAATCTTCAGCTAAGAAGGAATTAAGTTGAGGACAGCTAAAGTTTCTTAAATATAACTCAACATCAAGAATGTACTTGTCTCTGATTTAACTTATTCTGCTTTTACTGTGTTTTGTATTTCTGCTAACAGCTGTCTATTGTGTTATGTCCATATGTACTAATGTTACGTCTATATCATTTACTGTCTGTATGAATGTATACAGGACAACTTTGTATAAAGTTTCTTTTTGGACCTAAAGGTCTATCCTGTTTAAACATAAAATTTTAATTAACTAACTCAAAATCAGAGTGTGTTGGGTTGTTAGGAATAGGGCCATAGAGACAAGTGTAACAGTTCACAAATTCAGCCAGGATTTCTTTTTGGCCAGTCTTAATTGAGTTGTCCTTTTTTGAGATACTGGAAGCAATATTTTAGTTATGTTCAAATTGTTAAGTTTATTAGCCAGTAGCTAACTAGTTTTTTCTCCTAAATCAATACATCTTTGATGTAGTCCTGAGAATAATAATTTTGCCTTTTTTTCTTCAGTTTAAGCAAATTATTCATCTTTATATTTTTTTAATCCTTGTAATGTTTGTTCTGAGTGTGAAGCAACAGTTTGATTTTCTAGTAATTCTATTTTACTTAGCAAGATTTTTTCTTTGGCTTGAATTTGTTTTTGGTTTTTTCTGTTTTGCAGACAGCCTGATAAATTCACCCCTAATGTGGCACTTAAAAGCATACCATACCATGTTGATGTAGATGACAGATTAGACTCTGTAAAATTAAGAATCAACTGATTAATGTGTCAAATATTATACTCATCTTTTAGGAGCGGATTGTTAAGACATCAAATAGATTAGATTCTACATTTATCAGCCAAAGAATGAAGCAGCCAAGCTAGTGAATGATGCAATAGAATTCTTTCAGAAATCTGAATGTAATTTAAGCCTGATAATAGAGTCTTACTAATTAAAAAAATATCAATTCTTGAATAAGAATTGTGCACAGGTGAAAAAATAATATTTTTTTTTAGAATTAGGGTTTAATAATCCTCAAGACCAAAGAGATTTATAAATTCCTTAAGTGACCTGTTATAATCATTCAACCCTGGCCAACATTAAAAGATTTATCCAGGAGTAGATCTGGTGGCAAGTTCCAGTCACCACCTAATATCACATGATGTGAGGGAAAATTGAGATAAAATAGATGTAAGCTGTAGTTTTGTTTTATTAAGTAAACCAACTACAAGAATATATTTGCAATCCTAGTCAGCAACAATTTCAGACTGTGAAATAAATTGACTGACTTGCTAAGCAGGAGGGAACCCCTTTTTTGGAAGTGGTATTACCGGCTCCAAAGCATTACCATAATCTAATTTGTTCAGGAAAATGATTTCTGAGAAAAGTAGATGTGTCTCTTGAAGAAATAATGAGTTACAATTTAGGAAAAAAGCATGGTTTAAGACTTGCAGTCATTTAGGGTTGGAATGTATCCCTTTTACATTCCCTGAATCATATTTAATGTTATTAGCCATCTTACAATAACTAAAGACAAAAGGGTAAATGGTATAATTTCAATGTTTCTAATAGAAATGTCATCTTAAAGAAACAATGAACTGACTTAGTTTGAACCCTATCAAAATCACATCCCTTGGCCACATCTTGTATAAACAAGATTATACAGTAATTTCACACCTTTAATTTACAAACAAATGTAAACAGAAGATGTAGATAAGCTTAACCATCATGCTATAACCCTCTTCCTCTGTAAAGCAAAACCCATCTAAGAACAACTATAAGTACAAACCTTAAGAGAGAGCTGGAAGCTGTATTTTTATAACTATATATGCAAGCCATAGTCTTTCTAAAGGTAAACTCCCCCAGTCACAAAGACTGACCTCCTAAAAAAATCTAAGACCATGATAATCTGTTACGGCAGTTTCTCAGCAGCTCCACAGGAATATTAAAACCAAAAGGATAGATTATTTTTTTTATTTTAGTCTTTGGCAACTGGGTAAGGCCCACTAGGCACAAGTGCCTGTTTTCAGAGGAGATCCAGGAGCACTTGGCAGTTAAGTGACTTGCTCAGAGTAACACAGTATGCAAGTGGAGGCAGTGAGAATCAAACCCAGGTCTGGTTTTCTGGGTGTACTGTACCAAGCTTTTTCACAGCTCGTTACTCTAACCTTTAAGCTACACTACCAGCCCATATGATTAAAAAGAAAACTAACAAACTCAAACCATGAAAAAAATGGTAAACTTGCCTTACTAAGTCAGATTAACTTCAATATAAAATGGAAAGTATTGTATTGACTGAGTGCTAAACCCCTACTAAAGTAAGTAAATTTAGGGGATAAAGCATTGCATAACCACAAACAGCAATTACTACAAACTCAGTTTTAAATAAAGCATAGCCCTGAATCCAGAGCAGGTATGAATATGGTATGCATGCAAAGCATTTATCATGTCTTCTAAAAAATACTCCATGACCACCAACAAGATGTGTATTTGAAACTGATAATGCCATAGAACAAAGGTTATCAACCCAAGGTGAAAACGTGAAGGAGCCAAAAAAATAAAAAGGCTCAGGATCTTTCAGGGGGTGGGGTGCAGTTAGCCACAAAAAAAATGAGGAGCTCAACTTAAAAATGCCAAGATAATAGAATTTAGATTAATATATGGAAAATGTAGTAGGAAAGATCACCAAAAACAGTGCTACAAATCCAGACCATAGATCTTGGTCAACATTTTAAAAAAGCACTAACAAAACATTATCGCATTCTGCAGTGGAATCCCCAAACCAAACCAAAAACAGTTCAAAATCACCTAGTAAATAAACCAAAATAACTTGTTCCAAAGGGCTCCAAAATGTCTATTAGAGTTAAAGAAACTCTTAAAAAAAATAAAATCAGTAGAATTGACCATACATAAACTTTACATAGCATTAGTAACAAATAGTTAAGTGGAAGGTGGTATTAACTCATGTGAATTTCTGCCACTAAAACACTTGCCTGATTAATGAATTATGCGTCAAATAAAGTAATGTTTTATTTTTCCCATAAGGGTATGTCTTCTAAAAATACCAATGATTTATGAAACTGGAAAATCAAATAAAACACAAATATTCCAGTCGGTAGCATGATAGCATGGAAAACAGAATCCCCATGGGAACACGAGCAGGGGAAATGGAAGTATAGGGGAAGGTTGGAAGGTAGTCCTGCTAAATGCCAGGAGCTTGGGAAATAAAATGCCTGAGCTCCAGGTGATGCTAACTGAGGGAGCAGTAGATGTGGCAGTGGTCACTGAGACCTGGGCCACTGCAGGACACGACTGGGACCTGAACCTGGAGGGTTACACTATGTTCAGGAAGGACAGGGGAGGGGAAGGGAGGAGGGATAGCAATGATAGTCAAAAACTGCATTGGCATGGGGGAGTAGAGGAGGTGGAGGGAACCGTGGAAGCAATTTGGGTCACCTTGATAACAAGGGGGGGCAAGAGAGTAAAAATAGGAGTGGTGTATAGACCCCCTGCCCTGGCGGAGGAGCTGGAGGAGAGTCTGGTGGCAGATGTTGGGAGACACTGCAGACAGGGCAGAGGAATGGTGGTGGTGTTGGGGGACTTAAACATGCCAGGAACAGACTGGGAGACTATGACATCTTCTGTGACCAGGGAACAGAGGTTGTTGGATGTCTTTCAAGACGCGTTCCTAACTCAGCAGGTGGGGGAACTGACCAGGGAGGCACAGGTACTGGATGTGGTCCTGGCAGACAGTGACCAGGTTAGGGGCCCTGGAGGTAAGGGACCCGTTGGCGGGGAGTGACCATGCCATGGTCTGGTTCTGCCTGGACCTAGGAGGGCTAGAAAGCTGCACAAAGATGGAGGTAACTGACTTCAGGGGGGTGGATTTTAAGGAAATGGGAAGGATCCTTAAGGAGCATTTGGATGGGATTGGGTCAGACATGGACGCTGATAGTAGGTGGGAAATCATCAGGAGAGGGGTGCAAGATGCTACCAGCACCTGTGCAAGAGTAAGACAAAAATACGATAGGGCCCGAAAACCCTGCTGGTGTACCAGGGAGGTCCAGGAGGTGGTGCAGGGAAAGAAGGCAGCCTATAGGCAATTCAAGTGCTCAAGGAGTGAAAGGGATTGAGGGAGTATGAGCTGATTGCTAGAAGGGCCACTAGGGTGGTGAGGGCGGCTAAGGCAAGGAAGGAGCAGAACCTGGCCAGGGAAATCAGGAGAGGGAACAAGGGGTTCTTTAGATACATTGGGGAAAAATGAAGGATGAAGGGGCAGATTAGCAGGATTAAATCAGGGGAGAGATGGGCACAAGACCCGGGGAAGCAGGCTGAGGTACAAAATGAGTACTTCACCTCAGTTTCCACCAAGGAAAATGGGGGTGCTGCATCATACATGGGAGGAGACAGAGATACTGAGGAGGGGGGACCCTTACCGATTGGCAGGTCTGGGGAGAGGGGGAGGCATCACTGGCAGGAGGAGGGAGGGCTAAGCAGGGAGAAGAGGTACTGGAAGTGAAAATCACAGCACAGAGAGTGAGGGAAGCCCTCAGCTCCCTTAAGACGGAGAAAGCACCGGGGCCGGATAAATTACATCCCAGAGCTCTGAAGGAACTTGCAGATCTCCTTGCGAAACCCCTAGCGGAGCTTTTCACCATCTCTCTGAGGACAGGGTGAGTGCTCCAGGACTGGAAGGTGGCGCATATAGTGCCTATCCACAAGGGGGGATCAAGGGAGGTGGCAGAGAACTACAGGCCTGTCAGCCTGACATCGGTGGTGGGCAAGGTGATGGAGGGCATTGTCAAGGAGAGGCTAGGGGGAGACCTGGAAAAGTCAGGGTGCCTGGACGATAGACAGCATGGATTAGTCTCAGGGAAATCGTGTCAGACAAACCTTGTGGAGTTCTATGACTGGGTGACGAGTGCCTTGGACCTTGGTAGACCAGTGGACATCCTCTTTCTAGACTTCAGCAAGGCATTTGACTCTGTTCCTCACATGGGCCTGTTGGATAAGCTGGGAGAAATGGGGGTGGGGAGCCAGATGATCAGATGGATAGGCAATTGGCTCCATGACCGGACCCAGAGGGTCATAGTTGGCGGGATAGTCTCATCCCCAAAGAGGGTCATTAGTGGGGTCGCACAGGGATCAGTCCTTGGTCCCCTCCTGTTCAACGCCTACGTCTCTGACATAAGGATAGGAATCAGGAGTGAGATGAGTCTCTTTGCAGATGACTCAAAACTCGGGGCAGTGGTGGATGGGGAGGAGGGGAGGGTGGCCCTACAGGGGGACCTGGAGGCTCTGGAAAGATGGTCTAGAAAGTGGAAGCTGAGGTTCAATGCAGGGAAATGCAAAAGGTACTCCACCTGGGGGCCAGAAACCCGGACCAAGTGTACACTCTGGGGGAAATGCTACAAGTCTCGATGGCTGAGAGGGACCTGGGGGTGGTGGTGGATGTCAAAATGAACAACTCGGAGACTTGTAGGAGGGCAGCAGCCAAGGTCAACAGGATGCTGGGATGCATCGCTAGGGGGATCACCTCCAGAAGGAGGGAAGTGATGCTCCCTCTGTATAACTGCTTGGTGAGGCCACACCTTGAGTACTGCATGCAGTTTTGGAGGCCACACTTAAGAGGGACATTAAACTCCTGAAGAGGGTCCAGAGGAGGCAAACCAAAATGATTTGGGGCTTGGGGACAGGACCTATGAGGAGAGGCTCAAAAGCTAAATATTTACACATTGGAAGAAGAAGGGACGGGGGGACATGATGAGGTCTTTAAGTACATGAAGAGGGTAAATAGGGAGGAACAGACAGGGTGCTTGAAGGAAAGAGGAGGGGCCACTGAGGGCATGGGTGGAAGCTGGAGGGGGGAAGATTCAGGGGAGAAAGGAGAAGGTGCTACTTCACTGAGAGGGTGGTGGAGCCATGGAATGCACTGCCTAGGGGGCTGGTGGAGGCAGAGACGGTGGAGGGGTTCAAGAGGGGCTGGGACAGGTACAGGGGAAGGGTTCTGGAAGCAAAATCCAATGCATCAAGAATATCCAGAACTGGGAAGGGAGAAGCCAGAGAAGGTGAGGGGGGCAGCAAGGTCAGCACCCAGGGTGGGGGATGACCAATTGAGCAGACTCGAAAGACCGTTAGGCCTATTCTGCTGGCATTTTAGTATGTTAGTAGTATAATATAACCTGGAGAGCTAAATTCAGCTGTGGGTAAAACAAAAGAGGCCCCATTTTAAAGTTTCCAGTCTCAGCCTCAGTCCTGTCAAGCCATATAACCTGTTTCAGACAGATTTTAAATTTAAGAGCATAAGTAAACCAATTTGAAAACCAGACTCCCACAGAAGAAGAAAGAAAAGGTTCCGTGTCACAACGGTGACTGCAGAAAGACGATCGCTCTTAGGGCAAGTGTACATCGCCAAGAGTCAGTTTCAACGATTTACACCCCCCAGCGCACAGCAAAAGGGTGTTGGGGACTTAGGTTTTTTGCTTTATGGAGAGGCTGCACCCCTCACACTTCCTACTAAAGGAGTCTTTACTCCAGGGGGGTGCATTTTGGGGGGGTGCAAAACCCAAGAAAAACATTTTGGGCCGGGTGCAACAAAATGTATGTGCGCCTGGACGCGAACCTAGCACCTTTACAATCCCAGCCCACCACCTACCCACTATGCCACTGGGCCAACTCAGTAGTCAATCATTTGGTGACCGGGTAGGCCCACTGAGCCCCAAAGGTACCTTTTTCAGGTGACCCGGGATAACAATACATATATTCATACAGAGAAAGACTTGGGTTACAGAGTAGCTTCACGTATGTGAGCAGGTTACATCCATGGTTATTATCATGTATCAGTCCTTACAAATATGTTGACAGTAGAATTAACAAAAAGGTGCAGAAGAAATGCAATTTTACATGGTAAGCTCACTGTTTACTACTGACATGGTTCAGTGGAAAGTTAGCTGTGGTCTTAATGTCTGAAAGTCTGTGGTACCGCACCTCACAAACCCCCGTCCCACTCTCACATCAGCATGCTTGCTCCCTCCACTCATGTATGCATATAGCAACATCTTGTCGCTATATATGCGACCCCTCCATCTGGCCTCACTCCCTTGTTAGTAGCCCTATCGACATGTGCCGTGATTGAGTCACCCTTCTTGAAAGCACCCAGTCGTGGTCTCCTATGTAACAGGCTACTGAAAAAAGTATGTCTTCCAGTATACAGCACAACAGGATCTCATGAAGAACAGTTAGCCAATTGCAAATAACTCCGGGAAGAAATTAGCTAAAGGTTTCCTCACCTGGTCAATGAAGTCAAATACAAAGGTATTGCTGTTATTAGTAATAGAAAGCCTGGCAGAGTATAGCGTTTTAAATTTAATTCCAGCAATCATGAGTTTATTTACAGGGGGAGGTGAATGCTCTTCTGCAGTTTCTTACCATGTAAGTCATGTCTTGAGTAACACAAAAGTTTTCTCCCTTCCCATGAAACATCTTTAGCCAACTTAATTTTATTTAATATGTTCTTCGTATCCAAATAATTTAAATATTTAACTACAAAAGGTCTGGGCCATTCGCCCGGGTCTGGTGGTGGTCTTGAGGCACAGTGAGACCTTTCAGTTATGTAGATTTGCATGTTAGGTAAAGCCTCAGCCACATTTTCAAACAGCACTTGAGGAAAATAAATCGAGTCACGGCCCTCCATTTTTTGGGGCAGACCAAATACCACAATTATGTCTGCTCCTGCCTTCCTCAGGTTTAGCTTCTAATTTTGAAGACTTATGTCTGAGATTTGGGAACTCCTGATCAGTTATCTCTTTCCAGTCCTCTAGGGATGAGATTCCCAACTCCGCATCACACATGTGTTTGCTAAATTCTTCTATTTTGGCTCTAACCACTCTTGAATCTTCAAGAAGTGTCATAATTTCTCCTTTCAGTGGATTTGTTTTGAGTTAAAATTTTTCTTCAGTTAAGGTGTAAGAACTGGGTTTAGGCATATTACCTTTCATGGGAGCTTGCTTTGTTCTTTTAGATCCACCTGCTCTATCAGGTGGAGGTGGCTGAGTTTGTTTAGGATGCACATTTTTCATATCTACTTCCATTATTCTCAAAAATATCAATACCTCCAGTAATCTTTGGCACTTGTCCAGTAGATGACTGGCTTAGAAGTTTTTGAAAAATGTCCATTTTAGGATAAAATCAACAGAATTCAACAAATCGAAGCTACAGCACCAATTGAAACCTCCTCACCCTGCTGTAGTCAGCACATGACTCCCTCTTGTGACTTTTCCTGTCAGATTTACTCACTCCCAACTATTTATTCTTTCCCATTTTTAATCAGTACATAGAAACACAGAAACATAGAATCTGATGGCAGACAGTGATTGCTTGGCCCACCTAGTCTGCCCATTTTCCGCTACCTAGTGTATTACCACAGACCTTACTTGATCTCAGTCACTACTCTCCCTTGCCTTCAAAATTGAAACAAACCAATCTTTATTTCTTAAAAGGTGCTTTTGTGATGATCAAGACACATGTACATAAGTTAAATCCATCAGCATTTACCACACCAAAAACCAAAAAATTTGAAATAAATAATTCATAAAAGAAGATGGCCTGCACTAACCTTAAACATCATCTGAAAATGCCAGACTAAAAAGATATGTCTTGAGTTCCATCTTAAAACTTTGGATGGTCAGACAGTCTCTTATCTGACAAGGTAGAGAATTCCACAGGGTCAGGGCCATAAATACAAAGGAACGGGTCCCAGATGTTGGAAGTCTCACCCTGGGAATGTCTAGCAATCCCTCATCTGTGGATCAGAGTGATCAGGAGGGGCAATAGGGAGAAAGGAGATCTTGCAGGTAATGGGGTCCCTATTTGGGTAGGGCTTCATAGGTCATCAAACTGACATTTTAAGGTGATATACCATCTCACTGGTAGCCAATGCAGTCTGTGGAGCACCAGCATTATATGACTAGTCCTAGACATACCAATCAAAAGTCTGGCAGCTGAATTCTGCACCAGCTGCAGGTGATGAATATCAACCCCCAGTAGCCCTAGGTAGAGAGCGTTGCAGTAGTCAAGGCAAGTGGTCAAAAAGGTATGGGCCAAGTAGGAAGATCATCAAAAGGAACCAGGTGTTTCACCCGAGTGATATTCCTTAGGTGGTAAAAAGAGCTCTTGTCAATGTCTGACATCAGTGACTTTAGGGTCAAACTGTCATCAAAAATAACACCCAGGTTCTGCACCCGGTCTGAGATGGTAACCTGGACACCCCTGAGCCATCGACCAAAGGGTTGTCCTGCCAACACACCCACCTTCCACCGATCAGGGTCCACCACCAGCACCTCAGTCTTATCCAGGTTCAACCTCAGCCAATTAGCACTCATCCAGTCTTGGATCTCAGATAGGCAGTTGTTAAACACCCATAGAACATTTCCCTGTTTGGGTACAAAGGACATGTACAGCTGAGTATCATCTGCATAACAATGAAAACTCAGACTGTACTGCCCAATAATATCCCACAATGGCAGCATATACACAGCAAACAACATGGGTGCCAAAATAGAGCCCTGTGGCACCCAGCAGGATAGGGAGAGACTATCAGAGAAATAAATTCCTGAGACCAGTCTCTGTGTCCTACCCTAGAGGTAAGATTGAACCACCTGAGGACAATACCTGAAAGTCCACAGATGAACTGCAGGTTCTCCAATAGCACACCATGGTCCATTGTGTCAAATGCTGCTGAGAGATCAAGGACACCCAAGATGGAATGGGTCCTCCAATCTCTCGCTGTTAGGAGATCATTAAGCACCTGAACAAAGGCCATCTTGTTGTTATGCCTCTTTTTAAATCCAGACTTGGGGGACTTATAGACATTGTGGCTAGACAAATCATCATGCAGCTGCAGTGTAACCACCTTCTCAATAACCTTACCCACAAATGGCAGGTTAGAGATCGGTCTGTAATTGATGAGATTATCTGGATCAAGGGAGGGTTTTTTCAGGAGCAGTCACACAACTGCCTCCTTTAGGGGATCTGAAAAGATCACCCTCTCTAATGATTGCCAGACTATCTTAGCCAGGACCAGGCCTATTACCTCATAGCATCCCACAAGGAGATGCATTGGGCCTGGGTCCAAAGTACAGCTGGTTGGCTTCCGAGTCCAAATGATCCTCACAATGTCCATGATGTCTGGTCAGCCAAAGTCAGACTAGACAAGCTAGGTGCTCACAACCTCCCACCAGCCTCCATTGCACCCCATAGGGGGAGCTGGATGGATACCAGACCTTATTGTGACAACCTTATCTGTGAAAAATTAAGAAAACTCACCACATCTTTCTTATGACAGTGCTCTACCAGATAGCAGACAGGTTGGATTGCATAGTCTGTCTACAGTGCTGAAGAGCTAAGCTGTTCAAATTTGCAAAGTGGCAATCTCCCTGGACAGGGATTCTGCTTTCTTACGGGTGACTGTCAATTGATAGACAACATAATGACTTTAATTCCTGGGCCGATAATGAGGATTCTAGGCTAGGCCATAACCTCCTCCAGACTATGTCATCTCTGGGTCTGTCACAGGTGGTTTCCACCGTAACCCACAGGGACAGCCACATGTTCAACCTGATCTTCTCAATGGGGCTTGAGGTTAGTAATCTCAAAACTGATTGGGTCTGTTGGTCTGATCATTGCATGGTGGGGTTCTCACTTGGGGATCCACCCCATGAGTCCTCCCCTGTGGAGATGAACAGCAATCACTCTTTGAGGGGTTTGACCCCAGAGGGATTTCTGGATATGGCTGACCTATTTAATGTGGACAATGCATGTGTAGGGGGTTCGACCATCACAGTTGCCACCTATAATAGGGTGATGACTGTGGCACTCGACTCCTTCTCACCTCCCCATGTATGACACAAATCTTCTCACTTGAGGTCCCCCTGGTTTGATGGGAAGCTGAAGGTGATGAGGATTGTAGGTCAGAGATTGGAGCACTGCTGGTGGAGGTCTTTCCTGGAGGCAGATAGACTGGCCCAGAGCTCACATTATTGTGTGTACCAGGGGGCAGTCACTCATAAGAAGGCAGAGTTCCTGTCCAGAGAGATTGCTGCCAGGAAGAATTGACCTACTATGCTTTTTCTGATTGTAGACAGGCTCTTAAATCCAGCCTGTCTCCAAACAAAAAAGACTTTTTTGGATGCCTTGTGCAAAAGGTTCACTCAGTTCTTCTCAGACCGGGTATCCACCATCCAGCAGGGCATGCCACCAGTGAGTCTTATTGTGGCCTACAGTGATCATCTGGATTGTCTGGGGAGCACTCTGCCTAGTTGAAGGAGTTTAAACCAGTGGAGGCATTGGAGGTCATTGGGCTGTAGGGTCTGCAAGGTAAATTGGGACCTTAAGTTAGAGTAAAAACAAAAACACAAGAGTTAGTGTACTAGTCTGAGTTGGGGTAAGGGAACTGATACTCATCATTGCAGTTAGCTGACTCAAGAATAGAGCTGTAAATTGAGGGGGGTTTGTGTGACTTAGGCAGAAGTAAAGCAGTAGTCTGGGTTTTGACTTTCCTGTAGCTAGCTTTTGACCAGAGCATTCTTTCTATCCTTGATTGACAGCCATTCCGAGGCACTTCCTGGAGGCCAGAAAGTAGAAGGGGCTTTCTTAAAGACCAGGCCATCAAGTGGCCCCCCACACTGTGACTCCCTATGTGATAGACCAATGCACAAAGGATTTCAAGGTCTTCCCACTGAAGTCAACCCAATGAGGCAGCCAGCAGCCAGACACTCTGCACAGCAGCAGTGAGTCAGTAAAGCAGCAAAGGCATAAAATTGGTTCCCAGCATCAGCAGACACCCTAGGAGGAAGCCGGGAAGCAGAAGACCTGCATGGGAGAATAGCAAGGCAGAGGTGGACTATAATTAGGAGTGGATGAAATGCTCACTCTAGGGTTGGGATACAAAAGGGTTTTGTAAAATAAATATAATGGAGCATGATTGGAGACACTAGGAAGCAAGTCCTGAGGAGTTGTAAGGGCTGGTTCCACAGTAGCTAAAGAAGAAGGGAATAAAGGAAGGAACACTAATACTACAGGGTACTACTAGCTGGGTACACCCTAGAAAGGGAAAAAGGGCCAAGTACATCCAGGGGAAGCAGATTAGAAATTATGCTGGGATTGGTGCAGTGCAGTGACTGGGGGGTAGTTTTCAGGGAGACCTTCTGGAAACTGCAGTGCTGCTTTATCTGAAGGCAGCTGTCTGAGCTGAGTAAGGAGGTTGCTTGATTCTAGGCTGCATTGGGTATGATTCAGGGGAACCTCCTCCCGCATGAACGGGCCACCAAATCTTCCACTGTTACCTCAGATTATCCCAACGAGATGTTGCTGGCCAATGCTAGGATCTAGAAGTGTAAATGTGGTCGATCAGAGGTGAATTCCCCATCTGGTTCCACTGTACAATTCTTACCCTGCTCTGGTGCAGTGGGACTGTCCCATGTAGGCACCCATTGTAATGACCAGTGAGAATGTGGAGGTCCTCCATAGTGGAGACCCCAAGGAGGATGGTAGAGGACCAGAGAGGAAGGGGAAGGGGAAGCAACTCCTGGTGGGGGAACTCAATTGTAAGAGGGAAGAATTCGGAACAGGAAGGGTGAGGGAGTAGGAGATTAGGTGCCTACCTGGTGCCATGGCTTGGAGGGGTGGAAAGAGTATCCTTTGATTAGCTAGGGCAGCAAGAAGGGAGGGAAAACTGGATGTCACTGTCCACCTGTGGACTAATGATCTGGCAAGTGAAGAGACTGCAATAGTCCATGGAAGTTTAGGAGGCTTGAGAGGGGTTTTAGGCAGTTAGCATGCTCAGTCACTTTTTCTTTTTGTGTGGTGCTGCCAATCTGCAAAAGGGGGAGGTTATAAGGTACTCCACTGACAATGCACTCCATACCAGGCACTTCTACTTATGGTTGACGGAGTGGTAGAGAGGGGAGGGGTTATGCTACATTGGGGATTGGGGTCCCACCTGGAGGGATAAGGGCCTATTCAAAGGCGATGGGCTGCATCCATCTGGGAAGGGAACTGCAGTCCTCAATGAACAGTTTAAATGTTAGTTTGGTGAACATTTAAAGTAGCAAAGGGGAGTGGTGGCAGGAAACAGGTAGGTATTACCTGCCCCCCCAGACACAGACTGAAGTAGTCAATAGGGAGAACCCTAAAAACAGAAATTCCCAGGAGTACCTATTAATAAGAAAAAAACAAAATGATAATATAGGTAGATGGGAATGGGAGCAAAGGGAGTATGGAAAGAGGGAAAAAGGGAAGAATGGGGTTGACAAGAAGTGTAGTGGAAACATCTGGAGGCCATGAGTACAAATGCCAGAAGTCTGGAAAAATAAAATGATGGACCTAGAGGCCTTTATGACAGAGGCTGACCATCTATATTGTTAGCATTACTGAGTCATGGTTCACTGAGAATCATGATTAGGATATAGCTATACCAGGCTATAATCTGTTTACACCAGACAGGGTGGAAAAGAAAGGATGGAGTGTGCTGCTTTATGTGAGGAAAAGCATAAAAGTGACAGAGATACAGGGAAGTCAGGGTGGGAGTTGAAGTTCTGTGGATCACTTGAGAGATGGTGACTTGAGAAACTATTCACACTGGTGTGATACGCAGACCTCCAGCAAGGGGGAGAGGGGTTATAAGGTTATGGTGGAAGCCATCCAAAAAATAGCAAATAAGGTGGAGGTGTTACTGCCGGAAGGCATTAAGTACTCACTATGTTTCATTGTTGCTTTGCAGCTACTGCCCACAGGCATGGACAGTCCCATGTTGGCAGGCTCAATTTCCTTCAATGGATCCAACAGAGAACTACACTAACAGTGGGGTTTTTGTACTGAAAATGATTTTACACTAATACCGGGGGAGAAAATATCTAGAGTCTTCTCACAAACTCCTGTAGCGTGCTCTCACACATTTCCTTTCCTTCCCCACAGTCCTCAGCATGTTGTCACTCCACCAGTGCACTCAATGCCACCAGAAATGATGCTTTACAATTCACATTACTCCATCCTTAGGCAGTTTACTTATTCATTAGCCTACCCATTAACAATAGCATTATAATAAAAGCTCTGCAAAGAACACTGCATCTATACAGTACTACCACAGACAGCGATAGGGGATTAACAGCTCTGTGTACTAAGCGCTCCCCAGGTCACTGTCCATGGTGCTAGCAGAGACTACAAGGGGAGAAGAAATCAGGAGGCTGGCCAAGCTGCTTACATGGTACTGTTGTGCCTGGGTTATGCCCCCTATCATCCCACATACACCTCACATACAACTCACACTTTATTCTTGTTCTATTATACTGTGATACTGCTATTTTGCACTAACATGTAGATACAGGCAGCCATCATATAAGCATGAGTACCAGGAATGTGCTTTGCTGCTCATATATGCTAATGTTTGTCATGCATGATTCATTATACCTCACTATAATACATTTATCTAGATTATGTTTGTCTTTCATATATATATATATATATATATATATATATATATATATATAGACATATAGCTATATATAATATACACTATATATAATTTACCTAATCACTGATAAGATGACTGAGGGATCAGTGATTATTGTATACTTATATTCTCATATAATTATATGTAGTGTGTGTTTTACACTCAGGCGGATATACCACGTGTAATAGAGCCCTGTCAGCACTTCTTTGTCTCTTTAGAGAGAAATACTTTTTTATGTCTTATATTATATGTAAGCAGGAAATGCCACATGTAATAGAGCCCAGTCAGCATTTCTTTTGTCCAAGCTATAATGCTAATGGAAGCATATTCTGTCTCATATGATACTCATAAGTAATTCTGTCTCCTAAGTCATCATCCAATGGAGAATGACTTAGGACCAGTATATATTGCTTCTCATATCTGTAACTATCTGGTAATCTCTGTTGCTATGCTGTTATCTATAGTATTTAGACTAGTTAACCTAGTTTTACAGTCAGAGAGCCCGAGATCTTGGAGAACCTGAGATCCTACAGTCCTGCAGATTATGTACATTCTTCAGGAGAGTAGTGTGAAACCCATCTACCTTGTGATTTTCTCTGTCACATACTTGGCATAAGTAGTATAATAAACTTTATAAGTACTTCTTGCTTGTTTACGAATGTTTCTTGGCAGACTCTGAAGACACAAGAATCTGTATTATTAGTATTATTTTTATTTACTCTAACTGAGATTGTTTAAATAACATAAATGGCAACCGTGAACTGAGTCTGGATGTTTGCTAAGTTTCATTTTAATTTCCTTTGTAAATTAAAACACTGGGTGAGAAGTATTCAGTAACAAGCAGCTAAGAGTGTCTTCTGTTTAACTTTTCAGTCTGTGGTGTGTTCCACAGTGCAGACAAAACAATCACTTGGCAGATATTCAATCTCTGTGTAATGAGTTGTTTTATTTTTTTTCCCCCCTATTCTTTTTCTGTGGAAACACACTGCTGTAAAGGGATCTGAACAGATAGATAGACTGATTTCATCTGTGGATTCAAATCCTAATATGTATATACTTATCTAGGAGTCCACATACACAAAAAGTTGTTTGTGTCCTTTCATGAACTTTGGTTGCAAACAAAGTTTTTGATCCACAGACAGCCAAGGGTTTCTTATCTTATGACGTCTAAAAATATCAGTACTGAGTTGAGACTGAATGCCTTAACATACCAAACTGCCTATGGTGGTTGATGTGATTTTGCTGAGGTAGCAGAATCCAATGGTAGCTCTTTAAGGGATATCATTGCCCATTATGGGGAAAGTAAAAAATCATACCAAGAGAGTTTATCCTGAAGGATTATTAATTGCAACATTGGTTAAATGTTTTGATGCTGTTCTAAATAAACTATCTGTTTTGGAATCTGAGTATGTTGCTTGCAAAATGGAGAATGCTGCCTGCAAGCAGGAAATTAGTCTGAAAAAGGCTTCTCATAAAGAAAGGATAGATGGACTGCAGTCTCAGTTACAGTCTCCATCAAGAAAATGAGTACCTCTTTAATGAGAGAAGCAGCAATGACCTGATAGCCTTAAGAAATAATGCTGAAAAGGCAAAACTTGTTAGAAAAACGTTTTTCAAACAAATGGTGTTCTAGCTAGTAACACTGATTCCTTATGTTTTGGAAACAAGGAACTTAAGGATAAAAAGTCTGAAGTAATTACTGAAAGAGTTAATGGGCTGTTATTTCAACACCAGACCTTGAATCAACAGCGTGATTCCATATGTTTTCAGTACAGCAGACTTGAAATGAATGTTTTGAATATAAACCGTGACACAGCTTCTGTTGATAACGGGCATGTTTTACAAAATGAGAATGTCTTGCAATCTGAAAACAATGTACTTTACAGTGTGCTAACTCCTGTACCTGAGCAGTTAGAATGTAGGAGTAAAAAGTCAGATATGGAGAACTTGCACCATCAGCCAGAGGTATTTGCAGGGCATACTACCTTAATGCCCAAAGAGCTTGCTTCTTCTCATGTTGAAGAGAAGTTTGATTTTGATTTTGAGCAACCACAGTATGCTGTGGGGTGGACTAAAAGAAAGGCTAGCCATTTGTTTTTCTGTGATTCACAAAATGGAGAATTGTTAGGGTTTCAAAATGGTAGACACACAACGTCATCAGGTTGCATCCCAATACCATCCACAAGATGGCTGCTCATTGCCTTGTGATGATGGTCATAACACAGTAACCCAATATGCCCATTAGGTAATCCAAAATGGCCGACCACCACATCATGGAGGTTCAATCATGCAGTCACAGGGACCTGTGATTGCTGCCATAACCAAACAAAACAAACTGGAGGTTTTGGGCATGATTAATAATGTTATCAGTAAGACTAGTGTTTCTGAGGGACAGACGATTCTCATTAAAAATGATGCTGATATACTTTTGAATAAGGCTGGTATGCAACCAGTCATGAAGTCAGTGTCTGATGCTGCAGACACAGCTCATGCTGTTCACAGTGTTTACTATACTAGAATTAATTTGATTAAGAAACATATGGCAGTTAATTACATGAAATGCTGTGATTCTTCCCTATGCAATTTAACATCAACTTTCCCTGAGAAGAATGAACATATTGCTTTTCCTATGCAGTGCATTAATATCTTAAGCTGTAACATTAAAAACAATGTTGCTACCATCCAGCAATCTTCCAGTGGGGAAATCCACTTTACATTTGATGGGGGCAGGGACAGCCATGATTCTGAAAGCCCCTTGGCTCTGATATTTTCAGCATCACAGGCCACATTGGGGGGGGTTACAGATTTGATTTCTGAACCTGGGCTGACAGCTGTTTCAGTACTATTTTCTCCACCCCTGATGGCCACTGAACCACAATCCATAGCTGAAGAACTATGTGCAACTTGCACACCACTTTCTCCACTGTGCAAGCACCCATGATAGTGCCAGCACTGCCAGCACATGATACAGAACTCCCTCCACCAGTGACACCTGGATCATCCCATGCTGTGGCTGCAATAGCAGGCACAAGCCAGAAACAGTCTGGGCTATTTCCAGTACACACTATAGCAGGCACTTCTGATAAGAAGGTACAAGGTACCCTAATACAGATATCATTGTCTTTTCTTTTGAGATCACTAACCATGGACCAATCATTGGTTAATCGTAACACAGCTTTAGGACATTATTTTGAAACTGCCACATTAGATATAGCAATCTCAGCAGTTTTAGCCCAAATATGCAATGGACACTTCAGACCCATTGCTTTTGCATCCCAGAGGCTTGTCCTCAGTTGAGCTGAAATACAACCTTTGTGAAAGGAATCTATTGGCTACATACTGGGCAGTGAGATATTTTATGTACATCATTGGATATGCACCCATTGCGCTTCATTTCCAATAATTTGCCAACTTCTTGTTGTCAGACAGAGTAAAAGATGTCTCTGTATCCAATGCCAGACTTACTCACTGGTCTCTCATTTTACAGATTATGACATCACTGTCCTTCCTTTCAAAACTCCATCCTTGTTGGCCCATGGCCTACAATTTACAGGAGAGATCCATGAATGTTCACTCCAACCCCCTGACCTACCTGTCCCAGGGTCCCTTCTGAAAGAACCTCAGAAAGTGTTAAGTCACCCCTGTGTGTCATGGTTTGACTGATGACTCAACCACACATACCAATGAGGGTCAGATAACAGGGTTTGGAATTATTTTACAATCTGGTGATGACAGAGTGTGCATGGCTAGTAACTGCATCATCGTATATGTACGATTCACTGGCATTGTTAAAACACACCTGGCAAATAAAATGAAAAGCAGGGAGGTGAGGAGTCTCCTTGTTACCACAAATATTTGTGGATGGTTTAGAAAGCTGATAAGTCCTTGAGAAATACACAGCTCGTGCTGAGAGAGGAATGCAAAGATTTGTCGTTACGTAAAATGATACCCGCACTCTATGAGAGTGTTAAGTTCTGCCCGCTTCAAGAAATGTCCTTGAAATCATTACAGAAAGCACTGCAGATACTATGTTTTAATTATAGATTCTAATGGGTCAGTCTCTCTCTAAATTGAATTTCTTTGGCAGAAAAACAAATGACTGTTCCAGCGCTCTATAGTATCGCTGTGAAATACAGTGACTTGTTTGTGTACATCACAACCTAACAGTTTAAATACAAACTGTACATTCATAAGGTTTGAGCATTTTGTATGTATATTTTTTATGCTTCAAAAGAAAAACCCTCATTTGAGGACAGTGTATAGGTTCCTTAATAAAGGAACTGAGCAATAGCTTCCAGAAATAAGCCAAAATAAGAAAATGAAAATGACATTCACCTATCCAGTGATGACCTACTCATTTGGAACATCACTACTGTAACACTCATGAAAAGTTACAGGTAATTCCCGAACACCTGAGAGTAGATTTTATCTACTGTACCAAGAACATGATACTCCAACTGGTGGATGCCAGTGAGTCAATAAAAACATCAGACAGACTGACATTCTCTGTCTAATGACGACACATGAGAAATGATGTAGAATACTACATTAGTAACTGTTTGATCTGTGCACAGAATAATCCTATACCAGCTAGGAAAATGCATTGTTACCCCATAGGCAATCAGGCTCCTGGACCAACATCCTGATTGAATACATTGGCCCTATGCCAACCACTAATGACAACTAGTTTTCACTAGTGATCACCAACCTAATGGAGCAACACAGCCATAGCTACTGAAAATGTCTTGGCAAACCAGACCAGATATTTACACGGTGAGGGTTACCCCTAAATGTAAATTCTGATTGCAGGGATCCAGCTTTATACCCAAAATAAGGCAGGGCATTCTGGATTTTTTATGGGTAAAATAAAAGTTTCATATCCCTTACCACCCACAGTCATCAGGACAGGTGGAATGGGCTAACAGGCAGATCAAAGTTAAGCTATAATATACTTGTTCAGAAAAAAAACTGAAGGATTGGGATTCCTTCTTGCTTTTACTCCTTATGGCAATAAGATGGACACCTTCTGCAAGTACACAGTGTACCCCATTTTTGAAATCATGACTGGACAGTTTATGAGACTCCCAGAATACTTAATTCTGGACCTGTGTACTGCTACTTCTGATGGAGCATCAGTAGATAAATATGTTGAATAACTCAAACAAGACTCCAAAAGGTACACCTGTGTGCTTCTCAATGCATGGGCAAGGCCCAACAACAGGTCCTATCCCATTTTAAACAAACTCAGTCCAGCAGTCTACCAAGTCAAACTGCCTCACAATAACAGTCATTGATAAATGGCTACGTGTCAATCAAATGAACCTGTTGATAGGCAATTAAGTTACTTTTCCATACCCCAATGGGCTGAATAGTACTAAACTAACTATATTTTTCTTTTCTCTTTCCTTTTAGGTTTGAGAGAGAGAGAGAGAGAGAGATACTTGATTTTATGTTTAGCTTTTTTTAGAAGTATGGGTCTTCTTACAAGCCCAAACTGCACATCTTATTGCAGATAAGAACCAGTGACCTAAACCTAAACAGATTGTTGAGGCAGAGTACCTCACAAGCCCACATGATTTAATTGCATCCTGTGGAATTCACATTAAAGTCCTAAAAGACATGTTCATTGTCCAGAAGGGTAGTGATGCCCTACTGAATGTTATGATCATTGCTCTGGATCAATTCTAGCAGCTAGACTTGATCTGGACTAACCTGTTTACATTTTATTGATAATCAGAATTTTGTATTCAAATTTACATGGTAATAAAAGTCATTAGACCTTAAAGGTTTTTACCCAATGATGCCCCATAATTTGTGACACTTAATACTGAGTGTCCAAAATAGAAACCCTGGCCCACCCAGTGGTCTAAAAGCCACTTCTCAACCAGGTACCCTAGTTAATAATGTGCAGCTCATGCACAACCCAGTGATTTTAAATCTCACCCTTTAAACTTGAAATTATTTATTTTATGTTTCACAACAAACATCATTATTTAAAAAAAAAATGGAAAATGTTATTAGATACCTGGCAGCATACCAGGTGCTCATCACTGGCCCCTACACAGGGACTGATAACACATACACACATTAGGATTTTCACATCCTGACTGCTAGTGATACATTTAATGACTGTAAACCTATCCAAATGCACTAGGCATTTTGTTTTTGTTTTTTATTTATTAAAAAAAAAACAGGTTTAGACTAGGGCCTATTTGACTCTGACACATCTATTTGAGATAGGACTGTTATAGCCATTATTTGAGCACACACAGGATGTTAAAGGTTCATGATAGTATGAAATATAATATCATACCCACCCCCTACCCCTATTGCATGGTATACATGGTTTTGCTCATAAAGAGTGACTTACATTTACAATATTAAGGATATTATGAAAGTTCATGTTAATGAATTAATTTCTACTCAAATTAAGGAAGCAGATGAGCATCACATAGCTAAGAAAGTCATTTGCACTGCTTACAGCTATTATGTTCTTACAACCCTTTGGTTATCTCTTCCGGGATCTGGAATTAGGACATAACCTTGATCTCATACATGACAGATGTATGGGTCAGTGGCATTGCCACATCTTGCACCTCTATTGCATGTGTTAAATGTTCATTTGAATCTAGCACTGTTCTCTTGTCAATGGCAAAGAACCTTGGGTATGTCGCCAGACACACCAGTATTGCTCTATGTTTTGAAACGTATGCCTGCACACTCCAGGAAGCCACATTTGTGACTCACAGTATCATTGCCGCATCTTCATCTGGCAACATCCATCTCTGATTGTCTGGCAATGGTCCATTCTATTAATCATCTTGATGGGAACTTTTATCTTGAAAGGTTGAAACTACCACCTTTCCTTGTTTACCATGAGGTCTTGGAATTGTAACTGACTCTGAACATTGAATGTTGTACCCGAAAGGAACTCCACCTTTTATACAGATTTGACATCTTCCAACTTGTCTTACCAACTTGTCAACGCTGGCCTAATAACTGAAATTAGGCTTCTACTCATGAACTTTCAAATAAACTGTATTCTGTCCAGTAAATTAAGATTCTACAATCAAGCTCATTGTTATGCATACTGTGAAGCAGCTCTGGAGTGGGGGCAGTTCCTTAAGTACGCAAGAAGACTTTTCTTTATTTGCTCTACAGTCAAGAGATTCATTTTCTTCACTGCTTGTTTTTCAAGCCTGGCTGGCACCTCATACAAACTGAGTACTGTCATAAACTGTTACACTTTTTGCAGCCATGTGATCATCTTCAACTGTACACTGTTGTTGTTCCATTGTAAAACTCAATGTGCAATCTAATGCACCCCATGTGAGGCCTCGGAAAATACTGCTACCTCCTGAACATTTTGATCTACCTTTGAAAAATCTGAATGCATTGAATTTGAACTATGAATCTTCATCTAATACTTGAAGAAACCATGGATTTATCCCTGGAACTGTTCGTAGTTTATGTCTTGTGGACATTGACATTTCATGTCCTGTCTGACTTACCAACTGAAAAATGCCATCCTCCAAGGTGGTATATTCTGCTGATGTGGACCATTGTGTGGTGACCAACTATACATTCTTCTGATATGGAATAAAATTTATGCAAAGTGAACTTTTCTAACTTCTATTTTTACTTACCAAACAGGTAATAGGTTATACAGTAATCATACCTGTTCCCATCCCGGAACCAGATACCATTAAGTCTAGTTCTACAGTGGTAGCCACAGACATTGCCAGCTATTTCCAGATATTTCTCGAAATTTCTGAAGAGTTTCTCTTTGCTGCCCCTACTGTTTAAATGCAAAAAGCATCAGATATTTCTGGAAATATCACAGAAATTTTGGGAAGTAGCTGGCAGTGTCTGTGGCTACTACTGTAACTATCTTGATGCTCTGTCTCAGTTTTTACTTATTTTTAATATCCATACAGGCAACCTAAGTTTGTCTCTTCAATTTCTTTCCAATAGGACAAATACACACCTGATACATATCAGTATTTCTTGATTGTTTTGATACTGGAAAACCCCATTGTGAAGTTTTATTCCAAATGTTTATGGTAATACAAGGTTTACTAAAATTTCCCCTTATAAAATCTCACTGCCTTAAATCCCTCTGCGACGAGCTAAGCCTAGTGCAATTAGTCAATGAACCTACAAAGAAAAATGTCCTAAACACTGCCAATAGCTCCATTTTAGATGTGATATTAACCACTCACCCACTTAAAATTTCGCATTCAGCTGTGTTCCATAATGATATAAGCGACCATGGGATTGTTGTTTGCATAAGATCTCATATTAAGGCCCGAACACAGCCTATCTTTATAACAAAATGGTCCTTTCACAAGTTTGTTTCAGCAAACTTCTTTTCTGACCTGGACAGAGTCAGATGGCAAGATCTTTACCTAGCCAAAGATGTCAATGAGGCAGTCTCCGTCCTTATTGCCAACCTTACTAGACTGGTAAATAAGCATGCCCCCTTCATCAAAGTTAAGGTACAAAACAACTCTCACCCCTGGTTCACCAAGATCTTAAGGCAGCTCTCACAACCCAGGACAAGCTCTGGGTGAAAGCAAGACATACCAAGAAACCTTCGGATTGGCAGGCTTTCAGAACAGCCAGAAATACCTGTGTGAAAAGCATTCATTCTGCCAAAGCTAACTTCTACATCTCTACCCTTGAACAAGCACAAGGAAACCCACACAAAATATGGAGGACACTTAAATCTATAGAAGGGAGGTCTACTGCCCCTTCCATTCCAACAAAGATAGTCGCAAATGGCAGGGTAGTGGAAAATAAGTCCTTAATCCCCGAAGAACTTAACTCCTACTTTGTCACAGCTAGACTAGCTTTTGACTCCTCACCTTATGCTGGCACTGTGATGAGCCAACCAAGTCCCTCCCCAATATCTAGCACTGCATCCTGCCCATTTCAACTGCGTGAGCTAAACTTTAAAGAAGTAGAAGATTCTCTCCTTAACTTGGATATCAAAAAAAGTGCAAGGGATGATGGCCTAGAACCCTTCTTCCTAAGATTAGGATATGCCCATCTCTCTGCCCCCATTCTTCATATCTTCAGTCTCTCCATTACATCTGCTACTGTGCCATCCTGTTGGAAAGCCGCACATATCCTCCCCCTGTTCAAATGTGGTGACCCTTGCGATGTGAATAACTGTAGGCCTAACTCCATCTTGCCTATACTCTCTAACGTTTTTGAAAAACTGATCCACAATCAACTAAAATCTCACTTGGAAACTTTTTCTCTCATTAACCCAGCTCAGTCTGATTTCTGGGCAAATCACATTACAATCTCTGCTTTAGTGAAAGTAACCGACAACTGGGTCTCTGCTATAGATGTTAAGAAGATAACTGGAGCAGTCTTCTTGGTCTTAGTAAAGCTTTTGATACTGTTGACCACGACCTGCTAGTCAATTGTCTCACTAATTTGGGTGCCACATACCAAACTACCCAGTGGTTCTCTAGTTATCTAACAGGGAGATCCCAGAAAGTTAAAGCAGATGGCTTTTTCTCTGCCTCTTTGCCAGTTGTTAGAGGAGTCCCCCAAGGCTCCATTCTATGCCCTATCTTGTTTTCATCATACATTAATGACCTTGATTCCAATATATCTACATCCACTCTGCATTTCTTTGTGGATGACACTGTGCTGTATACCTCTGGATCAATGTTATCCAAAGTTAAGGGGGTGCTTCTAGCGGACTTTGCCCAACTTGAACATAATCTAATAAAGGCGTAGCTTCTGCTTAATGCAAAGAAAATCAAAGCTATGATATTCTCTCATAGTACCTCTGCAGGTACCTCCCTTACCCCACCTAAATACTTTATTGTTACCTCATTAAACGAACCATTGGAAGTAATTTCCAAATTTAAATATCTGGGTATTTGGATTAACAACAAGCTCTCTTTCAATGACCATATTGAGGACTTACCCAGAAGGATTAAAGCCAGACTAGGTTTCTTCTTTAGTAATATGCCCCTCTTCCCCTTGGAGACTCAACATAGGCTCATTCAGGCTACCTTTCTTACCCTTCTCGACTATGGCGATGTAATTTACTCTTCCACTATTCTCGCAAACCTAAGCAAACTGGACATCCTTTACCACCATGTATTACAGTTTATTACCAATTCCCCTTACCGTTCAAACCACAGTGACCTATATGTAGCTGTGGGCTGGACATCTCTCATCACTAGACACTTGCGTCATGCTGGTCTCTGGACCCTTAAGCTGCTCCTGCACAAATTACCGAGTTACCTATCAACTTTCATTTGTATTTCTCACAGTACATACTTGGTCAGGAAATCTGACTTCATTCTGTTGGACATACCTAGGACTGCCCTCCCCTTTATTTGGAACCAACTCCAAACTGTGCTGAAACTAACTAGTATAGTTTCAATTAACTTCTACAAAGTGCTAATTGCAGCTAAGATAAAAGATATCTGCAACTGTTATTAAGCCCCTTCGAGTGCCAGTCACATTTCTGTGTAAGACCTTTATCAGCCTTATGCATGCTACTTACTTATTGTTCTCACTATCATTTAACCAAGACACTGTTACATTGGCCTGCTTCTGACTTCCAGCTGTTACCACTACTGCAAGCGCCCCACTCCTGCCCCCTTCCCCATCTGATTCTTGGCTCTGTCTATGTATATATTACTCCTCTCACTCTTCCAAGCCTTGAATGCCTTGTTTACCCTATATTCCCTGCCGCTGCTCAATTTACTAAATTTTATTTATTGCAAACACCAGTTACCCTGCCTTGTACTGCTAGCATGCTACCTTGAAGTATTTCACACTACGTACCATTTGTCTTCTCACTATCTATTGTCATCTGATGTTGTACCATTTTATGTAATATCCTGCTTGTACTAACAGTCACATGAATACAAGCTATACTATTGTTCTATCAAGTATTTTTTATTTATGTATGTTCTTCATCAGTGTACATGTCTCAGGACCTCCTTGTGAATAAGCTTGCTCAATGGAGTTTTCCGGCGATAAACTTAAACTTAAATTACATTTTATTGTTTAAGGAAAACTCAGAAACATCAGTGTGACCAGTTAAAATTTATCTATCAGGCTCATGCCGCTGGCCTGTAGAAGAATGGTGTCTAACCATTCTTTTTGTTGTGTTGCCACTTTTGCAATCAGGACAACAAACAGAGGATTGTTGCACCTGGGTTGTTCCCCCTATCATCCCATATACATCTGACATACACCTCAAACTGTATTCCTGATCTGTTATACTGTGATACTGTTATTTTTCACTAACATGCATATATAGGCACCCATCATATAAGCATGAGTGCCAGGAATGTGTTTTGCTGCTCATATATGCTAACATTTATCATGCGTGATTCATTATACCTCACTATAATACATTTATCTAGATTATGTTTGTATTTTATATATATGCAACATATAATGTACCTAATCTCTGATAAAATGACTCTGAGGGATCTTCAGTGATTATTGTATACTTATATTCTCATATAATTATATGTAGTGTGTGTTTTACACTCAGGCAGATATGCCATGTGTAATAGAGCCCTGTCAGCACTTCTCTTTGTCTCATTAGAAATAAATCTTTTGTTATGTCTTATATTATAAATAAGCAAGAAATGCCAAATATAATAGAGCTCAGTCAGCATTTCTTTTATCCAAGCTATAATGCTAATGGAAGCATATCCTGTCTCATATGATCCTCATTAGTAATTCTGTCTCCTAAGTCATAATCCAATGGAAAATGACTTAGGACCAATACATATTGTTTCTCATATCTGTATTTATGAGGTAATCTTTGTTGCTATGCTGTTATCCGTAGTATTAATTTTCTGTAACCTAGTTTTACATGCAGAGAGAATGAGACCTTGGAGAACCTGAGATCATACAATCCTGCAGATTATGTACCTTCTACAGGAGAATGGTGAGAAACCCATCTCTCTTGTGATTTTCTATGTTACATGCTTAGCGTAAGTAGTATAATAAACTGTATTAGTACTCCTTGCTTGTTTATGAATGCTTCTTGGCAGACTCTGAAGACACAAGAATCTGTATTATTATTATTATTTACTTTACTATCTGAGATTGTTTATGTAACAGTGCAGAGTTCTAATACATGAGCAGCTTGGCTGGCATGGTGCTGTAAACCAGGGTTCTAATCCTGGCCTCCTGAATTTTATTTTTACCCCATAATCCAACTCTGACTCGGAGTTGATTGTTTTAATTATAGGGGGGGAGGCAGAGCCATACAGATTAAGGGTGGTAGCGATTGCAAACCAGACTTGCGATCGCTACTTGTGGTGCTGTCTTTGATACCAGCATTTGTTCCTGGCACTTTTCTGATCAGAACTGAATGAATGGCTCTGTTATTGACAGTGCTATCCATGCAGTTGCTGATTGAGCCTTCATTAGTCTTTCTCATGCTTGAGCTAAGAGTCTTCTAGCTGAGATCTTCTTCTTGCACAGCAGTCCACCTTCTGCTTTCAGCTCCCACCAAGCTTCCAATTTGGTTGTCTCTCCAGCTCCATCTTTTTTCCAGTAACTGCCCCTTTTATATTTCTTCAAACAATTAAAGCCTCCAGCCAATACCATCCACAGTGCCAGGGATGCTAGGGGTACCAAAAATTACAGACTATGCCACCAATTTAGGATCAATCTCCCTGATCTAGGGGCATATGGGACAGAGCAGTCATTCAGGGAAGGGACTACAAAAACAGATGAAAAATACTTACTTGACCATTCAAGCCTCAAATTACCTCAGGGGCTCCCCTGACATATGGCAGGGCTAGGCAGACCTGCAAAGAAATGGGTTAGCAGAACATGGATGTAATACAAATTCAATGTCCAAATGGGGTTTTAAAAAAACACAACCAGATTATTTTTTCCTCCTACTGTGAACACAAATAACCAGTTGGCATCTTTCTGGATTCCACTTTACACTTCCCATCTGGCACGTTCTCCTTTATTTAACTTTTTTGCACCATAGGGTGAAATAGTCTATTTTTCTGGTTTGGATTCAACCCTGGTGGGGTACTTTTAAAGGCATTTTAATGGCCCTGATGGAGGCACTGGCTACTTTTAGAGTCCACTAACACATGACACGGGGGATGCTGGGAATGCCCAGGCATCGCCTAGCCCATTTTTTTTTTGTTTTGCATAACCTTTGTGGTCAAGTTCCCACACTGACAGCAGAGCAACACTACTGGATCCTGTCATTTATGTATGAATAGACCCTGATTTCCCACAAAGTCTACCTCTGTACACATTTCCTTAGAGTGTTTCCCTTTTGGAACACTGACACTTTGCCAACCTGGCCATAATGTCTGGTGATAAGGTCTGGTTTGAGGCAATCCAACCCTCACATTAAACACTTAAATTCCTACTTTCTGACAGGAATTTGGCAACTTGAAACTTACTGTTCCTCACATGGGGAGATAGGATGCCAAACCAGTCAAATTAAGTGTAAAACACAGTGAACATCACCAGATTCTTTGCCCACAGAATTCCCTGCCACCAGCTTCCTCTCAGACAGACATCCACTTCTTTCTTCAAATGTCTTTTTTCTCCTGCTGGGGAGAGACACCCACCTTTCAAGTCTCTTTTCAAGGACAGCCACTAAGAATGAGTACTTTTTTTTTCTCAATGCCAGGTTCCATGATGAAATTTCAGGAGAGCAAGAGATTATGCAGTGTGTCATGTGCACGTCTTGTACCAGCTCTCTGACTCACTAGCCCCTGCCCTTTAGCAAAGATCTTTGAGTCCTCCCCTTTAGAATGCCAAGTCAAACTAGCTGACCCAGTTCTTCAATGGCACAGAAACTAGTGCAAAGCCAAAGTCATTAGACTATCTTAAAGATACATAGCTCCTACAACAGAAGGAGGAAAAGGAACTGGGGAATAAGGGCAAGCCTTTTTGGATGCCCTGCAGCTTCCTGAACTGGTGAGGGAGCAGAAAGAGGCTTTAAACAGTCCTATTATGAGGGCAGAGGTGCTGAGGACCAATCAGCAGCTTCAGAATGGCAAGGCAAGTGGGCCAGACTGTTACCCAGTGGAATACTATAAATGCTTGGTGAAGCAGTTGTCTGGGCCGCTGTGTGATACCTTTCAGCAGAGGGAGCGGGAGGCTTTGAGACTTCCAGACACTTTCTTAGATGCTGTAATTTGTTTGATTCCCAAGGTGGGAAAGGATGTCTTGGAGTACTCTTCTTTTTGACCAGTCTCACTTCTGAATTGCAATGCCAAGATATTTGCAAAGGTGCTGGCGGTTTGTTTGGAAGTGGTATTGCCCGAGGTTGTCCTACCAGATCAGACTGGGTTTATTAAGGGGACATCTCTCATATCGTAATGTGCAAAGGCTCCTGAATGTGATTTGGGGTGTAGGAAAGAGGACACCTGTGTCATTTCTATGGATGCCGAAAAGGCCTTTGACCAGGTGGAATGGGACTGTTTATTTGACATGTTAATCCAGTTTAGTCTGGGGACATGTTTGTGGGATGGGTGCGTGCATTATTTAGATCTCCCCATGTGAAGGTTCTGGTAAATGGCACTCTTTCTGGGGGCTTTGGCCTGAGTAGGGGCACATGGCAGGGGTGCCCACTATCTCCACTGCTTTCTGCTTTGGTGGTAGAGCCACTGGCAGTAGCCATTTGGAAGAATGAATGCATTTGAGGGGTGAGGGGGTCTCAGGGGAACAACATAAACTCAGGATGTACTCGGATGACATGTTGCTTTTTATTACAGAACCTGACAGCTCCATAACCACTCTTCTTCAGTTGGTTGAGAGGTTTGCTCAGTTGTCAGGGTACAAACTTAATTTAGATAAATCTGAAATTATGAGGCTTCCCTAAGGTATGGAGTGAGATCAGGGATGGGGTTTTAAGAGAGTAGGAGGGCACTTTACATACTTGGGAATTAAGATAGGGTAGTTCCTGGGTTCCCTTTATGGCCTGAATTATAGTCCAATTCTAAAGACAATAGAGACTGATTTGAGACAGTGGGTGTCTCTCCTGATTTCGCGGCTTGGGAGGATAAATTTAATTAAAATAAATATCCTCCCCAGGTTGGTATATATTCTGCAGATGTTGCATTTGGGGTTGTCTAGGAAGGATACTAAGAGGCTGGAGGGATTGTTCTCTTCATTTATCTGGAAGAGGAAACGCCCCAGGGTGAGCTTACAACGTCTCAAGATAGATACAGGGAAGGGGATTAAACTTTCCAGATATGTAGACCTATAATTTAGCAGCTCAGCAGAAGTATATCAGTGACTGGACAATTTGCTCCCAGTTGCACAGTGGCTAGACCTTGAGCAATTGGGCTGTGCAGTGAGACTCTCAGCATACCTTGAGAGATGGAGTAGGGGGACGTATCAAAGACAGAAGATTCAGAATCCATTGGTTGAAGTAGCTTTGGAAAGTTGGGAGTAGGCTCCTGAAGTTGAGAAGGGTGAAGGATGTAGATACGTATTTAGTGCCAATCGCTGGAAACCCATACTTTATGCCAGGGTGGGAAGACCCCGGATTTAAGATGTAGGAGAGAAGGGGCATAAGAAATCTGGAAGATCTACATAGTGAGGAAGGGATCGGCCCATTTTCAGACCTGCATCAAAGGTTAAATTTGGAGGGAGGAAACTTATTTTGATATTTCCAGATTTGGGCCTACGTGACAGGGTTAAGTAGGGAATGACCTGGGATAGGAGAACTCAGGAAAATTGAAACACTCATTCAAATGTCCATACAAGATCCCAAAGGTTTTGCAGGGAAAGTGGTAAGAGATTCCAGACAAAGTTTATCAGACCTTTCGGGTAACACCCGGAGACTCTGGGAAAGGGATATGGGTATCCAGATAAGGGATTGGAACTGGGCCAAGCTGTTGCCTATGCACATGGGGCTTTTGATCTGTAATAAAGTCAAAGAGGCTTTTTTAATAAATTTATACACAGGTATATAATCCCCCACCATTATTCATAAATACCACCCTGCTTCATCACCTTATTGTGGGCACTGTGGGCAAGAGACAGGCACCTACATGCACTGTTTTTGGGTCTGTTGAATCCTACAGCAGTTCTGGAAATCAGTGGCTTTGGAGGTGGGGAAGATGTGGGGTAGAGTGATTCCACTAGACCCATTGGTCTGCCTTTTGGGGTGAAATTAGATGGAGAGGGGGGTTGGGAGCCACTACCAAGATGGGTGAGAATCCTACTGATCTTAGCCAGACATTGTATTCAAAATACTTGGGTGTCCTGTATGACTCCCACGTTGCACAGCTGGTGCATGTTAGTCTTGTGCACTTTAGTGTTGGACAGACTGACCCTCCTTGTCAAAGACAGGCTGGAACAGTTTACTAGAAAGTGGTCCCCTCTTCTGGCAGATCTCACTCAGCAAGACAGCATGCTTCTTTGGGATGGGATGGAAATATAGGAGATAAGGATACCATATTTGAGGGCACCTGAGCACCTTATTAAATTATTTAAAAATTAAATGGTCTTGTAATGTACCACATTTATGTTCAGAGAAATGTATTGATTGGGTATCGTAAAATTTAACATTAGGCATGTATGACTGGGCAAACTGAAACCATAACTCAGATATATTTTAACAGTTGAATTTTTAGGTGGAAGTGATTGTACGTGTTCATTGGAGTTTGAATAAATTTTATGCAAAAAAAAACAAAGATGCACAGCTCCTAAGGGAGGGCAGTTGCAAATGGAAGACCAAACTAATCAGTGAGTAGATTTAACAATGCTGAAGACATCCCAATAGCCACGTGTTGCACTGAAGCCAGGAGATGTGAGATGCTTTGAAGGGCAGAGTCTAAACATTGCACCTTTTTTCTTTTGTAATTTTTTATCATTTGTGTCACAAATTACCTAAGCACCAGGGCCTGGATTTTCAAAGACCCATGAAACTGGTGCAGGTACAGCAAAAACATGTTTCAATCTCATTTATTCAGGGGGTAAGCCAGAAAAGAGAGGTAGGTGGAAAATAAGTAATTTTCTGTTGAATAATAATGATGTCCTATCGCAGGCCAAAAACAATTCTGCAAGATTTTCTAGAATTCAACAGTTCTTCAGACACATCCTGGGCCAATAACTGTGAAAGTCTGAAGTGTGTGCTCAGAGGTTTTTACATCAGTACTTCCTCAGGCTTAAAAAGAAACAGAAAAAAGAATTCTGAAGAAATTCTGAGAAACATTAAAGTGGTAGAAGAGGAGTTATTATCCATAATCTCTGAACAAGTATTGGCTAAGCGATCTACTCTTAAAACTGAATATTACAAACTAATTTCGGGGGAGTCCGATTTCACCATATGGAAATCTAAACTCAACTACATAAATTCTGGCCCTAAAGCTTACAAAATACTTGCCATAAGGTTTAAGCAGAACAGTAATGCTGCAAGAATATGTTCCATTGAGGACTTTAACACCAAAAGACTAGTAAAGGGGGATAAGAAAATCAATGATTTTTTTTTCAGTTTTACAAGAATTTGTATGATGTAAAAGATTCCTCCACTCCAAGTGATCTAAGCACCTTTTGCTCTTATCTGAACATTCCTAACGTTCTGGAGGATCTCAAAAAGTCTCTCATGCAAGACTTCAGTCTTCAGGAAATTAGGGATACAATTAATAAGCTGAAAATGAACAAGGCCCCAGGAACAAATGGGCATTTGGTCAACTTTTACCATAAACTAATAGATGAAATTACTCTCATTTTGTTGGGGATGTTTAAGGAAGCTTTCAACATAGGTCAACTGCCTCCTATTACGACTCAGAACTGCATCAACCTGATCCATAAGGCAGCAAGGATAGAAATGATTGCAAGAATTATAGACCAATAACCCTAATCAATATTGAATCAATATTGATACTAAAATACTGGCTAAGCTATTACCAGAAAGGTTAGAGAAAGTTATTCCACTAGTAACTGAAAACAAGCAAACAGGCTTCCTCTAGGGTAGACTTGCTGCTGACAATATCAGGAAACTATTCTTTCTGATGGAAGTAGCTAACAAGTTGAAATCAGCAGCAGGTCCATTCTCACTGGATGCAGAAAAGGCATTTGACAGGGTTCTGTGGTGTCACTTATTTGAGGTTTTGAAACTCTATGGCTTCCCAGTGGAATTTATCAGATGGGTGAAAATACTTTACAAAACCCCCTCTGCCTCAATCATTACTAACAGGATTGTATTCCAGTCCTTTTATTTAAAAAGAGGTATGAGGCAGGGTTGTCCTATCTCCCTTTACTCTTTAATCAACCTTAGCTCCCTGGATAAGAAAACTCTTGGCTGACAAAAATATTAGAGGTATTGAGTTCTGTGACAAAAAATTTGTACTCTCAGTTTATGCTGATGACATATTACTATTGGTCACTGATCCAGGTGCCTCCTTCAGGAAAATATTGGAGATTATCTCCAACTTTGCCTCCTTTTCTGGGTACAGACTGAATAAATATAAGTCAGCTTTTCTGCCCCTAAGTCATTATTGTAATAAGCAGAAAATCTTAGACATGGGCCTAAACTGGAAATCCAAAAAGCCTGACTACCTAGAATTAAAGTATTTAAGCAGTAATCCAGTACAAGGGCTTATGGGCAGACTACATGAGCTGGGCAGTCCTTATTTGCTGACAATTTCTATGTTTCTATGTTTCTATGTTAAGTCAATACCCAAAGCTATTGATAAGAACTTGGGCTTTCTTAAAAACTCAATACAAGATAGCCTAACTAGATGGCACAACCTGTCACTTGGTATATGGGGGTGCCTGAACTCTGTGAAAATGATGATACTACTGAAATGTCTATACACATTTTCCATGTTACCTTTTAACATCAGTAAAAAATGCTTCATAAATATACAGAGCTCCATTTCAAAGTTTCTCTGGGCCAAAAAAGGATGTCAAATGGCCTATCAAACACTAACCAGGCCAAAAGAGATGGGTGAGATCAAGGCCCCAGACCTATATTATTATTTTCTTGCCTGCTGAATGAGTTAAATGTCAAAATGGTATAATAGTCAAGGTGGATGGACCACTAATCCTGAATGGCTTGATAATGAATTAGATCCAGTTAAGGATAACACAGTTTACCTGGGATCCCTGGTTTTCACTAAATCTGTTCAGCATCTTAAAAATAAAATCCTAACAGATAATATTTATATCCTGAAGCAATGGTCTTATCTTCTTACACTAAATCTAACTAGGTCCAAAATACAACCAATATTCTTAAATCTAAATGTTACAGCAGATGGGCTGCTCTTTGAGAACGCTGCCTAGGAGATTAAAGGTACTGTATAACCAGAATTTAAAATTTTATAAAGAATAAGACCTTAGTATCTTTTGATACTTTAGCAGACAAGTATGATTTGCAACCAGATGATGGGGATATGCTTAACAGCATAGTTAATAGCATACAATGCCTCGTATTTGAGGGCTGGTCCTACTTAGACATTAACCCATGCACTCTAAACTTCCTGACCACAATTCAATCTTGGTCAAGAATATCTAGTTTCTGTGATTTACTCTTATGGTGCATTAATGGTCTACAGTATATCAGGTGGTGGACTAATGCTCTCAGTAATGATGTGAATGGTTGGAGTTGGAACAAGATATGGATACACTCTATTAAAACATATAAAACAGTCAGTGCCAAACTGACATGATTCAAAACAGTTCACAGTCTTTACTATACCTCTCTCCAAATGAACAAGATGGGATTGAGAGCTACGTCCAATTGTCTGAGATGTGGAGATGCCAACTGTGAGTTGATCAATATTTTCTGTTTGTGTCCCAAAATGGTACCCTGGTGCGGCAAGATTGCTGATTTTTAAAAAAAAAACATTGTATGGCTAAAGGGGAGTTTAAATGAAAAGACCATTCTTGTTGGTCATTTTGATGAAACAAAAATATGGAGTAAACAACAACATTGAACCATTGCTCTAATTTCAATGTCGGTTGCCAGCTCTACTCTCAGAGTATGGCTGGAGGAGTGGGCACTGTCATTTAATGAATGGAAGACAGAGTGTTTGTAAGTTTTGAGATTGGAGAGGCTGACTCACTTAATGCCAGAACAGGCTCATATATTCAGCTCTAGGTGGGGAACAATTTACAATCCTTTCTCTTCACCAACCTAGTAAGCCTATAGGCTGCCATTTAACCTATCCCTTCTTACCTGATCTCACACCCTTCAACTTTTTCTATTATATTTCTCATGTTGAAATATTTATTCAGGGGAATGTTTTTCAAGGATTAGTGGAGTAACTTACCCCATTACTAAATTAATTTGTCTACAATTTATAATTAATAAGTTAATGAGTATGGTATGTAGCTTTAGAAGTCTCTGTTAAATTACTAAAGTAATGTTTATTTGTTTATTTATCTTTTAAGTGAAGCATAAAGGATTATTTCCGTATTGCATTTGTTGATTACTTATGGCATTATTTTTGTGTATTGTATTTTAATTCAATGAAATGTTATTGATAAATCAGTCAAATATGATATTAGTGAGAATGATATACTAGAAATACCTTCACTAACTATACTTGACCTCTTCTGAGCTCACTCATGCCTTTGACACTTGTTAGGTCAGGAGGTCAGCTATAGCTCTTAAAGATATCTCTACTACCTCACTCTCACATGTCATATCCCTTATAGATATATTCTCTATCAAATTTCATTGATCTATGAGGAATTTGAATGTCATTAGAAAGACCAGGTAGTATTGAGTGACTTTTTGTGTGCATTGACTATGTGTAATACTTCACAGAAAAATGTAAAAGAGAGGGAGATCGTGGTTCATGCGGCACAGTTCTTGCAGAAAATAGCCTATTTTATATTATAGAGGCATTTGTGTGCCTCTATAGTTAGGTCTGAGCATGCAGCTTAATGATAAACCCCAAAATGATAAAATTTAGCACCTCAATAACTTTGTAACTAATTAATGGAATTGCATGAAATTGGGTATGCACTGTCCCATGGGTAGGTCTCTTGACCTACCAAGTTGTGTTTCAATCAGAAGTGTGAATGTTGTGCAGTGCATATGGAAAATGTGTGTTTTTCACACTTTTTGCAATTTGTTTCCTGAATATTCCTCATCACAATGCAGCCTCACCCTTTAGAATTGTAGTCTGACATTTTCAGGGTAAAAAGAGTGTACTGCAGGGAACAAGCCAGCATTTATTTGGTGAACAAATATTATTCTGAGCCAAAGTTATTTAATTTTGAAAAATTGTGTTCTGAGCATGCTCAGTTCAGTCTTTTGGATAGATGCACAGCTGCAAACAAGGATTTTGGCTCACAATCAGGGATTTTGACAGCTCACGAATGGGGATTCATTAAATCCCTGTTTGTGAGAAAAAAAATCCCTGTTCATGAGCCGCCATCTTATTTTCACTTTTAGCCAAAAGGAAAATGTTGTCACTTGACATACAGTTGCATTTTGTGAGAACAAATGAATGGATTTTGTTCAAGGTGATGCCCTCTACAAAACCATGTGTTTGGTATCCATTAGTTTGTTAAAAAAATGGCCATTTTTTATTTGAAAATCCTCTTTCGAGAGTCACTTCCGATCCCCATTTGTGAGTTGTCAAAATCCTTGTTCATGACGATCAGGACCAGATGGCCATATCTCATGAACAGGGATAGGCTCATAAACGGGTATCTTGACACCTCATGAATGGGGATTTGGCTAATGAATGGGGATTTTGACACCTCATGAAAGGAGATCATAAGCAAAAAATCCTTGTTCATGAGCTGTCAAAATCCTCATTCGTTAGACGAATCCCCATTCATGAGCTATCAAAATCCATGTTCGTGAGAGGAGGGCTAGATGGCCCTATCTCATGAACAGAGAATCTCCATTCATGAGCTGTCAAAAATTCCTGTTAGTGAGCCAATCCCCATTTGTGATCTAGCAAAATCCTGGTTCGTGAGATGAAGGGCAGATGGCCTTATCTCCCGAGTGGGAATCAGCTCGCGAATGGGGATTTTGTCACCTCGTGAATGGGAATCCAGCTAAAGAATGAGGATTTTGACTGCTCTCAAACAAGGATTTGTAAAACTTTGCCAGTTCACTGCTAAGAAATGGTAAGGACTTTTGGCTTGAAATGTGCAAGGTACAAAGGGGGTGTCCCACCGATGTGATATATGTTGGCTTGGTGTAAAAAATTGCATAGGATGAAGTGTTATTACATTCCAAAGTTGAGAAATTTCCTGTAGAATAACATTGCGGTGCCCATGGTGCCTTTCAGTGCCTATATCTTGAAAAACAAATCAAGATATGGATTTTTCACTACCTACAGCTCTGTGGGAACAAATTTGGAAATCATAGATTACACCAGCAGTGGAATGTTTTTTCTACTTGCTACGGTTATGGAGATATTGTGAAATTAGTGTCACAAGGGTTCCAAGGCTGCCTTTTGAGCACTTTTCGATGCCCGTATCTCATAAACAATGTGAGATACAGATTTGGTCGACTTATCCTGCATGAACATCTCACCATTATGATTATGACACTTCAACTTTTTTCCTAGCTGCTATGGTTTCCATGATATTGCTAAATTAGTGTAACAAGAATTCCTTGCTCTATAGAGCTACTGTATGGCTCTATAGCTATATGTAAGTGGAAGCGAAGGGCAAAGATAGCCCATGTTCCTACAGTTGCATATTGTTATGCACAAATAGGCAGTTTGGTGGGAATGATGGTTCCATGCCATTTACTGGTTACATTACACTTTTTCAAAAAGTAAGGAAATTCATTGCAAAAAACTTTGTTTAATGCATCAATTAGGGTTAAAGTGACAAAAGTGGGGAAATGAGATGTTAGGGTTGAGCCCCTAACCCCCACCACACCACCCCCATCCTCCAGACCGACAGATGTTGAGGTGTGCCATGGGGTCATGAGGCCTAACTCTCACCCTAGTCTCCTTTACTATAGCATATCAACCTGTTTACACATGGAATGGGTGAGAGTTGGGCCATGTGACCCCATGGCACACCCCAGCATCTGTTGGTCTGTGGAGGATGAGGGTGGTGGGGTTTAGGGGCTGAACCCTAATGTCTCATTTCCCTACTTTTGTTGCTTTAACCCTAACTGATGCATTAAACAAAGTTTTTTGCAAAATATATATATATATATTTTTTTATTTGTTAATTGGATAAGGATACTAGACCAAAATGCCCTTTTCAGGTCCAACCTGGACTACAAAAAACAGAAAAGCAAATAGCAATACAAATACAGACATCACATATACAATTTCATCTGTTACAAATACAACACAACTTTGTCAAGTAATAAAGATTCATACACAACTTTAAAACAAGATTTACAAGTAGACAAATGAATGGGGGTAGTTTAAGCATTCTAATAAAATGAGGCAGAATTACTCAAAGCTCATAGCCCTGAATTGCATTAACATACAGTAGTATCAAGCAACAGTCCATTAGATGACCTCAACATTGAGGGAACAAGACATACCAGTATCAAGTATGATAAGGAGAAAGAGGAACACTCGTGAACAGCTCTAAAGGTTAATAAACAAAAAAATATATATATATTCAATATGGCAGTTAAAGGAAAACCAACCCAACTGGGAAAATAAATCACAAGAATGTGTACAGCAAGGAGCTAGCAAAATGAAGCGACAAACATTGTTATAAGCAACAGAAAGAATATGTGATTCCCTTAAACCTAACCTAAAATAAATTCCAGCAACATAATCCAAGTGAGGCAGAAGAGTACCAACAGCAATAGCTTTCCTAATAGCAAAACTGAAAAAAAGACAAATTTAAACAAAATGCCTAACTTTTGATTTACTTTCTTACTAACTGCTGGAACCTGTAGAAAAAAAAATTAATATGGGGTCCAGCAAAACCCCAAGATACTTAAATTGCTGTACTTGATTTATAATAATCCCATCCAAATCAAATACTTATAGACAAGGGCCAGTCTTTAACATAGCATTGGTTCCAAAAACCAATGATTTTGTCTTCTTTGAATTAAGAACCAACATATTATGATTAAGCCAAACACAAATGTTTAAAGTTGGTTTGAATCTTGGTGGAAATAATATCAATAGTGTTTTCCTGACAAAACAAAATTAGATAATCGGCGTTAAGTAAAATTTCAGTCAGAACTAACAAACGATAAATGATTAGTAAAAAGTGAAAACAATAAGGGGCCCAAAATGGACCCTAAGGTACATCACATCCTAAAGGAGCCCCTGGAGACTCAATAGAGCCAGTTTTAACAACCTGAGATCACATGGACAAATGATCCACAACCATTACTGCAGAGGAACAGGAAAAACCCATTCCAATGAGCTTACAGTAAGTAAGTCCAGGGTCAATAAGGTTGAATGCATTGATCAGGTCCACAAAGACCACACCAATCATCAAAACTCTCTCAAAACCACTGAGTATGGTGTCTGTGAACCTGACCAAGGCAGTCCCAGTCCCACAATTTTCTAAAACCATGCTGAGCACTGCTCAACAGCCCATACTCCAACAAGTAATCATTAATCTGGTTTGCAACAACCTTCTCCATCTGTTTACTTAGTGGATTTAGAATGGAGATGGCCAAAAGTCTTCTACCAGTTTAGGTTGTGGTTTTTTAGGAATTGGGGTAACCTTGGCTTGCTTCCAACTTGAAGGAAATTGCTGAGAAATCAATGATAAATTAAAAATATAACAAAGAGGGTCAACAGTGAAGGGTATAACCAGCCTGAGAAAGTGACCATCCAGTCCCCCCACAGTCGCTAAACTTATTAGACAGAAGGGTTGTGCCACGTGCAATAGCGATGCACCAGTGCAAGTCCGAAAATGCGCTATTTTGCAATATTTAGTGGGAGGCAGATGAGCCCCCCAAATCACACTGCGCAAGAGTGCAATGATAATGAATGCATGCACAACTGAAGGGGGAGGAACCATGCATAAATGGTGCAGTGTGATATTCAACAACATGCCCCATGTGCAATAGGGGAGCAAGCGGAAGTTGCGCGATAACGGAAATGAGCTAAACTAAAAAGGAACAAGAGAGAGGCGCAAGAATGCACATGTTGCCAAACCATAGCCAGCCACACAGGCAACACAAACACACAGGACAGGACAGAGACAGAGCACCTGGAACCCCCATGAACAGGGAAGGTGTGGGGAGCCACAGTCACAGTGTAGTGAGAACGGGGAAGTGCTACACAGTACTGAGACCACCACAGGAAGGTGAAAGGGAAGTAGCAGCCAGGACAGTGGGGGGAACACAGAAACAGCTGCTAGGGGGACACAAGCCAGGGACATGGCCAGTGCTACCATCCAGATGGAGGTAGTTATGAGGGGGGTGAGAAGGCAGGCAGCAGGGGGGATCAGCCATGGAAGGGCCCATCAGTGATATGCCCCAACAGGCAGTACCGAGCCCACACCAACCTCAAGTTGTACACCAATAAAGAGATTGTGGCTGGTACCACCTGAACCAGGCAATTCTGAGGGGGCTCTGTGAGCTGTGCAGTGATGTGATGCAGGCACCCACACGACGGAGCCATTCTCTGTCAGCGGAGACAAAAGTGACAGCTTGCATGTGCCTGCTCATCACGGGTGCCTTCCAGAAACCAACAGGGGACAGGACAGGCATAACCCAGTCGGACACATCAAACCACCTCACTCAATTCCTCAGCGCACTACTGCCACATGCTGCGGAGTACATCCACTTCCCCAGCACACCAGTGGTGCGCACAGCAAACATACAGGAGTTCCACAGGATAGCACGTATGCCTGGCATGCTCAAGGAAATAGACTGCACGCATATGGCCATCCACACACCACCTGACCCCAAAGGGGCTGCATACATGAATCGGAAGGGCTATGCAAGCATCAACTGCCAGATGGTGTGCGATGCCAAGGGGCACATAATCAATGTCTGTGCCACGCTCCCTGGGGGAGCACATGATGCCTTCATCTGGAACCAGTCAGCACTGTGCCATGGGGGACATCTCCACTGGCCACTTAGTGGGTAAGTATGCAAACCACGTAGAAAGACATGGAGCTTTGGAGGGGAATGGTCAGAGGTGACATGGGTATTGGCCTAGATGACCCAAGGCAGGGTGACACTGATCACCAAACTAACTTCCTGCCTCTACTCACAGGTGAAAGTGGATACCCACTCTGTCCCTGGCTGCTCACACCATACCGGTGGCCTGCAACCCCATTGCAGCAATGCTACAATGAGGCACATGCCACCACACTCAATGTCATCAAGCTGGTGCTCGGCATGCTGAAGGCATGTTTCTGTTGCCTGGACACATCTGGCAGTGCCCTACAGTACAGCCCCTCAAAAGCCTGTGGGTTATTCCTGGCCTGTTGCATCCTGCACAACATGGCCAATGACTGTGGGATAGCCATACAGGTAAAAGAGGGGGACAGTGATGGGGACAATTAGGACGCTGGTGAAGATGGTGATGGGCAGCCCCACCTTGGGCAAAGGGGCCCCCGATTGATCCAGCTGGCACAGCTGCACCGGGACACCATCACAGAGGAGCACTTCAACCAACCCAGGTAAATCATGGGGCCATGTGCAACCACCAGTGGCAAAGGCACAACCCACAAACACGCATGGACAAACACCAGGGGTGCATGTCATCAAGGGAATTGGCTGAGCGAACCGCACACACCGCCAGGGATGGGCAAGGTCTAACACGGCACTCAGTCACACACACACACCTCACAAGATATGCACAACCCTGACCATCACCCCTAGCCACACACACATCCACAAACCACCACACCCAGTGCCTGTCATTGTGCGTGTGTCAGATGCTGGGCACCATTGCACAGTGGTGGACAGTGCAACGCAGGCATCATCATGCACACGCCACAGTGGACAGCAGCCAGGAGGGTGTGCAGATGGAACGTGTGTGTGCATGCAGGGCCGGGTACCTCATCCATGCATTGCACGCTGAACAACACAATGCACACAGGGCAGCATCAGAGAGTAGCCATGATGGGAGACAGGTCAATCACGTACCACAGTTCCACGGCTGCCACGGATGCATGGGTGGCCCCACCAAGACCCGCCAGCAGTGACAGGCTGACCAATGGCCTCATGGGGTGGTACCGATGGTTCCCCATGGGTTCCACAGTAGGCAACCATGCTCACACAGGGTCTGCAGTACACGAACATGCCTGTGAGCATGCTCAGAATACCCATAGCTGAACCCGGTGTCGACAAGGAGGTGTTGCGATGCGGAAAAGGGGTGGACACTGCACTGCGCAGTGTCTGTGATGCATGGACAAATAACTGTGTGCCCATTGTGGCCACGACAGCTGTGATTGCCTGTGTCTGCCTGTCAATGGCAGTGGTCACATCCTCCCGCAACTGGTCCATCCTGCCAGGAGCAGAGCAGTGTCTCTGCTGCTCTGCTCCTAAGCCTGGTGCAGAGCCGCACTGAGTGCATCCACCGCCATCACAAGCCGCATCTGCTGATTGACTGATGCTTGCAGTATGCGGGTGTGCTCATCTAAGAGGTCATCTTCCTGATCAGCATGCTGTCCCTCATGGTGTTCATGGCCCTGATGGTCAGCACCCCTTGAGGGTGGGCGCTGCACTCCAGGGCTAGGCCTGGGCATGTCCACAAGCGGTGCACTGATGCTGACCCCTGACACTGTACCCCCATGGCCATTGGCCGACTGCTGACACTGTGTCTCCAGCTGCCCATCTCTAGGGCTCAACAGTGCTGCTGCAGTGGCCACAACAGCCCCACTGTCCTGGACACACACCAGTGCTGCCCCTCTGGTGCAACAGGCACAGGCTGGGACTGTGATGTTACACAGGCCTCCAGGGTGGCATCACCCACGGCCATGCTCGTGATGTCACCTGCTGTGTGGCCATCCTGTGGCCCACACGTGTCACTGCCCATGACGTTAGCTCCATCATCATCAGTGATGGACCCAAAACCAGCCTGAGTCTGAACATGCTGGCATCCATGGATGCTGGCACGCTGGGACACAGGAAGGGCCTCCTCCGCACCTGCTCCACCAACATCAGTCCAGATGTCCAGGCAGTCCCTCTGTTGCCCTGTCCCTCGTATGCCTGTAGAGGTGGCTGGGCCCTCCTCCATCTCCATGCTACCACTCTCAGTGGAGAAGCCCTCCACCACTGACTCATGTAGATGCTCAGGAGCTGTAAAGGAAAAACAGTAGCATTAATGTATGTGACCTACCCTGTCCCCCCCCATTGACAGACCAGGACCTACCATGCAGTGACAGGCTACCACCCGTCTGGAATCCTCCCCCAGAAATACCCTCGATGGTGCAAAGCTACATGCTGCCAGCAACCTGCTCTTCTTGAGGGGTCAGGTGTTGCACCTCCGGCTGTCCCCCAACGGTCATAGACCATGCTGCCCTGATGGCAGCTACCTTCTCCTTAATCCTCCGCCTGTCCATGCCCATCTTCTTTTTGCACTCCTGCATGGACCGTTGGTGGCTGCCATGCAGGTTGACAGCCTGCGCCACCTCTTCCAATGCAGCAGCACGGGCCTGTGGTGTTCCCTGGCGTCCATTGAGCAGCAGCTCCTGGTCAAGGTAGGCCTCAAACAAGGCATCTGTTTCTGCCTTGGTGAAGTTAGGCCTAGTCTTCCGCCCACATCTCTGTTCCTCTTCCTCCACCTCACGATAGGTCATTATTCCTCCTTTGAGAATGACAGGTGTTACCTGTGACTGTGTAGTCCTATGCATGTCCCAAACACCACAGTCCACACTCCCAAACAGCATGCAACTCACCACAATAGGCTGCAGTAACTGACTCTGGCCAGTGCAGCCCAGTGTTGCAGTTTTATAGTGCAATGCATGCAAATGAGGCGAGGTGCATTTTTAAGTGGATGCAAATGCAGTGTCTGTGCCATTGAATGGCTGATTAGCTGATTTGCATATGCTGGCTGAATATCGCGCTTTGTACAATTTTGTTGAATGTGCTCAGCCAAGGGCGCAGTTCTGTGACATGCTCAGTACACACCTAACTGCACATGGCTGGGGTTATGATGCAGGTGCCTGCTGTGCTGCTGATGTGCTCTGCACAGGAGGCATTGCAGGGCATGGCCACCATTGTGCCAGAGGCGCTACTGTGCTGTTCACATATATGGTGCTGTGACACTGGGGTGCCGTAGGCGCACTGGGGTGAGAGCACTGTAGGCTGCTACAGGAGGTGGCACACAGGCACCCAATCACGCTACACGCATTGGGTTTCAATCACACTTTGGCTGTCCGTGCGCGAGAGACACTTGACCCTGTGCCTGACCTTTGCCCCCTAGGTGCCATGTGTCAGGCATGGGTGCACCACTATTGCGCTGTTCGGTGACAGCACGATAGGGAATGGCAGCGCTGTAAGGTGCAGCATTTGCACATGGTGGGACTGCAGTGTTGAGCACCATTTTGAATCTAACTATCTGCTGAGATGGCTCTGAGAAGGACAGCTATATGGAACCAGGTAGAGTTAGCAAATCTGGTGGCCATTGTAGAGCCCCATAATGGGTCTCTATATGGTGATGCACCCCTGGATAGGGCCAGGAATGCAGTTTGGCAGGAGGTGGCTAATGCACTAGAGGAGGCCACGGGAATTGGGCACACACCAAAGCAGTGTTGCCACAGGTATGGGGACCTCAGGCACAGGGTCCCAGACCTGCTTACCCACCTTCAGGCATGTGCCAAGAGGGGCACGGTGCCATGGCCAGGTAGGTGCCCTATCCATACACTGTTATCGCCCATACAGGTATCATGGTTGCATGTGTCCGGCACATGGGGGGGGATGTCCAGTGTTGGCCGTGGTGGTGGTATCAGGGTGGGGGTGGATGAGTATGGCTGTGTGAAATTGCATGCACATGGGGGCAGGGGGACTTTGCTACTTGATTGTACTGATGTTCCTCTCTCCATGTTTGCACCTTAGGCCCAGCAGAGCACGGGGCTGGCTAGGGAGAAGAGGCGCCACCTGAAGGATCAGAAGACCGGGAGGGTTGATGGTCTGCAGAGGTGCAGGGACTAGCCTGATGATGGTGAGTGCCTTACATCCATGATTACTATTGTATGCTGTGTAACTGGGCAGGCAGCGGGGCATGGCCACCATCCACTGACACCACTGCCATGCACGTGATTTGTTACAGTCAGCACTGTCCAGTGGCACTGCATGTCTGGGAGTGCATCAGTGTGGTCCATGCATGCACCGGGTACATGGCTGTGCCACTGCCTTCACACCGCATAGCCAAGTCACTGTACAGCCACAATGGTGCTGTGCAGGACATGGGCGGTGGGTGTGTGCAGTGGTCCGCATGGCTGTGGCTGCCTGGGTAGGCAGGTCTTGTGGACACGGTCACTGTGGGTGGTTGCGCACCATCACCGGGGCGAGGCACATGGCTGTATGCTATGCACAATGAGTGGGCTGCAGGGGGCTGGACAGTCACACTTATTGACTCTGCTCCCTCATCCTAGGTGGACGGTGATTCCAGGCAATTGAAAGGGGACTGCAGGAGCTTCTACAGGTGGAGGGTGACCCTGGAGCTCCTGCAATAGATAGACCACCATGGGGTGAGGAGGCGGAGGAGACATCGGCGCCATGTGAAGGACGACTGGGGCAGACGTTAGCCCATCTTTGTCCCTAAATACACCTTCCCCCCTGGACCCACTCTCACACCCCTTCTTCCCTCTCCTATATGTTCACCCATGCCCCTTACCTGCCCTCATCTGGTATGTGGCTGTTTCCTCTCATTGTACATACTTGTAAATAGTTTTTTTGATTACCTGTTTTAAATACATTTTTTTGTTATGACAACTGTGATGGTCTCTGATTTGCAGCTGGCTACAGGTGCTCAGCTGCAGTGGTGTGCATGGCGTCAGGGGTGGTGCATGCATGGGCATGTGTGTGTGTGTGTCCATAAGGGAACTGCCTATGGTGTGGGCAGGGGGATCAGTCACTGTCTGTGGTTTGTGTGTTGTTCTCTGTGCACTGGATGCCTGTGTGCATGGTAGCCCTGTCAGACCGTCCATGGCCTGTGCAGCTGACACCCTTGTATGTTTGTGATACGCACAATCTGCTGGTATGTCAATGATGGCTGTCCATGCTGGATAACAACTGTACCCGGCACAATGCCAGGTTGCCTGCAATCACCAGAATGGTGCACATCTTCCTCTGGTAGCACTCTGGCCTCCGCTGTTGTTGTTCTCCCTCCATGCTGTCACTTGTGTCTGTTGCAGGGGATGTGCTTCAGTGTCTGTCACTTGTACTCTAGCAGTATGCTGGTGGCATACAGCTTCATGGTGCCTGCGCAGGGTGCCTGGCACACCTGTGCCATGTAGGGGTGCTGAACATGTGTACACAGCAGTGGTGGCCACGCTCCAGTGGCTTGGTTGACCCGTTACTGTGTCCCTGTGTTGGTGTGCCCTTGGGTATGGTTGGGTGTTTGTCTGTGCACTGTGTTGCATCCTGTGTGGCGCATACTTCCATGCAACATTGTGTGTGTCTGTGCTGGCTGTTGTGGCCAGTGCTGGGATGGGATGTGTCCTTGGGAAGGTGTGCAGGGTGCTGTACCACTGGTCGTGGGGTCCGGGACATGCCCTGTCACATGAGGGGTACCTCATGTGGTGGCGCATGGTCTGTCTCCCAGCTGTACCTCAGGGCGGATGTACAGGGTGGCACTGTGTATGCTGTTGTTGCACTGCTATCTGCTGCCACCTGCAGCAGGGTGCACATGGTGGGGCTGCCTTGCATGGCTCCATGGTGCACAGGGTTGCATTGTCACAGTGGGGGTGGTGGCATGCATGGGGTGTCCTGCACTGTTGGGCGCTACTCCTGGGTAGGGTGTATGAGGATTATGGTGCAGGGTGTGCTCTGCATTGGTGGGATGGTGTGGCATGGGGTGGTCATCCCTCCTTGTGTGCCAGTCACAGCTTGCCAGGGGGTGTGCTGATGCACCATGACCTGGCTGTGGGTTGGTTGCTGGCATCCATGGGCCGGTGGTTATTCCAGCTCTCTCCCAGTTGGGCAGTGCATGGGCTGTGGGGGACAATGTCTGTTTTGCTGTGTGCTCCTCTGCCCATCTGTGGCATGGGTGGTGGGACCCTGCATCCCTGGTTGTGCTGTTGCATTGCTGCCCTGCTCCACGGGGCATCCCTGCTTGCACTATGGCCCATCTGGACTGCTCCACTGTGCATCCCTTGTTGTGCTATGGAGCATCAGGAATGCGAAACTGCACATACCTGGTTGCACTATGGCGCAGGTGGTGCAATATTCAGTTGTGTGCCATAGGCGCATCTTGGCCTGCTCAGTTTTTGAATATCACGCTTCTTGCGCATGGGCACAGTGAACTTGCACTTGCTCCTGCTGTTGCACATTTGGGTGCAGTTTGAATATCTGGGCCCTAAGATATATATCTATATAGATATAGATATATATATATATATATATATATATATATATATATATATATATATATATAAATCGAGCATTCTCTATATAAATTGGGCACTTTACTAAGTATGATATGCAGAATAGTAGGTAATATTAGGCACAATTAGTTTGCTTTTATTATTTTAATTTCATATGTCAATTACAGTATGCTAGAAGTCTGAAAAAGGGATTAGAACCAGAAATGGAATTTAAAGTATTAACTGACGGAAGGGTAGTGAGACAGATGAGCAGCTATGTACAGAGATGCATAGATACATAGATACTGTTGGCAGATCAGGGCTGCCAGACCCATACGGTCTGCCTGTTTATACCACCTGACAAAGCAACCAGTGACCCTATCTGGTCATTGGCTATAGTTTTTTCTTCCTGTTTCATAGTTTCTTATACAAGTTCAGTAGGTTTTCACCCATAATGAACTTGCACCATGTTATTTCTTACGGGTGGAATTCATATTTCTTAATTCCCCATATAATTATCTAGGTTATTTTTAAATTCAGTAATCTTTTCACTTAGTATTATGTATCAGGTTAGTGTATTCCAATCAATTAACACTCTTTAGGAAAACCATTTTCCCCTTATAGTTGTTATATTCTTTCCTCCTATTAGTTGATATTCATTAACTCTTGTACATGTATCTATTTTTTTTTTTTGTTAACTAGACCTAAGGTTTCTTTTAGATGAGAGTCATTATTTGCTCTGTATGCCAGACATAGGTCACCTCTGGTTTTTCTGTACTCCATACTGTACATTCTGAGTTTTTGTAACCTTTCTTGATAACTAAGATTTTGCATGCTCATAATCTTTCTTGTTGTTTTCCTCTGAACTTTCACAATTATAACTGAACACTTCTTAAGTCTGAGGTGCACAGAACTGGGAGAAATACTACAAGTGTGGACGTACAAAACACGTATACAGGGGGACTGTCTCTAATATTCTTTTATTCCTGTCCCATAACTGTTTGAAGCCTGCCACCGTATGGGTGGCCATCACTTCCTGGGGTAGGCTGTTCCATGTATCCACCACCCTTTCCATAAAAAAGAACTTCCTGACATTTCCCCTTATGTGGCCACCCATTCTCCTCATGTCTTGCCCTCTTGTTCTGGCTCTACTTTTAAACTGGAATATGTTGTCCTCTACTACCTTGTTCATACCCATGAGGTATTTGAACATTTCTGTCATGTCACCTCTCTACCTCCTTTGCTCCAGCGTATACAAACTGAGGTCTCTGACTCTTTTCTCATCAGGCTTGTAATGTAGACACTTCACCATTTTGGTCACCCTCATTTGCACCATTTCTATTTTGTTAATATTATTTCTTTGTGTTGGTTATAGTGTGTGGATGGACAGGGGCCACATAAGTTATCACATAGAGAACTGATATTGCTTACAGTATAGAAGATTAGCTATTTGTTCCTATTGTATAGAGGCTATGTATGAAACAGGTAGTGATTTGCTGATACACAGGGACTCACTTGTTCAGGTATGGATCTAATAGGACACCTCTTTATTTTGAAACAATATTGCATAATACATGTTAAAACTGTAGGTAGTAATCAAACTAAACAGTTTATATTGAAGGTGCAAGTAATTCTATAAACATTTTTAAAGTTTGAGCCATAACAAGTCTGGTGGCTAAGTAGGCTATGATAATGACTGAGAAACTAAATAGAATAGTCATATTTTTGATGTTGTTTGAGTTTCTGAGCACTTAATGAATAAACATACTTACTTTTATGTTTTATATCTGACATGCTAGTAAACAATTGCCCTGATGAAACGGAATTTGTCCTTCAAAACATTGACTATTAAGTGCCGTTCTAATTCCATGTGGTCACAAAAAAATACAATTTTAATATACAGAATACTGGGTGACTGAGTCATTTTCAGGGGTGCTGGAAGATTGTAACGGTGGGGGTGCTGAAGATCAGAAGGACATTTGTTATGGTATGAAGAGCACTTTTTTAAATCCAACTTATGATATACAGATCTATTCATAATAAATCAGAATTGCACTGACAACACTGTTTTACAGTTTATTTCTTACTAGTGGCATATATTTCAGTAGCACACTGTGTAAATGTATATTTGCCTTGTCCAGGAAATGACCACTAATATCAACAGTGTCATTAAAATGAAATTGTAAGGTAAATGAAGTATAATGCATGTATTTAATAACTGACCAAATGTACCTTTATTTTTAAAGAAAATTATGTTAACATCCATCATTACTATTACAGTTTTTTGTGAGAATTTTTATGTTCATGTAATTCTTTATTGCCATTTGCAAAACATCAATGAGAATCCAAAGCAAGCAACAAATTAATTGAAGGAGCATAACTGGTTATGGATTTTGTAAAGATTTGCTCACAGGAGACACTTTAGCAAGCTCAAAGGCTTATTCACTTATATCTTAGTTTTGTCTATTAAGAGTGAGCAAGGTGCTGAAAAATGTCTCTGATCTCGCATTATTGAGATCAAATAGCAGCAAACACACACACACATGCACACACAAACACACACATTTAAAGAAAATACCTCTTAAACCTGTGGGGATTTTATGCTAATTAATTACTGTTACATTTACATAGCTACATAAACCTTAAACATATGTTTAGTTTAAAGTATACCTTGTGTGATTACTACATGAGCAGCAACCCCATTAAATCTAATAGAGAGAGATAGAGATAGAGAGAGAGAGAGAGAGATATTCACCCCAGCCCCCCACCCTCCACACACCAACAGACATCATGGTGTGCCGTGGGGTCATCAGGCCCAACTCTCACCCCATTCCATATGTAAGCAAGCTGACATGCTACAGTATAGGAGAATGGTGTGAGAGCTGGCATAAATGACCCCATAACTTTACCAACATCTGTTGGAGGGTGAGGGTGGGGAAGGGTGGTAAGGGGTAACCCTATCATTACATTTCCATATTTGGCCACTGTGCTATTAACTCTAACAGATGCATTAATGAAGTGTTTTGTAATGAATTTCCCTTCTTTTTGAGAAAGTATAATGTAACTTGTAACTGGTATGTGTTTTTGGGAGCGCAGGTCCTCTGGGCCCAGTGGTCCCTTCATGCTGCCCATCTTTGCATAATGGTATGTGAATGTGAGAGCGTGGGCCCTCAGGGTCCTACGCTCCCATTTACTCTTAAGTATGGAGCAATAAAGCAGCCTCATAGTACTGAAAAGGAACCCTTATGACAATTATTTGGCAATATCTCAGTAACCATAGCAACTATGGAAAAAAACTCCACTGCAGTTGTAATCATGATTTCAAAAGTTCTACATAAGCTTAGTCCTCCATAAGGTGGACTAAGCAGCGGGTAGTGAAAAATCCGTATCTCGATTAATTTCCAAGATACAGGCATCAAAAGTTGACCCAGGCACCGCAATGTTAGCCTATGGGAAATTTCTGAACATTGGAGTGCTAAAACTATGGGCCCATTAAATGTTTTGGGACCAAACCACCAAAAGGCACATCTGTGGACCTGAGCTTTGAGCTGACACAGAAACAGCTTATGGGACAATATTTGCAACCATTGTTTATGCAACAATGTTTTTGTTCTCATGGCAATCCTATTCATTATAATAGAGTGATGTGCCAAACAAAATGCTGCCTTGCAACAAAAATATGTTCTTATGCAACTATTTGTTTAATTGTGCACAAAAATATTCTTTGCACAAAAACAAAATGGCAAAATGGCGAACATTTATTGAAAAATATTTCCCTGCTACCTGCACAAGAAAAGATGCCAGGAGCGAGTTCCTCAGGGCCCGATTAGGTAAACACAAGTGTTGGTGTTTACCAAGGACCATTATTTTTTGATTTATAAGTCCCACACAAAGGATTAATAAACAAACTAACCAGCCTGGGAGCGGGTCCCAGGGATGTAGCCTTGGTAAAACATTGGCTGGAAAACAGGACACAGAAGGTAATTGTAAACAGAGTAGACTCTGAAGAAAGGGGGGTTACTAGTGGGGTACTGCAGGGTTCATTACTGGGTCCAGTCCTTTTTAATGTCTTTATAAGCAACATTGCAGAGGGACTGGAAGGAAAAGTATGTCTTTTTGCAGATGACACAAAGATCTGCAGCAGAGTTGATACACAAGGAGGTGTAGAAAGGATGAGAAGGGACTTGGCAAGGTTGGAGGAATAGTCAGAAGTATGGCAGCTTGAATTCATTGCAAAGAAGTGAAAAATAATGCACTTGGGAAACAAACAACCCAGGGGAAGATTACACAATGGAGGGAGAGGTAGTAACAACAACAAAAATGGAAAGGGATCTGGTAGTAATCATATCAAATGACCTTAAGGTTGGCAAGCAATGTGAGAAGGCAGTAGGGAGGGCTGTGGGGATACTGGAATGTATAGGGAGAGGCATCACCAGCAGAAAACATGGAGTTGTTACCCCTCTATACAGACAGTTGGCGAGACCCCATCTGGAGTACTGCATCCTGTTCTGGAGACCCCATTTCTACAAGGACATAGACAGGATGGAGGAGGTCCAGAGGAGGGCAACTAAAATGATATGGGGTCTACAAAAGAAGTCATACTAGGAGAGACTAAAGGAGCTTAATATGCATACCCTTGAGGAAAGGAGGGAGAGAGGGGACATGATATAAACTTTTAAGTACCTCAGTGGAATCAACAAAGTCCCAGAGGGCAGCATCTTTTAGAAAAAGAGATGTGCATTGACAAGGGGACACAATTTGAAGATAGAGGAGGATGGCTCAGGGCAATGAGAGGAAGCATTTTTTTCACAGAGAGGGAGGTGGCACATGGAACAGCCTTCCAGAGGAGGCTGTGGGGTCTAAAACTGTGGGAGAATTCAGGGATGCATGGGACAGACATAGGGCAATTCTTGTGGGGGGGGTAGGAGGAAATAGGCTGTTGGTTAACTAGGATCTGCAGCTTATCAGTGTCAGTGGTGCAGTAGGTAGAACACTCGCCTCTGCAGCCAGGAGATCAGAGGACTGTGGGTTCAGTTCCCACATCTGGCACTTGGGTTAATATCCCAATATTGACACTGTAGTGCAGCATGAGGGGGATGCTGCACTTCTGAGGTGCTGTCTTTCAGACGAGATGTTAAAACTGAGGTCCCATTGGCCTGGATTGGTGGTAGTTCAGGTGGATGCTAAAGATCTCATGGCATTTATCGAAAAAGAGTAGGGGAATTTCATCCGTGTCCTAGTCAAATTTCTCCCATTTACTAAAAATACCACCAACAGCTTAATCTGGTCCAATTTCAGTTGCTTACCATCTGTATCTCCCCAGTTGCCACTGAAAAAGGGACTTCTAGGCCTAGTGGGCTTACCGGGTCAATAAAATTAAATAAATAAAATAAATAAATCCTGTAGGTAGGGAAATGGGCAGCCTAGGTGGGCCAGGCGGTCCTTATCTGCCATCAAAATCTTTGTTTCTATAATGTTTTTTGTCTCTTGCTAACTGAAAATAAGATGGCTGCAGCACAAAAACAAATATCATTGCCCATATAACTTTCTCCATTGGCTAAAAGAGGACATGAAAAATGTCCATAACTTTTGAATGAATTGATATTTTTCTACCAGATCTTGAAAAGGCACCAACATGACCCAGATCATATATACAAATGCACATTTTAAGCCAGACTCATGCAACATTTGCTCTCTGGAGCCTGACAAATAATTGCACAAAAGTTGAGGATTATTCATATTTCTGACAATCCTCAGCTCCACTACTGTACATCTGACCAGAATGAAACTTTTCTGATCCAGGTAGCTATGACTGGACACCACACATGCGAAATTTCAGGCAAATCGGACAAAATGGTTTCAAAGTTATTAAAGTACAAACTTTGGGGTTTAACATACAGCAGAAGCAGCCTGCCAACCCTAACAATAGCTGCACTACAGTGCAGCTATAATATCTGTCTATCTATAGATATTTATAGGAGATATGACATGGCATGACTGAAGATATCATATTTATCTTCACTCAAGGCAATTGATATCATGATAGTGTATCTCATGGGTGGCTAAGCCACAAGTGTAATATCTTGATCTCATTTGCCTTGAGTGAAGATACATATGATATCTTCAGGCAGACCATGTCATGTTCAGATTATACAACATGTGTTTTGGGCATTGAACCTCCCCCCTCCCAGACAACACTCTATATATCCCCTACCAACATAAGAGATGACAGATGTTATTTAAAGAAATTATCTGGTTTATCCTGCCATTTAAAACTTATTTAAAGAAGGTTATCTAGTTGATCCTGCCATTATTTTTAAATAAGTAATAATTTAAAAAATCTCTGGTTGATCCTGCCACTCTGGTATTTGGTAATAGTACTGTACTTTCACTTCCTGCCCCAACATGGAGCGTGACCGAGTGGTGTGAGAAGTGGAACATTATGTGCTGTCAGAACTGTACACTACTGCAGCAGTGGCAGCTCTACACCAGGGCCCGCCAGGGCACGTGCCCTGGTAAAAAAATGCTGTGCCTCAGTTGGTGCTCCATATGGTGCAGAGCTTCCCCCATAGTAACAATATATCAGTGCCCTGGCTGCCATCTGTTGTGCCCCAGCTGTGCCCTGGTAACCATTTGTGGCTAGAGCTGCTAGTGTACTGCAGTCTGTATAAGAATTCTTATAAAACTGTGTACATTTGTATACTTTCAGTGTTTTTCCTCAAAATAAGCTCCCAACTCTACCAACTGGAGAGCGAGCAAGTCGGTAGCTTCAGAACAGGAGAAGTAAGCATTAACGAGTGTTGCACCATCACAAATAAAGAAAGAGAAAAAAAGGAAACAACCTCAGACTGAATCAAGTATAAACAATGAGGTAGGGGAAGATGGGGATGCTTGACACGTAGTTAAACATAAGACTCAGAACAAAAGAATAAGAGAAGCACTTCTACCAACACTAACTACAAACTCTTTTGAACCGCTAATTTCCCTTACCCACACTACAGAAATGAACACCACAAATAATGTATCAGACAAGGGTAGAGTAAGGGGTATAACAGAGGAAGAGGCAGTTAACAATGATGAAGATAATGACTCTGCTGACTAGGAAATTAGCTTAGTAATGAAAAATAATCCAACAGGTAGTTCGAAAATAGTGGCAAGGACATAGAGGGAGACTGAATCAACAACAATAAATACAAGAAATTAAGGTGCAAGTGGTGGGGCAGAAACATTACAGAGACAGGTCAACACCTCCATAGGATGAGGGCAAATAAGGGAAAAGATTTAGCATGTCCAAAATAGTAGGGATAGTGCTGTAATAGGTGCTTCCATACTAAAATATGTAGATTCTGTTATTTGTAGGGGTAGGAAAAGCACCACTAGTGTCTGCAGCTTGTCAGAAGCAGAGGTGAGAGATGTGATGAAAGTTTTAAAGGGACACTTGAGTAATACATTTGAACCTTTGGTGGTGTTGCATTTAGTCATTAATGATATTGGAAAAGGGAGTATTAGTGAGGTACATAGTGCCTTCCAGCAAATTGCCACAGAGATAAGAAACAGGTAAGGGGGATTAATAACCTCTGGAATCTTTCCAGTTCATAGAGCAAGTGGGGCAAGGAATCAGGAAATAAAAAGATTAAACAAATTGTTGAGGGACTGGTGTAGAAATGAGGGTCATAACTATATGGATAATTGGGAATCTTTTAATAAAAAGCAGCATTTGTATAGATTTGTTGAGTTAGACTTAAATGAAGTTGGAACAAGAATATTGGCTCAAAAATCAACATTTAAAATATTGAAAATGTTAAACTCCATGGGGGGGGGGGGATATATGAAATGGAGACATGAATGACAAGGCTGTGGGTGAATCAACTGTATTATTCTACACAAACAAGTTATCCATTAAAAGCACTATTACTAACACACATAGTTTAAGAAATAAAAAGAACATCTTAGAACATATTTTGCAAGGTGAAGAGATAGACCTTTGTTGCATCACTGAGATGTGGTGGGGTGGTAATGACTGGAATAGGGACATTCACGGCTTTCGACTATTTTTAAAGACAGACACAAGAAGAGGGGGAGGTCTGGCAATGTATATAGGAAAAAGTATAGTGGCAAGATTAATTGAGGATGATAGAATAAAACCTTATGAACAAATTTGGGTGGAGACAGTATCATGCCAGATAAGCAAGATTAAGTTAGTCTTTTTGTTTAACTTTTGTAGTCATCAACATTTAAAAAAACCTAAAAAAAGGAAAAAAAAGAAAAGAAAACATATACAGGATTTTCACAAACTGTATGTTTGCTAGTCTACAGTAATATACATACATACACAAAATAATTGCGCAGATCTTGGTAACATGCATAAGCAGATGGTATACAGTACAATATTGCACAGCATTTATAATTAGTGTGTTCGAGTAAAAAGATTTGTAAGTCTGTTACGTATACTCAACATACCTATATTTCAGATATCTACATTTAGAGATTTATTTCACATATTTCAGTCTTATTCTTTACCTTATTTATCACTGTAAAATACTTTGCCACCCATTCAATAGTCCAGGCATCTGCTGTATATAAGAGGATGTCAGTCAGCATATCCAGATCTACATCATATTGAGTATTTAAGAAGGATTTTAACCAGTAAGCCCGTGCTTTTTTAAACCAAGATCATTTCCATAAAATATGCATAAGATTCCCTATTCCTCCCTCCTGACATGTGTAATTTGTTGTCCCCAGATATGATTAATCATGTCGTCATTTTAAAATACTACCAGGGAACCTCTCAAATTTGTACCCAATAAACATTCTGCACATTTCAGGTCCTTTAGGCTATCCAAATATGGTTTCATACCATAATAATAATTATTCTTTGCAATCCACTTTGTGTAGACCGTATTTTTAATATGTTCCAAATCTTATTTTCCGAATACATTGAAACTTTTTTGTAAAATATTTTTTTGTATTTTAAACTAATCCTAACTCCTTTTGCTATATATTTACTTAAAGCTTGTAATTTATGCTTTTCAAGAAGTTTCATAATTGTCCCATACCAAAGATTTCTTTCAGTACCCATGATGTACCAATCTTGCTTCTCTTGAAGACATAAACTGGTTGTCCTATCTGTCTCATGCCATGTAAGTTTCAGCCAGAAATTTAATTTTCTTGTTTTGGTACTGGGATTTATATTTACTAAGCCCAGTTCTACCCTGATGTTTTGAGCAGGGCAGGATGGGCCCAACCTCATGATTTTTTCAGCATTTTATTCATAGATACGGTTAACCACTGTTGGTTATTAATATTCCATACTCCTGACCCATATTGCAGCTGTGCTGATACTTCACTTTTATAACTTCTAATAGGGGTCTAAGACTTATTATACAACGGCAAGAAAGAATCTTGGTTTCCAGTTGGTCAGTTAGCTGTCACAGCAGGGATGTTATCCTGGCTTAGAAAATGGTCTAGATTATAGGAGCTGTTTGATTGGCTAAGAGCCACAGCAGGGGGGTACATTAAGTTTTAATAGATGCCTGCATGGAAACAAGTACAAATTCAAGGTGCCCCATTACTGAGAGTATACATGGGCACCCCAAATGTTCAAAGAAAGTAGCCGCCATTTCTTGCCCCTCACTTAGTGAGGTGTGAGGGATGAGGCTCCCTCAACTATTTTTTTCTGACAAACACAAGAGGTCTCCACTTTAAAATGTTAGCCCAAGCACATTAGGTGCTAAGTCCTACTCTGTCACAAAAAACACATTTTTCCCTAAATTTGAGGTACTAGCCAAGTCCTAACATGTTGAGTGGTAAGCATTACTGTGAGACAGTCCCACTCACTTCTGCACTTTCACCTGACTGCATTTCATGCTCGCAGAAAACAAACAGAAAAACACTTTTTTTTTAAATCAGTTACCTTACTGTGGCTCCTTACGTCCTCTGCCATTCTTAACTCATAAGCACCCATGATCACCGCAGAAGATATAGACATTCCTGGCAACATTTCCAGGAGCACTGGACTCCTATAGCAGCACATCTACTGACAGCTCTGACAAACAGGGAAATGCAACTGACAGGCAGGGACTACTTTACATAAAACATTCTTTTTAATATATTTGAAAGATTTTATTTACATTCTATTTCAATATTTCTACTAAAAAAAAAACTTCAATGTATGCCCACTTCCTAAGTGCAGTAATACCCTCCAGGATGGGCGGTATGGGCAATACCGGACTTTCCAAGGGCTATAAGACCCTCTGCCTGCAGCGTCGGGCCTCATTATGCCCCTGGGTGGTCTGGTATTGCCCAACACTGCCCACCCTGTAGGGTATTATTGCTAGCATATCCTCTCTGCTGATTGTTTTCTGCGTTTGGATGATGAGCTATTTCTCTTAAGGAACAAAAATATTTTTACACACTAACAAAAACATTCTTTAAAATTATTTTTTTTATTATAAAAAACAAGCCATTGTATAATAAGAATAATGCCCTCCAGGGTGGGTGTTATACTGGGATAACATCCCTTCTCGGGTGTTGGACGCCCTCAGCTGGTGGCCTCAGGCCCAACCACGCGAAGTGGGATGTTATCCCAGCATAACACCCACCTTGGAAGGGCATTATTCCTTTAATCCACCATATTTAACATTAAATCTGGTCAGTCCTATTACTGTTTTTTTAATGTTTCCAAGATCTACAAAAAGTGATCATTCCACATAGTGCTTGCAATAAATTCCATACCCAAATATACATATGATTTCACCACTTCTACTTTTTGAATTCCAAGGTACCAAATTCCTTTATTTTGATTTGCACCTGGGTTATTTTGTCCAAAAACTACTACTTTTGCTTTTGTCAGCCCAGATATTCAGAAGAGTTGAGCCATGCGCAATAGGGTTGCAACTGCGCAAGTCCAAATTTGCACCATTCTGCGATATTCAGCAGGAGGCATTTGCGCCCCTTAAATCATGCTGAGCAACAGCACAATGATAATGAAGGCATGTGCAACTGAAGGGGGAGGAACCAAACATAAATGGCGCACTGTGATATTCAAAGACGTGCGCAATGCGCAACAGTGGAGCACGTGGAAGTTGCGCCATAGTGGAAATTAGCCAAAATAAAAAGGAGCAAGGAAGAGGTGCAAGAACGCTACAGGGAAGCCACATGAGGCAGAGGCAGAGGCACACAGACAGGGCAAGTGGCAGGAACAGGGCAGGCCAGGGAAAGGCTACAGTTAACAGCCAGGCACAGGGAAGGTGTGGGGAGCCACACAGCATAGAAGCCAGCACAGGCAGGTGTACCCGGTGCAGGAGAGGTAGCATCCAGGACAGTGGGGGGAATACAGTAACAGCTGCCAGAGGGATGAACACAAGCCAGGGACATGGCCAGTGCCACCTTCCACATGGAGGCCATAATGAGTGGGGTGAGAAGGTGGGTGGCAAGGGGGCGTGACCATGGAAGGGCTCAGTGGCGGTAAGCCCCCAACAGGCAGTACCGAGCCCACACTAGCTTTGAGCTGTACACTGATACTGAGATTGTGGGCTGGTACCACCTGAACAGGGCAATTCTGAGGTGGTTGTGTGAGCTGTGCAGTGATGTGATGCAGGCACCCACACGACGGAGCCATGCCCTATCAGTGGAGACCAAGGTAACAGCCTGCATGGCTTGCTCGACACGGGTACCTTCCAGAGATCAGCCAGGGACACCACAGGCATAACCCAATCGGCCACGTCACACCACCTCACCCAATTCCTCTGTGCACTGCTGCCACATGCTGAGGAGTATATCCATTTTCCCAGCACAGCAGCTGAGCGCACAGCAAATATACAGGAGTTCCACAGGGTAGCACGTATGCCTGGCATGCTAGGGGGAATAGACTGCACCCATGTAGCCATATGCACACCACCTGGCCATGAGGGAGCCACATACATAAATCGCAAGGGCTATGCCAGCATCAACTGCCAGGTGGTGGGCGATGCCAGGGGGCACATAATCAATGTCTGTGCCACGCACCCTGTGGGAGCACACAATTCTTTCATCTGGCACCATTTGGCACTATGCCACAGATTTGAGAGTGGGGACATCCCCAATGGACACCTAGTGGGTGAGTATGCAAACCAAATGGACAAATATATGGCCTGGGGGGGCATGGCCAAAGGTGCCATGGGTAGTGGCCTACATGGCTTGGGGCAGGGTGATGCTGATCACCAAACTAACATCCACCCTCTACACACAGGTGACAGTGGATACCCACTCTGTCCCTGGCTGCTCACACCCTACCAGTGGCACATGACCCCATCACAGCAATGCTACAATGAGGCACACACCACCACATGCAATGTCATCGAGTGGGTGTTTGGGATGCTGAAGGCACATTTCTGTTGCCTGGACACCTCTGGCGGTGCCCTACAGTACAGTGCCTCAAAGGCCGGTGGGATATTCCTGGCCTGTTGAATCCTGCACAACATGGCCAATGAATGTGGGATAGCTATACAGGTCAAAGAGGGGGACAGTGATGGGTACGAAGAGGATGCCGGTGATGATGGTGATGGGCAGCCCCTCCTTGGTCAATGGGACCCCCGTCTGCTCCGGCTGGCACAGCTGCACTTGGACACCATCACAGAGGAGCACTTCAGCCAACCCAGGTAAGTCATGGGGCCATGCACAACTACCAGTGGCCAAGACATAACCCACAAACATGCAGGAACCCACACTGGGGGTGCATGCCGTCAAGGGAAGTGGCAGGGCACAGAGGCATACACACAGCCAGTGATGGGTAAGGATTAACATGCCATGCCGAAGGACACACACACACACACACACACACACACACACACACATGCACACACACAACACAACAAACATGCACAGAGGCCAGAAGGCACACTGACCCAGAACTCACACCCTAGCAACACACATGTCCACAGGCCACCACTCCCACTTGCTGTCCATGTGCATGTGTCAGATGCTGGGCACCATTGCACTTTGGTGTACAGTGCAATGCAGGCATCATCATGCACATGTAACTTTGGACAGCAGCTGAGAGGGTGTGCAGGTGGACTGTGTGTCCGTGTGCAGGGCCGGGTACCCACCCATGCACTGCCCACTGAAACACACAATGCACACAGGGCAGCACCAGACAGTAGCCATGCTGGGAGACAGGTCAGTCCCACGACACAGTGCCACTGCCTCCACGGATGCATGGGCAGCCCCGCTGAGACCCGCCAGCACTGGCAGGCTGACCACTGGCCTCATAGGGTGGCACCAATGGTCCCCCAAGGGTTCCACTGCATGAATGTGACCATGCCTGGCACAGGGGTCAGCAGCACACTGAACATGCCTGCACCAGGAGTGCTTGGGATGTCCACAGCTGAACCCGGTGTCTACAGGGTGGGAGTTGCACGACACTGGGAATGGGGGGTGGACAGTGCACACAAAGAGGCTTGGAAAGGATGAGAAGGGACTTGGCAAGGTTGGAGGAATGGTCAGAAGTATGGCAGCAAGAATTCAGTGCAAAAAAGTGCAAAATAATGCACCTGGGAAACAAGAATCCAGGGGAAGAATACACAATGCGGCGGGGAGGTAGTAACAACAACAAAATAGGAAAGGGACCTGGGGTAATCATATCAGATGACCTTAAGGTTAGCAAGCGATGTGAGAAGGCAGTAGGGAGGGCTGGGGATTTACTGAGATGCATAGGGAGAGGCATCAGCAGCAGAAAACGGGAAGCTTTTATCCCTCTGTACAGACAGTTGGTGAGACCCCATCTGGAGTGCTGAGTCCAGTTCTGAAGACCCCATCTCCACAAGGACATAGACAAAATAGAGTCAGTCCAGACGAGGGCAACTAAAATGGTGCAGGGTCTGCAAGAGAAGCCATATGAGGAGAGACTAAAGGAGCTTAATATGTATACCCTTGAGGAAAGAAGGGAGGGGGGACATGATAGAAACTTTTAAGTACCTCAGTGGAATCGACAAAGTCCAAGAGGGTAGCATCTTTCAGAAAAAGAGACGTGCAAGAACAAGGGGACACAATTTAAAGATGGGGGGGCAGTTCAGGGGCAATGTGAGGAAGTATTATTTCATAGAAAGGGTAGTGGATGCATAAAACAGCCTTCCTGAGGAGGTTGTGGGGTCTAAAACTGTGGGAAAATTGAAGAATACATGGGACAGACATAAGGTAATTCTTGTGGGGGGTAGGAAGAAATAGGATGTTGGTTAACTAGGATCTGTGGCCTATCCTGTAGGTAGGGAAATGGGCAGACTAGATGGGCCAAGTGGTCTTTATCCGCCATCAAAGTCTATGTTTCTATGTTTCTAGTAGCATTTATTTATAGCATTGATAATATTATAAATGTGTGGTATTTGTCATTTTACTATGTGATGTTTTCCATTTCTTTTAGTTTTGTTTTAGGGAAGTGACCTCACTTCTGCCTTAGCCACACCTAATGGGAATTTGAATTATAGACCTGTTTATTTCAGTATATTCTGTAATTTTTCTTGGCATTTTGCATTAGATCCATATTTATGTTATATTGTAATTTTTAGTATTATTTCATGGTAACATTTCCCAGTGTATCTTTCAAATGTGCAACATTGTAATTTCTAATTTTTGTGATATGCTACCTTGTAGTTTAACATGATTATTCTTTATATACATGCTGGCCCAGATATTCAAAAGGGTTGCGCCATGCGTAATAGGGTTGCACCTGCGCAAGTCTGAAATTGCACCATTCTGCAACATTCAGCAGGAGGCAGTTGCGCCACTGAAAATATGCTGAGCAACAGCGCAGTGCAAATGAAGGCATGCTGAACTGGAGGGGGAGGAACCATGCATAAACTGCACAGCCAATATTCAGCCGGGCTGTGCAGAGTTGTCTAGTGCAACCCCAACCTACCTGCGAGCCCAAAGGATCAAGTCGAGGGCCACCCACAGGTGAGCTGCCGCATTGAAGGGCGCCATACAGCAGCTGCCACCCGTGGCTGGCCCTCAACCTACTCCCTGTGCCCCTGCAGCCCGATCACAGGCAAAGTGTAAAACACCCACCCACCCACCCCCGACTGGCCCGATCACAGGCATAAGCATAAATTACCTCCCCAACCAGCCCTATCGTGGGCAGCAAAGTGTTCCCCCACCCAAACGTATCCCTGGTGGTCCAGTGGACTGATAAGCCTGATCGGGGGCTGCAAAGTTTTAAACCCCCCTCCACCGAACGTATCCCTGGTGGTCCAGTGGACCGATAAGCCCGATCGTGGGCTGCATAAGGTGGTGAAACCCCCCGCCCCAAGACCATATCCCTGGTGATCTAGTTTTCCCCACCCAACCCACTCATGAAGCCCCACCACCCGCTCCCCCCGCAGCTGGTGGGCGCAGCATCAACCACCTACCATCCGCGCCCACCGACTGACTGCCCAGTAGGGCTGCATGCCCATTTGTGCAGAGCAAGAGCCAATGGGCGTGCAGCCCATACCGTTAAAACGGTCAGATATGTGAATAAAGTCATTCATTCATTCATTCCTATCTGGACTGCCTTGTACCTATAAAACTACTGCCCATTGGCTCTTTCTCTGCACCAATGGGCGTGCAGCCCTACCGGGAAGTCTGTCGGTGGGCAGCGGGGTGGCAGGCAGGTGAGATCAGGCTTATCGGTCCACTGGACCAACAGGGATACGTTCAGGGGGAAGGGAGTTTTAAAACTCTGCAGCTCGCGATCGGGCTTATCAGTCCACTGGATCACCAGGGATATGGTCTTGGGGGGGTTCGCCACCTTATGCAGCCCACGATCGGGCTTTTCAGTCCACTGGACCACCAGGGATACGTTCAGGGGAGGGGGGTTGCCACCTATGCAGCCTGCGACCGTGTTTGAGTGGTCACTGGATCACCAGGGATATGTTTTGGGGGCACTTTGCTGCCACATCCGGGCTGGTGGGGGATGTACGCTTATGCCGCAATTGGGCCAGTTGGGGAGCGGGGCTTTCTGACACATTTGCCGGCGATCGGGCTGCAGAGGACGTTGGTCCCCAACGGCTGCTGCCCGGCAGGGTGCCAGGCACAAGTCCTCGGGGATCAGCGCACCTACATGCTAATGGCATGCAAATGGGGCAATAAACAGATGCAAATGACCCCCCCTTGCACCTTGCATGAATTATGGCCCCATTTGTATGTCACCTTTTGAATATCGGAAATTTGCGCATGGCGCAATAGTACTTGCACCACCGCAAGTTGAATGCTTCACTCTGACCACTTGCAGTGGCACAAGTTCCACTGTGCCATGCACAGTGGCTGTGGCTGGGGGGTGATATTCAAAGGAGTTGCTCAATAGCGCAACTCCTTTGAATATCGCTATGGCCACACCCCAGCGCAACTGTTTTGTGCAGCGCAAGGGCTTGCGCCACAAAATAGCGCAGTTTGAATATCTGTTTCTTAGAACTTTATAGTAGTTTCTGTGTTCCCTTTCCCAGTTTAAAGTGTTATGCTCTTCTTTGCTGTTGCTCAATACCTCTTACAGTACATGCCAAGCTATATTTTGTTCTTCTGTTCTGACTGTTTACATCCTTAATGTGCCCTTTTCTTTTCAGTCTAAACTCTGGCATTACATTTCACAAATAAGAATACAGCTGCTGCTTATGTCATCAAGTCAATATTTGTTTGAACATTTCTTTTGCTTATCCTGGTTCAGGCATTCAGCGTTATTTTCAGTGTGGCCACCTTTACTTGTATTTCACTGGCTTTTATACATTTTGGTTACCATAATGACCTAAGATCTCATGTTCCTATCTGTTCGTCATGCACAGTATCTCTATTTTAACAGTTATTTTTTTGTCACTTTTTTTTTATAAAAAGGTAACATGTTTACCTTCATATATGTTTCCTGTACAGTAGTTGCTGGGGGTTACAGATCTGAGAATCATGGCAATGCAATAGCATGGTTTCAGAATGGAAATTGTTTGGTGCTAGTCTGTTTAATCTATATTTTGGTCTTTGTGATTCAGCAGAATGACTTAGGATAGAGGAGGCAACTTTGAATGATTATTGCTTAGAAAAAAAGCCTATTGGATAGACGGATTTGGAACACGAGATAATAGATACGGCATTAATGAAGAAATTCTCAGGATAGTTTGACAGAGAGTTCCTGTCACTTTTGAGGGCTGAGCTTTTCTTAAATCTGTTGCAACAGTTCTTCTATTTCTTAGCCTAATGTATTCTTTACAATTTCTAATCCATACGGTTGACCACCTATGGGCACCCCCTTCCCTTTCTTGACTATTCTATAGTGTCCTCTTTAAATTTTCCTTTTCCCTCTCAGGTTCTTGTAGAGGGAGGTTATTATGATTAGAGATGTAGCAAATTTAAAATCTGCTGGTGGCATGAACGCAGGTACGTGAAGTGGCCATTTTGCGATATCATAATGTTACGAAAAGTGACCATTGAAAAGTGCTCACTTTACCTTGTTTATTATGGCTTTGCATTGTTATTCTACCTCAATGCGAAGTAAGGTGGAATGACAACAATATAGGCACTTTAGGCAGCCCCCCCATACACCACGTGGCTTATGGTACTGTTAATCACATGCTTTAGCCAGGCAGGAAGGAAGTGAGTCATACAAGTGGATACTTTCACTTTCTCCTTTGCAGAGGTAGAAGGAGGAAGCATTTTATGCAGGAGAGGAGAGTTCGTTATTACTTTCTTTCTTGAGCAAATTTCAGAAAGCCGAAAAGCTTTTTAAAAAGCAAATTCTTTGGGGGTTTTTATACTGTTTTGTCAGTTCTTTTTGGAGACCGATTTCTTTTGTTTTACAAGTTTTGTTTTGTGTGTCTGTGTGTGTGACTGTGTATGTGTGTGTGAAGTTGCTTATCGTATAAGGCGTCAGAGAGGGAAGGAGTGTTTTCTGCGATTGGAGACAGTCTATTGCCTGTGGTCAGAGGGAAGCATGCACGCATGGGGGTCATAGCCAGGTGTCTTTGGACTGCTCCTGACTGTTTGGTCCTGCCTCCCCACCTCTGGAAGCAGCAACACCACCAGTGCCATCGCCATATCCACCAAGTCCACCACCACCACCAGTAGCAGCTGCAGGAGCTCCAGCAGCACCTCCTCCACAGCAGCAGGTGGAGCCCCAGGTGCGTGACAGTGCTGCTGGCACTACATCTTCCCCTTCTGTGCCTGATCCTCCCCCCCATAGCTCCACATTTTGGCAGTTTTTCAACTGTGTCGGGGGGGATAGCAATGTTGTGGTGTGTCTGCTTTGTAGTGTGCAGGTGCACCGTGGCACCCCAGGGACACATCTGGGGACTGGGGGCCAATGCAAACATATGCTTAACCACCACAAGGTGGAGTGGCAGGCTGCCACTGAACAGACCAGGCCTCCACCTGCTTGCCATTCTGTGGCAGTGGCAGAGGGTGCTGCTGTTGTGCATTTCTACAGGAGGAGGAGGGCCACAGCAGCAGTTGCTCCACCACTACCCCCACCACTGCCACCAGCACCACCCTCACCACTGCCACTAATGGTTCCCCCTGCACCAGTGGACCCCACCACAGTGCCTACAATGCAGGCAGACATAGCACTTTTGTGGGCCATGGTGGAGGAAAGTAATGAGAGGGTGGGTGCTGTCCAGCTGCAGGTGGAGCAGATCGAGCAACACCAGCTACAGATAGTGTTGATGCTCTATCTGCTGCTGGAACATCATGGGATCCTGCATTTGCTATTTGTTCTACACCCCCCCCACACTGCTGTAGTGTTTAGTGTTTTGTTTATGTTTAATAACAGACAGATGGAAGGCTACACAGTATTAGATTAAAGGAAAGCAGTCAGCAACAGGAAGCCCTGCCTCCTGTAATGCTCACCCACTGGCTAAGCCTTTTAAGTATGTTATGGCATTTTTCTCACACTGCATCACACTTTATTTTAATAAAGAAAACTCAGTGACCCCGAAGGATGTCGGACGCTATGGGGGCTGCATTATGTGCAAAGGTGCAATGGCGATGCACCATTTACTTCAATACAAAAGTACTGGCGCATGGTGCATCTTCACCACACCTTTCCTTTACATAATGGAGCCCCATAACGATCGACTCGAGGTCCTGTTTATTAAAATAAAGTAGCTGCAGCATGAGAAAAATGCCGCAAAAACAAAAGGCTTATCTGAGAGTAAGCCTTGCGGGGGGCAGGAGCTCCTGTTGCTGACTGCTTCACTTAAATATACATACACATACAGTCATACACACTTCTAATTGCCCTGTTACCATAATTCAGTTTCTCAGTAATGTTAACTTTCTGTTGTGGAGTGGTTGTGGAAAAGCTGGTGTGAGCAGTGCAAGTATGATGTGCGAAATTGCATGTGTGCAGTGTTGTTTCCTCTGTGTGTGTGTGTGTGTGTGTGTGTGTGACATCTGACATTGTGCAGGTTCTTGCGAACATATATTGCTGACTTTTTGCAGTGTTTATGGTATAAAGAATAGCGAGCAGAATAACCTATATTTTATTGTCACCATCATCATCAGTCGACTAAGTGTTACGATACTTTCTCAGAGGTGTCTGGTCAGACAGCACCTTAGTCACATACTGCACATATGACTTTTAGGAGAGCATGTCTTTTTTGTGCTATGATCTCTGCAAAGTCATGTGTGCACTGTGAGTAAGTGACTGAGGTGCACAATGACCCGATACCTCTGAAAAAATATCACATCACTTATTCCGCTGGTGCTGATGGTACAAATAAAATATACATCATATATTCTTTCTTATCTTCATTCTTGAGGTACTACAAGTCACACCATATATATGTTTACACAAAGCTGGACAATGTGTGCACACACATGAAAGACTTGCACTGCTCAGTCTTGCTTTTTGTGAAGCACTTCAAATCACAAGTCCTGACACAAAGTAAACATTACTGAGGCTCCAGAAATATTTCTATTTTGAAATAGACATTAAAGAGATTCACCAAGTTACCGTATTGCACCCAATATATGCGTGCCTGTCCTCTAGGGGAATCTTTCTTGCTCCACATGTCCTTACATACTGCAATACTTTTCTGGCAAAAACACTCATAATTATGGTAAACTGGGTCCCAGAGGACATCCTGTTCTAAAGAGCCACCCAAGTTCTGCCCCTACACACAGCATCATTATGACGTGATGACAGGAAGAGCGTGGGGGTGCACTCCATTGTAGTGAATGGCTGGCAGCTTTCCAAATGTTTCTTTATGTTATAATGGTCAGTTTGTAGTGAAACATGGGAACATTTTGACTAACAAGAACCATCACGTCATAACGATGCTGAGTGCAGGAGTGGAACTTGGGGCGACTCTTCAGAATGGCAAGTCCTCCGGGACCCGGTCTACCAAAATTACAAACATTTTTACCAGAAGAGTATTGCACTATGTAAGGATATGTGGAGCAACAGATTCCCCTTGAGGTTAGGCACCCATGTATTGGGTACAATAACGTAACTATGTAACTTGGTGAATCTCTTTAAAGCAGCAGTGCAACAATCTGTTGGCAATTTTGACCTATACTTTTTTATGCTATTTTGCATTGCCACTTTACTTATATCCTGACTTGTATGATACTGTTCTTTCCAGTATTTAAGTCTGCTTTAGTACTTTTTTTTCATGTCTCAAATAATAAAAGGAGCACTCCTTTTAAAACGGTGCAGACCAGGTCTTTGTCAGTATTTTCCACTGATTTTCTGGATCAGTTGTTATATATTACTTCTGTTGTAAAATTAACAATTATGCAGCAGACGGCGTATTGTAACCTCATGGAACAATATTTATTCAAAAAACAGCTGCAAATAGTGATGAAAACCTGGTCAGAGCCAAATTAAAAGGTGAGCTTGTTTTTTTTCAGACATAAGAAAAGTAGTAAAACAGACACAAATTGTGAAAAGAAGGGTATCATACAAGTCAGGAGGCAACTAGTGACTGGCAATATAAAATAGCATAAAAAAGTATGGATCAAAATGTTCACCAAAATATTGCACTCTGCTTTAATTTATAGTGTAAGTATGACATTATGTGCTCACAGTCACAACACACAAAATGCATCTGTCTTGTGCTCAGAAAATTGGCAGGTGCTGAGGAAGTGAAATGGGAGTGTTACACCACATGTAAAGTAGCCCATAATTTATTGTACAGTCACTCATGCTCACAGTGGTCAGAGTCCCCAGAATTTTTCTGCATCCCCAAAATGCACCTGTCTTGTGTCCAGAAAATTGCCAAGTGCTGAGGAAGTGAAATGAGAGTGTCACACCACAAAGTCCCCCTGAATTTATTGCAGTCACTCATGCATGCAATGGTTACACACAGTCCCGAGAATTGTTTTGCAGTCCCAAAATGCATCTGTCATGTGTCCAAAAAATCATCAAGTCCTGAGGAAGTGAAATGGGAGCATTACACCACACACAAAGTCCTCCAGAATTTATTGCACAGTCACTCATGCGTGCAGTGGTCACACAAAGTCCCCAGAATTTTTTTTGCATCCACAAAATTCATCTATCTTGTGTCCAGTAAGTTTACATACTCTGTGATGATGAAATAATAATAATAATAATAATAATAATAATAATAAAAAACTTTATTAATCTACGCCTTTCTTAAAACCAAGGCGCATTACAATAAAATACAGGATAAAAACATACTAAAACCATACAAAACATCATATAACTGAATTAAGAGCAGGGCAATTAATAGGCATCGACATTATCTAAAAATGCCTTGTTCCATAAAAAAGACTTTATGCCCTTTTTAAAACCCTCCACCATCATGCACGCTCACATTCAGCGTGGTAGAGAATTCCAGAGGGTCAGCAACGTGAACACAAAACCTCAGGCACCAGAAGATTTTAAAATGACCCTTGGGATCTTTAGCAACCCCTCGTTGGTTGAGCGGGGTGGTCGCATCGGTCGGTAAGACACCAGCAGCTCTTTCAGGTAATCCAGGCCCAACATGTGTAGGTCTTTGAAAGTCAGAAGACCGACTTTAAAGGTGATCTGCCACTGAATCGGCAGCTAGTGCAGGTCTCGGAGCACCGGTGTAAAATGAGAGGAATGAGGAGTCCCTGTTAACAACCAGACTGATGAGTTCTGCACTAGCTGCAAGCAGCGGATATCAACCCCAGACAGCCCTGCTCAATTGTGTTCGCCTGGGTTCATAGCAAGTGACAATTGATCAAATGTGGTGAAATGCATCACACATGGTGGCTTTGTTTGTGTTCCATGCATGGCCCATTGTTTAAGTCTTGTTGTGCAGGAGTTTCTGCAGCACTCTGATGTAAAGGAAATGCTGACAGTTGGACACCGTATCTGTTCTCACGTTTCACAATCTGCAAAGGCCCGTGACCAACTTTGGCTTACATCATAGCTACTTATCAGCCAATAGCTTTGGTAACTGACCTGAGAACAATAGTATTATAAGCAAGTGTTTTATAGCAAACTCATCAGAACAGCTAATATTCTTCAAGTGAAACTACCTCTGGCTAGAAGCTGCAATACTGAACATAGGATTTGCAAGAAAGAGAGTTGTGCTCACAACAGAGGGAGGTGAACCGTACAATTGTCTTTGGTTTGTAGCAGATATTCTGCAGGAGGAGGCTACTTCTAACTGAAAGGTGAAATAAGGAACTTAGAATTATCAGGAAAAGACAGTCTTTCAAGCAACAGAGGGAGGTGGATCTAGCTTTACTTTTGTTACCATTCTTAATATTTTCAGTGCAGGAATAGTTTAAGGCACAGTTGACATATTTTGGGTCTGACTGCTTTCAGAGCACAAACCACCAGGCTGTTTTGTGGCTGGGGAGGTTTACCTGTGTCTGACTTGGATGTCTGGATTTTTCTCTGTTTGATTAACAGGGTATTTTCTCTGTCAAATTGTTGTGTAGGGCATCTTGCTGACAGGAAGGCACTCATTGCAGCGGTGGGTCAGAGCTTTTAGCTGATTGTTTTGTGAGGGCACAGTTTAGTCCCAACTCCTGCCCAACCCTCACCCCACCCACCCCTGGAAATAGTTACTTTATACCTGGGGTTCTGACATCATTTCCTCAAGAGTGCAAGGTGCATATCACTGTCATATCCTCTCTAGCACACTGCACTGACAATATAAGAATATAAGCAGACACATTGTATAATATATATATTTCTATATAACAAACCAATCACACACAAACACACACACACACACACACACACACACACACATACACACAAAGTAGATAAACATGTGGGGAGTAGTGCAATGTAATGGCTGTGGGGTAGCACTCTTCTGGGAGTCTTTCTGGAGGCTGAGATGCTGCCCTATTTGCAGACAACTCTCAGCCCCGAGGGAGGAAGTTGCCCATCTTCAGGCCACACTGGACGGTATGAAGGGAACCTCCCCATCCAGGGAGCACCAGAGCCACCACCACTACCTCAGAGGTTGTGAAGAAAACACAGCAATTGGACCACAGTGGGCTCAGGGAGGGTGAGATTGGTGGAATAGAGGCACACCCAGTCAGTTGTTCCACTCCACAATATATACACCATTCTGGGAGAGCAAAGCTCCCCTGTGGATGCACCCACAGAGGAGACTAAGGAGGCTGAGGACAACTGTCACAAGGGAGGCCCACAGGAAGGAGGCAGAGGACACAACAAGAAAAGGAAGCAACTCCTGGTGGGGGGCTCAATTATTAGGGGGCTAGAACTGGGGGGAGCATGAAAAACTGAAGTAAGGTGCCTGCCTGGTGCCATGGCTTGGAGGGACAGGAAGCACATCCTCAGGATCACAAGAACAGCTGCATGGGAGTCTGAGCTGGATGTCATTGTCCACCTCAGGACAAATGACTTGGCTAATCATGAGATTAGAGCAGTGCAGAAGGACTTTGTAGAATTGGGGAGAGGCCTAAGACAAGTAGCACACACAGTATCCTTCTCAGAGGTGCTGCCTGTCAATGGCATGAGTGAGGCGAGGGTACTTTGCACCATGCAGTTTAATGAATGGTTGAAAAAATGGTGTGGAGCTCAGGGGATTGGCTTCACTGGGTACTGGGGTTCCACCTGGAGGGACACCAGCCTATACTGGCAGGATGGTCTGCATCTGTCCAGGAAGGGAACAAGTCTTTTGAGCAATCAGTTTAAATGCTTCATTGGCAAGCTTTTAAACTAGTCAAGGGGAGAGGCACTGATAAGCAGCAGGAAAATCCCAGCCTCTCCCTTCAAAACAGGGTACTAAATGAGAAAAAGACCGAGGTAGAAAGGTCACTGGGGGGTGCTGCAACAGAAGGTAAAGCCATCAAAAAATTGAGAGCAATGAGTACCAATGCCCGTAGCCTGAGTAACAAGCTTCCTGAATTAGTGACCTTGATGGAGGAGGAACATCTGGATATTGTGGCAGTCACAGAAACATGGTTCACACAAAACCATGACTGGGATGTAAACATACCAAGATACACTATCTACAGGAGGGACAGGGAGGGTAAAAGAGGAGGAGAAGGAGTAGCTCTTCACATAAGGGAAAGAATCAAAGCAACAGAACAAAAGGGTAAACAGGGAGGAGAAGAAGCACTGTGGGTAAATTTGGAGACCGGCAATGGCACCACAATCTGCACAGGGGTTGTATACTGGCCCCCTTCTCAGGGGGAGGAAATTGACAAGAAAATGAATGATAGAAAGTATACTTAGAATGGCAGAAAAAGGGGAGATATTGCTGATGGGTGATCTGAATATGCTAGATGTTAACTGGAGTGCAGTTGCAGCAGACACTTTGAAGAGTGGGGTTATTCTAGATGCCCTACAGGAGGCATGCCTTAGACAACTAGTATTGGAGCCCACTCAAGATGGAGCAATCTTAGACCTGGTTCCCTCAAATGGAGATGAAGAGAGGATCACAGATGTACAACTGGGAAGCCATCTGGGAACTAGCGACCATCTAACGGTATGGTTCACAATAAACACAGCAATAGAGTCAAGCCATACAAAGGCAAAAGTACTGGACTTTAGGCGGGCTGACTTTGTCAAAATGGGTGAGTGCCTAAGGAATGCACTAGCAAATGGGCAGGAAGGAGGAGTGGAAGAACAATGTGGAAAAATTAAAACTGCCATCACAGAGGTAACAAGCCTTTGTGTGAAGCAAATAAACAAAACAAAACAATGTAAGAAACCACTATGGTTTTCAAAGGAAGTGGCAGTGAAGGTTCAAAAGAAAAAGCATTCAGGAAGTACAAGACAACAAAAAAGGAACAGGTCAGAGAACTGTATCAGTTAAAGCAAAAGGAAGATGGGATGGCAGTCAGAACAGCAAAGGCGCAAACCGAGGAAAAGATAGCCAAATCAGTTAAGAAGGGGGATAAAACCTTTAATAGGTACATCAGGGAGCAAAGGATGACCAAGCGAGGGATAGTGAGGCTTAATAAAGGTGAGGAAGGGTGGGCAGAGGGTGACCGTGAAAAGGCAGAGATACTAAACAAATATTTTTTTCTCAGTATTTACAAACGAAGGAGGGAGGTACCTAAAACAAACAGTAGAAACACTTTAGATACAGAAGTTGATACCAGCCCATTTACAGAAGAAAGGGTTCTGAAAGAACTCTTAAAACTGAAGGTGGACAAAGCAATGGGGCCTGATGGGATTCATCCCAGAATTCTAAAAGAACTAAGTGTAGAACTAGTGACACCACTGAATACCCTCTTTAACAAATCATGGGAGGATGGGGTGGTACCCAAGGACTGGAGGAGGGCAGATGTGATTCCTCTTCACAAAAGTGGGAGCAAGGCAGAAGCAGGAAACAATAGACCTATTAGTTTAACCTCAGTGATAGGGAAAATAATGAAATCACTTCCGAAGGTAAGAATTGTCGAGTATCTAGAGGCCAGAGGGGCACAGGACCCAAGGCAGCATGGATTCACAGTGGGATGGTCATGCCAGACAAATCTGATAGATTTCTTTGACTGGGTGACCAAAGTAGTAGATCAGGGAGGGGCTGTGGACATGGCCTACCTAGACTTTAGCAAGGCATTTGACACAGTCCCACACAAAAGATTAATATACAAGTTAGCCAGCCTGGGAGTGGGTCCCAAGATGACAGCCTGGGTAAAGAATTGGCTGGAGAATAGGACTCAGAGAGTAATAATAAATGGAGTCCACTCTGCAGAAAGGGGTTACTAGAGGGTGCCATGAGGTTCAGTATTATGACCGTTCCTCTTCAATGTCTTTATAAGCAACATTGCAGAGGGACTGAGGAAAATATGTCTCTTTGCAGATGACACAAAGATCTGCAACAGAGTTGATGCACAAGGTGGGGTGGAAAGGATGAGAAGGGCCTTGGCAAGGTTAGAGGAATGGTCAAATGTATGGCAGCTTAGATTCAATGCTAAGAAGTGCAAGGTAATGCACCTGGGAAACAAAAACCCAGGGGAAGAGTAGACAATGGGGGGTGAGGTACTAACAACAACAAAAATGGAAAGGGACTTGGGGGTAATCACAGAGAGCTCTCAGAGCAGACTATCTCCTACAGCTTTCTACACACACTACCCCGAACTGAGACTGTGCAGAACAATATAGAGCTCATGTGACCTGAAATCCCTTGAATCACTGCAAAATTCACCTTTGGAGCTTAAAAATAAGGAGAAGTACATTGTTCTCAATGCACTTCACCTCTAGAATTGGTGGAGTAGTGATCAGGGAAGGCTAAGTAATGCAAAGTCATTGTTTTCAATGGACTTCACATTACCCATTATAACATGAAGTACTCCACTTCGCGTTGCTGAGTACTTCGAGAATTCACCTTCACTCCGCGAATCACTTCATGGAGCAAATTGAGCCCACTTCGCCTATCACTAATTATGATAACCTCTGAGCTGATATAAAACAACAGGTTGTGTTCATTGTTGTTGAATTTAGTATGCCATGGCACTATGTCATAAAATACTTTAATCTATATACCTTATGTGTATAAAACCTGTAAATGTTGAAAATACCATGGCACTAGGTGTTTTTGATAAAAGTAAAACATTACTAGGGGACTGTATAATACAAAATTAAGTTAGTTGTACTATTTAAAATTCATGTTAATTGCTCTAAACTGAACAAGTTTGAAATGTCATGGTGATTTGCATATATCCGATGATGCTCAACATTATGGAAGCATGTGGGATGTTGTGTTTCTTTGAAACTTGTCTTACTGTCAATGCCCTTTTGGGATAGCCCTTGTTTCAGTGCATCTGCACTGAGGTTTTTTGTCTTTAGCTTGTTTTGTTTTTATCTATTTGAGCCCCCACCATCTTTTCAAACAAGGCCTACATAGGGGAGTCTGAATCTCAACTGGTAAGTTAGATGAGAGATCGATGAGTCAGTTGGTGCTGGCTAAGTGTAGAGGAAAGACTTGAATAGTCTGTTTCTATAAACTGATGTACTGAAGAAGGGATATGCCATTGCTGGAGGTTATCGCCTGCATTTTGAATTAACATCACATGGAGATTGTGTGTTGAACTTGAAGTTCAGTGTCTGGTCCATCTGTTATCCCACAATCCCTCCAAAGACAGAATTCATAGAGTAGTATGACTGGCCATAACCACATTACAGAGTTTGGTCACAATTCATTAATGAGCTTGTGTGAACATGTATAGACAAATATTCTTTGCAGCACTAGTTCTTTTGAGCCATGGTCTACAGACTGACAACTGACATACATTTGCCCAGTATGGGCATCCTAACTGTAGTGGCCACCATAACTGTCCATTTTTTGACATGGTGGCTCAGGACATGGGGCCCCACTAGTAGACTGCAGCTCCTCAGTTCTGATTCTGTTTGCTGAATCACAAAGTCCAAAATACAGATTAAACGGATGATCACAAAATAATTGCCATTCTGAAACTAGTCTATTGCATCGACATGATTCCAAGATCTGTAACCCCCAGTAACTACAGTAAATATATACAAAGGTGCAGATGATACCTTTTTGTGAAAAACAAAGTGACCAAAAAGCCTAAGTGTTAAAAAAGAAATACTGTACATGACAAACAGATATGAACAGTAGACCTCAGATCACTATGGTAACCCTAATGTATAAAAGCTAATGAAAAGCAAGTAATGGTGGCCACACTGAAAGAAATACTGAACCCCTGAACCAGAATAAGCAAAAAAAAGTTTCTAAAAAAATAGCCAACCCACTCATGCAGTGGTTGGATTTCCAATTGTGATGCCAATGACCCCAGTTTCAGGAATGGACCCAAGAGTTGGAGGGCCAGCCGGTGGAAGAAGGATCGAGTGTCCAAGGGACTGCTCTCCTGCTCAGTGAGGGAGGGGTATAGTGATTGCCACTTTATTGTCCCCTGGCAGAGGCTAGGAGGTGCTGCATAGCCAGCATCAGAACATTGGGGGGCTGACCCTGGTCATTATTGCATGTTCCTGCCCCTGGGGTAGCAGCAAAATAAATCACTGGCACCTGGCATGATGCCTCTGCCCTACCGCTGTCCTCCACTACCTTACCTGTCCACAGGGGGTGTCCTTTTTCCATGGCCCTGACCTGAGGGGCAAACTGGGGCTCAGTCTACAGTTACTGTTGGGTAGGGGAGCCCAGGGAGTAAGCTTTGGTAAAGGGAGGACTTGGATGGGGCACGGGTGGATCTCTATAGGAAGGATAGGGGTCAAGGCAGCAAAAAAAGTTTCAAAAAAATATTGGCTTGCCAAAATAAGCAAAAGTAGTACTCTTTAATTGTGAAATGTAGTGCTGGAGTTTAGGTTGAAAAGAAAAGGGCACTTCAAGGATGTAAACAGTGAGAACAGAAGTAGAAAATGTAATTTGGCAAGTAAAAGGTACTGTGCACCAGCAAACAGTGGTATAACACTTTTTGTTTAATTTATTTTATACTTGTTAGCATGTTGAGCATATCTACCCATTTTCATATGCGACAAGTTAATATACATACAAAAATTTGTAAACATTACATACTTATTACCAATATAAAACAGTCATAAATAGTTATATCACAAATACAAACATCATAAAATGACAAGACACAATTTAATTCACTAAAACAATTGCATTTATTGTGATTCAAAAGCCATTTCCTTAATATTTTTTAAAACTGTTTAATGATGTGCACTTTGTTGTATAAGAAGGGCGAGCATTGAAACAAGTAGGGGCAGTATATAAGAGCAACATCTGGCCTATAGATTTCCTGAACAAAGGTATTACATATTTTAATTTATTTTGGGATCGTGTATCATGAAAATCTAACACTCCGGGAAAAAAAGGTTGATATAGAAGAAGGTAAATGATTCAACACTTGCTTATACATAAATATTGAAGATTTAAGAAAAATCCTCTTTGGGAGTCACGTGATGCAGTACAGCTGGTAACAGCACTCTTCCTTTGCTCCAGCCACCCATCCAGCAAAACTCCTATTCTGACAACAAAAGAGAAGCATTAAATCTCACCAGAGGGATTGAGAATAACTACTTCTCCTACTGATCATTTCCAACATATAAAAGTTGACTTATAGAGGCAGAAATGCGTAGATCAAACCCATGACACATGCCGCCGGTCATGCCAGAGAAGGTCCCAAAAAAGCCTAGGGCCTCAAATACACCAGTCCCCAGATGCCAAAGCAATATGGCATTTGAGCAAGAACCCCTCACTCTTTCCAGGTTTCTTGAGAAATTCCAACTATTTAGGGAAGAAATGCATTCAATCTCCAAAGATCTAAAGTCCCTGGCTCAAGCAATGGAGGAGATTACAGTACGTACCTCCGATGGAGAAGCTTGTATAACCTCCCAAGAGAAAAGAGCTGATAAATTTGATCCAGGGCTAGTGGCCACTAAGCAAAAGCTTGCTAAAAAAGAGCTCAAAATTGAGGATCTCGAAGGACGTAGACGGATAAATAATGCAATCATAATCGGTTTACCTGAAAATAAAGAGGGCATGGACGATATCTTGTTTATTCAGAATCTTGTGGAAAAAATTGCTGGCCCCTCACCCTTTGACCCCAGATATGTTATAGATCGGGTGCATAGGGCTCTTCACATGATCCCCCCACCAGGAGCTCAACCAAAACAGCTAATTTTCTGGGTTTTGAATTATCTAGAGAGACAGCACTTCCTCTTGAAAGTTAGAGAGCAACACAAAGTTCATTGGGACGGGGCCAAAATACAAATTGCCCAAGATCTGCCAGCTTCTGTCAAAGCAAGAAAAACTGCCTTTCACCCGATGGTTTCCAAGATCATAGCCACGGGATTAAATTTCAGATGAGCTACCCCACGTGGCTTCAAGTTCAAATTGCCGGCTCCTGGCATTCATAAGATAATCTGGACACTGCCCTGGTCAGCTTAAAATCCTTGCTCCTTGAGCTCTTCTGAAACCCTTGAGCTATGCTATTCCATGGGTGATGATATTCTCCAAAACACCTGAATAAGGAGAGTGGTTCATATTTGGCAAGATGACACTCACAGTGAGCTCCCACATCTGATGACTATAGGCTGTTGGAACAGACAGGAAAACTTGAAACAAAATAATAGTAATTTAATAAATATCCTAACGGGTTTGAGTTATGTTTAAATAAAGGTCTCCTTTTTATTTTTTTTTCTGTTGTCTCTTCGGTGAGGAGCTACAATTTCTATTATATATGCTTGAGTGACTGCAAATGCAGCTATACTAAAGAATCACAAAGCATATTAAGTGCTGCTTTATCCACTAGGTGGAGCAGTCCACTAATGGGTAGGGGTTTAATCGGGCACTCGCTGTATCTAGTCTGTAAAGAGCATGGCTTTTCAGTATGAAGCTATGAACTTGCGACAGAATGGCTCTTTGTTTTTACTTTAACTTTAGTTAATAAGTGGACCAGTGTGCATATGATGTCTACATGGGATGGCTGTTATTATCCTCTTTGCTTAATATAGGGTTAGGTTTAATATTGCCCTATTACAGAAGTGGACAGCAATTGGAACATTGCATTAAAACTTACTACTGCAGAAGTATATGCTGCTGATTCTCTGCTTTTATATTTAATTCTCTTTTTTTCTTTTTCTTTTTTGATTAGATGCTTTATTCATTACAAGGGAAAGCTTCAATACTGGGTCGTTGGAGGGGTCGAGCTCGGAAAGTGTGTACTGCAGGCAACAGACTGTGATAGTAAGGGAGTTAGGGAGGATTTTTTTTTCTTATAAAAGGGGAATGCTGACCTATTCTTTCTGATGGTTTTGCATAGAGGGGATAGGGTAGATGTAGTAGTGGGGGTTGGGATGGGGAGGGGTAATGGCACAGGGATAAGGTGACTTAGAACACCATTGACATCTTCACAAGGTAATGAGACCATCTATCTCGCAACATTCTGGGAATATGGCTAGGGATCTTTGTTTGGTTTCATGGAATATCAAGGGAGCCAAACAAAAAACGAAGCAATACAAGATTTTAAAACATCTTAGTTTATTACATACAGATGCTATTTGCTTGCAAGAAACCCACCTAGCAGATATTGAAGCAACTCAGATGAGGTGGCTTCAGGTTGGACAGGTTTTCTCTGCTGAGGGTTAAAGTCAAAGTTTTGGTGTTATGATTTTGGTCTAGAGATCTATCCCATTCACTCCTGTTCAAATGATAAAAGATCCCCAGGGTAGATACGTGTTTGTCAAAGGGACTCTTCAAATGACTGAATTCTTACTGGGTAGTATATGCAGCCCAAATGTGGACTCTCCTGTTTTTTTCACGCAGTTGATCAATGTGCTACTCCCTTACCCTGACGATAATTATTGGGGGGGGACTTTAACCTGGCCTTTGGTCCAAGAATAGATCGCTCTGGATCAGCTCATAAAGGGCTCTCTCCTGCTCAAAGAGCTTTATGATAATTTGGAGATCAAATAGGTTTAAGTGATGTGTGGCTTGTTCTGCACCCTACTGACAAAAGTTACACATTTACTTCTCAGGTACATAGAATGGTATCTCTAATTGACTATTTGCTAATCTCTCAGACCCTCCTACCAGGAATCATAGATACAGATGTTCATCCAGGCCCTCCTTTGGACCACTCCATAGTTACTTACAGACTCACTTTTGCCTCCCTCCCCAAGCTGGGCGGGGTTGATGGAAGGTAAATGATCAACTGCTGAAGAACCCAAAAGTGACTGAGTATATTGCTGAAAAAATATGCCAATTTATCTCCACAAATCTAAATTCCATAAATAAGCCTGACATGGAATGGTGTGCTTTTAAAGCTTATACAGAGGGCTATTGATAGGTTTGGCTTACTATAGGAAGAAATGTAGGGAATGCAGCTCAAAGACCTTCTCTCTCAAATTCGTACAATAGAGCACAAGCTATCTCCCCAATCATCTGAACACACTAGACAAGAGCTGTTGAAACTAAAAAATACCTATTTAGATTTGCTGATAGAGCAAGTAGAGTAAGCCCTCTTAAAAACCAATGCTTCCTATATGGATTAGGGGGAAAAAGTGGGGTGGTTGCTAGCATTATGTATCAGACAGCAGGAATCTTCAAGATTTATTGTTGCTATACGTTCCCCATCAGATGGTGCCCCTTAAACTTCTCCCAAAGAGGTAGTTTTTGAATTTAGTCAATACTATAAACAATTGTATGGAACAATGCCAACCCAGCCTGCTGAAGCTGATCTGGATGAATACCTCAAAGTATCTCATCTCCTCTCCCTTTTAGCAGCACAACAGAACCTTCTATTACTTCCCATTTCAGAAATTGAAGTGCTTAAAGTTATTAGAGACCTTCCAACTAACAAAAAGCCAGGACTAGATGGATTTTCATCAAATGTCTATAAAAAATTTGCTAACCTACTCATACCCTTGTTACTACCATTATATCACCACATTTTATCTGGGCAGTATCAGATAAAACCTTATTTGAAGCTTTGATAGTCCTTTTGCCAAAGCAGGATAAAGACCCAGAGCAAGTCCGCAGTTACCATCCAATCCCCCTGCTCAATCAGGACATCAAAATTCTGACTAATCTCCTGGCTGATCATATCGATCATGTTCTTCTTGATTTAATTGGTTCCGAGCAGGTGGGATTTATGAAAGGGAGGAATTCCACTGACCATCTATGTACTCTATCCCATGTTTTCTCAGAAACCAAAGATGCAGAATTTCCGGCTGCTTTAGTTTCTCTGGACACTGAGAAGGCCTTCAACATGATCATCCTAAAATATTTGTTTTGCACCCTTAATGCCTTTAAATTTCTCCATTTATTTCAAACATAGATAGCTGCCTTATACAAGTTTCCAACTGCGAGAGTTTTAGGAAATGGGGCAACCTTTGCACTTTTCCCTTTACCATCAGGTACGAGACAGGGTTAGGGAGATAGTATGGCACAGTAGTTTAAGGCTCTATGCTACAAATCTGGTGACATCCAGCAGACCAGACCTGGGTTTGAATCCCATAGCTGCCACTTCCATACTGTGTGACCCTGAGCAAGTCACTTAACTTCCCTGTGCTCCCAGGTCACTCCTGTAAAAAAGCTTTCAGCTTAGTGTGCTACTCCTGGTTAAACAACTAAATAAAAAAAGGGGTTTGTCCCTTGTCTCCTCTGCTATTTAATCTCTATTTGGAACCTTTAATCTGAAGAATAGTTGACTGCCAGCAAATTCGAGGTATACCAATCCAAGGTTATAAAGTTAAGGTTTCTGTGGATGATCTTCTTTTGCAATTAAGCTACCCAGAAACCTCTATCCCACCCTTGTTAGATATTATCAATCACTTCAGTAAAATGTCTATTTACAAACTGAATATCAGCAAAACAGTAGTGTTGCTCTTTAACTTTAGGGTTTTTAAGACCAGTATAATGGGTTATGGGCTTTCTTGGAGATCAGACTTCCTTACATACTTAGGAATTAACCTAACTACCAGTCCACAATGTACTCAACAGGTAAATTTGGATTCCCTCATTAACATCATTACTCAGGACTTAAATAGATGGTCTCTGCTTTGAATGTCTTTGTGGGGTAAATTTAATCTGATCAAAATGAATGTCTTTCCCCATTTGTTTTATCCCCTTAACATGTTGAATATTTGGCTACCTCTCTCCTGGTTCCAAAAAATCCACAGTCTTATTATAGACTTCATCTGGTCTAAGAAACAGTCGAGAAAAGCTTCTTATAAATTAGCTGCTCCTAAATTCCAAGGTGGTCTTCACCACCCGCATATAGGATTGTACTACTGGGCCAGTCATGCAAATAAATATCTGCGATGGTTATCAGACATAGATTCTCAAATCTCATCATCATACTTACCAATCTGGCTCAAGATTGAGATGGCTCAGATACAAGCATATGGCTTTTCCCCATTCAATCTCCTACATACAAACATACGGACACTTCCATCTAATATCAAGTCCTCCCAAATAGGTGTATCGATTAGGGTACATTCCCAGTTATGTTCATTTCTTAGATAAGATCATAATTTGGAGCTCTCACAAACAATGCACAACAACCCTAAATTTAAGATAGATGAAGTGATGATTATGCCTAATTGGCTACCTAATTTGGATGGATGTTCACTTTCCAGCTTAGTAAAGGTTGATCAGATGTGGCTATCTTCAGTGGAATTTATGGATTAATTTAATATCCCAAATTCTATGGCTTTCAAGGTGCTTCAGGAATTACATCTTCTATTGAAAGTCATAGGGAGGACTCCACCACAACCAACAAAAGCTCTCACTTACAATGATCTATGTCTCATAGCAGACTTTCCTCATGCAGTCTCCAAATTATATGCATATTTATATGACTGGTTAGATCCAAATCGTTTTGGCCCTAAAACCTACTTGATGTCTTTTTTCCCTGATCTAACTATCAACTGCTCCAATTTGTGGCAAAGTTGTCACAAATTCATTATTCAAGACAGGTTACGACTAATGCAGTTTCATTTCCTTCATAATTTGTATTATTCCCCACAGAAACTAAACAAATTTGAGATATTGACATCCCCTTTCTGTACACAGTGCACATTAGAAAAGGGCTCTTTATTTCATACCTTCTGGTCATGTCATAAAATTGCTCCCTTGTGGGCTTTAATTCAATGGAGGGTTGACCCTCTATTAGGGCTGAAAAAATTATTTACAGGTAGAATTTGCCTCTTAGGTGATTTTTCTGATGAGTCAGTGGCTAGCCGTAAATATTATATGGCATTAATATCGATGTCAGTTAAGAAGGTAGTGTTGAAACATTGGAAAGATCAAGACAACATTACCTACACGGAATGGTTAAATGAACTACTGTTGAATATCAGAACAGAAAAGATGATAGCAAGCCTGTATAGTAGATCAACAAGATTCACCAAGATATGGGAACCCTTTTATACTCTTTACTCTTTGTAATCAGAAATGTGATAATAGCTTACTCTGTGCCGAGTAAGGGGAGGGTGGATAGGAGGAGGGGACGGTTGGGGGGGGTACCATAATTGTTAATCCAACAGAAATTGGTCTGATTGCATGTATGTTATGGAACCTTTCTTTGTAGTAAAACTTTAATACACTTTGAATTGAAAAAAAAAAGAAAAATCCTCTTAGATAAAGAAAGACAACCAGAGTTCTTGTACAAACCACAAGAATGGGCATTGAAAGGGGATCCTGCAAGAAATCTCAAAATAGCATTATAAGTAACTCTTAGTCTAGTAAGTAATGTATTTGTAGTGGCCATGTAAATATTAATGCCATGATACAACAGACTAAATAAGAAGTCATGAGTAAGTAACTTTCCAGAATCCTTGGTAAAAATGGATGTATCCTATATAACATCCCTAATCGTTGGTGTAAGATTTTGTGAAGATAATTAGAGGTTTCCTTTGAGCAACCAAGTTGCTGGAGTTTGTGGTATAGTAGGGAGTGGTGACCAGGTCAAAGGCCTTGCTCAGGTCCACAAATACTGCACCAGTGGCTAGCCCCTGGTCCATATTTCTGATGACATGGTTTGAGAAATGAACCAGGGCTGTGCTGGTACTGCACTGTTTGCAAAAACCCTACTGGTGCCTGCTATGACAGAGATATTTAAATATGTCACAGTTATAAATTAGGTACAGGAGGGGAGCATTTTCAGAAAAAAAGATGCTCAAGAGTAAGGGGGTATACTATGAAACTGGAAGGGGGAAGACTTAGGGGAAATGGAAGAAGTACTTCTTCACAGAAGGAGTTGTGGATGCTTGGAATAGCCTCCCAGCAGAGGTGGTAGGGACAACAATTGTGATGGGATTCAAGAAAGCATGGAACAGGCAAAAGGGGACTCTAAAGTTTAGTGAAGGGAGGGCTATGCCAGAGATCAAGTAGGGTCTGTAGTATTTCAGTAGGTAGGGGCAAGAAGCAGGCTATGTGGGCCAAGGATTCCTTATCTGCCATCAGTTTCTATGGTTTTGTTCCAAATAGATGTTATAGTTCATTAGCATTCATTGTCTCACATGTCATTTCGTGAATATCTCTTCATCTTTGAGAGTGCAATACTGATACTTATTGGACAACTCAGAAATTATGAATAGATGTCATAGTACACATGCTTATAAAGCCACACAGTTCTCTTTCTAATGCCCCAGTTATACCAGTAATACAACATACTTTTATTTCCCTGACGCCTCATTCTCTCTGTAGTGACAGCTGCCTACCTGGATACCATAAAGCAGTTCATCAGGGAGAGCCAGTCTGCTGTTTTGACTGTATCCTGTGTTCTAAAGCGGAGATAACCAAACAAACTGGTATGTAATTTCTTAAAATTAACCAAATAAATACACTTTGTTATTCCAGCATTTATAACCCTTTGTTATAAGAAAGCTTTTAATGTTTTAAAATATGATTGCGTATGTTTGCTAAAGTGGAAACAATGGAGATTATTTTGAAACTGTTGGTAGTTTAACAATATTTACATTTTGCAGCTTAGGGCTGACTAATAAGATACTTTAAAATATGGTTTTGATAGAAACATAGAAACATAGAATTTGATGGCAGATAAGGATGGCTTGGCCCACCTAGTCTGCCCATTTTCTTACCTAACAGACAAGCTGCAGATCCTTGTTAACCAACAGCTTACTGCCTCCTTCACCCCACTGGGACTGCCTTATGTCTGTCCCATGCATTCTTGAATTCACCCACTGTTCTTGACTCCACAACCTCCTCAAGGAGGCTATTCCATGCATCCACAACCCTCTCTGTGAAAAAATACTTCCTTACATTACCTCTGAGCCATCCCCCCTCTATCTTAAAATCGTGCCCCCTTGTTCTTGTGCATCTCTTTTTCTGAAAGATGCTACCCTAACATACTAACATACTATTTGTCAGCAGATTAGGCCTTACGGTCTATCGAGTCTGCTCGAACCCTCTTGGACTTTGTTGATTCCCTTGAGGTACAGTACTTAAAAGTTTCTATCTTGTCCCCTCTCTCTCTTCTTTCCTCAAGGGTATACATATTAAGCTCCTTTAGTCTTTCTTCGTATGTCTTCTGGTGTAGACGCTGCACCATTTTGGTTGCCCTCCTCTTGACAGCCTATTTATTTATTTATTAGAACATCAGTTTAACAACCTTTGAGCCAGAGGCTCATTTACAAAGGTACCTTGTCACAGTGAGGACAAAACAGTGTAAGAAACAAACATCAAGGCAGACAAAAAATTTGAGTACATTTAGGAATCAGCCAAAAAATACAGGCATTTGTCAAACACAGTATACAACAGGCTTACATGTGCACTTTACAGAGTAGACAATATACAGTAGTTACATGGAGATTGATTCAATGGGCAGAATAAGGTAAGGCTGGGTGGAAGACATCAGAAGAGGAATGTGGGGAAGATAGTAGCAAGTAAAGGTAGAGCTGGACAGAAAGTCAGAGAGCGGCTCAGTGAGCCTTCTCTGGGATGATAGGAGGAGGCTTAGAGGCAGGTACAGCTGCATGTTGAGAGCAGGTGATTTCTAAGACTAGTTTTAAAATAAGATAATGAGGCGGCATCAGTGACTCCGGTGGGGAGGGTGTTATACCAACAGGGGGCTCTGTAGGGGTAAGCCCTTTGACCTTGCGAGGTTCTCGCCCTCGGTATAACCAGTCCAGTTTTGTGGGATGTGCGAGTATGCACTATAGGGTTTGCATGGTGGATAGTGATTGACAGACCCGGTGGGGATAGCCCAAGGAGTGATTTTTTTGTTAGGAGGCAGGTTTGGTATTTGAGGCGCTCATCGAGGTTGAGTAGATTAGCCATGGTGTAAAGACGGCAAAGTGTGGGTTAGACTAGGAGCCCCAGTTATGAGCCTGCAGGCCTTGTTTAAGGTAAGGCGGATCTTGTGCAGGACAGTCTGGTCTGCTGCACCATACACAGGTAGGCCATAGTCTACCAGAGATAGAACAGAGGATGTGACTGCAAGTCGGAGGGCATCCGTGGGGAGGCAGTTTTTATGACGATAGGGGATACCCAACCGAGTGTTAGAGGCTGAGGCAAGGGCAGAGATGTGGGCATGAAAAGAGAGGGCAGGGTCAAAGGTTATACCTAGGTATTTATAAGAGTGAACTAGCTCAATAGGGAGTTTAGAGGTGGAGTGGACTGTGAGAGGATAGTTACTGGATTTATTTCGGGGGTGGGCAAAGAGCATGGTTTTGGTTTTCTTTAGATTAATTATGAGCCTGTGCTCAGTAAACCAGGCTTCTGCGTCATTGTAGTATTCCTGCAGAGAATCCTGAAGTGAGATGGGATTACGGTCGGAGGTAAAGAGTACAGCATCACCTGCATAAAGAAGGATTTTACTAGTACATACACTGGGCAGGGAGTTGAGAAAAAGGGAAAAGAGCAAGGGCCCTAGAATGGAGCCCTGAGGGACTCTGGAGTGGATAGGGCAGGTGCTGGAAAGTTTTCCGTTAATTTTCACATGTTGTGAGTGGGCCGACAAGTAGCTGGAGCACCAGGAAACAGGCCCACTGGCAAAGCATAAGTGACTAAGGGTAGTTAGCAGGAGGGGGTGGGAGACAGTATCAAAGGCTTTTGATAAGTCAATGAACACTGCACCTGCTAGGGAGCCAGAGTCCAGTGAGGTGTGAAGAAAGTTAAAGAACTCCAGGAGGGCAGTATTGTTGCTGTGGCCTGCTCTGAAACCATGTTGTTCTGGGCAGAGAATGCTATATTTATCGAGGTATTCAGAGATTTGGGAGGCCACAATTTTTTCTAAGGCCTTAGAGAGAGGAGAGAGGATTGAGATAGGTCGATAATTGCTAGGGAGGGTCCTATCACCACCCTTGTGTATTGGGGTGACAGTAGCTATCTTCCAGGCAGAGGGGAATTGCCCTAGGCAGAGGGATTTGTTAAAGAGGTTGGTGATTGGTGAGATAACCAGATCCAGAACCTGATGGAGAAGACTGGGATCAAGGGAGTCATTGCCAATTGTGTTACTCTTTAAGGCCTTGAGTAGGTAAGGTCTGACTTCATGGACAGTGACTCGGTGCAGGTAGAACAAGAGGTGTGGGAGAATAGGGACAGACTTGGAGGGAGGGGGAGTGAAAAAATTATCAGGGAGCACCGGACTAAGGTCTGTGAAAGATTTGTTGAGGCAGTTGGCAATAAGGACAGGGTCTGAGGAGACCGAACCATTAATGTTGATAAGCGAAAGTGGGGGGGAATGCGTGCCACCATTCAGCTGCTTAATGTTGTCCCAGAAGGTCCTAGCATTCCCCCATGAAGAAGTGAGGGAGGCTCAATAGTGCTCAGCCTTCACTTAGCGGATGGCCCATGTACATTTGTTCCAGGCAGCAGCATAGACTAGCCTGTCAGCTGGGTGGCCTGTTTCCGTGGCAATGTGCCATAGATTGTCCCTGTGCTTAAGAAGTTGGCGCAGGGTGGGGGTAATCCAGGGGGCATGCCTTACTTTGAACCAGCGCGCAGTTATGCATGCAAAAATGTCACAGGCAGAGTTGAAGGTGTGGATAAAGAAGGTAAGGGCCGTGTCAATATCCGAGGTGTTTAGTATAGGGGACTAGTCTATGAGGGCTAGGAGTTGCTTCAGGCCTTTCAGCCCACCAGGTCTAAGACGTCGCCAAAGGGTAGTTTGTGCTGTGGGTTTGGGCAAGGAGGTTGACCAATAGAAGAGAACCGGGGAGTGGTCACTAAGGCAGTCTGGGAGGATTTGGATATTGCGGATGTGGTTAGGACGGTTTGTGAGGACCACATCAAGGAGTGTGCTAGAACCCATTCTAGGATTCACTCTAGTGGGTTGGGAGACTAGTTGGGTTAGGTCAATGGCTGTAAAGGCATCACGGGAGGAAGTGGATGAAGGGCTGTGCCAATTGATGTTCAAGTCCCCCACGAGGATTTGGTCGGAGGAGTGGGGTAGGGAGGTAAGATAATCGATTAGTAGGCCTAGTGCTTGTGCTTGATTTTTTGGAGGTATGTACGCTGTAGTCAGGTAGATGGGACCCCTAGAGGGATCAGGAGATAGTTTTAGGGTTAGGGCCTGAGCCCTGAAGTCAAGGACCGGGGCTGGGAGGGCTAGTCCAATGAGAGGGTCTTTGACATAAATGGCACAGCCCCCACCTCACCTACCAACACGGTCCTCCCAATAGAGGGAGTAGCCAGGGAGTGAGACCAGGAAGTCAGGGGTAGAGTCTGACAGCCAAGTTTCAACTATTGAGATAACGTCAGGTTTATGAACCGCAACCCAGCAATTGAGAGAGTTGAATTTTTTAAGGAGGCCACATATGTTCATGGAAGCAATATGAAGCCCGGTGGATTCCTTTGAGGAGCCTTTGCAAGCTGGACCGGGATTGGGATGTATGTTACCAGTCAGGAGCAGAAGGAGGAGCGCTGCTCTGGACAGAGGGTGGCAGAAGGAGAGTTTATGCTGGGAGCGATAGGAAGAGAAGGGGGGTTTCGTAGCACAGGAGGTGGGTAGGGCAGCACAGGCTAAGAAGGCTTGAGTGATAAGATGCCCGAGGGAGCAAAGGGAGGAGGAAAGGTAGTGTCTAGATGGGGGGTGAGGTGGAGAGGAGCATATGGGGTGAGTGGAGGAGGAGGGAGGGGGAGGGGCAGTGGCATAGGAGGAGGGGATGGCAGGAAGGCAGGTAGGAGCACTAGAGTAGTGAGGCTGATGGTTAACAGGGACATTAGGGTTAGCGGAAGGCAAAAGGAGGAGGAGGAGGAGAGAGAGAGGCAGGTAGGCAGGAGGTGTGCATGCATGATTGGTAAGGTTGTGAGAGATGAAGTGAAGAAAGATGGGGGAACTTGGATGATAGAGGGGAAGATGGTAGTGAAAGGTCTACCTCTAAGTGTAGTTGCCAGCTTGGTACAGTGGCAGAGCCCCTGCCTCAAGTGCACAGGGTACCAGGTTTAAGGCTTGCCTAGAGTGATAGAAAAGGACCCAAGACAGTGGCTGCAGGAGCAGGGCTCAAAGCTTGCAGTAACCCTCAGAAAATATTTTAGCAGACTATGAGGGTTAGAGGGTATTAGAGTCCTAAAACCCATCACAAACAATAGTCTGATGTGATAGCTGAGTGGTGGAGCTGCTGACTGAAACAGTGAGGATGCAGGATTCAATGCCTATGATGGCAGCAAGAGAGAAGTGGTTAAATATTTTGGCAGAGTGGGGGGGGGGTTAGAGACTATGAAAGTCTTAGAAAGTAGAAATAAGATAGCCAGATAAAATGCTTAAGAGATAGAGCTGCTGACTCTGATCGCAAGGGTATTGGGTTTGAGAACAGCTTTGGGACAGAGGACAGAAATTTTTGCTTCTAAGAAGGAAGACGGAAGGGTTAAGAGCTTGAAAGTAGAGGAAGATATTTACCTGGTTTGTTGGCTTGGTGGTTAGGCTGCAGACCTTGGACTAAGAGGTGCAACGTTTGAGGCTTGCAGGGGGGGCCTAGTGGTGGGCTAGTGGGGAAAGAAGACAGCAGAAAGGATTAGGAGGGGACTGCAGAGACCTCTAGTGGACATGGATTGCAATAGTTGTTAGGAAGGAGTAGAAAGTGGATAGAGGTGCCAGAGTGGAAAGTGCCACAACCCCTAGTGGTTGAAGTGTATAAGCTGGAAATGGGAAAGTGGACACTTAGTAAAATGTAGGGTAGGTCATGTGTTATGAAAATGGACCTGCCAGCAGCAATAAATGAAGTGCTGCCCTTGGGTGGGAGGGGCAGGAAGTGCTACACAACAGGCAGGCTGTAGTGCAGGAGGCTTTACCTCTTAAAGGCTCTGGCAATCCCTGAGTTCAGGCTCTGCTGCTGGGCAGAGTTGTAAAGGGAGAGGGCTGCTTAAGAGCCTGGGAAGGGAAACAAAGGAATCACATTAGTATGCAGCAGGCTAGTTCAGGACCCTACTGCACATGTGCCAACTGTTGGGACTGTATCTGGCTACTGTGCATGCGCAAGATGGTGGACACACATGCTACAGATTATATACAATTCTACAGAAGATAAGCACTCTAAATACAGTATTTAAAAGCTTCTAAAACACAGGATAATAGTGCTAGATGATCTGTAGAGATAGTCAGCAAACTAGCCCTTAAAGTAACACATATTAAACCCCAAATCCCTGTGCAGAACAGATATTTTATTCTTTGTCTTTGTGGAGATGGGATCTCCAGAACTGCACACAGTACTCCAGATGGGGTCTCACCAACTTTCTGTATAGAGGGATAACATCTTCCTGTTTTCTACTATTAATTCCTCTCCCTATGCATCCCAGTATCCCACCAGCCTTCCTTACTGCCTTCTCATGTTGCTTGCCCACCTTTAGGTCATCTGATATAATTACCCCCAGGTCCCTTTCCATTTTTACTGTAGTCAGTATCTCACCCCCCATTGTGTACTCTTCTCCTGGGTTATGGATTCCCAGGTGCATTACCTTGCGCTTCTTAGCATTGAATCTGAACTGCCATACATTTGACCATTCCTCAAACCTTGTGTTGGTGTAGAAGACAGAAAATTCAATATGAGGAGGGCAGAGTGGACTACCTGGACAATCTCCATTCAACTAGTAGGCAAGTGAGAGATGAGAGGCAGGAGTTTAATTGAAAATAACAGATGGTGTCAAGGAAGGTGGTATTACCAATTTCAGCACATTCAAGAAAAGAAAAACATGAAAGAAGGTCTTTGCTGACACAAGGGACAAAGATTAGGGAAAACAATAGAGGAAAGGTAGAAGTACTTCTTCATCTCATTATTCACCATAGGGAAGTAGTGACAAATACTGCAAAATAGGATATTCAGAGGGAGGGATGTTAAAGCAGTAATATGTCTTAGTCACTATAAATTATATTGTTTTTTTCTTTCATACCTGAACTTAAACACACAACTTGGATGTTTTATAAACATTCCTGCTCCAGTGACATGCCCACTATGAGAAACATAAATATCCTGGTACAATACTGTGCAGTGCATCATTAGAAACATGTGGTAGCATGGTCTATTTAACTGGTAACCTCAGTTGAAGAGATTTTAAAAATTGTGAGCGGCAGCCACATTTAATGATGTGAGTCATTAAATACACATTTAGCAATATACAAAATGCATATCAAAATACACTGAGGAAGAAGCTAAGGATGTCAAAAATGCATTTGTGCTTAAAAACTATACAGTACGTTGAAAATGTTTGCCGACTAGCAAATATTGCTGCTTTAAGTTGTGTGAGGAGCTGACCATAGCTGACAGGCTCTTTAGGAGCTAATATAGCTAGGAGGTAATATAGTGCAGTGGATTAAGGCTCTGAGCTACAAACCTGGAGACCTGGATTTCTACCCCAAAGCTCCCACTTGCATTTTGTGCGACCCTGAGCAAGTCACTTAACTTCCTTGTGCTCTCAGGTCGCACCTGGGAACAAGCTTCAGCTCAGTGTGTCTCTCCTGGTTAAACAATTTCCACTAATAGCCATAAGGTTGATATGTATCCTGGCCACATTGTATACACCCAGGCTGCCCCATTGCTTGACCTGTTTAGTAGCTCCATAGACTCAGACGTAGTGTCACATGAACAGAAAATCACAGTAGTCTCCCAGCATAAGGGCAGGACTCAGGACAAGCTGGGAACTATAGGACCATCAGCTTGACATTAATCTTTGGCAAGCTGATAGAAACCAACCTCAAGTAAAGTTTTTAGGAGTTTCTTAAGACAAATAGGCTCAATGATGACAGACAGTACAGGTTCGTGGGAGGGACAGCATGTCAAGTTATAAATATTTTTTGGGCACAAATGAGGGTGGATAACAAAAGGCATACTATACTTGGTTCTCAGCATGGCCATTGACTCATTCCCACATAAAAAATTAATGAAAATGTTAGATGACCTAGTAGACATGGAAAAATGTCTAGGTAGCTAGCTAACTGGTTGACAGGGAAAACCTTAATAAAAGTGGTTGCAGAAAAATTCAGAGTAGGGAAGTTACCAGGGTGGTGCCACAGGAGTCATTGCTTTGACTGCTGTTCAATTTGTTCACTAGTGACACTGAGACAGCATTTAGGGCATACATTATCTTTTTGTGGATGACACCAGGCTCTGTGGGATGATGGACACAAACAAAGAAATCAGGGACATGAGGGAGGAGCTAGAAAGGCTGAGTGCATGGTCTGGAATCTTGAAACTGAGGTTCAATGCCAATAAATGCAATGTTATGCATGTGGGGAGCAAGAACTCAGCTGTGGATAAATATCATGGTGTCTAAAGAGGAAAAAGAGCTGGCAACTACAATTACTAGCACCTTGGAGCCCTCTATGTAATGCAGTAAAGCAGCTGCCAGGGCTGACAGGATAAAAGGTTGCAATAACAGATTTAACAAGCCTAAGTAAGGGCATCACACTACCTCTGTACAGATCCATGATGAGACCACACCTGGAGAACTGTATACAGTTCACCTAACATCTACCACAAAATTCAAGAAGTCATTCAATCTTTATTTTACCAGGTGAAACATCATTGAGAGGCAGTCTTATTCACAAGATGGGCCTGGGCAAATTACATAGGTAAAAAAAAAGAACCAGTGACACAAAAAAAAAATGTTACATAGCATCAAAATAATGACAAGGGCAAGGGATACAAAAAAAGAGTGTTAATCGATATTAGAGAGGACTAAAAGGATATAAAAGAGCTTAATGTGACACAAAGAGTGGTCACAAAAAGTAATCAGGGCAGCAGGGGCTGTCATTTAAACAGAGGCTGGAAAACCTGAAAGGGTAGTCACTAGAGGACTCAAGGGAATGAGGGAACCGACCAGGAGGCATTCTTGCAAGGATAATGTTGCAGGGCAAAACCATGCAACAGGAACAGCGTGAGCTGAGACACCTACTAAGTACACAATGCCTGCATGATGGATAAAGTGTGTGACCCTGTAGCTGTTTTCAGGAAAGAGGGTAAGAGGTTTATCATAAGGGGGTCCACCAAGCATCTGCCATGACTCAGGTAGTAGGGCCATTGGCACTGGAGGGCAATGGAGCAGCTGTGGCCCAGGGTTCTATTCCTGGTCCCAGAGCAGGTATACACTCTTATTTTTTTTTATTGTCTTGTGGTGCCCCCCACCCAAGTTTTGCCCTCTCCCAGAGTTGATCCCACTGGAGAAGGTTATTTTAGTGTGGGGGGGTTCAAAGGGTGTGTGGGGCACAGCCCACCACAGGAAACAAATATATTTGGGTTTTTTTGGTGGGCATTGTTTAGACAGTGCAGTATAATGCCATGCTGTTTTGACATTAGCAGTGTCAGTGGCTCAGTAGGTAGCACACTCGCCTCTGAGGCCGGGAGATCAGAGGGCTGTGGGTTCAGTTCCCACATCTGGCACTTGGGTTAATATCCCAGTACTGACACTGTAATGCAGCATGAGAGGGGTGCTGCATTTCTGAGGTGCCGTCTTTCGGATGAGACGTTAAACCGAGGTCCCATCTGCCTGGATTGGTGGTAGATCAGGTGGATGTTAAAGATCCCATGGCACTTATCGAAAAGAGTAGGGGAATTTCCCCGGTGTCCTGGCCAAATTTCCCTCATTCACTAAAAATACCACCAACAGCTTAATCTGGTTCAAGGTCAGTTGGCATTCATCTGTATCCCCCTCCCCCGGGTCGTGCCTGAAAATAGGCAGGATTTGTCTAGTGCACTTACCCGGTCAACAAAAGCTAAATAAAATAAAACATACAACATTATGACCCCGTGCCATGAGGAAACATGACAAAGAGCCTCAAGAGCATAAATAAGGCAGACTCTAGTGAACATTTCAGGCCCAGAAATGCCAAAACCACTAAGGAAAACATTTGCAAACAGTTTCAAGGCTGATTTCCCAATGGAGGCCCGAATGGACTTGTTCATGTGCAGGGTGATGAAGGGGTGGCATTGTGTACCAGAAGAGGTAGTAAGCAGGAAGTCCATAGTTGGTTCAAAGGATGTGGGATAGATTTAAGTGGAGGATTAAGGTGTCTTGGAGAGTGGGCAGAGCAGCATGTAGCCTACAGTGGGATACAAGAGCTCAGCAGTGGCAGCCTTGATAGATGGCAAGGCCTTCTGCTGTCATTCTACTTATGCTCTTATCTGAAAAGCAGAGAAGCATTACAGGATTACAAGGTTTAGTCTAAATTCTATTTCCTGTTTCTCAGTCTTGTCATGGTTAATCATGGGTTATGGCTTCGATAACCTAAAGTCTATATCCTTCTTTTTTCCTATTATTCAGTCTTATTATGGTAACTCACTGATTATGGCTTGGATGAGCTAAAGCCTACATCATATGTACTGCATTTTATTCATCTTGTTTTGACTACTTATCATGTATTTCTGCCCTTGCATATCCCCCACCCTTTGTGGAGGAATTCAAGAATGCATTGGACAGACATAAGGCAATTCTAGTAGGGGGTAGGAGGAAGTAGACTGTAGGTTAACTAGGATCTGCAGCTTATCCATTAAGTAGGTGGGCCAAACGGTCCTTATCTGCCATCAAATTCTATGTTTCTGTGTAGTCATTGAGAAACAATGGTCCTGTGGAGGCATGTGGGAGTATGTGACATCAGCTTTTTTGAGTGAATAAAAAAACAACATAACTGAATTTGGAAAATATAGAATCTCTTGGTAGAAAAGGATTGCTTTGTCCACCGGTCTGCCCAGATGGTCCCTGCCTAGGCCATCTTTGCAGGTGACCAGCTCCACCAGCACATCCTCTTCAGTCATTCTCCCCCAGCTATGCACTATACTTGGAGAAAATCTGGAGTATGTAGAAAATTTCAAATACCTAGGTGTGTGGATTGACAACAGACTTGACTTCACTCATCATTTAGAAGAACTGTTAAAAAAGCTTCGCCAAAGGCTTGGCCTTCTCTATAGATTAAAACCCTTCCTAAACAGAGACTCAAAGATGAGGTTAGTCCAGGCCTTTTTTTCTATCAGTTGTTGACTATGCAGACTTCCTTTATAGTCACTGCCCCATCTCCTGCCTTCACAAGTTGGATACCTTATATCATAGAGCAATAAGGTTCATTACAGATCTGCCATCTAATACCCATTATTGCTTTCTTTATGCTGCACTTGGGTGGATTTCCCTTCACCTCAGAAGGAACAGAAATGCAGCACTATGGATTTACAGAGCGTTGTCAAAAAAACTTCCAAACTATATCCTGGACTGCTTCACCCAGACCTCTCCTAGCTCCTATGCCCTAAGAAGCAACATCATCCTGCTCAAATTGCCCAAATTCAACACCAGGATAGGGAGGGCAGCAATCAGCTATTCTCTAGCTATAGCATGGAACACCCTACAAAAATCCCTAAAACTGTCCAGTATCATTCCATTTGCATCCTTAAAACAGCATTGTACAGTCTTCTTCAAAGAGAAATGCAGTTGCGACCGCTAGAGCTAGCATTGTCATCTCACAAATCTCCCTTCCAAACCATATATGGCATATTCCTTCCAGACAAATACCCCATCTTATGGCACCCAGTAATACCTTCACCATCCTAGTATTACATTATGTTGAGTGTCTGCCATGGCCCCCCACTGGGATATGTATATACTGTACATACTGTAAATATTAGCTTAACTTTCCTGTAACCGATTTTTATCATGTGAATTTACTGTACATCACTGTGTTTATAAACATTATTTTCCCCTGTATGTATAACTGTCTTATATAAGTGTATGATGTATCTGTTGTGTATCAACTATTGAACCTTGACCTTATCAGGTCCATCTTGTAAATGAGCCTTGCTCAATGATGTTCGCCTGAATAAACAAAGATTAGATGATGATGATGAGGTGAAGGAAAACTTTGCAACATCTTTATATATAACAACTAGTTTTTATGTATCAGAAGTGGTGTCCTCAAGGCAAAGGTCAGGAAGCAAAATATGACAAGAATAAAATATAAAACTCACAAGCGGTATTCTGGTATTGTCAATAACAATAGCATAACATGAATAAGTTGCATAAGATAGATCTTCAAACATGCAGTACAAACAAAAAAAGTCCTACATCTGAGGTTCTCTTTAAAATCTCATCTCTCTATTGCATTGGAGGCAGTATAGCACAGTGGGTTAAGGCTCTGAGATGCATATCAGGAAATCTGGGTTTAAATCACACACCCACCTAGGTGCATGCTGTGTGATCCTGACCAAGTCACTTAACTTCCTTGTGCTCCCAGGTCACATCTGGAAGCAAGGTCTGACTTAGGTGCTACTCCTGGTTAAACAATGTTCCCCTTCCCCCATCTCTATAAACAAAACCTTGCATGTCTTTTCCTGACAGTTTAAACTCTGCATCATGTTCTTGTAATTTACGTCTCCTGCCTTTCTCAAGATACATACATGCAAGATGTCAGCAGAAAAGGACAATCAGGCCTAAATAGTCTGCTCAAAAATGTATTATGGCTTTGCCAGTGTCTTTTCTGTAACTAGTGTGAAGAAGACATACAATCTTAACAGGTACAACAAAATAGAACATTCTGCCTCAGAGTTGGTTTTCTGTTGACAGTTCTATAAAGAAACTTGAGAAGGTCAAACTATATCTCAAGGCTGAATCCCTGAGTTCCAGATTGATGTCTCCTTTAATGGCTTCTACAATCATTTTTATTACAAAGGAACAGAAACAGCAAGTGAAAGAGAGTAGATAAAGGGGGAAATCATGGATCAATCGAAGTGACCAGTTCTGAGGAGCCAAAGAAAATGTAACTGTGGAATCAGACAGGCAAGAGACAGACAAGTGGCAGAGCAGTAGAGGAAAAAAATAGATCCTTGCTTTCAGCTGTCTCTGGGTCTTACCCAGCCTTGTCACAGATGGGACCTTTTTAATTCAGCTCTCTTATGGCCATACGTGGAATATGGCTTGGTCATCCTAAAGTCTGCATCCTACTTCCTGCAATTTATTAAAACTTGTTATGGCTACTCATAGATTATGGTTTATATTGCCTAACTTCTAAATTCTGTTTTGTGTTTCTTATTCAATTTGGTCATGGTTACTCATGGGTTATGGCTTTGATAGCCTTAAGTCTATATACCTCGTCATTCCTTTTATTCAATCTTATTATGGTAACTCACTGATTATGGCTTAGATGACCTAAAGCCTTCATCATACATATTGCCTTTTATTAATCCTGTTATTGCTACTCATTATTTATTTCTGCCCTGGCATATCCCCTTCCTTTGTCATTAAGCCCCTCATCACCTTGTTCTCCCATGCATCCTCTGATGAGCTGCTTCTCCTATCTTGCCAGGTAGCTGGCGGCTTGGGACGGTGGTCCCTTCGGTTTCTTCAAGGGGCCAACTGGTGGGTAGGCCCGGGTGGAGATCCGCAGTTGTGGCCACGGGCTTTACAGTTCAGCCTACTGTTTGAATTTTTTGGGGCTCTGCTCCTGCTCAGAGTGTGTAACCATAGAAGTGGATTTCTTTGGACATCCCCCTCCTCCAGCCATGGTCAGACCTCTTAATATTATTACTTATTTTCTGATCAGGAAGGCAGTGAGAGTGCCCTGCTTCTTTTTCAACCCCACACAGTGGAAGTGTTTGGGGATTGTAAAAGTACTCTGGACATATTTTTTATTTTAACAAGTTTCTACTACAGTGAGAGTGTTTTGGGAGCTGGAGAAATCACTGAGACTTTTTACATCTGTCTTGCCCAGGAAGTGAGAGTTCCTGGGGGGTTTTGGTCTCCACTGGCAATGAGAGGTCCACTGGGGACTGGGAAAATTTGATCTCTTCATTGTTCTGATCTACATTTAGAATTTTTGTTTATAGCTGCAGTTTTAAGGATTTATTAGTCACTTTGTGTATGGTTTCTTATGCCCTCCAAACTGTTGTACTTGACTCAATGACTGTGTTGTTCTATTTTATTTATTTTAAGAGAAGTTTTTAGTATATTTGTTATAACTGGGGTGGGTGTTTTTGAGAGTTTGTTTTGCTTGATTTTATACACTTTAAGTTTTAGTTTATGATTGTTTAATTTGTTCATGGGTTTTGTTTTGTCCCCAAATGAGAGTTGTGGGAGCATTATATTTTCTTTTCTTTTATTTTTATATTATTTACTGTTAATTTGCTTTATCCTGAGTTATGTGCTGGGGAAGTAGAAGTACGGTCAGGCAGTACTCTGCCTGGAGACTAAGGGGTCTCTGTCCATTTGATTATCCATGCTTTCATCTAATGTTTATTTCAGAAGTCGTACCCTTGGTATTTTAAAGGGATGAGGGAGCAGAAGGAATAGGAGACCCTGGAACTCTCGAGGGGGTTGGGAAAGGAGTGCATGGATTGAGATAGTGAGGAGGAGGAGGTGCCCTGGGGTGAAATGGACACAGGAATGAGGTTCTCCTTGTCTTGTGCTCATATCCAAGGGTTCTGATTTTATCAGGCAGGAAGTGGGGTCACCCCTGGACTACAGTCCCTTTCGGGTGGTATTAAGCAATGCCAGGTCAAAGAAAAATAAAACAGCAATTACTGCGGATCTTGTGGCATCTGCAGACTTGGCTTGTATCACTGAGACCTAGCTGGATGGTAATGCTGGCCCCATTTTGGAGTCTGTGGTTCCAGCCGGGTTTTTGATGATTTACTTCCTGAGAGTAGATCATCAGGGTGGGGGGTTGCTGTCTGTTTTAGACAGAAACTGGGTATCATGGAGGTACCAGTTAAGGTTACCAATGACTTAGAATGTATAATGGGAGCAGGTGTAGGCTACAGGATTCTTCTCATTTACCATTCACCAGGTGATGGGAGGGATTTCCTGAAGGAGGTTGCGGACTTCACCACCGGCAAGGAATGGGAGTCTCCCGGATGGTTGATCTTGGGGGATTTCAACTCCTGGGTTGATGATGAACTCTCACCATTTGGACAGAACATCCTACAATTGATGGATTCATTGGGCCTAACATGGATTGTTATCACTGCTACCCATAAGAAAGGACATTCATTGGACTTGGTATTTTACCTGGGGATGGAGACCTCTGATGTGGAAGTGGAGCCCGTCAGATGATCTGATCATCACCTCCTGAGATTCAGTTTCACAGCCCCCAAAATAGGCCCACCCTAAGGGAGTTGGTAAAGTTCCATCCTTTAAGAGGAGTTACCTCAGAAGGCCTAATGGCGGTGCTGGACCTCTTGGGATTTCCAGGGGATAGCACTGATCCAGGGCCTCTTGTGTCAGCCTATAATAAGGCTGTTACTGAGGCACTGGATATCATTGCTCCTTCTCGTGTTCACCCTCTTACCTCTCATCCAGGTGCCCCATGGTTTAATGGGGAAATCCATGAATTAAAGAGGCAGGGGCAGAGGAAAAGGCTGGAAAGACACTGGTGGAAAACTCACCTGGAGGTGGACAGACTTAGACTGATGGACCATTACAATGTCTATCAATCAGCCATTTCCTGTAAGGAGGCAGAGTTCCTGTCCAAGGAAATTGCTACAGCAAAGAACAGACCAGCCCAGCTCTTCTGGACTGTGGACAGACTGTGCAATCCAGCCTGTCTTCACTCTGGTCGAGTATTGTCACAAAAACAGTGTGAGGAGTTTGTGCAGTTCTTTTCTGATAAGGTGTCCACCATCAGGAATGAGATCAGCCAGTGCCTTTCCATTGGTCCTTGCATTAGTCAACTGGGTGGTACTAATGATCAGCCAATCTGATCCACCTTTAGCGAACCAGTAGTTGTGGATATAGTGAGGATCATCCAGACTCTGCGTCCAACCCACTGTAGTTTGGACCGAGGCCCTACACGCCTACTAGTAGGGTGTGTATAGGTCATTGGCCCGGTCCTTGCTGGGACAGTGGAAGTTTCATTGGAGAGAGGGATCTTTCCAGATCCCTTAAAAGAGGCAATAGTTTGCCCCCTGTTAAAAAAAAAACTCCCTTGATCCCAACTTCCCAGCTAACTACAGGCCAATATCGAACCTACCCTTTGTAGGGAAGGGTTTTGAGAAGGTGGTCTCACTGCAGCTGGAGGATAATTTGACTAACCACAATATCCATGAGCCTCTCCAGTCTGGCTTCAGAAAAATGCATAGCACTGAAACGGCCCTGGTGAGGGTACTAAATGACGTTCTGATAGCGAGAGATCGGCGAGCCCATTCAGTCTTGGTCCTCCTTGATCTAACATAGAACATAGAATTTGACGGCAGATAAGGAACGCTTGGCCCACCCAGTCTGCCCATTTCCCTACCTAATGGATAAGCTGCAGATCCTAGTTAACCAGCAGCCTACTTCTTCCTACCCCAACTCCCAAGAATTGCCTTATGACTGTCCCATGCATGCTTGAATTCCACCAATGTTTTTGACTCCACAACCTCCTCCAGAAGACCATTCCATGCATCCACAACCCTCTCTGTGAAAAAATACTTCCTTAAATTACCTCTGAGCCGCCCCCCTCTATCTTCAAATTGTGCCCCCTTGTTCTTGCACACCTCTTTTTTTGAAAGATGCTACCCTCTTAGAATTTGTTGATTCCCTTGAGGTACTTGAAAGTTTCTATCATGTCTTCCCTCTACCTCCTTTCCTCGAGGCTATACATATTAAGCTTCTTAACTCTCTCTTCATATGTCTTCTGGTGCAAACCCTGCACCATTTTAGTTGCCCTCCTCTGGACAACTTCCATTCTGTCTATGTCTTTGCGGAGGTTGGGTCTCCAGAACTGCACGCAGTACTCCAGATTGGGTCTGACCAGCTGTCTGTACAGAGGGATAATAACTTCCTGTTTTCTACTGGTGATGCCAATCCCTATGCATCCCAGTATCCCACCAGCCCACCTTGCTGCCCTATCACATTGCTTGCCTACCTTTAGGTAATCTGATATGACTACCCCAGGTCCCTTTTCATTTTTGTTGTTGTTAGTATCTCACCCCCCTTAGTGTACTCTTCCCCTGGGTTTTTGTTTCCCCAGTTGCATTACCTTGCACTTCTTAGCATTGAATCTAAGCTGCCATACATTTGACCATTCCTCTAACCTAGCCAAGTCCCTTCTCATCCTTTCCACCCCACCTTGTGCAGCAACTCTGTTGCAGATCTTTGTGTCATCTGCAAAGAGACATACTTTTCCTTCCAGTCCCTCTGCAATGTTGCTTATAAAGACATTGAAGAGGACCGGTCCTAATACTGAAACCTGTGGTACCCCACTAGTAACCCCCCTTTCTTCAGAGTGGACTCCATTTACTATTACTCTCTGTGTCCTATTCTCCAGCCAATTCTTTACCCAGGCTGTCATCTTGAGATCCACTCCCAGGCTGGCTAACTTGTATACTAATCTTTTGTGTGGGACTGTGTCAAATGCCTTGCAAAAGTCTAGGTAGGCCATATCCACAGCCCCTCTCTGATCTACTACTTTGGTCACCCAGTCAAAGAAATTTATCAGATTTGTCTGGTATGATCTTCCCGCTGTGAATCCATGCTGCCTTGAGTCCTATGCCCCTCTGGCCTCTAGATACTTGACAATTCTTTCATTCAGAAGTGATTCCATCATTTTCCCTACCACTGAGTTTAAACTAACAGGTCTGTAGTTTCCTGCTTTTGCCTTGCTCCCACTTTTGTGAAGGGGAATCACATCTGCCCTCCTCCAGTCCTCGGGTACCACCCCATCCTCCCATGATTTGTTAAAGAGGGTAGTCAGTGGTGTCACTAGTTCTACCCTTAGTTCTTTTAAAATTCTGCAATTAATCCCATCAGGCCCCATTGCTTTGTCCACCTTCAGTTTTAAGAGTTCTTTCAGAACCCTTTCTTTGGTAAATGGGCTGGTATCAACTTCTGTATCCAGAGTGTTTCTACTGTTTGTTTTAGGTACCTCCCCCTCCTTCTTTGTAAATACTGAGCAAAAATATTTGTTTAGTATCTCTGCCTTTTCACAGTCACCCTCTGCCTACCCTCCCTCCACTTTATTAAGCCTCACTATCCCTCCCTTGGTCTTCCTTCGCTCCCTGATGTACCTATAAAAGGTTTTATCCCCCTTCTTAACTGAGTTGGCTATCTTTTCCTTGGTTTGGGCCTTTGCTGTTCTGACTGCCTTCCCAGCTTCCTTTTGTTTTAGCTGATACAGTTCTCTGTCCTGCTCCTTCTATGATTCCTTGTACTTCCTGAATGCTTTCTTTTTCTCTTGAACCTTCACTGCCACTTCCTTTGAGAACCATAGTGGTTTCTTACATCATTTCGTTTTGTTTAGTTGCTTCACACAAAGGCTTGTAACCTCTGTGATGGCAGTTTTTATTATTCCCCATTGTTCTTCCACCTCTCCTTTCTGCCCATTTGCTAGAGCATTCCTTAGGCACTCACCCATTTTGACAAAGTCAGCCCTCCTAAAGTCCAGTACTTTTGCCTTTGTGTGGCTTGACTCTATTGCTGTGTTTATAGTGAACCATACTGTTCAATGGTCGCTGGTTCCAAGATGGCTACCCACTTCTACATCTGCGACCCTCTCTTCATCTCCATTTGAGAGAACCAAGTCTAAGATTGCTCCCTCTCGAGTGAGCTCCAATACTTGTTGTCTAAGGCATGCCCCCTGTAGGGATTATTAGAATAACCCCAGTCTTCGAAGTGGCTACTGCAACTGCACACCAGTAAACATCTGGCATATTCAGATCACCCATCAGCAATATCTCCCCTTTTTCTGCCATTCTAAGTATACTTTCTATCATTTCCTTGTCCTTTTCCTCCCCCTGAGAAGGGGGTCTGTATATAATCCCTGTGCGGATTGTGGTACCATTGCCAGTCTCCAAATTTACCCACAGTGCTTCTTCTCCTCCCTGTTTTCCCTTTTGTTCTGTTGCTTTGGTTCCTTCCCTTATGTAAAGAGCTATTCCTTCTCTTCTTTTACCCTCCCTGTCCCTCCTGTAGATAATGTATCCTGGTATGTTTATGTCCCAGTCATGGTTTTGTGTGTACCATGTTTCTGTGACTGCCATGATATCCAGATGTTCCTCCTCCATCAAAGCCACTAATTCAGGAAGCTTGTTACCCAGACTATGGGCATTGGTACTCATTGATCTCCATTTTTTGATGGCTATACCTTCTGTTGCAGTATCCCCCACTGACCTTTCTACCTCGGTATTTTTCTCATTTAGTACCCTGTTTTGTAGGGAGAGGCTGGGATTTTCCTGCTGCTTATCAGTGCCTCCCCCCCTTGACTAGTTTAAAAGCTTGCCAATGAAGCATTTAAACTGATTGCTCAAAAGACTTGTTCCTTCCTGGACAGATGCAGACCATCCTGCCAGTATAGGCTGGTGTCCCTCCAGGTGGAACCCCAGTCCCCAATGAAGCCAAACCCTGTGCTCCACACCATTTTTTCAACCATTCATTAAACTGCATGGTGCAAAGTTCCCTCGCATCACTCATGCCATTGACAGGCAGCACCTCTGAGAAGGATACTTACTGTGTGTGCTACTTGTCTTAGGCCCCTATCCAATTCTACAAAGTCTTTCTGCACTGCTCTAATCTCATGTTGAGCCAAGTCATTTGTCCCTAGGTGGACAATGATGTCCAGCTCAGACTCCCGTGCAGCTGTTCTCATGATCCTGAGGATGCGCTTCCTGTCCCTCCAAGTCATAGCACCAGACAGGCACCTTACTTCAGTTTTCTTTGCTCCCCCCAGTTCTATCTCCCTAATAATTGAGTCCCCCACCAGGAGCTGCTTCCTTTCCCTGTGGTGTCCTCTGCCTCCTTCCTGTGGGCCTCCCTTGTGACAGTTGTCCTCAGCCTCCTTAGTCTCCTCTGCGGGTGCATCCATAGGGGAGCTAAGTTCCCCCAGAATGGTGCATGGATTGTGGAGTGGAACAACTGACTGGGTGTGCCTCTGTTCCACCATACTCACCCTCCATGATCCCACTCTGGTCCATCTGCTGTGCTTACTTTGCAACCTCTGAGGTAGTGGTGATGGCTCTGGTGCTCCCTGGATTGGGGGAGGTTCCATTCATACTGTCCAGTGTGGCCTGGTGGAAGGTTCCTATGCTACTGTCCAGTGTGGCCTGAAGACAGGCAACTTCCTTCCTCAGGGCAGAGAGTTGTCTGCAAATAGGGCAGCATCTCAGCCTCCAGAAAGACTCCCGGAAGACTGCTGCCCCACAGCCATTACATTGCACTACTCCCCACACATTTACCTATTTTTTGTGTGTGTGTGTTTGAGTGTGTGTGTATGTGTGATTAGTTTGTTATATAGAAATATATTTATATTATACAATGTGTATGCTTATATTGTCAGTGCAGTGTGCTAGAGAGGATATGACAGTGATATGCCCCTTGCACTCTTGAGGAATTATGTCAGAACCCCAGGTATAAAGGAACTATTTCCAGGAGTGGGTGGGGTGAGGGTGGGAAGGGTTGGGCCTAAACTGTGCCTCACAAAACAATCAGCTAAGAGCTCTGACCCACCGCTGAGATGACTGCCTTCCTGTCAGCAAGATGCCCTACACAACAATTTGACAGAGAAAATACCCTGCTAATCAAACAGAGAAAAATCCAGACATCCAAGTCAGACACAGGTAAACCTCACCAGCCACAAAACAGCCTGGTGGTTTGTGCTCTGAAAGCAGTCAGCCTCAAAATAAGTTAGCTGTGCTTTAAACTCTTCTTGCACTGAAAATCTTAAGAATTGTAACAAACATAAAGCTAGGTCCACATCCCTCTGTTGCTTGAAAGACTGTCTTTCCCTGATAATTCTAAGTTCCTTGTTTCACCTTTCAGTTAGAAGTAGCCTCCACCTGCAGAATATCTATTACAAACCAAAGACAATTGTAAGGTTCACCTCCCTCTGTTGTGAGCACAACTCGCTTTCTTGCAAATTCTATGTTCAGTATTGCAGCTTCCAGCCAGAGTTTCACTTGAAGAATATTAGCTGTTCTCTCAGCAGCATTTGACACTGTAGACCATGGGGTACTGCTTGAGTGCCTGTGGTTTTTCTGTGGACTGAAAGGGGTGGTCCACAGTTGGTTTAAGTCCTTCCTAGAGGGTAGATCTCAGAGATTGATGTCAGTAATTTATTCCTCGACCCCTAATGGACTGTCCTGCAGGGTTCCACAGGGCTCAGTGCTGTCTTCCTTGTAATTTGCAGTGTATTTGCTTCCATTAGGAGACATTATAAGGTGGCGCAGTTTGAGTTTTCATTGCTATGCTGCTGATTCTCAACTGTACATGTCCTTCATACCCAACCAGGAATTAGATTCTGTTACGGTGTTTAATAACTGCCAACTGGAGATTCAGAACTGGATGAGTGCCAGTTGGCTTCAGTTGAACTCGGAAAAAATGGAGGTATTGGTTGTGGATTCTGGTAATAAGATGATAGGGGCATGGATGAGAAAACCATCAGGATTACATCTTGATGGGATCCAGCTTATTACCTATAGCCAGGTGTAAAATCTGGGTGTTGTTTTTGATGAAGGCCTGACCCTGAGGGTGCAGGTTTTGGCTTTAGTCAAATCGTCCTATTACCATCTTAGTAACATAGCCCAGGTGAAGCATCTGGTTCTGCCAGAAGTTCTTCTGACCTTGGTCTATGTCTTTCTCATCAGTGGTCTTGATTATTGCAACGCCCTTTACTAAGGGCTACCGGAGGTAGATATCCACCACTTGCAACTAGTGCAGAATGTGACAGCCAGGTTGCTGACTGGAGTGTCTAGATCCAGTCATATTACACCTGTGCTGCATGATCTGCACTGGTTGCCAGTACAGTGGTGGATTACCTTCAAGGTAGTGTTGCTGACCTATAAGGCCTTACACAAGCAGGGTCCCCAGTACCTGAAAGAGCTCCTGTGTCCTTACTGTCCCTCCCGCTCGCTCTGATCCTGTGGTGAGGGATTGCTAGAGATTCTCAGGGTATCCCTTAAAACATCAGGAGGGAGATCTTTCACCTTTATGGCTCCTACCCTGTGGAATTCTTTACCTCACCAGATACTAGAAAGCTAGACCGCAGAAGGGTTTAAAAATCTTCTAAAGACATATCTACTGTATTTAACCAGTCCTTCTCAGTAATGTTTTGAAATTTGATGGATGTGTTTTAATATCAATCAATCAATCAATCACTTTATTTAACCAGGCATATACACCATTGAGCAAGCTCATTTTCAAGGTGGTCCTGGGCAATAGTACATTGCAGTTCAGTACAAGCAAAATACAGATGAGTTAAGGTAGTGACAAAAAAAATTAGGAAACATTGTACAATAGTACATTGCAATTCAGAACAAACATAACAAAAATAGGGTAGTACAAAAAAGTAAAAACATATACTGGTGAACCATGGAAGGCCAGTATATAATGCTTGTCATAATAGTAAACACATATAATTCAGAGCAAACATTGTGTAGAAAGTAAAGGAGCAAGAATCCAAGGCACTCTATGAACAGTAGTAAGGTAAAGATGGTAAGAATGGGGAGGCAGATAAGAAGAAAACAGGTATGATTGAGGTAGCTGAAAGGAAGAAGGCCAGAATAAGGGGAGCGTATTAAGTGAGCTAGACAACCTTAATAGAGAGGAATCATAATCGACATTTAACTGCAGGATTTGTAAAGGAGCATGATATAGATTATTCAGTGCCTACAAAAACAGTTGCAGGCTTCCATCAACAGCATGGTTAGTGAAGCTATAAATGAGAATATGCCTGTTAGTGAGATGAGTTTTAAGGAGTTTTGCATGGTATTCTATAGCGATGCGAGTAAGAAGTTGATGGCAGCCGCGTCATATGACATGTTCACTCTAGGAATCTGGAAGCCAAGTAAGGAGAAATGACTCAAGCCATATGATCCCTTGGCCCTTGTGAAGAGACTTGAGATGTAAGTAGGCAGATTATTGGATAGTACTGTAGGAAGCCAAAGAAGAGCATTTCTTTTTCTCCTTGCTGAAAGTGAAGGCCACCCTGATTCCTGGCACAGTAGGCAGTAGAGTGCAAAGAGGTAAATTGAAGATGAATCTTAGGGCCCTGTGGTAGAGCGTGTCAAGTTTGTTGAACATTGCTAAGGGGCAATGCATGTAGAGAAAGTCAGCGTAGTCCAATTAGGTTAAGAATGTGGATTGTACTAGCCTCTTTCTGGCTTCTGGGGTAAGCAGATGTTTAATACAATAGAATAAGCCTAGCCGCTGTCTTAATTTCTTAGAGAATTCATTCAGGTGGTATAGAAAGTTAAGCTTATTATCCAGCCAGAACCCCAGACATTTAAAAGTTTCAACTATTTCAAGAGGTTCATCTAGTAGTGTTAGGATCTGGGGTGTGTGCAATGGTCTGGTGGCTAGCGTTGGAGAGAGAACCATAGCTTTAGTCTTTTTGGCATTGAGGAGAAGTTTACATCTGATAAGATTATGTTGGAGGGTGATAAAATCTTGCTGTAAACTCTCATGAGCCACGTCAAATGAGGAATTTATGGTATAGTTATAGTACAGTATCGTCGGCAAATTGATGGACATTAGCTGAGCGGAGATGTGAATCCAGGTTATTGATGTAGATAGAAAAGAGGATTGGGCCTAGTATGGAACCTTGGGGAACACCTCTTAGAAGAGTTTTTTGTGGAGACAGATCACCTGCAGCTTTGACCTGTTGTAATCTGTTGGCAAGGAAGTTGGAGAACCATTTGATTGCTGAACTATCAAGCCCAATATTGCTCAAGGCTAAGAGCAAAATGTGATCCACAGTGTCGAAGACCTTAGTAAGATCGAGAAAAAGGGCAAACACATATTTCTTAGAATCCATTGCAATTTGCCAATCTGTAGTTACCTTTGCAAGTGCAGTTACAGTGCTGTGTTTGGCTCTGAATCTGGATTGTGCCGGGTTTACTAGATCAAGTGAATCCAGGTGTTCTCTGATTTGGACATTGACGATTTTTTTTGACAGGATGGATAATATAGATATGGGCCGATAGTTATTCAGGTTCATGGATCCCTGGATTTGAATAATGGTAGAATGTAGGCAGTTTTCCATAGCAGAGGAAGATCTTCCTGTTTCAACGAAATGTTGAATAAGTGGGTGATGGGGGCGGTCAAGTAAAGATGGCTGAGTCTTAGGAAATATGGCTCAATATTATCTGCACCTTCACTCTTCTTAGTATCCAGTGACAGTAGTAAGTTGTCTACTTGTTTAAATGTAACTGTGTGGAAGCTGAGTGTAGTAGAATATGGTGGGGTAGGGGTTGGGTTAACATTAGGATCGGTAGCAGGGTTGTTCGGTGGAATGATTTTGTTGATAGAAGAGGTGTCGAATGCTAGTCCAGTGGTGGCAAAGTGCTCATTTAGCTGCTCCAATATATCGGCTCTGTCTGTGTAGGTGGATCCAGCTGACAAAATTTTGGCTGGGATTGATGTGCCGGTAGAACAACCTTCAACCTCCCTAAGGATGTTTCAAAATTTGGCAGAGTTGTTTTTGTTGGCTTCTAGTTCTGCTTGAAAGTATCTAGCTTTTTCAGATTTGATTAGCTTGGTACAGGCATTTCTAGAGGTGTGGAATGCTACCCAGTATGCCTCCATGCAAGATTTCCTTGCTTTTTTCCACCAATAGTCCCTGTCCCTGATCACTTCCTTCAAGGTGGTAGAGAACCAACCAGGGGTCTTTTTTCAGACCTGATCAACCTCAATGGGGCATGTTTGTCTAGTAGACCCAGCAGGAGGTTGTGAAAGATATTAAATGCCATGCTAAGGGAGGGAGCTAGATAAAAATTCTGCCATCTGATGTTACTTAGATCTTTCAGAAATTCATTTTGAAAGAACTTTTTCATGTTTCTTACTAAATTAAATTTGGAGGCCGATTTTATTTGCAGGGGGCGTCTGACGCTGTCAATAGCACAATGATTGCTTACATCATTGCAGAATACTCTTGCATGAGAAAAGTTATGTGGCTTGTTTACGAGCATAAGGTCCAGGAGAGAGCTACGTTCTGGGTATTTTCTGTTCGGTGTGGTGTTTGCAGGTGTTATTTGTACCAGACCAACTGCATCAGCAAGATCCTTCAAGTTCTTGGAGTAGTCATCATTCCAGTACAAATTAAAATCCCCCAGTGGTTTTGTAGATGAGGTAGTAGGGCCAAGCCCTCAAACGAGAGTCTGTAGCAGGCTGCAATAAAGAGTGATTTCTCATTGGAAAGTGATAGTTTTAGAGCCAGGCATTCAAATTCTTTGGGCTAATATGCTTTTATATGTGTCTTATGATAGCTGGTGAGTTTTTAATGTTATAATGTAAAGGCTCCCTGAGCATTGGAAGGGTGCCTTATATAAATAAAAGTTTGATTGATTGATTGATCCTAGGTACCTTCAGCTTCAGTTGGATCTCATCCTCCAATCATAAGTAATGCAGAAACATGAAACTTCTCCAGCTTATGCAGCTGATCTTGGATCAAACCAGGCTCAACCTCAAAATCCCAAACCACTCTGTTTTGGGCTTTAATCCTCTTCTCCCACCCCTAACACACTGTAGATGCTGGTACCCTCCCAGACATCCTCAAGGACTGTCATACAGTATGGTCTACTGTGTGTGTAAGATCCAACATTTCTAAAGTCCCCCTACCCCCATTCATCCACTTTAGATCATTTTGCTGCCTGGATCTATCCTCATTGTTTGCTCACCTAATGGCAGCTGACTGGTCCCCCATACTTATAGCCATGGACATTAACACAACTCTTGAATTCTTTAATTCAAAATTCTGGTCAGCCTGGGATAATCACATCCACCCTTATGAAAACACAGGTCCAAGGTTCACACTTTCCTTGGATAGTGACTGAGTTGCTGGCCTGTCACAATGCACATGTCTATGCCTGATGGCCCATCAAGTTCACTGGCTCCCCATCTGAAATTCCTAAGTATAAGTCACTTAGTAATGCCTGTGCCAGAACTATTAGGCTTGTAAAGGCTGACTTGTTTGCATTCATACACCAGAACAATATTAATCATGTCTCAAAGTTCTGGAAGGTCATCCATGCCCTCTTTTCCCTACCCTCCCAGCCCCCCACCATCTTCAAGGTGGGTAATTTCCCCCATGTCCAGTCTCACTGCAGTTGCCTCATCTTTCAGTGCATTTTTCACCAACTGTACCCTCTCCCTCCTTCTCATGACCTCCGCAACACCGTCTCCCTTTTTACCCAAACCCACTCCTCTTCTTTCACACCATTCCTTTGCTTCTCCCCTACCATCACCTCTACAACATTCAAGGCCTTACTTTCTTTAAACCTACACAAAGTAGGAAGCCCCAATGGACTTGACCCCAAACTCCTGTTTCTCTCCACACCAGCCATTGCCCTTCTCACCATCAACCTCCTCAATCACTCATTGTCAGTTGCCTCAGATCCTGATCTGTGAAAGCAGGCCACTTTTATCCCCCTTCCCAAAGGAGGAGACCCCTCCATCACTGGCAACTGTTGTCCCATCTCCCTCCTTCCCTGCTTTGCTAAGCATCAGGAACACCTTATCCTTTTCCAACTCTTCCCTGTCCTTGTGACTCCTCCTTCTTCACTCTCTTTCCGTCTGGTGATCTACCTGCACTGATCCACACCTTTGTGACCTCACACCTTGATTATTGCAACTCCCTTTACTTTGGGCTTCTGCGAGTTGATATCCACTGCCTGCAGCTGGTGCAGAGTGCTGCAGCCCAGTTGTTGACAGGGACTTCTAGGGCTTCCCATATTATGCCAGTGCTGCAAGAACTGCACTGGCTGTCAATTCAGTGGTGGATCACCTTCAAAGTTGGATTACTGACCTATAAAGCCCTACGTGGACTCAGCCCTGACTACCTGAAAAAGCTCCTGTCTCCTTACTGCCACGAGTGATTGCTCCATTTGGCAGACAAGGGGTTGCAAGAGATTCCAAGGGTAGTTTTAAAATCTTCAGGGGCCCATGCATTTGTGTACATGGCCCCAGCCCTTTAGAACTCTCTACCCCATCTGATTCGGGAGTGCATGACCGTGGGGGGGGGGGTTAAGCAGGCATTGAAGATGTATTTGTGGAACAAGGCATACTGTGACTAACTGTAATTTTATGATTTTATTATGTATTTATTACTGCTGTTTTTATGAGCTTTTATACTCTGTAATGTGCCTTGATGTTTAATTGGCGCAAAATAAATAAAGATTATTATTTCTGTCTGATTTAAGGTAATCCCCTTCTACCACCACCTCCTTTTTGGCTCACTGACACCATCCTTTCTGGCATGGACCAGGGGATAATGTATATTATGTATATTGTTTGTGTTTGTTACACTGCTCATCTGTGAAAATAGGCTTTTGCGCACAGATTATTCAGTATAAAAATAAAAAATGACATGAAATGAAATGAAATAGTCCACTCACCATCTTTGTCAACCTGGCCAAAGCCTTTGATACTGTTGTTCGCCCCATCTTTCTGGTCAAAGTTAAAATGGCTGGGCTGTCTTTTTTCTCCTCTGCTGCTGAGTAGTTTCACTCATACCTTAAGGGTAGGATCCAAGCTGTCCAGATAAGTGATGCCATCTCCCCTCCTTACACTATCTGCTGTGGAGTTCTCCCAAGGATCCATCATTGACCCCATCCTATTCTCTATTTTCCTAAACAACCTTCCCCTATCCTGTTCCTCAGCATCCTTTCATATGTACACAGACAACATCATTCGCTATTCCTCTGGTTCCTCTGTCTCTGACCTCCTGAACAGGGCCACTGGAAAACTGCATCCACAATTTTTTTGCGGAATCCACAATTTTCACCATTCTCTGAATAACTTAACGTTCCACAATTTCTTCCAATTTTTGAGTTTTTATATTGAGCTGTGTAAAAAGTATTATCATATTTAATAAAATACTGTCAATATATTGTCAGTTTTGCATGCAGACTTGAGTTTGGCTGAAACAATGCAGTGCAAGGTAGAGCAAGGGTTTTATGTGACACTGATTTTTTTTTAATCTTTGTCTTGTTTGATTTCAAAATCCACTGGCCAAGCATAAGCACTCTTAAACACATAACATTTGTTTTGGGTTGAAGCAGTCTATCAGAAAACGTTTTGCTGACACACAGACTGAAAACAAAAGATGGGAGAAAAGGTACAAATTATCCCATTCACTTAAATGGGGTGCTAACTATGAAGTCTTTTTGTAAGTGGCAGGGCAAGTTATTCCTTGTAAGCATACTTTCATTTAAACTAGTTTTGATTCAAACAGCTGAGGATTTTTGGATGGGCCTGCCAATTTTAAACTTGAATAAGCTAAGTGCTAACAGTGATCTCACTCTTTGCAACTACCCCCTAGATGCTCACATGCAAATACTACAATAATAACCTGACCAAAGTCTAAAGAACAAGCTTATAAAACACAAAATGTATCTGAAAATTTATCTTTAAAAAAATCATTGCAGCCAGAGTAAAACAAAGGTAAATTACAGGGTACCCTGACTACTGTACGATACAGTAAAAATATATTGATATTTTTTTTAACATTTTTTGGCAACCACGTAAGGCCCACTAGGCACAAGTGCCTGTTTTCAGGTACAACCCAGGACCACTGAGGAGGTTAAGTGACTTGCTCAGAATCACACAGTATGCAAGCGGAGGTTGTGGGAATCAAACCCTGGTCTGCTAGATGTTGTCAGCTCTTTCACAGTTTGTTACTCTTACCTCTAGATTATACTGCCAGCCCCAATAAACCCCAGATTTAATGTTTAAATATGTGATTTCAAAAACAGTGTACAGTACCTACAGTACAAATTATCACCATTAAACACTTTAACATTTTACTAAAACTCAGTTATTCACCACTCTGTCTGCTTATTTTTTCTTTTACCAAAGTGGGTGAATAGCTGTCAGAGCACTGTAAACAGCTGTTGATTAGATTTCATTATTCTCCAGCCAGAAACAAACAAACAAAAAATTATTCTGGCTTTATTTAATATTTATTTGCTGTGTCTCACTTTATATAACCTATTTAGCACTGTATGAGGCAGATGCTTTTACATTTTGAAAGATAGGCAACGTTTATGATAGCTTATCAGTTTAGTATTCTTGTTAGAAATATAAACTTTTCTTTATGTTTTAAACATATTCAGGTGTCAGTGTATTCCTTTAGCAATTTATACTGACTAATATATGCTGCAGAAAACATTAAAAGATTTATTGTGAAGCACTCAGGGGCTATAGTACAACCCCCACAATTTCCCGCAATTTTGGGTAACCTTTTCTGCAATTTTCCAGTGGCCCTGCTCCCGACCCATCTCCAACTGGCTTTAATAACATCCACCAAAGGTTTTGGGTCACCTGTCCATCAATGCCAAAAAAACAGTCTCAATGATCTTTAGCACTAGGCAGAGACTTGCCAAACCCTCCCCCTTACAGACCCATTGAATGTGTTGTGATTGAGGATTTCTCCTCCTTTATATTCCTTGGGGTATGGGTGGATTCTCATCTGGTCTTCTTTACTTATCTGGACACCATTCACAAGATGCTGCACCCTAAATGTGGGACACTTTACAGGAACAACAGAAGTATCCTGCTTCCTCCTCATAGATCGATTGTCATGAAGATGATTTTACCTATCCTCAATTACTGTGACATTATATATAGTGCTGCCCCATGCCCAATCTTGTTAGGCTGGATCCCCACTTTCAATTTTTTTACCACTTTGTCCTAGATTGCCTCCATAAAACCCATCACTGTGCTCTATATTCCTCCCTCACCTTACCCTCCTTTGATGCCAGGTGCCTCATCCATTGAACCACCTTCATTTCCAAATTCTATCTGGGTTCTCTGACACCCACCTTTCCTCTCTCTTCTCCTCCCTTCCTCCCACCTTCTATTCCCTTTGCACCTTTGACACCCTCTGTCTCACCACCCCCTCTCTAAAACCCTCTGCTGGTCATGCTTTTTTTTCCTTCCACTTTCAAAAACTTTGGAGCACCCTTTTTGTTGCTGCTTGAAATGCTCCCTCTTCCATATCACTACAATCCCTCCTCTGTGATTTCACTACTCACTCCTGCAGTTGCTGCTGATTCTAGGCAAATTCCTCTGGCTCATTCCTCCCTCCATACATTCCCTCCCTACTGCACTGGTTTATTTTGGTCCACTTAACCCTTCAACTAGTCCTCCATTGTACTTAAAAGCTCCCATTCCTCCCTCTTTTTGCTGTCAGTTGCAATCTGGGGACCTGTTGTCGTTGATAACTCATCAATATGACATGTTTTGCACTACTTAACTTTTCAATATGCTGTGTTTTGCATTACTTACATTGTGCATCCTTTCAATTGTCTATTGCATACTTTTTACTTGTTATAATTATTATTGTTTTATAATTGTATTTTGCTGACTTGACTTATTACTGCACTCTTCACATCTCCTTCCCCCAGCATACATCTAGAAATGATGTTTTCCTGGGGAAACTCTTGAAACAAACAAATAAATAAGTATTCCTGGATTATAGCACAGACATCCTAATATCTACAACCTACTACCTGCCTTTTACTCAATCCTGTTATAAATACAAACATACAAAATTATCATCAGAAAAGACCCATAGGTCTATCAAGTCTACCTGAGTATGCAGCTAACAGTGTAATACTACTGCACTGCCCCCCGCCCACTCTCTTCCCTTCATACCCCCTCCCAGTCCTATCCCCTATCTTGTTTTTGCCTGTACTGCCCCTGACTGTATCCCATCCTGGCTTAAAGCTGTCCACTTTCTTCAGGTCGATTAACTCTTCTGGCAGTGCGTTCCATCCAGCCACCACTCTCTCTGTGAAGTACTGACTCCTCATCTCCCTGCTGAACCTCCTGCCTTCCAGCTACAGGCAGTGTTCCCTTGTGACCCTTCCCCCCTTTTAAGTGGAACAATCCTCTCTCCTGGACTTTGTTTATCCCCTTTGAGAATTGAAATGTCTCTATCATATCCCATGCCCCATCTGCCTATTTACCTGCCTGTACCACTTCTGCTCCCATTCTCCTCCCTGAGGTGCCCTATACTGCTTCCATTATACCATCCTTCCACCCCTTTCTCCCACTATTCCTGTCTCCCTATGGACACTTCATATGACTCTGCTGTTTAGGATATTGACACAGAAGTATTACTACCATCTTAATTACTCATGTTATACTTTTGTGTTGACTGATGCACTTTATTACTGATGCTGCTATGGGAACTGTATCCCATTTACTCTCCACTGGTGCAATGATTATGTTATACTTACCTGTAATTATCTTATGCTATGGCTTGCCTTATATTTCCTATTAGCGATTACTGTATGTTATTTGTTGATATCTGGCAATGCTTTTTGACTGCCACTGTGTTACCTATTCTTGTTTATGCTTCCCTGCTCATATTTTAACAAGGATCCTTTGTAAATGAGCTTTTAGCTCAAAGGTTGTAATTCCAATTAAAAAGAAAGAAAGAAAGAAAGAAAGAAAGAAAGAAAGAAAGAAAGAAAGAAAGAAAGAAAGAAAGAAAGAAAGAAAGAAAGATCCACTCTCTCCCTTCTATCTTCTAGTGAGTGTTGAGCTACTTCAGTCTTTCCTCATTCAGCAACTCCCCTAGCCCCATGATCATCTTCATTGCCCTACACTACACCCCTTGCAGCAATTTCACATCCTTCTTGTGGTAAGGGCAACAGTAGTAGACACAGTACTCCAAGTGCAGCCTCACCAGTGATCTATACAAGAGGAGGATGACTTCCTCTTTCCTGGAGGTGATACCTCTGGCAATGCACCCCAGCATCCAATTTTCCCTTGCTGCCACCCTCCTACACTGTACAGATACCTTCATGTCCCCTGTGACTAGTACCCCCAGGTCCCTCTCTTCCTCTGAGACTGCTACCTAAACTTTCCCTAGCCAGTAGTTGGTCCTAGGGTTTCTGGCTCTGAGATGCATGACCTTGCACTTCTTAGCATTATACTCCAACTGCCACTTCACTGAAAATAGTTCGAGTCTAGCTAGACCCTCCCTGAGTGCCTGCCTCCCTTCCTCAATATCCACTTTTGCACACATCTTTCTGTCATCAGCAAACAGGCTGTTCTTGCTCTTGACCCCCTCTGCAATGTCCCCTATGACACTCACCCACCTTCAGTTACAATGTGACTTTGACTTTGACCTACTTCAACACAACTTAATAAAACTCAAACTACTCCTCAGTGATAAAAACACAAAAGTGATGCACCTGTTCCCTAATACCAAAGATGTTCCCACTGACTCCTTGAATGCAAATTTTCAGATTAAGACCATCCTGGGATAAGTACTGGAATCATTTGAGAAATTTAAATATCTCAGCTTCTGGCTGGATCGAAAATTATCCTTTGTAACACATATAGAGGAAACAGCCAGAAAGCTTCACCAAAGGCTTGTTGTCTTCTATCGCACAAAGCACTTGCTTACCCAGGATGCCAAACTAAGATTGGTCCCAACAACCGTTCTCCTGTTAATTGACTATACAGACTTTCTATACAGCCATAGTCCAATGTTAGTCATAGTTACTCTTGACACACTCTATCACAGGACCTTAAGATTAATTAAAAATGCCCCTTTCAACACCCACTATTGCTCCCTTTATCTGCTCGTTGGTTGGCCATCCCTTAGTGTCAGGAGGTGCCGCAATGCATCCCTCTGGGTCTACAGAGCTCTAAACCTGAAACTCCTTCCCTACATCTACTCCATGTTTAAACATATCTCCAGTATGTACACTCTCAGGAAGTTCTCATATATAACATTTGATAATCCATGGATTAGAAACTGGTGTGGTTCTTCATCCCTAAGCTATGTCCTGCCGACTTTATGGAACACTATTCAAAAAACCTTTTAAATTAACCTCACTGTTGGCTTGTGTACATTCAAGTCCTTGACTGGGCGCATTTTGAAGGATGATTGCAACTACTATGCTTGAACCTGCTTACTGCAGTCATGTACTTTCTGTCTGACTCCTGGCACTTAATCCTCCCCCTACTCCCCCACTTCCCCTCTGGCCCAGTTTGCTTCCAACCTCTCTATTCTACTCATCCAGCACTAGTACTAAGAACTTGTATATCATCCACTCCCCACGTCACCCCCCCTTCGATGCTTCTTAGTTTTCTGCTTTCTTCATCCCCTCTCTTCCCCCACACCTGCTCTCCTGTCCCCCTTCTGTTATATTTCTGTAACATGTATTACTTTTTCTGCCTTTTGACCATCTTCTATTGCTATAAATTCCCTTAGCCTTGCACTCTATGTCCTCTTCTATTGTTCCAATTTACTTTTTTGCACCTATCATTTTTCATAATTGTTATACTCAAGTAGCGTTACCTGTAGAGGCACCTGTAGTAGATTTGGAAACATTTTGCTATTCAGCATTGTACCTATTTAACTTCCTTTTGTCTGCTGTTCTTGTATATGGTATCTCAGCTATATTTGTGTTGAGCCACTATAACTGTTCTGTATTTTGTATTGTACTTATGTCCCCCCAGGACTTCCTCACAAGTGAGTTGTCTCAGTGGTGTTATCCTGGTAAAATAAACTTTGAATTGAATTGAAAACATTGAATAACACAGGGCTCAACAACAAACCCTGTGGTACCCTACTGTGCATGGGCCTTGGCTTGGATGTGTCTCCCTTACAACTACACTCTGAGGTCTGCCTCCAGTCAGCTCCCAATCCATGCCACCAGTTTCTCCCCTGCCTCCAGGTCCCTCAGCTTGTCCAGTAACCTCTCAAGTTGCAGAGAGTCTAAAGTTTTGCTGAAGTCTAGATACAGGATGTCCATAGCATGTCCCTCGTCAACCACCCTAGTAACCCAATCAAAGAAATTGATCAGGTTTGTCTGGCAAGGTCAACCCAAGACAAACCCATGCTTTCTCTCATCCTGTAGTCCATTCCTATCCAGAAAGGTTACAACCTCTCTTTCTGAATGGTTTCCATCATCTTGCTCACTATAGGAGTCAAGCTTACCAGTCTATAATTGCCCTGTTTGTCCTTCGGCCATTCTTGTGGAGGGGCACCATGTGAGCCATCCTCTAGTCCCTGGGCACATTCCCCATATCTAAAGAGGTGTTAAACAAGTCTGCCAGAAGGCCTGCCAACAACTCTGCTAGTTTCTTCTGGATTCTAGGATGTACACAATCCAATTCTGGTGCCCTGCCCATCTGCAATGCTTTAAGGGTTTTAGAACCCTAGCTTCCTGGATGACCCAATCTGTTACCTCTGCCCTCCTCACATCCCTCCTTCCTTTCTCCTGAGTTATACATGTATCAACACTCTGATAACCTATAGGCTACATCCAACTACATTTATTTTACTTAGTTCTGTTACAGCTACTCATGTATTATGGCTGAGACATCCTAAAGTCTACATTCCATTTCCTGCCTTTTACTTAGTTCTGTTATAGCTACTCATGGGTTATGGCTGGGACATCCTGAACTTTTTATCCTACTTTCTACCTTTTAATCAGTCTAGTTGTGGTTTTGCAGTTACTCGTAGATTGTGGATATGATGACAAAAATTCCACATCATATTCCTGCCATTTATTAAATTATGTTATTGGTACTCATGGATATTGGTTGGGACATCCTAAAGTCAACATCCTACTTCTGGCCTTTTTCTCAGTCCTGTTATGGCTATCCATTGATTACAGAATGGATGACTTAAAGTCTACATCCTGCTTCCTGCCTTTTATTTAATCTTGTTATGGCTACTCATGGAATATGGCTTGGTCAATCTGTACTGTGCATCCTACTTGTCATCTTTTAATCAAAAAAGACCGAGGTAGAAAGGTCAGTGGGGGATGGGGGATGCTGCAACAGATGGTAAAACCATCAAAAAATGGAGAGCAATGAGTACCAGTGCCTGTAGTCTGGGTAACAAGCTTCCTGAATTAGTGGCCTTGATGGAGGAGGAAGATCCGGATATCATGGCAGTCACAGAAACATGGTACACACAAAACCATGACTGGGGCATAAACAAACCAGGATACACTATGTACAGGAGGGACAGGGAGGGTAAAAGAGGAGGAGGAGTAGCTCTTTACATAAGGGAAGGAATCAAAGCAACAGAACAAAAGGGTAAACAGGGAGGAGAAGAAGCACTGTGGGTAAATTTGGAGACAGGCAATGGCACCACAATCCGCACAGGGGTTGTATACAGACCCCCTTCTCAGGGGGAGGAAATGGACAAGGAAATGATAGAAAGTATATTTAAAATGGCAGAAAAAGGGAAAATATTGCTGATGGGTGATTTGAATATGCCAAATGTTAACTGGAGTGCAGTTGCAGCAGCCACTTCAAAGAGTGGGGTTATTCTAGATACCCTACAGTGGGCATGCCTTAGGCAACTAGTATTGGAGCCCACTCAAGAGGGACCAATCTTAGACCTGGTTCTCTCAAATGGAGATGGAGAGAGGATCACAAATGTAGAAGTGGGTAGCCATCTGGGAACTAGCGATCATCGAACAGTATGGTTCACAATAAACACAGCAATAGACTCAAGCCATACATAGGCAAAAGTACTGTACTTTAGGAGGGCTGACTTTGCCAAAATGGGTGAGTGCCTAAGGAATGCACTGGCAAATCAGCAGGAGGGAAGGGTGGAAGAACAATGAGAATAATAAAAACTGCCATCACAGAGGTAACGAGCTTTTGTGTGAAGCAAATAAACAAAACAAAACAAAATAAGAAACCATTATGGTTCTCAAAGGAAGTAGCAGTGAAGGTTCAAGAGAAAAAGAAAGCAGTCAGGAAGTACAAGGAATCGCGGAAGGAGCAGGACAGAGAACTGTATCAGTTAAAGCAAAAGGAAGCTGGGAAGGCAGTCAGAACAGCAAAGGCCCAAATCGAGGAAAAGATAGCCAACTCAGTTAAGAGAGGGGATAAAACCTTTAATAGGTACATCAGGGAGTGAAGGAAGACCAAGGAGGGATAGTGAGGCTTAATAAAGGGGAGGAAGGGTGGGTAGAGGGAGACTGTGAAAAGGCAGAGATACTAAACAAATATTTTTGCTCAGTATTTACAAATGAAGAGGGGGAGGTACCTAAAACAAACAGTAGAAACACTCTGGATACAGAAGTTGATACCAGCCCATTTACAGAAGAAATGGTTATGAAAGAAATCTTAAAAATGAAGGTGGACAAAGCAATGGGGCCTGATGGGATTTATCCCAGAATTCTAAAAGAACTAAGGGCAGAACTAGTGACACAACTGACTACCCTCTTTAACAAATCATGGGAGGATGGGGTGGTACTCGAGGACTGGAGGAGGGCAGATGTGATTCCCCTTCACAAAAGTGTGAGCAAGGCAGAAGCAGGAAACTACAGACCTGTTAGTTTAACCTCAGTGATAGGGAAAATGATGGAATCACTTCTGAAGGAAAGAATTGTTGAGTACCTAGAGGCTAGAGGGTCACAGGACCCTAGGCAGCATGGATTCACAGCGGGAAGGTCATGCCAGAGGAATCTGATAGATTTCTTTGACTGGGTGACCAAAGTAGTAGATCAGGGAGGGGCTGTGGACATGGCCTACCTAGACTTTAGCAAGGCATTTGACACAGTCCCACACAACAGATTAATATACAAGTTAGCCAGCCTAGGAGTGGGTCCCAAGATGACAGCCTAGATAAAGAATTGGCTGAAGAATAGGACATAGAGAGTAATAATAAATGGAGTCCACTCAGAAGAAAGGGGGTTACTAGTAGGGTAAAGCAGGGTTCAGTATTAGGACCGGTCCTCTTCAATATCTTTATAAGCGACATTGCAGAGGGACTGGAAGGAAAAGTATCTCTCTTTGCAGATGACTCACAGATCTGCAACAGAGTTGATGCACAAGGTGGGGTGGAACGGATGAGAAGAGACTTGGCAAGGTTAGAGGAATGGTCAAATGTATGGCGGCTTAGATTCAATGCTAAGAAGTGCAAGGTAATGCACCTAGTACACAAAAACCCAGGGGAAGAGTACACAATGGGGGGTGAGATACTAACAACAACAAAAATGGAAAGGGACCTGGGGGTAGTTGTATCAGATGACCTAAAGGTGGGCAAGCAATGTGAGAGGGCAGCAAGGAGGGCTGGGATGATACTGGAATGCATAGGGAGAGGCATCACCAGTAAAAAACAGGAAGTTATTATCCCTCTTTATAGACAGCTGGCCAGACCCCATCTGGAGTACTGTGTGCAGTTCTGGAGACCCAATCTCTGCAAAGACAGACGGAATGGAAGCTGTCCAGAGGAGGGCAACTTAAATGGTGCAGGGTCTGCACTGGATGACATATGAAGAGAGACTAAAAGAGCTGAAAATATATATAGCCTCGAGGAAAGGAGGGAGAGGGGGGACATGTTAGAAACGTTCAAGTACCTCAAGGGAATCAACAAAGTCCAAGAGGGTAGCATCTTTCAAAAAAGACGTGCAAGAACAACGGGGCACAATTTGAAGACAGAGGGGGGTGACTCAGAGGTAATTTAAGGAAGTATTTTTTCACAGAGAGGGTTGTGGATGCATTTAACAGCCTTCCGGAGGAGGTCGTGGAGTCAAAAACAGTGGTGGAATTCAAGCATGCAAGGGACAGTCATAAGGCCATTCTAGGGGGTGGGGGTAGGAAGAAGTAGGCTGCTGGTTAACTAGGATCTGCAGCTTATCCAGTAGATAGGGAAATGGGCAGACAGGGTGGGCCAAGCGGTCCTTATCTGCCATCAAATTCCATGTTTCTATCCAGTTAGGACTACTCATGGAATATGACTCTGTCAATTTAAAGTCTACATCTCACTTCCTGTCTTTTAATCAATCTAGTTTTGGCTACTAGTGGATTATGACTCAGATGACACATAAGGTCTACATCCTACTTCCTGTCTTTTAATCAATCCAGCTGTAGTTACTGATGGAATATGGCTCTGACAATCTAAAGTCTGCCACCTACTCCCTGTCTTTTACTCAGTCCAGTTATGGCTGTTCACTGATTATGGCTCAAATGACATAAAGTTTACAGCCTACTGTACCTACTGTACCTACTGTATCTACTGTACCTACTGTACCTACTGTATCTACTGCACCTACTGTACCCACTGTACCTACTGTGCCCACTGTACCTACTGTATCTACTGCACCTACTGTACCCACTGTACCTACCGTATCTACTGCACCTACTGTGCCCACTGTACCTACTGTACCCACTGTACCCACTGTACCTACTGTGCCCACTATACCTACTGTACCCACTGTACCTACTGTATCTAATACACCTACTGTACCTACTGTGCTCACTGTACCTACTGTACCTGCTGTACCTACTGTATCCACTGTACCCACTGTACCTACTGTATCCACTGTACCTACTGTACCCACTGTATCTACTGTGCCCACTGTACCTACTGTGCCCACTGTACCTACTGTACCCACTGTACCTACTGCACCTACTGTACCTACTGTGCCCACTGTACCTACTGCATCTACTGTACCTACCGTGCCCACTGTACCTACTGTGCCCACTGTACCTACTGTACATACTGTATCTACTGTATCTACTGCACCTACTGTACCTACTGTATCCACTGCACCCACTGTACCCATCAGCCCACTGTACCCACTGTGCATCCACTGCACCCACTGCACTCTACTGTATTCATGTACCCACTGTTCCTACTGCACCCACCTGCACCCACTGTGCCTCCTGTGCTCACGGTACCCACGTACCCACTGTGCCCACTTTACCCACTGTGCCCACTGTATCCACTGTACCCACTGTACCCACTGTATTCACTGCACCCACTGTGCCCACTGTTCCTACTGCATCCACTGTACCCACTGTAACCATTGTACCTACTGTTCCTACTGTACCTACTGTACCCACTGTACCCACTGTACCCACTGTACCCACTGTGCCCACCGTGCATCACTGTGCACCCACTGTGCCTCACTGTGCCCACTGTACCCACCGTGCTCACTGTACCACCAGCCCACTGCACCCACTGCATCCACTGTACCTACTGCATCTACTGCACCTCACTGTGCCCACTGTATCTACTGCACCCACTGCACCCACTGCAGCCCACTGTGCCCACTGTATCCACTGCACCCACTGTACCCCACTGTATCTATCTACCCACTGTGCCCACTGTACCCACTGTGCCCCTCTGTACCCACTCTGCACTCAGCACGGTGCCCACTGTGCCCACTGTACCCACTGTACCCACTGTATCCACTGCACCTACTGTGCCTGCTGTTCCTACTGCATCCACTGTACCCACTGTAACCATTGTACCTACTGTTCCTACTGTACCTACTGTACCCACTGTACCTACTGTGCCCATTGTGCCTACTGTACCTACTGTGCCCACCGTACCTACTGTACCCACTGTGCCTACTGTGCCCACTGTGCCTACTGTGCCTACTGTACCCACTGTACCTACTGTACCTACTGTATCTACTGTACCTACTGTACCCACTGTACCTGCTGTATTTACTGCCGTTACTCTGACTGTTATGGCTACTCATGGATTATGGCTTGAATGCCCTAAAGTCTATATCCTACTTCCTGCAGTCTTGAATCTCAGTCTTTGTGTGCTTCAACTGAACCAAATAACTCAAATAAAACCAATTAGTATCAATGGGGACATAAAAAAACCAGGTGCTGCATCAGTGTGTGATCTGAAAACCAAATAAAATTGAAATATTGAATGCTGAAAATAGAAAACAGAGTTAAAAGTCATTGTTTGATCATACATCTTCTTCAGGATTTATCTAAGACAGAAAACAGCAAAGTTATTTGCAACAGGTTTCATATTTTCCTAGATATAGCATGTACATGCCTGTGTAATATAACATAGAAACATAGACTTTGACGACAGATAAGGACCGCTAGGCCCATTTAGTCTGCCCATTTCCCTACCTACAGGATAGGCCACAGATCCTAGTTAACCAACAGCCTATTTCTTCCTACCCCCCACAAGAATTGCCTTATGTCTGTCTCATGCATTCTTGAATTCTCCCACAGTTTTAGACCCCACAACATCCTCAGGAAGGCTGTTCCATGCATCCACTACCCTCTCTGTGAAATAATACTTCCTCACATTGTCCCTGAACCGCCATCCTTCTGTCTTTAAATTGTGTCCCCTTGTTCTTGCACGTCTCTTTTTCTGAAAGATGCTACCCTCTTGGACTTTGTTGATTCCACTGAGGTACTTAAAAGTTTCTATCATGTCCCCCCTCTCCCTTCTTTCCTCAAGGGTATACATATTAAGCTCCTTTCGTCTCTCCTTATATGGCTTCTTTTGCAGACCCTGCACAATTTTAGTTGCCCTCCTCTGGACTGCCTCTATCCTGTCTATGTCCTTGCAGAGATGGGGTCTCCAGAACTGGACACAGTACTCCAGATAGGGTCTCACCAACTGTCTGTACAGAGGGATAACAACTTCCTGTTTTCTGCTGATGATGCCTCTCCCTATACATCCCAGTATACCCTCAGCCCTCCCTACTGCCTTCTCACATTTCTTGCTAACGTTAAGGTCATCTGATATGATTACCCCAGGTCCCTTTCCTTTTTTGTTGTTGTTACTACCTCCCCACCCATTGTGTATTCTTCCCCTGGGTTCTTATTTCCCAGGTGCATTATTTTGTGCTTCTTTGCATTGAATCCTAGCTGACATACTTCTGACCATTCCTCCAACCTTCCAATCCTTTTCATCCTTTCCACGCCTCCTTGTGTATCAACCCTGTTGCAGATCTTTGTGTCATCTGCAAAAAGGCATACTTTCCCTTCCAGTCCCTCTGCAATGTCACTGATGAAGACATTAAAAATGACTGGACCCAATACTGAACTCTGCGGTACCCTACTAGTAACCCACCTTTCTTCAGAGTGGACTCCATTTACAATTATCGTCTGTGTCTTGTTGTCCAGACAATGTTTTACCCAGGCTATCACCCTGGGACCCACTCCCAGGCTGGTTAATTTGACTATTAATCTTTTGTGTGGGACTGTGTCAAATGCCTTGCTAAAGTCTAGGTAGGCCATGTCCACAGCCCCTCCCTTGTCTACTACTTTGGTCACCCAGTCAAAGAAATCTATTAGATTCATCTGACATGACCTTCCCGCTGAGAACCCATGCTGCCTTGGGTCCTGTTCTCCACTGGCCTCTAGGTACTCAACTATTCTTTCCTTCAGAAGTGACTCCATCACTTTCCCTACAACAGAGGTCAGACTGACAGGTCTGTAGTTTCCTGCCTCTGTCTTGGTTCCACTTTGTGAAGGGGAATCACATCCGCCTTCCTCCAGTCCTCGGTACCACACCATCCTCCATGATTTATTAAAAGAGTAGCCAGTGGTTTCACTAGTTCCTCCCTTAATTCTTTTAGAATTCTGGGGTGAATTCCATCAGGACCCATTGCTTTGTCCACCTTTAGTTTTAGGAGTTCTTGCAGAACCCTTTCTTCTGTGAAATGACTGGGATCGACCCTCCCTATCAAGAGTGCTTCTGTTAATTGGATTAGGCACTTCCCCCTCCTCTTTTGTGAATACTGAGCAGAAATATTCATTCAGTATTCCTGCTTTTTCACTGTCCCCCTCTGCCCACCCACCGTTCATTCTATTCAGCCTCACTATCCCTCCCTTTGTCTTTCTACACTCGCTGATGTACCTATAAAAGGTTTTATCCCACTTCTTAACTGAGTTGGCTATCTTTTCCTCAGTTTGGGCCTTTGCTATTCTGACTTCCCTTCCTGCTTCCTTCTGCCTTAACTGGTACAGCTCTCTGTCCTGCTCCTTCTGTGTTTTCTTATACTTCGGAATGCTATCTTTTTCTTCCTAACTTTCACAGCCACCTCTTTTGAGAACCGTATACTTGGTTAACAAATTAATTAATTGTAATATATATGGTTAATTCAGACATAAATATTGACATGTGAATTTATGGAAAACAGTATACAGTACAAGTCACATTAAACTGTTCCATCAATGAGTTGGTTTAACATTGTTTTTTTTACAGCTGGCAGTGCATTGGGAACTCATATTGCATTGTTTTTTTAATGCTTAACCAGCTCAAGAGCAATGTTTATGAAATGTTTTTGCAACTCAGTTGTAATGTCTCTGCAGTTCAGTCACAATGCCATGCAAAACTGAGTTTTAACTCTTAAGAAACAGTTTGTGTAGGTCTGTGTACTGGATCCAACAAACACTTATGCTACTCAGTCTGAAATGCCTAAGCAACATATTGGAGGAACAGTTTAATGTGAATTGTACTGTACTCTTCACCTATTCTACAAAATAAATTCCATTATCTTTTTGTAAGAAGTCTTCACTTGTCTCTTACCAAGTTTTTTTTCATTGCTACTTTTCAACCATTTCCATTTTATAGTGTTATATTCTATGATATGTTTTATATGGATAAACTAAACTTCTCCTGGCCTCTACCTCCTATCATAAGCACAAGGCCTTTGCCCTGTCAGTCAAAAATAACCTAGGAGTTCAGCTGGAACAAGTACAACAGTTCAAATACCAGGGGTCACCTTGTACAATCACCTCTCCTATGTAGCACATATTGAGATCATTGCCAAAACAGCTAACACTAAGCTAGGTCTGCTAGTCAGACATTAAAAAAGCCTGACCCCTGAAGCACCAACTGGCTATAAATAGCTTGGTTCTATCAATTATCGATTATGGTCTGGTTGTATACAGCGCTGCCTCTGCCACAACTCTAAATAGACTAAAAACTACACTGAACAAAGCTTGTTGTCTTCTCACTAGTGCTGACCCCTGCACCCACACTTGTGATCTCTATGCACAAACAGGTTGGTTCAATCTACAAGAGGGACTCGTGTACCACACGTGTATACTTGCAAATAATGTGCTTCAGGGAACCCTACCAACGGGTCTCTCCAATCTTCTCCCGAAATCCTGAAGGCTTACCAGACTAGGACCTCAGGCATGGACCTCCTACTCATACCCAGGTTCAGAACTTCACAGTGCCAGTGATCCTTCCTTTACAGAGCCCTTATGTGGCTGAACAGTCTTGGTAAAGATCTTTCTGATACTCATCATCCTACCCAGTTCAAACGTCTCCGCTACCAATTATTAAGATTAAAAACATCTGTGACTGCACTGTATAATTGTCCAACTTCCTCCCCTGTGAATTCCTTAAAGGAACTGTCTCCCCGACAAGGCCTCTGGCTGCCACCTCCCCCCCCACACACACACACTACGCCAGCACCTTCCCTGCCTTACAGCACTTTGCTTTTCCTGGCCACCAACTATTCTTCACTGGTAGGCTACTGATTTCCTGGCCTCCACTTACACTGTATTTGGTTGGCTACTGATATCCCCCTGCCCCTGTACTCCTCCTCACTTCTCACTGGCTCCCTTACCCCATCCCTCTATTTCCTCTACCACCTCTCACTCACACTGTCTTTCTCCTTCCTCTCCCATCTTTCTTCCCCTGTCTCTCACTAAATAATGCCAACTGGCAGCAATCTATTGAGCTTCACCCAGCTATCTGTTCCACCTCCCCTCACTTCTATCTTACTAATCTGTATTAATGACTTCTTTTGTGCATTGTAATTGACTTCATATTGTACTTTTTAATGAATTTGCACTGTTAATTAACTACATGTATGTCTCATTGTAAATAATTTGCTATCGTCGTGTTGTTATACTACCCCTCCCAAAATGATGTGGAACCTTTGTAAATGAGCTGTTTTGTGCTCAAAGGTATTGTAATCTGAGAATGAATAAATAAATATGGTGTAGTCTACTTAGGTTCTGGGTATACATTTCATTGGTGTTTATGATAAAGATACATGCTAAATGATTTTGTCTTTGCCCACTAAGTAGTATATAGACCATGTATACTGGATCCACATCACAGCATGCTTTTAAAGGTATTGGATGATGATTATAGAGAAGGTTTTGCTTTAGGGAATTTAACAAATAGTTACTTGTTTAATATCTGGGGTAGTTCACTGGTCTTAATACTAAAGATATAGCACTGAGAGATGGGCAGATGGACGTTTGACAGGATCTGATAAGTAAAAAAGCATTTGTGAATAAGTAGACATATAACTATGTAGCACAGATTGTGGGAAGTAAGGCAAATGATTGAATTCATGAACACAAAATTGCCCCAAGTCATCCAACAAAGACACTTGCTTTATCATACACTAGCTTAGAACTCAATAACACTGTTAAAATGATAGAATATAATTAAAAAATTTAATTTTGTTTTAAAACCTTTAAACATAGAAGCATAGCGTCACTGACAATATCAGCAGGAAAACACCTTTGGTCCATCTAATCTGCTCTGTTATACCATATGCTACCCTGGTAACTAATGGCTGAATGGGATCAATGCCCTTCCCCCTCCCCGCCTGCCTTACCTGTACCCCTTTGAGTAGCTAGAGTATTAATTCCTTAATGTTGTCCCATCTGTACTTGAAACAATTAAGGATTTTTTTGCCCACCTCTTCAGCTGGTAGACTGTTCCAAAGCTCAACCACCCTCCCTGTTAAGTAGAACATTCACATGTTCCTCCTGAATCTCCCTCATGTCATTTTCCACTCGTGAACTTGACTCTCCCATACTGCTGGAAAGTATATCAGAGTTTACTTTAGTCATTCATTTCAGGAATGTGGAGTTCTCTATTTATTTTCTTTTCCTTCTGGCTCCAGCAAGTACATGTTCAGTGCAATAAGGTGTTACTCAGTGAATCTGCCCTGTTTGTAGTCAGTCACTTTGATTACCCTACACCACACCATCTTTATCCTGTTTTTGTCCTTGCCTAGGTTGGTATTCCTGAACTGTGTAAAGTATTCCAAATGTGCCCATTTGGAACCATATAAACCAATGTCTGTGAGCATACCCTATTTGTGGCAAACCAAAACAGTACTATAGATTTGTTATTTCAATGTTTTATGGAAATAAGTAGAAATGTATGCTCAGGAAAGGTACTCTGTATCCTCCTGAGTAGCCATAAATTGCCCAAAGGATGCAAAGTAACATATTTATTTGTAGTATGGCCCTAAATGCTAATATCAGTTATGCAGAAACTAGAAATATGACCAATGTTTATACACTTGCTGTACATTGCCTCCCAGATTCCATTGAGTGCTTCAAGTGTAACAAAGATCATTGGTCTAATGAGAAACAAGATGCATGCCTCCCAAAACCTGTGGAATTCCTGTCCTATGAAGAACCTTTAAGCATTACTTTGGCTGCAATCAGTATCACATTCTATTTTATCCCTGTTTACATCCTTGGGATTTTTATTAAATGTCAAGAAACTCTAATTGTCAAAGCAAACTATCTTGAACTCGGCTACCTTCTCCTCTCCGGCCTGGGATTGTGCTTCCTCTGCTTCTTGGCATTTATTGGTCATCCAATGACAGTCACCTGCATACTCTGTCAGACTGCCTTTCGTATAATATTTGCTGTTTGTGTCTCCTGTGTACTTGCCAAAACCATTACTGTGGTTGTTGCCTTCAATGCAACAAAACCTGGCAGCAAAGTAAGGAAGTGGGTGGGATCCGAGTTAACTGCTTCCATTGTCTTCACCTGTTCTCTTCTTCAGGTTATAATTTGCACTGTTTGATTGACTGTATCTCCCTCCATTCCAGATGTGAACAGTTCTGCCAAGATTGGAACCCTAATCATCGAATGTAATGAAGGTTCAACAATTGCATTCTGGTACATGCTGGGATACATGGGCCTACTGGCCAGTGTGAGCTTTGTAGTTGCCTTCTTAGCCAGGAACTTGCCAGATAGCTTTAATGAAACAAAATGTATTACTTTCAGCTTGCTGGTTTTTGTTAGTGTCTGACTGTCCTTTGTCCCAGCCTACCTCAGTACAAGAAGAAAGTACATGGTTGCTGTGGAAATATTTGCTATCTTGTCTTCAAGCAGTGGGTTGCTAACAAGTATATTATTCCCAAAGTGTTATATAGTTTTGTTCAGGCCTGATATTAATACTAAAGATTATTTAATGGGTAAAAGCAGTTATAGCAAAAGTTAAAGAAACCATGTAGAAGATTAGACCAATATTACTGCTGTTTGCCTTTTTGTAATCTGCAAACTTGTTTTGTTTTTGTTTTGTTTTGTTTATTTTATCTAGTAGATCCATGCTACAAAGACCCATTATCATGGGTGACCAGAATAACATAAAAAACGTACAAATACAAAACAGTTACAAGGATAAACACATAATACATAGTAACGTATGAATGTATTATGAGTGAATACACTCATTATGCATATCTGTATAACAAAATATTCTGTCATCATGTAATTAAAAAAGAAAATAGATTATTTAACAGTCTATTGTAAGTCATCATTCAATGCCACTGTCAAAACAATTTTCTCCATGAATTCTGGCACTAAGCAAGGTCCCTCTAAGATGCCCACTGTCATGGTTCTCCCAACTATTGATAATGCCTCCCTTGTAGCAGCTCCCAACATCAAATGCCTAGCTGCATGGCTAAATCCTTAACTTGATTTCTCTACCCACATTGATGCCCCATATCACATGCTTCATTGCAAGTTTGGTGTATGTTTCAGAGTAAATCCTGACTTTCTGTCCCTGTCTGCAGTAAGACCATCTTTAGAATGATTTTTCTGGGATTTGAATATGCAGATAGGATGGAATGGACTCCCATAAAATGTTTTTTAGCAGGCTGTGCCCCAATTCTCAGTCTGTGACTTTTTGGGTGTCACATATCTCTTTCAGCTTCCCCCCTCACTCTCCACTGCTACCATTACCTTATTTCTAAAACATTCTGTTGTTGCTCTCTTACTGCTCTCCTTTCCTCACCAAATCCATGTTCTTTGTCTTTTTGTAACCTCTCCACAAGTCTCTTCCTTCTTCTGCACCTTCTGTTCTTCAGATGTCTTTTTTTATCTATCTCTTCTTGCAAAAAACGTACTGACACACTACCTTCTCAGCCTGGTTCCTAGCCACTGGAATGTTTTCCCTAGTTCACTCTTTCACCTCCCTGCCTCCTCTTGAAATTCTCCTCAATAGTCATTTTGCATTTTCTTATGCTTATACCTAGTCACCCCCAGTTTAGCTTCCATATCTTATCTCTGCTTTTCTTCTATGTTTCTATGTTTCCTTCTTTTTCCTGTATTGCAACTTCACACATATTCAATCCCGTTCTCCTCCTGTCTTTTCCTCTTGTGTTTAAGCCATATGAGATGATATTCCAGTTTATATTTGACATGCTTTGCATCAAACAATTAATACTGTATTTATACATAAATCCTACAAATTCATTGCTGGTAAAATCTTCCTCCATCCACCCTCTACCAATCTTTATCAGCATCATTGTCTGACCCACTGGCAGAGATACCTTTTTGGTGATCACCTCAACCTCTTTCTCACTGGCTGCCACTGAGAAAGCCATTCTTATGGATGACCTGAACACAAAGCACTCAGACCCTTCCTCCCAAAAAAATCATCAAGGGTTTAAAGGGTGTGCACCTCATGGATATTATCAATGAGCCAGTAGCACCAACTATGATTGTTGCACTGAGGACTTACTTGGTTCATGTGATAAAACATTAAGCATACAAATCTGAGATCATGCTGTGTGCATATTTATTTGGAGCAATTGCCTATCTCCACAATTCACTAAGACCAAAGCAAAATACATCAAAAAGTTCACAGTCTCATCAGAAAAATGCAAAGTGCACAATAGCAAAACAGTTTTTGCAGACCATATCCAAGTCTCTCAGCTGTCTGCCTGCTCCTAATCCCAGTATCAAACTCATCCCAAACTTCTTCAAGAGGCATTGTAGTAATGTCTAGAAGGCACTTACATACTGCCCTGTAGTCAGTAGTAAGCAATGCATTCTGTCTCTTCTCAGATGTATAATACCACATTTAAATGATCAATGTGCATAATCTCTGGTTGTATTTATATTTACCTTTGACTGATTGACAAGCAGTAAACCAAATATAATCTGCTATGGAAAGAGTATAGACTTACGTATGTAATTGTAAAAACAAAGAAGTTTATTTTTTTTTATTTATTTAGATTTTGTTGACCGGGTAAGTGCACTAGACAAATCCTGCCTATTTTCAGGCACGACCCAGGGGAGGGGGATACAGATGAATGCCAACTGATCTTGAACCAGATTAAGCTGTTGGTGGTATTTTTAGTGAATGAGGGAAATTTGGCCAGGACACTGGGGAAATTCCCCTACTCTTTTCGATAAGTGCCATGGGATCTTTAACATCCACCTGAACTACCACCAATCAAGGCAGATGGGACCTCGGTTTAACATCTCATCTGAAAGACGGCACCTCAGAAATGCAGCACCCCTCTCATGCTGCATTACAGTGTCAGTACTGGGACATTAACCCAAGTGCCAGATGTGGGAACTGAACCCACAGCCTTCTGATCTCCCGGCCTCAGAGGCGAGTGTGCTACCTACTGAGCCACTGACACTGATACACTTTTAAAATAGCATGCCTTTATTCAAAACCCAGTTTCATTGATGTCCCTATCATTTCAATACAGGGTTCATTCCAATAACCTACTCTTCATAAAAACAAAAGTCAAGTCTGATGTAGGGGTCCATAAGGATGCCGTTTCATCAGCCAGTCTCACCCAGATGGTCATCTCTCTGACCAGGAAAAACTACAAATCCAGCACCAGCACACTCCTGGATTGGATTCTTAGCAGCCACCCAACTTATATCACAAATACCTCAGTCCTCCCTGACTCGCTTAGCGACCATTCCCCTGTCATCTATGAATGGTCAGACAAATTCCTCAAGTCCCCTCCTAATATCATCACTAGTAGAGTAATACCACATGTGCAGTCATCACACCTCAAAACATGCCCCAACCTCCATGAATGCTCCCCTATCTACAAAGCAACAGATATAAATGCTGTACTGGATTACTTTATCAACACTTTCAATGCAGCCTGTGACTCCTACACTCCTTTTAAAAAGTGCAAAGTCAAAGCCCTTTGCAATCCCTGGCTCTCAGCCTATCTGTTACGTCAACTAAAACCTAGAGATCACCTCTGGGATATGGCCAGAACCACTGATAAAGAAACTGACATCCAAAACTATAAATGTGCAGGGAATGACTGTACCAAATCTATCTGGCAAAATAAATCTATGTACTTCAAGAATGCTCTCACAGATACCTGGGGTTAAGGGAGGGCATTTTGGAACAATATTAAAGAGGTCACTGGGAAGCAGCTAAAAACCTCCCCTACCTTGTTCAAAATAAATGAGTCTACTATGCATGACCCTAAAATCATAGCAAATACCTTCAACACTGCATTTTCTGATCTCAGCAGTGTTCTCCCTTCTGACTTTTTTAAGAATTATGACTCTCCCTCTCCTCCTCAATGCCTCTTCCTCCTCTAGCCACCCTCCTTTTTTATTTCAAAGCAGTAAAGATGCGTGATGCCCACAAATACATTACCAAAGCCATCACCAAATCCAGATCCAGCAGTGATACACTTGACCTTAAACTGCTGTCCCTCACCCTTGATGAGGTGTTACAGACACTGACATATATTTTCAACCTCTCACTTAGGCTGTGCCAGTTCTCTGACCAATGGAAATCTCCCACTGCTACCCCTGTCCATAAAAGTGGTGACAGGGCCACTCATGGAAACTAATGTCCTATCTCTATATTGCCACCCTTCTCCAAGGCCCTTGAGGGTAATGCAGCAAATCAGCTCACAGATTTCCTGGACAAATACAATATCCTGTGCTCACAACAACATGGCTTCAGGAAAGGACATAGCATCTCATCTGCCCTACTGGAATTCTATGGCATTCTTCACAGCTCACTGGACAATGGTCAGTTAATTGGGTCCATCTTTATCGATCGGACTAAGGCATTTAACACTGTCCATCACCGCTTACTGCTTGTGCAACTTCTGAAAGCTGGGTTCTCTCCCCCATCTCCATTGCCTGGTTCAAAAGCTACTTGGAGAACCCGTCTCAAAGAGTAAAAATTGCAGATGTCATCTCTGATATCAGGCCTGTTCACTCAGGTGTCCCCCAGAGATCCATTCAGGGCCCCCTACTATTCAGCTTTTTCCTGAACTCCCTTCCAAATTCTTGCTCCGAAATAATCATCCTCAAGCTGGACATGGCCTAACATTTTGACATTATGGTGTCTTCATCATGGCAGCGAAGGAGTCCATACATAAATAGTGACATAGTTAAAGAGACAGAGACATATGAAACACACATATGAATTAAGGATGACCTGCAATAAAGTGTCAAAATGTGAGAAAAGTGCAAGTGTGTTACACATGCAGTGTAACACAAAGACAGACAAATATACAAAAGGCAAAAAAGACAAAAAGACTGAAAAAGTCAGGGGCAATCAATTAATTGTATGAAATAACAACCTATGGGGGGAGAGAGAGAGAGAGAGAGAGAGAGAGAGAGATGAAATATTAGAATTATCATCATTATTATTGAGGTTCAATTTTTGCGCTCCTCCTTAGGAGGCCATCCCCTGTGGAGATGGTCAGGTACTGCTCATTACGGAATGTTACTTCACAAGGCCTAGTGGCAGTCCTTGACCTATCATCCCCCGTGTTGGTGAGCAGTAACCCAGAGGCACTGGTGTTGGCCTATAATGAGGCCATCACAGTTGCCCTGGATTTTATTGCTCCTGTTTGTGAACGCCCTCTTTCCCTTCACTCCAGGGCCCTATGGTTTGATGGGACTCTGAGGGAGATGCGGAGAAAAGGGCGAAGGTTAGAGCATTGTTGGCGTAGATCCACCCTTGAAGCTGACTGCCTTAGATTGATAGAAAATTATGCTAGCTATCAATCTGCAATCACCCATAAGGAGGCAGAGTTCCTGTCCAGGGAGACTGCAGTTGCTCAGAATTGACCTGCTCAGCTGTTTTGAACTGTATAAAGACTGTGCAATCCAGCCTGTCTGTAAGTTCAGAAAGCCTTTTCACAAACGGAGTGCGATGAGCTCGCTCGTTACTTTGCAACTAAGGTGGCTGACATCAGAATGGACCTGTGTTTGACACCCTCTAAGGGTGATGTTGTAGAGACATGTGAGAACACAGTGCCTCATTTATCTTGGAGATCCTTTTATCAACCTGAGTTTGTGGATATTATGAGGCTTATCCATAGTGTGCGCCCTACAAGCTGTAGCTTGGATCCTGGACTGACTACCCTAATTTTGGGTTGTGTTGATATCATTGGTCCAGTTTTGGTGCAAATAGTCTGGTGTTCATTGGAGTCAGGTGAGTTTCCTAGCTCCCTGAAAGAGGCAGTGATGACACCTCTCTTGAAGAGAGCTTCCTAAGACCCAGACTGTTTTTCAAGCTACAGACCTATCTCTAAACTTCCCTTTATTGGGAAGGTTATTGAAAAGGTTGTAGCTGCTCAATTGAATGACCATTTAACCATCCATAGTATCTACGAATCCTTCCAGTCTGGTTTCCGTAAAAGACATAGCACTGAGACTGCACTGGTTCGGGTGCTTAATGATCTTCCGAGGACGAGGGATCAAAAGAGACGTTCCATCTTAGTTCTCCTTGATCTCTCCTCAGCTTTCGACACTGTGGATCTTGTGGTGTTGTTAGCATGCCTGAGGCAAATCTGTGGAATGTCGGGAACCGTTTTGCAATGGTTCACTTCATTCCTTACTAGGAGATCACAAAGAGTTGTGTTGGGGATTTTTTCCTCCAGCCCAGTCTTTTTGTTGTATGGAGTGCCTCAGGGTTCTGTGCTGTCACTCATGTTATTTGCAGTGTACAGTATATGCTGCCCCTCGGAAATATCTTAAGACGGTATGGGCTGAGGTTTCACTGCTATGCAGATGATACCCAGCTATACCTGTGTTTTGTACCTGACCAGGATGGAGCTCTCTCGGTGTTTAACAACTGTCTGGGGGAAATCCAAGACTGGATGGACTCTAGTTGGTTAAAGTTAAACTCAGAGAAGACTAAGGTTTTGGTGGTGGACCCGGGTGGTCAGATTGAGAGGTCATGTACTGGCGTGCCTTCTGGAATTTTTCTTGGTGGCATGTCATTACCGACCTCTGAACGGGTGCGTAACCTTGTGGTGATTTTTGACGATAAGCTGACTTTACAATCTCAGGTGTCAGCCATCATCAGCACTTCCTTTTACCATCTTAGGAATATTGCCAGGGTTAGGCACCTTGCTCCCCCTGACTCCTTGGCAACATTGGTCCACGCCTTTGTGTCCTCACGCCTGGACTACTGCAATGTCCTTTACTTTGGGCTTTCTGGGGTTGAAATCCACACCTACAGCTGGTGCAGAATGCTGCAACCTGGGTCTTGACTGAGATAAGTAGGTCCTGTCATATTACTTCAGTGCTACATGAACTGCGCTGGCTGCCTGTACAGTGGCGGATCACCTTTAAAGTCATTTTATTGACTTTTAAAGCCCTTCACAATCAGGGTCCATCCTATCTGAAAGACCTCCTGGTTCCTTATTGCCCTGGCCGATTGCTCCGTTCGGCTGACATGAGGTTGCTGGAGATTCCAAGACTGAGTTTAAAAACTTCAGGCAGCAGAGCATTTTCTCATGCTGCTCCCACTCTTTGGAATTCTCTACCAGACTGGTTATGGGAGTGCACCTCCGTGGAGATACGTAAGAAAGAATTAAAAACCTTTCTATCGAAAATGGCCTTTTTGGAGAATTAAGTTAGTTGGAATTTGAGTGGATTTTACTGTAATTTATAATGTTTTTATGATGTATTTTATGATGTGTTTTTATATGTTTTTATGTTTGTATGGATATTTGAATTTATGTTAATCTGTTCAGCACATTGATATTTTGAAAGGCGCTATATAAATAAAATTATTATTATTATTATTTATCAGTAACCTGTTACATATTATATAAAATAACCTATAAAAAGGAGAAAAAAAACATTAGTGTAGCATTAAACATTTATACATAGGATAGTCACCACATATACAGAAAAAAAACTCCTGTTAAAGTACTAGTAAACAAAAGAATCATAAATGAGACTACAAAGATAATTCAATCATTCAATCCAAAGGATGATACTGTGTTCAAAGTGGAGATCAAAAAAGCTTTACGCTGCAAAAGTCTGTCTACTGTATCACCTCCACTTCATCCAAGTTCCACTTTTTCAATATCCACAAACTTTATGCAAGCTGATGAACCATGTGTAGTTTCTGAAAAGTGCCTAACCATTGCATATTGAGTATTACCAGTACAAGTTGCTGCTTTATGTTCACTGATCTGGAGTTTCTGTTCCTGCTTGGTTTGTCCAACATACACATAGCCTCATCTTATTTATTTATTTATATATGTATATGATGTATGTATTTTTTTATTATGTATGTATGTACAGTATTTATTTATTTATTTGTGTATGTACAGTATGTATGCATTTATTTATTTATGTATGTATGTACAGTATTTATTTATGTATGTATGTCTGTATAATGCATACGTATTTATTTATGTATATATGTATGTATGTACAGTGTGTATTTATGTATGTATGTAAGTAGGTACAGTATGTATTTATTTATTTATGTTTGTATGTACAGTATGTATTTCTTTATTAATGTATTTATCTATGTACAGAATGTATTTACTTATTTATGTATGTATGTATTTATGTACAGTATGTATTTACTGTATTTATTTAAGTTATTTATGTCATTGATAACCGGGTAGGTGCGCTGATCGAGAGGACCGTTTTTAATCACACAGTGGCATAAAGAGCACCTATGCATACAGTACCTGCGCAACACAGTACAATACACATCCATCTTGAGGTACAGGTTCATACAATAACATACAATAACAGTATACAATCTTGGTAGTTCAATATCTGTACAGTTCTCCATATGAGCAGCGATACAGGTTACGGTCATTACCAGTATACAATTACAAGGTTAAGGGTTCCATGCAGTAGAGGCAACAATTTGCTATGCAATGTCAGACAGTAAACACTTTCAATGGAGACAAATGGTATAAAAACTAAAGGATTGGGGGTAGGGCTAGTCAAGAGAAATGTAAGGGATGGGGCACGTGGGGAAAAGAACAATATACAGTGCAGATTTAGATAGGTCAACACATTCATAGTCTTGAGAGATGTGAAGGAGGGACAGAGGTGAGGAAAGAGGGTCAGACAAGGAGTGGAAGTAAGAGCTGTTTATTCATGGAAGAGCATATGTTATGTAGGCTGTAGCATCTTTGCATGTTGCAGTGACAGTTTGCAGCCATAAGGAGCCAGGCTTTCAGGTTTTGTTTAAAAGCTAGGTGGGTGGCAGATGAGCGAACTGACAAAGGGAGCTTGTTCTATAGGGAGGGAGCTGTGATTTAGAAAGCTTGATTTCCCATCATAGTGGTTATGTGGGTTACTTCTTACAGGGGATTGAGGAAGCCCTGAGATTTCTTTACACCACTCTATCTGTCAGTAGGGGTGAATATGGGGACAGATACTGGTTTCTGCATGTATTATCCACTACACAGCCCTTAGCATAGTTAATGCAACCTTGTAGCGGGATCCAACCTAAGGTCTGATAGAGAGAACAGTGATGGGAGCGGAAAGGAGCTAGGAGGACAAAACAACATATAGAGTTGTAGATCATGTTTGGCCATGAAAGCATGAAAGCAGGGTAAAGGATAGATGTGAGTAGACTGGGAAGCAGTAGTCAAGGAGGAGTAGTAGGTTTCCACATGCAATTACAAGGCATGCTTCAGCAGAGAGGTAATGTTTGTGTCAGCATGGAAAGCCCAGCTTTCGGTGGATCCTTAGTGTGATATGATTAACATGTTCAGAGAAAGAGAGGGAGGGTTTAAAGCTGCACTGTCAGATTTTTCTAAGAATCTGTAATCTCACTCACCATTCTGAATTTAGGCTCAGTGATGCTCCAGATTTCATCCATCAAGACACAAGCATTTGTTTGTTTTTCTTCCTTGTACTTTTGTAAGAAATCTAAATATAACTTTGCTATTCTGTGCTGTGTTAGACCCCACCTTTGGTTTGATAAGAACCTGCCCTTTGCTCTGCCTGCACTTCTAACAATGCCTAAAGCAGGTGGGGGAGGTGTGCAGCCACTATCAGTAATTCGATCCTACTTCCTTCCTCCTACAGTCCTTTTATATTTACTTCCCCATTTCTGTCCCATTCTCCTTGTGCATGACAGCTAGTGTCATCCTGACTATAAGCTTCCCCAAAGTCTTGCAATTTCACCTCAGAATGGCTAGAAAATTGGTAATTACAAATGATCTAATGCACAATGAAACCTATTATTTATAGCTTTATTTATCTATCATTTCTGTTGTACTGTAGCCTGCTGCACTTTTCACACATCATATTTATTAGTTATCAGTGTGTCAGTGAGCACCCCATGAGCTTTAGGTGTCTACAAGTGCACTGATGATGAGACACACATTTGTTGTAACATTGCCTTGTAACACAGCTTATTTATACTTTTTGTAATGCACTCCTATGTCATGTTCCCTAATGCAGCACTTAATATATTTTGTATGTATGCCATCTGCCTCCTCAGAGTCTTAATTGTTTCCTTGATGTAATAAATCCCACATTTCATCACCCTGATTTAGTGCTTACTAATATTGATATGCAATCACTCTCCTCCATGTCCGGTGTCTCCAACCACACTGTAGTGTTCTGCTCCTTGCTGATGTTTGTAATACAGATGTTTATTATAAATCAATGTTCCCTTTCCACGATGCTGACTTTTACTTCTTTGAGATCACAGTTTCTTTTACATCCGAGGCTGCCAGTTCATGCGCCATATATACCCCCCCAAAAAGCACATGCTCAGTGGTCTACTTGACTGAACCACCTGCTATCATGTACAATGTACCCACCACCTTCCATGAAACCCCTTGCCATCACCTTGACACATTGCCCCTATCACCAACACCTCTGTTTGGTGACTGCACTGTGCATGTGTACTGTTGAAGTTCACTATATGGTTAATGGAGGTACATTCCCACTCACTGACAGTCAGTCATCAGCTTGTGGTGGTATTGAGAAGAGTATGATATACAGCTGCACCTCCTTCAGGGGTTCGGTTGTAGTAAGTGTTGCGAGGTGGTGTGAGGTGGTTGCACTATATCACCATTAATTTGTTGTGTGGAGAATTTGTATTACTGTATACATTTTTTGGTGGTGGGGGCACAGGAACATGCAGAATTTCCATACCAGTTTGTGAATAACATTACCTAAATTCAACTATCTGTGCAATGTAAAGATGCACTGAATAGTGGTGCCTCACTTATCTCCTTTATTTACAGGCAATGCATTTCAACATGTTCTACCACCTCTGAGACAGCATGGTGAGAATGATATTCAAAAATTAAACTATGTCTGCTGCTTAGTGCATATTCTCATTTTCCTAAGTGTAACCCCCTTATAAATGGGAGTTTACTAGAATGCCTCTAGTGGTCTCTTTAAGAGCTGACAGCTTGCTGACCTAGTCAGTTTACTAAGAAGGGAAGGGACTGTGGGTTCTCTTGCTTGAGTCCCACCTGAGCCGTGTGGTAGGTGCTCTATTGTTGCCATTGCTACATATGCAAAGTGGGCCCCTTATTGTGCTGTGGTATTTATCTATTATATGTTCCCTGAGTATTAAGGAATGTAGTTTGTCTAACCTGTTTTCCCTTGCAGCGGGGACTTTGTGCATTTTGCCCCTCCATTTTGGACCCGGACTGTCTATGGGGTCCAATGAGGATCTAGGTGCACTTAAATGGAGCATTCAGCAGCCAATCAGGGCTGGGACTCTTTGGGAGCTGGCTGCCAATGGGAGGTATGGCCCATGATCTGGGAACTAAAGTCCAGAAGGTGGCCCTTTTGCACCAATAGAAGGAGGCAGAGGGGATTGGCAGTGGGGCCCTTCAATAGCATTGTGTCACACCTGAATGAGGACCCCTGCTTAATGGCTGAGGGAGCAGAGTCATTGTGCCATGAGGAGAGAAGGAGCCTGGGCTCCTGCGCTGTATAGTCTTCACGTGATGCACATGGAAGGCCAAGAAGTTGGGACAGTATCACCAGAAGGAGCCGCCAAGATCCGCTATGGCATGCAGGCAGAGGAGGCTGTATATGTGACAGCTACCTACCAAACTCACCCTGTAGAGGACTGGAGAATCTGCTTCAATCGCGCTCGGTCTGTCAGCAAAAGTGAAGCTGCGTTGCATTACCCGGTTCGTGCAGTGAAAACGTTCTGGAGTTTAAAGCAGCTACCTGTTATGGTACCCCTCTGTCCTACATATACATGTGTGGAGAAGTGTTTGTATCACAGGCCTGTGTCCTGCAAGTGGTGTGAGAGGAATCCTTCTACAGGAGTCGTGAGTACTAAATCAGGGTAGCTCCCTGTCAGCTGTTCTATTGAGTGCAAATTTGGTCTGACTGCTCCACTGGCCACCTGAACTGAACCTGCTGGCCCTAAGATCTCTTGTGATAGCGCCACATGGGTATACATAAGCACTGATAGTTGCGGATCAGCTGCTGTTTGAAGCATCTTGACAATGCCTGGTTAATATTTTTTGTGGGGTGGTTGCTTGGGTGGGTGACTGCAAGAAGTTGACAAATTTTATTTATTTCAATTCTAGGATTACAATTACCTTTGAGCCCAGGGCTCTTTTACAAAGGTTCCACTGCCAAGACATAGGCATCACATGACAATAGACAAAATTGTTACACAAATAAGGGTAAATAATATCAAATTAATTTCGAACAGACAGGGAGAGGGTAAAGTGGAAAGGAAGAGGACAATGGGGTGGTAGAAAGAATGGGAGGGCAAGGGCAGGTCAGAAAAATGAGAAGAGAAGAGAGGAGAGGTGGGGTGAAGTCTGCCAGGAAGGTGGCATTGTCAGGTGCTGTAGAGCAGTGGGGCAGAGGCCAAACTATGACAAGTGCGTTATGTAAGGAGCTAGATATAGGAAACGGGCAAGTAATGACTAAGGTGATAGTTCTAACTCATTTTTTCAAAACCTCAAATTAGTGCATAAGTATAAACACAATGTTGCATGTTCTCAGTCAATCGTCAATGGTTTTGTTCATACATTGTTATACTATTGATACCCCTCTTGCTGAGATGCACAATAGCATCAATTTCAATGTTTGACACACAATTAGACAGTAGTGAGGGGAGAAACTGGCTTAGCATGCAACCGTGGCCTTGGCGGGGTGATGAGAGACAATGGAGGCGCAATCATGTATAAGTGGGAATTGTTAGAGACTGTTGCAACTTTCATCCAACAGGAAGCGAGCAACTATGGCAGGTGGACATTTCCACAGAATTAGCAAAGTGACCAGAAGTGTCCAGGGGAGCCCCAAAGGGGCGGTGGGCATTGGTTGGCGTACAAGTCTCTTTCAGTCATGTAAACCTGCTACACCATTGGTAAGAGGGTGAGCGTGGATGGGAGGATGCAAATGATGAGATATCATTGGTGTTAAGACAGGAACTATTACAGCTCTGCGGGTACAAACCAGGCAGGGTGAAGTAACACAGAAGAGGGACACATCAAGGAGATCGGGAGGCATTGAGGCAAATATGGCTTAGGAGTGTTGGAAGACAGTAGGTTCAGGAAAATGAAGGAAGAAGCTGGATATTGTGGGCCTACATTCAGATGTGGGCACAACAAACATGGGAAGGACAAGCCTGGGTGTCCAGCATGAAAACAGTTATGCACCCCTCGTCACACTGACAGAGGAAGGAAGCAACTGATAGTAACCATTTGAGGAACGATCAGGAGCAAGGAAGAAAGGAGACACTCCCTCGGAGCAGGGTTCCAGGGCACACAATCTTGGAGACATGGGGAACTTCTTGGGAGCTTTAAAATTTCCAAACAAGAAAGACATTTTTTTGAGGGGGGCACCTGGAGGAGACACAAGTAAAGTGAGAAAAGGGGTGGCATTGGTCAAGATGGAGGGGAAATGAGCTGGGGCGGTGGGGGCCAATGCTCCTGTAGGAGATACTAGGTTGCCCCTAAGCATCACTGGCAAAAGAAAGGAGACTCCAGGTGGCAGCTCAGTGAGGAGGAAGATCTACAGACAGGACGGTGGGGTGGGGCCTTGCTCTGGCAGTACAAACTGTCATTGTCCACAGTGATCCTGCAGGATATAATGGAACCAAGGAGGTCAGGATAAATGGAGATATGGGTCTGAGCCTGGGGATGGACATGGTTTGGGCAGGAGGGAGGGTGGAGACCAGCAGGCTAATGTAGCGGGATGGTGGACACACAGATAGCGAATGGTAACAGGGATAATGAGGCAGTAAGAGTGATGCTCTTGGGTGACTCCTTGACTGCCCGGGACACCAGAACAGCCACCAGAGAGCCGGTGGCCACCAGAGGACTCTCAGTGAAGCAGGGAGGTGAAGAACAGTGAGGGGGGAAACCAGGGGTGGCTACTTCATTGAAACAGTGATGTATAACTGTAATCCATGACTCTGAGTGGGCTGACATAAGTGATGATGAGCCATGGGTCACTTAGGGTGAGCAGATGCTTACCTGTATAGGTCCCACTGGCAGATGGGAATGGCATAGCAGTGTTTGTCTGCCATGAATATCCATTTTTCTGTATTTGTTTGTGTAATCATTCTGTGTGTGCTGGTTCCAGTTTTTGCCTTGTGCTATGTACCCTGTGTCACACTTTGTGGTGCGCGTCCACTCCAAGTGCTTTTACTGTCCACTCAAAATAAAAAATAAAAACAGACACTGGTATTTGTTTTTCTCACCATGGTATTCACCTTGCTACAACATAATTATAACTTATTTTCTGTTCTTCTGCTTTGGGTGGGTGTGTGTGGGGGGGTGGGGGTTCATTTGGTAGTTCAACAGTCCCATTGTGTATAAATGCATCCCTTGATGGCAGTTGACTGCACTAGTTATGACTCCCACTGAGTCTCAATCAGGGGCTGTTCTCACTAGCTTACCCTTGGTAATGTGCTTCAGTTTGTGTTTGAGTACAGCACCATCACACAGACAATTGGCTCATCAAGCTAAATGTAGAGTTTGACAGCACTGCAAAGCACCATGAATTGAGCACATAACTGTGTCTTTGGCATCAGATTGGCAGTCACGCTCTCAGACATATCTGTGTTCCTTAGTGGCCTATTTTTTTTGTACTATGAAACACAATTCTGTTGAGAATGATTACTGGGAAATTTTCCATAATGGTCGATATATCTATGTTCCACCGTCCTGGTCTCACTGTTAGTTTAGGCGCTGTATGCCACACCTCTCACTGTGCTGTCAATCTGTGTTTATTTAGTAAGTGAAGGTGATGCACCAGCCATCGTTGGCACTGTGGAGAAGTCAGGACACAGACCGGAGGAGGCAGAAGGGTGGAATAGGGGGGTGCTAGGGAAAAGGGAGCATTTTTGAGGCAGTGAAAAGAGCACGCAGAAAGAGAGAGGCAGCAGGAGAGAGCCCATAAAGGAGTCAGTCATAATTCTGGAGGACTCTATAGTAAAGGGGATCATATGGTAGTGGTGAATGGGGGACAGGACAAGCAGCATCTGGGTAGAGTGCATGCCTGATATGACAGCAAATAGGGTAGAGCAGCATATTGATCGTTGTGTACAGAAGGTGGTGGTGAACCACACATCATCGTTCACCGGGGAACACGTGCTTTTGGAAGTAAGACATTATGCCATGGACAAGTGCATGTACAGACTGAGAAAGTGGGACAGTGGACTTCAGTGAGTGGTTGATTACTATGGTTTACCTTTCAGAAATAAGACATGATTGGAGTGGTGCAGTGCAGTGGCTGTGGAGCAGCAGTCTTCCGGGAGATGTTCTGGAGGATGCGGTGTTGTCCCATCTGCAGGCACCTCTCTGGGCTGAGGGAGGAGGTTGCTCATCTCCAGGCTGAGTTGGCCAGGATTTGAGGGACCACCAGTGCCACTGCCGTTGCCTCAGAGGTTGTCAAGAAAGAGGAGTGGTTGGACCACAGTGGGCTCAGGGAGGGTGAGGGTGGTGGAACAGAGGCACATCCTCCAGCTGTACCTCTCCACAATTCCTATGCCATTCTGGCAAAGTGTGGTTCCTCTATGGAGGCACCTACAGTGGAGACCAAGGAGGATGCTGGGAACCTCCACAAAGGAGACCCACAGGAGGGTGGCAGGGGACCCTGCAGGGAAGGAAACAACTCCTGGTGGGGGACGCCATTGTTAGGAAGGTAGAACTGGGCAAGGAAGGGAGAGGGAGGTAAGGTGCCTGCCTGGCACCATGGCTTGGAGGGACAGGGAGCGAATCCTCAGGATTGCCGGAGCAGCTGCACAGGGGACGGAGCTGGATGTCATTGTCCACCTAGGGACAAATGACCTAGCTAAGAAAGGGATTAGAGAAGTGCAGGAAGAGTTTGTGGAATTGGGGAAGGGCCTTAGTCAGTAGCACGTCACGGTAACCTTTCTCAGAGGTGCTACCCATCTATGGCATAGGAGAGGCTAGGGTGTCTGCATCATGGGATTCAATCAGTGGTTGAAAAACTGGTGTGGAGCCTCAGGATTTGGCTTCATTGGGGACTGGGGGTCCACCTGGAGTGATGCAAGCCTATACTGGCATGATGGACTGCATCTGTCCAGGAGGGAACCAGGATCCTAGGGTGATAGGTTTAAATGCTTCATTGGCAAGCTTTTTAAACCAGCCAAGGGGAGGCACTGGAAAGGAGCAGGAAAATCCTAGCCCCCAAACAATCACGGTAGTAAGTGTGGCAAACACCAACATGGAGGTGTCGATAGGAGAAGGGCAGGGTAAATGGAGAAGTGACAAAGGCAAGAAGGACAGGGATGGGGCAAAAGGGGTAAGGCCATCAGGAAATGGAGGGTAATGAGTACCAATGCCTCATAGTCTGGGCAACAAGCTCCTGAGCTGGTGGCCTTAATGGAAGAGGGATGCCTGGATATTGTAGCAGTCACAGAAACATGGTACACAGAGAACCATGACTGGGATGTTAACATACCAGGGTACATAACTTACAGGAGAGACAGGCAGGGAGAAGAGGGGAGGAGTAGCTCTCATGTAAAGGAAGGATAAAAGCAACTGAACAAAAGAGTAAACAGGGAGGAGAGGAGGCACTGTGGGTCACCTTGGAGACTGGAAAGGGCACCACAATCCGCACAGGGTTAGGTACAGACCCCATGTCAGGGGAAGGAATGGACAAGGATATGATGGAAGGCATTCTTAGAATGGCAGAGAAAGGGAGATACTGTTGATGGGAGACCTGAATATGCCAGATGTTAACTGGAGCACATTTGCTGCAGCCACATCCAAGAGCAGGGCCATTCTTGACGCCCCACAGGTGGCAGGCATTAGACAGCTAGTTTCAGAACCCACTCATGAGGGAGCAATCTAGACCTCGTACTCTCAAATGGGGCAGTGAGAGGATCTCAGATCTAGAAGTGGGTTGCCATCTGGGGACAAGTGACCATCAAACAGTGTGGTTCACGCTAACTCAGCTACAGAGTCAAGCCATACAAAAGTGAGGGTACTGGACTTTAGGAGGCTGACTTTGGCAAGATGGGAGAGTGTCTCAGAAAGCACTAGCAAACAGGCTAGAAGGAGGTGGAGCAACAATGGGGAATTATCAAACTGCCATCACAGAGGCAACAAGCCTTTGTGTGAAGCAAATAAACAAATCAAAATGAAAGAAAAAGCCACTATGGTTCTCAAGAGAGGTGTCTGTGAAAGTCAGGAAGAAAAAGATAGCATTCTGGAAGTATAAGGAAACACAGAAGGAGCAGGACAGAGAGCTGTACCAGTTAAGGCAGAAAGAAGCAGGGAGGGAAGTCAGAATAGCAAAGGCCCAAACTGAGGAAAAGATAGCCAACTCAGTTAAGAAGGGGGATAAAACCTTTTATAGGTACATCAGCGAGCGTAGAAAGACAAAGGGAGGGATAGTGAGGCTGAATAGAATGAACGGTGGGTGGGCAGAGGGGGACAGTGAAAAAGCAGGAATACTGAACGAATATTTCTGCTCAGTATTCACAAAAGAGGAGGGGGAAGTGCCTAATCCAATTAACAGAAGCACTCTTGATAGGGGGGTCGATCCCAGTCCTTTCACAGAAGAAAGGGTTCTGCAAGAACTCCTAAAACTGAAGGTGGACAAAGCAATGGGTCCTGATGGAATTCACCCCAGAATTCTAAAAGAATATAGAATATAAGAATAAAAGATAGGGGTTTCTGGAGCACAAGGGATGGGAGGGTCTCGGCACCCAACTAAGGATCTAGGTTCGAGCAGACTCGATAGACCATAAGGCCTAATCTGCTGGCAAATAGTATGTAATTAAGGAAGGAACTAGTGAAACCACTGGCTACTCTTTTTAATAAATCATGGGAGGATGGTGTGGTACCCGAGGACTGGAGGAAGGCGGATGTAATTCCCCTTCACAAAAGTGGGACCAAGACAGAGGCAGGAAACTACAGACCTGTCAGTCTGACCTCTGTGGTAGGGAAAGTGATGGAGTCACTTCTGAAGGAAAGAATAATTGAGTACCTAGAGGTCAGTGGAGCACAGGATCCAAGGCAGCATGGGTTCACAGTGGGAAGGTCATGTCAGACGAATCTAATAGATTTCTTTGACTGAGTGGCCAAAGTAGTAGACCATGGAGGTGCTGTGAACATGGCCTACCTAGACTTTAGCAAGGCATTTGACACAGTCCCACACAAAAGATTATTAGTCAAATTAACCAGCCTGGGAGTGGGTCCCAGGGTGGTAGCTGTGCAAAACATTGGCTGGACAACAGGACACAGAAGGTAATTGTAAATGGAGTCCACTTGAAGAAAGGGCGGTTACCAGTGGGGCAACTGCGAGGGTTCAGTATTGGGTCCAGTCCTTTTAATGTCTTCATCAGTGACACTGCAGAGGGACAGGAAGGAAAGTATGCCTTTTGCAGATGACACAAAGATCTGCAACAGGGTTGATACACAAGGAGGCTGGAAAGGATGAAAGGGACTTGGCAAGGTTGGAGGAATGGTCAGTATGGCAGCTAGGATTCAATGCAAAAAGTAAATAATGCACCTGGGAAAACGAACCCAGGGAAGAATACACAATGGGTGGGGAGGTAGTAACAACAACAAACAGGAAAGGGACCTGGGGTAATCATATCAGATGACCTAAAGGTTAGGTAAGCAATGTGAGAAGGCAGTAGGAAGGGCGGGTATACTGGGATTTATAGGAGAGGCATCAGCAGCAGAAAACAGGAAGTTGTTATCCCTCTGTACAGACAGTTGGTGAGACCCCATCTGGAATACTGTGTCCAGTTCTGAGACCCCATCTCCGCAAGGACATAGACAGGATAGAGGCAGTCCAGAGGAGGGCAACTAAAATGGTGCAGGGTCTGCAAGAGAAGCCGATGAGGAGAGACTAAAGGAGCTTAATATGTATACCCTTGAGGAAAGAAGGGAGAGGGGGACATGATAGAAACTTTCAAGTACCTCAAGGGAATCAACAAAGTCCAAGAGGGTAGCATCTTTCAGAAAAAGAGACTTGCAAGAACAAGGGGACACGATTTAAAGATAGAAGGAGGGTGGTTCAGGGGCAATGTGAGGAAGTATTATTTCACAGAGAGGGTAGTGGATGCATGGAACAGCCTTCCTGAGGAAGTTGTGGGGTCTAAAACTGTGGGAGAATTCAAGAATGCATGGGAAAGTGTGAAGTGTGGGATAACCAGGAGGACGCTTGCTCAAACTTTGTTGAAGGTTTCGAAGAAAATTTATTAACAAAGTTAAAGTGGACATACGAACTGATCAGCGGAGCAAATAAAATTACATAAAAAAAAAATTAACAACACTAGAATAGCTAGTGCAGTTCTTTCTTGGAGGTCAGCATACATCTGAACCTCACAGACCATCTGTTTTTTTTAAAGCTAGGCTCACTGAATATATACAGGCTAAAGGACATGTGACCATCAAACCCCTTCCCTGTACTTTTTTAACAGACATTTTTACTTTAGTCAGCATACATCTGAACCTCACAGACCATCTGTTTTTTTTAAAGCTAGGCTCACTGAATATATACAGGCTAAAGGACATGTGACCATCAAACCCCTCCCCTGTACTTTTTTAACAGACATTTTTACTTTTTAACATTTGTTTTATAATTATTTTATACAGCATTATGTCTTCACATACATAAAATAATCTTTACATCCTTGCTATTTCATTTTTAAGGATCCTGGGAAATAATAATTTCTTTAGTTCGTGGTAAGCACCTCCCCTGAAATGACCCTATAGACATCCTTAGAGAATGGCCGGCCAGCTCCTATGAAAGGGGCTGCAGGCAAGACGGGTCATATCCCAACGGTAAGGCTGAAATACGTTGTTTTTTCATTTTGTATGACTTCAACCACCCAAAGTTTAATATTACCACAGAAGACGAAATCGGAAGCTCTCCATAATCCCAGCACACCTCTTTTATAGAGGCGTAACTTAGTTTTTAATGTTTACGGGAGAAAATAACCACTAATCGCAAGGCACTCTCTCATGAGGTAGAAATGCAAGCGACGCGCGGTCATGAACAAATTAATACTACAATAACATCCAGTTTCTAAAAGAAAATAAATAGTTGGTAGGGTTTCTGAAAAAGAATTTAACTAGAAAACGCAGGCGTGCTGTACCTTATACCCATTTGCGCAAACAGGAGGCAGGACAAACCCAGGTAGCTTCTTTGTAAAATCGGAGCACTTCCTAGCTCGAGAAGGACTTGAGCAGGATATTTATTTGCAGTGCAGTGTTTTGCTAAGCGAACACCTGTTGCACCGGTTGCCCCGAATGGACACCCACACAACTCGGGTCTCGGACAAGTCCCGACTCCGTAGCCGGTTTCACAGACTAAACCAGAATTCCCTTGTTTCTTCTTTCCTTTGTTTTTTAATTCAAACTGTGTTCTGGCTTTCATTTGAATATCCTCGGGGTGGGGGAGGCAAACCAAAACATACCAGAAAACAGCAACGAAAACGAAAAGGGGTGGAAATATTATTCATATAGGTGGCCAGCCTGAGAATATTATTACAAATTTGGTAGATTGAAATAAAGTAGGTTGAGGAAAGAGTGCTGTTGCAACAGACTGATACCATTAAGCAGAATAGACCAGAGAAGAGAATCCCAGCAAGGGAAAAAAAGATTAAAAAAAATGTCATTGTGGATTCTGTTTTTTTTTTTTTTTTTTTTTTTAAGGTTTATCCTTTACATTCCTCCCCCTTTAAGAGGAAACCAAACTTTCATAATTTTGCTTACAATGGGTTTCCTAGAACTCAAAAAAAAAAAAATAATCCCAGATTTCCATAAAAAATGGAAATGGAGCTTTAGCCCACCCTCTCCCAAAGCTCCACTCCGGAGTCCCAAAACAAACATAATTTCTTTTACTATTCCGAATTAATGTGGAATATTACACATTCTTCTCATTTACTCCGTAGTCTGGTTCAGTACTCATTTCAGCCCCATAACGGGATAAATAGTCAGCATTAACATGCATTTTTTCCCGATCTATGTTGGATGTCAAATTTATACGGTTGAAGGGCTAAATACCACCGCATAATGCAGGGATTTTTATCCTTCATCGTATTTATCCAACAGTGGGTTATGGTCTGTTAAAATTAAGAAAGACCTGCCCCACAAATAAAATTTTAAAGCATTTATTGCCCAATGAATTGCTAGGCATTTTTCTCAATCGTTGAATATTTGGTTTCTCTGAGATGCAACTTTCTACTAATAAATATAACTGGGTGTTCTTCTTCCCCATACATTTGTGATAAGACAGCCCCAATTCCATTATTAGAGGCATCTGTTTGTACTAAAAATGGTTTTCGAAAATTAGACTGTAGAGTATCGGATATGAACAAAGTTTCGCTTAAGAGTACTGAAAGCTTTTTCACATTGTTCATTCCAGTAAACCTTTTCGGGCCTATTTTTTTTTTTTTGTCAATTCAATTAATGGACTAGTAATTTCTGCAAAGTTAGCTATAAAGCGTCGATAGTAACTGGCTAATCCTAAGAATGACCGGACTTGCTTTTTTGTTTAGGGCTGTGGACTTTTAGCAATTGCCTCAATTTTGTTTTTTTCAGGTTTCACTTCACCTCGTTCGATTATAAAGCCTAAATATCTAGTTTCCTGCATACCTATTGAACATTTTCCTGGGTTTATAGTTAGTCCTGCATTTGCTATTACTGACAAGACATCTTGTAAATGTTTTACATGATTCTCCCAGGTTGTACTAAAAATAATTACGTCGTCTAGATATGCGGCGCTATACGCTGTATGTGGCTGTAATAATCTATCCATACATCTCTGGAATGTCGCTGGGGCTCCGTGTAACCCAAATGGCATCTTAGTAAATTGAAATAATCCAGCTGGAGTACTAAATGTTGTTTTATCTTGGGATTCTGCATCAAGGGGTATTTGCCAGTACTCCTTGGAAAGATCTAACGTACTAATATACTGAGCATTGCCTAACCTGTCTATAATATCATCAATTCTGGGCATGGGGTACCCATCGAATCTAGATATATTATTTAACTTTCGGAAATCCAGACATACCCTTACTCCACCTTCCTTTTTGTTAACGACAACCATAGGAAAGCTCCATGAACTTTGTGAAGGAATAATGACTCCCAATTTCTGCATTTTTCTCAACCTTTATCACCTCCTCCTTAGACTTTCGGGTATCCTATAGGGTTTATGTCTAATAGGTGTGTTATTAGTTATTTCTATATGATGTTCATTCCCTTCACTACCCCAGGAGTTGTCATAAATGTTGCTTGGAATTGGAGTATTAAGTGTTTTATGTCTTGTTTTTGTTCATCTTTCAGTTTATCGTTAACAATTATATCCTCAATTTTATCTTGTTTTTCCAAACGATCATAAGCAAGGTCGAGCTCATTTTTATTTATGTCAGGGTATACAAATAAAGATGGAGTACTTCTTTCATGCCATACTTTCAATAAGTTTGCATGATATATCTTCAATTTTTGTTTTTTGTCAGCTATATATTCATAGTTCACAGGACCCACCTGTCTATGGACACTATAAGGTCCTTGCCACTTCATTAGTAGTTTATTCTCTGTACAGGGTCATAACAACAAGACCCTGTCACCAGGTTGGAATGTTTTTGTTCCTACCCCCTGATCATAATACTGTTTCTGTGTTTGTTGGTGCTGTTTATTGGTCTGCTGGGCCAAGTTAGCATATTTTGTTAATCTTTGATGCATTGTAGTTATATATTCCAATGTGGAGATGGGGATTGTCTCTGCCTTGGTCCCTTCCCAACCCTCTTTAATAATATCTAATACTCCTCTCGGGTTTTTCCCAAAAAGAAGTTCAAAGGGGAAAATCCGTAGAAGCTTGAGGAACCCTCACAATAGGCAAACATTAAATATGGAAGAAATTTATCCCAATGTTTACCTCATCAGAGACAAATTTTTTAACATTTGCTTGAGGGTTTGGTTAAAGCGTTCTACTAGTCCATCACATTGGGGGTGATAGGGTGATGTAAATATAGAATGTACTCCCAGGGCCTGATAAAGGTGCTGTAAAAGTTGAGAACAGAAGTTACTACCTCTATCCGTTAATATTTCTTTCGGTATACCCATTCTGGAGAATACTTTAATCAATTCATCTGCCACTTTCTCTGCTGTCACTGTTCACATTGGTATTGCTTCAGGGTATTTTGAAAAATAATCACAAATGATTAAAATAAAACAGTTTCCCTTGGCACTTTTAGGGAGTGGACCCACTACATCCATGGCAATCTGAGTAAATGGGGTTTCTACTAAAGGCAATGGCTGTAGGGGTACTTTGTCTTTGCTATGTATAGGTCTTACCTTTTGGCATTGTGCACATGACCGACAGTATTCTGCCACTTGGTCGTGTATACCTGGCCAAAAGAATCTGTATAATAATTTTTTTAAAGTACGTTCTTTTCCTTGATGGCCAGCTAGAGGTATGTCATGTGCCAGTATTAGTAACTGTTCCCTATAAGCAGTGGGTACCAGTAACTGAAAAGCAGTTTCCCCAGTTTTCATGTTTACACATTTTCTATACAACAAACCTTTCTCAATCACAAATTTCTAGTGAGGGTTTTGTTCACTTCCAACTTGTAAAACATAAGGTTTTAAAGATTCATCCTGCATTTGTAATACCCTAAAGTCAGTTTGCAACTCTATATTTTTACAGTCCACAGTATTCGTACAGTCCTTTTTTAGCTGCTGCCACACTTGTTTTTCTTGTCTTTTTTGGCGTTTTGTTTTTCTTGTTTTTCCTGGACGCTCAAATAGGCTATCTTCAAATGGGAAGGAGCGATGTAGCTCAGTGTTCTTTTTTTATTGTGCCCTGGTAGTTGTTGCATTTAGTTTATTGGCAATAGCAAGTAGTTGAGAAAAATCAGGGTGGTCGTGTCCTAATATAACTGACACCGGCAATTGAGGAACTACTCCAACTTCCATGATTTGAGTGTTTTATTGAACCTGTATTTCTACTTGTTGTACTGGATACATATGAGTATCGCCATGTATACAAGTTACTTCAGTTTGTGTGGTTCCAGGTACTGTAGATATCATACAGGCTTTAACCAATGTCTGTCGGCTACCGGAGTCTGATAGTCCAATCATTTCTTTACCATTTACTGTAACTGGTACAAAGTACTGTCCCCAATTGGCTAATGCTAGATGTGTTGGACCAGCTTTTTTTGGGCAAAACCTTGCAATATGTCCTTTGCCTTGGCAATAATGACAAATTACTTCGCTAGTGGGAGTTTTTAAAGCACTGGTAGTTTTGACAGGTCCACTAGGTAAGGGTGTAGTAACTGGAGAGGTTCTTACCATTAGATGTGATGTACTACCTCCGGGATGACTCTTAGGATGGTTAGGCTGGGCAGTTAAATAATCTTCAGCTAATTGTACTGCCTTCTTGGCTGTCTCTGGGCAGTGTTCTCTTACCCAGATCTGGACATCCTGAGGCAAAATTCATATAAATTGTTCCAAAACTACAGCCTCCAACATCTGCTCTTTTGTGTTAATAGCAGGCTGTAGCCATTTAGTACATAAGTCATTCAGTCTGGTGAATGCTTCCTGTGGAGTATCTAAAAGTTGAAATCTCAATGCTCAAAATCTCTGTCTGTAGGTTTCTAAACAAATATCATATCTTTTAAATATTGCCTCCTTGACAGCATCGTAATTGTCACTCATGGCACTCTCCACCCTGCCATAGGCCAGTTGAGCTTTCCCAGTCAGGTACGGAGCAAGGCGGATTACCCACTGATCCCTAGGCCATTGACAGGCCCTTGCTATCCGCTCAAATGTGGTTAAATATGTCTCAATGTCATCTGTTTCGCTCAACTTGGTTAGTTTTATGTCCTTAGGGATATCCTCCGTTGGTAGAGAAGGGGACCTACTGACACCAAGTGCCTGGATGGCCCTTAAAGTGTCAGCCCATCTTGCCTCATACTTCCGCATTTCCCATTCCCTTTGCTTCTCCATTGTTATCTGTTGTATACACAGCCATTGTAGCAGTTCCTGTGAATCACCAGTAGGGGGTCCTTTCTCCATCTCTTCTAGTTCCCCATCCGAAACATCACCATCTTCTTTCGGTTTTACCAATTTACGTCTGACATCAGGGAGTCCAGTCTGTAGAGGTAATCCTGACTTCTCCACCATGGTTCTGGTCAATACACTGATAGGTACCTCCTGGGACATCCACGAAACCAGGAACTCCTCAGACACGTATAGCAGTGTCTTTTTGTTCCAATCCCACTGCTGACACCAAGTGTGAAGTGTGGGATAACCAGGAGGACGCTTGCTCAAACTTTGTTGAAGGTTTTGAAGAAAATTTATTAACAAAGTTAAACTGGACACACGAACTGATCAGCGAAGCAAATAAAAGCAAAATGTATTACATAAAAAAAAATTAACAACACTAGAATAGCTAGTGCAGTTCTTTCTTGGAGGTCAGCATACATCTGAACCTCACAGACCATCTGTTTTTTTTTAAAGCTAGGCTCACTGAATATATACAGGCTAAAGGACATGTGACCATCAAACTCCTCCCCTGTACTTTTTTAACAGACATTTTTACTTTTTAACATTTGTTTTATAATTTTTTATACAGCATTATGTCTTCACATACATAAAATAATCTTTACATCCTTGCTATTTCATTTTTAAGGATCCTGAGAAATAATAATAATTTCTTTAGTTCGTGGGAAGCACCTCCCCTGAAATGACCCTATAAACATCCTTAGAGAATGGCCGGCCGGCTCCTATGAAAGGGGCTGCAGGCAAGATGGGTCATATCCCAATGGTACGGCTGAAATATGTTGTTTTTTCATTTCGTATGACTCCAACCACCCAAAGTTTAATATGACCACAGAAAATGAAATCGGGAAGCTCTCCATAATCCCAGCACACCTCTTTTATAGAGGCGTAACTTAGTTTTTAATGTTTACGGGAGAAAATGTCTTCACGACCGTGCGTACCTTCGCGAGGTAGAATGCAAGCGTACGCGTGGTCGTGAAAAAAATTAATACTACAATAACATCCAGTTTCTAAAAGAAAATAAATAGTTGGTAGGGTTTCTGAAAAAGAATTTAACTAGAAAACGCAGGCGTGCTGTACCTTATACCCATTTGCGCAAACAGGAGGCAGGACAAACCCAGGTGGCTTCTTTGTAAAATCGGAATGCTTCCTAGCTCGAGAAGGACTTGAGCAGGATATTTATTTGCAGTGCAGTGTTTTGCTAAGCGAACACCTGTTGCAACGGTTGCCCCGAATGGACACCCACACAACTCGGGTCTCGGACAAGTCCCGACTCCGTTCCCGGTTTCACAGACTAAACCAGAATTCCCTTGTTTCTTCTTTCCTTTGTTTTTTAATTCAAACTGTGTTTGGGCTTTCATTTGAATATCCTCGGGGTGGGGGAAGGCAAACCAAAACATACCGGGAAAACAGCAACGAAAACGAAAAGGGGTGGAAATATTATTCATACAGGTGGCCAGCCTGAGAATATTATTACAAATTTGGTAGATTGAAATAAAGTAGGTTGAGGAAAGAGTGTTGTTGCAACAGACTGATACCATTAAGCAGAATAGACCAGAGAAGAGAATCCCAGCAAGGAAAAAAAGATTAAAAAAAAAAATTTCATTGTGGATTCTGTTTTTTTTTTTTTTTAAGGTTTATCCTTTACAGACAGACATAAGGCAATTCTTGTGGGGGGCAGGAAGATATAGGCTGTTGGTTAACTAGGATCTGTGGCCTATCCTGTAGGTAGGGAAATGGGCAGACTAGATGGGCCTAGCGGTCCTTATCTGCCGTCAAAGTCTATGTTTCTATGTTGCTATGTTTCTTTCATAGGTTCTTAAAACTTAGTGTGGGTAATTCTGCTTTCTCTGTACCAGCCCAGCATCACTGATGGTTGCAAGGATGGATGCCACACCATGCACCACGCTGGTGACCAGTGTTTTGGAACAAGCCCTGGCTCTGTGGCTAGGCAGGAGTAGGAAAGGATATAGTGTCTGCAGGACTGCTCACCTTCCTAGGGTAAGGGTTGAGTAGCTTGTTGATGCTTTTGAGGCACATGGCATTTGCTGGGTGCCACAGCTCCAAGCAGCATGTGAATATGTGGATCGCACCAATAGAAGCCTTTATGCATGGCAGCGGAATCATGCCCATGGAGTGCAGAGCTTCCCCACATTAGCACTTCGCCATAATTGAAAACAAGGTAAAAACTGTTGTTAATGGTGGGACCAGTAAGACACCTCCCCTAGTGCTGGATCTTCAAGCCTGCCCATGATCCTCTCCCAGCAGCTTTCTGTTTTCACCCTAGATTTGCAGACAGGTCACCAGTAAGGAGCTGTCGACCCTGCCCTGGTGTGCTTACATCCAGGGGGGTCTGCTGTCCAGGAATGAGTGGACAGTTCACCTTATCCATGTATAAGAGCTGGAGATATTAGGTGTGAGTGATCATGCTGGTTGTGAGCACCACTAGAGATAGTCTGGTGGTCCAGTTTACGCGGATACAATTAATGTAAAAAGAAAATTTCTGCTTTCCTCATTATTTGACAATCTTTTAAAGTGTGCATTGTGATGACTCCCTTCGTCCCACTTATGGATCACTTCATGATTGCATAGCTATGGCTGCTTTTATGGATGCCATCAACATTGTTTGTGCTCCTATTTAAAATGTTCACAACTCATTCATTACATAATATTTTTAATGAGCAGTCACGTACTCCATGATGGATAATAATTGTCTTTTCTCCTTTCTTGTAGGAAATGGATCACCTTGTTTTGACCCCAGCTGTGCTGACTTTGGCTGCAAGTTATCAAGACATTTTCTCATTGCCTCAAGACGTAGATAATAATCGATCACAAAGGCATTCAGCATACCTTCAGTACATCTTGTGGCACCGCGGGCAACGTGTGCGTGTGTCTGTCCCCAGCTGCTGCATGTGGCATATCCGTGACGTCTACCCAGACCCTTCTGTACAGTCAACTGGTTTCTGTCCTGATCAGCTAGTTTGACAAATGACTTTTTTTGTCACCCATTACTTTAACTGATTTTTGTTAATTTGTACCCCTTGATTCACCACTTTATGAACATGTATTTCACACACTTTTCTATTAAACTTTTAATATCGTGCTGTACATGTTTATTTTTCTTTAACTCTGCCTCCTGTTCCATTGTATGTAATGTTTGCACAGCAACATGTTGATTGTTGCATTCACTGATGCATACAACTGCATCACTGCGCTAGCAGGGAAAAAAACGATGCGGACAATTTCATGAGGGTCTCCATGGGCATGTGTATTTGGCATTATAAGTCATGTCTGGTAATGACAAACAATGACAGAATCACAGTTGACCGGGTATTAGGAAACGTGGTATCCAGCACTTGCAACATTGTATGGTTCAGCATTGGGACACAGAATACAATCTCATTAGGTCAAAATGGTTTGATTGCAACAATGTTAACTTTGTTGAACTGTGTCATGGTTTCACCAGAGACCATGAGAGGCCAGTGTCAGTATGGGGAGTGGAATAGCAGTGGCAGTGGCTAAATGAAGCCTTCATAGATTCAGAAAGGTGATACCTCAGAGTGCTATCCACAGTAAATAGAAGTAGTGAGCAACTGTTGTTCTCAAGACATGTTTCAGCACAGGGTGTGGTAACAAGGTGAGGGCTCAGGAAATGTAAGAACACCCAAAGGGATGGAACAAGGATGGGGTACTGAGAATGTTGGACTGAAACTGGCACTGCATTACGGAGAGCAAAGGCACAGACACAGTAAGATACTAAAATACATACTGTCAAGCAATCAGATTAGGCCATATGGTTCATCCTGAGTGCTTGATGGCACTAAGATACTGCCTCCGGTTTTCCCCCCTCCTCATCTGCACCACTGCAAGCTTCATTTAGTGTCCCCTGCTGGCCACCAGCTCACTCAGCAGACACCCCCTCAAGGCTTCCCATATTCATTCATTTGAGATACGTGACGTCCTATATCATATCCCACCTGTACATTTGAGATACGTGACGTCCTATATCATATCCCACCTGTACATTTGAGATACGTGACGTCCTATATCATATCCCACCTGTACATTTGAGATACGTGACGTCCTATATCATATCCCACCTGTACATTTGAGATACGTGACGTCCTATATCATATCCCACCTGTACATTTGAGATACGTGACGTCCTATATCATATCCCACCTGTACATTTGAGATACGTGACGTCCTATATCATATCCCACCTGTACCTTTGAGATACGTGACGCCCTATATCATATCCCACCTGTACATTTGAGATCACGTGACGTCCTATATCATATCCCACCTGTACCTTTGAGATACGTGACGTCCCTATATCATATCCCACCTGTACATTTGAGATACTGGACGTCCCATATCATATCCCACCTGTACATTTGAGATAATGGACGCCCTATATCATATCCCACCTGTACATTTGAGATACGTGACGTCCTATATCATATCCCACCTGTACATTTGAGATACGTGACGTCCTATATCATATCCCACCTGTACATTTGAGATACGTGACGTCCTATATCATATCCCACCTGTACATTTGAGATACGTGACGTCCTATATCATATCCCACCTGTACATTTGAGATACGTGACGTCCTATATCATATCCCACCTGTACATTTGAGATAAGTGACGTCCTATATCATATCCCACCTGTACATTTGAGATACGTGACGTCCTATATCATATCCCACCTGTACATTTGAGATACGTGACGTCCTGTATCATATCCCACCTGTACCTTTGAGATACGTGACGTCCTGTATCATATCCCACCTGTACATTTGAGATACGTGATGTCCTATATCATATCCCACCTGTACATTTGAGATACGTGACGTCCTATATCATATCCCACCTGTACATTTGAGATATGGACGCCCCTATATCATATCCCACCTGTACATTTGAGATACGTGACGTCCTGTATCATATCCCACCTGTACATTTGAGATACGTGACGTCCTATATCATATCCCACCTGTACATTTGAGATACGTGACGTCCTATATCATATCCCACCTGTACATTTGAGATACGTGACGTCCTGTATCATATCCCACCTGTACATTTGAGATACGTGACGTCCTATATCATATCCCACCTGTACATTTGAGATACGTGACGTCCTATATCATATCCCACCTGTACATTTGAGATACGTGACGTCCTATATCATATCCCACCTGTACATTTGAGATACGTGACGTCCTATATCATATCCCACCTGTACATTTGAGATACGTGACGTCCTATATCATATCCCACCTGTACATTTGAGATACGTGACGTCCTGTATCATATCCCACCTGTACATTTGAGATACGTGACGTCCTATATCATATCCCACCTGTACCTTTGAGATACGTGACGTCCTATATCATATCCCACCTGTACATTTGAGATACGTGACGTCCTATATCATATCCCACCTGTACATTTGAGATACGTGACGTCCTGTATCATATCCCACCTGTACCTTTGAGATACGTGACGTCCTATATCATATCCCACCTGTACATTTGAGATACGTGACGTCCTATATCATATCCCACCTGTACATTTGAGATACGTGACGTCCCTATATCATATCCCACCTGTACATTTGAGATACGTGACGCCCCTATATCATATCCCACCTGTACATTTGAGATACGTGACGTCCTATATCATATCCCACCTGTACATTTGAGATACGTGACGTCCTATATCATATCCCACCTGTACATTTGAGATACGTGACGTCCTATATCATATCCCACCTGTACATTTGAGATACGTGACGTCCTATATCATATCCCACCTGTACATTTGAGATACGTGACGTCCTATATCATATCCCACCTGTACATTTGAGATACGTGACGTCCTATATCATATCCCACCTGTACATTTGAGATACGTGACGTCCTATATCATATCCCACCTGTACCTTTGAGATACGTGACGTCCTATATCATATCCCACCTGTACATTTGAGATACGTGACGTCCTATATCATATCCCACCTGTACCTTTGAGATACGTGACGTCCTATATCATATCCCACCTGTACATTTGAGATACGTGACGTCCTATATCATATCCCACCTGTACCTTTGAGATACGTGACGCTCCATATCATATCCCACCTGTACATTTGAGATACGTGACGCCCTATATCATATCCCACCTGTACATTTGAGATAATGTGACGTCCCATATCATATCCCACCTGTACATTTGAGATAATGTGACGCCCTATATCATATCCCACCTGTACATTTGAGATACGTGACGTCCTATATCATATCCCACCTGTACATTTGAGATACGTGACGTCCTATATCATATCCCACCTGTACATTTGAGATACGTGACGTCCTATATCATATCCCACCTGTACATTTGAGATACGTGACGTCCTATATCATATCCCACCTGTACATTTGAGATACGTGACGTCCTATATCATATCCCACCTGTACCTTTGAGATACGTGACGCCCTGTATCATATCCCACCTGTACATTTGAGATACGTGGACGTCCTATATCATATCCCACCTGTACATTTGAGATAGCGGACGTCCTATATCATATCCCACCTGTACATTTGAGATACGTGACGTCCCTATATCATATCCCACCTGTACATTTGAGATACGGACGTCCTGTATCATATCCCACCTGTACATTTGAGATACGTGACGTCCTATATCATATCCCACCTGTACATTTGAGATACGTGACGTCCTATATCATATCCCACCTGTACATTTGAGATACGTGACGTCCTGTATCATATCCCACCTGTACATTTGAGATACGTGACGTCCTATATCATATCCCACCTGTACATTTGAGATACGTGACGTCCTATATCATATCCCACCTGTACATTTGAGATACGTGACGTCCTATATCATATCCCACCTGTACATTTGAGATATGTGACGTCCTATATCATATCCCACCTGTACATTTGAGATACATGGACGTCCTATATCATATCCCACCTGTACATTTGAGATACGTGACGTCCTATATCATATCCCACCTGTACATTTGAGATACGTGACGTCCTATATCATATCCCACCTGTACCTTTGAGATACGTGACGTCCTATATCATATCCCACCTGTACATTTGAGATACGTGACGTCCTATATCATATCCCACCTGTACATTTGAGATACGTGACGTCCTGTATCATATCCCACCTGTACCTTTGAGATACGTGACGTCCTATATCATATCCCACCTGTACATTTGAGATACGTGACGTCCTATATCATATCCCACCTGTACATTTGAGATACGTGACGTCCTGTATCATATCCCACCTGTACATTTGAGATACGTGACGCCCTATATCATATCCCACCTGTACATTTGAGATACGTGACGCCCTATATCATATCCCACCTGTACATTTGAGATACGTGACGCCCTGTATCATATCCCACCTGTACATTTGAGATACGTGACGTCCATATCATATCCCACCTGTACATTTGAGATATGTGACGTCCCTATATCATATCCCACCTGTACATTTGAGATACGTGACGTCCTATATCATATCCCACCTGTACATTTGAGATACGTGACGTCCTATATCATATCCCACCTGTACATTTGAGATACGTGACGTCCTATATCATATCCCACCTGTACATTTGAGATACGTGACGTCCTGTATCATATCCCACCTGTACATTTGAGATACGTGACGTCCTATATCATATCCCACCTGTACCTTTGAGATACGTGACGTCCTATATCATATCCCACCTGTACATTTGAGATACGTGACGTCCTATATCATATCCCACCTGTACATTTGAGATACGTGACGTCCTGTATCATATCCCACCTGTACCTTTGAGATACGTGACGTCCTATATCATATCCCACCTGTACATTTGAGATACGTGACGTCCTATATCATATCCCACCTGTACATTTGAGATACGTGACGTCCCTATATCATATCCCACCTGTACATTTGAGATACGTGACGTCCTATATCATATCCCACCTGTACATTTGAGATACGTGACGTCCTATATCATATCCCACCTGTACATTTGAGATACGTGACGTCCTATATCATATCCCACCTGTACATTTGAGATACGTGGACGCCCTATATCATATCCCACCTGTACATTTGAGATACGTGACGTCCTATATCATATCCCACCTGTACATTTGAGATACGTGGACGTCCTATATCATATCCCACCTGTACATTTGAGATACGTGGCGTCCTATATCATATCCCACCTGTACCTTTGAGATACGTGACGTCCCTATATCATATCCCACCTGTACATTTGAGATCACGTGACGTCCCTATATCATATCCCACCTGTACATTTGAGATACGTGGCGTCCTATATCATATCCCACCTGTACATTTGAGATACGTGATGTCCTATATCATATCCCACCTGTACCTTTTCTCCTTCGGGAAGTAGCGGTGATCTCCCCCATCTCGCTCCCTAGAATCTGCACTAGCCACACTACTATCCTGGTCACTCTACTCTGCACCCTCTACAGTACAGTAGGGATGCCAAACCTGCACGCATTATTCAAGGAGTTCTCTACCCAGGCAACTGCACAGTGTGTGGAGCACCTCACGACTCCTTGAGGCCATCACCCTGTATGTCCACTACAGCATTTTATTTCACTTAGCCGCAGCCAATCCAGACTGATATGTTGATTACAATCGTTTAAGGAAGAGGACAAGGAATTCTTCAGTTTCATCATGCAATGGCTGACATGCAATACTAGAGGTCTGACAATGTTTTATGTTATTTTATTTAAACCGCAGTTTGGAAAACCTTTGGGCCATAGGCTCTTTTACAAAGGTACCTTGTCACAGTAAGATAAACGAAAATACACAGTATAACAGTACAACACAGTATAACAGTAACTTAAGACATCGATACAAACAAGCTGGTACAGGTAGGATTGATGCAAACTATACCAGAGTTATGTTGGGTGGTTCTTATAATGTATTTCCTCTTCAATATGAAATTTGAGGCGTGCAATCTCTGCCCATGCTGCCCGGAGCTGAGACCGAAGATCTCCAAAGGCCCAGCATGTAGGACAGTGTCCTAAATCCTGTAAGACTGTCCTTCTGAAAATTGTTCCACAGTACCTGCAGTTAATGAAATCCATTCCAAATAAGTTGCTGGGTTTGTAACCTAGTCAGAGTAATTAGAAGGAAAAAAAGGAAAAAAATGCAAGTAATGGTTTAATTGTGCTTTGTTTAACTTGTTATAACAAGTTAAATTACTAGTGCCCTGTAAATGAGATCACCTTGTGGAGGCCCCACTGATCCGCCCTTCCTGCTCTGCCACAGGAAATGTCACAACTGTGTATCCTATAAAAGGAGTGTAGCGTGGGGTGGTTGGGGATGGGGTGGGTGGCTGGGCCCTTCCCTGCCTAAAAGAAGAACCACGGACGAAAGAACAAGGAGGTAAGAGCAGAAACAATCAGTCAACAACAAATGGAGTAACCCTGAAAGCTTATCCTAATGTTAGATAAACTGTAAACCTGTAAAGCACCACCTGTAATAATTTCAGAGAAGATATACCCTGTAAGAAACACTTTGCTCCAGAGAAAAATAAAGCAGTAACAGAAGATATACCTTGCAAAAGACAATTTGAATCAGAAGATTACAGCAGTAATCTGTTAGCACACACCTGTAGGCACACCTTGTAATAATGCAGAAGAAGGTATACCAGCAACAACAATTTGAATCAGAGAAAAATAAAGCAATGAAATGTTAGCCACAAACAGTAGCAATCCCTGTGAGTAAAAAAATCAAAACACCACCACACAGTAAATCTGCTTAGCCAAACTAAGTCTTAATCCTTCTCCCTTGCTCTGGTAAGTTTCTCTACTCTGCCTTTCAAGCAGTCTTAGAAGGAAAGAGCTCAGGTGAAGCTAGGTGCCTTGGCCAGCAAACCAAGTCTTCTACCTGGGGTCCAGTGACCATCACATGGTATGGTTCAATTTGGCTACTACATCTAAATCATCCCATTCCAAGGCAAAAATATGGGACTTCAGAGGAGCTGACTTTGATAAGATGGCCAACAGAGTTAAGCTAGCCCTGGCAAAAAAGAAACACAGGTGAGGAGGTACAGGCAAAGTGGGCAAGCATTAAGGATACAATACTTGAAGCAACATCCCATTGTGTTAGACAGAAAAGGAAGTGCAAAAGAAGAAGGAAACCACTTTGGTTCTCAAATACAGTAGCAGAAAAGGTCAGAGCCAAAAGGCTGGCCTTCAGAAAATATAAGGGAACACAGCGGGATGAAGATAGGGAGGCATACCAAACTGCCCTAAGGGAAGCAGGTAAGGCAGTAAGGCAGGCAAAGTCCCAAACTGAGGAAACACTAGCACGAACAGTAAAAGAAGGTGACAAGACTTTCTATAGATACATTAGTGAAAAGAGAAAGTCCAGAGGGGGTATTGCTAAGCTTAATGGAGAAAAGGGAGCATGTGAGGAGGAGGACCCTGTAAAGGCATCTATCCTAAATAGATACTTTTGCTCAGTATTTACTGAAGAGAAGGTAGGCAGGGCCCACAGCTCAGCATCATGGACACAGGGGGAGGGAGGTGAGCACTACTCCTCACAAAAGAAAGGGTCCTACAAGAGCCATAAGCTCAGGGTGGATAAGGCAATGGGACCTGATGGCATACATCCCAGGGTACTTAAGGAGCTAAAGGAGGAACTAGCAGAGCCATTAGCAGAATTGTTTAGTGAGTCTCTGAGCACAGGAGAGGTCCCAGAAGACTGGAGAAGGGCTCATGTGATCCCGCCCACAAGAGTGGTAGCAGGAGGAGGCGGGAACTACAGACCAGTCAGTCTTACCTCAGTAGTGGGCAAGATTATGGAGGCACTCAAGGAAAGGATAGTGCAACACCTGGAATCCATAGGGCACAGGATCCAAGACAGCATGGGTTTACAAAGGAAGGTCCTGTCAAACTAATCTCATAGATTTCTTTACTGGGTATCCAGAGTGGTGGACCAAGGGGAGCAGTTGATGTCGCCTACCTTGACTTCAGCAAAGCTTTTGACACTGTTCCACATAGAAGATTGATAAATAAGCTAGGTAGGCTCGGGGTGGGTCAAGTTGGTCAACTGGGTGGCAAACTGGTTGACTGGCAGAAACAGAGAGTGGTGGTAAATGGTATACAGTCAGAAGAGATGCAAGTCACAAGTGGGTACCTCAGGGATCAGTCCTGGGGCCAGTCCTATTCAACATCTTCATTAGTGACCTCGCAGATGGACTAGAGGGTAAGGCTTGTCTGTTTGCAGATGACACCAAGATCTGCAACAGAGTAGATGATCCAGATGGGGTGGGCAGAATGAGAAGAGATCTGGATAAACTAGCAAAATGGTCAGAAGAGTGGCAACTGGGATTTAATGCAAAGAAGTGCAAAATCATGCACATAGGGAAGAGAAACCCTGAAGCCACTTATAGGCTGGGAGGAGTTGCTAGCAGTCACAAAGGAAGAAAGAGACTTGGCATCATCATCACTGATGACCTAAAATCATCCAAGCAGACCTCTAAAGCAGTAGGTAAGGCTAGGGGGTGTTAGGGTGTATTAGTAGGGGTATCACAAGTCGTAAGAGGGAGGTAATAATCCCTCTGTACAAGACATTGGTTAGGCCCCATCTGGAGTACTGCGTGCAGTATTGGAGGCCACACCTTCACAAGGACATTAACCAAATTGAGGCAGTCCAGAGAAGGGCAACCAAAATGGTGCAGGGACTGCATCAGAAGACATATGAGGACAGATTAACGGAGCTCAATATGTATACCCTTGAGCAAAGGAGGGAGAGAGGTGATATGATCGAGACATTTAAACACCTTAAGGGCATAAACAAGGTGAAAGAGTCTAACATGTTTAAATATAAGAAAAATTGCAGGACAAGAGGACACAGCATGAGATTAGAGGAGGCCGATTAAGGGGAATGTGAGGAAATTCTTTTCACAGAAAGGGTGGTAGATGCATGGAATAGCTTACCACAAGAAGTGGTGGCTATGAATACAGTGCAGGGCTTCAAACAGGCATGGATAGGCATAAGGGAGCAATACAAATGACTATGAATAGATAGGTCACTGACAGAGCAAAGGCCGATGGCACATTTATAAGATAGAAAAAGAAATGGGCAGACTGGATGGGCCTTGCGGTCCTTATCTGCCGTCAACTTCTATGTTTCTATGTTTCTATGTTGTCCTTAGCAGCTTAGTAGTAAGCTTTGTCATAAGTATTGAGTACGGTTTTGACTAGTGGCAATTACAGCTTCCGGGTGTTAATAAGGTGGTTATGTAAGGAAGTTTTGAAGCACGATATAGTTGGAGCTTCGGAGATGGAGGGGGGCAGTGTGTTGAACCAGAAGGGGGCCCTAAAGTTGAAGGCTCTTTGGCCATGAGAGGTCCTAGCTCTAGGGATAACAATAGAGGTTTTCCCAGCGGTCCGAGTATGAAGTAGTGGGACAGAGCGGCGTATGGTGGTGGTCAATCCTGGCGGGGATAGCCCAAGGAGGGTCTTTTTTGTAAGGGTACAGGTCAGATATTTGAGGCGCTCGTCAAGATCAAGTACCCGCGCTTTAGCGTACAGTAGACAGGTGTGTGGTAGCCTAGGTGCCCCAGTAATTAACCTGCAGGCCTTATTCAGAGTAGTGCGAATTTTGTGGAGTGCGGTCTGATCAGCAGCACCATACACCGGCAGTCCATAGTCCACTAGGGACAGGATAGAGGAGGTGACTGCGAGTCGAAGAGCCTCTGGGAGGAGGCAGTGTTTATACCGATGTAAGATGCCCAATCGGATATTAGTGGCAGTGGCTAGGGCAGCGATGTGTCCATGGAAGGAGAGAGAGGGGTCAAAATGGATCCCTAGGTATTTATAGGAGCAAACTTGTTTGAGTGGGAAAGAGGACCCAGAGTGAATGAGGAGTTTGAAGTTGCAGGACTTGTTTTGAGGATGAGTGAAGAACATGGTTTTTGTTTTTTTAAGATTTATCACCAATCTATGTTCCTTGAACCAGCCCTCGGCTTCAGCGAAGGACTTCTGCAGCGAGTCCTGGAGGGCAATAGGGTTACGACTTGAGGCAAAGATGACTGCATCATCAGCATACAATAGAATGTTCCCCGAGCAAGAGCGTGGAAGGGTGTTAAGGTAGAGAGAGAATAGTAAGGGGCCCAGAATGGAGCCCTGGGGAACCCCAGAAAAGATGGGACAGATGTCTGAGTAGGTCCCATTACTTTTTACATGCTGTGAGCGGTCAGACAGATAACTGGTGCACCAGAAGATAGGCCCAGCAGCAAAACCAGAGAGAGACTAAGGGCATCAAGAAGGAGGGGATGGGAGACAGTGTCGAGAAAGCTTTAGAGAGGTCATTGAAGACCGCACCAGCCAGAGAACCAGTGTCTAAGGCAGAGTGGAGAAAGTTGGAGAACTCTAGGAGGGCTGTGTTGGTACTGTGGCCCGCTCGGAAGCCATGCTGCTCAGGACATAGTACATTGTAGGTGGAGAGGTAGTCAGAGATTTGAGAGGCCACCACTTTTGCAAGGCCTTGGTGAGAGGAGAGAGAATGGAGATTGGCCGATAGTTTCCAGCCACAGTCCTATCACCACCTTTAAAAATAGGGGTGACAGTGGCAACTTTCCAGGCAGTTGGAACCTTCCCCAGGCAAAGAAAGTGGTTGATGAGGCACGTGATCTGGGTAAGGACTGTGTCTAAGACCAGCCGTAGGATACACGGATCCAGGGTGTCACTGCCTGCTACTATTACTCTTGAGGGCAGTAATAAGGTGCGCCTAAGTTCTTGGGCAGAAACACGCGGAGGAGAAAATAAGGGTGAGAAAGATTTACAGCAGGTGCTGGGGGAGGAGGTCAAAAATTTGTAGGGAGGACAGGGCTAAGGTCAGTGAATGAGGTGTGGAGGTGGTTGGCTATGAGGGCTGGGTCTGAGGAGATCACGCCATTAATGTTGATCTGGGTGGGGGGGGAGTGTGCACTCCCATTTAACTGCTTAATGTTATCCCAGAAGGTTCTGGGGTTCCCCCATGAGGCAGTGAGTGAGGACCGATAGCGCTAAGACTTGACCTTTCTGATGGCCCGAGTGCACTTGTTTCGGGCGGCAGCATATAACTGCCTGTCACTGGGCCGGCTAGTCTCAATGGCACGGTGCCATAGGTTGTCCCTATGTTTGAGTTGGTGGATCTAAGCTGGGGTTACCCAGGGGGCATTCTGCCTTTTAGAATAGTGGGTCAACATTGGGGCAAAGATATCACAGGCATTATTAAAAGTTCGGGTAAAGAAGGAGAGAGCTGTGTCGATGTCAGGAGTTGCCTGTATAGGAGACCAGTCAATTTGGGACAGAAGTTCCTTAAGTTTTATCAGTCCAAAAGGTATTAGATGCCACCGGCATGTGGACTGTGCTATGGGTTTGGGGACTCAGGATGACCAGTGGAATAGAATGGGGGGAGTGATCACTGATAGAGTCTGGGAGGACTTGTACATTGGGGATCCGATTAGGGCGGTTGGTGAGTACCACATCAAGCAGGGTACTGAAACATAGAAATATAGAAACACAGACTTTGACGGCAGATAAGGACCGCTAGACCCATCTAGCCTGCCCATTTCCCTACCTACAGGATAGGCCGCAGATCCTAGTTAACCAACAGCCTATATCTTCCTGCCCCACACAAGAATTGCCTTATGTCTGTCCCATGCATTCTTGAATTAGACCACAGTTATAGACCCCACAACTTCCTCAGGAAGGCTGTTCCATGCATCCACTACCCTCTGTGAAATAATACTTCCTCACATTGCCCTGAACCACCTCCTATCTTTTAAATTGTGTCTCCTTGTTCTTGCAAGTCTCTTTTTCTGAAAGATGCTACCCTCTTGGACTTTGTTGATTCCCTTATGCGGTACTTGAAAGTTTCTATCATGTACCCCCTCTCCTTCTTTCCTCAAGGGTATACATATTAAGTTCCTTTAGTCTCTCCTCATACGGCTTCTCTTGCAGACCCTGCACCATTTTAGTTGCCTCCTCTGGACTGCCTCTATCCTGTCTATGTCCTTGCGGAGATGGGGTCTCCAGAACTGGACACAGTATTCAGATGGGGTCTCACCAACTGTCTGTACAGAGGATAACAACTTCCTGTTTTCTGCTGCTGATGCCTCTCCCTATACATCCCAGTATACCCCAGGCCCTCCCTACTGCCTTCTCACATTGCTTGCTAACCTTTAGGTCATCTGATATGATTACCCCCAGGTCCCTTTCCTGTTTTGTTGTTGTCACTACCTCCCCACCCATTGTGTATTCTTCCCCTGGGTTCTTGTTTCCCAGGTGCATTATTTTGCACTTTTTAGCACTGAATCCTAGCTGCCATACGTCTGACCATTCCTCCAACCTTGCCAAGTCCCTTTTCATCCTTTCCATGCCTCCTTGTGTATCAACCCTGTTGCAGATCTTTGTGTCATCTGCAAAAAGGCATACTTTTCATTCCAGTCCCTCTGCAATGTCACTGATGAAGACATTAAAAAGGACTGGACCCAATACTGAACCCTGAAGTACCCCACTAGTAACTGCCCTTTCTTCAGAGTGGACTCCATTTACAATTACCTTCTGTGTCCTGTTGTCCAGCCAATGTTTTACCCAGGCTACCACCCTGGGACCCACTCCCAGGCTGGTTAATTTGACTAATAATCTTTTGTGTGGGACTGTGCCAAATGCCTTGCTAAAGTCTAGGTAGGCCATGTCCACAGCCCCTCCCTGGTCTACTACTTTGGTCATCCAGTCAAACAAATCTATTAGATTCGTCTGACATGACCTTCCCACTGTGAACCCATGCTGCCTTGGATCCTGTGCTCCACTGACCTCTAGGTACTCAACTATTCTTTCCTTCAGAAGTGACTCCATCACTTTACTGGAGCATCTCTTGGGGTTAGTCCTGGTAGGGTGGGTAACTAGTTGCGTTAGGTCTATTGCAGAAAAGGAGTCTGGGGTAGAGGAGGAGGAGGGGGCTGAGCCAGTTGACATTTAAGTCACCCACCAGAATTTGATCAGCGGAAGGAGGTAGTGAGGAAAGGTATTCTGTAAGAGAGTCAATGGCCTGCTTTTGGTCCCTGGGGGGCACGTATGCAGTAGTCAGATAAAGGGGTCCCTTTAAAGGGTCAGGGGTTAGTTTCAGCGTAAGCGCCTGGGCCCTGGAGTCAAGGATGGGAGCAGGCAGGGCTAGTACGGGGAGAGATTCCTTGACATAAATAGCACAGCCGCCGCCCCGGCTTCTGACATGGTCAGACCGGAAGAAGGTGAAACCAGGAAGGGAGACTAGGGAGTCAGGGGAGGATTTCGACAGCCAAGTCTCAATCAGAGCAATGACATCAGGGTTAATTGATGTGACCAGGCATTGTAGTGACTCAAACTTTTTTAGGAGGCTACAGATATTCATGGAGACCATGCATAGGCCTGTGGTGCTAGTCGGGGGAGCTCCTGGGAACCGGGCCAGGGTTTGGATGAATGTTCCCTGACAGGAGTAGTAGCATGACTAACACCCTGGCTGGGAGATGGTGAGAGGTTTTTCTATGATTGACATGAGAGGGGGGGAGAGGCTAAGGGAGCAGGGGGTGGGCAGGGTGGTACAGGAAGGGAAGGCAAGAATAAGAAGACACCCAGATGTGTCTGAGGTGAGGAGGAAGCTAGGGGGAGGGCAAGGAGGACCGAGACACACAGAGGTCCCAAGGGGCAGGAGAGCAGGTTCAGGAGCAAGGGGATGGAGGGGTGCCAGGGCACAGTGAGGAGTAGCAGATGGGTAAGTGCACTGCTAGTGGGGATAGGCACAGGCAGAGCGTGAGGAAGGGCCAATACATTGTGGTGAGCATGATCCGAGGGAAGTAGTACTGTACAGGTAGGACTAGGAAGTAGAGAGGGAGCATAGGTCCCGCTAGTGGCCAGCAGGTATAACCTGCAAATGGGAAAGTGAGGAGATAGCATTTGCGACTCTAATGGACTGTGTTCTGCCAGAGAGGTAAGATCTGAATCAGTTGGTGGCAGCAACAGAGAGGCCTGATTCAGTGAGACAAGAAAGCAATATAGAATGGGAGATGGTGTTGAATGCTTTTGCAAGGTCGACGAAGACAGCTGAGATGACCAGTCCACCGTCCATACCAGTCCGGATTGAGTCAGTAAGCCATATTAGGTCGGATGCAGTTGAGTGGCCCTTTCTGAAACCTGACTGGTAGGGTGAAAGATATTAGAGTCGGTGAGGAAGGAAGTAATTTGGTGAGCACCACCATGTCAGCCACAACACCACATGCATGGTGTATGTCACCTTGTGGCTCTGTCACTCTAGTACCTTTATTTCAGCAAGCCATTTAAACCAATCCACAGAAGAGGTGGATATATAAGCATTGTAGCTTGCACATTTGGCACAGTGTGCTAACAATGTATCTCAAGTCACTAACAGTAACGGAGGCAAAGGATATTGTCAGCTGTGGTGCAGTTTTGGCACAGGTATAGGCTTGACGTGATACGCCAGGGATCAGTTCTGGTGCCAGTCCTTTCAGTGTGTTCATTACTGACATTGTAAAACTGGTGTCCCATGTGTTTCTGTTTGCATTTGAATACCAAACTCAATACCAGAGCTGATTCACCCCGTGAGGTGTGTGTGTGTGTGGGGGGTGAATCAGAATGATGATTGACATGGGCAGACTTTTAAAATGGTCCACGGACTGGCATCAGTAGTTTACTTCCATGAATTCCAAACATTACCACCTGTTCACTATAAACCAATGGATAAGGCTACATAATGGTGTGGGTGCGATGTGGTGGTGATCACAGTCACAGAGGAAGAAAGGCACCTGGGGGTTCTAGTTTTGGAAGAACACAAAATGTCACAGCAGAGTACAAAAGCCAGACATGCAGATCAGATGTCAAGCAGTGGTACATCATCAGGTGTGACAAAAGCAGACGTATGGATGTTGTGGTCCCATTATATTGAGTAATGTTCAAGTCTCAGTTTCAGTAATGAGTGCAGTTATGGAGCGAGAACCTTCCTAGGGACATTAACAGGTAGTGGATATCCCCGTTAATGGTGCAATGCTTGCAAATCAAGACTTAAGATGGCCGATTAATGGCCCTCAAGATGTACTTTCCTTTATGAAATCAGCTACTCCACCACCCCCGTTACCTTTTTCTCTGTCACCCCCCAATACTTTACCTCCTGTGAAGGCCCCGTCCCAGTCATGGTTTTGGTTTGCCCATGTTTCAATGATACCTGCTATGTCCAGTTCTCTGTCTGACAGCAGTTCATGCTGCCCTGCCATTTTATTCCCCTGGCTCCTATCCTTTAGTGAAACCACCCTCCACCATCACTCTCTCCCACATGCACTTACTCTCCCCTACACCCCTCTCCTAGCAAAAGTAGGCCCTATCATTGCTATGACAATGCGAAGGTTTTGACGCAGTGAGACAGGGACCAGCCAGTGAGAGAGCATCCATCTGAGCTCAGGGACTGTGGCTGAACTGTTGAATTTTCAATTCAGCATCAAAACGCTGAAGGAAGCTGCCCTATTTTAACTGTGGCCTGAAGCAGTGCCGGTGAGTGAGAGAGGGACTGGCCAGTGAGAGGGAGCTCATCGGAGCTCATGGACTGGTGCTGAACTTTTGAAGTTTCATTTTCGGTACCAAAATTCTGCCATCTTCCTGACCTATTTAACGGGCAGCCTGCAGCATCGCAGGAGAGCGAGAGGGGGACGGGACTGAAATTTTTTTTCCTCCGTCCAAGCCGCCCCGCACCGACAACCTTTTCAAAAGACATTATGGGCTGGTAACGGAAAGGGTTCGCTGGAGGTGTACAAATCAGGACTTCTACCTTACTAGAACTGTGTCGTTCTAGGGCTAGTAAGGAAAAAACATGGAGATACAAGTAGGGTTGTGATATTACATGCAATTGAGTTGTGAAACAGATGAAAGTTATACTATATGATTATACTGTTTATTCTGGTACTGTGATATTACAGGCAGCTGGTTGTAAAACAGAGCTAACATATACTATATGATGATAATGTTTATTCTGTACATTCATTTAGATTTGAAGAGTTGTTTTATAGCCTGTTTACCTTGTCCTATCAGCTAGAGTGTAAGTGTCTATTTAGAACAGGGCTGTTTGCAGGAAGAGAACATGACCGATCTAGTCTGTATCTTCAGTTATAAGTGGGCCAGGACAGGGGGAGGATGCCCACTGTAGGCAGCCATCTCAGATTAGGATTGAAGTATGTTAGTTACGGCGTAAGCTGTGCTACTTTGTAGGGGCAGAGATAAGGGGTGAGGGTACAGGTAGCGGAGTGGTGTAAACCTCAGTGATAAGCAGAGATGGGAGATGCAATATATATAGCAGAAACGAGGGGGGAGAGCAGGCCTAGAGAGAATCTAGAACACAAGGAGGTGTGGGAAGTACCCACCCCCAGCAGAGTGGCCTGTCCCAGTCATAGGGACCTAGGTGAATGAAGCTTGCATAACAAGTTAACAGAGTTCCAGGCCAAGCTGTTCGGTGGTGGGGGGGTGTGGCAACGCTCATGAAAATGTGGGCCAACAACAACCGTGACTGGGACCTTAACATTGTCATGGGGTGTTGAGAGCAGGCTATGCTTCTGACATAGTCTTGCGGATGGTGATCTAGTAAGGACCTGGTTGTAGAGGATCCCCTGACTGTGAGACCACGGCAATGTCTGTTTTCACAGTGACATGGGGTTGAGGGGTGGAGATCTAGACACTGGCAGTGTAGATCAGTGGAGCAGACTTTATGGTAATGGGAAATATTCTAAAGGATCACATGCAAGTGATTACAACAATGCCAGGCGTGGATAAGAGATGGGAGGTCATAAAACAGGTACTTCGTGAGTCAATCCATACCCGCGCTAAGGTTAAGTGCAAGGGAGCAAAGTCACATAAACCGGGCTGGTGGACCTGTGAAGTTCAGTGAGCGTTCAAGGACAAAAACTAAGGCCCGGCTTGGAAGACTAATATCAGATGGTGGGAGGATGGGTGGAAGAGGCGAGTGAGCAGGCAGAGGTACTAAGCAACCACTTCTCCTCTGTGTTTGCTATGGATGGGGATGTGATATTTGCTAAGAAAGGCACAATAGGGATATAAGCAAAATTGAGTGGGATTGGGGGAGTAAAAGAAAGGGAACTTAGGGGAGGTAGAGCCACGCCTGGCGTATCACATCTGGACAATGATAGAAAGGCCAGCAAGGAGGGGTTGTTAGATGAAGCTCTCTCCACCAAATGGGTGTGGCAAGCCCTAAAGTCCCTGAATAATTGCCTGAATTGCCATTACAGTTGTCGACACACCGTTTCTGTACAGTGCTGGGTATTCTGCGTTGGTGGAGGTGGGGTTTTGGGGGTTGCAAACAGTGGAGATCAAATGAGCATGGACACTGTGTTGTGGTAGTGGAAACCAGAAGACACCCTGGTATAAAATGGACTCTGGAATCACGGTCACTCTTGTCTGGTTTCCACCCAAAGGGCACCACTAATGATCTTGGGAAATGGTCTGTTCAGCTCCAGTGGACCGTCCAACTGGGTGGTATTGCAGCAATGCCAGATCCGTAAGAAACAAGACTGCAGTTATTGCAGATCTTGTACGTCTGTGACTCTGGCATGCATTACCGAGACCTGGCTAGATGTAAAATGCTGGTCAAATTTTGGGCAGCAGTTCCAGATGGTTACTCGGTGTTACACTGCCCATGGTTGTGGGGGTTGCAGTCTGTTTCAAAACCAAACTGGACTCACAAGTGTACAAGTAGAGGGCTGAGTCCTTTGAGTGTACCGTAGTGACAGGTGCGGTTGAAGAATTTCTCTCATCTATAACCCCACCAGGTAATGAGAAGCATTTTCTGCAGGAAGTAGCATACTTTGCCATTGACATGGTGCTTGACTCACCCAGGCTGATGGTCCTGGGTGACTTTAATGCCTGGGTCCATGACGAACTCTCTCAGTTTGGACAACACTTCACAAAAGTGGGGGCTGTGGGATTCAAACCCAGGTCTCCCCGGTTTGCAGCTCATAGCCTTAAACCACTGTGCTATACTGCCTATTTCATGGTCTGTTGTGGATACATACCCCTGTACATGTGTACCTTTTCCTGTGTTACACAGAATCAGGGTATTGATATCTGAATAGTTGTGGATTTCACTGCAGATCGAATGTTGCCCATTGGGGAAAAAAAGTAATTTGCAAACATATTGATTACCATGGGTATTTTGCTTTTTGTTTAGCAGTCTACTTTTCACAAATTTCTTAGTATACAGGAGTACAGTCTTGAATGGCTCCTGGGACTGTATTTCACAGTTAGAGGCCGGTAGTGATGAGGCACCTGTGAAGTCAATCTATTCATGAGCATTACCAATGTGGTTAGTCTGATCACTTGATAATTGGCACCTCATTATTGTCCAGGAGTGCTCATTTCACCGAGACAAAAAGAAAACCAGCAGAACAACACAATAATTTGGTGCTAACGGTCCACTCATCTGAAGTGCCATTGACAGTTGGGATCGAATGACTGCTGTCATTAAATGTATTTCCTTGTTTCCAAACACTCTGTTTATGACTACAGTCAGCAAGCCTTAGTCAGAATAGCATTTATAATAAATACATATTTCTAATTGTGCATCACCTGGATATGTAAACATTTGACGTCATGCAAGGGATGCATAGCACGTTATGGCACAAGAATGCTGAAAATACAGATATGGTAGAAGCCTCTGTAAAACTCACAATATTGCAATCCAGGACAGGAGTTATACAACTCCCCCACCGGACCAAATTCATACGAAAGTGGAAAAATTGAGTCATGACGGTGACCTGCATCTGGACCAAGACTCTCCTGATCCCAAAACCCTCCGCCCACTACACCAGCTGTTCCATTGCAGGACAATAACCCTGACAATAAGTGGCATGACCATAAACCTCTCATCCCTAATCACAAATAAAAAATGATTGACTGGTGTGTGCACAGCTCAGACACCAAATGGCTGGGACAGTCAATGTGACAATTGTACTAACATACCACTTGACAGCTAAATGCGACGACGGGTCTTTTGAGAGACTACTAGGTTTTCTATTAGCACACTCAGGGCAATTTTTGTTGTTTTGATTTTGGGGGTTATACTGTCCACAGTCCCATATGTGACACCAGCTTTGGACCAGTTCAGATTTAGCATCCCCTGCGTACAAGGCCCATCCACTCACAACAGTCCACAGACTCCTTTGATAGCACACTACATGGCTCCACCACCTCCAGTGAAATGACACTCCTTCTCCATCCTCTGAGCTGCCCACTCCAGCTTATACCCATTCCTCTCCTTGCCTCCTTCACCTTCCTTACAGCACCATGACTGGGCACACCTTGTTAGGTCACTTTTATGAAATGTAAACATCTATTATGTATTATGTACCACCCCCCCTGTCCCTACTCTCCTATGGTGTACATGTCATGCTCCATAGCCCCTCCTCATGAGTCCTTTCACCTAGGCAACACCAATGTTGTTTTCTTCCTTTGCATTCTCTCATTAGGAATGCAGTGTCCTCTTTAAATGTGGTCTCTAAAACTGTGCACTATACTTGTGGTGGGCCTAACCAAGCAGTTGTACAGAGGTATCACTTCCGCCTTCAGGAGGTAACTCACCAATGATGCATCCCAGAATCCTTCTGCCCTTGCTGCTGCTCCCCTCTCCAACAGGTATTGCAGTTGTTCATGTTGACATCAACCATGACCTCCAGGTTCCTCTCACCCCATGACTAAAATTTTGTCTCCATCCACCCTGGAAAATGATGCGAATGGTATTCCAGCACATTCTGTGCCTATAAGATGTTACAGAGGACTGGACCTAGTACTGAGACCTGAGACCCACTGAGTGACCCCCTTTCTTCGGAATGTGTTCCATTCACTATTATCTTCTGTGTCCTGTTGTACAGCCAGTTTGCTACCCAGGCTACCACCCTGGGACCCACTCCCAGGCTGGGTAACTTGATTATCAATCTTTTGTACGGGACTATGTCAAATGCCTTGCTAAAGTCTAGGTAGGCCATATCCACAGCCCCTCCCTGGTCTATTGCTTTGGTCACCCAGTCAAAGAAATCTATCAGATTTGTCTGACATGACCTTCCTGCTGTAAATCCATGCTGCTTTTGGTCCTGTGCCCTGCTGGCCCTAGGTACTCAAACAATTCTGTCTTTCAGAAGTGATTCCATCATTTCCCTACCACTGACATCAAACTTACAGGTCCAGTAGCCTGCTTCTGCCTGTCAGGTCCCACTGCTTCATCCCACCATGAGTTTTAGAGTTCTTTCAGGATACTGCTGTAAATGGACTGGTGTCAACCAACCTACCTAGAGTACTTCTAGCTGTCTGGTTTAGTAACTCATCCTCTCTCTTTTGAATACTGAGCAAAAGTATTCATTCTGTAACTCTGCCTTTTCACTGTCTCCTCCTGCCCACCTCACCTCTCCCTTTACTAATCTTCACTATTCCTCCTTAACCTTCTATGCTCCCTAATGTACATATAAAAGGTTTTATCTCCTTCCTAACTGATTCACTATTTTTCCTCTGTTTGTGCTGCTAATCTGACTGCTTTCCTACTTCTTTCTGCTTTAATTGATAGTTCCTGTTACTCCTTCAGACCTTATACTTTTGAATCGCCTTTCTCCTTAACCTTCCCCACCTCTTTTAGAACCATAGTGTTTATTACTTTGTTTTATCTGTTTCAAACAAGGCTTGTTGCCTCTATGATGGTTTAGATTTTCTCATCGCTCTTCCACCCATCCTTTGGCAATAGCTAGTGTATTCCAGGGTATTCACCCATTTGCCAAAATCAACCCTTCTAAAGTCAGTATGCCTTTGTAAGACTCGCTCCATGGTTAAAGACAGAAGCACACTGTGCAGTAGTCGCTATTCCCAGATGCTACTCATTCTAAATTTGTGATCCTCTCCATTTGAGGTACCAAGTCGTATTACTCCCTCCTGAGTGGGTCCAGCACTAGCTGTCCGGTTCCGCCCCTGCAGGGCACGAATGACCCTGCTCGGATGTGGTCCAGCACATGTCATCAGTTAACATCAGGCATATTCAGGTCCCCACCAAAGTATCGCCCCTTTTCAGCCCCTTTGAGAATGTTCTCTATCATTTTCTTTCATTTCCTCCCTGAGGTTCGTTAACCCACATGGATAGTGACACTTCCTGTCTCAAGGTGACCCAGGTGACTCCTGTCCTCCCTTATTTTTAATTCTGTAGCTTTTATCCCTTCCTTATGTACAGAGATACTATACTCATCTTTTTCCCCCTGTCCTTCTGTAGACACTGTGCCCCGGTATGTTGACACTCAGTCATGGTTCTCCAGTACTATAACCGTGACTGCCACAACATCAATTGTTCATCTTCCATCAAAGCCACTAGCTCAGGCTTGTTTCAGACTATGGGCATTGGTACTCATTGCCCTCCATTTAATGCTGTTTATCATACCCCATCCCTACTCTTTTTGCCCCTTATCTATTTTTCCATTTACCCTGTCCTGCCTCTGTTGAGCACTGTACCTCAGTGTTTACTTACTACCCGCATGTTTTGTGGTGGAAGCTTGACATTTCCGACTATTAGCACACCTCCCCATGGCTAGTTAAAAAGCTTGCCAAGGAAGCATTAAACCTGTCACTTAGAATTGGTACCATCATGGACAGATGCAGACCATCATGCCAGTATAGACCTTCATCTCAGGTGTACCCCAGTCCCCAATAAACAAAGCCCTGTGCTCGCACCAGTTTTGCAACCATTCATTAAACTCCATGGTGTGGCACCAGCCTACCCCTGCCATGGACTGGCAGCATCTGAGAAGGTAACCGTGCTGGCTACCTGTCTGAGGCCCCTTCCCAACTCAACAAATTCATCCTGCACTGCACTGATCTCATGCCTAGCTATGTCATTTGTCCCAAGGTGGACAATGATATCTGGTTCTCTCTTCTGTGATGCTGCTTCTGCAATCCTGAGGATTCGCTTCTTGTCTCTCCAAGTCATGGCACCAGGCAGACACCTTACTTCCCTCTCCTCTCCCTTCCCCAGGTCTACCCTCTAACAACAGAGTCCCCATCGGAAAGGTTTCTTCCCTGTGGTGTCCCTGCCACCCTTCTGTGGGTCTCCTAGGATGTCTCAGCATCTTCTTGATCTCCACTGAGGGTGCCATCAGAGGAACTTACCTACAGATGGCGCAGGAATGTGTAGAGGAACAACCAGGGGTTTTCTGTTCCACCACCCAACCTCCCAGAACCCATTGTGGTCCAAGGCTCTCATACTTGGCAGCCTCTGAGGCAGTGGCGTGCAGTATGTTTTTGGTGGGGAGCTCATAGTCAGTGCCAGTTCAGCCTGGGCAGCCTCCCCCTCAGAGCCGACAGTTGCAAATAGGACAACAACGATTTCCCGGATGTCTCCGGCTGCTGCCACGCCATTACGGAACAATCCCATGTCCCTCTCCTTATAATATACAATATTTAATATATATATATATATATTTTTTTCTTTTTTGTGGTGTGTACATCCCTTTTGTCCTGGGTTAAAAACATGATATGACAGTTCTGCCCAAGACTTGTCAGGAAGTATGTCATAACATTGGCTATAAAGGAAACATCACGCTGGGGATGGATGTGGGAAGGGTGGCTGGTAGCCCACAAACATTAGTGACTGTTAGACAATCAACACACCACTGCTCACACCTGGTGAGTACTACCCTCATAGTATTTCAACCAACGCTAGTAACCGATTTTAAACCGTTTAAAAAGTAATTTGATGCAACTGTCACAGATGCATTCCCTCACAAAAAGTGTGACCAGGCCAGGTCAAAACTACAGACCTGCGCTTGACTCTGTAAGGAAAGTGATAGAATCACTGAGGAAAGAACTGTTATACCTAGAGGCCAGTGGGCACAGGACAAAACGAGCAGAGGTCAAAAGATTAATCCAATTGATTTTTGACTGGTGACCAAAGTAGTGAACAGGAGACAGTGGACGGAGCTACCTAGACTTTAGAGTATTTCACACAGTCCACAAAAGATTAATAACCAAATTAACCAGCCTGAGAGTGGTCCCAGGGTGGTAGCCAGTAAAACATTGGCTGGACAACAGGACACAGAAGGTAATTGTAATGATCCCTTGAAGAAGAGGTTACTAGTGGGTAATGGGTTCAGTACTGGGTCCAGTCCTTTAATGTATTGTAAGAGACACAGAGGGACTGAAGGAACAGTATGCCTCTTTGCAGATGACACCAAGATCTGCAACAGGTTGACACACAAGGAGACGGAAGGAAGAGGGACTTAAAGGTTGAGGAATGGTTGGAAATATGGCAGCTATATGAATCAAGAAGTGCAAATAATACCTTTGAAACAAACCAGGGAAAGATCACAATGGGGAAAACAAAACAAAAAAGGAAAGGGACATGGGGTCATGGTTGATGTTAACATGAACAACTGCAATACCTGTTGGACGAACAGCAAGGAGCAGGGCTGCGATGCATCACTAGTGGAGTTGATGAGGCAGAGGCAAAGTGGGAAGATAGGAAGCTATTGTAGCCACTGACATCTGTGCCAAGAGAGGAAGTAAAATAAGAGGTAAAAACCTGTGGTATACAGGGAAAAAAAAAAAAGGTAAGGACAAAAGGACAGCATTTAGGAGGTGCAAGACAACTCAGACTAGTGACCAAGGAAATGCCCCACGATCCAGTGAGAATCAAGGGTAGAGGTAGAGAACCAAGAACAAAAGAGGGGAGGTGACAAGGACAGAGAAGGCGACCTACTAAACACCTGTTTTCTGTGTTCAAGGGAGGAAGAAGGAGAAGATACGCAGAGCGAAATTAAATGGTTGTGTGTGGGTGGAGAAGAGCAGTTTCTCTGCAGGAAACATTGGAAGAACTGGGATCATGAGGTAACAGGGCATGGAGCCAGAAGGGTGCACCCAAGGTTGTTAAGGAGCTAAAGAAGGCATTGGTGATAACTTGATGCACTTTCAATTGAACGCAAATGGGGTGAATGCTCCATTTTGTTAAAGTCCTTATGCAGGTGCAGCTCAAGTACTGCACACAATACCCAGATGGTGCCTAACCAGTGTCTTGTAAAGAGGATTATTACCGTATTGCTTTATTAATTGAATACTATGACCAAATAACTTTGAACCATAGCTTAGTTTACAGTGGTTCATAACAAAAAAAAAAAAAAAAAAAAAAACAGAAGATCATACGGGCCACAAACTGGTCAGTGGCACCCCACTGCCACTGCCTTGAGTTCAGATCTACCTCCCACCCACCGCTGCAACCTAACTCACCATTTTCAATCAGTTCTATTTGACCTCACCACACCGTTAGCTTCAAGCCACCATGATGCCCAGAATCGAAGGCATTGTTGAAGTCAAATAGTGTCGATGCATACCGCCCAGTCATAACATTGATCAGGTTGGTTTGACAATTCACTGAAACAACCCCATGCTGCTCACATCAGGCCATCTCTCCCTCTTGGATTGTAAAGACTCACAGAACAGTCTGTAGAAAGTGCTATATAAAAAATATATTTCCACACGTTAAAACAGAGCTTACAGACTTTAGGAAAACATAAATTGAACTTATAAGCTCAAATAGACTGCGGGGCCAGAGGCCATATCTGCTGACACTGTCTATGATCATGCTATCATGCAAACAACTGTCTTTTTTTTTTATTTAGTCTCTCCCCCAGCCTGTCAGCCATTGTCCTTCAACCTGTACGGACCACTAGCTTACTCCCAAACGACCTCGGTCCCTCCGACCGGCCAGTACCCTCCATGGCTAGGCTCGGCCGATGCCGCAGACATGAACTTGGTCGAGGCCTGGCCTTGGGAGCACAAGTCGTGGTACTTCGAGCGCGGCTGGCGGGCTAATTTTTCCGGGAGGCTGGGACATGCAATGACCCGCGCCTGCCCACACCTCCTGTGCATCAGTGCCGGTAGCTGTGTCACCTGGCCTCCACAGGGTCGCCAATGCTCGTCACATCACCACCCTCCCGGATAAGGAGAGAGGTCCGGATGCTCATCCTCTTCCCCGCCGCCCGCCGCGACCCGATCAGTTAAACCCGGTCGCAGGCGTCACGGCAAATCAAACGGCTGTGCCGACAGACGACTGCCAAACAACTGTATAAACACTCATGTTCACAGCAGGCATTGTGACATCTCTGCCCCAAACTGCTAACATACACCTGCTTATAAAAAAAGCAGTTCATATGCACATACCAGATGATGATAATGTGCAGTATAGATCACATTCATGCATAGGTCATATAAATGTTTTCAGCTAGTGGATAAGGGAATAGAGATGGTCCCATGTATGCGGAGCATTGAATTAAAAATGATCAAGGGATGCGGAAGATGGTAAAGTAGGGAACAAGGAGGAAGCAGAGACTGCAGACCAGTCAGCCTCACCTCGGTAGTGGGAAAGATCATGGAAGCACTACTGAAGGAGAGATTGGTGGAACATCTGATTGTCAATGGACTACAGGACCCAAGGCAGCATGGTTTCACCAAGGGAGTCATGTCAGACCAACCTCGATGAATTTTGACTGGGTGACTGGGAGTGGATCAGGGAGACGTGGACATAGCCTATCTGGACTTCAGCAAGGCCTTTGACACTGTGCCACATGAAGACTATTACAAACTGGGAATATGGGTGTGGGCAGGACGAGTAGTGTGGTGGGTAACTAGGCTGGGTGGCAGGACCCAGAGGGTGGTGGTAAATGGCTGTCACTCCACAGAGGGAAGAGTGACCAGTGGGGCACTACAGGGATGCAATGCTGGGACAGGATCCTATTCAACATCTTCATCAGTGACATTGCAGGATCTAGAGGCAGAATTTCACTCTTAGCTGATGACACAAGCACTGTAACAGAGTAGACACACCAGAGAGTGTACAACAGAATGAGAAGGACCTGCAAGAAACTATAAGAATGGTCAAGGTTTGGCAGTTGAAATTCAATGCAAAAAGAACAAGATAATGCATATGGGGCACAAAACCCTGGCACAATATATCAGTTGGGGTGAGGATATAGCATACCAAGCAGGAAAGGGATCTTGGGGTTGTCATCTCTGATGACCTCAAGAAAGGAAACAGTGTGACAAGGCTGCAGGTAAAGCAAATAGGATGCTGGGATATAGCAGGCACACAGCAGGAAAAGGAGGTCATAACTCCATTATACAAGACACTAGTGAGGCCCCACCTGGGTACAGTGTACAGTTCTGGAGACCATACTTACGAAGGACATAGACAGGGCAGAGAAAGGTTCAGAGGAGAGAACAACAAAGATGGTGCATGGATTGCATCACAAGTCCTATGAAGACAGGTTGAAGGAACTGAACATGTACTCCCTGGAGGAGAGAGGAGGAGGGGGGATATGATAGAGACATACAAGTATCTTACAGAGGGAGAAACAGGGTGCAGGAAAACACTATTTTAAGCAAAAAATGTTCCAAGGACTAGAGGCATGGGATGAAGTTGGAGGAGGATGATTCAAAGGAAACATGAAAGAATTTCTCCAGGCGAAGTGATGGACCAAGTGGAACACTCTGCCAGAGGAAGTGGTGAGGGCTGAAACAATCACGGAGATTGAAATGAATGGGATAGACATAAAGGAATTCTAGGGTCAGGGGTAAGGGAAGCGACTTCTAGGAAAACAAACTGAACTTCTAGCTCAAATGGGCAGACTGGGTGGGCCTAGGCCCTGATCTGCCGACACTGTCTATGTATCTATGTATCTATGTCGGTGTCTCAGATAATCAAAGGCCACTTATGAGGGTTCAATGGGCCTTTTTCTATACTAGTTTTGCCATACAAAATTAAAGTGTGGTAGCTACCACCCCATCAAACCCAGGTTCTGCACCAAGAAAATTATTGATTTGTATTTGTTTCAGCTAAGAACATAAGTTAACAAAGAAGGTAGAATAGATGCTTTCTCAGTAACTGTTATTTGATTTCAGCAGACTGAGAGTAACAGCATCAAGGCTGAGCCTAATCCATCACCTTTCAATGATGTACTTCACATTGTCTCACAAAGAAAGGAGGATAGATGATGTTGCCTCAAAACTCTGATTGCCCTTTCTATAGATAACGGTACCTAACATCAAGTCACATGGTAATCACCTTATCTGACAACGAGGGTGCAGCTTGATTTGTTGGTAGCACAGCAATTACAAAAGACAATCACCAAATGAAGACAGCATGAACTCTCTTTCACTAAACTGTCTCCATCCATCAAGTTATGACAGCAAGTCTGGCTTGATATGTATGTCGCTGTCCTCTTACAACAGTGAATGACTAAGTGTTCTAACTTTGTTACTATGTGTGGATGTAGCAGCACTGATGCATAGATGGGTGAATTTATGATTTGTAATATACTATCAGCTGATCTGAAACTGCTTTTGAAAAAGTAATTATCCCACAATGATTGCTGCATGTACTATAAATACTATGACTCTCAAAGAAAAGAACATTCGCCTGGGTGTTGGCCATATCTGGCTACAAACATATTTAGAAGAGACAGGGCGTGGTAGGAAGGGATGAGGAGTGGTACTGTACCAAAGTAGTAGAGTGGCACCAAGTAGTAGATCAGGAGGGGCTGTGGACATAGCCTACCTAGACTTTAGCAAGGCATTTGACACAGTCCCACACAAAAAATTAATATACAAGTTAACCAGCCTGGGTGTGGGTCCCAAGATGACAGCCTGGGTAAAGAATGGCTGGAGAATAGGACACAGAGAGTAATAGTAAATGGAGTCCACCAGAAGAAAGGAGGGTTACTAGTGGGGCACATGAGATTCAGTATTAGGATCGGTCCTCTTCAATGTCTTTATAAGCGACATTGCAGAAGGACTGGAAGGAAAAGTATGTCTCTTTGCAGATGACACTAAGATCTGCAACAGGGTTGATACACAGGGAGGCGTGGAAAGGATGAGAAGGGACTTGGCAAGGTTGGAGGAATGGTTGGAAATATGGCAGCTTAGATTCGAGCTAAGAAGTGCAAGGTAATGCACTTGGGAAACAAAAACCCAGGGGAAGAGTACATAATGGGGGGTGAGATACTAACAACAACAAAAATGGAGAGTGACCTGGGGTAGTCATATCAGATGACCTAAAGATGGGCAAGCAATGTGAGAGGGCAGCAAGGAGGGCTGGGGATGACTGGGATGCACAGGGAGAGGCATCACCAGTAGAAAACAGGAAGGTTATTATCCTCTGTACAGACAGCTGGCGAGACCCCATCTGGAGTACTGTGTGCAGTTCTGAGACCTAATCTCCAGAAAGACATAGACAGGATGGAAGCTGTCCAGAGGAGGGCAACTAAAATGGTGCAGGGTCTGCACCAGAAGACATATGAAGAGAGACTTAAGGAGCTTAATATGTATTGCCTCGAGGAAAGGAGGGAGAGGGGGGACATGATAGAAACTTTCAAGTACCTCAAGGGAATCAACAGTCCAAGAAGGTAGCATCTTTCAAAAAAGAGGTGCAAGAACAAGACGCACAATTTGAAGATAGAGGGGCGCTCCAGCGGTAATTTAAGAAGTATTTTCTTCACAGAGAGTTGTGGAAGCATGGAACGGCCTTCCGAGGAGGTTGTGGAGTCAAAATCAGTGGTGGAATTCAAGCACGCATGGTATAGTCATAAGGCAGTTCTGGGGGGTGGGGGTAGGAAGAAGTAGGCTGCTGGTTAACTAGGATCTGCAGCTTATGCAGTAGGTAGGGAAATGGGCAGACTGGGTGGGCCAAGCGGTCCTTATCTGCCATCAAATTCTATGTTTCTATGTTTATGTAAGTATAAAATGACATACAGGCCACAGAGATCCAGGGGGAACAAAGTGGTGGAGAGATACTGTGTGTTATGCAGGAAAGGAAAATGGTGTCAGCCATATAGACTGTGTGGTCTATGGACCATCAGCCCTGGACGAAGAAACAGATAGGGAGCAGATGCTAGCCATCAAAAAGATGTCAGAACAAGGGTGAGGTACTGCTGGTTGGTGACATTGATATTACAGACGTTGATATGATCATCCCATCAGCTGCATTAACTAGGAGTAGATTTTCAGTGATTCCCTTTAGGGTGCCTTCCTCAAGCAACTGGTCATTGAACTGACTCATCAGAAGGCAATAATGGACCTTGTGCTCACAAACAGGGACATTGTGATGGCAGTAACTGAGCCGGAGGCAAGTAGTCAGTAAATGAAGATGACACAGTAATGCTGACATATTGACAGATGTTATGCTCAGTCTTTACTGAGATAGAGGAGGAAATGTCCAAAGGCAGTAAAAGGCAGTGTGATTACAGCGAGAAGCGGACACAGGTCCCTATTACACGAAAAAAGGTCCTTCAGCAACAGGAAGTATTAAGAGTTGATAAAGCAATGGGTAAAAATGGGGTGTACCCATGGTCATTAATAGAACTTGTAGTGGTAAATGGCTGTCACTCCACAGAGGAAGAGTGACCTGTGGGGGTACCCTCATGGATCTAGTGCAGGGACCAGTCCGATTCAACATCTTCATTAGTGACATTGCGATGACCTAGAAGGCATCAATTGCCTGTTTGCTGATGACACAAAGCTCTGTAACAGAGTCGACACACCAGAGTGTGTAGACCGAATGGGAAGAGGCCAGCAGAAAATTGCATAATGGCAGCAGGTAAAGAAAACATGAAACATAGAATTTAACAGCAGATAAGGACCGCTTGTGCTACCTTTGTTTGCCCAATTACCTAACTAAGAGATAAGCTGCAGATCATAGTTAACCAACAGCCTACCTCTCTACCCTCCAAAGTTTGTAACTCCTAGTCACTATCAAAGGAGTCCCACTACTTGTCTGCTAACACGCTTTTAAAGACAACTCGAATGCTTTCTGGCAGGTGAAAATTTTGGGCGGTTTGTTACTTTGTCTTGAGAAACTCTAAGTCCAAACCAGCTGTAGTTATGCAAGCTGTGTTAGATGGTGGACCATCAGCGAGGCAGCTTCCATCAAGGATGAGTGGGAATAAAATTGCAAGTATGGTGGTTGGGCAAACTCAGTGTCCAAAGGTAAATACCCATGATGACTGGAGTTGTGAGTACCAAATCAGGGTAGCTCCCTGGAATCTGTTCTTAGAGAAGACCTGATCTTCTAGCTTGTTTACTGGCCACACTAACTGAGCCTGCTGGCTCTATTTACTCCTTGTAGGAATTAAATGCTTGTTTCTGTGTCAGGGCCCCAACCAACTGCATCGAGAGACTAGTCCTTCATTGCCTGGGTACCCAGAGGTATTGACTCATAGGGTAGGCCTGTGCACAGTGCCCTAGATAGAGATATATATACTGTATATATATGTTAGAGTGATAAGCTAATTCACTTGATTTCGCCCATTCCTTGTTATCTTTCCCCTAAATACAGTAAATCAAATTGTTTGTTTTGCAAAGATTTACTGGCTGTACTGTGTGTTTATAGTGAACTACTGTACTGTGATTATTGTGTAACCGCATCTTGCTTTGAAGAGAGTACCCACAGAGCAAGTGGACTGGTTCAAGCCTGGGGGTAAGTGTATGCGGCTGGGAAACTGGAGTTTATTTGTGTGGGCCACTAGTGAGAAGAGAGGGGGGGGTCGCAGTGGCCCAGAGGGCTGTGATCTGGTCATACCAGACCGTACCAACCCCAAACTCTGGGTGGAGGCACCCGTCATCAGATTTATGCCCCTCAACCTGTTAGTGTCAGAGCAGGCAGGGGTAGTAGCCCTTGGGACAGCACACCCTTAGTGGTTACAGTAATAAACAAATATATTGTGATTTATGCCTATTTGTCATGTTGACATACAGCACACTTTTCTTTTTTTAATCAATATCGAGCTGACAAGACGATCATTTTTTTTTTTTTACTTTTACACTGTTCAGGTCAGTGTAGGCTGTTTCGACATCATTCAAGGAGTGACATGAGCGGCAGATGTGTGTGGGGTATAGGATCAGCTGTTGTGATTAGCTTGCTTAGAGATTCTTTGACTTGGTTTACTGCAAAATTACCAGTTTCCTATGATATACCACCAATCACAGTTTGTAATCACAGGTGTGTTTACACCAACTGACATGTTCTCCATGTCAGCGCCTGTCATGACTAGATTAGGTATATATTTCTAAAAAAAGCAGAAAAATAAAATAAACAAAGCATTCCAGATAAGTAGACTGGAAGCACTTTCAGAAAGTTCAATGACGGGGGTAATCATGAAGAAGCGCCGTGTTTCAAACGACGTAACTAGTTGTGAGCAGCAGACTACACAGGACTGCTAGGAAATGTTTTATAATTTTATTTTACATCCATTTCATGATTTCAACCGCGCTTTACTAAGTGAATAAATACTACAGAGGAAGAGTAAGTTCTAGGAAACCAAGTCACTGGATCTTAAGCCAGCTAATCAGAACAGCTGATTGTCTACTTCAAGAGCATCTGCCATTGATGTCAATCATTGAATGATGTCAATCACAGTGAGCAGCAAGCCGAGCTGTGGAAAGAAAATGACCTGCAGAAGTCTGGGGACTCATTGGCAGATCCCACTGCACCTTTGGCCTTTGTGGCACCACTCTCTGTTGGTGCTGGGTGAGGTTCCTTTTCGCTGGCAGCCCTGGGCTGATGTGGACATCAGGAGAGTTGGTGATCTCTGCATCTACTACAGGTCACCTTAAATCATTTCAAGAGATCCAACGACAATATTCTCTGCCTCACATAGTTGGAGGTACTTACAGTTGAGGCATATGTTGCAATCTTTTTGGGTGGGAATCTGGCTTTACTCCTTCAAGCCTTATGGGATGAAGTTTTTGGTAATCCTCATTGGCCAGGCTGGTTTGCACTCTCCCAAACTCAGTTGTGTATACCGGCACTCTCGAACTCTAAGGCACCGGACACAGTGACACTACAAAGGGCATGAAAAGATATGCTGGCTAACCCCTGACTGAATTAGACTGGAAGACTATGGTCCAATGGGTACATGGAAGGAGAAAGATACAGTAGGAAGGCTAATGCAACTGAAAACCCAGTGGTTATGGTACCATACCCCGGTGATTTTACATCGGATTAGTCTGTTGTCTCATTCTAGGTGCTGTAGGTGCGATCAGAGGGAGGGCACGTTATTACATATTTTGTGATGTGCCCTAAGCTAACTATTTGGTGGATTGCTGTGATTAAGAGTACCTTAAGGACTAGGGTTGCTCCAGATCCATCCCTGATGGTGTTGGGTAATACCTTGTTGATATCACATGTGGCTAATTCTCACAAGTCTTGGTTTATGACAGAAGTTATGGAGGATAAGCACCTATTACTTCATCGTTGGTGCTCGACTGAAGTACCCACTCAGGACCAGTGGATAGATGCTGTATTAAAGGTGACTGGATTTGAGCCCCTTCACTATATAGCTACTGGGAAGTATGACAATGTTACTGAACTTTGGGGCCCCATTGTTCAACTTTCTGGGAATCCTTCTCCTACAGGGTGGGTCTAGATATCTCCTTGCTCCAACTTGGGACAATCAATTAGATTTTAATTTGGACTCTAGAGTGCCTCGCACTTATTTTTGCCGTTTCTGACTGGTAGGTGCCCCTGTCCCATGGTTTCTTTCTTTTTTTTTCTCTCCTCTCTACCCAGAGCCAGAGGCATTTGTCATGGACTTGATTATGCAGATGGCAGCATTTCCTTTGGACAGCACATACACCTTTTGGGCTTTTTTTTTCTTGTTGCTGTTTTACGGTTATTATTGTTATTATTATCATTGTTGTTTTTGTTATTTGATTACTGCTTGTTTTCTTGGTTTCTTCCCTGGCCAACAATGCATGCCATGGCCTTTACTACCTTGATACCCACATAGTAAATTTTCCAGGAGTTCAGCGCTGGATGGGATAATGTGGAATCCTGTATGTTTTCTGTTTTAAAAGTTATTGCTGTACATTGTAAAATATTTAAAAAAATAAATTAATTAAAAAAAGGATGTGCAGACCTTGCTCTGGGTGTGCCACAGATATGGTGCACAGGGCTTATGCCATTCTCCCTGCCCAGCGATCGGTGGAGTTTCAACCCATGCACCAGGTGCCGCAAGTTAGACCAGCTTTTTCTGGTCTAGCTTGCAGCATTCCGGGGGCTTTTTACAGAGCTCCAACAGACATTCGCTGCAGGCTGCCATATGTAACCATCTAGTCCCTGGGGTTACTACAATCCTGTTAGTACTAGTGTTAGGCAGGTAGAAAAGGCAGATGGTATGAGCTCATTTTGGGATGCTGCATAATGACATTATTGTGTACTCAGCTAGCCTGAGTGGTGATGATTATGTCATTTAGAAGTCTCGCAGCACCATATACATTTTTGAGTCAGCTGATCAGGGGAAGTTTTAAAACATTCAGTTAGTCTGAATTTGGAAGTCAGAGTGCCAGGAGGTCTGCCAGTTGGGTCTCTGCCACAGAGGACCCTGTGTTTCTCAGTCTAGTTTGGATTACATCTCCAGTTGCCAGTGAAGTGGTGGAGACCTTGCTCCAGCAGGATTCCTTGATTTTCACTCTGGGGGAGTAAGAAGGACTGCCAGTACAGTGGATCTAAGGGGCAATCCCTTGAAGGTCCTAGGTGTGTACAGGTGCCTTGAGAAGGACATTGTGTGAGAAATGCTGACAAGCTACCATGGAAAAAGGGTGCTTTCTGGGTTGTTTCTATGCCTCAAGGAAGGTGCAACTAGTCTGTAAGTACAGAATGGGAGACAAGTTCTCGAATTTAGGTAGTTGTCTGGGTGTGTGTTCCCAGGATAAGGCTAGATCACACCAGCCAGGACCCCTGTTCACCAAGTGTGTTATTCCGAGAAAAGTTTGGAGTCTTTAGCAACTCAGTGGGACTGAAGGCCTCTTTGGTATAACCCTGAAGGAATGGCAGACTGTCAGTTGGGGCAAAGTGTGGGAGAAAAACCATCTGGAGTCTACAAGGCAGGGATAAGTGATCCAGTAAGGCCGCCAAGGTTTCCTGGGTAGAGGCCAATGCCCAGGATGAAACTTACATATGGAGCTCAGGTCACTAGTTACACATGAAATGTGTTTTGGAAATGGCTCTCGAATGTGGCACTGCCACAAGCATCTAAATTGGGAAATGGAAATGTTTTAAGAAGCTCAAAACTGTGGTTTGCCCACGAGTGCTCTGGAGAAAATGGATAAAAGTTTCTTTGGAAAACTGTACTGACTAGCAAAAATTTCTAGAAAAGAGTGTACATGTTGCCATGACCGACCTTTTCGGGGTCCACCTGTGCTTTAGTAACATCTGTGACTAAAGCCATACTGCACAATCCCAGTTGCTGCATTGAACATTCGATCATTGCTTTCTGTGTGGAATTATTGGTGCCCGCTCAGCAGTTAGATTTAGCATATGCCTATCATCCTCTTCCTTGGACCTGGTTGTAGTTACAAAGGTTCCATTTGTGGTGCAGTGGGTGCCATGTAACGCAGACATGGTTATCATGGACAGTCGGTTTTCATGGATACCTAGAATATGTAGTTTTATGGTGTGTCCAAGGAGGAGGGCAGCATGCAGTAATTCAATGGGTAAGCCAGTTCTGGCATTGTGGGTGAAGCTTAGAAACACTGAGGTGGGACGTAAAGTATATTAGCAGACCACGGCCTCTTTTCGAGGAGGGGTGGTCAGCATGGATGAAAAAGTATTTGGGGACAATACAGAAGTCAGGTATGCTGGGTTTGATCCAAGATTTCAAAATGCCAAGGACATCAGGAGTAGCGAGCTATCCAGGCCTCTTGGTCTGTCTTATTTGCAAGTAGGTTGTGAATGTTTAAATGGGCAAGTTGGAGCCACTTTTGGCCCACCGATGGTGAAGGGGATAAGGGATGGAGACTAAAAGACCAGAATTTAGCTCAAGGTCACCTGCAAGGTGGTGATATATAGTAGGGGACCAGAAGACAGTGAGCTTCAAGGAGCATCATATAGTGCAGTAGAACCCAAGGAAGCTCTCATGGAAGAACTGTGGCATGAGAAGCATAATTAAGCAACTCAGCAGTGCTATAGGGCTAGGAGGCACATAGTTGGATAACACTGAGATAGAGAAGCTGTAATCCAACTGATGACAATTGGAGGAGGGATCAGCAGTGCCCTGGGCATGTGATACCATCTGCCAAGTAGAGAAGGGTGTTTAGGAGCTCCCCTCCAAGGAAAGGGAGGGTATTTAAATACACAATAACCATAATGGGGCTGAGGAGGCAAACTAGCACTATACACAGCAAAATAGGCTCAGTCAGTTAGCAAATAGAACATTGCTGGGGCCACCTGTTACCTGTATGATCATTGTTGGTGCACCCTTTGTCACCGATATGAGCCATGCTGGTGCCCCTGTTACCTGTATGAGCATTACTGGTGGGCATTCACCTGTATGAGCATTGCTGATGTACCCTGCCACCTGTATGACCTTTTTTGGTATACCCTGCCACCAGTATGACCTTTGCTGGTGTACCCTGCCACCTGTATGAGGTTTGCTGCTGTACCATGCCACCTGTATGAGCTTTGCTGGTGTACCCTGCCACCTGTATGAACATTGCTAGTGCACCCCTGCCACCTATATGAGCATTACTGTTGGGATTCCACCTGTATGAGCATTACTGCTGCCCCCTGCCACCAGTATGTGATTTGCTGTGGTCCCGTCACCTGTATGAGCATTGCTGGTCACCCCTTCCACCTGTCTGAGATTTACTGGGGCCCCCTGTCACCTATGAGTATTACTGGTGCCCCCTGTCACCTGTATGAGAACTGCCGGTGCCCCTGCCATCTGTACAAGCAGTGCTAGTGCCACTTGTCACCTGTATGGGCAGTGCTGGTGCCACCTGTATGAGCAATACAAGTACCCTCTGGCACCTGTATGAGCAGTCCTGGTGCCCTCTGTCACCTGTATAAGCAGTGCTGGTCCCTCTGTCACCTGTAAGCACATTGCTTGGGAGCTTCCACTTGTATGAGCAGTGCTGGTGTCCATGCCATCTGTATGAGCTTTGCTGAGACACTCTATCACCTGTATGAGCATTGTTGGTGCCCCTGCCACCTGTATGAGCTTTGCTGCTGCCCCTTGCCACCTGTACGAGCATTGCTGGGTCCCCCTGTCACCTGTATGAGCATCACTGGTGCCCCTGCCACCTGTATGTGCATTGCTGCTGCTTCTACATAGAAACATAGAATTTGATGGCTGATAAGGCCCGCTTGGCCCATCTAGTCTGCCCATTTTCCTACGTAACAGATCAGCTGCAGATCCTAGTTCACCAACAGCTTACTTCCTCCTACCCCCCCACTAGGACTGCCTTATATCTGTCCCACACATTCTTGAATTCCCCCACTGTTCTTGACTCCACAACCTCCTCAGGGAGGTTGTTCCATGCATCCACAACCCTCTCTGTGAAAACCTACCACCTGTATTAACTTTGCTGGGCAACCCATCACCTGTTTGAGGATTGCTGGTGCCACCTGCCACCTGTATTAGCATTGCTGGTGCCCCCTTTCACATGTATGAGCATTGCTGGTGGCCCCTGTGACCTGTATGAGTATTGCTTGTGCCCCTTGCCACATCTATGGGCAATGCTGGTGCCCCTTTCGCTTGTATGATCATGGCAGACATCCCCTGTCACCTCTGTGAGCATTTCTGGTGTTCCGACACCTGTATTAGCACTGCTGGTTAAGTGCCACCTGTATGAGCATTATTGGTGACCCCAACACCTAAGTAAACACTAATGATACTCCCAGATATGTATTTGAGCATTGCTGGTGCCCTCTGTCACCTGTATGAGTATTGCTAGGACACTCTGCGCACCCCTACCATCGGTATGAGCATCGCTGGTGCCATCATGTTACCTGTATTAGCATTGCTGATGCCCCTGTAACCTTTATGAGCATTACTGGTACTCCCTGCTGGTGACCTTCCTACTACCTATATGAACATTGTTGGGCCCACACCGACACACGTATGATACATGCACTCAGACACATACGCACGCGCATACACATACTCCTGGACATGTGTTTGATTTGTTTAAAGAGCAGCTGACACCTAGGGCAGACCACATACCAAGAAACTATCTGCCCATGGCATGGAACTAAAAAGCCACATTGAAAAACTAATTTATATATGTGTAGTTATTTATCTTACCGCTGCTAGGATCTCACTCTGAGATCAAGCTGAGCTGCCGAGGCCATCACAGACCCAGCTCCAAAATCTGCATGCAACATATTTTTAAACAAATTCTCTGTGTTGTTTGGGAAAACAATGCAACTAAGACATACTGTACATGACCAAATTAAAAGACCACATGAGCCACACAGATCACGTTACAGGAAAAGCTCAGCATGCCAACATGCATTACTAATCAAACCTGCCTCTGCAATTAATACCAGGAACAAAAGCAAGGAATAATTGTCTGTGCAGCAGCAGCATTGCAGTAATTATTGCAATAACAAAATGCTCTAGGTGGGTTGTGAGGCACGAGGCATTGCCGAGGGTCCTAACCACATCAAAGAGAGGTTATTACAGTGTTGACACATGCAGAGAGGATTAATCCCTTATAACATTAAAAATAGTTCAAAGGTGTTATAAAAACGTTTTCAGCTTTCTCCTGGCACTATAACATAGTTGGTGTTTGTTTGGGAACACAATGCAATTATGCAACAATCAAAAGGAGCACATGAGCCAAAATGATACTTCTGGTTCTCCCAGCGCTGGCGGCTGCCCTTCTGTACTAGGCTGCTACCTCTGTTGGCGCCTTTTTCTGCCAGCAAAGAAATCTGCTGCAGTCCCGACAAAGCTCCGGTGAGCTTGCTCACTCCCCTTCTCTCACTCACTCATTCCGTTTCTTCCGGTGCTGCAGGCTGCCCTTGTCTACTGGGCTCCTGCCTGCATTGCTGCCTGCTTATGCCCACAAAGAAACTTGCAGAAAGTTACAATACAGCTCTGCTGAGCTCGCTCACTCGCTCATTCTGGCTTTCCGGCAACTGCAGGGTGCCTTTATGTACTGTGCCCCTGCGTGCATTGCTGCCTTTTCCTGCCCACAAACAAATCCGCAGCAGTCCCAACAGAACTCCGTTGAGCTCACCGACTCCCCTCCCTCAGTCGCTCGTTCTGTGTCTCCTGGTGCTGCAGGCTGCCCTTTTGTACTGGGATCCAGCCACTTTTGGTGGCTTTTTCTGCCCACAAAGAAATCCACAGCTGTCCTGACAGAGCTCCGTTAAGGTAGCTCACTCCCCCGTCTCACTCGCTCATTCTGTTTCTCCTGGAGCTGCAGGCTGCCCTTTTGTACTGGACTCCTGCCTGTGTTGGTGGCTTTTTCTGCCCACAAAGAAATCCAAAGCTGTCCTCACACAGCTCCGTCGAGGTCACTCACCCCCCCTCACTCACTGCTTCTGGTTCACCCAGCGCTGTAAGGCTGCCCTTTTGAACTAGGCTACTGCCTCTGTTGGCGTCTTTTTCTGCCCACTAAGAAATCTGCAGCAGTCCCGACAAAGCTCCATTGAGCTCGCTCACTCACCTTCTCTTTCACTCACTCATTCCATTTCTTCCAGCACTGCTGGCTGCCCTTGTCTACTGGGCTCCTGTCTCCGTTTCTGCCTTCTTATGCCCACAAAGAAGCTTGCAGCAGTTACAATACAGCTCCGCTGAGCTCACTCACTCACTCATTCTGGTTTTCCTGCCACTGCAGGGTGCCCTTTTGTACTGGGCTCCTGCCTGTGCTGGCACCTTTTTCTGCCCACAAACAAATCTGCACCAGTCCCAACAGAGCTGCGTTGAGCTCACCGACTCCCCCTTCCTCAGTCGCTCGTTCTGTGTCTCCTGGTGCTGCAGGCTGCCCTTTGGTACTGGGCTCCTGCCTACATTGGCAGGTTTTTCTGCCCACAAAGAAATCTGCAGCAGTCCTGACACCAGTCCATTGAGCTAGCTCACTCCCCTCTATCACTCACTCATTCCATTTCTGCCGGTGCTGCAGACTGGCCTTTTGTACTGCGCTCCTGCCTGTGTTGCTGCATTTTTCTGCCCACAGAGAAATCTGCAGCAGTCACGATAGAGCTCCGCTGAGCTCACGCACTCCCCCACTCACTCATTGTGTTTCTCCTGTTTCTGTAGGCTGCCCTTTGTACTGGGATCCAGCCACTTTGGTGGCTTTTTCTGCCCACAAAAATCCACAGCTGTCCTGACAGAGCTCCGTTAAGGTAGCTCACTCCCCGCCTCACTCGCTCATTCTGTTTCTCCTGGAGCTGCAGGCTGCCCTTTTGTACTAGACTCCTGCCTGTGTTGGTGGCTTTTTCTGCCCACAAAGAAATCCACAGCTGTCCTCACACAGCTCCGTCGAGGTCACTCACCCCCCCTCACTCACTGCTTCTGGTTCACCCAGCGCTGTAAGGCTGCCCTTTTGTACTAGGCTGCTGCCTCTGTTGGTGTCTTTTTCTGCCCACTTAGAAATCTGCAGCAGTCCCGACAAAGCTCCATTGAGCTCGCTCACTCACCTTCTCTTTCACTCACTCATTCCATTTCTTCCAGCACTGCTGGCTGCCCTTGTCTACTGGGCTCCTGTCTCCGTTTCTGCCTTCTTATGCCCACAAAGAAGCTTGCAGCAGTTACAATACAGGTCCGCTGAGCTCACTCACTCACTCACTCATTCTGGTTTTCCTGCCACTGCAGGGTGCCCTTTTGTACTGGGCTCCTGCCTGTGCTGGCACCTTTTTCTGCCCACAAACAAATCTGCACCAGTCCCAACAGAGCTGCATTGAGCTCACCGACTCCCCCTCCCTCAGTCGCTCGTTCTATGTCTCCTGGTGCTGCAGGCTGCCCTTTGGTACTGGGCTCCTGCCTGCATTGGCAGGTTTTTCTGCCCACAAAGAAATCTGCAGCAGTCCTGACACCAGTCCATTGAGCTTGCTCAGTCCCCTCTTTCACTCACTCATTCCGTTTCTTCCGGTGCTGCAGACTGGCCTTTTGTATTGCGCTCCTGCCTGTGTTGCTGCATTTTTCTGCCCACAGAGAAATCTGCAGCAGTCACGATAGAGCTCCATTGAGCTCACGCACTCCCCCCCACTCACTCATTGTGTTTCTCCTGTTTCTGTAGGCTGCCCTTTTGTACTGGGATCCAGCCACTTTTGGTGGCTTTTTCTGCCCACAAAGAAATCCACAGCTGTCCTGACAGAGCTCCGTTAAGGTAGCTCACTCCCCCGTCTCACTCGCTCATTCTGTTTTTCTTGGAGCTGTAGGCTGCCCTTTTGTACTAGACTCCTGCCTGTGTTGGTGGCTTTTTCTGCCCACAAAGAAATCCACAGCTGTCCTCACACAGCTCCGTCAAGGTCTCTCATCCCCCCCACTCACTCCTTCTGGTTCACCTAGCTGTAAGGCTGCCCTTTGTACTAGGCTGCTGCCTCTGTTGGCGTCTTTTCTGCCCACAAAGAAATCTGCAGCAGTCCCGACAAAGTTCCGTTGAGCTCGCTCAATCCCTTCTTTCACTCACTCATTCCGGTTTCTTCCAGCGCTGCAGGCTGCCTGAGTCCACTGGGCTCCTGCCCGTTGTTGCCTCTTATGCCCACAAAGAAACTTGCAGGAGTTATAATACAGCCCGCCTGAGCTTGCTGACTCACTCATTCTGGTTTTCCTGCCACTGCAGGGTGCCCTTTTGTACTGTGCCCCTGCGTGCATTACTGGCTTTTTCTGCCCACAAACAAATCTGCAGCAGTCTAAACAGAGCTGCGTAGAGCTCACTGACTCCTCCTCCCTCATTTTCTCATTGTGACGTCTCCGGGCACTGTAGGCTGCCCTGTTCTACTGGGCTCCTGCCGGCATTGGTGGGTTATTCTGGCCAGAAAGAAATCTGAAGGAGTCCCGACACAACTCCATTGAGCTCACTCAATCCCCCTCTGTCACTCACGCATTCCATTTCTGCCGGTGCTGCAGGCTGGCCTTTTGTACTGGGCTCCTGCTCATGTTACACCTTTTTCTGCCCACAGAGAAATCTGCAGCAGTCACGATCGAGCCACATTGAGCTCACTCACCCCCCCCCACTCACTCATTGTGTTTCTCCTGTTTCTGTAGGCTGCCCTTTTGTACTGGGCTCCAGCCACTGTTGGTGGCTTTTTCTGCCCACAAAGAAATCCACAGCTGTCCTGACAGATCTCCATTAAGGTAGCTCACTACCCCTGTCTCACTCGCTCATTCTGTTTCTCCTGGTGCTGCAGGCTGCCCTTTTGTACTGGACTCCTGCCTGTGTTGGTGGCTTTTTCTGCCCACAAAGAAATCCACAGCTGTCCTCACACAGCTCCATCGAGGTCACTCACCCCCACTCACTGCTTCTGGTTCACCCAGCGCTGTAAGGCTGCCGCCTCTGTTGGCGTCTTTTTCTGCCCACTAAGAAATCTGCAGCAGTCCCGACAAAGCTCCATTGAGCTCGCTCACTCACCTTCTCTTTCACTCACTCATTCCATTTCTTCCAGCACTGCTGGCTGCCCTTGTCTACTGGGCTCCTGTCTCCGTTTCTGCCTTCTTATGCCCACAAAGAAGCTTGCAGCAGTCACAATACAGCTCCGCTGAGCTCACTCACTCACTCACTCTGGTTTTCCTGCCACTGCAGGGTACCCTTTTGTACTGGGCTCCTGCCTGTGCTGGCACCTTTTTCTGCCCACAAACAAATCTGCACCAGTCCCAACAGAGCTGCGTTGAGCTCACCGACTCCCCCTCCCTCAGTCGCTCGTTCTATGTCTCCTGGTGCTGCAGGCTGCACTTTGGTACTGAGCTCCTGCCTGCATTGGCAGGTTTTTCTGCCCACAAAGAATTCTGCAGCAGTCCTGACACCAGTCCATTGAGCTTGCTCACTCCCCTCTTTCGCTCACTCATTCCGTTTCTGCCGGCGCTGCAGACTGGCCTTTTGTACTGCGCTCCTGCCTGTGTTGCTGCATTTTTCTGCCCACAGAGAAATCTGCAGCAGTCACGATAGAGCTCCGTTGAGCTCACGCACTCCTCCCCACTCACTCATTGTGTTTCTCCTGTTTCTGTAGGCTTCCCTTTTGTACTGGGATCCAGCCACTTTTGGTGGCTTTTTCTGCCCACAAAGAAATCCACAGCTGTCCTGACAGAGCTCCGTTAAGGTAGCTCACTCCCCCGTCTCACTCGCTCATTCTGTTTCTCCTGGAGCTGCAGGCTGCCCTTTTATACTGGACTCCTGCCTGTGTTGGTGGCTTTTTCTGCCCACAAAGAAATCCACAGCTGTCCTCACACAGCTCCGCCAAGGTCTCTCACCCCCCCCACTCACTCCTTCTGGTTCACCTAGCGCTGTAAGGTTGCTCTTTTGTACTAGGCTGCTGCCTCTGTTGGCGTCTTTTTCTGCCCACAAAGAAATCTGCAGCAGTCCCGACAAAAGTTCCATTGAGCTCGCTCAATACCCTTCTTTCACTCACTCATTCGGTTTCTTCCGGCGCTGCAGGCTGCCCTGGTCTACTGGGCTCCTGCCTGCGTTGCTGCCTTCTTATGTCCACAAAGAAACTTGCAGGAGTTATAATACAGCTCCGCTGAGCTTGCTGACTCACTCATTCTGGTTTTCCTGCCACTGCAGGGTGCCCTTTTGCACTGTGCCCCTGCGTGCATTACTGGCTTTTTATGCCCACAAACAAATCTGCAGCAGTCCCAACAGAGCTGCGCAGAGCTCACTGACTCCCCTCCCTCATTTGCTCGTTCTGACGTCTCCGGGCACTGCAGGCTGCCCTTTTCTACTGGGCTCCTGCCGGCATTGGTGGGTTTTTCTGGCCAGAAAGAAATCTGAAGGAGTCCCGACACAGCTCCATTGAGCTCACTCAATCCCCCTCTGTCACTCACGCATTCCGTTTCTGCCGGTGCTGCAGGCTGGCCTTTTGTACTGGGCTCCTGCCTGTGTTGCCGCCTTTTTCTGCCCACAGAGAAATCTGCAGCAGTCACGATCGAGCGCCATTGAGCTCACTCACCCCCACTCACTCATTGTGTTTCTCCTGTTTCTGTAGGCTGCCCTTTTGTACTGGGCTCCAGCCACTGTTGGTGGCTTTTTCTGCCCACAAAGAAATCCAGAGCTGTCCTGACAGATCTCCATTAAGGTAGCTCACTACCCCTGTCTCACTCGCTCATTCTGTTTCTCCTGGTGCTGCAGGCTGCCCTTTTGTACTGGACTCCTGCCTGTGTTGGTGGCTTTTTCTGCCCACAAAGAAATCCACAGCTGTCCTCACACAGCTCCATCGAGGTCACTCACCCCCCCCACTCACTGCTTCTGGTTCACCCAGCGCTGTAAGGCTGCCGCCTCTGTTGGCGTCTTTTTCTGCCCACTAAGAAATCTGCAGCAGTCCCGACAAAGCTCCATTGAGCTCGCTCACTCACCTTCTCTTTCACTCACTCATTCCATTTCTTCCAGCACTGCTGGCTGCCCTTGTCTACTGGGCTCCTGTCTCCGCTTCTGCCTTCTTATGCCCACAAAGAAGCTTGCAGCAGTTGCAATACAGCTCTGCTGAGCTCACTCACTCACTCACTCTGGTTTTCCTGCCACTGCAGGGTGCCCTTTTGTACTGGGCTCCTGCCAGTGCTGGCACCTTTTTCTGCCCACAAACAAATCTGCACCAGTCCCAACAGAGCTGCGTTGAGCTCAACGACTCCCCCTCCCTCAGTCGCTCGTTCTATGTCTCCTGGTGCTGCAGGCTGCACTTTGGTACTGAGCTCCTGCCTGCATTGGCAGGTTTTTCTGCCCACAAAGAAATCTGCAGCAGTCCTGACACCAGTCCATTGAGCTTGCTCACTCCCCTCTTTCACTCACTCATTCCGTTTCTGCCGGCGCTGCAGACTGGCCTTTTGTACTGCGCTCCTGCCTGTGTTGCTGCATTTTTCTGCCCACAGAGAAATCTGCAGCAGTCACGATAGAGCTCCATTGAGCTCACGCACTCTCCCCCACTCACTCATTGTGTTTCTCCTGTTTCTGTAGGCTGCCCTTTTGTACTGGGATCCAGCCACTTTTGGTGGCTTTTTCTGCCCACAAAGAAATCCACAGCTGTCCTGACAGAGCTCCATTAAGGTAGCTCACTCCCCCGTCTCACTCGCTCATTCTGTTTCTCCTGGAGCTGCAGGCAGCCCTTTTGTACTGGACTCCTGCCTGTGTTGGTGGCTTTTTCTGCCCACAAAGAAATCCACAGCTGTCCTTACACAGCTCCGTCAAGTCTCTCACCCCTCCCCACTCACTCACCCTTCTGGTTCTCCAAGCTGCAAGGCTGCCCTTTGTACTAGGCTGCTGCCTCTGTTGCGTCTTTTTCTGCCCACAAAGAAATCTGCAGCAGTCCCGACAAAGCTCCATTGAGCTCGCACACTCCCCTTCTCTTTCACTCACTCATTCCGTTTCTTCCGGCGCTGCAGGCTGCCCTTGTCTACTGGGCTCCTGCCTATGTTGCTGCCTTCTTATGCCCACAAAGAAACTTGCAGGAGTTATAATTCAGCTCCGCTGAGCTTGCTGACTCACTCATTCTGGTTCTCCTGCCACTGCAGGGTGCCCTTTTGTACTGTGCCCCTGCGTGCATTACTGCCTTTTTCTGCCCACAAACAAATCTGTAGCAGTCCCAACAGAGCTGTGTTGAGCTCACTGACTCCCTCAGTTGCTCGTTCTATGTCTCCTGGCGCTGCAGTCTGCCCTTTGGTACTGGGCTCCTGCCTACATTGGTGGGTTTTTCTGCCCACAAAGAAATCTGCAGCAATCCTGACGCCAGTCCATTGAGCTTGCTCTCTCCCCCTCTTTCACTCACTCATTCCCTTTCTGCCGGTGCTGGAGGCTGGCCTTTTGTACTGGGATCCTGCCTGTGTTGATGCCTTTGTCTGCCCACAAAGAAATCTGCAGCAGTCACGTGAGAGCTCTGTTGAGCTCGCTCACTCACCTTCTCTTTCACTCACTCATTCCGTTTCTTCCGGCGCTGCAGGCTGCCCTTGTCTGCTGGGCTTCTACTTGTGTTGCCACCTTTTTCTGCCCACAAAGAAATCTGCAGCAGTCATGATAGAGCTCCATTGAGCTCACTCACTCCCCACCGACTCACTCATTGCGTTTCTCCTGGTGCTGCAGGCTGCCCTTTTGTACTGGGCTCCTGCCTGTGCTGGCACCTTTTTCTGACCACAAAGAAAGCCGGAGCAGTATCAACAGGGCTCCGTTGAGCTCACTGACTCCCTCTCCCTCAGTCGCTCGTTCTCTGTCTCCTGGCATTGCAGGCTGCCCTTTTGTACTGGGCTCCTGTCTGCATTGGCGGGTTTTTCTGGCCAGAAAGAAATCTGATGGAGTCCCGACACAGCTCCATTGAACCCGCCTCAATTCCCTCTGTCACTCATGCATTCCATTTCTGCGGTACTGCAAGCTGGCCTTTTATACTGGGCTCTTGCCTACATTGCCGCATTTATGCCTACAAAGAAATCCGCCAGCAGTCACAACAGAGCTCGTTGAGCACACTCACTCACCCGCTCTATCACTCGCTCATTCTGTTTCTCTTGGCACAGCAGACTGCGCTTTGTATGGGGCTCCGGCTGCATTGGCACCTTTGTCTGTCCACAAAGAAATCCGCAGCTGTCCCGAAAGAGCTCCGTTGAGGTTGTTCGGTCTCCCTCTCTCTATTGCGCTGATTCTGTTTGTCCTGGTGCTGCAGCTGCCCTTTTGTACGGTGCTCCTGCCTGCATTGGCACCTTTTTCTGACCTCAAAGAAATCCGCAGCAGTCCTGACATCACTTCGGTGAGTTCACTCACTCCCCTTCACTCAGTCGCTTTCTCGTTGTGTTTCTCCCAGTGCTGCTGGCTGCCCTTTTGTACTGGGCTCTTGTGTTGTTGCATTCGTCTGCCCACAAACAAATCCGCAGCAGTTCCGACAGAGCTCAGTTGAGCTTGGTCACTCGCCCCTGTCACTCGTCGATCTTAATCTGTCACAAACACTAATTTCCCAGAGTGACCGTGCTATTCTCTGGCCAGAGTGCAAAAACATATTTTAGCCAGGATGTGAAAAATGACAGCTGTAGTGTCCATAAGGAGGTGTGAAAAATGCCATTGTTGAAAATGTGGCTTGACAATATTGCAAATTTGCTAAGTTACAAGGGTGCGTGGAAACAGTTCAACAAATGCTTGTAACACAGTCATGTTATGGAGTTTTGTCACCAAATTTTCAATATAGGGATTTTAAGTCCTTTGGTCATGAACAGTGCCACTGTCATTTTCTTAATCTGTCCTGAACACTGGTTTCCCACAGTCACCACATTATTCTGCGCTGGAACTGTGAAAACACATTTCGGTCAGGATGTAAAAAACGACAGCTGTACTGCTTGTGTCGAGGTGTGACAAAATGCCACTGTTGAAAATCTGGTGTGACAATATTACAAATCTGCGAAGTTACAAGGGTGCATGGAAAGTCGCATAGCGCACACGTGTAACACTGTCAATTGATAGGCTATCATCACCAAATTTTCAACATTGGCATTTTAGGACCTCTGCTCATGAAGAGTATCATTGTCATTTTCTTAATCTGTCCCGAACAGTGATTTCCTACAGTGACCGCTCTATTCTGCGCCAGAAGTGCCAAAACACATTTCGGCCAGGATGTGAAAAATGACAGCTGTACATCTCACAAGGAGGTGTAACAAAATGCCAATGTTGAAAATCTGGCGTAAAAAAATTGCAAATTCGTGAAGTTACGAGTGTGCGTAGCAACTGCACAATGCACGCTTAGAAATAGTCATTTTTGATTTTCCCACCAAATTTGAAACATAGGCTTTTTGAGAGCCCACCATGAACACCGGCACAAGTATTTGTTAATCGCCCGAAGGGTGATTCTGCGCAGTGGCTGCAAACAACTTTGGGGCCGATTAACGCCATGACAGTTGAAGAATTCATGAGGAGGGTCCCAAACCCCATGTTGAAAAATTTGTGCAAAATTCCAAAATGACCGAGATATGCAATAAAGTTGAAAAAACCCTATTCATGATATTATACAGCTTACCGCATTTCCTCAGTTTGCGGTCGGCTTTGAAGAGTGCAGAGCGTGTTCCCGGTCCACCAAGATCGTCTGCACGAGCACCAGAGGTAAGTATGGGGTAAGGGGTGGGAGGCTGGGGTGTGCAGTGGGTGGGTGCGGGTTGTGGGAGGGGGTGCGGGCAGACTACGAGGGACCGTTTCCTTTATTTCAGGTAAAACACTACGGAGAAAACATCGGGGCGCTTTAAACACTGCAGGGCATATGGCATGCTGGAGTGGGCACCCAGCGTGTCACCGAGTCACAGGGGATAGTTGTAATGACGGACTTGGGCAACCCCGTGGCAAACAATAAAGGGGAGTGTTTCTGCTGACGGGGATTGGGCACCCTATCAGCAAACAACAAAGGGGAGTTATTTCTGCCGACGGAGATTGGGCACCCACCGGCACACAACAAAGGGGTGGGGGTATTTTCCCCTAATAAAACTGTCAGCAATACCATGGCTGCATCGATGGAACTCACCTCAGCAGGAACAAGGGGAATGGTGACTGCTTTAACACGACTTTAAATGCTGGCTACAAACTCATTATGCGCGAGTATGCGCATATAATGTGGGCTGGAACAACAACACGGAGGTGTACTGGCGGACCAGAGGAAAAAACCACAAAGGGATAAATAATGAAATTTAGACATGAAACAAATTGACCAAATAGATATAAAGGTAAGCAGTGGGCAGCACGTTCTGAAAAGGACACTTTTTAAAAGACAGAATAACATTAAAAGTTCAGGGGACTAACTCTGACAGTGCAGCTTTAAGACACCTAACTATTTAAAAGATGTGACATTTTCAAGGGGAGGGCCAGCCAGAGTGAGCACTAGAAGGGAGGAATTAGTTTTAGTGGCCTTGGCTAGGAAGGGCTTAGAGCTGAAGATCATGGACTTAGTCTTCTTTTCATTGACTAGGAGTTTCTTGGAGAAGAACCACTGGTGGGTGGTGCTGTAGTTATGTGTAAGGGCAGAGGAGATGGAGTCAGCTCATTTGTAGTTGTGTTATATGACTAGATCGTTGGCATAGAGAAGAGCTTTACAGCTAAGGTTGTCTGTGGGGACTGTGTTTATGAACATGGAGAATAGAACAGGCCTAAGTATGGAGCCCTGGGAGACCCCAGTGAATACTGGGAGGGGATATGAGGATGCTTTTTAAGTGATAAGTGACTGAGACCTGTTTGATAGGTAGCTGCAAAACCAGGCAGCAGGTCCAGGGAGCAGCCAACATGTAGCAGGGTTGAGTGGAAGAGTTGATGGTCAACCAGGTCAAATGCTTTTGACAGATCAACGAAGAAGCACCTGTGGGTTTACCATGGTCCATATTCCTCAGCACATGATTGGTGAAGATAGCCAGAGCAGATTAGGTACTACGTTGCTTGCTGAAGCCATACTGAAAGGGACATAGGAGGCTGTGTTTTTACAGGTGCTCTGATAGTTAAGAATACATGATTTTTTCAAGCGGTTTGCTTAGGTGGGGGAGCTTTGAAAACTGGCACAACACTGGCATGTTTCCAAGAGTTGGGTACACTAGCTGTGATGTGGGCATTAAGAATATATATAACTCCTGTACAGCTACAATTGATAAATTGGTTGATCTTATATATTTTCTCACTGTGTGGGTGAACAAATGTAGATGCAGTGTAAGTATTGAACAGTGACTACAATGGCTGCATCTGAAGTTGTCAAGAGGGGGTGTTGGTAGCAAACTCTCCGAAATCTGATGAGGCAAAACTGTGTGAAGTAATGCATCCTTGAAATTGGCACCACAGGTGAGCCATGGCACATTTTTTACAGGTTTTTAATCTATTATTGGCTTCCTTGATCTGCCAGTATTTCTTAGCAATATCCCCAATAATAGATACAGCCAGGTTATACTGTATAAGAAATACAGAGCTTCATTCAGATTCAGCGGTATTGTCTTTGCCCTGTACTGTATTAGGAAATTTATATCAGTTTTTCTGCGTGTTGGTAAGCAGATACAACATCATCACACCTGTACTGTCTATCAGTGACTCTGTTCGCCATATTTGTGCTTCCAGTCTCAAAACCTGCTTGATCATTGCAGGTACATTAAAAGCATGGAAACTGCCCTTTAGGGATATCTTTGACAGGAAAATTTGGATGGCAACAATCTGCTCTCAGAATGGTATTTCTCGTTGTTGGCTTCTGATACAGTTTTGTTTTCAGTCTATTTTCCTTATTGATAATTGTGAGATCTGGAAAATTCACTGGTTTTACTCATTCAAGTTGTAAATTTGATGTGGTGTCTTGTACTGTTAAAGTACTGAACCAGCTCTGATGCTATTTCTACAGAGTTGTTCCACATAACAAAAATATCACTCACATATCTATTCCACTGTCTGATACACTCAATGTAGTTTTGGTCTGTGTTAAAAAAAGAAAATCAGATTCTGAATCAACTAAATGCAAGGTTGCAAAACATGGGGCAAAGGTGATGCCTGTGCATGGGCCCATGATTTGTGCAGAATGTCTGTTTTCAAAGATGAAATAATTTGCTTTGAGGACAAACCTGGCCACCTCAGAAATAAACTCATTTTGGGGAACAGCATTCTTTGACCATGTTTTGAGGGCTTTAATAAGTATATTTAAACAACCTTTGTGTGGAATATTAGCATAAAGTTTTTTGATATCTATGAATAATAAAATGTAATTTTCTTCAACCATTGCCTCATTCGGAATTTGTAGCATATGGTTGGTATCTTTTACATATGATTTTACGGTAGTTACATGTTTCTTGATAGACTCACCCATGTACTTTGAAAGTGTCTCAATAGTAGCAACAGTAGAGGAAACAATGGGGCACCCTGGCACTGGCAGACTGCTTTTGTGCTGCTTAAGTAGGAGATACAATGTAAGTGTTTTAGGGTATTCTAATAAATATTTTGCTTCTTTCCCAGAAATCCAATCATTAAATAATGCATTCTTGAGTAAACACTTTGCCTTTCCTTTGATTTCCATTGTGGAATCCTTACTGAGATGGGTATAAAAGGTTTCTTCATTTAGTTGCCTCTTAGCTTCTTCAATATACTCATCTCCCCCACGGTCACTGTTGCTCCATTTTGCCAGGGGGTTGAATCACCACAGCAATCATAATCCTTCATTAATTAAGGGTAGTTCTTTCATTGTCTAGTGCCATTTTGGAATTCACTGCATTTGTAGCTTTTAAAGAATGTTTCCATCATCATTTTCTACTAGTTTGCAATATGTCTGTAGCTTGTGATTGCAGGTAATAGCACAAAAGGTGGGTTTATTGCAACCTCAGTGTATTTTTGAACAACTTCATTTGCTAATTGCTGATCATTGCTGATTGCTGTCCATATGCAGGAGTCTTTTTGGCTGCCAAGCACACTGTTGGATTAATTAATGGTCTGTGGATTTTTACCTTGCATCATAGATTATACTGCATTGTCAGCTATCGATGCTTGCTTTTTGTCTGACTGTGGTATGCTAAATAAACTTTAATACCTTCTGTACAGCTACTAGTGACTGGTGTTGAACTTTTTCATTTGAGCTTTGGGAGTGCTGACTGGTTTTGGAGTTTGCCACCATGAAACCACCTATGTTTCTTAACCTTCTGTTTTTGTCATATCCCATTAACTTACATCCCCAAAAGTAGTGTAATGTGGGGCTAAGGTTTCCACCCTTCCAACTCTAACTGCCCCTCCCTGCAGCAAAAGGACAAGACCACAAACACTGATGAGCTACCTTCATGGATCTGTATCTGTGATATGCACACTGCTAGACATACAGTATACACTCACTTCTGGTGGCACATAGAAATCCATGATAATCAAATGACAACACTGCTTCTGTTTTTCAGAAGCACAGGCCCCAGCAGCCACAAACAGAAATCCATGAGACCCAAATTCAAGAATGCTTTTGCCTGTAGAAGTGAAGGCTCATATGCGGCCAGTGCTTCTGTACTACAGGCACTCATGCAAATTGTGAGACATACACACAGTTCTGTCTGCAGAGCTACTTGCACTTCTGCACTGGCAGGTGTAAGACATACAGACCAACTCTGGCTGCAGAAGTGCAGCTCCCATGAAATCCATGATACCAAATTTGCAACAATACTTCTGTCTGCAGAAGCAGATACCTTACCCACCGGTATAAGACATAAGCATCGATTTCTTAGCTGTGGTGCCTACACTTCTGCAGCTACTTACAGCAATCCATAGTACTCTAATTAGGAGTGTAATGGGTTGCCAGAGGAGGTGGTATTATCAAAAATGGTGGACTGATTTAATATGGGTTGGGAACCGGGAGAGAGGGAAATGTGCAGACAGAGGGAGATGGGATATTTAAGAGGGGTCAATGGGATATTTATGATCTTCTCATGTCCCAGAAATGCTAACCCCACAAATTTCACTCTTATTGATAATGATGGGAATTTGATTCAAAACCTAATTTCTAATACTTTGGCATAAACTTAGTAATCTCTCTTTTGAGCAGCATATTTCCAATCTGATTGCCAGACTTCACCGGAGACTGTGCATGTTATGTTGTCTGATTCAGTACCTAACATTAGAGGCAAGACATTTACTGACTCATAGTTTCCTTTTTTTTCACTCATTGATTATGGTTCTATAAACTACGTGCATACTACTGATAAGGTTATTTCTAAACTCGCATAAACTTATACAGTAATATCATTAATTTCACTTCTGGACTCCCAAGAAGGTCGCATCATTGTGACCTTTATAGGTCCTTTGACTACCTTTCTTTGGTTGATCAATTCAGTGTAGTGTCAGTGGCAATGGGTTCTATCCCCACACCAGGCACTTGGGTTATTCCAATACTGACACTGCATTGTAGCATGGGAAGGTGCACTGCTGAGGTGCTATCTTTTGGATGAGTCATTAAACCGAGGTCCCATCTGCCTGTTCTGGTGGTAGTTCAGGTGGATGTTAAAAATCAAATGGCACTTCTCGAAAAGAGTAGAGGAATTTTTATTAAAGGTGTGTAGACCTCCTTGGAGACATGGAATGTACCTAGGGACTGGAGGATGGCTCACATGATGCCACTTCACAAGAGTGGAGTCAAGGACCAACTGGGTGACTACAGACTGGTGAGCTTGACTTCCATAGTGGGGAAGTTGATGAAAACCATTCTGAAGGAGAGATTGATAACCTTTCTTGATAGCAATGGCCTGCAGGATGAGAGACAGCATGGGTTTGTCATAGTAAGATCTTGCCAAACTTACCTGATCAACTTCTTCAACTGGATCACCAGGGCAGTTGATGAAGCCAATGCTGTGGATGCTCTGTATCTGTACTTCAGCAAGGCTTTTGACACTGTGCCACACGGGAGGTTAATGAGCAGGCTAAGGGACATGGGAGCAGGGGAATAACTGGTGGGGGTGGGTTGAGAGCTGACTACAAGGCAAACAACAGAGGGTAGTTGTAAGGGGTGAGATAGCCATGCCATGACCAGTAATGAGTGGAGTACAACAGGGTTCAGGGCTGGGCCTTAGTTTGTTCAATGTCTTCATTGGAGGCATTGCAGAGGGGGTTCAAGAGTAAGATCTGCCTGTTAGCAGAGGACACTAAAATGTGTGCAAAAGTGGACAATGAGGAAGAGAGGCAGGCCCTCATAGAAACACAGAAAAATAGAATTTGATGTCAGATAAGGACTGCTTGGTCTACCTAGCCTGCCCATTTCCCTACCTAATGGATAAGCTGCAGATCCTAGTTAACCAGCAGCCTACTTCCTCCTACTGCTCACTAGAATTGCCTTATGTCTGTCCCATGCATTCTTGAATTCCCCCACTGTTTTTGATTCCATGACCTCCTCAGGAAGGCTTTTCCATGTATCTACAACCCTCTTTGTGAAAAAAAATACTTCCTCTCATTACCTCTGAGCCATCCCCCCTCTATCTTCAAATTGTGCCCCCTTATTCTTACACATCTCTTTTTCTGAAAGATACTACCCTCTTGGATTTTGTTGATTCCCTTGAGGTACCTGAAAGTTTCTATCATGCCCCACCTCCTTTCCTTGAGGCTATACATGTTAAGCTCCTTTAGTCTTTCTTTATATGTCTTCTGGTGCAGATCCTGCACAATTTTGTTTGCCCTCCACTCAGAGATGATCTAGCTAAACTCATACACTGGTCTAGGGAGTGGCAGTTGGGGTTTAATATTAAGATGTGCAAGGCAAAGCACCTTGGAGCCATAAATCCCAAGAACAGCTACTGCCTTGGGGGAGTGCAGGAAATGGCTTCCGATGAGGAAAGGGACCTGGGGTTAATAGTCACAGGGAACATGAAGGTATCTGCACAGTGTGGGAGAGCTAAACTAAGGACAAATAGGATGCTAGGGTGCATTGCCAGAGGGATCGCCTCTTGGAAAAGGGAGGTCATCCTGCCATTGTATAGATCACTGGTGAGGCCACACTTGGAATACTGTGTACAGTACTGGTGCCCATACCTCAAAAAGGATGTGAGATTACTAAAGGGGGTGCAGTATAGGGCTACAAAAATAATCATGGGACAAGGGGAGTTGCCATATGAAGAAAGGTTGAAAGAGCTTAACATTTATTTGCTGGAAGACAGAAGGGTAAGAGGGGACATGATAGAGACCTTTAAGTACTTGAATGGCATCAACATAGTCAGGGAGGGAGGATTGTTCTGCTAAAAGGGGAGAAGGGTTACTAGGGGGCACAGTCTGAAGTTGGAAGGGGGAAGGTTAAGGAGGGAAATGAGGAGGCATTACTTCACAGGCAGAGAGTGGTGTCAGGTTAGAACACACTGTTGGAGGAGTTAATTGCTGAAAGGACAAAGGATAGCTTTAAATGGGGTTGGAATAGAGTCAAGGACAGGGTTAGTACAGACAAAAACACAAAGGGGTAAGGACCGGAAAAGAGGAGGAAGATAGTGGTTTGGGTGGGGTGGGGCAGCTGTAGTGATATGAAACTAAGAGCTGCACAATTGGACAAACTTGAAAGACCTGTGGGCCTTTCTCTGCCAGAAATTTCATATGTTCATATGTTCGTATAAACAACAGAAGAAAAAAAAAATCAGTCCTATTGTACAAAATTCATAACAGTGTATACAGAGCAAACAAACCCAAAACTCGCCATGATCCCAGTGTTATCAACCCAGCTTCTGTCCCTAAATAATTTTACTTGTAATCCTTGAAATGCACATATACTTTGTTACTAAAGCAGAATATATGCAGCCTTATTCCTAAAACTGTCTTTATACATGATGTAATATAGGTAGTGGAATTCCTCCCCATCTGTGCTTCCATTTGTTTATTTTTAGTTTAGACTGGTCATATTTTCACTGGATACTTAGCTCTTGCTTTACCTGCAGAACTATAGCTAAAGGAGTTGTCTCAGCTTGTTGCATAACATATTTACACTGGTGTGCCAAAGAATAAACTTAATACATGTAAAACTCGATTCTTAAGTGCCTTCCCAAATTGCTGAAAAAATCTTGAGTAACCTGTTATCACATCCTGATAGGTACAGTAATTTGACGTCCACTGTCTGTCTTTCCACCTTGTGGCCAGTAGGGTCCATACCGCTATTTTGTAGGGCAGTTGATTAATAATGCTGCATGGATTCTTCTAACTGTGGGCAACTTGGCCTTGGACATTTTCTTTCTTCCATACTTTTCTGTTTTGCATTCATCATAACCCCTAATCTCCCATGGCAGCTAAGCTAAACTACATCCCACATCCTTGGTGGCATTCTGCTATCTGTCAAATAACATTCAATTTTTTGGTGGTATTCCACTGCCACATTTTTATGTTGATTGGCGCATGTGCAAGAAACATATTTTGGCAGCTTGCTCCGGAGGCAGATTGTGGAGGTGTGGCACTGCTGTGGCCAATGCCTCCACTGCCTTTTAAGGTTTGGCCCCTATTCCCCAATGCCGTGGCATGCTGCCTCTGACACTAGTTCAGCCAGCATGCTACAACCTTGAAAAGTTTCAGCTGCTGCAATCAGGGGCCACCTTATCACTGCAGCGTCATCCACTGCAATAAGGGAGTGACCTGTCATTGCAGGGCAGTCCCTTGCATTTCACTCATCCAGTTTGCTGATGGGGAGCCCAGTCCCCATCGGTTTCTGTTACTGTGTGCTGAGGGGGTGCCCAATCCTCCTCATCATCATGTCCCCCCTTCTTTCTTTGCCGACGGGGGTGCTCGATCCCCATCGGCATGTTTCCCCCACCCCATTTCTTGTGTGCTGAGAAGGGTGCCGAATCTCCATCAGCTCCAGTACCCCCTACCCAAAAACATGCATGTGGCACACTGGGAGCCCACCCCAGCATGCCAGAAGTACCTGTAAAAAGGAAAACCATCTCAAGATGTCTATTTTTTTATACTCTGAAAAGAAGAAAACATTCCCTCGCTGTCTGAGCCCCTCCCCAACCCACACCCACCCACTGCGTACCTCATCTCCCCACACACACACCCCTCGCACCATACTTACCTCCGGAGTCCGGCGCGACAATCTTCGGTGGACCAGGAACACATCTACACTCTTCAAAGCAGACCACAAATTAAGGAAATGCCAGTAAGCTATATAATGGCATAAAAAGGGTTTTTTCAACTTTGGTGCATATCTCAGGCATTTTTGTTAATTTTGGCACCAAATTTTCAACATGAGGGTTTCAGAACCCTCATCATGAATTCAGCCACTGTCATTGCGTTATTCTGCCCCAAAAGGTGATTTTGCGGTCACTGCGTGAAATCACCTTTTGGGACTGACTAATGAAATGACAGTGCCAGAGTTCATGAGGTGGGCTCTCAAAAAGCCTATGTTGCAAATTTGGAGGAAAAAATCTAAAAAATGACTGTTTTACTAGCGTGCGTTGTGCAGTTGCTACGCACTCTCATAACTTTGCGAACTTGCAATATTTTCACTCCAGATTTTCAACATTGGCATTTTTCTACACCTCCTTATGAACAGTACAGCAGTCATTTTTCCCATCCTGGCTGAAATGTGTTTTTCTCACTTCCGATGCAGAATAGTGCAGTCGATGAGGGAAATCAGTGTTTGGGACAGATTAAGAAAATGACAGTGACATGGTTCATGAGCAGAGGTCCTAAAATACCTATGCTGAAAATTTAGTGATGATAGTCCATCAGATGACTGTGTTATAAGTGTGCGTTGAGCAGTTCCCACGCACCCTTGTATCTTCACAGATTTGTAATATTGTCAAGACAGATTTTCAACACTGGAATTTTTTCACATTTCCTTATGAACAGTACAGCTGCCATTTTTCATATCCTGACCAAAATGTGTTTTTGAACTTCTGACGCAGAATAGCGTGGTTGCTGTGGGAAATCAGAGTTTGGGACAGATTAAGAAAATGACAGTGACACTGTTTATGAACAGAGGTCCTAAAATTCCTATGTTGAAAATTTGGTGAGGAAAGTCCATAAAATGACTGTGTTGGAAGCATGCGTTGAGCTGTTTCCGTGCACCCTTGTAACTTTGCAAATTTGGAAAATTTTCACACCACATTTTTAACTCTGGCATTTTTCACACCTCCTTATGAACAGTACAGCTGTCATTTTTCACATCCTGGCTGACATATGTTTTTGCACTTCTGGCGCAGATTATCATGGTTGCTGTGGCAAATCAGTGTTTGGGACAGATTAAGATTGAGCGAGTGGGGGGGGAGTGACTGAGCTCAACTGAGCTCTGTTGGGACTATTGTGAATTTCTATGTGGGTAGAAAAAGACACAAATGCATGCAGGAGCCCAGTCCAAAAATCAGCCTGCAGTGCTGGGAGAAACAGAATGAGAGACCGAGTGAGGGAGGGGGAGTGAGCAAGCTCAATGGAATTGGGAGGGCTGTGGGAGCAGGATCATAGATAATCTAAAAAAGATTTGAAAAATAATAAATGAGAACGAAATAATTGCAAAGAAAATCACTACTTAACATCAGTAGTTTCTCACATAACACAGTCCTGAATCTTAGAGCTCCTATGACCCTTCTCATCTGCATTCAATAGCTTGTCTGTGCAAACAGCAGGACCTCTCTCCTCCTCTCTCAAGACTGAACTCTACTGGCCGAACTGAAGTGACTGCAGTGAAAAGGTTTTATATCTTTTAGTGGGGTCATCTGACTGAGCCCTTTATATTTTCATGTTTGAACATGTTGTTTCAAAATCAAGGGGGTTTAGTTTCAGGGGACTTCCTGGTTTAGTTAAAGGTACAGTCTGTGTCTCAACATATATTGACTCTCTATATCTCTGATCCACAGTGACTATGCACTTTTATAAAGCATACCACATTCTTTTGTTCAATATCATACACAGAATTTAATACACTAACAGGTTTATAGTACGAATTTTTGAAAATACCTAAAGGATTTCTTATAACTGTACTAATCTTTAAATTATTATTGTTTTCTATGGCTTCTGAATCCTTTTTATTATTTTTGCTTGTGTGCATGTGCAAGAAACATTATGTGGCAGCTTAGGAGAGAAGGGGGTTGTGGAGGCACGGCAGTGTCATGGCCAATGCTGTCACTGCATTTGCGGGCTTGCCGCTGTGTAACCAATGTAGCCCCACCGTCCTGGTAAAACTAGGTCTCCAGAAGTGCCACCAACTTGAAACAATTTGGCCGCCACAATCAGGGGGTGCCTCGTTATTGCAGCATCAGGCATTCATCGATCTGTTGGGTCTGAAGCAAGTGGTGTGATGGCAGGCGGCCCCTGATTGTTGCAGCCACCGGTGTGCTACTTCATCAGTTTATTTAAGTTGTGTCCCTGATTATGGACATATGGTGATCAGAGTAAAGCTTTGAGTTAATAAGAAGCTGGATGAAACCACCAAAGTAAATGAAGTATTAATGAGTTGTGTTTGGAGAGAGCAAGGGCTACTGCCTGTGATCACTGGCAGAACAAGAGAGGGAGCAAGAGAGATTGTCATGTCAAGGGGATTTGGTGTTCTGAGAAAGTAAACAGAAAACAGGAGGGGATGCAAAACAAACAGCCGAGCTGCAACTCTCCGACACAGTACAATTTTATTGTGCTCATCCCATCAACTGTCTGCATTCAAGCCTCATCAGCTACAATATAAAAGTCAGCATTTGGCAAAACTCCCCGCTAGACGAGGAAGCACGTGATGCAGCACGCCGAGTAACAGCTCAACTGCTCAGCTCCTGCTGCCTGGGGATTTTGATAGCCCTTCTAATAACTTTCTCTGCATCAATACATTGCTGGTGGGGGGCTGATCACACGCCGAAATACTGCAGAAGAGATCGACCTGGACAAATGGAAGTGGAAAGGCGATCGGCACCTCTGAGACATACGCCTCCAGTCTCACCAGAAAAACAGAGTAAGCGGCCTAAGGCCCAACAAAGCCACACGGGGAAATTATCACCTACCAGCGCGATCCCAGTGAAAGAAACCGGGGATTCACCACTGACGCTCGAGAGGTTCTTGGCCGAGTTTTCCCCCTTTAGAGAAGATGTCAAAACTCTCATGTCAGAAGTAAAACTGATGAACACAGCACTGGAGGACCTTACTACCCGGATCTCTGATAATGAAGTTCGTACTGTTTCACTGGAAACAAAAACAGATGTTATTAAGCAGGAGATGGTGGAAAGCCGTCACAGGATTAAAAAGCTAGAGGCGAAACTAGAGGATTTAGAAGGGAGAAGCCGCAGAAATAACGTCATTATCATTGGTATTCCTGAGAGAGAGGAAGGTACTGATACCATCAGCTTTACGCAAAAATTGCTGAAGAAATTGGCCGGTACATCGCCCTTTGGCAAAGTATATATGATTGAACGTGCACATAGAGCCCTAAGACCCATGCCTCCACCCAGAGCCTTACCCCGCCCGATTATCGTTAGATTCCTCAACTACCAAGAGAAGCACTATTCCATGGAGAAGATAAAAGAACTGCAAGAAATTAAATGGGTGAATGTAAAAATCAGATTAACTCAAGATCTCCCAGCCTCCGTCAGACAGCGACATACTCTATTCCATCCGATCGTCTCTGAGTTGATTGCCGCGGGGATAAAGTTTAAAATGAGTTACCCGGCCAGGCTGCAAATATTGCTTGGGGGCTCTTGGGCTGTCTTTGAAGAAGTGGATGTTGCAAACGCGACCCTCCAAAAATCCCTGCCTGACTTATTTGGGAACCGTTGAGCTCTCGCATATAGGAAGCCGGCAATAGTGTTCCCCACTGAATGACTGTTTCATTTCAGCTAACTGTCTGAACATTCAGCACTCGCGGTCTTGAATGGTGCCCTCTTCCAGCAGATGACTTCTATTATTTTATTTTCAGGACTTGATATGGAGGATTCCTATTTATATGAGGTGGGTCTACTGCCGATAAAGGCTTTAGTACTCCAAAGACTATAAGTTTGATATGAAGGGCAGGTTCATTTTTGGATTCCATCCTGCCACCTCGAATATCGAAATGTAATTGTCTCAGAGCACCGCTAGAGGACCCCATCAGACTGTAACGAAACGGATGTTTTCACCGGACGAGAGCAGATCTTATTGATTTCATGTTTTGTTACTGAAGACCTGCAGTCCTACTCTCTTTGTTCACTGTTTATCTCTGGATCATTACTGATATCCGTAATGTAGAGGGGAGTTCTCCTCCTTTTTTTTTTTCCTTTTTACAGGTTTTCGATTGTGGTGAATTTCCACATGACAAGTATCTACAGAGGACAGTACCCTGATTTGGAATGGCAGATAGAGGCAGACCAGTTTGTTTTTAGTATAATAGGATCGTTAGGTCTGATCCAATAATGGCAGTATGGCTTTAGAAATTTTGTAAGGTCTGTGTGAATCTAGTGGTTCTAATTTTTTGTAGTTAGGGGCAATGTTATCAAGGGAACTTAACCTGAGCATGCTCGTCCAAGGGAAAGTAATTTCCTGGGCTGAATATGGGGGTTTCTCTCCGTGAATTTACCTTCTCTCACCTTTTAAAAAATTCCAGTATTGATCTCTCTTTTCTTTTTTCCCTGACTCATTTTGGAACCAGGCAGCAGAGCAGAACGGCTGAAATAGTAGTGAAAAGTGGCTCTGCATTCTGTGGGTTTAACAGAAGGGGGGTTAAAACTGGACTATTCCTACAACAGTGAGATTTCCTGCTGCAAAGAGGGGAGGGAAAGAGGATGGGAGGGGGTTAACGAGGAAAGGGGGGTTGGGGGTGGGCACAGCACAAGGTACACACCTTTTCACTTCAATCTCCTGACTGGTTCTGTTTCCACACTCCCGTCATAGCAAAACTGAGAGTCAAAACTCTATGGCTACTCCGTTAAAAGTCATTACCTGGAACATTAAAGGGGTCAGAGCTAAAACTAAGCAATATATGATCCTTAAGCATTTAAACTTAGTCCAAGCTGAGGTTATGCTTTTGCAAGAAACACATCTTCTAGATGTTGAAGCCACCAGACTTGGAGACAACAGGTAGGGCAGGTTTTGCAACTGAAGGCTCTACAAATAGTGGTGGTACCATGATTTTGTTGCACCGAAAGCTTCCTTTGTTGCATCGCACTATTAAGGACCCAAAGGGTAGATTTATTTTGTGTTGGGCAAGCTTTTGCAAGGGAGTTAATTCTGGGAAGTATTTATGGGCGATTATGATTCCTAATTTTTTACACAAATCTTTACTATTCTGCTTCCTTCTCGCAACCCCTATGATTTTAGGAGGGACCTTAACCTAGTGTTTGACCCAATGCCAGATAAATCGGAGCCACAAGGAAAGGCTCTCCCTGCTCAGCGCGCTCTCAGGGACTTAATAGACCAGATGGGTTTATGTGACATTTGGAGAGTTTTACACCCGGGTGTCAGGGAGTACACCTTCCTTTCCCCAGTCCACAGAACCTTGTCCAGAATAGATTATTTGCTCATTTCCAAGGCCTATATTCCACAGGTTATAGACTCCTCGATAAGGTCAGGCCCCCTGTCTGATCACTGTCTTGTATTTTGTCAACTGACCATCGAGCCTTTATGTAAGGGCAGGGGAAGGTGGAAACTCAATGACCAACTTATCAAAGACCCGGAAATAGCCAGTAAAATACAGACCCACATAGACCAATTTATTCAACATAATCAGGGCTCAGCCCTAAGACCGGATTTCCTCTGGTGTGCTTTCAAAGCCTACCTAAGGGGGATACTCATTGGGTTAGCTTCACATAAGAAGAAAGCTAGGGAGCAGGAATTATCCCATTTGTTAACACAGATAAGAGATATTGAAAAAGATTTGTTGCCTTCAACCCCAGAACATACACTTCAAAGGCTCACTCAGCTAAAGGCAGCCTACCTGGAGATTCTCCGAGATAAGGCGGAACATGCTATTATAAAAACACAAGCATCTTTTACCTACCAGGGGGAAAAAGCGGGGCGCCTCTTGGCCAGTAGAATAAAACAGATGGAATACTCCAGGTATATTGCCTCCATCTGGTCTCACGAGGACGGTCTTCTGAAGACCTCCCCGAAGGAAATAGTACGGGAGTTCCTCATTTATTACACTGATCTCTATGGCCCAAGGGCAGATCCCCCAAACGTGAAGCAAATAGATGGATTTCTCAATAAAACCTCCCTACCGAGTCTTACAGAGGACCAACAAAGTGCACTTATTGTGCCTATTACTAAGGAGGAAATTCTGAAAGTCATAGGTACGTTACCCCTAAACAAAACCCCAGGAATAGATGGCTTCTCAGCCTACTTTTATAGCAGATTCAAAATGTCCCTCGCCCCTTTACTGCTCCCCCTATTTCACTATATACTTTCTGGAGCTGTAGTAGACACCTCTATCTTTGAAGCACTAATTGTGCTTATTCCTAAATTAGGCAAAGAGCCTGAAGACGTCGCAAATTACCGTCCTATTTCCCTGTTGAACCAAGATGTCAAGATCCTGACCAAATTAATTGCTGGCCGCCTTAATCTGATTCTCCCGTCCATTATAGGTCCCGAACAGGTAGGATTCATGAAGGGTAGATCATCTTCGGATCACCTTCGAACCCTTGCGCATGTCTTCTCAGCGTCCAGGGATGCCCCATACCCAGCTGCCTTAATCTCCCTGGATGCTGAGAAGGCATTTGATAGAGTTAGCTGGCAGTATCTGTTGCAAGCCTTGGAGGCCTTCAAATTCCTCAGTGTTTTCTGGTCCTGGATCGAATCCCTTTATCACTCTCTCACGGCCAGAATCTCTGGAAATGGAGTGATTTCTGAATCCTTCACCCTCTACTCTGGTACCAGACAAGGTTACCCCCTTTCCCCATTATTGTTCAATATATACCTTGAACCCCTAATTCGCCGATTGCAAACCTGCCCAGATATATAAGGAATCACGATTTTCCCATGTGAGGTTAAGATATCTGCTTATACAGATGACCTTCTCCTCCAGGTTGCTAACCCCGTTTCGTCTATTCCCCTATGTTAGAGATTATCAACTCCTTTATGTAGTCTCTAATAATAAGTTAAACGTGAACAAAACCATTGTATTCCCTCTCAATCATAAACTTCTTAGAGCAGAAATCTTAGAATTAGGTTTGGCTCGGAAACAAGATTCCCTGCGATACCTCGGCATTGAATTAACTAGACTCCCGGGAGATAGTATCAAGTTGAACCTGAGCTCCCTTATACAGGTGGTTAAGCAGGATCTAAGCAGGTGGGCCTCTCTACCAATATCTATTTTGGGCAGAATAAATGTACTTAAAATGAACGTATTTCCACGTCTCTTCTACCCCTTCTCGATGCTCAATATCTGGTTACCGCTTTCCTGGTTTAAAAAGGTAAATAGTATATTCTCAGATTTTATTTGGGCATATAAGTCCCCTAGAATTGCATTTCATAAATTAACTGCACCCAAGTCTAGAGGTGGTTTACAGGTGCCTCACCTAGGGCTCTACTTCTGGGCTAGTCACCTAAATAAATAATATAGATGGACACTACCTAATCCAATGGGATATACCCCACTCTGGCTAATAATAGAAAGTACTTTGATCAGTTCCTGCTGCCTAGCACCCAAAGCACTGTTACACATGAGAAACAATCTCCTCCCCACCAGATTAAAAAATACTCCTATTGCTTTATCACTGAAGGTGCACTCTCAAATGTGTCGGTTCCTTCAATATGAGAACCAGAAAGATGTAAATCAAAGCCTAGTTGGAAACCCTAACTTTAAGAAAGGCGAGAAATGTATACCCCCTAATTGGTTACCCCAGTTGAATGGTGCCTCACTTTACTCGATAATAGGAGACGACAACGCGTGGCTACCCTCTTGCAGTATAGTGCACAAGTGCAAGATTCCTGCTAAACATTTTTTTAGAGTCACTCAACTGAGACACTTATTGATCAAAGAACTGGGGTTAAAACCACCAATACATGTAGACTCTCCTCTACCCCCAGAATTGGCTCAATGGGTGGGGCAACAGAAAGCAGTTTCCAAGATTTTCAGTCTGTTGTTCGACAGGGTATATCCAGATTATTACGGCCCCACAGGCTACTGGTCCTCCTATATTCCTAGTTATGATGTCAGCTGGAGTAACCTCTGGTATAACTGCCATAAATTCATAACGCAGGATAGACTCAGGATGACACAAATGTTCATCCTATATAATGTATATTTCTCTCCTGAGAAAATGTTTAAATTTGAACTTACTTCTTCTCCCCAATGTGTGAGATGTACTAATCAGGACGGTTCTCTATTCCATATTTTTTGGACATGTTCCAAAATTAAGCCCCTTTGGACCAGCATCCGTAATAATCTGGATCCCATACTGGGACTGGATGAACTATTTATGCCCGAAATCTGTATTTTAGGTGACTTTTCTAACATTAGGTTTCCAAACAAAAAAATATTACATGGCCCTGATATCACTGTCTCTGAAGAAACTAGTTTTAAAACATTGGAAAGACCAGTCTGAAATTAAGTATGGTGAGTGGCTAGCTGAGCTTCTTGCAAATCTCAGAATAGAAAAAGTTATTGCTAGTCTCAACAATAAACTGAGCAGGTTCAAGAAAGTGTGGATCCTTCCATACCTTACTCGATTCAATATACTGCAGAGTAAGGCTTTCTTTCATGATACCGTATCAGTATTCCTTGATATGTACTGTAATATACAAATTGTAGTGAAAAGGTTCTCTGTTGTATTTGTGCCTTGGGGGGGCATAGAAATTTTAGGGGGAAGGAATTGGGTGGGTGGCAGGTCTGAACCTATGTAAACTGTATGTATGACTTATATTTGTTATGGAAGATCTGTCTTGTATGGTAAAACTTCAATAAATTTTAAATTGAAAAAAAAAAAACCCCCCGCTAGACACCCCCACCCTCATATAGAATGTGCAGGAAAAAATCGTGGCTGGATGATAACCTTGCATTAACCATGGCACCCACCATGCACATAGGAGGAACAAAAAAAATAATGTTAATCTGCAAGCAGGCTGAGATCAAAATTTTACAACAGACGAAAACTATTGCAAGCAATAAGCTGACAGTCTTCACTCTGCTCCTCTCTGCCCTAGCTGTACCCTAGATGTGAAATTCTGCTTCTGCTGCCAGGTTTGCTCAGTTCCATCTCATTGACATTTGTGCTAGTTTCTTCTCAGAGTCACAGTTATCTGATCACAGAAGGAGTGATCAGATCTGGTTAAGAAACGATTGAAATGTGAAAAAATCCAATCAGTCAGCCTGCAGTGCTTGGTTGCAAAATAAGTGACTTTCACTGAATCAGAATATTTTTAACCCAATCTCTCTGTCACTCTCTCTCTCCTGCTTTTACTCTGTCTCTCTTCCAAATCTCCCCTTCCAGTTCAAAGCCCATGAGTCCATACTCACAGTGGGTCAGGTAGTACAGGAGTACAGTGAAAATGAGAAAGAACATGTTAAGACAAAATCCTGAGCTTTTAATTGGCTTTCTTCCCACTCACTCAGCTGCCAAGGTTACTGTAGCCATAGACTGGTGCTCGCATTTCAGTTTCTCATTGAACACTCTGTCAAATCTGACTGCAACCCTCAACCCCCATGCTATGTCCCTTTAACCAAAGGAGATTAAACAGAAAAGAAGTAGAACAGAAACCAAATATTTTATAAGTCTGTACCCACTACTGGCCCCTCTGTGACATCAGTTTAGACGTGCTGAGAGGGAGCGCTTCTGATCACATGAACCATCACTTTTTGAAGCCTGGACACTGTGGGCCTGATTCTCAAAGGCTGCTTAGAACGACACAAGCTGCGCTGGACTGCAGCTTACATCGAAGCCCCATGTGCCACAGACCCTACACCCAGTTTAGGTATGGAAGGGGTTCTGGAGCCTAAGTCCCTACACATGCAGCCTTCCTTCACATTCAGTGAACACCTGGCACATGGGAGGTGTCTGTTGCAAGCCTGGTGCAGCACAGGAAATTGTGCATACTGTACATATGTGCATAGTGACTGCCACCAGTCTCAGACACTGAACGTATATGTATAGTACCGTGCTGATACAGAACATAGTCGGAAGCTGGATAGGCACCAAGGGGTGGGTTCCTCTAGACCACCAGGTATTGGGCACTGCAGTGATCAGGGTCACATACCCATGCCACATACAGGTGGGCCGGGCAGCATCAAGGATGGGGTTGTGGCATAGGGGATGGGTGACAGTACCTGGCTTGATGGGACACCATTGGTGAACTGGGAGGATACCATGGCATACAGTGGCACATAGGATGACTGCCCCAGTGGGACATATTCTATGTCTCACTACACCAGCCCTGTCAGGTCTAAGGGCACTTAGAATTTCTCCCACCGGGTGCTGTCGATGAATAGCAAGCTGCAGCTTGCGTCAGCGCATTCCACCTACCGCCCAGTCACAGCACTGTGTAGGATGCAGGGCAGGTGCAGGACCTGTTTGGGGTGGGCGGCCTGCAGTCAATGCAGGCCATCTTAGTGAATTGCATGGAGGCAGCCCTGGAAGCAAGGTGCACCTTGCACCATATCTGTTTGGTGCACGCACCTTGCCTCAGATGCAGAGCTTAGAAAATCAGGCTCCATGTGTGGTGGTGTGTGTGTGTGTGTGTGTGTGTGTGTGTGTGTGTGTGTGTGTGTGACTCAACTCAAAACAGGTCCACAAGAAATTCAACAGCATCCTCGCCGGTTAGTTGTTCTAAAGACAGGACTCGGAGTGGAATCCATGTATGCTGATGGTTTTGGGGAGGAAGCGAGTTGTGGAACACTTAATGGGTTTATTACAACCTTGAATTTCACAGCTAATCCCCCCCAAAAACAAATCTCCCCATTCTTTCAACAAGTGATATAAAAATACCTGGATAACGGAAACTGCTAAAATTAGATAAATACGTTCATACGTACAGTATATATTGGCCACTGTCGCAAAGACGTTGTTTGTTCATCATGGTTGCAAAGTAACACAAGACTATACAATTGAAATTGAGTTTGGAATGAAAAAAATAGTTGAAGCTCTTTGTCAATATTTATTTAAATACAGCATACATTGTGCGCACCATCCATTTTCGGGAGACTGAGGGTTGAAAAATCTCAGTTCTCCTAACCAGGGTTACATGGTAGATATGTTCAAACATCCAAGTAATCTAGTACACTCCTTGTGATGTCAGAATCTGGGGGAAAAACAACTTTGATGGTAAGTCACATCGATGCTGGCAATATCGAGGTGGAATATTCTGGGTTCGGAGGGAGGGTCTTCTTTGTGAAATATAGCATTGTCATTTAGGGACTGTATCGACCATGTTATTTATCACAACAGGACAGAAGGTCAGACCCATAAAAACCATGAAGTTCCTTAAAACTCGATTTATGATTTGTTTAATGCAGCAACAATACATAAAGCCATCATTTTCATTTATAGACAGAATATGACAATCAGCTCCTGTATGGTGGTACTTTTAGTTTAGGTCTTTGTTCTGATGAATTTAGTTGCACACATTAATGTTCCCTGAAACCACTAGGAAAACTTAAAAATATATACTGTATGTTTATAAAACACAGAAATACGCTATGGTCAGCATGTCTTTCCAGCATTTGTTTTATTTATGGGAAATAACTTGATCTTTGCTCCATAGTCTTTGGCTGCGTGTACAAGGTGTAAGTCAACACTTGACTTCTTAGTCCTTTGCATCATTTCATGAATGATTTATGGGTTTGTAAACTGTACATTGCACTTGCAGACATGATGCATAGAAAATTGAAGAGCACAGGGCATTTATAATATTTCAGTGCAAATGTAAAGAAGAGACACAGAGACAGAGAGCCTCTGAATTACATTACATTGTACATTTGTCTCTGGACTATCTCTGTGCTTGCTAACTGGTCAGACATTTCTTTGTGTTTCCCAGGACCTGCCATTTTGTTCAGGTATGGTAAAAATAGAAATAAAAGATGCAGGTTTTCTTTTGCCCTCCGGTTTTGACTCTGTCTATGCTCATTAACTGGTCAGACATGTGTTTGTTTCCCAGGATCTGCCATTTTGTTCAGCTATGACAAAAAATGACAAAAAAAAAAGAAAGATGCAGGTTTTCTTCAGCCCTCCGATTTTGTCTCACTCTGTTCTCATTAACTGTTCAGACATTTGTTTGTTTCCTAGGATCTGCCGTTTTGTTCAGGTGCGGCAAAAATAACAAAAAATAAAAGCTGCAGGTTTTCTTTAGCCCTCCGATTTCATCTTTGTGCTCACTAACTGGTCAGATGTGATTCCCAGGACCTGCCATTTTGTTCTGGTATGGCAAAATAAAACAAATAAAAAAATAAATAAAAACAAAAGATGCAGGTTTTCTTTAGCTCTACAATTTTGTCTCTCTCTGTGCTCGCTAACTGGTCAGACATTTCTTTGAGTTTCCCAGAACTGAGGTTTTCTTTACCCCTCCAATTTCAGGGAGACACAAGTTTTTGTGGTAAGTGAATTGAAACAGATCAGTCCTTTATTCCTCCCAGCACGATCACCGCAGTGCACAAAAGGTACATTTTTTGGTATCAATAAGGTGGTGTAGTTGCCCACCTAACCCAATCCCAGATACGCCCAATTATTTTTTTCTATGTTGCACTGCCTTGATGTTGTACTGACTTCCAACCCAACACTATATTGCACAACACAATTCATTCTTGCATCACCACCCCCCTATCCTGGATATCCCTGTGCATAACATTGAGGAGCTCATATTCACATCAGTGGTTTTGTGACTGTTTTTTTTTGCAGGGGTGCATTGTTTTACCAGTGCCACCAATTAATTTAAAAGAAAAAAAAAACATTATTTCGACAGGTGACTTCGCCACTTGCAGCTTATGTGTCCCTGGCCAGAAACAACAGGATACAGTGACCCTGAGCAAGTGGCCTGACCTCCCACATGAATCCCCTGACTTTGAGCAATTGAGCTTAACTGTACCATCGAGCAATATTTCAGTGTTATGTATTGGCTATATCGAGGATAGGGGGGCCATACCACCATGGAATCACAAGAAAAATAGTACTTATGGGAACATGGTGGACAAGGGAGTGAGACAGAGTGTGTGTGTGTATATGTGTGTGTGTGTGTGTGTCACTATGACTTTAACGGGGGCAGATCTGCAATTGGCATAACCGATCACAGTAAAGTTTCAGTTTGAAAACGTTTTACTTGTTCAAGTTTGAATGCTTTTTATGTTTGCTTGCGCTCATGCGTAAGGAACATTATGTGGCAGCTTAAGAGAGAAGTGGGTTGTGGAGGCATGGCAGTGTGGTGGCCAGTGCCGCCACTGCATTTGTGGGCTTACCGCTGTGTAACCAGTGCAGCCCCACTGTCCTGGAAACACTAGTTCTCCAGAAGTGCCACCAACTTGAAATGATTTGGCCGCCACAATCAGGTGGTGCCTCATCATTGCAGCATCAGGCATTCATCTCTCTGTTGGGTCTGAAGCTAGGGGTGCAATGGTGGATGGCCTCTGATCTTTGCAGCTGCCGGTGTGCTGCTTCATCAGTTTATTTAGGATGTGTCCCTGATTACGGGCATTTGGTGGTCAGAGTAAACCTCTGAGTTAATAGGAAGCCGGATACAACTACCAAAGCAGGCTGAGATCAAAAGTTTACAACAGACGAAAACTATTGCAAGCAATAAGCTGACAGTGACAGAGATCCCCAATTTACAAGGTTTATCCAGTTCTGTGTGTAAATCAACACCCCCTCCCCCTACAGCTACACCAACAAGGCTGGGAGTTGGGACCCAGGGTGACCACCGACACAATCATGGCAATATGGGTGGGGGAGAGCAAGGGGAAAAAACAACATAACTGTTTGAATTTCTAGCAGTGCAAACCAGCAAGAGATCTGACACTGGAAAAGGCAGAATGAAAACATTAGCTCAGCAAGACTAAATACCACAAATCCAAGGGAGGCAGGGCAAGAGGAGGTAAGGAAATCGGCAGACATGATCACTGGAGGGAGAACCAAAGCCTAGGCTAGATCAGCTCATTGGGGTGGCATTTGATCTGTTCCTTAAATTCTCAAAGGCAGCACAACAAGCATCAGACACTAGGGGGAAATATTTGACTTTAAGTGGTGGGGCTTCTCACATATAACCCCACTGACTCAGGTGAGAACAGGAGTGTGTTTGGCAGAAGTACTGTATGGTGGTGACAGCTGCACAGGTATCTTTACATATAGGATGATTACTAGGTGCCTAAGCTGCACACATAAATACCACCGGTCTTATAAGTTGTTTACAAGCAGAACTCTATAAAATGACAATCACCCCATTCCACAAAAAATATCATCAGCAGTCACAAAATCAACTCGTAGGTAACTCTGCCATCTCACAGTCCTGATGAAACAAGGACAGACAGATGCTGAGGCAGATTGGAAAGGCTAGCAAAGTCTGAAGTCGAGCGAGCATGTGTGCCACTTACTTTCTTGTGGAGGTCGCAGTTGGCAGTGGAGTCTTGTGGGCGACTCTTTGGGGCTGCTCAGACCAGCATTAGGAGGAATGCTTGCAGGAATAGGTTCCAAGTAAACACCATCATAGTTGGGAAGTGGTGCTGGTCTCGCTGGGTGGATAAGGGGTGGGTGAGAGGAGCTGGTACTGCAGGTCTAGAAGTGAGGGAGAGGAAGTGGGGTAGAAAGGGGCTCTCACTTCTTAGTCTCTCTCAGTCAGTGTGAGATCAGAGCCCCCACCCACACACACTCCAGTTTGATAATCTGTTTAATCTCTCTCTCTGTCTCTCTCTCTCTCTCACTCTTCCTGAAGACTCAAGCAGGGGTGCAGAAGGGACAGATTTATTGCAGAACAGGAAAAATAAGAATAGGGAATTTGTGGATCAAGGGCACCTTTCAAGTATAAGTAGTAATTACTGCATGTGAAATAACTTTTGACATTAATTTAGACAAAAATAAATGAGCAATAATCACTTATTAGAATAGCACAAAGGGAGTAGGAAGATGTGTTTGTAGAACAGCGAAACAGTTCTTCCCAGTTAAGATTTAGAATGAAAAGAGGAGACACACACACACACACACACACACACACACACACACACACACAATACACTGTGTGTGTGGTTGGTCATGCCAGCTGAAGGGATCACTACTGAAGAACTGCTCAGTGTCGGTAGATTTTTGCTCAGTTGTAGGTGCCAGCTGCCAGTAAGGAAATAGGCAACTACCTGCCAAGGAGGCATACACAGCTCATTGAGGTGCCAGGACCAATCTCATATCCAGCAGGGAACACACAGTATATCTCTCTCAGATGTCCCACACTGATTGTACTACTGTACTGTTTTGGACATCTCTTCATTTTACCACTCATAACTCCTCTATACCTCTCAAGTGTCCATCAGTACAAGGGTGGCCCCTAATTTTACCAGAGTATAGCTCTGTCCCACATGGAAAAGGTTCAGCCCATGCAGAGATGATGCTGTAAACTTAGCCTTTATAGTAGCAGTTTCATAACAATTCATGTTTATAAAGCAAAGTTAAACCTGTACAGATAATGGCATTAGTTTTCACAATATTCACAGCTTGTATCTTCTTGTTTGATAATGTGACATTCGGGGCCAATGTCCCAGTGTCTCATATTTTGAGTGGTAGTGTCCCACATTTCAATGGCAATGGGTTGAGAAGTATGCTCCAAGTGGAAAAGGTGCTGTCCCCATTCTCTGAGACTGTAAAGCAGACACTTATTTTACTCTTTGCTGCCCAAGGAAGAGCACACGTTATGGATATGAAAGCACCTATTTTCACAGAGTTTGGGGAGGGTACATAGTTGCAGTTAAGTGGTATAAAGTGATCAAAACGACCCCTTTGCACCACTGTTCTAACTTGTGTCCCTTTGTGTTATACATAAAGGAGTCCCAAGTCTTTCCCTGCGCCATTCCAATGGGCACTGCACAAGCACAGGGAAAGGAGTGGTACTGGCATGTTAATGAAGCACTGGTGTATGAACAGATGCCTCCTGGCCCCCACAAATCTGGTCACATGCCTCAGCATGTCAGACTCCAGCAGAACTGTGTGAAGCAGTTCTATGAGGTGACTCAGGCATATGGCAGATGAAACGATGATCAATGTGTCTGAGATTGGCAGGGGGACTGGAAATGAGTGTGGGGAAGTGGCTACAGAGGGGGCTGTCCTGGGCACCAGGGATATATTTCATAATCAGGATTGAGCATGGGAGTCACAAGACTACCAAGAAGTACGAACAAGAGATGTAAAAAATAAAAAGGCTCCAAGTTGGCCATAAGCTATGGGGTTGGGGACAACTGAGTGGTAGCATCTCTTGCCACGTGACTGGTGCAATGCCATGTTTGAGATAACCATGGTGGTTGCAGTTTTTATGTTTGCAGGTAGAATCCCAGTTTCTGACCAAATTCATGCAGCATGTATTATTTGCATTGCATCTTAGTTGCCTAAGTCTTGACTTAATGTTTGACAGTTTTCAGGAAGTGTGGAGCAGAGAGCCACATTGAGCCCCTAAAGTCTGTCACTCCCAACTGTGACTGTGTATCAGGCCCCTGAGTTTCTGCCTCTGCAACATGCTGTGTGATCTGTGGTGTCCCAGGGACATTCAGTTGATTTAGGGCCAGTAGGGCAGATCATATGGGGACTGGCGCTGAACATGTACTCACTGGAGACCAAACAAAAGATGGGTGATATAGTAGAGACCTTCAGGTTCCTGAAAGAAATAAGGTGAACTGCAGCGAAGTTAACAGTTCAAGGATACAGAACACAACTGGAAGCAGACAGGAGGAAGGTTCAAGAGAGACATGACAAAGTTCTGTTTTACAGAATGGGTTGCAGAATCATGGAACAGTCTGCCAGGCAAACTGATGGGCATAAAAACTATAAATGGTTTCAAGCACAGCTGAGGCAGAGTGAAGGTTACTCAGGCTAGTAGCAATAGGGAGAGAAACAAGGTGTGGATAGTGGGGGGTAGTATTGCATATGGACAGCAGGTCCCATGGTTTGGTAGAAAACTATGGGAAGACTGGATGGACCATTTTTCCTTTTCTGCCATCATTGTCTATGTTACTATGTTTCTATGCCCCACATTTCATCATATTTTCCACCATACTTAAATATGAAACATAGAAACATAGAAAATGGTAGCTAATAAGGACCGCTTGGCCCACCCCAGTCTGCCCATTTTTCCCTGCTGATTCTATCCTGTCAGCACAGACCCTACTTGCTCTCCTGTCTCCTCCCAAGAGTCAGGCTGACCTCCAAGATACCTGGAAATATCCAGGTGGGCCCCCTTCCGTTAGGTACCTGGCTACCTTCAAAACTCTGCAATTCTTTGCCATTATCATCATGGGGCACTGTAAGTAAATGTAAGATGAAAACACAGACATAATGTATCAAACTTAAGTCAAGTAGTGATATGAGTGTGTCACCCTGAGCCCTCCCTTTTTTGTTTTCTAGGTGGCCCCTGTCTCTATTTTCCAGGTGTGCCCCCTGTATCCCAATCGGTCCCTACCCCTTAGCTTCCCAACCTAGATTCCCTTGTATGTACTGGTATGTGGGGCACTATAATTAAATGTAAGACAGAAACACAGAGCTAGTGTATCAATTTAAGTGGAATAGTGAAATGAATGTGTCACCCTGGGATCCTTCTTACAGATTTTCTAGGTGGGCACCAGCACCTGTCAACACATTCCAGGTGGGTCCCCTGTACCCCAGTCAGACCCTATCCTTGTTTATCCAACTAAGATTCACTTTTGCCTATCCCATGCATAACTGAAGCCCACTGCTGTTTCCCCCCCACCTCATCTAGAAGATTGTTCAAGGCATTCACTACTCTTTCAGTGAAGAAATACTTCCTCACATCATTCCTAAATTTTCACCCTTCCAGCTTCATTGCATGTCCCCTTGCTTTCATGCATCTCTTCCTCTGAAGAATATCCCCCTCCTGTACCATGTTTAACCCCGTGAAGTATTTATAGGTCTCTATCAAGTCCCCCCTCTCCCATCTCTCTTCCCAGGTTGTACATAGTTAGGTCCTCCTTTAGTCTCTCCTCCTAGGGCTTCTGATGCAGCCCCTACACCATTTTAGTTGCATTCCGCTGGACAGCCTCCACCCTGTTTATGCCCTTCCTGAGATGCAGTCTCCAGAACTAGGCACAGCACTCCAGGCCTCTTTCTGCTGGTGATACATGTCTTTATGAACCCTAGCATCCCACTGGCTCAACCCACTGCCTTCTTCCACTGTCTTGCCACCTTGAGATCATCAGTTTTGGTTACCCTATGTTCCTTTACTATTAGGTGATTGTCAATATCTCTTCTCCCTTTTTATACTCTGCCTATAGGTTTCTGTGCCCTAGGTGCATGATTTTGCACTTTTTCCACATTGAAAATCAGCTGTCATGCCCTTGATCACTCCTCAGGTTTTCTCAGGTCTCTGCACATTAGTTCTACCTACTTTGAAGTGTCTACGCTATTGCAGATTTTAGGGTTATCTGCAAAGAGAAATACCTTCCCTTCCAGTTCATTTGCAACACTTGTAAAGTTATTAAAGAGGATCGATCCCAGTACTAAGCATTAAGGCACCCTGCTAGCCATCCTCCTTTGGTTCAGCCATCTGAACGGTGGCGCATTCCTGTGCTGGGCAATTAGGGCACCAGTTGGCAATGTCACTGATTGCTTCTTTTGCAGGTGGATTTGCCCACCCTCCCCCTACTTAATGATATCTGAATGGGGGTGTGAACCTTGGGGAGGGGATGATGAATCCTGCATTTGTTGCCCTGATTGTCTGGCACTGTAATGCCAATGCTGTGAGTGCCTTAAGGGCCCTCTTTTCCCTGAAGTGAACTCCACTGACCACCATCTTCTGTTGCCTATCCATTAACCAATTTTTTACCCAGTTTGCCCGGTTTCCCTATGATCGTCCTATGTGATACGGCATTGACTGCCCCTCACCCTAATCTATTTCCTTGGTCATTCAGTCAAAGAACTCTATCAGATTAGATTGACATAACCTCCCCCTGTGAATCCATTCTGCCACTGGTCCTGTAACCCACTGGATTCAAGATACTCCATAATCTTTTCTTTTATCAGCAACTCCATTAACTTCCCCACCACTGATGTCAGACTGATTGGTCTATAGTTGCCAGCCATCTCCCTTCTACAACATTTATGAAGCAGGACTGCTGCTGCCCTCCTCCCGTCCTCCAGAACCACTCCTGTTTCCAGTGAGTTATTGAACAGTGCTGTCAGAGGTGCAGCCAGTACTTTCTGAAGCTCCCTCAATACGCTGGGGGTATCTCATCTGGCCCCGTAGCCATATCCACTTGCAGATTTGTGAGTCCCTTCAGGACTGTCTCATCTGTATTTTTTTTTCAATTCAATTTATTGATCAGCTATATAGCCATTACAATATCAAATAACATCATAGTAAAATGTGACAGATTCTCCTTATCACCTATAGAACAATCACTTTTGTCTGAAAGAGCTTTACTTTTATATTGTGCTTTTAAGACATTGCTTTCAGAATGCTCAAATTTATAAGCAATAAAAATATTGCGTAATATTGGACTCTCCAGAATTTCTAAGTACTGCTTGAAGCCAATGTCCTGATTATTTTCTGCAAACCAAGTTGTGTAGTGTGATTTTTTTTAATGGTTCCTATGTCTACATTGTTCCAATAATTATTTATTTTCTTTGAAATATATTTCCTATGTTGTTTATGTAACCTAATACCTTTTCCTACTGCTATCTTTAATGGTATCAACTTATATTTAACCATCAATTCATTAATTAATGTAAACCATAGATTTTTAGGTTTTTCTTGAGGCCCAGTTCAAATCAGAATTCCTTTTCCTTCAAGCAGGACTTTGCAAGAGAGGAGTCTGGTAAAATGTGTTAGTCACAGCCAGAAATTTACTTTCTGGGCTTCTATCAATGCAGAGATATTATTTAATCCTGTTTCTGCTGTAATGTAGGCAGCAGGACATGAATGACCAAGTTTTAAAAAAGAGGGCTAGCTAAGATGGTAATATTACTCGGTTCCCATATTTCAGGCCCATACAATAACTGGGAGTCAAATTTGGCTTGTATTACTTCTAAAAGCCCTTTAACATAGTTTCCTTCATATCTGTAATTAAATCATAACAATCTCCCAATAGTTTTAATAAGTTTTTCTTTTAACATAATAACATGTGCCTTCCATAGACAGTTTGCTGTTATCCTTATACCCAGATAAGTGTATGCTGAAGCAACTTTAACCAATTCACTCCCCATTTTCCAATGTCCCTTAGGATTGTTACTACCAAATCTAATCGTTTTTTGTTTTACTAAGATTTACTTTAAGATTCAGTTTCTCTGAGCTGTTACTGAGTTGATCCATTTTCTTTTGCAACCCACTTTTGGATAGGGAAAAAAGCACTTTATCTTCGGCATACGCTAATGTTGGACAAATGGCATTCTGAATTTTAGGGGAATCTGATTGTAACTCTGCCATATCCCACAACAATTTATCTAAGTATAATGAGAATAATAGGGGGGGGCTAAAACGCACCCCTGGTGAACCCCTTTATTTGTATTAAATGGAAAAGAGAGCTTGCCTCTATTCCCAAGTCTTATTTGGGCCCACGTGTCAGAATAAAGGGAGGGAAATTACTCTTATCAAATTTCTGTCAAGTCCTCTTTCTAGTAATTGAGTCCAGAGAAGGTTTCTTGATAGTGAGTCAAAAGCTGATGTCTCATCTGTAAATGTACGTGTGCCTAACTCCTTACCCTCCGTACTCTGGCTTCTTTTATGTAGCTCATCCCCTTCCCCTCCTCTGTAAAGACCGCAGAAAAGTATTTGTCCAGGATGTTTGCTTTTTTGTGATCCCCCTCTGCAGGGTCCCCCTTGCCCTTCTTAACCTCATAATCCTTCCCCTCATCTTCTTTTTGCTTTTGTACCTACATAAGGTGTTGTCCCCTTCAGTTACCCCTCGGGCTGTTCCTTTTTCACGGTGTGCTTTTGTGTGTCTCATTATTTTCCCTGACTCCCTCTCCTTCTCATGCTACACCTTCCTATCCTCTGTCCTCTGCGTCTCATCATAGCTCCTGAATATCCATTTGATTTGAACTGGCATTTGCATCCAGTGAACCACAATCAAAAGCTGAAGTCCTTGATTTTAGAAGACTGGACTTCAGTAGGATGAGGGAGCTGGTCAGAGATAAGTTAGTAGGGGTGGACAACATAGGCATGGTGGAAGAGAGATGTGGGGAAATTAAGGGTGCCACTGTGGAGGCATCTAAGGTATATATGAGAACAGTAACCAAAAATAACAGGTTCAAGATCATCATGATTCTCAGCAAGGGTCAAGAAGGTGGTGAGGTACAAGAAAAAGGCATTCTACAACTATAAAGGAAAGCAGGGGAGGAAGAATAGGGAGAACATGTACTGAAAAATAAGGAGGCAAAGAGGATGGTTAGGAATGTAAAAGCAGACAGGGAGTCAAGAGTGGTGAAACACAGTTCTTTAGATAAGTTAGGAAAAAAGTAGGGGCAATCATAAGGCTAGCTAAGGGGGTAGGATGAAAGAGGAGGAAAGGCCAAAGGCCACCATCCTCGATGTGTACGTTTGCTCAGTTTTCACTAGGGAGAACAGTGGACCCTTCCCAGTGAGTGGCATCAAAGTGGCCACTAAGGGGGTAGGGGATAGGAGGCAACATTTCCACATCACTCAACATCCAGGCTTAAGTCCCACAGGCTCCATCCTGAGACTAATCCTATTCTCTGTCTTCCTCAGTGTCCTCCCCTTTGCCTGTGCCAACTCACATATTCACATGTACACAGATGACACAGTCCTCTATGCCTCAAGTCCATCAAGGGCCTCTCTGTAAGTCTTGCTCGAGCATAACTTTCACAATGTCCTGTGCTGGTTTCTGTCCAACCAGCTATAGGACAAAACAAAATGAAAAAAAAACTGTGTTTATCAGCTTTAGTATGTGCCAGAACTTGGCCCACCTCACCTCCCTCCCTGTTTTCTCCACACTAGATGGCTTCTTGCTCGAGGCTGCCCCATCCTTCAAACACCTTAGCATGTAGTTAGACAGCAAGTTTGACTTCTTAGCCCACATTGATGCCATCCATGCCAAACTCCACCCAAAGTCTGGTACCCTGTAGTGCAGTAAAGAATGCCTCTCCCCACTGGTCTGCAGGGAATTAGTCACCATAATGGCTCTCCTGGTCTTTGACTATGCAGATGTGGTCTATGGCACTGCCCCATCCACTTCTGTGGCCAGATTGGGGACCCTCTGTAATATCTTCTGCTGCTTTGCTAAAATCTCACCTTCTCGCACCCACCACTACTTGCTGTACTCCTCCCTATCCATCCTCCCACTTCCCACACATCACCAGTTCTACTGTGCTTCCCCATCTCTAAATACTGGTTTGGATCCCTCCCCTCTTATTTATCACATCTCCTCTCACCATACTCTACTCCTCCTTGCACTCCAGGGACCCACACACTTTCTCCTCTCCCTACCCTCACTCCTTAGCTGGAGAATCTGCCTTGTGATACCATCTCTCCACCCTTTGGGATCAGCTTCCCTACTGCATCTCTCTCTCTCTCTCTGTCTCGCTGTCTCTCTCTCTCTCTCTCTCTCTCTTTCTCTCTCTCCCTTCTTTTCCTCTCTCAGACACCAACTAAAACTTCTCCTTCCTCCTTCCTCCTCCTTGTCTTGCAAACCTTCTTCCTGAACCATTCCATACCTCCCCCGACAACATTGGTTTTAGCATCCCATTACACAGGTTCCCTGCACTTTTCAAATTTACTATTGCTTTTGATTTTGTGCATGATTTATTTAGAACTCAGTTACAATGTATGACATTACTGTCTGTACTTCACTCGACTAACACACTTTATGTTATTGTTCTTATCATTTCATTACCAGTCTTTTTTTGTACCTCTTTGTATTTGCACTCTCCTCTCCTCTCTCTGAAAATGAGCCCGGTTCAATGTGCCTCTCACAGTCACCAATTTTCAACTAAATAAACAAACAAATAAATATGTAAATAAGTAAAATAAAGAGGTCCTGGCGATGAGGCAGCCAATATTTACAAGTGAAAATATCCTAAAAGGGCTGGCAGCCCAAAAGATAGATAATGCCCTAGGACCAGATGGATTGCATCCGAGGATACTCAGGGAATTGGCAGCATAACTGGCTGCACTACTTGCAGATCTGTTTAACCACTCAAAGAGAATGGGGTAGTTCCAAAGGATTGGAGGGTGGTGGACATGATTCTGCTCCATGGGGGGGGGAGACAGGGAGCTACAGACCTAGGAGTCATCTCTTTTGTAGGGAAGCTGATGGATTCACTGGTCTAAAAGGACCTCATGGACAACCTGGAGAACAATGGTCTCCTGGATAGTAAGCAGCAAGAACTTGTGGCAAGGAGGTCTTCTCAAACTAACCTGAAAGTTTTCTTTGACTGAGTGACAAGGGAAGTAGATAGAGGCCATGTTGTGAATTTGCTCTACTTCAACTTCAGCAAGGCTTTCAACTCAGTGCCTCACTGATGCTTCCTATAGAATGTGCAAGACCTGGGATTGGCTAAAGTCATAGTAAACTGGGTAGGTAACTGACTAAAGCCAAGGCAGCAGAGAGTAGTGGTTAAATCAAAAGAGAAGGTGGTAACAAGCAGCGTACCCCAGCGATCTATCCAGAGTCAGGTCCTCTTCAACTTGATTATCAGAGACATTGGTAAGGGAATCAGAGCAGGCTGTGTCTCTTCACAGGCAACACCTGGAGTACTGTGTCCAGAGATTGTGCAGTGCAGGGTAACAAAAATGATTCAGGGCCAGCAGGGCATGTCCTACGAGGAGTGTCTCAAGGCTCTGAACATGTACTTGCTAAAGACCAGAAGGAAGAGAGACCTTTAAGTTCCTAAAAGGAAGGTGAACTACAACAAAATATTTAGCTTGAACTCTAGATCACAGTCCAGTTGACATGATTGGAAACTAACAGGAGGGAGGTTCAGGAGGGATGTGAAGAAATATTATTTTACAGAGAGGATGGCTGAACCATGGAGCGGTCTGCCTGCTGAAGTGGTAGGTTTGAAAACATGTAGTGTTTCCAAGCAGGCTTGGGACAGATTGAAGAGTATAGTGTTTGCTCAGGGCAGCAGTATCAGGGTGGAGCACGGAGGAAGGATGGAAAGGGATAGGAGCCCAGAGCAGCGATAGATCCCAGGGCTAAATAGGGAACTCGAGCAGTCTGGATGGACCACTGGTCTTTTTCTGCTGTCTTGATCTACAGTATGTTTCTATGGTACCTTTTAAGCCACGTTCTTTGAGAACCATAGCGACCTGCTTTTCTTCTTGTTTTTGTTCACTTGCTTTGTGCAGAGGTTTGTTGCCTTCACTATGCCTTCCCTTAGTTAAGCTCACTGTGCCTGCACCCCACCCAGGCCATCCCTCCCCGCTAGGTCATCTCTGAGGCATTCACCCATTTTTTGTTTTTTAAATCTGCCCTCCTGAAGTCCAGGTCCCAATACTTGTGTGGTTCACTTTCAGTGCCATCCTCATGTTATGAAACACTGTGTGGTGATCACTGCTCCCCAGATGGCCTCCCAACTTGAAGTCTGCAATACTGTCCCTGTTAATGAGCACCAGTTCAGTATTGACCCATCACTAGTGGGCTTTCTTAATGAGCTGCTTGAGAAATATCCCCTGCAGGGAGTCTAGGATGTCCCTGCTTCTAGCTGAAGCTGTGGCTGGAAGGTTTCAATGTATATCTGGCAGTCTGAAGTCCCCCACCAGCAGTACCTCCCTCTTTTCTGCCATAGTGCTAATTGCTTCCACCAGTGCCTTATCTGCTACTCCCCATTTTCCCCCTTTGCATGAGGTCTGTAGATCACACTAGTGCAAATAGTGTCACTGGTTCTTCTCTCCAGGATGACCCACAGTACCTCCAACCCCTCTATTCACCCCAGATTTCCTGTGTCTCTGTTGCCTTGATACCTGCCTTAAGATACAGCACCACCCCCTTCCCACCTACCATATCTTTCCTGAAACAGGTATAGCCTTCTATGGCTATGTCTCAGCCATGGTTTCATGTACACCACAACTTGTTAATAGCCACAATATCAATGTCTGCCTCCACCATGATGGCCTTCTAAGTACAGTATTGGGTTTCCTGGATTTCTTGCTTTTGCACACATGGCTTTCCACACTTTGTTCCCACACTGCCTGATACCCCCCATTTTCCATTGTGCCCTGCCTCCTTTTCCTGACTCTCTTTTTTCAAGTCTCATTCCCATCCACTTTTTTCTGTCACACTGCTTTTTATTTTTTATTTTTCTTCCTGGGGATTTTTCTCCCTGTTAGTCTTCCTGTCTCTCTGCTTCGGTCTATGGGGGGAGCAGTTAATGCCTCCCTTTTTTATGTTGACTCACGCATGCGCAGCCAACATATTGTGGTAGTAGCAGATTTGGAGACGCAGTCACTGTTGGGCTAATGTAGGGCATGCATCAGTAGGTGCATACCTCATTCCCCAATCAGCCAGCAGCACGCGCTGACATCATGAATCCTAATGTGGCCACCACATCAAACAAAAGGTCAGCTGCAATGAGAGCGAAGCTTGCATGCAGCATGACCACAACACATCTCCCAATGAGCACACTACATGGGGGCAGTGACTGCTGCTCAATCAATCAATCAATCAATCAAAATCTTTATTTATTCAGGCGAACATCATTGAGCATAGCTCATTTACAAGATGGACCTGAGTGGTCATAACAAAAAAGGTTACAGAGTGTATACAAAACACATGATATTGAAATAGCACAAATACAAACATTTATGAGTGAGATAGATATACAATTATTTACATATATACAAGGCAAAGGACAGTAAACCAAAACCTATTAAAGGTGAGAAACAAACAGTCTGGTGGGGATAAGGCTTGGATAATGGTACATGGGTGGGCAAATATGTTTGTGGTTTGATGTGGAAAGGACCAGAGCAACGATAGAAGAATAGGGATGAGATTTAGAAGGGGGTGGGGAGAGAGAGGTGTGGGGTGTGGGGGTGGGAGGACTAGGCCTTGTGGAAGCAATTGCATGAATCTGGGATTAGGCTGGTGTACAGCTTTTGAAGGATGTAAGGGGATCAGTGTTTCCATTTTCAATGTCTTTTGGATAGAATTCCAGATAAGTGCCAGGAATAACTGATTGCAGCCTTCCATACGGGTGCAGGTGATAGGAATCTTCAGCAGGATCAGTTTGTTGATCCTCAAGGTGTAGGGCCTGGATGTGATCTGGTTGAAGCAATCTGAGATGTAGGAAGGGAGTTTGTTTGTCAGAGCTTTGTAGATCCAGATAGAGCATTTTTTCTTCTTCTATGTTGCAGGGATGTCCAGCTGACTGCATTGTAGAGAGAAATGATGGGTGCTAGAGGGAAGGTCAGTAATGAATCTAATAGCTCTATGATACAGGGTGTCTAGTTTGTTTAGATGGGAGAGGAGCAATGACCGTAGAGGAAGTCAGCATAATCAATGAGGGACATGAATGATGCAAGGATTAATCTTTGTTTGGAATCTTTGGTCAGGTAGTGTTTGATTCTATAGAATAGACCAAGTCTTTGTCTTAGCTTTTTCAGGAGCTCTTCAACGTGGGTAGTATAGTCTAGTTTATTGTCTATCCATACTCCTAGGTATTTGAATTTGTCAACATATTCCAGATTTTCACCAAGGATGGTAGAGAGTTGTGGAGGGTGAATGATGGGATAGTGGAAGAACAGTTCTTGTGGGCAAAGAACATAGCTTTGGTTTTCTAGCATTTAGTAATAATTTCTTTTTAATAGGTTATGCTGGAGGAGGAGAATTGAGACTGTAGGAGCTCACAGGCTTTTGATGGTGAGGATCGCTCACATAAAGTACAGTGTCATCTGCAAAAGGTGGATATTAGAAAGAGAGAGATTGGAGTCAATATTGTTGATGTAAATGGCAAAAACGAGTGGGACCCAGGATGGAGCCTCGTGTACACCTCTTAGGAGTGGCTTAGGGTAGATAGATCACCATCATTCTTTACCAGTTGTAGCCTTCCAGAGAGATAGCATCTGAACCATTTAATAGAGAGTGAGTCAAGGCCTATGGAGTTTAGTGAGGTGATTAGAAGATCATGATCCACAGTGTCAAAGGCTTTGCTTAGATCCAGAAACACAGCACAGGTATTATTCTTTTGTCTAGGGCAGTCTGCCAGTCATTTGTGACTTTTGCTGAGCAGAGATGGTGCTATGCATTGATCTAAACCCAGATTGAGCTGGATTTAGGAGATTGTTGGTATCAAGGTAGGCAGTTAACTGAGAGTTTACCAGCTTCTCAAGCATCTTGGATAGTATTGGTAAGATTGAGATGGGCCTATAATTATTGAGGTCCATGGGATCACCTGCCTTAAGTAGTGGAAACACTTGAGCTGTTTTCCATATTGAGGGGATAGTACCAGTGACAAGTGATAGATTGAAGAGATGGGTGAGGGGGGCAGTTAAGGCATACAGTGCTACTTTTAGAAAGTAGGGATCCAGGAGTCTGCACCTGGGCTTTTGGTGGTATCTAGTTGGAGTAGGAGGTCTTCTACTTTTAAACAATATTGGTTTGAATGAGAATGTGAAGCAACCTTTGATTCTCAGTAGATTGTAGGTTTAGAGATGATCTTAATAGGTTTGCAGGAGAGGAGTCGAAAGCCAGGCCAGCTGTAGTGAAATGGTCATTGAAGGCATTCAAGATATTTTGCTTGTCGTGATTTCAATATTATTTAATTGAATTTTGGATGGTAAGACAGGGTAGAGGTTTGACCTAGGATGCCCTTTATGGTACCCCAGAACCTGGAAGGGTTGTTATAGGAGGCATCTAGTTCAGCTGTGTAGAAGGTTGCCTTGGCTTTTCTTACTTGTTTTGTGCAGGAGTTTCTGGCTTTTCTGAATTGGAGCCAGTCATTTGGGTCCTTTGTCTTTCTTGCCCTTTTCCAGAGTTTGTCTCTGGCAAGCAGTGTGGATTTAAGGTCGGCAGAGAACCAGCGACAGGATTTGAGTTTGGTTCTGACACTGGTGAGGGGTGCATGTGAATTGAGGGCACTTATGATTATATCATTTAGGATTTGAAGAGCTGACTCTTTTGAGGCTGTGAGATAGAATTCTTGCCAACGTGTGGTGTGGCACAGATCATGGAGATATCCTGTAATGTTAAAGTTCTTTTTTGACCTTCGTGGGAGGAATTTTGCAGGATTGGGTGGCTTGATTGTTGATCTAATGGCAGCTATGGGGCAGTGGTCACTATGTCACTGAGAAGTACTCCTGCATAGGGATAATGATGAGGTTTATTTACCAATATAATATCCAGGAGTGTGCTGTTGAGAGTATTCTTTGGGTTGATCCTTGTTGGTTCTTTGATTAATTGAGAGAAACCATAGGTGTCACAGAAGGTTACCTAGTGCAGATGCATTAGTCAGCCAATTTAAGTTCATGTCTCCTAAGATGATGGTGTCTTCAGGGCCCAGATTAAGTATGGATCCTAAATGGGATAGGAGTTTGAGGCCCAGAGGGGGGGCCTATAGCAACCAACCAGTTGAAAGGAAGATGTGTGGAAGGGTTATTTTAATAGACAAGCATTCAATTCCTTTGGTTGAGATGTGGAATTGAGGCAGGATGCAGAGATATTTGCTTTGACATAGATGGCAACCCCACGCCCCTGGATAGGCGGTCAGATCTGAAGAGCTGATAGTTGGGAAGGTTTATTTCACTATCTTTTGTTGCAGATTTGAGCCAAGTTTCAGATATAACCAGACAGTCCGGTAGGGTGTATGCAACCCAGGCCTGTATTGATGAGAACTTTTTTAGGAGGCTGCAGACATTGAAGTGAAGAAAACTCAATCCATTTATGGAGGTTAGGTCAGTTGGAGAGATCGAGCTTTCAGTGGGTCCAGGGTTGATTTCCACAGTGCCAACACAGACCAGCAGAAAGAAGATTAACTTGATGAGGGCACCAAGTGATAGGAGTAGTGAGCAGTCAGGGAGTTTTTTCTTCTTTCTTGGGATCCAATATATAGTGGCTGATGATCCTGCTGCGTGGTTATCGAGATTATCATAGATTGCCAGCTTAATGGACAGGCGTAGGGGGTAATTGTAGTGCCAGTATGGTAGCAGGGGGATAGAGGAGTTCCAAACTGGTTGTGAGCCTTTTTTTGGGATTCCCCAAGGATTATTGTGCAGAAGTGGTAGTATAAGTATGTATAGTTTAGGGGTATCCACTGGGGACAGTAGAGGGGGGCAGTGTTGAGTGGTCACCCTAAGCACCTTGGTATGGGTTCCAACAGTTATCTCATCTGGATCTAAGGAAGGTGAGAAGCAAAGCAGCAGAAGTAGGTGCAGTAGCATGGTGGAGGGTAGGAGAGGGTTAAGAAGTAAAGATGATGTGAAGAGAATGAGCTCGGGAATTGGCTGGGAGAATAGCTATGGGTGGGGATGAGATTTGGCGGGAAGATGTGTATAAAAGAAACACCCTGAGGGGGTGGGGCGGGAAAATTTTGCGGCTTTCTCTGCATTTCTGGCTTTCTCCCGGCCTCCTGGTTCCCTTCGCTTCTGCGCGCTGCCTGGCAGCTCGGAGCCCCTCTCGGGAGTGTGTCCGAGGGCAGGCCGGCTAGAAGGGAGGGACAGAGGAGAGGGCAGTCAGAAGAAGCACTTGCAGGCAGTGTGCTTGCTAGAGGTGCTAAATTTTGCTATTAGCACAACAAAGACTGGGAGGGTGGGGGGTTAGGCGCCTATGCGCCTAGCCCAGCACAAAATTAACCCAAAAGACTGTAATTACTAACTAGTCAGGTAACAGGCATTATACAGAAGTACACAGTAAAACAGCAAAAACAGCCCCTTTTAGAGAAATTTAAAACTTTTCACATAAAAGGCAAGTAAACTCGAGCAGTTTTGGTGGTGCAAAGATACAGCAAAGTCAATGGGAGAAGGCGCACCAATCAGAGGCTGGCAAAGGTCGGCGGTCGCCTTCCGATTGCTGCTACCTCGTGTCACAGTGCCAATGGGGGAGCCCACTCCCCAATGGCATAATGATCCACCCACTTAAAATGTATGCTGAGGGGGGGCCCAATCCCCCTCAGCATCATGTGCCCCCCAACAGTTTTTCTTTGCCGATGGGGGGCCCAGTCCCCATCGGCATTTGTCCTTGTCGCATTTATTTTGCAGACTGGGGAGCCCACTCCCTGCCAGCATAATGTCTACCCACCACTTTTGTTCTGTGCTGAGGGGGGTGCCCAATCCCCCTCGGCTCTTGCCCCCCCCAGCTTTCCTTGTCTGCCGATGGGGGTGCCAAATCCCCCGTCAGCTACAGCATCCCCCCCAAATCACTTAGGTGGCATGCTGGGAGCCCAACCCAACATGCCAAATCTCCTGGAAAATAAAAACCGTCCAGCAATGTTTTTTTTTTTTAACCCTGTGAAAAAAGAAAACAGTCCTCAGCCGTCCATGCACCCTCCCACAACCCACACCTACCCTCTGTGCACCCTGCCTCCCCACACCCCCCACCCCATACTTACCTCCGAGTCTGTCGTGATAATCTTCGTGGACCAGAAACACATTGACACTCTTCAAAGCTGATTGCAAATTGAAGAAATGCCGGTAAGCTGTATAATGGCATAGATTGGGTTTTTTAAACTTTGTTCCATATCTCAGGCATTTTTTGGAATTTTTGCACCAAATTTTCAACATGGGGTGATTAGAATCCCTCCCCATGAATTCAGTCACCGTCATGGTGTTATTCAGTCCCGAAAGGTGATTTTGCGGTCACTACTCAGAATCACCTTTTGGGACTGAGTAACATAACAACAGTACCACTGATCATGAGGGGGTCTCTCAAAAAGCCTATGTTGCAAATTTGGTGAAAAAAAATCCCACAAATGGCTGTTATACAAGCGTGTGTTGTGCTGTTTCCACACATGCTCGTAACTTCATGGATTTGTAATGTTTTCACTGCAGATTTTCAAAATTGGCATTTTTCCACTCCCCCTGATGAACAGTTTAGCTGTCATTTTACATATCCTGGCCAAAATGTGTTTTCGCTCATCCAGCGCAGAATAGGTGATCGCTGTGCGAAATCAGTTTTTGGGACAGTTTGAGGAAATGACGGTGACACTGTTCATGAGCAATGGTCCTAAAATTCCTATGTTGAAAATGTGGTGCTGAAAGTACATAAAATGACTGTGCTACATGCGTGAATTGCGCAGTTTCCTCACACACTTGTAATTTCACAAATTTGCAATATTTTCATGCCAGAGTTTCAACACTGGCATTTTGTCATACCTCCTTATGAAAAGTACAGCTGTCATTTTTCACATCCTGCCCAAAATGTGTTTCCGCACCTGTGACACACAATGGCGTGGTCACTGTTCGAAATCAACTTTTGGGACAGAAAAACAAAAACACAGTGCCACTGTTCATGAGGGGAGGTCCCAAAATGCCTATGTTAAAAATGTGGCTAACAAACTCCCAAAAATAATTGGGTTACGGACGTGTGTTGCGCAGTTTCTGTGCATGCTCATGACTTCAACAATTTTTCATATTTTCACTCCAGATTTTCAGTGTTGTCATTTTTTTACACCACCTCATGAATGATACAGTTATCATTTTCCACATCCTACCCAAAATGTGTTTTGGTCCCTGTGTTGCCAAATGGCATAGCCACTGTGCAAACCACCTTTCAGCTAACAAACTGATTGTGCTACTTTTCACTAGGTGGGCTCAGAAAAAGCCCATGTTGAATTTGGAGTGAAGACACCAACACACACCTATGGTGTTAGGGTTTCCAACTGTAGCACCCCACCCTGTAGAGGCTGACAGACATCAGGGGTGTGACTTGGGATCATCGGTTGTACTGATCATGCCATTCCATCACCACTCCCACCCTGCAGCCAGTGACAGGCGTCGTGGTGTGCCTTGCACTGTTTGGTCACAAAGTTCACCCCATTCCCCTATGCTGTACCCACCTCAGTGTATTTCCTTATGGAATGGGGTAAGTATAACACTCAAAGACCCCAAAGCACACCACGACACTTGTGAGTGTCTACAGGGTAGGGTGAGGTTCAATGGCATGAGTGTTATAGCTGATGACCCAAAGGCACACCCTAATGCCTGTTGGTCTCTACAGGGTGGGGGTGGGGTTGGTGTCACTTCAGTACTTCACTGCCATTCCTATTATGCATCACTAACTCCGGCACTACCACTGCCAATGCCAGCGAGACAACATTCGGCATTGACAAATGCTTGTTTCTGCTACCACTCCCTCATCTAGTTTAAATGTTTATCAAAACAACATTTAAACTGTCCGCTGAGGCCTGCAATTCTCCTCCCAGACAGATCTAGGTCATCACCGTGTATAGGCCTAAATCCCCCAGGTTGGTCCTGAGTCCTCACTGTGGCCAAACCTCTCTTCTCTGCACCATTCCTTCAAGCATGAGTTGAAGTTCTTGTTGTGGAGATCCCTATCCTCCCCCTGTTATATACAGGCAGCACCTCATCAAAAGCCACCAAGTGTGCTATCTGCCTAAGACCTTCTTAATTCTGAGAGGCATGGTAGGGGAAGTAAGTGATAATACAGACAGTGTTTGTCATCCAAGCTGACAAATGTCCATAAAATGACTGTGTTATGCGCATGCAGTACACAGTTTCCACACACTCTCCTAACTTCACTAACTTACAATATTTTCACTTCAGATTTTCAACATTGTCATTTTTTCACACCTCCTTATGAACAGTACAGCTGTCATTTTACACATCCTAGCTGAAATGTGTTTTTGCACTTCCAGCGCAGAATTGCGTGGTCACTGTGGAAAATCAGTGTTTGGGACAGATTAAGAAAATCACAGTGACACTGATCATGAACAGGGGTCCAAAAATGCCTCTGTTGAAAATCTGGCGACAAAAGTCCATAAATGACTGTGTTACGAGCTTGAGGTATGTAGTTTCCATGCACCCCCATAACTTCGTGAATTTGTAATATTTTCACTCCAAATTTTCAACATTTGGCATGTTTTCACACCTCTTTATGAACAGTACAGCTGTCGTTTTTCACATCCTGCCTAAAATGTGTGTTTGCACATCAGGCACAGAATGGCATGGTATGCGTGGGAAATCAAAGTTTGGGGCACATTAACAAAATCACAGTGCCACTGTCCATGGTAAGAGGTTCCAAATGCTTTCATGAGGTGGGGGTCAAAAAAACCCATGTTGAAAATGTGTGGTACAAATACCAACAAACACCTGGGGCATTAGGGTTTCTAACCATAATGTCCCATCCTGTACAGACTGACAGACATCAAGGGTGTGCCTTTGGATTGCCTTCTGTAATGCTCATGCCATTCCACCCCCATCCCCACCTGAAGTCAGTGATGGGCATCAAGGTGTGCCTTGGACTCTTTGGCCCAGACTTCTCCCCATTCTCAAATACTACACCCATTTCAGTGGACATCTTTATGAAATGGGGTGACTGTGAAGCTGAACACCCCAAGGCACACCTCAACACTTGTCGGTGTTTACAGGGCAGGGTGAGGCGAAATATCTTGAACATTATGGGCGATGACCCAAAGACACACCCCAATATCTGTCCAACTCTGCCTGGTGGAGGTGGGATTGGTGTGACTTCAATACTTCACTGCCATTCCTATTCTGCATCTGTCTAACTCCTGCACATCCAATTCTAATATCAGCAAGCAAACATTTGGCGTTGACAAATGCTCATTTTTTTCTGAGTTCAACACTGACTGGTGGCCGTGTGGTCCACATTCCCACATATGTTTTATTTAGAGTCAAAGGCATGACTAAGAGCAAGCAAATTCATGAGCCATATAGTCCCAGCAGGAAAAGAGGATACATTTTCCTTTCCAAATTTAAGTGATCCTGCAGTCATAGCGAAGCAAGATAATAAATGTGTTCTGCTGTTTTACCTGTTTAACTACATAACGTATTCAGGAAATGCATATTACAAACATTAAGAAGTCTCTTAGAGATGGATGTGTTTCACAATTAATGGCTGAAGATATGCTGTGCTTTGCTCTGACAGATTTTCTCTAATTTAAGCAATTCTACTTGGTCTGCTCTGCTTTGTTTGTATCTGTTTGAGCAATATGACTTCTCAAGGGAAGCTCAGCAAAGTAGATAAACAAGCATTTGTCAATGCTAATTGTTGATTGCATTGGTCTGTTGAGCTCGCTCAGTGGCCCTCTGTCACTGGCTCAGTCTGTTTGTCCCAGTGCTGCAGGCTGCGCTTTTGTACTGGGCTGCTGCCTGCATTGGCACCTTGTTCTGCTGAGGAAGAAATCCGCAGCTGTCCCAACAGAGCTCCATTGAGGTGGCTCACTCCCCCTGTCTCACTCACTCATTCTGGTTTTCCGGGCGCTGCAGTCTGCCCTTTTTTACTGGGCTTCTGCCTCTGCTGGCACCTTTTTCTGCCCACAAAGAAATCTGCAGCAGTCCTGACAAAGCTCTGTTGAGCTCACTCACTCCCCTTCTCTCACCCACTCAATCTGTTTTGCCAGCTCTGCAGGCTGCCCTTTTCTACTGGGCTTCTGCCTGTGTTGCTGCCTTCTTATGCCCACAAAGAAATTTGCAGCAGTTACAATACAGCTCTGTGGAGCTCACTCACTCACTCATTCTGGTTTTCCTGCCACTGCAGGCTGCCCTTTTGTACTGGGCCCCTGCATGTATTGCTGACTTTTTCTGCCCACAAACAAACCTGCAGCAGTCCCAAAAAAGCTGCGTTGAGCTCACTGACTCCCCCTCCCTCACTCACTCATTCTGTGTCTCCTGGCGCTGCAGGCTGCCCTTTTGTACTGGGCTCCTGTCTGCATTAGCGGCCTTTTCTGGCCAGAAAGAAATGTGAAGCAGTCCCAACACAGCTCCACTGAGCTCAGTCACTCCCCCTCTGTCAATCTCGCATTCCATTTCTGCTGGCGCTGCAAGCTGGCCTTTTGTACTGGGCTCCTGCCTGCATTGCCACATTTTCTGCTCTCAAAGAAATCTGCAGCAGTCACACTAGACCTCTGTTGAGCTTGCTCACTACTGCTCTGTCACTTGCTCATTCTGTTTCTCTTGGCGCCACTGACTGCGTTTTTGTATGGGGCTCCTGGCTGCATTGGCACCTTTGTCTGTCCACAAAGAATTCTGCAGCTGTCCTGACAGAGCTCCATTGAGGTTGCTCAGTCTCCCTCTCTCATCACTCATTCTGTTTGTCCTGGGGCTGTAAGCTGCCCTTTTGTACGGGGCTCCTGAATGCATTGGTGCCTTTTTATGCCCACAAAGAAATCCCAGCAGTCCTGATAGAGCTCCATTGAGCTCACTAAGTCTCCTTGTCTCACTCGTTTGTACTGTGTGTCTCACTGCTGCAGGATGACCTTTTGTACTTGGCCCCTTCCTGTATTGATGCCTTTTTCTGCCCACAAAGAAGTCTGCATCAGTCCTGACAGCGCTTTGGTAAGTTCGTTCACTCCCCCTCACTCACTCGCTCTCTCGTTCTGTTTCTCCCAGTGCTGCAGGCTGCCCTTTTTTGCTGGACTCTTGTGTTGGAGCCTTTGTCTGCCCACAAACAAATTTGCAGCAGTCCCAACAGAGCTCAGTTGAGCTCGGTCACTTCCCCCTCTCACTCAGTCGATCTTAACCTGTCCCAAACACTGATTTCCCAGAGTGACCGTGCTATTGTCTGGCAGGAGTGCAAAAACATATTTTAGCCAGGATGTGAAAAATTACAGCTGTAGTATTCATAAGGAGTTGTGAAGAAATGCCACTGTTGAAAATGTGGCGTGACAGTATTACAAATTTGCAAAGTTGCAAGGATGCGTGGAAACAGTTCAACGCACGCTTGTAACACAGTCTTGTTATGGAGTTTCGTCACCAAATTTTCAACATAGGGATTTTAGGACCTCTGCTCATGAACAGTGCCACTGTCATTTTCTTAATCTGTCCCGAACACTGATTTCCCACAGTGACCATATTATTCTGTGCCGGAACTGTGAAAACACATTTCGGTCAGGATGCGAAAAATGACAGCAGTACTGCTTATAAGGAGATGTGAAAAAATGGCACTGTTGAAAATCTGGTGTGACAATATTACAGATCTGCAAAGTTATAAGGGTGCATGGAAAGTGTGAAATGCACACTTGTAATGCAGTCAACTGATGGGCTATCATCACCAAATTTTCAACATAGGCATTTTAGGACCTCTGCTCATGAACAGTATAATTGTCATTTTCTTAATCTATCCTGAGTAGTGATTTCCCCACAGCCACGGCTCTATTCTGCACAGGAAGTGCAAAAACACATTTTGGATAGGATGGGAAAAATGGCAGCTGTACCATTCATAAGTAGGTCTGGGAAAATGGCAATGTCGAAAATCTGGAATGAAAATATTACAAATTCACAAAGTTATGAGTGTGCGTGCCAACTGTGCAACGCTCGCTCGTAACACAGTCATTTTATGGAGAATCATTAACAAATTTTCAAAATAGGCATTTTAGGACCTCTACTCATGAACAGTGTCACTGTCATTTTCTTTATCTGTCCTGAACACTGATTTCCCACAGCGACTGCGCCTATTCTGTACCAGAAGTGCGAAAACAAGTTTTGGCCAGGATTTGAACAGCTATATTGCTCACAAGGATTTGTGACAAAATGCCAATGTTGAAAATCTGGTGTGAAAATATTGTAAATTCACAAAGTTATGAGCGTATGTAGCAACTGCGCAATGCACACTCACAAAACAGTCATTTTTTGGATTTTTTTCCACCAAATTTGCAACATAGGACCTCATGAACACTGGCACTGTCGCTTCATTAATCGACCCTGAAGGGTGATTCCACACAGTGACTGTGAAAACACCTTTTGGATGGGATTAACACTATGACAGTTCAAGAATTCATGAGGAGGGGTTCCAAAAACCCCATGTTGTAAATTTGGTGAAAAAATTCCCAAAAATGCCTGAGATATGCACTCAAGTTGAAAAAACCCAATTTATTACATTATACAGCTTATCAGCATTTCTACAGTTCACGGTCACCTTTGAAGAGTGCAAACATGTTCCTGGTCCACAGAAGATCGTTGCACTGAGTTGAAGAGGTAAGTACGGGGTGGGGGTGTGTGTGGGGAGGCTGGGTGAGCAGTGGATGGGTGCGGGTTGTGGGAGGAGTGCAGGGAGACTTTGAGGGACTGTTTCCTTTTTTTCAGGTAAAAAACAACAAAAAAAGTTGCGGGACCATTTTTAACTTTACAGGAGCATATGGCATGCTGGGGTGGGCTCCCAGCATGCCACTGGAGTCTTGTTTTGGGGGGAGCAGCTGTAGCCAATGAGGCATTGGGCACCCCCATCAGCAAACAACAAAAGGATGGGTAATTCTTTTCTGCCGAAGGGGATTGGGAACCCTGTCGGCAGACAATAAAACTGGGGGGGGGGGCATTAGATTATGCCGACAGGGAGTGGGCTTCCCCATCAGCAAATAAACATGGTGGGGTAAATATTGTTTTTGAATACAGTGACAAGCTGCCACCATGTTCACAAAAAATAGCAGGGATCCTACATCCTGCCCTGCAATGATGGGTCGCTCCCTCATTGCAGCGGATGGCTGATGCTGCAAAGATGAGATGGCCCCTGATTGCAGCGGCTGATTTTTTAGAAGGTTGTGGCATGCTGGCTGAACTAGTGTCAGCAGCAGTGCATCACGGCATTGGGAGATGGGGGACAAACCTTTACAGGCTGTGGGGGCGTTGGGCACAACAGTGCCACGCTTCCACAACCTGGTTGTGGAGTAAGCTGACGCAACATGTTTCTTGCGCTTGTGCACAATCAACATGAAAAGAAGCTGACGAAAGCTTACAACCTTTGGAGAAATTATGAGTTTTTGTTGCTGCCAGCAATAAGTTTGACTATGTACAGGCTCAATGTCTGAGGACAAGCACTTACATCATGGAGCAGAGTTACCGAGCATTACCCACTCCAATCTGAAAACCGCTGCCTTCATCTCAAAAACAGAGAAAATATTGTAATCTGTTTCATTCTCTTTGATGGTCACATGATTGATTGATTGATTAAAAGTTTATTTTTTTCACAGGAAATTCATTTGTTAGGACAAAGTCTTGTTTACAACAAAGTCCTGCATGCAGATTCTAATACAATTACCAATTAACAATTGACATTTAACGTAACTAATACAAACAAACATAATCCACAGATATGATGGGAAATGCTTTACTAAATTTACAAAAAGAAACAAAACATTCCTTTGTTGAGTTAAGTAGCAAGTCTGAGTTAATTACAACCAATATGTCAGACACAGTGCAAAAGTGGATACTAACACTGACAAAAACATTTTTGCTTGAAAAACACTTGCTAAATATGTGCAGTGCTGTTACCTCATTAAATGCACCTTGTGAAATTTTTGTAAGGGAACAGGTTAGCGTAGAAAGCAAAATGAAAAGGATCGATACCATGCGGAGAGGAAAAAAGATATATATATGTTTTGCAGCTACCTACTTGCCTTTGGTACTGAGAACCTTTTTCTGGACATTCAAGGTTTTCTTTGTTCTGTGGTTGGAAAAGACATTTCTTTATTTTTTTTTTCATATAGCTGTTTGGTCCTTATCTCCCCTTCCTGCCAACTGACGATGGGGACACATAGGTATTTTACAAGTTTTCTTCCCTTACCCTTCACGAGGACCCGGCACATGGCAGTGTGAGTGTGTGGAGGCATGCTACACACCCCATGGCACTAGTTTAGTCCCTTCCACCTCTATAACTGTTTTATCACCCATCTCCACCTATGCTACCCAGTGGACCTCCACCCAGTGGGAGCTGAACTATGAGGGGGACATCAACCCACCCTCACTACTGAAGTGTGGTAGTGGTGAGCACAAGGCAGGTGATGCTTCTCTAGAGTAATTAGCTATTAGTTACAAATGGTAGAAATCACTCACCCCTGCATTAGGATCCAAGAGAAAAACGCTTAAAACATCAGTAAATTCAGCAATTTTATTTTTCTTCTGGCAGAAAAATACAGCAAAAGTTTAACAGATTACAGCCATAGCTGCTGTCTTATGTTTCACCCAAACACAGTGGGCTTCTTCACAGACTCTGAAAAACACTGCATTTAATGTAGTTGTAAGCATTTTTATCTTGGATTTTAAAGCAGGGATGAGTGATCTTTATCACTTGGAACGAACCACCTCACTACCCTCGGGAGAGGAGAACTGCCCAGCGGCATGTTTGATCCTGCTCTGCCCCCCCCCACCAGCACCCCAATGACCCGAGGTCATTCCCAAACCCAGGTCACCGGTTTACTGTGAGGTGTGATGTCCAGCACCTCAACCCTCAGTGTCACTGAGTCGGTTGGAAAAGACACTTCTGTAGTCCATGCTTTCTGTATACCCATTTGACTGACTGTCATTAGACAAACTGTTGGTGATCTCCAGAACTCTTCTACTTTGGTAGGACCTACAGTAATTATAACCCTGTCTTCCACTCTGGAAACAAATTTATATTAAAAGTTGCTAGAGAGAAATGCTCACTTCAGTATCAGGCCTGTAAAGCATCCAGCTATCCAGACTTTTCAAAGGACAGTCAAAGGCATCACAGCCTACTAGGGATGTGTGTAATTATACTTCTGCCAGTGGAAGTTTGACAAACATTGGAATTTTGTTTTTGTAAAATTTTGGAATGCACTTTGTTGAATTTCATGGAAATTCCTACCTAGAACAGTGAAATAAATGTATGATTTGCTGGATTAATGCATTTAAACAATGGGGAAAACATGCAGCCAGAACTGATCACTCTCAGTGATTAGTTCTGTGGATTGATGCATTTTTTTTTACTTGTTTTCCTGGAAAGACATACTAAGCTGAAAGCTTGTTTATGGGTGCAACCTGGGAGCACAAGGAAGTTGAGTGACTTGCTCAAAGTCACACAGTATGCAAGGGGGGGACTGTGGGATTCAAACCCAAGTCTCCAGGTTTGTAGCTCAGTGCCTTAAACCTCTGCGCTATACTAATATACTAACATACTAAAATGCCAGCAGAGTAGGCCTAATGGTCTTTTGCGTCTGCTCGTTTGGTCAGCCCCCACCCTGGGAGCTGACCTCGCTGCCCCCCTCGCCTTCTATGGCTTCTCCCTTCCCAGTTCCGGATATTCTAGCTGCATTGGATTTTGCTTCCAGAACCCTTCCCCTCTACCTGTCCCACCCCCTCTTGAACCACTCCACCATCTCTGCCTCCACCAGCCTAGTAGGAAGCGCATTCCATGGCTCCACCACCCTCTCAGAGAAGTAGCGTTTCCTCCTTTCTCCTCTGAATCTTCCCCCCTCCAGCTTCCACCCATGCCCTCTAGTGGCCCCCTCCTCCTTCCTTCGAAGCACCCTGACTGTTTCTCCCCTATTTACCCCCTTCATGTACCTGAAGACCCTCTATTATGTCCCCTTGGTCCCTTATCTCTTCCAATGTGTACATATTTAGCTCTTCGAGCCTCTCCTCATAGGTCCTGTCCCCCAAGCCCCAAATCATTTTGGTTGCCCTCCTCTGGACCCTCTCCAGGAGTTTAATGTCCCTCTGTAAATGTGGCCTGCAAAACTGCATGCAGTACTCGAGGTGCGGCCTCATCAAACAGTTATACAGAGGGAGTATCACTTCCCTCCTGCTGGAGGTGATCACCCTAGCTATGCCTCCCCTGCATCCTGTTGGCCTTGGCTGCTGCCCTCCTACAAGTCTCTGAGTTGTTCATCTTGACATCCACCACCACCCCCAGGTCCCTTTCAGCCATCGAGACTTGTAGCATTTCCTCCCCCAGGGTGTACACTTGGCCCGGGTTTCTGGCCCCCAGGTGCAGTACCTTGCATTTGCCTTCATTGAACCTCAGCTTCCACTTTCTAGACCATCTTTCCAGAGCCTCCAGATCCCCCTGTAGGGCCACCCTTCCCTCCTCCTAATCCACCACCACCCCCAGTTTTGAGTCATCCGCAAAGAGGCAAAGAGACTCATCTCACTCCTGATACCTGTCCTTATGTCAGATGTAGGTGTTGAACATGAGGGGCCCAAGGACTGATCCCTGTGGGACCCCACTAATGACCCTCCTTGGGGATGAGACTATCCCGCCAACTACGACCCTCTGGGTTCAGTCCTGGACCCAGTTGCCTATCCATCTGATCATCTGGATCCCCACCCCCATTTCTCTCAGCTTATCCAACAGGCCCATGTGAGGAACAGAGTCAAATGCCTTGTTGAAGTCTGGAAAAAGGACGTCCACTGGTCTACCCAGGTCCATACTACCTCCCATTAATCCGCAGCTCCACATTGACTCCACATTAATCCACAACTAATACATTCATTTCACAGTTCAGTGACTCATTGAACTATAAATGCATGAATTGTGGATTAATGAATTATACTGCAGAGAGAAATTCCACAGAGCTGATCACTGATCTGTGGAGTAATTACATGTATTGCAAAATAATCCATTAAACTTCAGAATAAAATTCCTCAGAATTGCCATTTCACAGTTCATGTGTATTATTTCACAGTTCAGCCCCCTCAAAATTCAATGGAACAGTATGAGAATCTGCCCAACACATTTGGAAAATTCTGATCTCGCTAATGGTGGAAGTTCGGAAAATTTTGTGAAATTTATGACATTTTGGGTCCCTACTAGTTAAACGACTGCTTTCTTTTTCCCCTAAGATTGTTTAAAAAGGCTAAAAATCCTGATTTAAAAATAGCCTGATAGACTTATATGGGACACACCCCCACACTCTCCCTGGCCACATCACAATTTCTGAAAGAGCGGGGGGGTGGGGATTTGGGCAGAATGCTGGCACCAGGAAGCTGGAAGGGATTGGTTGCCTGAGGCTTTGGCACCAGTTATGATCCCTTCCAAAAGAAAAAAATAATAACATTAAAATAAAAATGTTGCCACCAGTCAGCTCAGGATGGTATAAGATATTGGGCAATGAAGCCCAATACCATATATCGGAAATGCCCTTTAACAAAATCACAGTGCTACTGTTCATGAAGATAGAACCCAAATGCCTTCATGAAGTGGGATCACAAAAAGACCATGATGAAAATTTGTACTGAAAATACCAGCAAATGCTGAGGGCATTATGGTTTCTAACCATAATGTCCCACCTTGTACAGACTGACAGGCTTCTGGTATGTGCCTTTGGATTGCCAACTGTAATGCTCTCTCCATTCCACCTCACCCCCACCCTGCAGCCTGTGACAGGCATCAAGGTGTGCCTAGGACTCTTCAGCCCCTGAGTTCACCCCATTCTCCTATACTGCACCCATTTCAATGTATTGCATTATGGAATGTGGTGACTGTAAAGCAAACACCCCAAAGCACACCTCAATACTTGTTGGTGTCTACAGGGTAGGGTGAGCTGAAATGGCTTGAGTGTTATGTGTGATGACCCAAAGACACACCCCAATACCTGTCCATCTCTGCAGGGTGCAGGTGGGGTTGGTGTCACTTTACTACTTTACTGCCATTCCTATTCTGCATCTATCTAACTCATGCACGTCCAATGCTAATACCAGCAAGCAAACATTCAGCATTAACAAATGGTTGCTTAAAAAGGCTTTATTAACTGTATTTTTTACTATTTAAAATAGTCTTCTTGCTTTTTATGTAGAAACATAGAAACATTGAATTTGATGACAGATAAGGACCACTTGGCCCACCCAGTCTGCCCATTTTCCTACCTAATGGATAAGCTGCAGATCCTAGTTACTAACAGCCTATTTCTGCCTACCCTCACCCCCTAGAATTGCCTTATGACTGTCCCATGCATGCTTGAATTCCACCACTGTTTTTGACTCCACAACCTCCTCCGGAAGGCCATTCCATGCATCCACAACCCTCTCTGTGAAAAAATACTTCCTTATATTACCTCTAAGCCGCCCCCCTCTAACTTCAAATTGTGCCCCCTTGTTCTTGCACACCTCTTGGACTTTGTTGATTCTCTTGAGGTACTTGAAAGTTTCTATTATGTCCCCCCTTCCCCTTCCTCGAGGCTACACAAAATGCACTTATGCACTTTACACACCTCTCTGGGTGTTTGGCATCATTTCAGGTACTGGATGGATGGAAATGGAAAAAGAATGAAAAGAAAGAACTAGTAGGAAGTTTAGAAGGGATAGAAAAGCATTACTGTAGGTGGCCAACCTAGGGTAGGAGGGGAAAAAGAAGAAAAGCAAAGAGAAAAGTATTAACTATTGTGCAACAGATATTTTGCTAGCTAGAAAATAAGGAGATAGAAAAGTGGTCTATCAGTCGCAGCTGAGGGTGTAGCCTAACTCTGCTACAAGAACTAAAATAACAAACATATGTTTCATAGTTTTTTTTGAGCTAATTAAACCAAAGACCCATACAAGCTGTGCCTCTTATGCCAGGGGATATCCTAAAATCAAAGAAATCAGGAAAGAAAATTCACAGGAAACACTGACTGCAATGATGCTTCCTGCTAAGATGGAAGAGGCTGCCTTGCCTGCATTTTTACGGCTGCAAGGGCAGAACCCTACAGGTGCATTGCTAATGAAAGTAGAAAAGAGACTGTTGAAGCACATGGCCAGATTCATTTCTGGTGTGCTTCCATAATGATAGATTCATGTCCAAGCCATTGCTTTATTACTGCTTTACCCCTCCATGGGCCACAACCCCCCAGCAAGTTGCAACCTCCCCACCCCCACAGGGACACTATTGCGAGAGCTATGGTTTCCAGGCTTATGTTCTCTCCATTGGTCTCTGAATGAAAATGAACACTGTTCTCCTTCCACCAGTGCTGTTTGCACCCCCAGGATCAGGGACTGGTGCCTTTCTTCAGAGCTCAAGACTCTCTCCTACTGACTTGCAGCCATTGCTCTATTCCTGGGGTCACCACTTTCTGTCCGGAGCTCACCATAATTGCTACTCTGGGCTCATAGCCTTTTTACTCTCTTTCTCATTGAGCTGCATCTGCTGCTATGTGTTCCATTTGGTGCCGTCTCTCCCCTCTGGTAGAGTCTGCAATCTGTATCCAAACTCTCCACCCTTTCTGCATGCTGACCTGCAGCTGCAACTTTGGATAAGCCCAATGGCAGAAACAACTCTGATGGCAGAGCATTCTTTAATATAGACTGTCTTTCTTTTCTCAAAAACTAGCTTACTGTATTTAAATATGCGTTAACAAATGCTACCTGCTACCAGCTTTGTTTCTGGTTGCTGTGCTCCCCTCATCTGCTCTTTTGGTGGCCATACATACAGATATTGCCCTTTGTAATGCATAAACTCATGTCTAATTGAGTATTCAGTCCATTAATTAAAAACAAATTTTAGAACTATATATTAACATGGGTTACAGCCCAAGTAAGTTTCCCAATATCTGTTTAAAATCTCTATCTGTATTCACCACTTTGAGTGCTTTGAATGTTGTGACAATTAATATCCACTGAACTGGAAGTATAGAAAAGTAAACATAATTATTTAATTATTGTACATTCTCATTAATATGTGTCTTTAAATCATAACCGTCTAAAAGATTATATACAAATATAATAATTTGTCACTCTGCATTATCACATTACATCTACATATCTTAATATGCAATGTAACGTTCACTGATAAAGAAAGCATACCTTTTTTATTTTTGTGTAAAGTTGACCTTCACAACGCTGCTGATAGTCATGTGGAATCATCCTTGTAGCATTGTAGTCAGGTAAAATAAGAACTGTACACTCAGTGAACTCTAATTTCAGGACCTTTATCCAAATTAAGTGTTATAAATGTCTTCTGACTGCAAATCATTCTCAGTTCATATAAATAGTCACATTCAGTTATATGTAAAAAGTTGTAACAACACATTTAAACTCACTGTATAGAAATGCTAGTACACAGACCTAGAGGTGAGCCAGTTTTTCTATACAGCTGAGTGATTCAGCATGTATATGAGCAGATTTGCAAAATGTTAACTTTTAAAAAGGTATGCTGTCGTTATCTTCGAGTGTTTAATTGCAGACTAAAAAGCAAAGATTTAATATGATAACGCAGAGTGACACATCAAATTAGGTCCCTATAATTTTAATCTCAGTCAGGCAGCACCTCTTGAACTCCAGTCGCTGTGACTGCTTCCAGCCCTCCCTCCTCTCTCCCCTTACTACCTCCTCACCTATTCTCAGTCTCAGATATGACATCTCTCTTGCCTTCTCCAGCTCTATCCCCCCTCCTTCCTACCATTCCCCTCCTTCTCCTCTCTTCATCCTCTTTGTAACTTGTTAATACTTGCACCTGGCCTTGTGGCCTATAGGAACCATGCCTGTGCACAAAAATTCTGCAATTTGTAAACTGTATATAACTTGCAAACTGTACTAAATGTGTAAACTATCTGATATTTATGGACTGTATGTGCCATGCTTTGTACACTCTCCTTTGTAATTTTGTCTACTGCAATGTTGCCTCCCACACTGGTGGAACCCTGTATTGTCTATAATGTACTCATATGCTCTTTAGCTGTATTGTCTATTTGACACGGAGCATTTTCTTAAAGGAGTCACCGACTCAAAGGTTTGTAATTTTGAGATTTCAATAAAATTAAAAAAAATTAAAACAAATGTGTATCAGGTTGTGATTTAAAGACGATAAGGTTGTGATTTAAAGACGCATATTAATGAGAATGTATATTAACGCCTTATGCATTAGTCTTCTTTACTTTTCTATATTTCCAGTTCAGTGGATTTTAATCATTAAAACACTCACTGCATTCCAAGTGGTGAATAGAGATGGAGATTTTAATCAGATATTGGGACACTTGCTTGGGATGTAACTCCTGTTCATACTGAGTTCTAAAATACTTTTATTCTTAATGTATGCACTGAATACTCTGTTAGACTTGTATTTATAGCCAGCACAGGAGCTGGTGAGAGGAGTACAGTGACTAGCAGGTAGCTTTTTTAACACGCATTTAAATACAGCAATCTAGTTTTTCAGAAAGGAGAAACAGTGTATATTAAAGAATGTTCTGACTACAGTTTATTTTATTTAAATTGCAAAATTTCCTAAGAGACATTAAAACCTGTGCATAACTGATGATTTACACATGAATGTCACACTGCACTGGAGCTAGTTGACTATTTAAATGAATTTGTATGAAATAGGAAATAAACAATATATGAAATCCTGATGTTATTATTTTATTTATAGTCCCCCAAAAGAAGTCAAACCAGATGAAATGTTAGGGTCTTAAGAAAACATTATTAAAGCTCATCTTCTAAACATAACATTGGTGTTTTGGTTTATAATGCAGAGTGGCCATAACTTGTCTTGTCTTGGGTAACTACTAGAACAGGCCAGTTCAACTGAAAGACTTAATACAATGTACTGATTTCCCTCGGGATGAACGGTTTGCTTTATATTATTTCAGTAACAAAGTAGTAGATTTGTTTTTAAACATGTTGGATTGCTTTTGATCATGAGGTAATAGCAGACTGTAGGCAGTGCAACTGTATGTATAAAGAGGGAATTAAACCTGTGAGAGCAGTCTCTTAAAAAATCTTGGATTTAAGAGCTGAAGTCAGTAAAATCAGCAGTGCTGATACAGGTTGTAAAAGTCACAGCATGTCAGATAATGAAGCTGCGAGATCCTGGAGCTAGTGCATGGAGAGTAGAATGTAGCTTATAAGTAGTGGTGGGCAAAGTGGACTTAATCCGCTCTGCGAAGTGATTCACGGAGCGAATGTGGATTCGCACAGTGATCTGCAACAAGAAGTGGAGTACTTCGTGTTATAATGGATAACGTGAAATCCATTGAAAACAATGAATTCACGTTACTACTCCTTCCCAGACCACTACTGCACCAAATATTAAAGTGAAGTGCATTGAGAAGAATGCACTTCACCTCACTTCACCTTGCTTCTGAGCTCTGAAAGTAAATTTTGCAGTGATTCATGGGATTTCAGGTCACATGGGCTCTATAATGATCTGCACAGCTTCAGTTCGAGGTAATATGTGAAGGAAGGAGTAGGAGTCAGTGTGCTCTGAGAGCTGTCTGTGATTGAAACCTTCTAAAAGCTGTTAAAAAAGTGTTGCTGCATTTTTGGGGGTTCAAACTTTAGTTCATCGATCGTAGGAAACCCTCCTGAGCTCATGTCATTGAGCATTTTTGTTTTTGCATGGATTTTGAATATTAATATACATCATTGAGTGTGTGTGGTGAAAGGCAGTAAAAGTGTTCTTTGGGGGAGGGGCGTATCTGTGGTGTAGGTAGATTTAAGGTGGAGAAATAGTGATTTCTTTGTTTTCTTGGTTATATTTTTGTTATATAACTGAATGTGTTAAAGTACACACAGTAATATTGTCAGTAATTGTTGAAATTGTCTTGATGATTGTGTGTTGTGTAGATCTGGTGCAGCAGTTCATAATTTCAGGTTGTTTACATGACAATACATGGCATATTACTGAACTTTTCAATTTGCTACTCATTACTTGTTCAGCTTTGTCGACAAACTGTTCTTTGTGTGAGTGTTTGTGCGGTGTTGCATGACATCAAATAATACACCTTTTTATTGTACCACAGACTAGTGTAATTGCAGGCGTAGCAGTGTGAACCTGCTATCCACTGCAGCTGCCTGATTTTGTAAAGCGATTGTGGTATCTGTTCCTAGTTTTGCTGCTTGTACTTCCATAAAAATCTGCAGTCAGTGCTCCTTCACACCCCCACTGGCAAAAGGAATTTTTTACCAGATTGGATTGTTTTTTGTGACCTCATCAGCACCACTGGTTACTGAAGTGGTTTTCATTGCATAACAGACTAGTCTCTTGTCTTTTGCTGAAGCTACAGTTGGTTTTTTTGGCTTCACACCCAGCATCCCCCCAATCAGAGAGTGAACATATCAAAATCTAAATTTGGTTATAATATTGTAGTTGATCCCCCAAAATGCCCAAAAAGAGAGATGTGCAAGCAAAGCTGTTTCTCACCATGGCAATGCTGACAGTAAGATAGTCCGTGGGCATGGTAGTATGCTGACACAGAAATGCATTGCTGATGTGAGGAAAGGTATTTCTCCTGCAATGTTTTTTACAGCCCAATCAGTATTTTCACTCATTGTTGGAGGAGATGATGTTTTCACAGCCAGTGGTGTTAGTGTTACTGGTGTTAGTGGTGGTGGTAGTATTAGTGCTGGTGCATCAAATTCTAATTCTGACCAGTGTACTGTATCCAAAAATATTGATTGTGAAGCAGTGCAAGTGAGTGGCAGTATAGACTATGTCATACTTCCCAGTAACATCCCAGTTACTGAGCCTGAGGATTCTGATAATCATGTCAATGATAACATACAATGTGATATTCCATCCACCATGGCAGTTAATGTCACACATTTTCCATGCAGTGATTCACAGTGTGGTAAAAAAATATCAGGTGATGGTGGTATAGATGCTAATGATGAATGTGATGATGATGATGGTGTTGCTGTTGTTGCAACTTGCAGTCCACATTCTAGCATCCAAGCAGATGTGGAAGTGTGTGACATTGATGAATATGACGATGATGTAAGTAAGCAATAATACCTAACACAGTGGGGGGTATTGTTCTATACCGGACTGCCCAGGGGCATAATGAGGCCTGACACTGCTGGAGGAGGGCCTTATAGCTCCTGGAAAGTCTGGTATAGCACAATACCACCCACCCTGGAAGATATTATTGCACTTAGACAATGGGTACCATAAAAAAATAAGTTTAATAAAAAAATGTTAATGAAAAATTAGTTTAAAGTTAGTTTTGTAATAAAATAGTTCCTATGCCTGCATTGGAATGATGTTTAGATGACACTACAGTATGGATTATTGTGCTTTGAAAATGGCCCATAAATTGAATTTTTGATAAATAAAACAAAAAGGTTTAAACAACTGTAATTATTGTTTTAAAAAAAGAATAAAATCTACTATATTGTAAATGAATCCCTGTGTAGTGCTGTCCTTGCCATTGGAGGGTGCTTCTGTTTAGGAGATGCTATTTGTGTGATTGCATATATGCCCTGTGGATTTATGGGACTTGTAGTCCTATGTGAAAATTTGGGAAAAGATCCTAGGGCACTACAGTTGGGAGTGCCAGTACACTGGGGACTGAGAATTATATTTTGAGTGTTTTTCTATGGGGCAAATGTAAAAGGTGGCACCACTCACTGTAATTATTAGAGCATGTGGAATTCATCTGGGAGTTGTCGTGGTAGCGATGGAGTTGGGCACAGTTTTTAAAAATGAAAAAAAAGAGCACAAACGGAACAGGAAGCATTGGGCTCTATCTAGCTGCTGCAGGAGGTAAGGGAATATATCCAGAAGGCTGTGGATTATCAATGCTGTTTTTAGGACAACCGAACTGAGGAGTAGAGGCAGACTTGCTTAAGTTAAACTCCCCGGGCATGAGGACTGCTTGTCTGTTTCACTAACTACAGGCACTGGCTTTTGAGGGAGCAGGAAGGTCTGTTTATTTTATAGAGCAGTCATCTGTAGGAAGCTATAAAAATGTAAGGCTGCATAAAGCAGGTAGATTTTGGAAACTGTGTTTGCTGTTAAGAAAAAGAGAACAGACAGGATTGCTGACCGGACGTGGATGCCGAAGTGCGGAGACTACGGATGGAAGGTCCATTCACTTTGTGTGAGATTGGCAAAAAGCCTGTATAAAACAGGTACAGTTCTGACTTGTTTGTGTAGGTGTGTGTTTAAAAGGAAAAAGAGGAAGCAGAGGATCGGTGATGGGATGGGATGGGACATGGGGGGGCAGACGGCCGCTAAACAAGAAAGCCTGACATTGTACAGTATCTGTGTGGCGCACTACGTTTGATTGCGATATGCGAGGAGACTGCGATGAATGAGGAAAGAAAAGAAAAATATTTATTTTCACTTTATAGTGAGAGTTTGTTGCTACAAGATTACTGTAGTGTGTTTATTTTAATTTTTAAAAGAGGGCGTGGCTGCAGGTGAATAATGTTTGCTTTGGGCTGGGAGAGAACAGTACATCTTGCTAAGCAAGAGAAAAAATGGCTGGCATTTTAAATTTTCTTCTGTGTGTCTAGCCAATTAAAGAATAGACTGGGCATCACTGTGGAATGCTGTGCAGTGAGGTGCCACTTGGACTGGCTTTTATTTTTAGCTGGGCATCTATTGAAAAATAAATGCTCAGCTAGGAGCCTGTCTTAGCCAATCAAGTGTAAGAATTGATTGTCATTTTCTAATTGACTCCAGTTGGGAATCGGAGAAAAATAAATTCAAAGTGGCTGGTCTGAGTCTGTTTGCAGGAATCCCCCCCTGTAAAAACTTGTGATTTACCAGTTTTAGTTGATGATGACGACCCAGTAATAAATATGATAGGTAGTCGTGGTGGTCAGTTGCAGTCCAGGTGTGCAGTGCCCAAATCATCACGTGCCCCCCCACTTCAGTGCTTAAAATAATGGACTTAAATAAGCCACATCATGGACATGTTAAAAGCAAAGCATCACAATCCCTTGTTTGGGATATTTTTTGTTCAAAATGCAAATGATGAGTCAGTTGCAATCTGCCAGGTTTGCCATGTGCGTGTGAGTCGAGGTAAAAAGGGTAGCCATCTGGGCACAGGAGGATAGCATGCACATCTTAAGAATAAGCACTTGGCACTGTGGACCCAGCACAAGCTGGCAGCTAATATCACAGTAGGCCATTCACCCTCATCACCGACAACCATAGTGAGCATGTTATCCCCTTCCATGACTGTTACGTCCAGTAGTAAATTAAACGTGTGCAGTACTGAGGTCATAAGAGCAGAGGATTACCACAGGCATGATGAGGTGGAGGACCATAATGACTTTGAAATGTTGTCCAGTGCTGGTGAGAGTAGCAGTTTTTGTGGTGGTGGTAGTGAATGCAGTATGTCTAGTGCAAGTGGTACATCAACCCCGGTTAGCAAATCTGCCAAAATAACAGCATTTCTGGGTTTGTCATCATCACCTGTGCAACTGTCTTCATCAAACATACACACTCCACCCCCTGCCAATGCCATTCATCATAGAGTATAACCATTTGTGATTGCACCCCATGTAAAACGTTTAAGTCGCCCACGTTACAGAGTGTTTTTGAGCATAAGCTGAAGTACCCCACGAATCAAACAGTGTCAAGTGAACTTAATGCTACTGCAGCAGAAATGCTGGCAATGGATCTTTTGCCCTTCTCCTTTGTGGAGAATTCTGGGTTCTGGTGGTTTGATGCATGTGTCTGTCCAAAATGGAAAGTGCCATCCAGGACATACTTTTCTACCCGTTCTGTCCCCAAGTTGTTCCACACTGTGTCCGACTCAGTAAGACATGTCCTTCAACATTCTACCTCTCCATTCATCCATTTAAGTATGGCTATGCGGACAAGTGGCAAAACAGCAGGGAGTTCATATGTGTGTATACCTGCACACTGGGCATAGGTGCCAGGGGTTGTTTGTGATGTTGATAGTGTGAACAATCAGTGCAGTAAGGTGGATTGTTGCTGAAGCAATCTTCCAGGAATTCAACAGCACGCAACCATTGCTATGCACAATGTGACCTGTTCACACACTGGTGAGAACATGTTGGACATGGTACTGACTGAAATTGACAAATGGCTAACCCCTCTGTCCCTGAGAGTTGGGTTCATAGCAAGTGACAATGGGTCAAATGTGGTGAGATGCATCACGAATGGTGGTTTTTATCGTGTTCCATGTATGGCCCACTGTTTAAATCTTGTGGTGCAGGAGTTTCTGCACACCCTGATGTAAAGGAAATGCTGACTGTTGCACGACATATCTGCTTCCACTTTTCAAGATCTGGAAAGGCCCGTGACCAACTGCGGCAGTTGCAGGTACAAAATAGCCTGCCTCAGCACCGCTTGAAGATAGAAGTTGTCACCCAATGGAACTCCACTTTATACATGGCAGAGAGGTTGTATGAACAATACAAAGCCATCTCAGAATATCTTGTGATGCACACTGGCCGTGACAGTTCTGGAACCTCCATGTCTATGACGACTGAACAGTGACACCTCATGGACTCTGTAATAACAATTTTGTGGCTTTTGAACATGCCACACAGGCAGTGAGTGGTGAGTCTGCCTCCATTAGCCAATCAATTTCACTGCTGCGGGTGCTGAGGCAGACAGTGGTGAATGTACAGCATGGCCTTGATGTTGCCGGAGATGATGGTAGCAGTATGTTACTGCAACACATGCTGACATTATTCGACCAGAATTGTCACATTGTGAGCATTCAGCATAGTGACAACTTTGTGATAGCAACAATTCTGGACCCACGATACAAACGTGGAATAGCATCAGTACTGGAGGGAGGGCCTGAACAGGTAAAAAATATCAGTGGTCAACTGGTGCACTTGGTTCATCTCATCTGGTCTCATCTGTAAACGGACATGTGCCTAACTTCTTACCCTCAGTGTTCCTGCTTCTTTTATGTAGCTCATCCCTTCCCCTTCCTCTGTGAAGACTGCAGAAAAGTATTTGTTCAGGAAGTTTGCTTTTTCCAGATCCCCCTCTGCAAGGTCCCCCTTGCCCTTCTTAACCTCATAATCCTTCCCCTCATCTTCTTTTTGCTTTTATACCAACATAAGGTGTTGTCCGCTTCAGTTACCCCTTGGGCTATTCCTCTGTCATGGTGTGCCTTTGGTGTCTCATTATATTCCCTGTTTCCCACTGCTTCTCATGCTGCATCTCCTGATTCTCTTTCCTCTGCATCTCATTATAGCTCCTGAATGTCCATTTGGTTTGAACTGGCCCTTGCATACAGTGAACCACAATCAAGAGCTGAAGTCCTTGATTTTAGAAGAGTGGACTTCTGTAGGATGCGGGCGCTGGTCAGAGATAAGTTACTAAGGATGGACAACATAGGTAGGGTGGAAGAGAGAATTGGGGAAATTAAGGGTGCCACTGTGGAGGCATCTAGTGTATATATATGTACAGTAACCAAAAATAACAGGTTCAAGAGGTCATCATGATTCTCAGCAAGGGTCAAGAAGGTGGTGAGGTACAAGAAAAAGGCATTCTACAACTATAAAGAAAAGCAGGGGGAGGAAGAATTGGGATAATATTTACTGAAAAATAAGGAGGCAAAGAGGATGGTTAGGAAGGCAAAAGCAGACACAGAGCTGTATACTGTGGAGGGAGTCAAGAGTGGTGAAACACAGTTCTTTAGATAAATTAGGAAAAAAGTAGGGGCAATAATAAGGCTAGCTGAGGGGGTAGGATGATAAAGGAGGACAGGCCAAAGGCCACCATCCTCGATGTGTACGTTTGCTCAGTTTTCACTAGGGAGGACAGTGGGCCCTTCCCAGAGAGAGGCATCAAAGTGGCCACTAAGGGGGTAAGGGATAGGAGGCACACTTTCCACATCACTCAACATCCAGGCTTAAGTCCCACATGCTCCATCCTGAGACTAATCCTATTCTCTGTCTTCCTCAGTGTCCTCCTCTTTGCCTGTGCCAACTCACATATTCACATGTATACAGACGACCCAGTCCTCTATGCCTCAGGTCCATCAAGGGCCTCTCTGGAAGTCTTGCTCCAGCGTGACTTTCACAATGTCCTGCGCTGGTTCCTGTCCTACCAGCTACAGGTCAAAACAAAAAGAAAAAAACTGTGTCTATGACCTTTAGTATCTGCCAGATGTTGGCCCACCTCACCTCCCTTGCTGTTTTCGCCACACTAGATGGCTCCTTGCTCAAGGCTCTCTCATTCTTCAAACACCTTAGCATGTGGTTACACAGCAGGCTTGACTTCTTAGCCCACATTGATGCCATCCATGCCAAACTCCACCTCAAGCTCGGTAACATGTATTGCAGTAAGAATGCCTCTCTCTGCCTCTCCCCACTGGTCTGCAGGAAATTAGTCACCATAATTGCTCTCCTGGTCTTTGACTATGCTGATATGGTCAATGGCACTGCCCCATCGACTTCCGTGGCTAGATTGGGGTCCCTCTGTAATGTCTTCTGCTGCTTTGCTAAAATCTCACTTTCTCGAACCCACCACTACTTGCTGTATTCCTCCCTATCCCACCTCCCACTTCCCACACATCGCCAGTTCTACTGTGCTTCCCCATCTCTAAATACTGGTTTGGATCCATCCCCTCTTATTTATCACATCTCCTCTTCCCATACTCTACTCCTCCTTGCACTCCAGGGACCCACACACTTTCTCCTTTCCCCACCCTCACTCCTTAGCTGGAAAATTTGCTTTGTGCTACCATCTCCCCACCCTTCGGAATCAGCTTCCCTACTGCATCTCTCTCTCTCTCTCATCGTCCCTCTCTCTCTCTCTCTCTCTCTCTCTCTCTCTCCCCCTTCTTTTCCTATCTCAGACACTAACTAAAACTTCTTCTTCCTCCTTTTCTTGCAAACCTTCTTCCTGAACCATTCCTTACCTCCCCCAACAACATTGGTTTTAGCATCCCATTACACAGGTTCCCTGCACTTTTCAAATTTACCAGATTTGCACTATCTCTTTTGATATTGTGTGTGATTTATTTGGAACTCAGTTACAATGTTTGGCATTACTGTCTGTACTTCACTCGACTAACACACTTTGTGTTATTGATCTTGTCATTTCATTACCAGTCTTTTTTGAACTTGTTTCTATTTGCACTCTCCTCTCCTTTCTCTGGAAATGAGCCTTGCTTCAGTGTGCCTCTCACAGTCACCAATTTTCAACTAAATAAACAAAACAAACAAGTAAATATGTAAATAAATAAAATAAAGAGGTCCTGGAGATGAAGCAGCTGATATTTACTAGCGAAAATATCCTGAAAGGACTGGCAGTCCAATGGATAGATAATGCCCTAGGACCAGATGGGTTGCATCTGAGGATACTCAGGGAATTGGCAGCATAACTGGCTGCACTGTTTGCAGATCTGTTTAACCACTCATGGAGAATGGGGTAGTTCCAAAGGATTGGAGGGTTGTGGACTTGGTTCTGCTCCATAAGGGGGAGGGAGGGAGACAGGGAGCTACAGACCTAGCGGTCATCTCTTCTGTAGGGAAGCTGATGGAGTCACTAGTCAAAGAGGACCTTGTAGACAACGTGGAGAACAACGGTCTCCAGAATAGAAAGCAGCAAGGATTTGTGGCAAGGAGGTCTTTTCAAACTAACCTGATAGTTTTCTTTGACTGAGTGACTAGGGAAGTAGATAGAGGCCATTTTTGTGGATTTGCTCTACTTCAACTTCAGCAAGGCTTTCGACTCAGTACCTCACAGTGCTTCCTTTAGAAGGTACAAGATCTGGGATTGGCTAAAGTCATAGTAAACTGGGTAGGTAACTGAGATACAATAGAGACCTTTAAGTTCCTGAAAGGAAGTTGAACATGCTCTTTGGCTCATCTGCCAGACTTAAAGCGAATCAAACTGCCCTAACTAAGGTGTACAGATGGCTCCTCACTGAACAGCACCAATTCCTTTAAATATCTGGGTGTCACTCTCGATTAATCTCTAGACTTTGATCTACACATTACAACCACCTGTAAATCAGTAAACACCAAAATAGGTTGTGCCTACCGAACTAGATATGCCCTGACCCCATCTGCTAGACTTGCTGTGGCCCAAGGCTTTCTTCTCCCAGCCCTTACATATGGCTCAGTTACTTACATCTCTGCCTCCAAATCATCCCTCCATAAGTGGGATACCACCTACAACAACATCTGCCACTATGCCTCCGCATCTCCTCATTTCAAACATCATTGCCAGCTCTATAGTGACCTAAAATGGCTGTGCCTCTCCGCTCACAGGCTACAGGCTTTTGGCTTATTAATTGACTCCATTGTCAAATCGGGCTTCCCACTATCCCTCACATCCATATGGTCCCACAGCCTCTATCCTATGGACTGCAATCGACTGACCAAGCCCTTTTTCACCTTCCCAGACACAGAACTAATTTGGGTTCATGCGTCTTTTCTCACATGGCTCCTAAATACTTGAATTCCATACCCCAAGCTATTCGACAAGCAACCACCCATGACACTTTTAAGAAACTTCACAAAAAGCACCTTCACTCTATAAACTCCTGCACTTGCTTTAACCCACCTTAGCTCCACTCCTCTTCACCTGCACTGTTTTAGTCTTCTTCTCTAGTTGTTTCTATTCCCCACCTCTCTTACACCCTCCTTCAGGTCATCTCCATCCTTCTCTCTACCCTCTCTCCCTCGGTCTCATATCTTCTCTCTTTATCTCTCCCGCTCCCTCTCCCTCTTCCTCTTCTCCTCTCTCTCTCTCTCTCTCTCACTCTCTCTCTCCCCCCTTCCTAGCACACTCCCTTCCTCCCCTCCCTTTTCAACCACCTCTTTGTAACTTTACATATTGTTCTATATGTATGCCATTATTGTAATACTTATGTTCTTATTTATTGCATTACCTGTCATACTGTTCTGCAATTTTATCATACTTTTTTAAACTTCCTCGCTCTTGTTGCTGAATGTGTCTCCTCACACCTGTAAGGTTTTACTTGACTACGTATTGTACTGTTTAATGTGCTGCGTCACATATACGATTTTGTATTCCTTAAATGTATTCTCCCAGGTCGTGCCTGAAAATAGGCATCACTATGCCTAGTGCACTTACCCGGTTACCAAAAGCAAATAAATAAATAAATGTTTCCTGGATTTCTTGCATTTGCACACATAGCTTTCCATGCTTTGTTCCCACGCTGCCTGATACCCCCTCTTTACCATTGTGTCCTGCCTCCTTTTCCTGTCTCTCTTTTTTCAAGTCTCATTCCCATCCACTTTTTTATGTCACACTGCTTTTTTTTTGTTTATTTTTCTTCCTGGGGGATTTTTCTCCCTGTGGGTCCTCCTGTCTCTCTACTTCAGTCCATGGTAGGCAGTTAATGCCTCCTTTTTGTGTTGGCTCATGCATGCGCAGTCAACATATTGCGGTAGTAGCAGATTTGGAGGCGTGGTCACTGTTGGGTGAATGCAGGGCATGCAACAGTAGGTGCATCCCTCATTCCCCAATCAGCCAGCAGCACACGCTGACATCATGAACCCTAATGTGGCCACCACATCAAACAAAAGGTCTGGTGCAATGAGAGCAAAGCTCACATGCAGCATGACTACAACACACCTCCCAAAGACCACACTACATGGTGGCAGTGATTGCCACCTCCTCGTGTCATAATGCCGATGGGGGAGCCCACTTCCCATCGGCATAATGACCCCCCATTTAAAAAGTATGTTGAGGGGGTGCCCAATCCCCCTCAGCATCATGCACCCCCCAGCAGTTTTTCTTTGCTGATGGGGGGCCCAGTCCCCATTGGCATTTGTCCCTGTCCCATTTATTTTGCCAGCAGAGGAGCCCACTCCCTGTCAACATAAAATCTACCCTCCCACTTTTGTTCTGTACTGAAGGGGTGCCCAATCACCCTCGGCTCTTGCTCCCCCAGCTTTCCTTGTGTGCCGATGGGGTACCCAGTCCCCCGTTGGCTACAGCATCCCCTCCAAAACACTTAGGTGGCACACTGGGAGCCCACCCCAGTGTGCCAAATCTCCTGGAAAATAAAAACCATCCTGTGATGGGTTTTTTCCTTTAACACTGTGAAAAACGAAAACCATTCCTCGCCGTCTCCCTGCACCCCTCCCACAACCCACGCCTACCCTTTGAGCACCCTGCCTCCCCACACCACCCCTCACCCCATACTTACCTCCGGAGTCTGCCGCAACGATCTTCAGTGGACCAGGATCACATCTGCACTCTTCAAAGCCAGTCATGAACTGAAGAAATGCAATAAGCTGTATGATGGCATAAATTGTGTTTTTTTCAACTTTGTTGCATATCTCGGGTATTTTCTGGAATTTTTGCACCAAATTTTCAAAATGGGGTTATTGGAACCCCTCTTCCTGAATTCAGTCACTGTCATGGTGATATCTGTCCCAAAAGGTGATTTTGCAGTCATTGCGTGGAATCACCTTTCAGGATGGAGTAATGCAATGACAGTGCTACTGTTCATGAGGGGGGCTCTCAAAAAGCCTATGTTGCAAATTTGGTGAAAAAATCCCACAAATGGCTGTTTTACGAGCGTGCATTGTGCTGTTTCCACGAATGCTCATAACTTCGTGAATTTGCAATATTTTTACTCCAGATTTTAAAAATTGCCATTTTCCACACTTCTTGATGAACAGTACAGCTGCCATTTTACATATCCTGGCCAAAATGTGTTTTCACACATCCGGCACAGAATAGCGCAATCGCTGTGTGAAATCAGTTTTTGGGACAGTTTGAGGAAATGATGGTGACACTGTTCATGGTCAGAGGTCCTAAAATGCCTATGTTGAAAATGTGGTGCTGAAAGTCCATAAAATGACTGTGTTACATGCATGTGTTGTGCAGTTTCCATGCACCCTTGTAACTTGGCAAATTTGCAATATTTCCGTGCCAGATTTTCAACACTGACATTTTTTCACACTTCCTTATGAACAGTACAGCTGTCATTTTTCACATCCTGCCCAAAATGTGTTTCCGCACTTGTGACGCACAATGGTGTGGTCGCTGTTCAAAATCAACTTTTGGGTCAGAATAACAAAAACACAGCACCACTGTTCATGAGGGGAGGTCCCAAAATACCTATGTTAAAAATGTGGCTAACAAACTCCCAAAAATAATTGGGTTACAGACGTGTGTTGCGCAGTTTCTATGCAAGCTCACGACTTCAACAACTTTTCATATTTTCACTCCAGATTTTCAATGTTGTCATTTTTTATGCCTCCTCATGAACGATACAGTTGTCATTTTCCACATCCTGCCCAAAAGTGTTTTGGTCCCTGTGTTGCCAAATGGCATAGCCGTTGTGCAAAACCACCTTTCAGCTAACAAGCTGATTGTGCCGCTTTTCATGAGGTGGGCTTACAAAAAGCCCATGTTGAAAATTTGGAGTGAAAACACCAACACACTCCTATGGTGTTAGGGTTTCCAACTGTAGCACCCCACCCTGTAGAGACTGACAGGCGTCAGGGGTGTGACTTGGGATCATCGGCTGTACTGCTCATGCCATTCCATCCCCACCCCTACCCTGCAGCCAGTGACAGACATTGTGTTGTGCCTTGCACTGTTTGACCACAAATTTCACCCCATTTTCCTATTCTGCATCCACCTCAGCATATTTCCTTATGGAATGGGGTAAGTCAAACTCCCAAAGACCCCAAAGCACACCACAACACTTGTCAGTGTCTACAGGGTAGGGTGAGGTACAATGGCATGAGCATTATAGCTGATGACCCAAAGGCACACCCCAATGCCTGTTGGTCTCTACAGGGTGGGGGTGGGGTTGGCATAGCTTCAGTACCTCACTGCCATTCCTATTATGTATCTCTAACTCCGGCACTACTAATGCCAATGCCAGCGAGACAACATTCGGCATTGACTAATGTTTGTTTCTTCTGCCACCCCCTCATCTAGTTTAAATGTTCATCAAGACGATGTTTAAATTGTTTGCTGAGGTCTGAAATTCTCCTCCCAGACAGATCTAGGTCATCACCCTGTATCGGCCTAAATTCCCCAGGTTGGTCCAGAGTCCCCACTGTGGCTGAACATCTCTTCTCTGTGTCATTCCTTCAAACATGAGTTGAAGTTCTTGGTGTATAGAACCCTATCCTCCCCCTGTTATATACAGGCAGCACCTCAGCAAAAACCACCAAGTGTGCTATTTGCCTAAGACCTTCCTAATTCTGAGAGGCATGGTAGGGGAAGTAAGTGATAATACAGACAGTGTTTGTCATCCAGGCTGACAAACATCCATAAAATGACTGTGTTATGATGCACACAGTTTCCACACTAATCTCCTAACTTCACTAACTTACAATATTTTCACTCCAGATTTTCACCAGTTGCATTTTTTCACACCTCCTTATAAATAGTACAGCTGTCATTTTTCACAACATGGCCGAAATATGTTTTTGCACTTCCAGCGCAGAATAGCATGGTCAATGTGGGAAATCAATGTTCGGGACAGCTTAAGAAAATCACAGTGACACTGTTCATGAACAGAGGTCCTAAGAGGCCTATGTTGAAAATGGGGTGACAAAAGTCCATAAATGACTGTGTTACGAGCTTGGGGTATGCAGTTTCCATGCATCCTCGTAACTTTGTGAATTTGTAATATTTTCATTCCAAATTTTCAACATTGGCATGTTTTCACACCTCTTTATGAACAGTGCAGCTGTCATTTTTCACATCCTGCCTGAAATGTATGTTTGCACATCTGGCACAAAATGGCATGGTCGCTGTGGGAAATCAAAGTTTGGGACACATTAACAAAATCACCATGCCACTTTCCATGGTAAGAGGTCCCAAATGCTTTCATGAGGTGGGGTTACAAATAGGCCATGTTGAAAATTTGTGGTACAAATACCAACAAACACCGGGGCATTAGGGTTTCTAACCATAATGTCCCATCCTGTACAGACTGACAGGCATCAGGGGTGTGCCTTTGGATTGCCTGCTGTAATGCTCACACCATTCCACCCCTGCCCCCACCTGAAGTCAGTGACAGGCATCAAGGAATGCCTTGGACTCTTTGGCCCAGACTTCACCCCATTATCCTATACTGCACCCATTTCAGTGGACACCTTGATGAAATAGGGTGACTGTGAAGCTGAACACCCTAAGCACACCTCAACACTTGTCGGTGTTTATAGGACAGGATGAGGTGAAATGCCATGAGCATTATGGGCGATGACTCAAAGACACACCCCAATACCTGTCTATCTCTGTGGGGTGGAGGTGGGATTGGTGTGACTTCAATACTTCACTGCTATTCCTATTCTGCATCTGTCTAACTCCTGCATGTCCAATGCTAATATCAGCAAGCAGACATTCGGCATTGACAAATGCTCATTTTTTTCTGAGTTCAACACTGACTGGTGGCTGTGTAGTCCACAATCTCACATAAGTTTTATTTAGATTCAAAGGCATGACTAAAACCAAACAATTTCATGAGCCAGATATAGTCCAGCAAGAAAAGAGGATGTTTTTTTTCCATTCCGAATTTAAATCATCCTGCAGTCATAGTGAAGAAAGATAATAAATGTTTTCAACTGTTTTACCTGCATAACTACATAACGTATTCAGGAAATGCATATTACAAACATTAAGAAGTTTCTTAGAGAGGGATATGTTTCACAATGAATGACTGAAAATGTGCTGTGCTTTGCTCTGACATATTTTCTCTAATTTAAGCAATTCTTCTCGGTCTGCTCTGCTTTGTTTGTATCTGTTTGAGCAATATGACTTCTCAAGGGAAGCTCAGCAAGGCAGATAAAAACAAAAACTGAAGAAAGCTTACAACCTTTGGAAACATGATGAGTTTTTGTTGCTGCCAGCAGTAAGTTTGACTAGGTACAGGCTCAATGTCTGAGGACAAGCACCTACATCTTGGAGCAGAGTTACTGTGCGTTACCCACTCTTATCTGAAAACTGCTGCTTCTATCTCAAAAACAGAGAAACCGTTGTAATCTGCTCATTCACTTTGATGGTCACATCCACAGATATGATAGGAGATGCTTTACTAAATTTACAAAAAGAAACAAAACATTCCTTTGCTGAGTTAAATAGCAAGTTTGACTTAATTACAACCAATATGTCAGACACAGTGCAAAAGTGGATACTAACACTGACAAAGTCATTTTCTTGAAAAAGACTTGCTAAATATGTGCGGTGCTGTTACCTCATTAAATGCACCTTGTGAAATTTTTGTAAGGGAGCAGGTTAGCATAGAAAGCAAATGAAAAGGATCGATAACATGCTAAAAGGAAAAAAAAGATACACATGTTTTGCAGTTACCTATCTCCGTTGGTACTGAAAACTTTTTCTGGACATTCAAGGTTTTCTTTGTTCTGTGGTTGGAAAATACGTTTTTTTCTTGTTTTTTTCACATAGCTCTTTGTTCCCCATTGCCCCCTCCTGCTAACTGGCGACAGGGACAATTAGGTATTTTACAAGTTTCTCCCATGACCCACCACGAGGGTCTGGCACTCGGCCGTGTGAGCGTGTGGAGCCACACTACTCACCCTGTGGCACCAGCTTAGTTCCTTCCACCTCCCATAACTGTTTTATCACCCCTCTCCACCTATGCTATCCACTGGACCACCACCCAGTGGGAGCGGAACTATGGGGGGGCACCAACCCACCCTCACTATTGAAGTGTGGTAGTGGTGAGTACAGGGCAGGTGATGCTTCTTTAGAGTAATTAGCTATTAGTTCCAAGTGGTGGAGCTCACTAACCGGTGCTTTAGGATCCAAGAGAAAATTGCATAAAACTACAGTAAATTCAGCTTTTTTAATTTTCTACTGGCAGAACAATGCAGAAAAAATTTAACAGATTGCACCCATTGCTGCTGTCTTGTGTTTCTCACAAATGCAGTAGGCTTCTTGAGAGACTCTGAAAAATGCTGAATTTACTGTAGTTGTAAGCATTTTTCTCTTGGATCCTAAAGCAGGGGTGATTGACCTCTATCACTTGAAACTAACCTCCCTCACTACCCTTGGGAGAGGAGAGATGTCCATTAGCATGTTAGATCCTACTTCCCCCCCACTGGCACCCCAATGACACGAGGTCATTCCTGAACCCTGGTCACCGGTGTACCATGAAGTGTGATGTCTATCACCTCAACCCTCAGCATCACTGGGGCGGCTGGAAAAGAGAATTCTGTAGTTCATGCTTTCTGTATACCCATTTGTCTGACTGTCACTAGACAAACTGCTGGTGATCTGCAGAACTCTTCTACCCTGGTAGAACCTACAATAATTATAACCCTGGCTTCAACTCTGGAAACACATTTATATTAAAGGTTGCTAGAGAGAAATGCTCATTTCAATATCAGGCCTGTAAAGCATCCTGCTATCTAAACTTTTCAAGGGGCACCCAAAGGCATCACAGCCTGCTAGGGATGCGTGCAATTAAACTTCTGCCAGTTTAAGTTTGGCAAATGTTGGAATTTTGCTTTTGTAAAATTTTGGAATGGACTTTGTTGACTTCATGGAAATTCCAACCTAGAACAGTGAAATAAATGTATCTGATTTGCTGGATCAATGCATTTAAACTGTGGGAAAAAAAAATCAGCAGAACTGATCACTCTTAGTGGTCAGTTCTGTGGATTTTTTTTCCCTGTGGTTTGATACTTTTTTTTGTCTTTGTTTTATCAGGAGAGACACACTAAGCTGAAAGCTTGTTTACAGGTGCAACATGGGAGCACAAGGAAGTTGAGTGACATGTTCAAGGTCACACAATGTGCAAGTAGGGGTTGTGGGATGCAAACCCAGGTTTCCAGGTTTGCAGCTCAGAGCCTTAAACGACTGCGCTATCCTGCCCCCAATTAACCTGCAACTCCACATTGCCTCTATATTAATCCGCAACTCATACATTCGTTTCACAGGTTCAGTGACTCATTGAACTGCAGAATAAATGTATGAATTGTGCATTAATGAATTATACTGCACAGAGAAATTCCACAGAGCTGATCACTGATCTGAGGAGTAATTGCATGTATTGCAAAATAATCCATTAAACTTTAGAATAAAATTTCTCAGAATTGCCATTTCACAGTTCATGTGTATTATTTCACAGTTCAGCCCCCCAAAAAATTCAAAGGAACAGTACAAAAATCTGCCAGACACATTCGGAAGATTCCGATCATGCTAATGGCAGAAGTTTGGAAAATTTTGTGAAATTTATGACATTTTGGGTCCCTACTAGTTAAACGACTGCTTTAATTTTCCCCTAAGTCTATTTTAAATAGCTAAAAAACTGCTTTAAAAATAGCCTCATAGACTTGCATGGGGCTCATCCCACACTCTCCCAGGCCACACGTCACAATTTCTGAGAGCGCGGGGAGAGGAGTTGGCAGAGTGCCGGCACCAGGAAGATGGAAGGGACCAGCTGCCTGAGGCTTTGGTGCCAGTTATGATCCCTTTCAAAAGTAATAATTTTAAAATAAAAATGTTGCCACCGGTCAACTCAGAATGACATAAGGTATCAGGCTATGAAGCCCGATACCTTATATCGGAAAAGCCTTTTAACAAAATCACAGTGCCACTGTTCATGAGCAGAGATCCCAAATGCTATCATGAGGTGGGGTCACAAAAAGGCCATGTTGAAAATTTGTACTGCAAATACCAACAAACGCCCGGGGCGTTAGGGTTTCTAACCATAATGACCCATCCTGTACAGACTAACAGCCGTCAGGGATGGGCCTTTGGATTGTTGACTGTAATGCTCATGCCATTCCACCTCACCCCACCCTGAAGCCAGTGGCAGGCATCGAGCAGTGCCTTGGATTTTTCGGCCCCAGAGTTCACCCCAATCTCCCATACTGCATCCATTTCAGTGTATTTCCCTATGGAATGGAGCAACTGTAAAACCAAGCAGCCCAAGGCACAACTCAATATTTGTCGGTGTTTGCAGGATAGGGCGAGGTGAAATGGCATGAGTGTTATGCATGACAACCCAAAGGCACACCCCAATGCCTGTCCATCTGTGCATGGTGGGGTGGGTTGATGTCACTTCACTACTTCACTGCCATTCCTATTCTGCATCTGTCTAGCTCATGCACTTCCAAACTAATACCAGCAAGCAAACATTCAGTATTGACAAATGGTTGTTTAAAAAGGCTTTATTAACTGTATTTATTCCTATTTAAAACAGCCTTCATGCTTTTTGTATACAAAATGCACTTATGCACTTTACACAACACCTCTCTGGGTGTTTGGCATTATTCCAGGTACTGGATGGCTGGAAATGGAAAAAGAATGAAAAGAGAGAACTAGTAGGAAGTTTAGAAGGGATAGTAAAGCATTACTCTAGGTAGCCAACCTAGGGTAAGAGGGAAAAAGAAGAAAAGCAAAGAGAAAAGCATTAACTGTTGTGCAAAAGATCTTTTGGCAGCTAGGAGATAGGGAGATAGAAAAGAGGTCCATCAGTCACAGCTGAGGGTGTAGCCTAAATCTGCCACAAGAACTAGAATAACAAACATACATTTCATAGGTTCTATATGAGCTAATTAGGCCAAATACCTATACAAATCTCACCTCTTATGCCAGGGGACATCCTAAAACCAAAGAAATCAGGAAAGAAAATTCACAGGAAACACAGAACTGCAATGGTACTGCTTGCTAAGATGGAAGATGCTGCTTTGCCTGCATTTCTATGGCTGCATGGGCAGAACCCCACAGGCACATTGCTAAAATTAGAAAAGGGACTGTGGAAGCACATTACCGGATTCATCTCTGGTGTGCTTCCACAACGATACAGTCATGTCCATACCATAGCTTTATCACTGCTCCATCCCTCCATGGGCCACAACCTCACTGCAAGCTGCAACCCCACCCCACAGGGACACTTTTGCAAGAGCTATGGTTTTCAGGATTATGTTCTCTCCACTGGTCTCTGCGTGAAAATGAACACTGTTCTCCTTCCCCCAGTGCTGTTTGCTCCCCCAGAATCAGGGACTGGTGCCTTCCTTCTGAGCTCAAGACTCTCTGCCACTGACTTGCAGGCATTGCTCTGTTCCTGGGATCATCACTTTCTGTCCGCATCTCACCGTAATTGTTTCTTGGTGGTCATAGCCTTTTTACTCTCTTCCTCGTTGACCTGCATCTGCTACTATGTGTTCCAGCCAGTATCTTCAGTCCCCGCTGGTGGAGTCTGCAATCTGTATCCAAACTCTTCACTCTCTCTGCACGCTAAGCTGCAGCTGCAACTTTGGATAAGCCCAATGGCAGAAACAACTCTGATGGCAGAGCATTCCTCAATATAGACTGTCTTTCCTTTCTCAAAATCTAGCTTACTGTATTTAAACGTGTGTTAACAAATGATACCTGCTGCCAGCTTTGTATTTGGTCACTGTGCTCCTCTCATCTGCTCTTTTGGTGGCCATACATACAGATATTACCCTTTGTAATGCATACACACATGTCTAATTGAGTATTCAGTTCACAAATTAAAAAAAAAAACTATATTAGAACTCAATATTAACATGAGTTACAGTTTATCTGCCAAAATCTCTGTCTCTATTCATCACTTTGAATGCTTTGAGTGTTGTAACAATTAATATCCACTGAACTGAAAGTATAAAAAAGTAAACATAATTACTGTATTTAATTATTGTACATTCTCATTATTGGGTGTCTTTAAATCGCGACCTTATAAAAGATTATATACAAATATAATAATTTGTCACTCTGCATTATCACATTACATCTACATATCTTAATATGCAATGTAACGTTCACTGATACAGAAAGCATACCTTTTTTATTTTTGTGTAAAGTTGACCTTCACAACGCTGCCGATAGTCGTGTGGAATCATCCTTGTAGCATTGTAGTCAGCTAAAATAAGAACTGTACACTCAGTGAACTCTAATTTCAGGACCTTTATCCAAATTAAATATTATAAACATCTTCTGACTGCAAATCATTCTCAGTTCATATAAACAGTCACATTCAGTTATATGTAAAAAGCTGTAACAACACATTTAAACTCACTGTATAGAAATGCTTGTACACAGACCTGGAGGTGAGCCAGTTTTTCTATACAGCTGAGTGATTCAGCATGTATATGAGCAGATTTGAAAATGTTAGCTTTTAAAAAGGTATGCTGTCATTATCTTTGAGTGTTACATTGCAGACTAAAAAGCATAGATTTAATGTGATAAGGCAGAGTGACACATCAGACTAGGTCCCTATAATTTTAATCTCAGTCAGGCAGCACCTCCTGACCACCATTTGCTGCGACTGCTTCTAGCCCTTCCTCCTCGCTCCCCTTACTACTTCCTCACCTAGTCTCAGTCTCAGGTATGACATCTTTTTTGACTGCTCCAGCTCTATCCCCCTCTTCTACCATTCCCTCCTTCTCCTCTCTTCATCCTCTTTGTAACTTGTTAATACTTGCACCTGGCCATGTGGCCTGTACAAACCATGTTTGTGTACAAAAATTCTGAGATTTGTCAACTGCATATAACTTGCAAACTATACTAAACATGTAAACTATCTGACACTTATGGACCATATGTGCCATACTTTGTACACTCGTCTTTGTAATTTTGTCTACTGCAATGTTGCCTCCCGCACTTCTGGATCCCTGTATTGTCTATAATGTACTCATATGCTCTTTAGCTGTATTGTCTATTTGACGTGGACCTTTTTTAAAGGAGTCGCTGACTCAAAGGTTTGTAATTTTAAGATTTCAATAAAATTTTAAAAAATTAAAATAAATGTGAATATAACATTGTATAAGGTATTGATTTAAATACACATATTAATGAGAATGTATACTAACACCTTATGCATTCATCCTCTTTACTTTTGTATATTTCCAGTTCACTGGATTTTAATCATTAAAACACTCACTGCTTTCCAAGTGGTGAATAGAAATGAAGATTTTAAGCAGATATTGGGACACTTGCTTGGGATGTAACTCCTGTTCATATTAACATACTAATATACTAAAATGGCAGTAGAATAGGTCTAACGGTCTTTCGCATCTGCTCATTTGGTCAGCCCCCACCCTGGGAGCTGACCTTGCTGCCTCTTTCACCTTCTCTGGCTTCTCCCTTCCCAGTTCCGGATAATCTCTCTGCATTGGATTTTGCTTTCAGAACCCTTCCCCTGTGCCTTCTCCACTCCCTCTTGAACTCCTCCACTGTCTCTGCCGCCACCAGCCCCCTGGGCAGCGCATTCCATGGCTCCACCACACTCTCAGTGAAGTAGCACCTCTTCCTTTCTCTCCTGAATCTTCCCCCCTCCAGCTTCCATCCATGCCCTCTAGTTGCTCCCTCCTCCTTCCTTCGAAGCACCCTGACTGCTGCTCCCCTATTTACCCCCTTCATGTACCTGAAGACCTCTATCATGTTCCCCCGGTCCCTTCTCTCTTCCAATGAGTTCATATTTAGCTCTTCAAGCCTCTCTCCATAGGTCCTGTCCCCCAGGCCTCAAATCATTTTGGTTGCCCTCCTCTGGACCATCTCCAGGAGTTTAATGACCCTCTCTAAGTGTGGCCTCCAAAACTGCACACAGTACTTGAGGTGCGGCCTCGTCAAGCAGTTATACAGTGGGAGTATCACTTCTCACCTTCTGGAGGTGATCCCCCCTAGCGATGCATCCCAGAATCCTGTTGGCCTTGGCTGTTGCCCTCCTAAAAGTCTCTGAGTTGATCATCTTGACATCCTCCACTACCACCCCCAGGTCCCTTTCAGCCATCGAGACTTGTAGCATCCCCACCCCAAGAGTGTACAGTTGTCCTGGGTTTTTGGCCTCCAGGTCCAGTACCTTGCATTTCCCTGCATTGAACCTCAGCTTCCACTTTCTAGACCATCTTTCCAGAGCCTCCAGATCCCCCTGTGGGGCCACCCTCCCCTCCTCCCCATCCACCACCACCCCCAGTTTTGAGTCATCCGCAAAGAGACTCATCTCGCTCCTGATACCTGTCCTTATGTCACAGACATAGGAGTTGAACAGGAGGGGCCCAAGGGACTGATCCCTGTGGGACCCCACTAATGACCCTCCTTGGGGATGAGACTATCCCACCAACTACGACCCTCTGGGTCCGGTCCTGGAGCCAATTGCCTATCCATCTGATCATCTGGTTCCCCGCCCCCATTTCTCCCAGCTTATCCAACAGGCCCACATGAAGAACAGAGTCAAATGCCTTGCTTAAGTCTAGAAAGAGGACATCCACTGGTCTACCCAGGTCCAAGGCACTCATCACCCAGTCATAGAACTCCACAAGGTTTGCCTGACATGATTTCCCTGGACAAATCCATGCTGCCTATCGTCCAGGCACCCTAGCTTTTCCAGGTCCCCCCCGCCTCTCCTTGACACAGCCCTCCATCACCTTGTCCACCACCTCTGTCAGGCTGACAGGCCTGTAATTCTCTGCCACCTCCCTTGATCCCCCCCTTGTGGATAGGCACTATATGAGCCACCTTCCAGGCCTGGGGCACCCACCCTGTCCTCAAAGAGATGGGGTTTTACCAGGACATCCGCAAGTTCCTTCGGCACTCTGGGATGTAATTTATCTGACCCCGGTGCTTTCTCCATCTTAAGGGACCTGAGGGCTTCCCTCACTCTCTCTGCTGTGATTTCCACCTCCACTACCACTTCTTCCTGCTTAGCCTTCCCCTCTTCTGCCAGTGATGCCTCCCCCTCTCCCCAGACCCACCAATTGGTAAGGGTTCCTCCCTCCTCAGTATCACTGTCTCCTCCCATGTATGATGCTGCATTCCCATTTTCCTTGGTGAAAACTGAGGTGAGGTACTCATTTAGCACCTCAACCTGCTTCCCCGGGTCTTGTGCCCATCTCTCTCCTGTTTTAATCCTGCTAATCTGCCCCTTCATGCTTCGTTTTTCCCCAGTTTATCTAAAGAACCCCTTATTCCCTCTCCTAATTTCCCAGGCCAGGTTCTGCTCCTTCCTTGCTTTAGCCACCCTCACCACCCTAGTGGCCCTTCTAGCCATCAGCTCGTACTCCCCTCGATCCCTTTCACTCCTTGAGCACTTGAATTGTCTATAGGCTGCCTTCTTTCCCCACACCATTTCCTGGACCTCCCTGGTCCACCAGCAGGGTTTCTCAGGTCCTACCGCATTTTTGTCTTGCTCTTGTACAGGTGCTGGTAGTATCCTGCACCCCTCTCCTGACGATTTCCTACCTAATGTTAGAATCCATGTCTGGCCCAGTCACATCCAAATACTCCTTAAGGATCCTTCTTATTTCCTTAAAATCTGCCCCCCTGAAGTCAGTTACCTCCGTCTTTGTGCAGCCTTCTACCCCTCCTAGGTCCAGGCAGAACCAGACAGTGGCATGGTCACTCCCCGCCAATGGGTCCCTTACCTCCAGGCCCCCAATCTGGTCACTGTCTGCCAGAATCACATCCAGTACCTGCACATCCCTGTTCGGTTCCCCCACCTGCTGAGTTAGGAACACATCTTGAAAGACATCCAACAACCTCTGTTCCCTGGCCACCGAGGATATCATAGTCTTCCAGTCTGTTCCTGGCATGTTTAAGTCCCCCAACACCACCACTCTTCCCCTGCCCAATATGCAGTGTCTCCCAACATCTGTCACCAGACTCTCTTCCAGATCCCCCACCAGCACAGGGGATCTATATGCCTCTCTTATTTTTACTCTCTTGCCTCCTCTTGTTATCAAGGTGACCCAAATCGCCTCCACGGTTCCTCCACCTCCTCTACTCCCTCTATGCCAATGCAGTTTTTGACAATTATTGCTACCTTCCTCCCCTTCCCTCTCCCCCTGTCCTTCCTGAACATAGTGTAACCCTCCAGGTTCAAGTCCCAGTCTTGTCCTGTGGTGGCCCAGGTCTCAGTGACCACTGCCACATCCACTGCTCCCTCAGTTAGCATCACCTGGAGCTCAAGCATTTTATTCCCCAAGCTCCTGGCATTTAGCAGGACTACCTTCCACCCTTTCTATACTTCCACTCCTGCTCAAGTTCCATGGGATTTATTCTCCCTGGTCTGCACTTTACCAGTCGGCCTTTTCCGCATGATCGTCCAGCTCCCAGTGGGTGGAGACAGAGTCCCTTCTTTATCGGACCCCTCGACAGCCTTTTCTCCTATCCTCCCCTTCACAAGTTTAAACCCCACTTTTCACCAATGAACCCCTCTATTTTCTACTTAAGGATTCCCTCCCCTCCAAATTGATATGGATCCTATCTCTAGCATACAGCTCCTTATCCTCCCAGATCTCCCCCATATTCTAAAATACTTTTATTTTTAATTTATGCACTGAATACTCTATTAGACTTGTATTTATAGTCAGCACTGGAGCTGGTGAGAGGAGCACAGTGACCAACAAGTAGCTTTTTTAACACACTTTAAAATACAGCAATCTAGTTTTTCAGAAGAAAAACAGTGCATATTAAAGAATGTTCTGATTACAGTTATTTTTATTTAAATTGCAAAATTTCCTAAGAGACAGTAAAACCTGTGCATAACAGATGATTTATACATGAATGTCACACTGCACTGGTACTAGTTTACTATTTAAATGAATTTGTATAGAACAGGAAATAAACAATATATGAAATCCTGATGTTATTATTTTATTTATAGTCCCCAGAAGAACTCAAACCAGGTGAAATGTTAGGGCCTTAAGAAAATATTATTAAAGCTCATCTTCTAAACATAACATTGGTGTTTTGGTTTATAATCTAGAGTGGCCAAAACTTGTCTTGTCTTGTGTAACTACTAGAACAGGCCAGTTCGACTGAAAGACTTATTACAATGTAATGGTTTCCCTTGGGATGAACTGTTTGCTTTTTATTACTTTAGTCACAAAGTAGTATATTTGTTTTTAAACATGTTGGATTGCTATTGATCATAAGGTAATAGCAGACTGTAGGCAGTGCAGCTGTATGTATAAAGAGGGAATTAAACCTGTGAGAGCAATCACCTTAAAAATCTGGGATTTTAGAGCTGGAGTCAGTAAAATCAGCAGTGCTGATACAGGTTGTGAAAGTCACAGCAAGTCAGATAATGCAGCTGTGAGATCCTGGAGCTAGTGCATGGAGAGTAGAATGCAGCTTATAAGGGAGCTTGTGTCAGCAAAGCAAGGATGTAAGGGGGCTTACATAGTTAAAAACCCTGTCATCTTTAGAGGCATTCACAGTGATGACCTTAGAGTGAGAAGAGAACCAGTAATTTAACATTTTTCTAACTGTCACGAAAGCTGGTATTTTACACAATATTAATAATAGGCCTCCAAACAAACAATTTGAAAACTGGAATAATGAAGATGGTGAGATACTATAAATGTTTCGATTTTTTAGTCTTGATCATTATAAAGGTTGTATAATGAGTGTGATACAGAGGAAAGTGTAACAGGTAGTGCTGTGAAGAATGTGGAACTCCGCCGGCAGAAAAAGAGTGGAATGACCATCCCACTAGTGGAATTTCCACTGGAATTTCACTTGTTCGCATGCTAAATTTTGCCTACTGTGACCCGGGATATAATATTCTGAGGGAAAGCAATTTTTCGATGGAAAATTATTCTGCAGCAATTTCCGTAGAATATATTGAGATCTGTGGAATAATATTCTGCAGAACAGTGATTTTTCCATGGAAAACCATTCTACAACTATTTTATGCTGCAGAATTCCACCATTCTGTTTCTGGCTGAATTCAATGGAATTTCAGTGGAATTTTGAATATTCCACGGAATTTCATTCCTCAAAAATTTGAAAACTCTGCACAGCACTAGTAACAGGTAGAAATCAAATCTAGTGAAAACATATACTTAGCTACTTTTAGCTGCTTTTGGTTTGCTGTTTCTTAATTGATTAAAAGGACTGTCTACATTCACTGGATGCTAAAGTGGGTTCCATATCATAGTGGCAAAGACATAACAGTGCTGTACATATGGCCGAGTCCACAACACTGAAAAAACAAACAGCAACCATGCACTATGCTGAATACAACATCAACAAACATACCATCACACAGTACTGTGCATTCTATACAGGCTAGGTCATTTCCCCTGCACTCTCCCTTCTCAAAATAATCAACTCCAAGTGGGGGTCTGACACTCAGGTAAGGAGCCAACTCAGTAGGGGTGATTCAGGGGGGTACAAATTGGGGACCACTAGGGTGGCAGAGGAGCAGGATGGAGGAGGAGTGGGAACACAACAGTGCAAAAGATGCACTGTAACATAAAGAAATGTATCTCCCAAACCATACACTACCCACAAACAGTAGTGCACCAACCCAAGTCCTTCCACACCAGATGAATATACTGCTTCCACACACCCAAATGGCCAGCTCAGCACTGCTTTCTCAAGCTACTTCCTATATCCTGCTTTCTGTGACATCCCTCCAATCAGTGCTGTATCCTGTAGTCATCATTTTAGCCCTTCAACCTTCGCCATTTCCACAGTCGCTCTCCTTCCGCAGTCGCTGTAATTACTGGTGTTCAAATTGAGTCGCTCAATTTGAGTCACCCATGTCATTGTATACCATTAAGGTGAGTAGGATTGTTAAAAGATTATGCTCAATTGGTAACTATCTTCATAGATTATTATGTTCTACAGGTAATTGATCTCATTTCTTGATGGCAGTGGTTTTTAAATGGATATAATGTTGGCAATAAGCAAATATAAAAACATTTTTTTAGCCCTCCCATCCTACTTTTTACTCTTCTGTTGTCTTGATGTCTCTGCTGTCCTATAGTGTTTCTGTCATGTTGTACTCCCGTGAGTTCAGAGAGGCACTTTGACAGAGATCCAGTTCTAATGACTATTCTTTATGATCTTTACATGGCTCATGAAAACTCTATATCGGAGGTCTACATACTTTGTCTGCTGCTGCTAGAAGTGGTGGCTAAATATACAATTATTTAAACATAACCTGCTGCTAAGAACATGCTCTATGACACTGTGTAGTGACAGTATATCTTATAGACATACTCAAATAAAAAGATAGCGGTAAGGCTAATGCCAGCTGATGCAATCAGTTGGTTGTGTTTACTCCTGCTTGCAATCAGAGAAAAAGAAGTATGAAATAAAAAGACAACCTTTGAGGTGTTAGTGTACTGCAAACTGCACATGAGCTCAGAGGAGTAAAACACTGAAGCACATCCAACAAACTGAGATGAAAGTACAGTAGACGATGAGATGGAGCAAAAAAGAGAGTGATATTTTTACATCGCTGAAATGCTCACTTTAGAGTTTAAGCACATGTAGTCAGTGCTGTTCCTTTCTTTCCTCATCCCCCTCCTCCTCTCCATGGGCCCACTATTTTCTTGCTGCTCATCATTTCTGGTTCATTTCTGCGGTTGTGTCTGGAAAGACAAAACTAGTGAGAGATCCCTGTTTCATATTTTTTTTCAAGTAGTGGGATTCGAGTCGCATTCCCACCACAAATCACCACTCCTAAACCTGCACTGCCTTTATATCTGTCTGCCCAAGATGGACTTACTAAAGTGACTCCTTTTAAGAACTGAGGACTGTAGCATGGTTAAACCTGTGTTTGAAAGTGAGGCCATGACACTGGTTATGCACATCACAGTCAATGATAATGCACATGCCCATTGTCACAGTACTCGGTTGTTAAAAAGAGTCACTTTAGGAAGTTCCCTTCTTTGTCTACTCTTTAAGCAAGTATGCCAAAGCTGGTTCAACATTTTGACAGTGAAGTACTTTACAGCACCAATTTGTTGTTGCCACTATAATATATCCATGGAACCATGCACTGCTTCTCTGGGTCTTGCACCCACTTCCAGAATCAGCTCTGACTCAGAGTTAATTATATTAAAATATGGGGGGGGGGGATAAACATTTTAATTAATGGTTTTATGCCATCCGTGATTGTGGTCGGTATAAATCTGTCAGTGTAACGCTGGTCAACAAGATTTTTATTGAACGGCATTGTAGATCCCTGTAAATATTTATTCACTTGATGCAGCTTAAATCTTGTCTAAGAGTAATTTGTGGACACACTCTCAGTGCTTCCACAATGTGTAGAGATATGAATGCGCCACTGAATGTGCATTAGCATTGGGTAGATGGAGATAAAGGTGGGACACCTCACCAGTATTACCCATTTTCATTACAGTCTTCAAAATAACTACAAGTTGTGGCATCCTTTCATCATACATACAGAAAATGGTTATGTAAAGGGCTGCAGTCTACGTTTTTAATAGGAGGGATAAATATTAGTCAAAAGTGAATAGAGTCCCTTTAATGCGGCAAAGCAGCTGTGTTGGTTCTAACCAGAGTTTCTTTTTGTTAGCAGTTGCTGCAGCTACTCTCCCCTCCACCTACAGGACAGCCTTCCTACATAGAATACAGAAAACAAAACAACACATTTAAACTAACCCAATCACAGCAAATTACTGGTGATCTAGAGGCAAAGGACAAAGTAGACACTTAATGGAGTGATTTGTTACAAACACATGGGTGCTTTGAAAGCTTTCCAAAGCTTTTTTTAGGCTCAAAGCCATAAAGCACACTTAACACCAGCTCTCTATTCCTCACACTGCACTGGATTCAGTCTCCACATGGCAATACAGCTCATTTCAGCACCATGTGACCTCTAATCCCAGGAATCCTTGCAAACCTCACATCGGAGCCACAACTTGCAGGTGAAGTTTGTATTTTTGTCATTCAAAAAATTCTACTTTAAGGCAAAGTAGAAATTTGCATCAAAGGAGAACTTCACACATTCTTCTAAATTTACAAATTTTATTTCTTGAAGTGAAGTTTTTAGATATCAGCCACCACTACCCCAGACTTGTTCATATATATCTTATTAGATACAGTAGTCCTGTTTCATGAGGAGCCCCAGACTGTGCATTCTTGGCTTGTTACATACAATAGTCCTGTTTTATGAGGGGCTCCAGGCTGTGCAGTCATGACTTGTTACATACAGTAGTCCTGTTTTATGAGCGGCACCCAGACTGTGCATTCATGGCTTGTTACATACTGTAGTCCTGTTTTATGGTGCACATAGACCTGTGTATACCTGTCTTTTTAGATACAGTAGTCCTATTTAATGATGGCCCACAGGCCTGTGAATGCACAACTTTTTAGATTCAGTAACCCTGTTTTCTGCTGTGCCTCAGAACTGTGTATACATGGCTTGTTAGACACAGTGCTCCTGTTTTATGATGGGCTCAAGACATGTGCAATGTATTGTTTGTTACAGACAGTAGTTTTTTCTTAGGATAAGCCCCAGACCTGTGCATATACCTAGTTTATATAAACAATAGTCACGGAACATATGTGCTACTCTAAATCACTAACATGACTTCAGCCAATCAGTGGGCAAAGCCATTGTACATCTAAATCTATACATGGGGTATCCTTGTGTGGGAGTATTAGGAGATAATGTGCCACTACAGTGGGGGATGGCATAAGTATATTTTTAAAAAGGCTTTAAAATTATTTTAATTACTGGCCCTCATTTTTTAAGTCTGGTTAAGCAGACTTTTAAAATTGCATTATAATCGCAGGGTTAATATTTTTGGTTACAACTGGCCAGTTGTAATCAATGCCTACCACTCAAACAAGGGCTAGACAGCTCATTGGCTCTAAGTCCCCCTTTGGGTGAACCAAACATGTCTCCCAAAATGGCTCTGTTGCTCTCTGAGTTTCTAAACTTATCCTTTCCATCTCACTTCATGTTAGGTAAATATTTTTATATAGTTTTCAATATCTGCTGTATCTGGTTGATCCTGCCTTCAAAGTGTAAAACAGCTATATAGTTGATCCTGCTGTTCACACCTCTTGAGTTGTGCTCCTCAGCTACATCTCTAACTGACTGCAAGCACCTGATGAGTAAGTGAGTGTGTGAGTGAGAGTGTGTGTGTGCTTCTGAATGTGTGTGTGCATGTGTGTGTGCACACACACATGTAAATAAAAAAATTGGGACCAGTAATTAAATAAAATAATATATAGGTGAGTGTGTGTGTGTAAAACCAGAATTTTATCCACACTCTTGAGGTGGGATGCTTTTGTTTATGCAGTATCCCACACCTTTAAAGTGTGTAAAATTCTGGTAACACCCACCCACACAGTGTTAATCTATATATAAATCATGCTAGCTAAACTTGACTAATTTACAACATGCTAATAGGACCTCTGAAAGCTACCTCTTATGGTATAAGTGAAACCTCTTGTGATGTTTGGGCAGATAGAACAATTCAGCTTCACTTCACGGTCCTCTTACCCAAACCTAGTGCTCATTATCTGTAATACCATAAGAGATACCACTCAGAGGCCTTATTAAAATATCTAAAAGGTTCTACGGCACAAGAGAGTAATACACCCAAACCATGTCATGTTTAGTCACTCTCGAGGTGTTAGAATACAGATTGTAGAAATCCAAAGTATGGACTCTTACCTCACATCAATATATGTATGCTCTCCAGAACACTATACAGCACGAGAAAGTAACAAACCATGAGAATGGCCCCATGGACAAAGGGGCAGAAGGTATGCACCACAGGGGCATACCTCACCTGCAGAGATCCACACCTGTGGACAGGTGCACACTTGGCAGCATTCATGACCATCAGCCACCCATCTGTGGCCCCACCCCCAGCACACAGGTTTATGTGGAGCAGACGGGGCAGAGCAGAGGCCCTGTGTGGTCATCAAATTGGATGCCCATCCCGGATCCCTCAGTGGACCCCTTATATGGCAGAGTGCATACTGACTGAATGCCCCTGTGGACGTCGGACTGCCAGTGGCTGTGGAGGTGTGAGGAGGGCAGTGCTGCAGGCTATCCTGAGCCACAGTACTGATGGACCTGTCCATGTAGGTTGTCAGTGCCATGGGGGAAGGGGGAACACTGACCAACAGTGAGGGGACTGTGGCACAAGAGCAGGGGTAGGGGTGCACATGCTGTGATGTGTAGGATGGGTGTACCTGTCCAGATCCAAGGTTCTTGATGGAGATGGGTGAATGGAGCTGTGGGCTGGGGCTCCACTGCAGGGGGTCTCTGTGATGTTGGGTCTGGCATGACTGCCATGTGTTGGGACGGGGGGGTAACTGGACCACACAGGGTGGGGTGCCATGTGATGGGGTTGTTTGGGAGGTGGAGGGATAGGGTAGATGGGTGCACCACAAGGGTGCAGATCCATGCTGGAGGACTACATATGTGGTGTTTGGGGTCACATCATCTTCCCCAACCCTCCATGTCTGCCTTGTGGGCTGGGGCAACATGGAGGTTTATTTCCAGGTCCCATCGCAACTGGCGGGTACAGTCCATGAGGCACACAGTGGATCATGGTAGGGTCTGCCCTGGCACATCGTCTGCACCACTACACTCCCTTGCAGTGTACACTGTGCATCTTTGTGACATGCACAATGGATTCCAAGTGGCTACGTGCCACAGGTATGTGGCACATAGACACTCTGCACATTTGTGCATCTGCCCCAATACCATGTTTAGCCAGCATCAAAGTGTAAGCTTAATTAGATTGCAGAAATCTCCAAAACAGACCCATACATCATACCACCGTGCAGCATAAATTAATATTATGTTATTGGAACTTTATAACAGTAATGGGATCTGTAACTTTCCACTGTTGTTTTGGTGCCTGCCCAGTATAATTGCATGACCATGGGCAAGCAGTTTGACTATTATTATTCTAGTCCTGCATTATAAAAAACATTTCAATTTCATCAGTTCTGGGAAAAACAAGGTGCACAATAACACAGGATTCAGTTTCTAATTCAATCTTGAGCACCACCTCCTTCTGCTAGAGGTATCATTAATCTGAAATCAGTGACATATATAAGTTGTAGAACTCTCAAAGAATTGGCAGATTGTTCTGCTCTGAACCTATGCAATTTGGCCATCTCAAATTGTTTTCAGTTCCACTAAATGGCTTTAGCTTTTCAGCTCAAACCAAGCAGCAGTGAAAGACTCCAAGGTTAAATCAAACAGCACTGGGGCTCCATGGGCATGGGAAGCAGTAAGATGATATTCCTACAGAAGGCACACTGCTGCTTCATAGAATAAGTTGCACTGACTCTAAGGTAAGATAAAGAGAAACTGAGAAACAAGAAAAATGGAAATAAGAGATGGAGGGAAATCAAAAAGAAAGTGCAGTTGAGGTATAAGTCAAGGAGCATAGGCAAACCAAAAGGAGTCTTACAATTTGCAAATCACATTTTATTATCAGTAAGAATAATAACATGTAAAATTGTTCTGGATAGCTCTTTACAAAGGCAAAAAAAAGTCTTTGGTCAGAGCATTTCTTTTCTGTTTCAAATCTCAGCCTCTAGTTTTCTCAACAAAATTGCTCTCCTTTTTATAAGACATTTTTGCCTGGCGAGTTCATTTCTGCATCCTAAGCTTGTAAATTACACCTCCTCTGTTTTTCACAAAATGCAATAGGACTGTTTTTTCATTGACCTTCCTTTGACCAGCCAAAAGAGTACATTAATCCTCATAGTAGGTACCATCAAATAAGACATTCTGTCCCATGGCTGATTTCCTGCTGACAGCTCTGCAGAATAGCTTGTGGAGATCAAACAGCATCTCAAGGCTAGCTGCTGTGTTCCAAATAGCTTTCTGTAATCTTTAGAACAATACCACTATACATATTTGCAAACCAGGAGAATGCAGTTTTACATAAATATTTTGTTAGAGTGAGTAACAGCAGAGCAGCTAAGGAAGAAAGAAACATCAGAAAGTGCAAGTGAAAGAAGGGAGATAACAGCAGGATATTGTGGGGGCATTGGTATGGCCAGATCTGAGGTTGCACAAGGAAACTCTAATTGCACAATCTGACAGACAAGAGATTGACAAGTGACAGAATAGCTTTTAACTCTGTCTGCATGACAGATAGCACAGCATTTTATCCCTTAAGAGGTAACCTGTTTTTTTCATTTTAAAACACATTTCCAAAACCTTTTCTTTATTTCTCTTAACATCACCTTGTAACATTTAAAGTTCTTTGTATATACAGTATCCCTTTTTACATGACACATATTACAGCACACATTTTAGTTAACAAATGCATCTTTTCCAACTTTCGGAATTGTCAGTTGCTGAACCATATCTTAGCAAAAAAATAGCACTGGCATTCTATTTTCTGGATGTGTGCATCCCTTTGAATTTAAGTGGCTGTAGTGCCAGGTAACACCTTAAGATTCTGTGATTGTTATCCTTCATTTGGTTAAGCCAACAGAGAGTATTGTGATCAGTTTTAAGCATAACTTCGGTTCCTAGCAAATGATGCATAAGAGACACCATTACCTATTTTGCAGCAAGGCATTTTTTCTCAATAGTGAAGTACTGTGTCTTCCTATCATGGAACATCCTACTGATATTCAAAATAGGATGTTCCTTTCAATCTGTATTCTGACTGAGGACTACACTTTGATCTACTTCTGATGCATCTGTTTATGGCAGAAATTGATTCTCAATGTCTGGACTTCCTAAAACAGAGGCTAAACATAATAGAGCCTTGGTGACCCAAAAAGCTTCATCTCACTCTGAGGACCATGTTTCATTATTCAGGTACCTTTTCTCATTAGTTCAGTGAGGGGAACTGCTAAGTGGGCAAGGTTAAGAGCAAATCTAATACAGTACCCAGCTACCAGACCAATAAATGACCTGACATGCTTGTTTTAATGACAGGACTTTTAGCTACTGCTTCTACTTTGGAAATCTCTGGCTTTCCTTTTCCATTTCCCAAAATATAACCAAAATAGTTGGTTTCCAGCATGCATACTGCAAATGCAGTAGGATTAATAGACCAACAAATTTGATAGAATGGATAACTGTGTGTCGGTATTCCAAGTGACTAATCCATTCTAGACTATACACTATTATATCACCCAGGTTAGCAGCACAATATCTGGTAGGAGGGCTAGAATTATATCCATGTACAGCTGGAATACAGTGGGTGAGCCATGTCAACCTAATGGCACAGTCGTGAACTAGTAGAATCCGACTGGAGTGGAAAATGTAGTTTTGTTTCTGGATATTTTAACTCGGGGAATTTGCCAGTAACTCTTTGTGAGATTGAGGGTAGTGATGATTTTGGCATTCCCCAGTCTGCCATTTGATTAAAATGCTCAACAAGATAAGGGGAAGTTTTTATGGCACTGATACATAGTAGTCAGTACAACTCCTGCAGTAATGCAGCACTGAAATTACTAGCCTGGTCAGTAATAATCTCTTTTAGTACGCTTACCCTGATGAAAATTTTGGCAAACCTTGCTGGTACTTTTTGAGTTGTGACAATAAACATTGGAATTGCACTGGGTATTGAGTGGCATAATCACATATTATGAATATGATTTGATAACCGGTTTTTACCTTTGTCTAATGGGCCAACCACATCCATTGCAATTCTTTCCAAAAAGGCACATCTATCAAGTGTAGAGGCACCAGTGACAACTTGCCTTTTTTAGTTACTAGAGGTACTTTCTGAGATGAAGCACAAGAATTACATTGGGTTGAATTATACTTATAAATCCCAGACCATTAAAATATACATAACAGTCTGGCAAGGATGTGACCCTTTCTGACTGACCAGGCATAGTACTATGATCATGTGCTTTCTATAACAATTTTGGTATGACCAGATGTTCAACCTGTTCCTGCATCTGAGGGTTAATCCAAACTCTGTCAGTAGCCCATTACATTTTTTTAAAACATGGGGGCACCCTAACTGACATCTACTTAAAATAACCTTGGAGAGAATCATTGTTAGTTTGTTCAGAAACAGAATCACAATCAGTTGACAGTTTAGTTTCACCTTGTTCATATAGCAGCCCCTTATGTCCAACAGTCGGTTGTTTCCACTATTTTTTTATGCATCTTCTTTCTTTCCTGGACTTCTGAATCTTGTAGCTGGTCTCAAAGAAGTCCTCATCAAAGTCACCAACTTTGAGGAAAGGAGGGAGAGGGGGGACATGATAGAAACTTTCAAGTACCTCAAGGGAATCAACAAAGTCAAAGAGGGTAGCATCTTTCAAAAAAAGAGGTGTGCAAGAATAAGGTGGCACAATTTGAAGATGGGGGAGCTGCTCAGAGGTAATTTAAGGAAGTATTTTTTCACAGAGAGCGTTGTGGATGCATGGAACAGCCTTCCAGAGGAGGTTGTGGAGTCAAAAACAGTGGTAGAATTCAAGCATGCATGGGACAGTCATAAGGCAATTCTAGGGGGTTGGGGTAGGAAGAAGTAGGCTGCTGGTTAACTAGGATCTGCAGCTTATCCATTAGGTAGGGAAATTGGCAGACAGAGTGGGTCAAGCGGTCCTTATCTGCCATCAAATTCTATGTATCTATGTTTCACCAAAAGTAGTCCTCACTGTGTGAATGTTTCTTTGCATTTGCTCTAGTTATCACAGCTGCTCAAACTGTAGGTTTTGCTCTCTGTGATTAATAGAGCAAATCCTTGAAAGTCATTTCCAGTAATCACAGATACAGGTACTGTAGCATTCCTACTACCCCCACGTTCACTTGGTGCAACTTCTTATTAATGCTCAGGGTCACTTGGGTGGTTAGATAATATTGAGTACCCGAGTGGATGCAGATGACCCCAGTACTTGGTCCTATTGCACGGTGTTTTCCCTGAACATCAACATGCACCATGGTCTGTCTGCTTCCTGGATCTAGAAGTCCCTTCACCATCGTACCTCCCACTTTGACATCTGTTAAACACTTGTCCCAATTTGCTAAAACCAAATTCATTCAAGTGTAACCATTCTGATTTTTATGGCAGTTTCTAGTAATATGGCCTGGCTTATTAGAATTATAGTAGATAAAGTCTTTGGGTACGGACAGATTTGTTATCCCCATTAGAGTTCTTATCTGATCTGGAGTTAAATCTGAAAAAAGGCTCTTACCTTTCCTTGGGTGTTACTTTGCTGTTGTGGTGTCTATCTGGCCATCTGATAGTCCTCATCTAAAGAAACAGCCACTTCCCCATTTTCTGGCCAGTGTTTTTTACCCAAAGCTGAATGTCTTTGGGAAGGACGTTGATGAATTGCTCCATTGCAAATATGTTAATGATCTGGGGGAACTGTTTTGCCATGGGGTTGGATCCATTTAACAAGGAGTTCTCAGTGTTAGGTTACACTTCTAGAGGATTATCAACTGTACGCTACTTCACAGACCAGAATCTCTGCCAGTAGGTCTCTCCTGAGATTTCATGTCTTTTTAAGGCTTTCTCTTTTTACTAGGTCATACTTTTCTGACTGTGCAGTGTCCATAGTGCTGTAGGCAAGTTGGGCTTTACCTCTCAGGTAAGGGAAAGGGAACATTGTTTACAGATGCGACCTGGGAGCACAAGGAAGTTAAGTGACTTGCTCAGGATCACACAGTATGCACCCAGGTGGTTGTAGGATTCAAACCCATGTCTCCAGACCTGCAGCTCAGAGCCTTAATCCACTGTGCTATGCCAGCCTGATTGCTCATGGCTGTTTTCACCATTGGTAGGGTCCGACAACCATTTCAAAAGTTGTCAGGTATGGTTTGATAACTTCTGAGGGACACAAGTTTGTATATTCAGTTTCTTTTAACTTCTTGTGGTTGTTGATCTGCTGGACCTGTTCCAGAGCCTCCAGCTTTGCTAGCCTGCAAGTAGTGCTCTAGATCAGATGTTCCAGTGTGAATAGTGTACTCCATATTTTTAAAGTGAGGTGAGTAAAATCTATTTCAGAGGAGTACAAATGACTTGACGCCATTGACTGATGGGTACATTTTTGGAAACAATCATATTTGTTCTGCATTACTAAAAAAATACAGAAAAAGTGATACTGCTTTGGTGTTTTTATTCTTTACTTTTTGTCATCTCTAAGTATCCCTTAGTGCAACAGCTATGTACCATTTATTTCAGTTTGGAAAGCATGATACTAACATTGTACAGACATTTTACACAATAAAATACATGCACCTCAGTCAGTAGTATCAATAGGCACAGGCAGAACCATTAAGTAAGTCATTGTGAGTGTCTGCACTTGGATGCCTGCTGTGTGTAAATGTCAAGTAGGTTAGCAAGGCACACCAACTGACATTGCATCATTATTCCTTGTTTGCAGGCAGGATACATTTTTTCCTTTTAAAAATTCATTATGATCATTAGACAGGGTATCATGATGCAGTGAGGTCACACATGGCCTTGCTGGCCCGGTCTTCTTTGCAAATATGCAGTGTGACCTGAAACTCTGAACCATCCTGGCATATGGAAGGACAGTGCGTCACCAACCAAGACTTGAAAATGACAATCACCGCAGCATGCACCATGCATCATTGCATAATTGCATGATTGCCTGGTTCAGGCTGTCTGTATTGTGATTTACATTTTGTGGAGGAAACAACTCAGCAGGGTTACTTTGTTTATGGGGCAAGCACTGATTTATAATAAGGAGACGAAGACAGGCTGGCATACTGTTAGCGTTATGTTACTGCTGCTAATGTAAGAGTTAGCAAAATAAAAGGTAAACATCAGTAGATAGGAAAGCAGGCAAGTGGCAGACAGGTTGGAAGGATGTAATTAGGAGTTAAGTGCAGCCTAGAAATGACAGGTACCATCAAACTTGCACTTAATAATGCTACTGGGTGTGACTCGGGACTGCCTCATAAAAACACGGAACAAGTTAACCAGGCCCCCAGTTCCTTATATTGACCTTTTTCTGTGACTTTCCAGTTCCTTGGTCAACTGGCTTTTGTTTGGGGGGGATCAATTTGGTCCTATCAGATAATCTGCAGCATAGTCTGACAGAGAGCTTTGCCTTTATCAGTACCTTAGGTGCAAGGGGTTACTAATGGCACACAGCTGAGGTTGGAGATGAGATGAGATGACACCACACTCTGCTCTACACAAATCGTTTCTGTAATCTTTCTTTGAAAATGTCCATAAAGAAATGTTGTTTCAAACACACACACACACACAGACACACGCACACACAATCACAATATCACCGGATATGTGCAGGATTACTTGTGCCTCCTAAAATTAATCATGCATAACAGAGTTATGTGCAGAGACATGCGTGTGTGTGGGTGGGTGTGTGTGTGTGTATATGTGTGAAAAACCACTAGCCTGTATGGTTTTAAAGGCCTTTTTTGAACAATCAAGTGATGATGTGTGTCACTGGTGTAGAGAACACAGTCAAAGTAGTGTGAATACATCCCATCAGCTGTATTCTATGAACTTCTTAGAAGGGGAATTATGTAAGCAATAATACCCGGCAGGGTGGACGGTATTATGAAATACTGGACCGCCCAGGGGCAGAATGAGGCCCAACACCACAGGCGGAGGACTTTATAGCCCCTGGAAGGTCCAGTATTTCCCAATACTTTCCATCCTGGAGGTTATTATTGTACTTAGAAAATGGCTCGTAACCAACAATTTTAAAACAATTAAACAAAATTAAACAAAAGATAAAAAACATGTGTGAGAAATATTAAAAACAGAATTCAACTACATCTTGTTAAAAGTAGCCCCTGTAGTGCTTGTCAGTAGAGGGCACTGCTGTTTATGATTTCTTCTTTCAGTCACATTCATTTTATGCTGTCCCTTTGTCCTCTATGCCCTGCCCCTGTTCTGTCATGATTTAATATTGGTTCCTGACCATGACACTGCTGTTGAAGAATTCCTTTTCAGTATGTTTGTGTCTGCTCCCGTTGCATCGCCCTCTCTCTCTGCATCGTTCACGCTGTTTGAAGAGACCTTTTTGTGAGGCAGGATTGTACTGGGGAGCACATCTGCACTGTAGTGGAAGATGGCACGTTGCTTTTCATTAGGTGGGTCATGGTCATGTACCCAATGAGACTCAAAAGTAGAAAAGTAAAGAACTGTTGGAAGCGGTGGATTTAAATATTTATTTGCAGATCTGTGGTGGGGTGCCAGAGCAGGGTGGATAGACTGTGTGAGTGAGGGTGAATGTGGGAAAGATAAGTGTGTGTTTTTTTTTAAATGGATACATTTGCTTAACACTACAGTTTGGTTATAAGATAGGGGCTGACTTTAACTTCTGTCACAGGAGGGAGGTTTCTTCAGTTGGTTGTCTGATAATGAGAAGCATCACTTCAGTCATTCTGCTAATTCATGTACTTCATGCTGCTGTTGCCTGGTATGTGTTACATGGCACCGTGATACGTTTAGGTGATGGGGCAGCATTGCTAGGAACAGCTGGGTCTAGTTATTTAGCGGGGTCTATTGAAAAATACCTGCCCGCTAATTTTAGTCTCCCACCCAATCAGAGTGACAGGATTTACTTTGCCATATTCTAAATCATGACAAATACTAACACTGAATATTATGAAAATCTTCTGAGTCTTTCCTTCTTGGTTGCAGAGTGATGAAAATATAATTAATAACAACCAAGAGTATACAGTAGCAAGTCACCATGTAGTAGCAAGCTGCCCCCTAAACCCTACCACTCCAGAAAAACATTTCAAGCATGTTATTTTTTTAAATTAATTCTCCTTCCCTATCTATTCCTGCCATACTTCACTCACTGTAAAAGGTAATTTAGTAATTTTGTTAAGGAAATGTAGTAAGATTCTACAGGGATAGTACAGTAGTTCAAGAAGAGTTTAGGTAGGTGCTTAGCCTGAGAAAAATATCCTCTCATGCAACCCCTCTTCTAAACACACCTTCTCCCTATGTGTTGCATATTACACTTTGTCATATTAGAGCTAAAAAGAGGCATGGCAGAAGATGTAGTAAAGTGGCCCTACTCCTGCAATGATTAATTGTTGTTTTAAGTCAAATTATCTTCTTTTAAATCAATGTTTTAATCTCATTTGTATATGCTGTATAGGGGTTTCCAACCATTAACAAACCCCATAGAATGCAAGACAACCATCCAAAAGGTTCTGTTTCCAAGCATTCATTTGATTTCCCATTTAATGGCTAAAATCAAGTTTCATACAATACTATAACAGTTGCAATGACATGAACTATGTGTTATAACATTTAATTACTGCAATAACAAGGTCACTATACATTTACCTTTGGGAAAAGGAGGCTGACATGGTTGCTGCCAGGATATGAGAGGAAAGGGATTTAATGAGATGACTGAAGCATATCATAAAGACACATTACAAAGAATAATGCTGCTTTTGGTTTTGATTCACTGTTCCGTGCTGCCTTTTTTCTCATCTCTGGAATACCAACTATAAGAAAACTCCCAATAACACTGAGTACCACTACAATTCTACTCTCCGCTCCACTGTATTTAAAAACAAGGATGCATTTGTCTTAAATATGTTTAATAAGAAGAAAACTAGTTTAGAAAACATGAAAATGCAATAAAAAATTCCTTCCTTCTCAGGCATGTATCACACATGCCACCCTCCTCCTCATAACACAAGGCTATTGTGTAAGTAAGTTTATAACTCATAATGGTAAGTCATTGCACTAGCCCGTTTTGTACTACTGTGCATTGCGAAGTGCTTCAGTTTTTATTTTCTGAAAAAACATCATAACCAGGCTTATAATTCCAGTTTATTCTAGTCAATAATATCCTGAGTTAGATTTACAGAAGCTGACCTCCTTCCACACACACACACTCTTCACTTTAATCCATTCTCATGGTGACTGGCACTGCCCTACGATCTCCAACTTGTCTATCCACCATTAGGGTCACAACTGAGCTGTAAACAAATGCAAAAGACAAGAGAAGGATTACTGAACAAGTGTAGTGCACATGCAAAAATCACTTTGTAAAAGACTGTCTGCATGTTAGAAAAAAGTGTGAATGTCAGTTGTGTCTCTAATGGTGGAAGGATGAAGAGGAGAGTGGATGGTAATGATAGTGTCCATCAATATGGGTTAATCGGATATGTGTGTGACTGTGTGTATGTGTGCATGCATGTGTGTGTTTTGTACGGGAAGGGAGTTGGCTACTATAAATGTAAGGCAAAAATCACAAGTAAATGCTGGCACAGCAACAATATGTCTTTTTTTGTTTGTTTGTTGTTCATTTAATGCAACCCAGAAGTACTTTAAAATGCTTGGTGATTTACATAAATGCATAAACAATGTTTTATAATGTATTCATTACAAAGAGGATAATGTATGGTCCTCTATAAGAACTGTGTTGCCATTGAGAGGTTGACAATGGCAACTGTTTAAACCTCGAGAGTGAAGGCAACCATTGTCTTTTGTAGTGTACGGTCCACTATCTATAATAAATGGAGCCAGGAGGTGCACAGCTGTGTCCTTACTTTGTGTTTTTTTTGCCTCTGCACCACTCTCCTCATCTGTTGCTCTCGCCACTGCCACACTTCCTGACTGGTGAAGGTTCTACAAAGGAGCTCATTGTTGTTATGCTGCAGTAGCTACGTAGCTAGTGCAGCATAACAGCTGTGATGATGTAGCTACTGCAGCATAATAATGCTATTCTAGGGATGGATTCCATCCCTAATAGCATTCCACCATACACCACAAAGGCATGTTCATATGTTCACATAAAATTACAGCAGTTGTGTGAGGGGTGAGGGTGACATGTAGGCAGTGAGGGTTTACAGACTAAAGAAAATTTATATGAATCTGCAATTATTGGATATGGGCACCAACTCAGTAGATGTCAAAGATCAGACACTTGCATATTGTAAGTTCATGTTTGGGGTAGATCTGATTATGGCTGTCGGGGCCAAGGATGCAAATAAAACACTGTGTATAACTTTGGCAGATTTTGCAACAAATGTAAACAAGAAAAAAATATAATGAGATCTTAGTGGTTGGGGGTCTGCAGTGAAGGGGTAGGTTGTCCTTGAGTTATACAAAGATTTTGTTTCCTTATGGGAGTTGCAGTGAATTGTGTGAATTGTATGCATCATACAGTTGAGGAATATTGATTGCCAGGAAATATAAAATAATAAAAGAAAATGTGTTTTGACCAATTGGATTTGAAATGGTAAAGTTCCATTACTTTTTCCAAAGTCAGATGAACTGCTTTACATGTGTTGTGGCGCTCTTCTGAGAAGGTTAGTTGATGTGGAATGTTAGGAGGGTGGAACAATAGTCGGATCACTTTGTGTTTAGACTTGAGATATCCAGTACCTAACAGCTGGGTATTCACAAGTAACAATTAACCACAATGAAAGCAAAACTGTCAATCTGCACTTCGGGAAAATTAATGGAACTTTACCATTTCAAACCAAATTGGTGTAAGCACATTTTTATGACTGCATGGGTGGAGCTTGCAGCCATTTTGTGGTAGTTCTAAAAACAAACTATCATAGAACGTTTCCATTTTGGAGTTTTCAGAATGATTGTTCTGGCCGGCCTAGTGGTGCTGAAGGTTGAGGCACTGGATGCCACACCTCACGCCAAGCCAATGACTCTGGTTCGGGATTGCGCTCGAGCCATCGGGAGGTAGCTGGGGAGGACAGGATTGAGCATTCAGAGGACTGCTTTCCTGTCCTGGGAAGGAGAGAGTTCCAATCCCGGGCTCTAGTGGCTCCTGGCAGTCACTGGGAGCACAGCAAGCCTGCAATCCAGCAAGCAAGGGGATTGACAGTGGAGGCGAGCCTGTAGGCATGCACAGGAGTGTGCATGCCTACGCTGGATGTATTGCATGTCTGAACATAGGGGGAGGGTTCAATACATGGAAATTCCTGTCCTCAGGGATAAGTGAAAGCACCTCTGCCTCCCTGCACCACACTAATGATATTGGATTCTCTTCTCCAAGTGCCAATCACACAAACCCTGCTTCCTAGATTGGAGATAAAGCACCCTGGGTGGATATGGCAACCCCACCTCAGGGGATTCAGATCCAGGGGGTTTCGCCAGGTTGGTGTGAGGAGATGGAATAGTCTCAGGTGGGAGGTAGAGTTCGGGGTGAGGAGGAGGCAGCCGGAGAGAATTTCCTAAGGAAGGAACATAAAGACAGAATTAAAAAAAATGAGAATGATTGTTCTGCAACTCCTAAACAGTGCTCTGTGGGTGCAAGATTTCTTGTTTACTTAGTTAGGGTGATGGATCCCTGAGTTGTATTATTTATCTAGTGAGCCCCATAAATCTTGTTAACTGTTCAGCAGATCTAAATTGAGCAGTGATCATTGAAAATGTTGGCTATGTGAGTGAAAGGTGTTGCATTCTAACCCACTGAGAGAACCATGAGATTGGCAGCTACACTCCTACTGGGTCAGATCAGTGTAGTGTGCCAGAGCAAGCGCTGAGCTTTGTAATTGGATGAAGGGTGCACAGGGGCAATCTGCAAGACCTTGTTTGCAAAATATTTGTGACCTCACTTGTTGGGCATGTTGGCACTTCATGCAGATGTTTTGTCTGCAACTGAACAGCAACCATTTGAAGCAAAGCTAAGCTATACAACAGGAGCGCAGAAAGCCTGCTGTACCGCAGCTCCTGCACCATGGTCTGCAGCATATTGATGGCTTACTGTACATCCTCAAAGCTGCCTGTAGTGTCACACTCCACTGTTCAGTGTCCTGCACCAACTATAGGTGCTGTGTAGTTGCTGAGATCAGTGGTCTGCAATGTCCCCCCACCCTCGCTCACCTGCCCTAGCTGTCTGTACAAGAGAGAGAGAGCATTTTCTCTTGTAAGTTTCAGCAGTTCTCTCTCTCTCTCTCTCTCTCTCTGGATCTTTCTGTAACATAGCAGCAGTTAAATAAGATGATTAACAGCCTAAAAATAAAAGGGGAACACTTAAAAAATTAACTTTTGTCTTTCTGTATCATTCATGCTGCTGCAGCATTGTGGGGAGGTTAAATAAATAACAAAAGAAAGAAATGGACTGTCAGTGTCACAGAACACCCACCTGCTGAAATATGCAGTTATACAGAAAGCAGATCACTGCAAGAGCTCCGTGGGGTGTTTACACAGAAAGGCTGTCAGAAGGGGGTTAATAAAGGTGATTACACAGTCAAGAGTTCTTGCTTAATAAAAATAATATGCTATTGTTAAATGACACAATTACAAAAGGACACGTTGTTCATACTAGGTGCTGGTATAGTCAGTGATAGCTGCCATAACATGGATCCAAAACAGTAATAAGTACAATTGAGTCCTTCGTTTTTGCTGCGATCCTGGTGAGCCACGTGGAATACATCTGCTCAGGTCCCTCAGTGTGAGTAGTACCAGCTGCTTATGACCTTGCTGTAATGGAAGGCTTCAACAAGGATTTGGTGACTGCAGACAAAGTTCCATATAAAAATAGCAGAAGTTCGGTGCTCAAAGACAGGGTTCCACAATAACAGTTGGCTCTGAGTTGGTCAGAACACAAACATAGAACTGTCCCAACATCAAGTAGTCTCCAGCAGCCTGTGTACCTGGAGCAATTCTAAGCCCTTTGAATGGGCCCCTATAAAAGTGTCCCTAAGATCTGTGTAATTTGGTTTGTAAGCTTGGTTACTTAGCAAGTAAGAAGGGAGCGGTTCATAAAGGCATACAGCAAAGTGGAAAAAATACCGGGGGGGGAGGTTGCACAGGGTTAATGCTTGGCAGGGACAGCGAGTGTGGCACCTCACCCATCACCCAACCTGCAGTACACAAGTCTCTAGCAGTGCAATGGAGACAAGCCTGGACACCCCCCCCCCCCAGCAAGCATGACTTCCATTTTGAAGGTCATAAGTAATACAAAGGTTATGTCCAGCTAGTAGGGGGAGAAGCAAAAAAATATGTTGAGTATCCTGGATTTGTGGTTATGAAGCATCGGGGCAAAGGGATATGGAGTTGGGAGTCAGGAGTGCATGCTGTTGATAAAGTCTGCTCTTAAAGCAATTTGGCTGCAGACCACACACTGCTGGCTAGGGAGCAAAAGTATGTCATGGGAGACCACGAGAGGGTCACATCTCAGAAACAAAGTAGGTAGAGGATGATAAAAGAGTCATCACTGGGTCCACTCGGGGGGTGGAAGGTGCGAGTGAGGTAACACCCATCCTGCATGTTATACTATCCTCCCCCTGAAGAAACTGCTGTAGGAGGGGAAGCATGGATCCAATGAGCCATCAGGAAGTTGAGGCAGGTTCCCTCTCTTGCTGCCAATCCAATTGCACTGCAGCCCACGGTGGTACCTGTCTGGTTATTTTGGGTCCCCAGGCCCTCTGACCTCCCAACAAAGACAGCATTGTGATGGCCAGCATTTAGACAGTCGGTTTAGTGTAGCAACTGGCACCACTGTCCGCTTACATTTAATAGAGGCATGGGCGCATCCACAGGGGGAAGATGGGGACATATCCCTCTCAATTTTTTTTAAGTGACCATTGATATCCCCTGCAAAATGTTTGGCAGCTGTAATTAAATTTGATTGAGAAAAGATGAAGATACATTTTCCCTTTTAAAGCAGAAACAAGCCATGCAGTAAATGGCCGAAAAAACCTGGAGCAATATGTTATTTATAGCCATTTATTGCATGGCTTGCTTCTGCTTTAAAAGGGAAAATGTATCTGTATCTTTTCTTACTGGTCCAAAGAGTGCAGACAAAAACAGCATAGGTTAGGAGCATGCTGTAAATGTAGCCCCCATACCCCCCCTCCCCATCTGTACGATTTTCGCTCTGAATGGGAGCAGATCCTGAGGAAAGTTAAAATTCATGGGGCAATGGAATACTGCTTCCATGGCCCCATGTTAAAAAAAAGCAAAATCACAATGTGATAATTTCAGAGACCAGGATTAGAACCCTGGTTCTCACAGCTGCTGGTCAAGCTCCTGTGTGCCCCAGCCCTCCATGCCTTGGAAGCAGCTCAGCCAAGCTGCTGGATTCTGCTCTCATAGTCTAAGTAGCAATACCATGGACAGTGGATAGTGGAGTGCATATGCCTATTGCCATGACTCCCTGCTTGCTCTTCATGGTTGCACTATATTGGCCAGCGCTCCCTTGACTGGCACTATTAATGTTGTGCTCTTCTGACTGGGTAACAACTGTTTGTCATTAAAAGTACAAAGGAGGCCAGCATTGTCATTCCAGTGACTATTTGTTAAAAAGTCGGGCCAGCATTATCAATCTAAGGACTACTTTGTCCATTTCATTTCTTAGTTTATTTATTTCAGTTTGGGATTAATACCTGTTGTGTGTTGTAACATTGCAGGTGCCTAGACAAAGCTGTGTTCTAGTCATAAGACTTCACCTTGAATAGTATTTACAGTGGCAGCAGAGAAAATAAAAGACTTTAAAAAAATATGTGGATATTGATTTGAACCCCTTCTGTAGTGCAGTTTGTTCCATATCTCTGCTATCTAATTTTTTTGTTTGCAGATCAATTGAAAATATCTTCACAACATACTCAGTAAATGGGAAACTGAACTGTGCCCAGGAAAGTATTGTCATTGGTGAACAGTTTGTCTTAGAGTAAAATCATTTTATTTGGAGACACAGTAAATTTCCAGAACACTTTTTCATCAAAAGTATTGACAGCTATGTCTCAAAGCTGTCATTTATTTATTTATTTATTTATTTATTCATTTATTTATGTATTATTATCTCGGATTAACACCTTTGTGTTAAAAGCTCTTTACATAGGTTCCATGTCAAAGGAATTTTGTACAAAGGGCGAAACAATACAAGTAGGATGCAAGACATTACATTCAATAATTACGTAGAGAACAAGCTTGTTGTGGGCTAATACAGACAGCCCTTTGAAAAGCATACAGCAAAAAGAAATACTATGGCACACATAACTTTATCAGGTTAAGGGTGTATCAGAAGTGGTTAACAGAAGGCACAAAAGGGCAGACAAACCTATCCACTTATGACATTGTACAATGTGTGCCACGGTTTAGCAAAAAATACAAATAAAATCAGTTGGAGACATAGGAGCATGACAGAGACACAGTACGAGAGAGGGGAGAGGTAAATCTTGAGGTCACAAAGAATTTGATAGCTGAAGCCCAGAAAGTCAAGTCAAGAGAGGATAATATGGCATAGATGGGGATCCAGAGGATAGGATCCAAGTTCAGATAGCATTAGAGAGATTACAACCCAGAAGGCCAAGTCTTGGGGGCGTTAATTAGGGTAATGGATGTGGGGAAGACCCATGGGCCTGAGTGGTAGTTAGAGATTAGCTAGTCAGGTAACAGGGGGTAGAATCAGGGGAGCAGCCTAGAGGGCCAGATCTAAGGGGAGGAGAGGTGAGGAGAGTAGGGTGTTGGATATGGGGAGGGGTTGGGAGGGAGGTCTAGGTATGGGGAGAGGAGGAAGTGGGACATAGGGAGGGGGTGGAGAAGAGGCGAAGGATGCAAGGGAGGGGTAGGGGTGATGGAGGCAAGGGTCCAGGGATAGTGGGTCAGAAGGTTAGTGCCTCCAAGTGGAAGCAGTTGCAGCTGGCCAAAGCAACAAGATGCTGTCCAAGCAATCATTTAAAAGAGCCCAAAATGAGTGCAGAGGAGATGTCAAAGAAAAAAGAAAATTATACCAACATAGGGCCTGGTGGATGGAAGATCTTTGACCTTGGGTGGTACAGCAGCAGGGAATTTTGAAAACCTGGCTAAATGAGCTTCTAGTGTGATGGAGGGTGGTGAATAGGGTGAAGAGATCCTGAACACCAAGGGGCAACATTCCAAGGTCCACGTTTTTTGCTAGTATACATGTTTGAAACATTAGTCTGTTCTTCTAGGGGAGCCAGTTGACCTGGGCATGTAAGTCGCAGGTATGGGTCAATTGAGCAGAGCCTGCTAGGCTTTGTTAGGTGTTACTGAGATGCAATGGAGGGACATTTATGTGACTGATCCATAGATGACAAGTCCATGGTCTACAAGTGATACCACAGATTGGTGAATGGCTAAATTGCAGGCATCCAAGGTCAGACAAGATTGTGTCTGTGTAGAAGCCCAATGTGTGAGTTGATGGCCTTGACAATATTGTCACTGTGGATGGCATAAGACAGGGCACTGTCGACCATGACTCCCAGATACTTAAAGTGTCGGACCAGTTCCAGGGGTGAGCCTGCTTCATTGGTGATTGTTATTGGGTAGAAACTATGTCTGTTTTGTGGATTACAGAACATTATTCTTGTCTTTTTGTAGTTCCTTATGAGTTTGTTGAGCCAACTTTCGGTGTCTGTAAAGTTTTCCTGGAGCTGTCATTCCAGAGCTTTAGGGTCAGGGTCACTGGTGAAGATGACAGCATCATCCACATACAACAGAATATGGTCTGGGCAGACAAGAGGGTTTGTTAAGAAAGTCACTAAACAGGAAGGGTCCCAGAATGGAGCCTTGGGGGACTCTGGAGCAAACAGGTTTACTGTCTGAGAGAATGTTACCAGTCTTCACCTGTTGTGAACAGCCACTCTGGTTTCTATTGAACCACTCCACTGTGCCAGTGGAGAGACCAGAGGCAGAGAGTTGGTTGACCAGGAGTGCATGGTTCACCATGTCAAATGTCTTGGTTAAGTCTATAAAGAATGCACCAAAAAAGCGACCTTGATCAAAGGAGTAATGGATAAAGCCAGTGAACTCAAGCAAGGCTATTATGGTGCTATGCCTGCTCTTGAATCCATGCTGCTCTTTGTATTGCAGTTGGTATTTTTCTAGGTATTCGATAAGCTGGTCAGCCACTATCTTTTCTAATGCTTTATAGAGGGGATGGAGTATGGATTTCGGACAGTAGTTTCCGTGTATAGCACGGTCATCATTCTTATGCACTGGTGTCACTGTTGCTGCCTTCCACAATTTCTGGAATTGTGAGTGCCTGAGCGATAGGTTGAGAATGTGAGCTAAGGGCATTAGGATCATGTCAAGGGTGAGTGTGACAAGCTTGAGATCCAGTAAATCACCACTATATCTAAATTTAACCTGGACCCTGGGGAGGTATCTCTTGGCTTCGGGGCTGAGATGACCCTGAAGTAAAATGGTGAGTAAGAGGGGGGTGGTACAGCATTACCCATGGAATCGGAATTACATACCAGGCTGAAGTAGTCAGGAGAAAGGATGCTGCTCGGGTCAGTAAATGTGTCGTTGAGACTGCTAGCAATAACTCTTGGGTCAGTAGAAGGTTTGCCATTAATGCTTAACATGGAAGATTGAGTTTTAGAGGCTTTCCAGGTAATTTCTTTGAGGTTGTTCCAAAATGTTCTGCTATCATTCCACATACGGGATAGGGTTTCTTTGAAGTACAGTAGTTACTTTTTGCCATGCAGATAGCACTGGTGCATTTGTTTCTAGCCTGTTTATAGTTCTGAACATCAGCCTGTTTCCCAGTGGCCCAGGCTCTGTACAACAGCTGATCCCTGGTTTTTAACAGTTCAAGGAGATCTGGGGAGAGCCAGAGGTTATTGTGGCCTTTAATTTTATGTGTTCAGTAGGGAGCATGCCAATCACAGACAGCATTGAATTGATAAAAGAATGACTGAAGGGCAAAATTGACATCACAGGTGGAGTAGACACTGGACCAGTCCAAACGTTGGAGGTCAAATTTCAGGAGTTCAAGATGACTCCGGGTGAGGAATATGGAGGAATTTACTAAAGAGGGGTTTGAAGAATTTATTGGTGCAGCAGAATAGGACAGGGGAGTGGTCACTTGAGCCATCCGGGAGTACTGTGATTCTGGAAATATGGTTGGGGTGGTTGGAAAGGACCCAGTCCAGAGAGTGCCTGTTCCCATCTTATAGTTCATCCTTGTTGGTGAATCAATGAGCTGTATGAGGTGTACGGCAGAGATTGCATCTCTGAAAATACTGTCATCCAGAGCAAGTCAGGTGACATTGTAGACACTGAGCATTATTACTTCAGAGTAAGAAACAGACACATAGAATGTGACAGCAGATAAGGACCGCTTGGCCCACCTAGTTTCCCATTTCCATGCCTAATGGATAAGCTGCAGATCCTAGTTAACCAACAGCCTAATTCCTCCTACCTCCCCAACTAGAATTGCCTTATGTCTGTCCCATGCATTCTTACATTCTCCCACTGTTTTTGACTCCACAACCTCCTCAGGAAGGATGCCCCATGCATCCATAACCCTCTCTGTGAAAAAAATACTTCCTCACATTACCTTTGAGTCATCCCCCCTCTATCTTCAAATTGTGCCCACTTTTTCTTGCATATCTCTTTTTTCTGAAATATGCTATCCTCTTGGACTTTGTTGATTCCCTTGAGGTACTTGAAAGTTTCTATCATGTCTCCCCTCTCCCTCCATTCCTCGAGGTTATACATATCGAGCTCCTTTTGTCTCTCTTCATATGTCTTCTGGTACAGATACTTCACCATTTTGGTTGCCCTCCTCTGGACAGTCTCCACCCTGTCTATGTATTTACAGAGATGTGGTCTCCAGAACTGCATGCAGTACTCCAGATGAGGTCTCACCAACTGTCTGTACAGAGGGATAGCAACTTTCTATTTTCTACTGGTGATGCCTCTCCCTGTGTATCCCAGTATCCCCCAGCCCGCCTTTCTGCCTTCCCATATTGCTTGTCCACCTTTATGGCATCTGATCTAACTTCCCCCAGGTCTCTTTCCATTTTTTTTTTTGTCAGTATCTTACCCCGCATTGTGTACTCTTCCACTGGGTTTTTGTTTACCAGGTGCATTACTTTACACTTCTTTACACGGAATCTAAGCTGCCATACATTTAACCATTCTTCCACCCTTCCAAATTCCCTTCTCATCCTTTCTACCCTACCTTGTGTATCAACCCTGTTACAGATCTTTGTGTCATCTGCAAAGAGACATAATTTTCCTTCCAGTTCCTCTGCAATGTCACTTATAAAGACATTAAAAAGGACCGAATCCAGTACTGAACCCTGTGGTATCCTACTAGTAACTCCCATTTCTTCACTGTGGACTCTGTTTACTATTACCCTCTGTGTCCTGTTGTCCAGCCAATGTTTTACCCAGGCTACCACCCTGGGACCCACTCCCAGGCTGGCTAATTTGTTTATTAATCTTTTCTGTGGAACAGTATTAAATGCCTTGCTAAAGTCTAGGTAGGCCGTGTCCACAGCCCCTCCCTGGTTTACTAATTTGGTCACCCAGTCAAAAAAATTGATTAGACTCATCTGACATGACCTTCCCACTGTGAATCCATGGTACATTGGGTCCTGTTCCCCACTGGCCTCTAGATACTCAACAATTCTTTCCTTCAGAAGTGATTCCATCATTTTCCCTCCCAGTGATGTCAAAATGACAGATCTGTAGTTTCCTGCCTCTGTCTTGCTCCCACTTTTGTGAAGGGGAATCACATCTGCCCTCCTCAAGTCCTCAGGTACCACACCATCACCCATGATTTGTTAAAAAGAGTACTCAGTGATGTTACTAGTTCTCCCCTTAGATCATTTAGAATTCTGGGGTGAATCCCATCAGGCCCTATTGATTTTTCCACTTTCAGTTTTAGGAGTTCTTTCAGAATCCTTTCTTCTGTGAAAGGACTAATATTAACCCCACCCCCATCCAGAGTGCTTCTATTGGCTGAATTACGTACCTCCTCCTCCTCTTCTTTTGTGAATACTGAGCAGAAGTATTCATTCGGTATCCCTGCTTTTTTACTGTCCCTCTATGCCCACCCACCCTCCTCTTTATTCAGCCTCAGTATCCCTCCCTTTGTCTTTCTTCACTCCTAATGTACCTATAAATGTTTTTATCCCCCTTCTTAACTGAGTTGGCTATCTTTTCCTCAGTTTGGGCCTTTGCTATTTTGACTGCCTTCCCCGCTTCATTCTTCTTTAACTGGTACAGTTCTCTGTCCTGTGTTTCCTTATACTTCCTGAATGCTATATTTTTCTCCCTAACCATCCCACCCACCTCTTTTGAGAACCATAGTGTTTTTTTTTCCTTCATTTTGATTTATTTGCTTCACACAAAGGCTCTGTGATGGCAGTTTTGATGTTTCCCCATTGTCGCTCCACCCTTCCTTCTTGCCTGTTTGCTAGTGTTTTTCTGAGGCACTCTCCCATTTTTAAGAAATCAGCCCTCCTGAAGTCCAGTACCTTCACTTTTGTATAGCTTGATTCTACAGCTGAGTTTATCATGAACCACACTGTTTGGTAATCACTTATTCCCAGATGGCTACCCACGTCTAGATCTGAGATCTTCTCTCCATCCCAATTTGAGAGTACCAGGTCTAATTTTGCTCCCTCCTGAGTGGGTTCCAACACTAGCTGTCTGAGGCATGCACCCTGTAGGGCTTCAAGACTGGCCCTGCTCTTGGATGTGGATGCAGCCAAGGTGCTCCAGTTAACATCTGGCATATTCAGGTCCCCCATCAGAAATCTCTCCCCTTTCTCTGCAATCCTAAGGTTGCCTTCTATCATTTTCTTGTCCATTTCCTCCCCCTGAGGGGGGTCTGTATGCAAATCTGTGCAGATTGTGGTGTGATTTCCAATCTCCAGGGTGACCCACAGTACCTTATCTCCTCCCTATTTACCCTTTAGTTCCATTGCTTTGATTTCTTCACTTACTTAGAGAGCTACTCCTCCTCCTCTTCTACCCTCCTGTCCCTCCTTTAGATTGTGTACCCTGGTATGTTGACATCCCAGTCATGGTTCTCTGTGTACCATGTTTCTTTGACTGCCATAATATCCAGGCATCCCTCTTTCATCAAGGTCACCAGTTCAGGGAGCTTGTTACCTAGACTACTGGCATTGGTAATCATCGTCCTCCATTTTTTGATGGCCTTACCCTTTTTTGCCCCACCCCTGTCGTTACTGCTTGTGTCTCTTTTCTCCATGCACCTCTACCCTTCTCCCTATTGACCTCTCTATCCTGATTTTTTGGCAAGTGTTAGGATTTCCCTTCTCCTTTTCAGTGCCTTCCCCTCCTTGGCTATGTTAAATGCTTGCCAATGAAGTATTTAAACCTATCACCTAGGATCCTGGTTTCCCTCCCAAACAGATGCAGACCTCCAGTTCCCAATGAAGCCAAAACCCTGAGCTCTGCACCAATTTTTCAACCACTGATTGAATCCCATGGTGTGGAGCACCATAGCCTCACCCATGCCATAGACAGGCAGTACCTCTGGGAAGGTTATCATGCATACTACTTATCCAAAGCCCCTCCCCAACTCCACAAACTCCTCCTGCACTGCTCTTATCCCTTTTCCAGCCAGGTCATTTGTCACTAGGTGGACAATGACTTCTAGCTCCCTCCCTCATGCAACTGCTCCTGTGATCCTGAGGATTTGCTCCCTGTCCCTCCAAACCATGCTGCCAGGAAGGCACCTTACCTCCCTCTCTCCTCCCTCCTCCACTTCTACACTCCTAACATTGGAGTTCCCCATCAGGAATTGTTTCCTTCCCCTGTGGGATCCCATGCCACCCTCTTGTTGGTCTCCTTTGTGGAGGTTCCCAGCATCCTCCTTTGTCTCCTCAGTGGGTGCCTCCATAAAGGAACCATATTCTGCCAGAATGGCACATGAATTGTGGAGAGGAACACATGAAAGGGATTCACATCTGTTCTACCACCCTCACTCTCCCTGAGCCCACTGTTGTCCAACCACTTCTCTTTCTTGGCATCCTCTGAGGCAGTGGTGTTGGCCCTGGTAGTCCCTGGGTGGTAAAGGAGGTCCCCTGAATCCTGGAGATAAGCAAACTCCTCCCTCATCCCAGAGAGGTCCCTTCAGATGGGACAACACTGCATCCTCCAGTACATCTCCCAGAAGTCTGCTGCTCCAGAGCCACTGCACTGCACCACTCCAATCATGTCTTATTTATAGCCCTTAACTGTTGTTGTGTATACTTACTTTTTCCTCACTATGTGTATTTATTTGTTTATTCATTTGTATCATTTTTTTCTCCCTACTTTCCTACTGCCTCCATGCCCTTAAAGCTCCTGATCTTCCTGTTCTAGGATAGGAAGTTCCTACATTCCTCAGTAGTCTCCTTCTTACTTGCTCAGAGTCAGACCTCCAGCAGCTCGGGGGGTGGATAACTACACTTTTCCTTCTAGGATGGTGAGTCTTTTGTACTTCTCTGATCACTCCCTTCCTGCTCGCAAACAGGAAGCTCCTGTTGTCAGGCAAATCCTGTGCCTATAAAAGTAGAACCAGCTAAGGGTGGGTTCGTGCAGGGGAGGGATGGAGGACAATATAGTCCCAGTAAAGTTCTAACTGCAGCTCCTTCCTCTTGCTGTTCATTGCCAAAAGCTATCTAGGTCAGTTTTCTAAATGCAAACACCTGGCTTCCTTCTACCTAAGCCACTCCCTAATTCACAGTTTCTTTCTTCACCTAGCTAACTGTACAGATAACAATTCCTTCACCAGTGTTGAGTAAGTTACTTTTTCTATTACTTTTGGAAAATTGTTCCAGGAAGCTCTGTGCAGACACTAGCAAGGATGAAGAAGTATTAGAAAAAGGTAATGCACCTTACAGTTACAGTTACTTATTTCTTTTTACACAAAAGTAATACATAACTGTGACTGATTACATTCATTTGAAAGTAACTAGTATCTAGCCTATTACTCTCAAATAAATTTAATCTGTTATAGTTTATTACTTTTGTATTGTTTTTGTATAAAAATACATAAGTAACTGTAACTGTAAGGTGTATTACTTTGTCTAGAACGTCTTCATCCTTGCTAGTGACTGCACAGAGCTTCCTGGAACAAGTTCTAAAAGTAATTAAAAGTAATAGAAAAACTAACTTACCCAACACTGTCCTTCACCCAACTCAGACAAACCACTGACTCTTTTTTCATTTGTTTGTTTATGTTTACCCTAAATTGAAGTCCCCAGTAGTAGAGTTCTACTTCTTTAGTCCAGTAGAGTAGTAAAGTTCTAACAGTAGCTCCTTCCTCTTTCTGTTCTTTTAAGACAAGTTAAGACTTAGGCTCCCCAAACAGTGCAGGAGTAAGTCTAAGCCAGCAGTTGTCTGTCTGGGAGGAATGTAGACTTACAACATTGAGAAGGCTTTATTGTGAGCACCTAGTAGCATTTTAATGGCAAGTGTTTGAACATTACTGTCAGTAATGAGCAACATTAGGGTGAGGCCCTTGAGGCCATCCCTAGTACTGATTGCACATCCTCTTCCTCTTTTTGATAGGTGATCCTGTCTGAAGATTGAATAGCCCAGAATAGAGGTAGACATTTCTGGTATTTTTGGGGAGAGCCATGTTTCAACAATAGAGAGGATATCAGGGTTGTGCTGGGTGATCCATACCGTCAGGTTGTCAAGTTTGGGTAGAAGATTGCAAATGTTGAGTGATGCTATTATGATTTATCCTGCTTTCCTCTGGGGGTGCCTGACTTTTGTGCAAGCCCTGAGTTTGGATGGATATTGCCTGAAAGTAGTAATAACATAAGTGCAAGCCTAAGCAGGTATTCCTTTAGTTGTTTGTATTCATAGGTTACATAGGTATATAGGTTACATATCTTAAATTAGAGCAGAGAAGACCTAAGTCCATTGTGCTCCCATAATTATTATATTCCATACCTCTGGATCAATATAGATGTTAGGTGCTTATCCAATTTTGACTTAAATTCGGTCATACTTTCACTGGTCGCTACCTCCTCTGGCAGGCTGCTCCATATTTTGGAAACGCTAACTGAGAATAACTGCTTCATTTTTTTTAGTGGAATCTATTCCCTGTTATTTGATACTGGTGATCTCTTGTGTAGTAACCTGAATTTTTAATAACTTGTCCAAGTTGTTTCCACAATCCCTTAACCTGTAGGGCACTATAGACCAAACACATGTTGCCCCTGAGTCTCCTAAACTCCAATGAATACATTCATAACTTTGTCAGCCTTTCTTCATAGAAATATAGAAACATAGAAGTTGATGGCAGATAAGGACCGTAAGGCCCATCCAGTCTGCTCATTTGTTCTACCTTGTGAATATGCCATAGGCCTTTACTCTGTAAATGTCCTATTTATTCATACTCATCTGTATTGCTCCTTTATGCCTATCTCATGCCTGCTTGAAGTGCTGCACTGTAGTCATATCTATGACTTCCTGAGGTGTGCTATTCCATGCATTCACGACCCTTTCTGTGAAAAAGAACTTCCTCACATTACTCCTTAATCGCCTCCCCTAATCTCACGCTGTGTCCTCTTGTCCTGATATTTTTCTTATACTGAAACATGCTAGACTCTTTCACCTTGTTAATGCCCTTAAGATGTTTTAATGTTTCGATCATATCACCTCTCTTCCTCCTTTGCTCTAGGGTATACATATTGAGCTCCATTAATCTGTCCTCATGTGTCTTCTGATGATGTCCCTGCACCATTTTTGGTTGCCCTTCTCTGGATTGCCTCCATTCTGTTAATGTGCTTGTGAAGGTGCGACCTCCAGTACTGCATGCAGTACTCCAGATTGGGTCTGACCAGTATCTTGTAAAGAGGGATTATAACACTTCATACCCCTCAGGTCTGGGAGCAAAGATGTAGCCTTTTTCTGAACTCTTGCTATAGTTTGTATTTGAGTCTTAAAGCCCGGAGACCAGAACTGCACACAATACTCTAAGTGTGGCCTAACTAGTGAGGAATATAATGGCACCAGCACTTCTGCTCTTCTGCTCTTGATGTGCCTAATGATACAATGCAATATGCCACTCACTTTCTCAACCACCATGCTACAATGATGTTTTAAATTGAGATCCCGGGTCACTCTAACTGCCTAGTCTCTCTCATCTGTAACTACCTTTAAAGTATTTACGTTGAGCATATAGGATACCTCTTTGTTGTTTTTCCTGAAATGCATAATGAAACATTTTCTGTATTAAAGGACATACCATATTTTTGGACTATTCCTCCATCTCTCCCAATGCCCTTTGTAATGTGGCAGCTTCCTCCAAGCATGTCACCCTACTACCCAGTCTCACGTCATCTACAAATTTTGATAACCAGATAGCCTCTTTACTAGATAGTGTAGAAATATAGACATTAAATAAGCATGGTCCCAGAACTGACCCCTGCAGTACACCACTAGACACCCCAAACCAATCTGAATAGAATCCCCTAATACAGACTCTCTGTTTTCTGTCTGAGAGCCAAGATGCAATCCATTTGGTAAGGTTCCCTTGGATGTTATACTGAATAAGTGCATCAACCAGTTCCCCATGTGGGACTTTGTCAAACACCTTTGAGAAGTCCAATTGGATGACATCCACTAGGTAAGGGTGGCATAAGCTTTGCTGAGTGCATTGTGGATTGCTTTTTCCTTGTGTAAAGAAAATCCTCTGGAGGATTGAGAGTGAGGGTAGCCAGGAGTGGCAGTCAGCACTTGGCCACCTGTATAAGGGTGGGGACAAGTCACATTGCATTGGTCCTACTTGCATTGGTCCACCATCTCCATTAACAAATAGTTCCTCATGTTGCCCTCAGCCACCTCCCATCTTCAAATTGTGCCCCCTTCTTCTTGCACATCTGTTTTTCTGAAAGCTGCTACCCCCTTGGAATTTGTTGATTCATTTTGAAGTATTTGAAAGTTTCTATTATGTCCCCCCTCGACATCATTTAATCAAGGGTTTACATATTAAGCTCCTTTAGTCTCTCATTATATGACTCCTGGTGAAGACCCTGCACCATTTTTGTTGCCCTCCTCTGGACTGCCTCCATGCTGTCTATGTCCTTGCAGAGATGGTATCTCCAGGACTGCACACAGTACTCCAGATGGTGTCTTAGCACCTGTCTCTATAGAGGGATAACAACTTTCAGTTTTCTACTGATGAATAGAGATATTGCAAAGTTAAAATCTGCCAGCGAAGTTCCCACAAAGTCATCAAATTTGCCCATTGAAAAACTTCAAGTAAATGGCCTCTCATGCTAAAACTTTGTGGGTTAACTTCAACTTTTTTTAACAATTCTGAAGGTAATTGTCTTAAGCTGGTGCCAAAACGTTGGTGGTTATTTTCAAAGGCAACTTCAGCTTTGTTAGTAACCTCGAAGTTAATGAAAAACATGGTTTGTCACATGATTCAATTACTGCATATCACAGGGGAGACTCCAGGCAGGCAGGAAGTGAATGTTTCATTTTCATTTCAGCAGTTGTAGTTGAATGAGAGTGGAGACAGAGAACAGAGATTTTGTTTCCTAAATACAGGTATACATTCAGAGACAACAATCACTTGGGTTAAATCTCTGTCTGGAGAACAGTGATTTTTTTTTTCATAAATACTGGTGCACGCAGTCACACAACAATCACTTGGATTAAATTGTCTGGAGAACAGTGATTTTTTTTATTAAACACATGTGTATGCAAGGACACAACAATCACTCGGCTTAAATTGCTGTCTGAAGAACAGTGATTTTTTTTTCCTAAATACAGGTGCACACTGTCACACAACAATCACTTTGCATAAGGTGGTGAATACTAAGCTAGGGTTAGCCTACAGAACTAGCCACATTCTCATACCTTCCATGAGCCTGGCCATTGCTAGAGGAATCCTTCTCACATCCCTTGCATAGGGAGCTGCAATCTACGGCAATGCAGCCAAAGCCACCTTACACAAATAGGACATAACATATAATAATATATGCTGTTATGCCTCTGCATACCCAAAGGTAAAACATCACTGCCAGCTTTATGCAGACCCAAATTTGCCCTCTCCAATAGTCCACTGTTTCCTTGCTCTTGGGGCTCTTCTGGACGGTATCCTGATATCCAGTGTGCCTAGCTCTCTCACCACTGCACTCACCCCACAGACCACCTCCGAAGGTCTCCATTCTGCTGATCTTTCCTTGCTCCACATTCCAAGATGTAACACTTCTAAAGGGAAAACATATTTTTCCTATGTGACACTAAGTTACTTGAACTCGCTGCCCTTGAAGTATGCCTGGCACCTAGCCATGCCTCTTTTAAAAAGAGGTATTGTTCTCTGCTTATTGAGAGTACACAGTAGAATTGTTTTAAACCACCCAAGATTCTTGACTGCCTACGCCATTACTGTCTCAGTGGCCTCATCTGGTACTTATACCTCATAGTTTCTACTTGTCTTCTCTCCCCATTTCTGCTCTACCTCTCCCCCCCCCTCTTGTTCTCTCTCTCCCTGTGAGGTCTTACTGCTTCAGTCCTTCCTATCTATTTACTCCCTCTCTGGTGTCATATCTTTATTATATAGCCAGCTTTTGTAGAATAGAGTTGATACCAGTATTGTTAATCAGCTGTTATATGTGCACTTGCTTTCTTTTTATTTTGATATGTAGAATATTTGAATGTTCTTCTGGTTACTCCAGTTGTTCACACTGTTAATACATCTCTAATTGTTATGGTATAATATGCAATTACTTTCATTTTTGTTATGAAGAATATCAGAATCTGTTCCTTGTTACCTCAATTGTTCAAACTGTCATCAATTTTTTATTGCATCCCTAAATGTTGTATTCTTATATTGTATTGTGTTGAAACTGTTTTCCTTGTGATGTTGTAACCTCCCAGGTCATGCCTGAAGATAGTCACTTTTTTGTCTAATGCACTTACCTGGTTATCAAAAACGAAATAAATAAATAAATCACTGTCTGGAGAGCAGTGATTTTTTTCTAAATTCAAGTGTGTACGCAGGGACATAACAATCATTCGGGTTAAATCGCTGTCTGGAGAACAGTGATTTTTTTTCCTAAATACAGGTGTGCACGCAGACACACAAAAATCACTCAGATTAAATCACTGTCTGGAGAACAGTAATTTTTTTCCTAAATACAGGTGTGTACACAAGGACACAACAATCACTTGGGTTACATCGCTTTCTGGAGAACAGTGATTATTTTTCCTAAATACAGGTGTGTACACAGTCACACAACAATCACTTAGGTTAAATTGCTGTCTGGAGAACAGTGATTTTTTTTTGTCCTAGATACAGTTGTTCATGCAGTCACACAAAAATCACTCAGGTTAAATCACAGTTAGGAAGACAGTAATTTTTTTTTCTTACTAAAAGACAGGGCACTTGCTAACTGATTTTGTTCAGAAGAAAACTGTACCTTCTAAACTGCTCCTACCTCCCCCAACCCACACAAGCCACCAAACCACAGCATCTAACAGAAAAAAATACTGCAAACAAACAATACAGGATGGAGAAAAGCAACACAAAAAATCACTGTGTATGCAAAAATGTAGTCATAGTAACAGTTCTGAAGCAATTTGACAAACAAAATGCTCTTTTATATAATGTTTTTAGATTTGACTCTAAGCTGCAGCACAAGCTCTACTCTAAGCCTCTCTCAAACACATTACACTCACAGAATGAGAAAACTAGCTTCTGATTGGCTGTTCAGCAACATGTGACCTCAAATCCTAAGATTCATTGCAAACTTTGACTATTATGCTGAACTTCAACAGCGAAGTTCAAGCTTCACAGATCTGGGGCACCTGTACCATTGACTGCAACAGGAATATAAATTTTTGACTTTGAAATTTTGTGAACCATCCAAAACACTTTGAAGTGGGATTTCTCAGGGTGGAAAACTTCATGGAATAGTCAAAATCCACAAAGGTTTATGTGGAGCACATTTTAACAACTTTGCACACCTCTACTGGTGATTCCTCTCCCTATGCTTCCCAGTATCCCCCCCATCCCTCCTTACTGCATCCTCACATGGCTTGCCTACCTTTAGGTTGTCTAATATGGCTACCCCCAGGTCCCTTTCTATTTTTCTTGTTGTTAGTACCTCAACAGACTGCGTTCACTTCCCCTGGGTTTTTTTCCCCAGGTGCTTTACTTTGCACTTCTTTACATTGAATCTTAGATGCCATACAATTGACCATTCCTCCAATCTTGCCAAATTCCTTGTAATCAGTGCCAGAAACTGCACTTCCTGATAAAGAGATGGGCCACCTGCCACCTCGATCCACCACAACATCGAATGCACAGACAAAACCTGACCGCCCTTGCGGTCCTCTCGCTTGGATTGAACCTCCAGGTTCAGTGCCAGAAGTGGCATTTCCAGATAGAGAGGAGGGACACCTGCCGCCTCTGGCTGCCGCCACCCTGACTCCATGGGCAAAACCTGACTGCCCTTGTGGTCCTCTCACTTGGATTGAACCCCCAGGATCAGCGCCAGAAGCAGCACTTCCAGATCAAGAGGCGGGCCACCTGCCGCCTTCAGCCGCCACCGCCCTGACTCCTCGGACAAAAGCAGACTGCCCTTGCTGTCCTCTCAGTTGGATTGAACCCCCAGGTATGGCCACTAGCTGAATTCAGGCACCAAAGCCACTGATTGGTGAGCCTTTTTACAGGCATGTTCTCATTGTTCCATTCTCTGCCTCCCAGCCCTTCGGATCGGTGTGCCTTTTCTATGGGCTTTTGCACTGTTCCTTGGGCCTGAGCAGGCCACAGCTTAATCTCTTTCCTCTCATTGTTAAATCCTACTGTAATTTTTCAAACCAGTACTTTGCTTATTTAAATACCTTGCCTGTTTTTCTTACTTGATACAGCAGTTTGAAATAGTCTAAATATTTCTCTTTCAGCCCTACCAAACTGTCTAGAGTTTTATGATATCCTGCCAAACTGCCTAGAATTTCATGATATCTTAGACTGCTGTGCTGTTCTAACACTGCCAAAACTACTTAGAGTTTTTGCGATATCTTTATCTGTTTTGTGCTGTTTAATCACCTCAACAGCTGTGCTATTCCTGTTTTTTCCAACCTTATCCCCCTCATCTGTACGCTTAAATTCCTCTACTCTCATGTTGCTAAACCCTTCCCCACTTGGCTATCTAATCTCCTCTGCTCATGGTTTTTCTCCACCCTTCTGCTAGCCTTTGCCTCATCTTAATAACTGACATTTTGTTTTTGTAATCTGCTCCCCACCCCCCAGTGTCTGTCTGTCACCAGCCACCTGCCCACGCCTCTCTCCAGTCCTCTACTTATTGCTGTTTTCTCCCTCTTCTTCCCCAGGATCAGCACCAGAAGCGGCGCTTCCAGATCAAGAGGTGAGCCACCTGCTGCCTCTGACCACTGCTGCCCCAGCTCCGCAAACAAAACCTAACCACCCTTGCAGTCCTCTCACTTGGATTGAACCCCCAGGTATGGCCGCTAGCTGAATTCAGGCACCAAAACCACTGAATGGTGAATCTTTTTACAGGCGGGTGCTCATTGGTCAGCTCTCTGCCTCCCTACCCTTCGTATTGGTGCACCTTTTAAATGGGCTTTTGCACTGTTCCTTGGGTCTGAGGCAGGCCGCAGCTTAAATCTCCTTCCTCTCAGTGTTAAATCCTGCTGTAATTTTTGTATCCCTCTCCCCCACCAAGGCCCCAATTAAATACACAATTGCTCCACCCACCCTTTCTATCTCTCCTCTCCCATTTACTCAGGTGTCTGAAACTCCTCCTTCCTTCTACTGTCAGTCTCATATTGCTCTCTCATATCACTCTCACAAAACCTAAATCTTAGCTCCCTTTTCTGGACCACTATCGTTCTTGGATCTCTCACTTTCTTTTCCCTGTCTCAGTCCTGACCTGGCATTTTTTTCTAAGCCAGTACCTACAACTCTCTAATACCATGAAACTAACTATGTTACTGTCTCTTCTTATACCCTCTCTTGCTCTGCTCCACCTATCCTTACCCACTGTTCCTACTGCCCCCATGGCTACCCCACTTTTCCAGTCCCATGATTACACATTCTCTAATCTTCTCCTGCTGCCCTCTCTCTGTTATAACCAAACTCTGCTTCTATTAAATAGGCCTTGGCGTCAGATGGTTGCCTATGTACTTAAGCAATGTCCCCGAAACACAAGGACCCTATGTCCCCTCCTGCGACATAAACTTTGGTATCTCATCATACTAGCCCTGCTGCTCTCTGAAGATATACATTCAAACCCTGGTCCAAGCACCAACATACAGAATCCCCTCTCCTGTGCAAAGAACATAACTATTGTGCACCTTATCATCAGGAGTTTACTGCATAACTTTGCTAAACTACAAGTCTGGGTCGCCCTATACAAACCAGATATCATCTGTCTTACGGAAACCTGGCTAAAACCTCATGTCCAGGACTCTCAGTGCTCAGTCCCCTCCTACAATCTCCTGAGATTTGACAGACCTGCTCTTAAAAGAGGGGGTGGCACAGCCATTTATTTTAAAGATCATCTACAGCTCTCTACTATCCCCTCATCTCCCCTAATCCACTGCAAAGTGCTTCATGCCCTCCTTACACTTGGCTCCAAAAAGCTACATATTGTCTTTGCCCACAATCCCCATCCAGTGGGCAAAAAGGACTTGAAAAACTGCTTGATCAGACCTCTCTTATATCTGGGAAAATTGAGGTACTTTTACTTGGCGATCTCAATTTAAACTTGCTCAGAAACTCTCTTCATGTACTACAGGCCATGATTCAAAGTTTCAACTTTCACCAGGTGATCAGTGAACCCACTAGATCTGCCCTACAGTCCAACTCTAGCACTCTGTTGGATTGGATAATGTCCAATCACTCAGAAAATATTATCTCCTCTGGCATACTAGCAGATGTCATCACAGACCACTCCCCCACTTTTTGTATATGGTTCAAAACTAGACACTCCCCTTCTAAGCCCTGCTTTATCACTTTTCGTAACTATCCAAATCTTGACCAACAATCCTTCCTGCTGGACATTGTTGCTACTGACTGGACTCCCCTTTTTAACTCTAATGACCCGCAGGCTGCTCTAAACACATTCCTGACTCTGTTCCTAGAGGTCCAGGACAAGCATTGCCCCCTTATTACCCGTCAGGTAAAAAATAAACATACTCGGTGGCTGAAGTCTGAACTTCTCTACAAACTGAGACAGTGGGACAAATCCTGGTTCCACTACAAAAGCACAGGACTCCCGGCTGACTTCAGTTCCTACAGAGCACTCAGGAACTCATGCAAAAAGGAAACAAATGGACCAAAAGTGCTTATTGCAAAGATCTTTTAACTAAATCATATGGTGACCCCCAGAAATTCTGGTCCCATATAAAATGCTTCATACGATCAACTCCTGTTCCCACTCTAACTGATATTTCCCTCAATGGGGTCCGCTGTAATAATCCCTCCACCATTGCTAACTTTCTCAATACCCAGTTCTCTGACTTCATTAACTATACCTCAACTTTCCCAGCCAGACCATACTCTTATGATATTGACTGATGTTGCAAGGCCCAAATTTCTTTTCAAATCTGTCACTTGCCTCGAAATTCTAAGACTGATCAAGAGTATCTTTGATTTCACTGCTGCTGGGTCGGATAATCTTGAGCCTAAACTCCTAAAGCTAGCAGCCTCTCATATAGCAGCACCTCTTGTGAAAATATTTTCCCTTTCCCTCTGTCATATGTATGTCCCTGTTATCTGGAAGACTGCCAGGATTACACCTGTTTTCAAAAAAGGGGACTGTAAAAATCCCTCAAACTATATAGACCAATTGCCATATTACCTGTTCTTAGTAAAATCCTTGAAAAGCTTGTAGCCAACCAAACTATTGACTTTCTACAGAAACTATACCTTCTCACATCAGTGCAGCATGGCTTCTGCAAGGGTCACAGCACCACCACTGCATTACTCAAATTAACCTCTGATACCTTAGCAGCCATGGACTCAGGTCTCCTAATGGGGCAATTTTTATAGACATGACCAAGGCATTTGACCTTATGGATCATCCTAGTCTTCCCGCTATTCCAAGATCACTAGGTTTCTCACAGGTGTGAATGCCTGGTTTGACAGCTACCTGACAGATCACAACTTGTTAAATTTAACTCCACCTGTCAGATTATGCTACCATAAATATTGGTGTGCCACAAGGATCTATCCTTGGACCCCTGCTTTTCTCCCTATTTATAAATGATATTACATCAAACATCCCAAATACTGCTTCCCTACTATATGCTGACAACATCGTTTTGTACACCAGTTCAAAGACTATCTCTGAAATCAATCAACAACTCTCCAAAGACTTTATACAAATCAAAGAATGGTTGGTAAGAAAAAGGCTTGTCCTAAATGTCTCAAAGACTCAAGCCATGCTGTTTGGCTCCAATGCTAAACGTAAACTCGCCCAGCCGACCTTTAATGTCTTCACTAAGAATGGCTTGGCTGTCATAGTTGTACTCTCTTTTAAGTATCTGTGTATCATATTTGATCCTGCTCTCAATTTTGATCTTAATATCCAGCAGACGTGCAAGCTGACAAACATAAAATTCAGTATGGCCTACCGCTCTAGCTACGTACTCACTCCATCAGCTAGGCTTGCCATAGCTCATGGAATACTACTTCCATCACTCATGTATGGGGTGGCAGCATATGCCTCATCATGTAAGACCAGCTTTCAGAAGTGGGATATTGCATACAATATCTGTAGATATGCGTCCTCCTCAAATTGACTAAAGCACCACTGCCTCCCCTACACTGAGCTAGGATGGTTTTCTCCAGCAGCGTCCCATGATTATGCACTCTGCTCCATCATAGATAATATTATCTGAAATCAAACACCTAAACCTCTGGCAGAATTATTCCTTAACCAGACGTCCAGCTATGAACTTTGCTCAGCTGCCAAAGCCCATGTCGTCATCCCTAGACATCATTCCTCCAAAGGTGCTAGCCCTTTCTCCTGCCTTGCCCCGAAAAAATGGAACTCCCTTCCTCTAACTATTCATCAGGCATCATCCCATGCCTCTTTCAAGCTATGGCATGTGTGATCATCTTAATGACTCATGCTTTTGCTCCCACTTCAAACCCCCTTAGCACAGCACTTCAACCCAACAGCCTTTCAATGCTCCTTTCCTCAACCAACTAGTTCAGTACTGTTCTGTCTTTCAGCTTGTTACAGTGTAACCTTATTATAATCCCTTACCTCACCCCCTTTTCCTCTTTTTCATCCCCATACACTTCCTCCCTACCTCAATTATGCCTCATTTTTTCTTTTGCATTCCATCTTCCTTGTCTACCAGTTTGACACTCTCACTTGTTCTAGCTTAAATTGATGGCTACCACAATGTTGCTCATGATCTTTGCTGTTTTTGCCCTCCCATATTTTTTCTATTGTTATATTGGTCTTGCAGAATCAATTATATCTACTTGTATCTATTTGTTCCCATTACTTGCACAGTATTGCTATTTTATATGCACCTACTGTTTATATGATCATTATATCATTTGTTAAAAATGTTTTGTTTCACTTGTTAAAAATGTTTTGTTTCATTTGTTAAAAATGTTTTGTTTCTGTATTCTCCCAGGTCACGTCTGAAAATAGTCATTGGTATGGCTAGTGCACCCTACCCGGTCAACAAGAACTAAATAAATAAATAATCCATTTTACTCCCTTGTGTATCAACCCTGTTGCCGACTTTTTGTGTTGTCTGTAAAGAGGCATACTTTTCCTTCCAGTCCCTCCACAATGTCACCTACTGTATAAAGACATCAAAAAAGACCAGTCCCAGTACTTAACCCTGCAGTATCCTGCTAGTAACCCCTTTCTTTCTTCAGAGTGTACTCCATTTACTGTTACCCTCTGCATCCTGTTGTCCAACCAATTTTTTACCCAGGCTACCACCATGGGACCCACACCCATGCTTGCTAACTTGTTTAATAATCTTTTGTGTGGGACTGTGTCAAATGCCTTGCTAAAGTCTAGGTAAACCATGTCCACAGCCCCTCTCTGGTCTACTACTTTGGTCACCCAATCAAAGAAATCTATTAGATTCATCTGATATGACCTTCCCACTGTGAATCCATGCTGCCTTGGGTCCTGGGCCCTGCTGGCCTCTAGGTACTCAACAAGTTTTTCTTTCAGAAGTGATTCCATCATTTTCCCTACCACTGTGGTCAAACTGACAGGTCTGTAGCTTTCTGCCTCTGTCTTCCTCCAACTTTTGTGAAGGGGAATTACATGCACTCTCCTGAAGTCCTTAGGTATCACACCATCCTCCCATGAATTTTTAAAAAGGTTAGTCAGTGGTGTCACTAGTTCTACCCTTAGTTCTTTTAGAATTCTGGGGTGAATCTCATCAGGCACCATTTCTTTGTCCACCTTCAGTTTTAGGAGTTCTTTTCAGTACCCTTTCTTCTGTGAATCAACTGGTATCAACCCCTGTATCCAGCGTGCTTCTATTTTTTGGTTTAGGTACCTCCCCCTCCTCTTCTTTTGTAAATACTGAGCAAAGGATTTTGTTCAATAACTCTGCTTTTTTTTTTTCACTGTCACCCTCTGCCCCCCCCTCATTAAGCCTCACTATTCCTTCCTTGGTCTTTCTTCACTCCTTAATGTACCTATAAATGGTTTTATCCTCCTTCTTAAATGAGTTGGCAATCGTTTCCTCGGTTTTGGCCTTTGCTATACTGACTGCCTTCCCTGCTTCCTTCTTCTTTAATTGCTACAGTTCTCTGTCCTGCTACTTCTATTTTCCCCTATGCTTCCTGAATGCTATCTTTTTCTCAGTAACATTCCCTACACCTCTTTTGAGGACCAAAGTGTTTTGTTCCTTTGTTTTGTTTATTTGCTTCACACAAAGGCTTGTTGCCTTTGTGATTGCATTTTTTTCTATTTTCCCCATTGTTCTCCCCTCCTTCTTGCCTATTTGCTAGTGCTCTTTAGAAACACTCTTCCATTTTGCCAAAGTCAGCCTTCCTAAAGTCCAATACCTTTGCTTTTGTATCGCTTGTCTCTATGGTTGTGTTTATCATGAACCACACTGTTTGGTGGTTGCTTGTTCCCAGATGACTACCCTCTTCTAAATCTGAGATCCTCTCTTTGTGCACATTTGAGAGTATCAGGTGTAAGACTGCTTCCTTCCAACTGGGTTCCATCACTAGCTGTCTGAAGCATCCTATTGTAGGACATTGAGAATGACCCAGGTCTTGGCGGTGACTGCTGCAAAGGTGCTCCATTTAACAGCTGGCATATTCAGGTTCCCCATCAACAATATCTCCCTTTTTCTGCCATCCTAAGGATGCCTTCTTTGCTTTCCTTGTCCATTTCCTCCTCCTGAGATGAGGGCCTGCATACAACCCTCATGTGGATTATGGTGCCATTTCCTGTCTCCAGCTTGTCCCACAGTACCTCCTCTCCTCCCTGTTTACCCTTTAGTTCCATTGCTTTGATCCCTTCCATTTTGCAGAGAGCTACTCCTCTGCCTCCTCTTTTTTCCCCTCCCTGTCTCTTCTGTAGATTGTGAACCCTAGTATGTTGACACCCCAGTAATGATTCTCTTTGTACATTGTTTCTGCTACTGCCATAATATCCTGACATTCCTCTTCCATCAAGTCAACTAGTTCAGAAAGCTTGTTACCCAGTCTATGGGTATTGGTACTCATTCCTCTCCATTTTTTGATGGTCTTACCCCTTTAAACCCCATCTCATTCCTTACCGCCTTTGCCTTTTTCTCTATTTACCCCTTTCCTGCTCCCTATTGACTTCTCTACCAAGGTGTTTACCTCACTAACTACCTCGTTTTGTGAGGTTGTGGGGTTGCGATTTCCCTGCTCCTTTTCAGCACCTCCCCCCTTGGCTAATTTAAATGCTTGCCAATGAAGCATTTAAACCTATCACCTAGGATCCTTGTTCCGCACTTGAACAGATGCAGACCATCATACCAGTATAGGCCTGTATCTTTCCAGGTGGACCTCCAGTCCCCAATGAAGCCCAAACCCTGAGCTCTACACCAGTTTTTCAACCATTCATTGAATCCCATGGTGTGGAGTACATTAGCCTCACTCTTGCCATAGAGTGGCAGCACCTCCAAGAAGGTTATGTTCGTGCTATTTGTCTAAAGCCCCTCCCCAACTCCACAAACTCCTCCTACACTGCTTTGATCCCATTTTCAGCCAGGTCATTTGTCCCTAGGTGGCCAATAACATCCAGCTCCCTCTCCCATGCTACTGCTCCTGTGATCCTGAGGATATGCTTCCTGTCCCTCCAAGCCATGGTGCCAGGCAGGCACCTTATCTCCCTTTCCTGTTTTTCCCCCCATTTCTACCCCCTAACAATTAAGTGAGTTCTAGACAAAACAAAGGCATCCTGAACCAACATTTTTGCATTTCATAGATGTCAAAGGTTACGAGATGCTCCTCAAGCTATTGCACCACAATCTTCTCAATAACTTTTCCTAAAAATTGAAGGCTTGAGATGGGTCAGTAATCATCCAAGATGTCCGGGTCGAGAGATTTTATTTTCAGGAAAGGCCTCACCAGATCCTCTTTCAAGGAATCTGGGAAGACCCTCTCTGACAATCAAGGCAAACACTGAGCCAACGGAATCAATACATCCCATTAAGAAAAGCATTGGCACTGGGTTCAGTTTACAATATGTATGCTTCAGTTTTGAAGCAACCTCACTGACCTCAGACACCTCCATGGGTATAAACTCCCCCCAGACAGGTAGAGTGCCTCTACTACCTCCAAGGCAATCATGGCAAATCATCAAATGACTCACTGACTGGCAGGATTCTCTGCCAGATAGAGGACACTCTGTCAGTGAAGAACTGAACAAACTCATCACACAAAGTGACAGAAAAAAACATTTTTGGCTGCAGCTTGTCTACAATCCAAAAAAGCACAGCTGGTCAATTCTTCACTGCAGCAATATCCCCAGACAGGAACTCTGCCTTCTTATGATTGTTTGCCCACCATAGTGAGTATACAGGGCTAGCTTGTCCTCCTTCAAGCTGGTCCTCCTCCCGAAATGCTCTAACTTCTATCCCCTAATCTTCATTGTCTTGAGCTCTTGATCAAACCAGGAAGGCCTCAAGTGAGAAGATTTGTGTCATACAAAAACCTGTGTGAGTGCATTGAGTGCTCAGGACATCACACTAATATAGTCAACCACCTCACTTGTGCCATTCAAATATGCAGCGTCTGCACTGAATAGATAAGCCACCACCACCAGAAAACCCTCCAGGAACATTCTCCTCAAAGGGAGGTAGCTGACCACCTCAACAGGGGGTGGGCTTTTGGGAGGGGCCAAATGAAAACCTCACCATGCAATGATCAGACCATGCCACCAGATCAATCTTGAGGTTACCTACCTCAAGCCCCAATGAGAATACCAAGTCCAGCATGAGGCCACCATGGTGAGCTACAGAAGTAACTTCTTGTGTTGAGTTCAGAGATGACATTATCTGGAGGAGGTTGGAACCAAGCCTGAAGGACTCATAATCAGCCTGAGCACTAGAGTCCTCCAGCACCAAACATCTGGGGGACTCCAACACCTCACCAATGACAAGATCAACCACCTCCTGCATGAACTCTCCCACTGCCCCAGGAGGGTGGTAAATAAGGAGGATCATGCAGGCTGCACCCAGAGTCCCACATACATCAACATATTCAAAGGACCTGGTGATTCCCACTGAGTGCACAGTGAAGCCCAGGTCAGATCTAAAACAGAAGACCACTTCACCTCCCCTGTGTTCCACCGTATGGCAGTGCACTACAGAGTATCCAGGGGATATGGCTGCCTCCAAAAGTGGCCCACCATCATCACCCACTCAGGTCTCCATGATGAAAGCCAGATCAACCATTGAAATCAAGTCTGCCATAATTGCGATCTTGTTTCCGATTGATCTGGCATTGCAAAGCACTGCCCTAAGGGGACTGGTAGGTGCTGCATCCCCTCTGGCTAACTGCCCACTCTGTCTTGTGGGACCCCTGGGGACAGGAACCATAAACATCTGACCTCTCTCCAGGTCCCGTCTAAACCCAGGGCATCTCCTGCACATAACTCCCCCTATCCTATTCACCTCCATTAAGCCTATGGCACCTCACCACAGCAGACCATTCTGGCTCCTCCAAATCCAACCATATGACAGCACCTCTGAAACAAGCACCTACTTAGTGCTGCATTAAACACTGTCTTACCACTGTCTCATTGCTCTGCCAGCTCATTACTGAATCTCATATTGAGGTACCGCTGAAATGCTGACTGGCATACCGGGGTACCATGAAACTTATCTATAACTTCCACTGTAAGTACTTCTTTATCCATCATATATCTAATACAGATAATCAGCTTCTTTTCCACACCAAGGTCTGTACTCTCATCCAGCATTATTTGAAACACTGGTGATTTCCAGATGTCAGAAAAAAATCTTATGTTTGATTACTTTGGCAATACGTTGTTGAACTTCTGTTACTGTATCCCAACTAAGAGATTTCTGTACTAAATTGTAGCACCACATAAGATCTGCAAATCAGACAAACTGTTAATCTTATCTGATGTTAACTCTTCTTTGACTGCATAATAAACTGCAAAAATGTTGTCATAGTCTGATACTGATGGCTCTGATGCAGATGAATTGTCAGGAACATCATCACTGCTACTGCTGCTATTGACATGAATAGCAAGATTGTAAAGATCAACTTGTGCAGGTGCAATTACACTGAGAACAATAGTTTTGTTTTCAACATTTATGTGGTCACTGAAAGAATTGTGATGATTGACTGTTTAGATTTGTATGTTTGGTGATCTTCTCTACCCCCATATACTGTATTCTGTACCTTTGCTTTAATGTAAGTCTTGCATTTAAGTTGTTTTTGACCATTGTCACCTGATACTGTGTCCAGCCATGGATATCTAGATTGCAATTCAGTGAGAATTGTGTCTTTCATGTTATGCTCTGTATGTCTGTCTTCTCTTTTAATTTTCACTTTTATCAACAGCAACACTGATGATGCAACTGACAGGGTCTCTGAACAATACAACCAGAATCTCAAGTCTTTGAATGCTAAAGAAATTTAACAAGGTTTGTTTCCTCCCTGACATGATTACTGTAAGCTACCGACTAAGTGCAGTTTGTTGTCATTCAATTCAATTCAATTTTATATTTAAAAGGCTCTTTTCTTAAAATCAAAGCGCCTGTACAAATACATATAACAATAAATATAATAAATCAAACTAATAAAAATCCTTAAAAGCTATATTAAAAAGGTGGGTTTTCAGCGCTCCCTTAAAACTAAGGACGGTCGGGCAATCTCGTACCTGGACAGGTAGAGAATTCCACAGGGTAGGTGCATAAAACTAAACGATCTAGCACCAGATGTTTTCAAGCGCACTCTGGGAATCTCTAGCAATCCCTCAGTGGATCGGAGGGAGTGAGAGGGACTATAGGGGCACAGGAGCTCTTTCAGGTAGGTAGGTCCCAGATCATGTAGGGCTTTATAGGTCAGCAAACCGACCTTGAAGGTAATTCGCCAAAACACTGGCAGCCAGTGCAGTCCGCAGAGCACAGGCATTATGTGACTGGATCTAGAAACTCCAGTCAACAGCCTGGCTGCCGCATTCTGCACCAGCTGCAGACAACAAAGTTCAACCCCCGATAGCCCTAGGTATAGGGAGTTACAATAGTCAAGCCAGGAGGTAACAAAGGCGTGGATCAATGTTGGAAGGTCCTCTGGAGGAACCAAGTGCTTCACCCTGGCAATATTCCTCAGATGAAAAAAGGAAGTCTTTATGACCACTGACACCTGGGATTTAAGTGTCAAACGGTCATCAATTACTACGCCAAGATTTCGCACCTGGTCTGAGGTCATCAGCTGGACACCTCCAAGCCATAGGCCTGAGGGTGATCCCTCTGGCAGACCCGCCTCACAGCGACCTATATCCACAACCAACACCTCAGTTTTCTCCGGGTTTAATCTCAGCCAACTCCCATTCATCCATTCTTGGATTTCTTCAAGGCAGTTATTAAATACCGACAAGGCAGCGTCCTGACCGGGCACAAAAGACATATACAGCTGGGTATCATCTGCATAGCAGTGAAAACCCAAACCATTTATCTAATAATCGCCCCCAATGGTAGCATATACACCGAAAACAACATGGGTAATAAAATGGAGCCCTCGGTGTACCCACAGGGCAGGGAGAATGATGCTGAGGAGAAAATTCTGACACCACTCTCTGAGTCCTACCCTCAAGGTAAGATTGAAACCATCTGAGGACCGTACCAGACAGTCCACAGACTAACCGCAGGTGCTCCAACAGCACACCATGGTCAGCGGTGTCAAAGCGCTGCAGAGGATCAAGTAGTACCAAGATGGATCGGGTCCTACGATCTCTTGCCATTAGGAGGTCATTTAGTACTCATGCATCGCTGTCTCGGTACTATGCCTTTCCTAAATCCAGACTGGAACGAATCATAGATATTGTTGTTGGTCAGATGATCCTCCAACTGCACTGCGACCACTTTCTCAATAACTTTACCCACAAAGGGTAAGTTAGAGACTGGTCTGTAATTTGCTAGACAGTATAGGTCTAAGGAGGGTTTCTTTAAAAGAGGCTTAATTATAGCCTCTTTAAGGGGATCTGGAAAAATCCCCCTCTCCAAAGACTTCCATACGATCAAAGCTAGGACTAGGCCAATCTTATCCACGCAACCCACTAAGAGGCGCGTGGGACCAGGGTCCAAATCACAGCAGGTCGGTCGCAGTGCTCGAATGATCATCACAACATCCTCGATTATGGGAAGGCTGAAGTAAGACCATTCCAACTGGGTGTTTGACATCTCCTGACGACCACCGCTGCTCCCATTAGGAGGGGAAGAGCGAATGTCCGATCTGATTTTGGCAACCTTATCTGCAAAGAAAAGAGCAAGCTCCTCACACCATTCTTGAGATAAGGCTCTTCTGGGCTGAAGACAGACTGGATTGCACAGTCTGTCCACAGTCCGAAAGAGCTGAGCCGTCTATTCTGTGCAGCCGCTATCTCTCTGGACAGGAATTCTGCCTTCTTCAGAGATTGCGGATTGATAGACAAATAATGGTCCATCAAACTAAGCTTGTCATCATCACAACCGGACTTTCGCCAACGCCTCCAGCCTTCGCCAACTCTCCTCAATTCCCTCATGGTCTCATCAAACCAAGGAGACCTAGGCGAGGAGTAAGAGGACGAACGAACTGGTGCAATAGAATCCAGGGCCCTGTTACCGCCTCATTATAGGCATGTACCAGATCACCTGGATCCATGCAATCTATCGGTAGGCTTGATAGGTCCAACACCGCCATCAGGTCCTCTGGGGATACACCCCTCAAAGGGCAGTATCAAACCATCTCTGTGGGGGCAGACCTAACAGGGGTGGCCTCAAAACTGAACCTAATGGAGTGATGGTCTGACCATCCAACCGGTTCCACCACCAAGTCGGACATCCCCATCCCCTGAAGGAACACCAGATCCAATGAGTGTCTACCCACATGGGTCGAGGAGGAAACCACCTGTGTGAAGCCCAGTGATATCATCAACTGGAGGAAATCTTGACCAAACCGAGAGAATTCATCGTCGACCCAAGCATTGAAGTCCCCCAGAACCAACCATCTGGGGGAACCCAATGTTAGGTCAACAATGAAGTCTGCGACTTCCTGCAGAAAAACATTCTCGTCACCTGGTGGATGGTATACGAGAAGTATCCTGCACCCCACACCCTCGCCAACAATGTACTCAAAGGATCTGGTGACTCCCTCTGGCACCTTCACCAGACCCAGTTCTGACTTATAACACATGGCAACACCCCCGCCCCTACGATCCTGCCTCGGGCAGTGTATCACCGAGTACCCAGCCGGAATTGCTGCGGCTAATACAGGCCCAGCATTTTCATCCAGCCAGGTCTCGGTGATGCACGCCAGGTCAGATGACTCAACAAGATCAGCTATAACAGCCGTCTTTTTTTTAATAGACCTGGCATTGCATAACACCGCTCGAGTAGGACAAACCTCCGATAATGACCGGCCTACTTGCTGGTCCAAGCCAGGACCCTTGGGTATGGGCACAAGACAGGGAGAACCTCTCTCCTGTGCCCATTTCACCCCAGGGCATCTCCTTGACCCTACAATCCCAATCCGCCCACTCCTTTCCATTCCCCCTCCAGCATGGGCCCTCTGTCTCCTTCTCACAATCCCCAAAGCCCTACACTTCCTGTAAACTTCAGCTGACAACGGGGCAGGAGAAAGGACGGAGGTCCCTAAGCATAGGGGAATAATACCCGGCCGCCTTATAATTACTCCAGCACATTTTTACACTACACTAAAATAAAACAATAATCACAATAAAACACAAAATCTAGCAATTCTAGTGCTGTTAAAATTATCAACATCTATTATAATTCTAATTCTACCCCCCCACAGTACTCTCACCACTGCAGGGAGAGGAGCACACCACCTAAAACTACTAAAAAATTACCCTATATCTCTAAAATTTATATAACCATACATTTATTTAGTACAGAAATAGTGCAGACTGACGACGGAAAATTAACCAACAATGTTCAAAGTCCTTTTGATTTTGAAGTCACACTTTGTGCTCTCACCACACCATATGACCTCAATGTACATCAGACTCTCACGAGACTGATGTACCCAAAATAATACTCAGAACAGTTAGGCTTCACAGTCATATTCTGCAGTCTCCAGTACCAAACACAACAGTTCACCAAAATAAATGAAAATACTTCACCAAATCCTGCTCATGCTTCCCAAAACTCGATCCCAATTTCAAGTTCCTGGTAGCCGAGGGGCGTGAGGGGTCAAATTAGCTTGTGACATATTTGTAAAATGACTCCTCACCTCCACAAATATTAACCACCCAGCTCCCTGACCTCGCTGAAATGAGGAAGGCAGGACCACCCTCCATGGCCCCTGCCCCACCCAGGGAGCAAAGCAAGCCCACCACCTCCGAGGCAGAACAAACCAGCCCCCCCATCTGGACCAGGGAGCTAGACCTCAGGTTATGTGGAGGTACAGTTTCCAGTTATCCACTGCCAAATTCCTCTATCAAATCGTCCAATGGCCACTTCCTTGGCAAAAAAGCCCCACGCCAATACAATCTGACAGCCTCTCTCCTGGTCCAAGAAGAAACTGTCCCTGGACCGAAACCACAGCTTTACCCCGCCAATATCCTGGGCGAATGCTCTTCCATGACTCCAAATCCTGCAGACACCTACATCCAGGAAAAAAGGAAGCCTCCACCGAACCACCAGGCTCCCAATCACAATCCAAGCCACAGTCCTCTGAGTTGTCAGAATCTGTCTGAAGACTTCAGCCCCCAGTTCAATACCCGGATGACCTAGCCGACCCCCTGAAAACCTGCAATCAGGTCAGTGCCTAACAGGTGGTCGCGAAGTTAAACAGAAATTGCCGAGAAACAGCGGCTCGTCCCCGACCTCCAAAATCCGACCACAGACAGAATCCCAACCCGCAAGCAGAACAAAACGAGCCAAGCCAAAACGGAGGAAACGGATCGTCGGCAAACCGAAAAAACAACCAAGAAAAAATGGTTGTAAAATATGCCACTACACGGTTAACAGAGCAGCAAAATACAATAAATAAAATAAAATAAAAGGGCAATAAACAAAACAAAACAGCAGAGCAGAACAGTTCTGAAGTTCGACGTGGCTAGCCCAGCGTGGCTGCCATCTTGACCCACCCATGGAGGGAGATGTAGCTGACACATAATTTGTTGAACAGATGGTTTAAACCAACATGTATTGTAAGTTGTTATTCATGCGTACTAAATGAAAAGCCTGTACTTTGTTGCTGAAAACTACTTAGTGAAACATAAATCTCTGACTAACTCTACAATATATTGTTTCAATTGTAAAGCTGATGGCAGTTCAGTTCATGTTGATGGCATTCAGTTCTTGCTGACAGTAGTTAAGTTCTTGCTGATGGCATTCAGTTCTTGCTCATGGCAGTTCAGTTCTTGCTGATGGTGGTTTTGTTTTTCAATTATACATGAACTGGAAGTTCAATATGGTCCCTTGCAGACAACTGCCAGCAAATATGCCTGTGTGTCAGCTACAAACTGTTCCTTGGTAATTGAACAAAGTCATTAAAGCCAATAGCACATATTACACATAATAATCTTAGGTTTGAATGGAATGTTTCCTTTTGTTGAAGACTGTGTGAAGTGAGTAATACTGACTATACTGTCTCTCTGTACTTGTGTAACACAGGACCAGATGCTGGCTGAGTGTCACTGTGGAATCTTGGATGGGCACCTTCTATGAAGGCTTTGTGATAATGTGGACTGCTGCTAAATGCCTTGATGACTGTCTCATCCTGCCTTACCTGGCTACAGACAGCCACAATTATTTTGGTACTCAATCTAACCTCACCAGTCAATCTGAAAGAACCTGTACAAGGGAGGCAATATAGTGCAGTGGTTTAAGGCTCCGAGCTGCAAATCTGGGGACCTGGATTTGAATCCCACAGCCCCACTTGCATACTGTGTGACCCTAAGCAAGTCACTTAAGTTTCCAGTGTTCCCATGTTGCACCTGTAAACAAGCTTTCAGCTTACTGTATCTCACCTAGTTAAACAATGGGGGAAAAATCAAGAGGATAGGTGCATACTGTAATCTCCAGTGCTCCTGTACTGCCTCTTCTGCCTGCTGAAATATCTAGTTGGAAATGATGAGAATTAAGCAATAATGCATGACAGGGTGTGTGCTGTGCTGGGATAACATCACACTATAGGTAGTTGGCACAAAGCTGCAGGCTTAGTGCATCCAACACATGAGAAGTGTCTTTATCCCAGCATGAAACACCCAATGGAGTGCATTATTTCACAATATACAATAGCTCATTATTTTAGAATAATAAAAAAATTCAAACAATACACGATTAGTTTCAAACTCATTAAGTGATCACCATCCCATATTCTGTCTTTGGAAATACTCAAATAAATCTGCAACAAAACCTACAGTTTCTGAGTTCAGAAACTTTTAAAATTTTGATGTTTCTGATTTCAGGAACAGCTTGCAGAACATAGATTGGTCTTTTCTTGAAATAATACCTGATGTTAACTGTATGTTGCATTACTTTATAACAGAGTTCACAGGTGTATTGAATATGTACGCTCCTTTTATTAGAAGACGTTTTAGAGTAAAGGAATCCAAATGGTTGGCATTTTCTCTATTTAAATTAATGAAGGAGCTGGACAGACTGTGGAAACTTTATAGGAAAAATCAAACAGTCATAAACTTACAGAATTACAGATGCTACAGAAACAAATGTAAGGTTGAAATTAAAAAAGCAATGGCACAATATTTGAGGCAACAGCAAACAGCTGGATTGACAAACAGTGCTAAATTCTGGAAAACTATTAGTAATATGATAGATCCCTGGCATGAACCTAAGTCTCACATGAACAAGGGTAGTGAAAACTGAATAGATCCTTTAACAGTGACAAATGAATTTAACACATTATTCCTAGGTCTGGATCATTATAGATACAGCATAAATTTGATTTGGTTGGTGATAATATGGGGGCTGTACGGACAGTCCAAATTTTCACATAAGGGCAGTTACTCACATGGAGGTGTTTAAACTTCTTAAACAACTTAAGACAGACAAATCGTGTGGTTTTGATGGTCTGTCTCCTAAATTGTTACAATTGGCTTCAGTAGAGTTTGATTTTTAATTTGTCCTTTTGTTTGGGAGAAGTACCCAGTATATGGAAATATTCATATATGATACCTATCCATAAGGCAGGTTCAGTTAGTGAATTTATGAATTATAGGCCATTCTCTCTTCTGTCAGCTGTATCTAAATTGCAGGAAAAAATTTGTTTTTGATCAATTAACTGACCATATGGAAAAATATGGTTTGTAATCACAATGTCAGCATGGTTTCAGGAAGAGGAGGGGTGCTGAGAGTGCTGTGGTCGAGTTCACAAGCGTGGTCCAAGAGGGCATGGAGAGAGGGTGCCTGAATGGGGCTGCATTCATGGACTTGACCAAGGCATTTGATTTGGTTGACTGCTCTCTATTAGTTGAGAGACTAAAATATATTGGGGTAGGGACACCAGCACTATCTTGGGTGTCAAATTATTTATCTAACAGGTATCAGATGGTAAGAATTGGGAACAATTAATCTGATAAAGCCCTGGCTAACTGTGGAGTCCCTCAGGGCTCCATACTGGGGCCAATTTTCTTTTCTTTTTTTTTCAATTCTGTTATCTCCTCTGTTAAGAATGCACAAGTGGTTATGTATGCAGATGATGCTGTTGTTTATTGTCAGGGTAAAGTATTGTCAGAACTTAACGTAACTTAGAGTAAAGAACTAAAAGCAGTTCAAGATTGGCTGACAAACAATAAATTACTTTTAAACAAGCAAAAAAACAAAAAAAAACCTAGTATTTGGCACCCCTGTTAAGTTGAAAGTTATTGGCTCTAGTTTAAAAAATGATCATCAGATGGAGCTCTGTATGAAAACATACATAGTTTTAGGTATTTGGGGGTAGTCTTAAATCCGACATTGACATATGAGTCTCATATGCATGTTGTTACATCCAAAATCCATTCTAAAATAGCATTACTATACAGGTTGAGCAGCTTTTTGACTGATGAGGTGTGCCTGGCCATTGCTAACCAGTGTTTGTTGCCTATCTTGAACTATGCTTCTATAGTAGTGGATAATTTTCCTTATAACATACCAAAGCTGATATCGATACTGTTGCACAAAATTGGAAGATTTGCCTTATTAGCATCTAAAACAGTTCATCATTGCACTATATTGGAGAATCTTGGATGGTTATCTGTGGAACACTACCATAAGTACGTAATGTCTAAATTTGTTTACAAAACTCAACAAAGAGGGGTACCTTCTAATTAAAAAAATGTACTTGCTACTCCTAGTTTTAAAATGTGCACAAAATCATCAGGGAATTTAAGTATGTTAAAAATTCCCTTTATGCACACTTCAAGAGGACAACGTTCATTTGCACATTATGCAACTACAACTTGAAATAATATTCCAGCACATATAAGAAATATGGGTAATTGTGGGTCATTTATAGCAACTCTGAAAAATTATTTCATGAATTTGTCTAAGTGTAATTGTTTTTTAGACTGATACTTGATGAAGGTCTGTTGATAATAGAATTCCATTAATTCTGTGATATTTTCATAATGGTTTAAATTTTATCGGAGTCTTGTATTCACACTCTTGTGAGATTTTATATAACGTGGAATCTGTATTCCTATTTATTTAATCTTTTGTATTAAGTGTACAGTCTATTTGATGTTGTTTGTTTATTTATTTTGATAGACCACTGGTCGTACCTGTAAAAAGGATTGTATTCCAGTGTGCTTACCTGTAAACAAATAAAATCAAATCATTTCAATTATTTTTTTTTACTGATTTACTGTAGCAGAAGAGAATTTAAAGAAAAAGAAATTCCTTTTGAACTTATCCAGCAGATGGTGTGGTTACTGTGTGTTATCTGTAGCTCTGTATTTTTGTTTCACCCCCACCCCATGCTGTCTGCCATTGATGATCCATCTCAGTTTCTGTTTTTTTTTTTACTTTCTTCCTTTCCTTCTGATAAGTAGTATCAGTTTCTTTCTGAAAAGAGCAAACCAAAACTAACAGGTGGAAGTTTCAAACAGAAGGCAGTTTTGAGTACATCTTAGCTGTCAAGCTGAGAGCTCAGCAGTGTTGATTTGCACCAGTGCTTACATCTGAATAGGTCATCAGTTTCAATGTGTTTTTCATGTACTGCTGCCACTGTTTCTAGTGTTTGTGATGTATACAGGGAGAAAGCTGAGGACATAGGTGAAAGTGATGGGCAGCATAGGTGGCTGGAGGCAGGCTGGGGAGAGGAGGATGTGTGGATGGACACATTACAATAAGGCAATCTGCTCAGTGCAGTGATTTGTCTAACTGTAAGGGAAAAAACATACACTCTTGTGTTTGGGGGAGTACTGTGGGGGTTGGAGTTGGTTGGCAGTGGGCATGGTTGTATTTGGTGGCATCAAATGAGTGAGGTTTTTCATGACTGAAAACTGGAGACGGGGGGATTTCGAAGCCCACTATTACTTCGAGATGAAGGGGCACAGTGATTTTTTTTTTTATGTTTAGTGAGGTTGTCTTGCTTGTGGGCCTTCATACAGTGATGTTATACTTGGATAACATCATTGTTGAAGGATGGCACTGACCAATCAGAGCTCAGCATTCTTTCTTGCCATAGTATAATGAATGAAGAATTACACTGAAGCAATCTCCTGACCTGCTGCTGCTAGCTACTATATGGCCACCAGGTGACCTATCTGCTTGGCTACCGGACGAGCTACTGCTGCCTGTCTTGGTCAGTGTTTCTCCTTGGCTGCTTGGTGTCTACAGTGCTGAGGGATGAACTGCTGCCATTGTGTCGCTGTTCTTAACTTTTGATTGTATCTAGTAGTCATACTGAAATAAAAACAAAATTAGTAACTCACAATAAGTAAGATAAAACTGAAATATTAATACTTTGGAATTCACAGATGTTTACTGTTATAGAAGCAATGTGTGAGGGAGATCATGAGAAGATGGCTGTGTAAGGTGCTTGTTCTGATTTCAGCAATGCCACCAGTTCGCCCCTCCAACCCAATGAACTCACCCCACATTAAATGTTGTGGGGCAGGGGCTGCCCAGACTGCTGTAGTGCAATGACTGCATTGCTGAAAGCAACATGGCTGAGATGAACCCCAGGCTGGGTTGCCCTATTCTAAGTAGGGTAACCAGGCCTGGGTTTTGTGTTGGCTGTGCTGCTCTACTGTCTGCATAAAATTCTGAATAACACGGTGTCTCTCAGAATGGGATTAGCCATGATGGCTAGATACACTGATTGGTAAAACCTACCAAACTAACTGTTTGATCAGCAGCTTGACTCCCAACAACTTGTATTTTTGCACACATGGCTTTCATGTTATTTCCAAAGTTTTAATGCATGCCAAGCAACAATGGCATCATACGACACACTATGGTATTATATCAGATTAGACTCTTCCTGGCTCCTTAGTAAGAAACTCTTCCCAGTCAGACACCTGCCGCTCCCCACCTCAATCCAACCTGTGCCTGCTCTTAGTATCCCCAACCCGACCGACTCCCACCTCAGCAGCCACAAGAAGAAGCTTACAAGAAATTAGCTGTATTAAAATTCTATGCATGTTCATGGTACTTTGTTGTTCAGCTTTCTCTTTTGTATGTAATACAGGAGAGTGCATACATGGAAGGACATTACTGGGTTAACTATTAACTGACAACAGTACCTTTGACACTGACAAGCAGCAAACAGCTGCTTATTTGAGAAACTGGTCAGATTAGAAATCTTGGCAGGGGACAGATTATAGATCACAAATGACTTACAGGCACTGGCTGTGACCCTTTGAGCTACCATGGATGTGGCATGGTGCCATGTATGCTACATTTTGCTACTCAGACTATGCCATGTAGAGAGATGTCCATCGGTGCTGTTGGAATACAAAAAGGACCAATGTCTGTTGTTGCTGTGCTCCAAGTTCAGGGAGAAAAACAGGGAAGCATTCTGGCTGCTACATGCCACCCCTCCCCAGGCTTTGGCATGATGACAAATGCAGCTGGCTACACACCACACAGTGGTCCTCCATAAGAGTAATATATAACTGGTAAGTCATCAGAAAGCACAGAGAAAATGGGACAGAGGGTTATGGGCACCAGGCAGACCAGATGGGAAAGGAGTGTAAAATGCTGATTGGGAAAAAAAGAAAAAAATATTAAGCAAGTTGTTTAAAAAAAATTGCTAATGCAAAGCACATTATGTTGCCCACACAGCATCGCACATCATGTTTTACTAAGGCAAAGAACCTCTGTGTGCAAACACTGAGGCAAGGGTTCCCCCAAAGGGCATTTGGCTGGGAAGTCAAGTTTCAAGAAAATACAAAATCACACAAGCCCACACAATGCAAAGCATACTAAGGCCTAACTTGAGGTGCAGATGTGCTGGTTCTTTGTTTCAGGCACTAGGCACATCACTGTTCTGGTCCCTTTGTGTTTTATAAATAGTGTTGTTGAACTTGCGAGTTGTAGTGTTGTATTGACAATTTAGCAAGAGAAGAAAAAAAGTAGATTACACTGAGTCTGTGTAGCCCACTGTTTTTTTTTTTCTTCTCATGCAAATTGCAAACACAAGTTTATGGACTCTTCCTCCAATATGTACAGTAGAACTCTCTATGTGTGCCCTAAAGACATCACAGCAACCCTTTCACTTGCTAAAAGATTAGGACTGGACAACAAATAGACTGTAACTACAAAGCTGGCTACTGCCATAGAGAGCGACACAGCATGCACACTACTTTGAAAATAAGTCAAGGCCAACACAAATGTACACTCTTTTGCTTTCTCATAAATATTTTATTGAAAATGTCATAATTATGTATTGAGCTATGGTTCTCTGCATTCAAAACCAATCACTTTATAGCCAAATGGGTATTAACTTGCACACTTAAAAAAACTACACCTGCAGTGCAACCAGAAACCATCCTCAGCTACCACACACAGTAACTTGATGTGGTGGATAGCTTGGCACCATGGGGATGGTAATGGTACTACTGGGGTTCTCAGAGTTTAGCAACACAGAGACCACCCACTGCATGACATCCGCAAAGCCACAATGGTAATGGTAGAGAGATTTTTGTTTTCTGGCCCATTCCTTTACTGACTCTGCTGCATCTCGGTTTCCACTACTTATGTTTTAATAATGCAGTACATCCCCCAGCCCCATAATCCATCTGTTTTCCTTCCCAGTTTGCATTACATTTCTGGAATTCCCAGAAAAATAATGTAAACCAGCAACAAGGCAGCAAGGGAGATGTGTGAAACTGAATCCGGGGCAGAGACTGGCTAACATAGCCTTCTCATTGTTGACTGGGAGGGAGGGAGCACATGAAAATCACAGTCAACCAGCAACAGGGCAAATTAGCATTACAACCATTAAACCAAGAGATAAACAGTACTAGTAGTAGTAGATTTTATTTATTTTGGGTGCCCTTCCATGGAGGCTCAATGCACCCTTTCAAATACATAACAGGCAATACCAAAAAACATAATTCATCATATCAATAAAATCAGATCCAGAATAGTCCTCTGGCATGAATTTCTAAAAATTTAAATAATTCCAAAAGTCAGGACTCAAAAGCAGCTTGACTCAAAAAGGGTTTTAAAACTCTTTAAAAACTCTCCAGGAGGGTTCCTTCTGGAGGTCGCCCGGCTGGGAGTTCCAGAGAACTGGGGCCACAACCTCGAAGGTCCAATCACCAGACAGTTTCAATCTCACCTTGGGCACCTCCAGGAGGGCCTCCTCTGCTGACCAAAGGGGACAGCATGTGGTCTAGAGATGTAGGAGCTCTTTCAAGTAAACTGGATCCAAACCGTGTAGGGTTTTATAGGTCAAAAGCCTATTTTAAAGGAAATGCACCAATGCACCAGCAGGCAGTGCAGTTCACACAGAACCAGTGTTATATGACAGGATCTTAGTAGACCCATCAACAGCCAGGCTACAGCATCCTGCAGCAGCTGCAGGTGCCTCAATTCACCCCCACTGACCTTGAGGTAGAGTGCATTACAATAGTCAAGCCTGGAGGTGACTAACACATGTATTAGTGTGGCCAGATCTTCAGGAGGGACAAGGGACTTGATTCTGGTGATGTTTTGGAGATGGTACACTCCAACCCGGACAACAGCCAACACCTGAGAATCAGTCCACTCTCCATGAAAATGTCCAAATTCTTAACCTTAGGGATGCCTCTAGTATAGTCACACTGCTAAACAGCCCTAAACTTTCCCCAGAAGCCCCCACTCCTCTCCCTTAAAGACCTGGTTCCACCATCAATACTTCAATCTTGCCCTGGTTGAACCCCAATCAGTTAGACAATGTCCAAGCCCAGATCTCAGCCTGGTACTTATTCAGCAAGTCATTAGCATTGGGTCTTCTGGGTATGAAAGACAGGTAGATCTGAGTATCATCAGCATAGCAATGAAAACTCAGCTCATGCCACCTATATGAACTCTCCTGGGGCAGCATGTACACTGCAAACAAAATGGTGGAAAGGACAAAGCCTTGGGGCACTCCACAGGGCAGGCCATCAGATTGGAGGAATATTTCCCTAGAATGACCCTCTGAAACCTGCCCCTCAGAAAAGACTCAAACCAGTGTATGACCTTGCCAGTGATTCCCTCTTACTACCACAGCCTGTCCAATAACACCCATGGTCCACAGTGTTGAATGCAGATGAGAAATCAAGGAGGATGAGAATAGTTTACTCCCCTCTATCCCTTGTCCTGAGCAGGTCATTCCACACCCTAACTAATGCTGTCTACTCGCTATGCATGGCCCTAAATCTAGACTGGAAAGGTTAGTAGATCTTTAAGTCCATGAGGTGAATCTCAAGCTGTTCTGTAACTACCTTCTCCAGAACCTTCCCAAGAAAGGAAAGGTTCAAGATAGGCCAACAATTCACCAAGACATCAAGGTCCAAATATGTTTTTTCAGCAGGGGCTTCACCAGAGCTTCCTCAAGAGGCTCATGGAAAGCCACTGCCACTTTTGTTAAAGAGCCTTGGTTTTAGAAAGGCACAGTACAAATAAATATTATTATTATTATTAAGGAACACCCAACAATCTTGGTGAACATTGGATCCAGGACTCCAATGCAGTCCACAAGGAGATGCATTGTGCCAGGGTCCTAGTCGCAGGAATTAGACTGAAGTCGCGAGATCACCTCACAGACCTCCATCACTGTAATAGGACATAACTCCCCCCCAGGCATGCCGAATGCGTCCACCATCTTGAGGCCCACCACAGTTGGATGCAGGTAATCTGATTGTCGAAATACCAGACCTCACAATGTCACTCTGTCTGAAAAGAATCAAGTGAACTCCTCACATTTGTGAGTTGAAAATGCTTATAACAGGGACACGGCCCTAACAACATACATTACTCAGTCATATGCATGCTCCCTCCCTCCCTCTCAGTCAGTCTTAACAGGCAGGCACCATCCAAAATTATACCACAAAAGAAAAACTATACTTCTGAATTCAAGCAGCAGCAGTGGAGTGGATGCATAGGGCAGTATCATTATTCAATTAAGAAAAAACTTAAACAAAAAAGTGACAATGATCAGATTTGTATGCATGATCTGCATAGCATTTCACAGAAGGTACAGTAATTGCACCCAGCAGTCTCACTATGCTGTGTTTTCAGTTTTCAAATCTACAGATAGCTGGCTTCTAAAGGAATACATTTCACCACAACCACAAATGTTTCTCAGTTATATAATGGTGACAGGAACCATCCAAAAACCAAAACAACAATTAATACATTTTAGAACATGAGCAGCAGCAATGATGCAAAGGAATGGACCAGCTGCGTGACTATTTAAATTAGTAACAGAAATCTAAATAGTGCAGTTGACCACTGACATCTTTCTAACTATGGTATTTACTATTTCCTACAAATTAACAGCCACCCATGATAGAGCATAACTGCTCCCTACCCAGCCCAACAGAAAAGCAAATCCATGAAGCAAAAGATGAGAATATCCGTGCATGAAAAACACACTTTAGCAGCAATCAGCTTTATACCATCAAGATCCTTACCTTGCTAAATTCAACATTTGGGCCCTTCAAAGTGCGCCATTGCCTATGGGACCCACACTGCCACACATCCAGCTTGCCAGCCCACCATCTGCCTGACATGATCTGCAAGGAACTCCTGCACAATTACTGAGTGATAAATAATCATCTGACTTGTAGGGAGTAAAGGACTCACCCATCAGGTTTTTATTAGAGACAAACAAGTGGAAGGAATAACAGACAGTGGCAAATCATGTAATAAACGTTGTTGTACCTCACAAGGTCAAAGATCTTTTATCTACAGGGTGTCTAACTGGCTAAATGGTCTAAACAGTTACATCTCCTCCACTCCTACCCTTGGTACATTTAAATCAAGGCTCTGCCATTCTCTCTCACTGCCTCTAGCTCCTGTGATTACCTCCACTAGCTGACCACATGAATATGTCCCTAACCTTATGCAGTCCTCTCTCCTATTAGCACTTGGTTACCCCTTAGCGCACACTTCCCCATGTTATGTCTATGACAATGCCTTTGGCTGTGCTTCTCCTCTATAGCTCTCAGCCCTCCTCTACTCTTCCTCTCTCTTCTTCTCTATCCTCTCTGCACCTCATCCACTATCTACTTGTAACCTAGCCTCCAAAACTTGTTTTGTTTCTCTATTGCTTTGTAAATCTGTTTAGCTTACACTTTTGTATCCTTGTGTTATGTATTGAATTTGTAATCTGACTTTCATGCCTTGTGTTTTGAATTGTAACCTGATGTGGAACCTTTGTAAAAGAGCCCTCGCTCAAAGGTATTGTAATCCTAGACTTAACAAATAAATAAACATTTTAAAAACACAGACTTGCAACCTACGTAGTGCAAAACACTAGGAGAAAGCAGGTCTCCCTACATCTAGATGCAGCAAATTCTCAGAGAAGCCTATTAAAAACAGAGCTTCTTATACTAAGATAAGGAGAAAGGTGTAAGTGGTACCACTACAGTGCTGGATAGGAAATGTAGAGTCAGCAGAAAGAAAAGCATTACGTTATACAGAAAATGTGACATTAGAACAAAGAAGACATACAGAGAAGTGTTCTAGCAGGTGCAAGGTCATTATGGTGCAAAAGCAGGGTCAGCAGAAATACATGTGAAAAAGAATAATTTGTTAAAAGATATAATTACCAGAGACAGGCAGTTAGTAAGCAAAACAGGAGCCAAAAAATGCATGTGTACTCACTTAGAGCAGACGGTAGCATGGTTACACATCACTGCTGGCAAAAAATGCAGATCATTCACAGGATAATTCACATAAAATGACTTTTATTGCACACTAGAACACCAGGTACACAGATGAACCGTGTCTCTCCCCTCAAACAGCTGTGATGTGTAGCCATGTACCTATGCTGCTGTCTGCTCTAAAAGATATAATTAGGCCCAAAGCACATATGCCTCATATAAGCAAATGCATAACAGTAAAAATTAAAGCAAAAAGAACATTACATAAAACAGAAAACAAAGAAATAATGCTGCAAAATGAATGCAATATGTAGTGTTTTCAATTAGGAAGCATGATCCCTAGTGCCCATGCTTGTACAGTGGATACTCATTACTATAAGTTAGTGTAGTACTGCAATATCACAGTAATGATAAATCATCTGTCATTGGCTTGTGCATAAGGGTGAAAGGGGTGTGGGACCCAGGGACAACATTCCCCTCCTTGTTGCTTCAAATGGGTCAACACAATCATAGGGAAGTGGCTGAAATAATTTACAAGCCCGAAAGATGAGCCTCATAAAGTAATAAGTTGATCATAATGTCACATGAGAATACACCACAGACAGAAAAGGATTAGAAAATAGTGTAATACAGCATTATCACAGTAATGATAAAACATCTGTCATTGGTGTGTGCATGAGGGTGCAAGGGGTGAGGGACCCTGGGACAACAGACTGAACGGAGATCATGGGGCAGCATCTGGGTGGGGGGCTGCAAATGCACATAAGAAACTCACGTTTCTTTGTAACAAGCACCAACTTACCCTGTCTAGGTGGGTGGGGAGTACAAGGGAGATTTTTGTTTTCAAGGCGGATCTTTTTGTTGACCTCTATCTTCAAAGGCCATGAGTTGAGGAGGAACCAAAATAAACTGACATACACAGTTACATCCTGTATGCACCTTATCTGGGGCACTGCTCACAAGGCATCCAGCCATCGCAGCATCTCTTCTTTTCTCTGCTTCTCCATGTCTCCTTGTTGTACAGCTCACCATTTGAAGAAGGCAAACATTCTTTCAGGTTTTGTCCCCACCTGTTCTTCTTCTGCCATCACTGGTTTTGACCGCACAGTCTCAGTTTGGACTTTTGTTTCTGCTTCTAGTTTGTCTGCCATTCTTCTGGTAATCACTCCTGGACTTACTATTGCAGGATCTGTAAAGACATAGTCAGCTATTTCCTGACATTTTTGTGATACTTCTAGAGAAATCTTGTGCTTTCTGCATTTCCATAGTAGGGGCAGCAGACAGAAACTCTTTAGAAAACGTGTGAAATATCTGGAAATATCTGACCATGTCTGTGGTTATTATAGTACCTTTCTTCAATGCTTCCTTGGCAGCAGGTCTAGCACCCACACACAAAACTCCTGGCTTAGAGTATACACAGCACAAATCCCTCCTTGATTGACACCAGGGGCCTAATTCTAAGATGCATGTTGCAACTCGCAGGTGTATGTGAGCTGCGATATGCACCACTGTGGGACCCTGTGCCCTATTCCAAGACAGGTAGGGTCCCCAGAACTTAGATCCTGCAACTTGCAGCAGCAGCAGGGTTGCGCCATGGGAATGGCACAACAGACCTAAGTGCTGCAAGTCGCTGACCACAATGAACAGCCCTCCAAACCTCCCTAGCCATGGAAAAGGCTCCAGAGCCCCCATGGGTCATGGGGGGATGGTAGTGTGGCAGGGGTGTAGGGGTGGCACTGGAAAAAACAGGCCCAGGTGCCGGTGGGTGGCACACCAGAATTGTGGGGTCGGCATCTATGTGATGGGAGTATCTGGTGGGCAGGTCTGTGTGCATGTTGTAGAACTGCAGTGGGGGCAACTGCTGATTGGCATGGATGGATGCCTTTTAGACCAGCTAACTGCTGATCTAATCCCACAGTGCCGTAGTGTGTCTCAGAATCATGTAAGTGGGTTATGGCAGCTGCCCTTTCAGAATAGGACACAGTTTCAGCCGTAACCCTCCTTATGCCATGCCATAGGGGCTGTAGCTGGTGGAAGGCCCCTTGGATGTAGGCTGCCCACACCATGGTGCAGGCCACCTCTCGGAATTACAAACGGAGTAATACATGTTGCTAGGTGCAACGCGCCATTGGGTTTGGCGTAAGTCACCTTGTGTTATGCATATCCCATTTTAAAATTGGGCCCCAGCTGTCATAGAGACATAGGTCAGGAGGTGTAGACAAACCAAGAGAATTCATAAAATTCAAAAGTAGCATTTTATTATTATCAATAAAGAATGATAAAAAATAAAATTGTTCAAAGTAGTTCTTTACAAAGGCAGTATAAACTAAGAAAATAAAGTCTTTCACCTGAGGTTTCTTTTAAAATTCAAGTATTAGTCACTCTCTCTCTCTCTCAAGAAAACATTACTTCCCCTTTTATAAAAAGCAGTCTTTTCCTGGCAGTTAATTTATGCATCCTGAGCTTACAAGTTATATCTCCTGTTTTTCATAAAATGCAAACAGATTTTTTTCCCTTGACCAGCCAAAAGAATACATTAGTCCTCATTACTGTTTCTGGAGAAACAGACTCTCTCACCACTTATTTTCTGCAGTTTTCACAATTTGTATTTAAAAACAACTGGTCACAGTACTCTTAAAGTTGTCTGACGAGGTTTTGAAGGAAAAATCACTCTTCCTCTTCCTCAAGGCAACAGTAAATAAAATGTCAATCAAACAAAACTTAAAACCTTATACAGTAAAATATTAGTTGCTTAATACCTCACGACTGTGCTATGCACATCTCATTTTCTAGTTCGTAAAAGCAGACCTGGGCAAACCCTCCCACCATTGTGACTGACTAAAGCATTTCCTGATCTGAATGCTTCATTCTATTAATCCCTTAACCACTGAGTACTGATAAGGCTGCCAGCCTGATGAGATCTGGTCTAACACCAACAGAAAGAATCATCTGTAGATGTTATGGTACTTAAATAACAATAATAAACTCTATAGAGTACTTTTATATATTTTTCTCTTTCAACAGACCTTTCCTGTTTTAGAGATGAAATGTTAAAGGTAAGTGCTTTGCTTGCAGCAGTTCCCCCAGTAATAAAATCCAGTTCACCTGATGAGAAGTGTTTAGTGGAAGGGCTATGCCAGCATTTGGCCATGAGTTGGGACTACTGTCTGGAACACAGTTGCCATCTGATGAATACAAGCCACAAAGCATAAAGCGTGGTTTGCATTTACCAGATGGCAGCTGACCAAGGAAGAGAAAGAGCAGGGCTGTGTCACAGGTTTTTTCATTATGGTTGTACAATTCCTGTTCAGTGGAAAAGAGACCCATTGTCAAATATTATTTAACAAAATATTGTTGTCCTCTCCATTGGCATGAGGATGAGCACACACTGTCAACACCATAGGCTCCCAGAGTATTTTGGGAGTAAAGTGTGGACTACAAACAGGTTGGCTATGTGTATTTTTTTTTGGTGCAAATTAAGTAGACAAATGCAGGAATTTCTCTGAGATATTTTTGTTTCGTACAAAACAAATGACATTGACAGAAACCGGAAACCTTAATGAGTGCAGCAAGATTTTTAATCAGTACTCTTAATTTTTTGTGATTTTCATTGCACTGCTGCTTTAACTTACAGCTACGATCAGCTATCAGCAGAAATCCAAGAGCAATTTCAAAAACATTTGATTGCTTTTTCCCAGTTTTCTCGCTAGAAAAAACTTTCAATAGATCAAACCAGATACTGGTTGGAGACACTGCAATACTGTGTGTTGCCGTGCACCACTGAAGTGCTGCACTGTACACTGCACTGCTATTCCATGGCCATGTTGTCTTCTCTCCCCCCTGATGATGCATATTTCTCCAAAGTGTTCCGTAGGTCCACAGTTTGGTGCTATCCCATGGCCAGAGTCAGTTGCCCCCTCCATGGATGATGCACACAGCGAGATGAGGAGACAGAATTAACACTTGCTGCATGACAAGACCAAGACACAACAAGCTGAAGTTCCCTTGTGGTCTCTGGCCTTGCACAGCATTGGTGAGTGGTCAGCTCCCTGAAAGAGTTGTAAAGCTGCTTGCCAGTGAGGGGTGCTCTCTTTATAGACACACAAAGTCAGCAGACAGGTGTCAGGGAGTTGCTATCAAATGAGAGATGCACACTTTCTGTCTGTTGATTATCAAGCAGCACACAAGAGTGTAGTATAGGCAGTGTGGTTGTTCAACCAGGCAAGAGCAAGTGCAGTAGGCAGTGTTGCTTTGAAGCTCCCTCCTTCAGCAGCAATTGAGAGAGTGAGCGGGACACAGTGTAAGAATGGTGACGATAAAGACCACGAGCGGGAGAGATGCAGTGTAGCAAAGCAAAGTTGGTGAAATGCTTTCTCTCTCTTTCTCTATCACATGTAGTGTATATTGTGGCTTGCTGCAGGTGTCATGCAAGTTTGGAATTGCTGCAATCCCCAGTTTGTGTGTCTGTGAGACAACGGACATTTAGCAGAAGGCTTTTCAGGCAGGTCAGAGACAATTAAGAGTGCCACAGGAGCAAGCAAGGAGAGATAGAGAGTGAGTGAGTGTGTGAGAGAGACACAGAGAGAGAGGGAGGTATAACATAGCAATGCTGTGCTCTGTCTGTGTTTGTTGGGAGCTTCAGTGTGTGTGTGTGTGTATTGTGCACAAAAAACAGTGGAATCAGACATCAGCAGAGATAGAGGGAGAGAGTGCGGCACAGACAGCAAGCAGGGAGTGGAAGAGAGAGAGAGAGAGAGAAAGTCACACACACAGTGACAGCCAGCAGGAGGCACAACACAGCAGTGCTGTGCTCTGTCTCTGTGTTTGTCAGGAGCTTCAGTGTGTGAATTTTGCACAAGAAATGTCACAAATACTGTACTGGCAGTAGTTTATGTGTTATACTTCTATGTACCCACTGGTAACCTCCCTCCCCTCAGATTTCATGTAATTTACTACCACCCTCTGAGTCCTGTCCCTTAGCCAGTTCCCAACCTACTTAACCACCGTAGAACCCACTCCCAGGTCCACCATTTAGTTCAGCAATCTCCTGTGTGGGATGGTGTCAAAGGCCTTGTTGAAATCCAGGGAGGCTACATCTACCACCCCTCCCTGATCTGCCACTCTAGTTACCCAGTCAAAGAAATCTATAAGATTTGTATGACAGGACCTTCCTGCTGAGAATCATGCTGCCTTGGATCCTGTGTCCCATTATCCTACAGAAACTTCACAATCCTCTACATCAAGTATACATTTTGACGGACTCCATTAGTTTCTCCACTACTGAGGTCAGGCTTACAGGCCTGTAATTTCAAGCCTCCTCTCTGTTTCCACTGTTGTGGAGAGGGACCACATCTGCCCTTCTCCAGTCCTCAGGTACCTCTCTTTTCTTTAGTGATGCATTGGAAGGGGCAGTCAGTAGTTCCACCAGCACTTCCCTGAGTTCCTTTAGTATTCTGGAGTGGATCCCATCTGGCTCCATTCCCTTATCTCTTTTTAATTTTCTGAGTTTTTCTAGGATTCTTTCCATCGTGAATAGGCTAGTGTCTACCACTAGAGATGCTGTGAAGTTTTACTCCACCTGCGAATTCCCTGAGAAGTCACCGACTTCGCACCATGAAACATTTAGCAAAATTGGCTTCTGGTTATGAAACTTCATTGGTAAACTTAACTACTTTGAAGTTAACTTTAACTTTTGTTGGTAACTTTGAAGTTAATGAAAAACATGGTATTTCACATGACTCACTTACTGCAGGTCACATGGGAGACTCCAGGCATGCAGGAAGTGAATGTTGCATCTTTTTTTCATTTTGGCAGTTGTAGCTATAGGAGACAGTTTTATAGACAGTCAGAGAGCATCTACAATAGCACTATATCTTTATAGTTTAATAGTTTCCTCCTTTCTGAGCTCTGATCCTTATCTTTCTTTACTATATTTTCTGCCTTTATAAATTTTGTTTGCATATCCTTTTGTTTTTGTAGTTTCTGTACTGTGTTTATGTGTGTGTGTACGTGCACACGTGTGTGTGTGTGTGTGTGTGTGTGTGTGTGTGTGTGTGTATCTCCTTTTCTTTATTTTAATTTTTTTTGGTAATGGAGAGGCAGCATCAGGAGTCCAGAAAGGGTGGGGCTGGGGCAGTAAGTATTCACATCAACAGGTGTGCTTTCAATTGAGGCATTGCTGGCATCTCTCCACACCCCACACCCCAGATTAGGAAGGAATTTTTGCTGCGGCAAAACAGCAGTATGAACTGGGGCAGAATGAACTGGAGCAGTGGGAACCGGAGCAGCAGGAACTGGAGCAGCTGGAGCAACAGGAACTGGAGCAGCTGGAGCAGCAGGAACTGGAGCAACTGGAGCAGCAGGATCTGGAGCAGCAGGAACTGGAGCAGCTGAACTAGCAGGAACTGGAGCAGCAGGAATTGCAGCAGATGGAATTGCAGCAGCAGGAACTGTAGTAGCAGCAGCAGCAACCACAAGGTCCCCCATCCAAGGAGGAGCCCGCCGCCTCATCATCTGCTGCTCCACAACTCCATCAGCATTCTGTAGTGTGGAACTTTTTTGATATGGAGCCTACAGATAGGATGGTGGCCATCTGCAAGGTCTCCGGGCAGTGTGTGAGGTGGGGGAAAGAAGGGAGCCATCTTTTGACCGGTGGCCAGAGAACATACCTCTGCATCCACCACCTAAAGGAGTGGAGGGCCAAGGAGCGTGAGGTGGTTGCAGCACATGGTGGTTGCAGTGATGGCCCTGGGAACAATGTTGTGGAGCATCGGGAGGTCAGCCGTAGTGCTGTTGCAAGTCAGCATGGCAGCTGTGGTAATGACCACAGCAGTGCTTGGCCTGTACCTCCCAGACAACAGTCTGCACCATCATGTTATGGTAAGGACTCCATGGCACCTGCCACACAGGGTAATGTGTCTGTTGTATAGGATGAGCTACACACACACAGTGGCAGGATTTCAACAACTTCCAGTAGGAAATGATGGATCATCTGTATAATTTCACATTGAGCCAGGAGAGAATCCCCACTCTCCTGGCTGCGCTGCATGGCGGTGGCGAGCATGGCTCAGCATTGTCCGAGTGGTTGCCAGAAACTGTTTATTTTATGTTTAGTCTTTCTGTAATCTGTGCTTTCAGTTTCTCCACCCAATAGTCCCCCAAATAAAAACAAAAACACACCCAAAAAATATAAACAGTTACAAAAAGTAAAAAATATATATATATTTTTCTCTAGTTTTCATCTCTTCTTCCTCTGTCCTCTTTTTTTAGTATTGTCTTATTCTTTTGGATTTCCCTTGCCTGTCCTGTTCTGTTCTTTCTTTAATCTTTACACATAAGGAACCTCTTTTCTTATATAGAAACATAGACTTTGATGATAGATAAGGACTGCTTGACCCACCTAGTCTGCCCATGTCTCTACCTGTTGGAAAAGCTGCAGATCCTAGTTAACCAACAGCTTATTTATTCCTACCCCCACTACAATTGCCTTATGTCTATTCCATGAATTCTTGAATTCCCCCACTGTTTTTGACCCCACAACTTCTTCAGGAAGGCTGTTCCATGAGTCCCCCACCCTCTCTGTGAAACAAATACTTCCTCACCTTGCTCCTGAGCCTTCCCCCCATCTTTAAATTGTGTCCCATTTTTCTTGCACATCTCCTTTCCTGAAAGATGCGACCCTCTTGGACTTTGTTGAGTCCCTTGAGGTACTTGAAAGTTTCTATCATGCCCCTCCTCCCTCCTTTGCTCAAGGGTATACACATTAAGCTCCTTAAGTATCTCTTCACATGTCTTCTGGTGCAGGCCCTGCGCCATTTTGGTTGCCCTCCTCTGGACTGCTTCCATCCTGTCTTTGTCCTTGTGGAGATGGGGTCTCCAGAACTGGATGCAGTACTCCAGATGGGGTATCACCAACTGTCTGTACAGAGGGATAACAACTTCCTGTTTTCTACTGGTGATGCCTCTCTCTATACATCCCAGTATCCCCAGCCCTCTTTACTGCTTTCTCACATTGCTTGCTTACCTTTAGGTCACCTGATATGACTTCCCCCAGGTCCATTTCCATTTTTATTGTCATTAATACCCCCCACCATTGTGTACTCTTCCCCTGGGTTTTTGTTTCCCAGGTGCATTACTTTACACTTCTTTGCATTCCTTCCTTTTGCATTTGTTACTGATTCGTGCGAACTCCTGCTATTTACAAATATCAAGTACTGTATTTGCCACATTGAATCAATTGTTTCCCAGTGCTATGTGATGGTGAGTGACTGGCAGTTGTGTGCAACCGCCAGACACCCAAACAAGTACAAAGCCATAACAGAAACATGGGCTATTCTCCTGAGAAGTTCAACATAAATCTGTTTTAAGCACTTACATGACTTCTGCGTTTGCAAGAAATGTCAACTTGTGTCCCCAGAGAGAAAAATGCTTCCTTTCTGTCAAATACTGTTGCCGCACACACATGAGTAGGTGGTACAAACCACATGTGAAATTTGCAAGAGAGCTTAAATGTAATTATGGTACTAAGCATTTTTGGGACTGCCACCCCACCACCACCACCACCACTGTGCCAGAAATGTCAAGTTGTGTCCCCAGAGAAAAAAATGCTTCCTTTCTGTCAAATACTGTTGCCACACACACACACTGAGTAGACGGTGCAAAGCAGGTGTGAAACTGGCAGGAGAACTTGAACATATTTATGGTATTAAACATTTTTGGGCCTGCCACCCCACCACCACCACCAGCACATTCCCAGCAATGTGATGCTGTGTGCTCCCAGAGAGAAGAATATCAAGTGGCTGTGTATTTTTACATTGAGAATGGAGTAAATAATGTGTCAGTGTGGCTCAGTTGGTAACACATCCTTCTCTGGACCAGAAGATCATGCATTTTCATCCCACAATGGGATTTGACTCCTACCTAAAATGCTGGCACCTGAGTGCAGTATTAGGAGTGTGCTGTACTGTTGAGGTGTGTTGGCCTTTGGATAAGATGTTAAACCTAGGTACCTTCTATCCATCTTGGTGTTGTCCTGGTGAGTGTCGTGGAGGAAGTAAAAGAACCCTGGGCATTCTTTGCAAAGAGTAGGGGACATTCCCGGTGTCCTGACCAACATTCCTCTTCCCATAAAACTGGTTCATGCAATTGTCCAGACTGTGTGTGAGTGGGTGTTGATGTGCAATATGGCCACCGTTATACATTCAGTCACTTCACTACCAGTCTAGAATTGCTTGTAAAGTGCTTTGGGATACATTGAGTATGAAAAGTGTAATATAAATGGTGATTCTTCTTTTTCTTCTTCTTCTAAATAGCTTAAGAAGAGGGTGCTTTACTGCTGCTCCTGCTGCATGATGCTGTTTTCCCGGCATTGGAGAAATGGCCTCTTGTTCTTTGTAGATTCATGATGGCACAAAGACATAGTGCACAGGTAAGCACCTTTGTTTTCTTTTCATTGTAACAGATGGGGGGTTATTGGTACTGCTCGAAGTCTAATATATTTGTACTGCTCTTTCATTCATTTTCAGTTATTTGCTTGATAACATCATACTGCTGGTCAGCTACAACATAGATGTCATTGAGATGCACAACACTGGCCAAGCACAAAGATAAGTATTTTTTGCTTGGGGGGGACTTGCTTCTGTATCATAACTGATACATTAATTATATTTGTTAATCACTGACTCTGCTGTTCTTTCTTACAGGTATTCCTTGCGCTAGTGTTTTTTTCCAATGATTGGCCTGATTTACCAAGCAAATGATGTTGACTGAGTAACCCCTGGCTGGGGTACATGCTGACTTCCAACTTCCATCAAGCTTGATCCCTGGTATTGCATGCACCTTTCAAGGTGATAATATTTTTGTTTTCCTTTTCTGGAGGTGAGCGTATTTTCATTGGCATTTGTGCGGGATTCAATACGCAATATTTCCTGCTAGTGTTATAATTTCAGCTACAGTACTTTCAAGACTGTGTATGCATTGCAATATACTTGACTTAACTGAGAAGATGGAGATGGCTTGTTTGCCTGCAGGATCTCATCACACGCCGTTTCATTCAGATTTTAGTCCAGATAGCACCTGTGAAGACAAGAAAGTATTTTTGTGAAGGAAAGTGGAAGAAAGGAGAGGAAAGGAAAGGAAAAGAAATGAGAGAAAATGAAAGGAAAGTAAAGGAAAACTATTAAATCATGATACTCATTGTCTGAGTACTACTGCTGGCTGTGCAATGGCGTAGTTTTGGTGTCCGTGTGTAGTGGAACCAGTGAAACCTGCATGAAAAAGTTCCACACCATGGGATTCAATCAGTGGTTGAAAAACTGGTGCAGAACTCAGGGATTTGGCTTCACTGGGGACTGGGGGTCCACCTGGAGTGATGAAGACCTATACTGGCATGATGGTCTGCATCTGTCCAGGAGGGAAACCAGGATCCTATGTGATAGGTTTAAATGCTTCATTGGCAAGCATTTAAACTGTGAGGAAGGCACTGGGAAGGAGCAGGAAATCTAGCTGACCCCTAAAAAATCAAGGTAGAAAGTGAGGTAAACACCAAGTTAGAGATGTCGATAGGGAATAGGGCAGGGGTAAATGGAGAAAGTGACAAAGGCAATAAGGACAGAGATGGGGCAAAAAGGGGAAAGGCCATCAGGAAATGGAGGGTAATGAGTACCAATGCCTATACTCTGGGCAACAAGCTCCCGGAACTGGTGGCCTTGATGGAAGAGGGATGCCTGGATATTGTAGCAGTCACAGAAACATGGTACATAGAGAACCATGACTGGGATGTTAACATATCAGGGTACACAACCTACAGGAGAGACAGGGAGGGGAGAAGAGGGGGAGGGGTAGCTCTCTATGTAAGGGAAGGGATAAAAACAACTGAACAAAAGAGTAAACAGGGAGCAGATGAGACACTGTGGGTCACCTTAGAGACTGGAAATGGCACCACAATCTGCACAGAGGTTGTATACAAACCCCCGTGTCAGGGAGAGGGAATGGACAAGGATATGATAGAAGGCATCCTCAGGCTGGCAGAGAAAGGGGAAATACTATTGATGGGAGACCTGAGTATGCCAAATGTTAACTGGAGCACTTTGCTGCAGCCACATCCAAGAGCACAGCCATTCTCAATGTCATACAGGTGGCATGCCTCAGACAGCTAGTTTTGGAACCCACTCGTGAGGGAGCAATCTTAGACCTTGTAATCTCAAATGGTGAGAGGATCTCAGAGCTAGAAGTGGGTGGCCTTCTGCAAATAAGTGACCACCAAACAGTGTGGTTCATGATAAAGTCAGCTACAGAGTCAAACCATGCAAAATTGAAGGTACTGGACTTCAAGAGGGCTAACTCTGGCAAGATGGGAGAGTGCCTTAGAAAAGCACTAGCAAACAGATTAGAAGGAGGGGTGGAGCAACAGTGGGGAAACATCAAAACTGCCATCATAGAGGCAACAAGCCATTGTGTGAAGCAAATAAACAAATCAAAATGAAATAAAAAGCCACTATAGTTCTCAAAAGGTGGCAGGGAAGGTCAGGGAGAAAAAGGCAGCATTCAGGAAGTATGAGGAAACACAGAAGGAGCAGGACAGAGAGCTGTACCAGTTAAGGCAGAAGGAAGCAGGGAGGGAAGTCAGAATAGCAAAGCCCCAAACTGAGGAAAAGATAGCCAACTTGGTTAAGAAGGGGGATAACACCTTTTATAGGTACACCAGGGAGCATAGAAAGACAACGGGAGGGATAGTGAGGCTGAATAGAATGGATGGTGGGTGGGCAGAGAGGGACAGTGAAAGAGCAGGGATACTAAATGAATATTTCTGCTCAGTATTCACAAAACAGGAGGAGGGGGAGGTGCCTAATCCAGTTAACAGAGAAAGAACTCCTAAAACTGAAGGTGGACAAAGCAGTGGGGCCTGATGGAATTCACCCCAGAATTCTAAAAGAATTAAGGGAAGAACTAGTGAAACCACTGACTACCCTTTTTAACAAATTGTGGGAGGATGGCGTGGTACCTGAGGACTGGAAGAAGGCGGATGTGATTCCCCTTCACAAAAGTGGGACAAACACAGAGGCAGGAAACTACAGACCTGTCAGTTTGACCTCTGTGGTAAGGAAAGTGATGGAATCACTTCTGAAGGAAAGAATTGTTGAGTACCTAGAAGCCATTGGGACACAGGACCCAAGGCAGCATGGGTTCACAGTGGGAAGTTCATGTCAGATTAATCTAATTGATTTTTTTGACTAGGTGACCAAAGTAGTAGACAAGGGAGGGGCTGTGGACATGGCCTACCTAGACTTTAGTAAGGCCTTTGACACAGTCCCACACAAAAGATTAATAGTGAAATTCACCAGCCTGGGAATGGGTCCGAGGGTGGTAGCCTCAGTAAAACACTGGCTGGTCAACAGGACACAGAAGGTAATTGTAAATGGAGTCCACTCTGAAGAAAGAGGGGTTACTAGTCAGGTATCGCAGGGTTCAGTACTGGGTACAGTCCTTTTTAATGTCTTTATAAGTAACATTGCAGAGGTACTGGGAGGAAAAGTATTCCTCTTTGGAGATGACACAAATATCTGCAACAGGGTTGATACACAAGGAGGTGTGGAAAGGATGAGAAGGGACTTGGCAAGTTAGGAGGAATGGTCAGAAATATGGCAGTTTGGATTTAATGCAAAGAAGTGCATTGAAGTGCAAGACAGGATGAGCTATGGGCAACGCCGAGAGTACGTAGAGTTCCATCAACTTCTGGCACCCTCCCAGCATGGCTTCAGAACCTGGCATGGGAAATACACTGCCCATACCATATTCTCGACGGACGTACTCAGAGAACTTGATAAGGGGACCCCTACCAGTGCAATCTTTATCATCCTCTCCAAGGCCTTCGACCTGGTCAATCACAATCTGTTATTGACCAAGCTGGGCAATGTAGGTCTTGACAGCCATTCCCTAAGGTGGTTCGAAAGCTATTTAACTGACCGTACACAGAGGGTAAAATGGAAAGACTCCATATCAGAGCCGCTCCCATTAAAAGAGGGAGTGCCTCAAGGGTCGATGCTTGGCCCCCTTCTTTTCTCCCTTTTTACCAATGAACTCAATGACCACTGTGATGGAAGCTCTGTGATACAGTATGCAGATGATGCCATCATCTATTGACCCTCCACTAATCTGGGAGACCTCAGCCTCTTGCTACAAGGTGACCTGAGTTCCCTCGAGAACTGGCTTGTTAACAATAGAATGGTCCTTAACATGAATAAGACCAAGGCCATACTGTTTGGTTCAAGATCCCTTGGACATGACAGAAAACAGCACCTACATCTTACCTCCATGTCAGGTAGCAGGCTAAATGTTGTGGCATCACTACAATACCTTGGCCTCACCCCAGATCAGGGTTTCACCCTCAAGAACCACATGGACCAAGTTACTAAAACCTTACATGGGAAACTAGGCACCCTCTACTGACTGAAAGACCAGCTGATGTCTGAAGCAAGGGTCTCCATTGCCACCAGCATCCTCCTTCAAACAATCACCTATGCAGCCCCAGTAGTCTCTGGAATAGCAAGACTTGAGATGAATATACTCCAAGTAATGTACAATAAGGTGGCTTGGTTCGCCACCCAGTCAAACCCCAGGAACCATCACTTTGACAAGCTATCCCAACTAAATTGTCCCCTCTTTGGATGCCCATCTCAAGTACCCCCTGCCATGCAAAACCTTCAAATTAATTAGCCCAACTACCCCTCCCAGCCTCTCTGGACATATTGCGCTAAAGAATGATCCCCGGCTCCTCTGCACAACAGATCACACAATCCTAGGTGTTCCCAGAGTAAGAACCAAGGTGGGGGCAAGTCTTTCACTCACACTGTACCCACCCTATGGAACTCCCTCCCTCCCGAGGTGCAGGAAGCACCATCCATCAAAAGTTTCCACACTAGGCTTATGGCTCACATGATGGCAACTTCCAAATGCAGCTGCTAGGGTCATGGGACCACCATACGGACAACTTAACCTCACAGTCCTATACTACCTGCTGAGTGTAATTTGTACATGCAAGATGGCTCACAACCTCCTCATTCATTTTTCATGTTTATACACAAACTCTGCTTTGCTCACAGCACATGTAATCAGCTGACTGTACAATAGTGTATAACTTGTATCATACTGTATATTTTCATTATTGTTCTGTGAAATTTATCAATGTTATGTAATCCCGGTTTCCCCTGAAAAAGGGACCTCTGGGGCCCAGTGGGCTTACCCAGTCACCAAAATTTAATAAATAAAGAAATAAAATAATGCACCTGGGAAAGAAAAACCCAGGGGAAGATTACACAATGGGGGAGGATGTAGTAAAAACAACAAAAATGGAAAGGGACCTGTGGGTAATCATATAAGATGACCTTAAGGTTAGCAAGCAATGTGAGAAGGCAGTAGGGAGGCCTGGGGGGGAATACAGGGATGTATAGGGAGAGGTATCACCAGCAGAAAACAGGAAGCTGTTATCCCTCTGTACAGACAGTTGGTGAGACCCCATCTGGAGTACTACATCCAGTTCTGGAGACCCCATCTCCACAAGGATATAGACAGGATAGAGGCAGCCCAGAGGAGGGCAACTAAAATGGTGCAGGGTCTGCAAGAGAAGCCATATGAGGAGAGACTAAAGGAGCTTAATATGTATACCCTTGAGGAAAGGAGGGAGAAGGGGTACATGATACAAACTTTTAGTACCTCAGTGGAATCAACAAAGTCCAAGAGGGTAGCATCTTTCAGAAAAAGAGATGTGCAAGAACAAGGGGACATAATGTGAAGATGGGGGGGCAGCTCAGGGGAAATATATGGAAGCATTTTTTTCACAGAGAGGGTGGTTGATGTACAGTATGGAACAGCCATCCTGAGGAGGTTGTGGGATCTAAAACTGTGAGGGAATTCAAGAATGCATGGGACAGACATAAGACAATTTTTGTGGGGGGTTAGGAAGAAATAGGCTGTTGGTTAAGTAGGATCTGCAGCTTATCCTGTAGGTAGGGAAACTGGCAGACTAGGTGGGCCAAGCGGTCCTTATCTGCCATCAAAGTCTATGTTTCTATGTTTCTATGTTAAAACATTTTAATGCTACACTGAGTCTCATGGACTGATATTCTACCTCTAGTAGGCTGATAGAAGGGCTACAGTTTCTGAAAAACAGTGCAGGTGTCTTACCATCACATCCGATGAAGAAAGTCCTTGTTTCAGTGTGGTTCCGCATGACAAGGTCTTGCCGGCTTCAGTCAGTTGCTTGATATAGGCTGTAGGACCATCACTTCCTTGGGATAACAGATGCAATGTTGTGGCATGCTGTATGATTATTCTGGTGAAGAGGACCAAGATGAATATGGAAGGAGGAGTTTTGAGGAGGTACAGGAGGTGGTTCTGTTTATCACATTGGTGGCAATGAATAATCACTACGGTGGTGGAAGTTGTAGCCAATTCTGTTTCATTCTTGCTGTGAGGAGGAGGAAGACATAGCTGAAAAAGCACAGGGGAATAAAGAGGAGGTAGAGGAGATGGTTCTTTTTATTGCATTGGGGTGACTGCTGTATGCTTTCTGTGCCTTGCATGTAGTGTACATTCATTATCCTGATGAATCACAATGCTGACTAGTAGATACCTCTGAATTGCAGGCATGCCTGCTGGCATTCAGTACCCCAACCACCCCATCACCTCCCCCTGCTGCCTCCTATGCAGGTCTACTACTAGGTGTAGCATGCCTTCACAACCATTTTGCAGGTCCAGCCATACTTCCACCCTCCTTCCAGGTAGGCCTATTAGCTGTAAAATTTCCTGCACAGGTGACCTCAGCACATACTGAACAGACATCTGCTTTATCCGCAAGCTTCTGTGGGCCCGGTCTTTTACCAAACTTATGATAAACCTCCTGCTCCTCTTATCTGGGAATGTTGAACCAAACCCTGGACCAACCCCAACCCCCGAACAAATCCCCCTCTCCTCCTCTACAACTCCCTAAGGACCTAAAACTGGTCCATCTAAACATCTGCAGCCCCCTACACAAACTAACCCTGCTACAACCAATTCCTCTATCACTGTATCCTAACATTTTGATTATCTCTGAGACTTGGCTGAAAACCCATATCAAGGATGCTAAAATCTCTATTCCTGGCTACACTGTCATTCATCACAATCATCCTGGACACAAATGAGGAGGTGGCATAGCCATGTATGTCACATTCATGCTTAAATTCACCCCAAGTCTCGGTACCAGTGCCCACCCAGTCCATCGACACCTTATTGTTGAAACTGTCCCTTCCCCACACTATACCCATTTTCATAGCAGGATCCTACTGCTCACCTGACTCCACCACAACTGACATCTTGGAACACCTAGGCATCCTAAAATCATAAGCATCGGGGGCAAGCTTTCTATCCTTGAAGACTTCAATTTGAACTGGCTCTCCAGTGTTAGCTCCAAGATACGCAGCCAGGTGGCCGCTCTTAATCTGTCTCAAATGATCAGAAAGCCCATACATCTGAACCCCAAATCACTAAACCACTCCCTCCTTGATTGGTCCCTCACCTCTCACCCGCAATGGATACAATCATCTGGCTTCTTTGTGATCATCACATGATGTACTCAGTAAGGAAAATCTTCAGTCCAAAGGCACCTCCCCCCAAAACCATCCTGACTAGATCCTCTGGGCCTGTCACAAGCAGCTGCTTCTGCTAACCACCAGTTTGGTCACACAGTCAATGTGATATTCCAGCTGGGTCTTGAGGTTGGTAACCTCAAGATTGATCAGGTCCTTTGGCCTGATCATTACACCGTGGAGTTCACATGTGGGGCCCCCCGAGAGTCTCTCCCCTGTGGAAATGGTCAGCTATTGCCCTTTAAGGGGCTTGCACCCAGAGGGACTGTTGGTGGTAGCTGATTTATCTAGGGTCAATCCAGTATGTGCGATTGGTGCCAGAGAGGCAGTTGTCACCTATAATAGGGTGGCTTCCGAAGCTCTGGATGCCATTGCACCAGTTTGTTTATGGCCCAGGTCTTCTCGTGTGAGATCCCTCTGGTTTGATAGGGATCTCAGGGTGATGAAGATCAGGGATTGGAAGTTGGAACATCACTGGAGGAAGACTCAGCTGGAATCTGACAAACTGGCCCTGCATGCCAACCATGTAGAATCCCAAGGGGCAATCTCCTGTGAGAAGGCAAAATTTCTCTCCAGTGAGATTGCTGTGGGGAAGAACAGACCTTCTCAGCTGTTTCAGACTGTAGACAGGCTTTTACATCCTGTCTGTCTGCAGTAAAAAAAAGCCTTTTCATCCACTTTATGTGAAGAGTTTGCTCTGTTCTTCTCCAACAGAGTGTCAGCCATCCAGTCAGGGATTCTGCCAGGTAGGCTTCCACCTAGCTGTAGTCAGGCTGTGGGGAATAAAGGCACTCTGTCTGGGAAGAGTTTAGGCCAATAGAGGTATCCTATGTAACTAAGGTGGTCTTAGAGCTGAAGCACACATGAACTGGACCTAGCCCTAACACGGTTCTTAATGGGATGTGTTGAGGCTGTTGGCCCAGTGTTCACCAGGACTGTCAGGTGTTCGATGGCAGAGGGTATTCTCCTGGCTGCATTGAAAGAGGCATTGGTGAGGGTCCTTCTTAAGAAACCTTCCCTTGACCCCGATGTCCTGGCAAATTATTGCCGTATCTCTAACCTGCCTTTTTTGAGCAAGGTTGTTGAAAAGTTAGTAGCACAATAGGTTGAGGATCGCCTGGTGTCCTCAGACATTTATAAGCCATTTCATTTGGGTTTTTGGGCTAGACACAGTACTAAAACAGCTCTAGTGAGGGTGAAAATTATCTGCTCAGGGCCAGAGATAGAGGAGACAGGTCAGTTCTTGTACTCCTCGATCTCTCTTCAGCCTTTGACACTGTGGACCACTTTGTGTTATTGGATTGGTTCTGTGACTCTCTGGTACTGTCATCAGGTGATTTGAGTCCTATTTCTCAGACAAGCTGCAGCGGGTGGTGATGGGGAATTTCTCCTCCTCTCTAATGCCTCTGTCTTGTGGAGTACCACAGGGCTTGATCCTGTCATCGATGGTGTTCGCAGTGTATATGATGCCCCTGGGTGAGATCATTCAACAATACAGTGTGGCGCTTCACTGCTATACAGATGATACCCAACTGTATTTGTAATTTGCTCCTGGAACATCAGGAGCTGTGGACGTGCATAATAACTGTCTGGCTAAAATTAATAACTGGATGGCTTCCAACTGGCTGAGACTCAACCCAGCCAAGATGGACATGCTGGTGATTTACCCTGGTCACGGTGGTGATGGATTGCTGCCCGGGGTTGATTCTGATCTTGTACTGGGTTTGATCTGGTTGACAGCTTCCCCGAGGGTGTGAAATCTGGATGTGACCCTTGACAGCAGACTGATCTTCGAGGATCAGGTGTCGTCTCTAGTCAGTAGTGTTTTTTACAATCTATGGAACATTGCCCAGATTACTTGGTTTACTTACTTGCTTTACTTGGTTTATTAGGACAAGAGAAGGCTGAAGCCCATCAGGAATGTCCCCCACTACTGTAGTGAGCAATTATGTGATTAATACTCATTTATATAACAAAATCATTCAACGCAATCCACAGGTCGAGGCCCATCTTAAAGGAATCTAAGGATATGCAGTCCACTAGATGTTGGGGAAGATTGTTCCATAATCTTGATGCTCTAACAGTAAAATAATTTAATCTTTTATTAGTCCTGGCCTTTGGTACATCCAACTGTTTATTATGCAGTCGAGGTGAGGTCCTTCTATTGGAAGATTTTAGGCCACATTGGTCCATTAATTCAGTGGATGATAAGATTTTATATAAAAATAATAAATCACCTCTGATGTGCCTATTTGGCAGTGAGTGAAGCCCAGTTTCATGGAGTCTTTCATGGTATTCTCTGTGTGCGAATTGGGGAACTAGTTTAGTAGCCCTTCTCTGGATTCTCTCGATGCTTTCAATGTCTTGTTTAAGATACGGACTCCAAAAGGGTGACCCATAATCTGAATATGACCTAATATGAGTTTGAAATAGGGGAATAATACATTCTTGTGTTCTAGTAACAAAAGATCTTTTAATTCTAGTTAAAAGAGCATTCAATATGCTAGCTGTTTTTTATACAATGATCAATTGATGTGCATTTATTATTTACAATAATACCAAAGTCCCTCTCAGAAGTAGATACTCCAAGTGGAGTATTGTTTAGTGTATAAGTTTGCCTTGGGTTATTGCAGTGTCTTGCTGGCTAGAGTGGGCATAGCGCATTGTCTAATCCCCTAAAGTAAAATATAATCTTCCTTGGTAGACTAGTGGAACTCACCCTCCAGCCTGACTCCTACCAGTTCACTTATTTAGCAACTCCCCTCTCTTCCACCATCGACTCAACCAAAAGTTCATGTCCGTGAGCAGAGATGGAGAGGCAGACCAACCTAACCCTCTTCAGCCAACTGCCACCTGAATGACAGGGAGTGCACATGCACATACTGTAGAAACAGCCATTTCCACAGTAATCATGCACTCACTCCCTGTCATTCACTGTGCCCACATCAGTATGTCTAAACTGCTACTGAAATAAAGGTTTCAATTACTCTGCATGCAAACTTGAATAACTCAGATTTATTCAGTTCAAAAAGTAAACCAGACTCTACATTTTAGTCAATGGATGGTGCTGTGTTAACAGACTACAAATTCAGAATAGAAAACTGTGAATTTAGATCCCCACCCAATCACTTTACACTAGTCAAACTCTTTCTTGCTTTTCTGTTTTATAGTCAAAACAACCATGAAAACTGCACAAATCATCTTGCAAAATACATCAAACAACATTTTTCTAAACAACCAGTGAATGTGTTCTACTGCAATTACTATGCTGACAAAATTGAATAAATTTATTTGGTTTGAAAAGCAAACACCACCACATTTTAATCAAATTGGTCCTATGATGGTAAAGACATTGTTAGATCACATAAATTAAATAAAAAAAACAAATGGATACGGACAGAAAATGCATCCTCACTTTCCTCCTTCATACTGGAGGCAAAGTTGCTACCAGCACCCCTCCCCCACAAACAGACACAAGACAGAAAATGAAACTACAATTTAAACTAACTAAATCTGTAAAAAATACTACAAATAATAGGTAACCTAGAGGCACAAGGCATGCTGGCCCCTTTAGGAAGTGATTTGGTTGGAACAAAATTTATATTAAAAGTTTTTCAAAAGTTTTAGGACACAGAGATACAGAGCACAGAACTCTCTTCATAACAAAATATTCACCAAGTTGAAACTGCACAGCATTTCAGTTACAAAACCATAAGACCAGAGTAATAATTCACTTACTGTATTAAACATTTCCGGGAGTTAAAATAATTGTCACTTTTCTATCTAAACAAAGTACAAATAGAATTAACATCTTGACTGTACACCACACTGCACTGTTCAAAATGGAGAATCTAAGCTACGGTGAAGAGGGACAGGAAGTGAGGTATCTGGGAAATGTGATTCATGTACTAAGTAGACTTCTGGGAAATGTAGTTCACAGAGACTAGACTTTTAAAGAGCTACTGACATCAAAAAGAAAACTTTGAAAAACATAATAATTAGGTATAATTCAGCTTGCATTCCATATGTAGTCTATGCCTTTCTCTTTCTTTTTATTACTGAGTAAATTTGCATGAGTACATGATGTTCATCCCTTACATTTTTTATTTATTTATTGAAATGTTTCACCAGGAGGGCACACTGAACAACAAGTTGCTCATCTCACGGTGCGATCTGGGGGGAGGGGTTACATAGGGTTGTGAAGAATGATCAGTTACAATAGACACAAGAGACAGGGCTATCCTAGGTATAGTACTGACTAACAGGGAAAGGATCACAGATCTCCAGGTAGAAGGTCACCTGGGTGCCAGTGACCATCACATGGTATGGTTCAATTTGGCCACTAGAACAAAATGATCCCATTCCAAAGCAAAAATATAGGACTTCAGAAGAGCTGACTTTGATAAGATGGCCAACAGAGTTAAGCTAGCCCTGGCAAAAAGAAATACAGGTGAAGGGTACAGGCAAAGTGGGCAAGCATTAAAGATGCAATGCTTGAAGCAACATGCCATTGTGTTAGTGAGAAAAAGAAGTGCAGAAGAAAAAGGAAACCACTTTGGTTCTCAAACACAGTAGCAGAAAAGGTCAGAGCCAAAAGACTGGTCTTTAGGAAATATAAGGAGACACAGCATGATGAAGATAGGGAGGCATACCAAACTTCCCTAAGGGAAGCAGGGAAGGTAGTAAGGCAGGCAAAGGCCCAAACCAAGGAAACACTAGCACGAACAGTAAAAGAAGGTGACATGACTTTCTATAGACACATTATTGAAAGGAGAAAGTCCAGAGGGGATACTGCTAAGATCAAAGGGGATAAGGGGATGTGTGAGGAGAAGGATCATGTAAAAGCATCTATCCTAAATAGATACTTCTGCTCAGTATTAACTGAAGAGAAGATAGGGCAGGGCCCAAAGCTCAGCACCATGGACACAGGGGGGAGGGAGGTGTGCACTAGTCCCTTCACAAAAGAAAGGGTCCTACAAGAGCTCAATAAGCTGAGGGTGGACAAGGCAATGAGATCTGATGGCATACAACTCAGGGTACTAAAGGAGCTAACGGTGAAACTAACAGAGCCATTATCAGAACTATTTAGTGGGTCTCTGAGCACAGGAGAGGTCCATGAAGACTGGAGAAGGGATCATGTGATCCTGCTCCACAAGAGTGGTAGCAGTGAGGAGGCAGGGAACTACAGACCAGTCAGTCTTACCTCTGTAGTGGGCAAGATTATGGAGACACGCCTTAAGGAAATGATAGTGCAACACCTGGACTCCATAGGAGCACAGGATCCAAGACAGCATGGGTTTACAAAAGGAAGGTCCTGTCAAACTAATCTCATAGATTTCTTTGACTGGGTAGCCAGAGTGGTGGACCAAGGGGGAGCAGTTGATGTCACCTACCTTGACTTCTGCAAAGCTTTTGATACTGTCCCGCATAGAAGATTGATTAATAAGCTGGGTAGGCTTGGGGTGGCTCAGATATTGGTCAATTAGGTGGCAAACTGGTTGATGGGCAGAAAACAGAGAGTGGTGGTAAATGGTATATGGTCAGAAAAGATGCAAGTTACAAGTGGGGTACCTCAGGGATCAGTCGTGGGCTAGTCCTCTTCAATATCTTCATCAGTGACATTGCAGATGGACTAGAGGGTAAGGTTTGTCTGTTTGCAGATGACACCAAGATCTGCAACAGAGTAGATGATCCAGATGGGGTGGGCAGAATGAGAAGAGATCTGGATAAACTAGCAAAATGGTTGTAATTGTGGCAACTGGGGTTTAATGCAAAGAAGTGCAAGATCATGCACATAGGGAAGAGAAACCCTGAAGCCACCTATAGGCTGGGAGGGGAGTTACTAGCAGTCACAATGGAAGAAAGAGACTTGGGCATCATCATCACTGATGACCTGAAATCATCCAAGCAGACCACTAAAGCAGTAGGTAAGGTTAGTGGGATGTTGGGGTGTATTAGGGTATCACAAGCTGGAAGAAGGAGATAATAATCCCTCTGTACAAAACACTGGTTAGGCCCCATCTGGAGTATTGCATGCAGTTCTGGAGGCCACACCTTCACAAGGACATTAACCAAATTGAGGCAGTCCAGAGAAGGACAACCAAAATGGTGCAGGGACTGCATCAGAAGACATATGAGGACATATTAATGGAGCTCAATATGTATACCCTAGAGCAAAGGAGGGAGAGAGGTGATATGATTGAAACATTCAAACACCTTAAGGGCATTAACAAGGTGAATGAGTCTAACATGTTTCAGTATAAGAAAAATAGCAGGACAAGAAGACACAGCATGAGATTAGAGGGAGGTCTATTAAGGGGTAATGTGAGGAAGTTATTTTTCACAGAAAGGGTGGTGGATGCATGGAACGGCCTACCTCAGGAAGTGATGGATATGAATACAGTGCAGGGCTTCAAACATTAATAGGGTAGGCATAAGTGAGCAATACAGATGAGTATGACTAGATAGGCCATTGACAGAGCAAAGGCCAATGGCACATTGTTGTTGTAGTTGTTGTTGAATTTTGTTGACCCGGTAAGCCCACTGGGCCTAGAAGTCCCTTTTTCAGGGGCAACCGGGGTGGGGTACAGATGGTAAGCAATTGAATTTGAACCAGATTAAGCTGTTGGTGATATTTTAGTGAATGAGGGAAATTTGGCCAGGACACCGGGGAAATTCCCATACTCTTTTCGATAAGTGCCATGGGATCTTTAACATCCACCTGAACTACCACCAATCCAGGCAGATGGGACCTCGGTTTAACATCTCATCTGAAAGACCTCATAAGGTAGAAAAAGGAATGGGCAGACTGGATGGGCCTTGCAGTCCTTATCTGCCATCAACTTCTATATTTCTAAGTTTCTGTGTAATAGCATATGGGTAGTACAAACAATACAACATTGTAAGATTGTGCAACAATGAGAACACAAGGTATTCTACAATAAACAGTAGTGGAACATTGGGTAAATTACAATACATGTCCTAAATCATACAAAAGAACATATGATAGTACAAAACCAATAGGACCATTTATAGTGCATGAGTGTACCAAGAGCAGGCTCGAGGTAGTACACAAGTGCTGTTGGAGTAAAAAGGATGGGGCTAGGTTGTGCACACTGGTGACCCAGAAGGGCAGGTGGAGAAGAAAGGGGGAGATAGGCAAGGACAGAATATGAGGAAAAGGGGTAGCCATTTTCTGATTTCACCTTCAGGATGTTGAGAACCCTGCCGGGGGGCATAGTAGGAAGGTAGAAACTGGGGACAGGTATTAAGGTGGCTTAAAGCAAAAACAACTGAGGGAAAGGTAATTGTGTAGGTCAGAGGTAAGGGAGTAGTTGGAGGAGGAGTGTCTTATTTCAGGGGGAGGGAATTCCAGATTTTAGGGAAATGATGGGTGAAACCATTCTGAACAATGAGGGTGGAGTGGCATGGGACCGTCCAGGCATGGGTGTCATTGGATCAGAGAGAGTGGGTGGGGGGAAGGTGGAGTGGCCAGAGAGGATGAGAGATAGGAGGGAGCCCCCGGAACCAGAATTTGGAGGTTAGTTTGGCACAGTGAAAGATGCGTCTGTGAGATAGTGGAAGGAAGGTTAGAGAGCGATAGAGTTCACAGTGGTGGGAGTGAAAGGAGAGTCGATAGCAAAGTGGCAGAAGGAGTTAAAGAGAGTGTGCAACTTGGTCAGGGAAGATTTAGCAGCAGCACCATAGACAACACTGCAGTAGTCAAAGATGGGGAATATCATCTTCTGGACAATTTCGCGACTTGCAGTCAGTGGGATGCAACTATGATTCCTGTACAGAGCACCAAGCCTGGGGTGCAGTTTCTTCAGTATAGCATTGCTATCCAGAGAGAAGTTGAGGTGCTGGTTCAGCCAAACTTCTAGATATTGAAATGCGGAGGTGTCCTCCAAGATGGTCCCATCAAGGGTGTGGAAGTTGGGTAGGGCCAGGGGCCTAAAGAGTCTCTGCTTGGTGACAAATGTCATTGAGACTGTCTTCTTGGTATTTAGAAATAGCTGGTGAGAAGCAAACCAGAGCTGAACTTGGTTGAAGTCATGCTGTAAGCTGGTTTGCACAGCAGCAGGGTTTTTGCTGGAACTGTACACAACAGTATCATCAGCGTACATGTTGATAGAAAAGGATGAGCAGGCTGTGGGAAGGTCATTAAGGAAAATGGAGAAGAGTAGGGGACCAAACACTGAGCCCTGAGGGACACCAGTGTTGATGGGGAGTGGAGGGGAGATGAAATCAAGGATTCTCACCGACTGGGTCCTGCCAATGAGATAGGATTTAAACCAGTTGGTGGCTGGTGGAGCAAGGCCAGCTGAGAAGAGTGAATCAAGAAGCAGAGGATAGGAAACAGTGTTGAAAGCTTTGGTTAAGTTGACAAAGATGGCCTAGGTAATCAGGCAATCATCCATCCCAGAAAGGATGGAGTCAGTAAGCCTGAGGAGGGAGGTGGTTGTTGAGTGGTTATTCCGAAAACCAGATTGGAAGGGGGGTGAAGAAGGAGGAATCAGAGAGGAATGGTGATGGTTGAGAGAGAACTAAATGTTCTTGAAGTTTGGCAAGGGCAGGAAGGAGGGAAATGCTGCAATAGTTGCCCAGAGTGGATGTGTCACCACCCTTGGGGAGAGGAAGGACTATAGCTCATTTCCAGGACGAGGGTGCTTGGGCAGAAATAAAGGACAGGTTAAGGATTAAGAAGATGCGATAAGCAATTGCAGGACCAGAAAGGTAGAGAAGTTTAAGATCGAGCTCATCTGGTGAGGAGCCTTTAGAGGGGTTGAGGGATAGGAGAGCATTAAGACCTTCATCAGGGGAGATGGTAGAAAAGGAAAATGGGGAGGGGTAGGCACTGGCTGAGGGGAAGGGCTGAAGTTAGTAGGTGGCAGTGGGGACAGGGAATTTAGAACAGACGTGGTGCATGAGGTGTAGTAGGCATTAAATTCATTGGCCACGGAGCCAGGGTCAGAAACTAGGGAGTTATTTATTTTGAGAACTGAAGGGAGGGAGAGAGAACAGAGCATGAACTACCCTCCAGAATTTAGATGGAGAGTTAGTGTTAGTCAGGAATGAGGAGTTGAAATAATCAGTCTTAGTCAGTTTAGTAGCTTTAGTACATGAATTGCGTAGCATTCTCTACTGGGCATAGTCGTTTGGGTGTTTAGTAGATTTGTGTTTTCTCCAGGCCTGCTCACGCCCCCTGAAGCAGTCCAGTAGTTCAATGGTGATCCAGGGGATGTGAAGCCCATGGACTCTGGTCCGTCTGAAAGGAGCAAAGACATTCCAGGTGGCAATGAATTTATCCTTTAAATAGTCAAGTGCTTGGTCAACAGAAATGGCAGTGGAGAGGGGGACCCAGTCAGTGGAAGCAAGTGCAGAGCTGATTGGGTAAGGTCTAAGGATTTAAAGGACTGGAGCTGTATGATTTTAGGGGGAGGTTTGGTGTGATGAACCTTACGTACAATGAAAATGGGGTTGTGGTCACTAACGGCATCGGGGAGGAGACCAGATTTAATGATGTGGTGTGGGTGGGTTGTGAGTGTCCAGTCAAGCAAGGTGTGATTTTGTGTTTTGGGATTGGGGCGTATGGGCTCAAGTATATATTGAGTGAGGTTTAGAGCAGCAACATCATTGCATAGCTTATTTAACTTGGGAGACAGCCAATTTAGATTCACGTCACCCATTATGAAAAGTTCACCAGATTGTGAGAGGAAGGTGATATTTGCCAAGAGGTCAGTCGTGACCAAGGGTTAAAAGCTTGGGTGGCAATAGATGCCAGCCACAAAGATTGGGATTGAGAAAGGAATGGTAATGCAGGTGATAAAGACTTCATAGGCAGCTGGGATGGATGTAGATAGGGTGGTAGTAAACTGCAGTGAGGACATGATATACATGGCCACTCCCTCTCCATGACCCAGTTGATCTTGTCTGGAGATGGAATACCCAGGGATAGCAATGGCACTGTCAGGGGGTGCTTTTTTTGAGCAATGTCTCAATAACAATTAGGATGTCTGGGGTGTGTGAAATCATAAGTGTTTGTAGGAGGTCAATTTTAGGTAGCAGGCTGCAGATGTTCAGGTGGAGGAGCTTTAACTCTTTAGGGAGGGTTGTAGTGGGAGTGGGGTTAAGAGACATGTTATTTGGGTAAGGAGCCAGGGTAGGAGAAGAAAAAGGGCCAGGGTTTGGGTGGATGTCCCGATGAAAGAAGGAGGAGGGCAAGGATGAAATAGTGAAGTTTAGGACTTTTGTAATTGGAGTAGGAAATACGTGAGGGAGGGAAAGAGGGATGGAGGAGTGGAGAGAACGAGATAAGGAAACGAAGAAAAGCAGAGTCACTAGGAAGGGAAAACAGAGATGCTGGAGGATAGTAGAGAAATAGAGGTCTGCTTACAAGAGGAGCTGTAGGGGTGATTGACAGAATGAAGGATGTATCTGGAAGGGAAGGAGAGAGAGAAGTGGCAATAGGTGTAGAGGGGGAGATTAGGATGAGGGTAAGAACCAGGAAGGGTGTGACTAGAAGGGAGATGAAAACCATTCTGGGCAGGGTAGTAGAGGCTTTGTACAGGCTTACAGATTCAGATCACATCACTGAATGTTAGGACGTTAATAATTTGCTTTAGGTATGAATGACCCCGGACTAGGAGTAATAGGGAAGAGTAGTGGGTAGAGGATTGCAACCTACTTGTGTTGTTGCTCTCTAGTCGCTTTACAGTATAATTTGCAAATGGAAAAGTAAACACTTTAAAAAAATTAGAAATGGGGCCAGATATTCAGACTGTGCAGGCAGTGGTGCAAGCCTGGGTGCAGTGCACCTGGACTACACGGGGGCCAGGACTAGGCAATATTCAATGGTGATGCGCCATGGCTCAGCACCATTGAATATGGCAGGGAGGGTGCACACACTGCACATGGTGCAGTGGCACTGCACCAGTGCAAAAGGCAGAAAGGGAACAGGGGGATGCGCCAGTGCAAGTGTCATTGTGCTAGGTGCAGCACCTATGATATTCAGTCTGGGGCATGCAAATGAGGCCATAATGCATGCAAGGCACAAATGGGGCCATTACATGTTATTATGGCCCCATTTGCAGGCGTTGTTCAGGGCAGCCCGGAAAAACGCACCTGGTACCCTGCATAGACAGATGTGTGGACTAAGGGGGTCCCGGGTCATCCCCTGCCCCACAACCTTGAGTGTGGCAAAATGTCTACACACATGCCTGAGTAGTCTGGTGGGCCCCCCCTCACCATTGTTAGCCAATCATGGCAACATGAGTGTAAACTCCCTTTCCCTGGTAGTCTAGTAGTCCCCCCTCCTGTTAGCTCAATAGTGGTCCAAGGTAACTGTAGATCCCTGGTGGTCTCAGTGGGTGCCCTCCTCCCACATGCATTTCCGATCGTGACAGTTTGTAGGCCCGCAGGCCTGCAGTATTCTCGCCCCCTGCTTCCACCTGATCATGGGCATCTGTCAGAAACCGAGATACCCCGGTGGGCCAGTGGAACCCCCCTACACCCACAGAGGACCCCTGCCACCCAGCTCCCCCTGTCATCAGCGGGCGGCTGCACTCCGCCTGCATACTGCCCAGCTGCCCACCGACTGACAGCTTACAGTATGATCTGCAAGTCCATTGGTCCACGGTGTGGACGAATGGTCTTGCACACCATACTGTACTACACAGGCACAGATCTGTGGATGAACCCATTTACAGATCCATGCCTGTGTAGTACAGTAAGTGTGCATGCCCATTCATCCACACTGTGGACCAATGGCCTTACAGATCATAGTGTAAACTGTCATTCAGCAGGTGGCTGGGCAGTATACGGGCAGAGCTCAGCCGCCTGCCGATGATGGGGGTGGGAGCGGGGTGGCAGGGTTCCTCTGTGGGTGGAGGGGGGGGGGGTCCTACTGGCCCACTGGGGTACCTTGGTTTCTGATGGATGACCATGATCGGGTGGAACGGGAGGTTGGGGGATACCACTAGACCACCAGGGTTTATATGTATACAGCTGCCCACGATTGGGTGTATGGGGGGGGCATGCACTAGACCACCAGGGATTGTACAGTTACCTTTGCCCGCCATCAGGTTAGTGTGAAGCGGGGGACTGCTAGACTATCAGGGCAGGATTTTACACTGTGTTGCCACTACTGGGTTAACTGGGAGGGTGGGGGGTTCCACTAGACTACCTGGGATCATTTTGTGCTTGTTGATGGTGTTCTGGGTGGGCGGGTGGCCAACTACGGCTGGCGGCTGCTGTGTTATGCCCTGCAATACAGCGGCCCACCTGTGGGTGGCCTGGACTTGAGCCTTGTTTTTTTCTGGCACAACTTTGAGCCCCCCTGTACGGTGCAAAGTAGGGTTGTGTCCAGCATATGTGTTGCACATCCCGGGCTGAATATTGGGATGTGCCTCATATGCATAGGCACGCCCCCTGCATTTGCGCCGCATTGATTACCAATGCATCCTGGTGCATCGGGAGTTGCGCATCGCAACTTGCCCCTTTGAATATCATGCCGGGGGGCAGTGGTGGGTTGCTCATGGCGCACCTCTGTTGCGCTATGCGCAACGAATATCCAGGCCATAGAGTTTAACTTCTTCCATAGGTTACTCCCTACTTCAAGTCATAAAGCTCTGTTGAGACATCACAGTCTGTTACCATGGGAGTAACTGTGATGTCACAAGCAGTGCATTATGACCTTAGGTAGGGAGAAAGCAACAGGAGTAGATGAACTCTTCAGGAGCAAAGATCCTGTTTTCAAGCAAATTAACTCAGTAATAAATAATGGAGAGAAAAAATGCAAAGCTAATGTGAAACAAGCTGAACTGTGTCTAAATATTATATTTTGTTAATATTATCCTGAACATGTCAGCTGCTCTTTAACCAGTGTTTCAAGGCATTAAAGAAAATTAAAAACCGAACTAACGTTTTCTGGGAATGCTATAGGGACAAAGAAATCACTGACTCATTTTGTGGAAACAACAGACTTGTCAAAATGTTGCATGCCATCAGGATTCAATTTTTTCATAGGTATATGAAGAACAGGTTCTTACTGCTGCAGGTCTGGACCACTCCCAAAAACAAAACAACATATAATAAAGCTTACCTGGCTCCTTATGGAATGCAATAGAAAGTTTAATGCATTTGTGTATGCATTTACTAAAAAAAAAATTTGTATTGCCCTCTTTACTGCCCATGTACAATACAGCCGCACTTAATTTGGAGACATGCCCCCACACTAGCACATTTTGTGGCATCAGTAAATGAAGAGAATTGGGGCGCACTCCATAGACTAGAATGGGAACAGTTTTTACAGGCTGATACTGCAGTGTGCCGATTATAACAAATCAAGGCATCGCTCAACTAACAAGGGCCTGACACATTCACAATAGTGAGACTACTGGTATCCCACACTCACCACACCCATAATACCCTCAGATCACACAAGCAAATATAACCCAGTGTCTGTAACATAAACTTTCCACATTCAGTATGGCAACCTCAACATGACAGAACATCAGATGTACACAAACAGACCCACTGCACCCAAAACACACACTCGCGGGGCTGTGCCTACATGCACCACATATTCACCACAACCTCGGTTCACACCAGCACATACTGTACCTCAGTTTCAATAACAGGAACTTACCACGTTCAGTACACACTGCATTCACAAAGGACAGTTGATTAGTTATACACCGACAGAGAACTCTACCTGCATGCATGGCCAACGCTACCTACCCTTCACACTTAGCATGCCTGAAATACTCTTAAATCATACTCACACACTCCTACACTACCATATTGTGATTTTTACACTTTCTTTTTTTCTTATATTCTGTTTGTCTCCCACTAGCTGCTGCAGGCAAGGGGTTCCAGTCCTGGAGCCACTAGGTCATCCATCACTCTCCGGTATCCCTAAGCCCCCCCCCCCCCGAGATTTTCCCCCATGGTGAGGTGGGTGGGCCATCCTCCCTTCCCTGTGGCACAATCCAGAGAAAGCAATTATGGACAGTCTGGGGCTAAGTGGAATGCCAGATGACTGGAAGAGCCTCATGGAGCCTACGGTCACTTCTTTTCCTCTTTTCTGGTTCTGCCCCCTAGCAGCCATGAATGCGTGTGCATCACGTTGCCACAATCTTGCCTCCCTGACTCTGACATTGCCACCTGGACTCCACCAGGAGGCAGCCAAGGAGCATGATGACATACCCCTGTCCCTTGAACAGGAGAGCTGTCAGCGGACTCTCGATCCTGTCCCTCCCCTCCCTACACTCAGCAGCCTAAGTTTGCTCCCAAGCCTGAGTCTCCAGCATGGTAAAAGGTGTGGCATCCAGCACCTCAATCCTCAGTGCCACTGGGCCAGTCCATTTGTACACGTTCTTTGCACCAGCATGAAAATCAACATCATCAACCTGGTACCAGAACAATATAGTCACACACCACCATGTACAACACAATAGCAATGTCCTCACTTCACAATTAAACACCATTGCATTCTTATACATAGCAGCACACACAACATCACACCACATGCACTACTTAAACAACACATGCACATGTCATGTACCACTGTCAAGGAAAACTCATAACAAACCACATTAGTGTAATCAGAAATGAACCATTATAATTGCATGCATACACACAGAAAAAAAATATTAGATAAGGCCCCACCACACTACTACATGAACAACCTATTCCCATACCATGTAGTACCACAATTACACATTCATTAACCCACCCACTGACACAATATCATCAGGTCTCATACACACTGCATCCCAGAGGGAAGTGACGTGTTCAAATAGTCACTATATGTAAGGAAACTAGAGAAGGAATAAAAAATGTAGACAGTTAATAACAGGGAATAAAGTGGAATTTGGGACCTAGTGCCCCCAGGTGACCTGCAGGTAGCCAATAAATTTAAGAAGTAGTCCAGATGGGCAGGTGGGAATAAATTTGGGCTAGTGGCCCCTATATTTATTTAAAAAAGGGGACACTGGTTGTTCAGGAATCTTGAGTTGTCCCAGGAGGCCAGTGGTTTGAAAGGTATGGCTCTGGTGATATAATGGTTCACTCCCTCATTGACAGTGGCAATTTTTTTTCTTTTTATATTATCTTTCCCTGGAACCTAGTGTGGGAGGGGAGGATGTCCTTGGGCCCAGACTGTATGTAGCAGGCAGGAGGCTGTTCAGAAAACTGCTGACCAGAAGTGCTGTGGCTGTTGCTAGGCAGCCAGTTTAGTGCTACTGAACTACAATGACAGTAATGGCAGACACTTTCAACTGTCAGCCCAGAGGAGGGCAACTAAAATAGCGAAGGGTCTGCACCAGAAGCCATACAAAGAGAGACGAGCTGAATATGTATGCCCTTGAGGAAAAGGGGCAGGGGGACAGGATAGAAAATTTCAAGCACCTCAAGGGAATCAACGAAGTCCAAGAGAGTAGTATCTTTCATAAAAAGAGATGCGCAAGAACGATGGGCAAAATTTGAAGATAGAGGGGACAGCTCAGGGGCAACACAAGGAAGTATTTTTTCACAGAGAGGGTGGTGAACGCATGGAATGGCCTTCCTGGGGAGGTTGTGGGGTCAAAAATAGTGGGGGACTTCAAGAATACATGGGACAGATATGAACCAATTCTGCTGTGGTTAGGAGGAAGTCAGCTGTTGGATAACTAGGATCTGCAGCTTATCCACTAGGTAGGGAAATGGGCCGACTGAGTGGGCCAAGCAGTCCTTATCTGCCATCAGGGTCTATGAGTCTATGATTCTGCCCACAGAGCTCAGGATGTAGCCTGCTCCATGTGTGTGGGAATGAAGATGGGCTATTTCTGGGAGGTGGAGGAGGCAAGAGCAAATATGCCTCCTTCTACCCATCAGCCACAAGGTGGCATGTGAAGAGCCCCAATGGGGCAGGTTAAGAGGGTCTGGAGGGTGGGAAGCCAGCAGTAGGTGGCAGGAACCTTTTGTTAAGCCACATGGTGGCAGACTGTAGATGCCCTGAGGGGGCCTGGTAGAAAGGGACTGGGAAAGCAAATGCACCAGATAGGGGCCACAAAGGAAAATCCACAGTGCAGCTGAAGGGCAATGCCTGAAATTGACTTAAAAGTAGCTGTGGGTGGGAGGCAAACAGGGGAAATCAATGGGCTCCCTGAGGGGACCATAAAAGCAGCAAGCACTGCATACAATAGAGTTGCACAGCAGCTAATGTCAAAGTACCAGGGGCTAACAAAAGGATTTGGGGGAAGAAAAGAACAGCATAAGGTCCAGGACAGCTCACAATTAAAAACACAGAGCACTAAAGAGAAAGAGCCCTGATGGGTTATAAATATTAAGTAAATTTATGCAATGGGGTGGACATAAATGGAGTGTGATAAATCCATTTTATCTGAGCATGTACATGTATACATGCAGAATCTTACATTTATACATATAGTTATTACGTCATCCTCGATTAATGTGCATAATGGACTGCGTCAAACATCCCCATCCCTCACCCCCGTTGTTTGGCATTGCTTACTGGTATCTTGCTTTTAGTTTGTTTCTTCCAGGTTGACCATCCCTCAGCCACACCACCTGCCATTTAGTCATACTTCTCACCATTCTTCCCACTATCATACAGTGATTATTTGTTTCTGTTTAACAGTTTTAGTTTTTTGCTTTTTTACCAAACCTTTTTCAACTGGCTGTTCCAAGCCACACTCCAGCTGCCACACTCCTCTGCATGCTGCTGCTGTGTCCTCACCACACCTCTCGATATACAAAACAGACTTTTTTTTTACACCTCTTCCTCAAAAACTGATAAGCCCTCACTCTTACTCTCCCACTCTGGTTTCCCAAACTTGCTACAACTGCCACCAGAGCTCCCCCAGCACATAGAAACTGTCAGATATTTTTTTCCTTAAACTGCATGCTCGCAAACCCCACTGCTGATGAGCCCTCACTCTAGGTCACACTTCTGCTCTGGTTTCCAGACCTCACTACAACTGCAACCATAGGCTCCTGTGAAGTCCTTCTCTGCAAACTCTAAATGGTCTCTTGTGGCCCTTATGGCCCTCTCTCTTCCCTACTTACAGTATTTACTGATATTCCCCTATGTCTATATACCACACATGTTTTAAGCCCCCCCTACCATTTTTCACTCCTGACCTCCAACACTATAATGCTGTCAGTCTGTTCCAGGTGTCTACTACCCTTTCAGTGAAGTAGTAATTCCTCACATCCATCTTACCCCCACCATAAGCTTCATCACATGCCCCATGGTCCTTTTTCCTATCTGAAAGAGCCCCTCCCAGCACCCTGTTCATCCGTGTAAGGTAATTATGGGTTTCCATCATGTCCCCTCTCTTTTAGGTTTTATATGTTGAGATCCCAGTCTCCTCACAGGGCTTTTGCCACAGCCCATGTACAATTTTAGTTGTCCTTTATACTGCCTCCACCCTATGGCTTTTCTAAGGTGCAGCCTCCAAACCTGGACACAGTACTCCAAGTCAGATGTCACTAATAAGGGATTACTTGCAACACCACTACCTCCCTCTTTCTGCTGAAGATACCCCTCCCTATGCAGTCCCAGCATCCCCCTAGCCCTACTCACTGCTTTGTCACACAGCCCAGCAACTTTAAAGAGACTCACAAAGGTAACTGAGTCGGCCCCTGCACCATACCCATCAGTGACTTTCTGCCAGAGGACCCCAAGGAAGTTAATATGTCCCCAAATTTTTAAGCCATTAAAAAGTTCTGTCCCTTGTAAAAATATACAAACCAGGTCCCAAGGACTTCGCAGTAGCTTGCTGCCACCCTTGCTCCACTCCCATGCTCACTAGCAGAAAGTCGAGATGCCAGTTAGAGCACAGGGGCGCTCTTCTTCATCTGTAATGGGCGGCAGCTTTTCTACTGATTTTAAATGATCTAGTGGCCACCTGGCAATGAAACGTGGGCATCGGTCAAGTGACAAGGCCCTTGTTACTTGAATGGTGCCCACATTTTATTGCCAGGTAGCCACTATATCGTTTAAAATCAATAGAAACGCTGCCACTCATTACATATAATGGTGTGCGCCCCCACACCCTTACTGGCATCTCGTCAACCTGCTGGTGAGCTTGGAGGCAGACCTGGTGCAGCAGAAAAAAAAACAGGAAGTCCTTGGGACCCGGTTTGTATATTTTTATGAGGGACAGAACTTTTTAACGGCTTATAAATTTAGGGACATATTAACTTCCTGGGTCTTCTAACGACCTCGGCACAGATGGGATGGTGCAGAGGATATCTTAGTGAGTCTCTTTAAGATCATAACTCTAAGGTCCCCCGCTAGTGATCATCAGCACCACCCCAACCCTATAAAAGCAGCTCTTGGTTTCCTATGCCCTAGGTGCACGATTCTGCACTTTGTCACTTGAAACCCAACTGCACCAATCTTGACCACTTTTCAAGTTTCTCCAAGAGGCATGTGCATACTCTCTGCTCCCTTCTTAGTGCCCACCCTACAAATTTTGGTATTGTCTGCAAAAAGGCATTCCCTTTTTTGCCAGTTTTTCTGCAATGTCACTTATGAAGACACTGAAGAGGATCTGCGCCAGTACTGAGCTGAGCTGCTCAATGTCCCATCACTGTAATGAGTGCCATTAATATCACCCTCTGACACCTTAACCCCCACCCCCACCCCCAGCTACTACTCTGCTTTCCGACCTGCATCTCTGGTCGCCCCCCTTCTGTTCAGCTACTATAACACCATTACTCTGGCATCTGCCAGGACTTGCTCCACTGTAGAATGAATCCAATATGTGGAGCAGCTGCCTAGGTAGTCAGGATACGTTTACATGTTCTTCCATCCCTATGGACATAAGCAGCAAGGGTGCACAGACATGTGTGGCACAGCACCAGTCAATGTCTTCCCACCCATGGGCTGCTCCCACCTGCACTGCCACTTGTGGTCACTCAGTTGGCAGTACTACAACTAAGCTGGCTTTCCTCCTTCCCCGGAAGAGAGCCTCTTGTATAACAGTTGATCCTCCTCCTCTCCCCAGAGAGCCTCTGACGTGAGCTCATTCCTGAACTAAGGTCACCTCTGCCGCAGGTCATAGTGCTACTGTTAAGCTGAAGGGCACACATGTTAACCAGTTTCTAATTAATTTCACCACTTTGGATCCCTCCTAGGATGATCAATCTCATTAGTCTCGCCCCCCCAAAATAGTCAACCACCCTCATCTCTGTTAGATCACCCTTCCAGGCACCAGACTATCCTCCATGCAGCTGGACAACCCTTCTAGCCCCAGCCTTTGACATAATGAGCACTGGAGCTAGAGCACCATACAGGCTCCGGGCCAGCCACTTACCCCACCAGCCACCCTCCCCACATCTGGACCAGCCTCCAACTACATTCTATACAACCTCCATGTAGCTGGAGCACCACCCCAAACCTCCACTCTAACAGACCACATATCTGAAGCTGTCCCTCCAAGCCCCTGGACCAGCAGTCCCCCACCCAACCACTCAACCTACAGCTAGATCCACCAGAAGTCACATCCAACCACCCACACTTCAGCTGGACCTCACTTCCAACCTTGAACTAGCCCCACCACCACCAGTCACCCTCCCTGCTGCTGGCTCACTCTTTCATGCCCTGGACTAGCCTCCCCCAGCAGACAATCCTCCCTGCAGCTGGACTCCTGTGTTCATTCTCATCCACAGACCAGCCCCTCTTCCCTCTGCAGGTTGAGTAATCTCCCCAGAGCTGAACACCCTTTCCAAAGGCTGGACACACCCTTCCATCCAGAGCAGAACCTCCCTATACCTAGACCCCCCCAATCACCCTTCCTCAACCATGGACCCCATACTTCTCAATGTAGTATTAAAAAAAAAGATACATGACACTAACATATTGCATTTGCAGTGTCAGTGGCTCATCAGGTAGCACACTCACCTCCGAGGTTGGGAGATCAGAAGGCAGTGGGTTCTATTCCCATACCAGGCACTTGGGTTAATATCCTAATACTGACACTGTAGTGCAGCATGAGGAGGATGGCTACACTCCTGAGGCACTGTCTTTCAGATGAGATGTTAAACCGAGGTCTCATCTGCCTGTTCTGGTGGTAGTTCAGGTGGATGTTAAAGATCCCATGGCACTTCTTGAAAAAAGCAGGGGAATTTTCTCTGGTGCCCTGGCCAAATTTCACTAAAAGTATCACCTACAGCTTAATCTGGTTCAAGGACAGTTGGCTTTCATCTGTATCCCCCTTCCTCCGGGTCGTGCCTGAAAATAGGCAAGAATCTATCTAGTGCACTTAGCTGGTCAACAAAAACAAAATAAACATGAAATGTAAATTAATGCAGTCTTCAGCAAAAAGAAAAAAATGCACTGATCCCCAGATTACAAAAGGGATTAACACATGCAACTGTTAAATTCAAATATTAAATACAAAAAACAGTTCCCCCACAAGCACACTCAAATATCTGCAGTAAATAATTCTTCCTTTATCTGCAGATAACGCCAGATTTTCTCAAATTAAAAAAGTTGGAATATTTTCTCTGTAAATATAGTTAAATAGGTTACTAAATGGATACACACAGAAAATGCATTCTGAATTTGCTCAGTTATACAACCTTCCTGATGTTCATTCTCCTGCCCCCACCTCCACTACTTTAAATTAACTAAATCAGCAAAAATTCCACAAACAACAAGTAATCTAGAGGCACAATGCATCCTAGAAACTTTAAAGGGGGGGGTTAATTGAAAATAAAATGTGTATTTCAAAGTTTAGCCACAGAGTTCAGAGAAGAGAAAATGTTTTCAAGACAAAAAATTGATAGTGAAACCTGCACTGCATTTCATTAAGGAAAAAAACACCTGAGTGATAATTCCCTTACTGTAGTTAGCATTTCAGGGAGTTAAAAAGATGTACTTTTTAAATATAGTCTCTTACCTTAACATTTAAATCTTAGCTGTAGGAAACCCCAGTTGTTCAAAAATGGAGACCACAGAGTGCTTGTGCAGTTTCATCAGGCTGGACACAGACAGGAAGTGAGCTGGAAACTGTAGGCCTCTAACTGAGTAGACTTATGGGAAATGTAGTTTAGAATAGACTTTTAAAGGGACACTGCCAACTTTTTTTGCACCATATTATTTCAAGGTAAAAAAACACGTTTTATGATTGCTTACCTTCTCTAAAATTCATTAGTATTGCTGGTTGTTTTATCTGTCTCATTGCTTAGTAGAACTGAAATGCACGGTAATGTACCCAGCCTTGATTGGCTAATTTAAATCCTAAAACTACTCCACTGACTGTAATCTTCATTTATGATTCAGTTGTATTAAAAAAATTGTACTTTTAAGAGCATTGCAGATCTATTTCTAATCTTCATTTAGCAATAACTTACTCTTGAACAACTAGTCTGCTGAAATACTTTTTAGAATTTGGTATTCTTAGTGGTTGTATTTTTGAATGATGATTAAAGATAATTAAAAATGACTAAAATTAGTCTTTGAAGGCAAATTAATGAATGCTTTAATACTAAATTTAGTATTTTACTTCAGTGAGGGTTCCGAAGTACAGCCCTTTGGGCCTGCACCCCCCATGACCACTCACATCTTAAACACCCCCTGCCCAGATGACCACCCAGCTGGACAACCATATCAACATTCCAATAGACCTCTCCCAAGCTGTGTACCTTTCCTGCAGCTAGTCCACCCTATAAGCCCCAAACCAGCCTCTTCCCATCAACTATCACCCTTCCTGTAGCTGGCTGCTCCAGGCCATCCTTCCTAACCTCAGATCCCCCTGCAGATGGAACCCCCCAGACCTGCCTCCACACCTCAGTAAACCACCTTCCCTGCAGCTGGACCAGCCTCACCAAACAAAGCACCCTCCTTAGAGTTGGACCAGCATCCCTTAGATAACAACTCTTTCTGCAGCTGGACCCACCCAGACTACCCATCTTGCCCAGATACCAGTTGCCCATCTTACCACTGACCACTCTCCTTGCACATAGAAAACCCTGTCCTGCCAGGTACCCTTTTATAATCCAGCACTTACTAGTCTGACATGCTGCATCCCACACACAACAACCCAACAGGCCCAGCAGCCCAACACACAGTGGCCTGACCCAGGACAATGCCTGACACACTGTCAGGCCAGAGGAGGTCGGGATGCTGTGCAGCTGTTGAGTGGATTTTCCACAAACATATGAAGCACTCGATCCCAACCTACACCACCCATCCCAGGACCTGAGCCACTACTGAACAGCACAGATGATGTGAAAACACCCACCCCTATGTGGTGCAACCTTTGAGGACACACTGACCTGATCACAGACTCCCAGTAAGGATGACTGTCTCACCATTCATGGGACAGGGATGAAACAAATAGCCATGCATGCTCCAGTGTGTTGACCAGCCATCCCAGGCAGCATGGTGGACTGTCCATGCAGCCCTGCATGCATGATGATGTCAGCTGACAGCCAGTCAGCTGGGCATGCATGAAGGAATTGGAGTACCATGCCTGTTGATCGGTGCATGCATGACACTGCAGGCACACAGCACAGAGGCACAGCGAGAGCATGGATAGCTGCACCAGGAAATGGTCCACAGCAACACCACATGTGGATGCCAGGACACAGACCAGCATGCCATCACACCAACTGTGCCATGTGGTCATGTAGCCGTGTCATGATAGCCCACTATAGGCTTGCAGTAATCACACAGAAAAAAGTCTGGAGGTGTTTGGGGGGGCCTGTGCCACAGGAGCCCATTGTGGCATGAAGGCTGCCAGGTGTGTTGTGGGGGATTCCACAAGGGCCCATTGAGGGAATGCTGTTGCCACACAGTTGCACAGCTGGAAGGATTGGGGGCCACTCACATAGCTTCAGGCCTGTGCAACATGTTGCACACATGAACAGCCAAAAGGATTTTGGGGGGACTCACACAGAGTCAGGCCTGTGCAACATGTGACACACAGTGCAGCCGTGGCAGTGTGCACTGGGCTGCTTGGCGATACCCAGCATTGTTGTGATGAGACATCGCCACCAGGTTGGGGTGCATGTGAAATGTGGGGGTGAAACTTTATTCAACAGTAGGGGGCCACCGTGGCAACCAGGTGGCTATGCATGATGTGTACTGTGAGAGTACAACTGTCAGGTGCCATGTCACCATGGAAACCCTACAGGGTGGTGTTGTGTGCCATGCCACAGAGGAACTTCAGCAGCTTGCCCTTGTCCTTGGATGCCAGTACCATCCTTATCCACTCCTCATAGCTCTTCTTGGGTGGTGTCCATGGCAGTCCACAGCAAATGCCTTCCCTGGTGACACAGGTCCATTTCTGTTCCTTGTGGAGCTCTGCTAGCATTGTCATGACCCCTACATGCACCTTCCTAAGCAAGGCATGGAGATGGCAGTGCCAGGTCTCGACATTGCTTTGGGACCACAGTATACCTCGCTCATTGAGATCTGCAACCAACCACAGCTGAGGTGGGAACATGGGGTCGTATCTCGTGGGCACCTTGGCCACCCTACTGTATAGCTATATCCTGCCCAGCACATGTGTCTGCTGAAAACAATAGAGGAGTGTGGTGGCATTGGGCAGAATGGCTGGCTTCAGGAGGCTGAATGCTGCTGGAATGTCCTGTGCTAGGAGATGGGTGAGGGCCACGAGTTCATGGGTCTTCAGGCTGAAGTCTGGGTCACTTCTGTATTGTGTGCAAGGCCAAAGCTCTGGACCTTCCACCACACAATCTACCCAAAGTGGAACAGGCAACCCTTGTTCATAGCTTGCAGAAATTCCATCTTACAGGCCTTGACCGCAGCCTGCTCAAAGTCAGTGATGATCGTAGGTGGTTTGACAGTGCAGGACTGTATACTGGCATATTTATTCAGCTCTGGAACAAGGTGCAGTAACATTGCAAGCTCTTTGTCGTCATCAGTGTATACACCAATGACATGATGAGGTTGTTAGGACCCGTCCCCATGGGTGCATGGATGGTGTACAATGAGTGAACAGGTGTGGCACAGTCTTGAACATACCATCCATCACTCAGAAGGGTGCCTGAGCCAGGTCCCTGATGTTGTCCTCTGTGGTGAGTAGAAGGACCTGGTGGGTGTTGCTGCAGGTGATCCTGCTGTAAAAATGGCCATCTAGTCACTGTCTGTAGCTGCTTGAGGATAGTGAGGTCAGCCAGTGTCACTGGTTCTGGTGAGAGGTCCTTGTGGTGGGTCCTGTTCACAATCTGCAGCAGGGCCCTCTTGCTTGGCAACTATTGACACAGCTCAGTGGTCATCGCAGTTGCCTCACACTGCAGTAGCTATGCGGGGCTAACCATGGTGCTGTGTGTCTTCTACTTGATGCCAGCCAGTGCCTGAGCTGGTAGAGCATCTGTCACCTCCAGAGCATGATTGTGCTCATTCTTTTTTCTTTAGGTGGTGCTGGCCATCCTGGAGTGCAGTGTGATGGCCTGGCAGAGGTAGGACTTGGACTTATGGTGCTGGCAGCACCATTACACTGTCTCAGGCCAGCCTGGTGGTGCTGAGGGTTGAGGCGCTGGATGCCACACCTTGTGCCACACCTGTGACCAGGGTTCAGGATTGAGCCTGGGCCATTGGGGGGTCAGCAGGGGAGGACTGGAATTGAACATCCATGGACTGCTTTCCCAGTCCTGGGGTGGGCTGGGGAATTTCAACATGCTGTGGTGGCCCCCTAGGGATGCCCAGGGGCACTTCTAGTGTTGGTGACACTAGATGGGGAGCACGGCAGATGTCGGCACATTCTGCCTGGATGTCATTGCATGTCCATGCTACTGGGAACAATTGAAGGAAAATGGCTGGGCACAACCTTGCAGCTTGATGGCTGTTCTCCGAGCAACCAGGAGGACTTTGTTGGAGTCCTGTTGAGGAGGGTCTGGGGCTGTTCTGGCTGGTAGAGACAGAGGGGGAGCCCTCCAGCAGGATGGCATGATGGCCATTCCTGATTCTCCTGGGTGCAGTTTGAGCTACCCAGCTCTCCAGGTGAGTGGAGCTGGTGGCTGCATGCCCCAAGCTAGAGTGTGTGCCGCAGCAGGTGAAAAATATGATATGATAAAAAAAACAGTACACTGTCTCATTGCATGTCCATTCATGGACCAGGAGGTAGCCATTCACATTCAGCTTAGACTTTCCCTTCCTGGATGGTACCACCTCACAGATTGTCTCTGTTGTTGGGGTTGCAGTTGAGCACCCTGGCCCCTCCATGGCTTTCACGCTGTCCTCCATTGTGCCAGAGGACTGTACTACACTGTCCAGCTATGGTTCCAGCTCAGGCATGCGGGTGTGATTGCACTTCATTTGCACATCACACTCCATGGGCTACACCTGTGGCAGCTGCTAGTTGTCTGTGGGTGGTTTGTACCAGTACTGTAGTGTCACTGTCTGCCCACAGTCCCAGTGCTTCATGACTGTGCTGTGCACCATGGTCACATTCAAGTTCTGTGTCCACAGTGTCCTGGGCCCCCATCAGCTACTGTGCTGCAGTGGGGCTATGCTCCATGGTACACTTCCCTGCTGTCCAGCATGCAGGGGTCCCTGTGTGTTGTGCACTCTACCTACAGGTCAGTGTCCACCTACCTAAGCTGTCCTTTGCACCCCCCAGCATTGGCATTCCAGCATCTGTAGTTACCATGCATGCCGTCATGAGTGCACGGCCATCCGCTGCCCCCATGCATCATTTTCCAATGCCTGCCTGTTCTCCATGTTCTCTTCAGTTGTAGTTCCCTGACCTGTGACTTCTCTGGTAAATTACCTATTGTAGCCCTCACTGTACTCTTTCCTATGGGGCTTGCATTTTCTGCCCCTGTGCCGGTTTGTTTGTCAGAGTTCCAGTTCACCTGTTTTGTTTACTAACCACTCTCCCTGCATCTGAAATGGGCCCTGCCCAGCCAACCACTCTTCCTGCAGCTGAACCACCCTTTTGGCCCCTGGAGAAACCTTCCCCAAGGAAAGCACTGTCCATGGACCATTCCACAGTTACAAGGCGGGAAGAAGAGGCCCCCAGCTGAGTAGGAAGCAACTGCTGGTGGGGGACTTAATTAGGGAGATATACTTGCGAGCAGGGTGGGGTAAAGGAGAGAGAGGTAAAATACCTGAGAGGTACTTTGGCTTGGAGGGATGAGAGCAGATACAATGGATCATTAGGCAGCAGAAGATGAGAGGGAGCTAGATGTCATTGTCCACCTGGGGACAAATGACCTAGCAAGGGATGGGGTAGGGGTAGTGCATGGAAATTTCAGGGATAGGGGGAGGGTTCTCAAGCATGCATGGTGGCTTTTTCCAAAAGATTGCCTATATACATCTGGGTAGAAGATAGTACTCTCCACACCGGCTTTCAGCAGTTGGTTAAAGGCATGGTGCGGGGTGGGTCTCAGCACTAGGAGAGGGCCACTTCAATGTCTTCATAAGTGAAATTGCAGAAGAACTGAATGGGAAGGTATGTCTTTTTGCAGATGCCATCAAAACCTGTTATAGGATGGACACTCAGGAGGGTATGGAGAAAGGGTTCGCCCATGCTGGTGTGACAGCCATGATGCTGATGTCGATTACAGCACAGGCCACATTACTGCACCAGGCATAACGTATCCCGGGAGTTACACCGCCAAAGCACCCTCCTGGGAAACAGTCTCCATTGGGCCCCCTCCCCTAATTATCCCACAGGTCCAGGTTCTTAATTTACCTGTTCTCCAGTCTTATCCCATCCTACAATCAGCCCACAGATATACAGTAGATTGTTACTATCCCTGATGTCCAGTGGTTTCCATTTATTTATTTATTCTTTCATTTGTTTACTGAGTAGGTTCACTGGTTCGAGAATCATTTTCAGGCATGACCTGGGCCATTGAGGATGGCACAGGAATACAAGCAAGTACAGAGGAGGCTGGGACAAGGCCTACAATAGACAGTAATAAAAATATACAGGATATTTATATGACGATATATATAAACTTGCAGCACAATGGATAAATAACATTTATGACAATAGCAGGTACAGTATTAGCCAAGTTGTAATACAAATTAGGCATGATCTGAGATGAGTAAAGGAAAAAGTGCATCTTGGCAGTGTAGGTATGGACCAAGAAGGAAAAGGAGGGAAGGGAAGTTGAGGCATGATAACAAGTTGGAAGGGCAGGAGCAAGGAGTGGAGGACAGAAGGTGAGATCCAAGGAGAGAGTGGAAGATTCCTGGAGAGTCAGTGGTGCTAAGTGGAGTGGGCAGGTTGTTCCAAAGGAAAGGGGCTGCAGATGAGAATGCGCATTTACCCATACAGGTAGAGACTAGGGAGCACTCAAGCATGGGGCCAGCAGTGAGGCAGAGCTCTCGAACAAACACTTTTGGCCAAAGGAGGTGGGATTGCGGAGAGGTACCTCAGTTTTGGATGGCCTTATTGACTGTGCTTCCAGGAGACAGGTCTGTTGGACTGATGGGGGAAGCCAGCCCAGGGCCTGATAGAGTGAGCAGTGGTGTGTTGAGTGAAAGCCCTTGCCCCCTGTATATCCAAAGTCCCCACCATGACCCAGTTAGTTCTTACAGCAAATACTACCCCCTGGTCCCCAGGCTTACTATATATTTGACACCCTTCCACATTTGGCACAGACCATCCTCTCAACTCCTTGATCGGGCACAAAATGGATGATAGTTCACAGTCATGTGCCTACTGTACCCAGCTGTTTATACAGTAGGCACATGAGTTCAAAACTGGCACTCTGTCCTCAGTTGGTCACAGAGGTTAGCAGAGTGTCTCTGCCAATTGCCACTGTGGGGAGAGTGTGTAAACATATGGTGGGGGCCTTGAATGGTGGGAGCGATGGAACTGGATGGGCAAGTAGGTACTGGCAGTTTCCGATGTATGGAATGGACAGCAGCACCACTGAACACCAGGCGAAGTGTGATATTACTGATGGTGGGAGCTCAAAGGGGCAAGGGTAGGAGGCAGAGGTGATAATACCTGGTTTAGGGAGGCAACATCTTTTACAGCCATTCACCAACTGGTCAGAGACTCACTAATTATGCTATTCAAGACAGCATTTTGTGATCCTACCCTGTTTTTGGGGTGCAAAGTGTTGTTTGAGAGTCACTTACCCATTTAGCGATCACAAATGCTCTTTGAATGTTCTGGTCTATGTGAACAATAACAGTCCATTACTAGTAAGATAAAGACAAGTGAACAAATAAAAAATATGGAATGAAGAGCTGTTCTCCATGAGGTTGATAATGTAATGTATCTTAACAATGCATTAGAGTACATAGTATAATGAGATTAATACTGGTACCACTGTGCTACCACATGAGTCTAGGGTTGCTGTGAGAGGTACCAAATACTGAAATGTCAAAATAATGCAGTACCATTGTGCTACCAGTGTACCAGTATTTGTGGGAGCCGACAAAAATCTCAAAATTTCGTGATACCATTGTATTACCAATGTATGTGTGAGAGACAGAGAAAATTGTAAATAATACCATAGGGATACCATTCTGCCAGTGCACTACCAATGCACAGAGGAAAATCTATATATCACCTTCCACTGTGATACCAGAGTACCACTGGGTAGTACCATTGTGGATTTTTCAGCTGATCACAGTATTGCCATTGCTATACCACTGTAATGCCATTGTGACAAATTCAGTAAGGGTAACCAGATTGCTGAGACAATGCAGTGCTAAAGAAGTGTGATAAAAATTATAAAGTGTTGCCAGTACTACTGCAGTGTGCAGCAAAAATTAGTGAAGGAAATACAGTGCTAAAGAAGTGTGCATGAAAATCTAATAATTATTTGCAGTGTTCTTACAGTCTGCATCTAAAAATAAGAAAGATTGAGCAGTACTACTGCAGTGTGCAGTAAAAATTAGTGAAGGAAATACAGTGCTAAAGAAGTGTGCATGAAAATCTAATAATTATTTGCAGTGCTCTTACTTACAGTCTGCATCAAAAAATAAGAAAGATTGAGCAGTGATACAACAATGTAGCAGAAAGTCAATGCAGTGTATTAACAGTGCACTGATGAAAAACAGTGCTTTGTCAGTCTGGACTGAAATAACACTGAAATGGGACTCAAGATGGAAGTGTGCACTTCACTTCCCTCTGGGATATAGTACCTTGAAATTCAAACATGTTCCACTGTACAACAACCATATACTACTTCCCTACACAATACCATCACATCACACAATCAGATACCATGAACTACACTTGCCACATCACATAAAACAACACCATGCAACATTTTCTTGGTGAGTTGGGGGATATTAAATTGATTCACTATGTGTGTTCCTAAACAACAATCTCTGCAAAGTTAACTTACCAGAACTAATTCAGAATAATGATTAGAGTGTGAAGAAGTGCAGCTTGGAAATGTGGGCAGAACATCTTCCTCCAACCTTTGGACTAGATTTATGTGATCTATTGCAACAGATGGAAGACATATTTTTGGATAAATTACTGAAGATTTAAAAAATAAAATAACAGACTAATGCTAGCCATAATAAAAATAGACATACTTACTCTTAAGTAACTTTACAACAGCTGTATAGATATCATTTTCTGTGACTGCATCAGAGCATATGCTGCCTGGCTATTCAAAATGAGAAAAGTGAGTGATCTCTATGCAGTGTACTGTAATTTGTTTTCATTTACACACAGCCTCCATTCATGAATGCACAAAAACACCTAAAGGAAGAAAAAAGCTAACAGCACCTTTTATGACAGAGTTTCAAGAATATCTAGGAACCAGTTGTAATAAGTCTTTGCAAAGAACGGTTGACCATAAATAAAAGTTAAAGTAAACAAATCATGATTTTGAAAGAAGCAGTAAAATAACAACTTGTAGAAACAAGGGAATTATACCACTGTTTAGGGACACAAAAATGGTGCTGCAAGAGAGGGGGTGAACTATGCCAGGGGAGAGCAGCAGGGAGACGTAGAGTTTGTCAGGTGATAGGAGGTGAGTAGGACGTATGGCTGTGGGGCTCACCTTATTAAAACCCCTCATTCCAGGTCATCACTAAAAAGGTGAAACATTAGAGGTCCCAATAAAGACACCTTAGAGACACCACTGGTGACTTCCTTCCAGTCTGATGCTTTCCAATGCACTTTTGACCAGTGTGACTAACTGCATAACTAGATCTATATCCTTTGCTCTATATTTACAGACATTCTAAATTTCAGCAACTTTTCTCTGACAGCATGCATCTCTTTTTTGAACTCATATTAATTCAAGGTTTTGGGGTCAGCCACCCCGGCCACAAAATAATTTCCAGACTGCAGGTAATCTGGTTTTTGGTTGGTTGTGTTGAATGTTTTTGGAGTGCTTTAAAGAGGACAAATTGATTTTTCATTATAAGGAATCATGTCATCTGTATTGTAAAAAGCACTTTAAGCATACTAGCCAGTACTGTAGTAATACTATGTTCCACACACTTCATGCACTCTCCCTGCTCCATGACTTACTGTTATTTGATACAGAATCTCAGAGCTCTCCTAGAATTATCTAAGAGGTGTTCACCTAAGCAAAGGACTGGGAGCATGCTCTGTTAGACACAAAAGGTGTTTGGCAGTGCCTGCTGCCATGACTTTGCATAGGACAGACACCTGCTTGGTAACTCTGGCATAACTGATTACTTCTGTGTCAAATAATGGCAGGTTGTGGAGTAGAGAAATGCATAGACTCTGGGTAACACCTCCTAACTGTCCTCATGTGGTTGATAATGTAGTCTATCTTAACGCTACATTACAGTACAGAATATAATGAGATTAATACTGATACCACTGTGCTACCACAAGAGTCCAGGGTTGCTGTGTGAGATGCCAAATAGGAAATGTCAAAATAACGTAGTACCATGGTGATGCCATTGCACCAGTAATTGGGGGAGCTGACACAAATCTCAAAATTACATGATACCATTGTATTACCAGTGTGTGTATGTGATAGAGAAAAAAGGGTAAAAAATGCTGTAGGGATACCATTGTGCCAGTGCACTACCATATGTTGCTTATCACTGTGATCCCAGAGTACCACTTGGTAGTACCATTGTGATACCAGAGTTCCACTGGGTAGTACCACTGTGATACCAAAGTTCCACTGGGTAGTACCATTGTGGATTTTTCTGCTTACCACGGTATTGCCATTTTCATGCCACTGTATTGTCATTGTGATGAATTCGGTAAGGGCAGCCCACATTTATAACGTGGGTCGAGCACTGTTGCATTTATGAACTTCTCAGACTGCATAATGTACTTCATGTGGGTGTTGGAGTCTAATATGGACAGCATGTGTTCCATTAATGAGTAAATTGCTCTGTCACCTCCTGCCTCCAGCTGTTGCTGCATGTTCAGCAGTGCCTGCCTCAGCACCCATAGCAGAGGAATGGGCTCACTGATACAGGCAGTGTCTCCACTCACTGCCTGTGCTGCATGTTCAGCAGTGCCTGCCTCAGCACCCACAGTGGAGGAATGGGCTCACTGATACAGGCAGTGTCTCCACTCACTGCATGTGCTGCATGTTCAGCAGTGCCTGCCTCAGCACCCACAGTGGAGGAATGGGCTCACTGATACAGGCAGTGTCTCCACTCACTGCATGTGCTGCATGTTCAGCAGTGCCTGCCTCAGTACCCACAGTGGAGGAATGGGCTCACTGATACAGGCAGTGTCTTCACTCACTGCCTGTGCTGCATGTTCAGCAGTGCCTGCCTCAGTACCCACAGTGGAGGAATGGACTCACTGATACAGGCAGTGTCTCCACTCACTGCCTGTGCTGCATGTTCAGCAGTGCCTGCCTCAGCACGCACAGTGGAGGAATGGGCTCACTGATACATGCAGTGTCTCCACTCACTGCCTGTGCTGCATGTTCAGCAGTGCCTGCCTCAGCACCCACAGCAGTGGAATGGGCTCACTGATACAGGCAGTGTCTCCACTCACTGCCTGTGCTGCATGCTTGAAGGGTCTCAGAATCAAGATGAGCCTATCCATTAGGTGCCATTGCTCTGTTGTGAAACACATGGGTGCCCCATTGCTGTCACAACTCGCATAAAGTAGCAGATACTCAGAAATTGCCTTGTACTGCTGGTATAGACACTCCACCATGTACAAGGTGGAGTTCCACCAGGAGACAACATCAGTTTTTAACTGATACTGTGGCAGCTTGCTCTTCACCTGCAGAGCACGTAGATAGTTGTGTGCTTTTGCTGAACGTGCAAAGTGGACACAGATATATTGGGCCAGAGTCAAAATTTCCTTTATATCCAGAAGGTTGATGAAAGTCTGCACAACAAGGTTAAGGTAGTTTGCCAAGCATGGAACCCTAACAAATCCCCCATCAGTGATGCATTCCGGCACATTTGATCCATTATCACTGACGATGAATCCAGCTTGCAGTGCATGGGGGTAGAGCCACTCATCAATCTCTGTTAGTACCACTTCCAGCATCTTTTCTCCAGCCTGTGACCCAGGGATAGTCTTCATGATCAGTGTTGTATGCTGCCTAACACCAGGCATGTTGCTTCCACCACAGTTTGTCCTAGTGCAATTCTTGCCTCGCCCCCCATCAGCTGGTATCCCAGGTACCTGTTCCCAGTGTTCTTTAATGCACAGGTAAGAGCTACCAGCTGTTTTCCCACTGGTCCACATGCCCATGCTCAGATGTACATACTGTGTTGAGAAAAGCTGCAGGGCATGACGTACCATGTCACATACAGTACTGTACCATTCCGGGATAACACACTTTGAAAAGTATGTATGTAATGGCACCTGACATTTAGGCAAGGCACGGGCCATGAACCTCCTAAATCACACATTCTTGACAAATGAGTATGACAACAAATTCAGAACAGGCATTTCTGCAACTTCTGCATTCAATTCCCATGTTGTACCATGATTAGGTGAGAATTTAGTTTGCCTATCCAAAATGGAATACAGCATCAGCTGAACTATTCTTGATATTGCTGCCGGTGATGCACCTGGTGGTGAGCCAAACAGCTTGCCTCATTGTTGTGCCATTAACGGGGTGGTGCTCCTTGACTGGGGATTGCCAATGGTACTCACAGGCTCAGTACTACAGACCTCAGCACCTTTCTTGTTTTTCCATTACTGGGGTAGTGATCCCACTTTGATTTGGGTTGGTAGTGCTGCTGCTAGGATCACTACTTGATCCACTTCCAGAATCCTCTGCATCGAGTACCATGAAGATATCTTCCTCCTCCTCACTTGCACCTTCATCTCCCTCATGTAGTGTTGGGTGTATTTGGCTTACGTTGCTTTCTCATTTGGATGGACTGGAACCACATGCACTGGCTGCCTTCTGGTCTTCATGCCACCGAATTGGGTGCTTGTTTTTAAGGTGTCTATGTTGCCCATCTGTGCCAAGGTGACTACCCTTCCTACCTCTGTTTACTCAGGTTTGACACAGTTGAAAAATTGCCACTGTCTCATCAGATGGGTCCAATACATAGAAATCCCACACCAGGGATTTCTGGGGGCTTGTATTTACTTGGTGCCAAGATGACTGGGATAGCAAAGGAGAATATTTGCTCTTTGTTATGTTGTGGGGTGACTGGAAAAATGGAAAAATGAGATATACAGTACTAGGTGGTCCTTTTCCTTGGTGGTTCGAGCAGTTACAGTAACAGGAAAGACATTTTGTAACAACCTGTTTTTTTTTTTGTTTGTTTTCAGGTTCCCATGAGGGATCTGTGTCTGACATATCATCTACATCATAGTCAGTAAAAAAGCTGACATTCTCACCATCCTCTGCAGGTCTGTCCTCCCCAGTTGCAACAGGCTCTGTGACACATACCTCCTCTTCATGACTGGCATCCTTCTGTTGCTCCCCATGTACCATCTCAGCCTCACCCACTGTACACTCATTATCAGGCTCTGCTTCCGATCCAGCATCACCAACAGTACCACTTTCTAATTGCACTTCAAAACCAACCACCTCCATGCCCACTGTTATTTGTTTGGTGGTGGTGGTGGTGGTGCTGCAGCTGTCTGTCCCTGTGTCACTTGACATTGATACATCCATCAACATGTCTGCCACAGATCTGGCAATAAAAAACTTAGAGGCAGGAAAGCCACCATCAGGCAAAATACATTGCTGCTACTGCTACTGTCTGCCACAGAGTCATCTGAATGCTGTCCCTCTGCTCTCACTGACACCTTTGTAGTTCCTGCACTGCTATTAAGGACCACAAATTGAGCAATGTTCTTTGTGGCTGCTCTATGGGATCTCACTTTAGAAGCCCTTTTCTTCCCAGTCATTCTTTAGTGCACGCAAGGACACAAAATCACTGTTGTTCAATCGCAGTCAGGAGCACAGTGATTTTTTTTCAAAACACAGATGTGCCAGCAGGAACACAACATTCACTCTGGTTAATTCACAGTCAGGAGGACGGTGATTTGTTTTCTAAATGAAGGAGTGTCTGCAGGGACACAGCAATTACTCTGGTTAAATCGCAGTCAGGAGGACAGTGATTTTTTTGCTAGCATGCATGTACATGCAGGGACACAATAGTCACTCTGGTCTGGTTAAGTTACAGTCAAGAGGACAATAAATGTTTCCTAACAAAGGTGTGCACACAGGGTCAAAATACTGCAGTCACTCTGGTCTGGTTAAATCACAGTAAGGAGGACAATTAATGTTTTCTTAGCACAGGTGTGCATGCAGGGACACAAAAGCCATTCTGGTCTGGTTAATTTGCAGTCAGGAGCACAGTGATTTTTTTTCCTATCAGTTTTTTTTGCTAGCACTTGAGTACATGCAGGGACACAACAGTCACTGGTATGGTAAAATCGCAGTCAGGAGGACAGTGATTTTCTTTCTAGCTCAGGTGTGCACACAAGGACACAAGAGTCACTTTGATCTGGTTAAAACGCAGTCAGGAGGAGAGTGATTTTTTTCTAGCACAGTAGTGCTGGCAAGGACACAACAATCACTCTTGGTAAGTCACAGCCAGGAGGACAGTGATTTTTTTCCTAGCCCTGGTGTGCATGCAGGGACATAACAATCACTCCGGTCTGGTTAAATCACAGTCAGAAGGATAGTAATTGTTTTCCTAGCACAGGTGTGCACTTAAGGACACAACAGTCACTCTGGTTAAATCTCAGTGAGGAGGACAGTGATTTAGTTCCTAGCACAGGTGTGCAAATAGGGATACAACAATCACTCTGGTTAAATCACAGTCAGGAGGATAGTGATTTTTTTGCTAGCACAGGTGTGCACACTGGGACACCACAGTCACTCTGGACTGGTTAAATCACAGTCAGGAGAACAGTGATTTTCTTTCTAGCACAGGTGTGCATGCAGAGACGCAAGAGTCACTCTGATCTGCTTTAATGTTGCTCAGATAGAGGCTTGGTGGATCTGTTTGACATCCATTGGACAGTGCAAGTATCCAGACTTGGATATGACTTGAAACTGGATCAATGTTGGATGTCAGATCCAAAATTAGATACCCACGGATCCATCAGATCCACCAACAGATAATTGGATCTGATGTGGATCCATTTACCAGATCACTGGGTCTGACAGACAGATCCATCAGACCCAACAATGGATAGTTGGAGCCAATGTGGATCTATTTACTCTAGCCATTGGATCCATTCTTGTCACCGAACCCATCAGATCCAGCAACAGATAGTTGGAGCCAATGTGGATCCATTTACTTTATCCATCAGATCCATTCCTGTCACCGGATCCATATGGTGGATCCGGGAAGGTTGGAACCACAGCCGGATAGTGCTAATATCTGACTGGATCCACTTTCTGGTAAAAAGGTTGGTGGTATCTGGTGGGATCCAGATTTATAGGATGCTGTCCAAGCAACACTAGCCTGGTTAAACCGCAGTCAGGAGGACAGTGATTGTTTTCCTAGCACAGGTGTGCATGCAGGGACACAACAATTAATGTGGTTAAATCTCAGTCAGGAGGACAGTGATTTTTTTGACAAGAAAAGGTGTGCATGCAGGGACACAACAATCACTCTGGTTAAATCGCAGTCAGGAGGGCATTGATTTTTTTTCTGAAGAAAGCTGTGCCAGCAGGGACACAACAATCACACTGGTTAAATCACAATAAGAAGGACAGTCATATTTTTGTTAGCACAGGTGTGAATGCAGGGACACAGCAGTCATTCAGGTCTGGATAAATCGCAGTAAGGAGGACAGTATTTTTTTACTAGGACAAGTGTACCAACAGGGACACAACAATCACTCTGGTTAAATTGCAAAAATAATGACAGTTTTTTTTTTTGTACATAAAGGTGTGCCGGCAGAGACACAACAATCAGTAACGTTAAACCTCAGTCAGGAGGACAGTGATTTTTTTCCTAGCACAGGTGTGCAATCAGGGATACAATAATCACTCTGGTTAAATCGCTGTCAGGAAGACAGTGATTTTTTTCCTAGCACAAGTGTGCACACAGGGACACAACAGTCACTCTGATCTGGTTAAATCACAGTCAGTAGGATAGTGATTTTCTTACTAGCTCACGTGCGCACGCAGGGACAGAATAGTCTCTCTGGTCTGGTTAAATCACAGTTATGAGGACTGTGAAATTTTTTCTAGCAAACGTGTTCACACAGAGACAACAATTACTGTGGTCTACAGTAGTTAAAATGCAGTCGGGAGGACAGTGATTTTTATTCCTTGCACAGGAGTGCTGGCATGGACACAACAATCACTCTGGGTAAATCACAGTCAGGAGGATAGTGATTTTTTTTCCACTTCTGATGTGCATGCAGGAACATAACAGTCACTCTGGCCTGGTTAAATCTCAGTCAGAAGGACAGTGATTTCCCTTCTAGCACAGGTGAGTATGCAGGGACACAACAGTCACACTGATCTGCTTCGGTGTTGCTCACATAGAGGCTTGGTGGATCCATTTGACATCTGTTGGATACTGCAAGTATCCAGCCTTGGATACGACTTGAAACTGGATCAATGTAGGATGTCTGATCCAAAGTCAGATACCCATGGATCCATCAGATCCACCAACAGATAGTTGGATCCAATGTGGATCCATTTACCAGATCACTGGGTCTGACAGACAGATCCATCAGACCGAACAATGGATAGTTGGAGCCAATGTGGATCTATTTACTCTAGCTATTGGATCCATTCTTGTCACTGGATCCATTTGGTGGATCCGGGAAGGTTGGAACCACAGCCAGATAGTGCTAATATCTGACTGGATCCACTTTCTGGTAAAAAGGTTGGTGGTATCTGGTGGGATCCAGAATTATAGGATGCTATCCAAGCAACACTAGCCTGGTTAAACCGCAGTCAGGAGGACAGTGATTGTTTTTCTAGCACAGGTGTGCATGCAGGGACACAACAATCACTGTGGTTAAATCGCAGTCAGGAGGGCATTGATTTTTTTTTCAGAAGAAAGGTGTGCCTGCAGGGTCACAAAAATCACACTGGTTAAATTGCAATCAGAAGGACAGTCATATTTCTGCTAGCACAGGTGTGAACGCAGGGACACAACAGTCACTCAGGCCTGGTTAAATCGCAGTCAGGAGGACAGTATTTTTTTTTTACTAGGACAAGTGTTCCAGCAGGGACACAACAATCACTCTGGTTAGATTGCAAAAATAATGACAGGTATTTTTTTTGTAAATAATGGTGTGCCAGCTGAGACACAACAATCAGTAAGGTTAAGTCACAATCAGGAGGACAGTGATTTTTTTGCTAGCCCAGGTGTACACACAGGGACACAACAGTCACTCTGGTCTGGTTAAATCGCAGTCAGTAGGACAGTGATTTTCTTACTAGCTGAGGTGTGCATGCAGGAACAGAAAAGTCTCTCTGGTCTGGTTAAATCACAGTTATGAGGACTGTGAATTTTTTCTAGCATATGTGTGCATGCAGAGGCAACAAAAATTACTGTGGTCTACAGTAGTTAAAACGCAGTCAGGAGGACAGTAATTTTTATTCCTTGCACAGGAGTGCTGGCATGGACACAACAATCACTATGGGTAAATCACAGTCAGGAGGATAGTGATTTTTTTTCCACCTCTGATGTGCATGCAGGAATATAACAGTCACTCTGGTCTGGTTAAATAGCAATCAGGAGGGCAGTGATTTTTTTCTAAATAGAAGTTTGCCAGCAGGGACACAACAATCACTCTGCTTAAATTGCAGTCAAAAGGACAGTGATTTTTTTATCTAAATAAAGGTTTGCTGGCAGAGACACAACAATCAGTCAGGTTAAATTGCAGTCTGCAGGACAGTGATTTTTTCCTAGCACAGTTGTGCATGCAGGGGCACAACAGTCACTCTGGTCTAGTTAAAATGCAGTCAGGAGGACAGTGATTTTTTTCCTAACACAGGAGTACTGGCATGGACAAAACAGTCACTCTGGTATGTTTAAATCACACTCAGGAGAACAATAATTGTTTTCCTATCTCTGGTGTGCATGCAGGGACATAACAATTACTCTGGTCTGGTTAAATCGCAGTCCAGAGGACAGTGATTGTTTTCCTAGCACAGGTGTGCACACAGCGACTAGAGATGCTGTGAAGTTAAATTCTGTCAGTGAAGCAGATGTGAAATAGCCCACTTCATGTTATTTTGCTACTGAGCAAAGTGTTCATTGAGCCTGCTACTTTGCCTTGTGATAATGGTGATAATGACTTTCCATTGCTCATTCCGCCTTTAAGGATGGAGTGAGAATTTACAGGCATCCGGCACACATTACATGGTTTACCCAGTCTAGGTCACATGCTTCAGGCAGGAATGAAGTGAATTGTGCTTGAAAGAGAGATTCACTGCAGCAGTAGCAGCCCCTGGCTCCAGCAACACTGGGCCCCCTCCCCGCCTGTGCCTGGTCTTCCCTGAACCTCATTAGTGTGGGAATCTTTTACTACACTGCCTGGGGACAGCGGTGTAGTGAAATGTAATCTGTGTGGTGTGGAGGTGTGCTGCGGCCCCAAAGGAATGCACCTTGACACAGGTGGTCAGCACACCCACCTGTACAACCACCACCATGACAGTGGCAGGCCAAGGTTGCAGAACAGAGCAGTAAGGCAACTGCTTGGGAAGAGGGGGCAACACGGCATCCACCTGCGCATGGTGGTGTGAAGCAGGGGAAGGTCATGGATCAAGCAACTGCTCCACCACCACAACTTGCAACAGCCAGTGACGGCTGCAGCCATGCCCAACTAACTGCCACACAGGCTGATTTGTTCCTGATGTGGAGTGAGTTGGAATTTGTTAATCACAATCTTGACAACGTTGAGCAGCAGTTGGAGCAAATTGAGGGGCACCAGCTACAAATTATGGGGGATGCTTCAACTGTTGCTGTCCCTTCAGAAGATTGATCATTAGTTTTAGTTTGTCCATGCACCCACCACCCTCTGCGTGAAAAAATAGTTCCTGATATTGCCTCTGATCCTTCCCTTCTATCTTCAAATTTTTAGCCCATTTCACGTGCACTTCTCTTTTTCTGGATGATGCTACCCTTGTAGGTTGTTGATTCCCTTTCGGTACTTGATATTTTCTATCATGCCCCCCCCCGGTCATCATCATCATCATCATCATCATCATCATCAACAGTAACTGCTACATCACAACATTTTTGAGGTGGGCAGGATTTACCACCAACAGACCCAGACACCACCACCTCGACGTTCTTTTTCTCTGGTTCCCAACTACAGATGCAGCAAAGTTCAAATCTGCTTGTGAAGCTTGGGTGAAGTAGCCAACTCTGCTTCCTTGTGGGACTATGCAGAGTCCCTGCTGAATTTAGCTACTTCGCCTTTTGTGGCTTCATGCTACTTCGTGTTGCAATTAGACAAGTCAAAGTCATTAAGAAACAAACAATTCAGAGTCCACTGATCAGTTATCACATGCTGACTGTCTCTGCAGGTCTGTAGGTCACTTGATTCAGGGAGGCAGTTCAATAGGCACTGGCAGGAAGTCAGTGTTTTACTTATATAATAACCACTGAGCTGGCAGTCATTTCCTGGGGATTAATGACCATGTGGAGGGTTGGGTTGATGAAATGACCACCAGCAAGGATGTTATTGTAATTATAAGGCTATTCCAGCTTTGCTGATTTTAAATATTAAAAAAAGTTGTTTATTAACTTTGGTTCTGCCATTTGGTTTTGCGGTGCGGTCGCGAGACTTGTCAGTAGATGCGGTTTGGTTATGTATAGTGACACTACATGCATCCTCTGTGTTGATGTAGAGTAGTGTGACCCCATGGATTTGATGATGTCCCCATTAATTTTACCTTATTTTCTCTTAGAGAAGCAAATAGAGCTGCAAAGGAAGTGATCAAGTGCAAAATAAAGTTTAAATGTCAGCTTAACAGTTAAAGGCAGCAGTGACCTAAAAACCAGTTCTTGTATTTCGATCTGGTTTCCAACTGCTGACAGGAACAGCAGTTGGAAACCCAATCAAAATACAAGCACTGTGCTTTTTATGTCACTGCTGCCTTTAACTGTTAAGCTGGCATTGAAATGTTATTTTACACTCAATCGCTATATTTGGCTCTATTTGCTTCTCTGTCACTGCATATGTGGAGAATTATTGTGGCTCAATTACTTTTACCACATAAGTGGGGAATCATGGTCTGTGACTATTCCTGGCTTTGCAGTTCACTCTGCCTTCATTTAAAGTGGTTCCTCATGCTACTGAAACATCTGGATCAGTCATTACCTGGCATTAATGACTGATCCAGTAACCAATCAGAGCGTGAAGGAGCCTCATTAATATTGTATTAACCTTATAATTTCACTTTCTCTAGTGGAAAGAGTTTGCAGTCCAGGCAGTTCTGCAGTGTGCAGTCTGACTCTGTTCTGTGTGTTTCGGAGCTCACAGAAAAGCTATAGTTCTTATCTGTGTGTTAAATCTTTATGTATTTAGTAGTAGTCCTTCAGGAAAGTTTAATGTAATTAGCAATGCTTTCTTTTGTTAAAAAAGTATTTTTTGTACACTTATTTTTAGGTACAGTACTTTATTTTACTAGTACTTGTAATAGTGGGTTTTTTTTGTTATTTACTCTCTTGGAGCGTGGACATGGTGGGCCAATTGCTAGCCACTGTGAGCCATGAATGCGTGGGTGGCCACCCAGTTAGATTAAATTGGCAGCCTTTCGGGACCCCACCTGCAGCCACAGTGAGCCTGGCAGCTGTGATTGTCATCCAGGAGCAGTGCAGGAAGCAGGTGGAGTAGTGGTCCTGCAGGATCAGCAGGAGGAGCTACAGCAAGAGCAGCAGGAACCACAGCAGGTTGTTGGTCCTCAACCACAGGCAGCACAGCAGCAGGTGTGTCCTGGTGGCCCCTCAACTGCCTGTACCGGGCGTTGCTCATGACTCCCCTGTGTGGGCCTTTTTTCTTCCTTCCCTGGCGACTACAACATGGTGCGTTGCAATGTTGGTAATGTGGTGGTCTGCCGGGGGCCAATGGGCAGCCACCTGGGAATGGGTGGTCAGCGCACCCATCTAGTTGTTCACCACCTTGCCCAGTGGGAAGCAAAGCTGCAGGAGGTAGCAGTAATGTGGTATTGTCAAATTCAAATGTTATTTTTTTGAGGGGGTCATTATATTAAAACATTTTTTAAAAGATTCATTAATGTTTTGGTTATCTTTACTGGTCTTCAGCGTATCATCAGAACTGGAAAAAAAATTAACTGCTGTGATTCATGATGAAGAACATGATTTGTCTCGTGATGATTGACTGGTGTGACATGACTAATGAGAACTATATGCAAATACCTACAGCTGTACTTCCCTGACCTGTACCACCCCAAACTCCCTGACTTGAAAACTCATATCAATGAGTACAATGGTCAAGCCAAGATACTACAAAACAGAGTTACGTGCAACTTCCAACCCAAAAACGTAAAAGTTTTGTTATTCGTAAATCATGACAGTGAAGATGAAGAATGCAATTTGTATCGTGAGTGACTCTTGATGTTCACCCTGACTTAAAAACACACACATTAATGAGTACAATGTTCACACTGAGATATGCACTTCAGTAGTACTCTGAAAGGAAGACAAACAAACAACTGTGACTTAAGTTACAGATGGAGACTGGGCCCTTAAGAGATGCAAACTCACAGACAGATTAAGATCATGCAGCGCACTCAGGAGATGCAGACACAAAGGCTCAACAACACCTTCACCAGTGCTCCCAAGTCACAATTCCAAATCTGGAAAAGAATACCTTTTGCCAGTTTGGGTGGGGGGGCAGTGCACTGCAGTAACAGTCCACTATCAAGATACCACAAAGCAGTACAAAAAAATGCAGAAGGATAGCAGATTCACAGTGCTGCAGTTACTGTCTGGCATGATAAAATGTATTTGATTTGTTGGCATGCATCACCCACATACTCACACACACTACAGGTAATACACAGCAAACTGAAAACATCAGTAATATAACCAAATTTTTTAATTAAATTGAAATTATGACAACAATCAGCAAAACAAATGTCAAACATTACTGAAAATGTTACTGTGTGTACAGGAACACAGTTATACAAGAAAAATATAACCAAAACAGAAAGACTGCCTTTCTCCCAGTTAATCTACCTCCACTACAGATATGCCCCTCCCCAAGCACACTTTAAAGGTATGTCAGTAAACAGACTGAATGTTCTAAATTAACATTCAAAATCCATACACGAACAATAAACACTTGATGTTATGAGCACAGGATGGTTTCCTACAATCGATGTACTAAATTTTGAGCAAACAGAATGACTCAAAAAGGCTTTTTGAATGTTTTTTAGAGGGTTTGAATCTCAGCACTCTGACAGAAAACAGTCTCCAGCTACCACTGCACACACACTAGACAGAACTGAGGCTGTGCAGAACAGTCTAGAGCCCATGTGAAGAGCATTCCCATAAATCACTGCAAAATTCACCTTGGAGCTCACCAACAAGGCAAAGTGATACGAATTACATTGATTTCAATGTACTTCACATTAAAATTGGTGCAGAGGTGGTTGGGGAAAGGTGGAGTAATGTGAAGTCATTCTTTTCAATGTACTTCACGATCCTAATTATAAGGTAGAGTACTCCACTTCGCATTGCGACTACTTTGTGGATTCAGCCTTAAAATGTAAATTGCATTGCGTAGCAGATTTTGACCACTTTGCACACCTCTAGCACGGACACAACTATCACTCTGGTTAAATCTCAGTCAGGAGGACAGTGATTTTTGTTTTCCTAGCACAGGTGTGCATGCAGGGACACAACAGTCACTCTGGTCTGGTTAAATCACAGACAGGAGGACTGTGATTTTCTTTCTAGTACAGGTGGGTAAGCAGGGACACAACAGTCAATCTAGTCTGGTTTAGTGGTACTCGGATAGTAGCTTGGTGGATCTGTTTTAGATCCTTTGGATAGTGCAAGTATCTGTCCTTAGATCCGACTCGAAATTTTTTCAAAGTTGGATGTCGTATCCACAGTTGGATACCAATGGATCCATCATATCCAGCAACAGATAGTTGGATCCAATGTGAATCCATTTACTGGATCCATCAGATCCATACTGGTCACCAGATCCATTTGGTAGCACCCAGGAAGGTCAGAACCATGGCTGGACAGTGCTACTATCCAACCAGATCCACTTTCTGGTACAAGGGCTGGTATCTGGTAGGATCTGGATTTATAGGATGTTATCCAAGCAACACTAGTCTGGTTAAATTGCAGTCAGGAGGACAGTGATTTTTTTCCTAGCACGAGTGTGCATGCAGGGACACAACAATCACTGGTTAAATCACAGTCAGGAGGACAGGGATTTTTTTGCTAGCACAGGTGTACATGCAGGGACACAACAGTCACTCTGTTACGGTTAAATTGCAGTCAGCAGGACGGTGATTTTCTTCTTAGCTCAGGTGTGCATGCAGACCCACAAAAGTCTCTCTGGCCTGGTTAAATCGCAGTCAGCTGGATAGTGATTTTTTTGTTAGCACACTTGTGCATGCAGAGACACAACATTTACTCTGGTCTAGTTTAAACACAGTCAGGAGGACAGTGATTTGTTTCCTAGCACAAGAGTGCTAGCATGGACACAACAATTACTCATGACAAATCGCAGTCAGGGGGACAGTGAATTTTTTCCTAGCTTTGGTGTGCATGCAGGGACATAACACTCACTCTGGTCTGGTTAATGGCAGCCAGGAGGAGAGTGATTTTTTTTCTAAATAAAGATGCACCTGCAGGGCACAACAATTACTCTGCTTAAATCGCAGTCAGAAGGACAGGTATTATTTTCCTAGCACAAGTGTGCCAGCAGAGATACAACAGTCACTCTGGGCTAGTTAAATCGCAGTCAGAAGAACAGTGAATTTCTTTCTAAATAAAGGTGTGCCGGCAGAGACACAACAGTCATTCTGGTCTACTTAAAACACAGTCAGGAGGATAGTGATTTTTTTCCTAGCACAGGTGTGCATGCAGGGACACAACAGTCATTCTGGCCTGGTTAAATCAGTCAGGAGGAAAGTGAATTCCTTCTTAGCTCAGGTGTGCATGCAGGGACACAACAGTCATTCTGGTCTAGTTAAAACGCAGTCAGGAGGACAGTGATTTTTTTCCCTAGCACAGGAGTGCTGGCAGGGACATAACAGTCACTCTGGTCTGGTTAAATTGCGGTCGAGAGGACAGTGATTTTTTTCCCTAGCACAGGTGTGCCTGCAGGGACAGAACAATCTCTCGAGTTAAATCGCAGCCAGGAGGACAGTGATTTTTTTTGCTAGCACCGGTGTGCATGCAGGGACACAACAATCACTCTGGGTAAATCTCAATCAAGAGGACAGTGATTTTTTTCCTAGTTCAGGTTTGCATGTAGGGACTCAGCAGTCACTTTGGTCTGGTTAAATCACAATCAGGAACACAGTACTTGTTTTCTTAGCACAGGTACTGAAAGAATATTTCTGCTCAGTATTCACTATGGAACAGGAGGGGAAGGTACCCAAACCAAACAAGAGAAACACTCTGGATAGGGGGTGTCAATACAAGTCCATTCACAGAAGAAATGGTTTTGAAAGAACTCTTGAAACTGAGGATGGACAAAGTACTGAGGCCTGATGGGATTCACCCCAGAATTCTGAAAGAACTAAAGGTAGAACTAGTGACACCACTGACTACCCTCTTTAACAAATCATGGGTGGATGGTGTAGTACCCGAGGACTGGAGGAGGAGGATGGATGTGACTCCACTTCACAAAAGTGGGAGCAGGGCAGAGGCAGGAAACCACAGACCAGTTAGTTTGACCTCAGTGGCAGGGCAAATGTTGGAATCACTTGTGAAGAAAAGAATTATTGAGTACCTGGAAGCCAGTGGGGCACAGGACCCAAGGCAGCATGGATTCACAGCAGGAAGGTTGTGTCAGATGAATTTAATAGACTTTTTTGACTGGGTGACCAAAGTAGTAGACCAAGGAGGTGCTGTGGATGTGGTCTACCTAGATTTTGGCAAGGCATTTGACACAATCCCACACAGAAGATTAATATACAACATTGTCTGGACAACAGAGGGTAATAGTAAACGGAGTCCACAGTGAATAAAGGAGGTTACTAGTGGGGTACCACCAGGTTCAGTACTGGGTCTGGTCCTTTATAATGTCTTTATAAGTGACATTGCAGAAGGACTGGAAGGAAAAGTATGTCTCATTGCAGACAGCACAAAGATCTGCAACAGGGTTGGTACACAAGGTGGGGTAGAAAGGATGAGAAGGGACTTGGCAAGGTTGGAGGAATGGTTAAATGTATGGCAGCTTAGATTCAATGCAAAGAAGTGCAAAGTAATGCACCTGGGAAACAAAAACCCAGGGGAAGAGTACACAATGGGGGGTGAGATACTAACAACAGCAAAAATGGAAAGGGACCTGGGGGTAGCTATAGCAGATGACCTAAAGATGGGCAAGCAATGTGAGAAGGCAGTAAGGAGGGAAGGGGGATATTAGGATTCATAGGGAGAGACATCACCCAGAGAAAAAAAAAGTTGTTATCCCTCTGTACAGACAGTTGGTGAGACCCCATCTGGAGTACTGCGTGCAGGTCTGGAGACCCCATCTCTGCAAAGACATAGACAGGGTGGAGGCTGTCCAGAGGAGAGCAACTAAAATGATGCAGGGTCTGCAGCAGAAGACAAATGAAGAGAGACTAAAGGAGCTTAATATGTATACCCTCATGGAAAGGAGGGAGAGAGGAGACATGATAGAAACTTTCAAGTATGTCAAGGGAATAAACAAAGTCCAAGAGGGTAAAATCTTTCAGAAAAAGAGATGTGCAAGAACAAGTGGGCACAATTTGAAGATAGAGGGGGGGGATGGCTCAGAGGTAATGTGAGGAAGTATTTTTTCATGGTTGTGGATGCATGGAACAGCCTTCCTGAGGAGGGCGTGGAGGCAAAAACAGTGGGGGAATTCAAGAATGCATGGGACAGACATAAGACAATTCTGGGGGGGTGGTGGGAGGAAGAAGGCTGTTGGTTTAAAACTAGAATCTGCAGTTTATCCATTAGGGAAGGAAATGGGCAGACTGTGTGGGCCAAGCGGTCCTTATCTTGCCACCAGATTCTATGTTTCTATGCAGTAAATCCACTCCACATCACAAGTAAAAACCATGGATTCAAGCAAAATGTTGGGCAAAAAGAAGTATTCCTCAGAAGTGTTATAAAAATCATACAAACTTGAGAAGTTACAGATCTAGGTGATGCCTATCCAGGGGCATGGTTCAAGCCTGAGTGCCAGCCAGCATTTGCTTTGCTTTGAGTTGATGCTGAACATGATGAATGGACCTTTAAGCTTGAATAGTGAACACTGAGTGCCCAACTTTGTCTGGTTTTTGTAATGCTTCTGACAAAGTTTTTTGGCACATATACTGTATTGTATTTTGTTTGAATGCATGGCTATTACTTGTGATATGGTGCCCATTATTACTGTATATGGGGCCTTTAGTAGGTGCTGATCCTTCTGCTGTAATTTATCACTGACTGTGGCATGTTGGCGTATTGTATACTCTCCAACCACGTGTTTAAATTCTCTGTTCCTGACCCCTGACTGCAGCTACGATGAATGGGCAAAACAGCTGAATTTATTTGTTAAAATTTCCCTCTCCTAGCCCTGGACTGCTGCCACAGTGAACAGCTGAACTGCATCGGCACTGAATGCAGAGGAGAGGGGAGAGAGACAGAAGCCTCCTAAGAAGGCGTATTTTGTTTTACCATTGTACTTGCTGAAACTGTGCTCCTACAGATGACTTAAAGAATAGTGCTAGAATCCCAAGTGAGAGAATTTACAGTGCTAAACTGATGTTTCCTTCAAGACATTCTATCAGACATAACAAAACTTCCAATTTATTCACCTTAGATCTGTAAAATTAAAATTATTCAACAGGAGTACTAACTTCAAATTATCTGTTTGTTTTACATGCTATTGGTAAGTAGGTAGGTTATTTTGACCCCTCTTTTAACAAATAGAGTCTTGTTTTCCATAGGTATCCAATGTTTAATGAATATAGCATTAAACTTCTATACAGACATTACAGCTTTGTTAACTCGAAGATGCTTTTTCTTCAAGTCTTACACGCAGCATACCTACATTTTCAGAAGTGCTTAGAATTGTGCAATGTGATTTTGGTTTCCAGATTTTGTCCAAGGGGTTTTGCCATGCTGCTCTGGAAAGCTACTTGCCCCATATTGAGGAGGCTGAGCGAACCCAGTTCCAGGGCTAGTTTTTTATTATTTCTCTTTTTTTAGTTATCCCAGTGCTCTCAGAATGCCCTGCAGTTTCATTTCATGTTCAAATGCATAATCTCTCCAGTCATTGAGTCGGGTCTCCTTCCTAGCTTGTCCCCCCTCAACATCTGCTCCATTTCATTGATTCTGCCCCTTAAAAGAGCAGGTGTTTAGTCTTTAAGTTTTCTCCCCCCCCCCACCCACAGAAACAAATACAGCAGCCTACCTGTGCCCAAGTTGATTGGCATATAAAGTTTTACTTTCTATTTGGTACCTAAAAATATAAAACATTCGAAAACTCCTTGAGGCAGCCGGCAGCAAAAACGATCCAAGTTCCTCAGTGTAGCAGGCAGCAAAAACAATCTAAGTTCCTGAATTGGAGACACATCCCCATGCTGGTACATTTTCTAACGTAGGTTCAAGAAAAGCATGGAGTCGTGCTCCATAGACTTTAATGGGGGTCATTTTCAGAGTCTTTTCTGAATACTTTTGATCGCAGATTTTGATAAAAGAAGGCCACTGCTCAACTAACAAGGATGTTGTATTGTTTAAGGCTGTGTTTACTTGTTCAGTTATCAACGACAACGTTATCAGCCTAACCATTACCGTACGTTTTATAAAGGCAAAGGCAAATTTGTTTAAAAGACACCCAATCCTAGAGGCTCTGGGCACCGTACAAATTTTTATAACATTACATGCAGCATAAGCATTTAAAATTAAAGTATAAACATCCTATAAGTAATCAACATTAAACACCAAACGCTTGCAAAAATAGGAGTGTCTTCAGGCGGATTTTAAAAATGGCTTCAGTACAGTAAAATGGTAGAGTTATGTGGGGACATATAAGATGACATGTTAACACAAGTAGGTAAGATCTATGTAGCATGAGGAAACAACCCTCCTCTCATTGGTTTGACATCAGGCACCGCACGCTTTCACAAGGAGGTAAGAGGAAAAGCAAAAATAAAGTAATGGCAAAGATAGAAAAGTGGGAGGCCAAATGCCTAGCAACAGACAACCTCACAGCAAATACCAGATAGTTAACATGAAGGAAAAGAAACATGAACTAAGGCTGCATGATTAATTTCAGGGATTACAGAGATACATAGATACTGTTGGCAAATAAGTGCCACCAGGCCCATCCAGTCTGCCAGTTTATGCTACCTGATGAAGTGGCCAGTGACCCTATCTGGCCATTGGCTCAAGCTTTTTCTTCCTATCTCTAATCTTCCTTTACTCCTGTCCCATTGATGTTTGAAGCCTGTCACTGTACACCTGGACACCACTTTCTGGGGCATGCTATTCCATGCATCCACCACCCTAGTCATAAAAAAGTACTTCCTGACATTTCCCTTTATGTGGCTACCCATCAGTCTCATGTCATCTCCTCTTGTTCTGGCACTACTTTTATACTGGAATACTGTATGTTATCCCCTTTCACGGTGTTCATGCCCTTGAAATATCTGAACATTCTATCATCTAATCTGTCTCCCTCCTTTGCTCCAGCAGGTTAAATGTTAATTTTAATTACTATGCCTGTACACATAATGCTTGTAGAAATTGACACATTGTACCATTGTGGCTTGATTAAATAAAAATTAAGTTAAAAACATTTAGCAATTATCAAATATGCCTGAAAAAGAAAGCACATTAAAATGTGTACTTCAAATGTTCTCAATAAAGGAAGTTAAAAAAAATGCCAATTTCTTGTTTTCAGAACATTTTATGAGTACAATGTAAAATCTAAACCACAAACATTATTTCTAGAGAAATGCAGTATCTGGGACAATACTGGATGGGGGTTGGGTAAAGCATAAGAAATAATGCATATTATGTGCCTGCAGCAGTCTCCTTAATGCCATATTTTATTACAATATATTAATCCAGAGTATCTAGCTGAGCTAAAATAACTATTGTCAGTAGGGCTCTGCTTTTCCTTGTTTTTTCCCCTGCTAAGGGAACTGTAGCACTTGGGTCTTTAGTGACTTGCCAGGATCAGACAGTGTGTAAAAAGCACTGGTGGGATTTCAGTCTGGGTCTCACGGTTCCCTTTAAAGAGGACAGGACATTATTTCTAATTGCTAGCTGTTTATAATGTTCCCATTTACAGAAACGATATCCATAAGCCTAAATTATCCATATGTAAGTGTACTTCAGTAAAAAAAAAAATGTGATGTGAAAAACAGTATTTTGCATTGTTTAGTTTTTATGGGCAGCATTCTATTGCAGTTCTGTTCATGGAACCAGAGATCTGGAGTTTTAACTACTTCACGGTTTGAGTAAAGAACTCTAAGCATGGTTCTGATAGGACAAGAGCTCATTTTTAGCATTCTTTACTCAAACCATGACATAGTAAACACTCCAAATTATTGGTTCCATGAAGAGAACTGTTCAGAATGTTGTTCATAAAAATAAAACAATTGAAAACACAGTGTTTCACATCAGTGTTTATTAAGGTAAAGTTAAATATGGTTTATCTGGAGGCAAGTTTATCATTTCTCTTACTAGGAACATTACTAACTGCTGCCAATTAGCACAGATTTCCTGTCCCCTTTAAGACTGAGCACTAGCAAATAGGAAAGCTGCCTGTCACGGCTACTGTTTCCTGGAAAACATTGTCTTGAATAGCTTACAGAAGAGGACAACACAAATTCATTGGCAGGTGGGATATTTTTGGGAAACCTTTAATAGTATGAGAAAAATGGGATTATATACCATAGAAACATAGAAGTTGACGGCAGATAAGGACCGCAAGGCCCATCCAATCTGCCCATTTTTTTTTCTACCTTATAAATGTGCCATCGGCCTTTGCTCTGTCAGTGGCCTATCTATTCATACTCATCTGCATTGCTCCCTTATGCCTATCCCATGCCTGTTTGAAGCCCTGCACTGTATTCATAGCCACCACTTCCTGAGGTAGGCCGTTCCATGCATCCACCACCCTTTCTGTGAAAAATAATTTCCTCACATTCCCGCTTAATTGGCCTCCTTCTAATCTCATGCTGTGTCCTCTTGTCCTGCTGTTTTTCTTATATTTAAACATGTTAGACTCTTTCACCTTGTTAATGCCTTTAAGGTGTTTGAATGTCTCTATCATATCACCTCTCTCCCTGCTTTGCTCAAGGGTATATATATTGAGCTCCGTTAATCTGTCCTCATATGTCTTCTGATGCAGTCCCTGCACCATTCAGGTTGCCTTCCTCTGGAATGCCTCAATTTGATTAATGTCCTAGTGAAGGTGTGGCCTCCAGTACTGCATGCAGTACTCCAGATGGAGCCTAACCAGTGTCTTGTAAAGAGGGATTATTACCTCCCTTTTATGACTTGTGATACCCCAACTTATACACCCTAACATCCCCCTAGCCTTACTTACTACTTTAGAGGTCTGCTTGGATGATTTCAGGTCATTGGTGATGATGATGCCCAAGTCTCTTTCTTCCTTTGTGACAGCTAGCAACTCCCCTTCCTGCCTATAAGTGGCTTCAGGGATTCTCTTCCCTGTGTGCATGATCTTGCACTTCTTTGCATTAAATCCCAGTTGCCACTCTTCTGACCATTTTGCTAGTTTATCCAGATCTCTTCTCATTCTGCCCACCCCATCTGGATCATCTACTCTGTTGCAGAGCTTGGTGTCATCTACAGACAGTCAAGCCTTACCCTCTAGTCTATCTGCAATGTCACTAATGAAGATATTGAAGAGGTCTGGCCCCAGGACTGATCCCTGAGGTACCCCACTTGTGACTTGCATCTCTTCTGACTGTATACTTCTGACACACCCTGAACCTACCCAGCTTATTTATCAATTTTCTATGTGGAACAGTGTCGAAAGCTTTGTTGAAATCGAGGTAGGTGACATCAACTGCTCCCCACTGGTCCACCACTCTGGTTACCCAGTCAAAGAAATATATGAGATTAGTTTGACAGGACCTTCCTTTTGTAAACCCATGCTGTCTTGGATCCTGTGCCCCTATGGTTTCCAGGTGTTGCACTATCCTTTCCTTAAGGAGTGCCTCCATAATCTTGTCCACTACTGAGGTAAGACTGACTGGTCTGTAGTTCCCTGACTCCTCCCTGCTATCACTGTTGTGGAGCGGGATCACATGAACCCTTCTCCAGTCTTCTGGGACCTCTCCTGTGCTCAAAGACTCATTAAACAGTTCTGCTAATGGCTCTGCTAGTTCCACCCTTAGCTCCTTAAGTACCCTGGGATGTATGCCATCAGGTCCCATTGCCTTGTCCACCGTGAGCTTAGCGAGCTCTTGTAGGACCCTTTCTTTTGTGAAGGGAGTAGTGCTCACCTCCCTTCCCCCTGTGTCCCTGGTGCTGAGCTGTGGGCCCTGCCCTACCTTCTCTTCAGTAAATACTGAGTAAAAGTATCTTTTTAGGATAGATGCTTTTACAGGGTCCTTCTCCTCACATGCCCCCTTTTCTCCTTTGAGTTTAGCAATACCCACTCTGGACTTTCTCCTTTCACTACTGTATCTATAGAAAGTCTTGTCACCTTCTTTTACTGTTCGTGCAAGTGTTTCCTCAGTTTGGGACTTTGCCTGCCTTACTGCCTTCCCTGCTTCCCTTAGGGCAGTTTAGTATGCCTCCCTATCTTCATCTCGCTGTGTTCCCTTGTATTTCCTGAAGGACAACCTTTTAGCTCTGACCTTTTCTGCTACTGTATTTGAGAACCAAAGTGGTTTCCTTCTTCTTTTGCACTTCCTTTTCTGTCTAACACAATGGCATGTTGCTTCAAGTATTGCATCCTCACGCTTGCCCCTTTGCCTGTACCCTCACACCTGTGTTTCTTTTTGCCAGGGCTAGCTTAACTCTGTTGGCCATCTTATCAAAGTCAGCTCCTCTGAAGTCCCATATTTTTGCCTTGGAATGGAATGATTTAGATGTAGTGGCCAAATTGAACCATACCATGTGATGGTCACTGGCCCCCAGGTAACCTTCCACCTGGAGATCTGTGATCCCTTCTCTGTTAGTCAGTACTAGATCTAGGATAGCCCTGTCTCTTGTGGGTTGTTGTACCAGTTGTTTGAGGCCCTCCCCCAGCAGGGAATCCACCATGTGTCTAGTTCTGGCTGATGTTTCTGCTGGTATTGACCAATCTGTATCCGGCATGTTGAAGTCTCCCATTATCAGAACTTCCCCTTTAGCTGTCATGTTTTGTATATTTTCTAACAGTAATGTGTCTATGTCCTCCCCCTGGTCTGGGGGCCTGTAGACAACCCCAGTTATTATGGCTGTCCCATTTCCTGTTTCCAGGGTGACCCACAGTTCTTCTGGCTCCTTATGTGTATTCTAAATTTCTGTAGCTTTGATATTTTCATTGATATACAGGGCCACTCCACCCCCCCCCCTTTTAGTGCCTCGGTCTCTTCTGAACAGTACATAGCCAGGTCCTGATGTCTCCCAAGTGTGATTGCTGGTAAACCATGTCTCACTAATTGCTACTATATCCAGCTTAGCTTCTGACATTATTGTCTGCGGGTCTGGGATCTTATTTCACAGGCTGTGTGCATTTGTGTACATGATTTTCCATTGGCCAGATTTCAGTGTGTTAGTTGTTGGGTGAGGTTTGGCATTTCCCCTGTGCGTCGTATGGGGAGACAGACCTTTTTTCTTACCTGGTGATGCAAATGAACTGCAAACATGCTGAATCCCTGTTTGACCAGTAGCTGAGGGGGGAAGGGTGTTCTTCCTATTCGACATATGGTGTGCTGCACCCCTCTCCCCATTTGCTAGTTTAAATATTATGCAAAAATGTCAAACTTCTGCCCCAATGCACTGACTCCCTCCTTAGTCAGATGCAGTTCATCAAATTTAAAGAACTTTCGCTCCCAGAACTGTTGCCAGTTCCCTACAAATCTGTGTCCCTTTTCCTGGCACCAGCCCTTGAGCCACATGTTTAGCTCCCCTATCTCCCCTTCTCTGACCCTTCTGTCCATCTGCCCCCCTCTCTCAGACTGGCAGGATCTCAGAGAAGGAGATGCCGGATGAAATGGATGATAGTGTGTCACCCAGCCTGGTCAGGTGTTCCTTGGTCTCCACAACTGACCAGCTGGCAAGATCATTAGTCCCTATGCGTACCAGGACGTCAATATTTTCTCCTGCTTCCTGAACAATTCTAGCAATGTGGTCAGTGTCTCTCCACGTTGATGTACCTGGGAGACATCTGACCATTACTCCTGGCTGGAGATGGGTATCAACTCCCTGAATCATGGAGTCTCCTATGATCAGAAGTTTTTTGGATTTCCTTTTTGCTTTTTTTGTTTTGGTTCCTGATTTGGGCGAGTTTTACTGTGCTAGCTCCAGTGCTGCAGTGTCCTGCTCCGCAGTGTCCTCTGCCCCTTTATTGTACCATTAAATAAGGAAAAGCCTCCAAATCTGGACAGTGTAATGAACAATTTACATCTATAATAGTTGCCAGCCTGGTGCTCCCATTTTGTTTTCCAGATTTTGTTCAAGGAGTTTAGCTACAGTATGCTGCTCTGGAAAGCTACCGGCCCCATATTCAGGAGGCTGTGCAAAACCGGGTCCAGAACAAGTTTTTTTTAATTTTCCCACCACTCCCAACATGACACCTGGTTAATTTGTAAGCAGAAATGCACAGTCTCTCCAGTCAAGGTATCCCTAGCATTGTTTCCCATGTCTCACCTAGCTAACTAAATTATTGTGGGTTATTTTGCACATAAAGTTTGTTTGTTTGAATTTCAATTTGGGGATGGAATCAGGGTGGACAAAAGGGTGCCACCACTCTCTCTGTAAAGCAGTAACCTCCCACCTTCCCCCTGTACATTCCCCTCACCAGTTTTAAACAATAACCCCTCATATTTCCCTTCTCTTTCAGGTTGATCAGACACTCAGTTTTCACTCTAATTTCCTTCAAATAATTGAAGGTCTCTATCATATCCCCCCTGTCTCTCCCGTCCTTCAATCAGTACATGTTTAACTCCCTCAGTCTGTCATCATAGCACATTTCCCCCAATCCAATGATCATCCTTGTCACCCATCTCTGGACTCTCTCCAGCACTGTAATGCCCATCTTTAGGCGGGGATGCCAGAACTGCACACAGTACTCCATATGCGGTCTCACCAGTCAGTTGTACAATGGCAAAATATTTTTTCTGCTCCTAGATGTTATCCCCCTAAATATACATTGGTGTCCCACAGGATGAAACCCACTTTTAAAGCACTCTGCAGTATGCTGCAGAATACCTACTGAATAAAACAATGCAATTTCAATGGCAATTGGTCCCTTTTGTCATGCAGGAAACTGTGGCATTCACCTCATCCTGCCAGTGTTACATTTTCCTGAATGACAAAAGGGACCAATTGCCAATAAAATTACATTGCTTTATTCAGTAGGTCTGCTGCAGCATTCTGCAGAGTGCTACAAAATGCTACAGAATTGGGTTTCATCCAAGCATTTTATTTGCCTTAGCAGCTGCCCTCCTGCATTGTTCAGAGTTGTTCCATTTAGCATCAATCATCACCCACAGATTCTTTTCCAATGTGGAGACTGCCAACTGAACTCCACCCAACTGATAGCTATACCCCAGATTTCTAGTGCCCAGTTGCAGAACACTGCATTTAAGCACATTAAACCCCAGTTGCCAGGTGTGTGCTCAAGCCTCTAGTTTCTCCAAATCTTTCTGCACTGTTCACCTACCTTCCTCACTGTACACCTCTGCCTCTACTTTGGAGTCATCCATGAACAGGATCATCCTACTCCCAACTCCCTCACCTATATATGCAATAAACAAATTAAATAGAATAAGTCCCAGCACAGAACCCTGTAAGACTCCACTGATGTCCCCTCTGTGAGTTGAGGTAACTCCACTTTGCTGTCTATCTGCCAGCCAGTCTGCCACCCACCCCACCATTTTCTCCCCATTCCCAGGTTACTCATTTTTCAGATCAACCTCCCATGTGGGACTTTGTCAAAAGCCTTGCTGAAGTCTAGATATAGAACATCAACAGGCTTTCTGTTGTCTAGGACTCTTGTCACCCAGCTGAAAAATTCCACCAGGTCTGTCTGACATGATCTACCCCAGACAAACCCATTTTGGTTTTCAGTATGAACACCAAAAGCCTGTAGAAACTCCACCATCCTTTCTCTTAATATGGTCTCCATTACCATCTCTACTATGGAGGTCAGCCTGACCGGCCTGTAGTTTCCCGGTTTGTCTCGAGGCCCATTCTTGTGGAGAGGCACTATGTGCGGCATCCTCCAATCCTGAAGGAAGCAACCTGATTGGAGGGAAGAGTTGAATAAATCCACCAATGGAGCTGCCAGGACATCTACAGTTCCCTCACAGCCTCAGGGTGGATGCCACCTGGACCTGGGGCATCATCCACCCTTAATGTCTTGAATGCCGTTAACACCCTCTCTACCTGTATCACCCCATTGGTGAGTGCCTCCCCCTTGTACCCACTTTATCCCCACCCTTAGGCACTGGGCCATCCCTTTCCCTAGTAAAGACCAAGATGAAGTAGTCATTTAACACTTCTGCTTGCTCTACTGACCCATCTGCCCATCCCCTATCCTTTCTTAGCCTGCTGATCCTCCCCTCACCCTTCTTACACTCACTGACATATCTATAGAATTCCTTCTCCCTCCTGCAGTCCCTTGAGCTAGTTTGGCCTCCTTCTCTTCCTTGGCAACCCTGACCCTCCTTCTGACTTCCCTGGAGATCATGTGGTATTCATTCTTGTCCTCCATGTTATTGGATAATTTGTACCTTCTGTATGCTATTCTTTTGAATCTCACTCACTCTTGTACTGTCTTTGACCACCAGCAAGGTTTCCTAGCCCTTGACATCTTGAATTGGGATCTATTGCATGTTTTGTGGCCTCTAAGATTCCCAGCTTCACTATCTCCCACTTATCTTCCATGCTCATCCCAGGTTTAATTTCCTAATTACGTTTTCTGAGAATGTCCACCATCTTCACTAAAATCAGCCCCCCTGAAATCCATTACTGTGGTCTATGTCTGAATTCACTTTTTTTCCAGTTCTAATGTGAACCATACAGTGGAATCGTCCTTACCAGCCAATGGCTTATTAACCACTAGGCTTTTTATCTGATCCCCATCTGCTTGCACTAAGTCCAGGATATTTTCCTCCCTAGTTGGTTCCCCAACTAATTGAATCAGAAATTCGTCCTGAAGGGCATCAAGAATCATGTGCTCCCTAGCTATTTGGTACACCATTGTGCTCCAATCAGCTCCTGGCATGTTAAGATCCCCTATCAACATGTTCCCACCTCTACCCCACTACAGGTCTTTCTTTTGTTGTCAATTAGGATGCCTATCCATGTGCTTTGATTGCATGGCTGGCCTATAAACCACCCCTAGATTAATCCTCCTCCCCTTTTCATCTTGTAGTGTGACCCAGATTGCTTCCACGTTATTGTCCCCTCTGGTCTTCCTCCTTGATGAACACTATCCCATCCTGAACAAATAGAGACACCCCCCCCCCCGTTCCTCTGCCCTATCCCTCAAAATGTGTTTTACTCGGGTACTTTCATATCCCAGTCCTGGTACTGAGTTACCCATGTCTCTGTGACTGCAGCTTCATCCAATTCCCCTTTAAACAAGAAAGCATGCAGCTCCGGCATTTTATTACTAAGACTCCTTGCAGTAATCCGAACCACTTTCCACCCTTTCCCAAAGATGTTCTCTTCCCTTCCTACCCCCCCATCCCTGATCTCTATGTGAAATTGAATTCACTGCCTTTTCATATTTCATTTGTGAGAAGAGCCTACATTTGCTATATTACTCAAGTGCCTTTTATCCTCTAGCCACTCCCCACCTTCTAGTTTAAATCCCACCAACTAGCTATATACTCCCCAAGCTTCTTTTTAAGGAACTCCTTCCCTTCATTGCTCAAGTGGAGTCTGTCCATAGCAAAAAGATCTTTATTCTCCTATGTGTTCCTCCAATCCCTTAACAATCCATGACCCATAGTGGACACCATTCCATTAATCAACTGTTTACTTCCTTAATGTTCTGTTTCTTTCCAGGGTGCCCTTCAGTGCTGGTAGGATTTTAGAAAATGAGACAGCACAGTTTTATGCTAAACATAACCTTGGCAATTCTCTGTACTTTTTCTATACTTCTTTGACACTGTTTTCTGCCATCTCATTGGTACCAATGTGCACCACTATGTGGGGCTCCCTCCATGCTTTCTAACTAATGAATGTATCAAATACCCTACCTTGAAAAGCCATCTCCAGTATACACTCCAGTCTTATCAAACTCTCATCTGTATTTGCTCCCCCCATCTAACTCCCCTAAGAATGGAATCCCCCAATACTAGGACCTTCTTATCCCCCTTCTTTGTGGCTATACTACTACTTCCCTCTACAGTTTTTCTGCCTGCCAAATGTTTCAATCAAATTTTACCCCATGACTCCCTAGTCTGCCCATCTGCCGCCTGGACAAATCCTCCATCTGAAGCATGAACACTTATCACAGTTGCATACTGCTTCTCTCCTCATCCTCTTACCCTGTCCTTATTTAGCTCTCCTGACTCCCTGTTCTGCCCATCTGACAACAGCGCACCTCCCCCCTATGGAGCATGAACATCTATCACAGACCCTGCCTTCCACTTCATCCAGTCTCTTTATTATTTAACATGTCACCTACCAAATCATTATTGCCTAAGTTCCTCCCCATTCCCTTGTCCTCTATAGCCCTAAGCATGTCCATTTCCACCTCTTCTAATTTCTCTGTGTCTCTACTTATCTCTTGATCTAACTTCTCCTCTCTTCCCCATTCAGTCCTGGAATCACTAGTCTTCATATCCACTTAACCCCTTAAGTCCTGCCCAATTTGTAGCAGTGTACAGTATACCTATTTGTTACTAAAACATCCCCTACATTACTACTGACCTTTTGAACTCCTGCCCTACAAAGTCTTCTGACTCACTCCTAGCAAGAACAGTCTTTAGCTTATTTGCCTGACCCTCCATATCCTTTCTCTGTTGCAGTGGCGTATACCTATTTGAATCTACGCCACCCCCAACTGCACCTTTTTTCTCTTCTACTCCTGCCCTGCTATGACTGCCTTTATAATCCCCATAACTTCATCACCCCTCCTTCCCCACTCTTGCTTGCCACCATTTGCCAACCACCATTTAACCATACACACTCTAGAATCCTATGAGCAACAAGACATACCTCTACTCCCTTATTAACCTTGCTAGATGATGTCTGCACTTTATTCCCAACTTTCTGAGCACTCTTGTGCTGTACTCCAGATGGTCCATGCCCTTCTTTGATGCCCTCTATTACTTTACTCTCATTTGATCCCTCAATAACTTCCACAGGGGTTACTCTACTGTTTCCACTCCTATCCAAAGACCTCTTCCATTAGTAAAATGACCCATCTCACTACTTAACACCCAAATCCCCTTTTCCAGATGTTGGATCCTCACACAAAAAGGGAATGATGTTCCTACTCTCCTTTGTGTGTTCATATGCACCGCTGCTCCACATCGACTACATTTTATTATCCTACCTGGCTAAGTACCTGTCCCACTCCGATGACAATTTTTCCACCTCACTTTCATCATACTATTACCTGAATTCCCTCTCCACCCAAACCATCCCCCATCCCTCTCCCTTCTTGGTCATTCCACCTACCCCGCCAGCCCTCCTGCTGCATTTCTGGCCTATCCACCTTTCCCCTTCTCCCAGCATACTACCTACATGGCATCTCCACATGTTGTCCTTTACTATATTATTTTGAATCCTATCCTCCCCTTTTCCAGTCCACCTAACAATGCATCTCAGGCCTATATAACAATCTTTCACCTGGGCCTGTGTTAAAGGTGAAGGGGAAATTGTTTAACCCAGAAAGGCATGCTAAGCTGGAGCTTATTTCCAGGTGTGACCTGGGAGCACAAGGAAGTTAAGTGACTTGCTCAGGGTCACACAGTATGGCAGCAGTGGCTGATGGGATTCAAACCCAGGTCTCCAGGTTTGCAGCTCAATGCCCTTAAAATTTCCAGCCTTCAGTTAGAGCCTAATGACAATACGCCCCTTTCCTTCTCACTAATGACACCAGTACAGCCAAAGGTCTGACTTAGTAGTGGCCCTCTCTCTGGCTTAGAAATGGACTGCACTTAAAAGCATGAAAATGTTAGAATGGCTGTAATAACTTCTAAGATAAATGAAGTAGAAATGGCCTATCTTAATTACCCCACATTCTGACACATCAACAGCATGTAAGAGCAATAATATATTGGACAAGTACACATTTAATATAAAAGAAAACAGCCCCATACTCTCAGAAATGGGAGTTTCCCCTTTCAATTCAATTTATATTATACCCCTCTTCCCCCAAGACTCAGAAATGAGAGTTTCCCCTTTCAATATAAATGTATGATTAATAATTTATATTATTCTCCTCTTCCCCAATACCCAATTTTTAAGTACTATAATAGTACTGTTGTAGAGGACAACTTATGCAATTAAAATAAAGGAAGACAGACCCACACTTTCATAACAGAGAGTTGCCACTTTTAATTTAAATTAAATTATATGGTCCCACCTCTAACCCAAAAACCTAATGTTTAATTACTTTAAAAGACTTATTATAAATGACAACCTATACAATTCTCTTTGGCCTATGCACTTTCCCCTTTTAACATTTCATTTTAATATTTCATTTTACTTAACTCACAACTGTATTATAGCTTTTGATCACGATATAATGCTTAACCATATAAAATAAACAATTTAACTGTGTCAGACTATAGTTTCAATCCCTTAACATTACCTAATATCTTTCAATATACTTAATTACCAGGACCTCCTATGGGTGGATAGTAAATTGCTCCTCCCTGTTAGATCAGCATTTAATATTGTGAGGTGGGTGGGAGTGCAGGCCAAACAAATTCCTGAGCTGCAGGAGCTTCACTAGCAACCCTCGGTACCCCCATCAGAACATTTTACATAGAAACATAGAATTTGATGGCAGATAAGGACCGCTTGGCCCACCCAGTCTGCTCATTTCCCTACCTAATGGATAAGCTGCAGATCCTAGTTAACCATCAGCCTACTTCTTCCTACCCCCAACCCCTAGAATTGCATTATGACTGTCCCATGCATGCTTGAATTCCACTATTTTTGACTCCACAACCTTCTCCGTAAGGCCGTTCTATGCATCCACAACCATCTCTGTGAAAAAATACTTCCTTACATTACCTCTGAGCTGCTCCCCCATCTTTAAATTGTGCCCCCTTGTTCTTGCATACCTCTTTTTTTGAAAGATGCTACCCTCTTGGACTTTGTTGATTCCCTTGAGGTACTTGAAAGTTTCTATCATGTCCCCTCTCCCTCCTTTCCTCAAGGCTATACATATTAAGCTCCTTAAGTCCCTCTTCATATGTCTTCTGGTGCAGACCCTACACCATTTTACTGCCCTCCTCTGGACAGCTTCATCCTGTCTATGTCTTTTGCGAAGATAGGTCTCCAGAACTGCACAAGTACTCCAGATGGGGTCTCACCAGCTGTCTGTACAAAGGGATAATAACTTCCTGTTTTCTACTGGTGATGCCTCCCTATGCATCCCAGTATCCCCCAGCCCTTGCTGCCCTCTCACATTGCTTGCCCACCTTTTGGTCATCTGATATGACTACCCCAGGTCCCTTTCCATTTTTGTTGTTGTTAGTATCTCACTCCCCATTGTGTACTCTTCCCCTGAGTTTTTGTTTCCCAGGTGCATTACCTTGCACTTCTTAGCATTGAATCTAAGCTGTCATACATTTGACCATTTCCTCTAACCTTGCCAAATCCCTTCTCATCCTTTCCACCCCACCTTGTGCATCAACTCCGTTGCAGATCTTTGTGTCATCTGCAAAGAGACATACTTTTCATAGAAACATAGAATTTGATGGCAGATAAGGACCGCTTGGCCCACCCAGTCTGCCCATTTCCCTGCCTACTGGATAAGATGCAGATCCTAGTTAACCAGCAGCCTACTTCTTCCTACCCCCAACCCCTAGAATTGCCTTATGACTGTCCCATGCATGCTTGAATTCCACCACTGTTTTTGACTCACGACTTCTCCTCCGGAAGGCTGTTCCATGCATCCACAACCTCTCTGTGAAAAAGCTCCTTAAATTACCTCTGAGCCACCCCTCTATCTTCAAATTGTGCCTCTTGTTCTTGCACACCTCTTTTTTTGAAAGATGCTACCCTCTTGGACTTTGTTGATTCCCTTGAGGTACTTGAAAGTTTCTATCATGTCCCCCCTCTCCCTTGTTTCCTCGAGGCTATACATGTTAAGCTTCTTAAGTCTCTCTTCATATGTCTTCCGGTGCAGACGCTGCACCATTTTAGTTGCCCTCCTCTAGACAGCTTCCATCCTGTCTATGTCTTTGCAAAGACTGGGTCTCCAGAACTGCACACAGTACTCCAGATGGGGTCTGACCAGCTGTCTGTACAGAGGGATAATAACTTCCTGTTTTCTACTGGTGATGCCTCTCCCTATGCATCGCCAGTATCCCCCCAGCCCTCCTTGCTGCCCTCTCACATTGCTTGCCCACCTTTAGGTCATCTGATATGACTACCCCCAGGTCCCTTTCCATTTTTGTTGTTGTTAGTATCACACTCCCCATTGTGTACTCTTCCCCTGAGTTTTTGTTTCCCAGGTGCATTACCTTGCACTTCTTAGCATTGAATTAAGCTGCCATACAGTTGACCATTCCTCTAACCTTGCCAAGTCCCTTTTCATCCTTTCCACCCCACCTTGTGCATCAACTCTGTTGCAGATCTTTGTGTCATCTGCAAAGAGACATACTTTTCCTTCCAGTCCCTCTGCAATGTCGCTTATAAAGACATTGAAGAGGACCGGTCCTAATACTGAACCATGTGGTACCCCACTAGTATCCCCCCTTTCTTCAGAGTGGATTCCATTTACTATTACTCTCTGTGTCCTATTCTCCAGCCAATTTTTTACCCAGGCTGTCATCTTGGGATCCACTCCCAGGCTAGATAACTTGTATATTAATCTTTTATGTGGGACTGTGTCAAATGCCTTGCTAAAATCTAGGTAGGCCATGTCCACAGCCCCTCTCTGATCTACTACTTTGGTCACCCAGTCAAAGAAATCTATCAGATTTGTTTGGCATGACCTTTCCACTGTGAATCCATGCTGCCTTGGGTCCTGTGTCCCTCTGGCCTCTAGATACTCGACAATTCTTTCCTTCAGAAGTGATTCCATCATTTTCCCTACCACTGAGGTTAAACTAACAGGTCTGTAGTTTCCTGCTTCTGCCTTGTTCCCACTTTGTGAAGGGAATCACATCTGCCCTCCTCCAGTCCTGGGTACCACCCATCCTCCCATGATTTGTTAAACAAGGTAGTCAGTGGTGTCACTAATTCCACCCTTAGTTCTTTTAGAATTCTGGGATGAATCTCATCAGGCCCCATTGCTTTGTCCATCTTCAGTTTTAAGAGTTCTTTCAGAACCCTTTCTTCTGTAAATGGGCTGGTATCAACTTCTGTATCCAGAGTGTTTCTACTGTTTGTTTTAGGTCCTCCCTCTTCCTTTGTAAATACTGAGCAAAAATATTTGTTTAGTATCTCTGCCTTTTCACAGTCACCCTCTGCCCACCCTCCCCCTTTATTAAGCCTCACTATCCCTCCCTTGGTCTTCCTTCGCCTCCTGATGTACCTATAAAAGGTTTTATCCCCCTTCTTAACTGAGTTGGCTACCTTTTCCTCATTTTGGGCATTTGCTGTTCTGACTGCCTTCCCAGCTTCCTTTTGCTTTACCTGATACAGTTATCTGTCCTGCTCCTTCGGTGATTCCTTGTACTTCCTGAAAGCTTTCTTTTTCTCTTGAACCTTCACTGCCACTTCCTTTGAGATCCATAGTGGTGTCTTACATCGTTTTGTTTTGTTTATTTGCTTCACACAAAGGCTTGTTACCTTTGTGATGGCAGTTTTTATTATTCCCCATTGTTCTTCCACCTCTTTCCTGCCCATTTGCTAGTGCATTCCTTAGGCACTCACCTATTTTACAAAGTCAGCCCTCCTAAAGTCCAGTACTTTGCCTTTGTATGGCTTGACTCTATTGCTGTGTTTATTGTGAACCATACTGTTCGGATGGTCACTAGTTCCTCAGATGGCTACTCACTTACATCTGTGATCCTCTCTCATCTCCATTTGAGAGGACCAGGTCTAAGATTGCCCTCTTGAGTGGGCTCCAATACTAGTTGTCTAAGGCATGCCCCCTGTAGGGCATCTAGAATAACCCCACTCTTCGAAGTGGCTGCTGCAACTGCTCTCCAGTTAACATCTAGCATATTCAGATCACCCATCAGCAATATCTCCCCTTTCTGTGCCTTACTAAGTATACTTTCTATCATTTCCTTGTCCATTTCCTCCCCCTGAGAAGGGGGTCTGTATGCAACCCCTGTGTGGATTGTGGTGCCATTGCTGGTTTCCAAATTTACCCACAGTGCATCTTCTCCTCCCTGTTTTCCCTTTTGTTCTGCTGCTTTGATTCCTTCCCTTATGTAAAGAGCTACTCCTACTCCTCTATTACCCTCTCTGTCCCTCCTGTAGATAGTGTATCCTGGTATGTTTACGTCCGAGTCATGGTTTTGTGTGAACCATGTTTCTGTGACTGCCACGATATCCAGATGTTCCTCCTCCATCAAGGCCACTAATTCAGGAAGCTTGTTACTCAGACTACGGGCATTGGTACTCATTGCTTTCCATTTTTTGATGGCTTTACCTTCAGTTTTAGCATCCCCCACTGACCTTTCTACCTTGGTCTCTTTCTCATTTAGTACCCTGTTTTGTAGGGAGAGGCTGGGATTTTCCTGCTGCTTATCAGTGCCTCCCCCCTTGACTAGTTTAAAAGCTTGCCAATGAAGCATTTAAACCAATTGCTCAAAGACTTGTTCCTTCCTGGACAGATGCAGACCATCCTGCCAGATAGGCTGGTGTCCTCCAGGTGGAACCCCAGTCACCAATGAAGCCAAACCCCTGTGCTCCACACCATTTTTCAACCATTCATTAAACTGCATGGTGCAAATACCCTCGCCTCACTCATGCCATTGACAGGCAGCACCTCTGAGAAGGATACTGTGTGTGCTACTTGTCTTAGGCCCCTTCCCAGTTCTATAAAGTCCTTCTGCACTGCTCTAATCTCATGTTGAGCCAAGTAATTTGTCCCTAGGTGGACAATGATGTCCAGCTCAGACTCCCGTGCAGCTGTTCTCGTGATCCTGAGGATGCGCTTCCTGTCCCTCCAAGCCATGGCACCAGGCAGGTTCCTTCCAGTCCCTCTGAAATGTCACTTATAAAGACATTGAAGAGGACAGGTCCTAATACTGAACCCTGTGGTACCCCACTAGTAACTCCCCTTTCTTCAGAGTGGACTCCATTTACTATTACTCTGTGTATCCTATTCTCCAGCCAATTCTTTACCCAGGCTGTCATCTTGGGACCCACCCCCAGGCTGGCTAACTTGTATAGTAATCCTTTGTGTGGGACTGTGTCAAATGCCTTGCTAAAGTCTAGGTAGGCCATGTCCACAGCCCCTCTCTGATCTACTACTTTGGTCACCCAGTCAAATAAATCTATCAGATTTGTCTGGAATGACCTTCCCACTGTGAATCCATGCTGCCTTGAGTCCTGTGCCCCTCAGGCCTCTAGATACTCGACAATTCTTTCCTTCAGAAGTGATTCCATCATTTTCCCTATCACTGAGGTTAAATTAACAGGTCTGTAGTTTCCTGCTTCTGCCTTGCTCCCACTTTTGTGAAGGGGAATCACATCTGCCCTCCTCCAGTCCTCGGGTACCACCCCAGTCTCCCATGATTTGTTAAAGAGGGTAGTCAGTGGTGTCACTAGTTCTACCCTTAGTTCTTTTAGAATTCTGGGATGAATCCCATTAGGCCCCATTGCTTTGTCCATCTTCAGTTTTAAGAGTTCTTTCAGAACCCTTTCTTCTGTAAATGGGCTGGTATCAACGTCTGTATCCAGAGTGTTTCTACTGTTTGTTTTAGGTACCTCCCCCTCTTCCTTTGTAAATACTGAGCAAAAATATTTATTTAGCATCTCTTCCTTTTCACAGTCACCCTCTGCCCACCTTCCCTTCCCTTTATTAAGCCTCACTATCCCTCTCTTGGTCTTCCTTCACTGCCTGATGTACCTATAAAAGGTTTTATCCCCCTTCTTAACTGAGTTGGTTATCTTTTCCTTGGTTTGTGCCTTTGCTGTTCTGACTGCCTTCCCAGCTTCCTTTTGCTTTAACTGATACAGTTCTCTGTCCTTCTCCTTCTGTGATTCCTTGTACTTCCTGAATGCTTTCTTTTTCTCTTGAACCTTCACTGCCACTTCCTTTGAGAACCATAGTGGTTTCTTACATCGTTTTGTTTTGTTTATTTGCTTCACACAAAAGCTTGTTACCTCTGTGATGGCAGTTTTTATTATTCCCCATTGTTCTTCCACCCCTCCTTCCTGTCCATTTGCTAGTGCATTCCTCAGGCACTCACCCATCTTGGCAAAGTTAGCCCTCCAAAAGTCCAGTACTTTTGCCTTTGTATGGCTTGACTCTATTGCTGTGTTTATTGTGAACCATACTGTTCGATGGTCACTAGTTCCCAGATGGCTACCCACTTCTACATCTGTGATCCTCTTTCCATCTCCATTTGAGAGAACCAGGTCTAAGATTGCTCCCTCTTGAGTGGGCTCCAATACTGGTTGTCTAAGGTATGCCTCCTGTAGGGCATCTAGAATAACCCCACTCTTCGAAGTGGCTGCTGCAACTGCACTCCAGTTAACATCTGGCATATTCAGATCACCCATCAGCAATATTTCCCCTTTTCTGCCATTCTAAGTATACTTTCTATCATTTTCTTGTCCAGTTCCTCCCCCTGAGAAGGGGGTCTGTATACAACCCCTGTGCGGATTGTGGTGCTATTGCCTGTCTCCAAATTTACCCACAGTGCTTCTTCTCCTCCCTGTTGACCCTTTTGTTCTGTTGCTTTGATTCCTTCCCTTATGTAAAGAGCTACTCCTCCTCCTCTTTTACCCTCCCTGTCCCTCCTGTAGATAGTGTAACCTGGTATGTTTATGTCCCAGTCATGGTTTTGTGTGTACCATGTTTCTGTGACTGCCATGATATCCAGATGTTCCTCCTCCATCAAGGCCACTAATTCAGGAAGCTTGTTACCCAGACTATGGGCATTGGTACACATTGCTCTCCATTTTTTGATGGCTTTACCTTCTGTTGCAGCATCCCCCACTGACCTTTCTACCTCTGTCTTTTTCTCATTTAGTACCCTGGTTTGTAGGGAGAGGCTGGGATTTTCCTGCTGCTTATCAGTGCCTCCCCCCTTGACTAGTTTAAAAGCTTGCCAATGAAGCATTTAAACCGATTGCTCAAAAGACTTGTTCCCTTCCTGGACAGTAGTCCTAGAAGTCTCCAAACTAAGAACATCCCCACAGTACTTTAAACACCACTTTCTACCTTCTTGTTATGAAATGCTCAATGCAGCTTCAACTCCCCATAAATGCAGACAACAGGGACACAGGAAAAAACATAGTTTGAATTGTTATCAGAGACAAGTATAGTACTGTAAGTCGAGTCCTGGATTTTTTTAAGCAAGTTCCTTGTTAATATATTAATCTAGACACTTCCCTTGATCCACGATCTTATGCAAACTTTAGCCACATAATGTTATTGTTTTAGTAATTCTATGACATTTTTCTCCATTGTGGCTTTCTCTTTAGTTCTCCCACCACTCCCAACATGTCCCCCAGATCCCTCGTGAACCAAAATACACAGACTTTCAGGTCACAGCATCATTTCACACTGCCAGCTTGTCCCCCCAACTGTTTTCTTTTTAATTCACCCATTTTGCAACATTAAGTTTATTTTTCCTGACTTCCAGTGTTTGCTTCATTTGTTTCATGCCCCCATTGCCATAGTGTGCAGTACTAGGTTATATCTCTGGTCATGGCATCCAATCCCCATTTCCTCTCTGCTCTCCCTCGGTGCAGCTTTTGTTCTCACTCCCTCCAAAGCATCATTTGGCCACTTAATGTTTATTTTTTATTGTTCCTCCTAGCATTTTTTAATTCTTCCACTGCTCCCACCAAGTCTTCTGGTTTCCCTGTAAGCCAAAATGCACAGTCTCTCTGGTCATGGTGTCCAGTTTCCTTCCCAGCTTGTTCTCCCTCCCTAGTTTTGTTCCATTTCACCCATTTGCCTACTTTAAGTGTATATTTATAACAGAACTTCTACTACCACTCACAGCATGTTCCCAGCTTCTTTTGTAATGTGTGCTGCTTTTGGCTACTTAATTTCTTGGCTGCAGCCCTATCAGCTCTTGCTAGAATTTGTTTTTTTGGTCATCAGGTTGAGCTAGATACTTATAGACTGTCAATGTGGGCAGAATTCAAAAAGGCACTATGAGCAAAGGATAATAAAAAATATTGGCATATGGTAACTAATGGCTAGGAGAATTATTTTGAACCAATTGATAACTCTACTGACTCCATGACTTGGGAATCTTATTATAAAGATATTTTCTTTGACCCACAGGGAAAAAAGGAGAATTACTCTAATAGTGAATGGATACCAATTAGGCAAATAACTACAGAGGAGGAGATAAACACAGCCATAATATTGGCAAAAAGACATAAGGCCCAGGCCCTGATGGAATCCCCTTAGACAATTAGCTCATACAATATCCTTCTCTGAGGTACTGCCTGTCTATGGGTTGGGGAGACGAGGGTACTCCGCACATGTGATTCAATAAATGATTGAAAAATGGGTGTGGAGCATAGGGTTTCGGCTTCACAGGGGACTGGGGTTCAACCTGAAGGGGTACACACCTATACTGGCACAATGGTCTACATCTGTCCAGGAAGGGAACTGGTCTCCTGGGCGATCAGTATAAATGCTTCACTGGCAAGCTTTTAAACTAGCCAAAGGGGGGAGGCACTGATAAGAAGCAGGGAATTCCCAGTCTCCCCCCACAAAACAGGGTAGTTAGTGAGATAAACACCAAGTTAGAAAGGACAATAGGGAGCAGAGCAGGGGTAAATGGAGAAGGGAAAGTCAGTAAAGGCAGGGATGGGGCTACAAGAGGAAAAGCCATCATAAAAATGGAGCATAATGAGAACCAATGCCCATAGTCTGGGTAACAAGCTTCCTGAACTAGTGGCCTTGATGGAAGTGGAACATCTGGATATTATAGCAGTCACAGAAACATGGTAGCTACAGAACCATGACTGGGATGTAAACATACCAGGGTACACTATCTACAGGAGGGACAGGGAGGGTAAAGGAGGAGGAGGAGTAACTCTCTACATAAGGGAAGGAATCAAAGCAACAGATCAAAAGTGTAAATGAGGAGGAGAGGAGAAGAGGCACTGTGGGTCAACTTGGAGATAGGCTTTGGCACCACAATCCACACAGGGGTTTTATACAGACCCCCATCTCAGAGGGAGGAAATGGACAAGGAAATGATAGAAGGTATACTTAGAATGGCAGAAAAAGGGGTGTTATTGTTGATGGGGGACCTGAATATGCCAGATGTTAACTGGAGTGCATTTGCTGCAGCCACATCCAAGAATGTGGTCATTCTCTATGCCCTGCTGGGGGCATGCCTTAGACAGATAGTAATGGAACCCAATTGGGAGGGAGCAGTCTTAGACCTCTTACTCTCAAATGGAGATGGAGATGGAGTGAGGATCACAGATGTAGAAATGGGTAGCCATCTGGGAACCAGCGACCACAGAACAGTATGGTTCACAATAAACACAGCAACAGAGTCAAGCCATAACAAATGCAAAGGTCCTGGACTTTAGGAGGACTGATTTTGCCAAAATTGGTGAGTGCCTAAAAAATGCACTAGCAAATGGACAGGAAGGAGGGGTGAAAGAACAATGGAGGATAATCAAAACTGTCATCACAGAGGAAACACGCATTTGTGTGAAGCAAATAAACAAAACAAAATGAAGTAAAAAATACTATGGTTCTCAAAGCAGATGGCAGGGTATGTTAGGGAGAAAAAGATAGCATTCAGAAAGTACAAGGAATCACAGAAAAAGCAGGACAGAGAACTGAATCAGTTAAAGCAGAAGGAAGCAAGGAAGGCAGTCAGAAAAGTGTAGGCCCAAACTGAGGAAAAGACTGCAAACTCAGTTAAGAAGGTGGATAAAACCTTTTATAGGTACATCAGGCAGTGAAGGAAGACCAAGGGAGGGATAGTGAGGCTTAAAAAAAGAGGAAGGGTGGGTAGAGGGTGACTGTGAAATGGTAGAGATACTGAACAAATATTTTTGCTCAGTATTCACAAAAGAAGAAGGGGGTACTAAACCAAACAATAAAAGCTCTGTGGACAGGGGGGTCGATACCAGTCCATTCACAGAAGAAAGGGTCATGAAGGAATTCCTAAAACTCAAAGTGGATAAAGCAATTGGGCTTGATGGGATTCACCCCAGAATTCTGAAAGAACTATGGGGAAAACTAGTGACACCACTGACTACCGTTTTAACAAATCATGGGAGGATGGTGTGATACCAGAGGACTGGAGGAGGGTAGATGTGACTCCTCTTCACAAATGTGGTAGCAAGACGATGCAGGAAACTACAGACCTGTTAACATGACCTCAGAGGTAGGGAAAATGATGGAATCACTTCTAAAGGAAAGAATTGTTGTGTACCTAGAGGTCAGCAGGGCACAGGATCCAAGGCAGCATGGATTCACACTTGGGAGGTCATGTCAGATGGCTCTAATTGAATTCCTTGACTGGATAACCAAAGTAATAGACCAGGGAAGGGCTATAGATATGGCTAACCTATACTTTATCAAGGCATTTGACACAGTCCCACACAAAAGATTAATAAACAAGTTAGCCAGCCTGGGGTGGTCCCAGGGTTGTAGCCTGGGTAACAAGCTGGCTGGGCAACAGGATCCAGAGGGTAATAATAAATGGAGTACACTCTGAAGAAAGAGGGGTTACTAGTGGGGTACCACAGAGTTCAGTATTGGGACCACACCTCTTTAATGTCTTTATAGGTGACTTTGCAGAGGGTCTGGAAGAAAAAAATATGCCTCTTTGCAGATGACACAAAGATCTGCAAAAGGGCTGATACACAAGGAGTGGTACAAAGGATGAGAAGACACTTGGCAAGACTGGAGGAATGGTCAAAAATATGGCAGCTTAGATTCAATGCAACAGCACAAATGGCAAGGACCTGAGGGTAGTCATATCAGATGATCTTAAGGTAGGTAAGCAATGTGAGAAGGCAGCAAGGAGAGCTGGGGGATACTATAATGTATATGGAGAGGCACCACCAGTAGAAAACAGGAAAACAGGAAGTTGTTATCCCTCTGTAGAGACAGTTGGTGAGACCCACTCTGGAGTACTGCATCCAGTTTTGGTGATCCCATCTCTACAGAGACATAGTCAAGATGGAGGCAGTCCAGAGGAGGGCAACTAAAATGGTGCAGGGTCTGCAACAGAAGCCATACAAAGACAGACTAAAGGTGCTTTACATGTATATCCTCTAGGAAAGGAGGGAGAGGGGGGTCATGAGAGAAACTTTCATGAACCTCAAGGGAATCAACAAAATCCAAGACAGGAGCATCTTTGAGAAAAACAGATGTACAAGAACAAGAGGGCACAATTTGAAGATAGAGAGGGGACAGTTTGGGAATAATGTGAGGAAGTACTTTTTCACAGAGAGGGTGGTAGACGCATGGAACCACCTTCCTGAGGATGTTGTGGAGTCAAAACAGTGGGGGAATTAAAAAATGCATGGGAAAGACAAAAGGAATTTTAGTGAGGGGTAGGAGGATGTAGGGTGTTGGGTAACTGGAATCTGCAGCTTATCCAATAGGTAGGAAATGGTCAGACTTGGTGGGCCAAGCAGTCCTTATGTGCTGTCAAAGTCTATGTTTCTATAATATTAGATGCTCCAGAGGTGTGGACTCCAGCCCTGAAGTCTATGTATAATCATATAATATAGTTAGGATAACTACCCTCAGCATGGAAAGAAAATATCATCATCCCTTTATTTAAAAAGGGTGATTAGGCAGAGCCCAACAATTACAGACCAATACATTTACTGGGTACATCTCAGAAATTATTTATAAAAATCTTACTTAAAAGAATTATGTCCTGGATAAGTTGGATGAACATTCTGGATGAGGCACAAGCAAACTTTATGCTGGAGCACTCAACCATTGATCAATGTTTTATATTGGCCCACCTAATACACAAATATATTTACCTTAAAAAACAAAAGCTGTTTTGTGTGTTCATAGATTTGAAAGCAGTGTTCAATAGGGTTAAAAGGGAAAAACTATGGGAAGTCCTGAAAGAGTATGAGCTGGATTCAACATTACTTAATATGCTGATGGTGTTATACAGTATATTAATAACTACACCTCAGTGATATACAATAAAGAAGATGATAATACCCCAAAATTCCCATCCAAAATTGGCCTATGACAGGGTTGTGTTCTTTCCCTGATATTGTTCAACCTGTTCTTAAACAAGGTGCTATGAGAGTTGTATGACTCTGAGCTGCACATGCCTAAGATGGGTTTCAGGCAGTGCCCCTACCTGGCATATGCTGACAATGTCATTTTGATTTCAACCAGCTATCTAGGGATTAAGAGAAGTCTAAGCAAATGTTATAAAGGTTATGAGAGTGCCTCTTTAGAGATAAATTTTGAGGAAACAAAATGTATGATCTACAAAGCCATCTGGTCAAACAAGGGAAAACATGTACACTGATCTGTAATAAACATAAAATTGAATATGTAAAAAAGTTCTGTTACCTAGGGATAGTATTTACATACATCCTAAAGTGTCATGAACATATAAAATCTATGGCGTAAAAGGTAAAGTGATTTACTGTACTCCCTGACAGAGAGGTTTGCATGTAAATATGGAAGGCACTTGGTAAAAGGATCACTTAGAGCACTAAATGTTAAAACCAATATCCAGAGCCTCTGTGGTGTGAAAATATGGAGAGAGGATAGAACTGACATCTTGGAAACCAATATGAACAGATTTTATAAAAGGTTATTAGGTTTACCTCTTGGAGCATTCTCCACCTTAACTAGACTGGAACTTGGGCAATTGCCAGTCAGATGTAATATTGAACAGAGACTCTCATTATTCTGGCTTAAAGTATACAACATGCATAGGGATAGACTACCTAGAATATGCTTGGAGGAAATTATGATTTATAATCAGTCTGGATTCTCTTGTCCCAGTATAGATACGCTTGAGAAAATAATCAAGCCTTACAGTCTTTTTAAATTAACTAACTGAAAGTTGCAGGAGCCCATTAAAACTAATAGAAGAGCAGATTAGACTTAGAGTACAGGATATATATACATATATATATATATATATATATATATATATATATATATATATATATATATATCAAAGAGAAATGAGTTTGGCCGCAACTGTAGAATTAGCTCTTGTTTGGCTAAAAACATGAAAAGAGAATTTGAAACTGAATAATATCTTAATAAAATACCACCCCCACCCAAAAAAAAGGAAGTCCATCACCAAATTTAATGAGGGTATGTGGAAAATCAAAGATTAAGAACATTTTTCAGAATAACTAACTTAAATTGATGTGCCTGCAACTTAGGGAAAGACAATTTAACACATCTACTTATATTATGTCCCCTATATAATTATGAGAGGAAATTATTCCTGAGAGATATTTTAGCAGCTCTGGATATGGAACCCATATACCAGGTTAAGTTTTTATTAATAACTAACAACACAAGCATATTAGAAAAAAATGCAAGGTTGTGTAGAACTATTGAGAGGAAACAACTGCATATAGCTCCTGATAAGCTGAGTATGGGAAAAAACAGAGATGTGAGGACCCCATAAGCCCAAGCAATGACTGAGGTTGTTTTATATGTATAATGATTTCGGTAATCTTGAAACACCCTAAGGAGAATACATTAGAGATTGATTTTAATGAATCTGATGATATGTATAGTTTCAATGAGAGCTCCATACCTCTATTTCTGTTTAATTGTAGATTTATTATATGTTTAGTTTAGTTTAGTTTATTGTTCTAGGAATTACTACCTTTGAGCCAGAGGCTCTTTTACAAAGGTTCCACGTCAATTAGGTACAGAACAAAAGGTTACATAGATAACACAACAATTTGTGTTTAGTCAAGAGCAAGAAAACATATACAAATACATATCAAATCATTTGTGCAAAGGACATGAGATACCAATAATCACATTATCATTACAAAAATGAGATGATCATGCCAGATTAGGAAAAATCAAATAGGGAAAAAGTCAAGACAGAGAGGGTAAGAGAGAGGTGTGGGGAGCAGACAATAGCAGGAAAAATGGTTTCTCAAACATGTCTTTGTCAAATATAGGACCAGGGTGGGTAATGAGAGATAAGAGGATTAATCAGGGCAGTCACAGAAGCTGGAGGTGGCAAGGTGAGAGTACAGCCTTGATTTGAAAGCACCTAGAGAGGTGGAGGCAGTAATAGGAGTGCTAAGGGCATTTAGCCAGCTGGGGGCACGATAGGTAAATGATCTTTGACCCTGAGATGTCCGGCATTGAGGGACTTGGAGAGGCTGATGTTCTGATCTTCTGGTGAAATGGGTGCTAGCGCTCGGGCATAACAGGTCTTGGATACAAGGTGGAGTGAGGCTCAAGGTGGATTTTTTCGCCATCAGGCAGGTAAGGTAGGTTTGAGAGTTGCAACCAACCTGAATCAGCATAGAGTTCACATGCGTGGGTACGTTGATGTGCACCAGTGAGCAGACGACAGACCTTATTTAGGGATGTTGTAATGTGACTAAGTGCTGTAGTAGTAGCAGATCCGTAGATAACTAAGCCATAGTCAACGATTGAGATGATAGAGGATTGAATGGCAATCCTCAGTGCAGAATGGGTAAGGAGCTGTCGGTTCCGATACAGGATCCCAATTCGCTGATTAATAGTTTTTGCTGTACTATCAATATGAGTTGCAAAGGTTAGGCCTTGATCAAAGATGATTCCAAGATATTCGAAAATTGGCACTTGTTCAAGGGTATTTCCCAGGTACGTATTAATGGTGAGTGGTACTTGTCGTTTCTTGTTTTGCAGATTAGAGAAGAGCATGGATTTAGTTTTTTTGCGGTTTAGAACCAGCTCATGTTCAAGGAACCACATCTCAACCATGGAAAAAGCATGCTGAAGGTTGAGGCGTAAGAGGTTCGGATCTTTATGAGTGGCAAGAATCACAGCATCGTCGGCATAGAGGATTATTTGTTCAGGGCAGGATTTGGGGAGTGAGTTTAGGAAAAGGCTGAAAAGGAGATGGCCCAGGATGGATCCCTGGGGAACTTCTGAGTGAACCGGTTTTGAGTCTGAGAGAACTCCAGCTACTTTTACAGATTGAGAGTGCTGGGCAAGGTAGTTTTTTATCCAGTCACCAGGACCCTGTGAGAGTCCTAGAGACAGTAGTTGTTTGATGAGTTGGCCATGGTGTACCTTATCAAATGCCTTGGTTAAATCAATGTAGACTGCTCCAGTTAGGTTTCTTTTGTCCATGGCATTGTGGATTGCTCCTAAGAATTCAAGTAGGGCAGTCGATGTGCTGTGCCCTTTCCTAAATCCATGCTGCTGAGTGCAGAGGATGTTGTGCTTTTCCAGATAGTCTGAAAGTTGGTCCGCCACAATGCGTTCAAGGGCCTTTGAGAGAGGTGGTAGTATTGATATAGGTTGATAGTTACCAGGCAGTGACTTATCACTACTTTTGTGCACAGGAGTGACAATTGCAGCTTTCCATTTCCTAGGGAATTGGCTGTAGCAGAGGGAGAGATTGAAAATGTTGGTGAGGGGGAGCAGCACTTCCTCCAGAGTGAGGGACAGAAGTATTATATGTATTATATGTATTTTTGTAACAGCAATTTTATTTTGTCAAACAATAAAATTGATGAACTGCTCACTTTGTTCAGAAACTCATTTGTTGAAGTATGAATGTATTTACAACTTATTGTGAACACATTCAGTGGACTTTTGTAATAGGGGAGACTATGCACTAATATGTTGAAATTATGAGATAGTAAGAGCTGCACTACTGTATATGACATAATAGGAGTAGTTGATTTTTTAAAGCAATATGTGCTAATGAGAGGGTGTGTGTAATGCATGATGATTAATCTTTGAGGTACAAGATTTGTCAGTTAAATGAATAAGCTAAAAAATCAGATTTTCATGACACAGTTATGAGGTTTTCAGTTACAAGTATTTTACTGCTTACAGTTTTAATGTATGTTCTATTGACATTTTAGTAAGTGTTGCCCTGAGGCAAATTGATTTTCCTTTAAAATGTTGGCAGACAACTTTAACAGTAATGTGGCTAGTGGTTATTAAAGAAAATGAATGAAAATTGAAGATTATAAGAGATGAGTGAGTCTATTTCTTCAGAAATGGTAAAAGAGTTAGACAGGCTTTGTCTGGAGCAAGCTCCTCCCTGTGCTTTCCTTTTGTTCCAGGTGGTGGGCCAAATGGGTTCCTATTTGGAAACCTACATTGGTTCTCTTAAAGGGAAAGTCTGCTCAGGCTGTTTTCTGTAAACTGGTGTAGTTTGTAAGCATGAACAGTGACTCCCTCTCTTACATACCCCTAATTTCATCCTAATTTAAATATAAATGACATTGATTCTCTCTTTTTTGCCCTGGTGTGAAAACCTGTTTTTCTCTATTCCAGAAGTAATGAACCCACTCATGCAAGGCATTATGAGAGTTGATGATGTGTACATGTGCAAGACAGAAGATGTTATACTCTCATTCAGTTCTGTTACATGTCTTGTGAAGTCCCTGAATTCTCTAAAAGCATTTTTTTTCTAACTCACATACTCTTTAAACTACAAAAAATGGCAGGACATATGAACATATGAACATACAAACATACAGAATTACAGCAGATAAAGACCCTAAGGTCTATCAAGTCTGCTCAAGTGTGCAATTAGCAACCTTACACTGCAGCTGCCCCTCCCTCCCCTTCCCTGAATCTCTGTTGTACCCTGTCCCACCCCCTTTTGAAGCAGACCATTGTTCTACAGGATACCACTTCTGCCAGAAACACATTCCACCCAGCCACCACTCTTCCTATAAAAAAGTTTCTTCTTGTTTTCTTCATGAACCGTCCCCATTCAACCTCAGTTCATGGCCTCAAGTGTCCCTATGCCCCTTAACCTGAATAGTCCAATGTGCCTATCTTGTTTATTCCTTTCATGTACTTGAAGGTTTCAATCATATCTCCCTTGTGTCTCCTTTCTTTCAGCAAGTACATGTTCAACTCCATCAGTCAGCTCTCATAGGATATGTCCCCTAGTCCATGGATCATCTTTGTTGCCCTGTACTTCACCCCCTCCAGCGACTTAATGGCCCTCTTTAGGTACGGGCACCAGTAGTGCAAGCAGTACTCCAGGTGTGGCCTAACCAGTGACCTATGCAGTGACAGTATCACCTCCCCTCTCCTTCAAGATAGATCCCTGGCAATACAAGCCAACATTTTGTTGGCTTTTGCAGCTGCCTTCCTGCACTGTGCTCAGTTGTTCATTGAGCGCATTATGATCACCCCCAGATCCTTCTCCTCCTCTGTCATGGCTAGATGACCCCCCCCCCACAGTAGCTGGTAGCTTCTTCTTTGTTTTTTTGGCCAGAAATGTAACACCTTGCACTTTTTGGCATTGAGCCCCAGCTGCCAGGTGACCTGGTCTCCAATTTTAACAGGTTGTCCTGCATCCCTGCCACCCTCCAAGGTCATCCACTACTGCTCCCATCTTGATGTCATCTGCTAGCAAACTGATCTTGCTCTTGATGCCCATTGAGATGTCTGATATGAACAACCCAAGCAACACTGGTCCCAGCAATGAGCCCTACATTACCCCACTTGTCACTGCCCTTGGAGAGAAGAGCTCCCCCCAACACCACCCTCTGCTGCCTTCCCTGCAACAAGTTTCCTACTCATCCCGCCATCTTCTCCCCCACCCCAGTACCTGCCAGCTTACTTCCCAACCTTCCATGTGGCACAGAGTCAAACGCTTTACTTAGGTCCAGATACAGGACATCCACTGCATGGTCCTTGTCTAGCTGTCTAGTTACCCAGTCATAATAATTTAACAGGTTGGACTGACAGGATCTGCCTGTGACAAACCCATGCTTCCCATTCCCCGTCAGCCCATTTGTCTCCAGTAGGGACACCAGTCTCTTCTTCAGTATTGTCTCCATTTTTCCTACAATGGATGTAAGGCTTAATATCTGTTGGTTTCCAGTTCATCTCTGGGGCCAGTCTTATGGAGGGGTACCATATGTGCCATCATCCAGTCCTGAGGCACACATGCCCTGAGATCACGGGGAAATTGAATAGGTCTGCCAAGGGCCACACCATGATTTCTGGCTTCTCCCTCAGTACCCTGGGGTGAATGCCATCTGGCCCTGGCACTTTGTCCACCTTCAGTTCCCTCAAGCCCTCCAGTACACTACACTCTGTGTTTGCCCCATCTGTCACCTCCCCCCTGAGCCTGCCCTCCTTCCCCCCTTGGGAGCGCCCTTCATTTTTCCTTAGTAAACACCAAGCAGAAGTATTCATTATGCTCTTCTGCTGGATCTGCCCATTTTTCCATCCACCCCCCATTCCTCTTTATCCTTACTATGTTGTCCTTACAACTCCTTTTCTCCCTGATGTACATGAAGCATTCCTTCACCCCCTTTTTATGCCCTGTGCTAGCTTGAGCTCTATAGATTCTTTGGCTGCGCTTACTGCCTTCATCACCTCCTTCATTTCCTTCAGATACACCTCTTTGTCCTCCTGCTCCTTGTTCTTTTGCACCTTCTAAAGATGGAGCTTTTTATTCTTACTTTTTACATGACTCCCTTGCTCAACCAGCTGGGTTTCTTGGACCTAGCTCTCTTACTCTGGACCCTGATGTTGGCTTTGGTTGCCTCCTCAAGCTCCAGTTTTATCACCTCCCACCTCTGGTTAGTGTCCATATTTGTTTGGATTCTGGCCAGATACCCCTTTACTACTGCTCCCATCCTCCTGAATTCAGCCCTCCTAAAGTCCAACACCCTTGTCCCTGTTTCTACTCCCTCCTTACCTATTTTCAGCATGAACCACACTTAGTTGTGGTCGTTCCCTGCCAGTGGTTCTTCCACCCTCAGCTCCTTCACAAATTCCCTATTTGCCAGCATGGGGTCTAGGGTGTTCCCTAACCTAGTAGGCTTGCTGAAAATTTGCATGAGGGAGCTTTCTTGGAACACATCTAGAAGTACCTGCTTCCTTCTATTCATAGTGGCTGGGGTGCTCCAATCTATTCTGGCAGGTTGAAGTCCCCCACAATCACCATGCTACCCTTACTGCAGGTCCTTCTGATCTCTCCTGTTAGTTCCCTGTCTAACTCCTCTGTCTGAAAGGGTGGCCTGTACACTAGTCCCAACCTGAGAGACCTATTTTTGGAATCTTGGATTTGCATCCATAGCAATTCTGTATTACCCTTCTCCCTCTCCTCTCGAACACACTTCAGACCTTCTTTCACATAAAGTGACACCCACCTTTCCCATTTACCCTAGCTCTTCAAAATAATATACCCTGGTACGTTTATGTTATTTGTTTTTCCCTCATTTACTTGTCGGTCCTGGTAATTAAGTGTGGACTTGTTCCTACATCTGTATGCAATGTAATGTAATGAATTGGGGAAATAAGAAAATTACTATCCTACCACTTTTGTTTGGACCATCCCTGGATTCTGGTCACTGAAAGAAGTGCTGTTAGTGCAACAAGCAAGAGCGAGCAAGAGCAAGAGTGAGATTTAAAATCTGGCAACAGAGTGAAATTTCTCACCTCAGTAGCTGAGCTGTGGAGAGTGGAACAGAGCCGGAAGCTGGACTGTGTTGTGCTCTGATGTGTGGAAGGAGAAGAGGAATTGGAGTTGCTGGCTTTCTCACTGGGCAGTAGATCTGTGGATGCTTTTTAGGAGGAATTTCTTCTCAGCCCTGACCTGACCAAGTGGTGTGCTGTGGGTCTGTTGCTGTTGGGTGGCTGGCCCTGTAGTACTTCTGTTCAGCTTGACAGTAGCTGGTGGGTGGCCGTGGTGCAGAACGGGTCTGGGGAGGGGTTCTATGGCTGGGTTGAGCTCCTGGAATATTATCTGTGGATTTAGCACTTGAGTACTAGTATAAAAATTTAATCTGACTCCGGCTGGAGTGAAGATTGTGAGGAGATGTGAAATTGATTTGGCTACTTTGAACCTGTGTGACCGGTGACTAGAGCTGGGAGTGGCAGTGGTGGGGTATGTAATACTTGGAACGAATCTGGATTCTAAAGTGAATGTGATTATAGCATTGATTTTGGAACTTATCCCTGGGATTTGTGACTGCTTGTTGGTTCTTATGTAGAAGTGATAGCCCACAGGAGAGACTGAATTGTATTCATGGCTCCTTGAGATGTGAGCTCTGTGTATAACTTTTCTATCTCTTGTTTTTTGGATGAAACAAGTCTGAAAGCTGATTAAAGAAGAAATACTGGATTGACTAGGACTGCAAAGTGAACTGAGATTATGTGCTGATTTAATAATTTATTTTTATTATTTTTATTTTAGTTTGAATAAGTATTAATTTTGTATTTTGTATTATTTTCCCCTTCTGTGTGAGAGACAGTGGGTAGGACTGGTAGACCTTCCCTCTTTTCCCTCATTCTGTGAGAGAGAGTGGAGGAGTTGCCATCCGAAAGTGGTGTGGTTTTTGGTTTTGTTTTGTTTATGTATAAATGTGTTAATAGATGTTTATTTAGTATTAGGTTTTTGATTTGAATATTAAAGTAGGGAGTGGGGTGTTTTTTATTAAGAGGAGGATGTATAAGGGATAGGTAAAAGTGTTGATTTGGTGTGTTTTTTTAATGATTGAGCATTATTTTAGAATCTGAATGTGTTGGGTTGATAAGAACACAGTCAGGTGGTACTCCCTCTCAAGACAGAGGGATCTCCGACCATTTGAATGTCCTTCACTTCCTTCGGAAGTTTATAGGAAATGCCGAGTATTCGGCATTGTGAGATGAAGGAATGCAGGGAATAGGAGATCCTGAATCTCTTGTGGGGGATGGGAAAGGAGTGGGTGGATAGGGACAGTTAGAACCAGGAGGCACCCTGGGGAGAAATGGATACAGGAGCGAGGTCCGTCATGCCTTGTACCCATACCCAAGGGCACTGACTTGGTCGGGCAGGAAGTGGGGTCATTCTTGGAGTCCCGTCCCTTTAGGGCGGTGTTAAGCAATGCTAGGTCTATCAGAAACAAGACTGCTTTGGTGGCAGATCTTGTTGCATCTGTGGACTTAGCTTGCATCACCGAGACCTGACTTGATGAAAATGTGGCCCCATTTTGGAGTCCACGGTTCTGGTAAGGTTCTCGGTGATTCACCGCCTGAGAGTGAACCATAGAGGTGGAGGACTTGCAGTCTGTTTTAGACAGGAACTGGACCTCAGGGAGGTGCCAGTTGGATGTACCAACTCCTTTGAGTGTATTGTGGGTGCAGGTGCAGGCTTCAGGATACTTCTAATTTATTGTCCACCATGTGATGGGAGGGAATTCCTGAGGGAGATTGTGGACTTCATCACCTAGAGGGTATTGGAATCCCCCTGTTGGTTAATTCTGGGGGAATTTAATGCCTGGGTTGATGATGAACTCACACTTTTTGGACAAAACCTCCTCCAACTGATGGATTAATTGGGGCTGATGCAGACTGTTACCTCTGCAACTCACCAGAGGGGGCACTCACTGGACTTGATATTCCATCTGGGGATGGAAGTCTCTGATGTGGAGGTGGAGCCTATCAGTTTTTCTGACCATCACACCACGAGGTTCAGTTTTGGGGCCCCCAAAAAGAGGCCTACCCCAAGGAGATAGTACAGTACCATCCTTTGAAAGGAATTACCTCAGAAGGCCTAATGATGGAGCTGAACTTCTTGGGATTGTCAATGGATTGCATTGACCCATGGCCCTTAGTGTTGGCCTATAATACATGTAGGGCAGTTGTGGGGGCTCTGGATGCCATTGCTCCATTCCATGTTCATCCCTGTACTCTCCACCCAGGGTCTCCATGGTTTACCGGGGAGATCCATAGGTTGAAGAGACAGGGCCAAAGATTGGAGAGACGCTGGCGGAAAACTCATCTGGATGTGGACAGGCTTCGACAGGTAGAACATTATAAGATCAATCAATAAGCAATTTCCCATAAGAAGGCAGAGTTGCTGTCCAGGGAAATTGCTACAGCGAAGAATCGACCAGCCCAGCTCTTCTGGACTGAGGACAGACTGTGCAATCCAGTCTGTCTCCAAACCAGTTGAGCTTTGTCACAGTTACAGTGTGAGGAGCTTGCGATGTTCTTTGCCAATAAGGTGCCTACTATCTGGGATGATATCAGCCAGTGCCTCCCCATTGGGTCTTGCAGTGATCAGCCGAGGGGCACTAATACCCAGCTAACTTGGTTCACCTTTAGTCAACCGGCAGTAAAAGATATAGTGAGGATTATCCAGACTTTGAGTCCAACCTACTGTAGTTTGGATCTGGGCCCTACTCACCTACTTGTGGAGGATGTAGAGGTTATTGGCCTAATCCTTACTTGGATAGTGGTGGCATCATTGGAGAGAGGGATCTTTCCAGATCCCTTGAAGGAGGCAGTAGCGCGCCCCCTTCTAAAAAAGCCCTCCCTTGATCCCGACTGCCCAGAAAACTACAGACTGGTTTCGAACCTTCCTTTTTTGGGGAAGGTTATCGAGAAGGTGGTCGTAATGCAGCTGGAAGACCATTTAACCAGCCACAGATCTATGACCCTCTTCAATCTGGCTTCAGGAAATGGCATAGTACTGAGATGGCTCTTGTACGGGTACTGAATGATCTCCTGATGGCGAGAGATCAGATAACTTGCTCTATCTTGGTTCTCCTTGATCTCTCAGCAACATTTGACACTGTAGATCGTGGGGTGCTACTTGAATGCTTGTGGTTTCTCTGTGGACTAAGGGGGGTGGTCCACAGTTGGTTTTAATCTTTCCTGCAAGGAAGGACTCAGAGAGTAGTGTCAGGGATTTATTCTTCGACCTCTCACTGCCTGTGCTGTGGGGTGCCACAGGGTTCGGTGTTGCCCCCATGTTATTTGCAGTGTATATGCTTCCATTGGGGGACATTATAAGACAATATGGGTTGATTTTTCATTGCTATGCCAATGATTCACAACTCTACATGTCTTTTGTGCCCAGGCAGGAGTCTGAATCAAGTACATTGTTTAACAACTGCCTCCTGGAGATACAGAACTGGATGAGTACCAATTGGCTGAAGTTGAACCCAGGAAAAACAGAGGTATTTGTGGTGGAACTGGGGATGAGGATGTCAAGTCCATGGGCAGGAAAACCCTCAGGTCTATTTCTGGGGGGGACCCCGCTTATGGCATCTGGTCAGGTGCATAACCTTGGTGTTATATTTGATGAGGGCTTGACCCTGAGGGCGCAGGTGTTGACCGTAGTCCAATCATCCTTTTTCCATCTAAGGAATATAGCATGGGTAAAACACTTGGTTCCATCAGAGGACCTTCCTACCCTGGTCCACGTCTTAGTTGCCAGTTGTCTAGATTACTACAATGCTCTCTATCTAGGGCTACCGGGAGTGGATATTCGCCACTTGCAGCTGGTGCAAAATGCAGCTGCTAGGTTGTTAATTGGAAGCCCGAGATCTAACCATATAACACCTGTGCTCTGTGAGTTGCACTGGCTGCCTGTACAGTGGCAGATCACTTTCAAGGTCATTTTAATGACCTATAAAGCCTTACATGGTTTGGGACCCCACTACTTGAAAGAACACCTGACTCCTTACTGCCCCTTCCGCTCCCTCTGATCCTCTGGTGAGGGATTGCTAGAGATTCCCAGGGTAACCTTAAAAATATCTGGTGGAAGAATGTTTGCCTTTATGGCTCCTACCCTGTGGAATTCTTTACCTTGCCAGATACATAATTGCCTCACTGTGGAGTGGTTTAAAAAAGTTCTGAAGACCTTCCTATTTAATCAACCATTTTCGGGGACATAAATACTGCTATGGATAAGATATTATTTATTACTGTGATTATAATGCTGTATGTGAAATTTTGTAAAGGCACCCTGAGCTCAGGAAGGGTGCCTTAAATAAATACATTTTTACTTACTTATTTACTTACTTATTTACTTACTGCCAGGTCCCAATCCTGGTAATGGATGGCCCATGTTTTGGTGATGGACACCATGTCCACCTCCCCTTCTGCCATGAGAGCCTTTAGCTCTGCTGTTTTGTTCCCCAGGCTCCTAGCATTCAAGGTGACTACACTCCATCCTTTTTCCTTCCCAGTTCCCACCTCCTTTTCTCCTTTCCTAGCCTCACCTCTAGTAGTCTCCCTTATCCCCTTGCTTTTGTCATGGGGGTAAGCTCGTGCAGATTCCCTTCCTGTGGATTTTGCTTGCCTCCTGCCCACGTTCCACCCCCACACCTAGTTTAAATGCCCTTCTTGTGTTATGTAATCTCCCATCTTCGCTCCAATATCTTCATGTCCTCCTCACTGAGATGAAGTCGATCCTTTGTGCAGACTTCTCTGTCCTCCCAGGTCCCTCCCCTCTCACCCATCAGTCCATACCCTTTTGACTGGCACCATGTTCTTAGCCAAATGTTAAATTCTTCTATCCTCAGTTTTCCTGCAGTGCCTGCCTTGGGCACCGGAAGTACTTCTGAGAAAGCTACTAATCTCCCTGCCTCCCTGACACTTACTATACCTTGAAAAATTTCATGGCCAGCATAAGACAAAAAAGTGGGGACTGCAGAGGACACAGCACTAAATGACACAGTATAACTTCTGCTGGCTTTTGCACCAAAATACCATAACATTCCAGGAGGTCTTATATGAATCAGGTCATGACCTTTGCAATGGAGTCAAGTAGCTTTTCACTACAGACTTAAACACCTTCATTTACATTTAAATCCTAATTAAAGTATGAGGGTACAATAGAAATAATTATTATACATGCCTGCAAACTACACAGGGAAGCATACTCAAAGGCTGAGTGGACATTCCATTTAACAGGTGACATCAGTTAAGACACTGTGTCCCAGCACTGATTTCCTGCTGACAGCTCTGCAGACGAGCTTGTGGAAGTCCAACTGCATCTTGAGGTAAACACTCATGTGTTCCAAATAATATTTTGCAATCATTTCAACAATACAACTATATAGATTTGCAAAGCAAGGGAACCCATTTTCACATAAAGATTCGCATATAAGTTATAACTGCAGAGAAGCAAAGGAAGAAAGAAAGAACAGAAACAGCAAGTAAAGGATGGGAGATACTGGGGGAAATTTGGGGCCATCAGAGTGTCCAATTCTGAGGTTCCACAAGGGAAAATTTGATTGTGCAACTAGACAGACAAGTGACAGAATAGGAGAGGGCAGACCAGATCCTTCCTTTTAACTCTCTCTGCATAACAAATGGCACAGGTTCTTATCCACTCATGTCCCAGAATGTTATCAGTTTGAAACTGAACCTAATATTTAGCAGATGTCAACAGGTATACACTCTGCAAGTCATTTTCCTTACAGAAAGTTGTCATCTAACTCTGCATAACATTCTGTTACCATCCCATTATCATAAGTCTACTGTCAGGCTGCTAACTCTGTCATTTACTAGTCAAACAACATGCCTCCTTCTATCACTAGGCAACTACCAAACCTCTGCCTATGATCACCTACCTTGCCATATGAGGCAGTCTGCCACCCCCTGTCATTTACCAGACAACAAACCAATTTCCTGCCTATCACTGTACACAGCTCATAAATAAACATTGGTGTAGTAATGATTTGTACATTTGAAAATGATCAGGGGCTAATGAGTTCCATTAATAATAGTCCTATTGCCCTCTTAGCTACCTAAAAGCAATTGGAAAAGAAACAATAGTATATGAGCCAATCCATATCCCAAGATGTTTCAACCTTTAATAATATTAACATTAATAAAAAAAATTAAGCTGCTTTAGTGTAAGAAACTATAATTGCAAAGGATTATGAATAAGGATGCTCTTTTGAAACCCAGCTTTGCTACTTACTCAGTTTAGCACTGTGAGCTTGTGAATCTCCCTCATTCCCCAGAGCCATACAATATAGTTCTCTCAGACAAACAATTTAGATATGGAGAAGGGGCAATGTTCCATGATCCTGAAAAAGAGAATTCTAAGTAAAAAAAAAATTTAAATGGCCAGCAGATAAAAACTGTTAATTAAAGGAGTTACTTAGAGGTATGTTAGTACTGTATATAGCTTGCTACATAGAAACATAGAAATAGATGGCAGATAAGGACCACTAGGTCCATCCAGTCTGCCCATTTTCCCTACCTACTACAAAAACCACATACTATCTTGATCTCTGGCTTTACCTTCTTGTTCCCATTGCTAGGGTTCCTCTATGCCTGTCCCATGCATTTTTGAATTCCCCCACTGTGTTTGCCCCCACCACCTCTACTGTAAGTTCATTCCATGCATCCACCACCCATTCCATTAAGAAATACTTCCTCACATTATGTCTTAGTCTACCCTTCCAGTCTCATGTCATTCCCCCTCATTCCTGAAGATCTGCTTCTCTGAAAGAAGCTGCCCCCTGGTATCCTACTTATGCCCTTTAGATATTTATAGGTTTCTTGCATATCACCCCTTTCTCTCTCTTCTCCTCTAGGGTAATTCATACATTTTGAGGTCTCACAGTCTCTCCACATATTACTTTTGGTGCAGGCCCTGCACTATGTCTGTTGCCCTTCTTTGAACTGACTCCACCCTGTCTATGTCCTTATGGAGATGCGGCCTCCAGAACTGGACACAGTACTCCATGTGAGGCATCACCAATGATCTGTACAGTGGCATCACCACCTCTTTTCTTCTGCTGGTGATACCTCTTCTTATGTAGCCCAGCATCCCACAGGCTCTCGTCATAGCTTTGGCACATTGTTTGGCCACCTTTAGGCCATCAGATATGATTACCTCCAAATTCATTTCCTGTTTGGTGACCATCAGTAATTCCCCATCATGCAATCATCTCCTGGGTTATTGTGCCCCAAATGCATTGATTTTGCACTTTTTTGCACTGAATCTCAGCTGCCACACTCTGGACAATTCATCCAGTTTACCTGGGTCACTCCTCATTTTTGCTCTCCAATCAGATTGTCCAAACTGTTGCAGATCTTAGTGCCATCTGCAAAGAGGCACACCTTCCACCTTTCCTTCCCTTCCAGCCCTCTGCAATGTCATTTATGAAGACATTCACACAGGACTGGCCCCAGAACTGATCCATGAGGCACCCTGCTGGTCACCTCCTTTCCTCAGTTTGAGCTCCATTTACCACCATCCTCTGTCTTCTATCACTCAATGAGTTCTTAATTCAGTTTATTGCCTTGTGACCCCCTCTCAGGCTGGCCAGCTTGTTCACAACTCTTCTATGTGGAACAGTATTGAAGGCCTTACTGAAATCCTGGTTGTCTATATTCACTGCTCCCCCTGATCCACTTCCCTAGTAACCCAGTCAAAGAAATCATTTAGATTTGTTTGACATGACCTTCCCACTGTGAATCCATGCTATCTCAGATCATGTGCTCTGCTGCATTCGAGGTGTTCCCCAATCCATTCTTTTTTTTTTCCTTTTTTATTTTATTTTATTTTATTAAGTCTAGGATTACAAATACTTTTGAGCCAAGGCTCTTTTACAAAGGCTTCACATCAGAGAAATACAAATTATGGGGAACATCAAGACATATATTACAGCAATGTGGACATTGCAAACAGATTACAGATTAATACAATTCAGGTGTAGCATTGTAAGCAAGGCAGCCAGTGGCATTTGTCAGAGAAAACAGACAAGCGATAAGAAGTGCCAGAGTCATGGGGGGGAGGAATGGAGGTAGGGAGGGGTGAGGGTGAAAAGTGCAGCATTGGGGTTCCAAGATGTGAGGGTAGAATCCAGTGAGGAGGGGATTTAAGTAGTGAGTCCATATTTTTTCATCAAGAGAACATTGCAACCCTCCCCAGATTAGCAAATAAAGAGCAAAGGACTAAAGTGTAGTGCCATTTCTTTTATTTTTCAATTTTTCAGACACACTTTAGATCTGTGAATAAAAATAGTTACAGAGCTGCTCACTCAATATAGCCTGATAGCATTTCACCCCATCACAGGGGCGTTATTAAGAGCTTTATCTGTGAATGAGGTGAAATGCCATTGGGCTATTTTTTTCGTGGTGGCTATGTAACTGTTTTTATCCACAAATCTAAAGTATGTCTGAAGAATGGAAAAATAAAAGAGTGGGCAGTACACCTTAGTCATTTTCTCCGTGTTTGCTAATTTGGGGGAGGCTTGTGAGGTTCTCTTGAAGATACTGTAACTGATTTAACCTAACACATCTGCAGTCGGTGGGCGAACACTTTTTGCTTTTACTTTATTCCATAATTTTCCCCACTATTGAGGTTAGGCTGTCTGGTCTATAGTTTCCAGCCTACTCCCAATTTTGTGAAAAGGGACTACATCTGCCCTCCTCTAGTCCTCTGGAACCACTTTCATATTGAGTGACTCATTGAACAGCGCTGCCAGTTATATTGCCAGCACCTCTGTAGTTCCATTAATATTCAAGGATGTATCCCATCCAGCCTTCTGCCTTGTCCACTTTCAGTTTTGTGAGTTCTTCTAGGACTCTGTCTTCCATAAATGGACTGGTATCCACCTTCTTACCATATTTACTCATATTACCTAACTGTGGTCCCTCAGCTTCTCTTTCTTCTTTGAATACAGAACAAAAATATTAGAGACTGTGTAATATGAACGATTGCAGCTCATAGAAATTGACACAAGGTCAAGATAAGTCAACTTGTTACTTTAAAATGTGTCAGTGAATTGTGGCAAATTTGCCCACCACACTCTATACTCAGCATTTATGTAGTGTGCACTATGCAATTTGTCACAATTGCAGTGAATTGTACTACAAGAACTGACACAGTTTCCACTCTGAAGTAAATGTTTGACTTGAAGTACATCAATTTGTGTAGTGTAAGTTGTCACAAGTTGCATAGCGAATGTATAGTGTAGCAATTAATGCAGTAAAACTGGTGCAGTTACACAAATTTTACTTCACACATTTTTCACACTATGCTGTGCACTACACAGATTGTGTAGTTTTTTTTTTCATTTTTCCCACACATAGCAAAGTTTTTTAAATTATTAAATTAATCAGACTTTGATAAGAAACATATTGCATTACATAATCGAATGTCTCTATTGTGCATGTTTTTGTTAGAATGATGATTTGTTTTCCATATCTGATTTTAAACTGAAAAACATTTCCCTTTGTTCAGCAAGTGTTTAAAATATTATTCATTTTTCTGAATTTGATGCATTTGAATAAAGGCTGTGGATAATGCAGTTTATCTTTCTAACCTTGCAGTGTCACAAGAATCAACTGAAGCTTTTGATCTCACTAAAAATTTAATATGCTGCTGTATCTGGCATGGATTGTGCTGCCAATACTGTCGTCATTATTGGCTCCTGTACTGAGCTCTCAGAAGATCTGTAAACTACAAACAGTGGCAGAAAATGGAATACAACAGGATGGAAACATTATCATTGGTGGAATGATCCCTCTTCGCTATACCACCATTTTCACAGGAACAGGTTTCACAGAGATTCCAAATCCAATCTACTGCAGAACGTAAGGCATTCCTTTTCCCACTGGTTAGTAATGGCATTCACAATGATGGCCCTTCTATGCAGACATTACTCTTCCTATTGGTTAGTGACAGTGTCTGCTATGATGGAGTTTCAATGCAGCATTACTCTTCCTATTGGTTAGTAACTGTGTCAGCTGTGATAGACATTCAGTGCAGGCATTGTTATTCCTTCTGGTTAGTAATGGTGTGAGCTGTGATAGGCATTCATTGCTGGCATTACTCTTCATACTATGGACATACAAAACTGCCAGCAGATCCAGGTCATTTGGTCTATCTCGTGTGCTCGAGTGTGCAGCACTTCAGTCCATTACACTGCAACTGCCCCCCCCTCCCTCATATGCCTTCCCCCCTCTCCCACTCCCTCTTGAAGTCTCCAACACTCTGCAATGAAATGACTTCCTCTGGCAGAGCGTTCCAACCTGCCACCACCCTTTCTGTGAAATAGTGCCTCCTCAGTTCCCTCTTGAACCTGCCCCCTTCCAACTTCATAAAGTGTCCCCTGGTGTCCCTTCCTCCTTTCAAATTGAACATATACCTGGTGTCTACTTTGTTCAAATCCTTCAGGTACTTGAAGGTCTCAATCATATGCCCTCTCTCCCGTCTTTTCTCCAGGATATACATATTGAGCTCTCTTAGTCTCTCCTCATATGGTCTGTCCCCCCAACCCCAGGATCATTTTTGTTGCCCTGAGCTACTGTTTAGTAATGGTGTCAGCTGTGATAGGCATGCATTGCTGGCATTACTCTTTCTACTGGTTAGTAATGTTATCCCCTATGCTGAATATTCAATGCAGACATTACTCTTCTTCCACTTGGTTAGCAAAAGTGTCTGCCATAATGGATAATCAATGCAGGCATTACTCTTCCTATAGGTTAGTAACAGTTTCCTCTAAGATGAACATTCAATGCCAGCATTTGGAAGGGCAGGAAATACATTGTCTATCCATTTTCATTCTTTACTGAAATGTACGTTGTTACTACATCAGCATAGCAGCAAATAATGGTGGTATTTTCAGGCAACAAAACAAAGAGAAAAGTAATTGAATTGTTGCAGCTACTGTAGCATATACATGTAACACAAGGAAGAAAGGAATGGGATTTTCAAGCTAAATCAGGGCACATTTATCAACTTTATAATACAGGATACTGTAGAAGGGAGAGGTGAGTATGAGTGGTAATAATGCTAGAAATATTCTGAGTAGGTAATCTTGGGACAGACTAGATATACACTTCAGTTTTTTTTTTCTGTCATTTTTTAAATCTTTCTATTTTATTGCCATGCCTGTCAGATAAACATGTTTGCAAAGCACGGCTAAGAAGCTGTTTATACAGACAGGTATTATGTAATAGGAAGTTGTTGTTTTTTGGCATTGACTAATGCCCATTTAGAGGGGTCACCTGGGAGCAGAGGGTGATTAAGTGACTTGCTTAAGGTCACACAGCATGCAAGTGGTGGTTATGAAAAATGAAACCCAGGTCTGCTGGATGTACCAGGCGCATTCACAGCTGGTTGCTCTGGCGTCTGGGCTATATGTGTTTATTTCTTTACTGAGAATGTCAGAGATTATGCTTGAGCACAAATGCTCATTTAAAATTACAAGCAAAGTAAGCAGTTCCAGAGGGAATGCAGTCAAGCAGTCAAGTCATGCTTAAAGCATGTAATGCAGAACAATTACAGTTGTGAAATGAAATCCACAGATTGTTGTACAAAAAGTCACATGTTATGTACAGAGAGAAACCAAATAAAACTGTGTAATAATTACTTTTGCATTTGCTGCAAAGATCTGTTAAACTGATTAAACTTAGGGAGATTCAGCAGTGTATTAGGCAGTTCATTTAAAGGAGTGGTTCACAAAGAATTTGCAAAAAAACATGTGTTGTGCAGAATGTTTTGATTTTTGTGTGAAGTCCTAGTGTGTCCTTTCCTTTGTCTGCTATTAGGAGTTTTTCCTAAATTAGCTTGCTAACTTTTTGGTAGTTTTATGACCCCTGGGGATCTCCATCAGAGCCAAATTTATTGATTTTCTTGTACCTACAATGCACCCTGTCTCTTGTGACAGTGATGTAGCAGAGACCATAAATTCAGCTGCAAGCACTGTTTTAGAATTAGTTCACAACAGCAGAGCTACAGACTTTTCTTATCCAGTGTGCACAAATGGCTTCATGTACAGTTTATCAAATACTTGAGAGCTGAGTGGGGTTTCTGGAAGAAAACAGCTACTAAATAGCTGTAATTCAATATTTTTGATTTCTACGTGTGTCTGGTCTAGCTTGCAGGAATAAGTGTTTTGGTTTTAAACTTGCATGGCAATCTAAATAAATAACTCACACATACGCACACTTATCTTTAATAAGAAACAAATACTTTATTAAAAAATACTTCACTTTTGTAAAACTAAAAACAAATGAAAATCATGTCACAGAGCAAAATCATCAATAACTTCCAGCTCTGCCTAATAGAATGCTGGTACCTACATTTACAGTTTAGGAAATACTTGAGAGCTAACTGAGTGGGGTTTTCGGTAAGAAAACAGCTAGAGTCTTTACCAATGATAGCAGCTGAGGAGACTAGTTTGTTGGAGTTTACCGTGGTAACAGATGTGGGCTGTAAGATCATTCTCATCTACCGTCCACCCGGTGGTGAGAAACTGTTCCTGCAAGAAGTAGCAGACTTCATGGTCAACATGGCATTTGAGTCACCCAGGTTGATAGTCCTGGGTGACTTCAATGCCTGGGTGGACAATTAACTCTTGCTATTTGGACAGGACTTCCTCCAGCTTATGAATTCATTGGTGTTTGCACAGGTTGTTGCCTCTGCTACCGATAATCATGGTCACTCACTCAACCTGGTTTTCCTCCTGGGGATGGAGACCTCTGACTTGGTGGTGGAACCAGTAAGATGGTCCCGATCACCACACTGCAAGGTTCAATCTTCAGGCTCCCCCTTATAGGTCTGCCCCTGTGGAGATGGTCAGATACCGCCTTTTGAGGGACTTGAACCTGGATGATCTACTGGCAGTGTTAGACCTATTGGGATTTCCTGGGGTAAGCGAGGATCCAGAGAGTTTAGTTCAGGCCTATAATAAGGTAGTTACTGAAACTCAGGATTATACTGCTCCTGTCCGTATCCTTCCACTCTCTCTTTGCCCTTGGTCTCCTTGGTTTGATGGGACCTTGAGGGAACTGAGACGAGATGGATGAAGGTTAGACCGATGCTGGCAGAAATCCACCCTTGATGCCGACCACCTTAGATTGATGGAGCATTATCAAATCTATCAATCAGCTATCACCTGTAAGAAGGCAGAGTTCCTGTCAGGGGAGATAGCTGCTGCTCAAAATCGACTGGCTCAGCTCTTCCGAACTGTGGACAGATTGCTCAACCCAACCTGTCAGCTGGTTTGAAGTGCATTTTCACAAGATAACTGTGATGAGTTTGCTCAATTCTTTGCAGATAAGGTGGCTGACATCAGGGCAGAGATCCGACCAGTGCACACTTTGGGGGTTGGTGGTGGTCAGTGCTCAGTCACTGCACTTCGGTTTTCCTGCATATCTTTTGACTGGCCTGCAATTATGGACATCTTGCAGATTATCCAGAGTATGTGGCCAATGTGCTGTAGTTTGGACCTGGGCCCAACACACCTGATAGTGGGGTGTGTTGATGCTATTGGCCTTGTCCATGTCAAGATAGTTTGGTACTCCTTATAGTCATGTGAGTTCCCTAGCTCCCTGAAGGAGGCAGTGGTGACTGCTCCTAAAGAAAGCTGCTCTGCACCCAAACTGCTTGGCTAACTACAGGCCTATCTCTAACCTTCTCTTTATAGGGAAGGTGATTAAGAAAGTAGCTGAGCTGCAACTGGAGAACCATCTTACCATCCACAATGTCTATGATCCACTCCAGTCTAGTTTCAAGAAGAGGCATAGTACTGAAACCACTCTGGTTCAGGTACTCAATGATCTCCTGATGGCGAGAGATCAGAAGCGCTGTTCCATCTTGGTACTTCTGGATCTCTCCTCAGCATTTGACACTGTGGACCATGGGGTGCTGCTTGAGCATCTGAGGGTGATCTGTGGCCTGGCTGTTCCAGTCTTCAGTTAGTTTCAATCTTTCCTTGCTGGAAGATCTCAGAGGGTGGTGTTGGGGAATTTTTCCTCCAACCCACTCCATCTGTTGTGTGGAGTTCCCCAGGGCTTGGTGCTGTCCCCTATGTTGTCTGCAGGTGTACATGCTGCCCCTCAGAGACAGTGTAAGATGATATGGGCTGAGGTTTAACTGCTATGCTGATGATACCCAGCTGTATCTGTGTTTTGTACCTGACCAGGATAGTGCAGTCTCAGTCTTTAACAGCTGCTTTATGGAAATCCATGACTGGATGAAATCCATCTAGTTGAAACTGAATTCCAAGAAGACTGAGGTGTTGGTGGTGGATCCAGGTTGCTGGATAGAGAGGTCGGTAGCAGGGTTGCCTTCCGGACTTTGGCACGGAGGTACCCAGTTGCCTTCCTCTGAATGGGTGTGAAACCTGGGTGTGATTCTTGATGATGAGCTGACACTGCATTTACAGGTGTCTGCAGTCATCAAGTCTTCCTTTTAACACCTGAGGAACATCGTCAGGATTAAGCACCTTGTTCCGTCTGGCAACCTTCCGACTCTGATCCACACCTTTGTGACCTCGTGCCTTGACTACTGCATCTTCCTGTATGTAGGACTTCCAGGGGTTGATCTCCACTGCTTGCAGCTGGTGCAGAATGCTGCAGCTCAGTTTTTTGTGGGAACTTCTCATTCTAGTCATATTACCCCCATGCTGCGAAAACTGCACTGGCTGCCAGTTCAGTGGTGGATCTCCTTCAAGGTCAGACTTCTGATCTATAAGACCCTTCATGGACAGGGTCTGAGATATTTGCAAGTGCTCCTGAATCCTTACTGCCCCAGCTGTCCCATCTGCTCAGCTGATGAGGGGTTGTTAGAGATTCCCAGGGTATGGCTTAAAACATCTGGGGCCCATGCAGGACTGTGGAGGGCTTCCAAACCACCTTAAAAACATATCTTTTCAAGCAGGCATTTAGTGACTATGTAGCTTTATGCTGTTATCATTTTTATAAATTGTTAGAATTTCTGATTTTCTATTTTTTGTTTTGATGTTTTTATTATTGTACTGTGCTTTGGTTTTTGAATTGCGCTTAATAAATGAAATGATTATTATTATTACTATTATTATTATTATTGATGATCTGGGGTAATTTCTGTCCTTTTTATGGTTGTGCGTAGTTTGATGAAATTAAAAGTTTTAAAATCAAAACAATCCTGCTAGACGGACCTGACCTGTAAGTAAGTAAGTAGGTAAGTAAGTCAGTAAGTAAGTAAAGCGTCATTTATCTAGCATTCAATCACAGAGGCTCTGGGGGCTTTACATAAAGGTGCAGCATTAAAATAAGACAGTTCAAGAAATACAATCATTTATGTCAGAGTCAGTTATAATGATACATAATAATAAATTAAAACTCTAAAACCTCGCATTCTAGAGGCTTATGAAATAGGGAAGGCAAGGGGACAAAGATGAGTGCACAAAGAAGTCCAGGGAGGTTACCAGGCTAGTCAGAGTGGCCAAGGCTTCCAGAGAGCTGAGACTGGCACAGTGAATGAAGGAAGGGGAAAATGACTTCTTCAGCTACATTGGCAAGAGAAGAAGAAACAAAGACCAGATTGTGAGGATTAAGAAAGATGGGGGTGGGTGGAGAAGGTGGAGGACCAGGCAGAGGCACTGAATGAGTACTTCTGCTCTGTGTTCATGAAGGAAAGGGGGGAAGATACCCCATGGGAAGGGTGGAGTGGGCAGATGGGGAAGGGGTGACTGATATCAGAATCACACAGGACAGAGTGCAGGAGGGACTAAGGGTACTGAGGGTGGACAAGTCACCAGGGCCAGATGGCATTCACCCTAGGGTACTTACGGAGCTAGGGGAGATCCTGGTGGGACCACTGGCAGACCTGTTCAGTACATCACTGGACACAGGATGTGTGCCACAGGACTGGAGGATGGCCCATGTGGTGCTCATTCATAAAACTGGCCAGAAGATGATCCAGGAAGCTACAGACCAATGAGTCTCACTTCAATTGTGGGGAAACTCATTGAGTCAATCCTAAAAGAGAGGCTTGTGACCTTTCTGGAAGACAATGGGCTCCAAGATGGCCATGAGCATGGTTTTGTATCTGGGAGATCCTGCCAGATGAACCTATTCGAGTACTATGACTGAGTTACTAGGGAACTGGAAAGGGGCCATGCAGTGGGAGTCCTATATTTGGACTTCAGCAAAGCCTTTGACTTGGACTGGAATACACTGGGGTGGGGACAAAAATGGTCAACTGGATCACCAACTGGCTGAGGGGTAGGCAGCAAAGGGTGGTAGTGGGGGAACTCTTATCACCAAGGTACATTGTGAGTGGGGTGCTCCCCTTAACTCCTCTATTACAGTAAACAAATAGAAGAGAACTTAAAACACTTAAGCCAGGAAAATCAGGTGGATTGAACATGAAAATAAAATATAAAAATGTTGCAATATGAAGACACACGTGCTGTGGCAGAATTTTAAAATTCTGGCAGAACGAAATTCAGTGGAAGTTTGAGAAATTCCACAAAATAGTCCACAGCATTTCAGCAGAAGTGCAATGGTAGAATTTTGCTGCGGAATGGCTTCTTTAGGCTATGTCCACAGAATACCATTCTGCAGATCTCTATATTTTCCAATGCAAAGAAAACATTTTCACAGTCTGCTAGTGCAAATGTATTGATGGCAAAACAAAGCACAGAAATGACCCTTGTGTTTTGGTGGTTATTCCTTCTTTTGGTGGCCCATAATGAAGGCCTAAGCGCTGAAGCACAGGGCTTATTTTTGTGTGTCTTGTTTTTCCATAAAGAAATTCATGGTAGCAGTGAACATTTTTTGTTTGCATTTATTCATCTGGAGTGATGGCTTTCTGGTTTAGTTTGGCAGGGGCAGTTTGCTACCAGCTGCTCTCCACCAGCACCTGGCCCCAGTGTTAGCACACCATGCAACTGGACCTGTTATATTCCTACTTAATAATTTCTGTTTACCATGAAATCTTTTGAGTGCCTCAGCAATATTTCATTTCTGTCAGGTTTGTTGAAAAGCAGTAGTGAGCAGTGCTATGATCTGCTAAACTGCAGCACTGTGAGGTGCACACTGCCCACCGAGCCCTCTGAAAACATATTGTATGACTTGGTCCACTGTTGATGAGGGTACAAATAAAATGTACATTACATATTCTTATCTTTTTTCTTTATACCATCAACAGTGGAACAAGTCTGCTAGCATATATGTTTTCAGGGAGCTGGACCATGTACGTACATGACAGTGCACTGCACACATGCTGTTTAGCAGATTATTACACTGCTCTCTCCTGCTTTTTCACACACACAGCAAGACAGAAATAAAACATTACTAAGACCACTAATATAATTTATTTTTGGAAAGAGACATTATTAAGTGGGAATATAACAAAGAAGGGAATTAATTAATGACACACTCTGTCATGCATGCAGTGATGCCACACAGTCCCCAGAATTAATGTGCACTCCCAAAATGCTGCTGTCTTGTGTCCAGAAAATTTCCCACACTAGACAAAGTGGAATAAGAGCATAACATGGAATGATGAAAAGTCTCCATTAATTCATGGAGCACTGAGTCATGCATGGAATGCTGCCACACAGTCCCCAGAATTAATGCGTACCCCCAAATGCTGCTGTGTTGTGTCCAGAAAATTCCTCACTCCAGACGAAGTGAAATGAGAGCATAACATGGAATGATGAAAAGTCTCCATTAATTAATGACACACTCAGTCAAACGCGCACACACTCCAATAAGAACTAAGTGTCCTGCTGCTGTAGTTGGAATTTCATGTAATGCTGCTGTTGTTGAAATTTCATGTAATGCTACTGTTGTTAGAATTTCATGTAATGCTGCTGTTGTTGGAATTTCATGTCCTGCTGCTGTTGATGGAATTTCATGTAATGCTGCTGTTGTTGGAATTCCATGTAATGCTGATGTTGACCTGAATGGGCTGATTTATTTATGTATTTATTAGAAAAGTCGGATTTACAACCTTTGAGTCATGGACTCATTTACAAAGGCTCCTCGTCACGGTGGGGGGGAGGATAGACAGAGTTACAAAGTGTGGTTACAACAGTGAGAACAGTACAGGTGCAGAACATTAAACATAGAGTACACATAGGTTGCATAATAATGTTACTTATAATAGGTTACAGTCAAATAGAAGGTACCCTGCCTTCATTGGGAGTACAGCCCTGGACATAACTAGATAATACCCAGAGAGGGTGGAGGTAGGGATGGGGAGTGGGGGGTGGGAGGGGGAGAGGATAGGTTGTCTGGAAGATGTTGCCAAGTCAGGGAGGCCTTTCTTGCCAAACAGTGTGCTAGAAGGATGGCCTGACCATTGAGTTAACCATCCAAGATGATGTGACTGATAACACTGTCAGCTGCCCAGAGTGTGCTGCACTGACCACAACAGGAAGGATGTCCCTTGTGTGTACACTAATACTTCCCATGGTAAGTTAATAAATGTACCTGCCTGGCACCATCATTGTTTTCCACAGAACCTGACCTTAAATGCCATATATACATATATACTGCATATATATATATATATATATATATATATATAACTTGTTGTCAATATATTTACATGTAATTATTGTTTTGTTTTATATCACAGGTCACATAATCACAGTTGGTGTGTGCATTTCTGTGCTTGATGAGGAATTTTGGCATTGGAATACTGTCAAGCCAGTGAAGGTAAGTATTTTTTTTTTTGGGGGGGAGGGAGTTATTTGTAAGCATGTTTCATTAATGTTTTATTGTTTGGTTAATTCTTCACAGGTTTTATCTGCATCCTCTAGTCCAGTAATGATGGTCATGGATTCTTACTATGTGTTGTGTGTCTCCCGGCCCGAGGAATGATGTTGAACTTGTTATTTGGGAAACGCAACAATGACAGCACACAGCTTCAAACATTTCCTGATAAAAGAGATGAAGTAGAAATTATTAGTACTTAATTGCAGTAACACATCCTGTTTAAATTGTGGCTGTTCCATCCTATCATATATCCAGAGTAGCAGATAGCAATCTCTCTCACTAAGCCACAACAAGACCAAATCATCACAATCACAAATTTAGCATGTGTAACCCATACACTCTCCCATGTCTTAACTCAAGTTTCATTTTAAAAGACATCTTGTCATGTCATGACCTAGATAAAACTATTCAACACTGCCATGGCTGCTGCAGCAGTGCAGTGTCTGATGTGCATGACAAATATATTATGTGATGTACATGTCATCTGCTTTATATGATTTGCACTCTTTTGAAAAGATGAACAACAAAAAAGAACTGATGAAATAAAACTTAATGCTTATCAGAAATGGATATCCTGTAGGTGGTTGTAGACAGTACTGCAGTGCCATAGTCCTCCAGTGAAAGACAGTGCTTGAAATTGTTAATCTGTAAAAAAAGAAAATAAGTTGACCATATGCGTTTCACCACTGCATCTCAGAAAAGCAACAGGAAACATAAAACAGCTCAAGGAAGTTCCATAGAATGAAACATTAATACACATATTCACTTTAAAGTATTGATATTAAGGAGCCTTGCTGCTGTGGCTGATGGATGTGATCTCCTCGATGACTTTGTCTGCCATGGCATGTGCAGGACACAGGATGGAAAACATCGGCATACTGGTGGTGGTCGAGGGAGCACATGATAACATTCCTTCTCACTAACTGGTGGCTTTGGCTAACAGCGGTTTTCTGGTGGTGGTCGAGGGAGCACATGATGACATTCTCTCTCACTATCTGGTGGCTTTGGCTAACAGCGACTTTCTGGTGGTCGTCATGGGAGCACATGATGACATTCCTCCTCACTATCTGGTGGCTTTGGCTAACAGTGGTTTTCTGGTGGAGGTCATGGGACCTGCAGCTGCAGCCTGCAATACATTCACTATCACTGTCAGACACACACAGGTGAGTGGCGGGTGGGACATAGTGTGCACTGTGTTACAATATGACATGGAATTTGAGTCATTCTGAGTGGGACACTGATTTAACTTTATGAAAAGCAAAACATGTTCCATAGAAAAAATGTAACAGCCTTTTAACAACTTCAATTAAACCCTATCAACATCAACTGAATCATCATCATCCACCAGGGGCATGCTCCTGAGCAGCACTTTCGATTCCCATACAGCGGATCACTTGGCTGCTTCTACGGCCACTGCCCAACCCACCCATCAAGCTATGGCTGCCCTCCTGGTCCTGAGAGTCGGAATCCTACCCCAGGGGCACATGCCTGAGCGACACTCTCAATTTCTGTACAGCGGATCACTTGCCCACTTCTACGGCTGATGCTTGACCCGCCAATCAAGCTATGGCCACCCTCCTGGTCCCGAGAGTCAGACTCCTACCCCAGGGTCACGTGCCTGAGCAGCGCTCTTGATTCAAGTACAGCGGATCACTTGTCTGCTTCTACGGCTGCCACCCGACCCACCCATCAAGCTACGGCCACCCTCCTGGTCCCGAGAGTCAGAGTCCTACCTCAGGGGCATGCAACTGAGCGGTGCTCTTGATTCCCATAGAGCAGATCACTTGGCTGTTTCTGAGGCCTCCACTCAACCCACCCATCAAGCTACGGCTGCCCTCCTGGTCCCGAGAGTCAGACTTCTACCCCAGGGGCACATGCATGAGCGGCACTTTTGATTCCCTTACAGCGGATCACTTGGCTGCTACTACCGCCACCGCCCGACCCACCCATCAAGCTACGGCCACCCTCCTGGTCCCAAGATTTGGACTCCTACCCCAGGTATTGCCGCCAACTGAACTTTCCTTTGATTGGTGCAACGTTTCTGTAGGCTGACTCTGATTGGTCTACCTGCTCGCACAGCCACAGCCGATTGGAGCGCCTTTCCTCATTGACTTACCATTGATTTTTAAACTAACTCTGCCTTGCTAAGCCCTCATACTTTTACTTGGGGTTTAATTTATTCTGTTGTGCTTAATATAGTTAGGACTTGCCTAAATTGCCTCTGCATGTACAGTACTGTTTAGTCTGATAATAGATGAATCTATTGTGCTGCTTATACAGTTTGTGTTAGCTAGCGAGTGTCCTTTTTGAATCTTTTGCTGCTTCTGACTGTTTGCCCTCTTTTTCTCTAACCTCTGTCTATTCTTCCTACAGCTCTGTGTATTTCTTACCTCAGCCCCCTCCCCCAGCTCTCTTTTGCTTTCCTCACCTCACTCCTTTTCTGCTTTCTGCTTGTAACCCTACCCCTAACTCTGCTAATTTTCACGTAGTGGCCTCCACCCTCCTGGCCTTTGTCTCACTTTCTAACCCCACCCCTGCCATCTCCTGTGCCATTTTTCTGTTTTCTTAACTTGCAACACCCCTGCCTCCCCACTGATGGTCTGCAGCCAGACGCCCACCCATCTGTGTCTCCACTCCTATATTTACTTGTGTTTTTCACCTCTCCTTCCACAGGGGCATGTGCCTGAGGGGCGCTCTCAATTCCCTTACAGCAGATCATCAGGCCGCTTCTATGGCCACCACCCAACCCACCCATCAAGCTACCACCACCCTCCTGGTCCCGAGACTTGGACTCTTACCCCAGGTGCCGCCTCCAACTGAACTTTCCTCCGATTGACGCTGCAGTTCTGCAGGCTGACTCTGATTTGATTACCTGCTCGCACAGCCACAGCAGGATGGAGCACCTTGACTTACCATTGATTTTTAAACTAACTCTGCCTTGCTAAGCCTTCATACTTTTTCTCCCGCCCCACCCCCTCCCAAGCCTCCTTTAAACATACTAATTTGCACCACCCTTTTCTACGATCTCTCACTCAATTGGCTCACTGTGCCTCTGCCCACTCTTTCTCTGCATAAGACTTGGTATGTCCTCATCGTATTTCTCTGTGCATCCATTTTCTATAAAGTTGCTTACCTCTTTCAGCCCTATAGAGTTGCCCTCTGTTTTACTTACTCTGTACTCTACTACTTCCCTCCATTCTCACTGGTCCCACTTCACAGTCTCTGGCCAAGGTTATAGCTCTGGGGAAGATGGCAGCAGTTGTGAGCCTGCCAGCGTTTTAGCTCTGTTTTAGTTCCGTTGCTGTGAATTTGTCAGCGTTTTAGCTTTGTTGTTTTTTTTATACATACCTTATTATTTAATTGTTATATTCTTATATTTAATAATGCTTGGGGTTTACCTATTTATTCATTTGTTTGTATTTATTTCAGAATGTGATCGTACAATGCTTTGATATACGATATTGCGCTTTATAAATAAATTTTACTTACTTACTTACATATCCAACCCAATAAGCTTGAATAAATTTGACTATCCCTACCATTATAGCCTTATAGGTCTGCCCCAAACTCAATTTTTGCTCTCCAATTCCTATAATTCCAGTGTCTCCTGTTTTCTATGGTACAGCGATCCTGTACCCAGATCTGCAAAATATGAAACCTCACATGTTACTGCTTTTTCTTGTGCCCTCCTTGGCCTTGCTCCAACTGTCCCTGCTCATTGCTCCCCGTGCTCCCTCGGTCATCCCTAACTATCTGCCCCGCGACTACTTACACTCAAACCTTCTCCGACTGCCTACTATCCCATGCAACCCCACTCCACTACTATTAAATATGTCCTGGATCCATATGGTTCCCTATGCCCTGAAAAACAGTCCCCTGTACACTGGTGCCTTTTGTCACTTCCTGTGACACAAACTGTGGTACCTCCTACTACTGGCCCTATTGCTCTCAGGAGATGTTCATTCCACCCCTGGACCAGCTAATATAATACCTAGTCCACTTGCTAATGCCAAAGGTCTTATTGTGGTGCACCATAATATCAGAAGCCTTGTACACAACTTTGCTGAGCTGGTGAGCTGGAATCCTGGACTGCTCTCAACAAGCCTGACATCATCTGCCTTACTGAAACCTGGCTCAAATCTTCCACCCCAGGCTCTCATTGTTTCCTTCCATCATACAATCTTTTGAGACTTGATATACCTGTTCCCAAGGGGGGGGTGGCACTGCAATCTATTTTAAAGACCACCTCCACCTCTCTGCTATCTACTCACCTCCTCTCACACACTGTGATGGGCTACATGTCCTTCTCACACTTGGCTCCAAAAAAACTTCATATTGTGTGTGTCTACAACCCCCCTTCCAGTGGTCTAATTGGACTTGATGAGCTGTTGATCAGACCTCTGTTCTCTCACGAAGAAATGAGGTTCTTAGCCTTGGTGACCTCAATTTAAATTGGTTAGGTAACTCCCAAACCACATTACTGACTAGGCTTCAAAGTTTCAACTTGCACCAGTTGATCAGTGACCCCACTGGAACTGCCAAACGTTCTAACTCTAGCATGCTGCTGGACTGGGTAATGACCAGCCACCAAAAAAACATTGCCTCTGGCATTCTAGCTGATGCCATCACCGACCATTCTCCCACCTTTTGTGTATGAGGTAAGGTTAGAACTCCCCATCGAAGCCTCACTTCATTACATTCCAAAACTATGCACACCTTGACCCACAGTCTTTCCTACTGGATATTGTTACTATTGTTTGGACCCCACTTTTTATGTCAAGTGATGCCCAGACCACTGTAAATCTCTTCCTGACTCACTTCCATGCAATCCAGGACAAACACTGCCCTCTTGTAAACTGGTAGGTAAAAAAAAGACCTACCCAATGGCTAAAATCAGACCTTCTCCACAAACTACGCCGGAGAGACAAAAGCTGGCTCCATTACAAAAGCTCAGGACAGTCTGCTGACTTTCATTCCTATAGAGACCTACATAATTCCTGTAAGAGGGAACTCAGAAAAGCCAAAAGTGCCTACTGAAAGGATCTTTTAAATAAATCCTATGGGGATTCCAAAAAATTCTGGTCTCATATAAAATGCTTCCTTGGCTCAGGTCAAGCCCCCACCCCTAATGACATGTCTTTAAATGGCATCCACTGTAATAATCCCAGAAACATTGCAAACGTTTTTAATACTTAATTTTCTGACCTCACCAATTACACCTCTGCCTTCTCTGCCCACTCAAACTTAACCATCCTACCTGATATACCTGGGCCTAATTTCCATTTCAAGTCAGTCTCTAACCATGAAGACTGCTAAATAACATCTCCGAGTTTGCTGAGCTTGGGTCAGACAATCTTGAACCTAAGCTCCTAAAACTCGCTGGCCCTTACATAGCCATGTCTCTAGCCAAGATTTGTACCCTGTTCTTATGCCACAGCCATGTTCCGGACATCTGGAAGATAGCTAGGATCACCCCAGTTTTCAAAAAGGTGACAATAAAAATCCATCTAATTATAGGCCCACAGCTATTTTTTTTTAAAACTTTATTTGTGCACTCATACTATCCTGAACTCCTTTTGGGAGTGGCTACACAGTGGACGTCTTGATCCCACCCGCCTGAGGCTCCCTCTAGCTCCTCTGTGACTGGGTAGCTCCATATTTTCCCAAGGCCAGCCAGCCCCCCTGGCTCTGAGCCCCCCAAGGCAGGACCAGCAGATTTACACCTCCTGGCACTCTATCTATAATCCAGTTGGGTAGCTTTTGGGACGGAGAATGGAGGAAGTGAGAGGAGGAGCCCAGCATTGGATGTGGAAGGCTGCACCTCCAGACCCTCCATCATCTATCAGGTGGCGGAGGGTTTTTCCTTAGATTTTACACCCTTTCATCCCCCACCCTCCTAAGCAGAGCCCCAAGCATGCAATGATGCCAGGAGGCATCCTGCTGTGGCTCCGCAACCCTCAAGTGAAGCCCTAAGTATATCAGTACCTCCAGTCTCCACCGGAGCCCACTGATGTGACAGGCATAGCCCCTGGGATCCCCTGAGTGAGGAGAGATGTCCTCCGGATGCTCAATCCTCCCTTTCCCCTGCCTACCCTGGTGGTCCAGGCTAATTCCCGAACCCGGGTTGTCAGCGTGGCATGAGGTGTGGCATCCAGTGCCTCAACCCTCAGCGCAACTGGTCTGGCTGGCCTATTGCTGTCTTGCCTGTTCTCAGCAAAATTCTTGAGAAACTCGTAGCTACTCAAACCATTGACTTTCTTCAGAAAAATGATCCTCTTACTACTGCACAGCATGGCTTCCAGAAAGGTCATAGTATTACCACTGCCTTGCTCAATTTCATGTCTGATACACTTGAGGCCATGGATGTAGGTTTTCTTACTTGGGCAATTTTATTCAAATCAAATCATCTTTATTTATAAAAGGCGCCTTTCCAAACCAAGGTGCCTGTATAATAAAACCATATTACAGAAATATCACATAAATAATCTAAAAATACAGTAGCAGCTTTAGTAGTTGGGAAATGCCAAACTAAATGATAAGTCTTTAAAGCAATCTTAAAACTCTGGACTGTCAGGCAATCTCGTACCTGATGAGTTAGAGAATTCCACAGGGTCGGGGCCACAAAACTAAGTGCCCTTGCCCCAGATGTTTGTAAATGAACCCTGAGAATCTCTAGCAAGCCTTCATCGTTGGATCGGAGAGGGCAGAGGGGACGGTAGGGACAAAGGAGATCTTTCAGGTAACCCGGTCCCTGATCGTCTAGGGCCTTGTAGGTTAATAACGCAAAATTCAAGATGATCCGTCACTGTATCAGCAGCCAGTGCAGTCCACAGAGGACAGGCATTACATGACTGGTTCTAGAAGTACCAGTCAAAAGCCTGACCGCCGTGTTCAGTACCAGCTACAAGCAGTGGATATCAATCCCTGGAGGAACCAGGTGTTTAACCCGGATGATATTCCTCAGATGGTAAAAAGAGGTTTTAACAACTGCCGACACCTGCAATTTCAGGGTCAGGTAGTCATCACACATAACGCCAAGGTTCTGTACCCGGTCTGAGGTAGTTAGCTGGACACCTCCGAGCCATAGACCCGAAGGAGAACCTGCCAACACACCCGCCTCATGATGACCTGGGTCCACAACCAACACCTCTTTTTTTACGGATTCAACCACTGCCAGCTCACATTCATCCAGTCCTGGATTTTGGCTAGACAGCTATTTAGCACTGAGACAGCATCATCCTGATCAGGCACAAAAGACATGTACAGCTGAGTATCATCTGCATAGCAGTGAAAACTCAAGCCGTACCATCTAATAATCACTCCCAATGGCAGCATATACACCGCAAACAACATGGGTGCCAAAATGGATCCCTGTGGTACCCCACAGGATAGAGAGAATGGAGATGAGAAAAAAAACCCAGACACCACCCTCTGAGTCCTACCCATGAAGAAAGATCAAAACCATCTAAGGACAACTCCTGAAAGTCCACAGACAAACTGCAGGTGATCCAAAAGCACACCATGGTCCATGGTGTCAAATGCTGCCAGAGAGAGATCAAGAAGGACCAAGATGGAATGAGTCTTTCGATCTTTCGCTATTAGGTCATTTAGTACCCGAACAAGAGCTGTCTCTGTACTATGTCTCTTCCTAAAACCGGACTTGAGAGAATCATAAATATTGTGGTTGGTCAAATGATCATCCAGCTGTAATGCCACCACCTTCTCAATAACTTTACCCATGAAGGGTAAGTTAGAGACAGGCCTGTAGTTTGCTAGACAGTCGGGGTCCAAGGAGGACTTCTTAAGAAGGGGCCAAACCACAAACTCTTTAAGGGGATCTGGAAAGATCCCCCTCTCCAAGGACAACCAGACAATCTCAGCAAGGACCTGGCTGATGACATCCACACAACCAACCAAAAGGAGCTTGGGGCCCAGGTCCAAACTACAGTCGGTAGGCTGTAACGACTGGATAACCATCACAATATCATTGATTCTGGGCCGGCCAAAGTCACACCACACAAACTGGGTGCCCGCCATCTCTTGCTGACCACTGCTACTCCCTTGAGAGAGGGTCAAGCAGATATCGGACCTGATCGTGGCAACCTTATCCGTGAAGAATCGAGCATTCTCCTCACACCGCTCTTGTGAAAAACCATTTCCAGGCTGAAGACAGAGCAGATTGCACAGTCTGTCTATGGTCCGGAAAAGGTGGGCTGGTCAATTCCACGCAGCAGCAATTTCCCTGGACAGGAATTCTGCCTTCTTATGGGAAATTGTTGATTGATAGACCGAGTAATGGTCCATCAAACTAAGCCTGTCACACACCAGGCCCAACCTCTGCCATTACCTCTCTAACCTTCGCCCAACTCTCCTCAACTCCCTCAAGGTCTCATTGAACCAGGGAGACCTGGGGCATAAAGAGTCATGGGGCAAACGCGAACAGGAGCAATGGAATCCAGGACCTCTGTCACTGCCTTATTATAGGCAAGTACAAGATCACCTGGATCCAAGCATTCACTTGGCATACCTGACAGTTCCAACACTGCCATCAGGAGATATACCCCTCAAAGAGCGGTATTGGACCATCTCCATGGGGCAAGCCTCCTAAGGGGCCTCAAAACTGAACCTGATAGTATGATGGTCAGACCACCCAACTGGTTCCACCACCAAATCAGATATCTCCATCCCCAGGAGAAACACCAAGTCCAATGAATGACCACCAATATGAGTTGAGGAGGAAATAACCTGTGTGAGGCCCAGTGAACTCATTAACTGGAGGAGGTCCTGTCCAAACTGTGAGAGTTCATCATCGACCCAGGCATTGAAATTCCCTAGGATCAAACATCTGTGGGATCCCAATGTCAGGTCGACAATGAAGTCCGCGACTTCCCGCAGGAAAACATTCCCATCTCCTAGTGGACGGTAGATGAGAAGAATCCTGCACCCCACACCCTCACCCATGATACATTTGAAGGAGTTGGTGGCTCCCACTGGTACTTCCATAAGGTTCAGTTCTGATTTAAAACAAATGGCCACACCCCCACCCCTACGATCCATCCTCGGGCAGTGTATCACCGAGTACCCAGCCAGAACTGCTGCAGCCAAAGTAGGACAAGCATTTTCATCCAGCCAGGTCTTGGTGTTGCAAGCCAGGTCAGTTGAATTAACAAGATCTGCAACTATAGTGGTCTTGTTTTTAATGGACCTGGCATTACATAACACCGCCCGAGTCGGATGAGTAGCCAAGGAAGACCGAGTTTCCTGCCTGCCGTAGGCAGAGTCTTTGGGTATGGGAACCAGATAGGGAGGACCCCTTTCCTGGGCCCACTTTACCCCAGGCATCTCCTTATCTCCACAATCTCAATCCGTCCACTCTTCTCCATTCCCCCAACAGGCCAAGCCCCCACCCTTGACCTCCTAGCCATCGCCAATGCCCTACACTGTCTATACACCTCTGGTGACAGGGAGGGACAATAAAAAGGGTGGAGATTCCTCAGCCTGGAGGGGGAATAGTGCCTGACCATCAATACACCTGCCCAACACATTTTTACCACAACTCACAACCAATCAAATAATATAAAAAACAAACAAACTTCCACACCACACCACACCACAAACACAACAATAACACACACTACAGCCACACTCAACCAAAATCCCGAATCCCAACAAAAGAGAATCAAGTATTCAAGGTGTGAAGGGTTTCCAAGCAGCAGCAAATAATGAAACTGTCCCAGTTCAACAATGTGTCTCCTGTAGAGAGCTCCAACCTCTCCAAAAGAAAAATGTTGAAAATTATTAAACTTTTACCTCCAGACACCATCTTTCACACAGGTCAAGGGAACAGTTAATAAATGATGTGAAGATCAATTTTTTTAAGACACTCTCACTGTCTAAAGATCAGATACTCACTGGGCTCTCTCACTGCCCATAAACCAGTAAAAAAATTCAGCCCAAAGTAATGAGATTAAGCAAAGGGGAAAGTCAAACCAGGCTGTGCACTCATCCAGATTCTCCAGTCCAAGTTCGAAACTTCAGGATCTCTAGCTCTGTTTCCAAGAATGAATGGCAAATTACACCTTCAGAACTCCAGGATGGCTGCCCCGACTTTAGTGCTGCCGATGACCCAACACCTCAGCTGTCCTTAGAAGCAGCCCACCAGGAGAATCACCAGAAATCTTAGGGGTACTAGATCCAAGGTTTGCCCGCCTCCTACCCCCGTGTGGAGCACAAGCTAAGCACAACAGGCTGCCCCCCAAAGCCCGGGGGTACAAGCTCCAGATAGCTCAACAGGACAACAAGCCCTGAACAAAAATGGCAAAGCTGTCCACAGGAAGTCAGCCAGGAAATAATCCAAAAGGGTACTGAAAATGATTCCACAGTGAAAGAAATGGTCCAACGCTGAATCCGGTCAAGGGAGCACATGCCCAATACCGATCCCCAAACAACAGTTCTGACACAAAGTTCAGAGTCCCATCTGAATGCACAGCCTCCCAGTCCTCCAGACAACAGAGCACAATGCCCAAAAAAGGCCGGGAAGGTAAGGACTTCACTTATTTCACCTACTCCACCTCAGCTCCCCCGGGCCAGAATTGACATGACCAAAGCAGCTGGCAGTATAGCCTAGAGGTTAGAGGAATGAGGTGTGAATGACCTTGGTACATCCAGCAGGGCAGACCTAAGTTTGATTCTCACAACCTCCACTTGCATACTGTGTGAGTCTGAGCAAGTCACTTAACCACCCAGTGCTCCCAGGTCACCTCTGAAAACAGGCAGTTGTGCCTAGTGGGCCTTACCCGGTTACCAAAGACTAAAATAAATAAAATAAAAATAAAAAATTTGATCTTGTCGACCACCCCATCCTCTTAGTGACTCTAAGATCGCTTGGATTGTCACTGACTGTCATTACGTGGTTTGGCAGCTACTTATCAGATAGGTCTCAATTAGGTAAATACAACTACACTCTATCAGACATAATGATCGTAAACATTGGAGTTCTGCAAGGGTCTATCTTTGGCCCCTTGCTTTTCTCTATTTTTATCAACAATATCACTTCTAGCCTCCATCAGACTGCCTCCCTGCTATACGCTGATGATATTGTTCTGTACTCTAGTGCTAAAAACATTGTTGACATCAACCAACGACTCTCCCAGGACTTTCAAAAAATTCAACAGTGGCTATTCAGCCATAAACCTTTTCTAAATGTCTCTAAAACCCAAGCCATTGTATTTGGTTCCAGTACTAAATTTAAGCATGCTCAGCCGCATTTCAATGTCTCCACTGCTGATGGCTCATCTGTTGGGGTGGTTCACTATTTCAAATATCTAGGTATCACCCTTGATCCATCTCTCAATTTTGATCTTCATATTCAGCAGACCTGTAAATTGGTAAACAGGAAACTTGGTATTGCCTATCATTCCAGCTATGTGCTCACCCCCTCTGCCAGGCTTGCCATAGCATGTGGCATACTCCTACCATCACTCACATATGGGGTTGCAACATACAGTATACCTCGGTTGGAAAAATGTGTTTTCGGAAGTGTGATGTTAAATACAACAACATCTGTCACTACGCGTCTTCCTCACGTCCGAAGAACCACCACTGCCTTCTTCACTTTGAACTGGGCTGGCTCCCTCCTCTTGCATCTAGATCATATGTGTATGGCTCTGTCATTGATAATATCATCAGAACACAAATACCCAGGCCCCTGGTGGGCCTATTTCAAAACCAGACATCCAACTATGGTCTACGTTGGGCAGATAATGTCCCTGTCCACATTCCTAGACATAACTCCTCCAAAGGTGCTAGTGCTTTTTCCTGCCTTGCCCCTCAATATTGGAACTCCCTCCCGCTAACCATACATTTAGCATCATCCCATGTCTCCTTCAAAAGACTGCTAAGTGACCATCTCGCTGATTCCTGTTCATGCTACTGTTTTGAACCTCCCTAGTTCCTACCCCTTTCATAACTCTCCCCTCTATTACCTATCCTTCAGAACTTGCCCCAATAAATATGCTCTGCACTTTTCCTCCTTGATTGTCCTACCTTCTATTTCATTTTGGTCCACTCCTCCTACTGCTTCCTCTCTTTCTCTACTCCATACTATCCTCCTTTATCTGGCACCCCTACTCCTATTCTATTCCTAGCACTTCTATATCTACCCAGCATGACTATTAGAATGTGTACAGTCACCTCTGTATTAAACCTACTCCAATTGTTTCTGGATTGTTGCTCTTATTGAACTTACTTATTATCTTACCTTCCTATATACCTATTTTGTAACTGTATTGTATTTTACCCTACCTTTAGTGTATTTCTCATGCCTGTACTGTATTTTTGCTCCTTGACAATTGTCAAATTATGTACTGTATTCATTGTACTGTCACTGCCTCCAATGTTTTGTTTTGTAACCTCCCAGATCATGCCTGAAAATAGTCATTGCTAAGTCTAGTACACCTTGCCTGGTAAACAAAAAACAAATAAATACAGAAAGCTGCCCTCACAGTCATCAATGTCTGAATTGTGCCCACTATGGAATTCTTTCTCCATCATGTCATCATCTACCTCGCTGGTAGGTCGTTTCATGCTACCAGTGCCAACAGGATGGTCTGTTTCTCCAACATTAGCACAACCATGACCATGCCAGGGTACGAATACAGAGGCTGAAGTTCAAGCTGGTATGTGCCCCTCATTCATTTTAATGAATGTCAGCAAGCTGACATTTGAAGGAGAGAGGTTTGTCCCATGATTCTGAACTACTGCGCCCACTGAACTGAATACTCTCTCGACACTTACACTGGAGGGTGGGTATGTCAGGTGCTTCAGTGCCACCGAGGTCAGCTCTGGCCATTTACTGACCTTTTCACTCCAGTGTAAAAGAGGATCATCAGTTACTGACAGATGCCTGTTTTCAGACAAATATGAGTCAACCATTCGCTGTACTGCATGAAGTCTGGTGGCTAATGCATCATCCTCTTCTCTGGATTCATTTATGTCACAAATTCTGACTTGGGACAAAGCACTCTAATGCCATCATGTGCCCCCATGACCACCACCAGAAAACCGCTGTTAGCAAAAGCCCCCAGTTAGTGAGAGGGAATGTCATCATATGCCCCCATGACCACCACCAGAAAACCACTCTTAGCCAAATCACCCCAATGCAGGTTAATGACAACCAGTTTTGATGACAGACCACTTGGAACTGCAGCCCCATTACAGGATGTGCTTGATACTACTCCAAACGGACCTTCACCCTGGTTATGCTGCTGAGGTTTACTGACTTAGGCACATGTCTTCTGTGCCCCATGAACCAAGTGCACCAGTTGACCACTGACATATATTACCTGTTCAGACCCTTCCTCCAGTACAGCGGCAATTCCACGTTTGTATCGTGGGTCCAGCATTGTTGCTATTGCAATGTGATCACTCTGCTGAATGCTCAAGATGTGCCTATTGTGGTCGAATAGTGTCAGCATGTGTTTTAGCAACACACTGCTAGCACAATCTCTGGAACCATCAAGGCTATGCTGTAGATTCAGCAATGTCTGCCTCAACACCCACAGCAGTGGAATTTATTGGCTAATGGAGGCAGACTCACCACTCACTGCCTGAGAGGCATGTTCAAAAGACCTCAAAATTGTTATTACAGAGTTCAGTCGTGAGAAACATGGAAGCCCCAGAAGTGTCACAGCCAGTGTGCATGACAAGATATTCTGACATGGCTTTGTACTGTTCATACAACCTCTGTGCCATGTATAAAATGGAGTTCTGCTGGGTGACAAATTCCAGCTTGAGGCGGTGCTGCGGGAGACTGTTTTGGATCTGCAACCGCTGAAGTTAGTCACCAGCCTTTGCAGAGCATGAAAAATGAGAACAGATATGGCATGCAACTGTCAACATTTGCTTTATATCAGGCTGCTGCAGAAACTCCTGCACCACATGATTTAAACAGTGGGCCATGTATGGAACCTGAACAAAGCAATCATTCATGATGCATTTAACCACATTTGACCCATTGTCATTTGCTATAAATACAGCTTTCAGGTACAGGTGGTTTGGCCACTCATCAGTTTTGGTCAGTAACAAGTCCAGCATGTTTTCACCAGTGTGTGAACATGTCACACTGCACATAACAAGCATTGCATGCTGTTGAATTCCTGGATGATTGTAACCATGACAGTCCACCTTACTACACTGATTATTCACACTACAATGAGCACAAACAACTCCCGGCACCTGCACCCAATGTGCAGTTATACACAAATATGAACTCAGGCTGTTTTGCCACTTGTCCACATATCCATACTTAAATGGATGAATGGAGAGGAGGAATGTTGAAGGGCATGTCTAACAGAGTCAGCCACAATATGGTATAACTAGGGGACAGCACGGGTGAAAAAGTATGTCCTGGATGGGACATTCCATTTCAGTCAGGTGCATGCCACAAACCACTGGAATCCATAATTCTCCACGAAGGAGAATGACAAAAGATTAATTGCCAGAATTTCAGCTGCAGCAGCATTAAGTTCACATGACACTGTATGATTGGGTGGGTACTTCAGGTTCCAGGCAAAAGCAGTCTCCAACATGGGCTGACTTACACGTTTTGCATGGGGTGTGACAAATGGCTCTGCTCCGTGAATGGCCTGGGGTGGGAAGTGGACATGTAATGAAGAGGCCTGTGCAGATGATAAGTCCACTAATGAAGAAGTTATTTTCCCCCTATTTATGTACAGGGGTTGATGTACCACTTGTACTAGATGTACTGCATTGACCACCACCACCACCACCACTGCTACTCTGACCACCACATGACAAGATTTCTAAATCATAATCCTCCACCTCATCATGCCTGTACTAATCCTCTGCTGTTATTTCATCACTACTGCAGACATTCCTACTTGGCCTTACACTCATGGAAGGGGATAACATGCTCATTAAGGTTGATGATGAGGGTGAATGCCCCACTATGGCATAAGTTGCCATCTGATGCTGAGTCCACAGTGCCATGTGCCTGTTCTTAAGATGTGTATGCTGGTCCCCCATGCCCAGATGACTCCCCATTTTACCTTGACTCACTTGCACATGGCGAAGTTGGCAGATTACAGCTGACTCATGGTTTGCATCTTGCACAAAAAAATCCCAAACAAGGGATTGTGATCCCCTACTTTTAACATGTCCCTGATGCTGCTTATTGGACTCCAATTTTTTAACCCCTGAAATGGGGAGTGTGTTACATGATTTTTCAGGCTGGACACACTTGGACTCCAAATGACCACCACAACTACCTATGATTATTACTGGGTCATCATCATCATCATCAAAATCAACTGGAATCGCTAAATCACAACATTTTTGAGATGGGGGAATTTCACTCCAATAGACCCAGATACAGCCACATTGACTTTCTTTTTCTCCAGTTTCCAACAGGGGTCATTGACATCATAATCATATTCATCAACATCATCCGTATTCATATTTTCTGCTTGGATGCTGTCATGTGGACTACATGTTGCACCACAGCAACATCATCATTACCCAATATTTTTGAACCACACTGTGAATCATTGGATGGCTAAGGCATAGCGCAGTGGACTAAGGCTCTGAGCTGCAAATCTGGTGACATCCAGCAGACCAGACCTGGGTTTGAATCCCACTGCTTCCACTTGCATACTGTGTGACCCTGAGCAAGTCACTTAACCTCCTTGTGCTCCCAGGTCGCTCCTGTAAAAAAGCTTTCAGCTTAGTGTGCTACACCTGGTTAAACAACTAAATAAAAAAAAAAAAAAAAAAAAGGCATGACCTCAACAGCGGTGAAAGAAATGTGACATTGTGAGTTATCGCCGCCATAATCAGAATCTTGTTCAACTACCAGGAGGATGTTCCTGGGGAGTATGACATTATCCACATTGTCAGTCACAGCTTTAGGACCTAACTATATTTTTTGAAATGGTTAACTGGTCGGAAGTGGAACTTGAGGCAGCAGTACTCATGCCAGCAGAAACTGCACTAAGACTATCAGCTGGGACAACATCATCTCCTCCAACTATGAGTGAAGCTATAGATTGCACTATAAAAAACATTGATGGAGAAATCCCTTTACTGACATCAGCTATGCACTTCTGCGTACTATCACACCCATAGACAATCTAGCCACTGGCAGCAGTGCCATGGCCAGAAACAGCTTTGCTTGCATGTCTCTTTGCAGGCATTTTGGGGGATCACAAAGAAAATTGTAAACAAATTGAGATTTCAGAATTTTCAGTCTAGCCTGGTGGATGTGAAGCCCCAAAAAACAACAGCTGTGGCTTGCAAATGGAGACTGAGCACTAAACAGATGCAAAGGCACAGACAGATTAGATAGCACTGTGCAATCAAGAAGAAATGCAGATGCAAAGTCACAACAATACCTTAACCATTGCTGCTCACAAGTCACAATCCAATATGGAAAAGAATACCTTTGCCGGTGGAGGGGGGGTGGGGGGCAGTAACAGTCCAAAACTAAGATACCACAATCCACAAAGCAGTATAAAATCATGCAGCTGCAATGGATAGCAGGTTCACATTGCTTCAATTACTCTATGGCACAGTAAAAGGTGTCTGTGATTTGATGGCACGCATTGCACACACACTCATGCACACACTAAAAGTAATGTGTAGCAAATTGAAAACTTCAATAATATAACCACATTTTTTCAACAGAATGAAATTATGCACTGCTGCACCACAAAAATCAGCACAAAAATGTCAAGAATTACTGAAAATATTACTGTGTACATAACACAGATATACAACAAAAATATAACCAAAACACAGACTGCCTTTTTCTCGCAGTTAATCTACCTACACCACACAGATACGCCCCCCACAAAGCACACTTCAAGTGCCTGTCAGTATACGACTGAATGTTCAAAATTAACATTCAAAATCCACACATAAACAATAAACACTCAATAATATGAGCACAAGAGAGTTTCCTGCAATCGATGTACTATGTTTTGAGCAAAGCAAATTGCTCAAAAAGGCTTTTCTAACAGTTGTTATAGGGTTTGAATCACAGCGCTTTGACAGCAAACTGTCACCAGCTACCACTGCACACACACTACACAAAACAGAGGTTGTGCAGAACAAACTAGAGCCCATGTGACCTGCAATCTCATGAATCACTGCAAAATTTGCCTTGGAGCTCAATAACAAGGCGAAGTGATGCAAGTACATTGACTTCAATGTACTTTGCATTACAGTTGTCACAGAAGTGGTTGGGGGAAGGCGGAGTAATGCCAAGTTCATTAAAATCAATGATTTCACATTCTTCATTATGACGCGAAGCACCCTGCTTCACGTTGCGGAATAACCACTACTACACGAATTGCTTCGAGGAGCGAATTTCAGCCACTTCACACACCTCTAGTGTCTGGCAAGCAGCAGAACCATTCCCCAACTACCTGTTGCAGGACAGCAGTCCATGGGACTCACAATCCTTCTTCCCCCAGCTGGTCCTCTAATGCCCAGGGTTGTTCTCGAACCTGAATCTTCAGCATCGCAAGTGGTAGCACTACCACTGCACTGGTGGGCTGACCATGTTTGTGTGTTTTTTGTAATTAGTTTATTGCAGCTGTGTTTTTCATTGCACTCATCAAGGGAAGGGCACAACTTGCGCTCAACACCAGCTGCAGACAGAGAGAGAGAGGGGGAAGTGTCAGAGGGAGTGTGTGTGTGTGTGTGTGTGTGTGTGTGTGTGACAGATAGAGAAAGAGAGTGAGACATTTATTATCAGTCAGATAGTAGTTTGGCTTCTGTGGTTGGCATAAAACAAACTCTGTGCATTTTGAGTATATCCACTCAAATAATTACTCACGTTTACTGCTGTTGTGTGCCACCACAACTTCTGACATTTGAAATATATTTGTTTTGCTGCTTTAAATACACTAAATGTCAGAAATACAATTTTTCCTGGTAGGGAAGGAAATCATTTCTGTTTCAAATTCTGATCTTGAACAATAGTAATATCCCTATGGAGAAGTGTGCCTCATGGTATGATATTGCTCAGTTCTGTTTGATCTGGGGGAGAGGCAATGGAAGAGCTGCACTAGCGAGCAGTAGAAGAGCTGCAGAAACATCTGATGTGTGCTTTGCAGCCATCTGTTGTGCAAGTGCTGGCTGCAGCTCCAGGAAAAAAAGTGGGAGCTGTTGTGTCATTTGGTGATGGTGGTAAGGAAGTAACCGGTAGTGGCAGTAGTGCCATTGTGCACCACACTCGCACTGTAAGAAAATCAGCAAGTGATGTAGCAGAAATGCTTCTGATGTCCCAGCCACATGGAGATGATTCTCAGAGTCAGGCTCCTGTGGAGTCTGAGAGTCAGACACAGGCTCTGATCATTTTAGATGATTCACAGGTGTTAGGTGTGGATGGGGAGGAAGAGGCGTCAGAGGAGGCAGACTACGGGTGGAAGACATAAATAAGGAGGAGAGAGAAGTTCTTGTGCAGGCCCAGGACATCGATATCAGAAGCAATGCTTTTTGCTCAGAACTTGATGGTCTGGTCATTGAGTTAGACTGGGAGCCAAACAGAGTGGCCCCGGGATGAGAGATGTTGTGAAGTTTTAATTCACTGGCAGATTTACAGCAAAGTAACAGACTCCACCTCTATGGAGCAATCTGTGAATTTTTGCTCTTAGCTTGCAAACTCACCTCCGTAACTTTGTGTTAACTTCACCATTGAGATGGACAAGCTAGGTGTGTTAACTTTGCTGGTGACTTCACCAGTCCCTTTGGTAGTAAAGACAGCCGAAGTTCATTCAAAACATGGATACTTCCTGTAAACAAACACTTGAGGTCACATAGAAACAACTCCTGCAGGTCACATGCTACTGTTCTATGTAGTGTGACTCAAACTTAGATTTACTTTGCAGTCTGAGTTAAGAGTGAAAGGAGACAGATCTGCAGTTTTTACTACATAAAAGTAGATAAAAACACAATTATTTTTACCTTTGTGTTGGCTGTTCTATTTATTATTACTTCATACTTTGTCAGTGTTTGTTTAGTTGTTGTTTACATATTATTTTGTGTATATTGAAAACGTATTTCTGTTACTTTTTTAACCCTTTCAGTATGATTTATTTTTCACTCTTTTTACTCTCCCTTGTTTGTTGTAGATCAAAGTGAATGGGGCAGAGAATCAAGGGGTGGGTGCAGCTTGCAGAGGGGAGACATGAGTTTCGACTGAAGAGGACCTGGCCCATGACAGTGGCAGCAGCAGCAGAAGGAGACAGTGGCAGCAGCGCCCACCCCCCCTACAACACAGGATCCCCGGACCCAGCAAGGAGATGGGGAGACACCACCACTAGCACCAGTTGTGCAACAACCATCACCACCACCACTGCCACCTGCACACCATGAGGAAAAGGACCCACTGACAGGACCACCTCTTTCCTCCCCTGACCAGAAGAAGCACAAATCCATTGTGTGGGACTTCTTCAAACTTGATCCCACCCTGACAACAGCATGGCAATTTGTAATTGTGCCACACTGCTATGCAGTGTGGGTGAAAGGTGAGACTTCTTGGGACAGGTGGGTGCACATACACCTGTGAGGTAGGCCCCTGAAAGAGTGGATGAGCAAGTAAGGCAGAATGGTGGTGAGAGAGGTGTAGGTGGTGCCACCCATAGCGCTTCTTCTGACAAGAGGAAGAGGAAGAGAATGAGACGTGATGCGATGTGCTGGTGTAGGAGAGGGAGATGGAGTGGACAGTGACAGGGAGCAGTGGTTTGCCTCAGATGGTGCAGCAGAGGACACTACCTGAGAGACCAGCCTCAGGTCCTCCTCCCACATCCATCCATGGTGAAGGGGAACAACTCTGCAGGGAGGTAGGGGAGCTGTCCTGTGAAGCTGTGAGGCTGAGGGAGATGCTGGAGATAATTATTGAAGGTTTGGTGGAAGTGAGAAGTGGCATTGTACCACTGTACATAGTAAACCTGGCTTCTGTACCAAACATTCCTGGTGAAGTTGCAACTTTGCTGTTTTGTGAAACACCACCCCGTCCCCTAACTCGGCCAGCAAAGTTGTGACTTAGCATTTTGCGGAATTATCACTGTTCTGCAAAGTTGCGACTTTGCATTTTGTGGAGTTGTCATGGTTCCATGAAGCTGGAAATTTCCATGGCAGATTAATCTGTTAAATTAGGTGACTTTGTGAATTAATCCATGGAGCAAAGTTTTCCAGATTTGCACATCTCTACCCAGGATTGTATCCTATAAAAGAAAAAGGAGTCTAGAATGTGAGGAGATGGAGAAAAACAATGCATCAGAGGGTGAAATTAGTAAGTGTGATAAGGGCACATTAGAGGTTAAAAACACAGTTCATGTCCAACAGGGCCATGTTGAGAAACAATGACAAGGGGAATGTGATTTGGAGTTAGAAGTACAGTCATACATGGGCATCATAGCAGGGATGCAGGCTCAGTTATGCCCCCTCACCATGGGGCAATGGCATGTTTTAAGAAGCAACAATTAGTGGCACAAACCAGCTCTTTAGTGTGGAATTGTTACAAATCCCACAGATGAGAGTTTTGGAATTTGCCTGACCTGCAAAGCTCAAATCTGCTGTGGCAAAGTGGGGCCATGTCTCATGACTATGAGACTGAGTAGCTATACAAAAAGAAGATCTAGACAGAGCTGATATGGCTGTGGCGAGCTTCTGAAGTCAGAGAAGGAGCGCCACTGAGTGCCACCGAGTGCCATCTCCAAGATAGCAGTGATGATGCAACTACACATGCGTGACACACATGTGTAGTTGCAGTGAGTGGCATTCTGCCATTCCTAAGATTGCAGCACCAGTGGAACTGCACATGTGCGCAAGGTGCATGTGCGTGGGTTTATGTGATAATGGAGAAAACCTAAAGGCAATCGCCGTTATCGTGAAGTCAGAGTGCTGAAAATTTATTTCTGCACTCTGACAGCCCGGCGCACAGCAAAACGGTGCTGGGGACTTAGGTTTTAATATTTTATGCAGGGTGTCTCACATCCCCGACCCCTACCTATGGATTCTCAACTCCATGGGGTGCATGTTGGGGGTGAAAACTATTAAAAAAGGTTGAGCTGGGCGCAACAAAACTCACCAGCACCTAAACCTGAACTCAGTACCCTGTCCACCAATGCCGCAAGCCCACTCACCAGGCCACGGGGTTGGCTCGGCAACCCACTGTGGCACCATCCTTCACATTCTCTCCCACCCCTAACTGTATGTGTTTGCTCCCCTGCGTGCGCATGCGTATAGTGACATCCCATCACTATATTCGCCACCCCCCCATCCAGCCATCATATCCTACCGTAGCCCTGATGACATGCACCGGGAGTTCATTCGCTGCTATTGTAGGTGCCCAATCGCCGACGCCCATGTCAAGGGCTACCCATGTGCACAGTTCAGTTCCTGTCCCAGAATGTGGATGTAACAGCCAAAATAGTGCTACTGTTTTGGCTGTTACTCCATAGTAGTCAATCGTGATAAAGTGCTCCAAGCTCTGTTGGATTTTTGGAAGGATACTTCCAAAAGTCCAATGGAAGCGTGCCACGATTGGAGTTGAAGAAGCAAAATGACTGTAGCTCCACCAACAACCATAACAAAGCACTTAATTAAGTGGCAGTAAAATGAGAGGGATAGTAAACATGGATTGAGCAACTTGGTTTTGGTCATGGGTGAAGTAAGGATGATAAGGCCATAGTGACAGATACAGATAAGAACTGCAGTAGCATTAATAGCAACCTATTGCTTCAGATACCAGAACCCCTGCCAGCAAACATTGAAATCAGGTTACTTCAACTGCTGGCTATTTGTCAAAGGGAAAAAGTAAGATACCAAACCGGGGTACAGTAGTAACAATCTATTCCAGTTATGTGTCACTCCATGTTCCTGATCTGTACCCCCAGTACTACTGCAACCTAAAATAAATGAGGAACTGTAAAAAAAAACAACTAAATATCTCTGTAACAGCCCTGCTGCTTTTAAACTTAATGTCGATTTGCCTTAATTGCTGGCAGTTAATATGTCACCATACTCCTTTGTTGAACTGCACTGTCTAGGTATCTTTTGGTCATCCGATATTTCCCCCAGGTCTCTTTTCTGCTTGGTGGTAGTCAATACTACTCCACTGATTTTCTATTCTGCCTTTCGGTTTCTGTGTCTAAAGTGCATTATTTTGCACTTTTTCACATTGAAACATGGCTGCCATACCCTTGACCACTCCTTTAGTTTTCTAAGGTCTCTCTCATCCTTTCTACTCACCTTGGAGTGTCCACTCTATTGCAGATTTTGGTTTCACAAAGAGGCAAACCTTCCTTTCTATCTCCTCTGCAATGTCACTTATAAAGATATTAAAGAGAACTGATCCCAGCACTGATTGCTGAGGCACCCCACTGATCACTTTCCCTTTGTCTGAGTGAATTCTATTTACCACCACTCTGTTGCATATTCCTAACCAGTTTCTTACCCAGTTTACCACCTTTGGACCCACTCCTAAGCTACCCAGCTTGCTTACTGGTCTCACATGTGGAATGGTGTTGAGACATATGGAAGTCTAAGCAAGCCATGTCCACTGCTCCAACGCGGGGTCAAAACCCTGTGGAGAAAAAACACAGCACGGCAAACAATGCCTCAAGCAAAATGCCATCCAGGGACATAAGGTTGGTAGAAATACTGACCATAACAAAAACGCACACACCATAGAAAATAATGGGACTTTTTGTTTTTCAAGGGGGCACCACCCCATACTCTCCCTGAAAAGAGGGGCTTCGGCCCCCAGAATTATTATAATCCACTTGGGGGGGTGAACCTCAGGAATATGGTGAAACTCTGGAGGGGGAAACTTTATTTCTGAGCCATAAAAAAAAAAAAATATTGGGAGAAAAGGAAACAATCCCTAATCGCCAGGTCTCCACTGTTCCAGGTGCTTGTGTCTTAGCCACTCCACCACGGGGACCAGGCACAGCATCTGAGGATTCTTCAGCCCTTCCTCCACTCTATGGTAAGTGACACAGGTAGTGGTAATTCACTACCACTATTTTGCCTCTGTCACTCTACATGTTTTCACGCTTTACAAAGCACAGTTCTTGTCACACTATTCTGGCAGCAGTATATTGACCTGGTACCCACAGCTCCACCCTGATCTAACTCCTTTGTCACCCAGTCAAAGTAATCTATTAGATTAATTTTATATAAACTCTCCCCTATTAAACCATTCGTCCTTGGGTCTTGTAACCCACTGGATTCAATATATTCCACAATCCTTTCCTGCAGCAGTAATTCTATTAATTTTCCCACCACTGATGTCAGGTTGATTGGCCAATAATTGCCAGCCTTCTCCCTGCTACCACTTTTGTGTAGTCCTCCGGAACCACTCCTGTTCCCTATGGGCTATCAAACAGGACTATCAGTGGTGCAGCTTGTAGTTCCCCTGAGCTCCCTTAATACCCTTGGATGCCCCCTTCTGGTCCATTGCTATGTCCAGCTTCAGATTAGAGATTCCCTCTTCTTCAGAAAAGGAGCAGTGTCCACCTCCCTCCCTCCTCCCTCCCTCCCTCCAAAGCTTTTGTTACTTTTGTGGCCCACTCCTCTTCTCCTTCTTCCTCTGTGAACTCTGAACAAATGTATTTGTCCAGGATGTCTGTCTTTCCATGTCCCCCTCTGCACAGTCCCCGTTCCCTTTTTAACCTTAAAGTCTCACCTTCTGGTCTTCCACTTTTAATTTACATATCTAAAAAAATGTCTTGTCTTCTTTCGATACTACTTGGGCTATTCTGTCTTCAGTTTATGCCTACAGTATATGCTCCTTACTGCTTCCACTGCTTCCCTCTGTTTCTCTTGATACACCTCCCTATCCTCCTCCCTCTGCATTGCCTGCATCTCCTCATTCATTATGACTGCAACCCTTTTTGCCTTTACCTTTCATCCACGTCTTCCGAGAAGCATAGTGGTCTTTTTTTCCTCTTTCTTTAGCTCACTTGTTTGATGCAGAGGTTTGTTGCCTTTTATATGCTCCCACGTGGTAAAGCCCACTGTTTCTCTATCCCTCCAGGGACATACCCCCCTGCCATGTCATCCCTGAGGCATTCACCCATCTTTACAAAATCTGCCCTCCTGAAGTCCAGGACACTTGCTCTTGTGTGGCTTTATTCCGCAGCTATCCTTTTATTGAACTGCACTATACAGTGATGACTGTTCCCCAGGTGGCCTCCCACTTTGCTGTCCACAATACTGTCCTAGTTAGTGAGTAGCAGGTCCAGAATTGCCCCCCATGAGTAGGTTCACTAACTAGTTGCCTGAGGAACACCCAATACAGAAAGTCCAGGATGTCCTTGCTTCCGGCTGAAGCCACTGCTAGAAAACTTCAATTTACACCCAGCAGGTTGAAGTCACCCACCAGCAGCACCTCCCCCTTCTCTGCCATCTTGCCAGTGGCTTTCACCAGTGTTGCATCTAATTCCTTCCACTGTGCTGGAGATCTAGAGATCACTCCAGTGCAAATAATGGATCCATTCCCCTTCTCCAGGGTGACCCACAGTACTGCTACCTCCCCCATATTCCCTGTATCTCTGTTGCTTTTATGCTTTCCCTTACTTAAATCTTCACACTTCCTCCTTTTCTTCCCATGGGGTCCCCCTTGAACAAAGTGTATCTTAGTATGGCCATGTCCCAGTCATGGTTTTCAGTGCACCATGACTTGATAATGGTCATAATATCCAGGTTGGCCTCTGCCATGATTTCTGCTAGGTTCAGAATCTCATTTTCTAGACTTGTAGCATTCGCACACATTGCCTTCCAGACTTTTGTATCCACTCTGCTTGTTACTAGGGTTGTCAGAACCCTCTGAAGTTCTGGGTTCTAGTTCTAGTCTAGAACTTTTGAAAAAGTTCTAGGGTTCTAATCTTTTTTAGAACTTTTTAGAACTCTAACCCTATTTTTTATTGTACTGCCAGTAATGAAGATAGTAATAAAATACATGTAAAGGAAAAACTGTTCAATATAAGGGGGAGAGAAATTATCATGTGTGACATTGATAGGAATACAACTAGGTTTATTTATGGTTTCTTCTGTTTGCTAAAGCCAGCAACTTAATATGTAACAGGCCCACCCACCCACCCATATGTTAAAAGTTTTCCTGCTGCAGCTGCATCATAGTTCCTTAGTGAAAGAAAGAGGCACTTTAGCCATTTATGTAGTCAGTTATATATACTCATCATCATGAATTATGAGAAAAATAACTGATATTACCTAATCTCAGCTATTTGCTCCTTTCTGTTTTAAATGAGTAACTCAAAAGTTGCTATGTTTAAAAGAAAGCTTTTATAACAAAGTCAAGCCAAGGTACTACAGCAGTAGCATGTGGAACTGTTGCAAAACATATTATGTCATAACGTAGTCAGTCAAGACATTTGAATAAAAAAAATATGCCAGTCATTGTTGCTGGCAAAAAATGCATGCAGTTTTCTAAGATAATGCATACATATACCAACATTTTTGTTGGCAAATTCTAACACTATTCAAACACTAATACAGGCCTGGGTTGCACACACCTTACCTGACTTTCTGGTAATCTCCGAAACATGGCTCAAATCTGCAACAAATGATAGTGAAATAAATCTTCCTAACTATCAGCTCTTCAGATCTGACTGTCCATCCAGGGGCGGTGGGGTAGCCATCTACGTTAAAGCAAATATCTCTGCATCCTGCCTCAATATTACATCACAGCCGAAGGAATTCGAATGTTTATCACTTAAAATAACCCTTCCCAAACATGTCATCTTTTCAATTGATTGGCTGCTATAGGCCTCCTCAGCAGGCTCTCAAGCTCCTATCCCACCTGGGATCTATACTTAAACTAGGCCCTGAAGACACCATTATTTTAGGTGACCTGAATTTAAATTGGCTAGCCAATGCATCTGCACCCTCTAGTAACCTTTTGTGACACTTATGGTTTCACTCAATTAATCAAAGAACCAACAAGGATTAATCCAAAGAACAAATTCAACAGCACACTACTGGACATTATGTTGGTTAATAAGCCTCATCTGTATTCTCATGCTGGAGTGCTATTCAGTCACATAAGTGATCACTGTCCCATAGCTGGCATAAGATCAACAATCAAGCCACACAACCCTGCAAAATTTCTCCCAAGAAAGTCTAAAAAGAACCTTAATATCACAGGATATCTTCATGATCTGTGCCATACCACACGTTGGCAAGAATTCTATCTCACAGCTTCAATAGAGACAGCTCTACAGGTCTTAAACGATATTATCATAAGTGCCCTCAATATACATGCACCCCTCACCAGTGTCAGAACCAAGCTCAAATCTTGTCGCTGGTTCTCTGCTGACCTTAAATCTGCACTGGTTGCCAGAGATAAACTCTGGAAAAGGGCAAGAAAGACCAAGGATCCAAATGACTGGCTTCAATTCAGAAAAGCCAGAAACTCCTGCACAAAACAAGTGAGAAATGCCAAAGCTGCCTTCTACACAGCTGAATTGGATGCCTCCTACCACAACCCTTCCAGATTCTGGGGTACCATAAAGGGATCCTAGGTCAAGTTTCTACCCCTGTCTTACCACCCAAAGTGCACCTAAATAGTGTGGAATCACTGACAAGCAAGAAATCTTGAATGCCTTCAACAATCATTTCACTACAGCTGGCCTAGCTTTCAATTCCTCACCTGCAAATCTAATGAGGTCATCATTAAACTTCCAATCTACTGAGGGACAAAGGCTGCTTCCACATTCTCCTTTAAGCCAATACTCTTAAAAGAAGTAGAGGACCTACTATTCCAATTAGATACAACTAAAACGCAGGTGCAGACTCTCTGGATCCCTACTTTCTAAAAGTAGCATTGCCGCCTTAGCTGCCCCCTAACTCACCTTTTCAATTTGTCCCTAGCCACTGGTTTCTATTCCTCAATATGGAAGACAGCTCAAGTGTTTCCTATTTAAGGCAGGTGATCCCATGGACCTCAACAATTATAGGCCCATATCCATCTTACCAGTACTGTCCAAATGCTTGAAAAGTTAGTGAACATCCAGTTAAGTGCCTACCTTGATACCAATAATCTCCTTAACCCAGATCAATCTGGGTTTAGATCCATGCACAGCACCATCTCTGCTTTAGCAAAAGTTACAGATGACTGGCAGACTGACTTAGACAAAAAGAGTAACATCTGTGCTGTGTTTCTGGATCTAAGCAAAGCCTTTGACACTGTGGACCATGAACTACTAATCTCCTCTCTGAATTCCATAGGCCTTGACTCACTTTCTCTTAAATGGTTCAGATGCTATCTCTCCGGAAGAATACAACAGGTAAAAAATGAAGGTGACCTATCTACCTCTAAACCACTCCTAAGAGGTGTACCACAAGGTTCCATCTTGGGCCCCATCCTCTTTGCCATTTACATCAACAATATTGACTCCAATCTCTCACAATCTAATATTCACCTCTTTGCAGATGATACTGTCCTATATGTCAGTAATCCTTCACCATCAAAAGCCTGTGAACTTTTACAATCTGAGTTCTCCTCCTGCAGCACAAATTACTAGAAAGAAACTACTATTAAATGCCAAGAAAACAAAAGCTATGTTCTTGCCACCAAGAGCTTCTCTTCCACTGTCCCATCATTCACCCTCCCCAATTATCTACCATCCTGGTGAAAATCTGGAATATGTGGACAAATTCAAATATCTTGGAGTCTGGATTGACAATAAACTTGATTATACTAGCCACATTGAAGAGCTCCTGAAAAAGCTTAGACAGAGACTTGGCCTATTTTATAGGATCAAACACTACCTGACCAGAGACTTCAAACAAAGATTAATCCTGGCATCATTCCTATCCCTCATTGATTACACTGACTTCCTTTATGGTCACTGTTCCCTCTCCCATTTAAATAAATTGGACACCTTGTATCATAGAGCTCTTAGATTCATTACAGATCTTCCTTCAGCACCCATCATTGCTCTCTACAATGCAGTCAGTTTGACATCCCTACACCATAGAAGAAACAAAAATTCTGCTGTCTGGATCTACAAAGCTCTGACAAACAAACTCCCATCCTACATTTCAGATTGTTTCAACCAGATCATATCCAGGCCTTACGCCCTAAGGATCAATAAACTCATCATGCTGAAGATTCCTATTACCTGCACCCGGTATGGAAAGGCTGCAATCAGCTATTCCCTAGCACTTATCTGGAATTCTCTTCAAAAGACCTTGAAATTGGATACCCTCATGCCATTAACATCCTTCAAAAAGCTGTACACTAGTCTCTTCCCAGAATCATGCAATTGCTTCCATAAGGCCTAGTCCTCTCACAACCCTCTTTTCCCCTACCCCTTTTTGCACTGCCCCCTATTTTTGTTTTCTAGTTTTTCTCAACCTACTTCGTACAAAATGATTCCCAAAGTCCCATCACCTAGCTTTATCCCTCCAGTACTGTTTGTTTCTTTCATTTTTAGTATAACCAAGATCCAATGTCACATTGCCTTGTACATATGTAAATATTTGTATACCTGTTTCATTTATAAATCTTTGTATTTGTATTCAATCAGTACTTTGTTTTTTGTGTAAAACTGTAACCTTATATTGTTAAGACCAATCAGGTCCATCTTGTAAATGAGCTTTGCTCAACGATGTTCGCCTGAATAAATAAAGATTTTGATTGATTGATTGATTGAAATTGAAGTAATACATACAGCTTTCTAAGATGGTGCATTTGTGCAGCTGATACTTCAATAAAATCTGTATCTCAGTCACATAAATAAAAAAAGTGGTTTCCTCACCACATACTAACTTAAGGAACATTTAATGTAGCTGCAGCAGTTGGCATGTGATGTTTAAGGGACAGTGTCTGTCAACCCCATTATGTATCAAATTATCACTACTTGTAAAGCAAAACACTTTATGATAGGTCACATTCTGTGAAAACTGCTGATGCAGATTTTCTTTTATTTCTGATTCCTTTATTCTTTTTAAAGGGACAGGACAATTGTGCTAGGTGGCAACAGTTTGCAATGTATTTAATAAGAATATATATATATATATATATATATATATATACACACATATATTTATATATTATATGTACACAGTAGGTTCAGTCTGTCATCATTTTTTTCCTCACCATCCCTAGCCAATCACGAATCTGTAAATGAAAGGACTAAAACAACACCCACCTTTCACCCCATCACCCATTCCACTTTTCTTCCACCACCCTCATCTGTGCAGTAGCACCCATACCACCCTTACGCCCATGTTAAAACCAACCCACAACCCTCACCCATGTACTAGCATCCATTTCTGGTTTATGGCTAACATTTCTGTAATTGAAAAAATAACAAACAGCTACCAATTAGAACTCATTGTTTTGTCCTCTTTAAAATTGAAAAATAGACCCTTCCCGGTCCCAGCCCATACTGATGCACCACAAAGTCACAGAAGGTAAATCCAAAAATATATGTTTGCACTTTAACTATAAATAATATGATACAGAAAAGATTGACGTGACAGTGTCCCTTTTATGCCAAATTTGGGCCTGTTCCCACTGATGTTAAAATTGCCCTGTATATAAAACTTGTTGACTTTAGTTTAGACCCTAGCTACAAAGCAGTTTGCCATGAAATGGCGAAAGTTTTGGGGGGTATATAGTCCAAGGTAGTAGATCGAGAAAGGAGAGAAACAACCAAAGTCATCACAGTCTGTAAAAGTTTCCTTTTTTGTGCAGAGAGACTCTGTCCCACACAATATTTACCATCCACCACCATCTGAGTTGTCATCACCATCAACATCCACAACATCAATCACTTCAGGATCAGTTTGTAGACTCTTGTAGGTATACGAAAATCTTGACTTATTAACTTTAATAAAAGTTAACGTGTGTACATTTTCTGGCAACAACCTATTTCTGGTGTCTGTCACAATATTGCCAGCTGTACTAAACATGCGTTCTGAAGAGACACTTGTTGCAGGACAACCAAGATATTTACAGGCTTCATCATACAGCTCTGTTCAAGTTGACTTTTTTGATCTCCAGTATTCAAAAGGGCGTGCATCAATAGGAATAGGCAGTTCTTGCAGGTAACTGTCTACCATGATGGACAGAGACCGCTCAGAAGAGGAATCAGCAGAAGCTGGTATGGCAACAATTTGGGAAAGGTTTTGTCACAGATTTAGCTTGCTACTACAGGTTGAAGAAGTGGCAGTTGTGGAACAACTACTGTTAATATTTGGTGACTTTTCCAGTTCTGTATCTCTTTGTGAAGATGAACCTGCATGTTGTGGTGATGACAACCTGAGGGTACTGTGCATGTCTCTGTTTGACTCCTGTGAGTGCTGCAGCTCATCTAGCAACAGACATTTGTACTGCTCTATATCATCTGTTTTTGGAAGATGTATAGCCTTGAACCTGGGATCTAAGAGAGTTGAAAGGATGTAGTGTTTTGATTTCATCATTGCAACTAATTTGTCATTGGTTTTGAAGCGCTCGCTCATTCTCTTTAAGAGATTCCCATGATACAGGCGACATGTTGTCTGCGCTTCAGATCTGTATTTTTCTATTTGTAGATTTAGAACACTAAGATGATGTGAAATGAGCATTATGAGTGGGATAACCTGACTCACAGATGCACCTTCAGAAGACATGTCTCTTGTAGCTGTCTCAAAAGGAGCTAGGATGCAGCACACTGTCTCCATTAATTTCCACTGCAGCACAGACAGCATAATGCCATCTCCAATAATGTAACTGGAGCAGTACTCATGTACAGCTTGCTTTTCCTCCAAGAGGCACTGCAGCATATAAAGCGTTGAGCTCCAACGAGTGGAAACATTTTGAATCAGCTTTTGCTGGGGCAGCCTGTGTTTTTTTTGCAGTTCGGACAATGTCCATATAGCCATGGTTGAATGTGAAAAGTGAGTCAAAATTTTTTTGCAAACAGCAATCATACCATCCACTTGTGTTTCATTGCTGAGAAATCCCGTGCCAATTAAGTGTAAGCAATGTGCAAAGCAAGAAGCATGCAGGAATCCTCCATCCTGTACTGCTTTCAAGATGTTGGCTCTATTGTCACTTACTATGAAGCCACATTTTAGACCGTGAGAATAAACCCATTCGTCAAGGAGGTCATTTAGTTCCCGCAAGATGTTTGCAGCAGTATGACTTTGCCCAAACTTTTTATATGCAGCAGCGCCATCTTTGGGGTGTCTTTGTTTTTGAAGAAGCACAAGAAAACGTGACCCAATGGGCGGTAAGGGACATGTAATCTATGTTTTGAGTGCTGGTCCACATATCTGTTGTGACATGAATAACCCCACCCTCCGCAGTTTTAAGTGCAAGCTCCACTGTCGCTTTAAAAGCCTGATAAATGTTTGGTATTTCAACATAGGAAAAGTACCTTTGATGAGGAACATTGTAACGAGGCTTTGCTAATGTCATGAGCTCCCTAAAATCTTCATGATCTACCAAAGAGTATGGGAGAAGGGCTCCGGCTAACAGTTCACCAATTCGGTGATTAAGATGAAGGGTCTTTGGATGATTTCTAGTAAAGGTATTCTTCCTTTCAAATGCCTGAGACAGTGTTAGCTGTTTACAACATGTCCCTGCTGGTTTATTATACACCGTGCTTCAATGGGCAGATGGACGCAGAGATGGTGGACTAAGACTTATAGACTCAGTGCCATCACTGGATGTGCAACTGGTACTAATGGTGCTGGCGTTGGTGGTAACAGTGATCCTAGGGCTGGCAGTGGTTCTGCCCACATCAAGTTCAGACAATTCAGTATCCATTTCAGATTCCTGACCCTTCTCACGTGTGGTCTGGAAGATGGAGAACATGGGTTTTGGATGATCAAGCAAAACTGAATGCTTTTTCAGATGGTGTTTAAAAGCTGTAGTGCCAAGGCATGACACAACTTTACCATGGCTTACACTCTGTTTACACAGGGAACAAATTGCTCTGCATGGATCAGTTTTACTGACAGAGAAATAATTCCACACCTCAGATGTGACAGATTTTGTTCGAGTGCTAGGAAGATAGCTAAAGACTGTTTGTGTCTTTTCATCTGTCCTAACAGAACCCGGGGCATGCTCCTTGGTGCTAGAAGAGTGGGCAGAAGACTCTGATGGATTTTCATTGCTGGCCAACACAGAAGTGGTGGATTCAATGGATATGTCCTTTTCATTGCCAACAGTGCTGGATGTATTTGCAAGTGCACTACCTGATTCATTGTCAGCAGACTTGCTCATTTCACTTTGTTGAGGAAGTAATGATTCGTCGCAAGACACAACAGTGTTGGACTGAGACAAAGAGCTACTGTCTGAGTCAGAGAGGGACTCACTGTCACTTGCATTATTGCTGCTAGTCATAGGGATCTTAACAGCATGAATGGCATACCTTATGGTGCCTCTCCATGTGACCCCAGCAGCTGTACAGGTTTTCTTAAAAGGTCCCCATTTACCACACTTCACTGTTGCTCTTTTGCTGTTTCTTGAATTTTTATCACATGAAGCATTTTGGTTATTTCTGCTAGCACCAGGATTACCACTACCACCAACACTTACTCCAACACCATCACCAGATGCTTCATCTGTGTTGGTGTCAGCCATAACAGACAGTACCAGTACTACCAGTATACGGAGGTGAACACACCCACACCCAAACAATTCCTGTGTAAGAAAGCAATGTGATCTGTGATCGCTGGCTACAACTCCAAAATTTTATTTTGGTTGTGCGACACTGTGATGCAGTAGACTGAAAGTAATTAAAGAATATGATGGTTTGCAAGTAAAGGATCCCAGGTTCAAGGCTTACAGAATGATTGGGCTGCTAGGCATAGGCATACACATAGCAGTCAAGGGGCGCACAGAAGCAGGGTGATGGGCCGACCACAGGAGACGGAGTCACATACGCAACCCAGGGAATGAGAATTATATTTCTATATTTCTGTCATGTAAGGTTAATGCCACCACAAAACTGGCCACTGGGCTTCTCTCTGTAACACACACTGGGTAGGGTACAGTGCAGTCAAGGGGCACACAGCAGCAGGGTGATGGGCTGACCACAGGAGATGGAGTCACATACACAACCCAGGGAATGAGAATTATATTTCTACATTTCTGTCATGTAGGGTTAATGCCACCACACAACTGGCCACTGGGCTTCTCTCTGTAACACAGACTGGGTAGGGTACAGTGCAGTCAAGGGGCACACATCAGCAGGGTGATGGGCTGACCACAGGAGATGGAGTCACATACATAACCAACACACAACTCAGGGAATGAGAATTATATTTCTACATTTCTGTCATGTAGGGTTAATGCCACCACACAACTGGCCACTGGGCTTCTCTCTGTAACACAGACTGGGTAGGGTACAATGCAATCAAGGGGCACACAGCAGCAGGGTGATGGGCTGACCACAGGAGATGGAGTCACTTACACAACCCAGGGAATGAGAATTATATTTCTACGTTTCTGTCATGTAAGGTTAATGCCACCACACAACTGGCCACTGGGCTTCTCTCTGTAACACACACTGGGTAGGGTACAGTGCAGTCAAGGGACACACAGCAGCAGGATGACGGGCTGACCACAGGAGACGGAGTCACAAATATAACCAGCAACTCAGGGAATGAGTATTATATTTCTACACTTCTGTCATGTAGGGTTAATGCCACCACACAACTGGCCACTGGGCTTCTCTCTGTGACACACACTATACTGGGTAGGGTACAGATTTATTTGCCTATTTTTTGGCCCCCTTGTTACATGCTTGTTGCTGGCAGCTGCTGAGTGTGCACCACTGTGCAGTGCTGCAGTTTCAAATAATCACAATCACATTTCACAAAGGTTCTTCACTTCTTCTTATTTTTTTATTCTCTCTCTCCTGAGTCCTCCTGATATTGATTGATCTCAGTCTCGATCCCTCCCTATTCCCCAATCCCTTCCCAATTCTTGATTAATCCTCCACCTGAACCTTCCCTAGTCCCACTCCCACCCGACCGTTAATTTTGAGCCTTTTTCCAGCCTTTCTCTGCTCTCAGTCTCACAGGAAAATGGATGATGGAATTTTTTAAATAGCACTGCAGCAACTAGCAAGTGCTCACTGCAGTCCGATTGCAGCCACATTGACCTGGGCCCTGGCCTATAAGTATAGTATCGGGCAAGAGAATGCCTTGCTGCGGTAGTAGTGTAGCAGTACGCTAACCGCTAACACTACAGTTAAGTAGGCTGCTGCTGCCTCCTGAATCCTCAGCAAATGGCGCTCTGTCTCGGCTTGCATCTGCCTATAAATACCCCCACAGATCCCGCGGCTCACGCAGCTTACTCAACCCCCACCTGACCACATAGTATTAGTCAGGTGGTGAGGAGGATGACTTCACTTGAGCGTACGTACGTAAGTATGATACGCAAGCGCAGACAGCCAACTCATGTGGATGGAAAATAAAGTTCAACCCCCCAACAACACTGCTGCTGCTGCTGCTCCCCCACCACATCAGGGCTGCCACTTGCCTGCTGCTGCCTGGGACATGCCTCCTCCAGTCCCCACACATACCCCTACACCCCCCCTTCAGGGCTGCCTGCTGGGACTTGCCTCCTCCGCCCTCCTTTCCACACACACGCTGGGACTCAGATTTGAACCCTTTTGCAAACCTTTTAGTGTTCGAGTTCTAAGTTAGAACTCGAACACCAGGGTTCGAGGAGGGTTCGAATCTTTGAAGAACTAGTTCTGACAACCCTACTTGTTGCCCTCCTTTATTCCATTCTGCCCTCTCTCCATCCTCCTCTCTTTTTGATGCCATTCCCTTCTCCCTCTACTTCTGCCACTTCCCTACTCTTTCTACTTCCCCCCTCGGCATGTTTAAATGTTTACTGAAGCAACATTTAAACCATCCATTGAGGACTACAGTCACCTTCCTGGATAGAAGCAGGCCATCACTTCTCTATTGACTTTTATACTACCTGGTGGGACCACATTCCCAAATGAAGCCATACCCATCCTATCTGCACCATTCCTTCAACCATGAGTTGAAGATCCTGATGTGGAGATCCTTTTCTCACAAGTCATAGACAGGCAGCACCAAAGTGAAAGCAACTAAGTAAGCTACCTAAGACCCCTCTCCAACTCCATAATCTCCCCCTGCAATATCTCTGCTCTGTCCCTAGCCAGCTCAGTAGTCCCCAGCAGAAAATTACATCCATCTCTCCCTCCTGTCCTGCTGCCCTAGAGATCCTCAGGATTCACATCCTTCCTGGTAGGCACATAACCTGCCTCTCCACACTTTCCTATTACCAAATCTATCTCCCTCAATATTGAATCCCCCACCTGAAGTTGCATCCTACTATTCTGGGGTCCTTTACCACCCTCTTTGGCTTCTCCACTATGGAGGGCCCTCAGTTCCTCCCTGGTCACTACCATGGGTGCTTACTTTCAACAGTCTCATCCCACCACAGTGGTGTAGGAATTATGTAGTGGTACCAGTTGAGGAATGTGCCTCTGTCCCTCCATCTGCACCCTTACAGATCTCACCAAAGTCCAGTTGTTTCTCCTCTGTGGAATCCTCTGAGCTAATGGTGGCAGAATAGGCGGCCCCTGGGTGGGGGAGGAGGTCCACCAAGTCCTAATGAACTCAGCCTGGGGTCTTGCTACCTCCTCCCTAAACCCAGACAGGCATATGCAGACCTGGAAGCAAGGCAGTCTCCAGGTGGTCTCTGAAAGCTGCCTCTCCACAGCCACTGCACTGCAGCCCTCCCAGCATTCACAAGTGGCAGTTGTGGTACTGGTGTGGTGGGTGCTGCTGGTGCTGCTTGACTGGTGGTGGCAGCCTGTACATCAAGCCTTTTCAGTATTTGCTGCTGCTAAGTTTTAATGCAGCAAATGTCCCAGATGCTTTTCAAAAAGGTGTACATCTGACTGGCTTATAGGCACTGTAGATGGCCCTTTCCCAGATGCCTGGCTCTCCAGAGGGTCAAGTTCTGGACCTGAAGGCTTTCTTTTTATCATAGTGATGCCTTAATGCCAGGGTCCTGAGTTATTTTTCAACTTGGGATGTGGTGTACATGTAGAGACTGAAAAAAAAAAAGTCCACTGAATGGAAGCAATATCATATTTTTACTTTCTCTTATGCTTCTGTGTATCATGTGGTGTCTGCATTCACTGACCACAAGATTAAACAACATTAGCCACATGCTATCATAGTTTCCATAAGGATGATGATAATATATTGTAAACATACTTATTAAAGATAGCACATGACTAGCAAAGGCAGGGGCTGCACTAAAAATGGGATTGGTTTGAATATCCTCCAAATATTGGTTGCTGCTAATTGTGGGGAGCTGAATATGGAGACATGGTCCCTTGTGTCAATATCTAAAGAAAATGTAAGCAACGTGGTGCATTCTGGTAAAGTTTAACATGCTGGGTCAGCTGGGAGTATTTGCTCAGTGGAGGAGGAAGTAGATGGAAGTAGATGTGCTCCAGGAAGACCTTACACCTTCTTGATCTAACAGTCAGTGGCTGCTGGCTAGACTACAATAAATGTGCCTGCACCAGCTCTTCAATAATGGTCTGATATAACAGGACTGGACCACATTAGTGAGAGGTGCAATTCATCACATGCAGCCTACAGATGATTTTTTATGATAGCTGAACACCCACTACCCTATCAGACCTTGTTGGATGCCTTCTAAGACTGTGTACTGGTGCAGCTAGTTAAGGGACCCATCATGCTGACCACAGTCCTTGATGTGGTGTTCACCAACATGGAGATGGTGGGAGCGGTGATAGTAGGGGAGCCGCTGGGGAACAGCAATCATAACTTTGGTTTGAACTGGCCCTCAGGGTCAGCAAGCCACAATCAAGATATAAAGTCCTAGAGTTTAGAAAGGCTGAGATCAATAGGATGAAAGAACTGGTCAGGAATAAGTTAGTAGGAGTGAAAGACATAGGTGAGGTGGTGGAGAGATGGAAGCTAATTAAGTGGGCCATCCTGAAGCCAACTAAAGTATGCATAAGAACAGTAGCAAAGAAAAACAGGTTTAAGAGACCACTGCAGTTCTCGTCAAGGGTCAGGGAAGTGGTAAGGGCCAAAAAGAAGAACTTGTATAAATACAAAAACAAAAGAAGGGGGGGGTGTAATGGGAGGATTATCTGAAGAAAAATAAGGAGGCAAAGAGGGCAGTCAGGGAGTACAAAAAGACACAGAGCTGCATATCGTGGAATGGGTCCCGAACGGAGAAATATAGTTTTTCAGATATATTAGTGAAAAAAGGAAAAAGGGAGGAATAATTGTAAGGATAGCTGAGGAGGGGTGGTTATGGAGGAGGATGGGCCAAAGGCCCCCATCCTAAATGACTACTTTTACTCAGTTTTCAATAAGGAGGACAGAGAGTAGCACCAAAGCAGCCACTAAAGGATTCTGGGAAATGAGATAGACATTGTTTACTAGTGAAAGGGTTCTAAAAGGGCTGGCTGCCCTTAAGATAGATAAGATCTCAGGACCAGTGGAGTTGCATCCGAGGATACTCAGGGGATGAGCAGCAGAGCTGTCTGAACCACTGGTATGTCTGTTCAACAGCTCACTTAGGTTTGGGGAAGTTCCAAAGGATTGGAAGGTGGCAGACATCGTATTGCTTCATAAAGGGAGGGATAAGGAGCAACCAGGGAACTATAGCCCTGTCTGTCTAACCTCTATAGTAGAGAAGCTGATGGACTAGCTTATAAAAGAGGGCCTAATAGACTACTTGGAGAGCAAAAGGCTCCAGGATAGTAAACAGCACGGTTTTGTGTCAGGAAGATCTTGCCAGACTAACCTAACAGTTTTCTTTGACTGGCTGACAAAGGAATTAGACAAGGGCCACGATGTGGATCTACTCTACTTTAAATTCAGCAAGACATTTGAATCAGTGCTTCACAAATGAATGCTCAAGAAGATGGAAGATCTGGGTGCAGCGAAACCCATAGTGAACTGGGTGGGTAACTGGCTAGAGGTAATGCGACAGAGGGTGTTTGTCAAAGGGGTTAAATCACAGGAGAGGGAGGTTATGAGCAGGGTTCCACAGGGATCTGTTTTAGGTTGGGTCCTCTTCAACATGTTCTTTAGTAACCTTGGAGAAGGAATCCAGGGCAGGTTGTGTCTCTTCACAGATGACACAAATCTATGTGGGAGGGTGGATAGTGCAGAGGGCATAAGGGAAACAGAGAAAGACCTAAAAAAGATTGATGTTGGTCAAAGGTCTGGCCATTAAAATTCAGTGCTGGAAAGTGCAAGTTAATGCACCTAGGGAAAAAGAACTCCCAGACATTTTTTATGTACATTAGGGAGTGAAGAAAGACAAAGGGAAGGCTAGTGAGGCTGAATAGAGGGGACTGTGGGTGGGGGATAGTGAAAAACTAGGGATACTGAATGAATACTTCTGTTCAGTATTCACAAAAGAAGAGGAGGGGGAAGTACCTACTCCAGTCAATAGAAGCACTCTGGATATGGGGGTTGATCCCAGTCCTTTCACAGAAGAAAGGGTCTGAAAGAACTCCTAAAACTGAAGGATGGACAAAGCAATGGGGCCTGAAGGGATTCACCCCACAATTCTAAAAGAACTAAGGGGATAACTAGTAACACCACTGTCTACTCTTTTTAACCAAATCATGGGAGGATGGTGTGATACCTTTGGACTGGAGGAGGGCAGATGTGATTACCCTTCACAGAAGTGGGAGCAAGACAAAGGCAGGAAACTACAGACCTGTTAGTTTGACCTCAGTGGTATGGAAAATTTGGAATCACTTCTGAAGGAAAGAATTGTTGAGTACCTAGAGGCCAATGGGGCACAGGACCCAAGACAGCATGGATTCACAGTGGCAAGGTCTTGTCAGATGAATCTAATTGATTTCTTTGACTGGGTGACCATAGTAGACCAGGGAGGGGCTGTGGACAAGGCCTACCTAGACTTCCGCTAGGTATTTGACACAGTCCCACACAAAAGATTAATAAACAAATTAGCCAACCTGGGAGTGGGTCCCAGGCTAGTAGAGTGGGTCCCAGGCTAGTAGCCTGGGTAAAACATTGACTGGACAACAGGACAGAAGGTAATAGTAAACAGTCCACTCTGAAGAAAGGGGGGTTACTAGTGGGGTACCACAGGGTTCAGTACTGGGTCTGGTCCTTTTTAATGTCTTTATAAGTGACATTGCAGAGGGACTGGAAGGAAAAGTATGCTTCTTTGCAGATGACACAAAGATCTTCTACACGGTTCATACAGGAGGTGGAGTGGAAAGGATGAGATGGGGCTTGGCAAGGTTAGAGGAATGGTCAGAAGTAGGGCAGTTTGGATTCAATGCAAAGAAGTGCAAAGTAATGCACCTGGGAAACAAAAACACAGGGGAAGAGTACACAATGGAGGAGGGGTAGTAACAACAAAAATGGGAAGTGACCTGGGGGTAATCATATCAGATGACCTAAAGGTTAGCAAGTAATGTGAGAAGGCAGTAGGGTGGGTTGGGGGATACTTAGATGTATAGGGAGAGGCATCACCAGCAGAAAACAAGAAGTTGTTATCCCTCTGTACAGACAGTTGGTGAGACCCCATCTGGAGTACTGCATCCAGTTCTGGAGACCTCATCTCCGCAAGCACATAGACAGGATGGAGGCAGTTCAGAGGAGGACAACAAAAATGGTGCAGGATCTGCAACAGAAACCATATGAGAACAGACTAAAGGAGCTTAATATGTATACCCTTGAGGAAAGGAGGGGGGGACATAATAATAATAATAACTAATAATAATAAACTTTATTTGTTGAGCTCCTTTCAAATCCCAAGGCACTTTATAATGTTAAAACAAATTCCATAGAAATATTACAGTTAAACGATAGACCATCAATTAAATCATGACAATTCATAAAAAGCCTGACTCCACAAGAAAGTCTTAAGTGCCTGTTAAAAGCTCCCCATGGTCGTGCATTCCCGAAGCTGACAGGGCAGAGAATTCCACAGGCAGGGACAACAAACATAAAAGCACATGCCCCAGAAGATTTCAAAGTAATCCTCAGAATCTCCAGCAACCCCTTGTCAGCCGAACGGAGCTGTCACACAGGGGTGTAGGGAATCAGAAGCTCTTTCAAGTAGTCGGGGCCAAGTCCATGTAGGGATTTGTGGGTCAATAAACCTACCTTAAAAGTGATCCACCACTGAATTGGCAGCCAGTGCAGATCACATGACACAGGGGTGACATGTGACCTCTTAGACACCCCTGTCAGCGATTGAGCAGCAGCGTTCTGCCCTAGCTGCAAGTGGTGGATATCAACCCCAGGAAGCCGTAAGTAGAGGGAGTTGCAGTAGTCAAGGTGAGAGGTCACAAAAGCTTGGACCAACACAGGCTGATCGCTAGATGGAACAAGATGTTTGACCCTGGCAATGTTTCTAAGATGGTAAAAGGCTGACTTAATGACTGCTGACACCTGATAATGAAGGGTCAGCCCATCATCAAGTACCACTCCCAGGTCGCACACCCATTCTGAGGTAAGGATCTGAGTGCACCCCAGAAATAATCCAGAGGGCTGATCAGTCCTCAACCTCTCTATCCTGTGACCCGGGTCCACAACCTTAACCTCAGTCTTTCCCCGCATTCAACTTTAACCAGCTCGAAGTCATCCAGTCTTGGATTTCAGCAAGGCAGTTATTAAATACTGAGAGAGCACTAACCTAGTCAGGGGCAGAAGACAGGTAGAACTGGGTATCATCAGCATAGCAGTGAAACCTCAGCCCATACCATCTTACAATGCCTCTGAGGAGTAGTACATACACTGCAAACAACATGGGGGACAGCACCAAGCCCTGGGGAACCCTACATGACAGAGAGAAAGGGTCAGAAGAAAAAATTCCTGACACAACTCTCTGTGTTCTACCAGTTAGGAAAGATGTAAACCATCTGAGCACTGTACTAGACAGGCCACAGATGGACCTCAGGCACTCGAGCAGCAGCCCATGTTCTACAGTGTCAAAAGCTGAGGAGAGATCAAGGAGAACCAGAATGGAATGGTTTCTCCAATCTCTCGCCATCAGGAGATAATTAAGCACCTGAACCAGAGCAGTCTCAGTACTGTGCCTCTTACTAAAACCCGACTGGAGAGGTTCATAGAAATTATGGATGGTCAAATTCTTCTCCAGCTGGATTGCCACTACTTTCTCAATAACCTTTCCTATAAAGGGAAGGTTTGAGATAGGTCTGTAGTTAGCAAAAATATCTGCGTCCAACAAAGCTTTCTTCAGAAGGGATGTCACCACCGCCTCCTTCAGGGAGCTTGGAAACTCAACCGATTCCAAGGAGCACCAGATAATTTGAGCCAGAAATGGGCCAATGATCTCATAACAACCCAAAATCAGGGAAGTTGGACCTAGATTTAAACCACAGCACGTAGGACTCATCCCCTGGACAGTCTGCATAATGTCCTCGAACTCTGGCAGGTCACAGGTACTCCAGGAAGTATGAGGTATAGTGGCCAAGCACCTACTAACCACATCTCCCACAGAGTCAGTCAAGTGGATCTCTGACATGCTAGAAACTTTTAATTACCTCAAGCGAATCAACAAAGTCCAAGAGGGTAGCATCTTTCAGAAAAAGAGATGTGCACGATTAAGGGAGACAATTTGAAGATGGGGGGGGATGGCTCAGAGGTAATGTGAGGAAGTATTTTTTCACAAACATGGTGGTGGATGCATGGAAAAGCCTTCCTGAGGAGGTCATGGAGTCAAAAACAGTGGGGGAATTCAGGAATGTATTGGACAGACATAAGGCAATACTTGTGGGGAGTAGGAAGAAATAGGCTTTTGGTTAAGTAAGATCTGCAGCTTATCCAGTAGGTAGGGAAATGGGCAGACTAGGTGGGCCAAGAGGTCCTTATGTGCTGTCAAAGTTTATGTTTCTAAGACAAAGTACTGTTTAGGAGGTGAAAAAGTGAGAGAGAGCAAGATGCTTAGCACTACAGCTGAGGAATGGGATCTGGGAGTTATCATTAGCAACTCACTTAAGCAAGTCAGTGCAACAAGCCTAAAAGGCTAACAGGATGCTGGGAGGTATCATGTGGTGCATTGATACCAGAAGAAAAAAGGCAATACTTCCCCTCTACAGATCCCTGGTGAGGCCTTACCTAAAGTACTGTGCCCAGTTCTGGAATGCACACATCAGAAAAGATAAGGATAGGTTGAAGACAGTGCAGTTCAGACTAACAACAATGATTCAGGGCCAGCACGACAGATACTATGAGGAGTACCTCGAGGCATTAAATATGTACTCATGAGAGATCAGAAAGGAGAGGGGAGGTATGATACTGACCTTCGTGTTCCTTAAAGGAATCAACAAAGTGAACTGCCTGGAATTAGTTAGCCTGAATACCAATTTGCAGTCACGTGGACATGAATGGGTATTAACAGGTGGTAGGTTAGGGAGAGATGTGAGGAAGTACTTCTTTATGGAAAGGGTGGTGGAACCTTGTAACAGTCTGTCAGCTGATGTGGTGGGAGTGGAACCAATCTGAGGATTGAAGCACAGCTGGGACATATTAAAGGGTATAGTGGGTTATCTGGGGGTGACAGGACCATGGAGGAGAATAGAGAGAGGATGGAGAGAGTTAGTACCCTGGAAGAACAGCAGGTTCCAATGATTATAGGGAGCTTTGGCACACTGGATGACTCTATCATCTTTTTCTGCCATCATTGTCAATGTTTCTAACACAATATGAAAAAAACATAAAGCTTTTGAAAACAGACCCACCACTGAAACCTTTGAAAGTTGGATCAGTTGTGGGTATCTGGAAATAATTTTGGGGTGCTGCAGCAATCTGTAAGTTCAAGTGTGGACTCCAGTATCTTGCACTGTATTCCAGGAGTGAAAGCACACCACTGAAATGTACAATGAGAGGATCACCACCCAACTGCTACTGCTTAACCCCCTATGCAGCTCAGCATCCTGCTAGCCTTGCCACAGATGTATTATATAGTGTTGTTGTTGTTCTTAGGCTCTCATAGCCCCTAGTTCCTTTTCCTTCATTGTCCTTTCCCGCTCACTCTGCACATTTGATATACTGCACTCCTGGATTCTTTATCTCAGTGTTCATCACTTCAAATTTTTTGGCCATAGCAGCTCAGTTTCCAGATCTTTGGCATAATGGTGATATAGAAACAGAAACATGGAAACATAGGCAGAGATGGCAGACAAGGACCGTGTGGCTCACCTAGTCTGCCCCTTTTCCATACCTAATGCATTACACCAGACCCTAGTTGATCTGTTGCTTGCCCTCCCTTCCCTACTGTAAGAGTAATCTTATGTTTATCCCATGCATTCTTAAATTCCCATGCTGTTTTTGCTCCCACAACTTCCACAGGAAGACTGTCCAAAGTGTCTCCAACTCTGTGATAAAAGTACTTCCTCATGCTGCCCCTGACCCTATCCCCTCTCACCTCATATTATGCCCCCTTGTTATTGCATGCCTTCTTTTCTGAAAGATGATATGAGAACTGTCCCAGCACAGATCCCTGTGGCAACACATTGGTTACCTCCTTCCTCGGCTAGAATGCCATTTACCACTACCCTCTGTGCCTTGTCACTCAACCAGTTTCTGTTCCAGTTTACCACCTTGGGGCCCACTCTCAGGCTGTCCAACTTATTTACCGACCTCCTCTGTGGGACTGTGTTCAAAGCCTTGCTGAAATCTAGGTAGACCATAGCCACCGCCCCTCCCTGATCTACTTCTCTGGCCACCCAGTCAAAGAATTCTATCAGATTTGTTCAACAAGAATCCATGCTGCCTTGGATCCTGTGCTACACTGGATTCAAGAAATATCACAACCCTTTCCTTTAGCAATGATTCTGGACAATGACTCCTTTAGTTTCCCTACCGCTGAGGTCAGGCTGACTGGCATATAGTTGCCAGCCTCTTCCTTGTTCCCACTTTTGTGGAGAGGGACTACATTTGCCCTCTTCCACTGCCCTGGAACTGCCTCTGTCTCTATCCATTTGCTTAATAGAGCTGTTAGTGGTGCTGCCAGCACCTCTCTAAGTTCTTTTACTATTATGGGATGTATCCCATTCAGCCCCATAGCCTTGCCCCATTTCAGATTCTTGAGTTCCTTTAGGACTCTTTCCTCTGTAAATGGGCTGGTACCCACCTTTCTCCCATTTAAGCCCTATTACCCAGTAGTGGTCCTTCTCCTTCTCTTTCTTCTATGAATACTGAATAAAAATTCTTCTTCAGGACTGTTGCTTTTTCTAGGTGTCTCTACGCACTGCATAGGGTCATAATGTTGCAGACAACACTGCGCACACCACAACCACGCAGCAGCAAATGGCATGAAAACATGCTTGACCGTTTTCCTTTTGTTTTGCTTCACCACCCACAGCCCCCCCCCCCCCGGCACTTATTATAATCATCTGTGAGGGGGTGCGGACATAGGGGCAAGAAAAAAATAATAAATGTAAAAGATTCCCGAGTTGGGAATGAAACCTCATTCCCCAACCCCACCTACTCCAGGGTCGGGTGCTCTAACCACTCCACCATGGAAGCGGCTCAACTGAACACCCAACCAGCAGTGTTCATATCCACTTCCTCCTTTGTGGTGAGCATCGGGGGTAGTGATACTTTTGTATCGCTCTAATTCTCCTGTTGCTCTAAAGGCACGAGCGCTACTCACAGTGCAGTAGTGCTGTGAGTGGTTTTCTCTGTGCAGATATGACCCAGTACCCCTATGCACACACCCCTTCCTCCTTTTTTAACCTCACAGTCCTAGGTCTAGTCTTCTTTTGTTCACTAATGTATCTGAAAAAAAGGTCTTGTCTACTTTCTTCATTACCTTGGCTATTGTGTCCTCTGTTTGTGCCATTGTGCTCCTAACTGCTTTCCCTGCCTCCATCTGCTTTCCCAGATACATTTCCCAGTTTTCCCCACTCTCTGGTTCCTTGTACCTCCTGAAAGCTAACCTTTTCTCTCTTACCTTCCCAGCCACTTCTTTAGTATGGTACCATTTTCCCTGCCCCATGTCAAAGGGTGCTGAGATTTGTAAATGTTGCTGAAGTGGCAGAAGTCTCATGCAGAGACTATTTAATTCGGACTACTGGAGTTCAGCTAAATAGAATTACTATTAGTAGAAAGAAAGCTGAACTGAGGGAAGTGTTTGTTTTTGTTAAACAATCATTAAAACTTAGATAAATCACAGTCTGAAAATCGTGACATGATAGTGGACTTGTGTGTAGACACATAAATACATATGCATAGGTGCGTCCCAGCAGTTTCACACCGTATCTATTTAGCTGAACTTGTGCATTATTGAAATTTCTTTTAGAAAACCACCATGCCACTGTGGCCAACTGTGTGCTGTTTTTTCTGTTCGCCTTTGATGCGTGCGTGGCACTTTTCAAAGCTTAATCAAAACTAGCTTATGGACTTTCTAAATCTGCTGAGGTGATATGTTGTTGTACCACAAAAGGGTACAACCCCCTTTCATGACTATTAGAGCTATCTGGGTTAGGGAGGCCACACATGCGGGTTTAATGAGGGTTAGGAAGGATGCAAGAAGCAGGAGGCTGCTCTGATTCAACAGGGATGTGGCAAGGGGGATGGCAAGGATGGTTGGGGTAGGTGGAGGGCATTTAGGAAATACAAGAGAACACAGAAGGAAGAGGGCAGGGAGGCTTACATGGAAATGAGGAGGCTAGCAAGAAAGGTTATTAGGAGGGCTGAGGCTGACACAGAGGAAAGGAAAGGATAATGAAACAGACCAAGAGAGGTAATAAAACATTTTTTAGATATGTGGGCGATAGGAGGAAGACTGGTCAAGGTATTGCAAGGCCTTGGAGGAAGGAGGGAAGCAATTAGAGGAGGACTGTGTGAAAGCAGAAGAGTAAAATAGGTATTTTTGTTTGGTATTTATGAAGAAGGGGCACAGCAGGGGACTGGAGCTAATGGGGCAGGGGGGAACCGGGGTGGATACAAGACCATTCAGCCCAGAGAGAGTTTGGGAGGAACAAGGGAGAATGAAGATGGACAAGGTCATGGGACTGGACAGGCTGAATCCCAGAGTGATCAGAAAACTTAGAAAGGAGCTGGCTGCCCCACTGGTGAGATGTTCAACCTGTCTCTGGATTCTGGAAGGGTGTTGGAGGACTGGATGAGGGTGACTGTGGTGCCAATACACAAGGGATGAAGCAGAGAGTTGAGCAAGAACTACCACCCAGTCAGCCTTACCGCAGTCATGGGGAAGATCATGGAGGAACTCATCAGGGAAGGGTGACAGAATATCTGGAGGCAAATGGACTACTGGATGACAGACAGCGTGGGTTCAGAAAAGGAAAGTTATACCAGGCCAATTTAATTGCGTTCTTTTACTGGGTCATACAGGTAATTGATGGGGGGGAGAGGTGGATGTGGCCTATCTGGATTTCAGTAAGGTCTTCAATACCATACCCCACAGAAGGCTGGACAACAAGATAGAAACCATGGGGGTGGGGCACAAAAGACAAGATGGGTAGAAATCTGGTTGACAAATAGAAGCCAGAAGGTGGCAGTAAATGGGTGCATTTCAGGCCAGGGTGGGTGATGAGTGGAGTCTCCCAGGGGTCGGTGCTGGAACCACTACTTTTTGGTGTCTACATACTGTAAGCAACATAGTGGATAGACTGAAGGGTTGTGTGGCCTTTTGTGCAGATAATATGAAAATCTGCAACAGGGTTGACTCTGCAGGGGGTGTTGAAGACATGAGACAGCACCTGAGGACACTGGAGGAGTGGGCTGAGACCTGGCAACTAAAATTCAATATCAAGAAGTGTGCAGTTATGCACCTGGGCACAGAAACCTAAGGGCAGGAGACAAGGGGTCATAATGCTGCAAGACATTATACCACAGCAATATACCACACTGCCAATTCAGCGTGATATATTGCAAGTGGCATATGTCTTTCTTTTGTTGGGGAATCTGCCCCTCCACTCCATTATGGGGCGGCACTCAAAACCCTCCCCAACTGAAATAAGCAATTCGGGATATTTAACTTCACACAAAGTGTGAAAAAAAAAATTCCTTGTGTCTTGGACTGAGAATTGAAACCCAGTCCAAAATGCAACACCTCCTTCCCTTGCTACCTGTGGCTCATCCTGTCGAGCCACAGTAGCTGCTCACTGGCTCCACCTCCCAGCACAGGTCTCATCCCCTACCTGGGAAGAGTGAGAGCGTGCACTGCTTTGTATATACCCTTTCGTGGTTTCGCACCCTCTCGCTCTAACCTGCGTGCTGTTCCTGTTGCGCAGTTTTAACATACACTATTAAGCGTATGAGAGACTGACCAAGTAGGAGGGCAGAATACACACTTGAGGGAGAGAAAGTCAGTGTTATGGTGCAGGAGCGGGATCTAGGAATAATAGTCTCCAGTGACATCAGTGTTGGAATGCAGTGTACCAGGGCAGTGGGAAGGGTGTATGGGATGTTGGCAAGTTTAGGCAGGGGGCAGGGGAATCACTAGCAGAAGGAGAGAAGTCCTGGTTCACCTGAACCAAGCCATGGTGATACCGCACCTAGAGTACAGAGTCCAGTTTTAGAGGCTGTTCTTGTGCAAAGACATTGATTTGATTGAGAGGGTCCATAGAAGAGTGATCAAAATGGTGTAAGGGATGAGGGATAAACCATATGAACAGAGATGTACGGGATTGGGGCTCTTCAGATTGGAGACCAGAAGGGAGAGAAGGGACATGATAGAGACCTTTAAATATGTCAAAGGGATAAACAAAGTGGACACAGGGTGATTATTTCACAGGAAGGAAGGCACCATAATGAGGGGGTATGGCCTAAGATTACAGGGGAAGACTACAGAGGCAATGTGAGAGGACAGTTCTTCACTGAGAGGGTGGTAGAGTCCTGGAACAAGCTTCCAGAGGAGGTGGTGGGGTCCAGCACTGTGTCGGGTTTCAAGAAAGCATGGGGCATGCACATGGAGTTACAGGGGAGGGAGAGAGGAGGGTGCTTTGACAGAGAAGAGGGACGATTAGTGAGGGGGGGAGGGCAGACTAGCTGGGCAAAGAAGTTCTTTTCTGCCATCAAGTTCTATGATTCTATGATTCTATGATCTTTAAGCTGTCACAACAGCATTTCAGCTGGCATAGAAATATATTTAGTCCAAGCCCTGACTATACACTACAGAACATTGAACATACTAGCTGTGTTATCATGCACAACCAGCCTGTGTTGCCACAGTGGGATTCTGACTACACTAAGAGGGAAGCATAGGTTGGATGGGCGTATGGCTGCCCAACCTATATTTTTATGGTGTATGGATGTTGTTATTTTGTTACAGTTTTTATTTAAAAGAAAGTGTTTTCATAATGCTACATGGCAGCAGCGAACATGCCAACAGTTTCTATTAAGAACTTGAAAACTGATTACTGTGTGCATGGCAGTGCTGTGGAAAGCACAAGCTGCCTCAAGGATTTCCAATAAGCTGGAATGTTGTTGTACCACAGAAGGGTACAACTGTGTACCATGACCTTTGAACTGTCATCTAAAAAGGTTTCGGCTGGAATGGCAATCCACGCAGAACAAAATCACACTATATACTGTACTATAAAACATGACATCTTCTACCTGGCTCATGTTGCCCAGATTGTCCCTGTCAAACTCCATCACCATCATTGTCTGGTTTCTGGGGTGGCACACTAGCAGCCTGTCCTCCCTCCACTTATTCTGGAAGACAAACAGCAATAAGTCAAAAGAGGGTATAATTAGATCAACAAGTGAAATTATTTTAAGATTGTTTTATATAACAAAAGAAAGTCAGAACTTAACAAAAAAGGATAACAGTCAAGCCTCATTGTCTTGGAAATATTCACATTTTCTTAAGTGCCGTAATACATTTGAGGATGGGCAGTGATAAATCCCCTGAGTGGGTGGTATAGCCTAATACCACCAACCCTGTTGTGCATTTAAGCAATAATAATGGAACATCCATTTATTTCCTGACAATTAATGACTACTTTGGGGGATGGGTTGCCCGAAAGACAGCCAAGGGACAACCCTACTTAGCCAGTGTTTAGTCAAAAGAAAATGACCAACTGTGAGGTCATGCTTGTGATTACAAGTATAATTGCATTACAGACAGAAAAATGTGTCTTTTTCAAGAGTTTACAAATACACATGCCACTGTAATGTGTAGTGGACATTTCTAAGGGATTAACATCCGGTACAGCAATCGATCAGAGTGATCATTAGCCTTATTAATAATTAATTAGACTTACAATACTGCTTACATAGCAGTGATTCGAGTTTTCTATGAGTCAATTAACTAACTGGTGACCCGCCCCAATATCAACCCATTTTTGAAACCTGTAAAAATTCATATTGACCCATGAGTCGATATGCCTTTTAGTGTCTCACTCTGAGTTGTCTCTAGCATGCTAAATACTCTGAGGCTTCATAAGACGGTTCTCCAACAGAAAAGCCTCACTATTCAAAACAGTTTGCAATTCCAGCTGCAGTGTTACAGGCTTGTCTTTCACTTTGCACCTGTTATTATAAAAAATAAAACACATGATGGTGTGTGATCTGCAGTTTTTTTTTTTGTTTTTTTTACACACCTTTGGTGTGTGATAATATATATTATACAATGGCAAGAAAGAATCTTGGATGGCGCGGTGGAGCTGAGAGTTGAGGTGCTGGATGCCACACCTCGCACCACATCAACAACCCTTGGTTCAGGAATGGACTCGGGTCATTCAGGAGCTGGTGGTGGAGGCAAGGATTGAGCATCACAGCTCTCATTCCTTGGGGGTTGGGGGTCTGTGCTGTAAATGGCACAGCTAGGAGGGCTCACCTTTACCCAGTGTGCTTGGTTACCTCCATGGAGGTGGAGACAGCTGCTGCACTCATTGCATAGTGCACGGGTGCAAAGGGGTGAAAAAGGAGGAAAAAATCACCAGCGGCAAGATGATGGCTGTCTCCCCACAGGCACTGCTCCTGGGCCAGGCACAAGGCAAGCTCCAGTAATTCCGGGGGACGGAGCTGTGGGGGTTGGGCAGAAGGGGGCTGTTGGGGAGGGAAGGTGTAGAAACAGCAGCTGTGATAAAAAAATAAAGAATCTTGGACTGTGATTGGTCAGTCTGGGGCTGGACCCATGGCGTTATCACAGCATAACACCACAGCTGTAGTCTCAGCCTCACTGTGAATCTCTTGATGGCTGTTTGGAGATTATTCTCTTTTTTTGCATCTCCTCTTAAGAAAGAAAAATATTTTTCCACACTAATAAAAACATTCTTTAAATTTTTTTTTTATTCTATATGTGACAACAGACCATTGTATAATAGGAATAATGCACTCCATGGTGTGTGTCAGGTTGGGATAACACTACACCTGAGACACTGGAAGCACTCAGCCTGTGGCCTCGTGCCCAACCCTCACCAGGTGTGGCATTATCCCAGCACGACACACACCATGGAGTGCATTATTCTTTTATTATAGAGCACCTTTCCAGGAGAACAAGGTGCTGAACATAAAATATAAACACATACAAAAAGAACAACTTTAACTTTCCATAAAATCCAGTTAAAATACCTTAACCCCATAATATAAATTCCAACAGTGGCATAATATTAGTAGCTGAAACTATCAGCTGACACTATCAGGGAATGCTAGCCTGAATAAATAGGTCTTGAGGGCTGAATTAAAGCTTTTAATGGTCAGGCATTCTCTCACCTGATGAGGTAGAGAATTCCACAGGGTAGGGACTGCGTAAGAAAAAGAATGAGCCCCATATGTCTTCAAAGGCACCCTGGGAATCTCTAGCAATCCATCAGTGGATCAGAGCAGATGGGAGGGGTAGTAGAGGCAAAGGAGATCTTTCAGGTAATGGGGTCCTTGTTTGTGTAGGGCTTTATAGGTCAGCAAACAAACCTTGAAGGTGATCCGCCACTGTACAGGCAGCCAGTGCAGTCCGTGGAGCACAGGTGTACTGTGACTTGTCCTTAAAGTACCAATCACAGTCCTGCCGCAGCATTCTGCACCAGCTGCAAGTGGCAGATATCAACCCCCAGTAGCCCTAGGTACAGGGCATTGCAGTAGTCGGTGCAGGTGGTCACAAAGGCATGGACTAAGGCAAAAGATGATTGGGAGGAACCAGGTTCTTCTCCTGGGTGATATTCCTCAGATGAAAAAACAAGGTATCAAGGTACCTGGGAATGAGCAACCAACAAAAAGTGTGGTCACAATAAACACAGCTGCAGAGTCAAGCCATACAAAACAAAGGCGTTGGACTTTAGAAGGGCTTACTTTGGCAAAATGGGAGAATGCCTCAGAAAAGCACCAGCAAATAGGCAAGAAAAAGGGGTGGAAGAACAATGGGAAAAATCAAAACTGTCATCATAGAGGCAACAAGCCTCTGTGTAAAGCAAATCAACAAAACAAAATGAAGGAAAAAGCTACTGTGGTTCTCAAAAGAGGTGAAATGGAAGGATAAGGAGAAAAGGATAGAATTCAAGAAATATAAGGAAACACAGAAGGAACAGGACAGAGAACTATATCAGTTAAAGCAGAAGAATGCAGGGAAGACAGTCAGAATATCAAAGGCCCAAACTGAGGAAAAGATAGCTAACTCGGTTAAGAAGGAGGATAAAATCTTTTATAGGTACATTAGGAAGAGAAGAAAGATCAAGGAAGGGATACTGAGGCTTAATAAAGGGGAAAGAATGTGGGCAGAGGGTGACAGTGAAAAAGCAGGGATACTGAATTAATACTTCTGTTCAGTATTCACAAAAAAAGAGGAGGGGGAGGTATCTAAAGCAAACATTAGCAACACTCAGTATACGGAGTCAATACCAATCCAGTCACAGAAGAAAGGGTTCTGAAAGAACTGTTAAAACTGAACGTGGACAAAGTAATGAGGCCTGATGGGATTCATCCAAGAATTCTAAAAGAACTAAGAGGAGAACTAGTGACACCACTGACTACCATCTTTAACAAATCATGGGAGGACGGGGAGGCACCAGAGGACTGGAGGAGGGTGGATATGATTACAGTTCACAAAAGTGAGAGCAAGGCGAAGGCGAGAAACTACAGTCTCATTAGTTTGACCTCAGTGTTAGTTAAAATGATGGAATCACTTCTGAAGAAAATAATTGTTGAGTACCTAGAGACCAGTGGGGTACAGGACTCATGGCAGCATAGATTCACCTGCAGGAAGATTGTGTCAGATGAGTCTAATAGATTTCTTTGACTGTGTGACCAAAGTAGTAGACCAGGGAGGACAGTGGACATGGCCTACCTAGACTTTAGCAAGGCATTTGATACAGTCCCACATGTAAGATTAATATATAAGTTAGCCAGCCTTGGAATGGGTCCCAAGATGGTAGCCTGGGTAAAAAATTGGCTGGACAGCAGAATGCAGAGGGCAATAGTAAATGGAGGCCACTCTGAAGAAAGAGGTTTTACTAGCAGGGTACCACAGGGTTCAGTACTGGGACTGATCCTCTTTAATGTCTTTATCAGTGACATTGTGGAAGGACTGGAAAGAAAAGTACGTCTCTGCAGACAACACAAAGATCTGCAACAGGTTTGATACACATGGTGGGGTGGAAAGGATGAGAATGGATTTGGCAAGGTTGAAGGAGTGGTCAGATGTATGGCCACTTAGATTCAATGCAAAGTGGTGCAAAGTAATGCACCTGAAAAACAAAAACCCTGGGGCACCATACACAATGGGAAGGGGGCGTGAGATGCTAACAACAACAACAAAAATGGAAAAGGACCTAGCCATATTAGATGACCTAAAGGTAGACAAGCAATGTGAGAAGGCAGTAAAGAGGGCTGGGGAAATTCTGGAATGGATAGGGAAAGGTTTCACCAGTAGAAAATGGGAAGTTATTATCCCTCTGTACAGACAGTTGGTGAGACCCATCTGGAATAATGTGTGCAGTTCAGGAGACCCCATCTCTGCAAGAACATAGACAGGATGAGGCTCTCCAGAGGAGGGCAACTAAAATAGTGCAGGGTCTGCACCAGAAGCCATAGAAAGAGAGGCTAAAGGAGCTTATTATGTATACCCACGAGGAAAGGAGGTAGAGGGGGAACATGATAGAAACTTTCAAGTACCTCAATGGAATCAATAAAGTCCAATAGGGTTGCATCTTTCAGAAAAAGATATATGCAGTAACAAGGGGACACAATTTGAAGATGAGGGGGCGGCTTGGAGGTAATATGAGAAAGTATTTTTTCATGGAAGGGGTTGTAGATACATGGAACAGCCTTCCTGAGGAGGTCATGGAGACAAAAACAGTGGGGGAATTCAAGAATGCATGGGTCACACATAAATCAGTCCCAGTGTGGAGTAGGAAGAGGTAGGCTGTTGGTCAACTAGGATCTGCAGCTTTTCCATTAGATAGGGAAATGGGCAGACTAGATGGGCCAAGTGGTCCTTATCTGCCATCAAAGTCTGTGTTTCTATGTTTCTTTGAGGTTTTGACAACTGCTGATTGGCTAATTTGATAAGATTTTATCTATTGTTCTCTCTCTCTCTCTCTCTCTCTCTCTCTCTGTCCATCTCTGTCTTCTAACTGACTCTCTTAGTGTACACACAGTGAATCCATGCATTATATGGCAGAATACTGAAATGCAAGCCCCCAGATGTAACTTCAGGATGTGTGCACTCTGCAGACTGAAACACTGTAGATCCTCAGAATAGCACTCTGGTGCATTTAAACATCATCATCAAAAATTCGTAGTGGAATAGTATCCAGCCATAGTGATAAACTGTGGAACAATATTCTGTGGAACACATTGCACACTTGTATTATTAAAACATATGGCAATCAAGATGCCGTTATGGGCACACCATTCGATGTGCATGACCATTAGGAATCAAGTTGGTGCATCTTCATTTTAATTCACCCACTTGATTCCACGCAAATAGCACATAATGCTCGTGGAATGGTTTTCCTCCGGATAACGTTAGTCCACAGAATAATGTTCTGCCAAACCCAATCCATCAGAAACACATGGAATGACCACTTTATTTCTGATGGAAATTCCACTAGCAGAATGGCAATCTGACTTAATTCTGCTCTCAGAATTCCTCATTCTGCACAGCACTTTCCGACTCAGAAAACAATACTACAGTTTTCACAATGTTTAATCCAGAAATTTTATATCAACATATTCTGAAGGTCTCATTGCACACATTAATAAAGGTGGTCTGAACAAAACCCAAATAACTTATGAGAAGATTTGTGCAGGTAGTGACTTGTGCAAACTACTATATTTTGTGTTATCCAAGCAAAGACTGATAAATATTCGAGAAGAAACATTGTTCTGCATAAAAGTCAAATAGGATTTCTTCACAACCACAGCACAACAGATCATACTGACACCCTAGATAATTATTAATTTTACATTTTAAAACATGGTGGTTGGCATAGGCATACTGTACTGAGCCATCATTCCAACTGTGACATGGGAAGAGGATACAGCTGGGGGAGGGGCAGGAATAACAAATAAGGTGACAACAAAATGTGAATGTTAATGGTAGTTTATGCAGCTGGTAAAGGTGATTGTATAACTGTATATCCATGGCACTCCCATTTTCCTTATTTTAGGATTATGTCCACCTGACAGGCTGCCAGATGCTCATGTGACCTAAAGATTTTGTTTTGATTCCACCACCAAGCTCCCTCTGGATCCCTTCTTTTCTCAGTTTTCATTACTTCCACAACTGTAAGCATAAAAACCTTGCATGCACAGACCGCAATCACTTTCTTGTGACTCTGTGTTCCTTCTAACTCTACTTTATTGATCATTAATTGACACAAGATTTACTAATCATGTAACTTAAACGTTGGCAATTTGTCCATTATAGTGTCTCTTCAGGCCCCATGGGCTGGGTCCTTTTTGGCCCCCTGTAGTCCTTCGGTAATTATTGTCATCAGTCTTTTTGTAACTACAGGCATTCTTGTTGCTCCCCCTGGGTGGGCTGGAGTCCCATGTATACACAATAACACAATTACCTTTACCAGGTCAGTAAACTACCATTGTGTCGCCTCTATATTCATGGTACTCCCATTTTCCTTACCTTGTGGTATCTAAAAAGCATTTCCCCTATAATTAGGGTGGGTGGAGCTATCAAATGCTGCATTGGACAGCTTTGCAGTCAACAGCACTAAATGTCTGAAGGAATTTCTCTATTGTGTTTTGTGAAAGTACGTATGGTTCACCATGTTGCTGCTGAACAGGTTACTTGGACTGTTATAGAGTTTCTCTCTGCCCACATTGTCACCACTGCCCTATTGGAGTGAGCCTTGATTCCCACTGGTGGAACCTTGTGACTTGCCTTATAAGATTCCAGGAAGTTGTGGATAAGAATACAGTGCAGGGCTTCAAACAGGCATTGGATAGGCATAAGGGAGCAATACAGATGAGTAAAAATAGATAGGCCATTGACGGAGCAAAGGCCGCTGGAACATTCATAAGGTAGAAAAAAATTGGCAGACTGGATGGGCCTTGCAGTCCTTATCTGCCATCAACTTCTATGTTTCTATAGTTCTCAGGCACGAGGTCAGTGTCACTTTCACTACTCCTGAGCCGTTCGTTTGTCCCGTGGACACCACAAATACTCTTTCTGTATTTCTGAATGGTGTTGTTCTTGCTATGTACATTGCCATTGCTCTTTTTATGGCAATTGAATGCAGGGACCACTCTCTTGTGCTTGTGTGCTCTTCATAGAAGGCCAATGTTTTTTTGTTGTGGAAATATGAGTCTATTTTGGGACGAATGATGGGACTGTTTTGAGCGAGACTCCTTCCTGTGTAAATGTGGTGAATGGTTCTTTGCAAGATAGTGCGATCAATTCACCTACTCCTTCTGGCAGAGCAGATTGCCACCAGGAAGGCTGTTTTAAAACCTAACCAGTAGATGTCTATGTTTGTTATCAGTTAAAAGGGGGGCTGAGTTAGTGCATTAGGCACCAAGGTCAAGTCCCATGGCGGAAGGCCTGTCTTGTTTCTTGGCCTCATGTTATTTGTAGCCTTCAAGGATCTAATGATATCCAGATGTGAACCTGGGCTGATTCCCTGTACTGTCCCCACAGCGGTGCCTACAGCGGATAGTTGCACTCTCAGTGAAGATGGTGCGAGTCCCTTCTCTAAACCTCACTGGAAATAGAGTTAGATGTCAGCAATCAATGGCGGGTTCTGGGCTTATCCCATTTGATTGGCACCATGTGGTGAAGGTGCTCCATTGGTTGGTGTATGTTGTTGTTGTGGAGCTGCATCGGGAATGCAGCAAAGTGTCTTTTACTGAGCTATGGTCTCTCCCTTTCAGAAGTCATGTCATGAGACATAGCTTGCCTGGATTGTGATGTGTTAGTGGGCCCTGGATCAGTATATCTGGACATACCAGTAGCTTCCAGCTGTCCATAGCCATTGTCACCATTATTCAGAATCATGCCCTTCTAGGCCAGTATGGTGCTATGGGTATTATTATTCTTCCGTAGTGCCATATCATTGGTAGGACTTGAGCAATTAGTGGTAGGGGAAACACGTATGAGTAGTCATGTCTAAGGGATGGAGAGGGAGTCCACACCCATTGACTGTGGTTCCTGGAACCTCAAGAAACATTTTTCTGGCTCCTTGTTCTTGTTCAAGGCCATGAGGTCTATTGCTATTTTGCCCCATCTTTTTTAGACTCTTTGAAATACTACTGGGTGGAGCATCCATTGCCCTGGGTGAACTTGTTCTCTGCTTAGCCAATCCACCATCGTATTTAGCTTTAGTGCTAGGTGAATGGCTGTGATGTGACTCAGTTGCTTCAGTGTCCAATTCATAGTCCTGTTTGTCTCTCTCTTTGTAGTGACACACTTTTGGTGCCCCCGAGCTTGGCTATGTGTGCCACTGTTGCCCTGTTGCCTAAATGATTTAAAACTGACTTACCTGTTATCTGAGACTGGAAGGCTATCAATGCATTCCATACTGCTCTCATCTCTAGCACATTGATAGGCAGTCTCTTTTCTCAGAGTGGCTATTTGCCCTGCGATGACTTGTACCTCAGTGAGGCTCCCCATCCCCACAGGCTGGCCTCTGTGACTCTGGTTACTTCATGTGATATCTCCAGTGGGTTACGCTTGGTTAGGTGATGTCTGTTCATCCACCGCTGTAGTGACTTTATGACCATTTCTGAAGATGGGAGGGTGGTGAACCGTACTGTAGAAGTGGTTGTTGCTGAGGATGAATTTGCCATCTCGCCCATGGTATGAGATTGATGCATGAGGACATGTCTCCTAGCACCTGGGAAATCAATAATTTCATGGGTGATGGTTGCTTATTAGTTTTTGTACTTTGTTTATAAGGTTGGTTATCCTCAAGTCTGCTAGTTTGACCCAACCTTCCATTGTGTCTGTTTCCACCCCCAGGTGCTCCTTGTGCTGAGTGGGTGACAGGCAACTCTTGGTGGTGTTAAACACCCATCGGTAATTGGTCAGGGTCTGCACCATTTGCATTGTGGCTTTTACAGATTCTTGCTCTAATCTTGTTCAAATGAGCCAGACATCCAAGTAGGGGATGATGTGTACACCTTCTTCTCTGTGTTTCGCTGCCAATACAACAGAGATATTTGTGAACACCCTTGGCTCTGATGCAAGTCTGAATGGAAGTATTCTTTATTGAAATTGTTGACCAAGTTTTTAGAACTTTAGAAATTTTCTGTGGGATGAACGCATGGGGATGTGGAGGTAGTCATCCATTAAGTCTATCTAGGTTAGAAAATCACCTGGTCTTATTGACCGTAGTGTGGCTGTTATTGACTTCATTTTGAATCTTTTTGTCCTGATGAACCTGTTAATGAATTTTAAATCCAGGACTGGTCTGAAGTCTCCCATTTTCTTTGGAACCAAAAATAATATTGAGTAAATCCACCTTACTGATTCTACCCTTGGGACCGGTTGTATTGCCTTTGTTAGAGTATGCCTCCTGTATGGTGACACCATTACAGCGAACATGTTGATGTTGACAACATTGACAGTTCGCTGTAACGGTCCACCTGAGACCCTGGCACTCTGTCTTCTGGTCCTGCACCCCCTCCCCAAATCAACTTAAACTTGAAGTTGATAATCCTTAAACACGGGAGGTTTCTGGGCAAAACCCCCTGAATGGAAAAGCAACTGGGGTCTCCTGCCAGATTTTTGTCAACTGCAACATGTGGTTGACATAAATCCATTGCTGCTATGTCGGTCAACAACATAGTTGTCAAACTGGCATCATAGAGCCCTTTGTTAGTAGTAGGTTGTCCAGTATCTCTTGGACTTTTTGTGGTGGATACTTCTTTCTGGCCACTGGGGATATCACCAGCCTTTTTCTTGTGGGAATCCCCTTGAAATGTATAGCATACCTTTGTGACACCACTTCCTGCACCCATCTGTCTGACGTTGTGCTTGCCCATATGTGGCTGAATATCTGAAGTCACCCCTCTAATGATATGTCCTGATCAACTTGGCAACATGGTGGCAACAGCTGGCTTGTTGTGGGTGGTGCGTAGTCATGGATTTGATTTTCTTTTGGTCGTCCTTCTCTCTCTTGTGAATCTGCCCTTGGAGGATCCACCTTTACCTCTGAAACTTGAAATGCCCCTATTGTGTGGATTGTATCTGTTCTGGTTTGTATTCTTTCTGTCTCAAAATAATTAATAAATATATTTTCCAAGTGAGGCTTACACCCCAGGGATCTGCCTGTTTAGAATGGAAGGTAGCTTGTATCTGTGTCACCCTTGATATCTCTTGGTTGACCACTTCTCCTGAGAAACTAATGCAGATCCTAACCAAATACCAGGTCCCTCTTGAATGGGAGTTTTTGCAAATAGGCCTTTGACTTGTTGTCAGCATCCCAGAGCTTGAGCCATAGTGAATGCCCCCTCTTTGTTTGCCACTGCTGCTGACCTGGGGTTCATCTTTTGTGAGTCAATGGATATGTCACCCAGGTGTTTGGCCACCTGGAAAGTACAGTCTAGTAATTCCACTTCCTGTGACTTGGGGGTAGTCTCTTGCTTATCTCATGTAGCCATTTGATCTGTGCTCTGGCAGCGTAGATTGCTGAAGTGGCTACTCTGACCGCCTGACCTGATATCTCAAAGAGTTTCTTAAGCATTTCTTCTAGCTTCTTGTTAACAGGGTCTTTTACAGCTGCCATGTCCTCTGCAGACAATAGAGTTCTCTTGTTAAGCCTTGCAATCTGTGAGTCTATTTTTGGAGCTGTGCACCAAGTCTTGTATTGGATACAGTCTTCCCCTGGGATTCTGGTGGAGTCAGTGGCCTCTATGTCTTTCACTATTCATTTGTCCAAGGCAGGGCACGGTGAAAGAAGTTTTCTTCTTTTGGTAGCATCTGTAGCACAGGGTCTAGATTATTTTTCCAGGCACTTCTTCATTTGTTTGAACCCTAGCATGCTTTTTATCCACTTCATTACGTTAGTAATGTTGTCTGCTGGAAATAATTTGGAGGTAATGAATGATACTTCTGGGGTTTTAAGAGTGACCTCTTTTTGTGACTCTTTGTTTGATTTATGCTCACTGTCATGGGAGCCTTAGAATCCTTTTCATCAAGGGACATTCCGTCCTGTGAATCGTTATGGTCTTTGAGTACTGGGAGGGAGGTGGTGTAGGTTTGCAGGATGTGATTATTTTTGACCCCTTTATCTGGGGCTGCTGAAGGTTATGGTTGTCTTCCAAGGACTGACCAAGTGTTCTCCATGGCTTTTGTGAGTTCCAGAACTTTTAACATGAAACTTTCTTGGCTTTACATCATGGCTGCTGTTGCTTTTTGGAGGGTAATGGTAGCTGGATCTACCTGCCACTCCTGCCTAGGATGGGCATGTGATGCCCTTGCATTATTCTGTGTGCCCATCTCCTTGTCAGTGCTCTCAGTTTTGCAGGAGGGGCAACTTATACCCTTTTATTGTGACAATAGAAGCATCCCGTATGACTGCATCCTCTTGGTTTGGACATCTGTAAAACATTAATTGGGTTCATTTGTGATCATCATTTTCAAAATACTGTAATTTTATTTATTTATTTGTTTATTAACTTTAGATGTATATTATCTATGCCAGGCCCACTAAGTGCAGAGTAATGCCTGTAAACATTTTTATAAAACAGTTTGCCCTTTTCCCCCCATCAGTAGAGTTGTTTACCATACCTAACATGGTGTCAGAAGACACTTGCAGATTCTTGATATGGTGGCTACCCAGAGAGAGAATCTTCTCCTAAGATGGGAGGCCATTGCATGGTGTGCATGCTTGGGCAGATCTTAAGATAACAGCCACCAGAGAGAGAAAGAATTCTCTCCTATGATAGCAGGCTGCCACAAGGTGCACATAAGCAAGTCTACTCCATCCCCGCACATGCGCACTGGATCCTGCAATGGTCAGAGCAGAAGACCGACTCCAGAGAGCATGCACAGACATAATGACATAACTGCACATGCCAGCAACATACTGCCATGTCCTGGTAAACATGGATCTCCCAGGAAGAAACCAAGAAGAAGGAGGTTAGAGCAGATTTGATCAGCATTTTCTTGCTGGTACTCACTGGAGACCAGAAACTCTATCCTGCAGGTATGTGGCGCATTCATTTATAATAACCATTCCAGTCCCCTTGAGGTCACCCATAGAAATTCCCTGACTGCTGGACAGGGGCAAGGGAATTGGGGTTAGGCACAATGCAGCACCACTCTGCTATTTGAGGGGACCGATGGGGATTAAACATGAATTAAGCCCCCTACAGGCTGGGCTAAATTCTGGGGATGGTGTTTGCACATAACAGCCACTAGGTAAGGGTCTGCATGCATGGATCTTGAACTCTTTGCTTGGAATGGAGAAGATCTGGATTAAAGCCAGATGGTGACAGATTTAAAATCCACATACCTGCTGAGATAGTTTTGCTATTTAATTTGTAACCAGTGCTATCTACCTACAGTAGATCCCTATAATAGTTTTTTGTATATTACAACCAACAGATCAGTGTGGCAGAGTTCCATTAAAACCTCACAGGTAGGAGGTTTTCTTTGGGAGTGCAAATGTAACAGAAATTGTCACAATAATGAGCATGTACATTAATTAATCCTGACTGTCACTCCTAGCTCTCTGTGCCAATATATATAAACTATGCATTTCATAATTTACCTTATCCTTGCTGTGTTGCACGGGAGCTTAGTGAAGTTCTGCAGCCCAGTCAGATGCAAATAAAAAACTGAGGAAGGAAGAGATCCAGAGGGGGCTTGGTGTTGGGGAGTGAAACAAGATACTTCTGTCCCATGTGCATCTGGGAGCCCATCAAGCAGACATAATTCTAAATTAAGAAAAATGGGAGTGTTATGGATATACAGGAAACACGATGAACAATGAAAGCAAGATATAAGTATGAATTTCCAAGTGGAATTCAAGCTTAAGTACTGCTGTAATACTGCAAATTTAGGAAGCTTATAACATCAAACTTCTTAAAGCAAGAGAATAAAAACAATCACAAACACTCCCTCCTTTTCAAGGTCTATGAACATACCAGTTTTAATGAAACACTTTATATTGTTTTAAAGTTGCAGGAGATTATGATGCTACAGTTTACATAAACTACATATTTTTTTTATTTCTGTGTGTTTGTCTGTGCACAGTATACCGCGAGCCACTTTAAAGCTACACATGTGAAATATGGAACACACATCCATGTGGTACAGAAGTTGTAATGTTTCAGGTTTGGTGTAATTTGGTTAATTTGTTTTGTGAAGGTGACACTAGCCATATTGATCCTTGGAAAACAGGAGGCACTGGAAGGTTTGATACTTTTTTTTAATTTATTTATTAAATCTCAGAATTAATACCTTTGAGCCAGGGACTCTTCTACAAAGGCTACACATCAACAAGGAATTATACAGAGGAGGGATGAACAGGTATGAGTATATTGGGTACAAATAAACAGGCTGGGTAAGGTACAATAAGTCCAGGAGACATTTGAAAATAAACCTAGTACACACAATACATAATAATACTGATATTAAGTGCTCAGGTTAAAAATACGTTATAATACTGATATTAAGTGCTAGGGCTAAAAAAGTAGCCAGAAGTTGGTGGAGGGCAGTTGTATAGGCAAAGAACACCAGTTAGAAGCAAACTTGAATAGTGATGAGTTATGAGGCATAACAGGTCAGTAGATGGAGGAAGAAAAGATGAAGAAAGAGTAGTCAAGGAGGTTGACTTTTGACAGGGGATAATAGTGGTGATTTTTCAGGTTTAGTGTGGGAAACATTGTAGATGACTGTAGACTTAGAGATGACACAGAATAACAGATCAGGAGGGCGTTATCATTAAAATGGCAGGATAGGTATAAGCAGAGGGCCACCATGGTTAAGTGGGGAATGGCTAGGTGCTGTAGAAGGCAGTATTTGAAAGGATCAATTTTGGGAGTAGATTGAAAGTGTGTGGTTGGTGGGAAGTTGTTAAACAAGCTAGGTGCTCTGTACATAAATGTGCTTTGTCCTTGAGATGTCCGGCATAACGGTATGTGACAAGTTAGGTTGCGTGTACTTCTCATACAGAGCACATTAGAGTGGGCCCTGTTGAGGAGCTGCTGAGTAGACGGGAGGAGCTAACTCTAAAGAGATCTTTTTGGCAGTAAGATAGGTGCAATAGGAGATTTTGATCTGGAGGTTGAGCTAATTAGACTGTGTGTACAGATATGTGTGTCCCTACTAGCACCAGTAAATAAGCTGCAGACTTTGTTAAGAGTAACCCCTAACCTGAGGGCAGTGGTGATGGTGGCAACAAAAATACAATGCCATAATCAATAATAGATGGCATGGATCTAGTCACTATGAGACATAGTGCCACTTGGGTAATACAGTGCCGATGTCTATAAAGGAGGCCTAGCCTGATATTAGCAGTTTTGGAGATGTTGTCAATGTGTTCTTGACAGGAGAGAATACTGCCTAGGGTGATGCCCAGGTACTTAAAACTAGTTATCTGCTCAAGCTGTGTACCAATATTATTGGAGATGGGTAGATGAGCTCTTTTAAACTTGTTATGAGTCCCAGTAAAGACGGTCACCTTGGTCTTTTTATAGTTTATAATTAATCTAAGCTCAGCAAACCAGGCTTCCACAGAGGTAAAGCTACATTTCAAGTTACTGGTAAGGGGTGTAGGATTAGGCTGACTGGTGTAAATCACAGCATCATCTGCATACAGGAGAAGTTTACAAGGGCAACCTAGGGGAAGGGTATTGATGTAGAGGCTAAATAGTAGGAGACCAAGGAGATCAAGGATTGATCCCTGTGGAACACCAAATTGCATGGGGTGGCTAGAGAGTGAGTATAAGATTATTACATGTTGGGTTCTGCCACCTAGATAACTTCTGAACCGGGAGTTAAAGTCTCTGGAGAGTCCTATGGAAGGTAGAGTCCAGAATAGTAAGGAGTGACTCACTGTATTAAATGCCTTTGAAAGATGTATATATATATATATAGACTCTTCAAGGTGACCATGGTAGAGTGCTTTATGGATATAGACTGCGTAGGTGAGGAGCAGAGATATAGCTAATTTAATGTCCACCGGTGAAGTGGTGGCAAAGTGGCTCATTTTGCCATGCAGAGTAATTTGAGAAATTGTCTACATTAGGTGGAATTTCGACAAAGTGAAATTTCACCTTCTGCAGAGACATTTTGCCTTCTGTGGGTGAAATATCACCACAGAGAGTGGACTTTTGACACTGAAGGTGAAATTTCATTACAGAAGGCAAAATTGCCCCATTCTGCAGGGTGAAATGTTGCCATTTCTTTGTGCAAAATTTCACATTTTGCTCTGTGAAATGAGAGGAAGTTTGCGAATTATCCCACAAAGTGAATTTTCCTCACTTCGCCCACCACTAGTGAGTAGGGTGATGGCAGTGCTATGATCACTCCTAAACCCATGTTGCTGAGGGCATTGAATGCCATGGATGGCTAGATGATCAGTTAGCTGTTCAACCTCTAAGCATTCAAGGGCTTTCAAGAGGGGTGGTAAAATTGAAATGGGATGGTAGTTGGCATGGTTTGCTCTGTCACCACTCATGTGGATTGGAGTCACAATTACAACTTTCCAGACAGAAGGAAATTGACCAAGGCATAGGGACAGACTTAGGATCCAGGTGAGGGGCGCCAGGACTGCATCAATGAACAGGAGAAGCAGTTTGAGGTCAAGGGTGTCAGAGCTGTGCCTTGACTTATTATGCCCCTTCACAAGGTGTTTTCTGGCAGCAGAAGGGAGACTGACCTGAAGTAGAACTGGAAGCATTTGGAGGGAAGGTACAATTACGAGCAATAGCCTCAGCAGATGGCTCATTGAAGAAATTGGGGGTTAGTGAATGAAGTATTGAAAATGTTAGCAATTTCACTAGGGTCTTGAATGGTGACCCCATTGAGTAAGGTGGGAGGGGACTGATTGAGCTTACCCATAAGGTTTTTAATATTGTTGCAACATTTTTCACCATTATCCCAGGACCTAGTAAATATGCCTTGGTAGTATGTGGTCTTTGCCCACCAGATGGCCCAGGTGCAATTATTCTAGCAGCCTTATAGCATTGCCAGTCTGTAGGTTTGCCAGTGGCTTGCACCACTTGCAAAAGGTGGACACGAGTGGTCAAATGGTTCAGAAGAGAGGGTGTAATCCATGGGTTAAAGATGCCTTTAACATTCCATTTCCTGAAAGGGGCAAATAAGTCACAGGCTGTATTGAATAGGGTGATGAAGATGTTTAGTGCCTCATCAACACATTCAGCAAGGAAGACAGGGGACCAATCACAACTGATGAAATATTCTTAGAACTTTTCCTGATGCCTTTTCTTGAGAAACTGCTAGTAAGAAGTTTTGCAAGGATGATTAGCGGACATATTGGCCCAGATACATGTGATTGGGGAGTGGTCACTCAGGGCATCAGGTAACACTGTGCTATCTGTGATCCTCTCAGGGTGGTTAGAAAATATAAGGTCAATCAGTGTGCTAGTAACAGTCCTATAGTTAATTCTAGTAGGAGTACAGACAAACTGGGAGAGGTCAATGGCTGTGGCTGCAACCTTGCAGGGGTTAGAGTCAGGAGATAACCAGTTGATGTTAAAATCCCCTAGGGCAATGACCTCCGTGCCTTTAGGTAGATTGGCAATGAAGTAAAGGAATGAGTGGAAGCCTTTGCGATTCTCCTTGGGTGGAATGTAGACTGAGGATATTAATTGCTTTCCTTTTTTACCTAAGGTAATTTTGACCCATAGTGATTGAGAACCATCCCTTTGGGATTTGTAGGTAGATTCTGGCCCTACAGGGGGTCCAAGAGGTATTGGACACAGCCACCAATATGTTTACCAGTCTTATTAGTCCTGTATAAAGTGTAACCATCGAGGGAGACTGCTGACTCTGGTACCTCAGGGGAGAGCCAGGTTTTGACTATGGAGAGGACATAAGGCCTGTGCTGTAGCACCCAGACTTGCAGTTGATCTAGCTTGGGACAGGAGGCTTCAAAGATAAATGGAGGTGAGTTTAACAACCTGGGAGCTACTGCTGCTACCAAATAGTTGTTGCAGGGGCCCTGGGTAAGGGTACACGTTACCTGACAACAGCAGTAGTAGTAGCAGGAGCTGTCTAAACAGGATATATTTGAGGAGTTTACATTTGAGCTTGGGTGGGTGTTCAGTGGGTTTGAGAGTGATTGTTGTGGTCATTAGAGAGGAGAGATGGAGGGACAGATAGTATGCCTGGTGTGATGGTCAATAATTAAAGGGAGAAAAAAACTTTACTGACTTGAGAGACAAGACAGACAGACTCGTCACAGTGCAAGATGCTGCAGAAACTGGGGATGTTGAAGACAGGTCTATAGAGGGTATAGAAATGTCTGAAGAGAGTGGCAAAATTAGTGTTAGGAGAGCACTAAACAGAAAGTAGTGATAAAGTGCCATCATTTTTCCATGGTGTGTTCCAGATGTGGAGAAGGCACCAACTATGTATCTTATCGTGTGGAGGGGGGGTGGCTATATCAGAAGGCAGAAAAGGGGTTGTATGGTGCCAGAATTAGGATAATGACTTCAGAAACCTAACATATAATTGTAGCCCCAACATACTGTAGTAGTCAGGGTACTCTCCTCCGGTGAAGAGTGTCACAGGTTCAAATCCACACAGGACAGAACATGGAAGTATTAAGGGATATTACTAGAAAGTAGGGTAGCCAGGAAGGTGAAATTGCCATACAAAAGGCAAGTAGAGGCTAGAGGATGAGTCAGAGTATTCAGGAGTAGAAGCAATAGCAATATGGTCAAGGGCAACTCCTAGTGGTGATATAGTATAACAAGCTAATGGGAAAATGGGCACTTAGTCATGTGACCGGTCACATGACCCCATGAGTTATAAATCAAAGGCCAACCCAGGGTGGGGGGCTAAGAAATAGATGCAAAGTGACAACAGACTAACACAATAAGATGGTGTGCACAAACTTCAACAGTGCTGAGAGGCTCTGTTTTCCAGTACCTTGTTTCTGTGTGCTGCAGGCTACTCTATGGAAGGTAAAATGGAGGAGTCTGTGGAGAAGCAGGAAGGGATAAGGTGAGGATCTGGAAGGGACAAAGAATTTAAGGCTGGAAGCTAGAGGAGGGATGGCGATTGCACTGAGTAGGCTCATCTTCTTGAAGATGGAATAAGTTGCTGCTTTGAAACAACTGAGAGGTGTGTAGGAGACATTATAATGGACTAGAAATCTGCAACAAATCTCACTCTTGCTCAAATCTGAGGGAGGTGTACTTTACTTTAACACTAACATTTGGTATTGCTTTGTGTTTATTTATTTTAGTTTTTAATCAAGAAGGGGGTTTGTAAAACTGCTTATCTTGTGAGTAACATCAGAAGGATTGAAATACTGCATATTTGGTTTTCCCTTGTGGGTAGTTGGATTGTCTACTAGTATTTTGTGACAGTTTGCATCAAACTATTTTTAAATTTTAAATAATTTACTGATGGCTGAGGACTTCTCATAGCAAAGCCTGTAGTTTGTATATTTGAACCCAGACAGAGCCTCAGGTTGGGTAAGCTGTGCTCCCAGGTTGCTTTCAGAACACACAACACCAGGTTGTATTGGGTCAGGGAGGCTTACCTGTTTTGGGCTGAACTGCTTAATTTTTCTCTGATCTTTTGTTTTGCTGGATATTTTCCTTGTTAACTCATTGTTCAAGTTGTTTTGCTGAAAGGAAGGTCAACACTCATCACAGTGATGGTTCAGAGCTTGAAGCTGATTGTTTCTAGAGAACACAGCTTAGGCCCAAACCCTCTGCCCTTAACACCACCCCCTGGATGTCATTTCTTTTATACCAGGGGTTCTGACATCATTTACTCAAGAGGGCAAGGGGCATACAACTGTCATATCCTCACCAACAAAGCACACTTCATTGATGGTAAAAGCACCACACTATATATATATATATATATATATATATATATATATATATATAAAAATCTTACACAGGATAAACAGGAAAAGAAGACAGACATGTGGGAGTAAGGCAATGCACTGGCTGTGGGGTAGCAGTCTCTGGGAGACTTTGAGGCTGAGATGCTGCCCTATTTGCAGGCAACTCCCTGCTCTGAGGGAGAAGGTTGTCCATCAACAGGCCAAACTGCACAGGAGTAGGGGAACCTCCCCCACCCTGGGAATACCAAGACCACCACCTCTGCCTCAGAGGTTGCCAAGAAACAGCAGCAGTTGGACCACAGTGGGCTCAGAGATGGTGATGGTGGTACAACAGAGGTGCATACCTTCAGTTGTACCACTCCACAAACCATACACCATTCTGGTGGAATATAGTTTCCCTATGGAGGCACCCACAGTGGAGACTAAGGAGGTTGCTGGCAACCATCACAAGGGAGGCCCACAGGAAGGTGGCATGGGACACCACAGGGAAAGGAAGCATCTCCTGGTGGGGGACTCAGTTATTTGGGGGATACAACTCGGGGGGCAGGGGAAAGTGAAGTAAGGTACCTGCCTGCCTGGCGCCATGGCTTCAAGGGACAGGAAGCGAATTCTCAGGATCATGACTGCTGCTGCATGGGAGATGGACATCATTGTCCACCTAGGGACAAATGACTTGGCTGGGCATGGGATTAGAGCAGTGCAAGAGGAGTTTCTGGAGTTGGGGAGGGGCCTTGGACAAGTAGCTCATACAGTATCCTTCTCAGAGGTGCTGCCTGTCTATGGCATGCATGAGGCAAGGGTACTCTGCACCATGTGATTCAATGGAAGGTTGAAAAACTGGTGTGGAGCACTGGGTTTTGGCTTCATTTGGGGACTGGCATTCTACCTGGAGTGATTCTTGCCTATACTGGCACAATGGTCTGCACCTATCTAGGAAGAGAACCAGTCTCCTGGGTGATCAGTTTAAATGCTTCATTGGCAAGCTTTTAAACTAGCCAAGGGGGGGGGAGGCAATGATAAGAAGCAGGGAATTCCCAGCCTCCCCAACAAAACAGGGTCATTAGTGAGGTAAACACCAAGGTAGAAAGATCAATAGGGAGCAGGACAGCGGTAAATGGAGAAGGCAAACTCAGTAAGAGCAGGGATGTGGCTACAATAGGTAAAACCATCAGAAAATGGAGAGTAATGAGTGCCAATGCCCATATTCTGGGTAACAAGCTTCCTGAACTAGTGGTCTTGATGGAAGAGGAACATCTGGATATTGTGGCAGTCACAGAAACATGGTACACACAGAAACATGACTGGGATGTAAGCATACAAGGGTGCACTATCTACAAGAGGGACAGGAAGAGTAAAAGAGGAGGGGGAAGCTGTCTACCTAAGGGAAGATACATAAGGGAAGAAATCAAAGCAACAGAGCAAAAGGATAAAAGCAGAGGAGAAGAGGCACTGTTGGCCAACCTGGAGACAGGCAATAGCACCACAATCAGCACAGGGATTGTATACAGACCCCCATCTCAAGGGGAGGAAATGGACAAGGAAATGATAGAATGGCAGAAAAAGGGTAAATATTGTTGATGGGGGACCTAAATATGCCAGACGTTAACTGGATCACATTTGCTGCAGCCTCTTCCAAGAGCAGGGTCATTCTCAATGCCCTGCAGGGACATGTCTTAGACAGCTAGTATTGGAACCCACTTGGGAGGGAGCAATCTTAGACCTGGTACTCTCAAATGGAGAGGGAGAGAGGATCACATATTTAGAAGTGGATAGCCATCTGGGAACTGGCGACCACCAAACAGTATGGTTCATGATTAACACAGCAGTAGAGCCAAGCCATACAAAGGCAAAGGTCCTGGACTTTAGGAGGGCTGACTTTGCTAAAATTGGTGAGTGCCTAAGGAATGCACTAACAAATGGGCAGGAAGGAGGGGTGGATGAACAATAGGGAATAATCAAAACTGCCATCACAGAGGCAACAAGCCTTTGTGTGAAGCAAATAAACAAATTAAACAAAGTAAAAAAACATTATGGTTCTCAAAGGAGGTGGCAGGGAAGGTTAGGGAGAAAAAGATAGCATTCAGGTAATACAAGGAATCAGAGAAGAAGCAGGACAGAGAACTTTATCAGTTAAAGAGAAGGAAGCAGAAAGGGCAATCAGAATAGCGAATGCCCAAACTGAGGAAAATATAGCCAACTCAGTTAAGAGGGGGATAAAACCTTTTATATGTATATTAGGGAGAGAAGGAAAACCAAGGGAGGGATAGTGAGGCTTAAAAAAGGGGAGGGGTTGGGCAGAGGGTGACAGTGAAAAGGCAGAGATAATGAACATATATTTTTGCTCAGTATTCATAAAAGAAGAAGAAGGGGAGGTACCTAAACCAAACAATAAAAGCACTCTGGACAGGGGGGTTGATACCAGTCCATTCACAGAAGAAAGGGCCATGAAGGGACTCCTAAAACTCAAAGTGGACAAAGCAATGGGGCCTGATGGGATTCACCCCAGAAATCTGTAAGAACTAAGGGGAGAGCTAGTGACACCACTGACTATGCTTTTTAACAAATCATGGGAGGATGATGTGGTACTGGAGGACTGGATGAGGGAGGATGTGATTCCTCATCACAAATGTGGAAGCAAGACAGGATCAGGAAACTAAAGACCTGTTAGCTTGACCTCAGAAGTAGGGAAATTGATGGAATCACTTCTGAAAGAAAGAATTGTTGAGTACTTAGAGGCCAGCTGGACACAGGACCCAAAGCAGCATGGATTCACAGCAGGAAGGTCATGTCAGATAAATCTAATGGATTTCTTTGACTGGGTAACAAAAATAATAGACCAAGGAGGGGCTGTGGATATGGACTACCTAGATTTTACAGTAGCAATGGATTTGACACAGTCCCACACAAAAGATTAATAAACAAGTTAGCCAACCTGGGAGTGGGTCCCAGGGTGGTAGCCTGGGTAACAAACTGGCTGGACAATAAGACCCAGAAGGTAATAGTAAATGGAGTACACTTTGAAGAAAGGGGGGTTACTAGTGTGGTACCACAGGGTTCAGTATTGGGACTGTTCCTCTTTAATGTCTTTAGAGGTGACATTGCAGAAGGGCTAGAAGGCAAAGTATGCCTCTTTGATGATGACACAAAGATCTGCAACAGCACTGATGCACAAGAAGGGGTGGAAAGGATGAGAAGGGACTTGGCAAGATTTGAGGAATGGCCAATAATATGGCAGCTAAGATTCAGTGCAAAAAAGTGCAAAGTAATGCACCTGGGAAACAAAAACCCAGAGGAAGAGTACACAAAGGGTGGGTACTAACAACAACACAAATAGAAAGGGACCTGGGGTAGTCCTATCAGATGACCTTAAGGTAGGTTAGCAGTGTGAGACGGTAGTAAGGAGGGCTGGGGGGATACTAGGATGTACAAGGAAAGGCATCAGCAGTAGATAACAAGAAGTTGTTATCCCTCTTTACAGACAGTTGGTGAGACCCCATCTGTAGAACTGTATACAGTTCTGGAGACCCAATATCCACAGGGGCATAGACAGGATGGAGGCAGTCACGAGGAGGGCAACTAAAATGGTGCAAGGTCTGCAACAGAAGCCATACGAAGACAGACTAAAAGTGCTTTATATGTATACCCTTGAGGAAAGGTGGGAGAGTGGGGACATGATAGAAACTTTCAAATACCTCAAGGCAATCAACAAAGTCCAAGATGGGTGCATCTTTAAGAAAAAGAAATGTACAAGAACAAGGGGGCACAATTTGAAGATAGAGGGGGAATGTTTCAGGGGCAACATGAGGAAGTATTTTTTCACAGAGAGGGAGTGGACAAATGGAACCACCTTCCTGAGCAGTGAAGTGAAGTGAAGTGGAAGATAGAATCTGAATTAAGGGAAAATGAGAAAAGAAGGCACAGAGGTAAACTCACTGGCTAAACTGCAGCAAAACCAAAGCAATACAGGTTCTGAGTTAAATGAATTAAGCTTACAGCACAAACAGAATAAAACTACAACCAGCAAGTGAATAAAACAGCTGAGTAAAAAACAAACTAAACTTGTTTACAGATATTTTATACATTTTAGAAACACAGTAAGATTGTGTGTACAAGCTTCAACAGTGCTGAGAGGCTCTGTATTCCAATAGTTTGCTTCTGTGTGCTGCAGGCTGCTCTGTGGGGGGTAAAATAGAGCAGTCTTTTTTCTATGTGTTGCAGGCTGCCCTGTGGGCAGTAAAATGGAGGAGACATGTTTCTGTGTGCTGTAGGCTGCTCTGTTGGAGGTAAAATGGAGGAGTCTTGTTTCTGTGTGTTGCAGGCTGCTCTGTGAGAGGTACAATGATGGAGTCATGTTTCTGTGAGCTGCAGGCTGCTCTGTTGGAGGTATAATTGAGGATTTATGTTTCTGTGTGCTGCAGGCTGCTCTGTTGGAGGCAAAATGGAAGAGATTTGTTTATGTCTGCTGCAGGCTGCTCTGTGAGAGGTACAATGGAGGAGTCTTGCTTCAGTGTGCTGCAGGCTGCTCTGTGAGAGGTACAATGGAGGAGTCTTGTTTAGGTGTGCTGCTGGCTGCTCTGTGGGAGGGAAAATGGAGAATTCTTGTTTCTGTGTGCTGCAGGCTACTCTGTGGGAGGTAAAATGGAGGAGTCTTGTTTCTGTGTACGTTTTACAGAATTGAACCAAGTGTCTTGTAAAAAAGATGGAATTATACACAAGCTTTTGTGGCCTCACAGGTCCCTTCTTCAGGTGAATAACAAAACTGAGCAGCATAACCAGTATTTATATCTACTGTGGAGCAATTTATGAAAAAAATTGAAAAGAATTACTTGAAGGGTAGAATGGCAGGAAGTATAGCTATAAAGTGACAAAAAGGACACATGACAATTATGCCTTGACATAGAAGTCTGCATAAGTTACAATGTAAAAAAAAAGATATGTGAGAATAACTTGGGGCAGAGTAATTAATAGGAAGAGATCAGTTGAAGATAATATGATGCTTGTAAGAGGTAATAAAAGTGATCAGACAGGAGCCCAGATAAGAATGATATGAGATACAAGGAAATGAAAGTAGGCAGAAAGATTAATAGAGGTAGGGGTTGTTAAATGCATGAGAACTTTGATGTTTGAAACACAAAACAACAAAGGCCTAGATGAAGAGAGTGTAAGGATAGTATACACAATACAATGTGAAAAGGCACAATTGTCATGTGTCCTTGTTGTCACTTTCTAGCTATACTTCCTGCCATTCTGCCCTTAAAGTAATTCCAAGTCCCAATTTTTGTGCAGCACATTGGGACCAAATTTTGCAGCAGGGTTACCATTTTCCACAGAACTTCTGCAGTGGTAGTTTGTAATGTCTGTGGCAATTCTGTGGCAGCAATGAACTGCCATGTCACAGCATCAGCAACAGCCAAGATGAGCACTGAAACAACAGCATGGTCATGTGGACAATTCCTTGAGAGCATATGCCAAATAGGTGAATGCCAAGAAAGCCCACCTGACAGTAGAAGAGCGAATGGAGACATAGTCCCCATTAAGGGTGAAAGCAAAGGCTACTACAGGCATGCACGTAAGTGTCTGGAGGATGGAGCCAAAACCAGCCAGGGACATGGGCAGCATGCAGCACAAAGGCACCTGCAACCCTTCAGAACAACCTCTCCAGCAGCAGTGTGGGGTATTGGGTAGCCTAACCACCATTCCTGGCAGCTAACTTCCACAACACAGCAGGAATAGGAGGACATTGGCACAGGGCAATGTGGAGCAACACACCCCCAGACAAGGAGGATACAGCTGGGCAATAGAGACTGACTGGGGTGTAGCTCCCTACTGGGAAACAATCCCACAGCTGTAAAAGAGGCACCTATCTGTGGCAGTTCAAGCTCAGTCTGAGTTCCCGTGAGAGGGGAGTCCACTGGACCACAGCATGCACTTCATCCCCCTATTGCACAGTCACTCAGTACACCTCTGCCTGCTGCCAGCATGCATATCGCTGGTGGACCTCATTCCCCGTCACCCTCGGTGCACTCTCCCTTGTGCAGTCACCCATTGGATACTTGCCGTAATCATTTAAAACCCACGGCATTGGCTCATTGTTTGGACAATGCATGCTTGGTAAAGGCAACTGGGATGAGGGAACACACAAAATCACTGGCTCACAAAATAGGCAGACATACTTTTATAAATTATAATCTATTGCGTAAGATCCTAGCCTATTGTATAAATAAAATACACAGAGGGCACATTGTGTGATAAGTAATTTATCTTCGTTGATGCAGTTTACAGCACTCACAATGTTACCTGAGGTCAAACAGCAGTTCCATAGATAAACATTTTATTTCACAATATTCCTCAGTTTATGTAAGCTGTGAAACAATATTCCTCAGTTTATGTAAGCTGTGGACTAATATTGCTCAGTTTATGTTAGTGTGGAACAGTATTCCTCCATTTATGTATGCTGTGGATCGGAATTCTTCAGTTTAGGTAAGCTGTGGAATAGTATTCCTCTCTTAGTATAAACTGCAAGAAACTAGTCTTCGATGTAAACTGCAGAATAATTAGTGGTACTCACGCACAAGTTTAAAGGTTGCGTGATATACCAAGCATTGTGCAAGGTATACCACTACCATGCAATGATGTGCGTTGCATGGAAGTGAATCCTACGGATTACATTAAATTACATGGAAAACTCCGCAGCTGCAGAATTGCAGAAAACACGGGGCCTTAAGTAATTCTTTTCAATCTTTTTCATAAATTGCTCCACAATAGATGTAAATACTGCTTATGTTGCTCAGTTTGTTTTTTCACCTGAAGAAAGGACCAGTGAGGCCCAGAAAGCTTGTGTTTAATTCCATGTTTTTCACAAGACACTTGTTGATCCAATAAAAGATATCAAACCTTCCAGCACCTCCTGTTAAGTTGTTTTTAAATTTAATGGAACTAACTGAAATACAAATGTTAACACAATGTTTTGCTGTCTATAATTAATTCATCTTTAACGCTTGAGGTCTAAAATTCAGTATACTGTACATAACCATGTGTCATGGTCCTTTAAATCTCAAAACTGTCAACACGTTTGCATGGCACTGGAACTACAGTACTGCAGCTGAAAATTACATGTTGATGACATATTTAGCCTCCTATAACTGAGCAACATACAAAGCTTGGCATCTGTAAGTTTGTATCCATATACAAGTGGGAGGGACCTGCACATCAGCTGCATTTGGAGGTATTTGGATAAATGCTTGAGAGAAATATACTGAAATAACTGATTTTCTTTCATTTTGTCAAAATGTTTGGCTCCCTGTATCTCATCTTTAAAGACTGAGACCTAGAACTAAGTATATTTACCCATGCATGTGGTTCTTTAAATCTAGGAATCGATGAAAAATGCATATCAAAGTGTTTAAAATGAGGTGAAAATAACTGAAAATGAAATTTTGCTTACATTTCAAATCTTAAAAATCAGTTGATTTTAATCTATGAATTAGTTACTTTGTACAGTCATACATGTTGCATAAGGGAAATGGAAAAGGGAAAATTGTTTACCAAGGAAAGGCAGATTAACACAAATCTGGTTTTCAGGTTTGACCTGAGTGAACAAGGAAGTTAAGTGACTTGCTCAGAGTCACACAGTATGCAGCTGTGGTCTGTGGGATTCAAGCACATGTCTCCAGGTTTATAGTTCAGTGTCCTAAACCACACTGCTACAGTATGCTGCTTCCCGGTGTTAAGTGTTATGGTCCTGTATATCTGCCAAATCCAGTAACATTTAAATATATGCTTTTAATTATAGATCAGAATGCTCATGGAAATTCCACAAAATGTCATATAGTCTGAATGATAATTCAACCAGATTACTTCAATTGCAATTTTAAATTCTGCATGGCTCTAGTTGCAAAAGAAAACAAATACAAGAAGACATCATTAAAGTTATTATATATGAGTCAATAATCTACATGTCAGTATAAATCAAGCACTGAATGGGTATAACTGAGCTGACAATTTTGTAAAAGAATAATAAGTGCAATATCAAATTATAGGTAAAAAATAAACCAATTTAGCTAGAATAATACATTTCTTTTTACAGATTTGAATTTAGGGCATTCCTGTCGCTACTAGCAATCATTTTTGTAATTGAGGAGGTTAACCAAAATCCACACCTCTTGCCAAATCACACCCTTGGATATATGATATATGACTCCTGTGCTGTGGAGGCCATGGCAGTACAAGGCTTAATGTGGCAGCTGTCAGGAAGAAAGGCTCCAGTTCCAAATTATATCTGTCAATCAAACTCCTCAACTGTAACCATTATTGGAGATACGTTTTCATCAACATCAATCCCCATGGCTAGAATTCTGGGGCTGTACAGATTCCCACAGGTAGGAGGCAAACATCTGGAGAGCTTACATCTAATTCATTGTCACGTAGGTGATGTACTGTAGATGTTTTAACTAATGACAAGTAGATATCAGGTACTTTAATGTCTGTCTGAGAGTAGAAACAAATAAACTGATGGCAGAAAAAGGCCACTTGGCCCACCTAATCTGTATATGTTTCTTATCTACTGCAACACCACAGACTCTACTTGATCTCTGACTTTTTTTTTGGAATTGTTTTACCAGGTGAGACACACTAAGCTGAAAGCTTGTTTACAGGTGCATCCTGGGAGCACAGGGAAGTTAAGTGACTTGCTCAGGGTCACACAGTATGCAAGTGGGGCTGTGGGATTCAAACCCAGGTCTTCAGATTTGCAGCTCAGAGCCTTAAACCACTGTGCTATACTGCTATACTATACTATACTTTACTATACTATACTTTATCCCCCCTTTCAAAACCACTAAAGTTCTCTTATCCCTATCCTATGCATTTTTGAACTCTATTACCAATCAGGGTTGCAGTCATCCTTGGGGTTATTGATCCGAAAGCTCACCCATCAGATGTGTGTTTTTCTGGAGTGTATAGAATAAGGTGAGCTTTAGGGTTGACACTCCAAGGAAGACTGCACCCTTTTTATGTTTTAGAAAATGGGGTTGTGTTTTAAGATTGGTAACCCTAAAATCACATTTCTCTATATTTTTTTTTTGCTTTAATCTGAACCCTAAGTGCTAAATTAATGCAGTTTTTTGCAAAGATAGTGTACCAATATCATTATTTGCCCATTCCTACATTGATGCATACATGTATGTTGCAGTGGAAGCACAGGGCTCTCTGGGCTCTGCTCTTCAATTTGTAGGACAACAGCAACAGAATCATCATCATAGCATTCATGTTAGCCCATCTCTCATACCTGGCACTAATTTTTTTTAATCCTGCAATAACGTGATTCTACACATTCGCAAAGTCATTCCACTCCATAGACAAGAAAAAAACAGTTTGAACAGGATTTTAAAAATGACAGTTGTCACATTCATGAGGTGGTGTAAGAAAATGTCTATTTTAACAATTTGTGGTCAAATATTTAGAATGACTAAAGTTATGAGTTACTGTAGCAAAATTTCAATGAATGTACAATATGCCATTTTTAAATATTTTCACTGCACATTTTTAGCATACCTTTTTTATGACCCCATCTATGAATAAGGATTGTGAACATTTTCTAATTCTTTGAGAAAGGTGAGTTCACCAAGCTACAGTGAAATCACCTTTCAGGGTGGATTTTTCATAATTCCAGTGTCATTGTTCATGAAGCCAGGTCTCAGTAAAAAGACATTAAAAATTTGGTGTAAAAATATGTTAAATTGGTAAAGTTATGTTTTAATGTTGAATTCCACCTGAAATACATTGAACTGCACTTCTTATACCTTACTTTTTCATTGAGCAAGCAGTATTTTTCTGCAGCAAGACATGTCTTTGATCAGACAGTTGGGTCTTCACCCTGGAACCTGTTCAGGCAAGTAAGGGTGTGTAGGTGGTGTAAGATGGTGGGTGCTGAGTGGGTGGTTAGATCATTGGGGGATTGTTTCCTTTTCTATAGATTTAAAAAGACATCTAGAGGCTGTTTTCTTTATTTCATATAGGACAGTGATTGGAAGGTGTGGGCCACTAAACACCAAACAGAGCAAAAATCTCAACAGGGACAGTGATCAGAGGGTGATGGGTACCACTAGACACCAGGGAAAAATACTATTATTCCAGTGACAGTGATTGGAGGGGGAGGGCTGCCACTAGACACCATGGAAAAATTAAATAATAAAAGTGATGGTGATTGAAGGGTTGAGGTTGCCACTAGACACTGAGGAAATGTGAAACAATATGGAGACAGTGATTGGTGGGTGGGGGTGCCTCTAGACACCAGGGAATTATTTTATAATTATGGGGAAGGGGATCAGGGGGTACCACTAGATGCCAGGTAAAGGTTAAATAATTATTGGATGGTAATTTATATGAAAAATTTCATATGATATTGTCATTTGAACATAGGACTAAAATGTTTGTATTAATGCAGATGTCATATGAATGCAAATGTCATATGAACATTTTTGTTTGATAATAAACACGGTTGCAGAGTCAAGCCATACAAAAGTGAGGGTACTGGACTTTAGGAGAACTGACTTTGCCAAAATGGGAGAGTGCCTCAGAAAAGGACTAGCAAACATGCTAGAAGGAGGGATGGAGGAACAGTAGGGAAATATCAAAACTGCCATCACAGAGGCAACAAAACCTTGTGTAAAGCAAATAAACAAAACAAAACAAAAGAAAAAAACACAAAGGTTCTCAAACGAGGTGATGGAGAAGGTTAAGGAGAAAAAGATAGCATTCGGGAAGTATAAGGAAACAGAAGGAGCAGGACAGAGAACTGTACAAGTTAAAGCAGAAGGAAGAGGGTAAGGCAATCAGAATAGTAAAGGCCCAAACCAAGGAAAAGCTAGCCAACTCAGTTAAGAAGGGGGATAAAAAATGTTATCGGTACATTAGGGTGCAAAGAAAGACCAAGGAAGGGATAATGAGGCTAATAAAGGTGATTTTTTTTTTTAACCAGAGAGACACACTAAGGTGAAGCTTGTTTACAGGTGCAACCTGGGAGCACAAGGAAGTTAAGTAACTTGTTCAGGGTCACACAATATGCAAGTGGGGGCTGTGGGATTGAAACCCAGGTCTCCAGGTTTGCAGGTCAGAGCCTTAAACCACTGCGCTATACTGCCTCCTAAAGGGAGGTGGGTGGGAAGATAGGGACAGTGAAAAAAGGGGATACTGAATGAATACTTCTGCTCAGTAATCAGAAAAGAAGAGGGAGAAGTACCTAATCTAATCAATAGAAGCATTCTGCATGGGGGATTTATACCAATCCTTTCACAGAAGAAAGAGTTCTGAAACAACTCCTAAAACTGAAGGTGGACAAAGCAAAGGGGCCTGACGAGATTCACCCCAGAATTCTAAAAGAACTAAGGGGAGAACTAGTGACACAACTGGCTACCCTTTTTGACAAATCATGGGAGGAAGGTGTGGTACCTGAGGACTGGAGGAGGGCAGATGTGATTCCCCTTCACAAAAGTGGGAACAAAGCAGAGGCAGGAGACTACAGACCTGTTAGCTTGACCTCAGTGGTAGGGAAAATGATGGAATCACTTTTGAAAGAAAGAATTGTTGAGTACCTAGACTCCAGCCAGGCACAGGACCCAAGGCAGCATGGATTCACAGTGAGAAGGTAATGTCAGATGAATCTAATAGATTTCTTTGACTGGGTGACCAAAGTAGTAGACCAGGGAGCGGCTGTGGACATGGCCTACCTAGGCTTTAGCAAAGGCATTTGACACAGTCTCACACAAAAGATTAATAAATAAATTAGCCAGCCTGGGAGTGGGTCCCAGGGTGCTAGCATTGGTAAAAAAATGGCTGGACAACAGGACACAGAGGATAATCATAAATAGAGTCCACTCTGAGGAAAGGGGGGTTACTAGTGGGGTATGGCAGGGTTCAGAACTGCATCCAGTCCTTTTTAATTTCTTTATAAGTGACATTGCATAGTGATTGGAAGGAAAAGTATGCCTCTTTGCAGATGACACAATAATCTGCAACATGGTTGATACACAAGGGGTGGTGGAAAGGATGAGAAGGGACTTGGCAAGGTTGGAGGAATGGTTAAAAGTATGGCAGCTTAGATTCAGTGCAAAGAAGTGCGAAGTAATGCACATGGGAAACAAAACCCCATGGGAAGAGTACACAGTGTTGAGGGGTATTAATAACAACAAAACTGAAAAGGGACCTAGGGGTAGTTATAACAGATGACATAAAGGTAAGCAAACAATGTGAGAAGGCAGTAAGCATGGCTGGAGGGATACTGGGATGTATAGGGAGAGGCATCACCAATAGAAAAGAAAAAGTTGTTATCTCCCTGGACAGACAGTTGGTGAGACCCCATCTGGAGTATTGTGTGCAGTTCAGGAGACCCCATCTCTGCAAGGACATAGACCAGATGGAGGCAGTCCAGAGTAAGGCAACTAAAATGGTGCAGGGTCTGCAACAGAAGCCAGTCACATGAAGAGAGACTAAAGAAGCTCAATATGTATACATTTGAGGAATGAAGGGAGAAGGGGGACATGATAGAAATGTTCAAGTACCTCAAGGGTATCAAAGTCCAAAATGGTAGCATATTTCAGAAAAAGAGATGTGTAAGATCAAGGGGACACAATTTGAAGATAGAGGGGAACAGCTCAGGGGCAATGTGAGGAAGTATTTTTTCACAGAGAGGGTGGTAGATTCACGGAACAGCCTTCCTGAGGAGGTTGTAGGGTGAAAAACTTGGGGGGGAGATTTCAAGAATGCATGGGATCGATATATGACAATTCTGGTGGAGGGTAGGAAGAAGTAGATTGTTAGTTAACTAGGATCTGTAGCTTATCCAATGGGTAGAGACATAAGCAGACTAGGTGGGCCAAGCATTCCTAATCTGCAATCAAATTCTATGCTTTTATGTTTCTATGAATCAAAATGTCTCATAGGAATGCTGGGCTGGTGGTGTGTAGGGCTGAGGCAGTAATGCCTTACCTCCTGCCACGCTGGTAACCCGTGTTCATGGTGCGAGTGGGTCATCGGGGGTTGTCTGCAGTGGGAGAGTATTGAGCATCTGAAGCACAGCTCTCTTCTACCAAGGAGGGTGGGGAACCGAGGCTGGTGTTTACCTGACACCTAGCGGAGGCTGGATGTTGGCGCACCAATCCTATCGCAGTGGGGCATAGAGCTGGAGCAGCCAGCAGATGTGCTGCATGTGAACATGTGCATGGCACACCCACTGTCAGTATTGCACTCTTCACCACTGAAGAAAATTGAGAAAAATGGCAGCCAGGCAGAGCGGCTTGATGGCCGTATGACTAACACATCATCTCCATGGCCACTGCCTGTTCTAATCCTGTACTGGTGGAGAGTCAGGGGGCTCCCCACCACCATCCCATTGGGGGTAAGCAAGGAGGTGGCCTGATATGGAGACAGGTGTGAGGTAGACAGCAGCTGGAGGAATAGAATGCCTAGAAGGAGCCAACCAGGTGCCAAGGGGAGCATAAAGTAAGTAGGAAAAAATGTCTCAGAGGAACATTTTCATATGAATGAAAATATCTAAGGAACATTTTCATATGATATTTTTCACTCATAGAAAAACATTTTGCTTGATATTTTCATTCTGAGTTAATACATAAATGTTTGTATAAATGAAAGTTTCTTATGACAATTTTTGTATGAATAAACATTTCATACACAATTTTCATTCATATGTAAAGTTTTGTATGATATTTTCATTCATATGAAATTTTTGTATGATAAATTCATTCATATGAAAAGTTTCATATGAAATGTTTTTCCCCATGCGATCATTTCATGCAGGTATTTTGAAATGCTTACTGAGCATGCACTGAACTCAAATGTTTTAATAGGTAATAACATTGGAACAAATTCATATTTTTTAATGAAACAGTAAAAAGCACATCTGTGGGTCAAACCATTTGTACCAGAAAATATCAAACCAAAATTCCAAACCATCTGTGCACAAGGCGATGACAAAACTTAAAAATGTTTTAACTTTTTTCGCTATCTGGATGTCAGATTCCACACATATGACCAGAATGAAACTTGGAAGGTCATGTCATCCACCCCATGAAACCATGCATGCAATATTTTATGCAAATCCATTGTACTGTAGAAAAGATTTTAAAGTGCAAAATGTATGGTTTAACACTGAAACCCTTGCTCAACCCATATATATTCACATGAACATTTTCGCATATTTTTGTTTGGAGTTAGTGTAAACATTTTCATATGAACAAATATTTCATGGGAAGATTTCTCTTCATAGAAAAATTTCCATATGAAAATTTTAGTTCATATGAAAATTGGTGAATGATATTTTCCTTCATACAATTTTTTTTTATTTGAAGTTACTATGAAAATTTTCATTCATATAAAAATATCATATGAAAATTTTCATATGAATGTTTCCTTTTAACAAAACGTTTCATATGAACTTTTCAGTCAAATAAATATTTCACATGAAACTTTCATCCCAATATAATTATTTCTGTTGTTATTTTGATGTGCTTGCTGAACATGCTCAGAACTAAATTTGTTCATATGTACTGTAATAACTTTGGAACAGAGTAATATTTTTTTCCAACAAACCAGTGGAAGGCACTTCTGCATACCAAAACCTTTTCTACCCTGAAAATGTCAGACCAAAATTCCAAACCATCTGGGTTCAAAGTAATGCCAAAAACAACAAAAAGCTGTGATTTGTTTTCCTCTATTATCATCTCAGAAACCAGATATCTGACAGCAACAAAACTTGTCATGTCAATACATGTACCACAAGACAGTGCATGCAAATGTTCTTGCAAATCCATTGAATACTTGAGAAGATATTCAAACATTTTTGAATGAATAAAAATTTTCAAATGAATTAACGTTTCCATATGCATCTTTCATGCCCAAACAATGATTTCATACAGCTATTTTGAAGTGCTTACTGAGCTTGCTCAGAACCAATTTTTTTTTCAAATTGAATAACTTTGGAACCAATTAGTATTCATTCACCAAGTCAACAAAAGGCACATCTGTCATACAATCCCCTACTACTCTGAACATTTCAAACCAAAATTCTAAACCATCTAGGGTATAAGGCTATGACAAAACAAAATTCACTTTATAATGTTTTCTCACTATCTATAACTCATAATATGCACATGAAAACAGAACAAAATTAGCACCTCAACAGACTTATCCCACAAGATCAAGCATGCAAAATGCTGTGCACGTCGGTTGAACAGTTGCAAAGATAGTAAAGTGCAAAATTTCAAGTATAACCTAGAAACCCCAGCTCAACCCTAAACATTGAAGCACTACCACACTATATATAGATATCTATATATATATATATATATATATTCATAGCAAAAAACTCAGTTTAATGCATCAGTTAGGGTTGTTCCATAGTGACAAAAGTGAGTAAATTTGGTGTTAGGGTTGGAAAATCCTAACTCCACATTCCACACCCCACCCCCAGCACCACACACACACACATGCACATGCAAGAAGGGGGGCGGACAAAGGCAACACGACCAATCACAGACAACCAGCAGCAGGTGGCGGAAATAACATACGCCTATCTAAACGTGCTACAAGACACATCCATCATCATGGTCCACCAAGTGTAGATGTTCTGCTGCCTTCTGAGTGACTTTGTGTTATGCATGCATGCTGGCCATCATTTGTTTCTGTATCACATTAAACATTTTTTTTATATCTAATAGATTTCTTTTCTCTTCTGAATGACAGTGTGTCAGTAATCATCACTCTAATAACATGCCAATATCTGGCAGTGGTCTTAGGGACCTTTGTTGACTATTAATGTCTCCTGAGGTTACCCCTGAATAAGACAATTATGTGTCAGTACACTATTATGTGCACAGTACTGCTGTATCATTATCTTACATTGTACAATTGCAGATCTGTATGGAACTGTGAGACCCGATAAGTCACATGGTCACACTACACAATAGCTGGGTTCTGGAAAGTTTCTCTCCACTATTTTATGTATTGTCGCTAGCATGGTGTTCAAAGGGCCCCATGTTCACATGTTTGTGTTTATGACAGTGTAGTTCCACAGATCACTGTAACACAGTTTCATGTGTCTAAGTACCTACTGGTCTTACCATGCCGTAAGAAAACAAGCATTTGTCAATGCCGAATGTTGTTGTGCTGGCATTGGCAGTGGCAGTGGCTGAGCTAGAGACACATAGCGCTGTGATTTTGTTAATGTGTCCCAAAAGGTGATTTTGCGCAGCGAGCATGCCATTGTGCACCACAGCTGCGGGAACTTGTTTTGGGCAGGCTGTGAAAAATGGCAGCTAGACTGTTGATAAGGAGGTGTGCACAATGCCAGTGGTGAAAATGTGGCATGAAAGTATTGCAGATTGACAAAGTTACAAGGGCACATGGAAACTGCACAATGCAAGCTTGAACATAGTCATTTTAGGGACTTTTGGCACCAAATTTTCAACATAGGCATTTTAGGACCTCTGCTCATAAATAGTGTCACTGTTATTTCCTCAAACTGTCCCAAAAAATGATTTCGTACAGCGACCATGCAATTCTGCACTGAACATGCGAAAACACATTTCAGACAGCTGTACTGTTCATAAGAAGGTATGGAAAAATGCCAATGATGTACAGCTGGAGTGAAACTATTACAAATTCACAAAGTCATGAGCGTGCATGCAAACTGCGCAATGCACGCTCGTAAAACACTCATTATACATAGAAACAGAGACTTTGACAGCAGATAAGGACCACTTGGCCCACCCAGTCTGCCCATTTCCCTATATATTGGATAAACTGCAGATTCTAGTTAACCAACAGCCTACTTCCTGCAACCCCCCACTACAATTGCCTTATCTCTGTCCCCTGCATGTTTGAATTCCCCCACTGTTTTAGACCCAACAACCTCCCCAAGAAGGCAGTTCCATGCATCCACCACTCTCTCTGTGAAAATAAATTTCCTCACATTATCCCTGAGCCGTCCCCTCTCTATCTTTAAATTGTGCCCCCTTGTTCTTACACATCTCTTTTTCTGAAACATGCTACCCTCCTGGACTTTGTTGATTCCCTTGAGGTACTTGAAAGTTTCTATCATGTCCCCCTGTCCCTCCTATCATCAAGGGTATACATATTAAGCTCTCTCAGTCTCTCTTCATATGGTTTCTGATGCAGACCCTGCACCATTTTAGTTGCCCTCCTCTGGACTGCTTCCATCCTGTCTATGTCCTTGTGTAGATGGGATCTCCAAAACTGTACATGGTATTCCAGATGGGGACTCACCAACTGTCTGTACAGAGGGATAACCACTTCCCTTTTTCTACTTGTGATACCCCTTCCTATGCATCCCAGTACCCCCCTGGCTCTCCTTACTGACTTCTCACATTGCTTACCCACCTTTAGGTCATCTGATATGACTACCCTCAAGTCCCTTTCCATTTTTGTTGTTGTTAGCACCTACCCTGCTATTGTTTACTCTTCTCCTAGGTTTTTGTTTCCCAGGTGCATTACTTTGCACTTCTTTAGATTGAATCTAAGTTGCCATATGTCTGACCATTCCTCCAACCTTGTCAAGTCCCTTCTCATCTTCTCTACCCCCCCTTGTGTATCAACTCTGTTACAGATCTTTGTGTCATCTGCAAAGAGGCATACCTTTCCCTCCAGACCCCCTGCAATGTCACCTATAAAGGTGTTTTATTGACTTATCCCCAAATATTCAACATAGGCATTTTAGGACATCTGCTAATGAACAGTGTCACTGTCATGTTCATAATGTGTCTCAAACACAGACTTTCCACAGCGACTGAGCTACTCTGCGACGGAACTGCAAAAACAGATTTTGGTCAGGATGTGAAAAATGACAGCTGTACTGTTCATTAGGAGGTGCAGAACAATGGCACTGTTGAAAATCTGGAGTGAAAATATAAGTTCGAGAACTTATGAGCTTGTGTGCAAACTGCAAAATGCACACTCGTAACACAGTCATTTTATGGAGTATTGTCACCAAATTTTCAACACAGGCATTTTAGGACCTCTGCTCATGACAGTGTCACTGTTATTTTCATAATGTGTCCCGAACACTGATTTCGTACAGCAAACGCACTATTCTGCACCGGAAGTGCGAAAACACATTTTGGCCAGGATGTGAAAAATGACAGCTATATGGTTCACAAGAAGGTGTGGTAAAATGCCAATGTTGAAATCTAGTCGCGAAAATGTTAATGAATTCACTAAATTACGGCGTGCACAGCCACCATAGCGCACGCTTATGAACAGTCATTTTTTATTTTCCCACCAAATTTGCAACATAGGCTTTTGAGAGCCCCCTCATGAACAGTGGTATGTCATTGCATTACTCAGTCAAAGGTGATTCCAAACAGTGACTGTGAAATCACCTTTCAGGACCGGTAATGCCGTGACAGTGCAAGAATTCATGAGGGAGGGTCCAAAACCCCATGTTGAAAATTTGGGGCCACAATTCCAAAAAATTCCTGAGATATGCATCAAAGTTGAAAAAATCCTATTTATTCCATTATATAGCTTACCGGCATTTCCTCAGTTCACGGTCGGCTTTGAGGAGTGCAGACATGTTCCCGGTCCACCGGAGATTGTCGTGCCAGACTCCGGAGGTAAGTATGGGGTGGGGATGTGTGAGGAGGCAGGGTGCACAGAGGATGGGTGCAGGTGGGGGGTAGGGAGACTATGAGGGACTGTTTTTGTTTTACAGGTGAAAAACAAAAAAAAACATTACAGGACAGTTGTTTTGTTTTAGTAGATTGGCACACTGGGATGGGCCCCCAGCGTGACACCTAACTGTTTGGGGGGTCTGTAGCCAATGAGGGACTGGGCACCCTTGTCGGCACACAAAGAAAACAGTGCACGCAAGCTGAGAGGTTGGGCACCCCTAGGCACTTAGCAATGGGGGGTTCTTTTGCTGATGAGGAGAGCTCCCCATTGGCACACAAGCAAAGGGGTTAGAGCTGAGGGGATTGGCCACCCCCTCAGCATATAACAAATGGGGGGAGGTGATTTATGCTGACGAGGAGTGGGCTCCCCCGTCGGCAGTACAGAGGGGCAGGGTTAACCGACAGGGGAATTGGACACCCCCGAAGTCGGCAGTTTGGTGGCCACTGTGCCACCATGCTCTTAATGTTGGTGAGCACATCCAAGGAAGGTCCGTTGCATCTGCTTTGCTTGGATTGCAGCGGACCTTTTCTTAGATGTGCTCTCCACATTATGTATGCATGGTGTGGTGCCGGCATGCAGGCTGATTGGGGAATCAGGGATGCACCTACTGGTGCATGCCCTGCCTTTTCCCCAACAGCAGCCATGCCTCCAAAGCTGCACTGCTGCAAGATGTTGGCTGCGCAAGCACTCCAACATAAAAATGGATCAGTACAGTATTATCTACAAAGTCATTCTCCACTATTATTTGAACCTGCACAGCTGTATATGGGATTGTGTCACCTGAATGATTCCATGGTACCACTTCACTGTCTTTGCCTTGCTGTGAGTTTGTAAGTGCAAATGCATGTTTCTGTTTCTATGCAAATTCCTACCTTTCTGGTAACAGGGGTGGCCAAACACACAATTCTACCACTTCTGTACTTATGAATGGATAATATCAGACACCATTTACACTGTCCTTTCATGTGTGTAAATGGTTCCTAATGTTATCCTGACAGTAGCAAATAATGCATCAGAATACTATTATATACAGTATGCTGCAGCACTGATATCTAATCCTGAACAGTTCGGCAGCTACGTGGTACCATATATCACAAACTGTTAAATATCATCATGGCCCATGGTTCTCATTAGCATACATAGAATTTCACATATTAATAGGAATATGACTATTATTATAGGCTGAAAACATCATGCTGCATTCATACCACTGTTAGTTCTGTTAGTGCTTCTGCATGTGGCAGTATAATAACCAAATATCCATCCTGCATACCATATTGAATCGTAAATAACAGAACTGTCATAAAACTATTGAGCACTGCATGTGTTAATAGATTTGTGACCAGAACTCATAACTCATACAACATGTGTGTGTCAATGTGACCATGCCCATCTTGATTTGAACAGGGGTACATTGGACAGTGCATGTTACTGAAAGGGGCCCATACTGTCATTTTTTTTGTGCCTATGTCCACATTACATAACATATCATTTTATACATGCTTTCTTCTATGTTGATACCTCATATTTTCCCAGCATAACCAAACAATGCATATCATAGGAATTCTGTGTAGGAGTACTATTGTTCTGCCATGTGACCCTGTGAAGATGTCCACAATGCTGCGTACATCCATGCCTGTTCAAACAGAACAGTTGGTGGCCCATGATGATGAATGTGTTTTGTAGTATGTTTAGACAGTTGTATGTTATTTCTGTCGCCTGCTGCTGGTTGTCTGTGATTGGTCATGTTGCCTTGGTCCTCCCCCCTACTTGCATGTAAATATGTGTGTGTGTGTGTGTGTGCGTGTGGTGCTGGGGGTGGGGTGGGCAATGCAGAGTTAGGGTTTTCAACCCTAACACCGAATTTCCTCACTTTTGTCGCTGTGGAACAACCCTAACTGGTGAATAAAACTGAGATTTTTTTGCCATGAATTGCCTGTCTTTTTGAGAAAACATAATCTTATACTACACTGTATATGTTACTGAGAGCATGTCTACCTTTTTGCACCACACTCTGACCAAGATATAGGTAGCTTTATCAGAATATTAACTTGTCTTATGCTATTCATGCGGCAATAGTTCATGTGCTTCACTTTTCTCATGAAAATGAAGTCATACATAAATGGAATAGGACAATAATATGTGCACCACATGGACCAATAGTACATGTACTCTGTTAAGTAGAAAATATCCACTGATGAACCGCTTGTACTTTCTTTGTATGCAGTAATATACCAAGAACAGTATACATATCAGCACTGTAACTTAATATGTAATAAAAGACACAACTAGGTAGATAAGGCTATAAAAAGATTCATTGCCCAATTAATAGTTGATTAAAAAGGCCAAATTAAAAGTCCAATTTTACATAAAATCAGTCTCACAAAACAATGTTAAAAAAGTATTACATCTAAGTTTAAAATACATGTAAAACAGTATGACAGGTACTTGATGAGCAAGTTGTGATAGTAGCACAGAACACAGGAACACAGTTGCCATTATAGTCTCTGTACACTGATTATCATGCATCAAACTGTGATGATGTTATTGTCATTGTGTAACTGATAGTGTGAATGTTCCTGGGGTGGGCAAAAAACCAGATGCCAACAATTTAAATAATAGCAGCAGAAACACATTATGGTGTCTAAAAAAAGATACATCTTTAAGCTATTTAAAAAAGTTTAATCGTAGTGTATTTATGTGTGGACATATGCATATATATACACATACAGATACATGTAAAGACATATAGATATATGGGTGCATTTGGAAAATTCCCAACCGACCCCTCAATAGAGGTGATCAAGAAATATTATCAGGAACATAAAAATCAGTTATCAGTGAAAGTGTCTGATTTACAATAGTGAGCAACTGTATACATACATTAAATTAACTTCTTACACAAACCAACAGTAAATGGCATATGGTAACAGTTACTATATACATCAGTGAAAATCATCAAAGCTGCAATCAACATTCATAGTGAATTAATGAAGTATCTACACCACTTAATACTTTTAGTTAATAATAAGTAATGTTTGCACACAACGCTATGAATATTACATAACTAATCTGTTATTGAGAAAATATCACCTCTTGTTAATAAACAAATATGTACCATGACACTCTATATTACTGTTAATGATACCTATATGAAATCACTACAAACTATAAAAGTTCTACTAAATATCTATGTAATAATATTAAATATATTAAGAATATGTTTAAATACGTGTGAATAAAATAGTGAAAACCAGCTAAATATGTAACATTGTTTAATACATTCACTTAAATAGCAATTAATACAACTGCTAAAAAGCTAACAGTACTGACTTTAATCAAATGATGTATTCATAATCATATATACATATATACAACACAGATGTACGAAAAGAAAACAGACATAGTACTACAGCGTTGCGGTACAATATGGATGTATTAAGTCGAGAAGCAAAGGGACAAAAAAAAAAACAAGTCACACCTGGTGATACTCAGCGTGTCACAGAGTGATGCCTATATCAGAGTATGGTACTCTTTAAGTACAGGTCAGCAGTTCTTGAAAACAGTGTTCAATTGTGCTAACACAGAAGTGGCACAAACAAAAGCAGGATATCTTTTGTTCATAAAAGATCCAAATAATTTCATGACACACACAAGTCTTTACAAAGAGATGTGATACACACCTTTTCCATGCACATGGACAAGTATTGTGCCTTAGGAGATGTACAAAGTTAGCAAGTGTGCCAAGTACTACAGTACTTGTTATGGCTGCATACGACTTACTCAGAAGAAAATACAATGACAGAACCGGAGGACCAGATAGCCATATCTCTTTTGTCATTTCAAAGTCTTACTTAGACATCTAAGAGTGGTTTGTCTAGTGACTGTAAAGACAGTGGGCACTGATTAAAGATCACTGCAACTATTTCCACCATGTCACTGATCAACACAACAATCTTATAAGTCAGATTGAGTAAACATATAAATGTAAACCATGTGATGTATTAACAGTGTAATCTTGAATGCAGATTTTCATAAAAAAAATAATGTTTATCTAGCAGAACTCACTCTGTAACAAAATGGACAGCAAGTTATGTCACATGTTGTGTGACTATTCCTCTGATGCATGAAGATTGTAGTAGTTCTTCAATATCAGCACATATGCATTTTTTAAGTGTCACGGGAGCCTCTGTTTAAAAGTGCTTGTGGAGTTGTTGCATTCAACCCAGTCAGTTCTGTACCTCAACAAACAAGTGTAATGTCAAGAATGTACAGACTAGCCATAGTGGTAGATCACAGCCTCAGTGTCAAGCACTACTTGGTTAAATACAAGTCTACCAGCTGTGAAATCTGTGATAGGTGTGTCAATTCTGAGCCTGTTAGAGTCAAATCTATGCAATACAAGCATAAGATACTGAGATGAAGTTCTGAGATGTATAGACTGAGTACATGTACCTCCACATCTTACACATAAGTGACAACTTACTGCATTGATAAACAGCTGCCTGAACTTGACACTTTGTGAGGCACAAACAGAGAAACCCAAAGCATGTCCTCAATGGTTTCTTACTCTGAATGATCACATGACAGAATACATATCTGGTAACATATGAAACAGTGAAGTACTGTTGAATTGGAATCCCCTCTTCATCCAAACTGTTTATGATGGCCATCATAAACTTAGTCACGTCCTGCTGCATGTTAGCAGCAAACGTACTGCACCCATCATATGTACCTAAGACCTGCCGTAAAGGCTGATCAGAAGTCATGTTGACAGCTTCTTTCAATGCCTTTGATAAGGGAGTCTCTTGTGAAGCTGATATTGCCTGCACAAAGTGTGGCATGTGGAGAAAATGCATGCATAGCTGAATTAGAATAGCAGTAGAAACATAGAAACATAGAATTTGATGGCAGATAAGGACTGCTTGGCCCACCCAGTCTGCCCATTTTCCTACCTAACAGACAAGCTGCAAATCCTAGTTAACCAACAGCTTACTTCCTCCTACCCCCCACTAGGACTGCCTTATGCCTGTCCCATGCATTCTTGAAGTCCCCCACTGTTCTTGACTCCACAACCTCCTCAGGGAGGCTGTTCCATGCATCCACAACTCTCTCATTGAAAAAATTCTTCCTCACATTACCTCTGAGCCGTCCTGTCTCTATCTTCAAATTGTGCCCCCTTGTTCTTGCACATCTCTTTTTCTGGAAGATGCTACCATCTTGGACTTTGTTAATACCCTTGAGGTACTTGAAAGTTTCTATCATGTCCCCTCTCTTCCTCCTTTCTTCTAGGGTATACATATTAAGCTCCTTTAGTCTCTCTTCGTATGTCTTCTGGTGCAGACCCTGCACCATTTTGGTTGCCCTCCTCTGGACAGCTTTCACTCTGTCTATGTCTTTGCAGAGATGGGGTCCCAGAACTGCACACAGTACTCCAGATGGGGTCTCACCAACTGTCTGTACAGAGGGATAACAACTTCCTGTTTTCTACTATTGATGCCTCTTCCTATGCATCCCAGTATCCCCCCTGCCTTCCTTACTGCCTTCTCACATTGCTTGCCCACCTTTAGGTCATCTGATATAATTACCCCCAGGTCCCTTTCATTTATACTGTTGTCAGTATCTCACCCCCCATTGTGTACATTTCCTGGGTTTTGTTTCCCATGTGCATTACCTTGCACTTTTGCATTGAATCTGAGCTGCATACATTTGACCATTCCTCCAACCTTGCCAAGTCCCTTCTCATCCTTTCCTCTTATCTTGTGTATCAACCCTGTTGCAGATCTTTGTGTCATCTGCAAAGAGACATACTTTTCCTTCCAGTTCCTCTGCAATGTCTATATAAAGACATTAAAAGGACCGGTCCCAGTACTGAACCCTCACGGTACCCACTAGTAGCCCTCCTTTTCTTCACTGTGTATTCCATTTACTACTACCCTTTGCATCCTGTTGTCTAGCCAATTTTTTATCCAGGCTACCACCTTGGGAACCACTCCAAGGCTGGCTATCTTGTGAATTAATCTTTGTGTGGGACTGTATCAAATGCCTTGCTAAAATCTAGGTAGGCCATGTCACAGCCCTCCCTGGTCTACTACTTTGGTCACCCAGTCAAAGAAATCTATAGATTCATCTGACATGACCTTACCATCATGAATCCATGCTGCCTTGGGTCCTGTCCTCACTGGCCTCTAGGTACTCAACAATTCTTTCCTTCAGAAGTGATTCATCATTTTCCCTACCACGGTCAAACTAACTGGTCTGTAGTTCTGCCCCTGTCCTGCCCACTTTTGTGAAGAGGAATCACATCTGCCCTCCTCCAGTCCTTGGGTTCCACCCCATCCTCCCATGATTTGTTAAAGAGAGTAGTCAGTGGTGTCACTAGTTCTACCCTTAGTTCTTTAGAATTCTTGGGTGAATCTATCAGGCCCTCATTGCTTTTTCCACCTTTCAACTTTATCAGTTCTTTCAGAACCCTTTCTTCTGTAAATGGACTGGTATCGACTCCGTCTTGGGTGTTTCTCTTGTTTGGTTTAGGTAACTCCTCCTTTTCCTTTTGTGAATACTGAGTGAAATATTCGTTCAGTATGGCTGCTTTCCACTGTCACCCTCTACCCATTCCCTCCCTTATTAAGCTTCAGTATCCCTCCTTTGGTCTTTCTTGCTCCCTAATGTACCTATAAAAGGTCTTATCCCCTTCTTAACAGATTGGCTATCCTTTCCTTGGTTTGAGCCTTTGCAATTCTGACTGCCTTCCAGCCTCTTTCTGCTTTAACTGATAAAATTCTCTGTCCTGCTCCTTCTGTGTTTCCTATATTTCCTGAATGCTGTCCTTTCTCCTTAACCTTCCTGCCACCCTTTTGAGAACCATAGCGTTTTTCCTTTGTTGTGTTTTATTGATTTGCTTTATACAGAGCTGCTTGTTGCCCTGTGATGGCTGTTTTGATCACTCCCCACTGTTCCTCCACCTCCTTCTGCCTGTTTGCTAGTGCTTTTCTGAGGCACTCTCTCATTTTCCCAAAGTCGGCCCTTCTAAAGTCCAGTACTCTTGCTTTTGTATGGCTTGATTGTATGGCTGTGTTTATCGTGAACCACACTGTTTGTGGTCACTTGTTCCCAGATGGCTACCCACTTCTAAATCTGAGATTCTTCTCTATCCCCATTTGAGAGTACCAGGTCTAAGAGTGCTCCTCCCGAGTGGGTTCCAATACTAGCTGTCTGAGGCATGCCCCTGTAGGGCATCAAGAATGGCCTGCTCTTTGGATGTGCCTGCAGCAGAGGTGCTCCAGTTACATCTGGCATATTCAGGTCCCCATCAACAATATCTCCCTTCTGCCATTCTAAGAAAGCCGCTTATCATTTCTTTGTCCATTCCCTCCCTGAGATGGGGTCTGTATACAACCCCCATGCGGATTGTGTGCCATTTCCTGTCTCCAGGGTGACCCAAAGTGCCTCATCTGCCCCTGTTTACCTCTTTAGTTCTGTTGCTTTGATTCTTCCTTTACATGAGAGCTACCCTCCTCCTCTTTTGCCTCCCTGTCCCTCCCTGTATATTGTGTATCCTGGTATGTTGATATCCCAGTCATGGTTCTCTGTGTACCATATTTCTGTGACTGCCACAATATCCAGGCAACCTCTTCCATCAAGGCCACTAGTTCAGGGAGCTTGTTACACAGACTACGGCATTGGTACTCATCATCCTCCACTTTTTGATAGCCTTACCCCTTTTAGCCCCATTTCTGTCCTTACTGCCTTTGCCTTTTTTTACATTTAAATCTGTTCTGCTCCCTTATAACTTCTGTACCTTGGTGTTTACCTCACTAATCACCATGTTTTTTGAGGGGAAGCTCGGATTTCCCTGTCCTTTTCAGCTCCCCCTTGTTAGTTTAAATGCTTGCCAATGAAGCATTTAACCTCTCACCTAGGATCCTGATTCCTCCTGACAGATGCAGACCATCGCACTCAGTATAGGCCTGCATTCTCCAGGTGGCTCCCAGTCCCCAATGAAGCCAAAACCCTGAGCTCCACACAGTTTTCAACCACTCATTGAATTCCCTGGTGAGAAGTGCCCTAGCATCTCCCCTTGCTAGACAGGCAGCACCTCCAGAAGGTTATCAGTATGCGCTACTTGTCTAAGGCTCCTTCCCGACTCTATAAACTCCTCTTGCACTGCTCTGATCCCATTCCTAGCCAGGTCATTTGTCCCTAGGTAGACAATGACATCCAGCTCCCTCCCTCGTGCAGCTCCTCCCACGATCCTGAGGATTCGCTTCCTGTCCCTCCAAGGCCTGGTGCCAGGAAGGCACCTTACCTCCCTCTCCCCTTCCTCCCCCATTTCTACCCCCCCAATGATTGGCTCCCACCAGGAGTTGTCTTCCTTCCTGTGGGGTCCCATGCTACCCTCCTGTGGGTCTCTTTATGAAGGTTCCCAGCATCCTCCTTACTCTCCACTGCAGGTGCCTCATAGGAACCACTATCCACCAGAAGAGCAAAATGAATTGTGGAGAGGTACAGCTGGAGGGATACAACCTGTTCCACCACCTCTCCCTCCTTGAGCCCACCCTGGTCCAGCCTCTCTTCTTTCTGGCAACCCTGAGGTAGTGGCATTGGCTCTGGTGGTTCCTGGGTGGGGAGGAAGTTTCACGAATCCTAGCCTGGTCAGCCTGGAGATGGGCAACCTCCTCTCTCAGACCAGAGAGTTGCCCAATAGGGCAGCATTGCAGCCCAGAATTTCTCCCAGAACACTGCCACCACACAGCCATTGCACTGCACCACTCCTATCATGTCTTATTTTGTGTCCTCTCTACTGTTTCTTTGGATGCTTACTCTCTCCTCTCCTTACAACTCTGACCCTTCCTGTTCTGGGACAGCAACTTCCTATCTTTTTCAGTAGCCTCCTTCTTCCTTGCTCAATATCAGACCACCAGCAGCTGGGGGGGAGAGTGAGCTACTTTTTTTTTTTATACTCTAGTACTGTTATCAAACACTGGGACAACAGCCATGCGAAATCACTTCTGAGCAACAGTTGGTTCTGCATCAGTATTTGACATTCTGACCTTCTTATTACTGTGCACAGTTGATTCAGTAGTAGCAGCTCGTTTACTCTTGTTGCCAGCTGAAGCTGCGACTGTGGGATGTGAGACAACCACATATGTAAGTAGTGGAATGAGAGTCATCTGTGGCTGGCTGGTACAGAGTATGTAATCTGTTGTACTCCGCAATACATCTCTAGTCAGCGCATATCTTCTCTGGTGCGAGTGTTATGATGTGCAACCCAGAAAGACTACGGATGCATGAGAGTGCAACATAGCTCATGCCATCTTTGAAAATGTCTGTGCCTATGTCAACCATTGCTGAATCCAAACTCAAACCCTGTGCCTTGTGAATGGAAACAGCTTATGCAACACATACTGGGAACTGTTTCCTGTTGACATAGATATCCTTAAATACCTGGAGCTTAACACAGGTCCGATCAATCTGCACAAACTTTTCCTTGTTGTCAAACTGGACAAGTGTCTCTATAAACGTCTTCTGAACATTGTATAAACAGTCGATAATGTGACCCATGGCACCATTTACCATGCCACACTCAACATCAAGATTATGCCATAACATTACACGCACATTCTTACAAACTGTAAGAACAGATTCCAGGCCAGCTGTGCATGAAACATTTGACTTCAGTTCACAGATTCATTCAATCATCTTTGCTACCAGCTTCCAGTTTAGAATGACACCATCAACTGTATTAACAGCATGCAGTGTGAGAATTTCTTGATTCTCTCTCTGCAACATTACACTGTTGAACACAGCACATTTCATAAGTCATGGCATAAGATACACAATGCACGTGCCCTTGGAGTACACATTGCTGAAAACATCACATGCTGTATGTATGGATGTAGTATCCACCGTGATTCCTTGACCATGTAACATTGAAAGATGTTCTGGTGACAAAGAACCTGTACAAGCTTGACCCAACAGTGCCTTGTAAGCCAGATCACCACTCTGCCACATGTTATGACACAACTCAACATAGGTAAATAACTCCCACAGGTTAAAACCTCCAATGCAGCCAAGTGTATTCTAAGCCTGCTTGTCAGTCAGAGCTACAAAGACATGTTCCGCATTAACTGGTGCAAGTTGTAAATGGTCTCCAAATACAATGATGCTTTTACCACCAAATGCATCTCCATAGTCAGTCCCCAAAATCTCCTGTAGACGTAGGTGTATACAGGCAAGCATCAAATTAGAGACCATGTTAATCTCATAAATGATTAGTAACTTCATCTCAGTAAACATAGAACAAAGCTGAGATGTGACCTTAAATGACAGCTTAAGATACTCTCCTGCTTTGCCATGCTCCACTGGCAACATGAAGAGACGGTGTAACATAACTCCACCAATGTTGTATGCAGCCAGTCCAGTAGGAGCACTAACAGCAAGAGACATTGATAAGCCTGTCAGTTTCTATATTTCAACTGTAAAGGCCTCTATAAGGAAGCTCTTTCCTGTACCTGCTGAGCCACTAATAAACATCAGTTATGGCTTATGGTCGAGACAGTCACATTTCTTCTGTTCATGTAGTATACCATGCCAGACAGCATCTATGACTGCAGAGTGCACCGCACACTGTTGCTGATTGAGTCTCTCTGTCAATTCTGCTGGATCGACAGTGCAGTGCATGCCATGTTCCATAGCACTCTTCACTTCTGACATGAGTACTTCTGGGGCATTCAGAGGCAGAGGTACTCCAAGTATACCTTCTCCTTCTCTATCAAGGTTGTCCTGTGAACTAACAAGAGTGTCCTCCTCAAGTTGTTTTTGTGCCTTTTCAAGCTGCTCCTTCTCAGTGACTAGTCTCTGTATATATGTGTCAGAGTATTCAGTTTTGAATGTCTCGTAACTGTGATTGAATTGTTCCTCAAATGTATCACAGTCACCTTTTAATTCAGACTCATTCCTCCAGGGTTTAAATAATAACAGCAGGGCAAAGTATTAATGCTCTCTGCTCTCAGATGTGCCTAGATGTCATTTACAGTGGTCAATGAGCCAAGGCTCATGTCTTTTTACGAGACAGCCATCCACTGCTCTGACCTTGTAAATGTCATGTGTGCAATCAGGTGAGAAATCTGTCTTGAAGTCGTACCATTTAGCCACCTCAAATAGACACATTCAATCCATGTCTTCATGTCTACGGGGGTAGTATGTGTCAATGAGGTTATTCTTCAATATACATTTTGAAGAGGGTCTGTTGAGAGCCAGTTCCTCAATCTCAGCATGAGGAATAAGTACACGTTTGCACTTCTCTTTCTAGTTTACACTGTGATATCACACAGCATCAGCTTTGCTGTACAAATGTGTACTAATCAAGTGATTGCCAGCCTCATAAACACCACATTCTCTATATGATAGGGTCTTCAATTCCAGTGACCACAGCTGAGATGTCAGTGACTTGCTTGAACTGGCAATATCTTCCCAAAGATCTTGCAAGCTAGTCTGTTCATGTTTGGTGATGTACAAAGTGATGTACTGTACCAGAGCCAACGAGTTGTCAGCCACACACTGAACATCTATGTTTGCTTGCCACATTAGAATAAGCCTGGGATTGCAGTCATTGATGTACACCTCATTCTCGTCCATGGGTAACTCATATACCCCCTTGGTTGATTTTGCCTTCAAGTGGTGTCTCATAGCTGAAAACAGTTCATTCATGTGACCATCCTGACAGACATATCTGAGAAATACGAAGCAACATCTTGTGTACCAATCGGATTTGTTCTTCACTACCCAGTGGCAGTATTTCACACAAATATGGCATTGGAACTTCTGCACCACCTTCCACAGTGTAGGACTGTCATACTTGTCCAGTATGCAGAGAGTGATGTATCGCTTAATGAATGCTAGCATTCTGCTGCTTCATGTTCGCCTATGCGTGAGGTGTCCTTGATCCACAGTAACAGATGAATATGAGGAGCTCCTCATGCCTGATATTCCATTCTCCAGAAGTAATGCTCTATAATACCAATAGGCGGGTTGTCCTTAGACAAAATGAAAGTCAGGCTATCGTGGAATCGCTTGTGAAAATGTCTAGTCACAGACACTGGGTCAAGTGAGCACATTTCTCTGAGAGTCATTGATGAAATGCCCTCTACATCACAATTTGCCCAATTCAAGAGTTCAATGACCTCCTTTCAGGTATACTTGGCACAGCTGAGTGTTACAAACCATGTGGCTGCACCATACTCTCGCAGCAAAGTCATCACCTCAGAGTGTCTGCGATACCAGTATTCTTTGGTGCCACGTAGACTTGACAGTGTGGAAGACAAATTGACTTGCACATTTTCATCCTTTTGCCTTAATTTCTGCAAAAACTGTGCGGCAGTGATTCCATCAAATGGAGTTGTGAGCTGTATAGTATGTTCAATAGATGCAGACAGTATGCCAAGCTCACACTTCCAGAGGAGATGGAACAGTTACTGTATGTTGCTTCTCAATTTGCCATCCTTACTGAGCACACGACTGGTATGGTATTCAACACTTTGCACACACTCTTCTCTATCATCTAGACATCCACCTGACCCTTTTCTGAATAAATCCAGAATGCAACGTGCATCCAGTGTCACCTCCCAAATGCTCACAGGCTCACCTTTCACCTGTTTCATTTGGTACAGATCAATGTTATCTCCTACTGGATCTCTGCCATGCAGTGGATGTATTGTGTACTGTTCATACACATTATTATTTGTCTCTACATTGACCTTCTCAATCATTGGTTTTGTGGTATCCAAAACATCGTGTTCAGCAGGCACACTAGTCATGCGATCAATGTCTAGGTTTGCATAAAAGCGATTGTTGCTCTTCAAGTAAGTAAGAGCAAGCTTCACCCTCCTTACATTGACAACATCCTGCCAGATGACCTTTGACTTTGTTGGAACACCATTGACAAGAATCACCAAATGTTCTCAGTGGAAATTGCCTCCACATTTTCCTACAGAGGAAGTGGAAGATACATAACGGAACCCTTAAGAGACCTAATGAGTTCTTTTTGTAGAATGTTCAGAGTTTTTGTATTCAGACATAGAATAGTTTGAAACAGTTTTATAGTCTGAATAAGAATCCGTTCAAACATATTCAATGTGGCAATCTCAGCAGGTGTAACATGTGCCTCCATATTGTTCAATGGTGACCTTGGTGGCAGAGTGTTAGCCTTCACCTTGGAGAAACAGTGCTTGCACATCACAGTGATTGGGTCTAACTGGAAGTCATACTTTAACAGCAGAAATGCAGACAGTTGAAACCACATGTCATTGTTTATTGACAAGGTTTCCAGATTAACTGTGACTGTTTCTGATAACAGAGTTGATCACATGACACACATTCAGAGCCAAATTTCTCTGTCTTTGCCAACTCAAATTTGACAATGGATTTCCCAAACTGCTTGAGAATATCAGTTTCTACGACAGAGACAGAATTTCCATCAGCAATTGATGATTGATCAATCACTGTCTCTGTGACACTGCTGTCACGTTGCAGCTGTTTCAGAAATGTCATGGCACCATTCATGTCACTAGACTGCAGTAACTCATTCAGATGAGTATACTGCACAACAACTTGTAGCACCACATAGACCCTATACACAAAGTTCTGCATCCCTGATTGATGCACTCCCAGCAACTGCATGTGGTGAAATACACTGTTGCAAACACCACTATCTAGGCATGCAAGTGAATGACCCATAAGTCCAGTATGTGGATGGATCTCACAAAGGTCTATAGTCTCAAAGAGTTTATGTCTATTTTTATGATCAGTAATGACAAACAGGTTGATAAAGTGCTCTACTTTGTCAAATGAAGATTGCCTCCGGTTGCAAGTGGCATCACATGTCCATGACAGACAGTGACACTTACGAGGCTGAACAGTAGCTTTAGACTCATCATCTGACTGCATTGTAATGTCATCACATATGCTCAGCACATTGCACAGTTTACCGAACTCATCAATGCAGAACTCACTGTCCGTTTTCTGTGAGTAATATGACTCCTCCCAGAAATACGCCTCTGAGTGCTGTGTGTGTAGCCAGCTACCTGTGAAAATGTCACAGAAGTTATGTTGGTTCAAGACAAGATATCGTTGTAGCCTCATCTTAATGCTGTACACAACTTTTCTGAACTGCTGAAGTACATGTGCCCTTTTACGCCACAACGTTGAAGAACAAATAGTGCTCTGTTGACAAATGTACAGACTCAGAGATGCAGTTTCATCAAAGACAGATGAGTCTTTAGTTTTTTGCACTCACATCTCATAACAGCAGCAATAAGTATATCTAACATAGCTTTAGAAGCTAGTGATAGAAAATACTTTTGGTTCCTCAGATGAGCATCAGCAGCCATGCCTTTATGCTGTTACTTAGTATGCTTGTTTATGCTTGCCTTTGCAACATTAGTCTTCTGTCTGAATTATTTCCGCAACTGTTGCTGACCTGTGCATTTTTGCCTTGCAGTTGAACAAGTACGTAGTATTTCTTTTGTGTGTGCAACCTGTGAACTCACTCCTTTAGCAGAATGATGATTCAGTTCACGTCTTGATGTACCATTTGTGGTTTTTGGACCACTCTTAAGCAACAGTCTACTACTATGATACCTGTTTCATCTCTGCATAGAACTGCGTCTCTGCTTAGGATGCATCTTTCTTCTCTAGAAATTCACAGTAGTGTGGGAAAATGTTCTGCAAGTGTCAGACACCTGTATCAGAAATGGAGAAAAACAAATATTTAGTGGTGAACAAACATTGTATAATAACATTACATAGTCACACACACTGTCCATGTGTGATATTACATCAATAGATAGCATTGCTAACAGAATGTTGCACATACAATCCCTCTCGCAGTGGAACACTAGTGAAGACAACATACATAGATACATAGATACATAGACAGTGTCAGCAGATAAGGGCCTATGGCCCACCCAGTCTGCCCATTTGAGCTTGTAAGTTCAGTTTATGTTTTCCTAGAAGTCTGTTGCCCCTTATCCCTGACCTCCAGAATTCCTTTATGTCTATCCCATGCACTCTTAAGTCTTGTGATTGTTTCAGCCCCCACCACTTACTCTGTCAGGGTGTTCCACTTGTCCACCACCCATTCTGTGAAGAAATTCTTCCTCATGTTTCCTCTGAATCATCCTCCTCAACTTCATCCCATGCCCTCTAGCCCTGGAACATCTTTTCACTTAAAATAGTGTATTCCTGCACCTGTTCCTCCCTGTAAGATACTTGTATGTCTCTATCATATCCCTCTCTCCCTCCTCTCCTCCAGGGAGTACATATTCAGTTCCTTCAACCTGTCCTCATAGGACTTGTGATGCAATCCATGTATCATCTTTGTTGCCCTCCTCTGAACCTTCTTTACCCTGTCTATGTCCTTACGTAGGTAAGGTCTACAGAACTGTACACTGTACTCCAAGTGGGGCCTCACTAGTGTCTTGTATAGTGGAATTATGACCTCCCTTTTCCTGCTGGTGATGCCCCTACCTATGCATCCCAGCATCCTATTTGCTTTACCTGCTGCCTTGTCACACTGTTTTCCTAACTTGGGGTCATCAGAGATGATAACCCCAAGATCCCTTTCCTGCTTGGTGCATGTTATATCCTCACCCTCCAACTGATATATTGTGCCAGGGTTTTTTGTGCCCTATATGCATCATCTTGCACTTTTGCATTGAATTTCAACTGCCAAACCCTGACCATTCTTCAAGTTTCTGCAGGTCCCTTCTCATTCTGTCTACACCCTCTGGTGTGTCTACTTGTTACAGAGCTTTGTGTCATCAGCAAACAGTGAAATTCTGCCTTAGACCCTCACGAATGTCACTGATGAAGATGTTGAATAGGACAGGTCCCAGCACTGATCCCTGTGGTACCCCACTGGTCACTCTTCCCTCTGTGGAGTGACAGCCATTTACCACCACCATCTGTGTCCTGCTGCCCAGCCAGTTACCTACCCACCACACTACTGTCCTGCGCACACCCATATTCCCCAGATTGTGTAATAGTCTTCTATGTGGCAAAGTGTCAAAGGCCTTGCTGAAGTCCAAATAGGCCATGTCCACTGCCTTGCCCTGATCCACCTCCCTAGTCACCCAGTCAAAAAATTCAATGAGGTTGGTCTGACATGACCTCCCCCTGGTGAAACCATGCTGCCTTGGGTCCTGTAGTCCATTGACAACCAGATGTTCCACCAGTCTCTCCTTCAGTAGTGCTTCCATGATCTTACCCACTACTGAGGTGAGGCTCACTGGTCTGTAGTTCCCCGCTTCCTCTTTGTTCCCACTTTTGTATAGGGGACTACATCTGCTGTCCTCCAGTCTTTGGGTACCTCCCTGTTTCCAGTGATTGGCTAAACAGGATGGCCAGAGGTTCAGCAACCACCTCCTTAGTTCTTTTAAGGACCTGGGTGCACCCCATCTGGTCCCATTGCTTTATCAACTCTTATTACTTCCAGTTCCTTCAGGACCCTTTCTCGTGTAAGGACTTGTGTCCATTTCTTCACCATTAGCATCCTTGTACCCTTCAGAGCCATTCCTCCTCTTCCTCAGTAGACTGAGCAGAAATACCTGTTCAATATGTCAACTTTACTGTTGTCATCCTCCACGTACCCCATCCTCCTCTTCAGTCTCACTGTCCCTCCTTTGCCTTTCTTTTTCCTTATGTACCTGTAAAGGTTTTGTCCTCTACCCACTGATTTTGCAATGTGTTCTTCTGTCTGAGCTTTGCTTCCTTACTGACCTCCTTTGCTTCTCCTGGTACTTCTCCTATCCCTTCCCTGTGTCTTTTGTATTGCCTGAATGCAATCTTTTTGGCTTTCACTTTCTTTGCTACCTCTTTGGAAAACCATAATGGTCTCTCTTCCTTTTCCTCATGCTAACCCAATTAATGCATAATTCTGTTGCTCTTGTATTACCCATTTTAAATACTGCCCACTGTTGCTCAACCCCTGATTCCTGCTCCATTCCCCTTAATGCCTCTTTCAAGTATCTCCCCATTTTTCCAAAGTCTGCCCCCCTAAAATCCAGGATATGTGTTTTTGTGTGGTTTGGTTCTGCTCTTTCTGTGATTTCAAACCACAATGACTGGTGGTCACTGTTCCCCTGGTGCTTCCCCACTGTTAACCCCATTACACTGTCCCTGTTTGTGAGCACAAGGTCCAGTATTGCCTTCTGCCGAGTTGGTTCCATGACCAGTTGCTTGAGAAGGCACCCTGAAGGGAGTCCAGGATAAATCTGCTCCTAGTTGATGCTGCTGCTGGGATGCTTCAGTCCACGTCTGGAATATTGAAGTCTCTAACCAGTACTACCTCACCCTTGTCTGCCATTCTTTGGATGGCTAGCATCAGCTCCCTATCTGTTTCATCCTCCTGGGCTGGTGGTCTATAGACCACACCTGTGCGGATGGCTGGCCCCATTTTCCTTTCCAGCCTTACCCACAGTATCTCTCCCCCATTTTGTTCCTCTTGGATCTCTGTGGCCCTTATGTCATTTTTCTCATACAGTGCCACTCCTCCTCCCTTTCTACCTGCCCTGTCTCTTCTGGATATGTTGTAGCCAGGTATGGCCATCTCCCAGTCGTGGTTATCATTACACCAGGTTTCTGTGATGGCCACAATGTCCAGGTCTAACTGCACCATGACAGCCTCCAGATCTTCCATCTTGTTGCTAAGGCTCCTGGCATTGCTTTTGCAATGCTTCCATGATTTGATCTCCCTAGACTGTTTCACTCTTCTACTCCAGCCCCTTCCTTGGTTGTCCTTTATCCTTGGTTCTCCTTGCTGTCTGCCCTTCTGCTGAATTTTGCCCCTTTTCTACCTATCCACCTCTTGGGTGCTAATCTCCATCTTTTTCACACTGCTTTGTAGAGATAGCCACTCCTTCAGTTCACTGGTTCCACTGCTAGCTGTGGGGGTGAGCAAGTAGGTACCCTCCTTGCTGGCCTGCCACCCCCCTTTGCTAGTTTAAATGCTTGTCAATGTAGCATTTAAACTTATCATTGAGAGCTTGGATTCCCCTCCAGGACAGATGCAGGCCGTCATTCTTGAACAAACCTCCATCCCTCCAGGTGGGTCCCCAGTCACCAATGAATCCAAACCCTTCCTCACAGCACCAGTTCTTCAACCATGAGTTAAAGTTCCTGATGCATGCACCCCTATGCTCTCCCTTGCCTCTCACAGGCAGTATTTCTGAAAAAGTGAGAGAAGTAGCTACTTACTTGAGACCCCTCCCCAATTTTCTAAACTCTTCCTGAACTTCCTCTGGCTCACCCTTTGCCAGGTCATTAGTACCTAGATGGATGATGACATCCAGCTCACCCTTCCATCTTGCCTTCCAAGTGATCCCCAGGATCTTCCTTCCATCCCTCCATGCTATGGCACCTGGTAGGCACCTCACCTCCCTGTCCTCCCCCTCCTGTGTTCCTAGCTGGATCCCTCTTATGATGGAGTCCCCCAACAGGATTCACTTCCTCCTCCTCTGGGGTCCACTGCTCTTCCCACTGAGGTCACCTCCTTGGCTAACCTCCACATCCTTTCCTTCCACTTCTCTGGGTACCTCTACTTGGTTGTCCCTATTTGCCAGTGTGGCATATGAGTTCTTGAGTGGAATAGGATCTGGGATGTGCCTCTGCCTGACTGCTCTAACCCTTCCTGAGCCCACTGTCTCCCAAGTGCTCCTCGTTCTCGGCATCCTTTGAGGCAGCTGCATTGGACTGGGTGGTCTCTGGATATGGGTGATGGTACTCCTGACCCAGTTTACTTCCACTCTGAGTCTGGCTACCTCATCCCGCAGTCCAGAGAGATGAATGCAGATAGGGCAGCACCTCAGTGTCCAGAAGGTCTGCCTGAATATGGCTGCCCCACAGACACTGCATTGCACCACTCCCCACATTATACTGCAATTATACTGCTATTCCACTACTTGCCTGTTACTGAAGCTCTCCTAGTTCCCTTTTTATTAATTTACTATCCTAAAAATCCTGCCACTGATCCTCAGATCCTTTTCTTTAAAAAATAAAATAAACCAATAATAAATAAATGAGTCAAAACACTTGTGTTGAGGGTGGGCTTCTTCCCCCTTATGCCCCTCCTACTCCACACCCCTTACTATACCCTGTGTTTAGCTCCTGTCAATCAGATTTAACAGGGCATATAATTAAGAGTTGGGGGAAGGGGAGGGGGGTCAAACATTTGCAGCAATTAAAGACAGCAAAGAAATACACCACCACTATGGTTTAAATTTTCAACAGCCCAAAAACAATTCTAAGTAAAGACATCAAATAAATTACAGTGTCACTAAAAGCCCACAATCTAAGTTTAAAAGAAAAATAGCAATTACCAGTTACTGTAAAGCACTGAATTGAATGTTTCCTTCCCCTTCTGGCTTCTTCTGACAAACATACAATGCTTTTAGATGTTGCACAACAGAAGCTGACTTATAACATGAACAATATCTGAAAATATGGTAGAAACTAAATTATTTTAAACATTTTAACTATTCACATTATTTTCCTCAAAGATAATTTTTTTGCCACATTTTCACAAAGTAGTGTTGAATGTACGACAGTGTTGCAAATGTTGATGTCATCAGCAAGACACTGTCAAATAGTAGTGTTGCAAAATAGTGTTGCACATACAACATTGTCGAATAATAGTGTTGAATATACACGACAGTGTCGCAAAATGATGTCAGCATGAAAGTGTCGAATAATAGTGTTGTGAGCACAAAAGTGTTGAATAATCACATTAAAAAACACCCTCTTTAAGGCTAAGGCAATCAGACACTGCTTTGTTTTTGAGTGAAGGACGCTCACACCAATGGAACATAACATTGATCAGGCCATGTCAGGCAATCAATCAGAAGTGCTGAAGACTGGAAAAGAAGGGCATAGCAGCCATCTTAGAAAAAAAGGAGAGACCCTTCCTAACACTGTGTAAGTACATCTCATTTTCTAGACAGTTTTTCTAGCATTATTAAAACTGATAATTCCATAAAAATAGCATTAAACTAAATGGTTTTTACTCCTGTATTTGACTATGGCAATATAAATAACCTGTTATGCTGTAAAAAAGAAGTTATAACTGTTTAAAGTCAGAGTGTCAATGAGTACTTACTAGAACAGATAGAGCTGCAAATGGAGGCAGAAAGCAGGCATCACATGCACCATAACACAAGAGGCAACCAATGATAGCTGTCTATTTACGTGTGATTGTTTGAACTAGCCTATGAAACTGTAGTATTTTCCCACCTAGAAACCTTGCAACATTTCTGGTTGACAGGAGCTGCACCCACTCAGTGTAGTTGTAGTGCATGCATCTACTGTATTGGTTAATCATGAAAAAGCATTAACCAATTAGATTGTTTATTCCTGTGTTATGGGACAGCCCACCAAAGCAATATTGAAGCAGAGAGGGACATTTCAGTTTCATATTCAGTAGTAACTAGAAACTGCAGGACAAACACTGATTTTTTTATAGCTCTCTGTCCACTTCTCAGTTTAAAACCTCAGAATGGCAGAAAACAGCAAATGGACTGTGTGGGTCTTTGGCAGCAGCATAGTATGGCAAGCTTCAGAGTATGCTCAGAGAAGTGATTTTGGCAAAGATCTGAAGCTTCCAAATTCCTCTGTTAAGTGGTTTGGCAGCAGAGGCATGAGGTGGGAGCATTTCATGCTGACAATGCACAGACTACTGAGGACTCAAGCTCGTCCAGACATACTGCTGATTCATCTTGGAGGCAATGATTTAGGCATGAAACGATGGGTAGATTTAGTAACAGAAGAAGCACTGGACCTTGTTTCTATTATGAGTATGTTACCTGCCTATAAGATCATTTTTTTTCAGATATTACAGACCGTAGGGTCTGGCAAGCAGAACAGCACATGTACCTGTTTGACAGGGCATGAAGAAAGGTAAACATACAAATATCTGGATATCTGCGCATGTCTGGGATGCATACCATACGTCGCCCTGAAAGTAACTATTGTAATGATTGGCTATACCTACCAGACGGTGTGCACTTCTCTCACGCTGGCAATTGCCTTTTCCTGGGAGGCCTTCAAGATGGAATCCTCATAGTGCTCTAAAAATATCAGACTGTCTAAATATACACCTTGGAAAAAAATGGTTCTTTTAAGAGCCACAAAACCTTGGTCAAAAAAATAGACAAGCTGCTTACATAAGATGCAGAACACAAACACATGCAATCTGTCTTTCACAGTACCATAACAGATTTGATGCATGCACATGTTTAGAATTCTATCATGTGCAGTTTCTGGCAGTAAGATTTAATATTAGTGTTCAGGCATGGGGTTGGAGTATGCCTATGCACTGCAGTTCAAATTTGACATGAGGGGATAGTAGTGTGTTTTTGTGTGATGTAATGTAACGATCAGTGTTGTTATATGTCATAACTTGTAATCATAACTGTATAATCTTAATAACCATGGTTTCTGCATATGGATAGTTAAAAAGGTAAACAGAAGACAACCATACAGATGTAAGAATATACCATAGTAACATACTATTCTCTCTCTCTTGATTCACTGCAGCATTGAAAAAACAAAAATACAATGAGGCTGTGGAGTTTGAAGGAGGTGTGCTGCTTGGTTGAGGTGGCTCAGATAAAAGGGAATGCAAAAATTCTCATGTGCAGCACAAACAGGAAACTGGATGTGATGTGGAGGCGCATCAACACACATTTGCATATCTGTTTCAAGATCAAGAATAAGACATCGCTAATGTGCAAGCGGAAGTGGAAGCTGTTGTGCCAGTGTTTTTACCAATTGAAAAACCATGAGGAGATACCTGATAATGACGCTGGCTGGTACTGCCTCACCCATGAGATGTGGGAGGCTGCTGGCAAGCCTGCTGTTGGGGAGCGCCTACGACATCATGAGTAAAGAAGCAATTTCCTAGTCAGCACAATATATATGACACTTTGAAGAATGATGTGCAGTAAAATTTGGTTGCACTGTCAGTTATTGCATAGTATTAGCATTGTACAACAGAGAAACATACAGAAGACACCATAGCTGTAGTACATCTACCTTCAAAAATGTATGCAGGAACAATAAGCAATTGTGAGTGAACATGGAACAAAACCATGCCACGAAAGATTAGTGATAGGTATATTACTGTACATGGTCTTAAAATAGTAGATATGAAAGAGTACAGTCACTGTCTTGTTTTATTGACTATTATTATGTGTGCAATGAATGCTGTTTCATATTATCTAGCTGAGGAGACCTCAGAATGCTATTTTTCTTGAAGCATACCATAGTACACAGGTACACAGACAGTAACAGAAAACTCAAGACAAGAGAATTCTTAAGTAGTAGAGAATATTGGCAATGTCAAAACAAATCTGTACTGAATTACTGGGGTGATGTATACGCCACTCTAAATATATATATATATATTATTATTAATTGACAGGACACCATAGGCACTCCCCACCACAGGCTGAGGTAGTACCAGCAGAGGCTGAGGCTGTGGAGGCCCAAGACTCTGGCACTAAAAGTGTCATCATTGTTGAGTCAGAAGGTAAGAGAATCCTATTGAAATGATATGAATGTCTGTTCTGGGTAGTTGGTGGGCATACCATGGCTGATCCTCTGCAAGTACTCAGTCTCCTAACTTGTGTCCACCTGGAATCAGGGAAGTACACCATTGATGTCCATAGGTTTAGTTCCGCTGTGGCTTTGCACTCAGGATGCAGTGCCTGATCTGGTAGGGGAGGCATTGCCTGGCTAAGTTCGTGCAGCTCCTAATGGTGCTAACTTGTGTGCTCCTACAATCAGGAAGGTGCCCCATTGATGTCCATGGCTTCAGTTTTGCTGGTGCTCCCCACTCAGGATGCAGTACCTGGTTTTGGGGGAAGGAGCATTGCCTGGCTGAGTCCGTGCAGCTCCTCAGTGTCATAACTTGTGTGCAGCTGCAATCAGTGAGGTGTACCATTGATCTCCATGGCTTCAGTTTTGCTGTGACTCTCCACTCAGGATGCAGTACCTGGTCTGGGGGGGCATTGCTTGGCTATGGCCGTGCAACTCCTAACTGTACTAACTTGTGTAAAGCTGCAATCAGGGAGGTGTACCATTGATGTCCATGGCTTTAGTTTTGATGTGGCTCTCCACTCAGGATGCAGTACCTCATCTGGGGGCGGGGCATTGCTTGGCTAAGGCCGTACAATTCCTAACTGTGCTAACTTGTCTGCTCCTGTAATCAGGGAGTTGTACTGTTGATATCCATGGCTTTAGTTTTGCTGGTGCTCTCCACTCAGTATGCAGTACCTGTTCTAGGATGAGGGGGGACATTGCCTGGCTGAGTCCACACAACTCTTCAGTGTCCTAACTTGTGTGCAGCTGTAATCATGGAGGTGCACAGTTGATGTCCATGGCCTTAGTTATGCAGTGGCTTTCCACTCAGGATGCATTACCTGGTCTCTGGGGGAGGCATTGCCTGGCTGAGTCCGTGTAACTCCTCAGTGTCCTAACTTCTGTGCAGCTGCAATCAGGGAGGTATACCGTTGATGACCATAGCTTTAGTTTTGCTGTGTCTTAGCACTCAGGATGCAGTGCCTGGTCTGGGGGAAGGGGCATTGCCTGGCTGAGGCTGTGCAACACCTCAGTGAGCTAACTTGTGTCCACCTGCAACCAGGGAGGTATACCATTGATGTCCATGGCTTTAGTTGTGCTGTGACTCTGCACTCAAGATCCAGTACCTGCTGTGGGGGGATTGCCTGGCTAAGGCCGTACAACTCCTAACTGTGCTAACTAGTCTGCTCCTGCAATGAGGGAAGTGTACCATTGATGTCCATGCCTTAGTTTTGCTGGTGTTCTCCACTCAGGATGCAGTACCTGGTCTGGAGGGGGCATTGCCTGGCTGAGTCCATGCAAGTCCTCAGTGTCCTAACTTGTGTGCAGCTGCAATCATGGAGGTGTACCGTTGATGTCCATGGCCTTAGTTTTGCTGTTGTTATCAACTCAAGATACAGTACCTGGTCTGGAGGGGGCATAACCTAGCTGACGCTATGCAACTCCTAACTGTGCTAACTTGTGTGCACCTGCAGTCAGGGAGGGGTACCATCAATGTCCATGGCTTTAGTTTTGCTGTGGCTCTCCAGTCACGATGCAGTACCTGGTCTGGATGGGGGTGCATTGCCTGGCTGAGGCCATGCAACTCCTAACTGTGCTAACTTGTGTGCATCTGCAGTTAGAGAGGTGTACCGTTGATGTCCATGGCTTTACTTTTGCTGTGGCTCTCCACTCAGGATGTAGTACCTGCTATCGGTAACACCAACAATGACGCCAAAGTAAAGACGAATGCAAACACAAATGCAAATGGAATTGCATACGCAAACGCAAATGGTAATGCACACGGGTACGCAAAACTAAACACAAACAGAAACCACTAATGGAAATGCAAATGGTAACAGTAACACAAATCCAAGAGCAAACAAAAACGTAAAGCGTAACTCACATGATGGCATAAACGGCAACGGTAATGCAAACGATAATGGAAATGCAAGTGGAAATGCTAACTGTGACAGTAACACAAGTGCACAACCTATTTTTTCCCAAAAGCTCCATTGAGAAACACAGTGAAAACAAAGAATGTATGCATAATAACAGGCCTTGGAGCAGAAAATAAGGACTTGGAATACTAATTTGCTTATATCTCAGGAACCATATGACGTAGAAAAAAAATTAAAATTTCATATGATTGATGGCTTTCCTGACTAGTTTTGCTCTTAGCCCCCATGAGGAGGCTAAGCATTTTTCCAATGAAAAGTCCGTATCTCACACCGTTTCCAAGATATGGATGCCATAATGTTAGTCTATGGGAAAAAGTGTCAACTTCAGAGTGCTGTAACTTTGCAGCAGTCTAATATTTTGTCACCAAACCACCAAAAGGCACATCTGTGGCATGTTGGCTGTCTTCCTCCAAATTTCAGCCCAAAAGACCAAAGCGTTATTTTACAGCAAGGTGGCAAAGAATTCCTGTTATTTTGGCTATAGTGTTGCAAAGTAGTATCGCAAATCACGACACTTTCGCAACAAAAAATCATGGAAGTGTCACAGGTGCGACACTACTTTGTGACACTACTTTTCAAAAAAATTTCAAAAACATATTTCTGGGGTGTTTAACTCCCCAAAAAAGACATGGCTAGCATCCTCAGAGTCCGACTAGGTGAACACAAAAAGAATTGTGTTTCTAGAGGGTCCCAGTTTTAAATGCCAAGCATTTCTGTGATCAGTAACTGAAAAAAAGGTGGTTTTGCAACACTACAGGGGTCATTTGCGACACTAAAATCCGCATTTGCGACACTGTCAAACTTTTTGTTAACTTTTCCCTTAGACTATAATGGGAAACCTGCATTTTGAATAACTTTTGAACCGTTTAGTATTTTTTCACGAAATCTTTGAAAGGCGCATCGGGGACCCTGGCCACATGTTTTCTGAAGTTGCACAAAGTGTGTGACCTGTACGCATGAGCAAAGAATGCGCAAAAAAACATAAATATGCTGCAGAATGTCACTTTATAACTCTGCAACTGTTAATCTGACCATTACAAAACTTGGTAGATGCAGGGATCTGTAGTACTGCTCTGTACCTGCCAAACTTCATGTAAATCCATCAAATGGTGGCAAAGTTATTAAGATGCAAAATTTCATGCTTTAACATAAAATGGGGTACTCAACCCTAACTATGGTGGCACTACTGTGCCACCAAAATATATATATATCCTATGCAAAAAACTTTGTTAATGCATCAGCTAGGGTTCTTCTACAGCAAAAAAGTGAGGAAATTCAATTTTAGGTTCCCACCCTTGCACCCCACCCCACCCCTGCCCCTACCAACAGACATCGGGGTTGTGTGTTGGGGTCATCAGCCCTAACTTCCTCATCCCATCCCATGTGTAAATAAGCTGAGGTGGTGCAGTGTAGGGATAATGGGGTGAGAGTTGAGCCGATGACCTCAACGCACACCCGATGCCTGTTGGTGGGGGCAGGGTTGGCTGGGATGTAAGGTGGGAACCTAAATTGAATTTCCTCACTTTTTCACTGTAAAAGAATCCTAACTGATGCATTAATGAAGTTTTTTAAATAGAATTTCCTTACTTTTTAAGAAAGACTTGTAAGTGCTAAACCACATTACACACCCAATGACTGAAAAGTACAATCACAACAGCAAGGTCAGCCAGCAAACAAATATTATTCTAGTAGAACAAGAGAAAATGCTGTCCACAAAATGTAAACTGTGCCACACAATATCTCCACAAAAAATATATTTTCCAACACATAAACACCTGTATTAACATCTACAGGACATGCCGTCTACACCCTCCAAATTTCAAGTAAAAAGACCAAACCGTGTCCAAGATATAACATGTCACAATTTGAAATTTTCATTTGTCAGAGTGGTACAGTTCTGCACCTGTTGACATTTAACACACACAATGACTAAAATTTATATCCATGACACTAAGGCTAGGTATCCTATCAATTTCAAGCCACCACCTCAAGCAAAACGCTGTCCGCAGAACGTAAACTGTGCCATGCCATATATCCGACAAAAAAAATGTTCTGACACAGAAACACTGTAATTTACATCCACAGGACATGCCATCAACACCCTCCAAATTTTAGGTGAAAAGACCAAACCATGTCCGAGAAATAACATTTTAATGTATGCTATTTTCATTCATCAGACTGGCACAGTTCTGCACCTGTTGACATTTAACACACACAATGACTGAAAACTACATCCATGACACTAGGGCTAGGTATCCTATCAATTTCAAGCCACCACCTCAAGCAAAACACTGTCCGCAACACGTAAAGTGCGCCACGCCATATCTCCAGCAGAAATTTTTTTCTGACATGTAAACACTGTAATTTACATTCACAGGACATGCCATAAACACCTTCCAAATTTCAAGTAAAAAGACCAAACTGTTTCCGAGATATTACATGTTAAAGATTGGTAAAATTTCCATGTCTATTCCATTTTAAAAAATCTGGCCATCTTGTCCTGCCCTCATGATCAAAGATGGCGATCAAAGAATCTCACGATCAAAGAATTTGCAGGCTCATGATCAAAGAACTTGCAAGCTCATGAACAAAGAATAAAAAATGCTATAAATCAAAAAATTGAGGTAATTCCGGAAAACCACCACCATGGTTTGACAGAACAAAGACCCCTGAGCAAAATCCACTCTCATTTGACTTCCTAGGGCACCCCTGGGCTGAGAAAATTATTTTTTTCATCCGGCCATCTTGTCCTCCCCTCATGATGCACGATCGCGATCAAAGAATCTCACAATCAAACAATTTGCAGGGTCGCGTTCAAAGAATTTGCTCGCTCTCGAACAAAGAGTGAGGATGAGATGGCCAATTTAAAATCACTTTTCACAGCCCAGGGTTCTACAAACACAAATGAGGTTGATTTTTTCCTAGAGGGTACCGTTTGCCCCATCTGAATAATTATAATAGTTAATGAAATATCCCTGCAGTCTAGTGACTTCATCATAGTAAATAAGTCTAATGTCCTGGCACTCTAGTGGCACCCCAATGTTTTTTAATCCCTGGCAGTCTAGTTCCCCGAGTTGTATAAAAAATAAGTGTTGATATCCCTGATAGTCTATTAGCCCCCATCTGTGTAAAATAATATGCACTGTTAGTGTAGATATCAAGGTAGTCTAGCTTTCCCCTCCATTATATCTAGTGCCCCCAACTTGTATAAAAATAATAGTGTTAATATCCTGGTAGTCTAGTAGCCCCATCTGTCTAAATAATATCACTGTGCCTGTAGATATCCATAGTAGCCCTGGCAGCCCCCATTATAACAAAATTAAGGAATCATTTCACATTCCTGTAGTCTAGTGGCCCCACCCCCACCCAGCCATGCCAGCCCACCCAGTATCCTCCCTCTTCCCCAGCTGGCGGCTGGCACAACCCACCGTCACCTCCACAGCCAGCCGCCAACTGTGTGCATTACTAGCGGTAATGCAAAGAGGTGCTATGAAAATATTTCTGAGCACCTCTTTACATTAGTGCTCGTAATCCAGACAGTCGATGGCTGGCTGTGGAGGTGAGAGGTGGGCTGTGCCAGTCGCCGGGTGGGGAGGCTGCTGGGTGGGCTGGCACAGCTGGGTGCAGGGGCCACTAGACTACCAGGAATGTGAAATTATTCTTAATTTTATTATAATGGAGGGGGGCCGCTAGACTACCACTGATATCTTCAGGAACAGTGATATAATTTCATACAGATGGGGGGCCACTAGACTACCAGGAATATTAACATTTATTATTTTTTTTATACAACTCGGGGCACTAGATATAATGGAGGGGGCTGCTAGACTACCACAGAAATCTACACTCACACTGCATATTATTTCAGACAGATGGGGGCACTAGACTACCAGGGATATCAGCACTTATTATTTTTTATACAACTCAGCGGGGCACTAGACAGCTGGGGATTAAAAAAAACATTGAGGGGGCCACTAGAGTACCAGTATGTTAGACATCATTACATTATTTACTATGATGGGGGACCACTAGACTATCAGGGATATGTCATACACCATTATAATTATTCAGATGGGGCAGAATGAAGCCCTCTGAGCAAAACCCAGCCTCATATATATATTCATGGCAAAAAAGCTCCATTTAATGCATCAGTTAGGGTTGTTCCACAGTGACAAAAATGAGGAAATTTGGTGTTAAAGTTGAAAACCCTAATTCCGCATTCCCCCCCACCCCACATCTCCACACATACACACACACACACACACATATATATGCAAGTATGGGGCAGGACCGAGACAACATTGCCAATCACAGACAACCAGCAGCAGGTGACAGAAATAACATACAACTGTCTAAACGTACTACAAGACACATCCATCATCATGGGCCAACGACTGTAGCATTTGAGCAGCTATGGGTGTACAGCGTGTTGTGGACATCTTCACAGGGTCACATGTCACAAAAATAGTACTGTACACAGAATTCCTATAACATACATTGTTTGGTTATGCTGTGATAATATCATGAGGCATCTACATAGAAGAAAGCATGTATAACATGATGCGTTATCTAATGTGGACATAGGCAGAAAAAAAGGACACTATGGGACCCTTTCAGTAACAGGTACTGTTCAATGAACCCTTGTTCAAATCAAGATGGGCATGGACACATTGAGACACACATGTTGCATGAATAATGATTTCTGGTCACAAATCTATTAATACATACAGTGCTCAATAGTTGTATGACAATTCTGTTTTTTTGCAATTCAAAATAGTATGCAGAACGAATATTTTGTTATTTTTCTGCCACATGCAGAACCACTAACAGAACTAACAGTGGTATACATGATGCATGATGTTCCCACCCTATAATAGTCATATTACTGTTAATATGTGAAATGCTTTGTATAATAATGTGAACCATGGACTATGATGATATTTAATAGTTTGTGAGCTACAGTTACACATAGCTGTTGAGTTCTTTAGGATTAGAAAACAGTGCAGCAGTATAGTGTTTATTTTTGTATTCAGATACATTATTTGCTACTATTAGGGTAACATTAGGAGCCATTTACACACATGAAAGCCTGGTGTAAATGGTGTCTAATGTTATCTATTCACAGGTGCAGAAGTGGTAACGTTGTGTTTGGCCACCACTGTGACCACATAGGTAGGAATGTGTATACAAACAGAAACATGTGTTTGCACTTACAAAGTCACAGCAAGGCAAAGAGAGTGAACTGGTACCATGGAATAGTTTGGGTGACACACTCCCATATACAGCTGTAAGGGTTCAAATAATGGTGGAGAATGACTTAGTAGATAATACTGTACTGATCCAACTGTTTCTTATGGCATGGTAAGATCAGTGGGTACTTAGACACATGAAACTGTCTTACAGTGATCTCTGCTACTACACACTCATGAAGACAAACCTGTGAACATGGGTCCTTTGAATACCATTGTAGCACTAATATATCAAATAGTGGAGGAACACACTTCACTGTTTTAAATGACAAACTTTCCACAACTCAGCTAGTTTGTAGTGTGACCATGTGAGTTATCAGGTCTGATAGTTCCACAGAGATCTTCAATGCTACAATGTACTGCAAGATAATAGTACAGCACTACTGTGCAGAGAATAGTGTACTGACACATAATTGTCTTATTCCCGGGTAACATCCAGAGGCATTAACAGTCAACAAAGGTCCCTAAGACCACTGCCAGATACTGACATGTTATCACAGTGATGATTATCAACACACTGTCATTCAGAATACATAAGAAATCCATTAGATATAAAAAATGTATTATGTGATACAGCAACAACTAATGGGCAGTATGCATGCATGCATAGGATAAAGTCACTTGGATGGCAGCAGATCTTCTTCACTTGGTGGCCCATGATGATGGATGTGTCTTGTAGTAAGTTTAGACAGTTGTATGTTATTTCTGTCACCTGCTGCTGGTTGTCTGTGATTGGTCCTGTTGCCTTGGTCTGCACAGATAAAGGTCTTGCACTTTGTTTCTATGCAGCAAGATACCAACACCAATATACATATTAGCACTATAACTTAATATAAAATAAAAGACACAACACAGGTAGATAAGACTTATAAAAGATGTATTGCCCAATTAAAAGTAGATAAAAAAGGCCAAATTAAAATTCCAATTAGTACACAAAATCAGTCTCACAAAACAATCGTAAAAAAGTATGACACCAAAGTTTAAAGTGCATGTAAAACAGTGTAACAGGTACTTCATTAGTAAGATGTGACAATAGCACACAACAGATAAACACAGCTACCACAGTACTCTCTGTACACTGCTTAGATGCATCAAACAGTGATGATGTTATTGTCATTGTGTGACTGATAGTGTGAATGTTCCTGGGGTGGGCGAAAAACCAGATGCCAACTGTTTAAATAATAACAGCACAAACACATAATGCTCTCTAAAAAAAGATATATCTGAAAGCGATTTTAAAACATTTTATGGTAATATGTGTATGTGTAGACATATGCATATACTGTATATACATACACATACATATGCATGTAAAGACATATAGATATATGGGTGCATTTGGAAAATTCTCACCCGACCCCTCAATAGAGATGATCATGAAATATTTTCAGGAGCATAAAAAATCAGTTGGTATCAGTGAAGGAGTCTGATTTACAATAGTGTACTATTCTATACATACATATAATTTGCTTATTACAGAAAGCAAAATCAAATGGAATGTGATAACAGGTACTATATACATCAGTGGAAGTGATCAAAGCTATAATGAACACTAATAGTGAACTAATGAAGTATCTACATCACTAAAAACATGTAGTTGCTAAAAAGTAATTGTTTCCTAGAATGCAATGAATATTACATTAAATAATCTCTTATTCAGAAAATCTCACCTCTTGATAATAAACAAATATCTACCACAACACTCTACTTTACTATTAATGATGCCTATATGAAATTACTACAAACTAGAAAAGTTCTACTAAATGTCTGTTTTATTAATAAATATATTAACAATACCTTTAAATACTTGTGAATCAAATACTGTAAAACAGTGAAATATGAAACATTTTTTATCAGTTCAGTTAATTAGCAATTAATACAACTACTTAAAACCTAACAGTACTAACTGTAATCAAACAATGTATTAATAATCATATATACATATGTACAACACAGATGTGTGTCAAGAAAACAGGGATAGTACAACACTGTTGTGGCACAATATGGTGGTATTCAGTGAAGACGCAAATGAACAAAAAAAAGAAACACAAGCCACACATGATGATACTCAACATGTCACAGAGTGATATGAATTTCAGAGTATTGTACTCTTAAGTACAGGTCAGCAGATCCTGTAATAAAACAGTGTTCAATTGTGCTAACACAGAAGTGGCACAAACACCAGTATATCTTTTAGTCATAAAAGAGCTAAATAATGTCACGATGCAGACAGCTCTTTAAAAAGACATGTGTTACACAGTTTTGTCTATCACATGGACAAGTATTGTGCCTTAGTAGAGGCACACAGTTGGCAAGTGTGTCAGTTAGTACTTGTTATGGCTGCATATGACATACTCATAAGAAAAGACAATGACAGAAGAGGACAACCATATAGGAATATCTCTTTTGACATTTCAAAGTATTCCTTAGACATCTAAGTGTGGTTTCTCTAATGACTGCGAAGACAGTTGGTGCTGATTGAAGACCACTGCAACTATTTTCACAGTGTCACTGATCAACCCAATAATCTTATAAGTCAGATAGAGTAAACATATGCATGTAAACTATGTGATATGTTAACAGTATAATCTTGAATGCAGATTTGCATGAAAAAAAAAAAGTTTATCTACCAGAACTCACTCTGTAACAAAATGGACAGCAAGTTATGTCACATGTTGTGTGACTATTCCTCTGATGCATGAAGATTGTAGTAGTTCTTCAATATCACCACATACGTATTTCTTTAAGTGTCGCTGTAGTCTCTGTTTGAAAGTGCTTGTTGAGACATTGCATTCAACCCAGCCAGTTCTGTACCTCAACAAACAAGTGTAATGTCCAGAATGTACAGACTGGCCATAGTGGTAGATCACAGCCTGAGTGTCAAACACTGCTTGGTTAAATACAATTATACTAGCTGTGAAATATGTGATAGGTATGTCAACTCTGAGCCCATTAGAGTCAAATCTATGCAATACAAGCATAAGATATTGAGATGAAGTCCTGAGACGTATAGAAACATAGAAACATAGACTTTGACAGCAGATAAGGACTGCTTGGCCCATCTAGTCTGCCCATTTCCCTACCTACGGGATAGGTCGCAGATCCTAGTTAACCAACAGCCTATTTCTTCCTACCCCCCACAAGAATTGCCTTATGTCTGTCCCATGCATTCTTGAATTCTCCCACAGTTTTAGACCCCACAACCTCCTCAGGAAGGCTGTTCCATGCATCCACTACCCTGTCTGTGAAATAATACTTCCTCCATTGCCCATCAACTGCCCCCCATCTTTAAATTGTGTCCCTTGTTCTTGCACGTCTCTTTTCTGAAAGATGCTACCCTCTTGGACTTTGTTGATTCCACTGAGGTACTTAAAGTTTCTATCATGTCCCCCTCTCCTCCTTTCCTCAAGGGTATACATATTAAGCTCCTTTAGTCTCTCCTCATATGGCTTCTCTTGCAGACCCTGCACCATTTTAGTTGCCCTCCTCTGGACTGCCTCTATTCTGTCTATGTCCTTGCGGAGATGGGGTCTCCAGAACTGGACACAGTACTCAGATGGGGTCTCACCAACTGTCTGTACAGAAGGATAACAACTTCCTGTTTTCTGCTGCTGATGCCTCCCATGCATCCCAGTATACCCCCAGCCCTCCCTACTGCCTTCCTCACAGTTGCTTGCTAACCTTAAGGTCATCTGATATGATTACCCCAAAGGTCCTTCCTTTTTGTTGGTATATTACCTCCCCATTGCATTCTTCCTGGGTTTTGTTTCTCAGGTGCATTATTTTGCACTTCTTTGCGTTGAATCCTAGCTGCCATACTTTGACCATTCCTCCAACCTTGCAGTCCTTCTCATCCTTCCCCACCTCCTTGTGTATCAACTCTATTGCAGATATTTGTCATCTGCAAAGAGGCATACCTTCCTTCCAGTCCCTCTGCAATGTCATCATGAAGACATTCAAAAGGACTGGACCCAATACTGACCCTCTGCGGTACCTATTAGTAACCCCTTTCTTCAGAGTTGGCTCCATTTACAATTACCTTCTGTGTCCTGTTGTCCAGCCAATGTTTTACCCAGGCTACCACCCTGGGACCCACTCCCAGGCTGGTTAATTTGACTATTAATCTTTTGTGTGGGACTGTTCAAATGCCTTGCTAAGAGTCCAGTTAGGCCATGTCCACAGCCCTTCTCAGTCTACTACTTTGGTCACCCAGTCAAGAAATCTGTGGATTCATCTGACATGACCTTCCGCTGTGAACTCATGCTGCCTTGGGTCTGTGCCCACTGGTCTCTAGGTACTCAACTATCTTTCCTTCGAAGTGACTCCATCACTTTCCCTACCACAGAGGTCAGACTGACAGGTCTGTAGTTTCCTACTGTCTTGGTCCCACTTTGTGAAGGGAATCACATCTGCCTTCCTCCAGTCCTCGGTACCACCATCCTCCCATGATTTATTAAAAAGAGTTGCCAGTGGTTTCACTAGTTCCACCCTTAATTCTTTTAGAATTCTGTGGTGAATTCCATCAGGCGCCATTGCTTTGCCCACCTTCAGTTTTAGGAGTTCTTGCAGAACCCTTTCTTCTGTGAAAGGACTCGGATCTACCCCCCTATCAAGAGTGCTTCTGTTAATTGGATTAGGCACTTCCTCATCCTCTTTTGTGAATATTGAGCAGAAATATTTGTTCAGTACCCCTGCTTTTTCACTGTCCCCTCTGCCCACCCACCATTCAGTTCTATTCAGCCTCTATCCTCCCTTTGTCTTTCTCACCCTTCGATGTAGCACTATAAAAGGTTTTATCCCCTTCTTAACTGAGTTGGCTATCTTTTCCTCAGTTTGGACCTTTGCTATTCTGACTTCTCCCTTCTTCCTTCTGCCTTAATTGGTACAGCTCTCTGTCCTGCTCTTCTGTGTTTCCTTATACTTCGGAATACTATCTTTCTTCCTGACTTTCAGCCACCTCTTTTGAGAACCATAGTGGCTTTTCTTTCATTTGATTGTTTATTTGCTTCACACAAAGGCTTGTTGCCTCTGTGATGGCAGTTTGATGATTCCCATTGTTGCTCCACACCTCCTTCTAGCCTGTTTGCTAGTGCTTTTCTGAGGCACTCTCCCATCTTGCCAAAGTCAGCCCTCCTGAAGTCCAGTACCCTCACTTTTGTATGGCTTGACTCTGTAGCTGAGGTTAACATGAACCACACTGTTTGATGGTCACTTGTTCCCAGATGGCAACCACTTCTTGATCTGAGATCCTCTCCTGCCCCATTTGAGAGTATGAGGTCTAAGATTACTCCCTCATGGAGTGGGTTCCAAAACTAGCTGTCTGAGGCCTGCCACCTGTAGGGCATCTAGAATGGCCCTGCTCTTGGATGTGTGCAGCAATGTGTTCCAGTTAACATCTGGCATATTCAGGTCTCCCATCAAGAGTATCTCCCCTCTGCTATTCTAAGAATGCCTTCTATCATATCCTTGTCCATTCCCTCCCCTGACATGGGGTCTGCACACAACCCCTGTGCAGACTGTAGTGCCCTTTCAGTTTCCAGGTGACCCACAGTGCCTCCTCTCCTCCCTGTTTACTCTTTTGTTCAGTTGCTTTTATCCTTCCTTTACATAGAGAGCTACTCCTCCCCTCTTCTCCCCTGCCTGTCTCTCCTGTACGTTATGTACCCTGGTATGTTAACATCCCAGTCATGGTTCTCTGTGTACCATGTTTCTGTGACTGCTATGATATCCAGGCATCCCTCTTCCATCAAGGCCACCAGCTCAGGGAGCTTGTTGTCCAGACTACGGGCATTGGTACTCATTTCCCTCCATTTAGTATTGGCCTTACTCCTTTTTGCCCCATCCCTGTCCTTCTTGCCTTTGTCAATTTCTCCATTTACCCCTACCCTTCTCCCCATTGACACCTCTATGTTGGTGTTTACCACACTTACTACCATGTTTTTTTTTTTTTAACTGAGTACATGTACCTCCACACCTTATACACAGGTGACCACTTTCAGCACTGGTAAAAGGCTGCCGGAACTTGACACTTTGAGTCTGGGGCACAAACAAAGAAACCCAAAGCTTGTCTTCAGTGGTTTCTCACTCTGAATGACCACATGACACACATACATATCCGGTAACATATGACACAGTGAAGTACTGATGCATTGGAATCCCCTCTTCATCCAAGCTGTTTATGATGGCCATCAGAAACACACGAGTGTCCTGCTGCATGTTAGCAGCAAATGTACTGCATCCATCATATGTACCTAACACATGCTGTAGAGGTGTCAGTGACCGCACGTTGTTTGACTGATCAGAAGCCACGTTGAAAACTTCCTTCAATGCCTTTGATAAGGGAGTCTCTTGTGAAGCTGATATTGCCTGCACAAAGTGTGGCATGTGGAGAAAAGCTTACATAGCTGAATTAGCATAGCAGTTTACTCTAGTACTGTTATCAAACACTGGGACAACAGCCATACCAAGTGACTTCTGGGCAACAGCTGGTTCTGCATCTGCATTTGAAATTCTGATCTTGTTAATACTTTGCTCAGTTGATTCAGTTGAGGAAGTTCATTTTCTATTGTTGCCAGGTGAAGCTGTGACTGTGGAATATGAGATAACCCCATACATAGGTAGTGGTATTAGAGACATCTGTGGCTGATACGTAATCTGTTGTACTCGACAATACATCGCTTGTCAGTGCGTATCTTCTTAGGTGCGAGTGTTATGATGTGCATCCCAGAAAGACTGCGGACACATGGAAGTGTGACGTAGCTCATGCCATCTTTGAAAATGTCTATCCCTATGTCCACCATTGCTGAATCCAAACTCAAGCCCTGAGACTTGTGAATTGAAACAGCTTACGCAACACATGATGGGAACTGTTTCCTGTTGACATAGATATCCTTAAATATCTGAAACTTAACACATGAATGATCAATCTGCACAGGCTGTTCCATTTTGTCAAAGTGGACAACAAGTGTCTCGATAAACATCTTCTGAACATTGTAAACAAAGTCTATGATGTGACCCATGGCACCATTTATCATGCCATGTTCAACATCAAGATTATGCAGTAGCATGACACACGCATTCTTGCAAACTGTAAGAACCACTTCCAGGCCAGCTGCACATGAAACATCTGACTTCAGTTCAGAGAATCACTCAGTCATCTTCGCTACCAGCTTATGATTTAGAATAACACCGTCGACTGTATCAACAGCATGCAGTATGAGAATTTCTTGTTTCTCTCTCTGCAACATAATACTGTTGTACTCAACACGTTTCTTAAGTCGCGGCATAAGACACACAACCCGTGTGCCCCTGGAGTGCATATCACAGAAAACATCTCATGCTGTTTCTATGGATGTAGTATCCATTCTGATTCTTCGACCATGTAACATTGAAAGATGTTCTGGTGACAAAGAACCTGTATGAGCTTGATCCAACAGTGCCTTGTAAGCCAGATCACCACTCTGCTGCATGTTCTGACACAACTCGACATAGGTAAATAGCTCCTAAAAGTTAAAACCTCCAATGTAGCTTAGTGTATTCTTAGCCCACTTGACAGTCAGAGCTGTAAAGACATGTTCCGCATTAACTGGTGCAAGTTGTAAAAGGTTTCCAAATACAACAATGCTTTTTCCACCAAATGCATCACCATAGTCAGTCCCCAAAATCTCCTGTAGACATAGGTGTATACAGGTAAGCATCAAATTAGAGACCATGCTAATCTTATCAATGATGAGTAACTTCATCTTAGTAAACATAGAATGAAGCTGAGATGCAACCTCAAATGACAGCTTATGACACTCTCCTGCTTTGCCATGCTCCACTGGTAACATGAAGAGACGGTGTAACATAACTCCACCAATGTTGTATGCAGCCCATCCAGTGGGAGCACTAACAGCAACAGACATTGATGAGCCTGTCAGTTTCTGTATTTCAGCCATAATGGCCTCTATAAGGAAGCTCTTTCCTGTACCTGCTGAGCTACTAACAAACATCAGTAGTGGCTTGTGGTCAAGACAGTCACATTTCTTCTGTTCATGTAGTATCCCATGCAGGACAGCATCAGTAACTGCAGAGTGCACCACACATTGCTGCTTATTGAGTCTCTCTCTCAATTCTGTTGGGTCAACACTGCAATGTGTGCCATGTTCCATAGCACTCTCCACTTCTGACATGAGTACTTCTGGGGCATTCAGAGGCAGAGGTTCTCCAAGGATACCTTCTTCTTCCGGATCAAGATTGTCCTGTGAACTAATAGGACTGTCCTCTTCAAGTTGTTTCTGTGCCTTTTCAAGATGCTCTTTCTCAGTGACTAGTCTCTGTATATATGTGTCTGAGTAGTCAGTTTTGAATGTCTCGTAACTGTGATTGAATTCTTCCTCAAATGTATCACAGTCACCTTTTAATTCAGACTCATTCCTCCAGGGTTTAAATAAGAATAGGAAAGCAAAGCAGTAATGCTCTCTGCTCTCAGATGTGCCTAGATGTAATTTACAGTGGTCAATGAGCCAAGGCTCATGTCTCTTAATGAAACAGCCGTCCACTCCTTTGACCTTGTAAATGTCATGTGTGCAATCAGGTGAGACATCCGTCTTGTAGTCATACCACTTAGCCACCTCAAATTAACACATGCGATCCATGTCTTCGTGTCTACGGGGGTAGTACATGTCAATGAGGTTATTCTTCAAGATATGTCTTGAAGAGGGTGTCTTGAGAGCCAGTTTCTCAATCTCAGCGTGAGGAATAAGTACACGTTTGTGCTTCTCTTTGTAGTTTACACTGAGAAAGTGCACAGCATCAGATTTATGTACAAATGTGTACTGATCAAGTGATCGCAGGCCTCATAAGCACCGCATTCTCTGTGTGATAGGGTCTTCAATCCCAGTGACCACAACTGAGATTTCAGTGACTTGCCTGAACTGGCAATATCTTCCCAAAGACCTTGTAAGCTAGTCTGTTCAAGTTTGGTGATGTACGAAGTGACATACCGAACCAGAGCCAATGAGTTGTCAGTCACAAACTGAACATCTATGTTTGCTTGCCACATTAGAAGAAGAATGGGGTTGTAGTAATTGATATACACCTCATTCTCATCTCTGGGTAACTCATATACCCTCTTCATTGATTTTGCCTTCAAGTTGTGTCACATAGCTGAAAATAGTTTGTTCATGCAACCATCCTGACAGACACGCCTGGGAAATCTGAAACGACATCTTGTGTACCAATCAGATTTGTTCTTCACTACCCAGTGGCAGTATTTTGCACAAATATGATGCTGAAACTTCTGCACCAACTTCCACAGTGTAGGACTGTCATACTTGTCTGGTATGCGACAAGTGATGTATTGCTTAATGAATGCTAGCATTTGTGCCACTTCATATTTGCCTATGCATGGGGCATCCTTGATCCACAGTAACATATGAATATGAGGAGCACCTCGTGCCTGATATTTCATCTTCCAGAAGTACTGCTCAACAATACCAAGAGGCAGATTGTCCTTTGACAAAATGAAAGTCAGAATATTGTGGAATCACTTGTGAAAATGTCTAGTCACAGACACTGGGTCAAGTGAGCACATTTCTCTGAGAATCATTGATGAAATGCCCTCTACATCACAATTTGGCCACTTCAAGAGTTCAATGACCACCTCCCAGGTATACTCGGCACAGTTGAGTGTGACAAACAAAGTGGCTGCACCATAGTCTCGCAGCATAGTCATCACCTCAGAGTGTCTGCGATACCAGTATTCTTTGGTGCCACATAGACTTGACAGAATGAAAGACAAACTGACTTGCACATTTTCATCCTTTTGCTTTAATTTCTGCAAATACTGTGCAGCAGTGATTCCATCAAGTGGAGTTGTGAGCTGAATAGTATGTGCAATAGACACAGACAGTATGATAAGCTCACTCTCCAAGAGGAGATGAAACAGATACTGTATGTTGCATCTGGATTTGATATCCTTACTGAGCACATGACTAGTGCAGTACTCAGCACCTTGTACATGCACTTCTCTTTCATCTAGGCATCCACTTGACCCTTTTGGGAATAAATCTGGAAAACAGCATACTTCCAATTTTGCCTCCCAAATGCTGACAGGCTCACCTTCCACCTGTTTCATTTGGTACAGATCAATGTTGTCCCCTGCTGGGTCTCTGCCATGCAGTGGATGAATTGTGTACTGTTCATACACGTTATCATTTGTCTCTACATTGACCTTCTCAATCATTGGTTTTCTGGTATCCAACACATCATGTTCAACAGACACACTAGTCATGCAATCAATGTCAAGGTCTGCATAAAAGGCATTGTTGCTCTTCAAATAAGTAAGAGCAAGCTTCATTTTCTCTTCATTGTCAACATCCTGCCAAATGACCTTTGACTTTGTTGGAACACCATTGACAAGAATCACCAAAGTGTTCTCAATGGACAATGCCTCCACATTTTCCTGCAGAGGAAGTGGAAGATACATAACAGAACCCATAAGACACCTAGTGAGTTCTTTTTGTGGAATGCTTCATGTTTTTGTATTCAGATGTAGAATAGTTTGAAATGGTTTCATAGTCTGAATAAGAATCCGTTCAAACATATTCAATGTGGCAGTCTCAGCAGGAGTAACATGTGCCTCCATATTGTTCAAGAGTGACCTTGGTGGCAGAATGTTAGCCTTCACCTTGGAGAAACAGTGCTTGTACATCACAATGATTGGGTCTCACTGGAAGTCACACTTTAACAGCAGAAATGCTGACAGTCGAAACCACATGTCATTGTACTGTGACAAGGTTTCCAGGTTCACTGTGACCGTTTGTTTTTCGTAACAGATCCTATCACATGACACACATACAGAGTCAAATTTTTCTGTCTTTGCCAACTCAAATTTGGCAATCAATTTCCCAAACTGCTTGAGAATATCAATTTCTAAGACAAAGACAGAATTCCCATCAGCAATTGATGACTGATCAATCACAGTATCTGTGACACTGCTGACATGTCGTAGCTGTTTCAGAAATGTCATGGCACCATACATGTCACCAGACTGCAGTAACTCATTCAGATGAGTATACTGTGCAACAACTCGTCGCACCTCGTAGACCCTGTACACAAAGTTTTTCATGCCTGATTGATGCACTCCCAGTATCCTCATTTGGTGAAATACACTGTCGCAAACACCACCATCTAGACATGCAAGCGAATGTCCCATAAGTCCAGTATCTGGATGGATCTCACAAAGGTCTATAGTCTCAAAGAGTTTATGTGTGTCTTTATAATCAGTAAGGACAAACAGGTTAATAAAGTGTTCAACTTTGTTAAATGATGATTGCCTTCGGTTGCAAGTCGCATCACACATCCATGACACACAGTGATGCTTACGAGGCTGAACAGTTGCCTCACACTCATCATCTGACTCCATTGTAGTGTCATCACACACACTCAGCACATTACACAGTTTACCGGACTCATCAATGCAGAACTCACTGTCCTTTTTCTGTGATTAATATGACTCCTCCCAGAAATACCCCTCTGAGTGTTGTGTGTGCAACCATCTACCTGTGAAAACATCACAGAAATTGTGTTGGTTCAAGACAGGATAGCGTTGTAGCCTCATCTAAATCTCGTACACAATTTTCCTGAACTACTCAAGTATGTGCCATCTTACGCCACAAGTGTTGAATAACAAATAGTGCTCTATTAACAAATGTATGGACTCTTGAGACACAATTTCATCAAAGATAGATGACGCTTTATTTTTTTGCGTTCACGTCTCATCACAGCAGCAATAATTCTGTCAATCTTAGCTTTAGAAGCTAGTGATCTAAAGTACTTTTGCTTCCTCAGATGACCATCAGCAGCCATGCCTTTATGCCGCTTCTTAGTACACTTCTTTATGCTTGCCTTTGCAACATTAGTGTTCTGTCTGAAAGATTTCCACAACTGTTGCTGGGCTCTGCATTTTTGCCTTGCAGTTGAGCAAGTACGTACGGTTTCTGTGGAGTGTGCAACCTGTGAAGTAACTCCTCGAGTGGAATATTGATTCAGTTTACATCTTGATGTAACATGTGTGCTTTTCGGACCACTCTTAAGCAACAGTGAACTTCTATGATACCTGTTTCGTCTCTGCATAGAACTCCATCTCTGTTTAGAGGGCATCTTCCTTCTCTGGAAATTCACAGTAGTGTGGGACAGGGTTAGGTACTGTAAGTATCAAACACCTGTATCAGAAATAGAGAAAAACAAATATTTTGTGGTGCACTGCCTTTTTTGTCCTAACATTATATAGTCACACACACTGTTCATGTCTCATGTAACAAGAATAAATAGTACTGCTTACAAAACATTGCACAGATAATGCTTCTCACAGCTGGACACGAGTGAACCCAATATACAATGTTTTCAAGTCTCGCAGAACAGAAGTTCACTTATAACATGAGAAAATATATCTAAACATGTCAAAGTAAACTATTGTCACAATTTGAAGTATCCATAGTAATTTCTTTCAAAAAATCTTTTTTTCAACATTTTCAAAAAGTAGTGTCAAATGTGTGACAGTGTTACAAAATGTGGTGTTGTGAGCACGAAAGTGTAGCAAAATTTGGTGTCATCAGCACGACACTGTTGAATATAGTGTCTCAAAATAGTGTAGCCAGCATGAAAGTGTTGAATAATATTGTTGTGAGAACAAAAGTGTCGAATAATCACATTAAAAAAATACCCTCTTTAAGGCTAAGCCAATCAGACACTGCTTTGTATTTGTGTGACAGACACTCACACCAATGGAACATAACATTGATCAGGCTATGTCAGGCAACCAGTCACAACTGTTGAAGACCAAACAAGAAGGACATAGCAGCCATCTTAGCAAAACACTGAGCAGCCTGCTTTACTCTGTGTAAGTACATAACATTTTCTATGCTATTTTTCTAGCATTATTAAAACTGTTAGCACCACAAAAATAGCATTAAACAAAATGTTTTTTACTGCTCTAATTGACTATGACAATATAAATAAAATTTAATGCTGTAAAAAGAATTATTACTGTTTAAAGTCAGAGTGTCAATCAGAACTTACTAGCACAGATAGAGCTGCAAATGGAGACAGAAAACAAGCAGCACATGTATCATAACACAAGAGGCCACCAATCATACATCTCTGTGTAGTTGTGATTATTTGAACTAGCCTATGAAAATGTACTATTTTCCAACCTAGAAATCTTCCAACATTTCTGGTTGACAAGAGCTGCAGCCATTCAGTGTAGTCATAGTGCATGTATCCACTGTATTGGTTAACCATGAGAAAACATTAACCAATTACTTTCTAAATCACTGTTTTTGGGACAGCCCACCAAAGCAATGTTGAAGGAGAGAGGGAAATGTCACTTTTATATTCAGTAGTGACAAGACACTGCAGGAGAAACACTGATTTTTTTGGTAGCTCTCTGTCCACTTCTCAGCTTAAAACCTCAGAATGGCAGACAACAGCAAATGGACTGTGTGTGTCATCAGCAGCAGCATAGTACAATGAGCTTTAGAGTATGCTCAGAGGAGTAATTTTGGGAAAGACCTGCAGCTTTCAAATTGCTCTGCTAAGTGGTTTGGCAAGGGAGGCATGAGGTCGGAGCATCTCATGCCAACAATGCACAGACTTCTGAGGACTCAAGGTTGACCGGAATTACTGCTGATTCATCTCAGAGGCAATGATTTGGGCACCAAATGATGGGTACATTTAGTGTCAGAAGCACAATTGGACCTTGCTTCTATTATGGGTATGTTACCTGCCTGTAAGATCTTTTTTTCTGATATTACAGAGCATAGGGTCTGGTAAGCAGAACAGCACATGTAGCTGCTTGACTGAGCATGAAGAAAGGTCAGCATACAAATATCTGGATATGTGCACATGTCTGGGATGCACACCATACGTCACTCTGAGATTAAGTACTGTAAGGATTGGCTATACCTACCAGACGGTGTGCACTTCTCTCATGCTGGCAATTGTCTTTTCCTGGGTGACCTTTGAGATGGAATCCTCACAGTCCTTCTAAATATATCAGACTGTTAAAAGAGATATCTTTTAATAAAAGGCTCTTCTAAGAGCCACAAAGCCTTTGTCAAAAAATAGAAAATCTGCATACAAAACACACACAACACAAACACATGCTATCTCAGTTTCAGAGTACTACATTAACTTAAATGCATGAACATGTTGAGAATTGTGACATGTATTCAGCTTCTGTTAGCAAGATGTAGTAGTAATATCTACGTATATGGTTTGAATATGACTATATAGCACAGTTCAAACATGACATCACGGAGGTAGTAGTGTGTTCTTCATGTGATGTAATCTAAGTATCACTATTGTCATATGGCATTACTTCTTATAACAACTGTGCAATCATAATAATGATGCTGCCTACACATGTGCAGTTAAAAAGCTGAACAGAACACAAGCACGCACATGTAACAATATACCACATTAATGTACTATTGTCTGTCTCCATATTCATTGCAGCTCAACAAAAAAATGCAACTTTGGAGTCTGAAGGAGGTTTGCTGCCTGGTTGAGGCAGCTCAGGCTAAGAGTAATGCAAAAGTGCTGATGCACAGCACCAACAGGAAGTTGGATGTAATATGGAGGTGCATTAATACACATCTGCATATGTGTTCTAAAGTAAAAAACCAAAACTCACAGATGTGTAAGCAGAAGTGGAAGCTGTTGCACCAGTGGTTCTATGTTCTTAAGAACCGAGGGGAGATACTGAAGAATGATGCTAGATGATACCACCTCGCGTATGAGATGTGGGAGGCTGCTGGCAAGCCTGCTGTGGGGGAGCACCTACAACATCGTGAGTAAAGAAGCCATTTCTTACTCAACACAATATATATATTTAAACAATAATGACTAACAAGGTGTGTGTTGTGCTCGGATAACATCACACCTCAGGTGGTTGAGTATGAGACCACAGGCCAAGTACATCCAATACCTGAGGCGTGACATTATATCACTACATCACACAGCTTGAAGGTCATTATTGCCATAATGCAATCGTTTGTTGTAATACAGTTTGTAAACAATAATGCTAACTTGTGTGTAACAGCAATCAGAGAGCTGTACCATAAATTTCCATGGCATCAAGTTTTGCTATGGGTCTCCACTCAGGATGCAGTACCTGGCCTGTGTGGGGGGGGCATTGCCTAGCTGATGCCATGCTACTCCAAACTGTCCTAACTTGTGTGTTCCTGTAACCAGGGTGGTGTACCGTTGATGTCCATGGCCTCAGTTTTACAATGGTTCTCCACTCAGGATGCAGTACCTGGTCTGGGGTGGGCATTGTCTGGTTGACACCGTGCAACTTCTAACTGTCCTAATTTGTGTGTTCTTGCAATCAGGGAGGTGTGCAGTTGATGTTCATAGCCTTCATTTTCCTGTGGGTCTCCACTCAGGATGCAGTACCTGGCCTGGGGGGCATTGCCTGGCTGATGCCGTATAACTCCTAACTGTCCTAACTTCTGTGTTTCTGCAGTCAGGGAGATCTATCATTGATGTTCATAGCATTTGTTTTCCTCCACGTCTCCACTCAGGATGCAGTACCTGGTTGTGGGGGGGCATTGCATGGCTGACAGCGTGCAACTCCTAACTGTCCTAACTTGTGTCTTCCTGCAGTCAGGGAGGTGTGTGGCTGATGTCCATAGCCTTTGTTTTCCTGTGAGTCTCCACTCAGGATGCAGTACCTAGCCTCTGGGGGGGGCATTGCCTGGCTGATGCAAGGCAACTCCAAATTGTCCTAACTTGTGTGTTCCTGCAACCAGTGTGGTGTACCCTTGATGTCCATGGACTCAGTTTTGCAAAGGGTCTCCACTCAGGATGCAGTACCTTGTCGGGGGAGCATTGCATGGCTGATGCTGTGAAACTCCTAACTATCCTAACTTGTGTGTTCCTGCAATCAGGGTGGTGTACCATTGATGTGCATAGCCTTTGTTTTCCTGTGGGTCTCCACTCAGGATGCAGTACCTGGCCTATGGGGGGGGCATTGTCTGGCTGACTCCATGCAACTCCAAACTGTCCTAACTTGTGTGTTCCTGCAACCAGGGTGGTGTACCGTTGATGTCCATGGGCTTCCTTTTCCTGTGACTCTCCACTCAGGATTCACTACCCATTCTGTGAGGGGGGCATTGCCTGGCTGACGCCATGCAACTCCAAACTGTCCTAACTTGTGTGTTCCTGCAACCAGGGTTATGCACCATTGATGTTCATGGCCTCAGTTTTACAATGGGTCTCCACTCAGGATACAGTACCTAGTCTTGGGGGGGGCATTGCCTGGCTGAGGCTGTGCAACTCCTAAGTGTCCTAACTTGTGCACACTTGTAATCCCGTACATGTACTGTTGATGTCCATGGGCTCAGTTTTGCTGCGGGTCTCCACTCAGGATGCAGTACCTCATCTGGTGGGGTCTTAAGTAGCAGACAATACTAGCATTGTTGAAACAAATCTGTATTAAATAACTGAAGAGTCACATACCACACTCAAGAAATATTATTATTATCTTTAATTCACAGAACATCACAGGTGCTCCCCACCACATGTAGAGGTACTGTAGTACTAGCACATGCCGAGGCTGTGGAGGCTGAACACTCTGATTCTGACAGTGTCATCTTTGTCGAGTCAGAAGGTAAGACAATCCTATTGAAATGATTTGAATAGCTGTTCCCGGTACTTGGTGGGATCACATGGTTGATCCTCTGCAAGCACTCAGCTGCTGTAAGATTGCTGTGTAAGGCTGTAGTTTTGCTCTGACTCTCCACTCACGATGCAGAACCTCCTTGTGGGCATCAGGGGACATACCCTTGCTGACCCCATACAACTTCTAAGTGTGCAAACTTGTGTAGATCTGCAATCAGCAATGTGTACTGGTGATGTCCATGGCTGTAGTTTTCCTGCGGATCTCCACTCAAGACACGGTACCTGTTCAGTGGTGAGGGGGTCATAGCCAGGCTGACACCAGGGAACTCCTAATTGTACAAACATCTGCACCATACATGTCCATGACAGTACTTATGTTGTGGCACTACACTCAGGCTACAGTACCTGCTTTTTTGGGGGGGTATTGCCTGCCTCAGAACATCCAACTGCTTAGTCTCCTAAATTGACTACATAACCTTGCTTAGCCCGTGTAACTCATAACTGTCTTAATTTGTGTACACCTTCTATCAGAGCGGTGTACCATTAATGTACATTACCTCAGTTTTCTTGTGGGTCATCAGCTTGCTTTATCTGTACAAGTCCTCAGTGTCCTAACTTGTGTGAAGCTGGCACCATGCACCTATACTGATCATAATTATGGCTTTTGTTGGACTGTGCCTCTGCACTCAGCAAACAGCACATGTTCTGGAATTATATAAAAAGTAGTGACACATCATTGCCTAGCTCAGCCTGTGTAACTCCTCAGTGTTCTCACTTCTATACAGCTGTATTCAATACTGTATACTATTGATGTCCGTGACTGTACTTGTTCTATGGCTCTGTACTCATCTTCGAACACAACATCAGGAGGGGTCTGATTACATTGCCTGTCTGAGACAATACAACAAAGTCACTCTCCCATCTTGTACACATCTGGTATCAGAGACGTATATAATTAATGTTCATGCCTGTATTTCAGAAGTGCTTATGTACTGAGGATGTAGTACACAATTTGTTTTACCATTGATTTTATCTAACAACTACAAGTTGTCAGCAGGCACTCTATTAACTGTAGCACATTGTGGCATCCCCGAATTATTACATATGAATAGATATGGAAGAAAATAAAAGTGTTGATTTCCATGGACATATTGACATGATCTGTATTAAGCAATCTATTTATTTATTCTCTAGTGGTAGGGGAGACTGTTACCACAGGGGCAGAAAAGCAGGTGAAGCAGGAGCCTGACACCAGTGCTGAAGGTAAGTGTTGTAACAGAAATACATACAGTTGTCAGATACTGCTAAACAGACCATTAATACATGTTATATCTTAGTATTCAATAGGGTATGAAAATCCTGTAACCTCATTGGTCAAAACACATCACATGACCCTGGTATATCCTGTAATAGCCCACGGCTGAGAAATGTCATTTATAAAAAACGTACTTAAAACAGTTAAAATTTATTTTATGCATGGGTCCACTGTATTATCACAATAAGGCACTCCAGGGTGTGGGTTATTGGGGGATTTACCCACTTCTTGTGTGGTTAAGTCACTCAGCTGTGCCTCATGACACACCACACAAGGCGTTGGTAAATTCCCCAATAACCCACGCCCTGTCATGCCTTATTGCTTAACTCTATGGTTACTGAATCAGGGAGGTGTACAGCTGATGTCCATGACTTTAGTTTTGCTGTGCCTCTCCACTTAGTATGCAGTACCGTGCCTGCGGTAAGGGGGAGACATTGCCTGGCTAAGCACATGCAACTCCTCAGTGCCCTAACCTGTGTGTAACTGCAATCAGGGAGTTCTAACGTAAATTTCCATGGATTTTTTTTTGCTGTGCCGTTCCACTCAGGATGCAATACCTGGTCTGGGGGGGATGACTCCATGCAACTCCAAACTGTCCCATTTTGTGTACATCTCCAATCAGGGAGGTATACCATTGATGTCCATTGTCTCAGTTTTGCTGTATGTCTCCACTCAGGATGCAGTACCTGGTCTCGGACGCAAGGGATGAGTGTGCATTTCCTGGCTGATGCCATGCTACTCCTAACTGTTGTAACTTGTGTGTTCCTGTAATCAGGGAGGTGTACCGTTGATGTCCATAGCCTTCATTTTACTGTGGTTCTCCACTTAGGATGCAGTACATGCTCTGGGGGAGGGGAATTTGTGGCTGATGCTGTGCAACTCCAAACTGTCCTAACTTGTATGTTCCTGTAACCAGGGAGGTCTATTGTTGATGACCATGGGCTTCCTATTCCTATGACTCTCTACTCAGCATTCACTACCTGGTCAGGGATGGGGGGCATTGCCTGGCTAAGGCTGTGCAACTTCTAACTGTCCTAACTTGTGTACACCTGCAGTCAGGGAGGTGTACCATTTATGTCCATGGCCTCAGTTTTACTGTGGGTCTCCACTCAGCATGCAATACCTGGTCTGGGGGGGCTTAGCTGGCTGACACCGGGCAACTCCAAACTGTTGTAACTTGTGTGTTCCTGTAATCAGGCAGCCATTCCATTGACATCCATAGCCTTCATTTTACTGTGGATCTCCACTCAGGATGCAGTATGTAGTCTGGGGGGGCATTGCCTGGCTGACGTCATGCAACTCAAAACTGTCCTAACTTGTGTGTTCCTCCAACCAGGGAGGTGTACTGTTGATGTCCATGGTTTTCCTTTTCCCGTGACTGTCCACTCAGTATTCACTACCTGGTCAACGAGGGGGGGAGCATTGCCTGGCTGAGGCTGTGCAACTCCTAACTGTCCTAGCTTGTATACAGCTGCAGTCAGGGAGGTGGACCATTGATGTCCATGGACTCAGTTTTCTTATGGTTCTCCACTCAGGATGCAATACCTGGTTGGGGGGGCCTTGCCTGGCTGATGCCATGTAACTCCAAATTGTCCTAACTTGTGTCTTCCCACAACCACAGACATGTACCATTGATGTTCATGGTCTTCCTTTTCCTCTGACTCTCTACTCAGCATTCACTACCTGGTCTGGGGGGGCATTGCCTGTTTGAGACCATGCAACTCCTAACTGTCCTAACTTGTGTGCACCTCAAATGAGGTAGGTGTACCTTTGATGTCCATGGCCTCAGTTTTGCTGTAGCTCTCCACTCAGCATGCAGTACCTGGTCTGGGAGGCGGGGGGGGAAATTGTCTGGCTCACACTGTGCAACTCCAGACTGTCCTAACTTGTGTCTTCCTGAAACCAGAGAGGTGTACCATTGATGTCCAAGGGCTTCCTTTTTGCTGTGACTCTCCACTCAGCATTCACTACCTGGTCAGGGAAGGGGGGGCATTGCTTGGCTGAGGCTGTGCAATTCCTAACTGTCCTAACTTGTGTACACCTGCAATCAGAAGGTGTACTGTTGACATCCACACCCTCAGTTTTGCTGTGGGTCTCCAATCAGGATGCAGTACCTGGTCTGGTGGGGGGGCATTGCCTGGCTGACGCCATGCAACTCCAAACTCTACTAACTTGTGTATTTCTGCAACTAGATCAGTGTACCACTGATGTCCATGGTATTTCTTTTCCTGTGACTCTCCACTCAGCATTCACTACCTGGTCTGGGATTAGGGGGGCATTCCCTGTTTGAGACCATGCAACTCTTAACTGCCCAAACTTGTGTGCACCTCCAGTCAGGTAGGTGTACCATTTATGTCCATGGCCTCAGTTTTGCTCTGGGTCTCCACTCAGCATGCAGTTCCTGGTCTGGGAGGGCATTGTCTGGCTGACATTGTGCAAGTCCTAACTGTCCTAACTTCTCTTTTCCTGCAATCAGGGAGGTATACCATTGATGTCCATAGTCTTTGTTTTCCTGTGGCTCTCCACTCAGGATGCAGTACCTGGTATGTGGGGGGGGAGCATTGTCTGGCAGAGGACTTACAACTCCTAACTGTCCTAATTTGTGTCCATCTGCAATCATAGAGGTGTACTGTTGATGCCCATGGCCTCAGTTTTCCTGTGCGCCTCCAGTCAGGATGCAGTGCCTTGTCTGCGGGGGGACAGGCATTGCCTGGCTGAGGACGTCCAACCCCTAACTGTCCTAACTTGTGTACACCTGCAATTAAGCAGGTGTACCATTCATCTCCATGGCCTCAATATAGCTGTTACTGTCCACACAGGATGCACTACCTGTCCAGAGGGGGGCAATTGCCTGGCTGAGGTCATGCAATAGTAAGGGGTGTGAAGTAGGAGGGGCATAAGAGGGAAGAAGCCCACCCTCAGCACGACAAGTGTTTTGACTCATTTATTTATTTATTTATTGTTTTTGTTTTGTTTTTAAAGAAAATTATCTGAGGATCAGTAGAAGGATTTTTAGGACAGAAAATTAATAAAAAGAGAACTAGGAGAGCTTCAGTAGCAGACAAGTAGTGGAATAGCAGTATAATTGCAGTATAATGTGGGGAGTGGTGCAATGCAGTGGCTGTGGGCAGCCATATTCAGGCAGACCTTCTGGACACTGAGGTGCTGCCCTATCTGCATGCATCTCTCTGGACTGTGGGATGAGGTAGCCAGACTCAGAGTGGAAGTAAACTGGGTCAGGAGTACCATCACCCATATCCAGAGACCAACCAGTCCAATGCAGCTGCCTCAAAGGATGCAGAGAACGAGGAGCACTTGGGAGACAGTGGGCTCAGGGAGGGTTAGAGCAGTCAGGCAGAGGCACATCCCAGATCCTATTCCACTCAAGAACTCATATGCCACACTGGCAAATAGGGACAACCAAGTAGAGGTACCCAGAGAAGTGGAAGGAAAGGATGTGGAGGTTAGCCAAGGAGGTGACCTCAGCGGGGAAAGCAGTGGACCCCAGAGGAGGAGGAGGAGGAAGCAAATCCTGGTGGGGGACTCCATCATAAGAGGGATCCAGCTAGGAACACAGGAGGGGGAGGACAGGGAGGTGAGGTGCCTACCAGGTACCACGGCATGGAGGGATGGAAGGAAGATCCTGGGGATTACTGGGAAGGCAAGACGGGAGGGTGAGCTGGATGTCATTATCCACCTAGGAACTAATGACCTGGCAAATGGGGAGCCAAAGGAAGTTCAGGAAGAGTTTAGGAAATTAGGGAGGGGTTTCAAGCAAGTAGCTAATTCTGTCACTTTCTCAGAGGTACTACCTGCGAGAGGCAAGGGAGAGCATAGGAGTGCATGCACCAGGAACTTTAACTCATGGTTGAAGAACTGGTGCTGTGAGGAAGAGTTTGGATTCATTGGTGACTGGGGACCCACCTGGAAGGATGGAGGTTTGTTCAAGCCTGACAGCCTGCATCCATCCTGGAGGGGAATCCAAGCACTCAATGATAAGTTTAAATGCTACATTTACAAGCATTTAAACTAGCAAAGGGGGGTGGCAGACCAGCAAGGAGGGTACCTACTTGCTCACCCCCCACAGCTAGCAGTGGAACCAGTGAACCAGAGGAGTGTCTATCTCTTCAAAGCAGTGTGCAAAAGATGGAGATTAGTGCCCAAGAGGTGGATAGGCAGAAAAGGGGCAAAATTCATCAGAAGGGCAGACAGCAAGGAGAACCAGGGATAAAGGACAACCAAGGAAGGGGCTGGAGTAGAACAGCAAAACAGTCTAGGGAGGTCAAATCATGGAAAGCCATGTGTGAAAATGCCAGGAGCCTTAGCAACAAGATGGAAGATCTGGAGGCAGTCATGGTGCAGCCAGACCTGGACATTGTGGCCATCACTGAAACCTGGTGTAATGATAACCACGACTGGGAGATGGCCATACCTGGCTACAACATATTCAGAAGAGACAGAGCAGGCAGGAAGGGAGGAGGAGTGGCACTGTATGTGAAAAATGACATAAGAGCCACAGAGACCCAGGAGGAACAAAATGGGGGAGAGATACTGTGGGTTAAGCTGAAAAGGAAAATGGGGACAGCCATCCACACAGATGTGGTCTATAGACCACCAGCCCAGAAAGGAAGAAACAGATAGGGAGCTGATGCTAGCCATCCAAAGGATGGCAGACAAGGGTGAGGTAGTACTGGTTGGAGACTTCAATATTCCAGACGTGGACTGGAGCATCCCAGCAGCAGCATCAACTAGGAGCAGATTTATCCTGGACTCCTTCAGGGTGCCTTCTCAAGCAACTGGTAATGGAACCAACTTGGCAGAAGGCAATACTGGACCTTGTGCTCACAAACAGGGACAGTGTGATGGGGGTAAAGTGGGGAGCACCTGGGAACAGTGACCACCAGTCATTGTGGTTTGAAATCACAGAAAGAGCAGAACCAAACCACACAAAAATACGTATCCTGGATTTTAGGGGGGCAGACTTTGGGAAAATGGGGAGATACTTGAAAGAGGCATTAAGGGGAATAGGACAGGAATCAGGGGTTGAGGAACAGTGGGCAGTATTTAAAATGGGGATTACAAGAACAACAGAATTATGCATTAAACGGGTTAGCAAGAGGAAAAGGAAGAGGAGACCTTTATGGTTTTCCAAAGAGGTAGCAAAGAAAGTGAAAGCCAAAAAGATTGCATTCAGGCAATACAAAAAGACACAGGCAGAAGGGGATAGGGAGAAGTACCAGGAGAAGCAAATGGAGGCAGAGAGGTCAGTAAGGGAAGCCAAAGCTCAGACAGAAGAACACATTACAAAATCAGTGGGTAGAGGGGACAAAACCTTTTACAGGTACATAAGTGAAAAAAGAAAGACAAAGGGAGGGACAGTGAGATTGAAGGGGGAGGATGGGGGCTGCGTGGAGGCTGACAACAGTAAAGCTGACATATTGAACAGGTATTTCTGCTCAGTCTTTACTGAGGAAGAGGAGGGTAATGGGTCTGAAGGGAGTACAAGGGGTGAGAATGGTGCAGAAATGGACACAAGTCCCTTTACACGAGAAAGGGTCCTGAAGGAACTGGAAGTAATAAGAGTTGATAAAGAAATGGGGCTAGATGGAGTGCACCCCAGGGTCCTTAAAGAACTAAGAGAGGTGGTTGCTGAACCTCTGGCTATCCTGTTTAGCCAATCACTGGAAACAGGGGAGGTACCCAAAGACTGGAGGACAGCAGATGTAGTCCCTTTATACAAAAGCAGGAAAAAAGAGGAAGCAGGGAACTACAGACCAGTGAGCCTCACCTTGGTAGTGGGGAAGATCATGGAAGCACTACTGAAGGAGAGATTGGTGGAACATCTGGTTGTCAATGGACTATAGGACCCAAGGCAGCATGGTTTCACCAGGGGGAGGTCATGTCAGACCAACCTCATTGAATTTTTTGATTGGGTGACTAGGGAGGTGGATCAGGGGAGGGCAGTGGACATGGCCTATCTGGACTTCAGCAAGGCCTTTGACACTGTGCCACATAGAAGACTACTACACAAACTGGGGAATATGGGTGTGGGCAGGACAGTAATGTGGTGGGTAGGTAACTGGCTGGGTGGCAGAACACAGAGGGTGGTGGTAAATGGCTGTCACTCCACAGAGGGAAGAGTGACCAGTGGGGTACCACAGGGATCAGTGCTGGGACCGGTTCTATTCAACATCTTCATCAGTGACATTGCGCAGGACCTAGAAGGCAGAATTTCACTGTTCGCTGATGACACAAAGCTCTGTAACAGAATAGACACACCAGAGGGTGTAGACAGAATGAGAAGGGACCTGCAGAAACTTAAAGAATGGTCAGGGGTTTGGCAGTTGAAATTCAATGCTAAGACGTGAAAGATAATGCATATGGGGCACAATAACCCTGGCACAATACATCAGTTGGGGGGTGAGGATATAGCATGCACCAAACAGGAAAGGGATCTTGGGGTTATCATCTCTGATGACCTCAAGGTAGGGAAACAGTGTGACAAGGCAGCAGGTAAAGCAAATAGGATGCTGGGATGTATAGGCAGGGGTATCACCAGCAGGAAAAGGGAGGTCATAATTCCACTATACAAGACACTAGTGAGGCCCCACCTTGAGTACAGTGTACAGTTCTGGAGACCATACCTATGTAAGGACATAGACAAGGTAGAGAAGGTTCAGAGGAGGGCAACAAAGATGGTGCATGGATTGCATCACAAGTCCTATGAAGACAGGTTGAAGGAACTGAACATGTACTCCCTGGAGGAGAGGAGGGAGAGAGGGAATATGATAGAGACATACAAGTATCTTACAGGGAGGAACAGGGTGCAGGAATACACTATTTTTAAGTGAAAAAGATGTACCAGGACTAGGAATGGGATGAAGTTGGAGGGAGGATGATTCAGAGGAAACATGAGGAAGAATTTCTTCACAGAACGGGTGGTGAACAAGTGGAACACCCTGCCAGAGGAAGTGGTGGGGGGCTGAAACAATCACGGGATTTAAGAATGCATGGGATAAACATAAAGAAATTCTGGAGGTCAGGGGTAAGGGGCAACAGACTTCTAGGAAAACTTGAACTGAACTTACAAGCTCAAATGGGCAGACTGGGTGGGCCATTGGCCCATATCTGCCAACACTGTCTATGTATCTATGTATCTATGTAATTCCTCAGTATCATTACTTGTGTGTATATTAACAAAAGAAAGCATTTCTCAAACCATTTTTTAAGATAAGGACCCCAGAAGGCACATATAATGAGATCATAAACAGAACCAGTGAAGTATACTTATCACTGTAACATGTTAATACATTTTTTTTCTGTTCACAGATCTGCCAGGAAGTACATTGTGTACTACGCACTGTTGCTGTGTTCGGAGACTCAAGCACAAGGTTGACCGTCTCACCAAAGAAGTCCTTGGCCTGCAACAGGGACAAGAGCAAATCCTGTCAATGTTAAAAGCTCAGTAGGAGATGGTCAGCCTTCTGCTTGAGCCAGTGGACACAGGCACAGATGCCGTCGTACACACCATCACCTGCTGATGTTACATCCAGTCTCCCTGCCCACTGATGAATGGCCTCCACAGCTTTCCAGTATGTCCTCCATGGCGCAGCACCTTCCACTTCTGCTGCACCTCCATATACTGTACATCCAACTTCCTTTTCTGAGCTGCCTCAATCAGCAGCACACCTCCCTCAGCGCTCTTTAACTGAAAAAAATTGTGATTTTCTTTTCTAAATTTATAATTTTATATTTCTTGTATATTTTCCTTGAAAAACAGCACTAAACAATAAGTATTTAATAGAAATAAAAATGTTATAATTAATATTTTTTTACAGAATGTATGTATATTTTTTCTAAATCATGTTTACTTGATTGAGAAATAAGTTTATTTGTTATATTTTTCTAAAAAAATTTTTTTACAAAAAACTTATAAAAATATTTTTCTACAAAAGAAAGTGTGTTTCTTGTGTAAGTTTTAAATGCATGACTATTCTGAACAACTATAAGCATCCTAACTTGTTGGCATGTCGTAGAAAATCAGAAATACCATTCTTGCCCATGCCCGCTCCTCACTCAAGATGCAGTACTTGCCGAGTGGGATGTGGGTGTATAACCTGCATAAGGTTCAGCAACTAATCAATGTAGTGCACCGTTTATCTCCATCCCTTCAGTTTGGGTATGGGTCTCCACTCAGGATGCAGTACCTGGCATGTGGGGGGGGCATTGCCTGGCTGATACCATGCAACTCCGAACTGTCCTAACTTGTGTGTTCCTTCAACCAGCGAGGTGTACCATTGACATCCATGGTCTCAGTCTTGCAATGGGTCTCCACTCAGGATGCAGTTCCTGGTCTGGGGGGGTGTCATTGCCTAGCTGACACCATGCAACTCTAAACTGTCCTAATTTTTGTGTTCCTGCCATCAGGGTGATGTACCGTTGATCTCCATAGCCTTCATTTTCCTGTGCGTTCCACTCAGGATGCAGTACCTGGCCTGTGTGGGGGGGAGGCATTGCCTGGCTGATGCCTTGCAACTCCTAACTGTCCTAACTTCTGTGTTCCAGCAATCAGGGAGGTGTACTGTTGATGTCCATAGCCTTCATTTTCCTGTGGGTCTCCACTCAGGATACAGTACCTGGCCTGTGGGGGGGATTACCTGGCTGATACCATACAACTCCAAACTGTCCTAACTTGTGTGTTCCTTCAACCAGGAAGGTGCACTGTTGACATTCATGGCCTCAATTTTGCAATGGGTCTCCACTCAGAATGCAGTACCTGGTCTGGGGTGGGCCTTGCTGGGCTGACACCGTGCAACTCCTAACTATCCTAACTTCTCTTTTCCTGCAATCAGGGTGGTGTACCATTGATCTCCATGGCCTTCATTTTCCTGTTCATCTCTCCTTAGGATATAGTACCTGGCCTGTGTGTGGGGGGGTCATTGCCTGACTGACACCATGCTACTCCAAACTGTCCTAACTTTTGAACACCTGCAATCAGGGAGGTGCACCATTGATGTCCACAGCCTCAGTTTCACCATGGCTGTCCACTCAGGATGCAGTTCCTGGTCTGGGGGGGTCATTGCCTGGCTCACGCCATGCAACTCTAAATTGTCCTAACTTTTGTGTTCCTGCAATCAGGGTGGTGTACCATTGATCTCCACAGCCTTCATTTTCCTGTGCGTTCCACTCAGGATGCAGTACCTGACCTGTCTGGGGGAGGCATTGCCTGGCTGATGCCATGCAACTCCAAAATGTCCTAACTTGTGTGTTACTGCAGTCAGGGTGGTGTACTGTTGATGTTCATAGCCTCAGTTTTACAATGGGTCTCCACTCAGGATGCAGTACCTGGTCTGGGGGGGGCATTGCATGGCTGACACCTTGAAACTCCTAACTGTCCTAACTTTTGTGTTTCTGCAATCAGGGTGGTGTACTGTTAATGTCCATAACCTTCATTTTCCTGTGGGTCTCCACTCAGGATGCAGTACCTGGCCTATGGCGGGGGCATTGCTGGCTGATGACATGCAACTCCAAACTGTCATAACTTGTGTGTTCCTTCAACCAGGGAGATGTACCATTGACATCCATGTCCTCAGTTTTGTAATAGGTATCCACTCAGGATGCAGTACCTGGTCTGGGGAGGCATTGCCTGGCTGACACCATGCAACTCCTAACTGTCCTAACTTATGTGTTCCTGCAATCAGGGTGGTGTACCATTGATCTCCATAGCCTTCATTTTCCTGTGCGTCTCTGACTGTGCTGTTTTTGACAGAAGATAACTTTGGTTTCAGAGCAAGATACAGCAGTCTAGAACTACAGATTTTTTTACTAATTGGCCTCCTTCCCACCCCTCCACCCTCTCACCCAAAGCCAGTTCTACTTTTATAGCCACTAGACTTGACTGGCAACAGGAACTTCCTGTCTGGCAGTAGGAAGGGAATGATCACTGAGACACATTAGTGTCATCAGCCTTAAAGGAACCTAAAAAAATAACTCTTTCTCCCCCCACGGCTGCTGCAGGTCTGACTCCAAGCACGGAAGAAGGAGACTGCTGAAGACTACAGGAAGTTCCTGCCCCAGAACAGGAAGGGTGAGAGTTGTAAGGGCACACAGGCAGTAGAAAAGAAAGTGTAAAAATACAAGGAGGGAGGAGACAGTAAGCACACAAAGCAACAGAAGAGGGGACACAAAACAAGTCAAGATGGGAGTGGTATAGTGCAATGACTGTGGGGCAGCAGTGTTCCGGGAGACATTCTGAAGGCTGCGATGTTGCCCTGTTTTCAGGCACCTCTCTGGTCTGAGGGAGGAGGTTGCCTGTCTCCAGGCTGACCTGGCTAGGATTCATGAAACCTCTTTCCCCACCCAAGGACCACCAGGGCTACCACCGTTACCTCAGAGGTTGCCAAGGAAGAGGAGCGGTTGGACCAAGGTTGGCTGAGGGAGGAAGAGGGTGGTGGAACAGAGGCGTATTCCTCCAGTTTTACCTCTCCATAATTCATATGCTGTTCTGGCAGAGAGTAGTTCCTCTATGGAGGCACCTACAGTGGAGACCAAAAAGGATGCTGAGAACCTCCACAAAGAAGACCCACAGGAGGGTGGTAAGAGACTCCTCCGGGGAAGAAAACAACTCCTGGTGGGGGACTTGATCATTAGGGGTAGAAGTGGGGGAGGAAGGGGATAGGGAGGTAAGCTGCATGCCTGGCGCCACAGCTTGGAGGGACAAGAAGTGAATTCTCAGGATTGTGGGAGCAGCTGTACGAGGGAGGGAGCTGGATGTCATTGTCCACCTGGGGACAAATGACCTGGCTGTGAATGGGATCAGAGCAGTGCAAGAGGAGTTTGTGGAGATGGGGAAGGGCCTTAGACAAGTAGCATGTACGGTAACCTTCTCAGAGATGCTGCCTCTTTATATCAAGGATGATGCTAGGGTATTCCACACCATGGGAGTCAATGACTGATTGACAAACAGGTGTGGAGCTCTGGGTTTTGGCTTTATTGGGGACTGGAGAGCCACCTGGAGGGATGCAGGCTTATGCTGGTGTGATGGTTTGCATTTGTCCGGGGGGGACCAGGATCCTAGGTGACAGGTTTTAAATGCTTCATTGGTAAGCATTTAAACTAGCCCAGGGGGGAGGCACTGAGAAGGAGCAGGGAAATCCCAGCCTCCCCCAAAACACAGTAGTTAGAGAGGTAAACACCAAGGTAGAGAAGTCAATAGGGAGCAGTACAGGGATAAATGTGGAAAAAGGTGGTAAGGACAGGGATGGGGCTAAAAGGGGTAAGGCCATAAAAAATAAATGGAAGGTGATGAGTACCAATGCCTGCAGTCTGTGCAACAAGCTCCCTGAACTAGTGGCCTTGATGGAAGAGGGATGCCTGAATATTGTGGAAGTTACTGAAACATGGTAAACACAGAACCATGACTGGGATGTCAACATACCAGTATACACAGTCTACAGGAGGGACAGGGTGGGAAAAAAAGAGGAGGAGGAGTAGCTCTCTATGTAAGGGAAGGAATTAAAGCTACAGAACTAAAGAGTAAACAGGAAGTTGATGAGTCACTATAGGTCACCCTGGAGACAGGAAATGGCACCACAATCCACATGGGGGTTGTATACAGACCACCATCTCAGGGGGAGGAAATGGGCAAGGAAATGATAGAAGGCATCCTTAAAATGGCAGAAAAAGGGGAGATATTGTTGATGGGAGACCTGAATATGCCAGATGTTAACTGGAGTACATTTTCTGCAGGCACATCCAAGAGCAGGGTCATTCTTGATGCCCTACAGGGTGCATGCCTCAGACAGCTAGTGTTGGAACCCACTCAGGAGGGAGCAATCTTAGACCTGGTACTCTCAAATGGGGAAGGAGAAAGGATCTCAGATTTAGAAGTGAGCAGCCATCTGGGAACAAGTGACCACCAAACAGTGTGGTTCACAATAAACACAGCCATAGAGTCAAGCCATACAAAAACAAGAGTATTGGACTTTAAGGAGGCTGACTTTGGGAAAATGAGAGAGTGCCTCAGAAAAGCGCTAGCAAATGGGCAAGAAGGAGGGGTGGAGGAACAACGGGGAGTAATCAAAACTTGCATCACAGAGGCAACAAGCCTTTGTGTGAAGCAAATCAACAAAAGAAAATGAAGGAAAAAAACACTATGTTTCTCAAAAGAGGTGGCAGGGATGGTTAAGGAGAAAAGGATAGGATTCAGGAAATATAAGGAAACACAGAAGGAGCAGGACAGAGAACTTTATCAGTTAAAGCAGAAGGAGGCAGGGAAGGCAGTCAGAATAACAAAGGCACAAACTGAGGAAAAGATAGCCAACTCTGTTAAGAAGGGGGATAAAACCTTTTATAGGTACAGTACATTAGGGAGCGAAGAAAGACCAAGGGAGGGATACAAAGACTTAATAAAGGGGTGGGAATGTTGGCAGAGGGTGACAGTGAAAAAGCAGGGACATTGAACAAATATTTCTGCTCAGTATTCACAATGGAGGAGGAGAGGAAGGTACCTAAACCAAACAAGGGGGAAAATCTGAACAGGGGGGTCGATACCAGTCCATTCACAGAAGAAAGGGTTTTGAAAGAACTCTTGACACTGAGGGTGGAAAAAGCAATGGGACCAGATGGGATTCACCCAAGAATTCTAAAAGAACTAAGGGTAAAACTAGTAACACTACTGACTACTTTCTTTAACAAATCATGGGAGGAAGAGGTGGTAACTGAGGACTGGAGGAGGGCAAATGTGATTCCACTTCACAAAAGTGGGAGCAGGGCAGAGGCAGGAAATTACAAACCAGTTAGTTTGACATCAGTGGTAGGGAAAATGATGGAATTACTTCTGAAGGAAAGAATTGTTGAGTACCTAGAGGCCAGTGGGGCACAGGACCCAAGGCAGCATGGTTTCACAGCAATAAGGTCATGTCAGATAAACCTAATAGATTTCTTTGACTGGGTGACTAAAGTAGTAGACCAGGGAGGGGCTGTGGATATGGCCTACCTAGATTTTATCAAGGCATTTGACACAGTCTCACACAAAAGATTAATATACAAGTTAGGCAGCCTTGGAGTGGGTCCCAAGGTGGTAGCCTGAATAAAAAACTGCCTGGACAACAGAACGCAAAGGGTAATAGTAAACGGAGTCCACAGTGAAGAAAGGAAGGTAACTAGTGGGTACCGCAGGGTTCGTTACTGGGACTGGTCCTCTTTAATGTCTTTATAAGTGACATTGGAGAGCATCTGGAAGGAAAGGTATGTCTCTTTGCAGATGACACAAAGATCTGCAACAGGGTTGATACACAAGGTGGGGTGGAAAGAATGAAAAGGGACTTGGCAAGGTTGGAGGAATGGTTAAATATGTGGCAGCTCGGATTCAATGCAAAGAAGTGCAAGGTAATGCATCTGGGAAACAAAAACCCAGAGGAAGAGTACACAATGGGGGATGAGTTAATAACAACAACAAAAATTGAAAGAGACCTAGGAGTAACTATATCAGATGCAACTATATAGATGACCTAAAGGAGGGCAAGCAATGTGAGAAGGCAGTAAGGAGGGCCGTGGGGATACTGGGCTGCATAGGGAGAGGCGTCAACAGTAAAAAACAGGAAGTTGTTATCCCTCTCTACAGACAGTTAGTGAGACCCCATCTGGAGTACTGCGTGCAATTCTGGAGACCCTATCTCCGCAAAGATATAGACAGAGTGGAGGCTGTTCAGAGGAGGGCAACCAAAATGGTGCAGTGCCTGCACCAGAAGACATATGATGAGAGACTAAAGCAGCTTAATATGTATACCCTTGAGGAAAGGAGGAAGAGGGAGGACATGATATAAACTTTCAAGTATCTCAAGGGAATTAACAAAGTACAAGAGGGTAGTATCTTTCAGAAGAAGAGACGTGCAAGAACAAGGGGGCATAATTTGAAGATAGAGAGGGGATGGCTCAGAGGTAATGTTAGAAAGTATTTTTTCACAGAGAGGGTTGTGGATGCATGGAACAGCCTTCCTGAGGAGGGTGTGATGTCAGGAACAGTGGGAAAATTCAAGAATGCATGGGACAGGCATTAGGCAATTCTAGTGGGGGTAGGAAGAAGTAAGCTGTTGATTTAATAGAATCTGCAGCATATCCATCAAATAGGGAAATGGGCAGACTAGGTGGGCCAAGCGGTCCTTATCTGCTGTCAAATTCTATGTTTCCACTTAGGATGCAGTACCTGGCCTGTATGGGAGGGGCATTGACTGGCTGATGCTGTGAAACTCCTACTGTAACTGCCCTAACTAGTGTGTTCCTGCAATCAGGGTGGTGTACCATTGATGTCCATAGCCTTCGTTTTCTTTTGGATCTCCACTCAGGATACAGTACTAGGCCTGTGGGGGGGCGGTGGCATTGCCTGGCTGAGGCTATGCAACTCCAAACTGTCCTAAGTTATGTACACCTGCAATTAGGGAGGTGCACCATTGATGTCCATGGGCTGCCTTTTCCTGTGACTCTCCACTCAGGATTCACTACCTGTTGTGTGGGGGGGTGGGTGGCATAGCGTTGTAATGTAGTGGAGCATGGGCCCTTTGGGCCCTGCTCTCCCACAACAAGATTCTTTTTCACATAATGCAAGCACATACCCTTTTTTTCCCCAACAGCTGTATAAAGAAACACACAAAATACAAAGAATATGTGCATTGTAATGGGGCCCAGACTAGAAAATGAGCAGTTCTAATACTAAATTGCTTATATCTCAGGAACCGTACAACATAGGAAAAAAAATAATTTTCATATGATTCATGACTTTCCTGGCTAGCTTTGCACTTACCACATAGCCCCCTAGAGGGCTAAGCATTTTCATGATGTAAAGTCTGTATCTTGAAGTGTTTCCGAGATACGGGCCCCGAAAGGCACGGTGGACATCACAATGTTAGTCTATGGGAAAAAGTGTTAAGTTCAGAGCAACATAACTTTCCATCCATGCAATATTTTGTCACTAAACCACTGAAAGGCACATCTGTGAGATGTTGGTTCCCTCCCCTCCAAATCTCAGCCCAAAAGACCAAACCAGTCTTTTACAGCAGGGTGGCAAAGAATTCCTGTTATTTTCCCCATAGTGTTGAATAGTAGTGTCACAAAATACGACACTTTCGCAAAAAAATCATGAAAGTGTCACAGATTCGACACTACTTTGTGACACTACTTTTCCCAAAAGTTTCCAAAAAGTATTTCTGGGGTGTTTAACCCCAAAATAAAGACATGCCTAGCATCCTCAGGGCTCAACTAGGTAAACACAAAAAGAATTGTGTCCCTAGAGGGTCCCAATTTTAAATGCCAAGCATTTCTGTGATCAGTAACTGAAAACAAAATGGCAGATTTGCAACACTATAGGGGTCATTTGTGACACTAAAAATGGCATTTGAGACACTGTCAAACTTTTTGTTAACTTTTCCCATTGACTGTAATGGGAAACTTGTTTTTTGAATAACTTTTGAACCATTTAATATTTTTTCATGAAATCTTCAAAAGACACATCAGGGACCCTGGCTGCACATTCGCTGAAGTTTTTGGACTGTGTGACATGTAGGCATGAGCAAAGAATGCACAAAAAAGCTTAAATGTGCTCTGGAATGTCATTTAATGACTCCGCAACTGTATATCTGACCGTTACTAAACTTGGCAGATCCCAAGATCTATGGTAATGCTCCTGCTTGCCATATTTCAGGCAAAGCTGTTGAATGTTGGCAAAGTTATTGAGGTGCAAAAGTTCACCATTTAACCTTAAATGGGTTACTCAACTCTAACTATGGTGGCACTACCGTGCCACCATAATATACATATTCACATATATATTTATACAATAGGAGTGGGCCTAAAATCAGATAAATAAATGTGTTTATTCTCACTAATGTTAAATAAATCTCAGAATCACTATTTATTTAACACCCCAGTGTCAATCAAACACATTTATTCAACACCCTGCCATCAATCATGCCCCCATCTACCAGAACTACAGCTTGCCCACCCCCCCATACCTCTCAGGCTCCATTTTCATTACACAACATTCACAAATCTTTATTCCCAACACACTTGTCCTTCCTTGCAGTACCCTTCACAGAATTACTCAGCTGCAACCAAAAAAAATAAAAATCAGTAACTTTCCTCTGCAATAATTCCCCAAATTACATATTGTTTCTCTACCCACTGCTTTCCTGTATGCAGCAATGCTTTGTCTCTACATGGACATGTGAATATTCTGTTCCTCTGTGTCTCTCTTCCCAAACACAAACCACTACTCATGCCATGCCGAACCTGCTGAGACCATGATCACCCTAATATCTCCTTCCACAAACCACACTACCAACTGCAGGATCAACCAGATAACTCTGAGAAAACAAAAACATGTAGGAAATCACCTTCTCCATACCGGAGATACAAAGCCACCTCTTTGTTCCTAGAAATACTCACCCACATAAACCAAGTGACCAATCAAGAAAGATATCTCAGCAATGACATGATGTCATAATCCCCGATTTCCTAGGGATCACCCTAGCAACCAAAACCACAAAACACGCAACACCACTTGTAGGAAAAATAAACCACAACACTTTTATCATTTTCAAAAAATAATAAAACCATCATTAAAGCAATAAGACACTATGAGGTGTACATTAGACATTTCTAGTGCTTGGCTAGGGGCATATTGAGGCACGAAGCCACAGGCCAAGTACCTTCAGCCACTGGTCGTGCATTAGAAATGTATCCCCAGAGTGTCTTATTGCACTTTTAAAATGGACCACTGTATTTCAGGTGTGTGAAAAAAATCCAGCTTATTTGTTTAAATAGTAAAACTCTCAAAACTTTCATTAATTTTGTGGTAAAATAATTCTACCACCTATATTAGTGTTATTATTTTATTTTGTAGCTCAGGATGTTTGTCCTATTGGAGACTCCATAACTGTAAATTGAAATCTGTTATTGTCATGGCTACCCTCACCCCCAACCCCATGTGCTGGTAAATGTTTTAATTTTTTTTTTACTGCCCTCACACTAATGAATAAATGAATAATTGTTATTGCTTGATGCCCGTGCTGAAATGTGCAAGTGGATGAGTGAGCAGGTGGAAAAAAAGATGGGGTCACAACAGCAGAGACGTGAGGTCTAAACAGGAACAATAACTGAAAGTAATTAAAACTAAAATAATTAAAATGGTGTGACCATTGTTTGTGCCTGAAACGTACACTGGGCTAGTGAGCTGTTGGGAGAAAACACAGCAGCGCATCAGCGGAGACATAAAAAGTAAATTGAAAACATCATGGGAGCTGATATAAATCCCATCTCAGTTTTGGCAGGTACAAACTGCTATCAGCAGCTGATATAAAGAGATGCCTGTGTTAGTGGAGGGAAAGCAAAGAAATCTCAGTAGAGCTGCCTTTTTCTGTTTCTGCAGCAGGCAAGGAGAGGTGGCATGGAAGTGGTGGGTTAGAGTGAAATTGAGCCAGCAAGCACAGATGGGGGAATTAGGGAGCATTTGCTGTGTTTGTTGTCATTTTTTGAAATGAATGTCCACAAAGCATGGAGAGGCAGGAGCCGTAAAATGGAAGCACAAGCCCATTATGGGCAACAGTTTCAAAAAGCACTGAAGTTCTGTTGCTGATTTGTTACAACTCAGCAAGGAGAGCAAGAAATGAAAAAGTGAGGGGGTAGTTCACGTACTCTGAAAGAGTAGATGATTAGGGAATGGGATCCAGTAACAGAGTGGATACACTAACAAGAAGTAGTCGAGCTGGTGGCTGAGGTGAACATTCACGAAGGGGCACAGGCAAGTGAAACTGCCCTTTTCATAATGTTCAGCATCAAATGTAAGCACTCCCTTTCCTTTTTTCCATAAAACTAGTCAAAATACTGGTTTTAGCATGACACTGACATATGACTACTGATATTGTATTTCCATAAGTGAGCCTAGCCAAGTGAGAGGTAAATATGACAGCTGTCAGTTTTTAACATTCCATTGGCTCATAGATTTTCCATTATTCCTCCTATTGGCCAGCACTTACTTTTAGCCATGTGTTAGACACTTCCAATGCACAGCTAACAACCAATCAGAGTGCTTGAAATCCTTGGCCCATTTTATAAAATTAATTATCCTTACCCAAATGGTCCCTGCCTATTGTATAAATAAAATACACAACAGGGACCTTGTCGAATGCATGATTTATTGTCACTAGTACTATTTGACCTTGGACAAATCACTCATGGCTTACACCACTTGTGAGGTTATCCAAGGTCAAACAGCAATTGTGAAAATAAATCACGTATTCCACAACTCCCTGTTGCATATCCCATGTATGTATATATATATATTTGAAAAAAGTATCAACTATGTTTCCAGAAGGGGGGTTGCATACCCCATAAATATATATATATATAAAAAAAAAATATATATATATACAGTATATATACATACATATTATGGTAGCACGGTAGTGCTACCATAGTTAGGGTTGAGGAGCCATTTCTATGTTAAACCACAAAACTTTGCACCTTAATAACTTTGCAACCGTTTGACAGATTTGCCTGAAATTTGGAATACTTGTTCAAGAACCATAGGCCTTGGCATCTGCCAAGATTCCTACCAGTTGGATACACGGCTGTGGAGTTATTAAGTGTTATTTGCGTGCGTGTTTACGCTTTTTCTGGAATTCTACCGTCGCGCATACAGGTCACACGATTTGCACAACTGGCCCGAAATCTTCAGGGAATGTGCGGCCATGGTCCCCGATGTGTCTTTCAAAGATTTGGTGAAAAAATATTAAACGGTTCAAAAGTTATTCAAAAAACAATTTCCCATTATAAGTCAATGGGAAAAGTTAACAAAAAGTTCGACAGTGTCGCAAATGAATTTTTACTTTCGCAAATGGGCCTGTTACTTTCCCAAATCAGCCATTTTGTTTTCAGTTGGTGATCATAAAAATGGTTGTCATTTAAATTTGGGACCCTCTAGCAACCTAATTCTTTTTGTATTCACCTAGTCGGACCCTGAGGATGCTTGCCATGTCTTTATTTTGTGGTAAACACCCCAGAAATATGTTTTTCAAATTTCTGGAAAAATACCTACAAATTACTTTCATGCTCCATGAAAGTGTCGAACTTTTGCAAAAGCTTTCACAAATTAAGACAGTAGTTTTCTATCTGTGGGAAAGTGACAGCGATTCTTTGGCTTGCGCTGCAAAAGAACGGTTGGGAGTTTTGGGCTGAAATTTGGAGGGAACGCAGTCGACATTTCGCAGATGTGCCTTTCAGTGTTGTATTGAAAATATATTACATGGCAGAAAAGTTACGGCACTCCAAAGTTGGCAGTTTTTCCTATAGGATAACATTATGGCGCCCGACGCATTACAGGAATCCTTTGGATCCCTGCTGCAAAATAACGGTTTGGTCTTTTTTCCTGAAATTTGGAGGGAAGACAGCCAACAGCCGACAGATGTGCCTTTCAGTGGTTTGGTGAAAAAATATTACAGGGAGGCAAAGTTATGGTGCTCCGAACTTCTCTTTTTTTCCCATAGGATAACATTATGGTGTTCGCCGCGCCTTTCAGGGCCCGTATCTCGGAAATGGTGCGAGATATGGACTTTTTGTCGAAAAAGTTCTTAGCCCCCTAAAGGGGGCTAAGTACAAAACTAGCCAGGACAGTCATAAATCATATGACTTTTAAATTTTTTTTCCACGTCGTACGGCTCTTGAGATATAACCTATTTAGTATTCCAAGTCCTCATTTTCTGCTCCGATACCCGTTATTATGCATACATTCTTTGTACTCACTCTCTTTCTCTATGTAGCTTTTGGGGAAAACTAGCCTGTGTGCTTACATTAGTGTTACCGTTGCCCTTTCCGCTTGCGGTTCCATACCCGTTTCACTTACCGTTGATGTCTATGCCACCATGTGCGTTACCGTTTGCGTTTTCATTTGCGCTTGCGTTTCTGTTATTTTTTGCCATTTGTGTCTACAGTACTGTTTCTCTTTCAGTTTCACTTTGCGTCATGATGGCCATTGCCATTTCTGTTTGCAGCCACCATGTTACTATGTGACAACACATCACGTGGCAGACCATTGCTGTCTGCGCCACCCTGTGCGTTACCCTTTCTGTTCTCATTTGAGCTTGCATTACCATGTGCTCCACTGTTCGCACTCCTGTTTGCATTGCTGTTGCTGTTACTATGACACAAGACATCACCAGCAGGGTCAGGTAGGCAGTGGAGCACCCAATGACAGACAAAATTAGGTAGTACATTGTAACTGTAGATGCAGATGACAATTCAGATGGATTTGTAAACTGAAGCACACTGTGTACCCTCAGCTTGTATATGTACCATTGTGTTCTATTCCATCTACTGTTTGCTTCCTGGGTCACCCCTGAAAAAGGGACATCTGGGGCCCTGTGGGCCTACCCGCTTATCAAAATTCAATTAAGCAATAAACGCATGATGCAGGGTTATGTAAATGGTCTGTTAATCACCTTCAAGGAGTGTAGTGTGGCATGAGGTGTAGCCGAGTGCCTTATGCCCCATCGGGTGATTAACTGACCATTAACATTACCATTGGTAATGCCTTATTGCTATTATAATAAAAATGTTTTTTAACTGTGTTAAAGTTTGTTCAGGAAATGGTTAACCTCTTCCTGTATGTCAATAAAAGATTTACATAAGGCTGTTAGAATGTTTGCAGCTGATCAGAAACCTCAATTTCTGAGTCTCTTTTTATAATTAAGTAATAAGGCATGAGAAGGGGTTATGTTAATGGTCTGTTAATCATGTTCTAGGGGTGCTACTGTGGCACGAGGTGTGGCTGAGTGCCACATGTCCCTACAGGGTGATTAACTGACCATTAACATAATTCTTGGGAGTGACTTATTGCTATTATAATGAAACATGTTTTTAAACAGTGTTAAATCTTGTTCAGTATATCGTTAACCTCTTCATGTATGGTAATAAAAGATTAACATAAGGCTGTTAGGATGTTTGCAGCCAATTAGAAAACTCTATTTCTCAGACTCTTTTTATAATAAATAATAAATAAATAAAGATGGGGAATTGAAGTACACATAGTAGTGACTGCATCCTAAGTGTATAGTCACAGCTGTGTACTGTTGGGTGCTGATGTGTGGCACCTTGGTACAGTAATAATGACTGTATAGGCACAGGAAAAGTAAGTACATTGCTGAGTTTTTTACACTGTTAGGAATTATGTCACATGTGACATGCAATGTGCCACATCGTTGCATATGCTGTGATATTGACTATACATCATAGGCACCAAACAAATTGATGGAGGTATAGTTGTAGCATTATTAGTTAACATTGATTTGTATGCTTAAGTCAGACACACTTATTATTATGTCATAATGGTATTTTAAGTAAAGAGTCGACACAGGTGGTTATGGTTTTAAAAAATTTATTGCCAATTTGTCAAATGTAGAAAAGGGCCAATCAAGACTGAAATTTAGTTAACAGAAGCAGTCTCACAATACAATCTTTGTATGTGTGTAATCATTGCTCATATATGTAAATGTGTAAGAATAATAACAACTGTATAATATGGATTGGAGTAAGTATGTGATATTATAGAAAACTAATCAGGTGTTGTGTGTTTCTAGTGATGTTTCACTACTCACTACTCTTTATGTGAGGAAGTACTTTCTGACATTCGACCTGGAATTCTAATAGTCAAGCTGAAGCTGTGGCGCTTCATTATATATTTACTATTGAACGTGAAGAGAGTTTGTTAAAAAATGTAACGTTTTTTAAAATGGTTGTATGTCATAATTATGTGTAGTGCATTACTTGTGTGGTATGTTAATAAGGCAATGTCAGTAGGTTGTAAAGTGTGATTACACACATGATACACAAGTGTTTTGTTGTTATTGTGTGACTGCTAATGTGGATGTTCCTGGGGTGGGAGAAAAACCATATGCTGAATGTCTAAGTAATACAATATAAAAAAATGTTAGTTCTGTGACATTTGATTGGTGTTATTTAATTATATGTCACTGAATAGGCCAAATGGAAAATTCCCACCCGACCCCTCAATTGAGGCTATCATAAATATTGTCAGGAACAGGTATGCAGTGTGTTGTGATCAGTAACAGTGTCTGATTTACAATTGTCAATATTTTTTACATATGTTAGAATTACTTATGTGACAAGTTGAGAACATAGAATATTCTTACATGAACAAATGACATTGTTTCAATTCTTACATTAGCTTCTATGTAAATTCTTAACTTGTAAATACTAAGACTGTGCATGGTATGCATTTTTTAACAAACTTATGGTTAATTAGATGTAGTTAGTATAGTGATGAATAATATGTTAAACATTCAGTTGTACTTTAGTGTTAGACTAGTACTTTTAGTACAAGTATTAAAGTAGTTATTAACAATGTACACCTGAATACAAATCTTTATATTATGTACAAGTAATTACAAACACATGTAAAAGTCATTAAATAATATTCTGCAATTGGTTAGTATATACAGTTGCATAATTGAGCTTCTTGCATTATCAATAAAGGTAGTTATTTTTCCATATGTACAGTACCAGTATTATGCATGAAGGCGGGATAGTTCTACACTGTTGCATGGTGAGCGAATGATGTTGTTGTCTATATGTCAAGAGTTAATAGACAAATTGAAGTGTTGATAGACAAGTTGTGACAGAGTGGAATGTTTGGTGAATGGTAGAAGTGTTGCTCAGTTATTTACGATGATAACTGAGAACTTCTTGTTTGCAAAGAGTAACACTTTATAACTCATATCAATTTGTTGTTATGTATGAGTTGATACATGAATAATTAAAGATATGTACAGAGGAGGACAGCAGTAAGGCCTCAGTTTTTAGATGTACAATCTTTGATAGACATGTAATCATGATTTCTCTAGTGACTGTGAATATTGTTGGTGCCGATTGAAGCCACTACAACAATTTTCATGTAGTCACTGATCCACACAAGATCCTATGTGTTACAGTGTATGGAATGTCTCTGTCAGAATAGCATTTTGTTGAAATGCTATGTTTTATTCAGAGTCGTACATTATCAACATTGTAATGAAGGTATGAATGTTTCTGGGACAAAGTAGTCATTTTAAAATGCAACATGTTTTGTCCTATTCTTCTGAAATATGAAGGTTATCATAATTCTTCAATATTAGAAGATATGCATTTTTTAAGTGTCGTGGCAGTCTCTGTTTAAAACTGCTTGTAGAATCGTCACACTCTACCCATCCACTTCTGCACCTTAGTAAGGAGGTGTAATGCCCAGAATGCATGGATTGGCCATGTTGATGCTGTGAGTGTCAAGCACTGATTGGTTGAAGACTATTCTACCAGCTGTGTAATCTGTGATAGGAGTATCAACTCTGAGCCTGTTGGAGTCAAATCTGTGCAACATAAGCAACAGATATTGAGATGAACTCCTGAGACGTATGGACTGAGTGCATCTGCCTCCACACCTTCCACAAGCATGACTACATTCAGCATTGGTGAATAGCTGTCGAAATTTAACACTTTTGGTTTGAGGGACAAAGACAGTAATCCACAGCATGTCTTCTGTGGTTTCACGCTGTGAATGGCCACATGTAACACATACATATTTTGTTACATATGTCACTGTGAAGTAGTGCCGCATTGGGGTGCCATCTTCATCCAGGTTGTTTATGACAGCCATCATAAACTCAGTAGAGTCTTGTTGTATGTCTGCAGCAAATGTACTACATCCAGCATAATTAGCTAACACCTGTCGTAGTGGTGTTAGTGATTGTACATTGTTAGACTGGTCAGAAGTCATGTTGATAATCTGCTTCAAAGCATTTGATAGGGGATTGTCTTGTGAAGCAGATATTGCCTGCACAAAGTGTGGCATGTGTAGGAAAACTTGTATAGCTGAGTTAGCATAGCAGTTTACTCTAGTGCTGTTGTCAAAGACTGGTACAACAGCTACACCAACTGATTTCTGATGAATTGCTGGCTGCGAATGTTTACTTGAAGTTGTGACCTTTGTTGAACTCTTTTTTGTTGAATCAATTCTGGAAGCTTGTCACTGTTTGTTGATACCTGTAGCTGTGACTGAATTGTGTGAGACAGATAGATATGTAGGCAGTGGTATTAAAGACATTTGTGGCTGATGTAGAGTACGTAACCTGTTGTACTCAAGAATACATCGCTTGTCAGCTTGTATTTTCTGAGGTGCTATAGTAATAATGTGCAACCTAGAAAGGCTGCGTACACGTGAAAGTGCCACGTAGCTCATGCCATTCTTGAAAATGTCTGTACCTATGTCTACCATTGCTGAATCCAAACTCAATCCCTGAGATTTGTGAATGGAGACAGCATATGCAACACATAATGGAAACTGTTTCCTGTTTACATAGACATCCTGAAAAACCTGGAATTTTACACAAATTCAGTCTATGTGTACAGAGTGTTCCATGTTGTCAAAGTGAACTACAAGCGTCTCGATATATGTCTTCTGGACATTGTAGACAAAATCAGTGATGTTTCCCATGACACCGTTTACCATGCCTCATTCTACATCTAGATTACGTCGCAGCATGATACGTGCATTCTTACAAACTGTGAGAACAGCTTCTAGGCCAGCTGTGCGTGAAACATCTGACTTCAGTTCACTTGGTCGTTCAGTCATCTTTGCTACTAGTTTTCGACTAAGAATAATGCCATCAACTGTGTCAACCGCATGCAGAGTTACAATCTCTTGGTTTTCTCTCTGCAGCATTAGATTGTTGAATTCAGTGCATTTCTTTAGTCGTGGCATAAGACACACTATGTGTCTGCCAGTAGAGTATATATCACTGAAGACATGACATGCTGTTTCCATGCATGCAGTATCTACTGTGATTCTCTGATCATTTAACATACAAACATGTTCTGGTGATAGAGAACCTGTACGAGCTTCATCTAAAAGTGATTTGTAAGCTAGATTACCACTTTGGCACATGTTCTCAGACAACTCAACATAGGTAAATAATTCCCATATGTTATAGCCTGCAATGCAACCAAGGATATTCTTAGCTTGTTTGGCAGTTAGAGTTGTAAATACATGCTCTTCATTGACTGGTGCAAGCTAAAAGGTCTCCCAACACAAGTATACTTTTGCCACCAAATGGCACTCCATCGTCAGTACCTAAATCTGCTGTAGACGTAGATGAATACAGGCAAGCATGACATTGGAGACCATGCTGATTTTGTCAATGATGAGTAACTTCATCTTTGTGAACATGGAACGGAGCTGAGATGCAACCTCGAATGACAGTTTATGATACTCTCCAGTTCTCCCATGTTCCACTGGCAACATAAAGAGACGGTGTAATGTAACTCCACCAGTGTTGTATGCTGCTAGTCCTGTGGGAGCTGTTACAGCAACAGACATTGAAGAGCCTGTCACGCTCCATACTTCTGCAGTGATGGCTTCAATGAGGAAACTCTTTCCTGTGCCAGCTGAACCACTAACAAACATTAGTAGTGGCTTGTAGTCAGTACAGTGACATTGGTTTGTTTCATGTAGTATCCCATGTTGGACAGCTTCAACTACTTGAGAGTGAACTGTATGCTGCAGCTGATTTAGTCTTTTTCTTAAGTCAGCTGGGTTGACCATGGAGTGTGTGCCATGTTCCATGGTTGTCTCAATTTCTGACATTAACAGTTCTGGGGCATTTAAGGGCACAGGGTCACCTAGAACATCATGTCCTTCTGGATCAAGGTTGTCTTGTGAACTAATTGGAGTGTCTTCCTGAAGCTGCTTCTCTGCCTTCTCAAGCTGTTCTTTCTCAGCTTCTAGCCTCTGTATATATGTCTGTGAGTATTCAGTTTGGAAAGTCTCATAAGTGAGATTGAACTGTTCTTCGAATGTGTCACAGTCACCTTTTAATTCAGACTCACTCCTCCAGGGTCTAAATAGGAATAGGAGAGCAAAGTAGTAATGTTTTCTGCTCTCTGATGTGCCTAGATGCAGTTTACAGTGGTCTATGAGCCATGGCTTGTGTCTCTTTATGAGACAGCCATCTACTCCATTGACCTTGTAAATCTGGCATGTTGAGTCAGGTGCCACATCTGTCTTGTAGTCATACCACTTAGCCACCTGAAAGAGACACATATCATTCATGTCGTTGTGTCTACATGGGTAGTATGTGTCTATCAGGTTATTCTTCAAGATATGTTTTGAAGAAGGTGTATTGGCAGCGAGCTCCTCAATTTCGGCATGAGGAATCAGTACACGTTTCCGTTTCTCTTTGTAGTTTACACTGAGAAAACGACAGCATCATACTTTCTGTACAGATGTGTACCCATTAACCGGTCACTGGCTTCGTAAGCTCCACATTCTCTGTGTGAAAGAGTCTTCAAACCCAATGACCAGAGCTGAGATGTCAGGCTTTTGTTGAACTGGCAATATCTTCCCAAAGATCTTGCAAGTTAGTCTGTTCATGTTTGGTTATGTAATTATGACGACTAACCAGGCTATGAGTTATCAGCTACAAACTGAAAATCTATGTTTGCTTGCCACATTAGGAGAAGATTTGGTTTGTAGTCATTGATGTACACACTGTTTCATCTCTGGGTAACTCAGATACCCTCTTGGTTGATTTTGCCTTCAAGTGGTGTCACATTGCTGAGAATAGTCATTCATGGCACCATCCTGACAAACCTGTCTAGGAAATCCAAAGTGACACATCGTGTACCAATTAGATTTGTTCTTTACTACTGCTACAATATTTTGCAATATGTTGCTGGAACTTTGTACTAACTTCCACAGTGTAGGACTGCATACTTATCTGAATGTGACAAGATATATTTTTGATGAATGCTCACTTCCACTGTCATGTTCACCAACGTGAAGATCACTCTTGATCCACAATAACAAATGGATATGAGGGGCACCTCATGCTTGATATTCTGTCCTCCAAAAGTAATGCTCCACAATACCTAGAGGAGGATTGTCCTTTGACAAAATGAAAGTCAGAATGTCATGGAACCGCTTGTGAAAATGTCTTGTGACAGACACAGGATCAAGTGAACACATTTCTCCAATAGTCACTGATGAGATGCCATTGACATCAAAATTTGCCAACTTCAAGAGTTCAATGAGCTCATCCCAGGCATATTCAGCACAACTAAGTGTGACAAACCACGTGGCTGCACTATACTCTCGCAGCATTGTCATCACTTCAGACTGTCTGCAATACCAATATTCTTTGGTGCCATGAAGACTTAAAAGTATGGAAGACAGATTCACTTGCATATTTTATCTTTCTGCTTTTAATTTCTAGAAATTGAGCAGCTGTTATTCCATCTAGTGGACTTGTTAGATGAATGGTATATGCTATAGACTAGATAAATGCTAGTTCACTCCCAGAGGAGATGGAACAGGTACTGTATGTTACATCTGAATTTACCTCTTGCTGAGACACGGCTAGTGCGGTCAGCGCCTGTTACACGTTTCTTTCATCTAGGCATCCGCCTGACCCTTTTGGAAATAGGTCTGAAACAGTGTGCTTCTAGTGTTGCCTCCCAAATGCTCACAGGCTCACCTTCCACCTGCTTCTCTTGATAGAGATCAATGTTGTCTCCTAATGGATCTCTGCCATGTAGTGGGTGAATTGTGTACTGTTCATACATATTGTCAGTCATCTGTACACTGACCTTCTCAATGATTGGTTTACTTTTTTCTAATAGATCATGTTGCACAGAGAGACTGACCATCTGATCTATGTCAAGGTCTGTATAAAAGGGATTATTACTCTTTAAATAAGTAAGAGAAAGCTTTACCTTTTGCACATTGACAACATCTTGCCAGATGACCTTGGCCTTTGTTGGCACACCATTTATAAGAATCACCAAGCTATTTTCAGTTGAGATTGCTTGAACATTTTCCTGTAGAGGAAGTGGTAGATACATCATGGAACCTTTTAGAGATCTAACAAGCTCTTTCTGTGGAATGTTCCGTGTCTTTGTGTTCAGATCGTAGAATCGTTTGAATGGTTTCATTGGTTCTGAATTAACGGTCGCTCAAATATATTTAATGTTGAAATCTCACTTGGTGTAACATCTGTTTCCATGTTATTCAGCATTGACCTTGCTGGCAAAGTGTTAGACTTCAGTTTGGAAAAACAGTGTTTGCATAGCACAATGGTGTCTTGTAAGTGAAAGTTGATTTCAGCAGCAAGAATGCTGCCAGACGGAACCACATGTCATTGTATGGTGACAAGGTTTCTAGGTTGACTGTGACTGTTTGTTTTGTGTAGCACAAACAGTTGCATGACACACATCAGAGTCAAACTGAGACTTTGCAACATCAAACTTAGCAATTTCTTTGTCTGCCTGTCTCAGAATGTCAGTTTCTAACACTGAAACAGATTTTCTGCAGAAGTGTTACACTGAAAATTGTTGTTTCTGGTACAGAAGTAATGTGTTGCAGTTTTTTAGGAATGTGATGGCACCCTTGCATAATCACCCTGATTGCAATAAGTCATTTAATCAAGTGGATGTACTGATGTACAGCTCACTGATACTATATACTCTGTGACAAAGTTTTGCATGCCTGTTTAATGCACTGCAAGCATCCACATGTTGTGAAAATACTATCACAAACACCACTATCGAGACATGCAAGTGAGTGACCCATGAGTCCAGTATGTGGCCAGATTTCACAATGGTCAATTTTTGTAAACAGTTTATGTCTGTCTTTGCGATCTGTTATTACAAATAAGTTGACAAACTGTTCTACTTTTTCAAATGATGATTGCCTACAGTTGCAGGTATCATCACATGACCATGCCAGACAGTGCCGTTTATTGAAGACTGTGGTTGGATCACAGTCATCATCAGTATCCAATTGATTGTCATCAGAGATACTGAGGACATTTACTAGTTTGCTCATGCTCATCAATGGTGAACTTGTGTTCTTTGTTGGGGGAATGATCAGACTCTTCCCAAAAATATGCCTCTGAGTGCTGTGTGTAGCATCCACTGTCCTGTGTGAAAACAGACAGAAGTTGGTCCAACAGTCAAACAAAGATACTGTTGAAGTCTATTTTTTATGGTATATGTTATCTCTTCCTGAATTGTTCGCGCTACGACATCTTACGGCACAAGCGCTGTAGTACAAACACTGCTCTGTCGACGAAAAGTTCGAGACTTTGAGACAACTTCATCAGAGACAGGTGACTTTACCTTTGCGGATGTGTCTGGACTTATCAATAGCTATAAGTCTTCGATCTTAGCTTACTTTAGTGATCGAAATACTTTTCTTTCTGAGTTGTAAATCAAGAAGTTGTGAGTTTACGGCGTTGTTTTGAATGTTTCTATGGTTACACTCAAAATAGTTGTGTTTCATCTCAGAGATCTACACAACACTTGTGACGGTATATCTTTTTTCTTTTCTGTTAAAGAATTTCGTTTAGTTGTGCAGAGACTTGCTGTAGGGGTCACTGTTGCAGTAAAGGTCTGACCATGTTCATTTTGTGGTGTGACTTTACTGTTTTGTTTGTTGCCGTTATACAACAGTGTAGTACTATTATACCTCTCTCGTTTTGAAACACATCTATGTCTGTATTTAGTCGGCATGTTTTGTTATTATGGTTCACAGTGGCAGTAAGCAATCTTAGAGAACTACCAGGCACCTGTATCAGAGACAGAGAAAAAAAACAGTGTTAGAATATACTTCAGTAAATTTCTTATAAGTGTGGATTGGTGACAATTGTAATCTCAAGTATGTTTACAATTTGTAAATAAATAACTAAACTGTTGTTTTATGAATGTATCATGAGTTGTTACACAATATCAGAAGTGTGTCTTCAATATTTCTAGTCCATAGAAACATAGAAACATAGAAACATAGAATTTGATGGCAGATAAGGACCGCTGTCGCACCCAGTCTGCCCATTTCCCTACCTACTGGATAAGCTGCAGATCCTGAGTCAACCAGGCAGCCTACTTCTTTCTACCCCACCCCAGAATTGCTTTATGACCATCCCACATGCTTGAATTCCACCACTGATTTTGACTCCACAACTCTCCGGAAGGCCATATCCATGCATCCACAACCCTCTGTGAAAAATACTCTTAAATTACCTCTTGAGAGCCCCCTCTATTTTCAAATTGAGTCTTCTTTGTTCTTGCACATAATTTCTTTTTTTTGAAAGATGCTACCCTTGGACTTTGTTGATTCCCTTGAGGTACTTGAAAGTTTCTATCATGTCCCTCCTCCCTCCTTTCCTCCGGGCTATATATTAAGCCCTTAAGTCTCTCTTATGTCCTCCTGCAGACCCTGCACCATTTTAGTTGCCCTCCTGGACAGCTTCCATCCTGTCTCATGTCTTTGTTGGGTGATTGGGCTCCAGAACTGCTACACAGTACTCCAGATGGGTCTCACCAGCTGTCTGTACAGAGGATAATAACTTCCTGTTTTCTACTGGCGATGCCTCCCTATGCATCCCAGTATCCCCCAGCCCTCCTTGCTGCCTTCTCACATTGTTTGCCCACCTTTAGGTCATCTGATATGACTACCCCAGGTCCCTTCATTTTGTTGTTGTTGTATCTCACCCCCATTGTGTACTCTTCCCTGGTTTTTGTTTCCCAGGTGCATTACCTGTACTTCTTAGCATTGAATTTAAGCTGCCATACATTTGACTCATTCCTCTAACCTTGCCAAGTCCCTTCTCATCCTTTCCACCCCACCCTGTGTATCAACTCTGTTGCAGATCTAGTGTCATCTGCAAAGAGAGCATATTTTTTCTTCCAGTCCTTCTGCAATGTCGCTTATAAAGACATTGAAGAGGACTGGTCCCAATACATCCCTGCGGCACCGCTAGTAACCTCCTTTCTTCTGGAGTGGACTCCATTACCATTACTCTCTGTGTCCTATTCTCCAGCCACTTTACCCAGGCTGTCATCTTGGGACCCACCTCAGGCTGGCTAACTTATATATTACTTTGTGTGAGTGACTGTCAAATGCTTGCTAAGTCTCAGGTAGGCCATGTCCACAGCCCTCCCTGATCTACTACTTTGGTCACCCAGTCAAAGAAATCTATCAGATCTCATCTGGCATGACCTTCCGCTGTGAATCCATGCTGCCTAGGGTCTTGTGCCTCTCTGTCCTCTAGATACTGACAATTTTTCCTTAGAAGTGATTCCATCATTTCCTATCACTGAGGTTAAACCAACAGGTCTATAGTTTCCTGCTTCTGCCTTGCTCCCACTTTTTGTGAAGGGGAATCACATCTGCCCTCCTCCAGTCCTCTCGGTACCACCCCATCCTCCCATGATTTGTTAAAAGAGGAGTAGTGAGTAGTCACTAGTTCACCCTTAGTTCTTTTAGAATTCTGGGATGAATCTCATCAGGCCCCATTGCTTTGTCCACTTTCAGTTTTAAGAGTTCTTTCAGAACCCTTTTCTTCTGTAATGGGCTGGTATCAACTTGTATCCAGAGTGTTACTACTGTTTGTTTTATGTCCCCTCTTCCTTTGTAAATACTGAGCAAAAATATTTGTTTAGTATCTCTGCCTTTTCACATTCTCCTCTGCCCATCCTCCTCCTCCCTTTATTAAGCCTCACTATCCCTCCCTTGGTCTTCCTTTTGTTCCTGATGTACCTATAAAAGGTTTTATTCTTCACTGAGTTGGCTATCTTTTCTCAGTTTGGGCCTTGCTGTTCTGACTGCCTTCCCAGCCTTCTTTGCTTTAACTGATACAGTTCTCTGTCCTGCCCTGTCAAGCGATTCCTTGTACTTCCTGAATGCTTTTTTTCTTGAACCTTCACTGCTACTTCTTTTGAACCATAGTGGTTTCACATCATCTTGTTTTGTTTATTTGCTTCACATAATGGCTCTACTCTGTGATGGCAGTTTTATTATTCCTGTATTGTTCTTCCACCCCTTCCCACCCATTTGCCAGTGCATTCCTTAGGCACGCACTCCATTTTGGCAAAGTCAGCCTCCTAAAGTCCAGTACTTTGTCTTGCATGGCTTGACCTATTGTCTGTGTTTATTAGAACCATACTGTTCGATGGTCGCTAGTTCCCAGATGGCTACCCACTTTCTACATCTGTGATCCTCTCTCCATCTCCATTTGAGAGTATCAAGTTCATGTTGCTCTCGAGTGGGCTCCAGTACCAGTTGTTCAAGGCATGCCCTGTAGGCATCTAGAATAACTGCACTTTGAAGTGGCAGCTGCAATCCGCCCAGTTAACATCTGCATATTCAGATCACCCATCAGCAATATCTCCTTTTTCTGCCATTCTAAGTATATTTATCATTTTGTCCATTTCTCTCCTGAGAAGGGGGTTCGTATACAACCCTGTGTGGATTGTGGTGCCATTGTTCTCATCTCCAACTTGCCCACAGTGCTTTTCTCCTCCTTGTTTACCCTTTTGTTCTGTTGCTTTTATTCTTCCCTATGTAAAGAACTACTCCTCCCTCTTTACCCTCCTGTCCCTCCTGTAGATAGTGTATCCTGGTATGTTTTACGTCCCAGTCATGGTTTGTGTGTGTACCACGCTTCTGTGACTGCCACTTATATCCAGATGTTCCTCCTCCATCAAGGCCACTAACTCAGGAAGCTTAGTTACCTAGACTACGGCATTTGCACTCATTGTTTCCATTTTTTGATGGCTTACCTTCTGCTGCAGCATCCCCACTGACCGTTCTACCTTGGTCTTTTCTCATTTAGTACCCTGCTCTGTAGAGGCTGGGATTTTCTGCTGCTTGTCAGTGCCTCTCATTGATCAGTTTAAAAGCTTGCCAATGAAGCATTTAAACCGATTGCTCAAAAGACTTGTTCTTCCTGGACAGATGCAGACCATCCTGCTAGGTATAGGCTGGTGTCCTCCAGGTGGGAACCCCAGTCCCCAATGGCTAAATCCCCTGTGCTCCGCACCATTTTTTTCAACCATTCATTAAACGTGCATGGTGCCACTACCCGCCTCCCCATGCCTTTGACAGGCAGCACCTCTGAGAAGGATACTGTGTTTACATTTGTCTTAGGCCCTCCCCAACTCTGCAATGTCCTCCCTGCACTTTCTAACTTCATGATGAGCCAAGTCATTTGTCCCTAGGGAGACAATTACGTCCAGCTCAGAATCCTCTGCAGCTACTTGTTGTGATCCTGAGGATGCAACTTCCTGTCCCTCCAAGCCATGGCACCCAGGCAGGCAATTTTCTCAGATTTCCCAGCCTCCCAGTTCTATCCTCTAACACTTGAGTCCCCCACCAGAGCTGCTTCCTTTCCTTGTGGTGTCCTCTGCCTCCTGTGGGCCTCCCTTGTGACAGTTGTCCTCAGCCTCCTGTCTCCTCTCATGGTGTATCTATAGGGAGCTATGGCTCCCCAGAATGGCGATGGATTGTGGTGTAACATCTGACTGGGTGTGCTCTGTTTCACCATCTCTGTCCTCCTGAGCCCACTGTGGTCCAACTGTTGTGCTTTATTTGCAACCTCTGACGAAGGTGGTGGTTCTGTGCTCCTGGATGGGGAGGTTCCTCTCACTGTCCATTGTGGCCTGGGGAAGGTCCCCGTGACTACTGTCCAGTGTGGCCTGAAGATGGGCAACTCCTCCTCAGGGCAGACAGTTGTTCGTGCAAATAGGGCAGCATCTCAGCCCCAGAAAGACTCCCGGAAGACTGCTGCCCACAGCCATTACATTGCACTAGTCTCATATTTTTTTTTTTGTGATTGTTTGTAATGTAGAAATATATATTTATATTATACAATGCTTATGCTTATATTGTCAGTGCAGGTGTAGAGAGATATGACAGTGACATGCACCTGCACCTTGAGGAAATGATGTCAGAACCCCATGTATAAAGGAACTATTTCCAGGTGGTGGGGTGAGGGGTGGTAGGGTTGGCCTAAACTGTGCCTCGCAAAACAATCAGTTAGAAGTCTGACCCACTGTTGCAATGAGTGCTTCCTGTCAGGAAGATGCCCGCACAACAATTTGATAGAGAAATACCCTGCTAATCAATCAGAGAAAATTCACACATCCAAGTCAGACACAGTAACCTTCCCAGCCCTGCAAACAGGCCTTGGTGGTTTGTGCTCTGAGAGCTGTCCGCCTTAAATAAGTTCAGCTGTGCTTTGAACTCTTCCTGCACTGAAAATCTTAAGAATTGTAACAAACAAACGTAAACCTTAATCCAACACCCTCTGTTGCTTGAAATCGTCTTTTCCTGTTTCTACACTGCAGGTTTTCTGTGACCACTCTCAACCCCAGTAACTCTGTTTCAAAAAGAGTTTAACTATCACAAACCCTACGCACCAGTAAATTATTTAAAATAGTTTTCAGTCCCAAAAGCCTAGTAGTCAATCCAGCTACCCCTATGGACAACCAGAACGAAGTATTTAAACACTTTATGGTGTTATCCAAGATAAGCAGAGTTTGCAAGTTTCTTTTTCAACTGCTCAGCCACCTGAAATTTAAAATAGTTTAACTGTCAGCAAACTTGTAGACAATCTTAGCTACCTTCAAGGACCTACCCCAATTTTGTATTTAGTCCTTCTGAAGTTACTAACAAGATAAACAGAGTTTATGCCCTTCTTGGTTAAACCCTAAATAAATATGTGAATAAAAGCAATTACTAAGGGTAGTTAGTTTCACCTCCCACAGAATTACAAAAGTAACGTTGGTGCAGATATCAAGTGTAATATAGAATTTCACCCAGCTCGCAGTTGAAGAAAGCAGTATCCTTCAGCTCCAGCAAATGTTGTTGTGTCTTGAAAATTGCAGCCTGTAGTGATTTATAGAATCTGATCTAGTCTGATATCTCCACCCAGGCAATTTGTTGCCAATGGTTATATGTGTGTCCTTCCTGTTCCAATACAACCTGTTTGGTCTGAAACAATGTCCTGCCCCAAGGCTGTCTGTGTTTCAGTTAACACTGCAGGATTTTCTGTGACCACCTTTAACCCCAGTAACTCTGTTTAAAAAGAGTTTAACTATCACAAACTCCTACGCATTCAGTAAATTATTTAAAATAGTTTCAGTCCTAAAAGCCTAGTAGTCAATCCAGTTGTCTCTTCAAGGACAACCAGAATGAAGTATTTAAACACTTATGAGGTTATTCCAAGATAAGCAGAGTTTGCAAGTTTCTTTTTAACTGCTCAGCCAATTGAAATTTAAAATAGTTTAACTGGTCAGCAAACCTAGTAGACAATCTAGCTACCCAAGGACCCACCCAAATGCAGTATTTAAACTCCTGAAGTTACTAACAAGATAAACAGAGTTTACATTCCTTCTTGGTTAAACCCCAATAAATATGAATAAAAAAGCAATTACCAAGGGTAGATAGTTTCACCTCCCATGAATTAAGCAGTGCACGTTTGTTGCAGATATCAAGTGCAATATAGAATTTCTTCTCTACCCAGCTCGTAGTTGAAGAAAGCAGTATCTCCAGCTCCAGCAACGCTTGTGTTTTTCACATTTGGAAGATTTTTTACCATAGAAACATAGAACATGACTTTGATGAGATATGACTGCTAGGCCATCTAGTCTGCCCATTTTGCCTACAGGATAGGCCGCAGGAACCTAGTTAACCAACAGCCTATATCTTCTTGTCTCTACAAGAATTGGGTTTTATGTCTGTCCTATGCATTCTGAATTTCCACAGTTTTAGACCCACAACTCTCAGAAAGGTTCCATGCATCCACTACCCTCTCTGTGGAAATACTACTTCCTGAACCGCCCTCCTTCTATCTTTAAATTGTGTCCTTTGTTCTGCAAGTCTTTTTCTGAAAGATGCTACCTCTTTATTATTCCCAGACATTTGATTGATTTATTTAATTATATGTCACTAAATAGGCCAATGGAAAATTCCACCCGACCCTCAATTGAGGCTATCATAAATATTGTCAGGAACAGGTATAGTGGTGTGATCAGTAACAGTGTCTGATTTACAATTGTCAATATTTTTACATATGAATTACTTATATGACAAGTTGAGAACATAGAATATTCTTACATGAACAATATTTCAATTCTTACATTAGTTTATGTAAATTTTAACTTGTAAATACTAAGACTGTGCATGGTAGCCATTTTAACAAACTTATGGTTAATTAGATGCAGTTAGTATAGTGATGAATAATATGTTAAAAATTCAGTGTACTTTAGTGTTAACTAGTACTTTTAGTCAAGTAACAAAGTAGTTATTAACAATGTACACCTGAATACAAATCTTTATATTATGTTAGTAATTACAAACACATGTAAAAGTCATTAAATAATATTCTGAATGGGTTAGTATATTAAGAAGTTGATAATTGTTTTTGCATTATCAATAAAGGTAGTTATTTTTCCCATATGTACAGTACCAGGTATTATGCATGAAGGTGGTAGTTCTACACCTGTTGCATGGTGAGCAATGATGTTATTGTCTATATGTCAAGAGTTAATAGACAAATTGAAGTGTTGATAGACAAGTTGTGACAGAGTGGACGTTGGTGAATGGTAGAATTTGCTCAGTTATTTGATGATAACGGAGAACTTCTTGTTTGCAAGAGTAACACTTTATAACTCATATCAATTTATTTATGTATGAGTTAATACATGAATAATTAAAGATATGTACAGAGAGGACAGCAGTAGGCCTCAGTTTTAGATGTACCTTGATAGACATAATCATGATTCTCTAGTGACTGGGAATATTGTTGGTGCCGATTGAAGCCACTACAACAATTTTCATGTAGTCACTGTCACAGATCCTATGTGTTACAGTGTATGGAATGTCTGTCAGAATAGCATTTTGTTGAAATGCTATGTTTTATCAGAGTAGTACATTATACAACATTGTAATGAGGTATGAATGTTTCTGGACAAGTAGTCATTTAAAATGCAACATGTTTTGTCCTATTCTTCAAAATATGAAGGTTATCATAATTCTTCAATATTGAAGATATACATTTTTAAATGTAACAGTCTCTATTTAAAACTGCTTATAGAATCGTCAAACACTACCATCCACTTCTGCCCTAGTAAGGAGGTGAATGCCCAGAATGCATGGATTGGCCATGTTGATGCTAGGAGTGTCAGCACTGATTAGTTGAAGACTATTCTACCAGCTGTGTAATCTATGATGAGTATCAACTCTGAGCCTGTTGAGTCAAATCTGTAAATATAAACAACAGATATTAGGATGAACTCCTGACACGTGGACTGAGTGCATCTGCCTCCACACCTTCCACAAGCACGACTACATTCAGCATTGGTAAATAGGCTACCGAAATTTAACACTTTTGGTTTGAGGGACAAAGACAGTAATCCACAGCATAAAGTCTTCTGTGGTTTCATTGCCAGAATGGCCACATGTAACACATACTATTTTGTTACATATCACTGTGAAACGTGCCGAATTGCCATCTTCATCCAGGCTGTTTATGACAGCCATCATACCAGTAGAGTCTTGTTGCATGTCTGCAGCAAATGTACTACATCAGCATAATTAGCTAACACACTCCTCGTAGTAGTGTTAGTGATTATACATATTAGACTGGTCAAATCATGTGATAATCTGCTTCAAAGCATTTGATAGGGATTATCTTGTAAACAGATATTACCTCCAACAAAGTGTGGTGTAGAAAACATATAGCTGAGTTAGCATAGCAGTTTACTCTAGTGCTGCTGTCAAAGACTGGTGCAACAGCTACACCAACTGATTTGATGAATTCTGTTGGTCATGAAATGTTTACTTGAAGTTGTGACCTTGTTGAACCTTTTGTTCAATCAATTCTGAAGCTTGTCACTGTTTGTTGATAAATTAGCCAGACTGAAGTGTGAGACAGATAGATATAATCAAGCAGTGGTATTAAAGACATTTGTACTGAAGGAAGTCGTAACCTGTTGTACTAAAAATACATCGCCATCAGCTTGTATTTTCTGAGGTATATAGCAACAAAGTAACCTAGAAGGCTCGTGCACACGAAAGTGCCACAGTCATGCCATTCCAGAAAATGTCTGTACCTATGTCTACCATTGCTGAATCAAACTCAATCCCTGAATTTGTGAATGGAGAAAGCATATGCAACACATAATGGAAACTGTTTCTGTTTACATAGACATCCTGAAAACCTGAATTTTACACAAAATCCAATCTATGTGTACAGAGATTCCATGTTGTCAAAGTGAACTACAAGCTCCCGACATATGTCTGACATTGAGACAAAATCATGATGTTTCCCATGACACCGTTACCATGCCTCATTCCACATCTAATTACGCCGCAGCATGATACATACATTCTTACAAACTGTGAGAACAGCTGCAACAGCTGTCGTGAAACATCTGACTTCAGTTCACTTGGTCGCTCAGTCATTTTGCTACTAGTTTCGACTAAGAATAATGCCATCAACTGTGTCAACCGCATGCAGTTACAATCTCTTGGTTTTCTCTGCATTAGATTGTTGAATTAGTGCATTCTTTAGTCGTGGCATACACACACCATGTGTCTGCCAGTAGATATATCACTGAAGACATGACATGCTGCTTCATGCATGCAGTATCTACTGTGATTGATCATTTAACATACAAACATGTTCTGGTGATAGAGAACCCGTACGAGAGCCATCAAAGTGATTTGTAAGCTAGATTACCACTTTGGCACATGTTCTCAGACAACTCAACATAGGTAAATAATTCCCATATGTTATAGCCTGCAATGCAACCAAGGATATTCTTAGCTTCTTTGGGTTAGGTTGTAAATACATGCTCTTCATTGACTGGTGCAAACTGTAAAGATCCCCAACACAGTATACTTTTGCCACAAATGGCACTCCATCGCCAGTACCTAAAATTGCGTAGAGATGAATACAGGCAAGCATGACACTGGAGACCATGCTGATTTTGTCAATGATGAGTAACTTCATCTGTGAACATGGAACGGGCTGGATGCAACCTCAATGACAGTTTATGATACCTAAATTCTCCCATGTTCCACTGGCAACATAAAGAGCGGTGTAATGTAACTCCACCACTGTTGTATGCTAGTCCTGTGGGAGCTGTGCAGCAACAGACATTGAAGCCTATCACGCCCATACTTCTGCATATAGCTAATGAGAAACTCTTCCCAGGCAAGCTGAACCACTAACAAACATTAGTAGTGAAAGTAGGCCAGTACAGTGACATTAGTTTGTTCTCTAAGCATCATGTTGGACAGCTTCAACTACTTGAGAGTGAACTGTATGCCAGTGATTAGCCTTTTCTTAAGTCAATGGGTTGGAATGGAGTGTGTGCCATGTTCCATGGTTGTCTCAATTTCTGACATTAACAGTTCTAGCATTTAGGGCACGGGTCACCTAGAACATCATGTCCTTCTGATCAAGTTGTCTGTGAACCAATTGGAGTATCTTCCTGAAGCTGCTTCTCTGCCTTCAAGCTGTTCTTTCTCAGCTTCTAGCTCTATATGTCCGTGAATTCGGAAAGTCTCATAAGCGGAATTGAACTGTTCTTGAATGTGTCACAGTCACCTTTGCAATTCAGACTCCTCCTCCAGAATTCTAAATACAGATGAGGAGAGCAAAGTGTGCCTTTTCTGCTCTCTAATGTGCCTAGATAGATTACAGTGGTCTAAGGAGCCACGGCATGTCTCTTTTGGGAAACAGCCAATTCACTCCAATGACCTTATAAATCTGGCATGTTGAGTCAATGCACTCTGTCTTGTGATCATACCCTTAGACACCTGAAAGAGAACATATCATTCATGTAGATTGTGTCTACATGGGTGGTATGTGTCTATCAGACAATGCTGAATGTATTTTTGAAGAAGGTGTAGCAGCGAGAGCTCCTCAATTTCGCATGAGGAATCAGTACACGCTTCCGCTTTGTAGTTTACTAATTCGAGAAAACGACAGCGCATCATATCGTTTCTGTACAGATGTGTCTACAATCCGGCCTAACGCCCGTAAGCTCCACATTCTCTGTGAAAAGTCTTCAACCCAATGACCAGGCCGAGATCAGGCTTTTGAACGGCAACATCTTCCAAAGATCTCCAGGTGAGTCTGTTATATTTGGTTATATACGAGTGACATACCGAACCAGGGCCATGAATTATCAGCTACAAACCGAAAATCATGTTTGTACCACATTAGGAAGATTTGGTTGGTAGTCATTGATGTTTACTTCGTTTTCATCTCTGGGTAACTCGTATACCCTCTTAGATACGATTTGCCTAAAGTGGTGTCACATTGCTGAGAATAGGTCATTCATGGCACCATCCTGAAAATCGTCTAGAAATAAAGGACATCAAAAATGCCAATTAGATTTGTTCTTTACTACTCGCTGGCAATATTTGTGCAAATATGTTGCTGGAATTTTGTACCAACTCCCACAGTAGACTGTCATACTTATCTGGAATATGACAAGTGATATATTTTTTTGAAATAGCACTTCTGCTGCTTCTTTGTTCACCAACGGTGGAACACCCTTGGATCCACAATAACAATGGATGAGGCACCTCTGCCCGATATATTCAATCCTCAAATAATGCTCCACAATGCCTAGAGGAGGATTGTCCACCTGACAAAATGAAGTCAGAATGCCGTGGAAACCGCTTGTGAAAAATCTTCTAGCAGACACAGGATCAAGCAAACACATTTCTCCAATAGTCTGATAGGATGCCATTGACATCAAAATCTACCAACCTCAAAGTTCAATGAGCTTCTCCAAGGCATATCAACAACTAAGTGTGACAAACCACGAGCTGCACCTCTCGCAGCATGTCACACTTCAGACTGTCTGCACACCAATATTCTTTGTGCCAAGAAGACTTAAAGTATGGAAAACAGATTCCGCACACATTTCATCTTTCTGCTTTAATTTCTCAGAAATTGAGCAGCTGTTATTCCATCTAGTGGACTTGTTAGATAAGACATATACTAAGCGCAGATAAATACTAATTCACTCTCCAGAGGAGATGGAACAGGTACTATATGTTACATCTGAATTTACCATCTTTGCACAGACACGGCTAGTGCGGTACTCAGCGCCCTGTACACAACTTCTCTCATCTAGGCATCCGCCTGACTTTGGAAATAGGTCAGGAAACAGTACTGCTTCTAGTGTTGCCTCCCAAATACTCACGGCTCACCTTCCTGCTTCTCTTGATAGAGATCATGTTGTCTCCTAATGGATCTCTGCCATGGTAGACAATTGTACTATTCATACATATTGTCAGTCATCTGTACACTGACCTTCCCAATGATTGTTTATTTTTTCTAATAGATCATGTTGCACAGAGACTGACCATCTGATCTTATGTCAGGTCTGTAATAAAGGATTATTACTCTTTAAATAATAAGAGAAAGCTTTCACTTTTGCACATTGACAACATCTTGCCAGATGACCTTGGCCTCTGTTGGCACTTATAAGAATCACCAAGCTATTTTCAGTTGAGGTTGCTTGAACATTTTCCTGTAGAGGAAGTGTAGATACATCAAGGAACCTTTTAGAGATCTAACAAGCTCTTTCTGTGGAATGTTCCGCGTCTGTCTTCCAGACGTAGAAACGTTTGGAATGGTTTCATTGTCCAAATTAGAATGCTCAAATATATTTAGTTGAAATCTCACTTGGTGTAACTCTGTTTCCATGTTATTCAACATGACCTTACGGCAAAGTGTTAACTTCAGTTGGAAAAACAGTGTTTACGCCAATGGTAAGTCTTGTAAGTGAAAGTCAGATTTCAGCAGCAAGAAGCGCCAGAGAACATGTTGTAGGGTGACAAGGTTTCACAAGCTGACTGTGACTGTTTGTTTGTGTACCACAAACAGTTGCATGAACACATACAAGTCAAACTTCTGAGACTTTGCAACATCAAACTTAGCAATTTCTTTGCTGTACTGTCTCAGAATGTCAGTTTCTAACACTGAAACAGATTTTCTGCAGAAGTGTTACACTGAAAAATTGTTGTTCTGGCAAAGAAGTAATGTGTTGCAGTTTTTTAGGAAGCTGATGGCACCTGCATATCCCCGATTGCAATAAGTCATTTAATCAAGTGTACTGATACAGCCACTGCACTTCATACTCTGAACAAAGTTTTGCATGCCTGTTTAATGCACTGCGCATCCATGTTGGGAAAAATACTATACAAACACCACTATCGAGACATACAAGTGAGTGACCACCGAGTAAAATATCTGGTGAATTTCAATGGTCAATTTTTGTAAACAGTTACGTTGTCTTTACGATCTGTTATTACAAATAAGTTGACAAACTGTTCTACTTTTCAATGATGATTACCTACAGTTGCGATCATCACACATGACCATGCCAGACAGTCCCATTATTGAGACTGTGGTTGATCACAGTCAACATCAGTATCAATTGATTGTCATCAGAGATACTGAGGACGTTACTAGTTCCGTGCTCATCAATGGTGAACTTGTGTTCTTTGTTAGGAATGATCAACTCTTCCCAAAAATATGCCTCTGAGTGCTGTGTAAGCATCCACCATCCTGTGAAAACATGACGAAGTTGTCAACAGTCAATCAAGGCATCTACAGTCTATTTTTATAGCATATAACTTTCCTAAATTATTCAAGCACGACATCTACGCACAAGCTGTAGGACAAACCTGCTCTGTCGAATTTAAAGTTCGCACTGAGATCTACTTCATCGAGACAGGTGACTCTTACTCTTGCGATGTGTCTGAGCACAACAGCGAGAAGTCTTCGCGATCTTAGCTTTACCTGATGAACGGAAACACCTCTTTCTGCTGTAAATCAGTAGCCGAGTTTACGGCGTTGTTTTGAATGTTTCTTGATGGTTACAATCAAAATAGTTATGTTTCATCTCAGAGATCTACACAACACTTGTGACAGTATATCTTTTTGCCTGTTAAAATTTCGTTTAGTTGTGCGAGACTGCTGTAGGGTCACTGTTGCAGTAAAGGCTGACCATGTCTATTTTGTGGTGACTTTTACTGTTTTGTTTGTCATATACAAACAGTGTAGTACTATTATACTCCTCATGGAAACACATCTATGTCTGTATTTAGTAAACATGTTTTGTTATTATAGTTCACAGTGGCAGTAAGCAATTTAGAGAACTAAGCAACTGTATCAGAGACATACAGAAAAAACAGTGTTAGAATATACTTCAGTAAATTTCTTATAACAGTGTGGATTGAGACAATTGTAACTTAAGTATGTTTACAATTTTGTAAATAAATAACTAAACAGTAGTTTTTATGAATGTGCATTGCGCAGTTGCTACATAATATCAGAAGTGTGTGCTTTTTCAATATTTCTAGTCCATAGAAACATAGAAACATAGAAACATAGAATTTGATGGCAGATAAGGACCGCTTGGCCCAACCAGTCTGCCCATTTCCCTACCTACTGGATAAGCTGCAGATCCTAGTTAACCAGCAGCCTACTTCTCTCTACCCCAAATTGCATATAGCTATCATGCATAGATTCACCACTGATTTTGACTCACAACCTCCGAAGGCCATTCCATGCATCCACAACCTCTCTCTGTGAAAAAAATACTTCCTTAAATTACCTCTGAGCACCCCTCTATTTTCAAATTGTGCCCTCTTGTTCTTGCACACCTCTTTTTTTTGAAAGATGCTACCCTCTTGGACTTTGTTGATTCCTTGAGGTACTTGAGTTCTATCATGTCCCCCTCTCCCTCCTTTCCTCGAGGCTATACATATTAAGCTCCTTAGAGTCTCTTCATATGTCCTCCGGTGCAGACCCTGCACCATTTAGATGCCCTCCCTCTGGACAGCTTCCATCCTGTCTATGTCTTTGCGGAGATTGGGTCTCCAAGACTGCACACAGTATCCAGATGGGGTCTCACCAGCTGTCATGCAGAGGATAACATCCTCTGTTTACTGTGATGCCTCTCCCTGCTGCCATCCAGTGTCCCCAGCCCTCCTTGCTGCCTTCTCACATTCTTGCCCACCTTTGGAATGCATCTGATATACTGTTTACCCCCAGGGTCCCTTTCCATTTTTGTTGTTATTGATATCTCACCCCCCAACGGTACCTCTTCCCTGGGTTTTGTTTCCCAGTGCATTACCTTGCACTTCTTAGTACATTGAATTTAAGCTGCCAGCACATTTGACCATTCCTCTAACCTTGCCAAGTCCCTTCTCATCCTTTCCACCCCACCCTTGTGCATCAACTCTGTTGCATGATCTTAAAGTCATCTGCAAAGAGACATATCATTTTCTTTCCAGTCCTTCTGCAATGAAGCTTATAAAGACATTGAAGAGGACTAAACCTATTACTGAACCCTCACGGTACCCCGCTAGTAACCCTCCTTTCTTCTGAGTGGACTCCATTTTACTATTACTCTCTGTGTCCTATTCTCCAGCCAATTCTTTACCCAGGCTGTCATCTTGGGACCCACCTCCCAGGCTGGCTAACTTATATATTAATCTTTTGTGTGGGACTGTGTCAAATGCCTTGCTAAAGTCTAGGTAGGCCATGTCCACAGCCCTCCCTGATCTACTACTTTGGTCACCCAGTCAAAAAATCTATCAGATTCCATCTGGCATGACCTTCCCAGCTGTGAATCACCTGCTCTAGGGTCTTGTGCCCTCTGGCCTCTAGATACTCGACAATTCTTTCCTTTAGAAGTGATTCCATCATTTTCCCTATCACTGAGGTTAAACTAACAGGTCTATAGTTTCCTGCTTCTGCCTTGCTCCCACTTTTGTGAAGGGGAATCACATCTGCCCTCCTCCAGTCCCTCGGGTACCACCCCATCCTCCCCATGATTTGTTAAAGAGGTGAGTCAGTGGTGTCACTAGTTCTACCCTTAGTTCTTTTAGAATTCTGGGATGAATCCCATCAGGCCCCATTGCTTTGTCCACCTTTCAGTTTTAAGAGTTCTTTCAGAACCCTTTCTTCTGTAAATGGCTGGTATCAACTTCATATATCCAGAGGTTACTATCATGTTTGTTTTATGTACCTCCCTCTTCCTTTGTAAATACTGAGCAAAAATATTTGTTTAGTATCTCTGCCTTTTCCTACATTTCTCCCTCTGCCCACCCTCCCTCCCCTTTATTAAGCCTCCACTATCCCCCTCCTTGGTCTTCCTTTGTTCCCTGATGTACCTATAAAAGGTTTTATATCCCTTCTTAACTGAGTTGGCTATCTTTTCCTCAGTTTGGGCCTTTGCTGTTCTGACTGCCTTCCCAGCCTCCTTTTGCTTTAACTCGATACAGTTCTCTGTCCTGCTCCTGCTGCAATTCCTTGTACTTCCTGAATGCTTTCTTTTCTTTGAACCTTCACTGCCACTTCCTTTTGAACCATAGTGGTTTCTTACATCATCTTGTTTTGTTTATTTGCTTCACACAAAGGCTCGTTACCTCTGTGATAGCAGTTTTATTATTCCTCATTGTTCTTTCCACCCCTCCTTCCCACCCATTTGCTAGTGTGCATTCCTTAGGAACGCATCCTATTTAGGCAAAAGCAGCCCCGTAAAGTCCAGTACTTTTGTCTTTTGCAAGGCTTGACTCTATTGCTGTGTTTATTGTGAACCATACTGTTCGATGGTCCGCTAGTTCCCAGATGGCTACCACTTCTACATCTGTGATCCTCTCTCCATCTCCATTTGAGAGTATCAAGTACAATATTGCTCCCTCTCAGAGTGGGCTCCAGTACTAGTTGTCTAAGGCATGCCCCTGTGGGGCATCTAGAATAACTGCACTCTTTGAAGTGGCAGCTGCAACTGCGCTCCAGTTAACATCTGGCATATTCAGATCACCCATCAGCAATATCTCCTTTTTCTGCCATTCTAAGGTATACTTTCTATCATTTCCTTGTCATTTCCTCCCCTGAGAAGGGGTCTGTATCTAACCCATGTGGGATTGTGGTGCCATTACCTGTCTCCAAATTTACCCACAGTGCTTCTTCTCCTCCCTGTTTACCCTTTTGTTCTGTTGCTTTTATTCCTTCCCTTATATGAAGAACTACTCCTCCCCTCTTTTACCTCCCTGTCCCTCCTGTAGATAGTGTATCCTGGTATGTTTACGTCCCAGTCATGGTTTTGTGTGTACCGCGTTTCTGTGACTACGATATCAAGATGTTCCTCCTCCATCAAGGCCACTAACTCAGGAAGCTTGTTACCTGAGACTACGGGCATTGGTACTCATTGCTCTCCATTTTTGATGGTCTTTACCTTCTGCTGCATGCACCCCCACTGACCGCTCTACCTTTGGTCTTTTTCTCATTTAGTACCCTGTTTTGTAGGGTGAGGCTGGGATTTTTCTGCTGCTTGTCAGTGCCTCCCCCATTGACTAGTTTAAAAAGCTTGCCAATGAAGCATTTAAAACCGATTGCTCAAAAAAGACTTGTTCCCTTTCCTGGACAGATGCAGACCATCCCCGTTAGGTATAGGCTGGTGTCCTCCAGGTGGAACCCTCAGTCCCCAATGAAGCTAAACCCTGTGCTCCGCACCATTTTTTCAACATTCATTAAACTGCATGGTGCCAGTGACCTCGCCTTCCCATGCCTTTGACAGGCAGCACCTCCTGAGAAGGATACCATGTTGCTGCACTTGTGCCCCTCCCCAACTCTGCAATGTCCTCCTGCACTGCTCCCTAACCTCATGATGAGCCAAGTCATTTGTCCCTAGGTAGACAATTACGTCCAGCTCAAGAAACTCTGCAGCTACTGTTGTGGATCCTGAGGATGCACTTCCTGTCCCTCCAAGCCATGGCACCAGGCAGGCACCTTACTTCAGATTTCCCAGCCCTCCCAGTTCTATCCCCTAATAATTGAGTCCCCCACCAGGAACAGCTTCCTTTCCTTGTGGTGTCCTCCTGCCTCCTTCCTGTGGGCCTCCCTCAGACAGTTGTCCTCAGCCTCCTTAGTCTCCTCTGCTGGTGTGTATCTATAAGGAGCTATGCTCTCCCCAGAATAAAACATGTGGATTGTAGTGTGCTGTAACATCTGACTGGGTGTGCCTCTGTTTCACCATCCTCATCCTCCCTGAGCCCACTGTGGTCCAACTGTTGTGCTTTATTTGCAACCTCAGTGTAGCGGTGGTAGTTCTGGTGCTCCCTGGATGGGGGAGGTTCCTTCCTACTGTCCATTGTGGCCTGGGGAAGGTCCCGTACTACTGTCCAGTGTGGCCTGAAGATGGGCAACTTCCTCCTCAGGGCAGACAGTTGTCTGCAAATAGGGGCAGCATCTCAGCCTCCAGAAAGACTCCCGGAAGACTGCTGCCCCACAGCCATTACATTGCACTAGTCCCCACATTTTTTTTTTTGTGTGATTGGTTTGTAATGTAGAAATATATTTATATTATACAATGCTTATGCTTATATTGTCAGTGCAGTGTGCTAGAGAGGATATAGACAGTGACATGCACCTTGCACTCTTGAGGAAATGATGTGGAGACCCACGAGTATAAGGAACTATTTCCAGGGTGGGTGGGGTGAGGGGTAGGAAGGGAGTTGGGCCTAAACTGTGCCCTCACGAAACAATCAGCTAGAATCTCTGACCCACTGCTGCAATGAGTGCCTTCCTGTCGGGAAGATGCCCTACACAACAATTTGATAGAGAAATACCCCTGCTAATCAATCAGAGAAAAATCCACACATCCAAGTCAGACACAGGTAAACCTTCCCAGCCCCAAAACAGGCCTGGTGGTTTGTGCTCTGAGAGCTGTCTGCCCCTAAATAAGTCAGCTGTGCTTTAAACTCTTCCTGCACTGAAAATCTTAAGAATTGTAACAAACAAACGTAAACCTTAATCCAACACCCTCTGTTGCTTGAAGGAGAATCTTTTCCTGTTTCCCACACTGGGCAGGTTTTTCTGTGACCACTCCTTAACCCCAGTAACTCTGTTTAAAAAGAGTTTAACTATCACAAACCTCCTACGCAATTCAGTAAATTATTATTTAAAATAGTTTCAGTCCCAAAAGCCTAGTAGCAATCAATCCAGCTACCCCCAAGGTTGGAACCAGAAGTATTTAAACACTTATGAGGTTACTTCCAAGATAAACCCAGAGTTTGCAAGTTTCTTTTCAACTGCTCAGCCACCTGAAATTTAAAAATAGTTTAACTGTCAGCAAAATCCTAGTAGACAATCTAGCTACCTCAAGGACCACCCAAATGCAGTATTTAAATCCTTCTGAGTTACTAACAAGATAAACAGAGTTTACAAGCCCTTCTTGGTTAAACCCTAAAATAAATATGTGAATAAAAAGCAATTACCAAGGGTGAGTTAGTTTCACCTCCCACAGAATTAAGCAAAGTGCATTTGCTGCAGATATCAAGTGCAATATAGAATTTCTCACCCAGCTGCGCAGTTGAAAGAAAGCAGTATCCTTCCAGCTCCAGCAAATGGCTTTGTGTCTTTGAAAATTGCAGCCTGTAGTGATTTATAGTAATCTGATCTAGTCCTAGATATCTCCACCCAGGGCAATTTGTTGCCAATGGTTATATATAACCCTTCCTGTTTCCAATACAACCTGTTTGGTCTGAAAACAATGTCCCTGCCCCCTAAGGCTGTCTGTGTTTCAGTTAACACTGCAAGTGATTCTGTGACCACTCCTTAACCCCAGTAACTCTCTGTTTAAAAAGAGTTTAACTATCACAAACTCCTACGCACCAGTAAATTATTTAAAATAGTTTCAGTCCTAAAAGCCTAGTAGTCAATCCAGCTACCCCAAGGAGACAACCAGAACGAAGTATTTAAACACTTATGAGGTTACTTCCAAGATAAGCAGAGTTTGCAAGTTTCTTTTCAACTGCTCAGCCACCTGAAATTTAAAAATAGTTTAACTGTCAGCAAATCCTGAGTAGAACAATCTAGCTACCTCCAAGGACCTACCCAAATGCAGTATTTAAATCCTTCTGAAGTTACTAACAAGATAAACAGAGTTTACAAGCCCCTTCTTGGTTAAACCCTAAATAAATATGTGAATAAAAAGCAATTACCAAGGGTAGATAGTTTCACCTCCCACAGAATTAAGCAAAAGTGCACGTTTGTTGCAGATATCAAGTGCAATATAGAATTTCTCACCCAGCTCGCAGTTGAAGAAAGCAGTATCCTTCCAGCTCCAGCAAATGTGCTTTGTGTCTTTTCTCATTTGAAAGATTTTTTTTACCATAGAAACATAGAAACATAGACTTTGATGGCAGATAAGGACCGCTAGGCCCATCTAGTCTGCCCATTTCCCTACCTAAGATAGGCTGCAGGAACCTAGTTAACCAACAGCCTATATCTTCCTGCCCCCACAAGAATTGCCTTATGTCTGTCCCTATGCATTCTTTGAATTCTCCCACAGTTTTAGACCCCAAACTTCCTCAGAAAGGCATTCCAAGCATCCACTACCCTCTCTGTGAAATACTACCTCACATGCCCCTAGAACCGCCCTCCTTCTATCTTTAAATTGTGTCCCCTTGTTCTTGCAAGTCTCTTTTTCTGAAAGATGCTCACCCTCTTGGACTTTGTTGATTCCCTTTGAGGTACTGAAAGTTTCTTATCATGTCCCTCTCCCTTCTTTCCCTCAAGGGTATACATATTAAGCTCCTTTAGTTCTCTCCCTCATACGGCTTCTCTGCAGACCCTGCACATTTTAGTTGCCCCTCCGGACTGCCTCTATCCGGTCTATGTCCTCGAGGAGATGGGGTCTCCAGAACTGGACACAGTATTCCAGATGGGGTCTCACCAACTGTCTGTACAGAGGGATAACAACTTCCTGTTTTCTGCTGCTGATGCCTCTCCCTACATCCCAGTATACCCCTCGACCTCCCTACTGCCTTCCTCACATTACGATTGCTAACCTTAAAGGTCATCTGATATGATTACCCCCAGGTCCCTTTCCTGTTTTGTTGTTGTTACTACCTCCCCACCCTTTGTGTATTCTTCCCCGGGTTCTTGTTTCCCAGGTGCATTATTTTGCACTTTTTGGCATTGAGATCCTAGCTGCCATACGCCTGACCATTCCATCCAACCTGCCAAGTCCTTTTCATCCTTTCCACACCTCATGGAACAACCCTTTGCAGATCTTTGTATCATCTGCAAAAAGGCATACCCTTCCTCCAGTCCCTCTGCATTGACACTGATGAAGACATTAAAAAGGACTGGACCCAATACTGAACCCTTAAGCAAGTACTCCTAATTAGTAACCGCCTCTTTTCTTTCAGAGTGGACTCCATTTACAATTACCTTCTGTGTCCCATAGGTTGTCCAGCTAATGTTTTACCAGGCCTACCACCCTGGGACCCATCCCAGGCTGGTGAATTTGACTATCAATCTTTGTGTGGGACTGTGTCAAATGCCTTTTACAAAGTCTAGGTAGGCCATGTCCACAGCCCCTCCCTGGTCTGCTACTTTGGTCATCCCAGTCAAAGAAATCTACCAGATTAAGCATGACATGACCTTCCAGCTGTGAACCCATGCTGCATGGATCCTGTGCTCACTGACATCTAGGTACTCAACAATTCTTCCTTCAAAGTGACTCATCTACTTTCCCCTACCACAGAGGTCAGACTGACAGGTCTGTAGTTTCCTGCCTCTGTCTTGGTCCCACTTTTGTGAAGGGGAATCACATCCACCTTCCTCCAGTCCTTGGGTACCAAACCATCCTCCCAAGATTTATTAAAATGAGTAGCCAGTGGTTTCACTAGCTCCTTCCTTAATTCTTTTAGAATTCTGGGGTGAATTCCATCAGGACCCATTGCTTTGTCCACCTTCAGTTTTTAGGAGTTCTTGCAGAACCCTTTCTTCTGTGTGAAAGTACTGGGATCGACCCCCTGTCCAAAGTACTTCTGTTAATTGGATTAGGCACTTCCCCCTCCTCTTTTTTGTGAATACTGAGCAGGAAATATTCATTCAGTATTCCTGCTTTCACTGTCCCCTCTGCCCACCCGTTCATTCTATTCAGCCTCATATCCCTCCCTTTGTCTTTCTCTGCGGCTGCATTGTGATGTACATAAAGGAGGTTTTATCCCCTTCTTAACTGGGTTGGCTATCTTTCACCTCCAGTTTGGGCTTTTGCTATTCTGACTGCCCTCCCTGCTTCTTTCTGCCTTAACTGGTACAGCTTTCTGTCCTGCTCCTTCTGTGTTTCCTTATACTTCGGAATGCTATCTTTTCTTCCTGACTTTCACAACCACCTCTTGAGAACCATAGTGGCTTTTTCTTTCATTTTGATTTGTTTATTTGCTTCACACAAAGCTTGTTCGCCTCTGTGATGGCAGTTTCATAATTCCCCATTGTTGCTCCACCCTCCTTCTAGCCTGTTTGCTAGTGCTTTTCTGAGCACTCTCCCATCTTAGCCAAAGTCAGCCCTTCTAAAGTCCAGTACCCCTCACTTTTGCTGTGGCTTGACTCTGTAGCTGAGTTTAACATGAACCACACTGTTTGATGGTCACTTTGTCCCCAGATGGCAACCTACTTCTAGATCTGAGATCCTCTCTCCTGCCCCCATTTGAGAGTATGAGTTCTAAGATTGTCCCTCATGAGTGGATTCATAAACAACTGTCTAATGCTCAAGCCACCTCGTAGGGCATCAAAAATGCTCTGCTCTTGGATGTGGCTCAGCAAATGTGCTCCAGTTAACATCTGGCATATTCAGGTCTCCCATCAACAGTATATCACTTTCTCTGCCATTCTAAGAATACCTTCCATCATATCCTTATCATTCCTTCACTCCTGACATGGGGGTCTGTTACACAACCCCTGTGCGGATTGTGGTGCCCTTTCCAGTCTCCAAGGTGACCCACAGTGCCTCCTCTCCTCCCTGTTTACTCTTTTGTTCAGTTGCTTTTCCTTCCTTTACATAGAGAGCTACTCTCCCCTCTTCTCCCTGCCTGCTCTCTCATCCATGGGAGTTATGTACCCTGGTATGTTAACATCCCAGTCATGATTCTCTATAAAAAACATTTTTTCTGTGACTGCTACGATATCCAGGCATCCCTCTTCCATTAAGGCCACCAGCTCAGGGAGCTTGTTTCACAGACTACGGGCATTGGTACTCATAACCTCCATTTCCTGATGGCCTTACCCCTTTGCCCCATCCCTGTCCTTCTTGCCTTTGTCACTTTCTCCATTTACCCCAGCCCTTCCTCCCAACCAACACCTCCATGTTGTGGTGTTTGCCACACCTACTACGTCAGATTGTTTAGGGGTGCTAAGATTTTCCTGCTCCTTTCCAGTGCCTCCCTTAGCTAATTTAAAAGCTTGCCAATGAAGCATTTAAAACTATCACCTAAGATCCTGGTTCCCCCCCGGACAGATACAGCCTCATCATGCACCAGTATAGGCTTGCATCACTCCAGATGGACCCCAGTCCCAATGAAGCCAAATCCCTGAGCTCCACACCAGTTTTTCAACCACTGATTGAATCCCAAGGTATGGAACACCCTAGCCTCTCCTATGCCATAAATGGTGCTTTCCACCGAGAAGGTTACACGTGCGTGCTACTATGACTAAGGCCCTCCCAATTCCACTAAACTCTTCCTGCACTTCTATATATACCTTTCTTAGCCAGGTCATTTGTCCCTAGGTGGACAATGACATCCAAGCTCCCTCCCTGTGCAGCTGCTTCGCAATCCTGGAGGATTCGCCCCTGTCCCTCCAAGCCATGGCCCAGGCAGGCACCTTTACCTCCCTCTCCCTTCCCTTGCCCAGTTCTACCTTCCTAACAATGGGAGTCCCCCACCAGGAGTTGTTTCCTTCCCCTGCAGGGTCCCCTGGCCACCCCTCCTGTGGGTCTCCCTTGTGGAGGTTCCCAGCATCCTCCTTGGTCTCCACTGCCAGGTGCCTCCATAGAGAACCACACTTTGCCAGAATGGCATAGGAATTGTGGAGAGGTACAACTGGAGGGATATGCTTTCTGTTCCACCACCCTCACCCTCCCTGGAGCCCACTGTGGTCCAACCGCGCCTCTTTCTTGGCAACCTCTGAGGCAACGGCAGTGGCTGAGTGGTCCCTTGATGGGAAGAGGAGGTCCCACAAATCCTGGCCAACTCAGCCTGGAGATGAGCTACCTCCTCCAGCCAGAGAGGTGCCTGCAGATGGGACAACACCGCATCCTCCAGAATATCTCCTGGAAGACTGCTGCTCCACAGCCACTGCACTGCACCACCCAATCATGTCTTATTTCTGACCCCTTAACTGTTTGCAACTCTTACTCTTTCGCCTGTTTTTTCTCTCTCTTACTTTCTGCCTGTGTGCCCTTTAAGCTCCTGATTGTCCTGTTCTGAGACAAAAAGAATATCCTATATTTCTCAGTAGACCACTAACATTCCTAATTCAGCAGACCTCCAGCAGCTAGAGGGGGCCACAGAGCTACTCTTGCCCTTCTAGGATGGTGGGTCCTTGGTGGTTCTGTGATCACTCACTTCCTGCCCCTAAACAGGAAGTTCCTGTTGTCAGTCAAATCCTGTGCCTATAAAAATAGAACTAGCTTTGGGTGGAGGGGAGGGCAATATAGTCCCAGTAGAGAAGTTCAGTCACACAGCAGTCCTTTCTCCTGGTGTCTTCTGTCAAGCTATTAGCCAATCTAGTTATGATTAGTATAGGTGTAATTTTTTACATCTACACGAAAATGTGTTTTCGATCATGTAGCGTTTCACGGTGCAGTCAGTAAGTGAATTCACTATATGGTAGACAAAAAACTTGAGAGTGCTACTGTTCATCACCAAATCTGTTACAATTACTATATTTACAATTAGATGGAAAACATGGTACTTATTACTGTTGTGAGGGGCATGAAGTTGATAAGTATGCTTGTATGTTAACGAATTTAAATATAAGTTACTGCAAGATTCTCAACATTGTGTTTTTAGGTAATAGCTGTTTATGACCTATTGCAGCTGTTATTTTTAACAACTTGCTAAAATGTGTTCCCACATGTAGCATGCAATGCTGCAGTTAGTTAACAAAATCACTGTATGGGGCACAGTAACGAAATGACAGTGCCACTGTTCATGAAACAGACGACTTAAAAATGAGTATGTAGAAAATTGGTGTAAGAATTCCCAAAAATTTCTGATTTACAAGCTTACGCAACTGCCTACCATATGTACACTTGTAAGCTTGTGTATTGTCATAGTTTTCAGTTGAGATTGTCATCTTTTTGTTTTTAACACACAACCTTATGGATAGTACAGATTTCATTTCTCACATCTTGCCAAAATGTGTTTTTGCTTATGTACTGCATTTTGGCTCAGTCAATGTGCGAAATGACTGTATGTTACAAATGTATAAAATCAGAGCAACACTGTTTATGAGCAGAGGTCTTAAAATGGCTATGTTTACGTTTGGGTGCAAAAATCACAACAAATAGCAGTTTTACAACTCTGCGTTGCGCAGTTGTTATGCACGCTCGGAACCTTGCAAATGTTTAATATCTGAAGCACAGTGAGTTCAAAGCAGCTAAGCAGCACATAATGTGTTTATTATTGAAAATTGAGCTATTTTGCCATAAAATCTGAAATTGTGGCAATAAATAAACAGTCTTGGAAAATTACTGTCGTATGCACGAAAGTGTTGCAAAAAGTACTTTTGTGCATATGAAAGTGTCGCAAATGTCACTTTCATGCATTCGACAGTATGGCCAGGAATACTGTCGAACTGCGACACTTTTGCAAATTTTACTTTTGTGCTTGCGAAAGTGTCGCAAATTTACTTTCGTGCATTCGACAGTAAAGTGAATCTAACACTTGGGAGTGGCAAATTCATTCATTATCGAATCAGAATTCAGTGTGTTTGACTGACAGCTGGCTCTGCTAATGTAATTTAAGATTTGTCAGGCCATGTCCGACAACCAATCAGAGATGGACAACACTGAAGAAGAAGTCAACAGGAGCCATTTCAGATATTGCTGAGAGAGAGCAGTTTCAGAACTGTAAGTACAGTCTATTTTACAATTATTTTTTCTAGTATTAAAAAAACTGATAACAACATGTAAATACTATTAAAACATTTTTATATGCTTAATCTCATTATGTAACTTATTATCTAACATGCTGTATTATTTAGAGAAAAGAGTTTAAAGTCAGATAGCATTTTTGTACTAACTTGGTACAGATACAGCTGCAAATAGAGGGAGATAGGAAGGTGCAGTGGAGCCCTATGAGGAAAATGGAACCAATCAGACATGTTTCTGCTGTTGTAATTGTTTAAAACTGCCTATGAAAAGGATGCTTTTTTCCCACTTCTCATTGTTTGCAGATTTTAGCTGGAACATAAGTCTAGTAATACTGACTGCATCACTTAGATTGGTTAATGAAGCCAGAGCAGCAGGGAATGTTTATTTTTTGATTTGTGTGTTTTGTCTCAGCCCACTGAAGCTAGCTTGAAATAAGGAGGGAAAATATCAGTTTTATTTTCAGTACTGCCTGGTCACTGCAGGGTGAACACTGACTTTCTTTGTAGCTGTCTGTACAGTTCTGAGTGTTAAAACTTAGAATGGCAGAAAATAGCAAAAGGACTTTGTGGATAGTTGGAAGCAGTTTTGTAAGACGAGCAGCTGAGTTTGCAGTTCATAGTAATTTTGGGAGGGACCTGCAGCTCCCCGATTGTTATGTAAGATGGTTTGGTCGTGGTGGCATGAGATGGGAACATCTTATGCCAGTCATGTACAGACTTTTGAGAACTCACTCTCCTCCTGACATACTGCTAATACATCTTGGAGGCAATGATTTGGGCTCAAAACACTGGACAGATTTAGTTACAGAGGCAAAATTGGACCTTGTTTCTATCATGTCTATGTTGCCTGCCTGTATTATCATGTTTTCAGATATTACAGAGCGTAGGGTCTGGCAAGCAGAACATCATATGTATCTGATTGACAGAGCTCACAGAAAAGTTAATGTACAGATAACTGCTTTTCTACGCATGCATGGAATGTATACTATACGTCACCCAAAAATAAAGTACTGTAATGATTGGCTATTCCTACCAGATGGTGTACATTTCTCACATGCTGGCAATTGCCATTTTCTGGGAGATCTTTGAGATGGAATCCTCAAGGTCCTTTAAGATTATCAGACTGTTTGAGCAAATATTACAGTATACACAAAGGTTCTTCTCAGAACCATATAAATGTGGTCAAAAAATAGATCAACTGCATGCATCACTTAAACACATGGCACATATTTTAGTTTGTAATATTAATATTGTGGGATGCTATGTTAGAATAGTGGGGAGACAGCAATACCAATGTACCCTGCTGATGTTAGTTCACAATTGTATGATGTTGTTATGTGTAAACATTTTTATATAGTTTGAGTATGTTAAGTGAATGTAGCATTCACTGTGGTCTTACAGTATTGTAGTTGTAACAGTATGGTATGTGTGCAACAACAGTGAAACACAGTGGTGCTGTTTAATGTATAGGTTTCTTTAGTGGTATGTCTGGAAATATAGTTATTTTGAATGTAACACATATGTGTAGTAATTTGTATGTATCCTAGCATGAATGCACAATACAATTAGGATACAATTCTGTGGTGATTTGCATATGCAGCCCATGATGCTTTGCATTGTGGGGCATGTGTGATTTTGTATTTTCTTGAAACTTGGCTTCCCAGCCAAATGCCCTTTGGGGTAACCCTTGCCTCGGTGTTTGCGCACAGAGGTTCTTTGTCTTTTAAATAGTTTTTTATTTTAATGGGTTCACCACAATATATCCAAGGCACACTGCCTCTAGGGCAGCTGGTCCATTCCACTGAGGTGTCAAACAGACGAGGCATACTGATGAGTCCTGGTAGGACGAAACACGTGTCTATGTCTTCTGTTAGCACCCTTTGCAAACTGTGTGAGAGGCCTTTCGGCACCATGCAATTCTGCTTAAAGTTGGACCAGCATAACATTCTGTGGTGATTTGCATATGCAGCCCATGATGCTTTGCATTGTGGGGGCATGTGTGATTTTGTATTTTCTATACAATTAGGATATCATTTAACTTTGATCAGGTTTGTTAGCCGTCTTCACATTTATTAAGTGTATTTGTAGGTGTGTGTACAGTTCTGCAATGTGTGGTTCATCTGTGTTTTACATCAGTTTACAATGCTGTGGTGTATCGTTGAAGTGTGTAGTTATGGTGTTATGGACAGTAGTAAGATATTACATGTTCAAGTCTGGTACTTACCTGCACACAGACACATAGATGCATAGTATGTGATGCAGTCTAGTTATACACAGTTTAGGTGAGGGTGGTGTGCAACAGCTCAATAGCTGTGGTGCAAGATTGCAAAGAGATTGTACAGCTCATGCATGTGAATCGTCAGTGTAGTAGACATGCATAGGTGATAGTGTGGGCAATCTGATGTCTCGGGAGTGCAGCCCCCGGTAGTACTGGGTGACATCTGGTGGGACACCACAGCATGAGCAGCTGTTGTTAGTGCTGAGGCTCGAATCCTTCTTGGAGCTGCATAATGCTAGTGAGATGTCTTTCTGCCATGCTGAAGGAGATGTGGTCTTTAATTGAATAAGTATTACATGGAATTAGTTTAACAAATGATTTATATTGTTAGATGATACTAATGTGGATGTTTTTTTCTGTTTGTATTTCAGAACTAAATAATTAAAAAAAAGAAAATGAGGCAGTGGACCTTGTGAGAGGTGTGTGCACTGCTTGAGGCAGTCCAGGCCAGAGGAAATGCTAGAGTTCTGATGAGGAGTACTAATAGGAAACTGGATTAGATGTGGAGGCGCATAAACTGCTTCCTGCACGTTGTTTTAAAAGTTAAAAACAAAACAAAACAATTGTGCAGCTGAAGCAGAAGTGGAAGCTGTTGCGCCAGCGCTTTTACATTTTAAAACAGCGTGAGGGGATACAGGACAACTATACGTGCTGGTACTACCTCACATATGAGTTATGGGAAGCTGCTGGGAAGCCAGCTGCGGGGGAGCGCTTTTCTCACCATAAGTAAATCAGCAGAACTTTTAATAATGGATGTGCATGTATTCAGAATTTGTAACAATTATTGCAGACAGCATAATTAAGCAATAAGACATGAGCAGGGGTAACATTAATGGTCTGTTAATCACCCTCTAGTGGTGTAATGTGGCATGAGGCACAGCCGAGTACTACATGCCCCTAGAGGATGATTATGTCACCATTAATATAAACCCTGAGACTGCCTTATTGGTATTATTATAAAAATGTTTTTTAAATAGTGTTCAACCTTGTTTAGCATCTGATTAGTCTCTACATGTATGTTAATCAAAGATTAACATATGGCTAATAGAATGTTTGCAACCAATCAGAAAGCTCTATTTCTCACACCCTTTTTATAATATTTAATACTATATGTAAGGATGTACTATGAAAACACACCTTAGTGACATAGCCATACCAGAAATAATACATCCATGCATATACGCACTTCCTATTATGGTATGATGGTAGAGAACAATATGTAACTGTTTATTCACTGTAATGTAGTAGTATGAAACTTGAACTCTGTAATACTGTGTATGTATTAAAAGTTAATTTGCACACATGTGCAACAAACATAGTGGCATCATATGACACTTCATAGTTGTTCCACACCTTTTCCAATTTAGGTACTGTATTTGCAGGGGTGTTTGCAGTTTTCTATGTGTGCTGCAGCTGTCTATCACAAGTTCAGAATGCATTGGTGTACAGTTAAAAGGGGGAAGTATTTTCAGTGAGCAGTAATACAATATTGACTGGTGGTGTGTCCTGTGTGCTGCACACACAGACAGACACAGACACGTAGACATGTACATATCAATAGTGTGTGGCGCCCCACCAATCACAGACTATGTAGACAATGGTGTGATGGCCCCCCCCACACAAAAATCCACATTCTACAGCGGGTGCCTACATCATCATGACAAGTTATCATATAGCTGGTGGGAGGTGGTCAATACGCTGTTGATTCCACTGTCTTATGTGCCCTCAGCCACACACAGTACAGATTGGGTATTTATATATTATCATAATAAGGTCCCATTGAAAATAGGTCAGGTTCGAGGTGGCCTCAGGCCGTTACTAATTCAGAGAATGCAGTTTGGTCTACCTGCGCTCCAAGGGTGTTCACAAAATGGCTGGTAGTAGTAGTACTTCCTTCCCTAACAGTGGAAACAATTGCCATTTTCCCATACCTAGGTCAGTGGGTCATACATTCTCATTACTGCAGACTGGGAGAGACATCACTGGTACCCTCTCCTGCTATCCTTACCAGTCCACCTTACCATTTGTATTCCCAGGAATTAGCCCTCTCATGCCATAGTTACATCTGAATTTCGGCATGATTATGTTTGCTGTAACAGAAACACGTTTGCTGTTTTGAAAAGTAACCGTGAACTGAGAAAATGTTGATTATCTGTATAATGTGATAGATACTTACTTTTTGTAGTTTTCTGCATATCTCTTATGACTGAACATCGTGGACTTTCTCACGTATGGTTCAAGCTCAGTACTTTATTATGTTTTCGTACAGATTAAGCACTACTAAATGTTTTCACAGTTCTTTATGAACAGTACAGCTGCCATTGTTCAGAACTTGGGTAGAATATGTTGTTACAGTTTTACTGCAAAATACATGTCTCGATGTAAAAGTATTGTTAGACAGATAAATAACAGTGACATGGTTGTGTATAAACCAACAATCTTCATTTAGAGCACTGCTGTAGTGGCCTTCAAAAAAATATTTTAGATCAATTGTAATTGTTATTGTAATATGTGGCCACAATGCTTGTGCTCTGTATAATCAGAAGCAATGTTATCTATGTGGTGCCTGATTTACTGCGGTTGCAAGTATTTGAAAAATGTAATGTTATTCACATCAACCACTTACATATTTTTTTTTTCTGTTTCATACCAGAACACCGGAGGTCTGCCCTGGCTTCTCGTGAGGTAGTACCGGCACAGCGTGAAGCTGTGGAGGGTGGTCAGTCAGACACAGAAAGTGTCATTGTTATTGAGTCCGATGGTAAGAGTGTGATATAAATAATTGTACTATGTCATTGGTCTGTGTTAGGAAATAATGTTATGTGTTAGCTGCAGAAGTTAAGGCTGTATTTTTTTTAAAAAGGTCTTTACTGATTGAGTATTATTTGAATCATGTATGTATTCTTTTTAGTTGTTGAGTGGGTTGAATGCATTTTTTTAATCATTCCGTACAAGGAAGAAAGAGGCAGTCTCTCATTTGGCAACAGACAACACTTAAAGGTGAACTGTCAGCTTTGCCCTCGGTTCCTGCTAAATTTCCATCTGACATTCTACAACTACAAAATCGTAAAGAGGTGACTGTAGAATGCCTCTGAATAAAAGAAAAAGTAATCAGGTTACCAAATTTCATAATTAACAAACTATTCCCATTACTGGTGTACCGCTTAAAATCTCCATGCTCTGTAAGCATTTCCATACTAAGCACAATGCATTTACGGGAGCGCTGTTCTGAACCACACATTTTTAACATTGGCATTGTAAAAAACTGTTAATGCATAAGAGAATGGTATTCCAAATCTTTTATGGTGTTTACAAATAAGAAACAAAGGGTTCTTCTGATGCAAAATACTTTTAAAAGGTGGTAACCAACTCTAGTGAATGTGCAGTGGCAGCATGGAACAAGATCCTGCACCAGCATGAGAAAGTGCTGTTACTATATATAGATGAGGATACTATTTTTCATGTATGTGACAATGGATGTATGTGTCCATGGGTACTTGTCAGTCCATGTGGTGTTCTGGGGGTCTTTGTCCCTTGCTACTTTGGTGGTGGAGTTTCATGTACAATGAGTAATTGATTACCAATTGTAATGTTGATTGTGTCTCACTGGAATTCACTAGTGTGCTGTATAATTATCTGTTGCTGATTACCACATGCTCCTAGATGCTTATTAACTTATTATTTCTATATCTGCTGACAATGTTTCATTTCTATTATTAAAATATTTGCAAATGGACAGTATGGAGACTGTCTACATGTTTGTTAATGTGTGTTAATAGCCCTGTAGGGGTAGTATGTTTAATAACACATAAATGACTGCCATATTCAGCTAGAGGGTGATTAAGTGAAGAGTGACATGATATATATGTTTGCGTTCTTGCTATTATAATAACACATTTTGTCAAACTGTTTAAAAAGCAGGTCATCATATGGTTATGTCTACATGTATGTAAATTAAAGATACACATAAGGTTGTTAGGATGTTTAACAGAAAGAAATATGCATTATCAGCAGTGTTTTGACTATTACCATCAATGGGTAGGCTGCTTGTTACTGCTCTGTATACTATCAATAATAGATTTCTGTGTCTTCTTTGTGTGAAAATGTAATTGGACAAACATTGTTAGGGAAGCACCAGAAAAATCTGGATTTCTTATATTAAGTCTGTTCAGGATTGGATGGACATTTGTCTTGGAAGAACACAGAGACATGGTTTCATTATTTCAACTTTGTGTGCCTTTCTGGAGATGAGAAGAGTTGTTGTATGCATGGAATACTGAGTTAAGGACATACATCTAGCTGAACAGACAGCTGTTTTAGTAAAGAGACGTGTTCATATGATAGTTGTACACAATGATGCAGTATTAGAAACTGACGTTTTAAAGAAAAAGACTTTTAGGTTGATATTTCATCTATTAATGTGATCATTTTTTCACTTGTTTGCTTTTATAGAGCCCAGGGAAGCTGATATGTAGAACCAGTGGAGGTGAAGCAGGAGGCTGCGCCACACTCAATGAATGAAATCTGAAAATGTTTCCAAGCAAGATGCAGTCCCACAGTATTGTGAACTTAGAATGTATGTTATTACTATTGTCTAAGTTGACCAGTTGTGTAAGCAATCATGTGATTTTACAGTAGTCTAAACTTTTTTTTTTATATTGGCTTGCTGCAGCTGCACAGCAACATGTTAGGAGTGTGCTGATTTGGGGCTGTAATGCTCTTGAGTGAAGGCAGGTTACACATCAGTAGCTGCGTACCGGATTATGCAATAACCCTGCATTTGTAAGCGCGCTCTACTTCAATTTCAGCAAAGCTTATGATACTCAGCAGAACATTTGTTTATGTGCTTGCTGTTATCATCTGCATGCTTGGCAAGTAGCCTATGGTTGTCAACATTGGTGGTGCTCAATCCTCCTGTTGATAACTACACCTTGCTGTTTTAGTGTGATGACAGGAGGAGCCCACTGTCCGTTGGCATACTCACTCCAAATGTTGAATTGTAAGGGGTGTGCGCAATACGCTTTGGGTAGTGACCCACTACCACTATCTTTGTTTGCTGGGGGGGCCCAATCCCTGTTGCCATTATTGACTTTATTTGTGCTGTCAGCTTACAAGGGTGGCAATGCATTGATCACTACCAGATACCCAAACCCCAAAACACACACCATGCTGGGAGGATGTCCTAGTGAGCTAAATGGTCTGCAACAAAGTGTCCAATGATGCTTTTGTTTTTTTCCCACTGTAAAAGTTCAAAATGTGCCTTGTAGTCTTGATGACCCCTCTTCCCAGTTGAACCCAATTGCTGTGCAGTGTGTCTCTGTTCATCCTTCCCAACCTCATACTTACCTCTACAGTGCAGTGTGATGATCTTCAGTGCACTGTGACATGTGTGGATTTTTCAAAGGTGATAATAAAGTGATGGAATGTTCATAAAATGTATAATGGAGTGAATTATGGGACTGTTTGCATGTCACACTATGAATATCGTACATTTGTACATGGCACTATGGAAGTTGTCTCACCACATGTTAACTGCAGTAGTCTGACCACTTGCAGTGGTGCAAGTTCCAGTACATCATACACTGGCTGTGAGTGGGTGGGTGCTATTAAAATGAGTTGTTGAGTGGTGAAACTCTACCAGTAAAATTGGGCCAGACACATCACATTGCCAAATTTTTCAACACTGTTGGCCTTGTGCCACACCGTAGTACACTTTTAATGTTCACCCATACTGTTCAAACTGTGTTTCAAGACCTTTCACTATATGATGGTGTGGGTGCTGCAAAATCACTTCTGGTACAGTGTGGGGAAATAACAGTGAGACTGTATGTGAGCAAAGGTGCTAATATGGTGATTTAAAACATTTGTTGTCAGATGAGCATTACATTCTATCATTGCAATCATGCTGATGGATAGTTCTGCCTGCAAGTGGTAGGTTTGAAAATGTTGTATGTTATATACCAAATTTTGAACACTGTAATTTATTTTTCACCTCCCAATGTACTGTACAGCTGTTTTTTGTTACAGCATGATAAACACGATTTCCTGCCCTGCAATATCTAACAGCCAGAGGGACACGCTAATGCCTGTCATCCTCTGCAAGGTGTGGGTGGGTTGGCATCAGTTACAAACTTTATGACTATTACACTATCAATGCCAATGATAGCAAAGCAACAATTGGCATTGATAATTGTTAATTTCATAATGTCAGATAGTACATTTAAGAAGCTTATTACTGCTGCGCCACATTGTCTTGAACACTTTTAGCCTGTGTCCGTGCAACAGCACAGTGATCTGCACATTACTGGCATCCAACACTGCACTAATGAATTAAATCTCCTTTTTTGGCTAGATTTTCCCATACTCTAGTTTAAGTTTTTGGTTAGTTGTCTGAATTTCTTGTAGTTACGCTACCTAAAAATCTTTTATTTATGTTCTTTATGTACTTGAAGATCTGTGTCATGTTTGTGGAGTGCATTTTTTATGTTGATAAGTAAATACAGGTTATTGAGGACATATAGGGTGTGTTCTGCAAGACATAATTATTAATATTTTCCTGTTGTAGACACATTCCTACAATTTAAGTCTATGATTATTCTACATAACAACTTGTTAATGATGTTTTGCTGAATGAATGTAATATCAGTAACTTAATTATTTAAAACATTTTTGTGTGTTGAGGGCCTGAAATATGGCTCGAAAGCTCTTTCTTTTCAAACAATCATGAAAGTGACCATGATTATGTACACATTTAAAGTATTTTGTGATAGTGTTCGTGTAAAAGTAGTTGCGTTTTTTATTGCACAGATGACTAGACGTTATAGGCAGACAAGGTGAAGTAACAATTCTCACACTTGATGAGGATCTATTTCAGCTGTATGGTACTATACTGTTGATTATGCAAACGTATGTACATAGTGAATATTTATGTCTAGTCAATAAAATAGAAGAATAGGATTGGAAATGACATGTTACTATAAGTTTTTTGATGCTGTTAGCTCATTAGATTATATAGTTAATAAAGTATTATAGAGACACAAATAACATAACAAAATAGTTTAGCATGAGACTTAAAAATATTATCATAAGTGCCAAATTAATGCATTTATGATATTGCAGTATCTAGGAAATCTTTGAAGTTAAATAATTGAAAGTCATAACTGTTTTCTTTGTCTTGTGTATTGATTATTTTTTTTTTTGGAATCTTTGTAGGGCGCTGGCGATTGAGAAGATGTACTGGCCACTGCCGCTGCTATCGATGGCTCATGCGCGAGGTTGCCAGTCTGCGAAAAGACAATGGTGTGCTCCTTGAAGGGCAGCTTAAAATGCTGTCCTTCTTGGAGGCGCAACAGCGGACTGTCAACCTCGTGCTTGAGCCTGTCGTAGCAGTGGCTGACGGCACTGTGGCCAGTACCAGTGCTTTGCCTCCACCAGCACCAGCAGTTCCTGCAGTTTCCCTGGGCAAAACTGACCACCCTTCTCAGTAGTCCAGTATCTCCTCTGGAGGGCGCAACAGCTTCCACTTCCTTTGCGCCTCCATATCGAATCCAGTTTCCACCTTGGATTGCCTCAAGCAGTGCATACACCTCTCACAAGTCTTGGCCAAAGACTTGCATTTTGTTAAAAAAGGACTTTAGAATTAATTTTTTTTTCTTATCTATGTAAAAAAATCTTTATTTTTATAACATATTTATTTGCGTATGAAAGCAATACACACTTTTATAAGTATTTTTTCATTTGTTTTTATATAATATTTGTAAATATATATTTTTCTATGGTTTTATAAAAAAATATATTTTTGTTTGCATTTCATTTTAAACATCTAAAATATTTTTATAGTAAAAAAATAGTTAATTCATACTCTCTTGTGTTTGGTGTGTTATTGTGTACTGGAGATGTTTATTTACAATACTTGAAAACAACATTTACACAACTGTTATTTTCTCATTTGCTGAAAGATCATACCACACTATTGTGGTATTACAGTTGTGATTCTCCATAGAAGTAACTGAGATGTGTGACAATGCTACCTTACACTATTTGTGGCACACTGTTGTTGTTTCATAGACATAGTGCTACAGTATGTGTGTATGTGTATCATGATGAAGATGAGTATGTCCCTGCTAGTACAACAGTGACATTTCTGTGTTGGTGTACGACAACAACAATTACTGTGTGATTGTATTGATTAGTATCTAAATGAATGCTGTTACATCGTGGTGTTTTTGTGTACTCACAGGAAAGTTATCTATTCAGTACCAGCAAGCCTCTTCCACCTCTCTTCACATGATTGGTGCCACCTCCTCAGTTGGTTGTAAACCCAATGTCTATAAAATGACAAGTTACTATGGTAACATATCCATTTGTTCACTAGATGAACTAATGGTATCCATCTCATGTCATATACTCTTTTACTTATGTACATCTTTTTCTTTACATATGTGCTCACAAAGAAAAAGAGTAAGACACTGTTACATAAAAAATAGTAAATGGAATAACAATGAAAAATTATAATGAATAGAGTTATATAAAAACAGTATGATTCACAGTGAAGTATGGTTACTGTAAATAACAGTAAATACTACTACAAGACTTGAAGTATTCCTGATCTTGGAACATTTTTGGTATGTATGTGCAGTATTCTTACAACTATAAATCATATACTGTAGTGAGTAATAGTTCTGAAAAAGACAGGATATTCATGGCAAAAAACTCCGTTTAATGCATCAGTTAGGGTTGTTCCACAGCGACAAAAGTGAGGAAATTCGATGTTAGGGTTGAAAACCCTAACTCCGAATTCACCCCCCCCAGCACCACACACACACACACACACAGAGACACACACACACACATGCAAGTATGGGGGAGGACCAAGTCAACACAGCCAATGACAGACATCCAGCAGCAGGTGATAGAAATAACAAACAATTGTCTAAATGTACTACGAGACATCCCCACCCACCTCACCAGGTACTGCATGCTCAGTGGAGATCAACAGCAAAACTGAGGCCATGTACACCAAACGTACACATCCCTGATTGCAGCTGGACACAACGTACCACACTTAGTAGTTGCATGGCCTTACCTACCGATGCCCCACAGCAGACAACACCACATGTGGTGGCCCACATGAGCAATAGAGTTGAACAAAACCAAGCAGTTTAACAGGTATAATATCTCTGATTATAACAAGGGTTTGAGAAATCCAGCTTTGTAATTTACTGAAAACATTGTAACAGCCTTATGCTTAGTTTTTATTTACATACATGTACAGCATGACCATACCATGAACATGCTTTTATGTTGTTTAAAAAAAAACAGTTTTATAATTATAGGGATAAGCCACTCCCAAGTATTATGTTAATGGTCAGTTTATCACTCTCTAGCAAAATGTGGCACTCGGCTATGCCTCATTCAACATTTAAACCCTATATGGTGATTGCTAGACCATTTAACATAAGTGTTGGTCATGCCTTATTGCTTCATTCTCTTTATGACTAGATACTGTACCTATGCTAGGCACTGCAGGAGTTTTGCAGCACAGCATCACACACCCAGTTACAGCATACTCTGTCTATTTACTCTGGAATGGCTGTGAATATGAACTCATGAAGGTGAACAGTGTAACTTTATCATTACAGTCATCAAAGCTTAGTGTGATTATAACTGACAGACTCAATGATAGACAATAACCCTTGACGTCCTAGTACAGTTATCCCATTGTCAGTTAAATCAATACTAATTATAAAAAGGGTGTGAGAAACAAAGTATTCTGATTGGTTGTAAACATTCTATCAGCCGTATGTAAATCTTTCATAAACATACATGTACAGCTTAATCATATGATGAACAAGGTTTAGTACAATTTAAAAACAATATTTATTATAATAGCAATAAGGCACTCCCAGGTGTTATGTTAATGGTAAGTTAATCACCCTCTAGGGGCATGTAGCAATCAGCTACACCTTGTGCCACATCAGACCCTAGAAGGTGATTAACAGACCATTTACATAACCCCTTGGGAGTGCCTTATCGCTTAGAATACATTGGGTTTATATCCACACTATGCCTACTTGATTCCTGTTGTTCCACAAATAACATAGTTATCACTTTGATAGCATCACTGACAGAACTGTGTCAAACCTAAACACTTGATATACAGTCTGAGTATGAGACAACTGTTAAAAAAATTGTGCTGTGTACATAAGTAGCATAGATCAATCATTGTAACAATAGTAAGTGTATCACTATTTGAATAAGTCCGTCATCACAGATGCAATGAGATTGTCTTTATCAGGTAAAACACACTGAGTAAGTGGCTACAGAAAAAGCTATCATATAGACATCTCTGATACAGGCATGTAATTCTTGGCTCAGTAGTCTTATGATATTTAGAAGTTGCTTGGCCTGATTCATGGAATTACACTGTTTCTGATAAAGAATACTTACTCCATCTTTTGTATTGAAACACACTGAAGTTGTATGTATGTACATTAGCAGTACAGCTTCATCATCAGAGTGCATCTGATACTGGCAGTACAAATTTCACAGCATTGAACAGGCTACACTTTTCCATACGTTTACATCAGCATCTCTATCTTCAGTAATCAGTTGCAGTAAATGTACTACTATGAAAATCACATACTAAATGTAACACTACTTTTATCTTGAGCATGCCAGTGTGTTGTAGTTAATTTATGTACTTCTTTTAATTAATCTATACTCACTAGTGTAAAAACCTTTCTACAAGTGTAATCATGCTCCTTAAGCACTTATATTGACTAATGGCACAGTACCAGTTGTGGTGTGATGTGGGGCATCGGTAGGTAAGGCCATGCAACTACTAAGTGTGGTACGTTGTGTGCAGCTGCAATCAGGGATGTGTACGTTTGGTGTACATGGCCTCAGTTTTGCTGTTGATCTCCACTGAGCATGCAGTACCTGGTCAGGTGGGTGGGGATGTCTTGTAGTACATTTAGACAATTGTTTGTTATTTCTATCACCTGCTGCTGGATGTCTGTCATTGGCTGTGTTGACTTGGTCCTCCCCCGTACTTGCATATGTGTGTGTGTGTGCCTCTGTGTGTGTGGTGCTGGGGTGAATTGGAGTTAGGGTTTTCAACCCCAACATCGAATTTCCTCACTTTTGTCGCCATGAACAACCCTAAGTGATGCATTAAATGGAGTTTTTAGTTATGATATATATATATATATATATATATATATATATATATATATATATATATATATATATATATATATATATATATATGACGGTAGTGCCACTATAGTTAGAGTTGAGTATCCCATTTAAGGTTATAATAACTTTGCCACCATATTACAGATTTGCCTCAAATTTGGCAGGCACAGAAAGGTACTATAGATCTCTGGATCTGCCAAGTTGCATAACAGTCAGATATACGTTTGCGGAGTTATAAAGCGACATTCCGTATCACATTTATGCTTTTATGCACATTCTTTGCTCACACTTACAGGTCACATGGTTTGAGCGACTGGTCCGAGAACTTCTAGAAACATGTGGACAGGGTCCCTGATGTGCCTTTTGAAGATTTTGTGAAAAAATATTAAATGGTTCAAAAGTTATTCAAAAAACAAATTTCCCATTATAGTCAATGGGAAAAGTTAACAATTAGTGTCATGAGTCAGCCATTTCTTTTTCAGTTAGTGGTCACAGAAATGCTTGGCATTTACATTTGGAACCCTCTAGGGACACTATTCTTTTTGTGTTCACCTAGTCAGACCCTGTGGATGCTAGCCATGTCTTTTTTGGGGGGTTAAAACCCCCAGAAATATGTTTTTGAATTTTTTGGGAAAAGTAGTATGGCAAAGTAGTGTCGCACTCACGACACTTCCGTGATTTCATTTGCGAAACTGCCATGATTTGCGACACTGTTTTGTGACACTATGCCCAAAATAACAGGAATTCTTTGCCACCCTGCTGCAAAACAATGGTTTGGTCTTTTGGGCTGAAATTTGGAAGGAAGAAAGCCAGCATCTCACAGATGTGCCTTTTGGTGGTTTGGTGACAAAATATTGCATGGATGGAAAGTTAAGGTGCTCTGAAGTTGACGCTTTTTTCCATAGACTAACATTGTGGCATCGGCAGCACCTTTCTGGGCCCGTATGTTGGACACGCTTCAAGATACAGACTTTTCATCAGAGAAATGCTTAGCCCCCATAGGGGCTAAGTACAAAACTAGCCAGGAAAGTCATAATTTATATGAAATTTAACATTTCTTTCTACGTCATACGGTTCCTGAGATATAAGCAATTTAGTATTCCAAGTGCTGATTTTCTGCTCCGAGGCCCATTATTATGCATACATTCTTTGTATTCACTGTGTTTCTCTATGCAGCAGTTGGTGAAAAAAAGGGTGTGCACTTTTGTTACTGTCACAGTTAGCGTTCCCACGTTCATTTCTGTAACCATTTGCGTTAGCGTTCCTGTCTATGCCACCATGTGCATTACGCTTTGCCTTTTTGTTTGCACTTGCATTTGCATTACTTTTATCATTTACATTTCGATTACTGTTTCTATTTGCATTTCATTTTCCATCACTATGTGCATTACCATTTGCATTTGTGTATACACTTCTGTTTGTATTTGCATTTCCTTTGGTGTCATCGTTGCTCTTACCAGTAGCATTTGCATTTCCTATTGTGGTACCGTGACCATGCGTGTTACCATTTGTGTTTCCATATGCTTTTGTGTTTGCATTTCCGTTTGCATTAACGTTCCTGTCTATGCCACCGTGTGCGTTACCCTTTGCATTTTCATCTGTGCTTGTGTTTAATTACTGTTAACATTTGTGTTTCCATTACTGGATTTGTTTGTGTTTCGTTTTGCATCACTGTGTGCATTACCATTTGCGTTTGTGTACGCGCTTCCATTTGTGTTTCCTTTGGCATCATTATTGCTGTTACCGTTAGCATTTGCATTTCCTATTGCGGTACCATGACCGTGCATGTTACCATTTGTATTTCCATACGTGCTTGTGTTTGAGTTTCTGTTTGCGTTACCGTTCCTGTCTATGATACCACTCTTTGTGTTTCATTTGTGCTTGCATTTGTGTAACTGTAACATTTGCGTTTCCATTAGTATTTTTGTTTGCATTTCCTTTTGCATCACTGGGTACATTTCCATTTGCATTTGCGCATGCACTGCCATTTGCATATGCATTTCTGTTTGTGTTTTCTTTGGTGTCATCGTTGCTGTTACCATAACTGTCTACATTTCCAATTACGTTACCGTGCCCATGTGCTTTACAGTTTGCGTTTCCATATGTGCTTGCATTTTCCTTTCTGTTTTCATTAACATTTGCACTTGTGTTTGTATTACCATTTGCGTTATCATTTACGTTTGCGTCACCATGTGCGTTAGCTTTTGCATTGCAGTTACTTCACTATTTACAGTGTACATTCTCAAAAAGAAGGAACATTCATGGCAAAAACTCCATTTAATGCATCAGTTAGGGTTGTTCCACAGTGACAAAAGTGACGAAATTCGATGTTAGGGTCCCCACCCCCACCATAACCCCTTCAACAGGCATCATGGTGTGCGTTTGGGTCATCAGTCCTAACTCTCACCCCATTCTCCTATACTGCACCACCTCAGCTTGTTTGCACATGGGATGGGATAAGAGTTAAGACTGATGACCCCAACACTCACCCCGATACTTGTTGGTGGTGGCAGGATGGGGGTGGGGTGCAAGGGGGTGGGAACCCTAATATTAAATTTCCTCACTTTTTTCACTGTGGAACAACCCTAACTGATGCATTAAACTGAGTTTTTTGCTATAAATATATATATATATATATATATATATATATATATATATATATATATAGGGACACATGATGAGCATAGTGTGATATGGCATATATTGTCACTCCTGCAGAGTGAGTTCTGGATATCTCATGAGTGCCAACGGCACAAGTGAGATATCCAGAGCTCACGACGCAGAAGTGACAATATTTGCCATAGCACACGATCTGCCCATCATGTATTCGATATATACGATAGGGCCAAGAGTTTTAGAAGTTTCATTATGCTGTCTTGTGTTCTGTTCCTGTTTATGTGTTTGCTCATTCTATGTGTGAGCTTTTCTGAATGGGCTGGCGGTGTTATAAACTCTGGGAGACACATGAGTGTGTTTTGCAATGCTAAATGAGTTAGTTTTAGGTAGGAGTGAGAAACAATTTTGTGACGCTGTATTATTTAGAAGTCTGGCTGTAGTGAAGCTGAGAGCATCACAGTAATTGTAATGAGCTGAGAGGCAGTGTCAGAACGGCTGATACTGTTTTCAGTGGTAATTAAGTTAGCTGCAGGCAGAGTGCAGAGTGTTCTGTGAAACTGTGCTCTTTAGGATTCTGGCTGCAGTCAAGCTGAAAGTATCACAGTAATTGTAATGGATGAGAATCAGAGTTTGAGGAACAAGTGAGAGTGTCTTTCAGTGGTAGTTGAGTTAGCTGCAGGCAGTAGTTTAAACTGTTCTGTGAAGCGGTGCTGTTTAGAATTCTGGCTGCAGTCACAGTAATGAGCTGGAAGTTGGGGGGATAGGTGTGTTTTTTAATGCTTACTGAGTTAGCTGTAGGCAGCAGTGAGACCTCTGAAGTAGTTCTGCATTTGTGTCTATGATAACATTACAGATGTTTCTTGCATGCTGAGGGGGAAGCTGTCTAGATTGATGACCTTTTGTTTACCTGTGTGTGTAAATGGCTGATATCACCACAGTAGAGCAGAGGATAACAATATCACACTGCAGTGGATGATACACTGTTTTATCTCACTCATTTACCACTCACCCCATTGTGTGTGTGTGTGTGTGTGTGTATATATATATATATATACACACACATATATACTGTAAAACTAGAAATATCTGCATAATCATTTAATCGTGGTCTGCCCATTCCGTTCCCCATCACACCAAATAATGACCGTGCTTTGCTAATGCCAGTGACAGTGCAAATAGTAAAATAAGAAATTTAGCTGTGTGTCATACAAAATTAAAACTTGAACTGAAATCTACAGATTTAAAATGTATACACTGTACTAAAAAAAGTCGGGCATCAGGATAGGACATCAGGTGTATGGTGGCAAAATCAGGTATCAGGAATGTACGGAGCACATTATTCAAACCTGCAGTGTACAGTTTTCTGTAGGGACCAAGATATGGCAACAGAAAGGAGAAACTGAGCACCAGAATGTTTGGTACACCAGCAGGAGCAGTGTTCTTAAAAGACCGGGAAATTGCACAGCAACAAAGTTAAGGATGCTGTTGCAAGTCATTTACATAAGACTCTCTGGGGGAAAGACTAAGCAGTATTACAGTCCTACATGGTGTTCACAAGGACCAGGAAATGGGCTGGCTAAGCAAGGGATTGAGGATGCTCAAGAAAGGTGAGAAAAGCTACTGATACAGTCCGATACCATTGAAGGGCTGCAGGCTTAAGGGTACTCTGTGTGGTGGTGCACTAATGAAAAGGCAAACTTGCAGTGCATGATGCTGTCCTGTGTCCTCACATCTACTGAAGGGTTGCTACGACATGGTGATTCCTTCCTTGTGTTGGAGCCATCCTCATCACTGATATTACTCAACTAGTACTACAGTAGTTCATGTGTCATTCCTCATGGTTGGCACAGATACAATATAGAAATGAATGTGGTAAAAATACTATTGCGTGTATATATCTATCTATATATATTAGAGGCAAAAAAATCCATTTAATGCATTAGTTAGGGTTGTTCCACAGCAACAAAAGTGAGGAAATTCGCTGTTAGGGTTGAAAACCCCTTGGACCCCGCCCACCCCCAACCCGGCATTGGGGTGCGCATTGGGATAATCCAGAACTAACTCTCACCCCATGACATGTGTAAAGCAGCAGAAGTATAGGAGAATGGGGTGAGTTAGGACCCATGATCCCAATGCGCCCCAATGCCAGTTGGGGGTGGCGAGGGGTCCAAGGAGTTTTCCAACTAACAGCAATTTCACTGTTGTCGCTAATAGAACAACAACTAATGATTAAAGGGAGATTTTGCCTCTAATTTCCTTTCTTTGAGAATGATAAAGAAATAGTGAGATATAATGCAGTGGCGGGAGCCATGGGCCCATCAGAACAATGCGTCGAGCGGGAGGCGGCCCAAAGGCTCCCGCGCTCACATGATGTGTTGTGGCATACTAACAGGGACAGCAACGCAAACAGAAATGCTAACAGTGGCGCACATGGTAACACAAGCATGAATGAGAACAGAAAGGGTAACGCACATGGTGGCGTAGATGGGAATGGTCTGCCACGTGATGTGTTGTCACATAGTAACATGGTGCCTGCAAACAGAAATGTCAATGGGCATGGTGATGTAAAGTGAAACAGTAAGATAAACAGTACTGTAGACAGAAATGGCAAAAATAACAGAACCGAAGTGCAAATGAAAAGCATAAGGATAACGCACTATGGTGGCGCAGGCGTCAATGGTAAGTGAAGCGGTACGGATCCATAAGCGGAAAGGGCAACAGTAACAGTAATGTAAGTGCACAGGCTGGTTTTCCCCAAAACCTGCATTGAGAAAGACAGTGAGTACAAATAATGTATGCAAAATAATGAGTATCGGCGCAGAAGATGAGATCTTGGAATACTAAATTCGTTATATCTCAGGAACCATACGACATAGAAAAAAAATTTAAAAGTCATATTATTTACAACTGTCCTGGCTAATTTGAATCTTAGCCCCATCAGAGGGCTAAGAAATTTTCCAACGAAAAGTCCGTATCTTGCACCGTTTCCGAGATACGGGCCCTGAAAGGCGCGGCGAACGCCGTAATGTTATCCTATGGGAAAAAAAGAAAAGTTTGGAGTGCCATAACTTTGCCTCCCTGTAATGTTTTTTCACTAAACTACTGAAAGGCACATCTGTGGACTGTTGGCTGTCTTCCCTCCAAATTTCAGGAAAAAAGACCAAACCGTTATTTTGCAGCAGGGTTCCAAATGATTTCTGTTAAGTGTCGGGCGCCGTAATGTTATCCTATGGGAAAAAACGTCAATTTTGGAGTGCCGTAACTTTGCCGCCATGTGATATTTTTTCACCAAACTACTGAAAGGCACATCTGTGTACTGTTGGCTGTCTTCCCTCCAAATTTCAGGAAAAAAGACCAAACCGTTATTTTGCAGCAGGGTGCCAAAGGATTCCTGTAATGCTTCGGGCGCCGTAATGTTATCCTATGGGAAAAACTGTTAACTTTGGAGTGCCATAACTCTGCCGCAATGTAATATTTTTTCAATACAACACTGAAAGGCACATCTGTGAGATGTCGGCTGCGTTCCCTTCAAATTTCAGCCCAAAACTCCCAACGATTATTTTGCAGTGCAGTGCCAAAGAATTGCTGTCATTTTCCCACAGACTAGAAAATTACTGTCGCAATTTGAGAAAGCTTTCACAAAAATTTGCAACACTTTCATGAGCACGAAAGTAATTTGCAAAAGTACTTTTTCCAGAAATTTGAAAAACATATTTCTGGGGTGTTTTACCACAAAATAAAGACATGGCAAGCATCCTCAGGGCCCGACTAGGTGAATACAAAAAAAATTAGGTTGCTAGAAGGTCCCAAATTTAAATGCCAACCATTTTTCTGATCACCAACTGAAAACAAAATGGCCGATTTGCGAAAGTAACAGGCCCATTTGCGAAAGTAAAAATGCATTTGCGAAAGTGTTGAACTTTTTAACTTTTCCCATTGACTTATAATGGGAAACTGTTTTTTGAATAACTTTTGAACCGTTTAATATTTTTTCACGAAATCTTCGAAAGGCACATCAGGGACCCTGGCTGCACATTCCCTGAAGATTTTGGGCCGGTCACGCAAACCATACGACCTGTAGGCGCGACCACAGAATTCCAGAAAAGCGTAAACGCGCGCACAGATCACACTTAATAACTCCACAGCTGTATATCCGACCAGTACGAAACTTGGCAGATCCCAAGGCCTATGGTTCTTGATCATAAATTCCAAATTTCAGGCAAATCCATCAAACAGTTGCAAAGTTATTAAGGTGCAAAGTTTTGGGGTTTAACATAGAAATGGCTCCTCAACCCTAACTATGGTAGCACTACCGTGCTACCATAATATATATATATATATATATGTATATATATATATATATATATATATATACACACACATATACAGTATGTGTATATATGGGATACACAATCCAGCCTTCTGGAAATATTGTCAATACTTTTTTTCAAGTGCCAATTAACCCAATAACATCACGAGTGACAAAGCCATGAGTGATGTTATTGGGTCAATTGACAGGAGAACAAAAAAATATCGACAATATTTTAACTCTCTCTCTAAGGCATGCGGTGGTCATCTTCTACTCTACGCTGATGATGCAGTACTGTTTTGGAAACATCCCCAAACGAGCACCCTCCAACAGGCCTTTCAGAGTTTTTTTGGGGAGCTAGAGAACTGGTTCACTGAACACCGTCTAATCATCAACTATAATAAAACTAGGTCCATGATCTTTGTGCGTCGCCAAAGCCCACATAGTCAGTCAGCACTCCTAATTAAGAACACACTAGGCACCCCACTGGAACACATTACAAACTTTAAATACCTGGGTATCATATTAGACACCTCCCTCTCCTACTAGAGTCACATCCAACTTCTCTCCTCCACTGTCAATGCTAGAGTGGACATCCTTTGCAGACTCAAGCACTGCTTACCTGCCCAGGCCATGCAACTTGCAGTCACCTCCTCCATCCTCTCCCTAGTTGACTACGGGATTGTTATATATGGCTCTGCAGAACCCACCACGCTTAGCAGTATAACCACTGCCTTGAATAAAGCCTGCTGCCTAGTCACAGGCAGTGACAGACTAACCAACACCTGCTATCTTTATACTTTGACTAGTCGGCTAAACTTCCAATAAAGACTAAATTACCACACCTGCATCCTCGCAAAAAAGGTACATCTTCAGCTAGCCCCCATCGGACTACTCCCCATAATCAGTGCAGCACCCCACAGGCGCAATACAAGACTTGCAGCAAACTCATCATTCCTGGTCCCCCTATGTAGAACATCCCTTGGGCAAAGATCCTTCTGTTACTGTGCCCCTCTCTGGCTCAATATGTTACCACCCTCACTCTCCCAGACCTACAGCATCTCACTATTTAAAACAGGCCTCAAAGCTCAATTACTTGAGAGTGCAAAATGTGTCTGTGGCTAACATTGTCCACCCAATTTTCTCCCAGATCCTCCTCATTCTTGACACAGGGTCTTTCTAGACCCCATGAATCAGCATCCTACAAGTCTCTGTCATGGTACTCCAAGATTGCTGCCTAATACCCTCACCGGTTAAATAAGTTCTAACCTGGACTGCTCTGTCAGTACTGTTACTGTAAATACTGCCTGTCTGTGTATGTCTTATACTGTATTTTGTTTACCCTCCACCCCTTGTAACTGATGTGGAGCCTTTGCAAAAGAGTCTATGACTCAAAGGTTTGTAATTCTGATTGTATTCAATAAATAAATAAAAATAAAAGGTAGGGGGGGTTGCATATTCCACTTATACCATACCTCCAAAAAAGTGAAAAAAGTACATTTTTGCCTTTATTTGCCAATTATAACACATTTAAAAGACATCTATAAATGAAACATCACTAATTTTGTAGGTATTTTTGTCCTGATCAACATTTGTTGTTCAAGGTACCACGCTATGATTTTTCATTTTAAAGTTATATGCATTTGTCTGTTGCAAAAAGTGAAAAAATTGAATTTTCTGCTGATTTTTTGCTAATTATAAAAAAACTAAAAGGTATCAATGAATGAAACACCAATCATGTTGTAGATATGTTTGTGCTGAACAATGTTTGTACTCATAGTACCATGCCATTATTTTTCATTTTAAAGTTATTCACTTTTGTTTGTTGAAAAAGTGAAAAGAATTGCATTTGTTGGCTGTTTCTTTGCTAATTATACAAAAAAAATAAGAGTTAGTCATAAATGAAACACCACTCATTTTGTAGATATATTTGTGCTGAACAACTTTTGTGTTCGCAGTACCATGCTATCATTTTTCATATTAAAGTTATTTGCGTTTGAATAAAGATACTACTGCCATTAAGGTGAATATGCAAATCAGTTCTGAATGAGCCAATCTCTACTTATTGTGTGGATAAATTTATCTACAGAGAGGATAAATGTGATATTCTCACTCTAGATCTGACCACCCTGAGAATATCGAAAATTTTTACCCACCACTTATATCGGGCACACTTGTACTAAAGTGTTTTGCTCGCTATAGGGCGTGGATGCTCTAACCAAGACAGATGCAGCTGAGCAAAGTTTCCCACCTGTAACCCTCCAACTTGAATGCCATAAAATTTATGCTGAATGATTTACTGTAGTGAACTTAGATTTTTATTAACAGAACAAACTTTATTCAGTTTTCATTTTTATAATTATAGAGCTAGTTAGCCAGTAATTAGTGCAAGTACAGTACTGTAAAACAAACAAATGTAAGCACTGTAGCTCCATATGGGGGGGCTTCTGTTGTGCTACTCATACTTGTGTCCACCAAAGAACTTGGGTCAGCACAGTCTGCTTTTTGTAGCAGGGTCTCCAAGTTTCTTCCACCTTGTGGAGCATACACCAGTTAGGCTGTACCATGGCATTATGTTCCATTGCCCTCTGTAATGTTGGAAGAGCTGTTGGAACAACGGTTATAATTTCATTTTAATAATGAAGCACTGGGATTTACCTTGGGCCATATCCCAAAAATATTTTCAAAAATGTCCGAAAAATAATTAAAAAAATTAAATATGATATTTTCTCTGCTATCCAGATTCTAGATTATGGCAATAACAGTTCTTGCATACTTCAAATATGAAAAATAAATGCATTGTATTAACACCTGTACAATAATTCTAAATATTCCAAATTAGCATACATATCAAGCATAATACAAATACTGTAAAATCCTGTAAACATAAACAACAGAGGTTTCAGAAAATCAAATAAAACAAATAAGCAAAACATGTTTAAGTAAATAAACAATGCCAATTAAGAAGCTATATTCAACATAATACATTGCATTAGCTATATACTGTGCTTTCAGCATATTTGTACTTAGCATAACCTTCATGTATTGGAACATACAAACTCATTACAGCTATGTCTCAGATTATATTGCTGTATAAAATGTATTTCAGAACTTCATAGCATGCAAAATATATTTCCTTAGTCTAAACCTTTTAAACTATATACCCCAAGTTCTGTAGTTAAAAGTGAAACCCCTTTCGTTACTTCCCCAAATAAGCCAATTAAATTGCTATAGCTACAGTATTAAATAAAATGAATTAGTAAAAGTAATTAAAATTACACCTACATTTCTGGTTAATGTAGAAGTGGTTTCTTCACCCCTTTTAACTTAGAAATCTTGGTTGGGTCTGGCCTTAAATGAGAAAATCTCTTTAGCAGTCAGCTGGTCTTTTCCTGGACTCTGGGACTGTACAACTTGATATTCTTTTCTGTATCAGTTTGAGGATATCAATAATCATCAAACGTCAGTTTGTAGGATTCAACAGGAAACATCAGACAACAGGATTTGAACAGTCCTTTAGCAACACTTGTACCACAGAACATTTTTGTGGATAGCAAAGTTGTCTTAATAACTTGATTCTAACTTCTTCATGTTGATTCATCTGCAACTAAAACCTTAGAACACTAGATTCCTTTTATTCACAAGGCTGCATAGCTTGTGTGAATTTTAAAGTCAAGTCTTTGGTCCAGGTTTTAACAGACAACATTACTACAGTCAAAATGCACAGTAAATAGAACACAGACCTTGCTTCATAACACAATGAGAATGTCCTTGTATCAAGAAGTTTGCATTCGGACCTCCTGGCAATGCTGCATAGGCTTTCACACTTTTCCTTAGGACTCCCTTCTGGATACATCAATAGTTACCCAATGCTCATCCCACTATTTCAAATTCAGGTATGGTCTAAGGCTTTGTGGCCTAGCAAAAGTTATGAAGCCATTAGAATTTTCATCTGGACTGACAAAGCTCCTTATTGTATAGTGTTTAGCCAAGACTGAGATGTAGTTAGCAGAATTCATATATATGATCCTGCTTCGGGTGATGTCATCACCAGATTTTGATTGGTCTTTGCAGATGATGAATGTGATGGTGACTATACCCCTGCAAGGACTGCCCACTAACCCCAAATCCACTTTTAGACTTGAAATTAATTTTCTCTTATAACTTCTTACTGCCAATTAGTTTAAATTTTAAACTTACATATTTGAACTCCTCTCATAAAAAGGAGAATATTGGTATGTTTCCCATATTCATAGGACTAATATTACCCAAGTTAAACTATTAAAGATTATAACTTCATAATTTTAATAAAACTTCTCAAATTAAAGTGATAGTTTATCTGTAAATATTCTAAGCTACAGAATAATATAAGATTTGTTCATATACGCTCTTCATAATGTCTCTAAAGCTATGAATTTCTGTAAGCATGTGGATTTCCTTTGTTCTCTGAAGAAATTCCATATATCACTGTCAGAAAAACGTATTGACTATAAACTTTCAGATGATGGAGCTCTTCACATTAACAAGTTGCCTACTTAAGAGTTATATTTTCAGACTTGTCACAAAGTTAGCTCTCATTTGATACTAAACTTGAAGAATTTACTTCAAGGAAAATTGCTCTAAAATGTTTATATAAATAATTTATTTTTCCCAATAGTTGCATCCATGAAACTTTGTGATCTTATTCACTATAATAATATTTATCATCTAAAAATGTTCAGACCGGCACCATATTGTGTTGTTAAGTTATAAGCAAAATTATTTTCTTAGTAAACAGTCTATGGAGATTTAAAACACATTTTGCTAAGAGGCTTTTTTTTTCCCTAAGAGCTATTCAGGGCTGTACCATTTACATGACCTTCTCTCTGAGGGTAACCATTGATATCCATTTCTGGAATGTCTATCCCAGCCTTATACCAAACTGGCCCTTCTCAGAAAAAAACATCACATGACATGACAGGACATGACTTTATCTGACTGAAGCTCTGGCTTCAGATGAAGTATTTCTGGAATGTTTAAATTTCTAGCTGGTAACTGCAGAGTGCAGTTAATATTAATATCTAGAGGACTTAAACAGGGGTTCCAATAGCTAGAAATGACACATTTCCTTAAGCTTTCATTTTGGCAAAAAAAAAATAGAAGAAATTGTTTTGTCTTACAGATAATCGTTTTCCTTTTTTTATTAAGCTTATGTGGATATGTATTTTAACCAGAAATTATAGTAAAACTTCCCATAATTAACCCCATATAAAATCACATAAAATAATAATTAAAAATCAATTTTTGATAATAAAAATAACATATTTTTCCATCAAGGGTTATGTTCCTATAGTTCTCACCTTTTGAATTAAAAAAGCACCCCACAATTGCATTTTGTAATTCAAAACTGTAATCCATGCATAGGTATATAGTTTAAGCATTGCAGGGAAAATGAAACAGAAAACACAAACTTGCATCATTATGTAGTAACTTATGACATCAACAGCACATGAAATCATCACATGCAACACCATCAGGTGGGACATCATAAGATGTGACATCACTAGATGTCATCATTACAGATGTGCTTTTTGGCATATAAATATGCACAGTACTACATAAAAAAACATGATTAAACATGATTACAAGTACATACAAGTTTAAATTACGTAATAGTCTTTCAAATTGCTTTAAACATTATACAAATACAACTGATTCTCTTTATCAGTTTTAAAGATCAGTATTACAATTATTATTTCAGCTTGAATCTTTTTCATTATTTTCACTCTTCTTAAATGCTTGTACATTTTAAATCTTTAGTATTACAGTACATATTAGGCTAGTAGTTACTTTGTTATGTTTCACATGTTCTGTCCTCCCTATGTGCTGAAGGTATTACTAAACTGACCCTTGTTACTTTTTCACCAGTGTTTACCAAGATATTATTCCTTGGTTGGAAGTTACCTTTTTGATATTGCACATATTTAAGTTTAAGTTCTATTTGTAGTTTATCTTTTTAGATATCATAGTTACACTGTAATTCCGTATCAAAATTACAAATGTTGTCTACTGTTTAGTTACCTCATTATACTTCTACTGAATCAAAATCAAAGCCTTTAGTATTTCTTTGTATATTTTCTTTAAAACAAAATAGAACTTATATCAAAATTAAAATCAAAAATGTTTTTACCTGAATTTACCTTATTTTTCAACATTTTATTTTCTCATTATCTACTTTAGTTTTACATCATCAACTACATATGCTTCTTTACAATTCTTTTTGTTTCATCTCTCTTTTTAATTTTTTATCATATAATAGTTTTTATTATTTTCAGTAGGTCCTTACCACAATCTGTAAATCATGTACATTACAGATCACAACTGTATAATCCTATATGTAACATAATTTCCTATGAACATCTAAGAAAGTGTTTACAGCAAGTTACCATATCAGCCAAAGAGACTACCAATGATCATGGGCTAACATTCTCACATCATTCATCTCTCTTTTTAGATAATACCTTCTGTTACAACTCGGCACAGTGCAGGAAGGTGGCAGCAAAAGTCAACAGGATGCTGGGGTGTATAGTGAGGGGAATCTCCTCCAGAAATAGGAAGGTGATCCTTTCCTTGTACAGATCTTTGATCAGGCCACACCTGGAGTATTGCGTGCAATACTGGTGCCCATTCCTGAAGAAGAACATAAAATTGTTGGAAGGAGTGCAACATATGGTGGCCAAGATGATCCAGGGATTGGAGGGAAAGTCCTACAGGGATAGGTTAGGCAAGCTGAACATGTACTGCCTGGAGGAGAGGAGAGATGGAGGATATGACTGAAACCTTTACTTTCTTTAAGGGGATACATAAGGCAAATACAGAATGGATTTTCCAGCTTAGAAGAGGGAGGGATACAAGAGGGCATTGGCTGAAATTGGAGGGGTTAAGATTCAAGAGCAAAATCAGGTGACATTTTTTCAGTGAACGGGTGGTGGACAGGTGGAATGCTGTGCCTGAGGAGGTGGTATCCTGTAGAATGGTGGGTGGCTTTAGGAGGAGTTGGGAAAGGGTGAGGGGGGTTGAGATGAAGAGGTGTGGGGAGGGTGGGGCAGCTACAAGTTGAGGGGTTAGCTGCATAATCAAGCAGACTCAATAGACCGTAAGGCTTGCTTCTGCTGGCATTTTCGTATGTTTGTATGTTAGTCTCTCCCAATACCTGGAACAATAAATATCTGAACTGTAAAAGACTCCCCCTTTCACCTTTTGTTAACCACAGTTAGTTTTAAATGTGACAGGCCCTGTTTTCGGATTTATGTACTAGGAAAAACATGCATTACTCTAGTGCACATACCTAGGTAAAGTATATAATGGATATTCAAATCCACATTACTGCCACAAGTTAGGCACAAACAATATAGTTTTATAAGACACTTCTTTTCATTTACCGTAACAGGCAATTCCTTTACTTTATCTCAAGCTGTTGCAGTGCACTCACTCATTATGTGGCACACTTGAGGAATAGTTTATCCAGACCTTAAGGCCTGTGATGTCACTTTTACTGGGTATGGAGTTTCTCCTTAGTTGTGACCACAGAATGTTTTGGTTAGGCTTATATACACACCCACTTGTACAAGTACATCTATTCCAAGCCATGGGAGATTTTAAACCTTGCATGACATACATGATGTTATATAATTTACCCTATATGGAGTTTCAATGCAAGTACCTGTACTTTCCAAACTTTATTTGTTGTTTGGAACCTTTGTAACCATTCATCTTGACACTGAGTAAACCTGTGCACTGTTTGGACAATACAGTACTTTACAAGTTCTGTTTTGTCTGGCACCTTGGTTTTTTCTCTGGTTTTACTGAGTGGCACCTCCTTTCCACAGTCCTCAGTGGATCTTGTACTTAGAGTTTAATGCTTCTGTCAAAAACAGAATGGCACTGGGAAAACAGGACTTACTTTCTTTGTGAAGAAATTTAGGCATCTATTTTAATTACAGATTTACCACAACTGGTTTTGACACACAAACCACGTAAGCTTTACTTCTCCATTTAACCAATTTTTGAAATTACCAAAACGAAACATATCAGTTACATTAGAACCTACGAAATGCATTTTAATCATGACATCATTTTCTCATGGTAGAATGAATTTTATTGTTTAGAAACTTTATGACTCTTTCTAAATGGAATAGGCATTTTTAAAAGATAATTTCCAATTAAGAAATCACTGTCTGTGCTTATTTTGGGAATTAAGTTGCCCAGGCAGAATTTTCTATCTTTCCTGGCAACATAGCAGTTTTACCATTGAATTTTACACTGTTGTTGAAACTAATCCTAGATACCTTTTGAGAAAGACTAGGCACAGAGATAGCATTTTAAACTTCACTTGGCATCTCATTTTTAAATCTTATTCCAGTCTCACTATCCTTTTTAACAATAGCATTTTCTGTTACAATGTCTGCAATAGAGTGGACAGAGTCTACAAGTCACATAGCTCTACTAGTCCCATCAGTACTGGGTACAGTTGAGAAAGGATTTTGCACAGAAAACAGAAAGTCAAGAGGTGATGAAGCAACTTGGAGTACATAACTATGAATAAGAGTGAGTGTCTCCTCCGGTTTCTTTTTTAATTCCTCCAATTCTTTCTTAGTTTGTGACTCTTCCAGTCTTTTCTCTTTATTTGCAGAACTATGCCTAGTCCTGTTTTGAGCTGTACTATAACATTACTGATCATATTCAGAATAGTGGTGCCCCCTGTGGTCAGTTTTATCATACTGTCTCACTGTCATGCCTTTTACCTGGGCCTCCCCCTTTGGAGGGGGACTCCAATGCTGGCATTGGTCTGAGTCTTGATAAGGCTGCTGAATCACAGTTGGGTCTAGGATGGGTTTCAATTGTTTATTCTTGTTAGTCATACAGTGTTTGTTATGGAAAAGTTGCATGGTAACCAGCTATAGCTCAGTAGTCATGGTACACTGAGGGGTACTGAGGGATATACCAAGCGGTACTGAGAAATACCTCATTACCACTCAGTAATGCAGTAAGTATTTGAGGAGATCTTAATTAGATGAATTATCAACACCAGTGGCTTAAATGTGCCAAGTGGTGCTGATCACAGTTTAATTTATCTTAAGTAGTGCTATGTTTCTGCTAGGTGTTCCCACAGTCCATGCCAGGATCTCCCTGATGGAGCCTTTTTTTTGCAAAAAATGAGCAAAGCCATGCCATTCCAAACCCAGATTGATCTTTAAAATGAGCAGAACTGTGCAGCGCCAAACCCAAAGCAATCTCTGCAGCTAAGTTAGGTTATTTCTTTCCATGCCAGTATTTTACCCTGGTCCAGTGCTTTATTAAATTAACTGGGTTGGTAGATAAATAAAAAATAAAAAAGGCTCTTTCCCCAATATCTTCCTCTTGCTTTTTACCTCTCTACATTCATGTGGATTAAAAGAAAAAAACACATGGTACTAAATGGTGGCTATACTGTAAGTATGAAGTGAAATATAGAACACACAAGAGATTTTTTCATCCAGTTATCACTACCAAGTCACATGAGTGAAAGTGAAAGGGAGAAGCGTGAATTCTCATAAATTTCACTTACACTCCTCAGCAGTGTGTGCAACATTGAATACAATCACTGCAGAGAAAAAAAGTTATTAAAAATAATAAATTACAGAAATAAAGAAACTAAGTTCTGCAAGAGAAGTGGTATGTGAAACTGAAGCATCATTTGTTGAGTAGCTTGCAATGTCACTGTTATTTTAAATAATTATGTCATATTCCTTGTTTAATATGTCATGTATTTGTATCTTTGTATTAAGTAAATGTAAAAGTCATCTTTTTGTATAACATCTTGTGACTGTCTTACAGTCTTGGATCACATATGAAAAATGGCCTTGGCTCATATGTTTACCCGGTTAACAAAAGAAATAAAAAAAAATTGGGCACTATGGATGGCAACAGACTAGCAAAGAAGCATATCGCAAATTACATACTGCTTGAGAAACTGACGCCTTTCTTATTGAAATGATCAAGTTAGCAACTTTGTCAAAATGTAACTTTCCCATTCAATGCTGATTATTCACTACATGCCCCGAACATCAGATATCAGCTCCACAAAATGGTACTGTACACCTAACCCAGCTTCCCTAATTTAGAGTCACCACACATGGTGCCAGTTTACTGGGGGTCCTGCTGACTGTAATTCAGTATGCGATGTAAGAAGTAGACCTCCCTCAGAAGATCGAGCTGACAAACACTGCAAAATGTCCACTTAATATACTCTTGATCCCCTAACTGGAGACATGAAGGACAGGTGAATTCAGCCTGTCCTGGGTACCTTTTGCTTTTCTTTGAATAGGCAATGGTAATTGTGACAGGCTTGACCATTCACATATCCAAGTGAATAGTACATCGTGTAAACTGTACAGCAGCCTTCTTCCTTTTTTTGTTGTGTCACTATCAAATGCACATTTTCTAAATATAGACTGAACATACTGTAGCATATTGAAAAATTTAACTGGGCGTAGGTGATTTTCTTTTAAATACATGTCATAAAAAATGAAATGTAACAGCATTGAAAGACTGTCTTGAGGCTGGAGTCACTGTTATTTAACTGGATATACAGTAGAAGAAGGCTGCCATGTACTGTAAAGTAATGTACACCATATTGTGTGTGAGAGGTCACCGAGATCAAAATTAAAAATATATACAGCACTCTGTATCAAGATAAATAATAGTGAGAGCAACCAAAACACTTTATTTCTATCACAATTATAGCAGGATTGTATACATTTCGTGTTGTTTCCCTGATTTTGTATTGGTACCAGAACATCTTTTAAAATGAACAAAATGGCATTAAAATTACTGAAATAGCTTTATGTGCACATATAAAATGTTAATTGGCACTTCACAAAGTCAAACAGAATGAGAACTACGGAAGGGAGCCATATACATTACAGAGTGCCAATTATCATTTTATATGCACACTTAACACTAGCATACCAAGAGAGAGCCCCACTGTCCCAGTGAGGACAAGCATATCTGGCAATGTTTTTTTATTAAGGGCTCCCCATAGTGACTCCTCTATCCTGTTCACAGAGAAATAGATCCCTGACTGGCCCCATTATCAGTGGTCCATTCAGACAGGTCAGTAAACTAGGACCATTGAAAAAAAAAATTCTCCACTCCCTCAGCATTGTTGCTTCTTAGAGAACCTAAGACCTGACTGCTCACCACTCATTAGTAAAAGAAATAACAGTTCTACAAACTGCACCAGTTGATAGATAGATAGATAGATAGATAGATAGATAATCTGCCATCATTCCTCTGCAGTTCCCACATCCAACAGAACTATGGCATGAACTTCACAATGTTCATCAGTTAGTTAAAAGCTTATTTTTTAACAGGATAAAACTTTAGGTCCTATAGGACCTATCTAAAAAGTTGTCCTGTGGTACACAGTAATAAAAAAATACCTTCCAACAGATGATCCCCTGCTACTCCCTCCCGAAAGAGTCGTAGACCAGGCTGATGCTGACTGTTTCATAAAAGTAATAAACAAATACCAGTAAATGAACACTAATACTGTAAATTAAATTTAAATGTGTTGCATTCAGGTTTGTCAATGGTATTGTGGGGGATGAATTTCAATGCTTGCATTTCAAACAAATGTATTTTCTCTCATTATTTTCTGTTAAAGTTTTTTTTTTTGTTCAGGAGGGGGGTCTGTGTTATTAAATTTGTTCCATCACAGAGGAACATTGAATAAAAAAATGTAAATTTTGTTTCATGGTGATGTTGTTAAACAAATTATGTGACATGTTGATTATGTTTGTGAAAATTTTTTTTTTTTTACTCTTGTGATCCCCAGAGCATCACTTTATGGGATTCCTTTCCTTCTATTTCTGTCACTTAGCACTGGCAAAAGTGACAGCAATATCAGGAAAGGAATACACAGTTGCCAATAAACTCATGACAGGGTCAACCTAGAAAAACACACACAGAACACAGAAGGCTGATGGCAATTAAAATGCAGGTCCATTTTTTTGGCAATATCTCAAGAATATACTGTACAGACCTCTGAGCTGTGAGGATGCTATTTTCTTTTTTATTATGTGCACTATGTCAGAGACAGATGGAACTCAGTGGTGGCTGTCAGGGACATTGTACATTTCCTTTTTTGCTGGGAAAAAAGTCAGTCTTATGACAGCACCGATCTTCTATATGGCATGTCAACAATGTCCAGAATGAAATAGAGCAGACTGTTAAAGCTGGTGATAGTCACATAAATAGAACCTTGGTTCTCTTTTTCTGCCCTCCCCTCATATACTGCTGTCATCTGACTTTAGAGAGAGCACTACTTGTCTGTTTGAGCAATTACATAATGTCTATTTGTAGTGATAACATATTTAAAATCACCTGTCTGTGTGTGGTTTTATTAATTTTTTTTATATCAAGCATGATTTTTACATAAATCTCCATTTCACAGTCATCATGGCTCCTCTCAAATATCCATGTTCTTGGCATTAGAACGGAAGTGACAAGTCTTATGTCCCAGTGGTGGAGCAGAGACATCTGGATCTTGACATATGCATATAACATAGTTTTGTACCAAGCACCCTATGCCCTTTTCTTTATTAATAAAAGTTAAATCAGCAATAATGAGTGGCAGTTAAGGCTAAGGCTGATTGAGTTTGCCAAATCTCATACTGTATATACAAGATGAACTGCTCGTTCTGCCGAGAAAGCCTTTATCTGATCTTATAAATGAATAACCCAATAGTGCTAAGTACTATAATATCTAATAATATTGTAATCCACTTAATGAACAGAATGTTAAAGGGCTTCATTTGGAATCACAAAATATATGATTATATAAAGAATCATATTTGTAAATTGCTTCATAATTACATTGTAAATTACAGGGGTAATGCACTGAGAAGACATTAGTTCCTTCTAAAAAAATACAGTCTGTTCTGACAGGTACTGACATCCTCACACATTTAGCCATAGTGATGCTCTAGGATCACACACATATCCCTGCTGCCTGCCCCAACAATGCTGGTCAGCCTTACTTCTCAATATCAATCTGCCTCAGGTTATTTTACTAGTTAAAAAAAAACACTACCAATTCTCTTCCCTCCTCCAAACATAGTGCTGCTGCTCAGTGTTGCATGATCTTTTGTTGTTTTTGTTGTTGTCACTTTATTTTATTAAAAATACATTTAATGTTATGCTCTTGTAAAATGAACTTCTGTTTGGCATGTCCACAGTGAAATGAAGCGGACTGTCAGAGCAAGCAATAGTCATCTCACTAGAACTTTGGGTTTAAGAAAGGTTAAAAAAAAAAGACTCAGTATCCACTGTAAATGAATCTGAGAGTAGAAAAAAATGAATGTTAATTTTAATCACAGTTTTTCATTTAATTAAATGTCATAACATTATTTGTTTCACTGACAGATTCCTTTTTAATTTCAAATAAGCAGAGCCATCTGTCTGCTTCACTAATGAGCTAAAGGGCAGAATTTCCCTTTCAACATTTAGCCAATTATATTTACTGTAGATTTATGTTTGCAAATAAATGTGCTACACCATGCACGTACTCAGCATAAATAAAAATGTCTATTAAATAGCTTTGTTCAGTTGAGTGGATATTTTCTAGATCTTGACTATGTGATCTGAATTATTTTGAGGTTTAGTGGGTTTGTTTTTATTGCACTAACTGTTTCTAGTCTTAACCAACAGATGCATATAAAAATGTGCTGTCACTTTGTTCATTTATGATATAATGTTAAAGTGTTGCACTAATATATCTAAGTCTTATCTAATTTCTGCTGTGATGACAGAGAGTTGGAAAGTTATGATTAAGCCATGACTGTACTACCAGTTTGCTCATTTAATACAGTGTATCTAAAGATATGGATTCGCTCACAAGTGCAGTAATCTGTAACATATAGTCTGTAACATTACAAAAACAAACAAAAAAGAAATCAATAAATAAATAAAAACAAGAAAAAATGCAGTGTAATGTGTTTGTTCTGATCTGTGCATCAGCATCGAATGAGGCATTAGTTGCATATTAGCTCTTTAATAGTCACTGTTCCTGAGATGGGACCAAAAAGTATTTATTTTAGCATCTGACTGATTATAGATCCATGTGGAAATGAACTCTCACTGGCATTAGTTTTTCTAGTCAATGCTACACACACACAAAGCTCCCCACCCCATCCCATACTGAATATTTTTTCCTAAACCTGGTCCCTGATTGCAGCCGCTGGGAAAAAGTACAGACTACTCACATTTTAAATATATTTCTGCCCCTTTGTACAGTTTATCCCTCCCTGTCTCTTTTCTCCATAATGGATCTGAGCCTACATCCAATTCTCCCTGTTCTTCATATTAGAAAGAATCACAATAGTAAGATTGCAGATTAGAAGGCAAAATACACTGACTGCAGATTGTTCTCCCCATATGCCTACAGGATTAGAGACTCAAGCAATCCACTCCTCCCGCAATTAAATAACTATCTTTGTTCAAACAGTTAGTGTGAAAGACAGAGGGGAAACAAGAACCCAGCCCCTCCCCATACTAATCACACCTTCACACATCGCCTGCTGGAAGAAACATTAATCCACCTACACAATTGTCTGTTGTCATGGTGACTAATTGTGATTAATTGTTCTTCCTCAATGGGACTCCAGTTTCAGTTGAATTGATCCTTGTGGTAGGTTTAGTCTGTTTACACTTATCTCATTCACATGCATTTCCTTAGTTTTTTTTAAAGCCTGCAATATTTATTTACTTTTAGAAGCTCCCCAACCCCACACTGCCTTCCTCTTCCTGTGGTTCCACATACAGCTGTTTGACTTCCCTGTCCTTTTCAACCAAGATACCCTGAAAACCTTTTCAGCAGACTTGTGCAGAATATCTGGAGGACTGTTGAGACTTTTCTGTGTACTGTAACCCAGAACACTTATTTGCTTTTGTAGGGACACTGACAATCCTTTATTCATAATACCATTTCTAGTGGAAACTCCATATTTCATAACTCTCTTCTTACTCTAAAATTCTTTGGAGTTGATGGTGTCACATTGTACAGTATGTCCAATCAAGCTTGAGATGTGTGAAGTGCAGCCTAGGTCAATGGGCAATCTTGCTAAAATTCCTATGCAGTTGATGACGTTACCTGAATGACAGCCAAACCCAAAGTACATGAAACAATTTCAGTTTGTTGGAACAAATGATATGCCCACATCCTAGCAGTACACCACCTGGTTGAAGACCAAACATTACTCACCAAAGAGTCAATACTGTTTAATGTCCAGTCCCTTAGCAATCTAGTGATTGAACAGCATTGAGCTCTTTTTATGGATCAGTAACTGTGGTTCACTTTCAGTCATATTCTGCATTTATGCTGGCATAAGTAAAGTAAAGGGAATTTGCATTTGCTGGAGGTTGGCACTCATGTCAGAGCAAACCAATATTAGAAGTCACCTTCCATGAAGTACTGCACACCTTTCTCAGAACTTTTAGGATAACCATGTTACAGGAGCACATTGCTGTATCATTGCTGGGTGAAGGGACCATCTATCAACATATTATATTTAGAGTACTTGCTTTGCATGCTTTTTTTGTATATTCCTACATGCACCATATGTTAAATACTGTAAGTACTTCACACAACCAAAACCCACAGAATCCCTGACAATGCTGCTGACACCACACAGGAGCCCAGAGCAGGCACCTCAGTAGCTGTGAAGCACTTAAGCTTAGCAATACAGCAAAATCATGATCACAGTAGACAGAATGTGTGTTAAGTAAAAGGTCATAAATGCAGAAACATTGGAAGAAACTTCCAATCACAGAATACCTGGGCTGTTAGTGCAAAAACTGAATGGCAGGACCTGTCAAACTACATAGACAGAATATGTGTTAAGAAAAAGATGGTAAATGTAGACATATTGGAAGAAAACTTCCGATCACAGAATATCTCAGCTGTCATAGCAAAATCTGAATTGAAGGACCTGTCAAACTGCAAATGGGTGAATATCATGTACCCCATCACTTGTTAAGTAATTCCTGTTCGATTTGTCATCTACCATTTAAACTTTAGTGTTCAAGTGATAAATAATCATTTGTACTCACTGAGACAGGCAGACACAGGGAAATCTCCATGAACCATTTAGCATGCTTTAAATCACAGGGGACAATTCACTCTCAGGAGGAAGCTCAGGAATTTTATTGCCTTTTCATGTGACATATATTTACAGTTGTTTAAGCATCAGTCACTTCCTTTGCATTACTTGGAAATAAAAATTATATGAAAACCATTTGATTTTGCACACACAGCATTGGTTTGTAGATAACATTCATTTATGTATTAGGAACTCTGCATAGTTAGTGCAATGGCTGAAGCATGACTTTAGGGTGTACAGTGCCAGGCTGGATAAGGAAACCTAGGGGGGATGGACTATAAGAAATATCAAGGGTACTCTGTTATGGGAAGGTCTTTGAGGGCAAAAGTGATGAACCAGAATACAGGACCCAGAGTTCTGACAGCTATCACCCAAACTCAAATGAATATGTAGTTCACTTTTGCAAGCATGTAGTCACATACTGTACCTGTATGCTACTTTGATTTTATAATTTCCGGTGTTCAAACCACTTCAACCAGTCAGGATTTGCCAATGAACTTTGTGACTTTATAACTATAAAATTGTATATTAAGCAGTAAATAAGTAAATATCTTAAATGTTAACCAACTAATTATGTGGAGCTTTTTATATATTTTTACACTCTCCCCTGGCATTTGACTTTAAGTGTCTAATTAACTTTTAACTCTACTTAACCTATGTGCATTGTATTGTAAGGTGCCTGGGGTGGATTCCCCTAAAGAGCATGATTAAGTAAAGTTATAATGAGGTTGGGGTCAAACGTAACATTTTCTGCAATACCATTCTACTGTAAATTATATTCAAGTTCTGCCAATAATGGAAACATTTTAAGTTTTCAGTGTTACAATATCCGTAACCCTTGTATACTGTAGCTGAAACAAGGATACACGTGCAACACTGTATCATGGTAATAGCATACTATTAAAACAAGAAGTCCAACAACTAAAAGGAATCTTTCACAAATAGGAAAATCTTGTAAAGACCATTGTATAGCACTCCACAGGAATCACAGTAACCATGTTGGTTCTCACTGGAGTAGAATGTGGAGTGTCTTTTAACATGTTTTAATAAATATTATTTAATGAAGAACCAACATGGTTATTGTGATTCCTGTGGAGTGCCTAGCATGGTCTTAACAAATATTCTTGTTTGTAAAAGTCTCATGACTGGAGATTGGATTTGGTTTGTATAGTAGCTCTCTGCTAAAAGGGGCAAGACTGACCCATGTTTTGCTATAGTTACTGAGATAAAAGAACTGCACAATATTTCTAGGTAATGTATGTGGCAACTAAAGCATTATGAATATTTGCAGTCCTTTCCTCCATGGCTGTTTTGACTTTCCTTTAACTAAACTCTAACTACAGTCTGGAACAATGTGATCTAGTAGACAAAAATACCAGCTTCACAGCAATCAGATGAAAAGACACATTTTTTAAATTAAAGTTGCCTTGGAGGTCTCGAAGACTGCAAGTTACTATTACATTTATTCTTTTCTTTTTTTGTTAATTCTTTGTTAACTGGGTAAGTCCATCAAGGCACAACTGCCTGTGTGTAGTGACCCAGGAGCATGGGGGAAATAATGACACTTGCTCAGATTCACACACACTTTGCAAGTGGTGGTTGTGGGAACAAAACCCAGGTCATGCTGAATGTATCAAGCTCAATGATGGATTATTACTCTCAGCTGTAGCCACTTCCATATTTTATCATTCTTACATCTGGGTCAAAAATGCTCTGTGCCATTCCCACCTATGCAGTCATTCAAGACACTCCTGTGAAGACGCTGTCATAACACTTTCATCTTGCATACAGTATGTGTTCTAACTTTGGGCATGACTAGAGATGGGCATTAGGGGCTGCAGCCCTGATTCTTTACTAACCCACCAAAAAAGACAATAAAAAAGTTAAACATTTTAATACATTCTCTGCCTTATCAACACACACACACACACACACACACACACACTCATCTATGTCTATCCTGTAAATCAGGCATCTAGCTTACTTGCAAAGAATCAAACAAAGCATGCAAGTGGAGCTTGTTAGAATCAAATCCATGTCCTGCTGGATGTAATAAACTCCTTTCACCATTCAACAGTATTGCTCACCTCTGAACATTAAAGATCAAAGTAAAGTGTTTTAAATAATTTCTCTTCCTTTCCATTTTACTTTATGCCAGCCTAAAAATTGCCCTTTGTGTTCAGAAAATGATGCGTCTTTTTTTTTCTTTCCAATTAGTATTCATCTCAGTGATAAATCTGTGATCCCTATCCTGGGATCAGAAAAGTATGACTTCTGTGTTTTTTTTCTCCAGTTTGTATTCATTTTAGTGATAAATCAGTGACTTCCATCCTAAGCTAGCAGTTATGTTTTTTCTGATTCAGCTCCATTTGAGTCTTTACATGACTTCAAACAAGGAGAAACTTGTAGGTTAAATGATTTGGCTAGCTGGAGAAGATGCCATTCTGTCAGCACAAGACTGATTCATATTTGACTTCTTAGACAAAGCCACTTTGTTTACTGGGGGCAGCAATTGGGGAGGTTTATGTTTTCCATATCCCTCAGATGACAAAAAGAAATGAAATGCCATGAAAGTAACAGTATTCTTGTCAGATATACTGCAACTACCAGCAGAGTGCTGACCACCTCACCTTTGTGGTAGCGCTTTGAAGTGATTCTCCCCATTTCTATTCCCTGTTTGACTCTCCTTTCTGGACTTCCTGTAGCTGTTACGCTATAAAGTAATAAACTGAAGTCACTGCACAGCCACGAAGGTGGAGAGGTCAGTGCTCTGCTGCTAGTTACAGTATATCAGGCATTAGATTTATTTCCAAAAGTTAGCAGCTTGGAAAACAGTCTCAGCTTCATTCAGATGCTCTGCTTGATGTCAGACCGTGGGACATGAAAATGTGTGTAATGTACTGTAGCTGTGCATTTGATTCTTTTTTTGTGTGTGTTGCCCATTTTATTCTCCATCTCACACCATAATAAGTGTCTGCCTTCACAGCTGATCCCTAAGCTGGTTTTATTTATTTGTTTACTTATTCTGCCTTCACAGCTGATCCCTATGCTTGTATTTATTTATTTATTTACTTATTTTCATTTAGCGAGTTTCACCATGTAAACATACAGAGTGACTCAGCTGTTATACTATAAATCACTTTAATGTCACATTCTTTTAATGATGGGGATGCCAAACACCCTTTCAGGCAATAAGCTCCCTTCTGAATTCCTGCTAAACAATTAACACCTAATTGACTTCAAGTAGGGCTAAGCAATTAGGACATATTTCATGCTACTGTGATTTTATCACCAATGTGCAAACCACTACATTCACTGTTGATTATTTTTGAGCTGTGAACATTGAGACATGGTTTCAGTCCCCCTACTGCCCCTTTCTAACTGTGCAATCCTTATTCTATTTTACTGTCTGTAACCACCTGATTTTTTGGTTTGGTCAATATGCATCTAATATAATAAAAATGTAATAAAAATGTGGGATGCTGCAGCATAAAACAGATAATTATCTGTCCCTCAAGAATGCCAATCAATTTCTAACCATGCTATTTTTGATTGGATTTATGCTGCCACATCCCACATTTTTATTATATAAGGATGTTTGAGACAGAGCAGTAGAGTAAGGGTCTATCATTAGCCATTTTCATTTATATTTACAGTATTTGTTCAGGTGGTAGGTCCTAGCACACCACAGATTTAGAGTTACAATTGTTTTAAAAGAATACATTAATTTTAGTACATAATTATGTTTTCCTTTTAAGTTTGTCTTTTAAACTAGTAACTCCAGTAGCTTTGTGGCTAAAGTACATGCTGCCAATAGACCTGTGTGTGTGTGTGTGTGTGTGTGTGTGTGTCTGCATGCGATGGCATAATAATTTATTATTTTGGCATTTTTAGTGTACTACAGTATATCTACCTAGTGTGTATGCAACCTTGATATACTCATTTTTGTTACTGGATCCAGTAGTTGTAAGACAGTATGAAAAAGGGGATATGTGGTTTTTGCACCTATGATTAGCCATTAAATAACATCGCTAGAAGATTTTTCAACTTTTGAATAACTACGGTCCAATATCTTTTCGAGCAGCAGTATCTTTTTGTGTGGCAGGTGCAAGCATACCTTAGATTTAGATTTATAGTACAATATATCTTTGGGCAGCAGGTCCAAGTGCACTTTAAAGGGGTTGGGGGGACCCATACACTACCAGAGCATTTTTTCCCCAAAATGGTATTGATTTGGTGGGGTGGTGCCAGACTACCATGCAGGTTCACAAACAGACATACAGCACAGTACTATTAATCTAAAACTGGCTACATCATAATTCAATCATTTTTAGTGATTTCAGATCAGATAGATTTTGACTGCTGATGGCCTCAAACCCCTGGTCCTGCTTATGTGGGTCTACTGTGATGGTGGGGTCAGTTGAGACCCAGGGCTCACAGTTTTTTTTTCTTAGACCTTCTCCTCTGCCACTGTTCTGATGGAGTGGCTCTAGTGGATGGAATCAGAGAATGCAATTTGATGACCATTGGGGCTGACTGAGGGGTATTTCTTGTGGAATCTGTGTAGCGATGGTCAGTCTGATAAAGAGTGATCTGATTGGGGGGTACTTTCGTTATCAGATACTTTGATATCCATCTGGTCCATCTTCTGTTGGAGGGAATACATAGTGGCCTTGACTCCAGTAACCTCATCCTGTACCTTTGTAAACATTTTTTTATTTATTTAGCTTTTGTTAACCAGGTAGGTACACTAGACAAGTCAATTGCCTATTTTCAGGTATGACCCGGGATAGTACAGGAAATATGACATGGTACAACAAGATACATTTTAGGCAGTTACACAGAGTCATGGGAAACAGAAGCCTCACAATAGTCGGCAGGTACAATGGTCATAACAGATACATCAGAATGCCAAAGCTGCAAGCAGCACATTATATACAATTTGTTATACAGTTTGAGTCCATTATATACAAGATTATATACAATATACATGCCCAGCAAAGGAGGGTACAATCAGAGCAATATACAATACCTAGGGTGTAGTGATTGAGTGTGGGACAGAATCCCTGCAGACAGGCAGAACATTAGAAGGAATGTTCAGTGCAGGGGACCAAGTGAGATTACAGAGGCTTGAGACATCCACACATTGAGGAGAGCTTTAAGTGTCTCCACAGGGAGGTTCAGAGGCCAGCCAGGGAAGGGGAGGAGTGAACCTGGGCAGGGAGGGATTTCCATAGTTTGGGAGCAGACGAGGCAAAGTCTCTGTCCCCCATTTAAGTGCATGTGGCCAGGATCCTTAGAGCAGCAGGGCCCAGGGATTTAAGGAAGTATGAGGGGACAGCTGCAGGAATGAGGAGCTCCGCTAACCCAGGAAGGGTGCCAGTACCAAGGACCTTGCCTGTGAAGCAGCCCAGGACAAAGTTTAAGTGATTGGATGGGGAGAGCCAGTTGAGCTTACTATACAGGTCACAATGGTGGGTGAGTCTAGGGGCAGCCAGCACAAAGCAGCAGATATTGTGGTAGGTGATGGTCCACCTGGTGAGGTGGACTTTGGATGTAAGAGCAAATAGGAGAGGCTTGTAGCTAAGGGAGGGGAGAAACACATCTCTAGCCAGTGCAAGACAAACAGCAGGAGTAAGATTGCTCTTGCACGATAGGCCAGACCCAACTTGCAGTTCACGGTTCTGCAAACATTAAGGATATGGAGTCCAAGGTCGAGCTGAGGGTCAAGTGTAACCCCAAGGTATTTGATGGAGTTGGTGATGTGTACTGGGGTGCAATCAAGACCAGTGATATACAAGGGTGTAGGGGAGGCCTTTATGTTGGCCAGGGACCCAAAGAGCATGGTCTAAGTTTTATTGAGGTTGAGGACCAGCTTGTGGGATGTTATCCAAGATTGGACACTTCAAAAGTCCTTGCTCAACTGGTGGTTTACTACCCCAATGTTCCAGGAGTTGGTTAGGATGACCAGGTCATCTGCATATAGAATGGACATGGAGTAGGAAGAGGTAGCAGGTAGGTCATTCATAAAGATGGAAAAAGCAGGGGCCCCAGGACTGAGCCTTGGGGAACACCTGAGGACACAGCTGTGGTGTCTGAGTGCACCTTGTTCTATTTGATCAGCTGCTGTCTGCCCTGCAGGTACTTGGAGAACCAGCAGAGTACAAGGGAATGACAAGCCAAGTGACCTAAACTGACAGCAAAGCAGAGCATGGTCAACTAGATCGAAGGCTTTTGATAGATCAATGAAAATGGCACCAGAGAGTTTAACCTGGTCCAAAGCAGTTCTGATCCCAGATGCAACAGTGACTAGGGCTGAGGATGTGCTATGCCCTTTACAAAAGCCATGTTGCTCAGGAGACAGAAACTCATGAGCCTGGATGTACTCCGTGAGTTACCCTGCCATAACTTTCTCAAGGAGTTTACTGATTATGGACAGTGTGGCTATTGGATGGTAGTTGTCCAGAGACTTAGAGTTGTCCTGCTTGAGAATGGGGACAACCCTGGCCACCTTCCATATATCAGGGATGATCCCAGAGGCTAGGGATAAGTTGAAGAGATGGGCCACCAGGAAGGCAATGTGTGAGGCCCCAAGATGGAGAAGTCTAGGTTCCATGCCATCATGGCCAGCACTGGAGAAGGGGGAGAGACCAAAGTTGCAATAGTGGCCAGGTCAGCAGCACACATGGGGTCAGAAGCAGCAGCAGCCATCACTACAGTGGAACAATTTTCAGTCGACGTTTCTGAGGTAAATAAATAATATTTTAATTTAGAAAAAAATAGATCTTGTTAAAGGATAAAGAAATCAAATTAAATATGTTACTAGAATCTCTTAATTTGAATGTTGGATTTTATGTTAGAGATGATGTAAGACTCTGAGATGGAGAACCACAAAGCTACAGTACTTTAGAGGAGCCCACAATTTCTCCCAGTGCCTTAATTTCCTGAGAGTCCTTTAACATTGCCATCATAGTATTTAAGCCATGTCTTCAATTTGGTGCAATACATTGGGGCATGCTATGTGGTCTCAGTCATCTTTAGCATTTGTCTATATCATGAACCCACAGTTAAAATGTTACACAAGCTGGTAGCATGCAAAGCTTTTATTTCAGAGCTGGTATTTTTAAATGGAGAAAAACAAAAGCAAACTCATTTGACTGATATACACAAAAAATAAAATAAATAAAAGGTTATTGCCACTGAAGCTCATATGTTCAATCAATGGAGTAAGTGATTAATTTAACACAAGCATCACTGTCATGGACCTTTTACCATAACTGACAATTGCCATGTGTTTACATGGGAGGATGGGGTGCAACTTGACTACTCATTCCTCTTAAATACAAATAGATTAAACAAATAATAACAAATAGCAACTTAGAAAAAGATAGATCACAACTTAGAAAAAGGGATAAGATGGCAGAAAATAGGGCAGCTGCAAGTGGTTACAAGGGAGGGAGACACAAGGATTTTTAGCAACAGCTGTGACCATCTGCAGATTACTTGGGGGGGCAGAATATTTTAGACCAAAATCATGCCTGTTCGGCAATGATAGATCATGGTAGCCACCCAGTGGTTACTCAGGGAAGCACATTAAAGCATATTAAAAAAACACTGGAATATACCGCAGAAAGAGGATACTGCTTGGCTACCAGCTCCCTGTCGCAATGCAGGAAGTTCTGCTACATAACAGGGTGAGGTACCGACCGGTATACCTCGGTACCCTGCAACTTTTCTGTGACAGCCACTGTAGGTAATTTCTCTCCTCCCTTAGCCGGAGTATTAGAGGTGGTGGCATTCAACACCTTAGCTTGAGGTACAGAGGAATCCCCTTTTTGCATAATCTCGTGCTTTTTCATGTATTTCTTAAATGGTTTGCATTCAAATCAGAATCTGAATTACTAGTCTGTCTAGGGATTTTGTTTTGGCTTTGTAATTCATTTTCTGAGTCAGAAGATTCATTTAATGATATACTGGAATCAGTCAAACAATCTAATCAAATTTTTGTTAACCTGTGTATCAGCATCTGCTAGTTCAACTTTTTCTCTTTTCAAATCCAAACACTGTTCCTGCCATAGTTGTCACTCACTTTTCAAAACAACATTTTCAGTATTTAGCTTGACTAAGTCACAGTAGTTATTAGAAATGTCATCTTTATTTTCCTGTAAAAGCTTTTCTAAAATCTCTACCTGACCTGCAATCCTACCACATTTTTTTCCAGCTGTTGTATTCTTTCATTTTTACTTTTAATAAAAGTCAGCTGTGCTGGGGTATAGATTACTGTCTCAGTGATAAGCATATTTGCAGTTACAGCTAAAGTTGTCATGTCTATGGAACAGTGATTACCAATTTTAACAATAACAATTAAGTATTCTTTTAAACAACAGTTAAAATAGCAATGCCTTTTTACACAACAATTTAAACCAAACAAAATCTTTTCTTATAATGCTTCAAAAGTTCTTTTCTTTTTCTTGCAGCTTTACTGTAAATCAGAGATTCTATTCTGTTCACTTCTAGGGTTTGCCCCCCTTCTATTTTGCTTAAGGTAGCTTCAGACTCAGAAAAAAGCAAAACAGAAAAATATTATTTCTGCAATTTAGAAATCTTGCAAATACTAACAGTAATAACAACATTTATTTCTCATACACTCTAAGTGTGGATTGTTATTTGCTAACAACTATCCCATAGAGGAGAACCCCAAAGATGTTGGAACAAAGGTTATAATATCACTTTTATAATGAAGCACTTGGATTTACTTTGGGCATTACCACAAAAATATTTTCAAAAATTCCCCAAAATAATTACAAAATTCAAATATGATATTACCTCTGCTCTCCAGATTTGAGATAATGACAATAACACTTCTGCTACACTTAGAATATAAAAAAAGAATATATATGTATATATATATATATATATATATTATTAACACCTGTACAATAATTCTAAATATTCCTAATTCGCATAAATATCAAGCATAATAAAAATAATGTAAAAATACTGTAAACATAAACAACAAAGGTTTCAGAAAATCAAATAAAACAAATAAGCAAAACATGTTTTAGCAAATAAACAATGCAAATGAATAATCATTATTCAGCATAATAACTTGCATTAGCTATATACTATGCTTTCAGCATACTTAGTACTTGGCATAACCTTCATGTATAAGAACATGCACACTCATCACATCAATGTCTCAGATTATGTTTTTGTATAAAACCTATTTCAGAACTTCATAGCATGCAACATGTATTTCCTTAGTTTAAATCTTTTAAACTATAGACCCAAGTTCTGTATTTAAAAGTGAAACCCCTTTGGTTACTTCCCCAGATAAGCCAACTAGATTGCTAAAACTATTAACTAAGATTAATTAGTAAAAGTAATTAAAATTACACTTAAATTCCTGGTTAGTGTAGAAGTGGTTTCTTCCACCCCTTTTAAGTTAGAAATCTTGGTTTGGTTTGGCCTTAAATAAGAGAGTCGCTTTAGCAGTCAGATTGTCTTTTCCTGGACCCTGGGACTGTAGAACTTGAGATTCTTTTGTGCACCAGTTTGGGGATGCCATTAATCATCAAAAGTCAGTTTTTAGGATTAAACAGAAAACATCACACAACAGGATTTGAACAGTCCTTTAGCAACACGTCTACCAAAGAATATTTTTGTGGGTAGCAACGTTGTCTTAATAACTGGATTCTGGCTTCTTCATGTTGATTCATCTGCACCTAAAACTTTAGGACACTAGACTCCTTTTATTCACAAGGCTACATAGCTTGTGTGAATTTTAAAGTCAAGTCTCTGGTCTAGGCTTTAGCAGGCAACATTACTTCAGCCAAAATGCACAGTAAATAGAACACACTTTGCTTCATAACACAATGAGAATGTCCTTGTATCAAGAAGTTTGCATTCAAACCTCCTGGTGATGCTGCATAGGCTTTCAAGCTTATCCTTAGCACTCCCTTTTGAATAAATTAATAGTTAACCCAGGCTGGGCCCAGTATTCCAAATTCAGGCATGGTCTAAGGCTTTTCTGCCTATCAAAAATTATGAAGCCATTAGAATTTTCATCTGTACTGACAGAGCTCCTTATTGTATGGTGTTTAGCCAAGACTGAGGTGTGGTTAGCAGAATTCACAAATAAAATCCTGCGTCAGGTGATGTCATCACCAGATTTTGAGTGGTTCTTGCAGATGATGAATGTGACAGTGGCAATACTCCTGTAAGGACTGCCCACTAACTGCAAATCCACTTTTAGACTTGAAATAAAGTTTCTCTTATAACTTCTGACTGCCAATTAGTTTAAATTTTAAACTTACATATTTGTGCTTCTCTCTTCCACTGGAGAATTTGGTATGCTTCCTATATTCATAGGACTAATATTTTCCAAGTTAGACTATTAAAAGTTATAACTTCATAATTTTAATACAACTTCTTAAAGTAAAGTGACAGTTTATCTCTAAATATTTTAAGCTACTGAATAATACAAGATTTGTCCAAAAAATCTCTTCAGGTCTCTAAATCATTGGATTTCTGTAAGCACATGGATTTCCTTTGTTCTCTGAAGAGAATCCATATATCACTGTCAGAAAAAAACTTATTGACAATAAACTTTCAGATGATGGATCTCTTCACAGTAACAAGTTGCATACTCAAAAGCTGCATTTTCAGACTTGTCAGAAAGTTAGCTCTCATTTAATACTAAACTTCAAGAATTTACTTTAAAGAAAATTGCTCTAAAATCTTTATATAGTTTATTTTTCCCAATAGTTGCGTCTATGAAACTTAGTGAACTTATTCATTATAATACTATCTATCATCTGTAAACTTTTCAGACCGGTTTGACCAGCACCATATTATGTTTTTAAGTTATAAGCAAAATACTTTCTTTTAATATACAAAGTCTATGGAGATTTAAAACACATTTTGCTAAGAGGCTTTTTTCCTAAGAGTTCTTCAAGGCTGTGCCAGTCACATAAACTTCTCTCTCTGGGTAACCATGGATATCAAGCTCTCTAATGTCCATCCTAGCCCAACTGGTCTCTCAGAAAAACATCACATGACATGATTTTATCTGATTGAAGTCTGGCTTCAGTTGAATTATTTCTGGAATGTTTATGTTTCTAGCTGGTGAATGCAGAGTGCAGTTAATGTTAATCCCTAGAGGCCTTAAACAAGGGCTCCCTTAGCTAGAAATTAGGTATCTCCTTAAGCTTTCATTTAGGCAAAAAATAACATTAAAATAAATTGTTTTGTCTTGCAGACAATCTTTTTCCTTTTTTTATGAAGCTTATGTAGATATATATTTTAATCAGAAATCATAGTAAAACTTCTCTTAATTAACCCCACATAAAAATCACATAAAATAATAATTAGAAATCAATTTTTGATAATAAAAATAAAATAAATTTTCCATCAAGGGTTTTGTTCCTACAGAGCCTCCCAGACATTGTAAGCATTCACAACCACCTCCTCCTCAGCAGTACTGACTTCTGGATCATCCTCCATGTCCACATCACCAGATTCACCCCACATTGCCCCAAGCACCTCCTCTATGTCATCCTGCTTACTGTCAGGTGGAGTGTCATTGTCTCCAAGGTGACACAGCTCCAGAAACTCTGCAGTTGTAAGTATATCAGGCATTGGCAAACAGTCATTCACAGTGTCATTAGGAGCATCAGGGGCTATAGGTTCAGGGGCTGGTTCATCAGGGGTTGCCACTTTGAATCCAACATTTTTAAAGCACCACTGGATCATCTGATCTGACACCATGACATAGGAATGTTTGAGCATATGGATAGTGTCAAGCAGTGTATTTTTTTACACACTGGGCACAGTTAAGATGAAGGTTCACATTGAGTTGCTCCAAGATTTTCTCTGTCATTGAGTGACTGTAATATTGTTTTAAGCTATAAATTATGCCCATATCCAGGAGCTGTACGAGGCAAGTGGTGTTAGGAGGAAGGAACACCAATTTAATGTTTATGAGTCCCTGGACATTGGGGTGCCCAGAAAAACTGTCAAGAATCAGCACGATTTTGCACCTCCTCAGTCTCATGTCCCACACTTTAACCCATTCCTGGAAAATGTCACTGGTCATCCATGATGACCTGTTGGTGTGATACAGGACAGGCAGGTGAAGAATTCCTCTGAAACAGCATGGAATAAGTGATTTTCCCATTACAAGTAGCTCAGGTTTCCCTGAGCTGTCCATATTGCAGCACAGCATGACAGAGATTCTATCTTTCTGTTTTTTTAGACTCCAGCAGTAGCTCACTTTTGAACACAAGCATGCCATACCCCACACACCTGTAAAAGAGCCCAGTCTCATCACAGTCAAACAAATTTTTGGCCTCATAAACCACAAGTAGCCCAGGGATAACATTAATAAGCCACTGTTCAGCACTCGTGGCATCGTAATTAAGCTTCTCCCCATGAGCCTTTCTGAATTCAAAGTTATTCCAGGTTTTTCACCTCTGGAGCCACCCCTCAGAGAGTTTGAAATCTTCACATCCCAGGGCATTGGCCAGTTGTTATGCTTTTTAGGCAAGTAAGAGTCTGTTTATCAGAGCCTCTCTACTGTGTGCATTTGAAAACCACCTCAGGAGAGTGACTTCTTCTCTGTCCTTCATTTTTCCTCTTGCAGTCAGGATTGTGGTGTTTCTGCCACTCAGTGTACAGCTGCACTTGCTGTTTTAGCAAATCAGCCACAGTAGATTTTGGTAGGCTTAGATGTTGAGCCAGGTCATGCTGGCTCATTTTTGGAAGTTTGTCTATTTTTTTTTTTAAAAGTCAACTTTCTGGTTATACTAAGGGTCATACTACTAAGGTAGGATAGGAGCCAGAGAACCTTATGGTCCATAAATGCTCCTTAAAACTAATAATAGGTTCAAATATATTGCCTTCTACTTTTCTGACATCATAGCAGACTGGGAGTCACTTGCAACACATGTACTGGAGTGAAACAAACTGAATCAATGGTATGAATGGCCTTTATTATGCAGACCACTTTTGTTTAATTGATCATTTACTGTAACTGCTTCACTCTAAGTTTGTGCTAACATTACGAGCATCTGGTAGACTGACAAGATCATCTGCCTGCTGTAGCAAGCATGACAAGATCATTGTAAGCAGTTGAAATATAGTGAAACTGCATAAGAAATGGCAAATGGTTTCTTTAAAGTGCTTGATAAAAATGATTGCCCACATTAACCATGAATGGTTTAAGTGAAGTGGACTGTATTCAAAAAGTTAAAACTTTGGAATGAAAAAATAATTTTCACCAAATCAGTGAAAGGCACATCTGAAGGCCAAGCCCTTTCTGCCCTGAAAATTTCAGACAAAAGTTAGAAACAGCCAGTGTGCAAGAAGATCACCATAAAATAGAGATGAGTGGATTTTTTGTTCTACAAATGCTCAATAATTCATATTTCAGTGGGTGGTCAGCTGTGGAGGAGAGCAGAGGGTTGTGCTGGTCATCCATTCAGGGTTGGGAAGGGGGAGTGGGGTGGTGGAACACTGCCTCAAGGGGTGGGAGGACAGAGGGTGTACTAGACCACCAGGGAATAAAAGGGTGCTTCAGGGACTGGGGATTGGGGGTCTACAGAGAATATGATTTTTTAACAATATGGGGAATTGGTATTGGGGTGGATTTCACTGGTCAGGTGGGTAATCAGGTGGGGGCAGGACCACTAGGCATCAGGGATTTTTTTCTAATTATGGGGTGAGTGATTGGGTTGGGGCAGAGAAGGCTAGCCACAGTAGCCACCCTGGAATTCATGTAAAATGAAGTGGCAAAGGGTGATTTGCAGGTGGGGGTACTAGCCAACAGGAAATTCTACCAGTGACTGACATGGGGCACTAGAGACAAGGGACAATTTAATTTAGTGTAGGGTGTATCTCAGGCAGAATTTCCTTGAAAGTTGGGAAATGGTTTTCTCAACTTTCGCAGAAGTGAAAGTCTGAGTTTCACTTCAATTCTGCCAGTGAAAGTATTTGTTTGTACACACCCACTAGAGATCAATCCCATGAGACTGTGCATGCAAACATTTCTGCAAATCTGTTGAACTGTTCAGAGATTTTGGAGTGCAAAATTTGAGATTAAACATAGAAATCCCTGCTCAACCATAAATATAGTGCCACTAGTGTGACACTACTATATATATTTAAAATGTAAAAACATTGTAATGATTTAGTATTTTTTCACCAAACCACAGAAAGGTATGTCTGTGGGCCAAGGGTATAATGTGAGTATAGCAATTGAATATCAGTGCACATCAAAACGGTGACTCATATTAGGTGCTATACTCTTTAGCTACACTGCAAGGGTATTGACTGAATATGAACACGAAGGTAAAAGATGGTGACAGGAAGGGGAGAATATTGAGGGGAAGGGGAAGGACAGGGAAGGGTTTTAGAGGGATGGGTGTGCCTGCTTCTACCATGTTAGCCATGTGGTGTGGTGGTGTGGGTGGCTAGCTTTGGTGCAGCAGGTACTGGGTTCGGGACCAGAACTGGGTGCATAGAACTTTTACTGCTGCCTGCAGCTGCGGCACTTAATTTTTGTGTGATATGGGATTTTGCCCCCTCCCTGACTTGCACCCCCCTAGAGTTGATAATCTATATTCAGGGGGTTTCAAGGAGGCAAAGCTTCCAGTGAGGGTGTGCAACCCCACACGCGAAAACACTTTTTTCCTTTCCTGATTTGGGGTCACCTGGAAGTGTATATCACCAATTTGCTTTTTGGCGATATACTTTAGACTCACCATAATAGCGATCACTATTCTGTGATCACTATTATGACATGGAACAGGGCCAAGCCCTTTCACCTCTGAAAATTTCAGGAAAATATTCCAAGTCATCTGGGTGCAATTCAATGATAAATAAAAGTAAAAACCTGTGATTTATTTTTATGTTTTGTTGCTATCTGAGTCTTGAACTTCACACATCTGACCAGAATAAAACTAGGCATGTCAAGAGATCTACCCCCATGAGACCGTGCATGCAAAATTTAAAGAAACATTTCTGATGACAAGGAAGCTGCTGTGAGTGGAGGGGTCCCAGAAAGATTGCTTGTAGCATCCTAGACCATTACAGCTGCAGTTTTTACTTGGAGAGCATATTGTGTGGCAAATCAAAGAAAATGTAAGCACAGTTGGTGAGTCCAGGTAAGCTCTCTTCCATTCATCAGTTTTACAGTGACTACATTTGTGTGAAACTAAGCTTTAGAGACATATTCATTTGAATCACACATCATCTGCAGCTGTTAGCAGGTGCTGGCTACCATTTCTACTTCCTTATGCAAAATGTTCTTCAAATTTATTTAACAGTTGTGAAGACTAAAATTCAAAACAACCTGGGTGCAAGACAATGACCAAAAAAGCAGCATAAAACAGTGATTGCATTAAATTGTTTTGCTATTTGGATCTCAGAATCCATAAATCTGCCCATAAGAAAACATGGCGCATCAAGAGAGTGAAACAAAAAGACCATGCTTGCAAACATATGTGCAAATCTGTTCAATGGTTGCGAAGATACTGGAACATTTTTTATGAGCAAAAATTGTCACAAGGTTTTTTTCATGAATGAATATTTCGTATGAATGAAAATTTTCATATGAAACTTTTGTGCTCATGTAGTCACTTCATATAGCTTTTTTAAAATGCTTACTGGACATGCTCAGAATAAAACATTTTAAAATATAATAACATTGGAATACATTAATATTTTCTCAAGAAGCCAGCAAAGGGAACTATTATGGGCCAAGTCCTTTCTTTGCTAAAAAAATTCTGACAAAATTCCAAATCATTTGGGCATAAGGCACTGACATAAAAATTGTAAACTACAGTGATTTCATTTTACACTTGCATTATCTCAACCTTAGAATCCACACAGCTGACCAGAAGAGAACTTGACACATTAAGATACATGGCCAGTGAGACCATGCATGCAAAAGTATGTGCAAATCCATTAAATGGTCACAAATATATTTGAAATGTTTTGTATGAACTCAGACTTTCATATGACTCATTTGTACCCAAATAATCATTTCATACAGCTATGTTGAACAGCTCAATGAGCATGCTCAGATCCAACACCTTTAAAACATAATAACTTTGGAACAGATTAATATATTTTTTTTCACTAATGCAGCAAAGAAAACTATTGTGGTCCAAATCCTTTCTACCATGAAAATTTCAGACCAAAATTCCAAACTGGGTGCAATGTGATGACAAAAAAAAAAAAAATTAAATGTTAATTTGTTATCCTGATCTGAGAATACGAACAACGAACTGAAGGGAAACTAGGCACATTAAAGATCAATGGCAACCATTTTACACATTTTTTTAAAAAGCCTGAATTCATGTCACTGTGTCATGAGTAGTGTTTCCTGAAAATGTGCTATTTAGATTTGTGGTTTTCTTTACTTCAACATTTAACTTATTCTGCACTAACTGGAAACAGTAAGGCTGTTTCTGCCCTTTGGCTGAGCTTTGGAGAGTGATGCCATCATATTGAACTAAGCTAATGCTGCAGCATTGCAAGTCCCTGCTTGACTGAAGAGCTCTAAACTTCTTAATTAGAGCAGTCTGTAGAACTGTTTGTTGTCCAGGGTTTTCACTAACTAGGTCTCTGGTATGTGTTCAGATGAATTAGCTGAAAATCTGGGATTTTATTCTTCTAAAAAGCTGGTCATTTGAGTTTTAGTGCTGAACTAAAGTGGTATGCATTTGAGAAATCAACTTGTCTGCATCACAGTCATGAGTTCTGTCCCATAAAAACATTGTGTTTTGTTTTCAAGCTATATAACACTGGGTTTCCTTTATTTAGGGGATATAAAATTAATCTAAAGTTTGTTAATACGTAGAAGTAGTTTGTCTTTTATGCAGCCTCAATAAATAGGTTCACGTGAGAACAATTCTCTTCCTCTTAGATTGACAAACATGTGCCTGCTTCACCCTGCTATTTCAGGCATGTGTACTATATGAACTCACACATTTTAGTTCATTGTCAGTTTCTGTGTGAAAATACATAATGTATAACTAGAAAAAGTATACAGCAACCTGATGCCCACTGTCTCCTGTGCCACAGTTGAGGCAGCTGCACTTTGCTGCCCTGTCCTCTGCCCCACAAGCCCCCTGTCTCTTGTTCCACATTCAAGGCTGCTGCACTCTGTTGCCCACTGTCTTCTTGCACATGGTTGGGGTTGCTGCACTCTGTTACCCTCATCATCTGCCTGAACAATCAGGGCTGCTGCACCATGTGCATGCAATCCCACTGTCAAGGATGCTGTACTCTGATGCCACCCTGTGTTCTGCCCCACAGTGAAGGTTTCTGCACCATCCAGTCCACAGTCCCCTGCCACCACAGCCAGGACTGCTGCACCATGCTCAGACCTACTTAGGCAGGGCTGCTGAGGCCTACTATGACCTAGACTGCCTTGCCTCCACAGATAGAGCTGCTGCACCATGCTGCCACTTGCCACAACAGTTATGGCATTTGCTGCATCCTGTCTTCTGCCTCCAAAGTTGTGTCAGTTACACCCAGGTGTGGCTGCAGCACCCTGTCCCACAATTTGGGTGGCTGCACCCTAATGCCTCCCTTTTCTCCTGGCCAAACAGTTGGGACTTCTGCACCTTACTGCCTTCTGTCTTCACCCCCACAACACAAGAAGAAAGTATTTTTCTGTTTTTTTTTTTCTTTTCAGCAATGCAGCAAAACAATCTGACTTTGGTGGCAAGGGGCAGCATGGTGCAGCAACACTAACTGTCGAGTCATGGGGCAGGGAAGGCATGGAATGTACCTGATATGGCAGAGGGTGGCAGGCACCTGTTTTTCAATCTGAGAGTAAAACAATTGTTCTTACATGAACCAATTTATTGAGGCTACATAAATGACAAACTACTTGCATGACTTAACAAATGTTAGATTTATTTTATATATATTAAATAAACAACCAAGTGTTATAAGCTAGAAAAAAACACAAAGTTTTGATTGGACATAACTCACAGCTGTGATACAGACAATCTGTTTTCTCAAATGCGTACCACTTCAATTCAGAACTGAAACTCAAATGATCAGCTTTTTAGAAGAACAAAATGATAGGTTTTCAGCTAATTCATCTGAACACATCCCAGGGACTGAGTTATTAAAAACACTGGACAGCAAACAATTAATGCTACAGACTGCTCTAATTAGGAAGGTTACAGCTGTTCAGTCAAGCAGGGACTTGCACTGCTGCAGCAGTAGCTTAGTCTAATATGATGTCATCACTCTCCAAGGGTCAGTCAGGACAGAAACAGTCTGACTGTTTCCAGTTAGGGCAGAACAAATTAACAAATACTGATTTAAAGAAAACCACAACACCAATTATATTTTCAGGAAACTACTCATGACACAGGGACTTTAATTCAGTTTTTTTAACAATGTGAAAAATGGTTGCCATTGATCTTTAAGAAATCTGCCCCACAAGGCTGTGCATATAACATTTTATCCAAATCCATTGAATGTTTGTAAAGATATTTGAAATGTTTTGTACAAATAAACTTTTTCATATACAATTTTGTCAGAATGAAAATGTTTGTATGTAATTTTCCTATGAAGAAAAATGTTCATATGAAACTGTTGTACCCATATGATAATTTCATACAGCTTTTTTTAAGTGCTTACTGAACAAGCTCAAAACCAAAACATTTATAATTTAATAAATTTGGAATGGATTAATATTTTTTCATCAAAGTAGCAAAGGAAACTATTGTGCACAAACTCCTTTCTACACTGAAAATTTCAGACCAGATCTCCTGTATACTACACAATTGCAAAACAAACCCTGCAAAACAGTGATTTTATATGTTCATTTTTCTATATGCAACCTGGAATCTGCAGATTCAACTGGAACAATGGTTGAAACATCAAGAGATCTAACCCCACTGGACTGAGCACACAAAAATCTATGCCAATCCGTTAAATGGTTGTGAAAATATTAAAATGCTAAATTTAAAGTTGAAAATAGAAATCTGTCTGAATCCTAAATAGCACTACCATGCTACTTTACTGTATTTAAAATTTGATTACTTTGGCACAGATTGATATTTTTTTTACCAAACCATTGAAAGGCACATCTGTGATCTAAGACAATCTTACACTGAAAATTTCACACAGAAATTACAGGCCATCTGGGTGAAAGGCCATGAAAAATAAAACAACAAATAAATAGTAATTTGTTCATGTTTTTTGCTATTCAGATCTCGGAATCTGCTTATCTGACTAGAATGGAACTTGGCACATCAAGAGATCTACACCACAATACCATGCACACGCATGTTCATGCAAATCAACTGCATGGTTGTGAAGATTTTTGAAAATGTTCCTACAAATGACAATTTTCAAATAACATTTTTGAATGAAACTTTTTATATGTAATTTTTGTATGAATGAAAATTTGTCTATGAAATTTTCATATGAAATTATTGTATCCATATGATCATTTCATACATCTATGTTGAACTGTTTACTGAGCATGCTCAGAAGCAACATTTTCTTTATTTAATTACTTTGGAACAGATAAATATTTTTTACCATATCAGCAAAGGAAACTATTATGGGCCAAGCCCTTTCTATCATGAACATTTTAGACCAACATTTCAAACCATCTGGACACTACTGTATGTGGTAGCAAAAAAAAAAAAAAAAAAACAGCATCTCTGGATCTCAGAATGTGCACATCTGACTGGAATGAAAATTAGAACATCAAGACATCTTCCCCATGAAACTGCACATGAATAATTTAGTAAAAATTATTTTAATAGTTGCAAAGCTATACAATAAATATACACAATTTAAGGGATAACATAGAAACTATTGCTCAAACATAAATATAAGGGTGCTACCATGCCACTATAACATATGTGGTAGACACTTTTTACTTCTATCATACTACACTTTAAAGTAAGATTCATATGTCAGATAGGAACTATTTAATAGATATACAGTAAATTAGATACAGCAGGAGTTTTAGTTTCTGGTAGAGATTACACTTTGTTAAGATAAGTACTGCATTTGTTAGGTACCACATATTAAATCAATATTCATAGACAAATTAGTCACTTTAATCAATAATTGGTTATGTGGTTTGTAAGAGAAGTCTGTGTTCCTTTTAATTTTTCAGTTCAGATCTTGCTTAGTACAGAATTGGACTTGGTTAGTTCTTTAACTATTTAGATATATAGTTAGACAATATCATTAATTGTAAAATCTGCATACAAATTGGTTAAATGATTGAGCTAAAAATGGTGTTTCTCTTTAGAAATAAAAGTAATTTTATTCACTGTAAGGCAAGCCTTGGCTGTGGGCACTTTTGTACGCTTGCTGGACTACAGGGATATTATTTATGCAAATGCACCAAGACCTTATCATTCTAGGCTAAATGAACTTTTTCATAGAGCATTATGTTTTTATTCATTGAACAATTAATAAACTAGGATGTGCACACTGAACTGTGGCTTATTTCTATGTGTAAGCAGGGAGGGGAGTGCAGGAGTAGCAAATTTATGAAATATCAGAATACAGATTACAAAGGCAGCCATATAGCAACAATACAGAGATGACCAAAAACATTATTAGTATGGAATGATGCAGTGAAATGAGGGTAATCAAGAGAATTATGTTTCATAACTACCCTTGATGGGAGGACAAATCATTACTCACTTTATGGTGTGCTCAACTGAGAGACCATTTCAGTAAAGAGGTTCAATTTTACATTTGACTTATGAATCTGTATTGGGATAGTTGACCACTTAAAGTTCTCACTTGTTATTTTGAAATCTTTTTATACTTTCAGAAGTTTGCATGAATCAATACTGAGATCCCAAAATTGAAGTTCAATTATGAAAAATGTGCTCTTTGATGTCATCTGCTTAGTTTGTTGCAATACATTACAGCTAAAATTGCAGTTTAAAGATTTGTCACCTTTGCCTACATTTAAAAAATGGTAGATCTGTGTCTTGCAACTATGAGTACATGTGATTAAAAGGGTTTATGAATATGAACCAATATTCATCTTGCTGAATTAAATGCTATTTATTTTGTTCAGAATATGCATGTTAGAATTGCTATCATAAGACTGTTGAACTTAATGATTTCCAGTATGACCCTGCAAAAGGCTATTAATGCAATGGTATTTTCCTGGTGACATAATTAAAATCAATCCATTTATTTATTTAATTTTTAATTTTTACAAGACAAGGCACACTAGTCTGCAACAGCTTGTTTCCAGGTGTATCCTGAGGGTACAATCAATCAATATAAAAATCCATAGTTATACTATGTCAAGAGATACAGAAATACATACAGTAGTTACAGCATGATAGGACAGGTAATAAATACAGTAAATATGTTGTAATGACAAGACAGGTGATATAGAAACCCATAGTTATAATAGGACAAGTGATGTAGAAATCCAGAATTATGATTGGCCAGGTGCAATAGAAATCCATAGTTATAATAGGATGGTTGAGATAAAACTCCAGAGTTATGATAGGTCAGGTAATAGAAAAATACATAGTTACCATAGCACAGGACAGGTCATTGATGCATTAACTCTGTTGTTATTATAGGTTCCATTGATACAAAAATCCATAGTTGTAATAGGACAGGTAATACAAAAATACAGAGTTATTCTAATTCAAGCAATGTAGAAATCCATAGTTATGATACAACAGATGGTACTGATATCTACAGTTATGTTACTGTAGGTCAGGTGATACAGAAATCCATACTATAGTTATATAGACAGGTGACATAGAACTCCAGAATTATGATAGTTCAGCTCATGCAAAAATCCATAGTTATGATAGGTCAATGAGATTGATATCTATAGTTTTGTTAGGTCAGGTGATACAGAAATCCATACTGTGGTTATAATAGACAGGTGACATAGAAATCCAGAATTATGATAGTTCAGCTCTTGTAGAAAGTCACAGTTATAAGGCAGATGATACTGATGTCTATAGCTATGATAGGGCAGGTGATACAGAAAGTCATAGTTATAATATGTGGGGTTATAATATGTAATGTTATAATATGTAGCTGTGTCAGTGGCTCAGCAGGTAGCACACTCACCTCTGAGGCTGGGAGATCATAAGGCTGTGGGTTCTATCCCCACACCAGGCACTTGGGTTAAATCCCTATACTGACACTGTAGTGCAGCACGATGGGGAGTCTACACTTATGAGGTCCAGTTTTTCTGTAGAGAAGTTAAACCAAGGTCCCATCTGCCTGTTCTGGTGGTAGTTCAGGTGGATGTTAAAGGAAAACTGCACCCTCATATCTTCTAAAGTTTCCAGTCAGTAACATCACGGAACAAAATAAAGTGTACAAAAATGAAGCAGCAAAAACAGTGTCACCATCGATATTGGCAGCACAAAATGAAGCATGCCAGAACAATGCAGGCCTCATGACAGGCAGGTAGCAAACAAAGTCTACCGCATGGAGACACTGCACTAGTACACACAACAGCAGACACCCATGAACAGGAACAGCACAGGGGTGTAGGGAGATGGAACAGGGCAGGGTATAACCACTATTGGGGGAGGCAGGCCACTGGACACCTACCATGGTAATTTAATGGCACAAGCACCCACCAGAATGCTGAGTGATGGAGACAGTGCACCGGGGTAACCACTGGAGGACAGGTGGACCATGGCCACCATGTGAAGGGCCATGTATAGTGCAAGGGGCCAGGAGCACAAGCCAACAGGTCCTCAGCAACACACACAAGACACAGGACAGGGGAGATTGCATGTTGGCTTGTGCTCCTGGCCACTGGGATTCTAGTGCAGTGTCTCCATGTGGTGGATGTAGTTTGCTACCTGTGTGTCATGTGGCCTGCATTGTTCTGGCACGCTTAATTTTGTGCTGCCAATAATGATGGTGACACTGTTTTTGCCACTTTATTTTTGTTCCCTTTATTTTGTTCTGTAATGTTACTGACTGGAACCCTTCTAAATGTCATTTGCTTCCATGTCAACAGACAACTCTTTTCATGTAGCTGTTAAAGACATATGCAATTGTTTCTGTTAGTTTTCACACTTCATACTAGGCCCTGTCACTCTCATGAGAGCTGCATTAGCATATGATAATGTGATGTGTAATCAACCTTTAAACTCCCCAGTATGCCTGTCTGCTTAAGTAGTTTTAAAACAACCAAGCTGCAAGCAGCTGTGAAATACCACATTTACCTTCAGTGAGTTTTACAAGCTGAGTTGTAATGCAGTTTTTTCCCCCTTAAAACTCCATTCGGTTTATAAGTTTCCAGAGAGTTTTTGCAGGGTATTTGTTATTTTAGCATAGAGATACATGATATAAAAGGTTGATCTGACATAATGTCCTCATATGCTAATGCAGCTGTCAGGGACAATGAGATTTCAACAACCAACTCCATCCAGATTTGGAGCAGTGACAATCTTTATAGTCACCAAGGTCTCAAGGGCTGCTATAAGTAAGCAATAAGACATGACAGGGTGCACCTTAGAAAGTTCTAATGCATGGCTAGGGGATGTAGTGAAGGACAAGGCCAAAGGTCACGTGCATCCAGCCCATAGCAATGTGTTAGAACTAACGCACACCTTTGAGTGGCTTATTTTGCTTATAAAATGGGCTTTTATATATAACACATATGTAAAGGTAATAATTTGTATGTTTACATAGAAACAAATTACAATATATACTGTCATTTAATGTGAAATAGTTCCTCCACTTGAAATATATTGTTTTTGTTTTGTTTTTGCCTGTAGGAGTTTTGTCCTATTTTACCCACCATAGTTAATGATAATTGGTATGGTTAGTAGGGGTGCCCCCCCGGTCTTGACTGTCACCACCACACACATCATGAGGTACATAGCAGGATGTGTGTCTGTATTGTTTATTCAAAGTAAGTATTTTTGCTGTGTACTGAGTTCTAGTGTAAGCACCAATGAGCAGCAAGCAAGGAGTGAATGAGTACATGTGCACAAGCAGCAGAAGTCTTGAGTGCAGCACTGCAGCAAGTGCTGGTAAGTGGTTTCTGACTTAAAAGAAAATAAAAGGATAAAAACTCCTGCTTGAATAATGATGTGGATAGAATAGGAGAGCGAGTGCATGAACAAACTGTCACCAGCGGGACGGCATTCAAACTGTGTAGAAGATACGAGGAACACAACAGTTAACTGGCAGGTAACACAAAAACAGAATGAAAGAAAAACTTTGGAATCACAGCTAAACACTATTTTAGTGAGAGCTGTGGTTGAGAATGAGTGACCAAGTGGATGGAAGATCCAGCAGGGAAACAGAACGGCGTGTTAAAATAAGAAAAAATGGATTGCGGTTTTGCTTTCATATTTTAATTTGTGTTGTGGAAAATAGTAAGAAGCTGTTTATGGGACACCAGAAATAGAAGAGTTACAATGTGGACTCACGTTTGGTGGTGGTGGTGGTGTGTGGGGGTTGTCAACCACTGCTGCCTTTTTTTTCAGATTCCAAGGCATGGCACAAGGAATTCTAGGATGTGCTGTGCCTATTTTAACAGGAATAGTTTTACCCATGCATTATTTTTATTTTTTTTATTTTAGTCTTTGGTAACCTGGTAAGGCACAAGTGCCTGTTTTCAGGGGTGACCTGGGAGCACTGGGTGGTTAAGTGACTTGCTCAAAGTCACAAAGTATGCAAGTGGAGATTGTGAGAATCAAATTCAGGTCTGGTCTGCTGGATGTACCAAGCTTGTTCACACCTCATTCCTCTAACCTCTAGACTATACTGCCAGACAGTTCTAATGCACAGGTAGCACCCAATCATCTTCCTTGAAACCCTTTGCCAATTTTATAACAATAACATATGCCACACCTTTATATAATTGTGGCCATTAATAAACCAAGTAATAAAACATAATGATTCCCATAAGATGACACTGGAACTTCAACAGGTCATAACTCTGTTACCATTTGGAGTTAAGTGACAGTCTCTGTATGGTCACAAAGGTCTCAAGGGATACTACAAGACATGATGATGTTACAAATGCAGTGGATAGACAGTGGCACCATCACACTGTTCTGACAACAATCAAGTATTGGACTACTTATTCAAGCAAAGGACAAATGAGCATACCTTGTTTTTGTCACCACAATGTGCATCCAATTTATAATTTCCCTGCTGTCAGTGGTGCTTTATACCCAACTGCATCAGTAGATTGCTATGAGAACAGTGTGCTGGTGTCGATCTCTAAGCTTCAAGAAGGGTTCCTGCTATTCTGCTGTCATCACAACCCTCATCTAATACGGTGAACACATGGCTCAACTGAGCCACTGGAGTCCACACTCTGGTCTCTCTATATATTGAACTGTATGCTACAAACTCAGAGTGAGAAGATCACATGGTGTTCCTGGCAGTGAGCTCAAAAAACAGTCTCGGATTGGCCAACAAAGCTCTGTGAGATTTTGAAATCTCACCCACCAAGTAGTACGACCTGAATTGTGGCCAAATAGTAGACTATTAGGAACATCTATCTGAATATTTGGCAAGCCTACTATTCATTGTATTCAGAAAATACTATTAAGAAAATGCACAGCCCTGCTGTAAACTACTAATTTATAAACCCCTGAAACTTTAAAACTAGAGAATGCAATACCATTACATTTGACAGGTTCTTAGACCTTACAAGGAGACTTTGTGTGCCAATTTTATTAATGGTTTGCTGCCAGAAATCGCAAAATAACATCTTTACTTAAAGTCAAATCCCATGAGTCTTTACGAAAATTGCAGAATTTCATAAATAAAAAATTCCATAAAACTTGACCAAGCAGTACTTATCTGCCATCAAAGTCTATGTTTCTATGTAACTGGAATTTGCTAATTTCACTCAGTCTTATCTGGGGATTCTAATTCAAGGAAAGGGGTATTAGAGGCAGATAGTGCAGGTGGTCACTAGTTTCACGAGTTAGATGGACAGTTTTACCCCGAGGCTAGAGCAAGGAAGCACAGAGTGTCAGCAATTCCACCCTGAATGCAGGATATTTAAGGATCACATCCAGTGAATTTATGATCCAGGGAGCCAGATGTACATGCAAGTCTGAGACTTAGAGTTACTGAAATAGATGTAGAGGGGGAAGACTGTGTCTGAGGTGGCAGAAAGGATACATTTCCATTATTCAAACAGGGTAAAACTCATGTTTTGAGGGAATTTGTCATGTTACAGTAAATAACAAAGAGTATATCACTGGAATTAGTAGTTCTACTAAATCAGCATTGCCGTGCCAAAAGAGATAGTCACCCAAAAAAAGAACAGCAGGACTGGAAAAAGATTAGCCCAGCTTATCAAATTAAGTGGTGGTATGAGCATGTTTAATGTTAAATTCCACAAAAAAAAACCTTTGGGATGCTTCATCTATATGCTACCATAAATGTCTGAGAAAATGTTAGCAATTTTTTTTCTACTGTAATTTAAAAACTGCTAAACCAATTTATCCAGTTGTGTCAGACACCAGGATACACTGACTATGGATATGCAAGTCAAATGTGAAGTCTATGCCTGCATGAGCAGAGAAGTTGCAAACATCCACATTTTCACAACATTTTGCAGATATTTACATAGTAAGGTTTTGAACCCCTGTAACTTAAAAATCTCAGTTTAAATTCTCTCCATAGTTAGATCATTCTATGAGCATTGCAAAAAGGTTATTTGTGCTAATACACACATATCTAGCTTCAAAATTGACTGTTATATGCAGATGAAAATTGTTCATGAAATTTCACAAAAAAAGTAAAATGACAGATTTTGAACACATATAATTTTGAGATGATGTATCATATTCTTATGAAACCTTGTACTTTGTTAGAATACCTATCATATAGGAATGATGTCAAATTTCAGATTTGTGACCCAGTAGATGGCTTAGGTATATGCAGATAAAAAAGGGTTATGCCATTTTGCACAGAAAATAGAATTACTGATTTTGAGCACCTATAATTTTGAACCTATCCATCTGCATTTCATGATATCTGGCACATTATTGGACCACTGTATGAAGAGAGAAAATGCCAAGATGCTAAGTTTCAGACCATTAGAATATAAGGCATCCAAGTTATGACCAAATTACTAAATTTAAAAACAATTCTGCTAAATTCTGAGAAATTTCCATGCCACTTAATTAAAATTCTACTAATTCAGACTTTTTTTTCCATTCTGCACAGCTGTAAAGGCAAGAAGCACTTTTAGGATGTCAGTGGGGACACAGGGAGAAGAAGGAGGCATCTGGAGAAGAGGGGCCTTTATCAATCATGAGGGGAGACTGGGGTGGGTGGGGAGGGATGAGAGAAGGGACAGGGGTTCAGGAGGTGAAGCAGGAATTGAACTCAAAGGCTACTTCAAGGGTAGTCAGTGAGGAGGTGCTCACTTTGAGAACTGGGTTTGTGGGCTGGTTCAGTTGGGAGAATAGAGTGTGGACCAGTTTCTAGAATTTTGATGGGTAGCTTATGTTAGATTGGAAGGTGACCTGGAAGTAGTCTGCCTTTGCTAGACATGTTGTGCTGGTGCAGGTGTTCTGGAGACAGCGGTAGGTTTGATAGTCAGCAGGGCAGCCAGTAGATTTGTGCACCTTCCAGGCATTGTCCTGAGCATGAGTGCATGCCAGCTGCTTAACCATGATCCAGAGGAGGTGGAAGCCTTGCACTCTGACACATCTAAGGGGAGCGTGAAGGTTCCAAACATCAAGGAATTTGGTTTTGAAATAGTTAGGGGCCTAGTTGACGGAGGAGTAAACATTGCCCAGATTAAACATCTGGTTCCTCTGAGTGGTCTCATAGAAACATTGAGCATGTTGGCAGAAAAGGACAGCCAGGCCCACCCAGTCTGCCAATTATGCCTAGCAAACCATTAGGACTTCCCTTCCACCCTCCTCCTCCCTGGAACTACCAGTCCCTTGTTTCTGTCCCACGATTTCTTGAACACCCCCACAGTTCCTGCTTCCACCACCTCTCCTGGGAGTCTGTTCCAGCTGTCCACCGCCTTCTCTGTAAAGTAGACTTTTCTGATGTTCCCCCTGAATCTCCTCCCTACGATCAGCATATCGTGTCCCCTTGTTTTTCATTTATGTTTAGCTGGAAGATATCCCCTGCTGGTACCTTGCTGAAACCCTTGATATACTTGAAGGTCTCAATCATGTCCTACCATTCCCTCCTCTTTTCGAGGGAGTACATGTTGAGGTCCTTTGGCTGTTCCTCATATGACAGATGCCCTAGTCCCCCTACCATTTTTGTCGCCCGTCTCTGGACGCGCTCCACCCTCTCCACAACTTTCATAAGGTGTGGCCTCCGGAACTAGACTCCATACTCAAGGTGTGGCCTGGCAAGCTGCCTGTACAAAGGCATTATGAATTCCCTCCTCCCGCTAGTTATTCTCCTACTGATACAACCCACCATCCTACTGGCCCTTGTCACTGTGTTCTCACATTACTTCAACACATTCAGGTCCCATGAAATGTATATGCCAAGGTCTCTTTCCAGCTTGGTAACTTCTAGGGCTTGCCCTTCCAGACTGTATTTAGTGCTCTGATTATTTTTGTCTAAATGCATGATTTTGCATTTTTTGGTGTTGAAGGCCAGTTGCCAACTGACCATTCCTCCAGCTTCTCCAGATCCATGCACACGTTTTCAAACCCCTGAAGCATATCTACTCTAGTGCAAACCTTCATGTCTTCCATGAATATGCACACTCTTTCTTCTAGCCCCTCTGCTATGCCCCTTATAAATATATTGAAAAGGAGTGGCCCCAGTACTGGCCCCTGAGGTATCCCACTGGTGACAATACATTCCCTTGATGGTACCCCATTGATAATTATCCTCTGCCTTCTGCCCCCAGCCAGTTTTGCACCCACCTAACCACTAGCAGCCCCAGCCCAAGGCATCTCATTTTGTGCAGTAGTCTCCTTTGAGGCACAGAATCAAACACCTTATTGAAGTCGAGATACACAATATCTATAGATTCCCACTGATCCAGTACCCTGGTGACCCAGTCAATGAACTCTAACAAATTCATTTAACATGACCGTCCCTCAGTGAAACCATGTTGCCACCGGTCCAGAAAACCATTGGTCTCCAGGTAGCTTGATATTCTCTTCTTGATTAGTTTCTCCATGAGCCTACCCACCACTGATGTTAAGCTAGCCAGCCTATAGTTGCCTGGCTCCTCCTTGTCTCCCCCCTTATGAAGGGGAACCACATCTGCTCTTCTCCAGTCATCAGGGATCTCCCCGTCTCCAAGGACCTGTTGAAGAGTCTGGTCAGAGGATCCTCTAGCACTTTGTTGAATTCCCTTAGTACCCTGGGGTGCATACCCTCTGGCCTCATCACCTTATCCACCTTCAAACCCTCAAGCTCTCTTAGGTTCTCCTCAACCTAGAATGGAATGGAGTCAACCTCCCTCCCATCACCTCATTTCCCCTGGTTTTCTTGATCTCCCCCTTCTTTTCAACCATGAACATCGAGCAAAAGTCACTATTGAGTATTTCCACCTTCCCACGGTCATCCTCCACCAACGTCCCTTCCCTATTTTCCGGCACTATTATCCCCGCTTTTAACCACCTTCTATTGCTCACATACCAGAAGAAGGTTTTATTCCCAACCTTGATTGTGTTGGCTATTTTCTCTTCCGTTCTTGCCTTTACCCGCCTGACCTCCCTACCTGTTTCCTTCTGCTTCTTCTGGTATAAAGCCATATCTTCCTCCTTCTGTTCCCCCTTATACATCCTAAATACCTTTCTCTTTTCCTTGACCTTCTCTGCTACCTCTTTATTGAACTAAAGGGGCTTCCTCCTTTTCCTATTTTTAGTTACCTTTCTGATCTAGAGTCTAGTGCCTCCACTATTGCCCCTTTATTTTACCCCACATTTCCTCTGCTCCCTTAGTTTTCCCACCCCACCTAGTGCTTGATGAACACATTCCTCCATTTTCTGAAAGTCTGCATGCCTGAAGTCTAGCACCTTCACTCTTGGCTGGTGTACCTCAGCAGCAGACTTTTTAACAGTGAACCAGACAGTGCTATGGTAACATGCACCTAGGTTCTCTCCTACTAATATCTCACCCACCCGTTCCCTATTCGTAAGTTTTAAATCAATGATTGCTCCCTCCCTGGTCAGTTCTCTTACAAGCTGTTTCATGAGTGCCCCCTGTAGGGAGTTCATGATCTCCCTGCTGCTGGCAGATGTTGCTGATGGGGCACCCCAATCCATGTCTGGCAAGTTGAGTTCTTCATCAGCAGCAGCTCCCCTCTGTCCACCATCCTCTGGCTCTCCTCCATCATTTCCCTATCTACTGCTCCCTGCTGCAGTGGTGGTCTGTAAATCACCCAGTACTTATTGCCTCTCTCTTCCCTGTGCCCAGTGATACCTATAAAGCCTCTACCCCCCCACACTTACTCATTACTTCTGTAGCATTAATGCTTTCCTTCACATATAGGGCAACACAACCCCCTCTCCATTTAACCCTGTCCTTTCTAAAAAGTACATACCCTGGTATTGCCATGTCCCAGTCCTGGCTCTCATGTCCCCATGTCCATGTGATTCCCACATTATCCAGGTCTGCCTCTGCCATGACAGATGTTAATTCTGCAATCTTGTTTCCCAGGCATCTGGCATTGGTGCATATGGTTCTCCATATGCTTGACTCATTTAGCTGTCCCTCATTGCTTGTTGCCTTCCCTACTCCTCAGATCTTGTTTTTCCATCTTGGAGGGAAGGCTGGTAGCCCCCCATTTCTCCCATCCCATGGTGTGGGATTTTTTCTAATTCTCATCACTGGTCCACACCTTTCTGACTTTGAGACTGGATTACTGCAATGCTCTCTACCTGGGGCTGTCAGGAGTCGATTTTCACTGCCTACAGCTAATGTAGAATGTGGCACCCAGACTACTGACTGGTCTTCCAAGATCCTGTTATATTACTCCTGTGCTGCGCTCTCTGCATTGGCTGCCGAATAGGTTGTGGATCACTTTCAGAGTTGATTTCCTGTCCTACAAGGCCCTATATGGTCAGAGTCCAGGTTACCTGAAAGATCTCTTGTGTCTTCACCATTCTTTCCATCCCCTCTGATCCAGTGAGGAAAGGTTCTTGGAGATTCCATATTGTGTCTCAAAACATCTGGTGCCTGAGCTTTCTCTTTTGGTGCACCACCCTGTGGAACTCCTTTCCTTGTTAAATAGGTGAAGCTCAATCTCTGGACATTTTTCAAAGGGAATTAAAATGTTTTTATTTAATCAGGCTTATTTAGCTGATTACTTAGCCAACTGATTTGATTATCTTGTATGTATGATGTGTACAATGCTTTGATTTTCGGTCAAGAAAGTGTACTTAATAAATAAAAATGATAATGTTGATGATGACGTATGGGTTCCATGCTTGACATAATACTGAAACTGCCCACATCAAGTTCACCCACTCCATAGACAAAGCTAACAATGAAGGCCTCTACACTGGTGCTGCATTCACAGACCTCATCAAAGTCTTTGACCTCATTGATCATGAAGTCCTCCTCTGTATCCTGGCTGGCCCTCATTTCTCACCTGAGGTCTGCCTCTGGTTCAAGGATTATCTAACGGATAGATTCCATCACATGATTATTGGCGGTGTCATCTCTGAGTCCTGCCCCATCAAATACAGCACCCCCCAAGGGTCCATCCTGGGCCTCTTCTTTTCTCTCTGATTGTTAACTCCCTGCCTGACATTTGCACCACCTCAGAACCCATATTCTATGCTGATAGTAAATCATATGGTGTAAGACTACAGGAATTAAAACTCTACTCGATGGAATATAGGAGAATGAGAGGTGATCTATGTTTTGCATTTAAATCATACCACAATGAGATTCTCCTATGTACATTAGGGTTACAAAAGCATAGTTCGGACAGTTTAAATACTAGGTCACATATGTGTTAATTCAAGGGAGAAGTGAATAAAACTACAAAAAGGAATCAATGGTACAACCAACGATTCATTACGGTATGGAATATACTTCCTAGATATGTAATTGATGGTGAAGATATGGAAACATTTAAAATTAGATTAGATAAACATATGAAAGAAAAAAAGTTTTATTACCACCATTAAACATGATGGTGGCAAGTTCATTAAAGGACTCTGGTCTACAGAACTTGAAACCTCTTCTATGCTTCTATGCTTTTATGATGCAGCCCTTTTCTGTCAGGACAAAAGCCCAAATGCTCTCATTAACAAACTCCAATTTGATTTCAGCAGACTTCACGCCTGGTTCACATCTAAAGGTCTTGTACTCAATTCCAAAAAAAACTAAGTTCATGGTTTTCTGCAGCCCCCGCAAACCCCTTGGATTTGACTTCTCCCTCTATGACAACCTTGGTAACTCCATTGAAATAAGGAATTCAAATACCTTGGCTTACTTCTGGATAGCCACTTCAATTTCGATGCTCACACTAGCCACACAACCAAAAAAAACCACCAACATCTTGGTATCCTCCACAGAACCATGCATTACCTTAACAGGGAATCCAAATCCCTCTTAGTTTTCAGATTCCTCCTTCCTGTCTTTGACTATGGTTCACTTGTCTCCCTCCCCCACCTCTCCATCAAAAATTTCTCCGGACTTCAAAGCTTCTACCACAGCACTATCTGATTTGCCTCTGGTCTCCCTAAACTCACACACCACTGTGACCTCAATAAGCTCATCAGTCAGCCCTCCCTTGAGGCATGCCTCAACTGCAAGATGGCCACCTTCTTCTTCAAACTCTCCCATGGACTGCTACCTGATTGCCTCACTTCTCTCTTCCAGACAGCCACCACCACCAGGACCACTAGACTGTCCTCTACTCTTTCTTTCACTGTTCCTTTCTGCCAGACCACTCAAGGCCAGAAAACACTTTTTTATGGGACCCAAACTCTTCAACTCTGTCCCTCTGGAACTAAAACTCTGTCCACAAATGTCTTCAAACACAATATCAGGAGACATTTCTCTCTCACCTGCACCTGCTTGCAGCCCTAATCTGGCTCCCCTTCTGCACTTTTTTCCCCAATTCTTTGGTTATACAGCTCAGACACTTACCCTCTCTTTCTAGCACTTGTAGTATTGTGGATCCATGTCATTTCAGTGAGGCAAATATAGCGAATGTCAATTTCAATGAGTCGAACACAGCGCAGTACATTTCAGTGATTGTATTATTCAGCCCATTCCAATTTTAACAAATAATACTGCAAGCTCCATCAAAATGTCATCAAAACCTCTGGGTACTGCTACAGGGGACCTTAATCTGATCTGCTGGAGAGGGCTGTTCCCAATATTTCTCTCTGCCCTCCCTCCACCTACCTCCCACACTGATGGCTGGAAAGACTGAATGCACGGCCCTCATCGCAGCCAGCTGCCACCACTTAATTGGTGTTGTGATGTATGCAGAGGGGTTGTGCCTCCCAGACTCCCCATCTTAAATATACCAAACTCTGAGATGACTTGGATACTGGGGGTATTTAGCCCTTTCCAATCGCTGTAATCACCAGTTGCTATGATGTGCCACTTGCTATAGCAGTAGAAGCTGCTTAAAGGGGACGCCTCCATGGACGGTCAATTGTCCCCATTTAGCGACTGTCTCCAATAACAGATGAGCCAAAAAATGGACATGGAGAAAGAAAGAACAACAAAACCAAATGGTGCTAGAATACAGAGACACACAGAGACATTCAGTGACAGAGGCAGACCAAGACATACAGCACATATAGTGATTGCAGCTCTTTTCTGTAGTTGTGCTGTTTGTCTAAGTTTCAGTTTCTGTTAATTTTATTCAGAAAAAACAATTAAAAGGTTAAAGACAGTGCTGTACTTCACACTGTGGCACACTTATTTGTCTGAGGAAGTCTTGTGAAGTCCTCACTTGAAGAAATAGATTATTTTCTTCTGCCGTCATTCAGTAGCCATCTGCTTGATTATCACACCCTTCTGATTGAAGCGATGTTCCAGATCTTCCATTCTCCCAGGCCAATCCAACAGATGGCCACAGTAGATCTGTGCATCCTTGTTGCTATGTGGATCCTCTTCTGTGATGATTACAGATTCTGCTTGTTCGTCCTCAACCAATCCTGGATTCAAAGTGTTTAGAGCCTCGCATATTGTTGTGACAGTGAAAGTCCCCCCTGTCGCTTCATCTGCGTTGATGTCGATGAAGCACAGGAATTCCTTGGAGGTCAGATTCTCAGGCAGGGGAACATCTGCGAGGGGATTATATGCTAAACATTTGAAAGCATTTATACTACATAGGTGTTAATTGTTTAATTGTTATTCGTTTAGCAGCTACTGATCACCTGATTACTGATTACTGGGGTGATATTTCAGAGCATATCCGGCCACAAATCATTCCTGATAACAGGCTTACTATGTCCCCTTTAATGGTGTGAGGGTTCCATTGAATTGCATAGCCACTTAATCGGTGCCTGGGGGATTGGCCCTTTTAAGCGAATGTCCCCATTAAGCATCTCCCAATTAAGTGGCTTTGACTGTATTGTATTTGTTGTATTTTAGTCACTGAAGTTCCCTCACTATAATTGCCTCACTGAATTGACATGCTACCAGTGTTGCTAATCCACCTAGGCTAGTTTTTACATTGCACTTAATTTTTTTGTTTCCGACTGTTATATTATATTATTGTTAAACCCTCACTGAATGCTTAATGTCATCTTGTATTTGTTAATTCACCAATGCTAGTTCGTGGTTTGCCCTTTAGTCTATATTGTTCTAAATTTATGTACCATTGTATTAACCCTCGCCGTTAGTTAAATGTTTAAGACTATGTCATGTCTCATGATTGTTGTATTTAACTGGACGCTTGTGTAAACGGGCAGCAATGCTCACATACCTTTCCAATATAACCAATAAAAATGAAATGAAGCACTGGGGATGGGGGAACAGTCTGTGTTACCTAGGTCATCAAGTAGAGAGACATGGTCCAGGGATATGTAAGAGTGGATCAGCAGGAGTTTTGAAGAGGCATTGGAGAGATTGATCTTGTGTACACAACAGATCATATGATGATTGCTTAGTGAGTCACAAAGGATACCCACAAGAACCAAGTGGTGTGGGTGGGTGGTTAAAACTCAGTAAAAAAGGGAATGGTTATGGGAAATGTGGTTTAGGTGAGTGGGCTCACTGATTAAATGGTAAAGATTGAGGGCTGAGATATCAGTACGAGTTTTAAAATGTGAAAGGGAAAGACAGTTCAGGTTAAAATCACCTAGTATGTGAGTTTGCCTGTGGAGGTGTGTGGTAAGATGGTAACCATGAAGTCTGAGACAGATGTGGGTAAAGACTAGGGCAGCAATAAGTGCCTGCAATGAAGATGGGAAAGGGAAAAGAAGGAAGAGTTTTAACAGAAGGAGCACATATGCAGATGGGAAGGAAGTGGCTAGAATAGGGTGTTCTGAATTGGGGCAGTGATGTACATTGTTATGCCTCCACCCCTGCTGCGCTGATCCTGATGGATAAGTGAATAATCAGGGACAGTGATACTTGCTTTTGAAATCTTTGGGTTAAGCCAAGATTCTGACAGGTTTAGTACTTCAGGTTTGGACTACACATGAGAGGTTGGAGGAGGGTGATTTTAAGGAGAAGGCTCCTGTTGTTTAACTGGGAAAACGTTAAGCCCCATGGGAGTGGGAAAGGTTGGGAGAGGACGGGCCTTTGTTAGGTTCAATATCACCTGCTGTTAGTGGCAGAGGGGTGTTAAGAAGCTTGGCAAGGACCCCAAGGTGTTTAGGAGGCAATGAGTACTGGGAAGGTGGTTGTGATAGGGGCAAGGGGGTAGAGGGGAGCTTGTGCCAGAGCAGGCAGACATGAAGGCATGAGGAAGGGAGAAGATAGGCACAAGGAGGCCAGAGGTAGTATGATTGGGAGGGGAGACACACAGAGAAAGAGGATGTTGACAAGGATACTGGGGCTGGGCAGAGGACTTCCAGGAGGATGGTAGGTGTGTAGACAGGGAGGTGGCAGGAAAGGAAGTGGGGGAATTTCGGTGTAATAAGAATTATAAGGAGGGGAAACGTAAACAGGATTATGTCCAAGGGCATCAGTATATACCAGTAATAACAAATGTTGGTGGGGGGAGGTGGTTGCAGGAAAAGGTAGGCTGACCACTCCAGAAGTGTTATGAGATGCAGCACAGCACCTGACATGCAGCTGGGGAATGAGTAGAAGGAAACAGAGCACCTATACAGAGAAGGAATTGGAGGGTGAATAAGGTTCACAATGACCCTGGAATTAGATTGGGAAAAGAACCTTAGAATGTTTAGAGGTTATGAATTAGGTAATACTTTGCAGCATACAGCAAAAGTGGGGAACAAAAACTGCAATAAATAAAACAGTAAGACCAATAATACCAATGGCCAGAATTCAGTGGGGGGAGGAGTAGGCATGGAAATAACAAAATTTGTGATGGGGGTATACCATGTGCCATTTGCAAAGAGGCATATAAAAGTGAACTAATTGGTTATGGATGTCACCAGCCAAACTCAGGAGTGGCTACTGTACAGTAGTAGCCACAGACATTGCCAGTTATTTCCAGATATTTCACAAAATTTCTAAAGAGTTTCTCTCTGCTGCCCCTACTGTGGAAATGCAGAAAGCAGGAGATTTCTCTAAAAATATCACAGACATGTTGGGAAATAGCTGGCAATGTCTGTGGCTACTACTGTACCTGGAATGATGCTGGGGAGGGCCATCAACATGGTGCCCTGTGGAGCCCTCACGACACTATCTGGTGGGCAGGTGGAAGTCTAGTGGGGCAAGCTGCAGTGGAAAGGGAAAAAAAGAAGCAAGGGATTGGTGGGTGTGGAGCTGTAATATGAGCCCACTGGTATTTAATGGGGGACTCTGCATGCTGAGACAGCCAAAAACAATCTTTTGACCATGGCTAAATTCAGTAAAAGCACTGCTGGTTTTAGCATGATACTCACTAAATCTCTCTGTTAAGGTACACATTCTCTGAGAACTATGCTGGTCTAGCAAGGTAACATGATCCACACATTATGTCTAATACAGGCTACAACATTTTACAATTCAAGTTGTGTAATACAGGCTTTGAGCTAATTGCTAAAAGTACTTAAATGATATAAAGCAGGACAGTATGTAGCTCAATGCAGAGCAGAATTGGTAAGACTTTGCCTGGAGTTCAGTGGCCAAGCAGCCAGTCACTCCCACTTCCTAAGCTATATAAGCAGTTCCTTGCAGCCTCACCGTGAAGCATTTTTTCTTTGCAGCTGAAGGCTCTGTCAGTTTGTCATCTGAGCTGGTTGGGCCTCCCTGGCTGGCCTGCCCTCCCCCCTTGCTGCTCCTGCTTGTCTCTGCTGGGCTTCTGTATTATTTTCCTGCTTCTGGTTTGTATTTTGCCTTTGGCTGTGTGTGCTTCCTTCCTTTTTGTGGGAGGGTGGTCTTTGTTTCAAAGTTCCTAGCATACTGCTACTCCAGAGCTCATACTACTTGCTTTCCGTTACTCACAACTCTCAAATTACTTGCACTGCAACTCCTAGCATACTGCTACTCAGAGCTTATGCTACTGCTTTCAGTTACCTACAACTGCAGCCACTGCTGCTGTTTATTTAATTACTATTGTACCCAGTGCTTGTGTTTTTACACTGTGCTCACCATGCTCAAACTACTGCAATGCAACTGCAGTCATTATCTGTGTGTTTCAGCTCAACCATGGCTGCTCCATGTGGCATACTCAATTCTTTTCACCTGACACAGTTTACTCTGAACCTAGCTGTGCTGTTCTCATTCTACTTGCAGCTTCATTGCACTGCCTGGCTACACCTGTTTTCAAAGCATTTGTCTCCAAGTGTTATTGCAGTTACAACTCTGAGGTCAGCAAACTAAGCTCCTGCTGAGGCTGTTAATATAGCTTTGTTAATAAATCTTGCCTCGACACCAAAAAAATCCTCAGAGTATTTGTCACCTTGATTTGGCTATTCATGTCTGGCTGGCTTGCCCCCAATTCAATGCTGTTTAATTGCTATACAGTATGTTATGCAGGTCCACCTATCACTACTGCTGCTTAATGACCTACGTGCAGGTCCTCACTTGCTTACACAACCATTGCTCCTTGCTTACGCAAACCATTTCTTCATGTCTACTGCCATTCCCTCTGCTTCAGCCTCTGGGATTCTGCTGCACTCCAATCTACATTTGACCTTGCAAGGTCTCTGCACTTAATGGTCATTACGATCTCAGCATGCCATGCTCATTCAGCTCACCTGCTTTTCAGCTCTCAATCAATTTCTGGGGCATGCCAGGCATTCTATTCTGGTGCAGGGTTCCTGCAGCTGACAGTCTCGGTCTGCATTTAGTCTGCATCTTGAGTGTGTCCAACTTGGGATGGGATCCTTCTCACCAGGCCTATAGCTGGGAATGTCCTCACCCCAGGCTTAGCTTTAGCTGCCTGCTATGTGACAACAGCTCCTGGTGTAGAATTTAAGACTAGCGGTGAAGGGTGGTTACAACGATCTCCTTTGGCTCTAGTGTTCCACTATAATGGTTAGCCATTGACTTTAGTGGTTTCCCTAGCAAAGCACCTTCACTGCATTCTCCCTATGACTGCCTCTTGTTCACCTGGTTTGATTTAGGGGCAGTAGACCAGGTGAGTGCCTCAGCAGTTGTTGCTCTCCTCCTGTGACTTGGATGCATGTATTGTTGCAGAGTTTTCTCACAACCTTCCACAGCATTCCCGGTAGATGGTTTGAGTGAGAGCCTTCCTCCATATTGGAATATTTTCCACCTCCCTTTAATTGGGTTTTCCAAATTGCAGCTGCAGAGCCATCACTAAATAAACTATCCCAAGCCTTGAGAAAAGGCGACCTAGGCCATGGATCCCCAGAGATTTCCTCCTCATAGGGATTTCTTTCTCTCCTCCGTTGCCTCAGGTTATAACACTTAGCATAGTTGTTTCTCCTAGTTTCTTTAGGTAGGTTCCACTGTTGGATGGAGATGGAGGATGTCCTGCCATTCCCTCTCTCCTTAGGGGATCCCCTAATCTCAAAGCAAAACAAACCTGGACAGTCATCATGTTTTCAAACTGAACATCTCATTGCATTATCAAACTGCCAATGCTTATCTACTACTACGTTACAGTTACTGCTCCTATGTCACAGTTACTGCTTGCTCATATGCTTCATATTGCCTCCTTTTTGGGCATGATACTACATTTCTTTTGGGAATTCCTAAGGTAGCTTTAGCCATGGGATGATTCCCGTGGCACCTCTGGGGTGGAACCCTCTCTGAGAGTTCCTTACCTTCATACCCCTACAGGGTGTTAATTCCTCAGGAATAGAGAGTGCGAATGGCCAAAAACCAAACTAACACAGTTGCACAAGCATAACACTATACTGGCTGCGTAGGTCAGTGAATTGGTAAGGCTTTGCCTGGAGTTCAGTGGCCAAGCAGCCAGCCACTCCCACTTCCTGAGCTATATAAGCAGTTCCTTGCAGCCTCACTGTGAAGCATTTTTTCTTTGCCCCACCATCCTCCCCTCCTCCTCCAGCAGCAGAACTCTCTCCTTAGGGGGATTCCTAAGGTACCTTTAACCACGGGAATCATCCCGTGGCACCTTTAGGGGTGGAACCCTCTCCTAGAGTTCCTTGCCTTCGTACCCCAACAGGGTGGTAACTCCTCTGGAATAGAGAGTGTGAATGGCCAAAAACCAAACTAACACAGTTGTACAAGCATAACACTATACTGGCTGCATAGGTCAGTGAAAAAGGCTGGCAATAGATGCTGTGCCTCCTGCACAAAACATGCAGAGTTTTGTTTGGTAGAGAAAGGTGTTTGGCCCCAAACTCAGGAGCTACTGCTGTACCTGGAATGCTGCTGGGGTGGGATGTGGACATGAAGCCCTTTGGTGCCCTCATGACCCTAGTCTGATGGGTGGATGGGAGTCTAGTGGGATAAGCTGGAAAGCTGCTAGAGAGGGCAGTGACCATGGACCCCTTTGAAGCCCTTATGACCCAATCTGCTGGATGTGTGGGAGTCTTGTGGGACAAGCTGGAATGCTGCTGGGGATGACTGTGGACACAGAGCCCTGTGGAACACTAACAAACCTATCTGCTGGGTTTCTGGGAGTCTAATGGGATGAACTGCAATGCTGTTGGGGAGGTCCATGATCACAGAGCCCTGTGGAGTCATTTTCTGCCTACATGTTCTATGTTTATGTTTCTAAATCCATGGGTATGTTAGGAAAAGTGATACAAGAATCCAATTTTTAGGATAAGAAAAACAAGGTAGATTTTTTATGTAGAAATCCTGCTTTATGGTATATTGGATATGTAGAAATTCTTCCTTATGGTAGGATGGTGCTGTATAAAATAGAGACTAAAGTATGGGGTGGTGTGTATAACGAGACATTTACACACACCCGAGGGGTCCGATGCTACATAAACCCCAAGAGCAAAGCTCGAGGGGATTGTGCAAGCATCTAACCATGAGGGTGAGTGTAAACTTCAAGTTTACACACACTACCCCATATTTTATTTTATATAATTGCTGGATTTCCATTTCCCCCCACAGCAATTATATAAAATAGCAGAGATTCTGGCCTGGGACCACAATCCATTTGTATTTTTTCATCGGTTGATGATGCCAGATTTAAAAAGTGGTCCATGGTGTTTATTTGCCCCTTCAAATGTTGAATGTGACCAGAATTGTTTGGAAGAAGATATACATATATAACTTACCACTGAGTTACTGTGGTGGACGGCAGTTTACTTTTCAGCGAGCAGGCAAGCAACGTGTTTGGGAAGCGGCAAAGTCTGGTAGGCATATGCGCAGAGTGAGGGAAATTGTGCATGTGTTTGCCATTATAAACACTCCTTTATAAAGACAAATTATGCCACAGTTTCCCCTATGGGAAAATGGGGAGCCAGTTATTATTCTATTGTTATGGTAGGTTGTGTGTTGCAAAATCCATGTTTAAGATAAGTTTGGTGATATTGAAATCCATAGTTAAGTTTGCATGGGCATTCTAGAAATCCATATTTGCGGTAGGTTGGATGATATAGAAATCCATAGTTATGGTAAGTTGGATAATGTAGGAATTCATACTTACGGTATGCCAGGTAATGCAGAAATTCATAGTTTTGGTAGGCTGGGTAATGTAGATATCCATAGTTGTGGTAGACAAAAGAAAAAGGCAGTACAGTGCAGTGGTTTAAGGCTCTGAGGTACAAACCTGGAGACCTGGGTTTGAATCCCACAGCCCTCACTTACACACTATGACCCTAAGCAAGTCACTTAACTTCCTTGTGCTCCCAGGTTGCACCTCTAAACAAGCTTTCAGCTTAGTGTGTGTCTCTCCTGGTTAACAAAAAAAAACCAAAAGTAAAAAATGTTTGAGCACATTAAAGGTGCTTCCACTACCACTACAGAAGCTAACAATAAAAAAAAGAAGAAAAGCAGAACACACACATGTGAAGCAAGTATTTAATATTTTATCACATCCAAAAGATGCAGTACCTAATCACCCTTTTTTGAAGCAGATATCTAATAATTTATAATATCAAACATACATAGTCCATAAATCCATTACATGGTACTTTACAACTGAAGGTTCCTCAAGGGATGTGGAAAGGTGCAATTGATAAAGAATTTATACCCTATTAATATACATAGTCATACATAATATACAGATTTAAAATCCTAGCAACTTAGTAGATATACCAAATTGTAAAGTGAAGATGCATTTGAAGTGCTAAGCAGAACAAAAAGATAAAACTCTTTATTGGATAAAATGAATTTTGTTTTTCATTTCATTACGCTATTAATTTTCAAATACATATGATTTCCTGAAGTTTAAATGCAAATCCCCATGCTAACCTTAATAAACTGCCTCTCCCCAATTTAGTATGTTTAAACCACAATCAGTCACACAGATATGTTGCCTAATGTTAATATTATTCAATTTGTCTTGCAACATATTATAGGGTTAAAATTTATGTAAAAGACAGATAAGGAAAGAAAAAAGTGAAAAAAGAGGGAAAAACTTGGAAGGAGTAAAGGGAAGGAAGGAGAAAAATCTGGGAAAGGGGAAAGTAAGGTAAGGGACAGAATGTGTGTACCTGTAACTATAACAATACAAACTGCATCATAGTTTCCTGAAACAATACTACTAAAAAACTGTCACCATCATGCATAAAGCCAAAAAGCTAATTGCATAAAAATGGGGGAAAAATTTATTAATAATCACATTTGCAACACAACAGCAAGATTGACACAAATCTCAACTTAACAAGACTATCTTGAAAACTTACAGAAAATATTTATCCCAAAAGGGCTTAAAATCAATTGCCTCATTCAAACCAGTTTGTGTCAAAGAATTCAGTTTAAATATCCAATATATTTCCTTTTAGAGAAGGGTCCATGCTCGATTCCCCCACTGGAAAGTGCTGGAACATGTTATAAAGCCCAAAATAAAAATCCATTTGGGTTAAAGTCATATTTCTCTGTGAAATAAGAATCCAACAAAGATTCTCCTTCCTATTATAAATTACCCTTAAATGCTCCTGTAACCTGTTTTTTAGTGATCATACTATTTGTCCCACATACAAATAACTACACTGACACAAAACCACATAAGCTTTAAAAGGTGTTCTGCAGTCAATGTGTTAGTTTAGAATGTACTTGTTTTCAGTTTTGGGGTGTTCAAAGACATTTCCCTTTTGTACAAATGTACATACATTACACTGTCTGCATGGAAAACATCCACATGTATGACATTTAACTTTAGGATTTCTCATAATGTAGCTTGAGACAAATATTCTTCAGATTATGTCCCCATGGAAAGGTAACTCTGTGCCTTCTACCCACTAAGGCTCCATTTACTGGTTCCCTTGATGAAATAGGCCACGTATCCCTAAGGATTTTCCTTAGGTTGCTGGATACCCTATTAAATCCAAAAATACAGTGATCTGTTCTCGTCCCTCCACTCCGTCATAGTTTTTCTTTTCAACAGTTCACTTCTGTCCACCTTCTCTGCCTGATCATATGATCTGTTAACTACAGCTGCTGAATAATCCATTTCACAAAACCTGGTCATCTGCTGCCCAGCCTCCCTTCCGTGTGTGTGTGTAGTTCTATAGAGTTATGTATTATTCTCAAAAACTAACCATGAGGGTTGCTGCTTACCAGATCCCTATGATGCAAGTTCTCTGCCTTGAATAATTGTTCTCGACAATGTCACTACGGTGACAGCTTTCCTAGGTAATCTCAATCTGTCTCCAGTGTAACCATGTCTAAATTTGTTCCATTTTTTTAATTTTTACTGTGCACATTCATTGTTTGGCTTTACTTCTTAGTGTCTGTGTATTTGGATTGAGATGGAACCTTTGTAAGTGAACCGTTGGTTCAAAGGTATTTGTAATTCCTAGAAATAAATAAATAATAATAAAAAATAATGTCTTGCCAACTGTTAGCTTCCTGTAAGGGAGGCAATAAACTTTTGTTAGTATCAACCCCCAATCAATTGTCCATGTATTCAATCTCTTTTTGGTTAAGACTGTAAGTGCATTCCAATTTTATATTGTTCTTATAAAGCCAGTCTATGAATACTGGACTCTGGTCCAAACCACCATCCCAGACACACACAATATCATTCATAAAACAATACCATTTGACTATGTACAGTATCTGAGATTGAGTTAGCATCTTGGAACACCACATTTCTTTCCCATGTAGGTAAAAAAATGTGAGCATAAGAGGATGTCAATGAAGCATTCACAGCAGTACCTCCAGTCTGTAAATAAAATGTTCCATCGAATTGTGGTGTAATACAAAAGACAGGGGTGTTAAAATACATGAACTAGGGAAGTTAGAAAACAGGTCACTCAAATTAATGGTTTCTTGTACCACCATAATACCTTGTCTGTGAGCAGTACAAGTGAATAGGCAGACTAAATCATTGGCTAACCAGCAGAAATTGGGTTGCCTCTGAAGGTTTCAGTCTTGCTAATGAGGTTTCAGTGTCCCAGATGTAACTAGAAGCCTGTGTATCCAACATTTTGAGAAGGAGATCTACACATCCAATTGTACCCTCACTAAGGGACCTAATGACAAAAACTGTGGGTAGGGTCCTTCACTGGCTTGAAGATCTTAGGAAGGGTATAGAACATTGGGATTATGGGATGGTCAGTTTTAAAAATGTCATTTCATTTTGATCAATATACTTCCCTGTGAATGCTCTGTCTATGTTGTCATCTAGAATATTCTTAAAGGTTGAAGTAGGGTTATATGTTCATTTCTTATAACATTGTTCATCATTTAACTGCCTTTCAATTTCTGAGACATACTGTTCTGTATTTTGAACAACCACCATTCCACCCTTGTCCGTTGGTTTAATTACTACAATTTTCTTTTGCTCTAATTCTCTCAGAGTTCTCCTTTCCCCCACTGACATATTTTGGAATGGTGTTTGACATGGACCCTCTTTCAACTTTTTAATATACTCACTTATCATATATTCAAAAACCTTAACTGTGGGATACTTTAATTGATTTGAACAGAATTTACTTTTTACCCTTAACCAGTAGTATACCTCTTAATCCAGCAGTTTGGCCTTTTGTTAACAAATATGTACTCATTCTATCAGTAGGACTGGCATCCAGCTCTCACCCCCAAAAATCAAAATTCTGTTTAGTGTCATCATCTGACAAAGACATAAGCAGATTTAAATCTCTATACTAAATAATTATCCATAACGCCAGCAAAATCACCCACTACAACATTTTCTGATTGCAAAATTTGCAGTGCTACAGTATGACCAGATTTAACTCAGGTTCCAAAGCTGGAACAATCAAATCATGAATAGGAGCACATTCCATATTAATGTCCTCTTCTTCAAGTATGTCTCTGAAATAATACTTGAGATCAATTTTTCATAATAAATGGAATAATTCTACTTGAATTTGTAACAAGAACAACAAAACAATGCTATAGAGATAAATGAGTGCCCTTTAGACTGAACACTGATTTGATCAAATGTTAATTCTTTATTTGCATGATTTACCCCTGTTATTGGTTCAATTTCTTGTTATCTGACCTTTGTTGAACCCTACCTTGTCCTTTGGCTCCTCCTTGACCTCCTCCTTTTCTTTTTCATTTTGTAGTGGTCATTCATTGTTTCTAAATTTTCTGACCCTCTACAAATGCAAAATTCACTTTTTTTACATCATTAGATGGACTTCTTCCAGTTTTTGCCTTATTTTGATTGATCCTGTGTTTAGAAGACCTGCCTCTACTCCAAGACATATTTTTTCTCTCTTGCAATAACTCCCCCTTTCTCCTAATCTCTGCAGTCACTTTAATTTTTTTTTTATTATCCACTTCTTTCTCATGTTTTTGGGTTTTGTGCTTATCGTAAGTATATTATCCAGGCTTTCAAAACCAGGGTCACTGTGGGATTGCAACAGTCATATTCTTAACATGTTTAGGTTAGTTTTAGTTTGCTAACAAAGTCATTTATCTTGTTCAATTAAAATTTTAACAAGTTCATTTGTATAAATTGCTAGTACTTTCTCCCATCTCTCCTTAAGATCTTCATCTAGTGTACCTATTACTGGTGCTTTGTAAACTTTAAGACCTCTGAAGACCCTTTCCAATTCAGCATATTGTTCCAAAAATCATTCCGTCAAACAATTGGTTTACTTCTTGAATAGTGTTTTTTTCCTAATAATGAAACAAGTCACATAATTTCATAGCTGTTGAGGTGTTACTGCTCTCTTTACAATATGTTATGTAAAATTCCTTTAAGGCTCTCTATCTGCTGCATCTCTCAAATAGAATGACTCACCTGTTCATGCAATCACTGCACTGCTCCTGCTCCTCACAGTCAGTTCTCTTACTGTTGAAGTATTGAGTTGTTGGGTACATGGTCAGGAAATGTAGAAATTCATTGTTACGGTAGGCAGAGTGATGTATAAATCCGTATTAGTTAACACAGAAACAGAATTTGATAACAGATAAGGACCAATTGACCCATGCAATCTGCCCATTTCTCCCTACCTACAGAACTTCATACGATGACTAATATGCAGCTCTTTCTTCCTCCCTCCCTTCCATTCCATAATGATTCCTTTATGCTTATCCCATGCACTCTTGAATACCACCACTGTTTTTTCCCCAACCGCCTCCACTGGATGGCTTTTCCAAGGAATCCATAACTCTTTCTGTGAAGATGCACTTCCTCATATCTCTCTCCTGAATCTACTCTTCCAAAGCATCATAACATGCCCCCTTGTTCTTGAGTGGTCTATGTCAATTAGCTCCCAGACACCTTGCTCCTGATGACCTGCTCCCATGGCAATTCACTCTGGCCATTCTCACTCCCTGACAATATGCTCCCACTCCCACTACTATCAAAAACCTTGAAAGAACTGTAATGCAACCACTCCTGGTGCAACATGGCAAGTAGAACAAAATGCGATTTAAAAGCAAGCTACAATAGTGAAGAGCAGCCTTGTTCTGATGCTGTTGGAGATGCTCTGTGGACATGAGGCAGGTCAGAATGGTGCAGAGCAGCCTTGGTGTGATTATTCTGTAGTCATTCTGTGACTGTGGGACAGGTTGGAATGGTCTATTATAGCTGGTTTAATATGTTTGTAATGTCAGAGCTGGTTTGTTATATAAATACCTGCTTTAAATGTGCTGTCAGAACTGGTTTGTCAGGAGTGGGAGTGAATTGATGTGGAGCATGGAGGGGAAGGAGTGCAATAGACAGGAGCATATTATCGGGAGCATATTTTCTGGAAGTGAATTTTCGGGAGCCAATTGTTGTGCTGACATTCTTGTATACCTTTCCTTCTGACAAAAGCTCCTCTCCTGTAACTCATGTACACATGAGAGGCATGTAAAGCTTTCAATCATATCTCCCTCTTCTGTTTCAGGGTGTACCTATTGAGGTCCTTTAACCTCTTCTCATAGAGCTTTTGATGCAGACTTTGCACCATTTAAGTAGTCCTTCTGTGGACCTCCTCCACTCTGTCTGTTCCAGAGATGTGGTCTCCAGAACTGGACACAGAGTACTCTAGGTGGGGTCTTACCAGTGATCTTTACAGAAGCAACACCATCTCCCTCTCTCAGGTGGTGAGAACCTCCCTATACACTCCCTTCCATTATCCCATTCACACTCCATACTACAGTACCTTGTTACACTACCTGACCACCTTTAGGTCATCCAGTATGATTACATAAAGGTCTCTTTCCTGCTTGGTGGTTGCCAATAACCCCCACCAATTTGTACTCCGCTCTGGGTTTCTGTGCTTTAAATGCATTATTTTGCATTTTTTCACATTAAAACACAGTCATCTAGTTTTTTCAGTATCTGCTCATCCTTTCCACCATCCGACAGTGTCCATCCTATTGCAGATTTTGATGTAATTTGCAAAGAAGCAGAACTTTCCTTCCCGCTCCTCTGTAATGCCACTTATAAAGACATTAAAGAGGACTGATCATAGCACTGATCCCTGATGCATTCCACTGGTTAGGTTATCTTCCTTGGAGTGAATTCTGTGTACCACCACCCTCTGTCTCTATCTCCTAACTGATTTTCTTATCCAGGTTACCCCCTTTGGATCCACTCCTCCGCTAACCAGTTTGCTTATTAGTCATCTATGAGGAACGGTGTTGAATGCCTTACTGAAATCTAGGTAAAACATGTCCACCAGTCCACCATGATCTAGTCCCTGCCTTGTCCACACAGTGAAAGAAATTGGCAGCCTTCCCCTATTACCACTTTTTTTGAAGTGGAACTACATCCACTCTGCTCCAGTCTTCTGGAATCACTCCTGTATACAGTGACCAGCTAAACTGAACTGTCAGACATGCATCTAGTATTTTCATGAGGTCCCACAATACCCTTGGATGCACCCTAACTGTCCCAGTTGCTTTTTCCACTTTCACATTAGCAGATCACATCAGGAGTCTCACCTTCAGAAAAGGATAAGTGTCTACTCCCCCCAAAGAGTTTGTTAAATTTTTGTGGCCCCTGCCATTCTGATTCCTCTTTAAACACTGAACAAAATGATTTGTTCAGGATGTCTGCCTTTTCATGGTAAACCTTTGCACAGTCCCCCCTTCTTTTTTTAACCTTACAATCCCTACCTGGTCTTCCCCTTTTTATACCCATACCTAAACAATGTCTTCTCCCCTTTCATTACATGTTGGGCTACTCTTTATACAGTTTTTGCCCATGCACTCATTACTGATTCCCCTGCTTCCCTCTGTTTCCCTGATACACCTCCCTATCCTTCTCCCTCTGGTTATGGTACATTGGTTGCCATAGAAAATCCATAGTTATATAGGTAAAGTGATGTACAGTAGTAATCCATAGTTATGGTTGCTTGCGTACTGTAAAATTCCATAGTTACAGTAGGTTGGGTGATGTAGAAATCACATTTTATGGCAGGCTGGGTAATGCAGAAACCTATAGTTATCATTGCATGGGTGATGTAAAAATCAATAGTTATGACAGGTTGGACAATGTATGAATCCATAGTCATGACAGGTTGGGTATGTAGAAACCCATAGTTATGGAAGGCTGGGTAATGTAGAAACCCATAGTTACGTTGTTTGGGTGTAGTAGACATTCATTGTTATGGTAGGTTGGATCATGTAAAAAATACATAGTTACGGTGGATTGGTTGATATAGAAATCCATAGTTATGGCAGGTTGGGTGATGTAGAAATCCATAGTAATGTAGGTAAGGTGATATAGAAACCCATAGTAATGGCAGATTGGGAGTTATAGAAAGCCACAGTAATTAAGTCTGGGTGATGTAAATTAGGCTGGGTGATATAGAAATTCATAGTTGTGGTATGCTAAATGATTTTGAAATCCATAATTATGGTAGGTAGTATAGAAATCCGTAGTTATTGAAAGCTGAATAATGTAGAAATCCATAGTTATTGCAGGCTGGGTTATACAGAAGTCCATAGTAACGTTAGGATGAGTAATGTAGAAATCCATAGTTATGGTAGGTCATGTAATGTAGAAATCCATGGTAATAGTTTAACCAGGAAAGGAACACTAATCCAGAGCTTGCTTCCAGGTGTGACCTGGGAACACATGGAAGTTAAGTGATTGCTCAGTGTCACACAGCATGAACATGAGGACTGGTGGGATTCAAACCCAGATCTCCAGGTTTGCATCTCAGTGCCTTAACCACTATGCTATACTACCTCCAAATAGTAGGTCAGGTAATGTAGAAATCCTTTGTTTTGCTAGTGGTAGGTTGGATAATGCAGAAATCCATAGTTATGATAAGTTAGGTAATGTAGAAATCCATAGTTATTGCTGGCTGGGTAATGTAGAAATCAATAGCTGTGGTAGGTTAGGTAATGCAGAAATCCTTAGTTTTTGTAGCTTGGGTGATGCAGAATTCCATAGTTATGATAAACTATTCAGTGTAGAAATCCATAGTTATTGCAGGATGGGTAATGAAGAAATCCATAGTTATGGTAAGCTGGGTAATGTTGAAATCCATAGTTATGCTAGGTTGGGTGATGTGGAAATCCATATTTATGCAGATATGATGATGTAGTAATCCATAATTATGGTTGTTTGTGTGTAGTAGAAACCCATAGTTATGGTAAGAAAGACGATATAGAAAGCCATAGTTATGATTGTTTGGGTGATGTAGAAAGCCACAGTTATTTAGACTGGGTGATGTAGATTAGGCTGAGTGATATACAAATTCTCAGTCGTGGTACGCTGATTGATGTTCAAATCCATAGTTACGGTAGACTGGGTGATGCAGAAATCCATAGTTATGGTAGGCTGGGTAGTACAGAAATCAACAGTTATATTAAGCTGGGTAATGCAGATGTTCATAGTTATGGTAGATTGGGGCGATGCTGAAATCCATAGTTATGGTAGGTTGGGTGATGCAGAAATCCATAGTTATGGTACTTTGGGTGATGCTGAAAACCATAGATACGGTAAGCTGGGAAATGTAGAAATTCATATTTATTGCAGGCTGGGTAATGTAGAAATCATTAGTTTTTGGTAGGTTGGGTGATGATCCTGCTCCACAAGAGTGGTAGCAGGGAGGAGGCAGGGAACTACAGACCAGTCAGTCTTACCTTAGCAGTGTGCAAGATTATGGAGACACTCCTTAAGGAAAGGATAGTGCAACACCTGGAATCCATAGGAGCACAGGATCCAAGACAGTATGGGTTTACAAAAGGAAGGTCCTGTCAAACTAATCTCATAGATTTCTTTGACTGAAGATTAATTAATAAGCTGGGTAGACTCGGGGTGGGTCAGACATTGGTCAACTGGGTGGCAAATTGGTTGATGGGCAGAAAACAGAGAGTGGTGGTAAATGGTATACAGTCAGAAGAGATGCAAGTCACAAGTAGGGTACCTCAGGGATCAGTCCTGGGGCCAGTCCTCTTCAATATCTTCATCAGTGACATTGCAAATGGACTGAAGAGTAAGATTTGTCTGTTTGCAGATGACACCAAGACCTGCAACAGAGTAGATGATCCAGATGAGGTGGGCAGAATGAGAAGATATATGGATAAACTAGCAAAAAAGTCAGAAAAGTGGCAACTGGGGTTTAACGCAAAGAAGTGCAAGATCATGCACATAAGGAAGAGAAACCCTGAAGCCATCTATAGGCTTGGAATGCTTGGAGAGGAGTTGCTGGCAGTCACAAGGGAAGAAAGAGGCTTGGGTGGAATCATCACCGATGACCTGAAATCATCCAAGCAGACATCTAAAGCAGTAGGTAGGGCTAGAGGGATGTTGGGGTGTATTAGTACGGGTATCACAAGTCAGAAGAGGGAAGTAATAATCCCTCTTTACAAGACACTAGCTAGGCCCCATTAGGAGTACTGCGTGCAGTACTGGAGGCAACACCTTCACAAGGACATTAACCAAATTGAGGCAGTCCAGAGAAGGGCAACCAAAATGGTGCTGGGACTGCATCAGAAAACATATGAGGACAGATTAACTGAACTCAATATGTACTGTATACCCTAGAGCAAAGGAGGGAGAGAGGTGCTATGACTGAAACATTCAAACACCTTAAGGGCATCAACAAGGTGAAAGAGCCTAACATGTTTCAATATAAGAAAAATAGCAGGACAAGAGGACACAGCATAAGATTAGAGAGAGGCCGATTAAGGGGTAATGTGAGGAAGTTCATTTTCACAGAAAGGGTGGTCGATGCATGGAACAGCCGACCTCAGGAAGTGGTGGATATGAGTACAGTGCAGGGCTTCAAACAGGCATGGATAGGCATAAGGGAGCAATACATATGAGTATGAATAGATTGGCCATTGACATAGCCTACGCCTATGGCACACTCATAAAGTAGAAAAAGAAATGGGAAGACTGGATGGGTCTTGTGGTCCTTATCTGCCATCAACTTCTATGTTTCTATGTTTCTATGCAGAAATCCATAGTTATGATAGGCTGGGTGATTTAAAAATCCATAGTTATGGTAAGCTGGGTAATGTAGAAATCTATAGTTATAGTAGGTTGGGTAATGTAGAAATCCTTAGTTATGGTAAGCTGGGTAATGTAGAAATTTATAGTTATAGTAGGTTGGGTAATGTAGAAATCCTTAGTTATGGTAAGCTGGGTAATGTAGAAATTTATAGTTATAGTAGGTTGAGTAATGTAGAAATCCTTAGTTATGGTAAGCTGGGTAATGTAGAAATCCATAAGTATGGTAGGTTGTGTGATGCAGAAAACACAGAATAATGCATGATGAGGTGTTTATAATGAGAATTTTATGCACACCCGAGGTGTGCGATGCCCTTACCCTCGGGTTTATTAGGGCATCACACACCAATGGTCTGCATAAAAGCCTCATTTAAACACTTCCTTATGTTTTATTTTTTTATATTTACTGGGTCTTGAAATCATGTCTCTGCAACACAAGTTACTGTCTCTCTAGTCCAGGGCTGTAAACAACTGACGTATCCCCACCTAAATAATGTACATCCTCCAATACAACACATGACACTTCCCCCAAAACACAGAACCTGCTTTTTTTTGTCAACAGTGATCACACTGACCCCCGAAACACAAAACCTGTCTTTTTCTTTTTAAATAGTGAGGCTGAGCCACCCCACTAAAATGAAAGAGTGGCCATTGTTATGTGTGGCACCACATTGCCTCGCTATCTCCACCAGTAAGTCACCATGCACCAAAGCCTTCATCAGCATAACAAAGAGAAACAAAATATAAAAAACATGAAATCAAGCTGCACCTTTAATCAGCTTTCTTCTCCTCAACAGAGGAAGACTAGATTTGCTGGCTAAGGCCACCTAGCTTCACCTGAACTCTTTTCTTCTAGGTTGCATGAAAGGACAGAGCAAAAAACCTTACCAGAGCAAGGAAAAGGATTAAGGCTTCTTTTAGCTAAGCCGATTTACTGTGTGTTGTTATTTTTATTTTGTACTCACCGGGTTTGTTACTGTTTGTTTCTAATATTGTATTGCTTTATTTTTCTCTGATTCAAATAGTTGTTGCTGGGTATACCTTCTGCTGCATTATTACAGGGTGTGCCTACAGGTGTGTGCTTACAGATTACTGCTGTAATCTTCTGATTCAAATTATCTTTTGCAAGGTATATCTTCTGTTACTGCTTTATTTTTCTCTGTAGCAAAGTGTTTCTTACAGGGTATATCTTCTGTGAAATTATTACAGGTGGTGCTTTACATGTTTTACAGTTTTATCTATCATTAGGATAAGCTTTCAGGGCTACTGCATTTGTTGCTGGCTGATTGTTTCTGATCTTACCTCCTTGTTTCTTTCATCCGTGGTTCTTCTTTTTCGGCAGGGGAAGGAACCAGCTTCCCAACCCATCCCCAACCACCCCACTCTACACTCCTTTTATGGGGTAGCACAGTTGTGACATTTCCTGCAACAAAGCAGGAAGGGGTGGATGAGAGGGATATCCACACAGTGACCTCATTTACCGGGGCACTAGTAATTTAACTTGTTATAACAAGTTATATAAAAACAAACAGGCAAAACACAAAATCAAATTTTTGCTTTCATTTTCTTCCTTCTAATTACTCTGACCAGGTTATAAACCCAGCAACTTATCTGGAATGGATATCATTAACTGCAGGTACTGCGGAAAACTTTTCAGAAGGGCAGTTTTACAGGATTTAGGACACTGTCCTACATGCTGGGCCATTGGAGAACTAAGAGCTTAGATCCAGGCAGCATGGGCAGAGATTGCACGCCTCAAATTGCATATTCAAGAGGAAATATATTATATGAACCACCTGCCATTTCCCCAACATCCAACAGAAACACCTTGACCACAGAGGGTAGTTGGTCCAGGAGGTTGACAGGTGGTTAGGGAGGGCAAATCGGGTGCCCCATCACCCGGTGTTCATCAACATATTACCTCCACAAACCATATAAAAACTACAAACACGTATCTGCTTCTATCTCTGAAATCAAACAAAGGGGCAGAGGACACTGCAGAGAAGGACACTGCAGCACAGGAGCTAGCACAACAAAACTCACCCAAAACAGGAACCAATACACAAAAAAGGAAAAAGGAAATCTGAAAAACTTCTGAGCATAGGAGACTCCATGATTCGTGGAGCTGATGCCTATCTCCAGCCAGGAATAATGATCAGATGTCTCCCAGGTATATCAGCATGGAGTGACACTGACCACATTGCTAAAATTGTTCAGGAATCAGAAAAAAACATTGATGTCCTGGTACACAAAGGGACTAACAAACTCATCAGCTGGTCAGTTGTGGAGACCAAGGAACACCTGACCAGGCTAGGTGACAAACTATCATCCATTTCATCCAGCATCTCCTTCTCTGAGATCTTTCCAGTCTGGGAGAGGGGGGCAGATGGACAGAAGGTCAGAGAAGGGGAGATAGGGGAGCTAAACATGTGGCTTAAGGGCTAGTGCCAGGAAAAAGGACACAAATTTGCAGGGAACTGGCAATAGTTTTGGGAGTGAAAGTTCTTTAAATTTGATGGACTATATCTGACTAAGGAGGAAGTCAGTGCATTGGGGCAGAAGTTTGTCATCTTTGCAGAATATTTAAACTACCAAATGGGGAGAGGGGTGCAGCACCCCATAGGTTGAATTGGAAGAACACCCTCCCCAGCTAGTGGTCAAACAGGAGTTCAGCATGTTTGTAGTTCATTTGCATCACCAGGTAAGGAAAAAGGTCTGGCTCCCCATATGATGCACTGGGGAAATGCCAGTCCTCACTCAGCAACTAACACACCGAAATCTGGCCAATGGAAAATCATGTACACAAATGCTCACAGTCTGGGCACCAAGATCCCAGACCTGCAGGCAAGAATGACAGATTCTAAACTGGACATAGTAGCAATTAACGAGACATGGTTTACCAGTAACCACACTTGGGAGACTTCAGTACCTGGCTATGTACTGTTCAGAAGAGACCGAGGTGCAAAAAGGGGAAGGGGATGGTGTGGCCCTGCATGTCAATGAAAACATCAAAGCTACAGAAATTCAGAATACACATAAGGAGCCAGAAGAACTGTGGGTCACCCTGGAAACAGGAAGTGGGACAGCCATATGAACTGGGCTTGTCTACAGGCATGCAGACAGAGGAGGAAATAGACACATTACTGTTAGAAGATATACAAAACATGACAGCTAAAGGGGAGGTCCTGATAATGGGAGACTTCAACATGCCAGATTCAGATTGGTCAATACCATCAGGGACCTCTGCCAGAACTAGACACATGGTGGATTCCCTGCAGGGAGAGGGCCTCAAACAACTTGTGCAACAACCCATAAGAGACAGGGCTATCCTAGATCTAGTACTGACTAACAGGGAAAGGATCACAGATCTCCAGGTAGAAGGTCACCTGGGGGCCAGTGACCATCACATGGTATGGTTCAATTTGGCCACTAGAACTAAATCATCTAATTTCAAGGCAAAAATATGGGACTTCACAGGAGCTGACTTTGATAAGATGGCCAGCAGAGTTAAGCTAGCCCTGGCAAAAACAAATACTGGTGAGAGGGTACAGGCAGAGTGGGCAAGCTAAGGATGCAATACGTGAAGCAACGTCCCATTGTGTTAGAGAGAAAAGGAAGTGCAAAAGAAGAAGCAAGCCACTTTAGTTCTCAAAAACAGTAGCAGAAAAGGTCAGAGCCAAATGGCTGGCTTTCAGGAAATATAAGGGAACACAGCAGGATGAAGATAGGGAGGCATACCAAACTTCCCTAAGGGAAGCAGGGAAGGCAGTAAGGCAGGCAAAGGCCCAAACCAAGGAAGCACTAGCACAAACAGTAAAATAAGGTGACAAGACTTTCTATAGGTACATTAATGAAAGGAGAAAGTCCAGAGGGGGGTATTGCTAAGATCAAACGGGATGAGGGGGCATGTGAGGAGGAGGAGGACCATGTAAAAGTATCTGTCCTAAATAGATACTTCTGCTCAGTATTTACTGAAGAGAAAGTAGGGCAGGGCCCACAGCTCAGCACCATGGACACAAGGGGAAGGGAGGTGTGTGCACTAGTCCCTTCACAAAACAAAGGGTCTTACAAGAGCTCGATAAGCTCAGGGTGGACAAGGCAATGTGACCTGATGGCATACATCCCAGGGTACTAAAGGACCTAAGGATGGAACTAGCAGAGCCTTTATCAGAACTGTTTAGTGAGTCTGTGAGCATAGGAGAGGTCCCAGAAGACTGGAGAAGGGCTCATGTGATCCTGCTCCAGAAGACTGGTAGCAGGGAGGAGGCAGGGAACTACAGACCAGTCAGTCTTACCTCAGTAGTGGGCAAGATTATGGAGGCACTCCTTAAGGAAAGGATAGTGCAACACCTGGAATCCTTAAGAGCACAGGATCCAAGACAGCATGGGTTTACAAAAGGAAGGTCCTGGCAAACTAATCTCAAAGATTTCTTTGACTGGGTAACCAGAGTGGTGGACCAAGGGGGGAGCAGTTGATGTCGCCTACCTTGACTTCAGCAAAGCTTTCGATATTGTTCCACATAGAAGATTAATTAATAAACTGGGTAGGTTTGGGGTGGGTCAGAACTGGTCAACTGGGTGGCAAACAGGTTGACGGGCAGAAAACAGAGAGTGATGATAAATGGTATACTGTCAGAAGAGATGCAAGTCACAAGTGGTGTACCTCAGGGATCAGTCCCTGGGGCCAGTCCTCTTCAATATCTTCATCAGTAACATTGCAGATGGACTGGAGGGTAAGGTTTGTCTGTTTTCAGATGACACCAAGATCTGCAACAGAGTAGATGATCCAGATGGGGTGGGCAGAATGAGAATGGATCTGGATAAACTAGCAAAATGGTCTCAAAGAGTGACAACTGGTATTTAATGCAAAGAAGTGCAAGATCACACATAGGGAAGAGAAACCCTGAAGCCACCTGTAGGCTGGGAGGGGAGCTGCTGGCAGTCACAAGGGAAGCAAAAGACTTGGGCATCATCATCACTGATGACCTGAAATCATCCAAACAGACCACTAAAGCAGTAGGCAAGTCTAGGGGGATGTTGGGGTGTATTAGTAGGGGTATCACAAGTTGGAAGAGGGAGGTAATAATCCCTTTTTAAAAGACACTGGTTAGGCCCCATCTGGAGTACTGTGTGCAGTACTGGAGGCCACACCTTCACAAGGACATTAACCAAATTGAGGCAGTAGAGAGACAGGTAACCAAAATGGTGCAGGGACTGCATCATAAAACATATGAGGACAGATTAACGGAGCTCAATATGTATACCCTAGAGCAAAGGAGGGAGAGAGGTGATATGAATGAAACTTTCAAACACCTTAAGGGCATTAACAAGGTGAAAGATGAGTATGAATAGATAGGTCATTGATAGAGCAAAGGCCAATGGCACATTCATTAGGCAGAAAAAGAAATGGGCTGACTGGATGGGCCTTGCAGTCCTTATCTGCCGTAAACTTCTATGTTTCTATGTAGACCTGTGGTATCTGCACTCGATGATCAGTTCCTGCTCAGTTTACTGGTAAATGGTTTTCATTTGTGGCACCTGAGGAGGAAGCAGTTTATGTGTTGGCAATTTCCAGGTGCTGCACAAGTGACTTGGCAGCACGAGGGAAGGCAGTCATGCAGCTGCTCACCTTACAAAGGTATGTGTTGGCAGAAAGTTTAAGAAAGGTAGTTATTCAAACTCTGTTACTTACGGTTAGTTATTCACATGTGTGAATAACAGAGTTTGCCAATCACTGCCAGCAGTTGATAAATATCACTAACCAGTAAATATTCCACAGTTACGATATCTGGGTCATGTATAAAACCTTAGTAATGGTAGGTTGGGTAATGTAGAAATCCATAGTTATTGTAAGCTGAATAACGTAAAAATTCATACTTATGGTATGCTGGATAATGTGGAACCCCATAGTTATGGTGGCTCCATGTGATAACGGCGATTCCAAAATGGCAAACATCAAAATGGTGAATCCAAAAAGAGCTAATGCAATAACAACGACTGGAAACAAAAGAGACGGGTATTTTATGGTGATTTTGCAGCAGTTTATACCTGCAATTTAATATTATATACTACTCCATGTAGGTAAGCATAACTCTCCCTTACACCATATCCCTGTACCACTTGATGCAATCTCTGATTGAGATCCTGGTATCTGCGGTGCCCTGGAGCAGTTGCAGCACCTGACACAATTTGCTTGAACCTCACCTCCATGAAAACTCGTCTTCCCTGAGACATTCAGTAGCTATCTTTGTGAGTGGGGGGCCCTGTCACCCACACCCCCCACGGGGGGGGCTGCACCCCCGAGCCCCCAGCTATTTCAAATATTCTAACTCTGAGGTGCACCTGGTAACTGGGGTAGGTGTGCACCTTGGAGTTGCTATTTAATACCGGTCACATGTTAGTGCCAGTCGTTGTTATTGCTTTCACTATTAAGGATTCGCTGTTAAGGAGTCGCCCTTATTGATTCACCTTATTGATGTGCTACCATTATGGCTGGTTGGTTGATGCAGAAATCCATAGTTATGGTAAGCTGGGTTATGTAGAAGTCCTTAGTAATGATAGGTTCCTGAATGTAAAAATTACTAGTGTGGTAGGAAAGGAAATGTAGAAATCCATATTTATGTTAAGTTGGGTGATATAAAAATCATTAGTTATGGTACATTGGGTGATGCAGTAATCCATTTGTTAGCATAGTTAGGGTAATGCAGAAATACATATAGTAGTTATGATAGGTTTGGCAATACAGAAATTCACAGTTACGTTAGGTTGGATAGTATCGAAATCCCTATTCTTGGTGGTTGGGTAATGCAGAATTACATAATTATGCTATGTCAAGTAATGTGGAAATCCATAGTTATGGCATGTTTCGGGTTGTTTAAACCCAAAGTTATGCTGAGTCAGGAAAATCTATAGTTATAGCAGAGTGTGTGATATAGAAATCCATAGTTGTGTTTTGTTGTGTGTTGTAGAAATCCATATTTATGATACGGAGAAGCACACAAGGATGCAATCCAATTCTGCAGACTTCTGTAGCAGCTACTGGAGGAAACAAGGACATTTCAATAGCAGTTAATCCCTTTTTGTCATGTAGGAAACTGTGACACTCCTTTTTTTCTTGGTGAGCTCCTCTGCTGGTTGGGTGACAGTGAAATCCTTGGTAATGGTAAAATGGGTGATACAGAAATGTATAGTTATTATGGATTGAGTGATGCAGAAATCCATAGCCGTAATAGGCTAGGTGATTTAGAAATCCATAGTTATCTTGGGTTGGGTAATGTAGAAAGCCATAGTTATGTTACTGTAGGTAGGGTGATTTATAAATCCATAGATCTTCATCAGGGATGTATCTTTTCATCAGGTCACACACCTATGGAACTTAGCTGTCAGGCACTTGGATCCCATGGAATCCTTTTTCTGTAGCAGTCAATTAAGGCCCTCCCCATGCCGAGGTTGCCTGCTGATGTCATCATCTCTGTATAGACATAGTTGACCCTTCTCCCTCCTCAGTTTTTTCCCCACAGTCGACTTCACTGCATGATTTCCTTCAGAAGCCACATCATTCTGTCAACCACCAAAACTTCATATATTTCTTTTCTCTACTTCATATGTCTAAAACAGTATGCCCCCCAAACAGCAACATTTCTACAGCGACATGCATTGATATCGATTATACCGCCATGCCACCATAGAAGTGCTGCTGGGAATGGGAAGCCCCTTTCCCCAATCTGCACCCCCTCCCTGAGCTAACTCTGACCTGGAGTTAGAATCTAATAGTATGGAAGGGAGGTGCGGGGGGCAGAGGGGGTTTGGGGTGAAGCCCCCCAATATAAACACACACACCAATGTGTGTGTCTCCATGCCAACTGCAAATCATGGCCAACATGGAGCCTGGCGCTGTGATACCTGTCAATGTGTTTCTTGTCAAACTGGCATTTTAGAGCCATCTAGAACCATCAACCTGTCCTCTCTTTTCCATTGCTGCCCCTGCAAAAAGAAGATTTTTCATGAGGACGACCATTATTTTTGTGTTTACTGTCTGAGTCCTTCTCATAATCCAAGGCCTGCACTCTCTGCCAGAAGTTTAACCTCACAACTTTTTTGTGCCATAAGAGTCAAAGTTTTTCTCATGGAGCAGCAACTAGCCAGTTTGGAAAAGTGGGACGCAGGGGCTTCTACCTCTGCTTCTCTGGCATGTTCTTAAAGGTTCCATGCCACTGAGGCCAAGACATTTCTTTGGGGAAACATAAAGAGAAGGACCAATGAAATTAGCATTGAACAGGCTGCCAACCACAGTCTCTAGGTGTTCCTCCTATTATTCTGGGATTGCCTTGTCGGCTCTTCCGAGACTGACCCCCTCCACTGCCACAGCCCCTTCCAGGCCAATCTGGATGGGGGATTCACTGGAAAATCAGACATTCACTTCTGGGTCATTGGCCTTTGCCCCACCAGCTTTATCAGCCTCTCTTTAGCTTACTCAGGCACAGGGCACCACTGTTCCCACTCAAGGAAGTGGACCATCAATGGCTGGCCTTCCTTTGGCCCTGTTGCACCCTGCTCCTGCAGAAACATCAATGTCTGGACTTTCTACAGTTCCATTTCCCTCTGAGCACTTGAGGCTGTTGACAGTGGGCTCCTCCCCCTTTGACATTGCTCCCAGTCACAATAGTTAATTCCCAAGCCATCATCAACCTTACTACTGTATTGACATCCCTTGCCACAGTGCTGGTCAAGTAGTTTAAAATGCTCCCTTCAGTGGTCTTTGTCATTATGTTTTCCATAGGGCAGTCCAACATGGCAACCACTCTGGGCTTCTAGGAATAAGGGAGAGCATTGCCAATAATTTTAATCATATTTATTTTAAATTTTAAGATAATGTGTTAGTTGGTCAGTGAGCCTAGGTTTGGGACAGTAATTAGGGGCTACTAGTGAGATAGAGCTAGAAGTCTAGTTTTATTATTTTTTAGTTAGAAGAATGAAAGTCTGTGGGGTGAACCTATGCCTGGTTTGGGTCTGCATGGAGGAGTTTTGCAGCTGCAAGATATTGATAATCTTGACTGCCTGATTTCCTTGGAGCTCTGAAGAATAAAGTTCCACAGCTGTCCTTCCATCTTATTTGATGGCCAAAGAGATTTTTTTATTATTTTTCTGTTTTTGGGATCATATCCCTCTGTTCCTTTCTCCATCCACCCGCTGCCCCATGTCCAGGCTTACCCCTCTGAGCAGGGCCACCGAGGGGCTTCACACTCCTGATTGGACATCGTGGGCAAGCCCCAAATTACCCCCGTGGGTTGGGGCCATGAGAGCGTGACCCTCCTGACAGGTGACGGAGGCAGTGGGAGGTGGGACAGAATGGGCCTTCATGCTGGGGGACCAGCATTATTCTTGTTTACTTACTGCCCCATGGGTGGGGACGTGCAATGATGACCAGCGTGTGCCCCCTCCCTCAACATATTATCGCCGTGAGCTGTGGTGCCCCGGCCTCTGCTGGCAGTCCGTCAAGTGCCGGACACTCAGCATCTCCCTCCCCCAGAGAAGGAGAGCAGTCCCAGGGATGCTCAATCCTTCTTCTCCAGCCAGTCCTCTGACTCCCTGGGTCCATTCCTGAACTCGGGTCACCAACGTCACAAGAGGAAATCTAACCTCTGCATCACTGGGCTGGCTTGATGATGACCCAAGTTTGAGTGCTGAGTGGTCTAGGAGTGAAGGAGACACTGACTGGCTCCTGGGTGGCCGTTGAGGTCTGATTACGGGAGCAGTAAATAGGCATCTGATATTGTGTCCAGGGTGACTAGCGAGAAGGCAGAAATTCAATAACCTGGCAGCAGTTCAGGCAGCAGAGTTGCCTGAGTTGCTCTGAGTCAATGACAGGCTAGAAGAGGAGAACCATGACTAAAGGTAACCCAGGCAGTGGTTGTACAGTAGTCCTAACATTGCCCATTTGGCTGGAAAGAATTGTGACCTTATGCAGTCACTGGGGGTAGTGAGAGCCTCCTGCGGCATACAGTGAATGAGGACTGCAGTTGGACTTTAGGTCAGATGGTGGTCAGACTTTCCAGTTTGGTTGATGCAGTGAGAAGTCCCCTACCGAAGATGAGAGCTGGGTCGGGGGAGAAATGCATTGTAAAAACTGCCATAAAAGAGTTTTTCTTCTGAAAGAACTGCTTAAAAAGCTTGTGTTCATTTAGTCTGAGATGGCTGAGCTCTGAATTTGCAAACTTTGTGGCTAAGGTCATATCAGGCCTAAAAGCTTTCTTCTAAAGATTCCAGAACAGACAGTGATGAGAGCCTGGACTGCTGGAAATCTACGAGTCCTTCTTAACCTTGAGTTGGGTTTGTGGCAGACTGTGTCTTTATACACTATGACTCTAAACTGATACAAAAAGTGCAAAATGATAGATTGTTTTCTCCTGAGAGAGCAGAGAATGTTTTTGCCTGTACTGTAATTTATAAGAGCTGAATTAGGTTTATTGTGATTGCCTCACAGATTTTGGGTTTTCTCCCACTAAGGAAATTAATGACTATATTAACTTTTTAAAGTAAGTGGTGGGGTTGATGGGGTTGTTTGAAGTTATTTGGTATAAGGGTGGGCTGGGGGATTATTTTAGAACATAGGGTTGAATGATTGCATGTTTGGTGTGGGTATGAGAGTGTGATTTTCAAATCAAATCAAATCAATTTTATTTATAAAAAGGCACCTTTCTTAAACCAAGGCGCCTGAGCAATAAATACATAAAACAGAATAAATTATTCTAGCAAACATATAATTCAACAGACAACAATATAATAGCAGCATAGGAATGCAAACTAAACCTCAATCAATAAATAACAGGCTAAAGAGATAGGTTTTCAAAGCTATTTTAAAACTCTGGACGGTTAGGCAGTCTCGAACTTGATAAGGTAGATAGTTCCACAGGGCCGGAGCAGAAAAACTAAACACCCTTGCTCCAGATGTTTGCAGACACACCCTGGGAACCTCTAGCAATCCCTCATCGGAGGATCAGAGAGGATGGAGGGGACGGTAGGGAAAAAGGAGATCTTTCAAGTAACCTAGTCCCTGTTCATGTAGGGCCTTATAGGTAAGCAAAGCAACCTTAAAGGTGATCCGCCACTATATAGGCAGCCAGTGCAGACCATGGAGCACAGGCATCATATGACTGGTTCTTGATGCACCAGTCAATAGCCTGGCTGCCACGTTTTGCACCAGCTGCAAGTGGCAGATATCAACCCCCAGCAGCCCTAGGTAAAGGGCATTACAGTAGTCAAGACGGGAGGAAACGAAGGTGTGAACCAATGTCAGAAGATCATCGGGAGGAACCAAATGTTTCACCCGGGTGATATTTCTTAGATGGTAAAAAGAAGTTTTAACAACTGCTGACACCTGTGATTTCAGGGTCAAGCAGTCATCAAACATAACACCCAGGTTCCGCACCCAGTCTTAGGTAGCCAGCTGAACACCTCCCAGCCATAGACCCAAAGGCGAACCTGCCAACATACCCACCTCACGACGATCTGGGTTCACGACCAACACCTCAGTTTTTTCAGGGTTCAACCTTAGCCAGCTCACATTCATCCAGGCCTGAATTTCAGTCAGACAGCTGTTGATCACCAAGACAGCATCATCTTGTTTCGGGACAAAAGAGATGTCCAGTTGAGTGTCATCTGTGTAGCAGTGAAAACTCAAGCCATACCATCTAATAATCGCTCCCAACAGCAGCATATACACTGCAAACAACATGGGCACTAAGATGGATCCCTGTGGAACCCCACAGGGTAGGGAGAATTGAGCGGAGGTACAAACCCCTGACACCACTCTCTGAGTCCTACCCATGAGATAAGATTGAAACCATCTGAGGACAACCCCTGAGAGTCTGCAGATAAACTGCAGGCGATCCAACAGCACACCATGGTCCACAGTATCAAATGCTACAGAGAGATGAAGAAGGACCAAGATGGAACAGGGCCTTCGATCTCTCACCATCAGAAGGTCATTTGGTACCCAAACAAGAGCTGTCTCAGTACTATGTCTCTTCCTGAAACCGGACTGGAGAGAATCATAGATATTGTGGCTGGTCAAATAGTCTTCCAGCTGCAATGCCACCACCTTCTCAATAACCTTACCCAAAAAGGGAAGGTTAAAGACCGGCCTGTAGTTTGCTAGACAGTCGGGATACAAGGAAGGCTTTTTAAGGAGAGGTCAAACTAAGGCCTCCTTAAGGGAAGCTGGAAAAACTCCCCTCTCCAAGGATAACCAGACTATCTTAGCAAGGACCGGGCTGATAATATCAACTCAGCCAACGAGCAAGTGCGTGGGGCCTGGATCAAAACTACAGTTGATAAGATGTAAAGTCTGGATAACCATCACAATATCATTGAATGTAGGCTGGGCAAAGTCGCACCACTCAAACCAGGAATCCGACATCTCCTGCCAACCACTGCTATTCCCTAGAGAAAGGGTCAGGTGGACATCGGGCCTGATCGTGGCAACCTTATCCACAAAGAATCGAGAAAACTCCTCACATTGCTCTTGTGAAAAAGCATTTCTGGGCTGAAGACAGAGTGGATTGCACAGTCTGTCCATAGTCCGGAAAAGCTGAGCTGGTCGATTCCATGTGGCAGCAATTTCCCTGGACAGGAATTCTGCCTTCTTATGGGAAATTGTTGATTGATAAACCAAATAATGGTCCATCAAACTAAGCCTGTCACATATCAGGCCGGACCTCCGCCTTCGCCTCTCTAGCCTGCGTCCTACTCTCCTCAATTCCCTAAGGTCCCCATCAAACCATGGGGATCTAGGGTGACGGGAGAGTGGATGAACATGGACAGGAGCAATGGAATCTAGGGCCTCTGTCACTGCCTTATTATAGGCAAATACCAGATCCCCTGGATCCATGCATTCCCTCGGCATGCCCAATAGGTCCAGTACCGCCATCAGACCATCTGGGGATAAACCCCTCAAAGAGCTGCACTGGACCATCTCCATGGGGGCAGGCCTCTTAGGGGGGGCCTCAAAACTGAAGCTGATGGTATGATAGTCTGACCATTTGACTGGTTCCACCACCAAGTCGGATATCTCCATCCCCAGGAGAAACACTAAGTCCAATGAATGACCACCAATGTGGGTCGAGGAGGAAACAACTGGTGTGAGGCCCAATGAGCTCATTAGCTGGAGGAAGTCCTGTCCATGCTGCAAAAGTTCATGGTTGACCCACACATTCAAATCCCCAAGGATCAGCCATCTATGGGATCCCAATGTTAGGTCGGCGATGAAGTCCGCAACTTCCCGCAGGAAAATATTCTCATCTCCTGGTGGACGGTAGATGAGAAGAATCCTGCACCTCACACCCTCACCCATGATACATTCAAAGGAGTTGGTGGCTCCCACTGGAATTTCCCTCAGGTTCAGTTCTGATTTAAAACATAGGGCCACACCCCTGCCCCTACGATCAATCCTCGGGTGATGTATTATGGTGGTCTTGTTTTTAATAGACCTGGCATTGCATAACACCACCCGAGTTTGATGAGCAGCAGAGGGAGACAGAGTTTCTTGTCTGCAATAAGCAGAACCCTTGGTTATGGGAACCAGACAGGGAGACCCCTTTCCTGGACCCATTTCGCCCCAGGGCTTCTCCTTGTTCCCACAATCCCAATCCACCCACTCCTTCCCATTTCCCCAACAGGCCGAGTTCCTGCCCTAACCCTCCAAGCTATTCCCAATCCCCTACACAGTCTATACACCTCTGGGGATAGAGGGGAACAACAAAAAGGGCGAAGGTCCCTCAGCCTGGAAGGGGAATACTGCCTAACCGTCAGCCAGACCAACACATTTTCCTAAAAAATAAGTAACCCAAACCAAAAATAATATATAACCATATAACAAATACCAACCCCCAATCCCTAAAATAAAACAAAACTATTTAAAGCAGAACGCAACAGCTTCACAGCAGCAGCAAAAAAATAATCCAAGACCTATATTTATCTCTATTTAGGGAGCTCTCACCTCCCCCAAAAATAAGACAATTATATTTCCCAAACACTACCTCCCACATATGTTAGGGAAAAAAACACTAAAATGATATAAGTCTTAGTCATTTTCACTGTCCAGATCTAAATGTTAGGCACGCTCACTGCCCATAATAATAATAGTAGTACTCTGGCCAAAACAGTAAGGAATGAGGGAAAAGTCAAACCAGATTGTAGTCCAATTGTCAGTTCAAATCCGGCTAGGCTTCCCAGATCTCCAACAGTTCATAAGAGGAACTGTGTTGTGTGGGTTTTAATATTCATTTGGTTATTTGGGTTGAAGTATGTGTCTGGGATGGAGCCTGATGAGGTGTAACTACTTGGCACCCCATCAAGCTCCCATCACTCTCTCTCTTCTTGGACCTACAAGAGGTGTAGGGTGTTAGGGATTGCTTGGGGGGGTAAGGGGGCAGAGGGTTGTCTTAAATGGCTACTGGAGAGTCACATATTCAGGTGGTGAGACCAAGGAGACACTCTGGGGCAAAATGGATACTAGAGAGGGGACCTCACTATCTGGTTCCCATACCCAAGGGCTCCACTGAGGTAAATGGACAGATAGCTGATCCAGCAGTCTTTCCTCGTCCTACTCGGGCTGCGTTATGCAATGCAAGATCCATAAGGCACAGGACTGTCATAATGATGGGCTTGGTTACCTTGTAGACCTGGCTTGCATCACAGAGACCTGGCTGGATGAAATTGCAGCTTCCATTGGGACAAAGCATGGAGCACTCACAAAACCTCATGCCTCCCAAGCGACCTTGTCATCTATCGGTCTCTACGCAACAAATGCACCAGAGCAACCTGCCTAGCTAAAGCGGAATACTTCAGATCCTCCCTTCATTCCAACTTAAACTGTCCATCCAAATTCTGGAAGGTTATTCACTCTGTCTTCTCCCCTCCAACTGCCCACCCTCTCGCTCTCCTCCTCGTGAACAACTCACTCCTCTCTGATCTACACGATGTTGCCGCTGAATTCAACACATATTTCTCCTCCTGTGCCTCAGCCCTCCTCTCTTCCCTGCCCACCTCGGTACCACTCTGTCCTCCCCCATATGTTCTAATTCCAGTGGGCCCCACCTTCACCTTCAAAGAAATCTTGCCAGTTGATGTCCTTGCAGCCCTTCAGGCCCTCGACACAACAAAAGGTTAATCCTGTGATGGCCTCGACTGCAACCTCCTCCACCTCTCCACCATAGCCATAGCAACCCCCCTCGCCACCCTCTTAAACCTCTCCTTTTCCTCTGTCAATGTCCCCCAGGTCTGGAAGCAGGCCACTGTCATCCCCCTCCCTAAAGGGGGTGTCACCACTCCCCCTCCAATTATCACCCTATCTCCCTCCTCCCTGCTTTCGCAAAGCTGCAAGAACACCTAGTGCTCAACCAACTCACCTCCTTCCTCTCTGACACCAACTTCTTCAAGCCGTTCCAGTCCTATTTCAAAAAGAGCCATTCCACAGCCTCCTCCCTGGTTAGGTTCACGGACTCCATCCTCTCACTTATGGACAACGGGTTAATCACCTTGGCCATTTTCATAGACCTTGCAAAAGCTTTCGTTACGGTCTCCCACCTCCTGCTACTTCAATGACTTTCAGAAGCAGTCCTAGCTGGCTCAGCTACCAATTGGTTCAGGGCCTACCTCTCTGACAGAACTCAATCAGTTAGAATCTCCGACATCAGCTCTTCACCCCTCTCTATAGCCACCGGAGTTCCTCAGGGGTCAGTACTTGGCCCTATCCTGTTCTCCATCTTTCTCAATAACTTCCCTCTAGTGTGTTCATCCACTTCTCTTCAAATGTACGCAGATGATACTGTCCTTTTTGCCTCTGGCTTCTCCCCAGAAGAGGTAACAGCCAACCTCCAGGCTGACTTTGACAAGGTACAGTTATGGTTTAGCTCTCACCAGCTCTCTCTCAATGTGAAAAAAACTACCACCATGACCTTCGGCACTCGGCAACGTCTAACCAGGCTCCCTTCCCTCCCTACCTTCCACACCCTGGATGGGATGGTACTTTAGGACGTCACTTCCTTCCGATACCTCGGGGTCTGGCTCAACCGTCATCTGTCCTCCAAACATATTGATGCCATCACAAAAAACTGCACCCCAAGCTCAGAGCCCTTTACAGGAACCGCAACTGCCTCCCTCTCATTGCCAGGCGTGAGCTAGTGCATAAGATGATCCTTCCCTCATTTGACTACTGCGACATAGTATACAGTGCTACTCCCAAATCTACCTTATTCAGACTGGACACACTTTTCCATGCCTTCTGTCGCTTTGCCCTTGATGCCACCCCCCACACCCATCACTGCAACCTCTACCATGCCCTCGCATTCTCTTCCCTCGTAAATCGTCGCCTACAGCACTGCACTAAATTTGTAGCCAAATTCTGGCATGACACCCTTCCCTCATACCTTACTTACCCCAGCTCCTTCTCCTTCTCATGCCCTCAGATCACTTTACAACCGGAAGCTACAAATCCTTAGGTGGAAAACCACTACTGGGCAATCTGCCTTCTCCTACAGCTTCCCCAAACTCTGGAATGAACTCCCTCCCCAAATTCTCCACTTCTCCTCTATGCACTCCCTGTCTTCAGCACTAGCAAACTACCTCTCGGTAAACTGCTCCTGTACCTAAGCCCCAAAGGTGTCCCCTTATACCTCCCCCCCTCCTGACCAGCGGCACCTAGCTTCACTATGGAAGTTGGCTTATCTATACCAACTTCAGCACTTCTTGGTACATGGTCTTGCCCTGTCCTAAATCCTACTTGTTACTCCCGATCATCACATGTTCTCCACTGCCAGTGTCACACCTCAGCTATCCAATTCTATCCTAGGAGTTATAATTTATCCAGCACATTTCACTGGTTAAGTCTGTACTATAATCTATGCCTTCCAAGTGTTGTTGCTGTACTGTACTGGATGTCTTGTCCCTATTCCATCACACAATTGTATAACCATAACCCTTCCTCTGCATCCTGCAACTGTATAACTGAAACTCATTCTCTGTAAACTGTTCAACAGAATCTCAGTCTACTGTATTGCTGTAATTGTGTTCAACCATGTTCTACTGTTTTCCTCGTATATGTAACTCTTGATAACCTGCGAGTTATCTCCCACTGTACCCCCAACCCCCAGGTCGCACCGGGAGACGAGCATCTTTTTGCTCAGTGTGCCATCCTGGTGAAACAATTTCAATAAATAAATAAATAAATAAGATACATGCCTTGAGGAAGAGGTTGGATACCCCGATGTGCAGGGCATATATATGTGTGTGTGTGTGTGCATGTGTGTGTGTGTGTGTGTGTGTGCTTTTCCACTAGAGCTTTAAACTAGGAATGAATTGAAAGCCCTGTATATGCTTTTCACTGAATTAATAAGTATTATGTTTTATATACATTAAAAATGAATTCTCACCACTGAATTAGTCACAGAGACCTGTCTGGATAAAAATGCAGCTTCCATTTTGGAGCTGGTGGTGCTGGCCGGGTACTCTGTGATACACACCTCGAGGAAGGATTGCAGAGGTGGAGGAGTGGCCATCTATTTTTTTTTTTTCAAATTTAATATACTTTATTGGTATTAGGCAAGGCAGTCACAAAAAGTACAAACTGACAATGACTAACTGGGCCTCATGGCGCTACCTATGGATCCCACTGAGTCTTTTGAGTGTGTCACCATCTGGGGGGTCCTGGCACAGGTTACAGATTCCTCCTGCTCTATTATCCCCCAGGTGTGGAGGGAGAATTTTTTTTATCGTAACATTATTTGTTCACCGCTGCGGACCTGGCAGGGGGACTATGACCTCCACCACTCCTCAGAAGGGTACATCCTCCAGCCTATTGCGGCCATCATGGGTCCTGCTGGGTCCTGGTATTTTTTTTCTCCATTTTCTCCCCTGTGCCCACGTCCATGCAATGAGCACAGTAGCTGTTTCCACCTCCCCAAAGGCAGCCAAGCACCCTGGGCATGGACCGAACTCCTTTTGTTTTGCTGACGCATGCAGCACAAACCCCCCACCCCAAGGAAGGAGAGCAGTCCCAACACTCAATCCTAACCTCCCTGGCTGACTCCCAAATGGCACAAGTCCATTCCTGAACCCGTGCCACTGGTGTGGCGCGAGGTGTGGTGTCCAGTGCCTCAAACCTCAATGCCACCACCCCGGTGGAGGGTGAACCTTTTGATGGAGATTGAAAAGCTTGTTGCCAGCCTGGTGTTGGACTCCCCCAGATGGTAAATTCTGGGAGATTTCAATGTCTGGCTCTATGATGGGCTCTCTCAATTTGGATGTGATCTCCTGAAGAGCATGGAGGCACTGGGCCTGCTCAAAATGTTACATCAGCATTTCATTCACACAGTCACACACTGAACTTGATGTTTTTGTTAGTTCTTTAGGTCACTGACCTTAGCGTAGATCCAGTAGCTTGGTTAGAACATAGTACCATGTGGTTCAGGTTTGGGCCACCCTGAAGGTTTAGCTTCTGTAGAGATGGTCTGGTACTACGCTTTATGGGAATTTCCCCCAGTAGGTCTATAGGTGTGCTCAACCGTGTGGAGGCTGCTTGTGCGCTTAGAATGGAGGAGGCAGTGGCAGCCTGTAAGGAGGCAATCACAGCTGCCTTTGAGTCAATCACACCCATTCGTATCTGACCCTTATGTACTTGCCAGAATCCTCTCTGAATTGATAGGGAACTCAGAATGTTAAAGATTAAGAGTCAGAGGTTAAAGAGATGTTGGAGGAATTCTGGCCTGATGGAGAACAAATTGGCCCTGAGGTCCCATTATAGGAACTATCAGTGGGCAATCTCCTGAAAGAAGGTGCATTATTTGTCAGGGGAGACTGCTGCAACAAGGAACAGGCCAGCTCAGCTCTTACAAATAGTAGATGGACTATTGAATCCAGCCTGTCTCCATGTGGGAGGAGCATGTTCACTCACAAGGTGTGAAGAGTTTTCTCTGTTCTTTGCCCACAAAGTGTCCTGTATAAGAGCTGAGCTCTCCTCCATCATCGTTCATAGGGATTGCAGAGTTCACCCTGAATGCTTTGGAATACTCCTCCTTTGTGGGCTGTTTGACCCAGTTGGGGTGGAGGAGGTGGTGGAAGTTGATTTGAAGCTGCGACCAACACACTGTAATCTGGACCCAGGTCAAACCTGACTTTTGTTCAGATGTTTAGACCTGATTGGATCTGTTTCAGCTAAGATTGTCTTTAGTTCCTTGAGAAGTGGGGTCTTTCTATCATTCTTGAAAAAGGCACTGGTTAGAGCTCTGTTAAAGAAGCCCTCATTCGACCCAGACTGTCTCAGCAACTACAGACTGGACTCTAACCTTCCATTTTTAGGGGAAGGTTATAGAAAAGGTGGTGGCCATCCAGCTTGAGGAGTGGCTTGCCTCCTCTTCCACTTATGAGGTTTTCCAGTCTAGATTTAGGGCTGGGCACAGTACAGAGACTGCTTTGGTGAAGGTGCTTAATGCTTTCCTAATAGCGATAGACAGGAGAGAGCATACCATCACCATCCTTCTGGATCTCTCAGCGGCATTCAACATCCTGAACCATGAGGTGCTGCTTGACTGACTGCAGTGCTGGTGTGGCCAGGCTGGTAATGTCATAAAATGGTTCAGGTCATATTTTTGTTTTTTTCAGATTGAATAAACTTTATTTAGCATACTAAAAAGAAGGAAGAATATTCCAAAGAATTTAACAGATTATGGATGCAATAGTCAACAATAGCGGAGACAAGAATAAGACCACATGATGTATGATTTAGATGGTCATAATTGACAGGCAGAGTGCAGAGGGTGATGATGGGTTAGCCTCATCTAACCCAAAGCCTCTGACATGTGTAGTTCCACAGGGATTGGTCTTGTCACCCTTGTTGTTTACGGTGTATATTCTGCAATTGGAAGACATTACCAGGTGGTATGGGCTGGGTTTTCACTGCTGTGCAGATCATACCCAACTATACTTATCCGATGCACCTGGTAACCTGATGGCGGATACCATATTTAACAACTGTCTGGTGGAGATCCAGACTTTGATGACTCGTAAGTGACTAAGACTCAACCCAGACAAGACTGAGGAGCTAGTGCTAGATCCAGGTCGTGGTGCTAGGGAGGGAAGTCTGTGGGATCCCCTAGTCTTGTACCACTGGTCCTGTCCACACAGCTGAAGGATCTGCATGTGATCTTGATGATGGCCTGACATTGGATAGTCATGTTTTGGCCATCATTAAGAGTGGATTTTACCATCTGAGGAACATTGTCCAGATCCAGAACCTATAACCACATGAGGACCTGATCTCACTGGCACATGCTTTTGTCACACCCAGACTGGATTACTGCAATGCCCTCTACCTAGGGCTTTCTGGAGACAACCTTCACCGGCTGCAGCTGGTGCAGAATTCAGCAACAAGATTACTGACAGGTGCAAGAAGAATCAAGCATATTATGCCTGTCCTATGCGAGCTCCATTGACTGCCAAATAGATGAAGGATTGCCTTCAAAGTCGTATTACTGACCTACAAGGCCCTACACTAAAGGGGGCCAGTCTATCTGCAAGATTTCCTTGTGTCCCATTGTCCATCTCAGGCTTTCTGTTTCTCCGAGGGTTGCCTCCTTAATGTTCTCAGGGTTAGGTTGTGGCAGTCTGGTGTTAGAGCGTTTTGAGTGGTAGCACCTACCCTGTGGAACTCTCTGCCTAAATAACTATGGGAGACACCCATGGTGGAAACCTTTAAAAAGGGATTAAAAACCTTATTTAACCAGGATTTTAATTGATTAATATTTTGACACACTGTTTTATTGTATATGGATAGATGATTTTTAGATGTATTGCTGTCAGCTTCTAATGAATATGTTAGTGAATTGTCTGTTGGGTGTACTATATAATTGTGTGAATGCCACAGTTTCCTGCATGAAGTTACATTGCTTTATTCAGTAGGTCTGCTGCAGCATACTGCAGAGTGCTTTAAAAGTGGGTTTCATCCTGGGGGATGCCACTGTATCTATCTGTCTGCCTGTCTGTCTATCTATCTATCTATAGTATCTGTCTTCATGTGTCACAGGTACATGGGCTACAAAGATAACACAGCACACAGTAATGTGGGTACAACACACCCACAGTGTGTTTTATTTCTATTTATTTTTTAATTGAAATGTTTCACCAGGAAGGCATACTGAGCTACAAGTCGATCATCTCCAGAAACAAAAGTATAAAAATACAAAAAGAAAAAATATAAATATCAATAAACAGTTCAAACTGAACTAGAAAAACAAACAATAGCACAATGCTATTCCACCTTACTTCAGGTAACTCTATAAAACAATACTCAACTTTTTCTTGCTCGACATAAACTCCTGTTTCAGGCACAGGTCCTTCTCTTTCCTTGTCCTCTGGTAAGTGAGGCTGGCTGGATAGGTAATCTAATTCTTACTGTTTTGGGGAGCGCTTATATAGCCCACCTACTAATGGGTAGTCCCACCCACAAAACATAATTAACTGTGGAATGGTCTCTAAAAGCTCATAAACCAGCCTATATGAAAGAAAATAGGGTTACTTCTAAGCTTTTGAATATATCTACTATTCAGTGAAACAACTATTGACAGGTGGTATGCATATGGAGTTATTCCTGGAAACACATTAATTATCCCTCTTTAATTAACTCCACCCTCTTTTATGTAATAAGCTAAAAACACAAGGGGTACAAATATAGCACTGTATGGGCCAGTGTTCTCCTATAGAAAAGCTTAGTCTGGAAATCCCTACAACAGGTACCTTTCTTTATCAGCTCTGTAACATACACTTTACACAGTTTATTCAGGAAGTGTACACTGTTATAACAGCTATCCCATTAAAAATCTTGTAGGGCCTTTGGGCAACAAGAGGAACATTAAGTGGCACCTTTAGAGACTTAACTGGTCTCTTTATTCTTTATTCTCAGTTCCATTTATTACTGTTGCAACCCTCTCTTTTTCTCCTGGGGGCCTGCCACACTTGAAACTATTTTGCTATAAATAGGGATGTTCCTGTCCCTTTAAATACTTAGCTGCCAAGGTTACAACAGAGCAGCACTCTAGGAAAATACTCATAATCTGGCTGCTTCTGCCATGGGGATGTAAAGTCTTCTGGTAAGCCCCTTAGTTTATTTATGTTCTTTATTTATATGACAGTGTGAAGTGCTAGCTCAGCGTTTAACATTCACTTGCTCGCTTCAGAGTGCACAGAGCTATTCTTGTGAAAGGGGGTGGCATGAAAGTGAAAGTTATGCCACTCAGCTTGAACTGCAACATAGAAGTTAAGAGAGAGAGAGAGACCGAGTGAGTGAGGGGCAAGCATGATCCACTTTTTCATTCTTAATGCTGATCTCTTTCTTCTTAGACCTGTCAGAGTCTTTTCTCTCAAACAGAAACCAGGGAGGAAGGGGTTTTCTGAACTTACCCTAGCAACGGCTACAAATGAAAAAAAAATGCCACTCGGTTTGGGCACGATTCCTGCTTCAATGCAGGATTACTTTCAAATACTGAAGAGTAGCAGCTAAATGAAAAGAACCAAAAAACTATTTACGTACTCACATGCCGCACTGTGTTGCTCCTGTATTTAGCTCAACATTTTCTGAAGCTCAGCTGCTTGCTTTTTAATCCCCTTATTTACTACTACATACTACAAACACTGCAGCACATTCACGACAGCACGAAGTATGTCATTTATTAAAGACAGCAAGCATTTTATAAGTGTATTTACTGTGTATCCCAGACACGATATATTTAAAGGCACTTTATTATTATTTATTCAAACAACCATATTTAAAGGCACAGATGCACTATATACATATTTATGTACTCAGGCACTTTAGTTTATACATGGCATAGCATGCCATAGGTGTAATGTTATTGTATTAAAGTTTTCTGAGCTTAAAACTGGCAGGCTCAGGCAACGCTCAGAGAAAAGCTTGTGAGAGAGGTTAAATTGACATTTGTTTTTGTGAAAGTTTGCATGAGGAGCTAAACTGGCATCAGTTGGGCATTGCTGTTGAACTGTGACTAGAAATTGGCAGGAACTGGTTGGGGAAACTTTACTGGGAGCATGGCATTGGGGGGGTGAAAGGGGAGAGGAGGAACTGGCCTTGTAGACAGGAGGGATGGGGCTAGAGGATGGAGATGTGTGGGAATGCTAGCCTCAGGAGGAGTCATAACAACATCTCAGGATGGAACAGGGGCAGGTGGTGTGTCAGGTTAGGGGTCTGTGGAGGCATGGGGGATACAGCCAGTGGACTGAGGGGAAAGGGGACACAAAGGTGGGAGGGTCATGGAATGTAACAACTGTGGCATGACAGTCTTCATGAGCACTCTGTGGAGACTGGAGACATGCCCAGTTTGTCAAAGAACAACAACTTAGAAAGCACTCATGGTCTTCCAAAAACCAAAAATAATTTCTAGCAATTGTTAAGATCTATCTTTTAAGAAATGGTTTGAGATCCCATCTTTCATTAAAACCATTAGGTTTTACACTTTTCAACCTATAAATCCATTTGCTTTCCTTCTTTAAAAACAAGTTGGGCCTATCCCCCCTAAAGTCAAGAGGTAGTACCCATTCAATTCCCATGAATTTCATAAGTCTGGTTTTGAGAAATGTGTCTGATTGAAATGTAATCCCATAGGAGTGTCAAGTCTGTTGTTGACAATGGGGCTAACATGCTCCTGAATTCTTTGCTTCAATGGTCTCACAGTGTTACCTACATATAGCAGATCACAACTACACCAGAGAACATAAACCACATAACCAGTGTCACATGTGATGAGTTCTCTGATGTCAATCCTGATATATGGGAGACAAGGATGTTGAAACTTTGTATCTGTTATACAAAATTTACAGATGTTACATCTGGAGCATTTAAAACATCCATTAGTTCTCCTGGATTGCCAGAAGGATTTATGTTCCTTTGAAGTTGTAAATCTGCCATGTACAGTAGTAATCACAGACACTGCAAGCTATTTCCTGAAATTTCAGTGATATTTCCAGAAATATCGGATGCTTTTTGTATTTAAACAGTAGGGGCAGCAGAGAGAAACTTCAGAAATTTCACAAAATATCTGGAAATAGCTTGCATTGTCTGTGGCTACCACTGTACTAGAGTGTCACACAAATTTTTGGCCCTGCTAAAGGAAATTCTGGGTTTAATTCCAACCACATTTGCCAGGGTTTGATTGCTCACTAGAACAGGCCAATTACTGTGCACAACATTACCAATTTTACCTGCCTTGTGGTTATACTGTGTAACAAAGGTGCATGGATGTGTGTCAGATGTTTTATTCTTGTCAATTAGCAAGTTGGCCCTGTCTAGCTCTTTAGCTCTTACTTTGTGTTTCTCTAAAAAGTTAACTGTATAGCCTGTTTGTAAGAATTGTTGTATAAGCTTGTTGGCCTGTTTGTCAAATAAGAAATATGTACTACAGTTTCTACATAATCTCATTATCTGACTGTAGGGAATAGAATCTTTAAAGTGCTGGGGATGTGCACTTGTAGCATGTAGAAGAGAGTTAGTAGCTGTTGGTTTGTGAAAGCACTGTGATTCTATGTTCAAGTCCTCATTTGCCTTAAGATGTAAATCTAAAAAATTCAGCATGTTTTTATCCACTGTGTGGGTAAATTTCAAATTTAGGGTGTTAACATTTAACCATCCAATAAAATCGTTTGCAATTGATACATCCCCTGTCCATATACAAATCACATTGTCGATAAAATGATACCAGTGTTTGATATGTGACCAAAAGGGGTTAATAGACTTGTTTAGAACCACAGTGTCTTCCCAGAATCCCAAAAGTAGATAGGCATAACTGGGGGCCATTGCTGCCCCCATTGCTGTTCCACGTTTTTGGAGATAAAACTGCTCATCAAATTTAAAGTAATTATGTTCCAAAATAAATTTCAGTGCTTCTATGAGGAATTCCTTTGGAACATGTTCTAAATCTGAAGTTCTGTCAAAAAAATATTTGATGGCAGTAATACCTTGGTTATGCTTTATTGATGTATATAGGGCTTCTACATCAATGCCTAGCCAACAGTACTATTTTTCCCATTGGATTCCTTCCAATTTCTGTAATAGATGTTTTGTGTCTTTAATATAGGATTTAAGGCCCAATACATAATGTTACAAGAAAAAGTCTAGAAATTTACCCACATTTTGTGTGATACTTCCTACCCCTGACACAATAGATCTGACAGGTGGATCAGTTTTATTTTTGTGTATCTTAGGCAGAGCATAAAATCCTGGTATAACAGGATATTATTTCAAAATATATTGAAATTCAGACTCAGAGATACTGCCTGATTGCAGTGCATATGTTAATAAAGCTAGCACTTCCTTTTTATAAATTGAGGTGGGGTCAAGTTTTAATTTCTGATAATTGTTTTCATTATCTAATAAGACCTTCACCATAGATTTATAATGTTCTTTATACAAGATCACAGTGTTATATCTGTTGTCTGTTGCTTTAATAACCATGTCATTTAGACCAATGCTTCTTTATGTTATACATACCAGAAGGGTCATAAGTAGAAGTTTGCAGTGAACTAGTACTGGCAATATTCTCTAATAGTAATGTTTCTAAAGTGTCCAGGTCCAATGCCAAACTATCAATAATCTATGTTTCTTCTCCACTTGCAATTCTTAGTTCATTAGTCCCTCTGGTATCCATAGCAGTCTCAGTTTCTGTCTCCAATAACTGGGATTCTCTCATAATAGTTTATAACAAAAGGTCAATGTCCTCCGTTTGTTCCCTGGATATACCTAATACTCCCATATCTATATTTTCTAAATCCTTCGCTTCCGAGAAAAAAAAAGTTTTAGTTTTAATTTTTGAAAGACTTTAAACAGGTGCACAAAGATTTGGAAGTCATTAATGGGGGGCGTGGGGATAAAACTCAAGCCCCTGCTCAACACTTTTGTTTGTGTTTCTGTGAGTTTTAATTTGGATAAGTTAACTATTTGTATTTTTTTATTCTTGCCCCTCAAATTTCAGTCTGTTGTTCATGTTGTTCTTCCCACCGCATCTCCCCCTCCTTGTCTTTCTTCTCCTTCCCCATTTTTTGGAACACTGCTCGTAGATACTTCCTGTCTTGTAATTTGAGTATTGCATTCTAAGCTGGATTTTTGGCCTGTAACTTGTTGAGAATCACTTCTCTTGTTATCTCCACGTCTTATAATTTCATTATCAAATCTAACTTTTGAACGTCCCCGACTCACAGACCTATTGGTTTTGGACTTAGGCCAGCTCACAATATTGCCCTTCTAGTAATCTGCAAGATCTCTTAACAACTTCTGTGCTTTTTGCTCTACGGTAATTGCTTCATGCTTAATTATTTTTTCTTGTGATTGCCAGTACTAGTTCACTGCAAATTTCCACTTATGACCCTTCTGGTATGTATAACATAAAGAAGCATTGGTCTAAGTTGTGCTCTGATAGATTTAAAGTTAACTCTGTCTTCTGTCCACATATATTTAACAATGTGATTAACACTTATGAAAAAGTGGTTTGTAAGCAGGTAAAGGCAGTGTTAAATAACAAGACAAAGTTTAAATTTAATCTAACAGAAGCAGAAAGTTTAGCGCTAAATGATCTAAAGAAAGAAAATGACATAGTTATTAAAGCAGCAGACAAGGGAGGTAACATCGTGATCTTGTATAAAGAACATTATAAATCTATGATGATGGTCTTATTAGATAATGAAAACAATTATCAGAAATTAAAACTTGACCCCACCTCAATTTATAAAAAGGAACTGCTAGCTTTATTAACACATGCATTGCAATCAGGCAGTATCTCTGAGTCTGAATTTCAATATATTTTGAAAGAATATCCCATTATACCAGGATTTTATGCTCTGCCTAAGATACACAAAAATAAAACCGATCCACCTGGCAGACCTATTGTGTCAGGGGTAGGAAGTATCACACAAAATGTGGGTAAATGTGTAGACTTTTTCTTGCAACATTATGTATTGGGCCTTAAATCCTATAATAAAGACACAAAACATCTATTACAGAAATTGGAAGGAATCCAATGAGAAAAAGAATACTGTTGGCTAGGCATTGATGAAGAAGCCCTATATACATAGATAAAGCATAACCAAGGTATTACAGCCATCAAATATTTTTTAACAGAACTTTAGATTTAGAACATGTTCCAAAGGAATTCCTCATAGAAGCACTGAAATTTATTTTGGAACATAATTACTTTAAATCTGATGAGCAGTTTTATCTCCAAAAATGTGGAACAGCAATGGGGGCAGCAATGGCCCCCAGTTATGCCAATCTACTTTTGGTATTCTGTGAAGACACTGTGGTTCTAAACAAATCCATTAACCCCTTTTGATCACATATCAAACACTGGTATCGTTTTATCGACGACGTGATTTGTATATAGACAGACGATGTATCAATTGCAAATGATTTTATTGGATGGTTAAATGTTAACACCCTAAATTTGATATTTACCCACACAGTGGATGAAAACATGCTGAATTTTTTAGATTTACATCTTAAGGCAAATGAGGACTTGAACATAGAATCAAAGTGCTTTTGCAAACCAACAGCTACTAACTCTCTTCTACATGCTACAAGTGCACATCCCCAGCACTTAAAAGATTCTGTTCTCTATATTCAGATGGTAAGATTATGTAGAAACTGTAGTACATATTTCTTATTTGACAAACAGGCCAACGATCCTATACAACAATTCTCACAAAGAGGTTATATAGTTAAGTTTTTAGAGAAACAAAAAGTAAGACCTAAAGAGCTAGACAGGGCCAACTTGCTAATTGACATGAATAAAATATCTGACACACATCCATGCACCTTTGTTACACAGTATAACCACAAGGCAGGTAAAATTGGTAATGTTGTGCACAGTAATTGGTCTATTCTAATGAGCAATCAAACTGTGGCAAATGCGGTTGGAATTAAACCCAGAATTTCCTTTAGCAGGGCCAAATATATGTGTGACTCTCTAGTACATAGCAGATTTACAACTTCAAAGGAACAGAAATCCTCCTGGCTACCCAGGAGAACTAATGGATGTTTTAAATGCTCCAGATTTAACATCTGTAAAGTTTGTATAACAAATAAAGAGTTTCAACATTGTTGTCTCCCAAATATCAGGAATGACATCAGAGAACTCATCACATGTGACACTGGTTATGTGGTTTATGTTCTCTGGTGTAGTTGTGATCTGCTATATGTAGGTAACACTGTGAGACCATTGAAGCAAAGAATTCAGGAGCATGTTCGCCCCATTGTCAATAACAGACTTGACACTCCTGTGGGGTTACATTTCAATCAGACACATTTCTCAAAACCAGACTTATGAAATTCATGGGAATTGAATGGGTACTACCTCTTGACTTTAGGGGGGATAGGCCCAACTTGTTTTTAAAGAAGGAAAGCAAATGGATTTATAGGTTGAAAAGTGTAAAACCTAATAGTTTGAATGAAAGATGGGATCTCAAATCATTTCTTAAAAGATAGATCTTAACAATTGCTAGAAATTATTTTTGGTTTTTGGAAGATTTATGAACTGATTTTTTTGTCTTTCTGCTTTTTTCTTTCCTGCAGGTTGTAAACCCTGGGACACTCTGTACTCTGGATCCTAGCTGGCAGGCTGGAATCAAAAATATGGTAGCTACCTATTTATAAAGGAAAACTGCCCTTGCCAGAGACTGAATCCCAGGCCTAGGTTTAAACATATGTCTCCTTAAATTCTTTAAAATCTTTAAGATGAATGTTGTTCTACAGAAAGGAATAATAAGGATAATGTTAAATTCAATTGTGCTATTTCAGCACTTTCAATATACTGAAACAGATTTCCTTCCCCGTTCCCTTCTCCCCAACCCCCCCATTTCCTTTCTGTGAACAAAATGACACCAGATTTTTTCCTCACTTTCTTGTAAAATCTTTATATTCAATTATATATCAATATGGTCTAATCTCTGGTGTTACTTAATGTGAATAAGGATTACTTCATAGACATTAGTGATTGTGAATTATTGGGTTTGCACTAAAGCAGCATCCTGATCTAAAGTTGGTCTTCACAAACTACTGTTTTTTTAAAGAAACCTTTTTTCCATTAGGATCATATAAAATGTACATTTATTATAATTTAAAATAAGTTTTCTTAGATGTATGAATTTGATACTAATAATGTATATTGTAATGAGTAAATGTTATGACATCAGTACCTAAATGTCGATATGAAAATTGACACTGTGGGCTAAATAAATTGATTTCTTTTTAATCTAGCCACATCCCTGGAGAAGACTCGTGAGGAGTCAAGGTGCTATGGTGGCTAGATGGTGTGCACTGTTGATGTTAAGCTATTAGAGCTGATACCTTAATAAATTTTGTTCCACTTGGACTTCTACGTTCAGAGCTCTTTTGTGACCATAAGAGCTTTCTAAGTTGTTGTTCTTGTTCTAAATTTGTGAGCTGGTTGCTGGCCTGAAAGCACCAGATTGCAGAGGTGGATTTGTGGTAATTCTTTTGAAATATCCAGTTTGTCAAAGGTTGGAGAGGCTGGAGGCCAAGCTAGCATGGCTAAAATGAGAGTTATTATGGATAAAGAGGGATATTGTAAGAAAAATTGCAGAGAGCAACCAAGTAGGAGGCAGGAGGCAGACTGACAGGGTGGAGGTGGCAGGTCACACAGGGAGGCATGGTAGGAATGACCAGGTTGGAGGGCCAGCAGACTGACTGGGTGGATGGGGGAGGGGGCAGGTCACAAAGGGGTCAAGGTAGGAATGACTTGGTTGGGGGACAGGGACACAATGGGCAGGAGTACCAGTATTCTTGAGTATAGGTGCACAGTGGGCTTCAACAGATACTGGCCATTAAAGGGTTTAATAGAGCAGGAAGATGTGCATGGGATTGAGGCAGTAGGGAATGAAAAGAAGGGCCAGGAAAGGTAGGAGAAGTTGGGAGCAGGGGAGGATCAGGCTATGATGGCCCAGGAGGGGATGGGGGATACCAAGTGGAAAGGGATTAATAGCATGGGAGGACAGGGTGTGGCAGACAGCAGGGAGAAAGGAAAGGGGAAGAAAGCAGGGGAAGGTGTCACAAGGAAAGACCAGATAAGAACAGGCATCCACGGACTGGAGGGGTTGGAGAGGGGTAGGAATGGAATAGGTGAGTATGGGAAGGAGCTCAGGTGGGGAGACGAGGCTGGGGGGCTCCCAGCAGTATATGGAGACTGAGGGACAGGGAAGGAAGGAGTGGGGATGGAAGGTAAACAGGGGGGATCTGGGAGGAAAGGGAGAAATAGCCAGGTAGAGGAGGTGGAATGTGAAAAGGGTGGAGCCAGGAGGAAAGGAAAGGAAGAAATAGCCAGGAAGGGGAGGTGGTGACATTCTTGGGGGCAGAACATGACAAATCAGTGATGGTGTATGGGGACTCCATTATTAAAGGGATCCACTGTTTAAGAAAGGGTGTAGCCTTCAAGAGGAGGTCAGCTTTCTGTGAAGCAGGGATGGAAGCAAGCAGGGCACTCCCAAGAATTAAGGAGTGCATTAGGCTTATTGGGGGAACCTAACCTGGTTGTATACCTTGCAACATATGATCTGGTCAGAGAGGAGGTACAAGAGGAACAGAGGAGATTTATGGAACTAGCTAGAGGGTGCAAGGGGATTATACAGACCATAGCCTTCTCAGAAGTCCTGCCAGTACACTGAGCCAGTACAGTGAGACAATTGTGAATCAAATACTTTAACCACTGACTGAGGCCATGGTGCAAGTGGGAGGGGTATGACTGTGTACTGTAGGTGATTGGGGAGAAACATGGATTAACCAGCATATGAATGCAAAACCTAGGTTACATATAAATGAGGAGAGGACCAGGATTTTGAAGTGGAAGCTACATGGATATATAGATGAAATGCTAGGGAGTGCTTAAAGTAGGAAATGGGAAGAGCAAAGCTAGGTGTAGCTCAGAAGGAATGAGGAGAGGATCTAGCCTAACTAGCTTTCCCCGATGGAGGGGATTGCTGACAAACACCAGGGGTCTGGGTAATAATATGGGAGAACTACAAGCGATAGTGGAGGAGGGTGACCTGGATGTGGTTGCAGTCACTGAGACCTGGTGGACTGGAAACCACAGCAGGGAAGTGGAAATGCCTGGATATGTACTGTACAGGAGAGACAGGACAGGAATACGGGGGGGTAGCCCTTTATGTAAAAGAGGGGGATTAGGGTGATGGTGTGCTGGGGATGGGATGGACCTGCGGAGAATCTATGGGTGTCTTTAAGCAGAGTAGAGAGAAGGCAGTGAAGGTAGGGGTGGTCTACAGACCACCAAATCAAGGGGAGGAAGCTGACAGGCAGATGGGTAAAGAGATACAAGACATGGCCAGCAAGGGGGAAATCGTGGTAGTGGGAGACCTAAATTTATCCGACGTAGACTGGGTTATCCCGGCAGCAGCCATAGATGGGAGTAGAGGGGTTCAGGAAGCCTTGCAGGAGGTATTCATCAGTAAGTTGGCAGTGGAACCTACTAGGAATAGAGCCATACTTGACCTGGTTTTGACAAATGAGGACAATGTTGAGGGGGTGGGTTTTGGGCAGCATTTGAGTGAGAGTGACCATGGCATGGTAAAATGTTGGATCTTTAAGGATCATGTCAATGACAACTCAAACACTAGGGTCCTTGACTTTAGAAAGGCATATATTAGGATAAGAGCATTCATCCAGGAGGAGCTGAAGGAGATGGAAGACCTTGAAGATGTGGAAGAACTATGAGGAGAAATTAAAAAAAAGGACTACTAAAGCTGACAGAGCTTTGAGTTAGGATGGAGAGCAAGAAAATGAGGGGAAGGAAACCACTTTGGTTTACTACTGAAGTGAGGAATGCAGTTAGGGAGAAAAGGAGGGCATTAAGGGTATGTAAGGCATTGCAAAGGAGGTAGATAAGGGGGTGAAGAATGATAAACTGAGGGAAGCGAGGAAGATAATCAAGTGGGCTAAGGCTGAAACAGAAGAACATATAGCAAGGGGGTAAAAAGAAGGGGAAAGAGGTTTTTTAGATATATGAGCAATAGGAAAATGGGGATGAGCAGTATTGTGAGGCTCAAGGGGGAAGAGGGGGGCACTGGTGGGGGCTGATATGGAAAAAGCCAATGTCTTAAATAGATACTTTGCATAGGTGTTTATGGTGGAGGAGGGAGAGTGGCCAAACTGGGAAAATAGGGGGAGAACAGGTAGGAAGAGGGATTCTAGTCTCTTTGCATAAGCTATGGTACTAGAAGAATTGGATAAGCCACGGATGGATATGGTGACGGGGCCGGACAGGATTCATCTGAGGGTGCTCAAAGAATTAAAACAGGAATTGGCAACATTGCTCACAAAGCTTTTCAACCTGTCGCTGAACAAAGGAAGGGTTCAAGGGGACTGGAAAAAGGCTGAGGTAGTACCATTAAATGGGGGGGGAGGGAGGAGCCAGGAAAAAACACCCGGTCAGTCTGAACTCCATGGTCCTTAAGCTGAAGGTGGCACTGATTAAGGAAAGGCTGATTAAATATCTAGAGGGGGAGGGCCTTCTAAATGACAATCAGCATGGATTCACAGGTGCCAGGACTTTTCAGACCAGCCTGATTGAATTCTTCGACAGAGATGGAGATATAGGACCACAGGGGGGCAGTGGACGTGGTCTACCTGGACTTCAGGAAGGCATTTGGCACTGTCCCCACAGGAGACTGATAGGCAAGGTGGACAGCTTGTGGGTAGGGAACAAGCTCATGAGATGAGTGGGACATTGGTTGGAGGGGAGGACTCAAAGGGTTATAGTGAATGGGATGCACTTGAAGGAAGAAATGGTGTCGAGTTGGGTTCCCAAGGGGTCAGTTTTGGAACCCATACTTTTCAACATATACATTGAGGACATCACAGACGGTCTATGGGTGAAGGGATGTCTGTTTGTGGACAACATGAACATTTGTAATAGCAGGGTTTATATGGTGGATGGGGGGTGCAGGATATGGGGGAGGATTTGACCAGTCTGGAGGAGTGTTCAGAAAAGTGTCAATTACAGTTCATCAAAAAAAAGTGCAGAATTATGCACATAGGATGTAAGAACCTGAAGGCAAAATACCGACTTGGGGGGAGGACCTAGAGAAGACAGAGCAGGAAAGAGAACTGGGGATAACCATTTCAGACAATCTGAAAGCCCAGAGTCAATGCGACAAAGCAGCGGGAAAGACACTAAGAATTCTGGCATGTATAGGGAGGGGTTTCACAAGCAGTAGGAGGGAGGTGACTCTGCCACTGTACAAAACCAGATCAGACAACATATGGAGTACGTTTCCAGTTTTGGAGGCCATACCTGCAAGGAGACAAGGTCAAGCTAGAATGGGTCCAGAGAAGAGTGACCAGAATGGTGTGGGAGCTGCAGGGGAGGTCTTATGAGGAGAGGTTGGGGAGCTGGGCCTGTACTTACTGGTGCACAGGAGGAAGAGGGGGAGATATGGTGGAGACATTCAGGTACTTGAAGGGCATAAACAGGGCGAGAATTGACAGCATATTCAAATTAAGTAAGAACAATTCCACTAGGGGACATACCTTCAAACTAGAGGAAGCAGATTCAGAGAGAACATCAGGGTCAGGTTCTATACTGAGAGGGTGGTATAGCCATGGAACAGGCTGCCACAATGGGTGGTGGGGTGGATACAGTGGAGAGTTTTAAAAGGGCCTGGGACATGCACATGGTACTCTGGTCAGAGGGCAGGCTGGAAAGGGAAGAAGGGGATCTTCCTAAGGGAGAGCAGTTATGGGCACACTGGATGGGCTAAGGCATCCTTTTCTGTCATACAGGTTTCTGTGATTCTATGCCATTCAGGTACCTTAACTTTCATTTGCCAGCTGGCATGCTGGACTGAACATGGTGCTTTTGGGGATGGAGGTAACGGACAGAGATTTGGAAAAATAGCAAACAAGGGAGTAAGAAAAAGGCATAGAGTGAGAGAAAAGACTGACATAGATGGAGAACCCACATCAGCTTAGAAAAAGGCAAACAATAGGATAAAGAAGCACTATTGTGCAACAGATTTATAGTAGGATGAAAAAGATGATAGAATAGGCATCCCTCCACCGGGGTATTTAGACTGGCATAATGCAGTTCTGCCACATTCTTCCCTTTTCAGGGACAAAACCAGTATCTCACAAAACTACACTGGTTTTGGCACCAAACCCCAAAATGTAGATGCATTCCATACAGATGGGGATTTGGATTGGAGCTTCCGCCCACCCTCGCTGTGGAAGCTCCACCCCAGGGTTCCTTTAACAATAATAAAGTATGTTTTACAGTACAGAAAGAACTGCAATAAACTGTAATTAACGTCATTACCCTGGGGCTCAAAAAGTGTACTATTAAACATCATAGTACTGTTTCATAGCATTCCATCAGCATACAATATATTTAAATTTTAGGTTTCATTTTGTTTCAACCAAGTCTGCACCATGCCATGATAAAAAAAAATTAGCATTCTTATACTGGTTTCCTGACTTATGTTTCACATTGAATTTGTAAGGCTGTAAGGTCATGTACCACCTCATGATGAAGACATTCTGGTCCTTTATCTGGTTTATCCAGCATATGGGGTTGTGATCAGTGAGAAGGGTAAACTCAGTGCTCCATAAATAAAAGTATATAACTGCTATTTCCGCTTAATGGCCAGGCACTCCTTCTCAATGGTTGTGTATTTCTGCTCCCTGTCATGTAGCTCATTGTTGATATGAAGAGGTGTTCCTCTCCTGCAAAGATCTGGCTCAGGACTGCTCTGATCCCCATCTCAGAAGCATCCATATGTACCTCAACAGGGACACTAAAATCAGGGCACCATAACACAGGGGAAATACATAGGGCAGCCTTGATAGCTCTAAAGGCCTCATTACATCTAGGTGTCCACTCGACAAGGTTCCCTCATCGCTTTTTGATCAGGTCAGTCAATGGTGTGGTGATGGAGGTGAAGTTAGGTATAAACCTCCTGTAGTACCCTGCCAGGCCTAAAAAAACACTTGATGTGTTTTTTGGTTTTGTGCACAGGGCTTTTGGCAACTGCCTCAACTTTTTTCAATTTCTGGTCTCACACACCTATTTCCTAGTTGAAACCCAAGATACAGTATATTGTTTCAGACATAAAGTGAAGTTGGCAGGGTTTATGCTGAGCTCTGCTTTCTGTATTGACCTTAAAACAGTGGTCAACTGCATTTTGTGTGATGACCAATCTGGACTGTGGATGTCTACATCATCCAGGTGGTTGGCACAGTATGCTGTATGTGGGGTCAGTATCCTGTCCATTAATCTCTGAAAAGTCACAAGGGCTCTTTGCAGACCAAAGGGCATTGCAGTAAATTGGAATAAACCAAGAGGCTTACTGAATGCTGTCTTCTCTCTAGATTCAGGAGCTAAGTGAATCTGCCAATATCCATTGGTCAGGTCAAGTGTGCCTTTACTGAGCAATACAAATGTTGTCTATTATGTAATCTACCCTAGGTTTGGGGTATCCATCCAATTGAGAAACCCTGTTGATCTTCCTAAAATCTAGGCACAGCCTAATGCCTCCTTCTTTCTCTCTTTGGAACCACCAATATGGGTGATGACCAGGTGCTAGTGAATGGCTCTATGATGCCCAGTGTCTTCAGTTTTTTGATCTCTTGTCTTAACCCTTCCCCAACTTTCACAGGCATTCTATACAGTTTCTGTCTTATAGGTACAGACTCTGTTGTAATGTGGTGCTGTACTCCCACTGCTTTACCAGGTATGTTTGTGAAGGTGGGTGCAAAGGATTGTAACAAGTGGAGGAGTTCCTTTTTCTGTTGGGGTTCTAACATGGGGTTTCATCTTTATATCCAAAAGGTTTTCTTTTCCTTCAAGCCTCTGGTATGTCACCTACAGCTCAGTTTTGTCTCTCTCTGGATGTATATATAGGGTCCCCATTTTTTCTTTTCTTTCCTCCCAATTCTTTAAAAGGTTTGCATGTTATATTTGTCTCCTGGGGTACTAATTGGTGGTCTGAGCTTCATAGGTTACTTGCCTTGTCTGCTTCAGAATCAAGTGTGGCCCTTGCCATTTCATCAATAGCTTTTCCTGGGTGGTGGGTAGCAACAACAACACTTTCTCACCTGCTCTCAGTTCTTTCAGTTTTCTATGGCTATCATAATTTGCCTTCTGTTTGGCTTGATAGCCAATTCTGTATGCATGTGTCATTTTTGTATAGTCAACCAACCATTAACGGAGTTGGAACATGTGCTTGGTTATGTTGGTATGACACACTTGTGTACCCTCTTCCTAACACTCCTTAACCACATACCATGGTTCTCTGGGATTTCTGCCATACAAAAGGGAGAAAGGGGAGTACCCTGTAGCAGCTTGGGGGACTTCTCTGTATGCAAACAACAAGAGTGAGAGGCATCTATCCCAGTGCTTTCCCTCATCATGCACAAACCTTTTAAGCACTCTTTTTCATGTTTTGTTGAACTGTTGAACCAAACTATTAGTTTGTGGGTGGTAGGGCATCATTCTTATTGTCAGTACCCCCAGCAAATGGCACGATTCTTTTAAGAGTGCGGCCTGAAAATTACTGCCTTGATCCATAAGTACCTCTTTTGGGATCCCAAGATGGCTGAATACTTTAACAAATTCCTTTGCTTTCTGGGGTGTGGTGTCATTGCCTAAAGGGAAGGCATCAGGGTATTTTGTGGCATAGTCATGTATGACTAGGATTTGCTTATATCCTCAGGCACTCTTTTGCAAGGGTCCATCACCATCCTTTTGAATGGTGTGCTGACTATGGGTAAGGGCATCGGGGTATTGTGTCTTTATGGGTACCCTGGGCAACCTTTTGGCATGCAGGACAGGATCTGCAGTACTCTACCACTTCCTCATGTATATTTGGCCAAAAAAATTGCTGTAAGAGCCTTTCAAGGGTTTTATCTCTACCAGCATGGCCTTCCAAAGGTAGATCATGTCCTAAGTACAATAATTGGTTCCTAAAGCATTTAGGAACTACCAGCTGCTCTGTACGTTCATCTGTTGTCAGATTGCTATATATTGTATAAAAAAAAAACTTTGTTCATTTAAATACAGGGGGCCCTGGGTGGTTTCTTCTGGTCCTCCTGTTGGAAAAAGTTCAGCAATTGTATCATCATTGCGTTGTTCTTGGGCAATATCACATTTCATAATCATTTTGTCCATAACATCCAAATCATTAGGCAGTCCCTTCTGAGCTCTCCAGTTCCTTTGAGCTCTTTTCTTGTCCCCTTTTGTTTTCTGCTGGGTACATGGTGTGTCAAATACATCCCCTTCAAAAGGAAATGTGTCCCCCAGATTCTTCGTTCTGGTCTGAGACCTGGTTGTTATAGCTGTCACATTCTTAGGGGTTTCCAAGGCTGAGAAATGCAGAAAATCTTGCCCAATGACTACTGGTACTGGTAGCTTTGGTACTACACCCACCATCATCTCTACCTCCTGCCCATCAACATTCATAGTCACTTTGGTAGTCAGGTACCTGTGAGTGTCTCCATGTACACAGGTTACACTAGTGAACATGTTCAGCATTGGAGCCTTACCTAGTACATCAGGATGCGTTAATGCCTGTTGACTACATGTGTCAATTAACCCCATCATGTTCTCTTGCTGGATGATGACAGAAGAGGCAAAGTTACCCCATTTACATATGGCCAGGTGATTTGCTTGTTTGTTTGTTTTTTGTAACAGAAGCATTCATTGTGACCTTTACAGTTACAATATTGGCAGATAATGTCTGGGTTATATAGCCTTCTCTCTCTCGATTATCCTGTCTACCTGTATTTCTTCCAGGGGGATGAGGTGGGGTAATATTACAAGGTCTTACTGGTTACTAGGTGGAAGTGATGATTGAATCTATGGTCTGGTATCCTTTACTCGTGGGTTGCCTGGCCACCAGGTAATCCTCTGCCATGCTGATTGCAATCTTCACAGACCAAGATGGTGCTCCCTCACCCTGATCTGGACCTCAGTAGGCAATATCTACAGGAATTGCTCCAATACCACAGACTCAATGATGTTTAGAATAGTCTTCCTCTCAGGTTCCAGTCACTTTTTGCAAACTTCATTGAGATGGGTAAATGTCTCTTGGGAAGCATCATTGCCCTGATGCTTTAATGAATGGAAACACTGCCTCTGTGTCTCTGTATTAATATCAAAGTGCTTTAGTATTAAATTTTCATGAGACATACAGATTTAGTCTTTATCGTATTGATCCTTGTAAGAACAGATCCAGAAGCAAATGATTTGATGCCTTTTATTGGACCAACATAGATGTTACAAAAAGAACAAAGTGCTTAAGTTTTAGCTTTAGCTTCTGATGAAGAACTTGTTGGTCCAAAAGCTAAAGCACGTTGTGCTTTTTGATACATCAATGTTGGTCCAATAAAAGGTATCAAATCATTTGCTTCTGGATCTTTTGTATGAGGTCATAATGCTCAGTGCTTCATTGGTCCATGTGACTGCAAGCCAGTTGTGCTCGACCTGCCAAGTAGGGAGTCAACCTGACTACCCATGCTCTGGAGGCCACCCACAAACTTTCACAACCCTCTTAAAGGTTGTAAAGTATGCCACAATGTCATCCGTAGCTGACATCTTTGTTAGATTTATTTCATTAGGCTGGGCATGTGTACCTTCAGCAGCAGATTTACGAGACCCTATGTTCTGCAGGGCTTTCATGGTATCTGTAAAATGCTCATCTTGCCATGTTCTTTCCCTTCTCTCACTCCTTGCTGTCCTTCTCCCATAGCTGCTCCATTTAATTTGGTTTTGGGCAAGCCACTTCAACAGCTTGCCTAGGTCTTCAGGTGATTCCTCGACTCTCACCTCCTCCAGCTCTTCCTTTTTGGTCTCATTATCCTGGATGGATGTATGCATCAATTGATGTTCCACTTTTGCCATTGGTGTGTTCCCAAAATCCAGGTCAGGAGTCACTGCTCATCTGTCAGTTCAGCTTTCGCTCTGGTGAGAACGGGTCATACAGGGGTTGCCATCCCTGAAGTGAAAACTGTACCACCGTGCCACGGGTTATCTGGGTGTCAGGTCTGACACCTCCTGAAATCCACCCTATGTGAAGGACTTTCAGGATCCCACTTCAATAACCATATGTTGCAAGTACATGTGTTGCCAATATAACATAGGACACAGTAATTTGGGTACAACACACCCTCAGTGTGTTTTATTATACAAAAGTATAAAATACATAAAGAATAAATAAAAATAAATATCAATAAACAGTTCAAACTGAACTAAAAAAATAAATAATAGCATAATGCTATTCCACCTTACTTCAGGTAGCTCTATAAAACAATACTCAACTTTTTCTTGCTCGACATACAGATCCTTCTCTTTCCTTGTCCTCTGGTGAGTGAGACTAGCTGGATAGCTAACTTAACTCTTAGTGTTTTGAGGATGGCTTATATAGCCCTCCTACTTATGGGTAGCCCAGCCCAGAAAACATAATTAATTGTGAAATGGCCTCTAATGGCTCATAGCCCAGCCTATACAAAAGCAAATAGGGTTACTTCTAAACCTTTGAATATATCTACCATTCCCAAAAACAACTATTGACAAAGGTGCTATATATATGGAGTTAATCTGGGAGAAACATTAATTATCCCTCATTAATCAACTCCGCCCCCTTTTAAGCTAATAAACTAAAATCACAAGGAGTATAAATATAGCACTGTTTGGGCCAGTGTTCTCCTATAGAGAAGCTCAGTCTGGAAATCCCTACAACAGGTCAGTACCTTTCTGAGGCACTTGCCGGGAGATTTATTTTGGAGTTTCTTTTTTGAGAACATTGGATCCAGCCCTCGTTTAAGCTGGCTACTGGAATTTGTTGCCTGGATCTGTTTTGTTGCAGTTCAGCAGATCTTTAATGGCTTCTGTATTACTTTTTGGATCCCTGTAGTAACTTACTTTGTTTTCTGGAGTATTACCTTATTGGACGTTATCCTTGGAGCAAGATCTGACAACCTTGTTGGGAGCATTCTGACTAAAGACTGGGAGGCTTTTGCCAGGAATCGATAGTTCGTGCACTGGGACTGTAGGCTGGTCATCAGCCTTGCGCTGATCTTGGACTGCTTGCAGATCTTGTTGGAGTATCTAGGGATGTGACCTGGAGTTGGAGACTGGGACTTTGAGACTGGGTTCTTCCCTTGGAGACTTGGCAGTTTTTGGGCTCTGTGGATTATTGCATCTTCTGTGCCATCTTTCTGGAGTGGGTGAGCCTGTCGGGAGTTTGATCTGAACCCATGGTGGTTTGCTGGGGTGGTTGGCTGGGGCAGACTGGGGGTGTTGCCTTTGGAGGATGGGCCCCAGTGTGCCCATGGTTTCTGGGTTTTACAGTGGGCAGGCTGGAAAGCCTGCTCACATGGATTCCAGTTACTGGCTGATTTCCTCAGTGGCATCTTGGGGGATGACTGGGGGGGAGATTCTCTCTTTTGGCGGAAGTACTGGCCTGAACGCAGGGTGGTTTACTGGGGTAGGTAGCCTCTACGGGAGATCGGGGGTGTGATGTCAGAGGACAGGCCCCAGTGAGTCCGTGGTCTCTGGGTTTTGCGGGGGTAGGCTGGAGAGCCTGCTCACGTAGATCATGTTGCTGGCTGACTTCCTTAGTGACACCTTGGGGGATAACCCAAGGGAGAATCTCTTTCTTGTTGGCTGGTCGATTGAGCTCTCCCTTAAGCGGCTGGAATAAATCCTGAGGACTGGAAGGTGATCCGTTAACTGCAGTGAAGGTTTGCCTTTTCTACATGGAGCATATGGAACAGCTAGAAATTTAATTTTTACTCGATTACTACCCAGGTCAGATTGTTCCTTTTTCTTTCCTCTTATATAATTTGGTGAAGCAGTGAGAGGGCTTCATTTTTTATTCAAGATCTGATTATCTGACTGTTTATTCTACCTATGTGAGAGATAGGCTTTGGGGCAGATTTCTCAGGGGTGAGAGCTCTGAGGGTTTTTCACTATTCTTGTTCTCAGTGTAGTATAAGCCGGAAGAATCTGTGACTTTGAGTCCTAACTGTTATTCATTTTTCCTGAGGAGTTTAAAACCTGCCAGACTGCTTAAGACTTTCTCTGAGGAGTTTGCCTGAAGAGGAATGGATAATTGTTTTATTTATGTTTTTTGTTTTCTTTTTATTTTATGTTAAAAAATAGGAAGTGAGGTTGCTGTTTAAGATATTTAAATTAGCCTATGGTTTTGTTAGTATTTAATCAAATTGGTTAATTAATAATTGTTTTTAAATATTTTGGCAGCATGTGCTGGGACTGGGCTTCCATGGACAAGCGCTATTCCCCCTCCAGGCTGAGGGACCTGCGCCCTTTTGATAGCCCCTCCTTGCAACCCGAGGTATACAGGCGTTGTCATGCCTTGGGGGTTGGACAGAGGAGGCAGAGAGGGAGGGGGATTTCCCGGCTGCGAGGGGGGGACCGGAGTGGGAGAAGAGAGATGGTGGGGTTGGGGAGATGCCCTGGGGCAAAATGGGCCCAGGATAGGGGAGTGCAATTCCTGGTTCCCATACCCAAGGGTTCCACTGAGAATGGGCAAGTAGCCCACTCCTCCAAGTCCTGTCATCCAACCTAGGCAGTATTGTGCAATGCCAGGTCTATAAAAAACAAGACAGCAATTATTGCTGATCTTTTTGAGTCATCTGACCTGACTTGCATTCCCGAGACCTGGCTGGATGAAAATGCTGGTCCCATATTGGAGTCAGCTGTTCCAGCCGGGTGCTCAGTAATACATCGCCCGAGGTTGGATCATAGGGTGATGTTGCTATTTGTTTTAAATCAGAATTGAGCCTTGTGGAGGTTCCAGTGGTGTCCCCTAGATCCTTTGAGTGTGTCATGGGAGCAGGTGTGGGCTGCAGAATCTTACTCTTCTACCATCAACCCAGTGACTAGAAAGTTTTTCTGCAGGAAGTTGCAGACTTCATTGTTGACCTGGTGTTGGAGCCCTCCAGGTGGTAGGTCCTGGGGGACTTCAATGCCTGGGTCGACGATGAAATCTCGCATTTTGGTCAAGACTTCCTCCAATTGATGATTTCATTGGGCTTCACACAGGTTGTTACCGCTGCTACCCATATTCAGGTTCACTTTCTGGATCTGGTGTTCACCCTGGGGATGGAGATCATGGAACTGGTGGTGGAACCAGTTGGATGGTCTGACCATCACTCCATAAGGTTCAAATTGGTGGCCCCCCTTATGAGACCTACCCCTTTGGAGATGGTCCAATACCTCCCTTTGAGGGGAGTTACCCCGAGGGTCTGATGGCAGTGCTGGACCTATCGAGTTGGCCTATGGAGTGCATGGAACCAGATGCCTTAGTAGTGCACTATAATAATATGGTGTTGATGGCACTGGACTCCATTGCACCTGTCCGTGTTTGCCCCCTCTCTCTTCACCCTCGGTCCCCTTGGTTTGATGGGACATTGAGGGAGTTGAGGAGAGTGGGACAAAGATTGGAACGTTGCTGGTGGAAATCCGGCCTGGAAGGTGACAGACTTAGATTGATGGCCCATTATGTGGGCTATCAATCAGAAATCTCCCATAAGAAGGCAGAGTTCCTGTCCAGGGAGATAGCTGCATCAAGAAACCGACCTGCTCAACTTTTCTGGACCGTCGACAGACTGTGCAATCCAGCCTGTCTGTGGGGTTGGAGAGCTTTTTCACAAATACAGAGTGATGAATTTGCTCGGTTCTTTGAAGATAAGGTGTCATTGATCTGGTCGGACATCCACAGTACACATTCAAATGAGCATTGCAGCGATCGATGTGGGGTTACAGGCCCTCGGTCTACCTGGACAGATTTTAACCAGTCAGAGATCATGGATATCATGAAGATTGACCAGGGCTTGTGACCAGCTTGCTGTAGTTTGGATCCTGGTCCCACGCGCCTCCTTGTGGGGTGCATGGATGCGATCGGACTAGTCCTTGCAAAGATAGCTTGGGGCTCGTTGGTCCAAGGGGTGTTTCCAGAGTCTTTAAAGGAGGCTGTTGTGACACCCCTTTTGAAGAAATTTTCCCTTGACCCTGACTGTCTTGTTAACTACAGACCTATCTCTAACCTGCCCTTTTTGGGCAAGGTTATTGAGAAAGTAGTCACGTTGCAACTCGATGACTTTCTTACCACCCATGAGGTCTATGATCCTCTCCAGTCTGGTTTCAGGAAGAGGCATAATACCAAGACTGCGTTAGTTTGGGTACTTAATGATCTCCTAATAGCAAGAGATTGGAGGAACCATTCGATCTTGGTTCTCCTTGATCTCTCTGCAGCATTTGACACAGTGGACCATGTGATGTTGCTGGATCACCTGCGGCTACTCTGCAGACTGTTGGCGACAGTCCTCAGATGGTTCCACTCTTTCCTCACAGGCAGAAGTCAGACGGTAGTTTCAGGGACTTTTTCTTCTACTCCCTTTGCTCTGTCCTGTGGGGTGCTGCAAGTCTCTGTGCTTTCCCCATGTTGTTCACGATGTGTATGCTGCTGTTGGGAGACATTATAAGGTGCTATGGGCTGAGTTTTCACTGTTATGCAGATGATACTCAACTCTATAAGTCCTTTGTAGCCGAACAGAATGATGCATTATCGGTCTTTAACAACTGCCTCGCTGAGATTCAGGATTGGATGAGTGCGAACTGGTTGAAACTGAATCCAGATAAGACTGAGGTGTTGGTTGTGGACCCGGGTCATGGTGTAGAGAATCCTGGGTTTCCCTCTGGTCTTGTATTAGGGGGTAACCAGTTGAGAACTTCTGAACAGGTGTGAAATCTGGGCGTAATGTTTGACAGTGAGCTGATGCTGAACACACAGGTATCGGCCATTGTCAAGTCTTCCTTTTACCATCTGAGGAATATCGCTCGGATAAAACACCTTGTTCCACACGATGACCTTCCTGTGTTGGTCCACACTTTTGTTTTCTCGCGTCTTGATTACTGTAATGCTCTATATCTAGGGTTGCTGGGGGTGGATCTCTGTCGCCTGCAGCTGGTGTAGAACGCTGCAGCCAGGTTGTTGACTGGGTTACCAAGAACTTGCCATATCACACCTGTGCTTTGCAAACTGCACTGGCTGCCAGTGCAGTGGAGAATCACATTCAAGGTCATGTTGCTGACCTATAAGACCCTACACAGTCAGGGACCAGGCTTCCTGCAAGATCTCCTTCGACCCTACCACCCTCTCCACCCACTCCACTCCACTGATGAGGGATTGCTAGAGATTCCCAGGGTTTGTCTTCAGTCATCTGGGGCCATGGCTTTTTCTTTCATGGCCCCAACCCTGTGGAACTCTCTACCTCATCAGATTAGAGAGTGCCTGTCCATGGAATCATTTAAGGTGTCTTTGAAAAGTTACTTATTTGAATTAGCATTTGAATAAGTTTATTGCTGCTTTTACTGTTTTTATGGCGTTATTTATTATGGTTGATGTCATTTCTGATATGTATTTGTGCTTTGATATATTGAAAAGCGCTCTATAAATAAAATTTGATTTGATTTGATTATTTATCAGTTCTGTAATATACACATTATACAGATTATTCAGGATTGTACACTGTTATTGCAGCTATCCCATTATATAGCTTATAGGGCCTTTGGACAACAAGAGGAACATTCAGTGGCACCTTTAGAGACTTAACTGGTTTCTTTATTCTGTATTCTCAGTTTCTTTTATTACTGTTGCAGTCCTCTCTCTTTTTCTCCTGGGGGCTGCCACACTTTAAACTATTTTGCTATAAATAGGGACATTCCTGTCCCTTTAACTACTCAGTTCCCCAGGCTACAGGAGAGCAGCACTCTAGGAAAATACTCATAATCTGACTGCTTCTGCTGTGGGGCTGTGAAGGCTTCTGGTAAGCCCCTTATTTTATTTATGTTCTTTATTTATGTGGCAGTGTGAAGTGCTAGCTCAGCGCTTAACATTCAAGTTCTCGCTTCAGAGTGCACTGCACTATCCTTGCAAGCGGTGGTGACTCGAAAGTGAAAGTTATGCCACCCCGCTTGAGCTGCAAGATAGCAGTTAAGAGAGAGAGACAGCGAGTGAGCAAGGAGCAAGCATGCCCCACTTTTTCATTCTTAATGCTGCTCTCTTTCTCCTTAGAGGCACCACAGGGTCTTTTCTCTTGAACGGGATTCAGGGAAGAAGGGGTTTTCTGAACTCACCCAAGCGGTGGCTGCAAATGAAAAAAATGCCACTCAGTTTGTGGGAGATTCCTGCTTCAAAGCAGGATTACTTTCAATTGCTACAGAGTAGCAGCTAAATGAAAAGAACCATAAAACTATTGAAGCACACACATGCCACACCGTGTTGCCCTTTTATTTACCTCAACATTTCCTGCAGCTCATCTGCTTGCTTTTTAATCCCCTTATTTACTACTACATACTACAAACACTGCAGCACATTCATGCCAGCATAAAGAACTCCCTTTATTAAAGACAGCAAGCATTTTATAAATGTATTTACTGTGCATCCCAGACACGATATATTTTAAGGCACTTTATTATTATTTATTCAAATAACTACATTTAAAGGCACAGATGCACTATATGTATTTATGCCCTCAAGAACTTTATGCTTATGGTTCATAAGTAACAAAAGGATAACCTCTGCATACAATTATATCTTGTGTGGGGTGAACATTTCCCTTACACCCCCACAATATGCAACATCTACAGATACATTCTGTCAGAGATTTTATAGGCAGGGCAAAGAGACAGGGCAACAGTGTCCATCCCTGCCTCATTCTATGACTATGAATTGTGATTTCCTCTGAATAGCCCCCTTTAACCAGAATCCTAGGCTTTGGAGCTCAATACAGAAGCATGACCAATGCCAAAAACTAGTCATTCAGTTCAATCTGTTCCACCACTAAACACAAATGTTGCCACTTTAACCTATCAAAGATCTTCTTGGCATTGAAGGAGAGCATGAATTCTTCTACCGGATGCCAAGAACCCCACTGAACCACACTGAGCAAGCATCTCACATTTTATGAGACCTGGCCTTGTACAAAGCTTGTCTGATCCTGGTGAACCCCAGAAGGAAGGACATCCTCCAGCCTTTAGGCCAAAATGTTGCTAGAATTTTCACATCACAATTTAGTAGGGAAATAGGAAGTTATGTTGAACATCTCATGGAATCCTTGATTGGCTTGGAAAGCATGCTGATCATCTCTTGATAGCAGGAGGCGGGGAAAGAACCCTCCTCAAAAGCCTTACCAAAAACCAAGAGGTATAGCTTAAAATGAATGGACACATGGTTAGTTCCAATGTGCTTATTTCAGCTAACTAGTTACCCTAAGGAGTTCCAGGTATTTAGGGACACATTATACCATTGATATTATTTGGCAAACCTAGGTAGTAGGAGACTTGGCTTATTAATCCATTCAGGGCCTTCAACACCCTACTACATAGGGGCCTTATAAGGAAACTAGGAGGCATAGGGGTGGGACCAAATGTAGAACTCAGGATATAGATCTAGTTGATAGGTGACAGAGTGTGGTGGCGAATAGCACTCTAATGAGCCAAGAGTGACCAGCAAGGTACCTCTGCTTCAGTACCGGGACCAGTCCTCTTAAATGTCTTCAGAAGGGATATTGAAGAAGAGCTGAAAGGGAGGGTATGCCTCTTTGCAGACACCAAAATCTGCAAGAGAGAAGATAATCCAGTGGGGTGGAGAGAATGAGTAGAGACCTAAAAATACTCTAGGAGTGGTCAGTGGTATGACAGCTAGGTATTAATGCAAAAACATACAAAACCATGCACCTAGGGTACAGAAACCCAAGAGTACCATATAAAATAAGGAAGTGGTACTGATAGTCACCAAACTGGAAAGGCAAGACAAGGCAAATTTTATTTTTCAGGCACCCAATCCCAGAAGCTCTGGGCGCCGTACAATAAATACATCAGAAACAATTAAAACACCATAAACACAATTTTAACATTCCAGTAAAATAATTAAAATCAGAACATTAAAATGGGGTCTAATTTACCAGCAGAATTATTTTTTTTTTTGCAAATAACTTTATTTTAATACAGGTTTTTATCATGTACAGAAAAAAAAGAACAATGTCCACTTCATAACTAAACAAACACATAAATATTTCATGCCCTGTAACCTTAACTACCAAAAAAAACACCCCCCCAAAAAAAACAAAAGAATGAAATTCTATATACCTACTCATCCCCATCCCACCCTGCAGCACCCACACCCTCCTTTGGCCCAACTATGCATACAAGGATAGCAGAGTAACATATTGGACCCTCTTGGGGTTTTGACACAACCCTCTAGAGAAGAGATAAAAGGGTGGAAAAAAAAGAGGTAGAAGAAAGAGAAGAGACGATAACACCCAAGAATAAACGTGAGGATGGGAGATACAACCTGAAGGAAAAACCCATGGCGGGATAAATGTATGAGGGGATAATAGAAATTATAAAAAGGAAAGGGAGGAAACAGATAGGAGCTAGTTCAATACCCAAATTTCCCTTTAAGGATTGTGAAAAGCTCTCCCCAACATTCCTGCAATTTCTCCCAGGATGAGAGAACCTAGCCACACATCTTTCTGCTTTTAAAGCTGTAAGAAATTCCACCCACCATTCTCCAAAAGAGGGTTCCCATTCCTCTTTCCAATGCCTTAGGATTAACAACTTCGTAACCATGGCAACCAAAGCTAATTGGACTTTTTGAAAAAACGTGGGAATAGATGAATACATGCCTAAGAGGCAGGTATCCTCTTCGAAGTAGGAAGCAATTCTAAGAAAAGGTGCTATGCACCTTTTGATCGTATCCCAAAATTTTGCTACTAGCAGAATTCTAATGTTCCATCATAAAATATCTCAGAGACGTTATTTACAGAACAGTGTCTGTGAATGTCCAGCTGAATAAAAAAGTCTTGAGGCGAGCTTTGAATGCTTCAAATGAAGAGGCCCCCCTTACTGATGGAGGAAGCGAATTGCACAGGATGGGACCAGTGATATTAAAAGCTCTGTCACCTGCAGTTTTTAACCTTATCCTGGGAATCACAGGGAGGCCCCTAGAGGAGGATCGGAGGGAGCGGACTGGGGCAGCAGGTGTTAGAAGGTCCAACAGGTAACCGTGGTCCAGTTCATGTAGGCCCTTAAAGGTGAGCAAGCCCACCTTAAAGATAACCCTCCATTGAATAGTCAGCCAGTGCAGTTCATGCAGCTCTTGGGTGACATAACAGTATTTAGGCTGTCCCATCAAGAACGTGGCAGCTGTGTTCTTTTTTATTTAAATTTGTCTTTTTGGTCCCTGCTCCATATCACCGAACCATCGGCCCGGTCACGGACTCTGACTGTGGCTTCTCTCATATTGTAGCCATCCTCCCTGAACCTGCTGGCTTGCCCTCCAGGGTGGGGAATGGTGCCTCAGGCCAAGGGTGCTGTGAACATGGGAAAGGCAGGTGTCGGCCTCAGAGGAGCCAATCTGTGGCTGAAACGGGCATCATCAAAGCATCAGGAGCAGGGTAGTTTTCTCCCCTGTGTGTGGAGGAGGCGGGGACGTGCAATGATGTCCTGCATCCACCCTGCCTCCCTAGAGTTCTTTGAGCCCCGGTAGCTGCGGTATCCCCGGCCTCTGCCAGGGGTCTGTCTAGCACCAGACACTATCCCCACACTCTCCCTGGAGAAGGAGAGCTGTCCCAAGGATGCTCCATACTTCTCTCCCAGCTGGCATTCCAGCAACCCGGGTTCATTCCCAAACTCGGGTCACCGGCGTCTCAAGTGGAATTCCAACCACTGCGCCAGTGGGCCAGCATCTGGCAGCTGTGTTCTGCACTAGCTGCAATTGATGGAGAATACCTACAGAGACCCCGAGGTAGAACTCATTACAGTAGTCAAGCCTAGATGTCACGAATGCATGTACCCAGGTGAAGAGGTCCAGGGGCAGAAACAGGTGTTTGATCCTAGCAATATTTCTCAGGTGGAAAAAGCTAGTCCAGACAACAAATGACACCTGAGATTCAAATGTCAATTTGCTGTCGAGGATAACATCAAGAATGTGCACCCTTGAGGAGGCCTTCAATGGCACAGATCCCAGAAACAATCTCATCTCTGCACCAGAGGCCATCCTATCATGCCTCCTGTTCAACTCCACCAACAGCACCTCTGTCTTATTAGGGTTCAGTAGCAACCAGCTAGAGGTTGGTCATCCAATCATTAATCTCAGCCAGGCAGCTGTTCAGTACATCCACCGAACTGGATGTCCCTGGGGCAAAGGATAGATACAGCTGGGTATCATCAGCGCAGCAATGAAAATCCAAGCTGAACCTCCTAAGGATCCCACCCAGGGGCAGCATATACATGGCAAACAACATTGGTGACAAGAACGAACCCTGAGGTACTGCACAAGACAGAAAGCCGGGGTGGAGGTGAAATTCCCCATCATAACCCTTTGCCTCTTGTTTGTGAGATAGGACTCAAACTAGCAGATGACAGTGCTGGTGAGTCCACAAAATTCCCTCAGGTGGTTGAGTAACACACGATGGTCCACCTTGTTGAAAGCTGAGGAGAGATCAAGGAGAACGAGAATTGTCCCCTCTCCTCAATCTCTCACCCGGACGAGATCATTATGCACCTGAACTAATGTAGTTTCCTTACAGATCCCAGCACGAAACCCAGTCTGCAGTGGCTTATAGATATCAAAGGCCACGAGGTGTTCACCAAGCTGCTGTGCCACAATTTTCTCTACAGCCTTTCCCAAAAATGGAGGGTTGGAAACAGGACGATAATTCGCCTTGACATCAAGGACTAAAGATGGTTTCTTCAGAAAGGGTCTCACCAGTGCCTCCTTCAAGGCATCTGGGAAGACCCCCTCTGACAAAGAACACCAGACAATAAAGGTGAACACCGGGTCTACAGCGTCAACACATCCCATTAAGAAATGAGTTGGCACTGGGTCTAGTTCACAATATGTGTGCTTCAGCCTCAAAACAACCTCAATGTCCTCTTCCACCTTCACTGGTTTAAACTCTCCCCAACCAGGTGGAGTGCAACTCAGACAATCCAGACGACCACTATCAGCCACACTGTGGCTCACTGGCAGGATTTCCTGCCTGATGGCAGACACTATGTCCGAGAAGAACCAAGCAAAATAATTGCATAAATCATCAGAAAACACTTTTTTCGGCTGTAGACAAGCTGGACGTAATAGCCTGTCCACAGTCCAAAAAAGCATAGCTGGTCAGTTCTTCCCTCTGGCAATCTCCCTGGACAGGAACACTGCCTTCTTATGGTTGATTTCCCCCGGTACACCACATAGTGTGCACGTAGGGCCAGTATGTCCATCTCCAGACAAGCCCTTTGACAGCAGCACTCTAACCTCTGACCCTTGATCTTCATCACCTTGAGCTACCCATCAAACCAAGGGGACCTCAGTTGTGAAGATCTGGGTCATACAAGGACTGGTCCAAGGGAGTTGAGTGCCCCAGACATCGACTCATTATAGGTGGTGACTGCCTCACCCACACCCTTTATGCATGCACTGCCCATGCTAGATAGGTCAACCACCGCCAGAAAACCCTCTTGGGTCAAACCCCTCAAAGGGCAGTAGCTTATCATCTCTGCAGGTGGAGGGTTCATGGGGGGCAAGAAGCAAGACCTCTACTGTGCAATGATCAGGCCAAATGACCCGAACGGTCTTAAGATTATCAATCTCAAGCCCCAACGAGAAGACCAAGTCCAACATGTGATCACCCTGGTGAATCACAATTGAAACCTCTTGCGACAGGCCCAGAGATGCCATCATCTGGAGGAAGTGATAACCCAGACTAGATGATTCATCATCAGCCCAAACATTGAAGTCCCCCATGACCAAACACCTGGTGGCCTCCAATGTTTTCAGATGACGAAGTTGGCTTCTTCCTGCAGGAACTCTCCTGCCACTCCGGGGAGGGTGGTAAATCAGGAGAATCCTGCAACCCACACCCAGACCACCACGGTTGACCACACATTCAAATGAACTTGGTATTCTCACAGGGTGCACAGTGAAACCTAGCTCAGATCTCAAACAGATGGCCATACCCCCACCCCTGTGTTCCACTCTGGGGCAGTGCACAATGGTGTACCTGGGGGGGCTGCAGCCTCTAAAACAGGGCCAGCATCATCCCCTACCCAGGTCTCCGTAAAGCATGCCAGATTGACTGATGAAACTCGATCCTCAATAATTGCGGTCTTATTTCTGATTGAGCTGGCATTGCACAGTACCACCCTCAGGGGAGTGGTGGACAGTGCAGCCCTTCTCACTGCCTACCCACTCAGTCTTGTGGGAACCCTGGAGATGGGAACCAAACATGTCTGGCATCTCTCTAGGTCCTGTTGAAACCCAGGGTGCCTGTTCACCTGACCACCTCTGTCCTACCCCCTTCTTATGTGCACAAGGTGCCCCGCCAACTCTGGCCAGTGCGGCGCCACCTAATCCTGACCTCTTGACAGCGATGCGCTGTGTTGTTAGAAACTAGGAGGACAGTGAATGGCTGCAAGTCAGAAAGCTGGAATATCTCATACACAATTCTTTCCCGCCCCTGCTCCCCGGAAACCCCCAAACACATGCCAGTTGACTAAGGCCCCTGAAACAACAAAAACAAACTTCACTAAATAAATAACAGACACACACACACACACACACACACCAGTAATAAACTAATACAATCAAACCTAAACCACACACACCACATACACAACCACTAACTACCAACCCCTCCCAATCACCCTAAACAAAGAGAAAGAAAACAATAATAAAATTATCACATGGGGAAAAACACAGGTAAACAAGTGTGCTGTAGAAATTCAGATAGTAAAACAAGAAATACAGAATGTCCAGAGCAGAAAAAAGTAACTGCCCAGTGCAAAAGTCAAAGCCTTCCCCAGGCTCACAATATCTTTTGTGCAGAGTGAGCAAGGTACTAATACCACCATAGTTCCTAGATCTTAAATAAGCTGCACATCCAAACAGTAAAAGGTTTAGTCACAAAAAGGCCCTTGTGAAAATCTCTCAGACCACTCTTCTCTAACCACAGCAGATTCAATAATCAGGCTGTTACAATAGTAGGCACTCACCCCACGAACAGGAAAGTCTAAAGATGGAAAAGGCAAACAACTCTCCCAAGTCCTCAACTCCAGACTTGGCTTCTCACTTCATGTCCACTTTGTCCCAGCAGGGCAAGCAGGCCAAAAACACAGAAAAAAACAATTTTCCAGTCTACCAGAAGGAGCCCTTAAGAGGGCATTCATCACCCCTGAACCAGAAGGAAGCACGAAGGAGGGGTGCCTCTCTCCAGCCCAGGATCCACACCACAGATTACTTTTGGGCAGTGGAAGACAGGCAGGGTTCTTCTGGGAGGCAGCAAAGCTCCCATCTCCTACCTCATCAGTTTCCCCCACCACTCAACCACACCCCCAGCACTGCAGATCCCCTAAGATACTAGGCAGCCTCCAACAGCACTACAGAGTTCCACAACTGCACAAGATGTCTGCTGAAAATCCTGCCACAATAGTTGGCCAGTAGTCCCCTACAACTACAAGATGACCAATCCTCCAGTCCTCTGACAGCACCACTCCTCTTCCTCCTGCCCTAGGGTGAGTACCCGAGTCTTTAATTTGCTCCTCCACAAACAGTATTGATATACTGCAGCACACTTTACTGAGCTCTTTCCCCCTACCTAAAAATAAAACCTAAAACTAATATGCTACCTCACTATGCATGCCCTGCCTAGCACTAGTTCTCCTAATCAAACTCTAGCTAAAAAACCTTAATGAGACCAAAATACATCCTGAGAAGGAGGAAGTGGGGGGAGGAAAGGTGTGCAAAATGAACTAAGCTGAAAGGGACCCTGGGGTTCTTATATCTAATCATGTCAATGTGGAAGGACAGTGCAACAAGGCAGCTGGCTGGGCCAGCTGGATGCTGGAGTGCATAGGGAAGGGAATCACCAGTAGAAGGTGTGAGATGGTGTTGTCACTGAATAGATTAGGGATGGCAGGGTCAGTCCACTTGAAATCAGAACCACCTTGGACCTCACAGGATCCTATAGACACAAATAGTTCAGGACCCTGCTTTTGAGTGTACCAGGTCTGCCTTGCTGATTGTTTTTTTTTTAATTGACACAAAATCACCCCTCATATTTAAAAATGTAGTTAATCCCATGGAAACTGCAAAAAAAAAAAACTCTTCTGCATTACCACTGCTTCCTCAAACCCATAGTGTGAATGAAGACCCGCCCACCACAGACGAAGAGCACCGATTCACCAACAGTAGAGACGATGCATTTCAAAGCCCAACTGAGTGAGCCTGCAGATTCATAGTTGTGCTTAGCTTTGGTGCCCTTTCGTCTGTATGCACCTGATGTCGCAATAGCCTGTGACAAGTAGTCAGGTTGTCAGTGTAATGTGAAGGTCATCATGGGCCACTGTTGTAATTTGAGCATGAATGGTCAGGATTTCCTAATGGTCCTGCAGCAGTGCTGACTCAGTGAGGAGTTTGGGGGTAGTATGAACAGACTGACTGAAATGGGAGCAGGAGCTTTGAAAGAATGGCCTACCCAAGATGGTCACAGACCACACAGAGGTCTCAGAAGGAAGTAGGAAGAACTAGCTATATGTGTCACATACTGTCATTCAGGAGGGCGGCTAAGCTGAGAGGGTTAGGACAGAGGTGAAAACAGAGAGACAGAGAGAGAGAGACTCAAAGACTGAGAGTTTTACAGTCCCATCAAAATACATTGCAACTCTCTTGGTTTTAGGCTTGATTGGGTGTACTGTGCACTACTGTATGTGGAGTGTTCATTCTTCCTAGTGTATACTGGGACAGGGGATTTATACTGGAGAAGGTGGGTGCAGTAGATGGGATGGGCAGGGGTGTTTATATTGGGGAGGGTGGGTGTCAGCACTTGGGTAGGGGGAAGGTGTTCACATTGATGCAAGGTGGTTGCCAGTAAATATGACTAGGGGTAGGAATGAAATACTGTAGCAAGGGTGTTCACATGGGGTAAGATAAAGGCTAGCAGATGGGTGGGGATAAGGGTATGCATTCTGTGATAGGGGTATTTTCTGAAACAGGGTGGGTATCAGAGGATAGAGATGGTGGATAGGGGTTATGTATGGGGACAGGGTAGGTGTCAACTGAAGTGAGGGGGCAAGGGTAAGAATTTTGGGACAGACATGGGGTCAGGAGATTAGAGGATTCGTAATGGTGGTGGTGGTAGTGGTTGTTGTCTGTATGAGTAATCTATACTATGGCAGGCTGGGTGTCACAGGGGCAGGAATGTGAATACTGCTGAGGCAAAGTGGGTACAAACAGATGGTATGGGGAACTGTACTGTAAGCTGAAGTGGGGAGCCAGTTACCATCTGGGAGGAGTTGGGTGATGTGTTCTGGGGCAGGGAGGATGTGGATATGTTCATAAATGATAAAATGCCCCCAAACAGATGGCAATGGAGTATAAAACTGATTCTCTATAGCGCAGGAAAAACTGTGAGACAAAGATGAAACCTGTAAAGTCAGAAACCCAGACCAACACATTCAGGTTCTGACAGTCACTAAGCAGGAACAAGATCTTGGGATTATCATAACTGACAACCTCAAAGTCATCATCATCATCGGCACTTTATTTTTCAAGGAGTGCACTTCCAGAGCTCAGGGCGCCCTTACAAATCAAACGTCCAATAACATATACACAGACATAAGTTCACAACATCATACACAATTAAAATATTAATAAAATATGAACCCAATAGAAAAGAAATCAAAAGACAAAGGACACTACTGCATAAGCATTGAGGCAAGGATCACCCCAAAGGGCATGGGCCAGAAGTTAAGTTTCAAAAACAGTACAAATAGCACTACTTATCAAACAACTACCCAATAAAAGGCCTTTCCTATTACAGACCAGAAAAGGCCTGATAAAAAACGTGGGTATTTAAAGATGTTTCTTCTGAAACAGGATGGGTACCAGAAGGTAGAGTGGCAGAGAAGTGTGACAAAGCAGTGATTAGGGCTAGTGGGATACTGGGGTGCATAGAGAAGGGGATCTCCAGCAGGATAAGGAAGGTTGTGTAATTGTTGCCACTGGATTGCTCACTGGTGAGACCTCTACTGGAGTACTGTGTCTTGTTTTGGTGGCTACACCTCAGAAAGGACATTTCCTTGTGCACAACTGACTTGTTTTGGGGCTGATTGCTTTCAGTGCACAAATCACAGGGCTGGGGAGGTTTACCTGTGTTTGACTCAACTGTTTGTGCTCTGTTTGTTTAAGGTCAACACTCATCGTATTGGTGTGTCACAGCTTTTAGCTGATTGTTTTGAAAGGGCACAGTTGGGGCCCTAATCCCCCCTGCCCCTCACCCCCCACCCGATACCATTTCCTTTATACCAGAGGTTCTGACATCATTTCCTCAAGAGGCCAGGGTGCATACCACTGTCATATCCCTTCCTGCATACTGCACTGACAATATAAGCGTACATATTATATACAACTCATACATACATACAAAACAATAACTAAGGGACACACACAAAAAAATTATACAGGATATACAGGAAGGTAGACTAACATGTGGGGAGTAGTGCAATGTACTGGCTGTGGAGCAGCAGTCTTCCAGGAGTCTTTATGGAGGCTGAGATGCTGCCCTGTTTGCAGGCAACTCTCTGCCCTGAGGGAGGAGGTTGCCCTTCTTCAGGCCACACTGGACAGTAGTAAGGGAACCTCCCCCACCCAGGGAGCACCAGGGCCACCACCACTACCTCAGAGACTGCCAAGAAAATGCAGCAGTTGGACCACAGTGGGCTCGGGGAGGGTGAGGGTGGTGGAACAGAGACACACCCAGTCAGTTGTACCACTCCACAATCCATACACCATTCTGATGGAGCATAGTTACCCTATGGATTCACCCGCAGAAGAGACTAAGGAGGTGGTGGACAACTGTCACAAGGGAGCCCCACAGGAAGGAGGCAGAGGCCACCACAGGAAAAGGAAGCATCTCAGGGGGAGGAAACGGACAAGGAAATGAAAGAAAGTATCCTTAGAATGGCAGAAAAAGGAGAGATACTGCTAATGGGGAATATGAATATGCCAGATGTTAACTGGAGTGCATTTGCAGCAGCCAGTTCTAGGAGTGGGGTCGTTTTAGATGCCCTACAGGGGGCATGTCTTTGACAACTAGTATCAGAACCCACTCAAGAGGGAGCAATCTTAGACCTGGTACTTTCAAATGGAGATGGCGAGAGGATCACAGATTTAGAAGTGGGTAGCCATCTGGAAACTAGTGACCATCTAACAGTATGGTTCATGATAAACACAGCAGTAGAGCCAAGCCGTACAAAGGCAAAGGTACTGGTCTTCAGGAGGGCAGACTTTGCCAAAATGGGTGAAGGCATAAGGAATACACTAGCAAATGGGCAGGAAGGAGGAGTGGAAGAACAATGGGGAATAATCAAACCTGCCATCACAGAGGCAACAAGCCTTTGAGTGAAGCAAATAAAACAAAATGATGTAAGAAACCACTATGGTTCTCAAAGGAGGTGGCAGTGAAGGTTAGGGAGAAAAAAGAGAGCATTCAGGAAGTACAAGGAATCACAGAAGGAGCAGGACAGAGAATTGAATCAGTTAAAGCAAAAGGAAGCAGGAAAGGCAGTCAGAACAGCAAAGGCCCAAACCAAGGAAAAGATAGCTAACTCAGTTAAGAAGGGGGATAAAACCTTTTAGAGGTACATCAGGGAGCAAAGGAAGACCAAGGGAGGGATAGTGAGGCTTAATAAAGGGGAGGGGGTGGGCAGAGGGTGACTGTTAAAAGGCAGAGATACTAAACAAATATTTTTGCTCAGTATTCTCTAAGGAAGAGGGGGAGGTACCTAAACCAAACAATAGAAACATGCTGGATATGGGGGGTTGATATTAGCCTTTTCACAGAAGAAAGGGTTCTGAAAGAACTCTTAAAACTGAAGGTGGACAAAGCAATGGGGCCTGATGGGATTCATCCCAGAATTCTAAAACAACTAAGGGTAGAAGCAGGAAACTACAGACCTGTTAGTTTAACCTCATTGATTGGGAAAATGATGGAATCACTTCTGAAGGAAAGAATTGTTGAGTACCTAGAGGCCAGAGGAGTGCAGGACCCAAGGCAGCATGGATTCACAGTGGGAAGATCATGTCAGATGAATCTAATAGATTTCTTTGACTGGGTGATCAAAGTAGTAGATCAGGGAAGGGCGTAGACATGGCCTACCTAGACTTTGGCAAGGCATTTGACACAGTCCCACACAAAAGATTAATACACAAGTTGGCCAGCCTGGGAGTGGGTTCCAAGATGGTAGCCTGGGTAAAAAATTGGCTGGAGAACAGGACACAGAGGGTAATAGTAAAAGGAGTACACTCTGCAGAAAGTGGGGTACCGCAGGGCTGAGTACTAGGACCGGTCCTCTTTAATGTCTTTATAAGCAACATTGCAGATTGACTGGAAGGAAAAGTATGTCTCTTTGCAGATGACACAAAGATCTGCAACAGAGTCGATACACAAGGTGGGGTGGAAAAGATGGGAAGGAATTTGGCAAGGTTGGAGGAATGGTCAAATGTATGGCAGCTTAGATTCAATGCTTAGAAGAGCAAAGTAATGCACCTGGGAAGCAAAAACCCAGGGGAAGAGAACACAATGAGGGATGAGATACTAACAACAACAAAAATGGAAAGAGACCTGGGGGTAGTCATTTCAGATGACTTAAAGGTGAGCAAGCAATGTGAGAGGGCAATAAGCAGGGCTGGTGGGATACTGGGATGCATAGGGAGAGGCATCACCAGAAGAAAACAGGAAGTTGTTGTCCCTCTGTACAGACAGCTGGTGAGACCCCATATGGAGTACTGCGTGCAGTTCTGGAGACCCAATCTCCACAAAGACATAGACAGGATGGAGGCAGTCCAGAGGAGGGCAACTAAAATGGTGCAAGGTCTGCACCAGAAGACATAACAAGTGAGACTTAAGGATCTTAATATGTATAGCCTCAAGGAGAGGAGGGAGAGGGGGGACATGATAGAAACTTTCAAATACCTCAAGGGAATCAACAAAGTCCAAGAGGGTAGCAACTTTCAGAAAAAGAGGTGTGCAAGAACAAGGGGGCACAATCTGAAGCTAGAGGGTTGACGACTCAGAGGTAATATGAGGAAGTATTTTTTCATGAAGAGGGTTGTGGATGCAAGGAACAGCCTTCCTGAGGAGGTCAAGGAGTCAAGAACAGTGGGGGAATTCAAGAATTCATGGGACAGACATAAGGCAGCCCTAGCGGGGGGTAGGAGGAAGTAAGCTGTTGGTTAACTAGGATCTGCAGCTTATCTGTTAGGTAGGAAAATGGGCAGACTAGGTGGGCCAAGCAGTCCTTATCTGCCATCAAATTCTATGTTTCTATGTTGTCATATCATTCAGCGTTTCATCTACATGTCCAGGTTACAGATGAGTTCTCTGGTCAATATAGCCTTTTTTTGGGGGAAAGCAGTCAACCTGGGAGATGTAACGCATGGCCATTAACACCATTAGCACTTACTTAACCTAATCTTTTCCACTGCATCTTAAATTGGCATAGCAGCAAAAATGTTCCCACCTTCTGTAACCGTAACAGAGCCAGTTGTCTTCCACTTCCATCTGCTGGTAAACATTTTCATCTCTATTCATCTCTAACAGAATTTAGGCATTTTTCAATATTTAATTTTTTTTTCTCAGGAAAAAAATATGGTCACTTCTTTTAATTTGAAATAGTACTGTGGACGCAAAAAGGAAATGGAGCCAGATAAAGGTATAAAGTACACATTATAGGAAACAATTTCTTTATTATGTATTATTATATACCATGGCCCAGATATTCAAAAGGGTTGTGCATGGCCCAACAGTGTTGTGCCATGCGCAACCCACTGATGCGCCCTGGCACAATATTCAAAAAAGGAAAGTGCAGGGCACAAATCCCAATGCGCCGGAGCACATCAGTAATGTATGCAGGCACAGGTAGGTGGGGGCTGCCCATGCATACTCTGCACAGCCCGATATTCAGCCCGGGATGAGGAGCCATGCATCGCGCAACTCCTACCTGGGCCAGCACAAAGTGATCAAAAAGAACAACGGATGGCCACACCAGGTGAGCTGCCGTGTTGCAGGGTGCAACACGGCAGCTGCCACGCTTGGGTGGCCACCCTAGCTGCCAGCAAATCACCCCGTGGTGGCGACCCCCCAAGCCCGATTGCAGGCATCGGTGAAAAAAGATTAATCAAAAATCCCTGGTGGTCCAGTGGACCTGTCCCCCCGATCACAGGCTGAGTTAACAATAAAGAACACTATTATCCCTGGTGGTCCAGTGGACCCCTCCCCACCACCCACTGATCCCCACCACCCCTCCTCTCCATCAGTGGCGGGCAGCAGCACCACCACCTGCTGTCCCACCGCCCACTGACTGGACATCGCGTAGGGCTGCACACCCATTGATCCACAGCGTGAGCCAAGGGCGTGCAGCCCACACCGTACTACACATTCCAGATATGTGAATGGATCCATGCCATGCACACTGCGGGTGGCCAGGGTGTGATATTCAACAATGCTGAGCCATGGCGCAGCTCCGTTGAATATCGCCCAGTCCACGCCCCTACACCGCCAAAATGAGCTGCACCTGGGCTTGTACCACAGCCTGGCGCAGTTTGAATATCTGGGCCCATGTGTACTGTTGTACGCTAGTTACAGCATTTCCCTTGTCTCCTCTCAGATCATATCTGTATATGAGATTTATTTTACCTCTCTATGTTTATCTGGTAAACCAATGTCAGTAAATCAATACATAAGTAACTAAACAAAGTCTAGCCAGAGCCGATAGGGCTGTGAAGAGCTAGCAAATGACCAAAGTTACAAATGTGTGTAGAAATTATGCAGTGCCCCAGTGTAACTTGGTTATTTTTTGAAGGTATTGCATCAAATGTTCAACATGGCCTTTTTGGGATGCCTCCTCATGAAGAGTGCCAGTGTCATTTTATTCACTTGTCCTGAAAGGTGATTTCGCAGCGTGAATGCACTATTTTTTAATATTCAGAAATTGGAAGTGAACTACATATGAGGTTGGGGAACTTTGCAAAGTTTCAGGAAGTGTGACATTCCTAGATTTTTACCAACATCACTGGCAAACTATTTATTTATTTATTTATTTAAGAGTTTAACCAGGCAGGCATGCTGAGCGGAATAACTACTCGTTTACAGATGCGACCTGGGGGAGATTGGGTACAGGGTTAAATTTACAATATCTCTATCTCCAATACAAACACATTCCCTTTTCATGAATTTTTATTTTGAAATAGATTACAGGTTTTAAAAATGTTTGAGATAGACACAGAGGATTACTAGTAGTCGGGGAAGGGGTACAACCTAATTCCAACAGATCATGAGAGAGTGCAGTTGTTAGGGGTAATGTGCTAGATGAGGTGGGCCAAAGGCCCTTATCTTCTGACACTTTCTAAGTTTATATGTTTCCTAAACTGAGTGTAAGTGACAATGGATGCCAGCTTATATCCAAGGAAGTTCAAGACTTCTTAAGGCTCAATGGCAATACTCACTGATGGGTAACACCCTATTGTTCACAAGCCAAGAGTAGAAGTAGTAAGCCAAAATTAAACACTGCTTAAATCTATCCAGAGTACACATATGGAGTGGAATGACTGGAAAAAGGAATGTTGCAGTTTTTATTGGCATTGTGGTCAACGCTACTACAGGAGTGAGTCCAGCACAGCTTCTGTTTGGAAGAAAACTTTGGAGTATGTTACCTTACATTTCTACATCTTTTGTGGCATATGAGGAAATCAGAGTGATTCTGTGGCTTAACAGAGGTGTTGTAAGTCCTCACCTTTCACTAGCACTGGCTAGCAAATGTACAAAGGTTGAATAGAAAAATATATATAAAAAAAACAGGAGAAAATAGCTGCAGCTGGACTGTCTGTAATCTGACACTGTATTCTGCCTGACTGTTTCAAAGCATCAATAAATGCCAGTACAACAGCTAATGAGTTAACCCATAGGTTGCTGAAAGTCTGCAGCCCTGCAAACGTTCAATTGAGGGGCTAGAAACAGCAGTTTCAAAAGTTTTTTTTGTTAATATCCTGAGAAGTTCAGAGGTACAATGCATTATCACCCCCACCCCCTCCCTTCAGATGCCTTTAACATAGAGCAGCAAATAGAAAAAATCAGAGGGGAGTGCAGTATTTTGCAGCTGTGGAGGAATACTTCCAAATGTCCAGAAAGGGAGTTCCATGATCAGACATTTTTAGAGCTACAGTCTGATTCCAATAGGGCTGTAGACTCTGACCACAGTCCTAATAACTAGGAAGAATCTAGGAAAGTAACTTGAACAGGTACAGTTCAGTATCTTAACATTTTTGTTAAACTGCTGCTTTAAGTGTTGTCTTTTACTGATACAAGAAATGGCTTTCTAGGAGGAGCAATGCATGATGAGTTATGAAAAAGGGTTGGGCTAGGGGCAGAGCTTAGGATCTGTTTCTTGCCTCATCCAAATGTGGCAATCCTAGGAGGGGTAGTGCATGAGGAATTTGAGGAAGTACTGCTTCACTGAAAGGGTGATTGACACCTAGATCAGACTTCCAGCACAAGTGGTGTGGGTGAAAACAGTGCAGGTGGGGGGCTTCAAGCATGTGTGGGATAGGCATAGGAGAATATTAGTAAACAGACAGGAAGGGGGGAGATTTCTGGAAACCTGCTAGGGTCTGTAGAGACAGATTAGGCAAGGAACATCTGGGCAGACTGGCTGGGCCTCACAGTCCTTTTCTGCTGACAAATTCTATGTTTCTGCTCAGTTTTGAAAAATACCACGTGCAGGATTCACAAAAGGAATGCACCTAGGGCATCTGAGACGCACCGGGGCATCCCCAACATGCGCTCAAAGGTGACTCTGGCAGGGTGCCAATGCACTAGCACAACCTCCGATGCACCAGTGCATCTCAGATGTGCCGCAGTCCTCCAGTAATGCTATGCAATGCATCTGGAGGGGCTGTGATGAGGGCGTGCCCATGCATACTGGGCGCAACCCCATTCATAGCCCTATTCTGTGGTGCATCCTGAGGAAGGTCTGGGGATGTGCCACAGAAAGATAAGTCAGGAAAAACTAGACTTAATTGGGTGGCCACCCACAGGCAGGCTGTCAGTCCAGTGTAGCCCCTGCTTCAAGTCCCCATAGACTGCTGCACCTGGTGGCAGAACATGTAAATCAGAACCCCCCTAAGCCCCCATTGACACCACCCTCCATGGTTGTTTTAACTGTAAAAAAAAAACCTACCCACCCCAAGCCCCCGGTAAATGCTGCACCCTGTGGTGGTAGTATGGATGTCGAACTCCCCTCCCCCAAGCCCCAGTAACTGCCACTCCTTGTGGTGGTATCAGAGTCATCCATGACCCCCCCAGCCCCCAGTAACTGCTGCCCCTTGCAGTCGTATCAGAGAGGTCTGGAAAAAAAAATGACCCAAGCCCCCATGAAAGCCACCCTCCATGGCAGCAGGATGTTAAGGAAAGACCCACTCCCACACCCAGGTACCCCCAGTCCACCCCTCTCCCCCCACCCCAGTATGGTCCCACCATTTTCAGGCAGCTCAACCCACCCGCATACTGCATGGCTACCCGCCGACAGGGCTGTCTGAGACTGACAGCTACCATACTATCCAAAGCCCTGTAGTACTGTAGCTGTCAGTCTCAGACAGCTCTATCAGTGGGCAGCTGTGGCGGTATGTGGGTGGGTTGAGTTGTCTGCTGATGGTGGGACTGTGCTGGAGTTGGGGGAGAGGGGTGGGCTGAGATGTGGATGGGGGTGGGTCATTCCTTCCATCCGGCTGCCACAGAGGGCAGCTTTCACAGGGGTTGGGGCAGGGGTTTTTCAGACCTCTCTGATACCACTGCAAGGAGGCAGTTACTGGGGGCTTGGGGAGAGGGGGTTCTGACATCCATACAACCACCGCGGGGTGCGGCATGTACTGGGGGCTTGGGGAGAGGAGGGGGTTCTTTAGACTTCTCTGATACTGTTGCAAGGAGTGACATTTACCAGGGGCTTCGGGGGATGTCTGTTATCTGTGTTACTGCCGCAAGATGCAGCATTCACCGGAAGCTTGGGTCGGGCGGCATGCTTCTGCGATGGGCGCACTGAGCAACATTTCATAGGGGTGGGGTTTTGTCTTTAATTTTATATTAAATCTGTGTTTTAAACTAGTTAATTGTATGGACCATGATTAATGTTGGGATTGATATGTAACATGATCATAATCTGGAATTCATTCCTTTCCATACAATAAACGTACAATAGAATATTATATATAACAATGGATGACATACTTTATTTGAGGTTACCAAGTTCATTTTGCCTGTGTTATCATATAGAAACATGGAACCAGTGGGTAATTACATTATATTTGGGATCTAATTTAGATCCCCATGGGTCCATTAACTGATTATTATTAACTTAATGGGAGTATAGTATGTATTGGTGAATTTGTGTCATATGATTAATTGCACTGTATATTTATTGAGGTATTTGTATGTTGATTTTTCACTCTGATGAAGCCTGACAGCATACCAGGTGAACGTTAGTACTTTTTTAGCCACTTTTTTGAACTTGTGCTGGTCTGCATATTAAATTTTGGAGTTATATTCCATCTGTTGCCGTTTTATTGCTGTATGGGTGCTTGTATGTTCATTGTTTTCAACTACGTAGTAGCATAACACCATACAAGCCCTGGTGCTCCTCGTTCCTTTTTCTTTTTTTTGTCTCTTTCTAGGTGCCCATACCACAGAATGATTTTTGGAGGTGGCTCCTCATCCCATATTATATCTTAGGATGGAGAAGGACCTTTCTGAGGGTCATTCACCAGCTATCTATATTACATTACAAATTAAAAATGGACCAGGAAATACATATTACAGTACCAGATAAAGAGCTGTAAATTGGGATGTGTGGCTTAGGCAGAAGTAAACCAGATGTCTGCATTTACACTGCCCTGTAGTTAGGTTTTGGCAGAGAGTGATCTTGATATAAAAGCAAGGCCTAAGAGGTAGCTGAGTAAGGAGCTAGAACTTTACAACTAGAAGACTTCTGACTAGGGTTAAGCACACATATACCTTATTAAAAGTTTAAAGTCTGCAAGGTAGATTTGGACCTTCAGTTAGGGGAAAAAAATCATAAGCATTAATTAATTCTTGCCTCCAGGTGGACGGTAGAAGAGAATAATTTTGCACTCCACAGCTGCGGCCACGGTACACTCAAAGGATCTGGTGTCCTCAACTGGCACATCAACAAGGCCCAATTCAGATTTAAAACAAATTGCTGCACCCCCACCACTGTAAACCGACCTATCATGGTGTATCACCGAGAAACTGGCTGAAATTGCTGACTCCAAAATGGGACCTGCATTTTCATCCAGCTAGGTCTCGGTGACGCAAGCCAGATCAGATGACCGAACAAGATCAGCTATGATGGCTGACTTGTTTTTGATAGATCTGGCATTGCATAACACAGTGCATGTCAGGTGAGAGTCCAGAGCAGTTTGAGATACTGACCCACTAACCGTGGAGCCCTTGGGTATGGGCTCTAAACAAGGAGAACCTCGTTCAGTGCTCCATATCACCCCAGGGTGTCTTCTACTACCCAATCAGGTCGCCCAGCTCACCCCCTTTCCCTGGACTACCACTCCTTCTCCTCCTCCTTCTCCTCCCCACTATTCCTAGGGCCCTGCAGTGGCCATAAACTGCCACAGATGGGGGGGCAGTTAAAAGGGCAGAGGTCCCGGAGTTCAGAGGGGGAGTAGCTTCTGACAGGGAGAGGCTTCATCCAGCACATCCTGAAAATCACTATGGCTCATGAACAAGCGAACCAGTAAGTATAAGAAAACGCACTAACCCAAAATAAATAAATACTTTCAAATAACCCCAACACTTTCACAAAACCCCAAACAATATTCCACCCCAAAAAGAAAAAAATGCTAGAAAATTACAAAATAAAGTAAATCAGAAATCAGAAAACAAAAGCAACAAACTAATTCAAAATAAATAAAAAAAACTAAGGAAATGCAGCAGCTTTGCTGAGCCTCTCACCCCCAGTCAGCAAAAACAAAAGTATGTCCATTGGTTAACAGTCAAAATATGATCCACAAACTTTTGTAAGTAATAAACATAAATCTAGGAGGGTCCTCTCACAACCCTCTTCCAGGTGAAAAAGAGAGTTAAATACAGAGACCAAGGCACCAAGTTCCAAAAATCTTCTCTAATTCTTGGCTACCAATATAAGATGAAACAAAAGTGGGAGGGGGGAGCCCCCAATCAGCAAAGTCAAGCCCCAGTTCGACCCCCACCCCAGGGAAGGGTCCTTTCTTCAATTACCACAACTCAGTGCAGGTTTTTGACAAGATGAACAGGGTCCAGCCAACACAGCTCAAAAACTCCACTGAGAACAGTAATTTCCAAATGCAACCATCTAGTCTGGGTGGGGGGAGGTGAGGCAACACAGCCCACAGAGTACTCCAGGAAATGGCAAAGAACACCCTGCCATCCACCAACTGCTTGGCGGTCTATGCTTCTTAACCACCAGACACCAGTCCTCCAACAAGGGGCCGGTAGCAGGATCCGGAGGAACTCCAGGTCTGTGAACGGCCCCCTCTCCCTCCTCCCAATATAGGGGAACTAATCAGGAGCTTGCTGCAGAGTGCTCACGACCCATGCTGTAATCATCAGCAACAGTTAAGCAGACTGCACATAGTGCTTCTTCTTCTGTCCTCTTCCTCTGTCCTCCCATCAACAAGTCCCTTCACAGAATCAACCCAGCACCAGGGTATAATTCAAGCAGCGCAGTCTTTCCCCAGAACCAAACTGCCATGCCTCTACACACACAGGAGGGTGCTGAAAGCAACCATCTCCAGTAACCAAGAATTGTCAATTCCAAGCCCCGGGTTGGCCAGAAGCTTAAACTAATGAGATAACAGGATCAACAGTGTAGTCTACCACACTGCACTGAGACACTCAAAATGAAATATAGATGCTAGCCGACACTCAGAGGAAAGGACCGGTACACAAAAAAAAGACAAGCAACCCAAGTAATGCTGGGATCCTGGTCTGACTCACTCCTTCAACCCTAAGTTAAAGAAAACAAACAAATAATGCAGGTAACAGAAATAAAATACAAAAATAAAACAAAACTAAATAACTAAAATGGAGCAGAAAAACGAAATAGTTTAAAAATGAAAAAACTCGCTAATAACACATGCTAATGCTCTGACTGGCTCATAGCAGTCGCCATCTTGGCTATCACAGCACTTACTAAAGTACCCAAACTGTAGGAGTGGCTGGCCACAGTGAACACCCTAGCAGTCCCACTCAGAATCATAACTGGACCCCTTGTGTCCTATTACCAGATCTTGTCAGCTATAGCTCCTCAACTCTGTGCTCAATTGACAGTTTTCCCTTCAGGGAGGGGGGAAGATCTGCTTTGATCCCCATGAACACCTGGGGCCTGGCCTGCTTTTGATTTGCCTATGTCATGGGGAAAAACTACTGTGCAGATGAATCTTTATTACCCTGTGTAACTGATCCATTGACCAGACTGTATTGCAACTCTCTACTCTGTGTATGGAATACAGTCACTTTGTTGGTTTTGTTGTGTCTAAAAATGTTAATAAACATAATGAACTGAAACAAATAACGTGCTAGTGTTTCTGATTGATTTACCAAGATACATTTTTATTTATTTTTTTTATTTAGTTTTTTGTTGACCGGGTAAGTGCACTAGACAAATCCTGCCTATTTTCAGGCACGACCCTGGGGAGGGGGATACAGATGAATGCCAACTGACCTTGAACCAGATTAAGCTGTTGGTGGTATTTTTAGTGAATGAGGGAAATTTGGCCAGGACACTGGGGAAATTCCCCTACTCTTTTCGATAAGTGCCATGGGATCTTTAACATCCACCCGTAGTACCACCAATCCAGGCAGATGGGACCTCGGTTTAACGTCTCATCCGAAAGACGGAACCTCAGAAGTGCAGCATTCCTCTCATGCTGCACTACAGTGTCAGTACTGGGATATTAACCCAAGTGCCAGATGTGGGAACTGAACCCACAGCCCTCTGATCTCCCGGCCTCAGAGGCGAGTGTGCTACCTACTGAGCCACTGACACTGCTACATAGCATAGCATCTTTCAGTATTTCAATATATCTCATTGCATCCTCATTGCCCTGCTCTAAACATGCTATGCAACCTTGCCTGCTTCTCCCTCCTCAATCCCTCCCTCCCCTGTGCTGCATCTCTTCTGCTCTTCTTACTCTTCCTTCCTACCTCACTTGTTGGCTACTACACTAACTCCCTATTCTAGGCACCCCTATCTTTCCCCTCTGCACTGTTCCATCCATGTCCAGCAGATCCCTCCTCTACCTCCCTCCCCCCAGACGACTGCCTTCTCTCTCCCTCCTGGCTGCTTTTTCCCTCCCTCCTTCCTTTACATTCCCAGCATTTGAACACATTTTCTATAATGGTCAACCTATACTATATCAAAGAGCTGCTCACATCCTCTACCTGGCCCCTCTCCTTTTTCCTCCTACCTACCTACCCAACTCTTCTCCTCCTCCCACCTCCTCACACAGTGTACCTCCGACCTTATCACATTTCCACTTTCACTCCTGCAGCCTTTTCCAGTTTTAGCCTCCTCCCCTCCTTTAGCAAGCCCTTCTGCCACTTTCTTCCAGGCATTATAATATGTTGCTTATCTCCCAATCGCGCTCTCTCTCCTCTCTCTCTCTCTCTTTCCCCTTCCTACTTTCCATAATGGTCCTTACTCCTACTGCATTTCCTTCTCGGTCCCCTTCCTCCTCCCTCTTCCTCCTCCCTCCTCTGCTTCTACCCTCCCCTCATCCAGCCTTCTCTCACTCTCACAGTACTCCTGGTTCCCTGTTTGCTGTCCTCTCCCCTCTTCTTGCTCCACCTCGAAACTCTTAAAACTTTCCTCTCTTCCCACACCTTTCACCCCAGTCACCTTTCTCTTTCCTGGTCCATCCACATCAATGCACATCTGACTGTTAAACTACTTATCTCACTGCTGCTGTAAGTGACCAGTGATGTTAGCCCAATCCAGGCCTCCTCCTTAAAATTGACCAGCTGCAACCACTCATGGTTAATCTTCAACCAGATGTACTAATTATCTCAGGATCTTTGCAATCCCTCAAGATCCCTGATTCCACAGTGCCATCCTTGGGTACACCCTGGTTCAGCAGGATCAAGCTTTGAGGGGAAGTGGTGTTGCCATCTACCTCTCCTCTTCCATCCAGTTCATCCCTGTACTCTCTGTCACCTCCCCTCTGCATATGAACTTCTCCTTCTCAAACCCTCTCTCCCATTTCCTGTCCCTGTCTTTGTAGCTGGTGTCTTTTGCTGCTCTGGCCTATCTACATAATCTGTCACTGAACTCTATACCACTGTCTCCACTCATGCCTCATCTGGTGAATTACTCATCTCTGGGGACATTAATGTCAACTGACTCTCCCCCTCACAATCTAAATTCTGCCAAAATACTAAGTACCTTAATTTGACTCAGCTTATCTCTGACCCTACCTATCAAAAAAAAACAATTCCTCAGTCACTCCTTGCTGGACTGGGCTCTTACCTCTCACCCCCACCATATCATTGATGTTGGCACCCTCCCTGATGCCATTAATTACCAACATATGGAGCACTGCACGTGCAAAATATACTGTCCCATAGCCCCTCCCAAACTTCTTCAGAACCAGTCCTTTCAGTCACTAGACTTTTTCTCCCTACATGTAGATTTTGTAGCTACCAGCTAGTTGCCCATCTCTTCTGCCAGCTCAGTTAACTCTGCCCATAACTAATTCAATGCCCAATTCCTCAAACTTGGGATGTGCATGCCCATTTTAGGAAAAACAGGGTCCAAGGTTCCCACCTCCCTTGTATTTCTGCCAAGTTACTGGCCTGCCTATGTGTACGTGATTTTGCATGGAAGACTCATAAGTCCTCTGGTTCCCCTTCTGACTTACCTTAGTACCGATCCCTTTGCAATGCCTGTACCAGAGCCACTAGGCTTGCTAAGGCTGAATACCCTTCCCCAACCTTCTAGATCAACCTTAACCACCCCTTAAAGTTCAGGAAAGTCATCAATGCCCTCTTCTCTTCCTCTACCCACTCCTTCACCATGGTTAACAAGGTTGGTAAGACCCCAAATTCTGACCCCCTTTCTGTTGCCTCTCAGTTCAACTCTTTCTTGCCCCTGTGCCTATTCCCTTCTCCCTCACATCATCCTTCCTGCTCCCCTCCCCATCCTTACACTCAGACTCCCCTCTTCTCTTTCTCTCCTATCACTTTGGCTGACACTCTCAATGGCCTCCTGGCTATTAACCCTCTTAAGGGCAAGAGCCATGATGGACTCAACACCAAACTTCTTCATCTCTCAGTCCCTGCTATTTTGTTTCCTATCACCTCATATCTTAACCTCTCGTTTTCACTTGGATCTGTCTCCAGCACAAGGAAACAGGCCACCATCATACCCTTTCCCAAAGGTGGAGACCCCACTGTTCCTGGCAGCTACTTCCCTGTCTTCCTGCTCCCCACTTTAGGTAAACTACAAGAACACCTTGTGATGACTCAGTTTTTTCCCTTTCTTGACTTACCCTTCTTCTTCACCCCTTCCAGTCTGGTTTCTGTAAATTTGATTCCACCCCTTCCTCTCTCTCCTTCTGCTTACTGACTCCATTCTCTCAGGCATGCATCAGGTCCTTATCAATTCAGTCATCTTTGTGGACTTGGCCAAAGCATTCCAAAGAAAAACCTCCACCCTTAAATGTGGTGCAGTATACAGGAAAAGAGGTTGCATTCCTCTTCCTGCTTGCTGAGCTATTGTCCAGAAAATGATTCTACCCATCTTTAATTTTGGTGACATTGTCTACAGTGCTGGTCTTTAGTCTACCCTTTCCAGACTGGACCTCCTCTTTCATTCCATCTGCTGCTTTGCTTTAGATTCCCTGCCCTGCATCCAACACTGCTCCCTCTATTTCTTCCCCTCCCTTCCCTCCCTTGAAGAAAGACACCTTGTTCACTATGTTTGCCCTCTGTATGGTGACACCAAAACAGCGAACACGTTGATGCCAACAACATCAACAGTTCACTGTCATGGTCCGACCACGACTCCAGCACTCTGTACCCCAGTCCTGCACTCCCTTGCTGAATTAAATCTGACTGAGAATTGATAATCCTTAAGTTCGAGGGGTGCGGAGGGCAGATTCCCCCACATGGGGGGTTTGGGGTGGTGAAGCCTCCAATAGAAAAGCAACTGAGGTTTCCTGTTAGATTTTTGTTAACCACAACTTCTGATCAACACAAATCTGTTGCTGTGATGTCAGTCGACAACATAGTTGTCAAACTGGCATCATAGATCCATTCACTGTACCTTCTCCTACCTTACCTCACACCTCTCCACCCCCACACTTCTCTTACAACTTTCATAACTATGGCCATTGCTTACTTTCACTCCCATCAAAAAATTGTTAGCTGCCCAGGCTGCTTTCTCTTACCATTTTTGCACACTATGGATTCTCCCTCCTCCTAAACATCTGCCTCATCTCAACATTCACTCTCCTCTCTACTCCATGACTTCTCAATTCACATCTGCAATTGTACCTGATAGTTGCCCCTGTTTCCTCTACTTTCTGCCTGCTACCCCCATCTCGTTCTGATCTTCTCTTGATCTCCTCTTCTGTATACCCCACTACTGGCACCTGTTCTTCCTTGAATCCCAAAGGATAGCTTTCTCTGGCTCATTCTCCTTATTGCACTTTGCACTTTACTTATCCTTCCTCAGATACCTCTGGGTTGACATTTACTGTACTCTTCATCCTTGCATAAACTGCACACTTATTGCATAATTTGCTTATATGATTGTTCTTAGTGTTTGTTACTAGTTACCTGCCATGAAATCTTTTGCTTATGACTGCTATAGCATTAGTCTCCTCTTCCCCTTCCCACAGGATGCTAGAGATGTGTGAAATTGGCAAATTTTGTTTAGTGAAATATTTTGCAAAATTCGTCTGTTTCACGAAATTTCTTGTAGAAGTGAAATTTGGAGTTTGCATGTATAATGTGAAATTTTGCCTGTGGAAATATCACATTTCACAGGCAAAATTCAGTATTTCGCACCCGCAAAATATTTTGCGTAATGGGTGAATTTTGCAAAATATTTCGCATGGCGAAATTGCAGATTTCACAGGAATTTCACCGGAAAAATATAGTTTCTCAACATCTCTACAGGATGCATCTCAAAACAAGCTGTTATTCAGCTTAGTATGCCTTTCCTGGTGAAACTTTTACTTTGAATAAATAAATATAAAAACAAATTCCCTTAATCACTTGTTGAGTATATTCATGTCCTTCTGTAATTCAGATGCTGCAGAATAGTCTACACAGGGTTCTGGTCATTCAGGGCACCAGCATCATGGCACCACAACGGTCAATCTGGAGGGAGGGAGGGCAATCATGCAAGCAAACAGCCACTGAAACAAGGAGCTATGTGCTCCACAGGAAAAGGCACAGCAGTCATTTAGAGCACCAGGGTGGAGAGGCTTGCACAATGAGGGAATGCACATGGAAATGGCCATCACCATGGTGATCATAAACACTACACAGATGCACAGTGTTGCCCAGAGGAATGTCTGCCACAATGTAGAGTCATTAAGTAGACAAGCAACACACACCGCAGGAAGGAATGGAGAGAGGCACAGATAGCAACTGACCTGGACATCCACATGGAACATGAAGTGCACTACTAAAAGGAGAAGGGTCCGTACAGTGAAGAGCAGCACAGCACATGCAAGCAGAGACACAGCACAAGGCAGGACCAGTCAGAGGAGGGCACAAATGGAAGAGGGGCATGCCAACAGAACAAGAAAGAGAAGGCAGAATGCAGCTGGAATTGCTGTTGCCATGGCAATGTAAGTGAGTGCACAGTTGAACAGAGGCATTGTGAATAAAGTGCCAATTTGCCTAGCAAAGTTGTTATGGCAACCACAGATAGGCAGGCCAGAATGTAAGTAGCCTGGCAATTGCCAGAGACCTGTGGCATGTGTGTTGCCATGGCTACACAAACACAACGCACAAGCAAACACTGGAACTGCAGGGAGGGAGGGAGAGACAGGGGAATAGTGAAGAAGCACACACAGGGATGCACACAAGGTGTGGAAAACAATCCTGCAGGGATTATGTGTGTGTGCTGCATAGGAGGGCTAATGCAGGCACTGCCAGGATGTGAATGGGGATGACTATTGGCTGCACATGGAGACACTGGGGATGTGCAAAGCCAGGTGGAGAGCCCTCTACCCTGCAGACTATGACACCCTGGAGTGTGCACAATCCAATTAGAGCATGACACTAGTATGCAGGCAATCAGGGTGTACAGGTGAGCTGCATCATGGCCAGCAGTCACCATGGTCTATACATCTGGTGCTGAGCAGTAGTGCACAACAAACACAGATACTGAAGGTGCATACACCATGCCACTGGAGTTTGTGGACAGCCCACAGGGCAACAAACTGTTGCTGCTTGATGGCTACGTCTGCCCACAGGAATGTACACATGGAGAAAAAACATATTGGAAGTGTGTGAAATATCAGGGTGGCCAGTGTAAGGCATGTGCCCACACAACCCGGGGCGAGGTGGCTACAGCACTTGGAATGCACAATCATGTGCCTGATTGTGCAGATGTGATGGTGTGCAGTGTGTGTGCCGATATAAAGAGGAGAGCACTGGCAACACTGAAGACATCACAACAGATTGTGTCAGTATGCTGCAGCTCCATGCCCAAGATGGTGGGAGGTCAGCTGCAGTGAATGGAGTACCTCTGCAGATCTGTGCAGCGCACCAGGAGGAGTGCAAGCACAGTGCCTCCACTGCCAGCAACAATAGCAGAGCTTGATGTGCCAGATGCCTACAGGTAGACACAGAAGGGGGATCAGTTTCTCTTATGGGACTCTGGGACTGGCCTGGACTGACATCTACAGTTTTTAACCTCCAAGAACATGCAGTGTAAGGAACAATGTGCCAACTGGTATGCAGATGAGACCTTCAAATGCTGCCCACCTCTGTTCAGGCAGTTGTACATGATACATGATGTGGAGTACAGCAACATCATATCAACAGTGCACATGCTGATGGCAAACAGCACCATGGCAGCATACATCTGTCTCCAGGACTCTGAAGGAGCTACACCCTGCCCTAAATCCACAGACTATCATGGTGGACTATGAACTGGCTGCTTACAAAGCACTCCACACTGTGTTCCCAGGGTTGTCTTGGGATGTTTTTTCCATCTGTGTCAGGTGGTGTGATGGAAAGTCCAGCAGCTGCCAGACATCCTGCAGGTGTACACCACTGATACGGATTTTGCTATGTACATCCTTCTCCTCCCAGCCATGGCATATGCACCACTCAATGAGGTTGTGATGACCTTTGAGAGAATGAGCACCTGGGAGTTCTTTGCAAAACAGAAAGAACTCCTCAGAGAGTTATTGGATTACTTTGAGGACAGCTGGCTGGGGTAGCCCATCTAGAGTGGCCTGTGCCAGAAGCCAGCATTCCCTGTAGAGGTGTGGAACTGCTTTGATGCTGTGCAGTACAGTTTCCCAAGGACCATCAACGCAGTGGAAGGGTGGCATTGGGACTTTGACTCCCTGCTGGGTGTCTTCCATCCTGGAATATGGACATTCATAGACTGCCTATGATCCAAACAACAGCTCAATGAAATAACGGTACATCAGTACATGGCATGGTTACCTGTTGTGATACCACATAAGAGATTCAAGGACAGGAGACAAATGATCATAGATCTTATGGAGCAGTATGGGGGAATGAAGTATCCAGGACTTCCTAAAGGGGCTAGTGATGCATGTCCAGCTGCAGGTCTAGACCCTGTGGCCTGCTCCCTGTGGGTGCATGTGCTGTGGCCTGTCCCTGTGGGTGCATGTGTGTTCCATGTGCATTGCTTATCTGTGTGTACTGTGTATATGTTTATGTGTATGTGTGTGGGCAGTGTGTGTGTATTCATTGTTGCCAGGTGTTGGCACAGCAGTGTGTCACCCTGCCTTGGTGCCATGCCCTGGGCAGTGCAGCAGGAATTGCACAGAGCCATGCCATACTGCAGGATTGACCCCCACCTGTTTATGCACTGTTGACTTGCACCATGAGCAGCATTGGCCCCCCACCATGCAGCCCTCACATTTTGCTGTGCCACTCAGCTGTTAATCAGTAGTGGTGGCAGAGGGCACATGTCCCTGCAGTGCCCGTGCCACCAGTAAATCCACAGTCCCACCCTTGCACATGCCCACATCACAACCATCCCCTGTACAGTCCTCCCCTTCATGTCCTGTATGTGGGGATGCATGATGATGTGCATTGTGTCCTGCCCAACATCATGGGCCATGTGTAGTATGCAATGCCTGTGCATGGGGATGCAGCCATGGACATGGTGTACATGGGCAGCCTGGTGAACCAATGGTGAAAGGGAAGGCACAAACACACAATGAAGTGAACAGTGCCCTTGCTGCTGTGTCTGGTGTCCAGCTGTGTGCACTCAGTCCATTCAACTGCGTGTCGTTGTACGACATGTTAGGCACACCACTAATGTGTCAGCGTGCCCATGTTGCCACCCTGTCTACAGCTGTTGTGCACTGTTTCCCATCCTGCAGCACTTCAAACACCTGCAGCCCAGGGACAGTGGGCCAGCCTGCCCACTCTGGAATCTACAGCCCTACAAAGTACGAACAGGGAACATGTCCTGCATGCTCCCCACACACTCTTGCTGGTGGCATAGTAATAACATCCCATGGGCACCTATTAGCAGCTGGCAACTGGTTGGTGCAGTGCCACTGCCATCACCCCGAACCATCAACCATACAACTGCAGAACATGTGTTGTGTTTGGCCTGGCTGTACACTGGCAACAGTACTGTGTTCCCTGTGCCATTTTCACTGCCTTCTGTAGTGGACAGTCAGGTCACATGAGCAATGGGTGCCTGGCCATCATGTGGCAGCCGGGCACACATGGCCCACACAGCCACCTGCTACTCTGCACAGCATGGTCCTTCTGTCATTGCTGTACACTCTAACATAGCCACCCACTCCCTTCCATCATTGGTCCCATGCATGGTGGTGCGCTATGTATGTGTGGTCCCCCTGCAACAGTGGCCTGCTTCATAGTGTGTATGTACAACAGCCAGCATCTAGCACTGCAGCCCACCCTATGTTTGTGTGCATCATCTGCATGGACATAACACAGTGTACATTTGCTGACCGCCACCCAAAGGTCCAATGCACAATGAGTGATACGCCACTTGCAGCACCATACACTGTGCTAGCCACATGCAGTGTGTGAATGACTGTGGGACATGGCTGGCAGAGTGCTTTTCTGGTGGCCATCCGCCATTTGGTTTTGCCATATGGGTTGCCGGTGTTGCTTTGGAGGGGATCTGATTCATGGGCCACTGCTGTGGATGTTTTCACTGGTCCAGGTGTGGTATGCTGCATGGGCTTGTTCTGTTGCCCTGCCCTTAAGTGGTGTGCATGTCTGCAATAGGTGTCACTGCCATGGAATGCATGGTGCCATGGGTGCCTGTTGTGGCCCTCACCAGCCATGCTTCACAGCTTGGGGCATCAGTGCTGGGGTGTGTGCATGCCATGCTGTCCCGTGGCAGTCCTCCACTGTGCCGTTCTACACATCCACTGGTGTGCACCTATGTGCTCATGCTGTCCCAGTCCCTTTCTGTGACAACTGCTGCCCTCCCTGTCCCAGGTCCACCATGGCTCACACCAGCACCCTGTTGCAGTGATGCCTGCCCATGACCATTGCCCTGTCCACCCTCACATCCCATGACAGTTGCATGTTCACCCCATTCCAGACACTGTGTTCAGTGGCATCAGGGGTCCACCCACTCTTCCCCATGCTGTTTTCCCCAGTGCACATGTCATGACCCTGGCCCCCTTATGTTGTGCATTGGCACATTTGTCCAGTGCTGTTGTGGTTCCATGGCAGGACATCAACAATAACATTTTTGACATCCTGCACAGTGGCAGGAACAATGTGGACAGTCAGCATTGTTCCTGTTGGAATAAAGTTTTTTATGTTGGGGACATTGCCCCTTGCCCCCCCCATGTGGGGGGACTGTACCACCTGCACCCCTATCTCTAAATAACCAACTCTGAGTCAGTGTTGGTTCAGGTGGGGGTGAAACACTGGGAGTTCCAGTGTCAGCATGCAATGGACCACCAACCACAGTGATAAATATTGACCTGGCAAGATTTGTCACTGGGTTGGAATTCTCTGAGTTACCGTTAATGTCCTGAAGTGCTAGCTGCTGTTGTTGTCACATGGGACCCCATGGTGCAGGGCAGTGGCTGGGACAGGTGTCAGGTGTGAAGGGTGGACAGGATCACAGACCTGGATGACTATACTTTGCTGGGACAGTACAATGTACCATGTGTATGACTGTTAGACAGGGCTGTTGTATGTTGGGTTTTGTTGTGGACAGCTGGTGTGGCCAGCGGACAGCTGCATGCTGTGGGTTGGGGATGGTCCTGCACAGGGGTGGGAGGAGGTGCGGTGTCTATTCTGGTCAGGCATGTGGGGTCATGGATTGGTCAGTGGACTGTGGATCAATTGCTGCCCTGGTGCTCCATTTCATGCAGTCCTCCCCCCAATGATGTGGCCTGTGCATGGTAGCACTGTAGCCAGTGGATGTTCCATCCCTGTATCCTGCAGGTGGGAAGGCAGTGTTGTCCATCATGGTATGCTGTTACAGCTATGAAGCAGTTCATACTCAAGGCCATGCCCCACAGCACTGGCTTCACTGACTTTGCTGTGGGACACTTTGTATAGTGAGCTCTCCACCTGGGGATGTGGTTACCATTGCACATTCACCTGCAGTCCCCGGTGCACATCAGAATCCGTCCACTGCCTCAGAACATGGACACCTTCCCCCTACCCATGACTGTGCAGCCACTGTTTCAGCACAGCATGGCCTGCCACATCGTACTGGCAAACATCGTGGCATCGGGCATGCCTCATGATGCCTCCTTCATGGCCTGTGCCCCTGATTCAGGGACATGTCTGTGCTGCATTTCTGTGATGGACAACCAGTGGGGGAGGCCCTTGCTGCCTTCATTGCCAATGGGCAGGCATCCATTTTGTCAGGATCATCATGTTGTTGGCTGCATTCTGCCTTTGCCGGTACCATCCAATCAATTATGCTGGACAGTGATCCTGTCAGCCAGGTTGCTTGTCGCAGCCGCTATGATTCCACCACCATAGTGTATTAAGGGTGAACATCCCTGGGCTTCATGACCCCATTGCACTGGTGTGGTCTGTATGCAGCAGTAGCTGTGTTGCACCTGCCCTACTACACCTTCACACACACATTAGTTATGCTGAGGGCACTCACGTTGGATGTCTGTCTGTTGTCCATGTGGTCTCTGCTTGTGGAGTGGGGATGGGTCAACAGTTGACAGCTGTCAGTGTTTGTTGTCCTTTTGCACAGGCACTGGGCCTGATTCATGGTGTGTGTGCCATGTTGACTTTTCCCAGGGCATCCTGTTTCTGCATGCATTGGGTTCACCAAGGCATTTCACCAGGCGCCCTGTTGTTCGCCATGCCATCTGTCATTGCTGCACCTCTGGTGTCCCTGTTAGCATTTGGCAGGTGGGATGGTGGGGTGTGGTGCACTGCTTGCAAGTGCTGACTTCAGTGGTTGCACTTGGTCCACTGCAAGTTTTTGGTGTAGCGCTGAGTTGGTGGGGGGACTTCATGTTGGTGCTCTAATTGACAGCACTGTATTTGCAGGCAAGTTACAATGGCAGAACCCCACACAGCCTCTTTCTTTGTTGTTATCTACAAATTTCATTTACAGCTTAATTAGTTTCTGTACCATATCTGATATATAAAGACTAAATAGCAAATTACAAAAATGGAACCCTGTGGTAACTATGTGCGCCTCAGATTTATGGCCAGTTGTATGAACCCTGCTGATAAAATCTATGTAAGAGCCAGACAACACTGTGATAACTAGAAATAATATGAACTAAAAGCAATTCTAATGCAGTGGGTAAATATTAAGATGTTACAGATGTCATGTCTCAAATATATTTTTGATTTTTTCACATCAACTCAGTTCACTAAGATTAATTATTTTTCAGATCAGCCATGGTGCTACAATTCCTGATTTCAGTGATAAAACAAAGTTTCCTTCATTTTTCCGGACCACACCAAATCAAAACATTGAATCATTGGCAATCACCCAGTTAATGCTGCACTTTGCCTGGACCTGGGTTGGGATTTTAATTCAGGACAATGACTTTGGACAGCAAGGGGGTCAAATTCTGAAAAAGGAGATGATGAAAGCTGACATGTGCATTGCATTTTCAGAAACAATCCCCTGTGCTCTACTCCAAATGGAAAACTCTCCAGATTATTGAAGTAATAAAGAAATCATCAGCAAATGTTATCATTATAATTTCCACTGAAGCCAGCCTTATTCCATTAAGGGAGGAAATCGCTAAGCAAAATATAGTTGGAAAGGTCTGGATTGCTTGTCACAGCTGGTCTGATACACCAAGTATTTCCAAGAAGGAGTTAGTCAAATCATTTATGGGCACTGTTGGTACTAATTTTCATAGTGGATGGATCCCTTGGTTTCGAAAGTTCTTCCTTGATAGTCATCCTTCCATATCACCAAATAATAAGTTTATTAAAGTCTTCTGGGAAGAAACTTTTGGCTGTAAATGGCCTAGTTTTGATTCAAGTAAAATAAAAACATTGGGGAAAAATGATACAGTTTGCTCAGGTGATGAAAAAGTAGAAGATGCCCCACAGTTTTTCTTTGATGAACATAATTTAAGAACTACATATAACATATATAATGCTGTTTATTCCGTTGTACACGCTCTGCATGATCTTCTGTCTTGCAAACCAGGTGATGGGCCATTTCCCAATTACACATGTGCAAATGCCCATGACATTCAGCCGTGGCAGGTAAGTAGAATTTGTACTGTTGAAATTACCTGAGTACGAAGAAATCAAAATAGTGGACAGTGTACAATGAAACCATCATGGATGCCCAGAAAAATGAATAAAAATTAAAAACTGTTAGCACAGTGGAAGTAGAAATAAAAATAGTAGCATGGAAATCAATGACAAAGGAATTTTGAAGATGTTAAGACTATTATTACAAATTACTAAGTACAATACATTACAGGGAAATGAACAGCATGGAGGATGTATGGTCATAAGTTATAGGTACAATCTAGGGTCCAATTGCTACTAGATACTGTTAGATTTACATGGCCACTAAGGTAATATATAAATGTCTGATTAGATGGCCAATAAGGAAAAATAGATGTGGGGGCTATGGTCATTAAGAAAAGATACATGTGTGTATCCATGGCCACTAAGGATAGATAAAGGAAGGGTTTTATTGCCACTATGAAAAATACAGGTAGGGTTCCATGTCCACTAAGGAAGGATACAGATGGGGACCACAGTTATTCAGATGAGATTCATGTGGGTATCCATGGCCACTAAGGATAGATAAAGGAAGGGTTTTATTGCCACTATGAAAAATACTGGTAGGGTTCCATGTCCACTAAGGAAGGATACAGATGGGGACCACGGTTATTCAGATGAGATTCATGTGGGTATCCATGGCCACTAAAGATATATATTTTTATTTATTTTTGGTTTTTAAATTTATGCAATCTCGTATTTAAAACCTTTGAACTAGGAGCTCATTTACAAAGGTATCATGTCAGAGTGTACAGAATATATACTAAGCAACTGATACTATACATAGAAACCAACATTTTGTAGCTAAACAACTGACAATACACATAATTTTCAAAACTTTTTGTGAGATCTGACAGAATTATTATACACATGAGGAAGAGACAGTCAGAGCTTTAGATTAGGAACAGATCACAGAGGCAGAGTTTGGTACCCTTTGTCCTTAGGGAGGGAGTAGGTAGAGAAGTGAGAGGGTTGGGAGGAAATAGAGTACAGTGAGGTTAGGTTGGTAGAGAAAGGTTAAGAACAGGGAGAAGAGGGTAAGAGGGAGGAGGGAGTATGGTAGAGGAGGGATCAAGAGAGGGGATGATGAATAGATGTGATGGGAGATGGGGTGGAGAAGATGTCTAGGGGCAGTAAGTGCTATAAGGGTAGTATAACCATATAGAGAGTGGGATCCTGCAGACATTGGTCATTAGAGATTTTTATAGTGAGGTGGTATACTTTGTTAGGCTTCTTTAGGTCAGTGAGGTGGGAGCACAGGTTGGTCTTGAATGTTCCTAATTTCATCTCAGCAAGAAGGTTATGAGGGATGGAGGGTGTTGAGCAGATGTGGGGCACAGAATGCAAAAGGATTGCTGGCCTTGTGCTGTACATTGGAAGGGCACCTTAATGTGGTTCTGGTGTGTGTCTCTGGTCAGTCTAGATGGAACTGTAGGGCAGAACATGGCTAGAGTCCCATCAGGCATCAGGCCCAGGGATGCCATTTTAGCTAGGAGGCAGCTTTGATAACAAGTTCAGAGTTCGAGGTCCAGCCAGCCCATACAGGTGGAGTTCCAAGGACACTAAGGTTAGATGCAGCTAGATTCCATGGTCACTAAGGATAGATACAGGTGGAGATCCATGGCCACTAAAGACAGATACAGATGGTGTTTATGGCAACTAATGATAGACAGAGGTGGGGTTCCATGAACACAAAGGATAGATGCTGTTGGGTTTCCATGGACATAAAGATAGACACAGGTGTGGTTCTATGGACACTAAGGATAGATACAGTTGAAGATCCACGGCCACTAAGGCAAGATACCGGTGAGGTTCCATGGCCACTGAACTTCATTCTGGTGGGCTCCATTGTACAGGTGGGGATCCATGGGCATAAGAGATAGATACAGGTGGGGTTCCATGGCCACTAAGGATAGATACTGGTGTGGCTTAATAGACACTAAGGATCAATACAGGTGGGGCTCAATATATGCTAAGGATAGATACAGGTGGGGCTCAATATATGCTAAGGATAGATACAGGTGTGGATCCATGGGCACTAAGGGTAGTTACAGGTGGGGATTCATGCACACTAAAGATAGATAAAGGTAAGGTTCCATGGCTGCTAAGTATAGATACAGGTAGGTATCCATGGCTGCTATGGATAGATACAGTTGGGGCTTCATGGCCACTAAGGGTAGATACAGGCAAAAGTCCATGACTGCTAAGGGCAGCTACAAGTGATGTTTCAAGGCTACTATTGATAGATTCAGTTAGGGTTCAATGGCCTTTGAGGATAGGTATGGGTGAGGATCCATGGACACTAAGGCTAGTTAAAGGTGGGGACCCATGGACAATAAGGATAGATACAGGTGGGGATCCATGGGTTCTAAGGATATGCACAAGTGAGGTTCCATGGTCACTAAGGGTATACAGGTAGGGTTACATAGCCATTATATGCAGATAAAGGTGAAGTACAATGTCCACTAAGGACAGGTACAGGTTAGGATCGATGGTCACAAAAGGAAGATTAAGGTTGGATTTAGGGTAACTGGTTGTTGGTGGAGCTCTATGGACACTATGGATAGATACAGGTGAAGCTCCATGGACACTATGGTTAGTTACAGGTGGAGCTCCATGGACACTATGGTTAGTTACAGGTGGAGCTCCATGGACACTAAGGATAGATACAGGTGCAGTTCCAGAGCCATGAAGGATAGATGCAGCTTTGATTCCATCGACACTAAGGATAAATGCAGGTGGATTTCATGGTCAATAAGGACAGGTACAGGTGGGATCAATAGATACTAAGAATCAATACAGGTGAGTTTATTTATTTATTTAAAAGTTTTACCAGCAAGGCATTCTGAGCGCTGTAACGCTCGATTCCAGATATGTCCTGGGGGAGGGGGGGTAAAGGATATACAATATAATAAATATAAGTAGACAGTACAAAAAAATAGCAAACTGAAAGTGCCTGGGTACAGAAGCTATGAGCAAGCAAGCAGAGGAATAGTGCAATATACCCTTACGCAGAGGAATATGCATGAATGGTATGCATAGCATACATAGCAAATACATAAGAATTACAGACCAGAAGCACAAAAGTTACAGATAGCTATGGGTAGTAAGCAGCGGACAATCATAAACACAGTGCTAAAGCTAAAAGTAGAGTTCTGAGGGTGTTTGGAAGGAACTAGAGTACAACACAATAAGTGGTCTGATATATGAAGATGCGGGAGACAATAGGCCCCCCAATGGTGCTAGGTGCATGTGCATATGGAAGCGAAATGCATCTTGAGGAGATAGTTGAGATGCTGTGTGTTAGCAGTGTGGCAAAAGTCTGATGGCAAGCAGTTCCATAAATTAGCTATGTGGAAGTTGAAGGCAGCTTGGCCTTTAGATGTGGTCATATGTGGGACATAGAAAAGCAGTGAGTCTGAGTTCTTGAGTGAGTACGCAGATGGGGGTAGAGCAGTAAGTGCAGCTTCAAGGTAGGAGAAAAGGGACTGAGCCCAGAATTTCACTGTTGTCCTAGCACAGTGGGCCTGTTTCTGATCCTGGAGGGAGGGAAGGTCTAAGGACCTGTAGATGTCACAGTGATGAGTTGTGGGAGAGTAGTCCAGGGTAAAGTAGCAGAAAGAATGGAGGAGAGGATCTAGTCTCGTTAGGGAGGACTTAGGAGCAGCACTGTAGACTACATCACCATAGTCAAATATAGGAAGGATCATTTTCAATACCATTTCCTTGAGGGGGAACAAGGGGGATGCAGCCCTGTTGTGATATAAGGCACCCAGATTGGGGTGCAGTTCCTTGTGGATTGAGTCGATATGGGAAGAAAAATCAAAGTGCTGGTCTAGCCAAACCCCGAGGTATCTGAAGGAGGTGCAAGCCACCAAGGAAGTCTCATCAATGGTGTAGAAGGTGGGGGTGGACAGGAGTTGGGAGTGTCTCTGCTTCATGCTGAAGGTTAGGGAGACCATTTTCTTGGGATAATAAAAAGCTGGTTAGAGCGAAACCAGAGCTGGACAGCATTGAAATCCTGCTGAAGTCTAAAGGCCACTACAGAGGGGGAGGGACCCATTGCAAACAGTACAGTAACATCAGCGTACATGTGAATAGATGTGTGAGGGCAGACTGAGGGAAGGACATTTAAGAAAATGGAGAACAGTATCGGTCCAAGGACTGAGGCTTGGGGGACCCCTGTAGTGACAGGGAGGGGGGGCCCAAGTGTGAGAACCAGTTCTGACTAATTGTGACCTGTCTGTCAGTTAGGCATGGAATCAGCTGGTGGCAGCTCCTTAGAGTATGGCATGTGAGAGTTTAGATAGTAGAAGGGTATGGAAGACAGTGTCAAAGGCCTTTGCAAGGTCAACAAAGATAGCTGAGGTGGTTTGCCCATTATCCATACCTGCAAGGATGGTGTCTGTGAGCCTTAGTAGGGAGGTGATGGTGGAGTGCAACTTCCTAAAACCAGACTGGTAATGTGTGAAGAAGGAGGAGGAGTCGAGAAAGGAGGAGAGTTGGGAGGGAACAAGGTGCTCCTGTATCTTGGCAAGGATGGGGAGAAGGGAGATTGGGCGATAGTTGCCCGGGGAGAAGGGCTTGCCGCCTTTAGGGAGGGGGATAACTATGATGCATTTCCATCCAGATGGGACTGATGCAAGTGAGAAAGAGAGATTCAAGAGAATGGCCAGTGGGTTAGCGATGGCAGGGGCAGATAGGTGGAGCATTTTGGAGTCCAGACCTGAGATGCATTTACCTTTGGAGGGATTGAGAGCCCACAGGGCCTTTTGCACTTATGATGGGGTAACTAGGTGAAAGGAGAAACAGAAGACCAGGCAGGGGGGTGGAGTGTGAGTGGGTGGGTGCATGGGAGGTGCCGGAGGAAGGACAAGAGAGAGGATGTGCAGCTAGTGAAAAAAGTGTTAAAAACTGAGGCCACTGCACATGGTTCAGTGACGATGGAACCTGCTACATTCTGGGCAGGGGTGGGGGCTGGGCAGGAGGGGAGAAGAGTGATTTGATTGTTTTACAGAATTTCACAGGGTGGTTAAATTTTGTGTGGAAGGAGGCCTTAAAGTAGTTGGCTTTCCACTGACACTAAGGATACAGATAGGTGGGGTTCCAAAGCCATTAAGGATAAGTACAGGTGAGGTTCCATGGACAGTAAGGATAGATACAGGTGGGGATCCATAACAACTAAGTATAGATTCAGTTGAGATTTCATGCACATTAACTATAGTTACAGGTTGGGTTCCATGAACAGTAAGGATACATACAGGTGGGGTGGGGTTCCATGGACAGTAAGGATAAGTACAGGTGAGGTTCCATGAACAGTAAGGATAGATACAGGTGAGGTTCCATGGACAGTAAGAATAGATACAGATGGGGATCCATGACCACTAAGTATAGATTCAGTTGAGATTTCATGCATATTAACTATAGATACAGGTTGGGTTCCATGGACAGTAAGGATACATACAAGTGGGGTGGGGTTCCATGAACAGTAAGGATAGATACAGATGAGGTTCCATGAACAGTAAGGATAGATACAGGTGGGAATCCATCACCAATCAGCATAGATTCAGTTGAGATTTCATGCACATTAACTATAGATACAGGTAGGGTTCTATGTACATTAATGGTAGACACAGGCATGGCTCCACGGCTACTATAAATAGTGTAGATACAAGTGGGGTTTCATGACCACTAGTGGTGGATATAGGTAAAAGTCCATGGACACTAAGGGTTAGTGGTGGGCGAAGTGGGCTAAATTCGCTCCGCGAAGTGATACACAGAGTAATGTGGAATCCACAAAGTGCTCCACAAAGCAAAGTGGAGTACTTTGGGCTGGCAGTATAGCCTAGAGGTTAGAAGAACGAGGTGTGAACGAGCTTGGTACATCCAGCAGACCAGACCTGAGTTTGAGTCTCACAACCTCCACTTGCATACTGTGTGACTCTGAGCAAGTCACTTAACCGCCCAGTGCTCTCAGGTCGCCCCTGAAAACAGGTGCTTGTGCCTAGTGGGCCTTACCCGGTTACCAAAGACTAAAATAAAAAAATAAAAACTTCACGTTATAATGGGGAACGAGAAGTCCATTGAAAACAATGACTTTGCGTTACTCCACCTTCCTCAAACCACTTCTCCACCAATTTTAAGGTGAAGTAACACTGAAATCAATATACTTCGCATCACTTCGCCTTGTTATTGAGTTCCAAAGCGAATTTGCAGTGCTTCATAGGCTTGCAGGTCACATGGGCTCTAGATTGTTCTGCACAGCCTCAGTTCAGTTTCATGTGTGTGTAGTGGAAGATGGAGACAGTTTTCTCTCAGAGCTCTGCCATTCAAATCCTCTAAAAGCTGTTGAAAAAGCCTTTCTGAGCCATTTTCTTGTTCAAAATTTAGTATATCGATTGTAGGAAACACTCCTGTGCTCATATCATTGTTTATTGTTTGGGTGTGGATTTTTAATGTTAATTTAGAACAGTCAGTCTGTGTACTGCGAAGTGTGCTTTAGGGGAGGGGCGTATCTGTGGTGTAGGTAGATTAACTGGATGAAAAAGGCAGTCTTTCTGTTTTGGTTATATTCTTGTATAACTGTGTTAATATGCACACAGTAATATTTTCAGTAATTCTTGACATTTTTTTGCTGATTGTTGTGGTGCAGCAGTGTATAATTTCAGTTTGTTTAAAACATTTGGCTGTATTACTAAAGGTTTTCAATTTGCTATGCATTACTTGTAGTGTGTGTGTGTGTGTGTGTGTGTGTGTGTGTGTGTGTGTGTGTGTGAGTGTGTGTGCGATGCATGCGTACCATTAAATCAGATAACATTTATTGTGACAAAGAGTAATTGCAACAGTGTGAACCTGCTATCCACTGCACCTGCATGAACTTTTTTATACTGCTTGTGGTATCTTTACTGGTAGTAGTGGACTGTTACTACCATGCACTACACCCCCCCAAATGGCATAAGGTATTCTTTTCCAAATTTGGATTTCTGATGGTGAGCAGTGGTTAGGTGTTGTTGTTGTACCTTTGTGTCTGTATCTCTTTAGTGTGCAGTGCATTCTTAATCTGTCTGTGCATTTGCATCTTTTTAGGGCCCAGTCTCCATCTGTTACTTAAGTCACAGTTGTTTCTTTGGCTTCCCTTCAGAATATTGGTGTGGCGTACACAATTCATAATCATGTCATGAATCACAAAATTAATGTTTTGTAGTATCTCTCCAGGCTTCACCACTGTACCCACTGGTATGAGTTTTCAACCTAGTGAGTTTCATGAACAGCCAGGTTATCAGGGAAGTACAGCCGTAGACATTCGCTTTCCCAATACCCTTGTCAGCTTCAAGTCTGAGAAAAATAAATTAATATTTCACGGTCACAAATGCAGTCATGATTCCCAATCACATCACAAATCACAAAATTAATTTTTATGTTGGTAATGGTGCAGCCAACATTGTGGGATCAGTGCAGCTTTAAATTAGAATTAAGCTGTTGAAGATACAGGGCACAGACCAGTAGGTGCGTCCCGCATTCCTCAATCAGCATGCATGCCAGTGCCACACCATGCATAAATAATGTGGCAAGCACATCTAAGAAAAGGTCCGCTGCAATCCGAGCATAGCTCGTCATATGCAGCGGAACTTCCCTGGATGTGCTCGACGACATTATGTGCATGGTCGGTGAGCGAGCGGCCGTCTAACTACTGCCAACTGGGGTGTCAATCCCCTGCGGGTTAACCCCCTCTTTCTTTATGTGCCGATGGGAGCCCACTCCCTGTTGGCATAGACCCCTCCCAATTTTCGAATGGCGAGGGGTGCCCAATCCCTTGGCTCGTGCCCCTCGCTTGTGGTGTGCTGATGGAGGTGCCCAATCCCCATCAGCATTACTTCCTCATCCCCCTGTGTTGTGTGCCAACGAGGATGCCAAATCCCCGTCGGCTACAGACACCCCCAGAATAGTTAGGTGGCATGCTGGAAGCCCACCCCAGCATGCCAAATCCTGCAAAAAAAACTGTCCCACTATGGTTTTTTCATTTTTCCTTTAAAATGAAAATGGTCCCCCGTAGTCTCGATGCCTCCTTCCCCCAACCGCACCCACCATCTGCACACCCTACCTTCCCTCACCTCCCCCTCACCCCATTTTTAACTGCTGAGTCTGGCGCAACAATCTTTGGTGGACCGGGAACACGTCTGCACTTTTCAAAGCCAACCGCAAACTGAAGAAATGCTGTATAATGGAATGAATAGGAGTTTTTCAACTTTAATGCACATTTCGGGCATTTTTGCTAATTTTGGCTCCAAATTTTCAGCATGGGGTTTTTGGGACCCCTTGTCATGAATTCTTGCACTGTAATGGCATTATTCGATCCCGAAAGCTGATTTTGTAGTCACTGTGCGGCATAACCTTTCGGGACCTAGTAATGAAATGACAGTACCACTGTTCATGAGAGGGGATCTCTAAATGCCTAAGTTGCAAGTTTGGTGGGAAAAATAAAAAAATGACTGTTTAATGAGTTTGCGTAGCAACTGCGCAACGCATGCTCATAAGTTAGCACATTCACACTATTTTCATGCCAGATTCTCAACATGGGGATTTTACCACACCTTCTTGTGAACCGTATAGCTGTCATTTTTCACATCCTGGCCAATATGTGTTTTCGCACTTCCAGAGCAGAATAGCGTGGTTGCTGTGTGAAATCAGTGTTCCAGACACATTACAAAAATGACAGTGACACTGTTCATGAGCAGAGGTCATAAAATGCCGGTGTTGAAAATTTGGTGACAATACTCCATAAAATGACTGTTTTACGAGCGTGCGTAACAACTGCACAATGCACTCTTGTATGTTAGTGCATTTGCAATATTTTCACACCACATTCTCAACATTGGAATTTTACCACACCTTCTTGTGAATTGTACAGCTGTCATTTTTCACATTCTTGCTGAAATGTGTTTTCGCACTTCTGGCACAAAATAGCACCGTTACTATACAAAATCACTGTTCAGGACACATTACAAAAATGACAGTGACACTGTTCATGAGCAGAGGTCCTAAACTGCCTGTGCTAAAAATTTGGTGACAATACTCCTTAAAATGACTGTGTTACGAGTGTGCGTTGCACAGTTAGCACGCACGCTCGTAAGTTCTCAAACTTATATATTCACTCCACATTTTCAACAGTGCCATTGTTCTACACCTCATAATGAACAGTACAGCTGTCATTTTTCACATATTGACCAAAATCATTTTTCGCAGTTCTGGCACAAATAGTGTGGTTGCTGTGGAAAGCCTGTATTCAAGACACATTATGAAAATGTCAGTGACACTGTTCATTAGCAGATGTCCTAAAATACCTATGTTGAAAATTTAGGGATGAAAGTCAATAAAATGAGTGTTTTACAAGTGCGTATTGCACAGTTTGCACACACGCTCATGACTTTGTGAATTTGTAATACTTTCACTCCAGCTGTTCATCATTGCCATTTTTCCATATCTCCTTATGAACAGTACAGCTGGCTGAAATGTGTTTTCGCATGTCTAGTGCAGAATTGCACATTCACTGTGAAAAATCACTTTTTGGGACACTTTCAGGAAATGACGAAGACACTATTCATCAGCAATGTTGAAAATTTGGTAGCGAAAGTCCAGACAATGACTGTGTTGCAAGCGTGCATTGCGCAGTTTCCATGCACCCTTGTAACTTTGTCAATCTGCAATATTTTCATGCCACATTTTCACTACTGGCATTTGTGCACACCTCATTATCAACAGTCCAGCTGTCATTTTCCACAGCCTGCCCAAAACGCATTTCTGCAGCTCTGACGCTCAGTGGTGTACTCACTGTGCAAAATCACCATTTGGGACACATTAACAAACTCACAGTGCTATGCCTCTCCACCTCCGCCACTGCCAATGCCAGTGCAACAGCATTCGGCATTGACAAATGCTTGTTTTACTAGTTACTTGCATCATGTAAGCCTGTTTTGTAATATCTCTCCAGACTTCACCACTGTACTCATTGATATGAGTTTTCAAATTGGGGAGTTTTGTGATACAGGTCTTTGTCATTGGGGAACTACAGCTGTAGGCATTCGCGTTCCTGAATAGCATGTGAGTTACAGTACTGTAAGCCATGTGATGTGTGGGGGCCCGGGGGCTACCAATATTGTTGTCACTCTTCCTTACTTCAGGTTAAGGCGGAATGAAACAATAAGTCACAATCACAATAACAAAGTGAAGTGAGCATTTCGTACTGGACACTCTGCATAGCGGAGTGACAATGCAAAGTGCCCACTTCACAGGCACTTCACTGGTGGAATTTTAATTTGCTACATCTCTAAGATGGAAGACTTTGCATGGCTTGTTACACCTCCATTTCACTTTGTCAGCAGTGGGGAATTTTCTGGACTCGAGACAGTAGCATTTTGTGGATAAACATTAATTCTGGTGACTTTGTCTGATAACTGTCCTGATGACTGAGTGTGCCATTAATTCTGGGGGAAATGTTCCATTTCTTGTTACTCTCTCATTTCACTTCATCAGCACTGGGGAATTTTCTGGAGACAAGAAGACAGTAGCATTTTGGGGATGCACATTAATTCTAGAGACTGAGTGTGTGGGGGGCTGACAATATTGTTGTCACTCCACCTTACTTCGCCTTAAGACGGAATGAGAACATGAAGTAATAATAACAAGGCAAAGTGGGCATTTCATGCTGGCCACTCCGCACAGCAGAGTGACAATACAAACTGCCCACTTTGTGTTCACTTTGTCATCAAAATTTAAATTTGCTGCATCTCTACTAAGGGTACATGCAGATGAGGGTTCATGGCCACTAACACATAAATACTGGTGGGGACCATGGTCACTTAGAACAGACACATGCATGTATTCATGGCCGCTCAGGATGGTATAACATCATAACAGCAACCAAAAATGAGTGACTAGAACTATAGTGACTTATTTTGTGTTCTTTTATTGTCGGCTACCCTGCAGAATAGTGAAGGTATGGGATAGTGACCTGGGGGGGAGGGCAAATGGAAGGGAGGAATAGCTAGGGGAAGAGGAGGGACAGAGAAGATGTTTTCAAGCACTGGTGTACCTGCAGCCACTGAGCTAGCCATGTGGCATTGTGGTGTGGGAGGCTAGTTCTGGCAGAGCAGGTACTAAGTTCGAGAGTGGATTACATTTTTCTGCAGCTACAATTTGAGGCACTTAATTTTTTGTGAGATCTGGACTTTGCCCTTCCCCAACATGCACCCCCCTGGAGTTGATAATCCTAATTTAGGGGGGAGCAGGGGGCAAATCCCCCCATGAGGAGGGTAGCGGGGTTGGGGGTGCCTCTCCCCTGCAAAATCTCTTTTTATTTACATCCAGAAGTCTGGTCACCTTAAAGTGTATATTGCTGATTTGCTTTTCGGTGATATACACTCACCATAATAGCGATTTCTGTTTTGCGATCACCATTATGACATGGAACCCTGAAGATAGATACAGGTATGGTTCCTTGGTCACTAAGAATAGATACAGTTAGGGTTCCGTGGCCACAGAGAATAGATAAAGGTGGGGTTTCATGGCCACTAAACATTGATACAGGTAGGGTTTCATAGAAATTAAGAATAGATACCCGTGGTATTCAATGGCCTCTAAGGATTAATACAGGTGGCATTCCATGGGCACTAAGGCTAGATACAGGCTAGAATCCAGGGGCACTAAGGACAAATACTGGTGAGGTGCAATATACACTAAAGATAGACACAGGTTGAGGATCATGGCTACTAATGCTACATTTGGGTTGGAATTTGTGGCCAATAGAGGAATTTACAGGTTGGGATTCTCGGCCTCTCTGGGTAGGTACAGGTGCTGTTTCATGGCCTCTAAGGATTATATAGGTAGGGTACAATGCCCACTAAGGATACACAGGTAGGATTACATAGCAACTATGGGTAGATACAAGTAAGGTACAATATTCACTAAGAATAGATTTGTGTGGTATTCCATGACCAAATCTCTAGTGCTGTTCTGGTGGGGATCCAGCTGGAAATAAAAGTACCAAGACATTTTCTGCAAGAATAGGGGGTTCAGACAATGTACAGGCCAAAATCCCACTTCCCATAAAACTGATTCATGTACGGTAATTATCCAAGGCTGTGTATGGGTACTGAGGTGCACAATGGCTGTCACTGTACATTTACAGTTAGTTTGCCTCCTATCCTTCATTGGTTGTGAAGTACGTTGAGATATAGTGTGCATGAAAAGTGGTATGTACTGTAAATGCCAATTCTCACTCATTTTCTTTTTCTTTCTTTCTTTCTTTCTTTCTTTCTTTCTTTCTTTCTTTCTTTCTTTCTTTCTTTCTTTCTTTCTTTCTTTTTTCCTTCCTTCCTTCCTTTCTTTCTTTCTTTCCTTGGGACGAGTTCACTGCAGTTCTGCAGCCCAATTGCATATGCCCTGCAGATACTGGTGGTGCACTCCTGCTCTGTGGCAATTGCACTCTGCAACCCTTATGCATGGGATCTCTTGCAGATTCAGGGCATAAGTTGCCCATCTCCTTTAAGCCTGCTGATGCTCCTCCAAAAGCCACACACCTGTTTTACAAGTTGTAACTAACAACACAGCTTGTTTCTCCATGCTGACTTATGAATGTTGATGAAATCTCAGGAAAAGCCCCAAGACACTAACACAAGAGCTTTGCTTCTGTCTACTCAGCCACACTTTTACTTTCAGTATTAAATAATATAAGGTGCATTGTCTGTTGGGTAATAAAGTAGAATATGTGGTATGCATTGGACTTATGATATTAGCGTAGAGCTTATGTTACACTATTTGGCACAGTCACCCATTCCTTCTCTTTTTTTAAGTTTATTAGGGTTAGAGTTCACCCCTACACCACCCTGTAAAAAAAAAACAAGGGAGTATGTGGGGGTGCCCCCTAACTTAAATAAGCTGAGAACCAAGGAAGGCATGTGACCAAAGCAGAGCAATATTCAGGAAGCTTCTACAGCACGTTTCCTAGGTGTACCCGATATTATACAGTATCACCATTTGTTTTCGGCTAGTTTATTTCTTCTCTCCACCCTTGCAGCGCTCCTTGCCCTGTATATTTTCATATATTATTTCTTTTGCAAGTTATTAATTTGTTTTTTTATTGAATTTTTGGTAACCGGGTATGCCCTCTGAGAATATAAGTCCATTTTTCATACTGTATACATCCAATGCATATATCTAACTAAATGCTGCTATGAAGAAGTCTAAGAGTACATATATAATGGCAGACATTTTATTAGATACGTGACTAAAGCTCCAAATCTGAAAAACTACTGTAAGTTCAAAACTTAAGTAGCACTGAATGTATTCCAATAGTCATACACTGAACAGATTAAAGAATCTGATGGAAAGAGATGTTTCCAGCAGCTATAACTTATTTTGACCTACAGAATGCATGTAATCATCAAGTCTGTTTTTAAAACACTTCAGTGTGGGAAAATGGGGAGATACTTGAAAGAAGCATTAAGGGGAATGGGACAGGAATCAGGGGTTGAGGAACAGTGGGCAGTATTTAAAATGGGGATTACAAGAACAACAGAATTATGTATTAAGCAGGTTAGCAAAAGGAAAAGGAAAAGGAGACCATTATGGTTTTCTAAAGAGGTAGCAAAGAAAGTGAAAGCCAAAAAGATTGCATTTAGGCAATACAAAAAGACACAGGCAGAAGGGGATAGGAGAAGTACCAGGATAAGCAAAGGGAGGCAGGGAGGTCAGTAAGGGAAGCCAAAGCTTAGAACAGAAGAACATATTGCAAAATCAGTGGGTAGAGGGACAAAACCTTTTACAGGTACATAAGTGAAAAAGAAAGACAAAGGAGGGATAGTGAGACTGAAGGGGAGGATGGGGCCACGTGGAGGATGACAACAGTAAAGCTGACATATTGAACAAGTATTTCTGCTCAGTCTTTACTGAGGAAGAGGAGGGTAATGGGTCTGAAGGGAGTACAAGGGGTGAGAATGGTGCAGAAATGGACACAAGTCCCTTTACACGAGAAAGGGTCCTGAAAGAACTGGAAGTGATAAGAGTTGATAAAGCAATGGGGCCAGATGGGGTGCACCCCAGGGTCCTTAGAGAACTGAGAGAGGTGGTGGCTGAACCTCTGGCTATCCTGTTTAGCCAATCACTGGAAACAGGGGAGGTACCCAAAGACTGGAGGACAGCAGATGTAGTCCTCTTATACAAAAGTGGGAACAAAGAGGAAGCAGGGAACTACAGACCAGTCAGCCTCACCTCGGTAGTGGGGAAGATCATGGAAGCACTACTGAAGGAGAGATTGGTGGAACATCTGGTTGTCAATGGACTACAGGACCCAAGGCAGCATGGTTTCACCAGGGGGAGGTCATGTCAGACCAACCTCGTTGAATTTTTTGACTGGGTGACTAGGGAGGTGGATCAGGGGAGGGCAGTGGACATGGCCTATCTGGACTTCAGCAAGGCCTTTCACACTGTGCCACATAGAAGACTATTACACAAACTGGGGAATATGGGTGTGGGAAAGACAGTAGTGTGGTGGGTAGGTAACTGGCTGGGTGGCAGGACACAGAGGGTGGTGGTAAATGGCTGTCACTCCACAGAGGGAAGAGTGACCAGTGGGGTACCACAGGGATCAGTGCTGGGACCGGTCCTATTCAACATCTTCATCAGTGACATGGCGCAGGATCTAGAAGGCAGAATTTCACTGTTAGCTGATGACACAAAGCTCTGTAACAGAGTAGACACACCAGAGGTGTGAGACAGAATGAGAAGCAACCTGCAGAAACTTGAAGAATGGTCAGGGGTTTGGCAGTTGAAATTCAATGCAAAGAAGTGCAAGATAATGCATATGAGGCACAAAAACCCTCAGGTGGGGGTGAGGATATAGCATGCACCAAGCAGGAAAGGGATCTTGGGGTTATCATCTCTGATGACCTCAAGGTAGGAAACAGTATGACAAGGCAGCAGGTAAAGCAAATAGGATGCTGGGATGTATAGGCAGGGCATCACCAGCAGGAAAGGAGGTCATAATTCCGCTATACAAGACACTAGGTGAGCCCCACCTGGAGTACAGTGTACAGTTCTGGAGACCATACCACGTAAGGAACATAGACAGGGTAGAGAAGGTTCAGAGGAGGGCAACAAAGATGGTGAATGGATTGCATCACAAGTCCTATGAAGACAGGTTGAAGGAACTGAACATGTACTCCCTGGAAGAGAGGAGGAGAGGGATATGATAGAGACATACAAGTATCTTACAGGGAGGAACAGGGTGCAGGAAAACACTATTTTTAAGAGAAAAAGATGTTCCAGGACTAGAGGCCATGGGATGAAGTTGGAGGGAGGATGATTCAGAGGAAACATGAGAAAGAATTTCTTCACAGAACGGGTGGTGGACAAGTGGAACACCCTGCCAGAGAAAGTGGTGGGGGCTGAAACAATCACAGGATTTAAGACTGCATGGGATAGACATAAAGGAATTCTGGAGGTCGGGGTAAGGGGCAACAGACTTCTAGGAAAACAAACTGAACTTACAAGCTCAAATGGGCAGACTGGGTGGGCCATAGGCCCTTATCTGCCGACACTGTCTATGTATCTATGTATCTATGTATCAGTTATTGATGGATAGACTACAGTATTCAACAGCTATTTCCATAATTAAACAACCCACTGTGTGAAACATCCATCTCATCTGTAAGTCTTCACAGTCAATCCTGATTATTATAAACTGACTTCCAGTTTTATTGATATTCTCATGTATTAGATGCACCACTAAGTATGCAGATTGAGTATTAGATACACTACTAAATTTCCAGTTATTGTATTAGATGCAGCACTATATTTGCAAGTAGAGTATTAGATGAAACTTTATGTTTGCAATTAATGTATTAGATGGAGCTTCAAATATGCAATTAAAGAATTAGATGCAGCACTATGTTTGCAGTTAGTGTATGAGATGCAGCTTAATGTTTGCAGTTAGTGGATTACTGTACATGCATCTTTATATTTCCAATTATTGAATAAGATACAATTTATGTTGAAAGTTAATGTATTAGATGGAGCTTTACATTTGCAGTTAGTGTATTTGATGCAGCACTATGTTTGCAGTTAGTGTACAAGATGCAGCTGTATGTTTGCAGTCAGTGTATTAGATATAGGTTCACTGTATGCTCACAGTTAACATATAAGAAACAGATTTATGGTTGCAGTTAGTGTATTAGAGCCACCTTTATGTTTGCAGTAAGTGTATTAGATGCAGCACTATGTTTTCAAATAGTGTATAAAATGCAGCTTTATGTTTACAATTAGTCTATTAGGTGCAGCATTATGTCTTCAGTTAGAGTATTAGATGCACCTTTGTGTTTGCAGTTAATGTATTAGATGCAGCTTTTTACTTGCAGTTAGTGTATTAGATGCAGCACTATGTTTACAGTTAGTGTATTAGATGCACCTTTATGTTTGCAGTTAATGAATTATATGCAGCTTTTTACTAGCAGTGTTTTAGATGCAGCACCATGTTTACAGTTAGTGTACTATATGTAGCTTTATGTTTACAGTTAGTGTATTTGATGCAGCATTCTGTTTGCAATTAATGTATTAGATGCAGCTTTATGTTTGCAATTAGTGTATTAGATGCAGATTAATGTTGCAGTTAGTGTATTAGATTAAGCTCTATGTTTGCAGTTAACATATTAGATTAAGCTTTATGCTTGTAATTACTGTATTAGATACAGCTTAATGTTTGCAATTAGTGTATTAGATGCAGCTTTATGTTTGCAATTAGTGTATTGATGCAGCTTAATGTTTGCAATTAGTGTATTAGATGCAGCTTTATGTTTGCAATTAGTGTATTAGATAAAGCTTAATGTTTGCAAATAGTGTATTAGATGCAGCTTAATGTTGCAGTTAGTGTATTAGATTAAGCTTTATGTTTGTAATTACTGTATTAGATGCTGCACTGTGTTTGCAATTAGTGTATTCGATGCAGCTTTATATTTGCAATTAGTGTATTAGATGCAGCTTTATGTTTGCAATTAGTGTATTAGATGCAGTTTTATGTTTGCAATTAGTGTATTAGATAAATCACTGTGTTTGCAATTAGTGTATTAGGTGCAGCTTTATGTTTGCAATTAGTGATTTAGATGCAGCTTAATGTTTGCAATTAGTTTATTAGATGCAGAGTAATGTTGCAATTAGTGTAATAAATTAAGCTTTATGTTTGCAGTTAATGTATTAGATTAAGCTTTATGTTTGTAATTACTGTATTAGATGCAGCACTGTGTTTGCTATTAGTGTATTACATGCAGCTTTATGTTTGCAATTAGTGTATTAGGTGCAGCTTAATGTTGCAGTTAATGTATTAGATTAAGCTTTATGTTTGCAGTTAATGTATTAGATTAAGCTTTATGTTTCTAATTACTGTATTAGATGCAGCACGGTGTTCTCAATTAGAGTATTACATGCAGCATTATGTTTGCAATTAGTTTATTAGATGCAGTTTAATGTTGAAGTTAATGTATTACATTAAGCTTTATGTTTGTAATTACTGTATTAGATGCAGCACTGTGTTTGCAATTAGTATATTCGATGCACCTTTATGTTTGCAATTAGTGTATTAGATGCAGCTTTATGTTTGTAATTACTGTATTAGATAAATCACTGTGTTTGCAATTAGTGGATTAGATGCAGCTTAATGTTGCAGTTAATGTATTAGATGCAGCTTAATGTTGCAGTTAGTGTATAAGATTAAGCGTTATGCTTGCAGGTAATGTATTAGATTAAGCTTTATGTTTGTAATTACTTTATGAGATGCAGCACTGTGTTTGCAATTAGTGTATTAGATGCAGCTTTATGTTAGTAATTAGTGTATTAGATGCAGCTTTATGTTTGCAATTAGTGTATTAGATGCAGCTTTATGTTTGCCATTAGTGAATTAGATAAATCACTGTGTTTGCAATTAGTGGATTAGATGCAGCTTAATGTTGCAGTTAGTATATTAGATTAAGCTTTATGTTCGCAGTTAATGTATTAGATTAAGCTTTATGTTTGTAATCACTGTATTAGATGCAGCACTGTGTTTACAATTAGTGTATTAGATGCAGCTTTATGTTTTCAATTAGTGTATTAGATTAAGCGTTATGTTTGTAATTACTGTGTTAGATGCAGCACTGTGTTTGCAAATAATGTATTTGATGCAGCTTTATGTTAGCAATTAGTGCATTAGATGCAGCACTGTGTTTGCAAATAGTGTATTAGATAAATCACTGTGTTTGCAATTAGTGGATTAGATGCAGCTTTATGTTTGTAATTAGTGTATTAGATGCAGTTTAATGTTTGCAATTAGTGTGTTAGATAAATCACTGTGTTTGCAATTAGTGGATTAGATGCAGCTTAATGTTGCAGTTAGTGTATTAGATTAAGCTTTATGTTTGCAGTTAATGTATTAGATGAAGCTTTATGTTTGTAATTACTGTATTAGATGCAGCACTGTGTTTGCAATTAGTGTATTAGATGCAGCTTTATGTTTGCAATTATTGTATTAGATGCAGCTTAATGTTGTAGTTAGCATATCAGATTAAGCTTTATGTTTGCAGTTAATGTATTAGATTAAGCTCTATGTTTGTAATTATTGTATTAGATGCAGCTCTGTGTTTGAAATTAGTGTATTAAATTCAGCTTTATGTTTGCAATTAGTGTATTAGATAAATCACTGAGTTTGCAATTAGTGGATTAGATGCAGCTTTATGCTTACAATTAATCTTTTAGATGCACCTCTATGTTTGAAATTAGTGTACTAACTGCAACTTTATGTTTGCAATTAGCATATTAGATGCAGCATTATGTTTTCAGTTAGCATATTAAATGAAGCTTTATGTTTGCAGTTTGTGTATAGATGCAGCTTTATGTTTGCAGTTAACGTATAAAATGCAGCACTAAGTTTGCAATTATTGTATTTGATGGAGCTCTGTGTTTGCAAATAGTGTATTACATGCATCTCAATGTTTGCAGTTAGTGTATTAGATGCATCTTTATGTTTGCTGTTGGTGTATTAGATGCAGCCTTATGTTTGCATTTAATGTATTAGATGTTGCTTTATGTTTACAGTTAGCATAATAGATTCAATTTAATATTTGAATTTTGTGTATTAGATGCAGCTTTATGTTTGCTGTTAGTGTATTACATGTAACTTTATGTTCGCAGTTAGAGGATTAGATGCAGCTTTATGTTTCCAGTTATTGTATTAGATGCAGTTTTATGTTTGCAGTTAATGTGTATGATGTAGCATTATGTTTGCAGTTAGTGTATTAGATATAGCTTTACTGTATACTTGCATTTAGTGTATTTGAAGCAGCTTTATGTTTACAATTAGTGTATTAGATACAGCTTTATGTTTGCAGTTAGTGTATTAGATGCAGCACTATGTTTTCAGTTATTGTATTACATGTGGAAATGTGTTTAAAATTATTCTATTAGATGCAGTTTTATGTTTTCAGTTACTGTATTAGATACAACTTCTTGTTTGCAGTTAGTGTATTTGTTGAAGCTTTATTTTTAAAGTTAGGCCCAAATATTCAAACTGAGCCAGGCCGTGGTCCAAGCCTTTGCATAGCACAACATGGCTGTGCAGCAGCTTAGACTGGGTTATATTCAACGGAGCTGTGCCATGGCACAGCAATGTTGAATATCGCACTCTCCCCTCCGCAGTGTTCATGGTGTAGTGGTATGGCACCAGCGCAAGTGGCCAGAGTGGAGCAGGGGGATGGGCTAGCACAAGTTCAGTTGTGCTATGTGCAACAACTGTGATATTCAAAAGTGCACATGCAAATGGGGCCATAATGTATGCAAGGTGCAAATGAGGCCATTTGAATGTCATTATGGCCCCATTTGCATGCAGGTGTGCCCATCCCCGGTGACTTGCTCCTGGCACCCTGCCAGGAAACAGCTGTTGGGAGCCAACACCCCCTGCACAGTGCAGCAGTGTGTCCCACTGCCCGATCGTGGGCTTAAGTATAAAAAAATAGCATGTCCTATATTCATGGTGGTCCAGTGGACAGAAGGACAGACTAGTCTGATGCAGGATTCTGCATGGAAAAATATACGTCGGGGGACTGTTTTCTTTTTTTCAGCTACATTGACAATAATCTAAGAGACAAGTAGCGAAAATTCCATATCTCCCTTTGTTTCTGAGATATGGGTGCCGAAATTCGCTATGGGTGCCACAATGTTATCCTATGGGAAAAATCTCAATTTTATAATGGCATATCTATGGAACCTCTTAAGGTTACAACACCTAAATAACATAATTCACATCTCTAGGACATCCCATTAATACCCTGCGAATTTCAAGTGACAACACCAAACCGTTAATTAACAATGCAGTGAGAAGATTTTTGAAACTTTAAAAATTCCTAGTTTGTGAGGTAGCAAAATCCCCAACCATCAGATCAATCCCCATTTGCGAGCTGTCAAAATCACCATCCATGAGAAATCCTCAACCATCAGATTTTGACCATCTGGTCCCATAGTGATGGTAAAGGATTTTGCTATCTCACAAAACAGGTTCAGGTGGTAGACTACAATTTTGACAGCTCACAGACTATGATTTTGTCACCTCATGAAAGAAGATTCAAAAATCGAATCCCCTTTCATGAGCTGTCAAAATCCTAGTCCAATACTTGATCCTCTTTCGTGGGTAGCAAAATCCTTGACGGTGAGTCAATCCTTGTCAGCAAGAAGGGTCATCTGGTCACAAAGTGATGGTCAAGGATTTTGCTACCTCACAAAAAAGGGGATTGGCTCATGGATTAGGATTTTGACAGCTCGTGGACCTTGATTTTGTCTCCTCATTAAAGAGGATTCAAAAACCCAATCCCCTTTCCCCTTTCACGTGCTGACAGAATCCCAGTCCGCAAGACATTCCTCTTTCACAAGGTAGCAAAATCCTTAACCGTCAGCTTAATCCTCGACCACAAAATTGGCCATCTGGTCACAAAGTCACGGACAAGGATTTTGCAGCCTCGCAAAACAGGATTGGTTTGTGGACTAGGATTTTGTCAGCTCACAAAAGAGGATTATTAGCAAGTCACAGTCAAAGAATTTTTAAATTTCAAATGGCTATTTTTTTGGACAGAACAAAGCAATCCAAAGGTATGGGTTTGTAGAGGGCATCACCCTGAACAAAACCCATGCTTTAGTACAAGAAAAAGTCACCCGTATAAGAAGCTATGACAGTTTGTTTGGGGGAAAAACTGAAAACAAGATGGTGGCTTGGGGACAAGGAATTTTTCTGGTGGACCAGGATTTTTTTAAATCCTCATTCATGAGCTGACAAATTCCTTGACCGTGAGGCCAATCTTCTTTCACAAACATACATATAAATCTTGGAGTGAACTGATCATGAACTGAACGAGCTCAGAGTCCAACAATTAAAAATCAAATAACTTTGGAATGTATTAATATTTTTAACCAAATCAGTGCTGGATTGTTCTTTGACTCAAACTCTTTCTACGTTCCACATTTCAGACCAAAATGGTCACAGCACCATGGTCAAAAAACATGTCAAAAGTGGCAAAAAATGCATTTTTCATAGCTTTGCTGTGCATAAACCATAAGTCTGAATGAAACGAAACTAGGTAAATTAAGAGATCTACTATACCAGACAGTACATTCAAAATGTTATGCAAACCTGTTAAACAGTTGTAAAGTTACTAATGTGCAAATATTGAGGTTTAACGGTAAAGTTCCTACTCAAAACTAACTATACTGGCGTGACTGCATGGTAGTACCACTATAGTTAGGGTTAAGTAAGCATGTTACTGTTAAACCTCAAATTTTGCACCTTAATAACTTTGCCACCATACAACAGATTTGCCTGAAATTAAGCATGCACGGTCTGGTGCCATAGATCTCTGGATCCAGCAAGTTGCATTATGGTCAGATATATGGTGGGTCGAGGCACAGAATGCCAAACAATGCAACAAAAATTGACTTTTTGTGTATTTCTTTGCTCATGCCCACAGCCCGCATGATTTGTCCGCTCAGTCCAAAATCTTCAGATAGGATGCATTCTGATTCACTGATGTGCCTTTCCAAGATTTGGGGTAAAAATATTAAACCGTTTAAAAGTTAATCAAAAAACAAATTTCCTATTATAGTCAAAGGAGAAAAATATATGTGCATCATGAAAGTTTTGCAAATGCACTTTTACTTTCACAAATGGCCCTTTTACTTTCAGCATACCTTGCATTTAAATTTGGGACCTGCTACATAAACACTGACTGTTGGGTGTTCCTAGTATGGTTCTGAGGATGCCAGACCTCTCGTTTTGGGGACTAAAATACCCCAGAAATGCATTTTTAAACTTCAGGGAAAAATACTTTCACAAACCATGCAAATAAGTGCAGAAATACTTTCACAAATGCAAAAGTTTTGTGCAACTTTTTGCTAAACTTTCGTGATTTTCAGAACCATTTTTAAAAATAACTGCAAATCTTTGTCATCCTCCTGCAACAAAATGGTTGGGTCTTTGGAGCTGACATTTGCAGGGTAGCACACCCTGGTGCCACAAATGTGTCTTTTGGTGGTTTTTTTTGTCAAAACATTCAAGATTCCCAAAGTTACAGCATTCTGAAATTGATAAATTTCCTATAGGAAAATATTGTGGTGACCATTACGCCTTTCTGCACCTGTATCTCAAAAATGAAGCGAGATACGGAGTTTCCATCTCTGTAAGCTACAGAAACAAGTTTTGAAACCATAGATAACTCCTGCAGTGGAATTTTTTTCTACTTGCTATGGTTAGAGAGATATTGGCAAAAACATGTTCCAAGGGTTAGAAGCGTGCCTTTTTACTGCATTTTGGAGACCATATCTCAGAAATGATATGAGACATGGATTTGGTTGACTGATATTGTGTAAAGTATTCACTGTCATGATTACACCAGCACTGGACTTTTTTTCCTAGCCGCTATGGTTGCCGAGATATTAGCAGATTAGTGTTACAAGGCTTCCTTGCCATATAGAGCTGCAGTATGGCTCCATAGTTATGTATAAATGGGAGCACAGGACCCGGGGCACTCAAGCTCCCACTTACACATACCATTATGCAAAAAATGGAGAATGTAAAACTGCACTCCCACTAACACATACCACTTACATTACACTTTCTTGAAAAGAAGGGAAAGTCATTGCAAAAACTCTGTTAATGCATCAGTTAGGATTAATAGTACAGTGACAAAGTTTGGAAATGTGATATTATGTTTTAAAACCTAACTGCATTCCCCACCCCACCCCCACACACATGCAAGACACATGCAAGACTGTGTCCACTTATACCACTCCATCACATCTGTAACCACAATACTCACAACACTGTACTTATTTCACATATCACTATGTAATGAAAAATCAAATATAGTATAATCGACTCTATACTGGCAGCACAGTATGATGACACATTACTGCTGGCATATCTTCTTCATACAATGAGACTTAGTCTATACACATTTTCAGAATATTGACTTTTATGTATCACTATTCATAATTGGGTTGCTGCAGGTATCGCTGCTACCACATGGGCATGTGGTAGCAGGAAAGATAGAAATGAGACATACTATTTTTAAGATACTGCTCAGGTATTAAACTAGCACCATCTCATGTTGTTACACTGCTGCTTTACCTGGAAATACTCATTAGCAGCATGTTATTGTTAGCTTTGTATGTTATAATTGTTGCGTTCACATGGAGGTCATGGAAAAGGTAAGGAGGAAAAGAGCTGCCTTTAGGAAGTACAAGAAAACAGGGAAGGGGAGGACAGGGAGGAGTACTTGACAGAATCGAAGGAGGTGACAAGGGCAGTAAGGGGAGCCAAAGCATCTATGGAACTCAGGCTGGCACAAGGCATTAAAAAGGGGGAGAAGGACTTCTTTAAGTATATCAGGGAGAAAAGAGCTGTAAGGACCACATAGTAAGGATTAAGAAGGAGGGGGTTGGGTGGAAGCAGGATGCGATAAGGCGGAAGCACTAAATGAGTACTTCTGCTCAGTATTTACTAAAGAGAAGAGGGGGGTGACACCCAAGGTGGGAGAAATGGCAGAAGCAGGGTGGGAAGTGGTGACAGATGGGGAAATCATGGAGAGCAGAGTTCGAGAGGGTTTGAAGGCACTGAGGGTGGACAAGGCACCAGGCCCAGATGGCATCCACCCCAGGGTACTGAAGGAGCTGGCAGAGGTCCTTGCAGGACCTTTGGCAGACCTATTTAGTGCCTCACTACATTCAGGGTGTGTACCTTAGGACTGGAGGATGGCTCATGTGGTGCCCCTCCACAAGAGTGGCCCCAAGGATGAACTGGGAAACTACAGACCAGTGAGCCTCACATCCATCGTGGGTAAGCTAATGGAGACCATCCTGAAGGAGAGGCTGGTGGCCCTCCTAGAGGCCAAAGGACTACAGGACAGCAGATAGCATGGCTTCATATGTGGCAGATCCTGCCAAACCAACCTGGTTGAGTTCTATGACTGGGTAACTAGGCAACTGGACAGGGGCCATGCAGTGGATGTCCTGTATCTGGACTTCAGTAAGGCATTCGACTCAGTGCCACATGGAAGGCTGGAAAGGAAGTTAGTAGGCACAGGGGTGGGTGCAAAGCTGGTGAGATGGGTAGTAAACTGCAGGGAAGGCAACAGAGGGTGGTGGTGGGTGGGGAGCTCTCACACCCAAGGGCAGTGATGAGTGGTGTTCCACAGGGCTCGGCGTTAGCACCAGTGTTGTTTGGGATATTCATTGCAGACATATCATGGGACATCAAGAGCAAGATCAGTCTGTTTGCTGATGATACCAAGGTAGGCGTGGTGGTGGATGACCTAGGGGGATGGCAGGGGTTTCAGGATGATCTGGCAAAGCTTGAAACCTGGTCAGACACCTGGCAACTGGGCTTTAATGCCAAAAAGTGCAAGGTGCTGCATTTTGGGATGAAGAACCCAAGGAGGAGTTACCAGCTAGGGGAGTGCAGCTAGCCCAGACAGAGGAGGAGAAGGATCTGGGTGTGCTCATTACAGGGTCAATGAACAACTCGGCACAATGTAGGAAGGCAGCTGCAAAGGCCAACAAAATGCTGGGTTGTATTGCAAGGGTATATCCTCGAGGAGGAGGAGCTGATTCTGCCACTGTATGGTCATTAGTTAGACCACACCTGAGTACTCGTGCAGTACTGGTGTCCGCGATATCTGAAAAGGGACATTAAGTTACTGGAGGGGTGCAGCGCAGAGTGACAAAGATGATCAAGGGGCTGGGGACTTATCATATGAGAGGAGGTTGAAGGAGTTGAACATGTACTCACTGGAGGAGAGGAGAGACAGGGGTGACATGATTGAAACCTTTAAATACATGAAAGGAATAAACAAGACAAGTACAGAGGGGCTGTTCAAAAGTAAGAGAGGGACACAGGGGCCATGACATGAGACTGGAGTGAGGAAGGTTCAGGAAGGAGATGAGGAGACACTTTTTACAGAGAGGGTGGTGGCTGGGTGGAATGCTACCTCCTGAAGTGGTATGCAGTAGAACAGTGGACTGCTTCAAATGAGGATGGGACAGGACAAGGGGGAGGGTTAATGAAGGGGAAGGGTGGAAGGGAGGGGCAGCTGCAGAATAAGGGGTGCTAGCTGCACATTTGAGCAGACTTGATAGACCTCTAGGCCTTTATCTGCTGGCAAATTTCATATGTTCGTATGTTACTTGTAAACTATACTAGAAATAATTACTTTTATTATTACTACGGTTTGTTTTTAGAACTGATTCACTCTATCAGAAAAATAAATGCAAACATCCAATGACTGTTGGTAGGCTTATACTAACTCTCATTCTGAAAAAAACTACTTGTGGATAACATACTGTGTGTTACATCCCTTCTTCACTATTGAAATATATGAATCTGCTTAAACATTGCTATTGCTGTTTGTAACACAAAAATGGTTACTGTGGGGCATCACCCATGGTTGCCCAGCATGTATATGTACCCCAAAGGCACTATGATGGTGGCTGAACTCATGTAGGTGGTGACCCATGATGATGGATGTGTCATGCCATACATTTAGAGAGTTGTACATTACTTCTGTTACCTGATGCTGGTTGTCTCTGATTGATTGTGTTGCCTTGGCCCTTCCCCTGCTTGCATGTGTGTGGGGGTGGGGTGAGGTGGGGGAAAGCGGAGTTAGGATTTTGAACCTTAACATCACATTTCCAAACTTTTGTTGCTGTACTATTAAACCTAAGTGATGCATTAAGGAGTTTTTGCAAGGAATATATATATATATATATATATATATATATATGCAAAAACTCTGTTTAATCATTAGTAGGATTATTCCTAGCGACAAAGGAAGAAATTTGTGTTAGAGTTGAACGCCTTCTGGCCCTCCGAGCCCACCCCCAACTGGCATAGGAGTGTGCATTTGGTTCATTGGCTCCAAGTCTCACCCCATCACGTGTGGAAGAAGCAGAGGTATAGGAGAATGGGGTGAAAGTTAGGACCACTAACAGAACGAGCACCCCTATGCTGGTTGGGGGTGGGATGGGCCAAGGGGCATTCAACCCTAACACCAAATTTCCTTCGTTTTGTTGCTGTGGAACAACCCTAACTAATGCATTAAACAGAGTTTTTGCTACTAATTTCCTTCTTCTTGAGAATGATGATGAGAAAAAGTGAATGTAATGCAGCGGTGGGAGCACCGGGGCCCTTCAGGCCCCATGCTCCCACCATGTGATGTCTTGTGACATGGTAACAGGAACAGCAATGCAAACACAAGGTGGAAACAGAAATGGTAACAGGAAGGAAAACGCAAGCGCAAATGACAATGCAAAGGGTAACGCACACGGTGGCGTACACAGTAACGGTAACACAAACGGGGACATAAACCTAAGTTGAAACAGTAAGTGTAACAGTAATGGAACTGCCTACCCTGTTTTTGCTGGATAATTGCATACAAAAACACAGTGTGCATAAAGAATGTATGCATTGTAATGGGAATGGAAGCTTAAAACGAGCATTGGAAGTACTCAATTGCAAATATCTCAGCAACCATACGATGTAGGAAAAAAATTTAAATTTCACAGATATCATTATTTTCCTGGCTACCATTTTATATTATAAAGCCCAAAGGGCTATGCGGGTCGTGATGAAAAATTTGTATCTCACACCGTTTTCGAGATACGAGCCCTAAAAGGCACAGTGTATGCCACCATGTTATTCTAAGGGGAAAATGTCAATTTTGGAGAACTGTAATTTGGGAGCCATGAAATATTTTTTCAATAAACTACTGAAAGGCACAACTGTGAGATGTTGACTGCCTTCCCTCCAAATATCAGCTCAAAAGACCAAACCATTCTTTTGCAGCAGGGTGGCAAAGAAGTGTTGTCATTTTGGCCATAGCCTGGAAAAGTAGTGTCACAATTTGCGACACCTTTCTCAAATTTTGAGAAAGTGTTGTGAGTGCGACACTAATTTGTGACACTACTTTTTACAGAAATTTGAAAAACATATTTCTGGGGTGTTTAACCCCAAAATAAAGACATGGCTAGCATCCTCAGGGTCTGACTAGGTAAACACGAAAATAATTGTGTCATTAAAGGGTCCCAAATTTAAATGCCAAGCATTTCTGTGATCACTAACTGAAAAAAATGGCTGACTCACAACACTACTGGGGTCATTTGCGACACTAAAAACTGCATGTACGACACTTTCACACTTTTTAACTTTTCCCATTGAATTATAATGGGAACTTGTTTTTTGAATAACTTTTGAACCGCTTAATATTTTTTCATGAAATCTTCAAAAGGCACATTGGGGACCCCGGCCACACATTCCCTGAAGTATTCGGACAAGTCACACAAACCATGAGACCTGTAGGCAAGAGCAAAGAATTTGCAAAAAACCGTAAATGCACATTTCATTGATGCTTAATAACTCCACAGCTGTATGTCTGACCAGTACTAAACTTGGCAGATCCCAAAATCTATCATGCCCCATTGTGCTTACTAAATATCAGGCAAATCTGTTGAATGGTGGCAAAGTTATTAAGGTGCAAAGTTTGACCCTTTAATCATAAAAATGGCTCCTCAACCCTAACTATGGTAGCATTACTGTGCTACCATAATAGATAGATATATATATATACTACGTACTGATGTACTGCTATGTAAACTGTCTTTCTCTATATGTAAAATTTGTGATGTGGAACCTTTGTAAAGGAATCTCTGACTCAGAGGTATTTCCAAATCTCCAATAAACAACAACAACAACAACAACAACAAAAAAATATATATATATATATTAGAGGCAGAAAAACTCTGTTTACTGCATCAGTTAGGGTTGTTCCACAGAGAAAAAAGTGAGAAAATTTGGGGTTAGGGTTAAAAGCCCCACTTGGAACCCCAGCTCCCCCCCCAACCGGCATCTGGGTGTGCGTTGGGGTCGTCGGTCCTAACTCTCACCCCATTCTCCTATATCTCAACTTCTTTACACATGTGATGGGGTGACAGTTAGGGCCAACGACCCCAACGTGCACCCCGATGCTGGTTGGGGGGGTGGGCTGACGGTCAAGGGGGGCTTTCAGTCTAACCCTGAATTTTCTTGCTTTTTCACTGTGGGAACAACCCTAACTGAAGCATTAAATGGAGTTTTTGCCTCTAATATGTGTATATATATATATATATATATATATATATATATATATATAGATAGATATGTATATATGTAATAGATAACCCACTCTTAGGTGTGTCGTTGCGCTCTCATATAACACACGCCTTGTGGTGTGCATTGATGCCTATGAGGCTGCAGGTCAAGTGTGTCAACGACCCAAGGCGTGCATATATCAGAACACGACGCTACCCGTAGAGTGGGTTATCTATCTTATAAAATGGCAAAATTGTTTTTTTAAGGGGTAAAAGTGCAGGTGTGTGGTTGCACTCTGATATTCTCATGGTCTTGTGATGGCAGCCAGCAAATGAGCTGACATAATTTTTCCTACCCATTTTATAAATATATACATATATATATATATATATATATATATATATACACTTTTTTGTATAAAATGGGTAGGAAAAATTATGCCTGCTGATTTGTTGGAACACATCATATGACTGTGCATTTATCAGAGCGTGACCGCGTACCTGCACTTTTACCCCACTCCAAAACAATTTTGACATTTTATAAGATAGATAAACCACTCTGAGGTGTGTGGTCATGCTCTGATATACACACACCATGCATATATCGGAGCACGACCTCACACCTCAGAGTGGTTTATCTATTACATATATATATACATATATATATATTAGAGACAAAAAACTCCATTTAATGAATCAGGGTTGTTCCAGAGCAGCAAAAGTGAGGAAATTCAGTGTTAGGGTTGAAAACTCCCCTTGCACCCCCTCAGCTCACTTCCCCAACTGGCATTGGGGTGCGCATTGGGGTCATCGGCCCTAACTCTCACCCCATCACATGTGTGAATAAGCTGAGGCATAGGAGAATGGGGTGAGAGTTAGGACTGATGAACCCAATGCACACCCCAATGCCGGTTGGGGGAGTGGGCTGAGGGGGTGCAAACATATATGCAAACAGAAACGCAAGCGCATCCGGAAATGCAAACTGTAAATGTGCACGGGCATGGTACCGCAATTGTAATTGCAAATGGTAATGGTAACAGCAACAATAACACCAAATGAAACAGAAACAGAAACGCAAACACAAACGAAAATGCAAACTGTAACGCACACGGTAGCGTAGACTGGAACGGTGATGTGAACGGTAACGGAAACGCAATTGGAAACGTTAACTGGCAGAGTAACGAAAGGGCACACCATCCTTTTCCCCAAAAACTGCATTGTAAAACACAGTGAAAACAAAGAATGTATGCATAATAATGGGCCTCAGAGCAGAAAATTAGGACTTGGAATATTTAACTGATTATATCTCAGGAACCGTACGACATAGAAAAAAAATTTAAATTTCATATGAATTATAACTTTCCTGGCTAGTTTTGTACTTAGCCTCTGTGTGTGCAACTAAGCATTTTTGTGATGAAAAGTCCGTATCTCGCACCATTTCCAAGATACGGGCCCCGAAAGGCGTGACGGATGCTGTAATGTTATCCTATGGGAAAAAGCGTCAACTTCGGAGTGCCATCACTTTTCCACTCTGTACTATTTTTTGACCAAACTACCAAAAGGCACATCTGTGGGATGTTGGCATTTTTCCCCTCCAAATTTCAGCCCAAAAGACCAAACCATTAGTTTGCAGCAGTGTGTCAAAGAACTGCTGTTATTTTCCTCATGGTGTCACATTTTAGTGTCGCAAATCACAACACTTTCTCAAAAAAAAATCAAGAAAGTGTTGCAGGTGTGACACTACTTTGCAACACTACTTTTTCCAAAAATTTGAAAAACATATTTCTTGGGTATTTAACCTCAAACTAAAGACATGGCTAGTATCCTCAGGGTCCTCCTAGGTGAACCCAAAAAGAACTGTGTTCCTAGAGGGTCCCAATTTTAAATGCCAAGTATTTCTGTGACCACTAACTAAAAAAAAAATGGTTGACTCACAACGCTACAGGGGTCATTTGCGACACTAAAAACTGCATTTGTGACACTGTCAAACCTTTTGTTAATTTTTCCCATTGACTATAATGGGAACTTGTTTTTTGAGTAACTTTTGAATCGTTTAATATTTTTTCATGAAATCTTCGAAAGGCACATTGGGGACCCTGGTTGCATGTTCCCTGAAGTTTTTGGACCAGTCACACAAACTGTGTGACCTGTAGGTGCAAGCAAAGAATGCACAGAAAAAATGTAAATGCATCCCGGAGTATTACTTAATAACTCCGCAGACATATGTTCAATTGGTATGCAACTTGGCAGATCCCAAGATCTATGGCTACACCCCATGCCTGCCACATTTCAGGCAGATTCATTGAACAGTGGCAAAGTTATTAAGGTGCAAAGTTTCACCATTTAACATTAAAGGGGTACTCAACCCTAACTATAGTAGCACTACCATGCTACCATAATATATGTATGTGTGTGTGTGTGTATATATATATATATATGTATATGTATATATACACACATACACATCTCAAAAAACTTTGTTAATGCATCAGTTAAGGTTGAAGTGACAAATGTAGGGAAATGAGATGTTAGGGTTCAGCCCCTAACACACACCCCTTCCAGTCCAGACCACACTCACCCGCCAAGACCAATACACATTGGGGTGAGCCTTGGGATCATCGGCCCTCTCACCCCATGCATCAATACTGTATCATGTCCACATTCTTAAACATGTAATGGGGTGAGAGTTAGGCCCAATGACCACAAGTCACATGCTGATGCATGTTGGTTTGTGGAGGGTGAATGAGGGGTGGGCTGGTGGTGTGGGGTTATAGGGGGGGTGATAGGGGCACAACCCTAACATCTCATTTCCATAATTTTGTTGCTTCAACCCTACCTGGTGCATTAACAAAATGTTTGCAATTTATTTCCTTACTTTTTGAGATAGTCTAATACTATCTTTATTTTACTGTGGGGTAGCAAGGTCCTTCAGACCCTGCACTCCCATCCCTCCACAGTGCACATATGTATCTAGCTGTGGAAACACAGGAGTCTCTGGCTAATGTGCTTCTGCACATTATTTTATGAGCAGGTGTAGCAAAATTGCAACAGATAGTAATAACTGTGCCGCCTTAAATACTCTGTTCCCAAAATTTCAACATAACTTTCTTATAACCTCAACACATGTACCCAGTACAGAAAACTTTTAAATACCTGTTGAAATGTAATTCTGTGCAACTATAACAATGTTTTATGCCACAGGTGTGGAAAAACATTTTTGGCAGGAGTTTAAAAATTACAGCTGTACTGTTCTTGAGGTGGTATGGAAAAATGATAATGTTGAAACTCTGGAGTGAAAATTTGAAAACTTGGCAAAGTTACACGCATATGTAGAAACTGTGCAATTCACATTTGTATCACAGTCATTTTTTGGAATTTTTTTCACCAAATTTTCAATATGGACTTTTTGGGACTTCCCCTAATGAACAATGGTACCGTGATTTTGTTCATCTATCCCAAAAGTTATTTTGGCACAGTGACCATACCACACTTGTGAAAACATATTTTGGGCAGGAAGTGAAAGATGACAGTTATACTGTTCACAAGGAGATGTGAAACAATGACAATGCTGAAAGTCTGGAGTGAAAATATTAAAAATTGGTGAAGTTACAAGCCTGCATAGAAACTGCGCAACACGCAGATGCCCTCCTCTCCTCCATATCCTTTCTTTTTACTCTGATGTAGGGATGCCCAATCCTTGAGTTGGCATTATGAAGCCCCCCCACCTGCCAATCACTGTGGCACACTGGGGAGCCCACACCCAGTTTGCCAAAATATACATTATTATTAAACAATGTTTCTGACACCAAGAACCCCCCCATGTTGTATTCCCTCCCCCTCCAAGCCTTTTTTATGTTGACATCATGTTGCTCAATCCCTGAGTAAGCATTATGAAACCCCCCACCCCCAATTACTTAGGAACACTGGGGATCCTAACCCCAGTGTTCCAAGCCTGTAAACAAAAGAACACTGTCTCCCAACATCTTTTTTTAACCCTGTAAATAAGAGAATGGTCCCTCATCATCTCCCCAGTCTCCCTCCCTCCCATTGAGCACCCACCTCTCCGCACCAACCCTTACCCTATACTTACCTCTGAAGGTGTGGCACGGTCATCTTCTGTGGACCAGGACACGTCTGCATTCTTCAAACGCCAACCGCAAACTGAAGGAATCAAAGTAAGCCGTATAATGGCAGTCAAAGGGGGGGGTACAACTTATGTTGATATCTCAGCCATTTTTAGGAATTTTGGCACCAAATTTTCAACATGGGGTTCTTAGGATGCCAACTCAAGAACACTGGCACGCTCATTTTGTTACTCTATCCCAAAAAGTGATTTTGTGGTCCCTTCACAGAATCACCTTTTGGAACCAATTAATGACAATGCCACTGTTTATGAGACGAGGTCCCAAGAAGTCCATGTTGCAAATTTGGTGAAAAAAGTCCAAAAAATTACTGCATTACGAGCGTGTGTTGTGCATTTTCTATGCATGCTCATAACTATGCCAATTTTTTATATTTTCACCTCACATTTTCAACATTGCCATTTTTTCACAACTCCTAATGAACAGTACAGCTGTCATTTTTAACATCATGCCTGAAATGTGTTTTCATACCTGTGATACAGAATGGAGTGGTCACTCTGCAAAATCAACTTTCAGGATGGATTAAAACAATCACAGTGCCAGTATTCTTGAGGGGAGGTCCCCCAAAAAACATGTTGAAACCTTTTTGAAAAAATGAAAAAAATGACTGTGTCACTCCAGATTTTCTGCACTGACATTTTGCCACACCTCCTCATACAGTACAGCTGTCATTTTTCACAACATCCCTGAATTTCAGGGTTACGAGAGTGCAGGACCCTTTGGGCCCTGCTCTCGGGCAGTGACATACCATTTACTATTGATGTTAAACTCTCTCAAAAAGAAGGAAAATTAATTGCAAGAAACTCTGTTAATGCATCAGTCAGGGTTGATAATACACTGACAAAAGTTTGGAAATTTGGTGTTAGGATTGCCTGCTCCAACTAAACTACCCCCACTCCCACCCTCCCATGCCAACAGGCATCGGCATGTGCATTGGGGTCATTGGGCCTAACTCTCACCCCATTCTCCTATACAAAACTACCTCAAATTGTTTATAAATGGAATGGGGTGAGAGTTAGGGTGAAGACCCCAATGTGCATGCTGACACCTGTTGTTGTGTGGAGGGTGGGTGGTGGGGTTGGGTGGTTGGGGCTGGCAACCCTAACACTAAATGTCCAAACATCTGTCAGTTTACTATCAACCCTAATTGATGCATTAATTGAGTTTTTGCAAAGAATGTATATATATATATATATATATATATATATATATATATATATATATATATATCATATTATTATGGTAGCGGTAGTGCTACCATAGTTAGGTTGAGGAGCCATTTACTTGTTAAACCCAAAAGTTTGCACCTTAATAACTTTGCAACTGTTTGACAGATTTGCCTGAAATTTGGAATACACGATCAAGACCCATACACCTTGGGATCTGACAAGTTTCGTATTGGTCAAGTACACGGCTGTGGAGTTATTAAGCATGATCTGCGAGTGCGTTTACACTTTTTCTGGAATTCTACGGTCGTGCCTACAGGTCGCACGGTTTATGCGACCAGCCCGAAATCTTCAGGGAATGTGCGGCCAGTGTCCCCGATGTGCCTTTCAAAGATTTCATGAAAAAATATTAAATGGTTCAAAAGTTATTCAGAAAAACAATTTCCCATTATGTCAATGGGAAAAGTTAACAAAAAGTTCAGCACTTTCGCAAATGCATTTTTACTGTCGCAAATGGCCCTCTTACTTTCGCAAATCCACCATCTTGTTTTCAGTCACTGATCAGAAAAATGCTTGCCATTTACATTTGGGACCCTCTAGTAACCTAATTCTTTTTGTATTCACCTAGTCGGACCCTGAGAATGCTAGCCATGTCTTTATTTTGGGGTTAAACACCCCAGAAATACGTTTTTCAGATTTCTGGAAAAAGTACTTTCGCAAAGTACTTTTGTGCCCATGAAAGTGTCGCAAATTTTTGCAAAAGCTTTTGCAAATTGTGACAGTACTTTTCTAGGCTGTGGGAAAATGACAGCAATTCTTTGGCACCCTGCTGCAAAAGAACAGTTTGGAGTTTTGGGCTGAAATTTGGAGGGAAAGCAGTTGACATCTCATAGATGTGCCTTTCAGTGTTTTGCTGAAAAAATATTACATGCGGCAAAGTTATGGTACCCCAAATTTGACACTTTTCCCCATAGGATAACATTACGGTGTACAACGCATTGCAGCAATCGTTTGGCGCCCTGCTGCAAAATAACGGTTTGGTCTTTTGGGCTGAAATTTGCAGGGATCACAGCCACATTCCACAGATATGTCTTTCTGTGGTTTGGTGAAAAAATATTACAGGGAGGCAAAGGTATGGCAGTCCGAACTTCTGTTTTTTTCCCATAGGATAACATTACGGCATTCGCAGCGCCTTTCAGGGCCCGTATCTCGAAAACGGTGCGAGATACGGACTTTTTGTCGAAAAATCCAGATGGGGGCTAAGTACAAAACTAGCCAGAAAAGTGATAATACATATGACTTTTTCATTTTTTTCTATGTCGTACAGTTACTGAGATATAAGCAATTTACTATTCCAAGTCCTCATTTTTGTGTTCTGAGAGTCATTATTTTGCATACATTCTTTCTACTCACTGTCTTTCTCTATGCAGTTTTTGGGGAATACCAGCCTGTGCACTTACATTACTGTTACCATTACCATTTCTGCTTGCAGTTCCGTACCCGTTTCACTTACCGTTCACGTTTACGCCACCATGTGTGTTACCCTTTGCGTTTTCATTTGCAGTTGCATTTGCATTGTTTTTAACATTTCTGTCTACAGTACTGTTCCTCTTTCTGTTTCGCTTTGAGTCACCATGTACATTACAATTTGCATTTGCGGGCATAATGTTGTGTGCCCTGCGCTCCTGCCGCCTCATTACATTCACTATTTCTCATTATCATTCTCAAAAAGAAGGGAAATTAGAGGCAAAAATCTCAGTTTAATGCATCAGTTAGGGTTGTTCCACAGTGACAAGAGTGAGAAAATTCAATGATAGGGTTGAAACCCCCTTTGCACCCCTCCAGCCCACCCCCCAACTGGAATCGGGGTGCGCATTGGGGTCATCGGTCCTATCTGTCACCCCATTCTCCTATTCCTTAGCTTCTTTCCACATGTGATGGGGTGACAGTTAGGGCCGATATTCTTTACCCGATTCCAGTGAGAATGGCTGAAGATCAAGGGGTTTCAACCTAACCATTCACTCACTTTTGTCACTGTAGATTACAACTAACTATTCAATGGAGTTTGCTATATATATATATATATATATGTATTATGGTAGCATGGTAGTGCTACCATAGTTAGGGTTGAGGAGCCATTTCTATGTTAAACCCAAAATTTTGCACCTTAATAACTTTGCAACTGTTAGACAGATTTGGCTGAAATTTGGAATACCTGATCAAGAACCATAGGCCTTGGGATCTTCCAAGCCTCGTACTGGTCGGATAAACAGCTGTGGAGTTATTAAGCATGATCTGCGCACATTTACCCTTTTTCTGGAATTATACGGTCACGCGCACAGGTCGCACGGTTTGAGCGACCAGCCAAAAATCTTCAGGGAAAGTATGGCCAGGGTCTCCGATGTGCCTTTCAAAGGTTTGGTGAAAAAATATTAAACAGTTCAAAAGTTATTCAAAAAACAATTTCCCATTATAAGTCAATGGGAAAAGTTAACAAAAAGTTCGACAGTGTCGTAAATGCATTTTTACTTTCGTAAATGGCCCTGTTACTTTCGCAAATCCGCCATTTTGTTTTCAGTTAGTGATCAGAAAAATGCTTGGCATTTAAATTTGGGACCCTCTAGCAACCTAATTCTCTTTGCATTCACCTAGTCGGATCCTGAGGATGCTAGCCATGTCTTTATTTTGGGGTAAAACACCCCAGAAATATGTTTTTCAAATTTCTGGAAAAAGTACTTTCACAAAGTACTTTCATGCTCAAAAGTGTCACAAATTTTGTGAAAGCTTTCGCAAATTGCAACAGTAGTTTTCTAGTCTGTGGGAAATGACAGCAATTATTTGGCACTGCGCTGCAAAAGAACGGTTGGGAGTTTTGGGCTGAAATTTGGAAGGAACGCAGCCGACATCTCACAGATGTGCCTTTCAGTGTTGCGTTCAAAAAATATTACACAGCGGAAAAGTTACAGCTCTCCAAAGTTGACATTTTTTCCCCATAGGATAACATTACGGCGCCCAACGCATTACAGGAATCCTTTGGCATTCTGCTGCAAAATAATGGTTTGGTCTTTTTTCCTGAAATTTAGAGGGAAGACAGCCAACAGCCCACAGATGTGCCTTTCAGTGGTTTGATGAAAAAATATTACAGGGAGGCAAAGTTATGGCGCTCCGAACTTCTCTTTTTTTTCCCATAGGATAACATTACGGCATTCGCCGCGCCTTTCAGGGCCCGTATATCGGAAACGGTGCGAGATACAGACTTTTCGTCAGAAAATTATTTAGACCCCTATTGGAGGCTAAGTACAAAACTAGCCAGGACAGTCATAAATCATATGACTTTTACATTTTTTTTCTACGTTGTACGGCTCCTGAGATATAACCTATTTAGTATTCCAAGTCCTCATTTCCTGCTCCGACAGCCATTATTATGCATACATTCTTTGTACTCACTGTCTTTCTCTATGCAGATTTTGGGGAAAACCAGCCTGTGCGCTTACATTACTGTTACCGTTGCCCTTTCCACTTGAGGTTCCGTACCCATTTCACTTACCATTGACGTCTACACCACCATGTGCGTTATGCTTTGCATTTTCATTTTGCTCTTGTGTTTCTGTTATTTTTTGCCATTTGGGTCTATAGTACTGTTTCTCATTCTGTTTCACTTTGTGTCACCATGCCCATTGACATTTCCGTTAGCAGGCACCATGTTACTATGTGACAACACATCATGTGGCAGACCGTTCCCATCTACGCCACCGTGTGCGTTACCCTTTCTGTTCTCATTCGTGCTTGTGTTACCATGTGCGCCACTGTTATCACTTCAGTTTGCGTTGCTGTTCCTGTTACTATGCCACAAGACATCACGTGGCAGGAGCCGGTCCCGCGCTCTCGCCACTGTATTACATTCACTATTTCTCATTATCATTCTCAAAAAGAAGGGAAATTAGAGGCAAAAACTCCATTTAATGCATTAGTTAGGGTTGTTCACAGCAACAAAAGTGAGGAAATTCAGTGTTAGGGTTGAAAACCCACCTTGGACCCCTACCCACCCCAATCAGCATTGGGGTGCGCATTGGGTCATTGGTCCTAACTCTCCCAATTCTCCTATACTTCTGCTGTTTTACACATGTGATGGGTGAGAGTTAGGGCTGAAGTCCCCAATCCGCACCCCAATGCCGGTTGGGGGTGTGAGAGGTCAGAGGGTTTCAACCTAACACCGAATTTTCTCACTTTGTAGCTGGAACAACCTAACTCGTTAAACTAAAGTTTTGCCTCTAATATATATATATATATATATACTGTGGGCCAGATATTCAAAGGGTTGCGCCATGCGCAACAGGATTCTTGTATGCTCAAGTCCACATTGCGTCATTCTGCGATATTCAGCAGGAGGCAGTTGCGCCACTGAAAACAGGCTGAGCAACAGCGCAATGCAAATGAATGCATGCTCAACAGGAGGGAAGGAACCATGCATAAACTGCACAGCCCGATATTCAGCGGGCTGTGCAGAGTATACTGAGTGCAACCCCAACCTGAGCATGCAGGACCTTGAGCCAAAAAAAAGCAATGAGGGCCACCCACAGGTGAGCTGCTGTATTGCAGGGCACAACACAGCAGCTGCCACCTGTGGCTGGCTCAACTCGAGTCCTATGCCCCCAGCCCAATATGCAGGCATAGTGTACCCCCACCAGCCCGATCGTGGGCATCCAATGTGGCTCCCCACCTTCCATTTCACATCCCTGGTGGTCCAGTGGACGGGAAATGCCCGATCGCGGGCAGAATATATTTGAACCCCAAAACATGTCCCTAGTGCCCGATGCGTGGGCAGAATGTAAATTGAACCCCAGAACATGTCCCTAGTGCCCGATCACGGGCAGAAAGTAAATTGAACCCCCGAACATCTCCCTGGTGGTCCAGTGGACCGTAATGCTCGTCGAGGGCAGAATGTAGAATGAACCCCGAACATGTCCTAGTGCCCGATCATGGGCAGTAAGTAAAGTGCCCCCCATCCGAACATCTCCCTGGTGGTCCAGTGGACCGTAATGCTTGATCGCAGGCAGAATGTAAATTGACACCCCAAAACATCTCCCTGGTGGCTAGTATCCCCCCACCCACCACCACAAAGCCCCCACCCACTGACTGACTGCCGGCGGTAGAACCGCCCATTGGTGGTGCAGAGCAAAGGAGCCAATGGGCATGCACCATACCGTACATGACAGTCCATATTTGTGAATGAATCATTCCACAATCTGGACTATCAGCGTCCTGATATGGGCTGCATGCTGCGTAATCTTCTCTCAATGGCGATACGGGCAATCGTCGGCGACGAAGCGGGCGGCGGAGTAAGGATGCTGCCGCCGCTGGCTGCCGGAGGCGGGTGGTGGGGCTTCATGGGTGAGTGGGGTGGGGGGACACTAGCCACCAGGAAGATGTTTGGGGGTGTCAATTTACATTCAGCCTGCGATCGGGCATTGGTCCACTGGACCACCAGGAGATGTTCCGGGGTAGAATGCACTTGCCTGCCCGCGATCGGGCACTGAGGACATGTTCGGGGGGTTCATTTTACATTCTGCCCGCGATTGGGCATTACGGTCCACTGGACCACCAGGGAGATGTTCGGGGTGAGGGGGCACTTTACTTACTGCCCACGATCGGGCACTAGGGACATGTTGGGGGGTTCAATTTACTTTCTGCCCGTGATCGGGCATTTTGGTCCACTGGACCACCAGGGAGATGTATGGGAGGAGGTGGGGAAGCCACATTGCTGCCCGCGATCGGGCTGCAGGGTACGTCGGTCCCCGACAGCTGCTGCCTGACAGGGTGCCAGGCGCAAGTCCTCGGGGATCGGCGCACCTACATGCTAATGGCATGCAAATGGGGCCATAATCAGATGCAAATGGACCCCCCGCCTTGCATGAATTATGGCCCCATTTGCATGTCACCTTTTGAATATCGTGATTTTGCGCATGGCGCAATGGTACTTGGCCACCGAAAGTTGAATTCTCCACTCTGAGGGGGCGGGTGGTGGGGCTTCATGGGTGGGTGGGGTGGGGGGACACTAGCCACCAGGGAGATGTTTGGGAGGGTGTCAATTTACATTCTGCCCCTGATCGGGCATTACGGTCCACTGGACCACCAGGGAGATGTTCGGGGTTGGGGGGCACTTTACTTACTGCCCACGATCAGGCACTAGGGACATGTTCAGGGGGTTCATTTTACATTCTGCCCATGATCGGGCATTTTGGTCACTGGACCACCAGGGAGATGTACGGGAGGAGGTGGGGGAGCCACATTGCTGCCGATGCAGCTGTCGGGGACAGCGCACCCTGCAGGCATGGCGCCAATGGTACTTGGCCACGCGGTTGAATGCTCCACTCTGACAACTTGCAGTGCCAGTTTCACTACGCCATGCACAGTGGCTGTGGCTGGGGGTGATATTCAAAGGTTGCTCAATAGTGCAATTCCTTTGAATGCTCCGCCCCACCCTGCTCAACTATTTTGGCAAGAGCGCTAGGGCTTGCGCCTCAGAATGGCACAGTTTGAATATGCAGCCCTGTATATAATAGTGGCATGTTAGTGCCACTATAGTTAGGGTTGAGTACCCCATTTAAGGTTAAAATGTGAAACTTTGCACCTTAATAACTTTAGCACCATATGACGGATTTGCCTGAAATTTGGCTGGCTCAGAGCGGTATCATAGGTCTTGGGATCTGTCAAGTTTTGTATCTGTCGGATATACAGTTTCAGAGTCATTAAGTGACATTCCATAGAGCAGTTACGCTTTTTTGCACATTCTCTGCTTGCGCCTACAAGTCGCACGGTTTGTGCAACCAGTCCAAAAACTTCAGGGAACATCTGGCCAGGGTTCTTGATGTGCTTTTTGAAGATTTTGTGAAAAAATATTGAACGGTTCAAAACGTTATTCAAAAAACAAGTTTCCCATTATAGTCAATGGGAAAAGTTAACAAAAAGTTTGACAGTGTCGTTTTTAGTGTTGCAAATGACCCCAGTAGTGTCGCAAATCCGCCATTTTGTTTTCAGTTACTGATCACAGAAATACTTGGCATTTAAAATTGGGACCCTCCAGAGACACAATTATTTTGTATTTACCTATTCAAACCCTGAGAATGCTAGGCATTTCTTTATTTTGGGGTTAAACACCCCAGAAAAATGATTTTGAAATTTTTGGAAAAAGTAGTGTAGCAAAGTAGTGTCGGACCTGTGACAGTTTCATGATTTCTTTTGCGAAAGTGTAGTAATTTGCTATACTACTATTCGACACTGCGGGGAAAATAACAGGAATTCTATGAAACCCTGCTGCAAAACACTGGTTTGGTCTTTCAGGCTGAAATTTGGAGGGAAGAAAGCCTGGATCCTTCAGATATGCCTTCTGGTTGTTTGGTGACAAAATATTACACTTATGGAAAGCTATGGTGCTCTGAAGTTGATGCTTTTTCCCATAGACTGATATTGCGGCATCCACTGTGCCTTTTGGGGCCCGTATCTAGGAAACGCTTCGAGATACGGACATTTCATCTCAAAAATGCTTAGCAAAAGCAAAAGTGTAAAACTAACCAGGAAAATCATAAATAATATGAAATTTATATTTTTTTTCTACGTGGTATGTGGGATATAAGCAATTTACTATTCCAAGTGCTCATTTTCTGGTCCGAGACCCACTATTATGCATACATTCTTAGTACTGTCTGTGTTTCTCTATGCAGCTGTTGGGGAAAACCAGGGTGTGTGCTTCTGTTACTGTTACACTTAGCATTTTCACTTGTGCTTACATACTCATTTGTGTTAGCATTCCTGTGTATGCCACTGTGTGCATTACCCTTTGCATTTTCATTTGTGCTTGCTTTTGCATAACTGTTACCATTTGTGTTTCCACTACTGTTTGTCTTTGCATTTCTATTTACATCACCATGCGTATTTTCATTTGCATTTGCAACTGCACTTCCATTTGTGTTTGCATTTGTCTTTCATTTGGCATCATCATTGCTGTTAACGTTACCATTTGTGTTTTCAATTGCGTTACTATGACCATGCATGTTACAGTTTGTCTTTCCGTAAGTGCTTGTGTTTGTGTTTGTGTTTCCTTTGGCATTATTGTTGCTGTTACTGTTACCATTTGTGTTTCTAATTGTGGTAATGTCACCATGCGTGTTAGCAGTTGCGTTTCCTAATGCACTTGCATTTGCTTCACCATTTGTGTTACTGTTCACTTTGACATCACTTTGCACTTGCATTTCTATTACGGTTTGCGTTACCTTTTACGTTTGTGTCACCATATGTGTTACCATTTGCACTTGTGTTTGCATTACAGTTACCATTACTATGTGACAAAAAAAATCATATGAGTGGGGCGTGGGGCCTTCATTGCTACCTCAATCCACTCACTATTTATAGTCCTCATTCTCAAAGAAGGAAATTCATGGCAAAAATATCCATTTAATGCATCAGTTATGGTTGTTCTACAGCAACAAAGCAAATAAATTTGATGTTAGGGTTGAAAACCCCCCTTGCACCCCCCCAACCAGCATCGGGGTGTGTGTTGGGGTTGTAAATCCTAACTCTCACCCCATTCTCCTATACGTCACCACCTCAGCTTATTTACAGATAGGATGGGGTGAGAGTTAGGACCAATGACCCCAATGCACACCCAATGCCTGTTGGGGGGTGCGGGGTGCAAGGGGGGGGGTTTCAACCCTAACATCGAATTTCCTTGCTTTTGTAGCTGTGGAACAACCCTAATTGATGCTTCAAACAGAGTTTTTTGCCATGAATATAATGGCCCAGATATTCAAAAGGGTTGTGCATGGTGCAACACTTGCCATGTGCAACTCACTGATGCAACCCGGCATGATATTCAAAAGGGAAAAGTGCGTGGCACAAATTCCAATGCGCCAGAGTGCATCAGTAATGTATGCAGGAGCAGGTGGGGGGGCATTCCTATGCATACCCTGCACAGCCCTATATTCAGCCCGGGATGTGCAGAGCCATGCATGAGCAACCACTACCTGCGCCAGCACAAAGTTGATCCAAAAAAAAGGAACAACTGATGGCCACCCACAGGTGAGCTGCCGCATTGCAGGGTGCAACACAGCAGCTGCCACCTGTGGGTTGCCACCCGAGTTCCGGCTGCATCTGGCGGTGCCCCCCATGCCCGATCGCGGGCATTTGTAATAAAGAAAATGAATTCTCCAATATCCCTGGTGGTCCAGTGGACCGCTATCTGCCTGAATGCGGGCATCTGTATAAACAATTAAAAGTTCCAATATCCATGGTGGTCCAGTAGACCGCTGTCTGCCTGATTATGGGCATCTGTAGAAATAAATAAATCCAATATCCCTGTTGGTCTAGGGTACCCCTCCCCACCCGCCACTGAGCACCACCGCCCTGCTCCCCGGTCAGCCGGCGGGCGGCAGCACCCCACCCACCTGCCACCCAGCCATCCTCTGACTGACACCATCAGTAGGGCTGCACGCCCATTGGTTCACAGTGTGAGCCAATGGGCTTGCAACCCGTACCATACTATACATTCCAGATATGTAAATGATTCATTCACATATCTGGAATGTGTTGTACGGTACAAGCTGCACTCCCATTGGCTCATGCTGTGAACTAATGGGCATGCAGCCCTACCGATGGTGTCAGTCAGTGGGTGGTGGGGTGGCAGGCAAGTGGAGTGCTGCCACCCACAGGCTGACCGGGAGGAGCAGGGTGGTGGGGCTCGTGGGTAGGAGGGGTACCCCTAGACCACCAGGGATATTGGATTTATTTATTTCTACAGATGCCCACGATCAGGCAGACAGTGATCCACTGGACCACAAGGGATATAGGATGAATTCTGCTTTTATTTAAACAGATGCCCATGATCGAACACACAGTGGTCCACTGGACCACCAGGGATATTGGAACTTTAAATTTTTTATACATATGCCCACAATGGGGCAGTCAGCGGTCCACTGGACCACCAGGGATATTGGACGGATTAGTTATTTTTTTTACTACAAATGCCTGCGATCGGGCTGTAGGGGGCGTCGGTCCCTGATGGCTGCTGCCTGTCAGGGCGCCAGGCACAAGTCATTGGGATTGGCACACCTGCATGCAAATGAGGCCATAATGACATGCAAATGGTTCCATGTGCACCTTGGATACATTATGACCCCATTTGCATGTTAACCTTTGAATATCGCGGTAACTGTGCATGACGCAATGGAACTTGTGCTAGTGCATCCCCATGCTCCACTCTGGCCACTTGTGCTGGCACAGTGCCACTGTGCCATGCACACTGGGGGTGGCCAGGGTGCGATATTCAACAATGCTGAGCCATGGCACAGCTCCGTTGAATATCGCCCAGTCCACACCCCTGCACAGTCAAGTTGAGCTGCGCCCAAGCTTGCGCCACAGCCTGGCACAGTTTTAATATCTGAAACATAGAAACATAGACTTTGATGGCAGATAAGGACCGCTAGGCCCATCTAGTCTGCCCATTTCCCTACCTACAGGATAGGCTGCAGATCCTAGTTAACAAACAGCCTATTTCTTCCTACCCCCCACAAGAATTGCCTTATGTCTGTCCCATGCATTCTTGAAATCTCCCACAGTTTTAGACCCCACAACCTCCTCAGGAAGGCTGTTCCATGCATCCACTACCCTCTCTGTGAAATAATACTTCCTCACATTGCCCCCTGAACCGCCCTCCTTCTATCTTTAAATTGTGTCCCCTTGTTCTTGTAAGTCTCTTTTTCTGAAAGATGCTACCCTCTTGGACTTTGTTGATTCCACTGAGGTACTTAAAAGTTTCTATAATGTCCACCCTCTCCCTTCTTTCCTCAAGGGTATACATATTAAGCTCCTTTAGTCTCTCCTCATATGGCTTCTCTTGCAGACCCTGCACCATTTTAGTTGCCCTCCTCTGGACTACCTCTATCCTGTCTATGTCCTTGCGGAGATGAGGTCTCCAGAACTGGACACAGTACTCCAGATGGGGTCTCACCAACTGTCTGTACAAAGGGATAAAACTTCCTGTTTTCTGCTGCTGATGTCTCTCCTATCCCCAGTATACCCCCAGCCCTCCCTACTGCCTTCTCACATTGCTTGCTAACCTTAAGGTCATCTGATATGATTACCCCAGGTCCCTTTCCTTTTGTTGTTGTTACCTCCCGCCCATTGTGTATTCTTCCCCTGGGTTCTTGTTTCCCAGGTGCATTATTTTGCACTTCTTTGCATTGAATCCTAGCTGCCATACTTCTGACCATTCCTCTAACCTTGCCAAGTCCCTTTTCATCCTTTCCATGCCTCCTTGTGTATCAACCGTGTTGCAGATCTTTGTGTCATCTGCAAAAAGGCATACTTTTCCTTCCAGTCCCTCTGCAATGTCACTGATGAAGACATTAAAAAGGACTGGACACAATATACTGAACCCTGCGGTACCCCACTAGTAACCCCTCTTTCTTCAGAGTGGACTCCATTTGCAATTACCTTCTGTGTCCTGTTGTGCAGCCAATGTTTTACCCAGTCTACCACCCTGGGACCCACTCCCAGGCTGGTTAATTTGACTATTAATCTTTTGTGTGGGACTGTGTCAAATGTCTTGCTAAAGTCTAGGTAGGCCAAGTCCACAGCCCCTCCTGGTTCACTACTTTGTCGCCTAGTCAAAGAAATCTATTAGATCTGGCCTCGACATGACCCTTCCTGCTGTGAACCCATTCTGCCTTGGGTCCTGTGCTCCACTGGCCTCTAGGTACTAAACTATTCTTTTTCAGAAGTGACTCCATCACTTTCCCTACTACAGAGGTCAGACTGACAGGTCTGTAGTTTTCTGCCTCTGTCTTGGTCCCACTTTTGTGAAGGGAATCACATCTGCCTTCCTCCAGTCCTCGGGTACCACACCATCCTCCCATGATTTATTAAAAGAGTAGCCAGTGGTTTCACTAGTTCCTCCCTTAATTCTTTTAGAATTCTGGGGTGAATTCCATCAGGACCCATTGCTTTGTCCACCTTCAGTTTTAGGAGTTCTTGCAGAACCCTTTCTTCTGTGAAAGGACTGGGATCGACCCCCTATCAAGTGCTTCTTTTAATTGGATTAGGCACTTCCTCTCCTCTTTTGTGAATACTGAGCAGAAATATTCGTTCAGTATCCTGCTTTTCACTGCCCCCTCTGCCCACCCACGTTCATTCTATTCAGCCTCACTATCCCTCCTTTGTCTTTCACGCTGATGTACCTATAAAAGGTTTTATCCCTCTTCTTAACTGAGTCGCCATCTTTTCCTCAGTTTGGGCTTTTGCTATTCTGACTTCCCTCCCTGCTTCCTTCTGCCTTAACTGGTACAGCTCTCTGTCCTGCTCCTTCTGTGTTTCCTTATACTTCCGGAATGCTATCTTTTTCTTCCTGACTTTCACAGCCACCTCTTTTGAGAACCATAGTGGCTTTTTCTTTTGTTTTGATTTGTTTATTTGCTTCACACAAAGGCTTGTTGCCTCTGTGATGGCAGTTTTAATGATTCCCCATTGTTGCTCCACACCTCCTTCTAGCCTGTTTGCTAGTGCTTTTCTGAGGCACTCTCCCATCTTGCCAAAGTCAGCCCTCCTAAAGTCCAGTACCCTCACTTTTGTATGGCTTGACTCTGTTGCTGAGTTTAATGTGAACCACACTGTTTGATGGTCACTTGTCCCCAGATGGCAACCCACTTCTAGATCTGAGATCCTCTCACTGCCCCCATTTGAGAGTATGAGGTCTAAGATTGCTCCCTCACGAGTGGGTTCTGAAACTAGCTGTCTAATGCCTGCCACCTGTAGGGCATCAAGAATGGCCCTGTTCTTGGATGTGGCTGCAGCAAATGTGCTCCAGTTAACATCTGGCATATTCAGGTCTCCCATCAACAGTATCTCCCCTTTCTCTGCCATTCTAAGAATGCCTTCTATCATATCCTTGTCCATTCCCTCCCCCTGACATGGGGGTCTGTACACAACCCCTGTGCAGACTGTGGTGCCCTTTCCAGTCTCCAAGGTGACCTACAATGCCTCCTCTCCTCCCTGTTTACTCTTTTGTTCAGTTGCTTTTATCCCTTCCATTACATAGAGAGCTACTCCTCCCCCTCTTCTCCCCTGCCTGTCTGTCCTGTAGGTTATGTACCCTGGTATGTTAACATCCCAGTCATGGTTCTCTGTGTACCATGTTTCTGTGACTGCTATGATATCCAGGCATCCCTCTTCCATCAAGGCCACCAGCTCAGGGAGCTTGTTGCCCAGACTACAGGCATTGGTACTCATTACCCTCCATTTCCTGATGGCCTTACTCCCTTTTGCCTGATCTCTGTCCTTCTTGCCTTTGTCCCTTTCTCCATTTACCCCTGCCCTTCTCCTTATTGACACCTCTATGTTGGTGTTTGCCGCACTTACTACCATGATTATTTGGGGGCGGCTAGGATTTCCCTGCTCCTTTCCAGTGCCTTCCCCCTTGGCTAGTTTAAAAGCTTGCCAATGAAGCATTTAAACCTATAACCTAGGATCCTGGTTCCCCTTCCGGACAGATGCAGCCCATCGTGCCAATATAGGCTTGCATCACTCCAGGTGGAACACCAATCCCCAATGAAGCCAAATCCCTGAGCTTCACACCAGTTTTTCAACCACTGATTGAATCCCATGGTGTGGAACACCCTAGCCTCTCCTATGCCATTGATGGGCAGCACCTCCGAGAAGGTTACCGTGCATGCTACTTGAATAAGGCCCCTCCCCAATTCCATAACCTCTTCCTGCACTTCTCTAATCCCTCTCTTAGCCAGGTCATTTGTCCCTAGGTGGACAATGACATCCAGCTCCCTCCCCTGTGCAGCTGCTCTGGCAATCCTGAGGATTTGCTCCCTGTCCCTCCAAGCCATGGCGCCAGGCAGGCACCTCACCTCCCTCTCCCCTTCCTTCCCCAGTTCTACCTTCCTAACAATGGAGTCCTCCACCAGGAGTTGTTTCCTTCCTCTGCAGGGTCCCCTGCCACCCTCCTGTGGGTCTCCTTTGTGGAGGTTCCCAGCATCCTCCTTGGTCTCCACTGGGTGCCTCCATAGAGGAACCACACTTTGCCAGAATGGCATAGGAATTGTGGAGAGGCACAACTGAGGATGCACCCTGTTCCACCACCCTCACCCCCCTGAGCCCACTGTGGTCCAACTGCTCCTCTTCTTGGCAACCTCTGAGGCAACAGCAGAGGCACTGGTGGTCCCTGGATGGAAGAGAGGTCCCACAAATCCTGGCCAACTCAGCCTGTAGATGAGCAACCTCCTCCCTCAGCCCAGAGAGGTGCCTGCAGATGGGACAACACCGCATCCTCCAGAATGTCTTCCGGAAGACTTCTGCTCCACAGCCACTGCATTGCACCACTCCAATCATGTCTTATTTCTGGCCCCTTAACTGTTTGCAATCCTTACTCTTTCCTCTGTTTTTTTTCCTCTCTCTCCTTACTTTCTGCCTGTGTGCCCTTTAAGCTCCTGATTGTCCTGTTCTGAGACAAGAATATCCTATATTTCTCGGTAGACCAGTTACTTGCTCAGAGGCAGACCTCCAGCAGCTAGAGGGGGCCGGAGAGCTACTCTTGCCATTCTAGGATCGTGGGTCTTTGGTGGTTCTGTGATCACTCACTTCCTGCTCCCAAACAGGAAGTTCCTGTTGTCAGTCAAATCCTGTGCCTATAAAAATAGAACTAGCTTTGGGTTGGGGGGTGGAGGGAAGGGAAGGAGGGCAATATAGTCCCAACAGAGAAGTTCAGTCACACAGCAGTCCTTTCTCCTGGTGTCTTCTGCCAAGCTATTAGCAGAATCTTTCTAAGGCAGTCTTTAAATGTAGCTTCCTTCTAGCTAAGCCACTCCCCCACTTACTAGATCTTTCTACAAGTAATTTAAACCTCACAACAGTTAAGTCCTTTCAATCACCTGAGATTTACACCTAAATAACTGTTCAGATACCCATTCAGTTCAGATAAACCAGACAAACACACACTTTTTTTTGTTTTGTATGTTAGTTTTTTTTTTACCCTAAATTAAAGGTCCAAGTACAAAAGTTCTTCTACTGTAGTCCCAGCAGCGAAGTTCAGTCACACAGCAGTTCTTTCTCCTGGTGTCTTCTGCCAAGCTATCTGGGCCAGTATGTGTGTGTGTGTGTGTATATATATATATATATATATATATTTTTATATTTATCATAGTGGTGCGGTCGCACCACTATATTTAGGGTTATGAAGGCACTTCTGTGTTAAAGTCAAACTTTTGTATGATAACAACTTTGGACCCATCAAACAGATTTGCATTAACTTTGATATGTGTGGTGGGGCATGCTGGGTCTCTTGATCTGCCAAATTTAGTTTAGGTTGGACAGACGGTCTTTGCGCACCAAAACACTGAAAAATGCACTTTTCGCCAGGTTTGAAGGCAGTTTGGGGGATTTACCTGTGGCCCTGAGAAGCCATAATATGGTGTGCCAGTCAGTGAGATGGCTCATCTGAAAGAGCTTCAGTGGCTTAACATGCCTTTTTTGTTTGGTGAAAAAATATTAAGGCATTCAAAAGTTATGGCACTTTTAAGCTCCCATTATAAGTCAATAGAAAAATTTATATGGTTGTTTTGCAAACAAAGAATGGAGTTTGGTCCATCTCGTCTTGCCTGGCAGTCAAAAAATTTGCAGCCTCAGGGTCAAAGAATCTTTGTTCCTGAGAATTCTTTGATTGTGAGGTCTGCCATCTTGTTTTTTAAATTCCATCAGAAAAAATCAAATATCATAGCTCAGGGGTCATTCCTGAAGTAAAACCTGCATGGGATTTACTCAGGGGGCTTTGATCTATTGACCCATGCCTTTGGCTTCACCTAAAATGGTAAAAAAATAGAGTTATAACATTTTAAATTCTTTGATTGCGACTCGCTAACGATCTTTGATCACGAGCCTGCAAATTCTTTCTTCACGAGATTCTTTGATCGTGATCTTGCATCGCAAGGTAAAAATACTATTTTCTTAGCTCGGGGTGGCCTAGTAACACAAGTGAGGGTTGCTTTTGTTCATGGGGCTTCGTTCTATAGAGACAATGCAGTGGTTTCATGTAATTCTGCCTAAAACTCGAGTTTTACCATTTTTTATTCTTTGATCGTGAGCCTGCAAATTCTTTGATTGCGAGATTCTTTGATCGCAATCTTACATCATGAGGGTGCAACTAGAAGGCCCTTTGAAAAATTCATATTTATCAGCTCAGGGGTGGCCTAGGAACACAAATGAGGGTGGGTTTTGGTCAGGCGCTTCCTTCTATTGAGGCATGGTGGTGGGTTCATGTAATTCTGCCTAAAACTTGAGTTTCACCATTTTTTATTCTTTGATCGTGAGCCTGCAAATTCTTTGATTGCGAGATTCTTTGATCGAAAAGAAGGGACAAGTTGGCCAGATTTTATAATAGGATAGATAGGCCAATTTTCACAATCTTTAAGTTTAAATATCTCGGAAACAGTTTGGAATTTTTACTTGAAATTTGGAGGTTGTAGATGGCATGTCCTGTACATGTGAATTACGGAATTAAAGTGTCAGAGAAAATATTTTTTGCAGAGATATTGCATGGCACAATTTACATTTTGCGGACAGTGTTTTGCATTGTGGTGGTGCCTTGAAATTGATAGGGTACTTAGCCTAAGTGTCATGGATGTACTTTTCAGTCATTGTGCCTGTAAAATGACAACAGGTGTGGAATTCTGCAACTCCGACAAATGAAAATCTCACACTTTAACATGTTATATCTTAGACATGGCTTGTTTTTTTACATTTAAATTTGGAGGGTGTTGATGGTAGATACACGTTTACAAGTTGGTGGGAGCACAGGGCCTGAAGGGCCCGCACTACCACCAACGTTCGCTAGTTCTTAGTTTTCTATTCTTTCTCAAAAAGTAAAGAAATTCTATGCAAAAAACTGCACTAATGCATCATTTAGGGTTAAAACACAAAAAATCAGGAAATGCAAAATCTTTAGGGTTGCCCCTTCCCCCATGGACCCGCCAATCATCCCAAGATTGACAGATGACAGGGTGTGTCATTGGGGTTGTGAGGCCTAAATGTTGCCCCATTCTTGTTCAATGTTGCTTCTCAATATGATTACACAAGGAATAGGGCAACATTTAGGCTTCACAACCCCAATGGCACACACCCTCATCTGTCAATCTTGGGATGATTGGAGGGTCCACGAGGGGGGAAGGGGCAACCATAAAGATTTTTCATTTCCTGACTTCTTGTGTTTTAAACCTAAATGATGCATTAATGCAGTTTTTTTCATAGAATCACGGTAACACAATTGGAAACACAAATGGTAATGTTAACATCAATGATGACGCCAAAGGAAAGACAAACGCAGACACAAACACAAAGAGAAGTGCATATGCAAATGCAAATGCTAATGCACACAGTGACGCATAATGAAATGTAAACAGAAACAGTAGTGGAAATGCAAATGGTAACAGTAACACTAACGCAAGCGCAAATGAAAATGCAAAGGTTAATGCACACGGTGGTGTACACAGGAATGTTAATGTAAATGGGTATGGCAATGCAAGAGGGAATGCTAACTGTAACAGTAACGGAAGTGCACATCCTTTTTTCCGTAACAGCTGCATAGACAAACCCTCTGTCCTCCAAAAGACTGGCCTTCAGGAAATATAAGGGAACACAATGGGATGAAGTTAGTGAGGCATACCAAACTGCCCTAAGGGAAGCAAGGAAGGCAGTAAGGCAGGCAAAGTCCCAAACTGAGGAAAAACTAGCACAAACAGTAAAAGAAGGTGACAAGACTTTCTATAGATACATTAGTGAAAGGAGAAAGTCCAGAGGGGTTATTGCTAAGCTTAATGGAGAAAAGGGAGCATGTGAGGAGGAGGACCCTGTAAAAGCATCTATCCTAAATATTTACTTTTGCTCAGTATTTACTGAAGAGAGGTAGGCAGGGCCCACAGCTCAGCATCATGGACACAGAGGGGAGAGGTGAGCACTACTCCCTTCACAAAGAAAAGGGTCCTACAAGAGCTTGCTAAGATCAGGGGTGGATAGGCAATGGGACCTGAAGGCATACATCCCAGGGTACTTGCTAGCTAATGGTGGAACTAGCAGAGCCATTAGCAGAACTGTTTAGTGAGTTTCTGAGCACAGGAGAGGTCCCAGAAGACTGGAGAAGGGCTCATGTGATCCCGCTTCACAAGAGTGGTAGCAGGGAGGAGGCGGGGAACTACAGACCAGTCAGTCTTACCTCAGTAGTGGGCAAGATTATGGAGGCACTCCTTAAGGAAAGGATAGTGCAACACCTGGAATCCATAGGGGCACAGGATCCAAGACAGCATGGGTTTACAAAAGGAAGGTCCTGTCAAACTAATCTCATAGATTTCTTTGACTGGGTAACCAGACTGGTGGACCAAGGGGGAGCAGTTGATGTCGCCTACCTTGACTTCAGCAAAGCTTTTGACACTGTTCCACATAGAAGATTGATAAATAAACTGGGTAGGCTCGGGGTGGGTCAGAAGTTGGTCAACTGGGTGGCAAATGGGTTGATGGGCAGAAAACAGAGAGTGGTGGTAAATGGTATACAGTCAGAAGAGATGCAAGTCACAAGTGGGGTACCTCAGGGATCAGTCCTGGGGCCAGTCCTCTTCAACATCTTCATTAGTGACCTTGCAGATGGACTAGAGGGTAAAGCTTGTCTCTTTTCAGATGACACCAAGATCTGCAACAGAGTAAATGATCCAGATGGGCTGGGCAGAATGAGAAGAGATCTGGATAAACTAGCAAAATGGTCAGAAGAGTGGTAACTGGGATTTAATGCAAAGAAGTGCAAGATCATGCACATAGGGAAGAGAAACCCTGAAGCCACCTATAGGCTGGGAGGGGAGTTGCTAGCAGTCACAAAGGAAGAAAGAAACTTGGGCATCATCATCACTGATGACCTGAAAACATCCAAGCAGACCTCTAAAGCAGTAGGTAAGGCTAGGGGGGTGTTAGGGTGTATTAGTAGGGGTATCACAAGTCGTAAGAGGGAGGTAATAATCCCTCTTTACAAGACACTGGTTAGGCCCCATCTGGAGTACTGTGTGCAGTATTGGAGGCCACACCTTCACAAGGACATTAACCAAATTGAGGCAGTCCAGAGAATGGCAACCAAAATGGTGCAGGGATTGCATCAGAAGACATATGAGGACATATTAACAGAACTCAATATGTATACCCTTGAGCAAAGGAGGGAGAGAGGTGATATGATCGAGGCATTCAAACACCTTAAGGGCATTAACAAGGTGAAAGAGTCTAACATGTTTAAATATAAGAAAAATAGCAGGTCAAGAGGACACAGCATGAGATTAGAGGGGGGCCGATTAAGGGGGAATGTGAGGAAATTCTTTTTCACAGAAAGGGTGGTGGATGCATGGAATGGCTTACCACATGAAGTGGTGGCTATGAATACAATGCAGGGCTTCAAACAGGCATGGGATAGGCATAAGGGAGCAAGACAAATGACTATGAATAGATAGGTCACTGACAGAGCAAAGGCCGATGGCACATTTATAAGGTAGAAAAAAGAAATGGGCCGACTGCATGGGCCTTGTGGTCCTTATCTGCCGTCAACTTCTATGTTTCTATGTTTCTATATAGACAGTTGGTGAGACCCCATCTGGAGTACTGTGTGCAGTTCTGGAGACCCCACCTCTGCAAAGACATAGACAGAGTAGAGGCTGCCCAGAGAAGGGCAATCAAAATGGTGCAGGGTCTGCGCCAGAAGACATACCAAGAAAGACTAAAGGAGGTTAACATGTGTACCCTTGAGGAAAAAAGGGAGAGAGGGGACATGATAGAAACTTTCAAGTACTTCAAGGGAATCAACAAAGTCCAAGAGGGTAGCATCTTTCAGAAAAAGAGATGTGCAAGAACAAGGGGGCACAATTTGAAGATAGAGGGGGAATGACTCAGGGGCAATGTGAGGAAGTATTTTTCTATGGAGAGGGTGATGGATGCATGGAACAGCCTTCCTGAGGTGGTCACGGGGTCAAAAACAGTGGGGGAATTCAGGAATGTATGGGACAGACATAAGGCAGTTCTGTGTGGAGGGTAGGAAGAAGTAGGCTATTGGTTAACTAGAATCTGCAGCTCATCCATTAAGTAGGGGAATGGGCAGACTGGGTGGGCTAAGCAATCCCTACCTGCCATCAAAGTCTATGTTTCTATGTTCACTTGTCGACTATGACCTAGTTATGTATAGTGCTGCTGCAGACACCTCTCTAAAGTGAATTACATTTGCTCTTAACAAGTCCTACAGACTAGCCTCTGGGTCTCATAAGATGACCCATACCTGTGAACTTTACGTAAGAACCAACTGGCTTCCTCTAATGGCTTGTGTGTCATATCACATGGGCCTACTCGCATAAAAGATTAGTCTAGTCATTACACCCACATGCACTGAAACACTAATCATACTGGCACAAAAAAAAAACCAGGCATACACAGAGTGCTTCTAAGCCATCTTACCTCTTCCCCTTCTTCAAGACCTCCCAAGCTCAGTGAACTTTTGCTTATAGAGCAGCCTAGCTACTTAATTGTCTCCACCCCAATGTCACTTCTGAAACTAAGCTAAATGCTTTCAAATTCAAGCTTTGTCAACACCTTCTCACAGTTACTGTGATTGCTTTGCCTAGTTCTCAGCTTCCTTGCACTGCCCTCCCACTTCTTTTTTCTTCCAACTCCTCTCTCACCCCCTCTCACATCTACAATAACTCCTCCTTCCACCAGCCACTGCCCCTCATAGCACACTACTACTCTGTAAATTCCTTCTTGCTGCTCATCCTATGTCTAGCACACCCTCTCCACTTCTCCCCATCCTCTCCCAGCACCTGTTTCCCTCTTGTCCCCTCCTCCTCAGTCTCTCTCCTCCCTCTCTTCCTGTGTCTACCAATATTCTACAGTTGGACCACACCCTGTTCTCTACTCTCCCTTCCCCTCTCTTTCTCCCTCACTCCTACTTACCTACATTTGCAACTCCACTCTCAGCAATTAATTGATTGTCTTGTTCTGACTGCTTTACTAATACTGCAAATTTGTCTCATGATTGTAACAATGTGTTTATGTACTTGTAACATCCTTGTTTGTACATGTTTGTTGTACCACCATCTCAATGTGGAACCTTTGTAAAAGAACCTCTGGTTCAAAGGGTATATGTATGTGTGTGTATATTCATATATATATATATATATATATATCTAGATATATATATCTAGAATATATATATATATATCTAGATATATAGATAGATGGATATATTATAGTGGCGCAGTTGCGCCACTATAGTTAGGTTCAGTTGTCACTTACATACTAAAGTCAAATATTTGGGCATTAATAACTTTGGATCCACTTAACAGATTTGCCTGAAATTTGGTATGCAAGGTGGGGCATTGTAGAACTCTTGATTTGTAAAATTCCGTTTCAGTTGGACTTACAGTCTTTGCATACAAAAAAGATGAAAATGCAAAATTATCTGTTTTTAGAGGCAACTTTTGGGATTTGGGACGTGGCCCTGCATGGCCATTGTGTGGCATGCTGCTCTGCAAGATGGTTTGCTTGAAATAACTTGGTGGCCAAACATGCCGCTTTTTGTTTGGTGAGAAAATATTAAGGCATTCAAAAGTTATTCCACTTTTAAGTTCCCATTATAAGACAATGGGAAAATGTATATGTATGTTTTGCGAATAAAGAATGGGGTTCTGCCCATCTCTTCCCACCTGTTGATCAAAGAATTTTCAGCCTCACAGTTCAAGAATCTTTGTCCCTGAAAATTGTAAAAATTCTTTGATCACGAGGTCCGCCAACTTGTTTTTAATTTTCCTATAGGAAAAACACAAATATCGCGGCTCAGGGGTGACTTCTGCAGTAAAACTTGGATTGGTTTTACTCAGGGGACTCCAATCTATCGAGCCATACCTTTGGTTTGATCCAAATTGGTCTTAAAATAGAGTTCTGAGCTTTTAAAATCTTAGTTCGTGGCTCACTAACGATCTTTGATCGCGAGCCTGCAAATTCTTTCATCGCGAGATTCTTTGATTGCAATCGTGCATTGCGAGTGAGGGACGAGATGGCCAGATTTAAAAATCTATTTTTTCAGCCCAGTGGTGTCCTAGAAAGCTAAATGTGGGTGTGTTTTGCTCAGGGGGCTTAGTTCTGCCCCATTTGAATACAAAACATAATGTTTCCAATATCCCTGGCAGTCTAGCAGCCCCCGATCATGATTAAATAGATAACTATCTCTAATTCCCTGGTAGTCTAGAGGCCACCCCTATGTATATTTCATACATATTGCTTTTTTATAGTCTAGTGGCTCCCCGATCTGTATTAAATTATTATAGTTGCTCATATCCCTGGTAGTCTAGAGGCCCCCCATCATAATAAGATACATAATGATCTGGAATTTCCTGCCCTGGTAGTATAGTGCCCCCCCATGTGTATTTCATACATATTGACTTGTTATATCCCTGGTAGTCTAGTGGCCCCCCGATCTGTATTAAATTATCATGCTTGTTCATATCCCTGGTAGTCTAGCTGCCCCCATCATAATAAGATACATAACGATGTGCAATTTCCTGATAGTTTAGTGGACCGTGCCAGCCCACCCAGCACCCCCCACCCTTCCCCAGCCAGCGACTGGCACAGCCCACCTCTCACCTCCATGGACAGCTGCAGACTGTGAGTATTAGCAGTGCTAATGCAAAGAGGTGCTCAGAAATTAATTCTGAGTGCCTCTTTGCATTAGCGTTCCTAATACACACAGTTGACACAGCTGGCCATGGAGGTGAGAGTGAGCTATGCCAGTCACCAGCTGGGGAAGGGTGTGGGGGTGCCGTGTGGTCTGGCATGGCTGTGTAAGGGGTTGGGGCCACTAGACTACCAGTAAATTTCACATGGTTATGTATCTTATTATGTCGGGGGCCACTAGACTACCAGGGATATGAACAAGTATGATAATTTAATACAGATCGAGGGGGCCACTAGACTACCAGGGCAGGAAATTCAAGATTGTTAATTATCTTATTATGATGGGGGGCCTCTAGACTACCAGGGATATGAACAACTATAATAATTTAATACAGATCGAGGGTCCACTAGATTACCAGGGATATAAAAAAGCAATATGTATGAAATACACACGGGGTGACCACTAGACTACCAGGGAATTAGAGATAGTTATCTATTAATTCATGATCGGGGGGGGCGTTAGACTACCAGGGATATTGAAAACATTATTTTTTGTATGCAGATGGGGCAGAACGAAGCCCCCTGAGCAAAACCCACCCTTATTTAACTTTCTAGGGCACTCTTGGGCTGATGAAATCATTTTGTAAATCTGCCCATCTCGTCCCTTGCTTTTTGTTAGCGAACGAGCAATTTCTTTGATCGTTAGCCTGCAAATTCTTTGATCGCGAGATTCTTTGATCACAATCGTGCATCGTGAGTGATGGACGAGATGGCCAGATTAAAAAATCAAATTTCTCAGCCCAAGGGTGTCCTAGGAAGACAAATGAGGGTGGGGTTTACTCAAGGAGCTTCGTTCTGACAAACCATTGTGGTGGTTTACTGCAATTCTTTGAAATTTTTAAATTAGAACAGTTTTTATTCTTTGGTCGTGACCCTGCAAATTCTTTGATTGCGAGCCTCCAAATCTTTGATCATGAGATTCTTTGATCACGATCATGCATCGCAAGCGAGAAACAAGATGGACAGATAAAAAAAATAATTTTCTCTGCCCAGAGGTGTCCTAGGAAGACAAATGAGGATGGGTTTTACTCAGGGTGCTTCGTTCTATTGAACTATGGTGGTAGTTTACCGCAATTCTTTGAATTTTTTAAATTACAATTGTTTATATTCTTTGGTCATGACCCTGCAAATTCTTTAGTCATGAGCCTGCAAATTCTTTGAGCGTGAGATTCTTTGATCGACATCTTTGATCGTGAGGGCAGGACAAGATGGCCAGATTTTTTATAATGGAATAGATAGGGAAATTTTACCAATCTTTAAGAGTGAATATCTCAGAAATGTTTTTTTTTTTTTTTTACTTGAAATTTGGAGAGTGTTTACAGCATGTCCTGCTGCTGTGAATTATGGTGTTTACATGTCGGAGAAAATTTTTTTGAGGAAGATTCTGCATGATACACTTTACATGTTGTGGACAGTGTTTTGGATTGTGTTGGTGACTTGAAATTGATAGGCTGCCTTGCCTTAGTGTCATGGATGTAGTTTTATTTATTTATTTATTTATTTACAAGTTTTACCAGGATGGCATACTGAGCAACATGTTCAATTCCAGATGCGACCTGGGGGCCGAGACCCAATTTACAAACATAACGATTTACAAGAAAAAAAAGTTTCTGTTTTTTATTCATAGTACTAAAAATGGAACAACAAGCATCATATATCCACATTTAGTGAAATGGTTTTCAGTTGTTGTGTGTGTTAAATGTCAACAGGTGCAGAATTGTGCCACTCTGATGAATGAAAGTTTCAAATTTTGACATGTTATATCTCGGACACGGTTTCATATTTTTACTTGAAATTTGGAGGGTGTTGACAGCATGTCCTGTAGATGTCAATAGTGATGTTTTTTGTGTCAGACAATATATTGTTTGTGGAGATATTGTGTGGCGCACTTTACATATTGTGGACAGCATTTTCTATTACTCTACTGGATTAACATTTGTTTGGAGGCTGGCCTTGCTGTTGTCAATGTACTTTTTAGTCATTGGGTATGTAATGCGGCCTGACACTTCATAAGTTGGTGGGAGGCAGGGACCCGAAGGGTCCTGTGCGCCCACCAACTTGCGCAACTTTCTACTTTTCTATTATTTCTTAAAAAGTAAGGAAATTCTATGCAAAAAACTTTGTTAATGCATCAGTTAGGGTTTTTTTGCCTCTAATTACCCTTCTTTTTGAGAATGAGGATGATAAATAGTGAATGGAATGCAGTGGCGAGAGTGTGGAGCCCTTTGGGCACCATGCTCCCACCACGTGATGTCCTGTTAAATAGTAACAGGAACTGCAAAGCAAACGCAAGTGGCAACGGTTACATACATGGTAAAGCAAACGTAAATGGTAAAGCAAACGTCAATAGAAACGCAAGCGTAAAGTGATGCCGAAGAGAACAGTGATGTAAACAGACACACGCGTGCATATGAAAATGCAACTGGTAACACGCACAGTGATGGGACTGGTACTGTAAATGCAAATGTTAAGTGTTACAGCAACAAGAATGCCAATGTAACAGAAATGAAGACACAAACAGAAACGCTCATGTAAACATGAACCGTAACACGCACGGGCATGGTACCGTAATTGTAAACGCAAATGGTGAAGTTAACATGAACAATAACACCAAAGGAAATAGAAACGTAAATGCGAATGTAAATGCATACATAAACACAAACTGCAACACGCACGGTCATGTTACCGCAATTGTAAATGCATATGGTAATGGTAACAGCAACAATAGTGCCAAAGGAAAGATAAATGCAAAAGGAAATGCAAGCACATATGGAAACACAAACCATAATGTGCATGGGCACAGTAATGCAATAGGAAATGCAAATGGTAACAGTAACAGCAACAAAGACACAAAATGAAAGACAAATGCAAACACAAAGGGAAGGGCTGCTGTAAACGCTTATGCCAATGCACATGGTGATACAAATAGAAACACAAACACAAACAGTAGTGGAAACGCAAATGGTAACAGTAACGCAAACGCAGGCACAAATGGGAATGCAAAGCGTAACGCACACGGTGACGTACATGGGAACGGCAGCGCAAATGGGTACGTGAACGCAAGTGGAAACAGAATTATTATGCATAAATTCTTTGTACTCACTGTGTTTCTCTATGCAGCTGTTGGGCAAAAACAGGGTGTACACTTCTGTTACTGTTACAGTTAGCATTCCCATTTGCGTTTCTGTACCCATTTGTGTTAGCATTCCTGCACGCCACCGCGGTGTGTTTCCTCTTTTTATGCTTTCATTTGCATTTGCATTACTGTTACCATTTGCGCTTCCACTACTGTTTCTTTTTGCATTTCGTTTGTGTCACCATGTTCATCACCATTTGTGTTTGCATACGTGCTTCTGTTTGCATTTGTCTTTCCTTTGACATCATCGTTTCTGTAACCATTTGTGTTATCATTTAAGTTTGTGTCACTGTGTGCATTACCATTTGCGTTTGCATACTTGCTTCCGTTTGCATTTCTGTTTGTGTCTGTTTCCTTTGGCATCGCCGTTGACGCTATCGTCAGCATTTGCATTTCCAATTGCGTTACCGAGACCGTGCACATTACGATTTGTGTTTGCATCTGCACTTGAGTTTGCATTTATGTTTTCAGTAACATTTGCACTTGCCTATTACCGTTTGAATTACCGTTAATGTTTGCATCACCATGTGCATTACCATTTGTGCTTGCATTTGTGTTGTTGTTACTTCACTATTTATAGTGCACATTCTCAAAAAGAAGAGAAGTTTATGGCAAAAAAATCAGTTTAATGCATCAGTTAGGGTTGTTCCACAGTGACAAAGGTGAGGAAATTCAATGTTAGGATTCCCACCACCCCTTGCAGCTCCCACCCTCCCCCACCAACAGGCATCGGGGTATGTGTTGGAGTTGTCGGTCCTAACTCTCACCCCATTCTCATATACTGCACCACCTCAACTTGTTTTCACATGGTATGGGATGAGAGTGAGGACCAATGACCCCAACACACACCCCAATGCCTGTTGGTGGTGGTAGAGTGAGGGGTGCATGGGGGAGTGGGAACCCTAACATCGAATTCCTCACTTTTGCCACTGTGGAACAACCCTAACTGATATATTAAACTGAGTTTTTTGCCATGAATATATATATATATATATATATATATATATATATATATATATATATATTAGAGAGAGAAAGGATCATCTTCAAGTTTGGGTTATTGATCAATAAGGCCCTACATGGACAGGGACCATGATATTTACAAGATCTCCTTTGCCCTTACCTCTCCATTCCACCGATGAGGGATTGCTGGAAGTTAACAGTGTGTATAAATATACAGATATATATAACACACAATAGGGGTGAGCTGATGTCTCCTCTGATAAAAACATTTATTCTCACCCCAGTGGAATAAATCCTGCTGACATAGGCACTGTGATAATATCTGACATTTATACACACAGCGCCTACATCAGCAGCTGATATTATCACTCTGTTTAAATTGGAGCAAGCAAAGTAAAGGAAAGCAATCTTTATTTTTTAAACTCTATTTCCAAATCAAGATTATTGTGTTGTACATAAAAATGCTAAAAAGCATATATAAAATTATAAAATAATTCTAGAACAATTAAACATAGGCAGTCCAATTTCAGATTTCAAGCAAATGCCAGACTGAATAGATAAATTTTTTTGTAGATTCTTTTTCTCTCTCTCCTGTCTGGAACTCTCTCTGGAATGCTCTCTGGCTACCCCACTCACCTAACCACTCTACCGCCCACTGTGTCCTCCATCATCTTCAAGGATGTTATGACTCCCTGGTTACAGGGCCCTACAACCCCGGGGAGATCGAAGGGGCAGTGACGGGAAACCAGTGTTGGGTGTGTGGTGGTGACACTGGAGAAGTTGTCACCTATCTGGCAGGTGGGGACTTTTTCCCCTTTTTGTGCCCTCTTCTAACCTTCCCCATGCATGGTGCACGCCCCTAACTTCTCGACACATGGCAACCCTGCCAGCATTGGACCACACTGAGAACATGCACTCCAATGCTCTGCAGTACCTCTGGTCCCCACAAGGGGCTGCTAGTGCACCAGATGTCCCCAGTACCCACCACTGGGAAAGGAAAGCAGCCCAATGGGCACTCAATCCAGTCCCTTCTCTGCCTACCCACAGCACCTGAGCTCGCTCCTAAACCTGGGTCGCTGGTTTGGCATGAGGTGTGGCGTCCACTGCCTCAACCCTCAGCGCCACCGGGCTGGCAAATAGATACATTTTTAAGGCAGATTTAAAAGTCTCAGAGGTTGAGTACTCTCTAATCTGATGAGGTAAAGAGTTCCACAGGGTTAGAGTCACAAATACAAATGATCTAGTTCCCAAATCTTTTAAACAGATGTTGTTACCGTCTAGCAATCCTTCATTGGCAGAACATAGAGGGTAGTAAGGACACAGGAGATCTTGTAAATATTGCATCCCCTGTCTGTGTAGGGCCTTATAGGTCAAAAACATGACCTTGAAGGTGATCCTCCACTGAACTGGCAGCCAGTGCAGTCCGTGGAGCACAGGTGTGACATGCCAAGATCTCGGTAAGCCAATCAACAACCTGGCAGCTGCATTCTGCACCAACTGCAGCCAGTGAAGGTACACCCCAATAGCCCAAGATATAGGGCATTGCAGTAATCTAGGCGGGAGTTCACAAAGCCGTGGACCAATGTTGGAAAATAGTCAGGGAGGACCAGGTGTTTTATCTGGCTGAAATTCCTCAGATGGTAAAAATAAGTCTTGACAATGGCCAACACCTGAGACTTAGGTATCATCCCAGCATGAATTATAATGTCCAGATTTCGCACTTGATCAGAGATCATCAGCTGGTTGCCTCCCAGGCATAATCTGGTGGCTTACCAGCAGACAGCACCTCTTCCCAATGACCTAGGTCCACAACCAACACCTCAGTCTAATCCAGATTCAACCTTAACCAGTTGGCACTCATCTAATTCTGAATCTCTGAGAGGCAGTTATTTAAGACCATGACAGCATCACCCTGCTTGGTCACAAAGAACATGTACAGTTGAGTATCATCTGCATAGTGGTGAAAACCCAACCCATGCCACTTCATAATGTCTCCTAATGGCAACATGTACACTGTGAACAACATGGGTGAAAATATAGAGCTCTGGGGCACCCCACAGGAAGGGGTAGAGGGGCAGAGAAAAAAATTCCTGACTCCACTCTCTGAGTCCTGCCTGTGAGGAAAGAATTAAACCATCTGTTGTCTGTCCCAGATAGCCACAGACCAGCCAGAGGAACTCCAACAACACACCATGGTCCACTGTGTCAAATGCTGCACAGAGATCAAGGAGGACCAAGACTGAACAGTTTATCTGATCTCTTGCTATTAGTAGATCATTAAGTACCTGAACTTGCACTGTCTTGATATTATGCCTCTTTCTGAAACTGGACTGGAGAGGATCATAGACATCACGGTTGGTAAGATGATCCTCCAGTTGCAATGCGACTGCCTTCTCAATAACCTTGCTCACAAAAGACACATTAGAGACATGCCTGTGGTTAGCAAGACAGTCAGGGTCGAGAGAAGATTTCTTCAGAAGGAGATGTACCACTGTCTCCTTCAAGGTGTCCAGGAACAACCCCATCTCCAAAGAGCACCTAACTATCTCAGCCAGGACCGGTCTGATAACCTTCACACACCCCACCTGAAAGCGCATTGGACCTGGATCTAAACTACAGTAAGCTGGTTGCAAACCCTGGATGTCCATGCTTGCCTCCTGATCAAAGTCAGACAATACAAAATGGGTGTCTATAATCTCCCACTGATCACTGCATCACCCATTTAAGTGAGCAACCCAGATCTACGATCTACTGATGCCAATCTTATCTGCAAAAAATCAAAGTCCTCACACTTATTCTGTGAAAGGGCTCCCTGATTCTGGAGGCAGGCTGGATTGCACAGTCTGTCCAGAGTATGGAAGAGCTGAGTCAGTCAATTTCTCACAACGGCAATCTCTCCTGGACAGGAACTCTTCTTACGGGAGATGGCCAATAGATAATCCTAGTAATGAGACATCAATCTAAGCATGTCATCAGCCAGACCGAATTTCCACCAGCATCGCTCTAGCTTTTTCCCCCACTCTTTTCAGCTCCCTCAGAGTCCCATCAAACCAATGGGACTGAGGGCAAAGGGTGAGGGGGTGAACACGGACAGGAACTATGGAATCCTGGGCAGCCATCAACACATTGTTATAGGCCAGTAGCAGCCTCACTCGATCAAATCATACAGTTGAAATACCCAATATGTCCAGTACAGCATTAAAACCTCAGGGGTCAAACCCCGTAAAGGGTAATACAGGACCATCTGTGAAGAGGCAGGTCTATTGGGGAGCCACAAAACTAAACCCTATAGTGTGGTGATCAGACCACCCAACAGGTTTCACCACCATGTCAGAGACCTCTATGCTCAGTAGGAACACTAGGTCCAACAAGTGACCTTGCCTGTGGGTTGCAGAGGTAACCACACTGTGTAAAGCCCAAAGAAATCACCCGTTGGAGGAAGTCTTGACCAAATGCGAGAGTTCATCATTAACCCAGGCACTGAAATCCTCCAACACGAACCATCTGGGGGACTCCAACACCATATTGACAATGAAGTCCACGACTTCCTGCAGGAAATCCTTCTCACCCCCAGGTGGATGGTAGATGAGAAGAATCCTGCAAACCACACCTACACGCATGATACACTCGAAGATCTAGTGACCCCAGCTGGCACATTTACAAGGCCCAGTTCCATCTTAAAACAGATGGCTACAACCCATCCCTATTAGCCAACCTTGGGCATTGTATCACTGAGTACCTGGCTAGAACTGCTGACTCCAGTATGGGACCAGCATTCTTATCCAGCCAGGCCTCGGTGATGCATGCCAGGTCTAATGTTCCAACAAGCTCAACAATTACTACTGTATTGTTTTAAATCAAATGACATTACATAACACTGCCCAAGTAAGATGGGCTGTCGAGGTCGGCTCTGCTATTTGCCCACAAAAGGTGAAGCACTTGGGTATGGGATCCAAGCAGGAAGGATCCCTCTTCTGGGCACATTTTTCTCCAGGATATCTCTTTGACCTCACAACCTCAATCCATCGACTCCACTACCCCCACCCAGGTCTGGACCCCACACCCCTTCTATGCCTATATCTATCTATCTATCTATCTATCTATCTATCTATCTATCTATCTATCTATCTATCTATCTATCTATATCTATATCTATATCTATATCGCGCCACTATTGTTACAGTTGAGCGGCCAGTTACATACTAAAGTCAAAAGTTTGGATGTTAATAACTTTGGACCCGTTCAATGGATTTTTCTGAAATTTGGAACATGTGTTGGGACAAAGTAGATCTCTTGATTTTCTAAGTTGTGTTTGTGTCAGAGTGCTGGTCTTCGTGTACGAAAACGCTGAAATATGCAAAATTATCCACTTATGGAGGCATCTTTTGGCATTCTAAATGTGGTCCTGCATGGGCATTTTGTGGTGTGCAACTCTGTGAGATGGCTCATTTGAAAGAGTTTTGGTAGCTGAACATGCAGCTTTTTGTTTGGTGAAAATATATTAAAGCATTCAAAAGTTATGGCACTTTTAAGTTCCCATTATAAGTCAAAGGGAAAATTTATATGTATATCTTGCGATCAAAGAATCAGGGTTCTGGCCATCTCGTCCCACCTGGTGGTCAAAGAATTTGCAGCCTCATGGTTCAATAGTCTTTGATCCTGAGGAATTTCAAAAATTCTTTGACCGCGAGGTCTACCATCTTGTTTTCAGTTTTCCGTTTGCACAAACACAAATATCTGGGCTCATGGGTCACTTCTGATGCAAAACTTCGATGGGTTTTACTCAAGGGACCCCGATCTATTGAGCCATGGCTTTGGTTCCATCCAAATCAGTCCAAAAATGGAGTTTTTAGCTTTTTAATTCTTCGTTGGTGGCTCGCTAACTATCTTTGATCACGAGCCGACAAATTCTTTGATCGCGAGAATCTTTGATCGCAATCTTGCATTGCAACCTAAAAACACAAGTTTCTTGGCTCAGGGGTGGGCTAGAGACACAAACAAGGGTGGGTTTTGCTCAGGAGGGTCCGTTCTATCGAACCATGGCATTTGTTCAGTTAAAATCGGTCAAAAAATTGTGTTTCACCATTTTTTAGTTTTAGTTCATGACTGTGCAATTTTTTTAATTGCAAGCCTGCAAATTCTTTGATCGCGATCATGCATCGCAAGTGAGGGACTAGATGGCCAGATCTGAAAATATATTTTTTTATCCCAGGAGTGCCCTACATTATCAAATAAAGGTGGGTTTAGTTTAGGGGGCTTCGTAGTGCCCCATGTGCATGCCCAAAATAATGTAATAATGCTACCTGGAAGTCTAGTGGTCCACCGAATAAAATATTTACATATCCTGGTAGTCTAGTGGACCCCCCAATAAAATATGTGATGAAATTAATGTCTTGGTGGTCTAGTGACCCCATCCCCCCGTTTATTTTTCATTTAGATCCCTGGTAGTCTAGTGGCCTCCCTGAGCAGTATTGACTGATAAGATGTGAGTTTTATACCCATGGTAGTATAGTGGGTCCCCCAGTATAAGAAAAGAAATTATGCATTTATTATATGCCTGGAAGTCTAGTGGCCCCTTACTCATCCATCAAGCTCACCCAGCACCTTTACCTTCACCAGCTGGCGACTAGCATAGCCCTCTCTCACTTCCACGGCCAGCCACTGACTGTCTGAACATAAGTGGTAATGCATAGAGGTGCATTACCACTACATTGCAGACAGTTGGTAGGTGGCCGTGGAGGAGAGGAGGGATGTGCCAGTCACTGCCTGCGAAGGGTAGGGGGTACTGGGTGGGCTTGGTTGGATGGGTGGGGTAAATACTAGATTACCAGGCATATAATAAAGGCATACTTTTATTTTTTATACTGGGGGCTACTAGGACTACTATGGGTATAAAACTCAGATCTTATCAGACAATACATCTGGGGGGCCACTAGACTACCAGGGATCTAAATAAAAAATAGGGGTGGGTCTACTAGACCACCAGGGCATTAATTTCTTCACATATTTTATTGGGGGGCTACTAGACTACCAGGGTATGTAAATATTTTATTAGAGAGGGGGGCCACTTGACTACCAGGGAGCATTATTACATTATTTTGGGCATGGGACACAATGAAGCCCCCCCTAAGGAAAACCCACCTTCATTTGACAGTCTAGGGCACCCCTGGGCTCAGATAATTAATTTTAACATTTGGCCATCTCATCACACTGTTTATTCATGAGCGAACCATTACTTTGATCGTGAGGATGCAAAACCTTTTACCACGAGCTTCTTTGATTGCAATCGTACATCGCGAGCAAGGGATGAGATGGGCAGATGAAAAAAGCTATTTTCTCAACCCAGGGGTGTCGTAGGAAGTCAAACGAGGGTGGGTTTTACTCAGGGGGATTTGTTCTGATGAACCATGGTGTTGATTTGCCGTGATTATGCATATTTTGTAAATTACAATCGTTTGAATTCTTTGATCTTAATACTGCAAATTCTTTGATCGCGAGATTCTTTGATCGCGATCGTGCAAGGGACAAGATGGCCCAATTAAAAAAACAATTATCTCAGCCCGGGGGTGTCATAGAAAGTCAGATGAGAGTGGGTTTTACTCAGGGGGCTTCATTCTGGTGAACCATGGTGGTGGTTTACACTAATCCCTTCAATTTTTCGATTTATAAGGTTTTGAAATCTTTGTTCATGAACATGCACATTCTTTGATCCTGAGCCTGCAAATTCTTTGATTGTGAGAGTCTTTGATCGTCATCTTTGATCGCGAGGGAGGGAGGGACAAGATGGCCAGATTTTTTTATAATGGATTAGAAAGGAAAATTTTATAAAACTTTGATATTCAATATCTTGGGAATGGTTTGGTCTTTTTATTTGAAATGTGGATGAAAGAAAGACAATATCCCACAAATGCATCATTTATGGTTTGGTCAAAAAATAGCATAGGGTGGCAAAGTTATGCCATTATGAAAGTGACATTTTTTCCCATAGGATAACATTGTAGTGTTCGCTGCAATACAGGAATTCTTTGCTGCAGTGCTGCAAATTAACGGCTTGGTGGTTTGGGCTGAAATTTGGAGGGAAGAAAGCTAACATCCCAGAGCTGTGCTTTTGCTGGTTTGGTGAAATAATTTTACTGGGTGGCAAAGTTATGGCACTCCAAAATTGACGCTTTTTTTCCTAGAATAACATTATGGCGGCCATTGCGTCTTTTGCAGCCTGTATCTCAGAAATGGTGTGAGATACGGACTTTTCGTCAAAAAATTGCTTAGCCCTCCCAAAAGGGGGCTAAGTATCAAACTAGAAAGGAAAGTAATAATTCATACAAAATGTTTATTTTTTTCTACGTCGGACGATTCCTGAGATACACGCAATTTACTATTCTAAGTCTTAATTCTCTGCTCCAAAGTCAATTATAATGCATACATTCTTTGTTTTCAATGTAGTTTTTCAATGCAGTTTTTTGGGGAAAGAAGGGTGTGCCCTTTCATTACTGTGTCACTTAGCATTTCCAGGTGCGGTTCTGTTACTGTTCGCATCACTGTTCTCATCTACGCCACCGTGTGCGTTACAGTATGCATTTGCACTTGCATTTCTGTTTTGTTTCTCATTATTGTTGATGTTGCCATTACTATTTGCATTTGTGGTACTTTTTGTATGCTTCTGCATTTCTGTTGGTTTTATTGTTGCTGTTACTGTTACCATTTATATTTACAATTGCGGTACCATGACTTTCTATGTAACAGTTTGCATTTCCATATGCACTTCTGTTTCTGTTTCTGTTGGCTTTAATGTTTCTGTTATCGTAACGATTTGCGCACTGTTGCTACTTTCATTTGCTTTGCAGTTCCTGTTGCTATGTAACCACCACTGCATTCCATTCACTATTTATCATCCTCATTCTGAAAAACAAGGTGAATTAGAGGCAAAGAACTCTGTTTAATGCATCAGCTAGGGATTGTTCTACAGTGAAAATAGCTAGGAAATTCTGGGTTAAGGTTAGAAACCCCCTTGGACCCCATGATCCAGCCCCTAACCAGCATTGGGGTGAGCCTTGGGGCCATCGGTACTAACTCTCATCCCATTCTGCCATACCTCAGCTTTTATACATGCAATAGGGTGAGAGTTAGGGCCGATGACCCCAACGTGCACCCCAATGCCGGTTGGGGTGCTGGAGTGGGGGGTCCAAGGGGGGCTTTCAACCCTAACCCAGAATTTCTTCACTTTTTTTGCTGTAGAACAACCCTAACTGATGCATTAAACAGAGTTTTTTGCCTCTAATATAGATGTATATACATATATATATATATATATATATATATAAATATAAATATATATAGATATAGATATACATATATATCTATATATATATATAGATATATATGTATGTATATATATTATGGTAGCACGGTAGTGCTACCATAGGTAGGGTTGAGTAGCCCTTGTAAAATAAAAGGGTCAAACTTTGCACCTTAACAACTTTGCCACCATTCAACAGATTTGCCTGAAATTTGGCATGCACAATCAAGAACCATACATCTTCCTGTCTGCCAACTTTTGTAGTGGTTGGATATATGGTTGTGGAATTGTTAAGTGAGCTCTGCGTGCACATTTAAGATTTTTGGTGAATTCTTTGCTTGCGCCTACAGGTCGCATGGTTTGTACGACCACTCTGAAATCTGGAAGGAACGTGTGGCCTGGGTCCCCGATGTGCCTTTTGAAGATTTCGTGAAAAAATATTAAATGGTTCAAAGGTTATTCAAAAAACAACTTCCCATTATAAGTCAAAGGGAAGAGTTAACAAAAAATTTGACAGTGTTGTAAAAGTACTTTTTAGTGTTGCAAATGGCCCTAGTAGTGTTTCAAATCTGCTATTTTTGTTTTCAGTTGGTGATCAGAAAAATGCTTCCATTTAAAATTGAGACCATCTAAGAACACAATTCTTTTTGTGTTCACCTAGTCGGACCCTCAGAAACATGTCTTTATTTTGGGGTTAAACACTCTAGAAATATGTTTTTCAAATTTCTGGAAAAAGTAGTGTCACAAAGTAGTGTCGCACTTATGACACTTTCATGATTTCATTTGTGAAAGTGTTGTGATTTGCGACACTATTTTGCTACACTATGCCCCAAATAACAGGAATTATTTGCCACTCTGCTGCAAAAGAACTGTTTGGTCTATTGAGCTGAAATTTGGAGCAAAGACAGCCAACATGCCACAGATGTGCCTTTTTGTAGTTTGGTGAAAAAATATTGGACAGCTTCAAAGTTGCGGCACTCCAAATCTGACACATTTTCCCTTAGGATAACATTATGGCGTCCGTCCTGACTTTCGGGGCCTCTGTCTCGGAAACGGTGTGAGATACGGACTTTTTGTCGGAAAAATGCTTAGCCCCCAAACCAGGGGCTAAGTACAAAACTAGCCATGAATGTCATAATTCATATGAAATTTTCATTTTTTTCTACGTCACACGGTTCCTGAGATATAAGCAATTTAGTATTCCAAGTCCTCATTTTCTGCTCCAAGGCCCATTATTATGCATACATTCTTTGTATTCACTGTCTTTTTCAATGCAGTTTTGGGGAAAAGAAGGGTGCCCTTCGTACTGTGCCAGTTAGCATTTCAGTTGCATTTCTGTTACTGCTTGTATTATTGTTCCCTGTATACCACCGTGTGTTACGTGTTTGTATTTTGCATGCTTCTGTTGTTTACAAGCATTGTTACCATTTGTATTTCCATCATTGTTTATGTTTTTTTTTGGATCAGACTGTGCATTGCCATTTGCATTTGTGGTTGATCTTCTGTTTGCGTGTGTCTTTCATTTTGTGTCATCATTGCTGTTACCATTACCATTGGTGTTTCCAGTCATGTTACCATGACTGTGCATGTTACATTTTGCGTTTCCATATGCGCTTGCATTTGCATTTCCATTTCTGTTTCCTTTGGCATTACTGTTACTGTTACCATTACCATTTACATTTCCAATTGCGGTACCGTGACAGTGCGCAAAACAGCTTGTGTTTCCATACGCACTTGCATTTCTGTTTTCTTTGGTGTTATTATTGCTATTACCATTACCATTTGCATTTACAGTTGCAGTACTGAGCCCGTGCACATTATGGTTTGTGTTTCCATACTCGCTTCCATTTATCTTTCCATTTCTGTTTCCCTTGGTGTTATTGTTGCTGTTACTATTACCATTTGAATTTACAATACTGGTTCCATTACCATAACCATCACGGTTTCTGTTTCTGTACACGCCTGCTTTTTGGTTTCTGTTTCTGTTTTCTTTGGCATTATTGTTGCTGTTACCATTACCATTTGCATTTCCAATTGTGGTACCATGACCGTGTGCATTACCAGTTATGTTCCATATGCATTTGCGTCAGTGTCACGTTTCCATCGCTTTTTGCTTTAGCGTCACTTTGAGCTTGCGTTTCGATTACCATTTGCGTTACCATTTACGTTTGCATCACCATGTGCATAACCCTTTCTGCTTGCATTTGCATTGTACTTACTGTTACTATGTCACAAAAAATCATGTGGTAGGAGTGAGGGGCCCGAAGGTCCCGCACTCCCATGACCACATTACATTCACTATTTATAGTCCTCATTCTCAAAAAGAAGAGAAATTCATGGAAAAAATCTCTGTTTAATGCATCAGTTAGAGTTGTTCCACAGCAACAAAATTGAGGAAATTTGAAGTTAGGGTTGAAAGCCCCCTTGCACCCCCTCAGCCCCCCCAAATGGCATCGGGGTGTGCATTGGGGTCATCGATCCTAACTCTCACCCCATTCCCTATACTCACCACCTCAGCTTGTTTACACATGGAATGGGGTGAGAGTTAGGCCAATGACACCAACGCACACCCCGATGCCAGTTGGGGGTGGAGTGAGGGGTGCAGGGAGGCTTCAACCTAACATCAAATTCTCACTTTTGTCACTGTGGAACAACCCTAACCGATGCATTAAAGTGAGTTTTGAAATGAATATATATATATATATATATATATATATATATATATATATATATACATATACATTGCAAAAATTGAACAACATTATAGCGACATTCACAAAATGCAAAATTTCTCCCACAGAATGGTGCAATTTAACCCTTGATCGGGCAAAATACTGCAGTTTCAGGCAAAATTGTGCATTTACTGAGCAAAAATTCATAATTTCACAGACTGCAAAAAATTTTGCAGAACAGTGGAATTTTGCAAAATGTTTTATGCTGTAAAATTGTTAATTTCACAGCAGTTTCACCACCAAAATTTAATTTTTCATCATCTCTATTCTTGGGCTCCTATGGATTATGTCCAACCCCATGTTGTGACACACAGAGCAGAGTCACTATGCATTGTGCTGCCGTGGCTCTTTATTCAGACAATTAGAAAACTCCAGTTGCAATGTGCTAACTCTCTGAATGTTACATAGAGCAGAACATGAGTTATTTATTTATTTTATTTTGTTTTTGATAATGGGGTGAGGTGTACTAGACATATAGTATAGTCACATTAAACTGTTCCATCAATGAGTTGGTTTAGCACTGACTCTTTGAGTTGGCAATGCATTGTCAACTCATAATGCATTATTGTTTAATGCTTAACCAGCTGAAGATCAATGTTTGTAAAATGTTTTTGCAGCTCATTTGGAATGCATCTGCAGTCCAGTGACAGTGCAATGCAAAGCGCATTTTAACTCTTAAGAATTCAGAAATGCAACAGCAACTCATTGGAGGAACAGATTAATGTGACTTGTACTGTAGAAATGCCTATTTTCAGACTCAGCCCGGGAGGTTACAGGAAGATGAATGAATACAAGTTGAGAATGGATAGCAGAATACAGTACAACACTTGGCTAAAAATAGAAAAAAGTACACATGATCAATGACATAGAAATGTCTATTTACTGACACGACCTGAGGAAATACAAAAAGATAGTGAATATCTGACCATGTAGGAGATATACAGTACAACACTAGGCTAAAAATATAAAATATTACAAATAATTATTTATCAGCACTAGTATAGTTATTGACAAAGGTAATATGGCAACCAAGATTTACAGAGATATATGAATAATAAAAGGTAAGATAAATAAGTGACAGTTGGTGGACCATCATAGAGGGCAGGGTGACTACTAGGAAAACAGGGCAGAAGAGCAGTAGGAGCATAGAGAAGGACTGAGACCTATATTAGGTAGAGAAAGGTGAAATAAGAACTTGGGAGACATGGATACAAAGAGTATGAAACAGTGGTAAGGAGAAATGGAGAGGAGGGGAAGTAAACCTCCAGTGCTAGGTGTTAAAAGGGGGTTAAGATGGATAGAATCATGTACACTTGGCAAGTTTGGCCAGATAATCCAGCTCTTGTTTTTGAAAGAGGTTATTACAAGGAGCTTGTTGAACATCTAGAGGAATGGAGTTACAATACCGTGGGGCAGCAAAGGAGAAAGCATGGGCATCCTTGGTTGTTTTAAACCTCGGTATAAGTAGGCAAGGATGTTCAACTGACCTTAGACCTAAAGGGGATGTTTACCAGGAGAGCATAGAGGCTAAGGATGCTGGGACTCCAGATCTGATGATACTATCCATCAGAAAACCAAGTGAGAGGAATTAATGAGCAGATGAGGGGGGACATTTTAGATCAGGATAGAGCTGACAGTGGTGTTTACAATGATAGGATGCAGAGGCGTAATGATGAAATGTTATTTTAAGTAGTGTCCCATCTATGTAGAGTGATTTTGGAAGCAGCTAAAGTAACCACATCATAGATGAGGGCAGGGAGAAGGATGCCTCATGCAACAGCTAACCTGGCAGAGGGGTAAGGGCATAGCTAGTCCTATAAGTGACCCCAATTTTTGTGTTCACAGATTTACATATAGAAGAGATGTGCTGATCAAAGTTTAAGGATCCATCAAGCAACACACCCAGGTATTTCAATGAGCTAACTGTGTCTAACAGAGAGCCATTCTCATAGAGGATTTGTAGCTTGTCAGTGTTGTATCTGAGTCTGACATCAGAAACAAAAAGCATACTTTGAGTTTTAGTAGTATTTAAGAGAAGCTTATTCTTTGAAAGCCAGGACTGAATATTCATAAAGTCGGATGAGAGGGTTTGGATGATATCTGCTATATTCCTAGAGCTGTAGTATGGAACCAGGTCATCCACATACAGTATGGATGAGCACATGTGGGTATGCAGAGAGATGTTATTGATAAAGATGGTGAATAGGAGGGGGCCAAGAATGGACACTTGGGGAACACCCATGTTTACAACAGCAAGATTGGACATGGCAGAATTATATGTCAGAACTTGCTGACGATCAGATAGGTAACTATCAATCAGTGCACAACTTGAGGAGAGAAACCCAGAGATAGCAAATTAGTGTAGAGAATGGGGTGGTCAACAAGCTCAAATGCTTTTGTTAGATCTATGAAGATTGTGCCAGTGAGAGAACCCTTGTCCTTGGCAGTGAAGACATCATTTGTAAATTTGAGAAGTCCTGTTGTAATACCATGTCCATTACGGAAGCCATGTTGACTATCTGAGAGAAGGTTGTTGTTTCAGAGAAAAGAGATGATTTGAGTAGCTACCAGTTTTTCAAGAATTTTGCTCAGAATGGAGAGAATAGCTATAGGATGATAATGGGAGGTGTCCTTTGGGTCACCTTTTTTGAAGACCAAAGTGATTCTGACAATTTTCCAAATACCAGGGACTACACTATGGCATAGTTATAGGTTAAAGATCTTTGCTAGGGGAGATGCAATGAAGGGAGAGGCAAGTTTCAGTAGTCTAGGATCAAGCCCATCACAGAACACGCTTTTACTATCAGAGATAGTGTTTAAAAATTTGAGGACATCAGCTTTGGATAAGGTTTTAAAAAAGAAAGTTGGATACAGAGGGGTGGAGTTGGGCACCCTAGGTAGGGTTGTGGACTATGTTGAGTCAAAGGAAGATGTATATTTAGACAATCTGAAAACAGGAGGTTAAAAGAATTAGCAATAGTAATAGGGTTATTACAGTGGTTTCCATTAATAACCATATCATTGGCAGAGTGTGATATACTTGCCCCAAGGAAAGCTTTTATGTGAGCCCAGAATTTGTGTGAGTCCACAGTGGCATCTATCATAAGCCCTTTACAGTAGGCACTTATGGCAATTCAAATATTTTTTACACATATTTCTTTGGGCCCTATAGGTGTTATAGTCAGAGGGGAGACCAGACATTTTAAAACTCCGCCAGCTTTTATCCTGCTCTCCAATCTGAGAGAGAAGATCTTTGTGTAGCCACCTAGTATGAGTCTCTTGTACTCTGCTCTTGCAAGAGAGGTGTGTGTTGTCCTGTAGTGCACGAAACTGAGCAATAAAGTAGCTGAGTGCAGTCCCAGGATCACTGGCATAGTGTATGGTGACCAGTCAGTTGGGAGATGTCATTCAGGAATTGTTCTTGTTTCTAAGTTAGCGAAGTTCCTAAAGATAATGTATTTATGAGGGGAAGCCAATAGTGAAGTAAAAACTCAGATGCAGTATATAGGTGAGTGATCAGTTAAGGCATCAGCCAATGTTCCAAATGCCAAGATCCTATCAATGCCATTTGATAGGATCCAGTCAATAAGTGTGCCATATTTAGAGAAAGTTATGTGTCATGCAGCACTCCTGCCTGTGTGGCCATTGTAGCTGGTTCTGAATATGCAGCCCACCAATTTGCTGACCAGCTGTGGCTTGATGAAATCAACAAAAATAATCATTTGTACATTGATATAATCATTAAAAATCTGCAAAAAAATGCCTTTATCTGATCATTAATAATCATCATTTGAAAGTTAACCAAATCATGAAAAATTACAATTAAGAATTAGGAAAGTTTAGTATTTTTGATGATAAGATCACCATACAAGCAGATAATCAAAAATCATAAACTTGCTTGCTTGATGATCAGATGATGATGATGACTGGTGAGTGGAAGTGATTGTTCATGTCAACCAACCAAAGAAAATGAATCTTGATCTACCTATTTGACTGGGGTTGCACACACTCCCTCTCCATGCACTGTTCTGTATCTCCACCCACCCATGACACTTTCTTTTTCCTCCCCACAATGCGAGAATGGTTCCCCTTATCCACTGCAAACAGTTTTATCTCTTCTGGCCTAGTCTTCTTCCTACATTTACCATACCACAGTAAGGGGAAACGGGACATGGAAATTGTTTAACCAGGAGAGGCACATTAAGCTGAAGCTTGACTCCAGGTGCAACCTGGAAGTACAAGGGAGTTAATTGACTTGCTCAGGGTTACATAGTATGCCAGTGAGGGCTGTATGAGCCACACCCTGTTCTCCAGGTTTGCAGCTCAGAACCTTAAACCACTGGGCTATATGGCTATTGTGTGTGTAGTTCTGTTTTGCTTACAAGTCCTTTATGAATGGCTGTTGGGATACTGTTTAAAGTCTGGACCATTAACGGTTTCACTAATCTGACACATTAATTGCACATATGTGAAGCCCACCAGGATGAAGCACAGCACTGCAGAATTCTGCAGTAGAGATACTGCAGCAAACAAGGCATTTTCAATGAGAGTTAATTAATTTTATCATGCAGTAAACCTGTGATAATGCACTTCAAACCCCATTGAAAATGAGCCTCAGCTCAATTGGGCTATCCTTTTCTGAATCTACCTTTACTTCATCCTGGTGAGCTTCACTGTACGTGTTCATTAATGGCCACTCAGGTATGAGCATCAGACATCACAAATAAATAAATGAATGGCATGAAAGACCATTCATTTCTACATGTGGCCATGGTTACAGTAATTAATGGGTGAACATTTATTTTTAATGTCCATTAATATATTGGCTCAATATGATCATAATTTGCATGGCACTGAATAGCTCATTGGAGATTTTTTTGGCAATTAAACACATCATTAAAAGGGCCTGTGGCAAGAGTTAAAGGGTGTACTACACCTATTAAATATTTAATGGGTACATGCCATGGTTAATTAAAGGCATAGATAAATAAGTGAATGATTTGCACCCATGATCCATCAATAAATTATGGCAATTTAATGGGAATATGCTTCAACGATTAAAAATGATGATACAAAATTTAATATTGACATTTAATGGGTTTGCATGGTAATACAGTAATGAGAAATTTAAAGAATGTAATTGAATTTTAATGTTTTTTACAGCAGTGAGAATAAAAAGAGTAATGCTTTTAGCTAATCTTCCAGGCACAGAGTTAAAGCAAAATTAAATGGAGATAAAAGGCTTTTAAAGCTAAGTGGCTTTAAAGTAAGCAGCTACAGTATATAACAGCAGAAAGCAAGCACACAAGAAAACATGGTTATTTGTACTGTACAGGATAGGTACTGTAAAAAAAGCCCTTCTATACTTCAATTAAGTACCCTCTGTTAGTGTGTTTGTCTGAGCTGGGCAAAGTGAATTGTTATCTTTGCAGTTATCTAGATGTAGAAGGAAACTGTGAATAAGGGGGAGTTGCTTAGCCAGAAGGAAGCCAGGTGTTTTGAATTTAAAAACTGCCCTAGATAGCTTCTGGCAGAGAACAGCAAGAGGAAGGAGGTGCTGTTAGAACTATACTTCTTTACTGGGACTATATTGCCCTCCTCCCCTCGCCTGCACCTCCACCACCCATAGCCAGTTCTACTTTTATAGGCACAGGATTTGACTGACAACAGGAACTTCCTGTTTGGGAGCAGGAATGGAATGATCCCAGAGGCACAAAAGACTCACTATCCTAGAAGGAAAAGAGTAGCTCTCCATCTTCACTAGCTGCTGGAGGTCTAGCTTTGAGCAAGTAAGTAGGAGACTACTGAGGAATATAGGAACTTCCTGTCTCAGAGCAGAAAGATCAGGAGTTTTAAGTGCACGGAGGCAGTAGGAAAGTAAGAAGAAAAAACAATTATATAAAAAATAGATAAATAAACAGAGAGGAAAGATTAAGTGTGCAAAACAACAGTTAAAGGGAGACAAATAAGACATGAAAGCAGTGGTGCAGTGGCTGTGGAGCAACAGTCCTCCTGGGGATGTTCAGGAGGATGCGGTGTTGTCCAATCTGCAGGCACCTCTCTGGGCTGAGGGAAGAGGTTGCTCATCTTCAGGCTGAGTTGGCCAGGATTCGGTGGACCTCCTCTCCCACCTAAGGGACCAACAGGGCCACCGCTGCTGCCTCAGAGGTTGCCAAGAAAGAAGAGCAGTTGAACCACAATGGGCTCAGGGAGGGTAAGGGTGGTGGAACAGAGGCACATCTCTCCAGTTGTACCTCTCCACAATTTGTATGCCATTCTGGCAGAGTGTGGTTCCTCTATAAAGTCACAACAGTGGAGAGCAAGGAAGATGTTGGGAACGTCCACAAAGGAGACCCAGAGGAGGGTGGCATGGGACCCCACAGGGGAAGGAAGCAACTCCTGGTGGGGGACTCCATTGTTAGGAGTGTAGAACTTGGGGTGGGAGGGGAGAAGGAGGTAAGGTGCCTGCCTGGTGCTATGGCTTGGAGGGACAGGGAGCAAATCTTCAGGATCACTGGAGCAGCTGCACTGGGGAGGGAGCTGGATGTCATTGTTCACCTAGGGAAAAATTACCTGGCTGGGAAAGAGATCAGAACAGTGGAGGAGGAGTTTGTGGAGCTGCCGTGGGGTCTTAGACAAGTAGCATGCATGGAAACCTTCTTGGAGGTACTGCTTGTCTATGGCAAGTGTGAGGCTAGGGTACTCCATTCCATGGGATACAATCAATGGTTGAAAAACTGGTGTAGAGCTCAGGATTTTGGCTTCATTGTGGACTACGGGGGTCCACTTGGAGGGATGCAGGCCTATACTGGTGCAATGGTCTGCATCTATCCAGGAGGGGAACCAGGATCCTAGGTGATAGGTTTAAATGCTTCACTGGCAAGCATTTAAACTAGCCAAGGGTGAGGCACTGAAAAGGAGCAGGAAAATCCTAGCCCCCCAAAAAATCAGGGTAGTTAGTGAGGTAAAAAACACAATATAGATGTTGATAGGAGAAGGGCAGTGGAAAATGGAGAAAAGACAAAGGCAGTAGGACAGGGATGGGACAAAATGGGGTAAGGCCATCAAAATGGAGGGTAATGAGTACCAATGCCCGTAGTCTAGGTAACAAACTCTCTGAATTGGTGGTCTTGATAGAAGATGGATGTCTGGATATCGTGGTCAGTCACAGAAACATGGTATGTTGAGAACCATGACTGGGATGTCAACATTCCAGAGTACATACTCTATAGGAGACAGGGAGATTAGAAAGGGAGGAGAAGGAGAAGCTCTCTATGTGATGGAAGGGATAAAAGCAACAGAACAAAAGAGTAAACAGGGAGGAGAGAAGGCACAGTGAGTCACCCAGAAGACTGGAAATGGCTCCACAATCCACACAGTGGTTGTAAACAGACCCCCATCTCAGTGGAAGGAAATGGATAAGGATATGATAGACGGCATAATTAGGATGGTAGAGAAAAGGGAGATATTGTTGATGGGGGACCTAAATATGATAGATGTTAACTGGAGCACCTTCGCTGAAGCCACATCCAAGAGCAGGGACATTCTTGATGCACTACAGGGGGCATGCCTTATGCTAGTGTTGGAACCCACTTGGGGGGTAGCAATCTTAGAACTGGTACTCTCAAATGCGGATGAGAGAAGATCTCAGATCTCAGATCTAGAAGTCGGTAGCCATCTGGGAACAAGTGACCACCAAACTGTGGTTCACGATAAACTCAGCTGCAGAGTCAAGCCATACAAAAGTGAGTGTACTGGCCTTCCGGAGGGTTGACTTTGTCAAAATGGGAGACTGCCTCAGATAAGCACTAGCAAAGAGGCAAGAAGAAGGGGTGGAGCAACAATGGGGTAACAACAAAACTGCCATCACAGAGGCAACGAGCCGTTACACGAAGCAAATAAACAAATCAAAATGAAAGGAAAAAAACACTATAGTTCTCAAAAGAGGTGGCAGAGAAGGTTAGGGAAAAAAGACAGCATTTAGGAAGTATAAGGAAACACAGAAGGTGAAGGATAGAGAACAGTACCAGTTAAGGCTGGAGGAAGCAGAGAAGGCAGTCAGAATATCAAAGGCCCAAACTGAGGAAAAGATAGTCAACACAGTTAAGAAGGGGATAAAACCTTTTATATGTTCAGTAGAGAGTGTAGAAAGAAAAAGGGAGGGATAGTGAGGTTGAGTAAAGGGGATGGTGGATGGGCAGATGGGGCAGTGAAAAAGCAGGGATACTGAACAAATACTTCTGCTCAGTATTCACAAAAGAAGAGGAGGGGGAGGTACCTAATCCAATCAATAGAAGCACTCTGGATAGGGGGGTCCATCCCAGTCCTTTCACAGAAGAAAGGGTTCTGAAAGAACTTCTAAAACTGAAGGTGGACAAAGCAATGGGGCCTGATGAGATTCACTCCAGAATTTTATAAGAATTAAGGGGAGAACTAGTGATACCACTGACTACCATTTTTAACAAATCATGGGAGGATGGTGTGGTACCTGATGACTGGAGGAGGACAGATGTGATTCTCCTTCACAAAAGTGGGAGCAAGACAGAGGCAGGAAACTTCAGAACTGTCAGTTTGACCTCTGTGGTAGGGAAAATGATGAAATCACTTATGAATGAATGAAAGAATTGTGAGGCACCGGACCCAAGGCAGCATAAATTCACAGTGGAAAGGTCCTGTTCAGATGAATCTAATTAATTTCTTTGACTGGGTGACCAAAGTAGTAGACCAGGGAGAGGCTGAGGACATGGACTACCTAGACTTTAGCAAGGCAAGTGACACAGTCCCGCACAAATTAATAAACAAATTAGCCAACCTGGGAGTGGGCCCCAGTCTTGTAGCCTGGTTTTAACATTGGCTCAGAAACAGGACACAGAAGGTAATAGTAAACAGAGTATACTCTGAAGAAAGGGGGGTTACTAGTGGGGTACCACAGGGTTCAGTACTGGGTCTGGTCCTTTCTAATGTCTTTAAATGTGACATTGCAGAGGGACTGGAAGGAAAAGTATGCCTCTTAGCAGATGACACAAAGATCTGCAACAGGGTCGATACATAAGGGGGGTGGAAAGAATGAGAAGGGCTTGACAAGGTTGGAGGGATGATCAGAAGTATGGTAGCTTGATTCTATACACAGAAGTGCAAGTAATGCACCTGGGAAACAAAACCCAGGGAAGATTATTACACGGGGGTAGACAACAACAAAATGAGAGGGACCTGGGGTAATCATATCAGATGACCTTAAGGTTAGCAAGCAATGTGAGAAGGCAGTAGGGAGGGTTGGGGGTATACTGGGTTGTATAGGGAGAGGTATTACCAGTAGAAAACAGAAAGCTGTTATCTCTCTGTTCAGAGGAGGGCAACTAAAATGAGTCTGCAACAGAAGCCATATAAGGAGAGACTAAAGGAGCTTAATATGTATACTCCTGAGGAAAGGTGGGGTGGGCATGATAAAAACTTTCAAGCACCTCAAGGGAATCAGCAAAGTCCAAGAGGGTAGCATCTTTCAGAAAAAGAGATGTGCAAGAACAAGGGGACACAATTTGAAAAGATAGAGGGTGGACGGTTCAGGGGCAAGGTGATGAAGTATTGTTTCACAGAGAAGGTGGTGGACACATGTAACAACTTTCCTGAGGAGGTTGTGGGGTCTAAAACTGTGGGAGAATTCAAGAATGCATGTGACAGGCACAAGGCAATTCTTGTGGGGGTAGGATGAAATAGGCTGTTGGTTAACTAGGATCTGCTGTTTATCCAGTAGGTAGTGAAATGAGCAGACTAGGTGGGCAAAGCGGTCTTTATCTGCCATCAAAATCTAAGTTTCAATGTTTCTGTTGCACAGTTTAAAATTGTTTGACAGGCTATACAAGCCATTCAAGACTCACAGAGGGTAACCACTTGATAGCCCAAGTAAACTATACTGATTAATTCTAATTGATTCAGTTATTCCTTATTACAATATTACAAATAGTCTAGTGGCTAAAGGTAAATTACATGTGTTTGCCAGTGCACTTAGTGTTGTTCTTAATTTATTTATAGTGTGGCTTAATTACAACAGCTGTATTTTATCATAGGATGATGTTCTTGACAATTTGTTAATTTAATTTTCTATATTTTGTTGTGGTTGGGAACATGGAGCTCAAAGGGACCACACAGAGCTATAGGAGCCCTCCTTCCACTTGATGTATAAGGCTTTGTGGTTTATCATAAACTGAACACATGGAGGGAAATCGTTGGTGGAAGGGGATCGGATGGTCATCAGGCCCCAAACAGCAAGTACAGTGGGCATTTTTGGCAGTGTGGTGGGGTGTCCTGGGTGTGGGTCAGCCATAGTGCTACACATGGCTTGGAAATTGGGGGGTTGTGTGGTGTCCAAGCAGTTGCCACATCTTAGGGAGGAAGTAAGGAGCTTGATCTGGACAATTGACACCCTGGAGTGGAGCAGGGGTACCAGAAGGGAATGGATGGATATTAAGGGGATAAAGGTTGAAAGGAGGATCGTGGTGAACAAAAATTTGAGGTGCATGGGAGCCAGGGAAAAGCGAGCAGCACAGGGAGAAGGAAGGGTTGGCCGGGGCCAGTAGGTAACAGTAGAAGAGAGGGTTTGGATGATGGGAAATGTATAGACAAAGCAGGAGAATCCATGACAGTTAGCCCAAAGAAGTTTCAAGGAAAAGAGGGATGGAAGCTAGTCGGGTGCAAAGGGAGTCAAAGTAATTTTGTAAAGTGGAAAGAGGGAGGTGCCCCTGTGAGAGAAGGGAAGTTGGGGGGCATAATACACAAAAATAGGTTTGCTGAATTACAGATACAGGATGAGGATGGGAGTGAGGAAGTTTGTGTGAAGGGTAACCAGGGTAGAGCAAACAGAGAGGGCATGTTAATGCTCCAGGGAAGGGGGAATACAGAGTTCCTTCCCTGGAAAAGGATGGGGATGTTGGAAGACAGTAAGCACAGGGAGGAGAACACAAGGAGGAAGTCACCTCAGGACAGCAGCAGAAGCAAGAAGAGGGCATCGGAAGCCAGGGATCAGGGTCATGGAAACTCACGGAGGTAGTCGCAACATGGCAGTAGAGGCCAGGAAGGTGCTTTGGGTGTCAGGATAGCTTAGAAGAGCAAATCCAAAAATGCAGTTAGAGTGGTACCCCAGTGTCAGGTTTATCTAGAACTAGGTGGGGCAGTGGGGGGCAGAATAGTGCAAAAAGTGGGGATGATAAAATGGGCAGAGATAAAGTGGTGGGGCCAGAGCAGGAGGGTAAGATTGCTGGGGCCCCACTGACAGATCTCATCTGTACTAAACGGGCTTCAGAAAAAAAAAGGAGGTGATGGAGGAGGAGTTGAGAAACCCATCCATAAGACAGGAGAGGGCACTCCAGAGATAGGTAAGGCAGTTTGCAGCAAGGCAGAAGAGTGGGGGGAAGACAAGGGTGCTTGCCACAGAAATGGGATTGTGAGAAGGGAAGGGGTCACAGGGCCTTGGGACAATGGGGATACATGCATGAATCCAGGACTAGCCCCTGGATGGGCAGAATATGGGACAAGGAAGGAGATCAAGCCAGGGGAAGGAGTCACAGAGGAAGGGGAGATAGGAAGCAGGGAGGATAAGGGGAAGAGGGCATTAAGAGAACCAGCAGGGTGTGCATCAATCTCAAGAAAGGTGGAGGACAAGGTCCTAATTGTTGGGGACTCCATTGTTAGTGGCATTAGCTGGAGAAAGAAGGGGGGCAAGGTCTGGGTTAGTTGCTTGCTAGGCATGACAACAGCTGAGGTGATTCATCACATCTCCTCCTGGGGGAAACTGCAAGATGAGAGAACCCACCAGGTGTTCCACTTGGGAACAAATGACCTTGCAGGGCACAGTTTGATGGAGGTGCAAGCTAGGGTTGAAGCTTTATCACGGTTGTGTAATAACCTGAATTTTAGATAAGTGGTATTTTCCGAGGTCCTACCTGTTTTGAGAGCTAGCTCAGAGAGGAAGCAGAGGATAACAGAATTTAATAGCTGGCTCTCAGGATGGTGTGCTCGGAAGGGCTTTGGGCTAGTGGGGGATTGGGGGTGCCACCTGGCAAGATGAAAGCCAGTTCACCCCCGATAGGCTATACTTAAACAGGGAGGGTAGGGAAGTACTAAAGTGGAAAATGGAAGAGTCCGCTGAAAGATATTACCATTTAAAATGAGTTGGGGGGATGTTGCAAGCAAAACCCAAATACAGGGCAGCTGACATGGAGGCACTTGGAATCCCCCCCTAGAATATGAGATGTCCAGTGAGGGCTATAAAAGGGAGGGTCAGGATGATGAGAAATATTAGGACATGGGAGGGCATTGGGTGGCTGAAGTTTGGAAGGCCATGTGCACAAATGCTAAGAGCCTGGGCAACATACCTTTCAACCTTTTGTCCCCCAAATGTGGAACACTGCCCCTCAAAATGTGGAACAAATGAGCAAAATGTGGAACACTTAATTAAAGCTTTACCTAGGAAGCCAGAACACTGATAAAATGTTTGCATTTATGTTCAGAAAGTCTGTTATTAACTGAATAATATATTTTTTTGCATCATTTACTATAGATTTTTGCTTTATATTGTTAATACTGAATGTGGGACAAGTCCTCACAATGTGGAACAGGGAGCTTTTCTGAAGTAAAATGAGGAACGTTCCTCATAATGTGGTACAGTTGAGAGGTATGCTGGGCAATAAGGTCCCAGACCTGGCAGCAGTCATGGCTGAAGCAGACTTAGACCTGGTGGAAATCAGTTAGGCTTGCTGCCATGAAGGACAGGATTGGGATATGAACATTTCAGGGTATATGCTGTTTAGGAGAGACAGGGTCAGAAGGAGAGGGATAGTGGTGCTTTACATGAGGGAGGGGATTCAGGCAATGGATGCACAGGACAGGTGGGGGGATCAGAGGCATTATAAATTTCGTTGACAATGGGGATGAGCAAGGTGATTCGCACACAGGTGGTCTACAGGCCACCAGGACAGCAAGTAAGGGTGGACAACCAAATGATGGAGGAGATTCTGACAGTGGCAACTAAAGGGAAGGTATGGCTCATGGGAACCTCAACCTGCCAGACATGGTATGGGACATGTTGTCAACAGCATCCCCCAGAAGTAGGGTGATACTGGACTCCCTTCAAGCTGCGTTACTGAGACAGATGGTCCAGGAACCAACTAGCAAAGGGGTGGTGTTAGATGTGGTACTAACAAATGGGGAAAGGGTAGGGGAAATGGCTGTGGGAGATAACCATGGTACAAGTGACCACGGTATCATGTGGTTCATGGTACGCACATTTAGTGCCTTAAACTGGACCAAGCTGAAGGTACTCGAGCTCAGACATGGATTTTAGGAAGATGGGAAAATATACTCAACAGACTCTGGAGAGAGAGAGGAAGCAGGAGGGAAGACATGGGTCTCAATAGGGGTGCTATAGTGGGAGCCACAGACCTCTGCATGAGAAGGGTGAGCAAGAAAAGGAGGAAAAGGAAGCCACTGTGGTTCAAGGAAGTGGAGGTAGCATCAGAGCTAAGAGGAGGCTTTTAGGAGGTTTAAAAGTGACACAGGGAGGAGGCTTGGGAAGAATATCAGGTTAGACAGTGGAAAGCGGGTAGGGACATCAGGTGAGCAAAGGCAAGGATGGAGGAGAACATTACCAAGGTGATCAAGAAGGGATAAAATACTATTTTAAGGTATATAGGCAAAAGGAGGAAAACTGAGAAGGGGAATCCTAGTCTGAAAAAAAGGGGCAAGGGAGAGGGTGGTGGGGGACCAGAAGAAGGCTAAATTGCTGAATAGCTATTTCTGTTCAACATTCATGAAGGAAGAAGAATTGAAAGGGGGTAACTCTAGTTTAGCAGAGATCACAGGGAAGGGAGAGGACGCAAGCCCTTTTTGGAAAGAGAAGATCCCAAGGAAACTTAGGATCTTGAAAGTTGTCAAATGATTAGAAGCATGCAGAAGTAAAACCCCTTCATAGGGGGAAGGAAGATGTAAGTAACTACGGGCAAGTGAGCTTGACATCTGTGGATGGCAAGCTCATGAAAAAACTGTTCAAGAACAGAATTAACAGCTACCTGGAGGCAAACGGCCTTCAGGACCCATTGCAACACAAGTTCACTGAGTGCAGATCCTGTCAAGTGAACTTCATACAGTTCTTTGACTGGGTCACCAAGGTGGTGGTTCAGGGGGCTCAGTAGATGTGGCCGACCTTGATTTCAGAAAACATTTGAATCGGTGCTGCACAGGAGGCTATTGCACAAAACAACTTGCCTGGGGTGGTAGAAGGTGGTAATAAGATTGGTCAAGAACTGGTTGGAGGGCAGAATGCAGAGGGTATTGGTCAATGTGGCTCCCTTGGAGGAGTCTGAAGTCATCAGTGCAGTTCTCTAAGGGTTGGTGCTAGGACCCCTTCTCTTTAATGCCTGTATAGGAAATATAAAGGAGGGCCTGGAAGGGAGGATGAGTCTTTTTGCAGATGACGTGAAGGTCTGCAATAGAGTGGACATGCAGGAGAGGTTGGAGATGATGGGTAGGGATCTTGATAGGTTGGAGAAATGGTCCAAATAGTGGCAATTGTCATTCAATATGGCAAAGTGTAAGATCATGCATTTAGGCAGAAAAAACAGGAGAGCAGAGTGCTGGTTGGGAGGAAGATCATTGCAGGTAACAGAAGAAGAAAGGGACTTCATAAGACCTAATGGTGGGAAAGCAGTCCACCTCCCCACCCCCACCCTAATCCAGTTCTACTTTTATAGGCACAGGATTTGATTGACAATAGGAACTTCCTGTTTGGGAGCAGGAAGTCAGTGATCACAAAGCCACAAAAGACTCACCATCCTAGAAGGAAAAGAGTAGCTCTCCATCCCCCCTCAGCTGCTGGAGGACTGACTCTGAACAAGTAAGGAGACTACTGAGAAATATAGGACCTTCATGTCTCAGTACAGGAAGATCAGGAGCTTAAAGGACACAGAGGCAGTAAGTAAATAGGGAGAAAAAAACATAAAAAAAATAAAAAGAGGAAAGAGTAAGTATTCCAAACAACAGTTAAGGGGCCAAAAATAAGACATGATGGTAGTGGTGCAGTGCAGTGGCTGTGGAGCAGCAGTCTTTCAGGAGATGTTCTGGAGGATGTGGTGTTGTCCCATCTGCAGACACCTCTCTGGGCTGAGGGAGGAGGTTGCTCATCTCCAGACTGAGTTGTCCAGGATTTGGGAGACCTCCTCTCCCACCAAGAGACCACCAGGGTCACTGCTGTTGCCTCAGAGGTTGTCAAGAGAGAGGAGCAGTTGGACCAAAGTGGGCTCAGGGAGGGTGAGGGTGGTGGAACAGAGGCATATCCTTCCAATTGTACCTCTCCACAATTCATATGCCATTCTGGCAAAGTGTGGTTCCTCTATGGAGGCACCCACAGTGGAGACCAAGGAGGATGCTGGAACCTCCACAAAGGAGACCCAGAGGAAGGTGGCATGGGACCCCACAGGGGAAGGAAACAATTCCTGGTTGGGGACTCCATTGTAAGGTGGGTAGAACTGTGGGAGGAAGGGGAGAGGGAGGGAGGCAGGTTCCTGCCTTTTGCCATGGCTTGAGGGACAGGGAGCGATTCTTGTGATCACTGAACAGCTGCACGAGGGGAGTTGCATGTTATTGTCCACCTAGGACAAAATGACCTGACTGAGAAAGGCATCAGAGCAGTGAAGGAAGAGTTTGTGGAGTTGGGGAGGGCCTTAGACAAGTAGCATGCACAGTAACCTTCTCAGAGGTGCTGCCTGTCTATGGCATGGATGAGGCTAGGGTGCTCTACACAATGGGAATCAATCAGTGGTTGAAAAACTGGTGCATAGCTCAGGGATTTAGTTTCATTGGGGGCTGGGGGTCCACCTGGGGTGATGCAGGCCTATATTGGCATGATGGTCTGCATCTGTCCAGGAGGGAATGAGAATCTAGGTGATAGGTTTAAATGCTCATTGGCAAGCATTTAAACTATCATAGTTGGAGGCACTGGAAAGGAGCAGGAAATCCTAGTGCCCCCTCAAAAAATATATATGAAGCGAGGTAACACCATATGGAGATGTTGATAAGGAGAAGGGCAGGGGTGAATGGAAAAAAAATAACAAAGGCAATAAGGACAAGGATGGGGCAAAAAGGGGTAAGGCAATCAAGAAATGTAGGGTAATGAGTACCAATGCCCATAGTCTGGGCAACAAGCTCCCTGAACTTGTGGTCTTGATAGAAGAGGGATGCCTGGATATCATAGCAGTCACAGAAACATGGTACACAGAGAACCATGACTGGGATGTTAACATACCAGACTACACAATCTACAGGAGAGACAGGGAGGGCAGAAGAGGGGAAGAGTAGCTCTCTATACAAGGGAAAGGATAAAAGCAACAGAACAAAAGAGTAAACAGGGAGCAGAGGAGGCACTGCAGGACACCTTAGAGACTGTAAATGTCATCACAATCAACACAGGGGGTGCATACAGACCCCCATGTGAGGGAAAGGGAATGGACAATGATATGATAGAAGGCATCCTTAGGATGGCAGAGAAAAGGGAGATACTGTTTATGGGAGACCTGAATATGCCAGATGCTAACTGCAGCACTTTTGCTGCAGCCACATCCAAGATCAGGGCCATTCTCAATGCCCTACAGGTGGCATGCATCAGAGAGCTAGTTTTGGAACCTACTCATGAGGGAGCATTCTTAGACCTCATACTCTCAAATGGGGACAGTGAGGATCTCAGATCTAGAAGTGGGTAGCCATCTGAAACAAGTAACCACCAAACAGTGTGGTTCACAATAAACTCAGCTAAGAGTCAAGCCATACAAAAGTGAGGGTACTGGACTTCAGGAGGCTGACTTTGGCAAGATGGAGAGTGCCTTAGAAAAGCACTAGCAAACAGGCTAGAAGGAGGTAGAGCAACAATGGGAAACATCAAGCTACCATCACAGAGGCAATGAGCCTTTGTGTGAAGCAAATAAATAAATCAAAACACAGGAAAATGCCACTATGGTTCTCAAAAGAGGTGGCGGAGAAGGTTAGGAGAAAAGATAGCATTTAGGAATTATAAGGAAACACAGAAGAAGCAGGACAGAGAACTGTATCAGTTAAGGCAGAAGGAAGCAGGGAGGGAAGTCAGAATAGCAAAGGCCCAAACTGAGGAAAAGATAGCCAGCTCGGTTAAGAAGGGGGATAAGGGGAGATCACGTGACGCTCGTGGAGTGATGGCAGCAGCCTGAGGGTTCTCCGCTCCCTGCTACTCCATTCTCAACATTCGCAAGGGTAAACAGGGTCTACTACATTTCACAAGTCTGCCAGACCCTGTAGGAAAGCTTTTTCCACCGTTTTGTGTTACCGCTCGTTTTTGGGTAACCCGCGAGCCGATCCAAAAGTTGGCGAATGCTCATCTGCAGCTTGGCAGCTACGTGCTATTTTACAGCTCCTTGCCAGCCAGAATTTCAATTTTGTTCATCTTTACCTACAGTACTGACCCGGAGACATTGAAATCAGCCTGCCAGCACTAGTTTGGGGTCATTTGGTGACAACGCTCGTTTCCTGCTTCTTAAAGGGGACTCCACCATATTTGTCAGCTATATGCTGTTGGCAAAGCTTCTGCCTGTGGGCCTTCCTCTCAATCACCAGGAAATTTGTCTTACACCACAAATCTTTTACTTCTGCATGGATAAGCTACCTGTTTTGCTATTGGAAAATCTTCGGGTCCATCTAAGAGCAGATTTTGGAAGTAACCAGTGATTACTTTCATCTTGGAGGATGCAGGCAGCAGATTCAGAATTGGAGGCCAAACATCCGCGAAGGAGCTCATCGCCTCTGCTTCAGAAACAAGAGCTAAAACCCTAGAAGATCTACAACGACCTTTCTACTATAAAAGAAGCCTTATTCAAGCTCATAGAGGAAGTGGCAGAGATAAAACCAGCCTTGACACAGCTAGCCAGAAGGGTGACCGACGCTGAGGCCAGAATCTCATCTCTGGAGAGAGCTATGGATAAATCAGGCCCTAGTATAGTGGAGTGTAAAAGAAGCCTTGTCAAATTAGAGGATCATCTCGACGACCCGGAGGGCCGCAACAGGCGTAACAATGTGGTCCTGCTAGGCCTCCCAGAAGGTGAGGAAGGGCCGAATACTATTCAGTTTCTACAAGCTTATTAAAAATCGGTGGGCCCCTCACCTAATGGGCCAGAATATATTATTGAGAGGGGTCATCAGGCCCTTAGAATAAACCTCCACCTTCGGAACCACCGAGGCTGATTATTTTTAAACTTTTGAACTATCTGGACAGGGGTACATTTTAAACAGAGTGAGGAAACTGGAGGTTTTCCAATGGGAAGGTAAGAAACTGCGTCTGGTGCCCGACTTAACCTGGAAGATGAGACAAGCTTGTGCCAGTTTTAGGCCGATTACGTTGAAGCTCTGGGCGGCAGGGATCCGGCACCGTCTTCTTTATCCCGCAAGGTTGGAGGTTACTTTCAAGGAAGGCCCGAAGAGGTTCAACTCGGCGGAAGAAGCACTTGACTCCGTGAGAACTCTGCTACTTGATTTGTTTCCAAGGGATGAGAGATAAGTCTGACTTTTGGACAGTATACAGTAACTTTTTGTTTCTACCTAGCTTGGTAACAAAGACTCTTGGTTTGCTACTAATATTCACAATTTGATTTTGATCGAGGTATTAGAGTAATATGTAATTCTGGTTCGCTCAAAGATTAGTGACAAGTGGGTTTGGTTTATATCTGTTGCTGAGTGATACTTAACTCCTATAAAGTTGGGTTAGGGAATTTACCACCTATACCACTGATTTACCTTGGCTAGAAGTATTTTACTACTCTGGATTATAACTAGAGCACGGGGAGGGCCTTTCATTAGTCCCCACATTTAAATAGTCAAGGTCAATATTTTCATAAGGAGGCGGGTTACATTGTTTGAATTTACGCCTGGGAAAATTTATTTTGTTCCCTTGCTTGTGACACCTGCTCTAATGGTATTTGATGAAAACAAATAGTTTTCTTAAGGACATTTTATAGCTGGGGTACCAATTTAGCCATAAAGATAAAGTTAGAACTGAATTGTCAAGGGGTATAATGCTAGTTATGTTTTTATGGTAGGCCGAGCAGCTTTGCTTGGGTTACTTAATAGTCCTGCTAGTTATATTCTGTCTGGCCTTCGGGTTTGTAGGCCAAGATAGAGCCTGTTATAGAGATTAATGTTTGGTGTGCCACGGAATGGCTTATAATCTTATTCACTAGTGCTGGGAAGGATGGAGATACTTAATGGCCTAATATATGATTTAATAGGTCAATGGAGGCATTATACCCCTTAATTCCTCTTTTTTTTTTTTTTGGAGGATCTTTCGTTAATTAGTGTTTCACTATGTGACAACTATAGGCCTAAGAGGAGGTTACTTTTCTTTTAGCAGCCCAGCTCGAAGATAGAGTTTGACACAATTACATACTTAATCATAGTAATAACTGTGGCAGGGTGGATACACCCATCTCACGTAGCATCATGTACCGGAGACGGGGAGTTGGCTTTGGGCCAGGAGGGAGTTATGTTATTTATGGAATGTTATCATTTTGTTTAGGGGTTGGAGGTCATTCCAGAAAGGTAATTTTATTTTGGTGTTTCGGGGTACTTGTATGGGGAGGAAGCAGCTATCCCAGGAGTTCTATGGTTTGTAGAACAAATGGTAGATAGGTTGAATATAATTTCCTGGAACATCAAAAGAGAAAGGATAATTGTAAAAATTCATTATTCTGAATCACCTTGCCGCTTGAAACCAACAATAGTATTTTGCAAGAAATCCATATTCTGACCGCTTGGCCCATTTTAAGAAAAAGTGGGTGAATCAGGTCTTTGGAGCGGATTTCCTCCAACAGCTGGGGAGGCTATTTTAGTGGCCCAGGGATTCCATTTACACATTCTCAACAATATCCGACCCGCAAGGTCGTTTTATTTTGTTTTGGGTACTATTGGAGGGATTAATCTAGTCCTGGTTTCAGTATACAGGCCTAACTTAGATTCACGGATTTTTCACACAGTTAGGATTGACTTTGGCTTCTTTTGGGAATGTCCCAATAATCATAGGTGGCGACTGGAATTTAGTTCAGGCCAACCAACTAGATAGATCACATTGTAAAGGCTCTTACCTCTCTCCAGCTCAGAGGGCCATGCGGGAGCTTATGGTATCAATAGGTCTAATAGATCCCTGGCGTATCCTCAACCCCAGCCTCCTGGAGTATACATTTTCTTCTGTAGTGCATAAATCGCACTCGAGATTAGATTTTTTTTTGATCAGCCAGTCTAGTTTGTCTTGGGTCCTGGATGCCGCTATTTTGCCCCGAGTAATCTCTGACCATTCCCCTATAAGGATTGTATGTTCTCTACCGCTTTTACCAAATAGGTCATACTCATGGTCGTTAAATAACAGTATTTTAAAAGAATCCAAGACATTAGCCAGTTTTAAATTGTTCTTAGAAGGCTCGCTTGCCAGTAACTGGGGTTCCATTGATGCTATTGACCAAACGTGGGTGGCTCTTAAGTCTGTGTGGCGTGGCGAGTTAATACGCTTAGCAACCCTCTGCAAAAAATAAAGTCAAGGGCACTACTGGACGCATACTTAAAAGAGATAAGGGAATTAGAAAATTAAATGATAATCAAAGAATGGAGGAACAAGTAAGCAAACTAATCTTCCTAAGAAATCAGTATGGACTTACAGAGGAGAAAGTTATTAGTTTAGCCTCAAGGGTTAAGGCTTTATACTTGAGACAGGGTGGCAGGGCAGGGAGGCTGCTGGCTTGGCAGTTAAAACAGAAATCTTACGAAGTTGGGTCTCTGCTCTTAACCATCCTGAATCTGGGCAAGTGATTACGGATCCAGCTGAAATATTAGGTATCTTCAAGTCCTTTTATCAAAAGCTTTATACAAGCCAGCAGCCCCTCCAGGTACTAGATGAGACCCAAGAGTTTTAGAAACTATTTCGTTACCGAAACTGGCAGAAGATGATGGTCCTCAATTGATAGCTCCTATTTCTATGGAAGAAATAGTAGAGGTTATCGATTCACTAAGCCCAGATAAAGTGCCTGGCCCGGACGGATTTTCAGCTTTCTTTTATCAGCTATTTAAAAATATTCTTGCACCTTTACTACAGGAGTTATTTTCTTTCTGGTGTGATCAAGGAATCAGGGATCAGACACCATTCGAGGCTAAAATTATTTTGCTGCCTAAACCAGGCAAGCCCACAGATGAAGTGAGTAGCTATAGGCCGATTTCACTGCTAAACTTGGATGTAAAAATTTTTGCTAAAATTTTGGCCAACAGATTAAAACGAGTTTGGCGGACTTTATTGAGCCCAGAGCAAGCTGGTTTTGTGGAGGGTTGCTCCTCAGCCGACCACTTTCATAAGTTGTTTTACCTGGTTTCTGAGTCAGCGGACCCTGTGCTGGAGGCATCATTAGTTTCTTTAGACGCAGAGAAAGCTTTTGACAGGGTGGAATGGGCTTTTATGTTCACTACCCTGTCAAAGCTTGGCCTCCCAGATAGATTTATTCATATGGTTCATATTTTATATTCTTGCCCGGTAGCTAAAATTCAATGTAACAACTTAATTTCTGAGGCCTTTCCTCTCTAGAAGTAGTCGGCAGGGTTGCCCTTTATCACCATACCTCTTTAATTTATATATTGAACCGCTGATTCGGTCCATTAAGTCCAATAGAGAGTGAAGGGGCTAAGGATTGGAGGCACTGAGTTTAAACTATCTGCATTTGCAGATGACTTACTGTTACACATTTTGGACACTACCTCCTCCCTTTCCAAAGCTCTCGCTTTAATTGATAAGTTCAGTAGGTGTTCAGGGTATAATCTGAATAAGGCCAAAACATCAGTCTATGCTTTATCCCAATTCCTTCTTAAAAGCTGGTGCTCTTCTCTGGTACTTAGTTGGCAGACTAAATCAATAACCTATTTGGGGATTCAATTATCTAAGAATTTAGAGAACCTGATTGATCTAAATCTTAAACCGTTAGTTACATCTATTAAGGAAGATTTGGTTAGATGGTCAAAGCTCCGCTGACCTTTTGGGAAGAGCCAATACAATAAAAATGATGGTTATGCCCAAACTCTTTTATACTTTATCTAATTTAAATGTTTACTTGCCAAAGTCCTTTTTCAAGCTGCTACTCCAACAATGAGTGACTTTCTTATGGAATGGGAGACCCCCTAGAAGGAGTTACCTCAAACTTACTCAGCAGTGGCGATTCGGAGGGCTCCAATTACCGGACTTTTTTGCCTATTACCTTGCGATTCACTTAGCGAGGGTGAGTGCCTGGGCATGTGACGAGGATTTAACATTCCCTGGCCTTCTTTTAGATCGTTTATTTGTTAAAGGCTTCAAGTTAGACTTAGAGTCTTTACTTTATGTTTCATGGGCTAAAATTCCAAAGAGGGTGAGAGACTCCCCGTTAGGATGGGATATTAAAGCACTGCATCAGTTTTACGCGAAATTTCAAATTGTACAACGATATGATTTATTTCAACCTACAGTAGGAAACCCGAATTTGATTATTGGAAACAACCTATATCTAGTAGGGAATAGAAGGGGTAGGAAATGGCAGGTTAAGGATCTCTTTCAAAATAACAGGCTTCTTTCACCTCAGGCTCTGGCGGATGGATTGGGAAGCAAATGTCAATCTTACCTAAAATTAAGTCAAATTTTAAGCTACGTTAAATCGCATTTTGGTAAGGGCTGGGGCAAGACATTTTGGGACCTATGTTTTCGGAGCTGAAAGGGTTTATAATAAGCGGCAAGGTGATATCAAAAATCTATAAGTACATAATAGACAAAGAGTCATTGAATGTGTCACCCGTCCTGATACACTGGGAATTGAACCTGTCCTTGGGTAAATCAGCAGAAACTTGGGGTAAGGCTTGGGTCGATATCTATAAACTTATCAAGCAGAATAGATTAAGAGAAGTTCAATTCAAGCTACTTCATAACCTATACCTCTCACCAGCTAAGCTTTCAAGGATGAGTAGTTATTTCACAGCAAATTGCATAGAGTGTAATGACTCTCTGGCCACCAGCTACCACAAGTTTTGGACCTGCCCCAAGGTGGTGGGTTTGTGGCACTTGGCGAAACAAAAGATTGGTCAATTTTATGATCTGGATAGATTCTTCACTCCAGAGGCGTGTATATTTGGTGTGTTTGATAAAATCCATAGCAAGTTAACCAAATATCGACTAGCTATGGTAGCGGTGGTAACTAAGCTGATAATTTTGTGCCACTGGAGAGGGGATTGGACTCCTTCGGGTGCGGAGTGGTGGGAGGAATTTATGAGCGCATTGAATGTAGAAAGATCAGTTCTCTCTTTCTATAATGCTTCACCATTATTTCTACAATGTTGGGGGAAGCTATTTCAATGCTTGAAGGATAGATACGGGTATTAGTATCAAAGCTCAAAATATTCGTTTCTAATTATTGGTTGGATATTGACCCCAGTTTGGTACATCTCTTGGGTGAATCCTTTCCTCCACGGTACTTTCTTTTGTAGACCTAATGAAATTGCCTATAATTGGGTCTAACCTGGTCTGTTTTCTGAGGTTACACTACGACTACATTCTTTATATATGTGAGTCTGCTATAGGGATAGCTGCTAGGGTGGGCAGGGGGCGAGGTTGGGATGGGCACTTTTTCTTTTTATTTTGGTGGGGTTTAAGGGGTTCTGTTCTGTTTTGTTATATTTTTATGATGCCTCTGTATTATGTACTATTTGGCGTGTATGTAATGTTTCATAAATTTTAATAAAGCTTGTTTATTAGCAAAAAAAAAGAAAGGGATAAAACCTTTTATAGGTACATCAGGGAGCGTAGAAAGACAAAGGGAGGGATAGTGAGGCTGAATAGAAAGGATGGTGGATGGGCAAAGAGGGAGAGTGAAAAAGCAGGGATACTGAACGAATACTTCTGCTCAGTATTCACAAAAGAGGAGTAGGAGGAAGTGCCTAATCCAATTAACAGGAGCACTCTGAATAGTTGGGTCAATCCTAGTCATTTCACAGAAAAAGGGTTCTGAAAGAACTCCTAAAACTGAAGGTGGACAAAACAATGAGGCCTGATGGAATTCACCCCAGATTTTTATAAGAATTAAGGGGATAACTAATGACACCACTGGCTACTCTTTTTAAGAAATCATGGGAGGATGGTGTGGTACCTGAGGACTGGAGGAAGGCAGATGTGATTCCCCTTCACAAAAGTGGGACCAAGACAGAGGTAATAAACTACAGACCTGTCAGTTTTACCTCTGGAGTAGGGAAAGTGATGGAATCACTGCTGAAGGAAGAATTGTTGAGTACCTAGAGGCCAGTGAAACACATTACCCAAGGCTTTTTCATTTAGATCCCTGGTAGTCTAGTGGCCCCCCTGAGCTGTATTGACTGATAAGATGTGAGTTTTATACCCATGGTAGTCTAGTGGCTCCCCCAGTATAAAAAAAGAAATTATGCATTTATTATATGCCTGGTAGTCTAGTGGCCCCCTTCATCCATTCAAGCCCACCCAGCACCCCCTACCCTTCACCAGCTGGCGACTAGCATAGCCCTCCTCTCACTTCCACGGCCAGCCACTGACTGTCTGCATTACAAGCGGAAATGCATAGAGGTCCATTACCGCTCATATTGCAGACAGTTGGTAGGTGGCCATGAGTGAGAGATGCCATGCCCGGCTCCAGAAGAGTGAGAAGTGCTGAAGTGAGCTTGATGGATGGGTGGGGTGTGAGGGCCACTGGATTACCAGGCATATAATAAAGGCATACTGCCTACATGCTGAGGTGCCACTAGACTACCATGAGTATAAAACTCAGATCTTATCAGACAATACATCTGGGGCCACTAGACTACCAGAGATCTAAATTAAAAAAAAAAAATAGGGGTGGGGTTCACTAGACCACCAGGGCATTAATTTCTTCACATATTTTATTGGGGGCTACTAGACTACCAGGGTATGTAAATATTTTATTTGGGAGGGGCCACTTGACTAACAGGAGCATTATTACATTATTTTGGGCATGCTGATGGGGCATGTTGAAGCCCCCTAAGGAAAATTCACCTTCATTTGACAGTCTAGGGTACCCCTGGGCTCAGACAATTAATTTTAACCTTTGGCCATCCCATCACACTGTTTATTCGTGAGCGAACACTTACTTTGATCGTGAGGATGCAAAAACTTTTACCACGAGCTTCTATGGTTGCAATTGTGCATCGCGAGCAAGGGATGAGATGGGCAGATGAAAAAAGCTATTTTTTCAACCCAGGGGTGTCATAGGAAGTCAAACGAGGGTGGGTTTTACTCAGGGGGCTTTGTTCTGATGAACCATGGTGGTGATTTGCCATGATTATGCATATTTTGTAAATTACAATCGTTTGAATTCTTTGATCTTAACACTGCAAATTCTTTGATTGTGAGCCTGCAAATTCTATGATCACGAGATTCTTTGATCGCGATCGTGCAAGGGACAAGATGGACCAATTAAAAAAACAATTATCTCAGCCCAGGGGTGTCATAGAAAGTCAAATGAGGGTGGGTTTTACTCAGGGAGCTTCATTCTGGTGAACCATGGTGGTGGTTTACACTAATTCCTTCAATTTGTTGATTTATAAGGTTTTGAAATCTTTGTTCATGAACATGCACATTCTTTGATCCTGAGCCTGCAAATTCTTTGATTTTGAGAGTCTTCGATCGTCATCTTTGATCACGAGGGAGGGACAAGATGGCCAGATTTTTTTATAATGGATTAGATAGGGAACTTTTATAAAATTTTGATATTCAATATCTTGGGAATGGTTTGGTCTTTTTATTTGAAATGTGGAGGGAAGAAAGGCAATATCCCACAAATGCATCTTTTTTGGTTTGGTCAAGAAATAGCATAGGGCGGCAAAGTTATGCCATTATGAAGCTGACGTTTTTTCCCATAGGATAACATTGTAGTGTTCGCTGCATTACAGGAATTCTTTGCTGCAGTGCTGCAAAATAACGGCTTGGTGGTTTGGGCTGAAATTTGGAGGGAAGAAAGCTAACATCCCAGAGATGTGCCTTTTCTGGTTTGGTGAAATAATTTTACTGGGTGGCAAAGTTATGGCACTCCAAAATTGACGCTTTTTTTCCTAGAATAACATTATGGCGGCCATTGCGTCTTTTGCAGCCCGTATCTCAGAAATGGTGTGAGATACGGACTTTTCATCAAAAAATTGCTTAGCCCCTCCAAAAGGGGGCTAAGTATCAAACTAGATAGGAAATTAATAATTCATACAAAATGTTTATTTTTTTCTACGTCGCACGATTCCTGAGATACACGCAATTTACTATTCTAAGTCGTAATTCTCTGCTCCAAAGTCAATTATAATGCATACATTCTTTGTTTTCAATGTAGTTTTTCAATGCAGTTTTTGGGGGAAAGAAGGGTGTGCCCTTTCGTTACTGTGTCACTTAGCATTTCCAGGTGCGGTTCTGTTACTGTTCGCATCACCGTTCTCGTCTACGCCACCGTGTGCATTACAGTATGCATTTGCACTTGCATTTCTGTTTTGTTTCTCATTAATGTTGATGTTACCATTACAATTTGCATTTGTGGTACTTTTTGTATGCTTCTGCATTTCTGTTGGTTTTATTGTTGCTGTTACTGTTACCATTTATATTTACAATTGCGGTACCATGACCTTCTGTGTAACAGTTTGCATTTCCATATCCACTACTGTTTCTGTTGGCTTTATTGTTTCTGTTATCATAATGATTTCGCACTGTTGCTACTTTCATTTGCTTTGCAGTTCCTGTTGCTATGTAACCGCCACTGCATTCCATTCACTATTTATCATCCTCATTCTGAAAAGAAGGGAATTAGGGCAATAAACTCAGTTTAATGCATCAGCTAGGGTTGTTCTACAGTGAAAATAGCGAGGAAATTCTGGGTTAGGGTTGAAACCCCCTTGGACCCCATGATCCAGCCCCCAACCAGCATTGGGGTGAGCCTTGGGGCCATCGGTACTAACTCTCATCCCATTCTGCCATACCTCAGCTTCTTTACACATGTGATAGGGTGGGGATTAGGCGATGACTTTAACGTGCACCCCAATGCTGGTTGTGGGGGCTGGACTAAGGGGTCCAAGGGGCTTTCAACCCCAGCAGATTTCTTCACTTTTTGCTGTAGAACAACTCTAACTGATGCATTAAACAGAGTTTTGCTCTAATATATGCTTTATATATATATATATATATATATATACAGCATAAATATATAGATATACGTGTATATATATATATATATATATATATATATGTATCTATATATATTATGGTAGTAACTGGTAGTGCTACCGTAGAGTAGGGTTGAGTTGCCCTTGTAAGATTAAAGGGTCAAACTTTGCACCTTAATAACTTTGCCACTATTCAACAGATTTGCCTGAAATTTGGAATGCATGATCAAGAACCATACATCTTCCTGTCTGCCAACTTTTGCAGTGGTTGGATATATGGTTGTGGAATTGTTAAGTGAGCTCTGCATGCACATTTAAGGTTTTTGGTGAATTCTTTGCTTGCGCCTACAGGTCGCATGGTTTGTACGACCACTCCGAAATCTGGAAGAAACGTGTGGCCTGGGTCCCCGATGTGCCTTTTGAAGATTTCGTGAAAAAATATTAAATGGTTCAAAGGTTATTCAGAAAACAACTTCCTATTATAAATCAATGGGAAAAGTTAACAAAAAGTTTGACAGTGTTGCAAAAGTACTTTTTAGTGTTGCAAATGGCCTTAGTAGTGTTTCAAATCTGCCATTTTTGTTTTCAGTTGGTGATCAGAAAAATGCTTGCCATTTAAAATTGAGACCATCTAAGAACACAAATCTTTTTTGTGTTCACCTAGTCGGACCCTCAGAAAAATGTCTTTATTTTGGGGTTAAACACTCTAGAAATATGTTTTTCAAATTTCTGGAAAAAGTAGTGTCACAAAGTAGTGTCACACTTATGACACTTTCATGATTTCATTTGTGAAAGTGTTGTGATTTGCGACACTATTTTGCTACACTATGCCCCAAATAACAGGAATTATTTGCCACTCTGATACAAGAGAACTGTTTGGTCTATTGAGCTGAAATTTGGAGCAAAGACAGCCAACATGCCACAGATGTGCCTTTTTGTAGTTTGTTGAAAAAATATTGGACAGCTTCAAAGTTACGGCACTCCAAATTTGACACATTTTCCCATAGGATAACATTATGGCGTCCGTCATGCCTTTCGGGGCCTCTGTCTCGGAAACGGTGTGAGATACGGACTTTTTGTCGGAAAAATGCTTAGCCCCCAAACCAGGGGCTAAGTACAAAACTAGCCATGAATGTCATAATTCATATGAAATTTTCATTTTTTTCTACATCACACGGTTCCTGAGATATAAGCAATTTAGTATTCCAAGTCCTCCTTTTCTGCTCCAAGGCCCATTATTATGCATACATTCTTTGTATTCACTGTCTTTTTCAATGCAGTTTTTGGGGAAAAGAAGGGTGTGCCCTTTCGTTACTGTGCCAGTTAGCATTTCCAGTTGCGTTTCTGTTACCGTTTGCATCTCTGTTCCCGTGTACACCACCGTGTGTGTTACGGTTTGCATTTTCGTTGGTGCTTCTGTTTGCGTTACTGTTACCATTTGTATTTCCATTACTGTTTATGTTTTTTTTTGTATCAGACTGTGCATTGCCATTTGCATTTGTGGTTGATCTTCTGTTTGCGTGTGTCTTTCATTTTGTGTCATCATTGCTGTTACCGTTACCATTGGTGTTTCAATCATGTTACCATAACTGTGCATATTCGTTTTGCGATTCCATATGCACTTGCATTTGCATTTCCATTTCTGTTTCCTTTGGCATTACTGTTGCTGTTACCATTACCATTTACATTTCCAATTCTCGGTACTGTGACTGTGCCAAAACTGCTTGTGTTTCCATACCGCTTGCATTTCTGTTTTCTTTGGTGTTATTGTTGCTGTTACTATTACCATTTGCGTTTACAGTTGCAGTACTGTGCCCGTGCACATTATGGTTTGTGTTTCCATACTGCTTCCATTTATCTTTCCATTTCTGTTTCCTTTGGTGTTATTGTTGCTGTTACTATTACCATTTGCATTTACAATACTGGTTCCATTACCATAACCATCACGGTTTGCATTTCTGTACGCCTGCTTTTTGTTTTGTTTCTGTTTTCTTTGGCATTATTGTTGCTGTTACCATTACCATTTGCATTTTCAATTGTGGTACCGTGACCGTGCGCATTACCAGTTATGTTCCATATGCATTTGCGTCAGTGTCTTGTTTCCATCGCTTTTCGCTTTAGCATCACTTTGCACTTGCGTTTCAATTACCATTTGCGTTACCATTTATGTTTGCATCACCATGTGCATAACCCTTTCTGCTTGCATTTGCATTGTACTTACCGTTACTATGTCACAAAAAATCATGTGGTAGGAGTGAGGGGCCCGAAGGTCCCGCACTCCCACGACCACATTACATTCACTATTTATAGTCCTCATTCTCAAAAAGAAGAGAAATTCATGGCAAAAATCTCTGTTTAATGCATCAGTTAGAGTTGTTCCACAGCGACAAAATTGAGGAAATTTGAAGTTAGGGTTGAAAGCCCCCCCTTGCACCCCCACTCAGGCCCCAAAATGGCATCGGGGTGTGCATTGGGGTCATCGATCTAACTCTCACCCCATTCCCCTATACTTCACCACCTCAGCTTGTTTACACATGGAATGGGGTGAGAGTTAGGCCAATGACACTCAACGCACACCCGATGCCAGTTGGGGGGTGGAGTGAGGGTGCAGGGAGGCTTTCAACCCTAACATCAAATTTCCTCACTTTTGTCACTGTGGAACAACCCTAACTGATGCATTAAAGTGAGTTTTTTGAAATGAATATATATATATATATATATATATATATATATATATATATATATATACACATATACATTGCAAAAATTGAACAACATTATAGCGACATTCACAAAAGGCAAAATTTCTCCCACAGAATGGTGCAATTTAACCCATGATCGGGCAAAATACTGCAGTTTCAGGCAAAACTGTGCATTTAGTGTGCAAAAATTCATGGTTTCAAAGCCTGCAAAAAATTTTGAAGAACAGTGGAATTTCGCAAAATGTTTTATGCGGTAAAATTGTTAATTTCACAGCAGTTTCACCACCAAAATTTAATTTTTCATCATCTCTATTCTTGGGCTCATATGCATTATGTCCAACCCCATGTTGTGACACACAGAGCAGAGTCACTATGCACTGTGCTGCCGTGGCTCTATATTCAGACAATTAGCAAACTCCAGTTGAAATGTGCTAACTCTCTGAATGTTACATAGAGCAGGACATGAGTTATTTATTTGTTTTATTTTGTTTTGATAATGGGGTGAGGTGCATTAGACATACAGTACAAGTCACATTAAACTGTTCCATCAATGAGTTGGTTTAGCACTGACTCTTTGAGTTGGCAATGCATTGTCAACTCATAATGCATATTGTTTAATGCTTAACCAGCTGAATCAATGTTTGTAAAATGTTTTTGCAGCTCATTTGGAATGCATCTGCAGTCCAGTGACAGTGCAATGCAAAGCGCATTTAACTCTTAAGAATTCAGAAATGCTACAGCAACTCATTGGAGGAACAGTTTAATGTGACTTGTACTGTAGAAATGCCTATTTTCAGACTCAACCCATGAGGTTACAGGAAGATGAATGAATACAAGTTGAGAATGGATAGCAGAATACAGTACAACACTTGGCTAAAAATAGAAAAAAGTACACATGATCAAAGACATAGAAATATCTATTTACAGACATGACCTGAGGAAATACAAAAAGATAGTGAATATCTGACCAGATAGGAGATATACAGTACAACACTAGGCTAAAAATATAAAATATTACAAATAATTAATGATCAGCACTAGTATAGTTATAGACAAAGGTAATATGGCAACCAAGATTTACAGAGATATATGTATAATAAAAGGTAAGATAAATAAGTGACAGTTGGTGGACCATCATAGAGGGCAGGTTGACTACTAGGAAAACAGGGCAGAAGAGCAGTAGGAGCATGGAGAAGGACTGAGACCTATATTAGGTAGAGAAAGGTGAGATAAGAACTTGGGAGACATGGATACAAAGAGTAGGAAACAGTGGTAGGAGAAATGGAGAGGAGGGAAGTAAACCCCAGTGCTAGGTGTTAAAGGGGTTAAGATGGATAGAATCATGCACACTTGGCAAGTTTGGCCAGATAATTCAGCTCTTGTTTTTGAAAGAGGTTATTACTAGGAGCTTGTTGAACATCTAGAGGAATGGAGTTACAATACCGTGGGGCAGCAAAGGAGAAAGCATGGGCATCCTTGGTTGTTTTAAACCTCGGTATATGTAGACAAGGATGTTCAACTGGCCTTAGACCTAAAGGGGATGTTTACCAGGAGACCATAGAGGCTAAGGATGCTGGGACTCCAGATCTGATGATACTACCCATCAGAAAACCAAGTGAGAAGAATTAACGAGCAGATGGGGAGGGACATTTTAGATCAGGAAGGAGCTGACAGTGGTGTTTACAATGATAGAATGCAGAGGCGTAATGATGAAATGTTATTTTAAGTAGTGTCCCATCTATGTAGAGTGATTTTGGAAGCAGCTAAGAAAGTAACCACATCATAGATGAGGGCAGGGAGAAGGATGCCTCATGCAACAGCTAACCTGGCAGAGGGGGTAAGGGCATAGCTAGTCCTATAAGTGTCCCCAATTTTTGTGTTCACAGATTTACATATAGAAGAGATGTGCTGATCAAAGTTTAAGGATCAATAAAGCAACACACCCAGGTATTTCAATGAGCTAACTGTGTCTAACAGAGAGCCATTCTTATGGAGGATTTGTAGCTTGCCAGTGTTGTATCTGAGTCTGACATCAGAAACAAAAAGCATACTTTGAGTTTTAGTAGTATTTAAGACAAGCTTGTTCTTTGAAAGCCAGGACTGAATATTTATAAAGTCGGATGAGAGGGTTTGATGATATCTGCTATATTCCTAGAGCTGTAGTATGGAACCAGGTCATCCACATACAGTATGGATGAGCACATGTGGGTATGCAGAGAGATGTTATTGATAAAGATGGAAATAGGAGGGGCCAAGAATGGACACTTGGGAACACCCATGTTTACAACAGCAAGATTGGACATGGCAGAATTATATGTCAGAACTTGCTGATGATCAGATAGGTAACTTTAAATCAGTGCACAACTTGAGGAGAAACCCAGAGATAGCAAATTAGCACAGAGAATGGGGTGGTCAACAAGCTCAAATGCTTTTGTTAGATCTATGAAGATTGTGCCAGTGAGAGAACGCTTGTCCATGGCAGTGAAGACATCATTTGTAAATTTGAGAAGTCCTGTTGTAATACTATGTCCTTTATAGAAGCCATGTTGACTATCTGAGAGAAGGCTGTTGTTTCAGAGAAAAGAGATGATTTGAGTAGCTGCTGGTTTTTCAAGAATTTTGCTCAGAATGGAGAGAATAACTATAGGGTGATAATGGGAGGTGTCCTTTGGGTCACCTTTTTTGAAGACCAAAGTGATTCTGACAATTTTCCAAATACCAGGGACTACACTATGGCATAGTTATAGGTTAAAGATCTTTGCTAGGGGAGATGCAATGAAGGGAGAGGCAAGTTTCAGTAGTCTAGGATCAAGCCCATCACAGAACACACTTTTACTATCAGAGATAGTGTTTAAAAATTTGAGGACATCAGCTTTGGATATGGTTTTAATAAAGAAAGATGGATGCAGAGGGGTGGAGTTGGGCACCCTAGGTAGGGTTGTGGACTGGGTGTAGTTGAAGGAAGATGTATATTTAGACAATCTGAAAACAGGAGGTTAAAAGAATTAGCAATAGTAACAGGGTTATTACAGTGGTTTCCATTAATAACCATATCATTGGCAGAGTGTGATATACTTGCCTCAAGGAAAGCTTTTATGTGAGCCCAGAATTTGTGTGAGTCCACAGTGGCATCTATCATAAGCCCTTTACAGTAGGCACTTATGGCAATCCAAATATTTTTACAGGCATTTCTTTGGGCCCTATAGGTGTTATAGTCAGAGGGGAGACTAGACATTTTAAAACGCCGCCAGCTTTTATCCTGCTGTCCAATCTGAGAGAGAAGATCTTTGCGTAGCCACCTAGTATGAGTCTCTTGTACTCTGCTCTTGCAAGAGGGTGTGTGTTTGTCCTGTAGTGCACGAAACTGAGCAATAAAGTAGCTGAGTGCAGTCCCAGGATCACTGGCATAGTGTATGGCTGACCAGTCAAGTTGGGAGATGTCATTCAGGAATTGTTCTTGTTTCTAAGTTAGAGAAGTTCCTAAAGATAATGTATTTATGAGGGGAAGCCAATAGTGAAGTAAAAACTCAGATGCAGTATATAGGTGAGTGATCAGTTAAGGCATCAGCCAATGTTCCAAATGCCAAGATCCTATCAATGCCATTTGATAGGATCCAGTCAATAAGTGTGCCAGATTTAGAGAAAGTTATGTGTCATGCAGCACTCCTGCCTGTGTGGCCATAGTAGCTGGTTCTGAATATGCGGCCCACCAATTTGCTGACCAGCTGTGGCTTGATGTAATCAACAAAAATAATCATTTGTACATTGATATAATCATTAAAAATCTGCAAAAAAATGCCTTTATCTGATCATTAATAATCATCATTTGAAAGTTAACCAAATCATGAAAAATTACAATAAAGAATTAGGAAAGTTTAGTATTTTTGATGATAAGATCACCATACAAGCAGATAATCAAAAATCATAAACTTGCTTGCTTCGATGATCAGATGATGATGATGACTGGTGAGTGGAAGTGATTGTTCATGTCAACCAACCAAAGAAAATGAATCTTGATCTACCTATTTGACTGGGGTTGCACACACTCCCTCTCCATGCACTGTTCTGTATCTCCACCCACCCATGACACTTTCTTTTTCCTCCCCACAATGCGAGAATGGTTCCCCTTATCCACTGCAAACAGTTTTATCTCTTCTGGCCTAGTCTTCTTCCTACATTTACCATACCACAGTAAGGGGAAACGGGACATGGAAATTGTTTAACCAGGAGAGGCACATTAAGCTGAAGCTTGACTCCAGGTGCAACCTGGGAGTACAAGGGAGTTAACTGACTTGCTCAGGGTTACATAGTATGCAAGTGAGGGCTGTATGAGCCACACCCTGGTCTCCAGGTTTGCAGCTCAGAACCTTAAACCACTAGGCTATATGGGTATTGCGCATGTAGTACTGTTCTGCTTACAAGTCCTTTATGAATGGATGTTGGGATACTGTTTAAAGTCTGGACCATTAACGGTTTCACTAATCTGACACATTAATTGCACATATGTGAAGCCCACCAGGATGAAGCACAGCACTGCAGAATTCTGCAGTAGAGATACTGCAGCAAACAAGGCATTTTCAATGAGAGTTAATTCATTTTATCATACAGTAAACCTGTGATAATGCACTTCAAACCCCATTGAAAATGAGCCTCAGCTCAATTGGGCTATCCTTTTCTGAATTTTCAGAACAACGTTTTACTACTACATTTACTTCATCCTGGTGGGCTTCACTGTACGTGTTCATTAATGGCCACTCAGGTATGAGCATCAGACATCAAAATAAATAAATGAATGGCATGAAAGACCATTCATTTCTACATGTGGCCATGGTTACAGTAATTAATGGGTGAACATTTATTTTAATGTCCATTAATATATTGGCTCAATATGATCATAATTTGCATGGCACTGAATAGCTCATTGGAGATTTTTTTGGCAATTAAACACATCATTAAAAGGGCCTGTGGCAAGAGTTAAAGGGTGTACTACACCTAATAAATATTTAATGGGTACTGCCATGGTTAATTAAAGGCATAGATAAATAAGTGAATGATTTGCACCCATGATCCATCAATAAATTGTGGCAATTTAATGGGAACATGCTTCAAGGATTAAAATGATGATACAAAATTTAATAATGACATTTAATGGGTTTGCATGTAATACAGTAATGAGAAATTAAAGAATGTAATTGAATTTTAATGTTTTTAAACAGCAGTGAGAATAAAAAGAGTAATGCTTTTAGCTAATCTTCCAGGCACAGAGTTAAGCAAAATTAAATGGAGATAAAAGGCTTTTAAAGCTAAGTGGCTTTAAAGTAAGCAGCTACAGTATATAACAGCAGAAAGCAAGCACACAAGAAAACATGGTTATTTGTACTGTACAGGTAGGTACTGTAAAAAAAGCCCTTCTATACTTCAATTAAGTACCCTCTGTTAGTGTGTTTGTCTGAGTTGAGCAAAGTGAATTGTTATCTGTGCAGTTATCTAGATGTAGAAGGAAACTGTGAATTAGGGGGAGTGGCTTAGCCAGAAGGAAGCCAGGTGTTTTGAATTTAAAAACTGCCCTAGATAGCTTCTGGCAGAGAACAGCAAGAGGAAGGAGGTGCTGTTAGAACTATACTTCTCTACTGGGACTATATTGCCCTCCTCCCCTTGCCTGCACCTCCCCCACCCATAGCCAGTTCTACTTTTATAGGCACAGGATTTGACTGACAACAGGAACTTCCGGTTTGGGAGCAGGAATGGAGTGATCACAGAGGCACAAAAGACTCACTATCCTAGAAGGAAAAGAGTAGCTCTCCATCTTCACTAGCTGCTGGAGGTCTAGCATTGAGCAAGTAAGTAGGAGACTACTGAGGAATATAGGAACTTCCTGTCTCAGAGCAGAAAGATCAGGAGTTTTATGGGCACGGAGGCAGTAGGAAAGTAAGAAGAAAAAAATATATAAAATATAGATAAATAAACAGAGAGGAAAGATTAAGTGTGCAAAACAACAGTTAAAGGGAGACAAATAAGACATGAAGGCAGTGGTGCAGTGGCTGTGTAGCAATAGTCCTCCTGGGGATGTTAAGGAGGATGCGGTGTTGTCCAATCTGCAGGCACCTCTCTGGGCTGAGGGAAGAGGTTGCTCATCTTCAGGCTGAGTTGGCCAGGATTCGGTGGACCTCCTCTCCCACCTAAGGGACCACCAGGGCCACTGCTGCTGCCTCAGAGTTTGCCTAGAAAGAGGAGCAGTTGGACCACAATGGGCTCAGGGAGAGTAAGGGTGGCGGAACAGAGGCACATCTCTCCAGTTGTACCTCTCCACAATTCGTATGCCATTCTGGCAGAGTGTGGTTCCTCTATAGAGACACCACAGTAGAAACCAAGGAAGATGTTGGGAACGTCCACAAAGGAGACCCAGAGGAGGGTGGCATGGGACCCCACAGGGGAAGGAAGCAACTCCTGGTGGGGAACTCCATTGTTAGGAGTGTAGAACTGGGGGTGGGAGGGAGAAGGAGGTAAGGTGCCTGCCTGGTGCAATGGCTTGGAGGACAGGGAGCAAATCTTCAGGATCACTGGATCAGCTGCACAGGGAGGGAGCTGGATGTCATTGTTCACCTAGAGACAAATGACCTGGCTGGGAAAGGGATCAGAACAGTGGAGGAGGAGTTTGTGGAGCTGGGGTCGGGTCTTAGACAAGTAGCATGGAACCTTCTTGGAGGTACTGCTTGTCTATGGCAAGTGTGAGGCTGGGGTACTCCATACCATGGGATTCAATCAATGGTTGAAAAACTGGTGTAGAGCTAAGGATTTGGCTTCTTTGTGGACTGGGGGTCCACTTGGAAAGATGCAGGCCTATACTGGTGCAATGGTCTGCATCTATCCAGGAGGGGAACCAGGATCCTAGGTGATAGGTTTAAATGCTTCACTGGCAAGCATTTAAACTAGCCAAGAGTGAGGCACTGAAAAGGAGCAGGAAAATCCTAGCCCCCCAAAAAATCAGGGTAGTTAGTGAGGTAAAAAACACAATATAGATGTTGATAGGGAGAAGGGCAGTGGAAAATGGAGAAAAAGACAAAGGCAGTAAGGACAGGGATGGGACAAAATTGGGTAAGGCCATCAAAAATGGAGGGTAATGAGTACCAATGCCCGTAGTCTAGGTAACAAACTCTCTGAATTGGTGGTCTTGATAGAAGATGGATGTCTGGATATCGTGTCAGTCACAGAAACATGGTATGCTGAGAACCATGACTGGGATGTCAACATTCCAGAGTACATACTCTATAGGAGACCGGGAGATTAGAAAGGGAGGAGAAGGAGAAGCTCTCTATGTAATGGAAGGGATAAAAGCAACAGAACAAAAGAGTAAACAGGGAGGAGAGAAGGCACAGTGGGTCACCCAGAAGACTGGAAATGGCACTACAATCTACACAGTGGTTGAATACAGACCCCCATCTCAGGGGGAGGAAATGGATAAGGATATGATAGATGGCATAATTAGGATGGTAGAGAAAGGGGGAAATATTGTTGATGGGGGACCTAAATATGATAGATGTTAACTGGAGCACCTTCGCTGCAGCCACATCCAAGAGCAGGGCCATTCTTGATGCACTACAGGGGGCAAGCCTTATGCTAGTGTTGGAACCCACTTGGGGGTAGCAATCTTAGAACTGGTACTCTCAAATGGGGATGGAGAGAGAATCTCAGATCTCAGATCTAGAAGTCGGTAGCCATCTGGGAACAAGTGAACACCAAACAGTGTGGTTCACGATAAACTCAGCTGCAGAGTCAAGCCATACAAAATTGAGGGTACTGGCTTTCTGGAGGGCTGACTTTGTCAAAATGGGAGACTGCCACAGAAAAGCACTAGCAAAGAGGCAAGAAGAAGGGGTGGAGCAACAATGGGGTAACATCAAAACTGCCATCACAGAGGCAACAAGCCTTTACATTAAGCAAATAAACAAATCAAAATGAAAGAAAAAAACACTATAGTTCTCAAAGAGGTGGCAGAGAGGTTAGGAAAAAAGACAGCATTTAGAAAGTATAAGGAAACACAGAAGATGAAGGATAGAGAACAGTACCAGTTAAGGCTGGAGGAAGCAGAGAAGGCAGTCAGAATATCAAAGGCCCAAACTGAGGAAAAGATAGTCAACACAGATAGGAAAGGATAAAACCTTTATATGTTCAGTGAGAGTGTAGAAAGACAAAGGGAGGGATAGTGAGACTGAGTAAAGGGGATGGTGGATGGGCAGATGGGGCAGTGACAAAATAGGGATACTGAACAAATACTTCTGCTCAGTATTCACAAAAGAAGAGGAGGGGGAGGTACCTAATCCAATCAATAGAAGCACTCTGGATAGGGGGATCCATCCCAGTCCTTTCACAGAAGAAAGGGTTCTGAAAGAACTTCTAAAACTGAAGGTGGACAAAGCAATGGGGCCTGATGAGATTCACTCCAGAATTTTATAAGAATTAAGGGGAGAACTAGTGATACCACTGACTACCATTTTTAACAAATCATGGGAGGATGGTGTGGTACCTGAGGACTGGAGCAGGGCAGATGTGATTCCCCTTCACAAAAGTGGGAGCAAGACAGAGGCAGGAAACTACAGAACTGTCAGTTTGACCTCTGTGGTAGGGAAAATGATGAAATCACTTATGAATGAATGAAAGAATTGTGGGGCACCGGACCCAAGGCAGCATAAATTCACAGTGGAAAGGTCCTGTTCAGATGAATCTAATTAATTTCTTTGACTGGGTGACCAAAGTAGTAGACCAGGGAGAGGCTGAGGACATGGCCTACCTAGACTTTAGCAAGGCAAGTGACTCAGTCCCGCACAAATTAATAAACAGATTAGCCAGCCTAGGAGTGGGCCCAAGGCTTGTAGCCTGGGTTTAACATTGGCTCAGAAGCAGGACACAGAAGGTAATAGTAAACAGAGTACACTCTGAAGGAAGGGGGGTTACTAGTGGGGTACCACAGGGTTCAGTACTGGGTCTGGTCCTTTCTAATGTCTTTAAATGTGACATTGCAGAGGGACTGGAAGGAAAAGTATGCCTCTTAGCAGATGACACAAAGATCTGCAACAGGGTCGATACATAAGGGGGGTGGAAAGAATGAGAAGGGGCTTGACAAGGTTGGAGGGATGATCAGAAGTATGGTAGCTTGGATTCTATACAAAGAAGTGCAAAGTAATGCACCTGGGAAACAAAACCCCCGGGGAAGATTACATAAGGGGGGGGTAGCAACAACAACAAAAAAGGAGTGGGACCTGGGGTAATCATATCAGATTACGTTAAGGTTAGCAAGCAATGTGAGAAGGCAGTAGGGAGGGCTGGGGGTATACTGGGTTGTATAGGGAGAGGTATTACCAGTAGAAAACAGAAAACTGTTATCCCTCTGTTCAGAGGAGGGCAACTAAAATGAGTCTGCAACAGAAGCCAAATAAGGAGAGACTAAAGGAGCTTAATATGTATACTCCTAAGGAAAGGTGGGGTGGGCATGATAAAAACTTTTAGGCACCTCAAGGGAATCAACAAAGTCCAAGAGGGTAGCATCTTTCAGAAAAAGAGATGTGCAAGAACAAGGGGACACAATTTGAAAAGATGGAGGGTGGACAGTTCAGGGGCAAGGTGATGAAGTTTTTTTTCCACAGAGAAGGTGGTGGACACATGGAAAAACTTTCCTGAGGAGGTTGTGGGTTCTAAAACTGTGGGAGAATTCAAGAATGCATGTGACAGGCACAAGGCAATTCTTGTGGGGCTAGGACAAAATAGGCTGTTGGTTAACTAGGATCTGCAGTTTATCCAGTAGGTAGTGAAATGAGCAGACTAGGTGGGCCAAGCGGTCTTATCTGCCATCAAAATCTAAGTTTCAATGTTTCTGTTGCACAGTTTAAAATTGTTTGACAGGCTATACAAGCCATTCAAGACTCACAGAGGGTAACCACTTGATAGCCCAAGTAAACTATACTGATTAATTCTAATTGATTCAGTTATTCCTTATTACAATATTACAAATAGTTTAGTGGCTAAAGGTAAATTACATGTGTTTGCCAGTGCACTTAGTGTTGTTCTTAATTTATTTATAGTGTGGCTTAATTACAACAGCTGTATTTTATCATAGGATGATGTTCTTGACAATTTGTTAATTTAATTTTCTATATTTTGTTGTGGTTGGGAACATGGAGCTCAAAGGGACAACACTGAGCTATAGGAGCCCCTCCTTCCACTTGATGTATAAGGCTTTTGTGGTTTATCATAAACTGGAACACATGGAGGGAAATCGTTGGTGGAAGGGGGATCGGGGATGGTCATCAGACCCCCAAACAGCAAGTACAGTGGGCATTTTTGGCAGTGTGGTGGGGTGTCCAGGGTGTGGGTCAGCCATAGTGCTACACATGGCTTGGAAATTGGGGGGTTGTGTGGTGTCCAAGCAGTTGCCACATCTTAGGGAGGAAGTAAGGAGCTTGATCTGGACAATTGACACCCTGGAGTGGAGCAGGGGTACCAGAAGGGGATGGATGGATATTAAGGGGATAATGGTAGAAAGGAGGATGGTGATGAACAAAAATTTGAGGTACATGGGAGCCAGGGATTAGTGAGCAGCACAGGGAGAAGGAAGAGTTGGCCAGGGCCAGTAGGTAACAGTAGAAGAGAGGGTTTGGATGATGGGAAATGTATGGGCAAAGCAGTAGAATCGATGACAGTGAGCCTAAGGAAGTTTCAAGGAAAAGAGGGATGGAAGCTAGTCAGGTGCAAGGGAGTCAGAGTAATTTTGTAAAAGTGGAAAGGGGATGCCCTGTGGGAGAAGAGGAAGTTGGGGGGCATAATACAGAAAAATAGGTTTGCTGAACTACAGATACAGGATGAGGATGGAAGTGAGGAAGTATGTGTGAAAGGTAACCAGGGTAGAGAAAACAGAGAGGGCATGTTAATGCTCCAGGGAAGGGAGAATACAGAGTTCCTTCCCTGGAAGAGGAAGGGGGATGTTGGAAGACAGTAAGCACAGGGAGGAGAACACAAGGAGGAAGTCACCTCAGGACAGCAGCAGAAGCAAGAAGAGGCATCGGGAGCCAGGGATCAGGGTCGTGGAAACTCACGGAGGTAGTCGCAACATGGCAGTAGAGGCCAGGAAGGTGCTTTGGGTGTCAGGATAGCTTAGAAGAGCAAATCCAAAAATGCAGTTAGAGTGGTACACCAGTGTCAGGTTTATCTAGAACCAGGTGGGGCAGTAGGGGTCAGAATAGTGCAAAAAGTGGGGATGATAAAATGGGCAGAGATAAAGCGGTGGGGCTAGAGCAGGAGGGTAAGATTGCTGGGGCCCCACTGACAGATCTCATTGGTACTAAATGGGCTTCAGAAAAAAAAAGGAGGTGATGGAGGAGGAGTTGAGAAACCCATCCATAAGACAGGAGAGGGCATTCCAGAGATAGGTAAGGCAGCTTGCAGCAAGGCAGAAGAGTGGGGGGAAGACAAGGTTGCTTGCCACAGAAATGGGATTGTGAGAAGGGAAGGGGCCACAGGGCCTGGGGGCAATGGGGATACAGGCATGAATCCAGGACTAGCCCCTGGAGGTGACAGAATATGGGGCAAGGAAGGAGATTAAGCCAGGGGAAGGAGGCACAGAGGAAGGGGAGGTAGGAAGCAGGGAGGATTAGGGGATGAGGGCATTAAGAGAACCAGCAGGGTGTGCATCGATCTCAAGAAAGGTGGAGGACAAGGTCCTAATTGTTGGGGACTCCATTGTTAGTGGCATTAGCTGGGAAGGAAGGGGCAAGGTCTGGGTTGGTTGCTTGCTAGGCATGACAACAGCTGAGGTGATTCATCACATCTCTCCTGGGAAACTGCAAGATGAGAGAGAACCCACCAGGTGTTCCACTTTTCACAAATGACCTTGCAGGGTACAGTTTGATGGAGGTGCAAGCTAGGGTTGAAGCTTTATCAAGGTTGTATAATAACCTGAATTTTAGATCAGTGTAGTGTCTGAGGTCCTACCTGTTCGAGAGCTAGCTCAGAGAGGAAGCAGAGGATAACAGAATTTAATAGCTGGCTCTCAGGATGGTGTGCTTGTAAGGACTTTGGGCTAATGAGGGATTGGGGTGCCACCTGGCAAAATGAAAGCCAGTTCACCCCAGATAGGCTACACTTAAACAGGGAGGGTAGGGAAGTACTAAAGTGGAAAATGGAAGAGTCCGCTGAAAGATATTACCATTTAAAATGAGTTGGGGGGGTGTTGCAAGCAAAACCCAAATACAGTACAGCTGACATGGAGGCACTTGGACTCCCCCCCCCCAGAATATGAGATGTCCAGTGAGGGCTATAAAAGGGAGGGTCAGGATGATGAGAAATGTTAGGACATGGGAGGGCATTGGGTGGCTGAAGTTTGGAAGGCCATGTGCACAAATGCTAAGAGCCTGGGCAACATACCTCTCAACCTTTTGTCCCCCAAATGTGGAACACTGCCCCTCAAAATGTGGAACAAATGAGCAAAATGTGGAACACTTAATTAAAGCTTTACCTAGGAAGCTAGAACACTGATAAAATGTTTGCATTTATGTTCAGAAAGTCTGTTATTAATTGAATAATATATTTTTTGCATCATTTACTATAGATTTTTGCTTTAAAATGTTAATACTGAATGTGGGACAAGTCCACACAATG